>CM057339.1:374972021-379772021 GCA_030015575.1 Agapanthus africanus
AGAATGGAAGTGCCAAGCGGTATGCCACTTCACCGACTCGTTCGAGTATGTCGAACGGTCCAATATATCTCGGACTTAGCTTACCCCGTCTTCCAAAATGGATCACTCCGCGGTTCGGAGATATCTTCAAAAATACTCTTAATTCGATGTTTATTTTCAAAGAAGTTCATCAGGCTCAGCGGCCTTGTCTGACCCGCTCTAGCTAGTGATCTCCCAGCCGGAACTCCAAATGACGTCACTTCGTATTAGCCCAGTGCTTCTGTCGATCTTGGGCTATGCGCATTCTTTCCCTGATAGTGCGGACCACATCTACAGTTTCTACTATCACCTCTGGTCTAAGGAGTTCTCTATCTCCGATGTCTTTCCGAATTAATGGCGATCGACACTTCTTTCTATACAGTGCTGCAAAAGGTGCCATTCCGATGCTTGCTTGGTAGCTGTTGTTGTATGAAAACTCTACAAGATGTAGGTGATCTTCCCACGATCCTCCGAAGTCTAACATACACGCTCTGAGCATATCTTCCAAGATATGAATAGTTCCTTCAGACTGACCATCAATTTGTGGATGATAAGCCGTACTAAAGTTTAGACTTGTTCCCAATCTCGCTTGCAGATTTTGCCAAAATTGTAATCGGAACCTGGTGTCACGATCGGAGACAATGCAGACCGGTACTCCATGAAGTCTCACGATTTCCTTATGAGTTCATGGGTATCATAGGTAGTACATTTATGAAGAGTTTAAATCTTATGTAGATTCTTACCTCCATGTACTTCTTTTGCTAATGTCTCAGTTGATTGGCCAACTCGAAATAGAATGAAGTGAGCCGACTTTATGACTCGATCCATAATGACCCATACCGTATCATTACTCTTTGTGCTGTGAGGGAGTGCAGTCAAAAAATCCATCGTGATGTGTTGCCACTTCCATTCCGGGATAGGTAACGGTTGAAGTAATCCAGCAGTCCTGTGATGTTCAGCCTTTACATGCTGACACACCAAGCATTTAGCGACGCTTCTGGCTACTTCACACTTCATTTCATGCCACCAGTAATTTTGACACAGATCTTTGTATATCTTTGTACCTCCAGGATGTACTGAGTAGGGAGAGCTGTGAGCTTTTTTCATTAACTCTTCCCGAACAGAACCTTTTGGTACACACAATCTGCTGCCGTATCTTAAAGATCCGTCTTCATGAATGATGAAGTCTGTTCTGAGTCCATTTTCTACTTGTTCCCTGATCTTTTGTAACTTGGCATCACTTGCTTGAGCTGCTTTGATTTGATTGACCATTGTAGATTGAACTTGTAAATTCATCAAACTTGAAGCGTTACCAGGCATGACTACTTCAATTTCCATCTGATGCAAATCCTGTTGAAGCTTCTACTAAGCGGTGTGATTCCTTGCTAATGGTTGGCGACTAAGAACATCAGGTACCATATTCACCTTCTCTGGGTCATTTTGCAGGTTGATGTCAAAGTCCGCCATGAGTTCTAACCATCGTCTCTGCCGCATATTCAACTCTTTCTGAGTAAACACATATTTCAGGCTCTTGTGATCTGTGTATATGTTCACTCGCTCACCAAGAAGATAATGACGCCAAATCTTAAGAGCAAAGATAACGGCTGCCAATTCTAAATCATGCGTCGGATAATTGCGCTCATGAATTTTTAGCTGTCTTGAAGCATAAGCCATAACTTTACCATGCTAATGTAGAACACATCCTAATCCCTTACCAGATGCATCACAATGCACTTCGAAACCTCCAGATTGGTCCGGTATAACAAAAATAGGCGCTGATGTCAACCTTGACTTGAGTTCTATGAAAACTTGTTCGCATGCTTCTGACCACACGAATTCTTCATCTTTACGTGAGAGGTTGGTCAGGGGTGTTTCTATCTTCGAAAAGCCTTCAATGAACCTTCTGTAATATCCAGCTAGACCCAAAAAACTTCGATTGTCCTTCACTGACTTTGGTGTTGGCCATTCGCTTACTGCTGAAACTTTCGCTGGATCCACAGAGATTCCTTCGCCTTATACAATATGTCCGAGAAAAACAACTTGATCTAGCCAAAACTCGTACTTACTGTACTTGGCGTAGAGTTGATGTTGTCGTAGAGTTTCCAGGACAATTCGTAGGTGCTCGGCATGCTCTTTCCGACTCTTAGAATACACCAGGATGTCGTCGATGAATAATACAACAAACATGTCTAAGTACTCCCGGAAAACTTGATTCATTAGGTTCATGAATATCGCCGGTGCATTGGTCACTCTAAATGGCATCACAAGAAATTCATAATGTCCATAACGAGTTCTGAAAGTCATTTTGTGGATATCAGATTCCTTGACCTTCACCTGATGATAACCCGAACGAAGATCTAACTTGGAGAAAACACAAGATCCACTTAGATGATCGAATAAATCGTCGATGCGCGGGAGTGGATACTTGTTCTTTATCATTACTTCGTTCAAGGCTCCATAATCAATGCACATTCTGTATGAACCTTCCTTCTTCTTCATGAGCAGAACTGAAGATCCCCAACTTGAAGTGCTGGAACGAATCCATCCTTTCGCCAATAATTCGTCCAACTGAGTTCGGACTTCCTTCAAACCTTCCGGACTTAATCAATACGGTGCTTTGATCACCGGTTGTGCTCCTGGTATTAAATCAATGCTGAATTCAAGAGCTCGATCGGGAGGCAAACCTGATATATCATCAGGAAACACATCGTCGAACTCTCGAACCACTTCTGGATTTGATCCTTCCTCCGCTTGAATTGTTGCAATCACTGCCTTCTTTGGTTTCACCTTGTATGTACTTGGCTCCAGGGTACGATCTCCACTTTTGAAATAGAAAACCGGATGCTCTGGAATCTCGAATACTACCCTCCTTTGACGACAGTCAATGGTAGCATAAAATGTTCCGAGCCAATCCATACCTAGAACCACATCGAAGTTCGGTATGTCCAGCACCTTGAAGTCAGTATAGAATTCTCTGCTGCAAAGGACTACTGGACACAAGCTCTATCTCATTGTTGCCTTTAGAATGCCGTTCCCAGAACTGACATTCCAGCTGGGTAAAAGCGGTGTGACTGGGATCGCATGAGTTCGGACGAACCGTTGCGACATAAAGCAATGAGATGCTCCAGTATCGAAGAGTGCTAGTGCAGGAAGTGAGGCTACTAAGATTGTACCTAAGGTATATATGGGATATGTTTTAGGTATAGGAAAAGTATGTAGGTAGGTGTTAAGACTGAAAGAAAAGCTTGAGGAGAAAGGGTTACCTGTGATGACTTGGCCAATGGCCTCAGCTTCTTCCACGGTCATCGTGAAAGCCTGTCACCGTGGTACATTCCTCCTGGACGGGGGAGCATTCCTCTGAACATTCCTTTGAGCTTGATGGAACTGACGAGTTGGAGATGCAGCCGGTGGTCCTCTGGGTGGTGGAGCAGGGAGGGCGAGTCTTGGACCAAGTGCCTGAAGGGCTGGTCTCTGCTGGTAAGTGATTGCTGGCCTGGGTGCAGCAATTGGGCTGTGTCTTCGGGGACAAGACCTAATATCATGAGTAGCTGAGCCGCAGATTAAGCAAAGACGGTTGGCTCGCCGGCAGTCTTTCTCCAAATGTCCATCTCTCCTGCAGTAGGTACAAAAGGCTGGGCTGGGCCGGTTGATTGGTACTCCCGGTCTCCTGGGCACAAATGGTGGCCTTGATGAGGCTCCTTTTGCCATCTGGTTGGCAGGGCGCTTAACCCTAGCAGATTGAGATCTGCTCCTCATATTTACCACTGCCTCATAACGGCGGGTAGCTTTCAGAGCCGATTCATGAGTCGGAAAATCTCCTGAGGCTAATGCAGCCTGGATCTCTGAATCTAACCCTTGTTGAAATCGACAGGCTCTGATCTCATCCGTCGGTATCAGGTGTTTCGCAAATCTGTTAAAATATTGTGTTAGCTGTGTAATATGTGATATATTGAAAAATCAAAATATTGAGACATATCTTACCGACTGAGCATGGTGAACTCAGTATCGTATTCATCCACTGACTTGGTCCACATCGAACCCTGTTGTAAGTGGATGAACTGTTGTTCCATGTCGAACCTGGCAGTCTCTGGGAAGTACTTGTAGGGTTGCTATGCACGCGCACAAGGGTCTACGAGGCATCAACCATGCTCGATTAAAAATTTAGCCGTGCCGAACAACCCGAATACGGATCTTTAAACTAGAGATTAGGCGAAAACTAACATGCTAAACACTTTAACACTAAGTGAGAGGGATTACAACCTTTGTAGATCCGGTCCTTCACTTCATATGCTCCGTGTTGTGGTCCCTTCGCTGCGATCATCGGGTTCCGGACTCTCGAGAGGTTCCACGAAGAGAAAGGTGCAACCTTTGCTTCCGATCTTCGATACAAAGATGATCTACCTTGAAGTTTCATTAACACAAGCTAGCACTCACTAAAATTGAGTGAACACTCTCATCTAAAGGGCAAGGGAAGATGAGGATGATGAAGTAGGATTTTTGCTCTCTTTATTTATCTTTTTCTCACATATTTTCATCACAAATATCAAAACAAGAAAGCTTTGCATGAAGAACTCAAGGAAGAAGAAGAATAGTGATCCATTTTCATTTGTGATGAATAATGAAAGGATTAATATGATAAATAATGCAACCATGGTTGACTTAACCATTGTAGAGAATTAACCAAGGGTTAGGGTTTGGGTTGAGTTAAGAATGAGTCACACACAAATATCTTTATCATGACAAAATGAAAAGCTTCTAGAATCAACTAGAAGACTTAACCCTAATCCAAACCCTAATCATGTTTAAACTCCACAAAATATGTTGCATTAGTTATCATATCATGTTACAATATTATATATCACATATATAATATTTATTGTAACCAAATAAAATAATACAATTAACATATATCGCATATATATCAATGTATTACCCGAGTGAGAAAAAGAATCTTTTAGTGAGCAAATATTAGTTAATGTAATTTAATATATCATATATATTATTATACATTAAATTATCGAATCAACACTTGATCCGACAATCCGGCTATATCGCATATAACCGGCTAATATTTATCCGTACCGATTCATCGAATCAACACTTGATCCGATGACCCGGCTGATATCAAATATCGCGAGAATACAATACGGTATCTTATATAGTATTATCCTCGGTCCCGCACATATCACATATGTGCTCCTACTCCGTTTTGCCTGAGCCAAGAAACCTCTGTGTAGGACTCTAAAGAATCGTCAATACGCCGGCAGTAGGTGATGATCATATCAAACACCCACAAGCTGCAAGCGGTCAGCTAAAAGTAACAGCTACCCGGGTATTGAGCGCTCAGAAGATCAACAAGCAAGCCTGTAACTTCTCCTGTGAATCCAAACAGTAACACTCCCGTACAGTCCGGTCTCGTCGTCTGATATGTCGCATATCTCGCCTAGGGGTGGTAAACGTCAGACCCCAGTAGCTCGATAAGTCGTGTCGATTTGAGGTCTATAACAGTTCGAGAAACTACTGATAACACTTACCAGTAAATCTCAGCAACCCTGGCCAGGGATTTCCGGTTATAGCCAATCGAACACAGCACAACATCAACTCCCTATACCGGGAGAGACGAATCCCCTCCTATCGCTCATTGCCTCGATGTGATTCGGGACTGTACCCAAAAGCCACCTTTTTGCACGCCCTCTTGGACGTGGTATGATGGAAATCAAAGCACAGTGGGAATCACACAAGACTCTATGACGATCTCGGGTCAACAGACTACTCTGTACCAGTGTCACCAGAGAACTGCCATCTGACGTGAGGTATAATACCATCTGGGAGTTCTCGGCGAGTCCGTTCAGTGTACCCAGTCTCCACTGAGCACCCGTACACCATCCTTGATGTCAAACACCGATGGATATGGGATCATCCATCGCCCATCATATGGGTCAAGATGCGTATACGCTAGTCTACTCTGGTGTATCGATGCCCTGTCTCGATACACCCTCGACTAGGAACAGTTATAGGATGTACTCGTCGACTACCGTGTCCCCACTAGTATGATCTCATCATAGTCCCAGTAGTCGAGTACATATCCTAAGGGCTTTATCAACATGTAACATAGAGACAATCAGAGTACATGTTAAGATAAAGTACAACCAGATAGCATACTATCATGTCGAGCAAGAAAGTCCTCCTTATATATGTCCTAGCATCCACTACAATATACATCGTATGTACAGTAATGGCCTCTAGGGCATACATATAACTAACAATCTCCCACTTGCACTAGGGCCATCTGTTGTGGTATCACATACCCAACATTTAGCTGCGGTTGAAGTATCTCATACTCAACCATCCCATAAAAGTCTCTACTGTGAAAAAGGCCTTCGTGAGTGGATCCGCGCTGTTGTCCTCTGTGTCTACTCTCCAAACCTCGATCTCCCTGGAGATCAACCATCTCCATGATCAGGTGATACTGCCTAAGAATTATATCTGGATTTCTGATGGGACGGTAGTTCCTTGGCTAAAGCCACAACTCCATTGTCACACAATGGTAGGAACGAAGTTCATCTCATGAACTTATATATATCCAGACTGCCTCTTTGGTAGCATCCTTGGTAATGATGTATCTTGCCTTTAATCGTCTAGTATGTCACGGTATCTAGTTTGGAACTCTTCCAACATACCGTCCCTCCACTGAGGGTATAGACAATGCCTGCGACTGACATTCAGTCGTTCTTATCACATTGGAACCTTTCCAGTGATTCTCCCCAGGATCGATTGATACCATCTCACTACAACTAGTGAGAATCCTAACATCCAATTAGAACTATCTCATAGATCCAAAACTTGGGATTTAGGAGGTATCACTTTGATCCTATATGGAGAATTCTTGTGATAAGCGGAGATTGACCGATCGAAGCATAGGAAACTCCTTCCCTATTAAGAGTATGTCATCCACGTACTCTACGAGGATCACCACCATACTCTCTACTACCTTTTCGTATATACAAGGTTCATCTACCATTTTGATGAAGTCAAACTCTTTGACTACCACATCAAAACAGATGTTCCAACTCCGCGATGCCTGCTTTATCACATAAAACATCTTGCACACGTTTCCGCTGCTCCCACTTCCTACGAAGCCCTCTGGCTGTGTACTTATAGACGCTCTCTTCTAAAACATCATTTCAGAAAAGCAGTCATGACACCCAACCACCAGATATCGTAGTCATGGAATGTAGCAGTGGCAAGTAGGATCTGGATGGACTTAAGCATAGCTTTGAAAGTCTCAACTTTTCCATGTACACCTAGTAATCTTCTCAAGATATACTTGCTCCTGATGGGGATTTAACCCTTCAGATAAAGCAACCAAAGTCCATACTTTGTTGGTGTATAAGGATTCTATCTCAGATCAATAAGCATCCAGCCATTCTTACAGAGTCTCACTCCTGATGGCCAGCTTGAAACTAGTTGGGTCATCATCTCATGATGCAATCCTCGCTCCCACTGTCATAGAGAAACCTAAGTATCTCTCAGGTGGGTGAGGAACCCTACTAGATCGACGGAGAGGCTGAGGTTCGTTGGAAATTATTGAATCCTTTGGTTCTACCAAATCATCAGCTGCAGTTTGTATAGCTGGAACCCTTCCAGTTCTACATAACAGAACTTGCCTCGAGCTTATCCGGATTTTGCTTTTAGACATAGGCCGGACAACCCCAAATCTTAACCAACTTAAGATATGGGCTCTTCCCTTTCCATATCACATATGAAGTGGTAGGCAACTGATTTGATTTGAACCCTATTCAATAGGTATGCAGCTTCTCAAGTGCATAACTCCCAAAAGGAAATAGGAAACTCAGTAGTACTCATCATAGAGCACACCATATCTAATAGGGTGAGTGTGCTCCGCCCCGATATACCATAGTGCTATGGTGTATACGGAGGAGTAATGCTGAGAGAGAATCTCATTCTCCTTTAGAATAGTCCAGGAATTCCGTGCTTAAGTATTCTCCTCCTTGATCTCATCAAAGGACATAATACTTTTTCCCGTATTTTTGGTTCTCTACTTCTTATTCATATTCTGTGAATATCTCAAAAGGTTTGGACTTGTGTTTCAATAGGAACATATGTCTGAATCTTGAAAGATTATCAGAGAATGGAATGAAGTACAAAGAACCGGTCCTGGCATATGTAGACAGGGGACTTTCGTACATCAGCATGTATCAATCCCAAGAGTTCACTAACTCTTTCTCTGTTTCCAATAAACAGAGTTGTGGTCATCTTATCTTTGTGACATGACCGGCAAGTTTCATAAGATGTAAATTCAAACTAATTTAAATATTCATCTATATGTAACTTAGCTAGTCGGGTCGCATTGATATGACCTAGTCTACAATACCTCAAGAAGGATTCGTTCATTTCTGAACTCTTCCTTTTGTGTGTGTTCCGTATACTAAGAACTGTAGTTTGATTTAGAACGTCAATGCTTTTAGATAACGTGCCTGAACCGATCAACTCTTGATATAGGAAATGTTCAAAACATTATTCAACAATACAAAATTATATCCTTTCTTTACTAATAAAGAGACTGATATGATTTTGTATATCAGGTTCGGTATCTAATAACATTCGTTCAGAATCAATGTATTCAGGTAATACAGGGTGATAGTGACCAAAAGACTTGGCTGCAACACTTGCACCGTTTTCTGTCTCATGAAACTTATCACCCGTTCTCAGTTCTCTACCTTTCTGTAGCCCATGTAACAGATTACATATGCGGGATCCTGATCCGGTATCACATACCCAGGACGTAAAGGATACTGAGAAACAGTTCTCTGTAATGAACACACCCGAAGATGATGCATCAACATGCACTTTCTTCGTTTGGGCGGCATGGGAAATCTGGTATTCCCCAATTTCCTGCTCTGTCTTATAACAATTATAAGTTGGAGTGGGACCAACGTTCCCCAGCTCAGTATAACAAGCGGGTTCGGTCAATACATCGGTATTATTATCTTGATTAAGGCGTAATATGGTCGCTACCTGGAGAGAGAGAGAAGAAAACACTCAGCGTATGCTCTTGCAAGATTAGATTGGTTATCTAATATATCTAATCAGGATGTCTCCCACTGTTTTAATCAAATCTTTCTTCAAACCCTAAAAGGAAAGACTAGCCGGGATTAATTACACGCTACAAGTTCGCCAATCTTTCAGCTAGGCCAGTGTCGGTACTTTGAGGGAGGTCCCCCGTGCTTTCGCACGAACCTAATTAAAGTAAACCTCGTTTTCCCAGGGGCATAACCCTGTTAACACCTTTCTAGACACCTACTTGATCGGCTAATTGTAATGTGTAAAACTCTCCCAGGAGTAACTCTTACTCGCAGCGGGTATCGGGATCCAACTATCTGATAGAAGGTATGCAATCTCATTGCAAATTTCAACACTTGAAAATCCCAATAATATTTTACCCCTAGCGTCCTATGACCTTGACGGAGGTCAACAAACCATAGGCTACTAGTCAAGTTCAACCCGTCATTTCCTGATTGAATTAAACCCACCCGCACGACCCTTGACGGAGGTCAACAAGGCCGCACGACTACCCTGATCCAATCTGCATCATATGCATAAGCAGATAAATACTAGTCAGCTACCGCACACTACGCCTTGACGGAGGTCAACAAACGTAGCACGAATACTAAGTAGGACTTATCTGAAATGACGGAGGGCTACGACAGGTTTTTAAGAAAACCCTTTGCGTAATGAACTTGATATCGTTGTAGAATCGAGTGATTTTAAATGGAGAGTTTTTGAGGCTTTTCTAGTTTTGCTAAAGGGGTCACTCCCGGTGAAGGGATCGTCGGCCCTTTCCTCATCGAATAAGGTGCAGGATATTTCACAAATATCACTATGCAAAGCAAGAACTATAGAAGCAATCAAAAGACAAACTGAGTTTGTAGCATCTGCCAGTTATTGCTAAAGGAGTCACTCCCGGTGAAGGGATCTCGGTCCTTTCCTTATCGAATAAGGTGCTGGATGTTCTACAAGGAACACCGCTATGCAAAGCAAGAACTAGAGCTACCAGATTTTAAACAAGTTTCTACAACATCTTAGGTTTCTTTTATTTCATTAATCTCATTAATGAAGTCCCATTTTATTATGCTTCACAAGCATCTCTTTTGAAACGAAATCTGCAATATAACATATATCTCGTATATATATAATATAAACATTCGTCTCAGGCAGTAATATGATCTCATCACAGAACATTGCAGTAGAAAAACATATATGAAATATTGGATATACTAGGACGTCCGTGTTTTCAATACGAGCCTGTATAAAAAACGGATTCCACGGTCGCGATGAATAGCCAAACCCACATCCCTAGACCCCTACGAGAGCGGCAAGTAACACTGCCAATTCTAGGGTTAGGAGACCCGGTCCTGACTCCTCGAGATGGTCTCCCACTGGACCCTAGAACCCGGTTACTTGTGCTCCCCGCCTTGGGTCTACCTAATGCGGAAAAGTAAATAATATACAACGGTGACATCTTCCGCTACCTGGAAGTGCCCCAATAAAAGAATATTACATACAAATGAATTTTACATGAATGAAAAAGAAAAACTCTCATCTCAGATAAAACCCCCGGCTATTCAAAACGCGACGATCCAATACAACATATCACAGCAACACATAATATCTCATATCATCAACGTAAGAAAGTGTGCGTATCCCGATTGTCGTTGATGTATAGCAACGAAGCCGGCGATACACCACATACTACGCTTACGGTCACAGAAAAGAAAGTGTAAAACTACAACAGTTGGAATCCGCAACCTCCTTAGACATCGCATGCCTAACCAAATGAATTCCTTAGACATCTCATGCCTAACAATTATAAACCCCGCATTTTAGTCTCATTATCGAAAACTCTTTTCAATATCAAGTCGGACAATTCAACAAGATTCCCGACGTCCTGATCGAATGCTCGTCGCAAACTTTAGTAGATGGCCGCCCCCCAAGATGCCGTCAACGAAGTGCACTAAGGCGGAACACCGCTGCCGCGAGCATCCGAACGGATGCTTTCGGCGACAGGGTTCTCCTACAGTCACTTGGTCGGGGCTAAGAGGTGTAGCTGTCTATTAAGTTTACCCGGCGAGTATCCGCGTACGCTACGTGATTGCGACGGACTTTTGATCACATCAAAATTCCGTGGCAACCGATCATCTGAGACTGAACTGCTAGATTTATAATATTCAAATTAGTTATCTCATAAATTTTTGTGGATTCCAAATATTATATCACATTCAAGATAAATAGACAAAGTTAAACTTTCCGATCGAATCATCAAACACCCAAGATTTCCCCAATATATCTCAACACTTGAAATCAGTTTAAAAACATCCATCACATGCCACAGTACCAATGGTCCAGCCGTAGAAGGGTCAAGCCAACGCCTTACATGTGGCACGCCGTACTGCCCCAAACCCCAAGGTTCAAAGGGCAGTTCAAGACGGTCACATAATCGAGTTAAGGTTTGTTGTCTTCTAGAGGGTCCACCGCGTTACTTGCACGACTTAGAACGTTCTTAAACACGAGAAAAAATCCAACTTTTGAAAATTTTCCGACAGGGGAAAAAGTGAGTTATTGATATCCGTTCGAATTTTTTAACAGTTTCTAAAAAATATCCGGAAAACACATAGACAAAGTTTGATAATCCGATCGAATAATTGAATCCTCAAAACAACCCCAGAAAAACTCAACTGTTGAGTAAAAAATAAAAATTTTCAGAAGACTCAGCACTTCCAGACAAGAATTACTGTGCAAGCCACGTGGTCTAACTCACCAAAATGGCGGCGGAACCGCCGCTAAACCCAGGGTGGGGCCGCGGTTCCGCGGCTCGTTGGTCGAGTTAGCCTCACGTGCTTCACAGTAACTCATAGAATTGCCTGCTGAATTTTTTGGCAATTTTTAATTCACAAAAATCCAAATTTTCAGAAAATTTCCAGAGAACATTTTGGAGTTGGGGTTTAGGGTTCGATCGGACTTTAAACTTCGTCTAGACATCGCCTAAAGCTCTGGCTTGGCTCTGATACCACTGTAGGGTTGCTATGCACGCGCACAAGGGTCTACGAGGCATCAACCATGCCCGATTAAAAATTTAGCCGTGCCGAACAACCCGAATACGGATCTTTAAACTAGAGATTAGGCGAAAACTAACATGCTAAACACTTTAACACTAAGTGAGAGGGATTACAACCTTTGTAGATCCGGTCCTTCACTTCATATGCTCCGTGTTGTGGTCCCTTCGCTGCGATCATCGGGTTCCGGACTCTCGAGAGGTTCCACGAAGAGAAAGGTGCAACCTTTGCTTCCGATCTTCGATACAAAGATGATCTACCTTGAAGTTTCATTAACACAAGCTAACACTCACTAAAATTGAGTGAACACTCTCATCTAAAGGGCAAGGGAAGATGAGGATGATGAAGTAGGATTTTTGCTCTCTTTATTTATCTTTTTCTCACATATTTTCATCACAAATATCAAAACAAGAAAGCTTTGCATGAAGAACTCAAGGAAGAAGAAGAATAGTGATCCATTTTCATTTGTGATGAATAATGAAAGGATTAATATGATAAATAATGCAACCATGGTTGACTTAACCATTGTAGAGAATTAACCAAGGGTTAGGGTTTGGGTTGAGTTAAGAATGCGTCACACACAAATATCTTTATCATGACAAAATGAAAAGCTTCTAGAATCAACTAGAAGACTTAACCCTAATCCAAACCCTAATCATGTTTAAACTCCACAAAACATGTTGCATTAGTTATCATATCATGTTACAATATTATATATCACATATATAATATTTATTGTAACCAAATAAAATAATACAATTAACATATATCGCATATATATCAATGTATTACCCGAGTGAGAAAAAGAATCTTTTAGTGAGCAAATATTAGTTAATGTAATTTAATATATCATATATATTATTATACATTAAATTATCGAATCAACACTTGATCCGACAATCCGGCTATATCGCATATAACCGACTAATATTTATCCGTACCGATTCATCGAATCAACACTTGATCCGATGACCCGGCTGATATCAAATATCGCGAGAATACAATACGGTATCTTATATAGTATTATCCTCGGTCCCGCACATATCACATATGTGCTCCTACTCCGTTTTGCCTGAGCCAAGAAACCTCTGTGTAGGACTCTAAAGAATCGTCAATACGCCGGCAGTAGGTGATGATCATATCAAACACCCACAAGCTGCAAGCGGTCAGCTAAACGTAACAGCTACCCGGGTATTGAGCGCTCAGAAGATCAACAAGCAAGCCTGTAACTTCTCCTGTGAATCCAAACAGTAACACTCCCATACAGTCCGGTCTCGTCGTCTGATATGTCGCATATCTCGCCTAGGGGTGGTAAACGTCAGACCCCAGTAGCTCGATAAGTCGTGTCGATTTGAGGTCTATAACAGTTCGAGAAACTACTGATAACACTTACCAGTAAATCTCAGCAACCCTGGCCAGGGATTTCCGGTTATAGCCAATCGAACACAGCACAACATCAACTCCCTATACCGGGAGAGACGAATCCCCTCCTATCGCTCATTGCCTCGATGTGATTCGGGACTGTACCCAAAAGCCACCTTTTTGCACGCCCTCTTGGACGTGGTATGATGGAAATCAAAGCATAGTGGGAATCACACAAGACTCTATGACGATCTCGGGTCAACAGACTACTCTGTACCAGTGTCACCAGAGAACTGTCATCTGACGTGAGGTATAATACCATCTGGGAGTTCTCGGCAAGTCCGTCCAGTGTACCCAGTCTCCACTGAGCACCCGTACACCATCCTTGATGTCAAACACCGATGGATATGGGATCATCCATCGCCCATCATATGGGTCAAGATGCGTATACGCTAGTCTACTCTGGTGTATCGATGCCCTGTCTCGATACACCCTCGACTAGGAACAGTTATAGGATGTACTCGTCGACTACCGTGTCCCCACTAGTATGATCTCATCATAGTCCCAGTAGTCGAGTACATATCCTAAAGGCTTTATCAACATGTAACATAGAGACAATCAGAGTACATGTTAAGATAAAGTACAACCAGATAGCATACTATCATGTCGAGCAAGAAAGTCCTCCTTATATATATCCTAGCATCCACTACAATATACATCGTATGTACAGTAATGGCCTCTAGGGCATACATATAACTAACAATCTCCCACTTGCAGTAGGGCCATCTGTTGTGGTATCACATACCCAACATTTAGCTGCGGTTGAAGTATCTCATACTCAACCATCCCATAAAAGTCTCTACTGGGAAAAAGGCCTTCGTGAGTGGATCCGTGCTGTTGTCCTCTGTGTCTACTCTCCAAACCTCGATCTCCCTAGAGATCAACCATCTCCATGATCAGGTGATACTGCCTAAGAATTATATCTGGATTTCTGATGGGACGGTAGTTCCTTGGCTAAAGCCACAACTCCATTGTCACACAATGGTAGGAACGAAGTTCATCTCATGAACTTATATATATCCAGACTGCCTCTTTGGTAGCATCCTTGGTAATGATGTATCTTGCCTTTAATCGTCTAGTATGTCACGGTATCTAGTTTGGAACTCTTCCAACATACCGTCCCTCCACTGAGGGTATAGACAATGCCTGCGACTGACATTCAGTCGTTCTTATCACATTGGAACCTTTCCAGTGATTCTCCCCAGGATCGATTGATACCATCTCACTACAACTAGTGAGAATCCTAACATCCAATTAGAACTATCTCATAGATCCAAAACTTGGGATTTAGGAGGTATCACTTTGATCCTATATGGAGAATTCTTGTGATAAGCGGAGATTGACCGATCGAAGCATAGGAAACTCCTTCCCTATTAAGAGTATGTCATCCACGTACTCTACGAGGATCACCACCATACTCTCTACTACCTTTTCGTATATACAAGGTTCATCTACCATTTTGATGAAGTCAAACTCTTTGACTACCACATCAAAACAGATGTTCCAACTCCGCGATGCCTGCTTTATCACATAAAACATCTTGCACACGTTTCCGCTGCTCCCACTTCCTACGAAGCCCTCTGGCTGTGTACTTATAGACGCTCTCTTCTAAAACATCATTTCAGAAAAGCAGTCATGACACCCAACCACCAGATATCGTAGTCATGGAATGTAGCAGTGGCAAGTAGGATCTGGATGGACTTAAGCATAGCTTTGAAAGTCTCAACTTTTCCATGTACACCTAGTAATCTTCTCAAGATATACTTGCTCCTGATGGGGATTTAACCCTTCAGATAAAGCAACCAAAGTCCATACTTTGTTGGTGTATAAGGATTCTATCTCAGATCAATAAGCATCCAGCCATTCTTACAGAGTCTCACTCCTGATGGCCAGCTTGAAACTAGTTGGGTCATCATCTCATGATGCAATCCTCTCTCCCACTGTCATAGAGAAACCTAAGTATCTCTCAGGTGGGTGAGGAACCCTACTAGATCGACGGAGAGGCTGAGGTTCGTTGGAAATTATTGAATCCTTTGGTTCTACCAAATCATCAGCTGCAGTTTGTATAGCTGGAACCCTTCCAGTTCTACATAACAGAACTTGCCTCGAGCTTATCCGGATTTTGCTTTTAGACATAGGCCGGACAACCCCAAATCTTAACCAACTTAAGATATGGGCTCTTCCCTTTCCATATCACATATGAAGTGGTAGGCAACTGATTTGATTTGAACCCTATTCAATAGGTATGCAGCTTCTCAAGTGCATAACTCCCAAAAGGAAATAGGAAACTCAGTAGTACTCATCATAGAGCACACCATATCTAATAGGGTGAGTGTGCTCCGCCCCGATATACCATCGTGCTATGGTGTATACGGAGGAGTAATGCTGAGAGAGAATCTCATTCTCCTTTAGAATAGTCCAGGAATTCCGTGCTTAAGTATTCTCCTCCTTGATCTCATCAAAGGACATAATACTTTTACCCGTATTTTTGGTTCTCTACTTCTTACTCATATTCTGTGAATATATCAAAAGGTTTGGACTTGTGTTTCAATAGGAACATATGTCTGAATCTTGAATGATTATCAGAGAATGGAATGAAGTACAAAGAACCGGTCCTGGCATATGTAGACAGGGGACTTTCATACATCAGCATGTATCAATCCCAAGAGTTCACTAACTCTTTCTCTGTTTCCAATAAACAGAGCTGTGGTCATCTTATCTTTGTGACATGACCGGCAAGTTTCATAAGATGTAAATTCAAACTAATTTATATATGCATCTATATGTAACTTAGCTAGTCGGGTCGCATTGATATGACCTAGTCTACAATACCTCAAGAAGGATTCGTTCATTTCTGAACTCTTCCTCTTGTGTGTGTTCCGTATACTAAGAACTGTAGTTTGATTTAGAACGTCAATGCTTTTAGATAACGTGCCTGAACCGATCAACTCTTGATATAGGAAATGTTCAAAACATTATCCAACAATACAAAATTATATCCTTTCTTTACTAATAAAGAGACTGATATGATTTTGTATATCAGGTTCAGTATCTAATAACATTCGTTCAGAATCAATGTATTCAGGTAATACAGGGTGATAGTGACCAACAGACTTGGCTGCAACACTTGCACCGTTTTTTGTCTCATGAAACTTATCACCCGTTCTCAGTTCTCTACCTTTCTGTAGCCCATGTAACAGATTACATATGCGGGATCCCGATCCGGTATCACATACCCAGGACGTAAAGGATACTGAGAAACAGTTCTCTGTAATGAACACACCCGAAGATGATGCATCAACATGCACTTTCTTCGTTTGGGCGGCACGGGAAATCTGGTATTCCCCAATTTCCTGCTCTGTCTTATAACAATTATAAGTTGGAGCGGGACCAACGTTCCCCAGCTCAGTATAACAAGCGGGTTCGGTCAATACATCGGTATTATTATCTTGATTAAGGCGTGATATGGTCGCTACCTGGAGAGAGAGAGAAGAAAACACTCAGCGTATGCTCTTGCAATATTAGATTGGTTATCTAATATATCTAATCAGGATGTCTCCCACTGTTTTAATCAAATCTTCCTTCAAACCCTAAAAGGAAAGACTAGCCGGGATTAATTACACGCTACAAGTTCGCCAATCTTTCAGCCAGGCCAGTGTCGGTACTTTGAGGGAGGTCCCCCGTGCTTTCTCACGAACCTAATTAATGTAAACCTCGTTTTCCCAGGGGCGTAACACCGTTAACACTTTTCTAGACACCTACTTGATCGGCTAATTGTAATGTGTAAAACTCTCCCAGGAGTAACTCTTACTCGCAGCGGGTATCGGGATCCAACTATCTCATAGAAGCTATGCAATCTCATTGCAAATTTCAACACTTGAAATTCCTAATAATATTTTACCCCTAGCGTCCTATGACCTTGACGGAGGTCAACAAACCATAGGCTACTAGTCAAGTTCAACCCGTCATTTCCTGATTGAATTAAACCCACCCGCACGACCCTTGACGGAGGTCAACAAGGCCGCACGACTACCCTGATCCAATCTGCATCATATGCATAAGCAGATAAATACTAGTTAGCTACCGCACACTACGCCTTGACGGAGGTCAACAAACGTAGAACGAATACTAAGTAGGACTTATCTGAAATGACGGAGGGCTACGACAGGTTTTTAAGAAAACCCTTTGCGTAATGAACTTGATATCGTTGTAGAATCGAGTGATTTTAAATGGAGAGTTTTTGAGGCTTTTCTAGTTTTGCTAAAGGGGTCACTCCCGGTGAAGGGATCGTCGGCCCTTTCCTCATCGAATAAGGTGCAGGATATTTCACAAATATCACTATGCAAAGCAAGAACTATAGAAGCAATCAAAAGACAAACCGAGTTTGTAGCATCTGCCAGTTATTGCTAAAGGAGTCACTCCCGGTGAAGGGATCTCGGTCCTTTCCTTATCGAATAAGGTGCCGGATGTTCTACAAGGAACACCGCTATGCAAAGCCAGAACTAGAGCTACCAGTTTTTAAACAAGTTTCTACAACATCTTAGGTTTCTTTTATTTCATTAATCTCATTAATGAAGTCCCATTTTATTATGCTTCACAAGCATCTCTTTTGAAACGAAATCTACAATATAACATATATCTCGTATATATATAAGAGGTGTAGCTGTCTATTAAGTTTACCCGGCGAGTATCCGCGTACGCTACGTGATTGCGACGGACTTTTGATCACATCAAAATTCCGTGGCAACCGATCATCTGAGACTGAACTGCTAGATTTATAATATTCAAATTATTTATCTCATAATTTTTTGTGGATTCCAAATATTGTATCACATTCCAGATAAATAGACAAAGTTAAACTTTCCGATCGAATCATCAAACACCCAAGATTTCCCCAATATATCTCAACACTTGAAATCAGTTTAAAAACATCCATCACATGCCACAGTACCAATGGTCCAGCCGTAGAAGGGTCAAGCCAACGCCTCACATGTGGCACGCCGTATTGCCCCAAACCCCAAGGTTCAAAGGGCAGTTCAAGACGGTCACATAATCGAGTTAAGGTTTGTTGTCTTCTAGAGGGTCCACCGCGTTACTTGCACGACTTAGAACGTTCTTAAACACGAGAAAAAATCCAACTTTTGAAAAATTTTCCGACAGGGGAAAAAGTGAGTTATTGATATCCGTTCGAATTTTTTAACAGTTTCTAAAAAATATCCGGAAAACACATAGACAAAGTTTGATAATCCGATCGAATAATTGAATCCACAAAACAACCCCAGAAAAACTCAACTGTTGAGTAAAAAATAAAAATTTCCAGAAGACTCAGCACTTCCAGACAAGAATTACTGTGCAAGCCACGTGGTCTAACTCACCAAAATGGCGGCGGAACCGCCGCTAAACCCAGGGTGGGGCCGCGGTTCCGCGGCTCGTTGGTCGAGTTAGCCTAACGTGCTTCACAGTAACTCATAGAATTGCCTGCTGAATTTTTTGGCAATTTTTAATTCACAAATATCCAAATTTTCAGAAAATTTCCAAAGAGCATTTTGGAGTTGGGGTTTCGGGTTCGATCGGACTTTAAACTTCGTCTAGACATCGCCTAAAGCTCTAGCTTGGCTCTGATACCACTGTAGGGTTGCTATGCACGCGCACAAGGGTCTACGAGGCATCAACCATGCCCGATTAAAAATTTAGCCGTGCCGAACAACCCGAATACGGATCTTTAAACTAGAGATTAGGTGAAAACTAACATGCTAAACACTTTAACACTAAGTGAGAGGGATTACAACCTTTGTAGATCCGGTCCTTCACTTCATATGCTCCGTGTTGTGGTCCCTTCGCTGCGATCATCGGGTTCCGGACTCTCGAGAGGTTCCACGAAGAGAAAGGTGCAACCTTTGCTTCCGATCTTCGATACAAAGATGATCTACCTTGAAGTTTCATTAACACAAGCTAACACTCACTAAAATTGAGTGAACACTCTCATCTGAAGGGCAAGGGAAGATGGGGATGATGAAGTAGGATTTTTGCTCTCTTTATTTATCTTTTTCTCACATATTTTCATCACAAATATCAAAACAAGAAAGCTTTGCATGAAGAACTCAAGGAAGAAGAAGAATAGTGATCCATTTTCATTTGTGATGAATAATGAAAGGATTAATATGATAAATAATGCAACCATGGTTGACTTAACCATTGTAGAGAATTAACCAAGGGTTAGGGTTTGGGTTGAGTTAAGAATGAGTCACACACAAATATCTTTATCATGACAAAATGAAAAGCTTCTAGAATCAACTAGAAGACTTAACCCTAATCCAAACCCTAATCATGTTTAAACTCCACAAAACATGTTGCATTAGTTATCATATCATGTTACAATATTATATATCACATATATAATATTTATTGTAACCAAATAAAATAATACAATTAACATATATCGCATATATATCAATGTATTACCCGAGTGAGAAAAAGAATATTTTAGTGAGTAAATATTAGTTAATGTAATTTAATATATCATATATATTATTATACATTAAATTATCGAATCAACACTTGATCCGACAATCCGGCTATATCGCATATAACCGACTAATATTTATCCGTACCGATTCATCGAATCAACACTTGATCCGATGACCCGGCTGATATCAAATATCGCGAGAATACAATACGGTATCTCATATCGTATTATTCTCAGTCCCGCACATATCACATATGTGCTCCTACTCCGTTTTTTCTGAGCCAAGAAACCTCTGTGTAGGACTCTAAAGAATCGTCAATACGCCGGCAGTAGGTGATGATCATATCAAACACCCACAAGCTGCAAGCGGTCAGCTAAACGTAACAGCTACCCGGGTATTGAGCGCTCAGAAGATCAACAAGCAAGCCTGTAACTTCTCCTGTGAATCCAAACAGTAACACTCCCGTACAGTCCGGTCTCGTCGTCTGATATGTCGCATATCTCGCCTAGGGGTGGTAAACGTCAGACCCCAGTAGCTCGATAAGTCGTGTCGATTTGAGGTCTATAACAGTTCGAGAAACTACTGATAACACTTACCAGTAAATCTCAGCAACCCTGGCCAGGGATTTCCGGTTATAACCAATCGAACACAGCACAACATCAACTCCCTATACCGGGAGAGACGAATCCCCTCTTATCGCTCATTGCCTCCATGTGATTCGGGACTGTACCCAAAAGCCACCTTTTTGCACGCCCTCTTGGATGTGGTATGATGGAAATCAAAGCACAGTGGGAATCACACAAGACTCTATGACGATCTCGGATCAACAGACTACTCTGTACCAGTGTCACCAGAGAACTGCCATCTGACGTGAGGTATAATACCATCTGGGAGTTCTCGGCGAGTCCGTCCAGTGTACCCAGTCTCCACTGAGCACCCGTACACCATCCTTGATGTCAAACACCGATGGATATGGGATCATCCATCGCCCATCATATGGGTCAAGATGCGTATACGCTAGTCTACTCTGGTGTATCAATGCCCTGTTTCGATACACCCTCGACTAGGAACAGTTATAGGATGTACTCGTCGACTACCGTGGCCCCACTAGTATGATCTCATCATAGTCCCAGTAGTCGAGTACATATCCTAAGGGCTTTATCAACATGTAACATAGAGACAATCAGAGTACATGTTAAGATAAAGTACAACCAGATAGCATACTATCATGTCGAGCAAGAAAGTCCTCCTTATATATGTCCTAGCATCCACTACAATATACATCGTGTGTACAGTAATGGCCTCTAGGGCATACATATAACTAACAGTACTTTGCGTCGAACATGTCGCGAAAAATCTTTCATTCTATCGGCTGGGTGAGACGGCTTTCTTCCGCCTTCCACCAAACCCGTGCATTGTCCGTGAGCTGGAATTTCGCAACACGAACCCAAGCTATCTCTGGCACTTGTTCCACTGCCAGGTCATCTTCAATGCTTTGAGCCTACTCCTCAGCTTCTAGAGGGATCTCTTTCCCTGCAAACTGTTTGGGGTGCAAGGCCCTAAATTGCTTCACCCCAGGTTCTTCTGCATCTGGTCGGTTCATCAGGATAGCAGTCTACTGCTGCTGTCCTTCCTGGAGGCTGAGGATTGCCTCAAGCAAAACCGTCTGCTCGTTGATCAGAGCAGCGACGACAGGTGTGAGTGGTAGTGGTGGGGGAGTGTTATTGACATTCGTGCTGGTGTTGTTTGGCTAATCCATAACCTTGAAAGAAAATTTTGGGTTATGACAGATTCATAGTATATGAAATGATAAGATTCAAGGAATGTGAATTGTAAAGAATATTTTCAGTTGCTGGTTCTTATGTTATATTGTTTAGGTTGTCCATATAGTGCTGAACTGCATGGTAGGGTTCCATACAGCTCAGACCTGCATGGGCCACCAACAAAACCTGTCACGCCCCGCTTCCCAGTGTACGGGCAGAGGACGCGACAAGGCCGCTATGTATTTACTCTGAAGTAAACACACTAAGCATATCTAAGCAATATAAGTAAAATGCACAAGAGACAGCGACAATAGATATAATTGAACAACAACTTTATTTATTAACATTCTTTTTGACAATACATCTGAAAAGTAAATACATGGAATGGAAAGCAATGCCTAAACAGTGGCATAACAGAAATGAAAAATACAGAATGTAAATGTGTACAAGTAACTAGAGCTCTGGATCGAAGGCTAGCTGATCCAAGTCCTCGAAGTTAGGCTCGATCTCCTGAAGGTCTGAATCACCTGACGAAATTCCAAAGAAAAGAAAGTGAATGTCGTCAGCGAACAAATCGTTTGGTAAGTCCCATAAATAGACAAGAATGGAATAGACAGAATAGAGAGTATATTGTTATAATATTGTATTTAGTGTTAACGCTGTTGTTTGTAGCTTGGTACATAAGAATGCCAGTGTATACGGGAAAAGTCCCACTATTCCGGAGACTAAGGTATACGGAGTATAAGGAACCGTTCAGCCATGGTACAATGGCAATTGAATTCAAGTTATATGTATTATGGTTACAGTACCGTGCCACTTCTAACACCTTCCGTACCAGTCTACCCCTTATAAACCCCACGATGTCTTGATTGTATTGATATATTGTTTGGAGTGTATATTGTATATATATGGATGACTTGCCAAAACCATGATATCAGTAAATGGATATAACCGGAGAATCATGTAGATGAATGTATACCCATGGTTCGGTTCGGTCAATATAAATTGATTAGATTGAATAGACGGATTCATAGATCCATATTATATTGAAGTTTGATACATGAATCATATTCAAGTCTGATTGATTATATTGAGACTCAGTCTAAGTCAGACAATTAGAAAAGAAAATGAATCTTGAATTATGTTTTGGTGCTATCGGTAACTGCTGCACATGGACAGCAGGATTTGTGTCTTTTTCAAAGACAATTACCGTGTTGATAACACTGTTTGTTAAGTTGTCTACCTTAAATAGACAAGCACCCATATCTCTGGCTCCCTGAGGCTCAAGAGACTGGTCCCGCTTAAACCTTTGTTTACTAGGGTCCTTATTGTAATTTAATATAACTTGAGGGGGTTTTATGTAAAAATAATTTTGTATAATTTTCAAAATACACCTCAAGTATTTTATTACCGTCTTTAGAGTTTTCATGGATGTATATTTTATGAATGTGACATTTCTAGTGAATAAAACCTAATTTCATAATATATGGTATTTATTTGTAATATTGGAATTGTATGTATTTTCTTGTAAATGAGATATTTTTATTGAATTTTTTGAAATGTGGAATATTGTAAATATTAAAAATAGATATTTTGATATTAATTACATATATATTTATTTATTAAAATATAATTTTATTTATAATGGAAATCACATTTTATAAAGAAAATTGTCTTTTAAATCTTTCGAGATTGTATGCTCCTTGCGGAGGTCTGCATCTCACTCTACTAGGCCCAAGGATGTGCGCTAATCCACACCTTACCGAACGGGTTCCCCGAAATGGGTTGTAGAGGCGCAATTGCAATGATTTGTTAAATACACTTCTTTTAGAAAAAAGGTTTTATAAGTTGAAGGTAGTTATATATAATGTCGTATTTTTCCCAAATTCCATCGTGCTTTGTTATATATGTGTGTTGTGAGGAGGTAGGTCATTGCCTCGTGAGTTATCTAAAGGTATAATGAGGAATTATGATGGTTTATGTCGAAACTAAATTATATGGTATTTTTCTGAAAAAGTATAATAAAAGTTACAAAAATGATTAGTTTGATGTGCAACTTATTTTATTAAGTTTTTTAATGTTTATTAGTCAACATATAAGAGTATGGTTTTATTTCGTTAAGGAAAAGTGTAGTTTTTAAAGAAAAACCGAATCGAATGTCAGACTAACTCTGCTTCCGTCGGGTTTTAGTTTTGAATGTTTTTAGAATAGAGAAAAGAAGGAGAAGTAGGGACTTACTAAATTATTAGCTAGAGGAGATAAATAGGAAGAAGTGGGAGTTTCCGGTGCGTTGTTTCGTCGTCGGAAACTCCTTGAGTTGTCGCCGGAATTTCGTCTGAGCTTCGCCCTTTTGCTAACTCCACTTGCACACAAAAGACTTGGGAATTTTCTTGAGAGTTTGGGCAGGGATTTGGGAGTGAGGAGGGGTGATTTGAGGGTGGTATTTATAGAAAAAATTAGGGTTTTAGGGTAGTGAAAGGGTGTATTAAAAATTTGTATTAAAATGGATTAAATGCGAGTTTTATTGTGCTTTGTAAATGTGCAGTAAAAACAAATAATACAGGGGTTATGGGGGAGTTCAAGAGTTGCAAGGGTTAAAGAAAATTAGGATTTGGACCGAGTTGAATCGGCGGCGCCGGCCGAGTCGAGGTTTTCGCCGGCCCGAGTCGGGGCTCATCTTGGTGTCGCGTGTCCCTGACGCTTGGTCTAGCCTCTTGGACATGTTTGTTTAGGCTGTGACTCTTGGTTTTACGGGTTGTGCACGTGTAGACTCTTGGGTTTCTAAAAGATTAAAAGTATTTTAAATAAAAATATTGTGGCTGATGGGATTTGAACTCTGCTGCTTTGGTTCAGCAGTGCAAAGTCTTACTAATGAGCTACAAGCTCATTCTTGCTGTTTAAAAGTAAATCAAATTCTTATAGTACTCAAAGGAATTGTAAATACCCCAAGTATACATTAACTTTAAATGAATTTTATGTACACTGAATTGGGAGTTGTTACAGATTTGTTTGTGTACTTGATTATGCATGGGGTGGACACGGTTTAAGTTTATCAATCGAAATTATAAAGGTACTTGGCTAATTGGGTTTTCTGTGTTTGTATATATGATGTTGCACGTCTGCTAATCACTATACGTCGATTAGTGGGGGATGCAAATATCTGTGATATGAGATTATGGTTTTTGTATATGGAGTATTGGATCGTCTTGGATGAATAGCCGGGGGATGTGAGAAGAGTGTTTTCTTTACTTTCATTCATGTAATTTGTAAATGTGATGTAGTATTATTTTGCGGGACACATCCGTGTTGAGGTTGTAGCCACTGTTGTATTATTTCATTTACTGTTTTTTGCTCTTAGGATAGACCCAAGGTGGGGTGCACAAATTACCGGGTTCTTGAAGTGCCGAGTGGCCTACTCATTTTACTGAAGGAGGTTGTTTCACTTCGGGAATTTGGCGGGTAATTTGCCGCACCTGTAGGGGTCTAAGGTGGGGTTTGGCTATTCATCATGACCGTGAAATCCGTCTTTCATTATAGGCTTAAACGAAACGCGGAATTCCTAGTATTTCTAATATATTCATCTGTGATCTGGAATGCCTATAAGTGCGTGAGACGAATGGATATATATATATATATATGATATATAGTGGACGTTGATTATATTTTACACCTGCGCTAGTCCAGTCCCCACTTTGCCGTTAGTTAAGTAACCTAACGATGCATGACGGGGCCCCGTGGCGAATGCGTATGGCATAAGCGTATGGCATAAGCGTACGTTGTATTTTCGTTTCTTTTCTGCAACGATAGAGTTAAATGATGGGACCACATTAATATTGATTAATGCATGGAAAAACAAACTAAAGCTTAAATCGTTAGAACAGTTTCAAAATCACTCGGTTTTCTTCAAAAAGAAACTTTTAAATGCGGAGCCTAAACCACTCCTTTTAAAAGCTATCATGGTTCCTTCGACTATATCAAGTTCATTACGTTCACAGTTTCGCCAAAATCATTCGTAGCCCTTCAACATTTCAGATGGGTACACACGACTTCGGGCAGATAAAGCAGCTATAAAAGCTATGCATGTCAATCGAGATTTTTATTTGAGAGATTGTCCTCGGGTTTTGATCTTCGCCAAGACATAGTGATTGGTAGCTACTGGGTATTCATCTGTAGAATAGATAGATGCGTTGGTTTGGGACAGTCGTACTACTATTTTTCCTTCGTCAAGGGTATGTATGGGTGGGTTCAAATTAACCTGGACAATGATGGGTAGAACATGACTTGCGACTTATGATATGTTGGCCTTTGTCAAGGTCATAAGAGCTTGGGGAAAAAATCCACATAGGGAGTTTCTAAGGAAATTGAAACTTGCATGTGTTGCATACCATTTGGAGTGTGATGATTTTGGTAGGATTCCTTCAAGGTTATCACACGATGATATTTGGATCCCGATCCTACTGTGAGTATCCGCTACTCTTCGGGAGATTTTTTCACTAAAACAATCAATGCTATAAACCAAGTAGGCGTCTAGAATGGTGTTAGCGGGGTTACGCCTCCAGGGAAAGGAGGTTATGTAATTAAGGAATTTCGCGAAAGCGTTGGAAAACCTTCCTCAAAGTACCAATACTAGCCTGGCTGAAAGGTTAAGCAAGAATTGTAAGAGTGAGATTAATCCTGACTAATTCTTCTTTTATGGTTTGAAGGAGGATTCGAGGAAACAGTAGGAGCCATCCTGTTTAGATAAACTAATAACAAATCTAAACTTACAAGAGCATCATGCTGAGCGTTTCTTCTCTCTCTCCTATTTGCAGTGACCATAATGACCGGACTTCGGTTATTGCTAGATAATAATAAATTGACTGGGCCAAACTATAATGCTTAGCTAAGGAATATATAGATGGCCATTACCTATGACAACCTGGGCTACCTCCTTACTACCAAAGCCCCCGCCGGCAACTATTTAAATATAAAATGCAACTTTTATCGATGTTACAGGCAGCCCAGGTTGCCATTAATATCTAATAAATTTCATGTAATGTCTATATAAATGCAAGTAATAATATGCTAACATAAGAGTTTTATATGTAACAGTCAGCAAGTATCATCGTCTTCCGTTCCAGCAATTGAGTATGATCGAGTACATAACTTAGAGTCAAGCTTACCACTGGTGAGACAAGATAATCAATTAATGAGGAACAATATCTCGATTGCATGGCATGGCGCAATTGAGGGCACATCTCAAATATTCAAGGGTTCTTACGAAGTTAGGATGGCTCTTTGCCAATTTGCTATTAGGAAACAATTTAACTTCGACTACATTAAGAACGATTACTTAAGGATAACAGTGGCTTTTTCCCAAAGGGATAAAGGATGCCAATGGAGATTGCATACATCGCTTTGTACTCGGAGGTAAAGAGTTAACATATACGTTAGTAATTTAACTTCGACTACATTATTGTTTTTTCAAATTCTTGATTGTTTTAACTGATAAGTTATGCTAAGACTTATATGTTTGTCATGTTTGAGTAGTTGTCTATGAGCTATAAAGAGATACTACCCGACGCACAAATGTTTCGGAGGAATTTCTAGTGATGAACATCCCCGGACTACTAAGAAATTTGTAGTCGACATGCTTGTAGATGTTTTGAGGTCATAACCCAGCTATCAGCCAATTGAGGCTACGAAGGATTTCTATCAAAGGCTCGGGGTTAAGATTTCATATGATATTACGTGGCATGGAAAGGAATTGGCACAAAAGACCCTCTTCGGCAATTATCGGTATTCTTATGACTCTTTGAGCTCGTATCAAAGCAAGTGCATGGAAACAAATTCCGGGAGCATAATTAGCATCGATAAATTAACACATGACTGTTTTTAGCTATGGTGCATGTATTGACGGGTTTTTAGATGGTTGGCGGCCTCTCATATTTCTTGATGGAATATTCATTAATAACAGGGCAAAAGGTCTTATATTGGCAGCGACTGTTTATGACGGAAACAATGGTTTGTTTTCATTAGATTTTACTATTGGCGATTAAGAGAACATCATAAATTGGACATGGTTTTTAGATCATTTAAGAGTCGTGTTGTTTGATAGTCTTAGGGCTTACCACCCATCGCATACCCTTATGTTTGTATTCGTCTCCGAAAAGAGATCAAAGAAGCGGTTAGGATGTGCTTTCCCACCGCATTGCATTCATTTTGCATTCTACACTTGAATCAGAATTTTAAAAATAGGTTCAAGAGGCTTGGTATGAAGAATTAGGAAACCGAAACTTGTGCAAATCTGTTGGAGATAGTGTGTTATCAGTACACGACAGTTGAGTTCTTGGCAAAGATGAATATATTGAAAGAATCGATAGTTGCTTATAATGCATTGGCTGAACATTACAATCCTCAACATTGGGCTATTTGTTACTTCCCTGGAAAAATATACAATCTCAATTTTTCCTCCTCAATACACCTGATTTGTTGATGAGCATAATTAACATAGATATGTATAACATTTGAGCAGTTGCTTGCATTATCTATACCGTTGCTTGCAACAACATTTGCCTGTAACATCTAAACAATTGCCTACAACATTTAAACAGTTGCTTTCGTGGACCTTTTGTACTAAATATTACAACATTTGTTATAATTTTTCTGTAAAAATTGCTCTTGGTTAAGTATGCATCTGAATGAAATTTAGAAGCTGTTTTATGAAAAGAAATTGTAGTTGCTTGTAACATCTAAAAAGTTGCATGTAACATCTAAATACTTTCATGTAACATCTTAGTAAGTGCATGTAATTGTTCGCCGCCGAAAAGATTGGGAGAGAAAGGACCCTAGGGGTTTTAAGGGGCCAGATCGATGCAGATCCGCCTGGCTACTCAGCACGACGTATTGCTACAATGCAATATAGCTAAGGGTTCAAGCGAATACGACCGATATAGCGTGACTTCTTAGATTTACCCTTCGGAAAGGGTTTTTCGATTGTGGGGACTAGATTTCCTACAGACGCAAGCCCCTGTAGTTAATAGTTAATTACCCCTCTGTATTAAACGGAGAGAACTTCTACAAGTGATTTATTTCTGAGTACATTAAGCATAAGAGCAACACAAATGGAAATGGCATGTGTGTATGTATATATATATATATATATATATATATATAGAGAGAGAGAGAGAGAGAGAGAGAGAGAGAGAGAATAATGGAGGGAAGATGCCATAGGAGGGAATTTCCTCCTATGGCATCAAAAAAATACAATCTCCATCGTGTTTTCTGATGATTGGCACCAATCATCTTCATCGTTATCATCTAAGATATGGGTACACCAAATTTCATGTGATTCTACAACTTTTTCACCGTTGAATTAGTGGGTTCAAAATTAACGGTTTACCGACAATAGAACTTTTTACATTACTAAATCAACGGTGAAAAAGTTGTAGAATCACATGGAATTTGGCGTACCCACATCTTATATGATAACAATGAAGATGATGGATTCCGATCGTCGGAAAACATGATGAAGCGCGTATTTTTTCGACGCTATAGGAGGAAATTCCCTCCTATGGCCTCTTTCCTCCATATATATATATATATATATATATATATATATATATATTCAACAACAAAAGTATTTAAAGACAGCACTTAGAATATGCATTTCATAATCGTTATATACAATATTTTACATCTCAGTTTACATCTATCTTTGCCGCTGGGAAGACATGTCATCGAACTGCTGTTCATGCCCGTAGATTGTATAAGGTTTTATAAAATGTATTATCCAGACCATATAGCAGCTAGAGGAGAACATATAGCATGTGCTTGTAAGGAGGAGCTCGTAGATGGTATATGCCAGGTGGAACGAATGATATATTTGTCGACTTCTGTGTCACAACGGTAGCCCGTGGATAGTGTATGACAAATTATTTTAATTGCCATAGAGAAATTTGAGACTTGGGTATATATATTAGTGTAAATTCATCTCGGACTTGAGTATATATTAGTTTAAAGTCATCTCGGACATGGGTATTAATATCATGGATAAGCAATATTTGGCACTTACGGTAGGACATTGACTTCTATGTTATGATCGACACCCGTGGATTGTATATGACAAGTTGTTTTACTTGCCATAGGGCAGGTATATTGATTTCGGGACAAAGCTAACATTGTTCGAAATGACAGATGTTCTCAAGATGGCGATCATTGATCGGCACATTCGGTGGGACATAGTGAGAATATCAACGAGAGTCAATTTGTTAAACTCCCGTAGGTATAATATGCTTCAGATATTCAACTTCAATGTCACGATGGTTGCTCGTGGATTGTATATGACAAGTTGTTTTACTTGGCACAGGGCATTAGGGGGTATTATTTGTTTGGTTTGTTGACTTCTGTATCATGATGGTAGCCCGTGGATAGTATACGATGACTAAATTTAAGCCAAACATAGAGAAATATTCCAGTTTAGGGATGTAGTGGTCCATGGATCCAGTTTAGGGACTTAGGGGTCCATGGTCTCCCGTGAATAGTGTATGACAAGTTATTTTACTTGCTAAAGGGCATGTTGGGGGTGTGGTTAACTTCAATGTCACGAATGGTAGCCCGTGGATGGTATATGATAGGTTATTATAACATAGCCTGCCGTAGGGCAATTTTGGTTTTAGGAGTGAGTGATATATTGTTGACTTCTATATCACGACAGATGCCCGTGGATTGTATATGGTAGGTTAACATAATATAACCCTGCCATAGGGAAATTTTATATGGTGCAATTGACTTCTATTTCACGACAGATGCCACAATGGCCTTGATAGCAAGTAGGGAGACCTTTGGAAGGTGTCTGACATTGTTAGATAGGGTGCAGGGACCTCTGAGAGGTGTCCGCCATGGTTTCATGGGGTGCAGGGACCACTCCGGTGTGCCTGCAATTGATTTTGGTAGGTGCGAGGACCTTTGGGGGTCACCGCCATAATTTTGGTAGGTGCGGGATCTCTGGTGGGGTCGCCTCCACAGGTTTGATAAAGGAGCGATGGCCTCTGGTGGTCTCCTCCATTGATTTATAGGGTGCGTGGACCTTCTAGGGGTACCCGCCATTGGTTTTGGTAGAATGCGGAGACCTCTCCGGGGGGTACGCCATGATTTCCGCTACTGACTATTTTATCAATGGGTTGTTCAAGTTCTCTGAATATATGTCATAAGAGGCATGTCAAGTATACATATGTGTACATTTGGTGCATTTTTCCATGTATATGCCCATGGAGTCTATTATGGGACAATCACACAGGGGATAACTCCAAAAAGCATTCATATACATGGGGATTACTCCGAAGAGTATCCGAAAGAGGATAACTTTTGCGAGTATCCTATAATTTTAATCATCATGACAGAAGTAGGGTCTTAAAGTCCTAGAATTGTTCAAAACGAGGCTATATAACTCATATTTTAGGATAACACTTTCGAGCATCCCTTTAATCTCAAGTTTTCATCGTAGTTAAAGAGTGAATCTTTGAAGCAGAAGGAATTTGCAGAGAAGTGGAGTTCCATTACTCCATACTTACATGAGTTAAGTCTTCTCTTTTTCTTCCTCTTCGAAAACTTGATTTTTTGAGTATTCTTAGTGATCAACAGTGATTGAGAGCGATTCTTAGTGATTGCGAGTGATTAACCCTCTATTAGATGCATAGGGAGGGTATTTATAGCATTTCGGATGATTACAAATGTGGCAATGAACGCGGGCCATGAAATAGGGACATGAGGGCTAGCCAACTCCCTACGTTTAACGAGGACCTCCCCGTCGTCAGGGTCCTCCTTAGGCATGGCGGAGAACTTCATGTCGAAGACCCCCCATTGGCTTGACAGCAAGGACCTTCATGTCGGGGACCCCCTTTGGCTTGGCAGCAGGGCCCTTCATGTAGGGGACCCTCCTTTGACTTAGCAGCGGGGACCTTCATGTTGGGTACCCCTTTGAGCATGGCGGGAGCCTCCTTTTGACATAGAGGGAACTTCTCTTTTTGTATGGCGGTGACCTCTTTGTCAGGGACCCCTCTGAGTATGGTGGAGACCCACATTTTAGCATAGCGGGGATCTTCATGTAAGGGACCTCCTTTGGCTTGATTTAAAGTTCCTTTGATCCCTTTTTGATGGCTCATGTAGCTTCGTCAAATGGGTGCACTCTTTCTGAGACTGTAAGTTTGGAAAGAGGATATAAGCGTCGTCATCCAAAGCGGAACCAGTTCTATCCAGAGTAGGCCCACTCAATAAAATAGTTAGAGTAGATCTGCTTGATATTCTTATAGAGGTCAACAGTAACATCTAAAAAGCTGCCTATAACGTCTAAGCACTTATCTCTAATATCTACTAAGTTGCCGTAACGGCCCTATTTTTACTATATTGTTTTTTAATAACTAAATATATACTTGTTTCGAAATGACACGTTTTATAGAAAGAAATAGTTTTGAAATATTTTTACAAGATTTAGTTTGATCTCTTTAATATAAAGAATTTATTCGATTTTGTTTCGAAAGGAAAATTTTGGAAAGAGAATTTGTTTTGTTTGAAAGAGAGAAAAATTGGTTTAAGAAAATAATTTATTTCGTTTAACTTTTAAATTATTCTCTCTTGTAACTCTGCATATATTTATTTCTATTTAATTCTATGCAAATAGTAACCTTGTGGCCTATTGGTTAAGTCATTGCATTATTATTCCATAGGCTAGATGTTCGAATCTCAGAACTTGCAATTATTTTTATCATTTTTTTAAATATCTCATAACCTACAAATGCCCTTTCATTTCATCTTCTTTTTAACCCCCAAGATGAATTCTCATAATAAATTAGATTTTTTATGAAGAGTTATCATGACCTTTAAACCTAGTTTATTTCCTTTTAATACAAATAAATCATTCTTTCTCTTTTTCATCCCATATTAGTTTTTTTTCCATCTTGACCAAACTAAAAATCATTTCCTTTGGAGCTTTGGAGAAGCATCAATTTTCTTAAGCCTTCAAAGTCTCGATCAAGTCGAGAATTTCTCACCAATAGGCAGTACGGTTGTTATACAGTATTGTAAGACCTATAAGTCCACTTTCCTTCTCCTTTTCTCTACTTGAAATTCATCCCCTTACAATGCCTCCGTCATGCCGAATCTTGAGATAATTAGTTAGTCCCATGATAAAAATTTTATTAAATAAAAAAAATGGTCAAAGTAAAGCATATATGTTTAATTATAAAATCTTGCCTACAATGGTTGATAACATGTTAAGTATTGTTGTTTTAGATGGTTAATCATGTTTGGCTCATATGCTTGCTTCACATATATTAACTCATGTTATCTATCGCTAAAATTATAATCATGTATATTTAAATTTTTTATAAAATAAAAATAAAGTTACAAATAACTACCATGGTTTTCAATCTTTCTCAAAATACGACCTTCAAAGAAATACTTTTATACTCGAAATAAATTCTAGAGATCAAACTGTTACTGATATATGCCCTTGAGGCCATTATTGTATAGTACTAGATTGTATATTACATTTTGGAAGTTTAGGATATACACGGATTTTATGACAGTCTTGCTCAATATGGTATTATGCTACTTGTTTTGTTTCTATCTTAATATGTGTATATGTTTCTTTTAACGTATCAATAATACATATTGGTAGAGCCCTTAGGATCTTTGTTTGACTACCAGCGTTGTGATGGCAGTTACACTAGTAGGGACTGGATAGTCTATAAGCACATCCTTATAACGGTCCTTAGTCATAGGATTATCGAGACAGGGCATCGATACTGCAGAGTAGACTAGTGTATACGCTTCTCATCCCAGCAGGGGAGATGGTCTGTCCCACATCCATTAGTACGTCATACTAGAGATAGTATACATGTGCTCATTGGGTTATGAGTTACACTAGACGGACTCATGGGGAACTGTTGGTTAGTACTATACCTATCGTCAGGTAGAAGTTCCTAGGTGACATGAGTATAGCATAGTCCGTTGACTCGACACTGCTACTTCACCTCGAGTGTGTTCCCACTGTTCTTAGATTACTACCCTACCACGGCTCTAATGAGTCTTGCAAAAAGGTAGTAGTTGGGTGCAGTCCCGAAGCACTTGGAGGCAGTGGCGGTTAGATAGGATTCGTCTCTCCCAGTATTGGGGGTTGATATCGCGCTGTGTTCGGAAAGCCATTACACAAAGTCCCTAGCCAGGGCAAGCGAGATTTACTGATACGTACTCCAATAGTTTCTAAAGGTGTTTTAGGCTCTACCCCGGCATGACTTATTGCTCTATTAGGGGCCTGAAGGCTACAGCCCCTAGGCCCGATATGCAATACTCTTAGACGAACAGACCAGATTGTACGGAGATTGTCACAGATAGGCTCAGTAGGAGTACGGATGAGTTTGCTCATCGGCCTTCTTATCGACAGATACCTGGGTAGCCGTTACTTGCAGCTAGTACCGCTGATGTGCTTGTGCTTAAACCCACTGCCAGCGTACTGTCAAGTCTTTAGAGTCCCACACAGAGGGTTTCCCTGCTTCGGGCGAAACGATGTAAAGGTCGTATGGTTTTACGATAGGGTTCGAACATATACGTGTACTTATGCACGGTCATGTTCAGACAGATAATACTAGTGGGCTTTGGTTTAAGCCGGATCCTAGTATTAGATTATTGCATTCATTTCGTCTCATTGTATTTGTGTTTTTCGGAATACAAATACGGGTATGTATATACGGTGAGGGGTATTCTTGTAATTTATTCAAGAGTGCTTCTAGAAGAAGACACCTCATTACTTGTATTACCATTTAGGTTAAATGCTTAATGAGGTGGAGGTATGATGTGCTATTTTATGATAAATGAAGCATGGATACTTGGTGACTCATGGATGACTATTGAGGCAAGGGTGGACTTAGATATTTTGTGATATTTTGTGAGATATTTTGCGCGACATCGACTTACAGATCATGTTTGGCTCATATGCTTGCTTCACATATATTAACTAATGTTATTTATAGTTGAAATAAAATCATGTATATTTAATTTTTTTATAAAATAAAAATAAAGTTACAAATAACTACCATGGTTTTCGATCTTTCTTAAAATACGATCTTCAAAGAAATATCTTTATACTCAAAATAAATTCTAGAGATCAAACTTCATTTATGGAAATTCTATAAACATTAGGATAAATAATAGATAGAATTTCAGATGTACGGTAAAATTTTTTGTTTTGATCGATTAACGGTTTAAGAGTTGCATTGTTTTTATTCGCTGTTTTTTTTAAAACAGAAAACGGCTTTTATCGGTCAACTTTTAGGAAATATAACTTGGTCTATCGATATTCAAATTGAGTAAACTCTGATGTTTTGGATATATATCAAAAGATCCAACTTTTCTTAGTTATATCGATTCCTTGAAAATCGACTTAAAATATAGAAAAATGCAATATAAGATTAAGTGATGAATCTGGACAGAATCTGTCCTGATTCGCATACCGTTTTTAAATTGGACACATCTCAAGCTCCTGATATCCGTTCGTGGCAAACTTTAGATGTATAGGTGCATAATTAATAGACCTATAACTCTTATATATACTCTATGACCCAGATATGCATAGAATGACCCGACATATATGCCCGACCATACACCCTATAGCTACTGTCCAAAAATCGAAATTTCTGTTTTAAACCCTGACGTTAAAATGACCATAATTAGAACTTCAGGAATCCAAATTGTGTGAACCATAATACTTTAGATAAGTACATCGAAATACCTACAAGTTTCTAATAATTTTTGAAACCTGAAAACCGACGGAAAATAACTCAAACTGTATTTTAAAAATATGCGATGGTGTCGGACAGATTCTGATCTGTTATGCGCGATGAAACGAAAATGGGTATATCTCCCTTATCGATAGTCATATTTAGGAGCGACTGGAACTCACGCGTGCAAAACAATTAGATCTATATTTTTGTTTTCATTCCAAATTTGATTGACTTGATTGATTAGTCATACACAATATTTCTTTACAGCATTATTTATGGTTGTTACTTGAAAAATATACTTGACTCGTTTCATACTATTCGAACATATATACCTTGTTTTTCTTGATCTTTAAAGTGTTGCATGTACATGAAAACATAATTAGATATTATATATTTGATATAATCCAATTACATGGTAGACTTGACTTGACCTGAACCATAAATACAACATGACATGAATTCTTAAACTTGACATGAATATTTAAAACGTGACATGAATACTTGATCTTGACATGAACTCAATCTTGAAGACTCAATGTACTCATGGATTCGAACAACACTTATTACTTTAATCATGGACTAATATATACAGAGTGTTAGGGTGGTTTGAGTGTGAATCGAAAGAAATCTCAGAAGTCCCCCTAATACATAAATCCATGAATACTAACACATGCAATCTATTATGAGGGCCCGTATTTCCAAGCCCGTAGACAATAGCCTGTTGGGTTTGGAATACTTCAACACCAAGTTGAAGTCCTATTACTAACACTCTTGATTCAGGCCCGTGGTTCCTTACTTCTGGACGATAGCCTGTTGGGTTCAAGAGCACTCTTGAGGTTTGGTTGACATTCGCATATGAGCTCGCGTTAATTAAATTTTCCATTTTAGAGACCGTTAAGACACATTACTATTTAATTCATGTTCATCACTTTTACTTGTTACATACTCATGTTAACCGACACTATACCTACATTTCATGGCCATACTATACTTATTTTCCATGCTCATGTTACACTGCATATTATATAAAACTGCCATGTTACATAGAATTGCCATGCTCAATTATTAGAGTTACTCGTTCATAGTTTAATGATAGTAATTCCCAATTTATACGCTTTTCATTATTATATCTACACTTATCCTTTTTTGGACTTATCAAGTGCTAGTTCGCTGACGGGCATTCCGCCCACTTTTTTCTATTCTTAGAATGTTCATCAGGTAGCATTGAGATAAAAGAGATAGAAGCGGTCGAAGAGGAGTACAACCAGTTCGCATCACAACCGGACATCTAGTTTCATTCAGCTTTTCATTTTATTTCATCTTTATGTATGTCTCCTTGTTAAGTATCATGCTATCGTATCTTATATTCAAATATTTTATCAACTGTGAATCTTGAATGTAATAAATAAAAATTGGATTTTATTTTTTGTTTATTCTTGTTACTTTATGTTGCTTATAGACGCTTAGCGTATTTATTGCGAGAAATGACCTTCTTGAAATAAATATGTCGCGGGTCTCGTCATGTACCGTTACCGCTCTTTTGGGAAGTGGGGCATGACTGTTGCATGTAATATCTAAGTTGTTGCCTGTAACATTTATAAAAGTTGCCTGTAATATCTAAGCAGCTGCCTGCAACGTCTACAAAAGTTGCAAGTTACATCTAAAATGTTGCTTGTAACATTTATAAAATTACCTGTAACATTTACAAAAATTGCTTGTAATATCTAAGCAGTTGCTTATAACACCTAAGTAGTTCCCTGTAACAAGTGCGCATCCTCTGAACAAAACTAATGCATAATATAATCCACAGTAATTGTATCAATCAACAACGGCGAAATAAAAGTATATCTATCAATAAAAGTAGTCATTCATAACACAACCGACAATATAGGCCAATATCGATGATAGTATTGTAAATACATCAACAATTATTGTCATTCATTAGACAATTAACAATATCGGCCAATATTGACCAAATAAAAATAGATCAATATATGTACGAATAACAAAGAGTTTAAACTTAAATCAAGCAATATCAAGAAGCTTCATCCGTGTTGGACAGTAAAATTTGCGCCGCAATTATCGGCCGCCATTGCATCAAACCTTTTCTCTCCAGGGCATCCGCCATCTCCCGCTCCTCAATCAAGGCCTTCATGAATAAGTACTTAAACACTCCACAATCCGCACTGTTAAAAAACACGGTTAACAAACGCATATAGTTATGTAATATAGGAAATACTGCTTACCGATTTTTTTGTATCAGGCAAGTTTTAACACTAGTAAAGTGAAATTCATCGATCCCCCCATGCTGGTTGAATTTATTTTCCCCAAAATAGAGTAGGTACCGCAAATATAACGTAATCTTTTTCACCCAATGGGGGTCGTGCGCAAGTGAAGAATAATGTTGTAATTTCTTTTCGGCGAAGTCTATAACGAGCAACGTTCAATGATAGTTATGACATACCGGGCTCACAATACAAGTAGAGTGGGAATTTCATGCATCGTCAATGTATATATTCCATCCATACTTGTTCAAGTGTGGCTTTTCGGTGTCTCGTTCATCAACAATCATGCTTTACCACAAGTGTTTAAATTGTTAATAATTTGATGAATGTAATCATGAGAACTGGATAGGATAAGTAGGCATTACCATTATCCATGACTTGACGAAGGTAAATGAAGGTACTTCTGTTTGAAGGGCCAAAGACTTCGTCAAATTTTCTACCAGCTTAATAAAGGAGCTCATCACCAATTAAGAGTTTAAATATTTATAAGTTACTTACATATCTACTAAATTGCATGTAACATCTAATGACTTGCCTGTAATATCTACTAAGTTGTGTGTAATATCTAATAACTTGCCTGTAATATCTACTAAGTTGCATGTAACATTTAATGAATTGCTTGTAATATCTACTAAGTTGCGTGTAACATCCAAAGACTTGCCTGTAATATCTACCAAGTTGCCTGTAACATCTACTGACTTGATTATAACATCTACAACAGTCTCCTGTAACATCTACTAAGTTTCCTAAAACATCTAAGTAGTTGCCTACAAAATCTACTACGGTTGAATGTAACATCTACTAAAGTTGCCTGTAACATCTAAAAAAGTTACATGTAACATCAAAGCAGTTTTCTGTAACATCTAACTTGCCCATAACTTATAAACAATTACCTGTAATACCTAAACAGTTTACATGAATAGTATTGATACATAATATTACAATTAAAAAAGTTTCCTCTAACATCTAAACACTTTACTAGCGGTTGGAAAATGACAGATATTAGACACTTACTGTATCTCTCACCTACTACCCGGTTAAGAAATCGAAGAGTTCGAATCGGGTACTCTAAATGCAATTCCTAGGTTCAAAGGGTATTGCGTTCGAAGTAACACGTGCCTTTAAAAAGTGTCAACGGCATCTTTATGCACATTATTGAGCCCATCGATGTGTGGTATTTCGGGATAAGCGAAAAATGTCCCATCCCCATATACTATCGCCAAGATTCCTCCAAAAAACCAAAAAAGTTTCGCTTAAGACACCATTTGATGATTGCATACAACATTCAGACAATTTTCTCGCATAAGAATTATAGTTTACCTGGATAATATTCAAACATAATATTAAAAGTAACAACCAACACGGTATGTAATAACTCCAATTTCAATATACAGAAAATTGTTTAAAAGTTAATGTACAAATAGAGTATTTGCAATCCTGTGTACACTATAAGTATTTGTTTTACTTTTGAACAGCAAGAAAGTACTTGTAGCATATTGGTAAAGCCTTACGCTGCCGTGACGTAGCCCCTGTGATCGAATCCCTCCAGCCATATTATATTTTTATTAAATTTTCTTTTAATATTTTAGAAACCCAAGGGTTTGCACGTGCACTACACGTAATATGAAGAGTTATAGAGTAATCAAACACGTGCACTGGGGTATATGAGGCGACGGGGACATGTGGCGACGATCTAACCTAATTCCACCAGAATTGGACCGGCGAGAAACATCAATGGACCGGTACCGCTGGGTAGGACCGTCAATATTGCTTCGATATTTTTCCCCTGGCACCCCTTGGCCTACTCCACTACCCCTATGTTATTTGTTTACTCTGAATTTATCCAGAGAACAATAAAATACCCTTTAATCCAATTTTTAAAGCAAATTTTAATGCATTCTTTAACCCTCTAAACCATAATTTTCCTTATAAATACCATACTCCATTTCACCCATCCTCACTCAGAAATTCCCTGCCAAAACTCTCAAAAATTCTCAAGTCCTTATAGTGTGCAAGTGGAGTTAACAAAGGGTGAAGTTCCGAGGAGATTCGGGTGACGAAACGACGCCCCGATGCTCCCTTATTCTTCTCCTACCTCTTTTCTTTCTCGATAGCTAGTAAGTCCCCTCTCCCCCTCTCTTCTCCTATTATAAAAACATTCATTTCTAAAACTCGACGGAAGCGGAGTTAATCCGACTTCTAATTCGGTTTTCCTTTAAAAATTATAGTTTTCTTAATCAATAAAACACTATACTCTCATATAATGTTTAACAAACATTAACAAACACATTAAAAAAAGTTTCATCTCAAAAAAATCATTTATGCAACTTTTATCGTATTTTTACAGTAAAATACCACATACTTTATTTTCGACACAAATCAACATAATACTTGTATTACCTTTAGACAAATCACGAGATAATAACCTATCTCATCAAAACACACATGTTTGACATAGCACGATGAAAGTTTGGGACATTAGTTATGGGATAATACGACATTATAAATAAATACCATCAAACTTGCAATGACCTATCTCATCAAAACACACATGTTTGACATAGCACGATGAAAGTTTGGGACATTAGTTATGGGATAATACGACATTACAAATAAATACCATCAAACTTGCAAAACCATTTCTTTAAAAAAGTGTGTTAATCAATTCCTTGCAATTGCACCTCAACAACCCACTTTTGGGGACCCCATTCGGGATGGTGTGGGTTATCGCACATCTTCAAGCCTAGTAGAGCGAGATGCAGACCTCCGAAAGGAGCATTCGACCTCGATAGAATTTTAATGCATTTTTCTTTATAAAATGAGATTTGTACAAAAATAAATAAAATTTATTTTTATTAAATATATATATATATATTATCAAAATATCTATTTTAATTATTATATAAATATTCCAAGTTTTCTAAATCAAAGGAATCACCATTACAGGAAAATACCATTACAATTCAATGCAAAATATCGATTTTTCAATAAAATACCACATACAATGAAAACTAGGTTCTACACACTAGAAAGTTCACTTTTATAAAATATACATCTATAAAAACCCTAAAAATGATAATTAAATACTTGAGGTGTATTTTGAAAACATATCAAAACAATTTTTACATAAACCCCCTCAAGTTATGCTAAATTACAGTAAGGACCCTAGTAATATAGGTTTAAGCGGAACCAATTCTCTTGAGCCTCAGGGAGTCGGAGAATGTGGATGCTTGCATTCTAGGGTAGACAATCTAACATACGGTGTTATCAACACGATAATTGTTTTGGAAAAAGACACAAATCCTGTCGTCCATGTGCACAAGTTACCGATAACACCAAAACTAATTTAGGATTTCAAATTTCTTTTTAAGTGTCTAACTCAGACTGAGTCTCAATCTGACTTGAATATGATTCAAGTATAACTACAATACAACATGAATCCATGAATCCATCTATTCAATCTATATCAACCTATATTGACTGAACCGAACCATGCATATACTCCGTCTACATGACTCTCCATTTTATCCATTCTGTTTACTGATATCATGGTTTCAGCAAGTCATCCATCTATATAAGAAATAATATAATCAATACAAAAGACATCGCGAGGTTTATAATGGGTAGATTAGTATGGAATGTGTTAGAAGTGACACAAGACTGTAACCTTAATACACCTAACCTGAATATCCATTGCCGTTGTACCGTGGTTAAACGGTTCCTTATGGTCCGTATACCTTAGTCTCCGGAATTGTGGGACTCCTCTCGTATACACTGGCATATTCTTTACCAAGCTACAAACAACTGCGTTAACAATATAATCAAACACTACTGGTTTTATTCTCTTCTGTCTATTCTATCTTTACTCATCTTTGGAACTTACCGAGCGATTGTTCGCTGATGACATTCCTTTCTTCTTTCTTGGAATGTTGTTAGGTGATTCGGATGCATTAGAGACCGAGCCCAGTACGGAGGATTTGGAGCAGTTTGCTTTTGACCCGGAGCTTTAGACACTTGTACATATTTATTTCATTTCAGTTATGCCATTGTCTAGACATCGCTTTCTATTCATGTATTTACATTTCAGTTGTACCTGTAAAAGAATGTTTAATAAATAAATTTTCTGTTCATTTATATTCCTGTCTCTTGTGTACTTTACTTTATATTGCTTAGATACGCTTAGCGTGTTTAGTTCTGAGTAAATACGTCGCATGAACCGTCGCATCCCTTACCCGTATATTGGGAAGCGGGGCGTGACACGGTATGATCATATTACAACTGTTTTTCGCCTAAAGACTTCGAATCATCCATCATTTTTTAGCGTACCTCCCTGTGATACCCCAAGATCCGATGCATCTCAATGCCTCGGCCGCGGTGATCGCACAGGCCTTGTCAACCATGCCGGCGATGCTGGAAACTTCAATCATGGTTTCGGACTCTGCTTTCATCTTCTGTCTTGGTCTAATTGTAACATGTTTTCATAATCTTGGCAATTACGTACTCGTACTCATTTTGATACTCGGGCGATTTTCGGCCCTGTCTATTTTTCACGCGACTCTCGAGACTTTTGGTGGTAGACCTATAGACGCCTGCTTTCCTCCTGACTATAGGTACCGAGGTGACTGTGGAAGACTGCAACACATCATCAGCATCCTCAGCAACGAGCTCCTCAACCGTGGCAGAAAAGTTCCCCTCACAAAAATAGCTGCAACTGCTTCCTCCTCCATTGAGCAACCGGTGAGGATAAAATCAATGTCAAACTGTCATCGACATCATCATCCTCAAAACTTCCAACTTCATCTTCATCCTCACTCTTCTTCTCTTCTTCCCGTATCTCACCATTTTGGGCTTTGCACCCCAAGCAATTTTCGGGAAAAGAGAGCCTACTAGAAGCTGAATAATGAGCTCAGAGTATTGAGGATGATCTGGCAGCGGTACAAGTGCCAGTGATTGCTTAGGTTCGAGTTGCGAAGCTGCAGTCCGCTGATAATGCCTGATTAGTCCAAAAATTTGTATTACCGCAATCGGAAACGGCGTCGCTTTGCAGCTAGCCGGTGAGTACGGGTCGATCCACAGAGATGTGTAATTTCCTTAATGTGTTTTTACGAGTTGATTCCAAATGTTGTTTTGGTTGGTTTATTAAATCTATAAAAACCTAGATCTATCAATAAACTAAATTAATCTAAATTAAAGTCTTGCTAGGGTTAGGTTTAGGGGAAGTTTGGAGATTAAGGGTTTCCTCACCGTTTTCATTGCCCTATTTTTGATCTATTAGATGTTGTGGTAATTATCAATAGAGTGGATTAGAATCTTTTGGGAAGATGTTTTTTCCTCTAGATTCGTATCCTTCCTTTAACGATAATTACCCTAACCTCCATGGAAAACACGCGCAACTGGGCCTTTATACTACGGTGTCACCGTTACCTCGAGGGGTAGGGTGCCGTAGGGAGCGGTTGTGCGTGTATGCATGGAGTTCTAATTCTTGTGAAGGGGCATGAAAGGAGTGAGAGATCTCATCTCTCAAACCTTTCCCTAAGGCTAACCCTAACAAGCGAGGAGATTACTCGCTCATTAGGGGATGAAAAAACATTTTAATTAAAGAGAATTAAAAGCACAGAAATAAAATTACTAACTAATTTGATGGCTCCCTCCAAGCAAGAATACAGAACATATCTGAATTTTATTTATTGAAAAGAGGCATGCGTTTTATAGATCTGTGATTACAATTTATAGGAAAACAGGAAAACTAGGGTTACAGACTCTCGCACATATGAAATTAAAGATTTGCCCACGGAAAATCCAAACTCCCGCACCGACGCACCGACACGAGAAAAATCCACCGACGTGTGCACTTAATGGCCGCGGAACCGTGGCAATGATGGGCCTTGGGCCGCGGTTCCGCGGCCCTTTGGTGAGCTCAGCTCACCAAATTTCTTGGTATGAATCTTGGTGTCTTTTCCTCTCTGTTTCTTCAGTACTTTTCTCTATTTGGGTTCTGGATCTTCTCTAGATCTTTAGTGAAAACTTGTAAGGATCTTTTGACCGTTCACTTTGACATTGCCTTATACAATTGTGAATTATTCTTCGTCTAGGCTTGACTAGGATCCGTCTACTTGTTGGTCAAAAGTCCCTTTTCTGTATCAACTTTCGTCTTTTTCACTGTTTTCGCTCCAAGAGCCTATATCCTGTAATATGCAACAAACGTGCGTCAAGAGTACCTGTTTATTTATAAAACGGATAAGAATAGGGGAATGAAAAATGCAATATTATGATATGAACAATGCCCGAGTCTGGTGGAAGGCAGAATAAAGCCATCTTGACCAACCGATCGAATGGAGGACTTTTCGCGATATGTTCGATGTGAAATACTTCCCTGAGACTGTCCGATTCAATATGGAACAACAATTTATCCATCTACAACAGGATTCGATGTGGACCAAGTCCGTAGATGAATATGACACTGAGTTTACCATGCTCAGTAGGTAAGATATGTCTCAATATTCGATTTTCAATTAGCACATACTACACAGCTAACACAAGACCTTAACAGGCTCGCGACACATTTGATACCAACTGCTGAGATCAGATCCAGAAGATTTCAGCAAGGGTTAGATTCGGAAATCAAAGCTGCTTTAGCTACAGGGGATTTCCCAACCCACGAGATGGCCCAGAAAGCTGCCCGCCGATACGAGACAATAGTGAAGATGAGGGGTAGACCTCAATCTGCCGGGATGAAGCACCATACCACTCAGATGGCAGGAGGAGCCTCTTCAAGGCTACAATTTGTGCCCAGGAGACCGGGAGTACCGAACAACCAGCCCAACCCCAGCCTTTTGTACCTACCGCAAGAGGGATGAAAATTTGGCGAAGGACTGTCGGCATGCAAATCGCCTTTGCCTAGTCTGCTGCTTAGCTACTCATGACATAGGGTCTTGTTCTCATAGACACAACCCAAATGCTGCACCCAGGCCAACAATCAATTATCGGCAGCACCCAGCCATCCAGGCACCTGTTCCATGACTTTCTCTACCTGCTCCACCTCCACGTGGACAGACTGCATCTCCTCCTCATCATTTCCATCAAGCCCAACGGAACATACCTCAAGTACAAAGGAATGGGCAGAGGAATGGTTCTCCAGTAAGGAGGAATGTACCGAGGCGACAGGCTTTTCACAATGACTGTGGAAGAATCTGAGGCCACGGGCCAAGTCATCACTGGTAACACATTCCTTTCAAACTTTCTTTCAGTCTATATACATACATATATCTTTTCCTTATACCTATGTCACGACCCGAAGTGGCACGTGACTGGCACTTGAATCATATGAAGTCTATAGGATCCCATCTAATTCAAGTAAGCCAAAAATCCCAGAAATCTAAACCATTTTAAAAAAGAAGTGAAGAAAACTTATTTTTAAGCAAGTGGTTTTAATAACATAAGCCGAAATATGCATTTTTAAAACCTCAAGTCTTTTCTGAAAATTTTGGCAGAGTTTCCTTTATAAATACTGGCCCCAAACGGGTACAACATGCATAAAATGAATAAAAGCATCTCCAAGCGGGAGATAGCTCTTCATCAATTGACAGGCACAATCATGCAAGCAATATAATATACAACGCCAAGGACGAGGATCAAAACTCAAAAGGAAACTCAAACTCATCAAGAAAACCATAATAATACAACGCGCGACTCTAAGGTCGAAAGAATAAACAACTGGTTTTCTAAGTCTGAAATAAATATACAAGTCTGGTTGATGGAGTTTACTAGATACAACAGAATATAAATGTACAATGGTGGTCACGGTATGAGTGAACCGACCTACCAAAGCAATCACCAGGAATGGGAGCAGTGTGCCAGAAAGTCGCAATAAAACCTGTACGGCAAAAACCTGCAAAAAATGTGGCACAACGGGGGTGAGTTGCCAACTCGTGAGTAGAAAATATCACAGAGAAGAAATCACATGTATGACTCAATCCTAGGTCAATACGATCAGTAATATATATCCTCAATATGATAAAGTCTGAAGCATAATAAGGTGGCAAGGGTAAACATCTATACATAAGTGTAATACCAAGTGCTCGTGTCAGTGCCTCAAGTAGCAACATATCATAAGTATGAGGTATGATCAATGTAATCAACATTAAATCAGTGTCAACTAATCATGAAGTCTAGAAGTATGTGGATATAGTCCAACTATGTAATCAATGTCCGTATGAATATGGATCTCGTCCACGTGTCAACCAATGACACAACAACATCATGCATGTAAATATCATAAAAGCATATGCATGAAAGTATGAGGATATATAAATCAACGTGTGTCCCTCACGACACATCAAATCATGGAACCTGAGTGTCCAGCATCGACACTCAAAACATCATGAAACCTGTTTTCAGTATCGACACGTAAATCCTCATATATCTCAGGCTCCGTATCATCTGCGGGATTGGCCCGCGGGCTCCGGCAGTACGGATCGGCCTATATCCCTCTCATGACTCCGGTCGGTATCCTCCGGATAACTGCCAGGTCCAAATACTATCACCGGTAGGTAGTGGTCCCTCTGCCAGGCTCACCGTCTACTGCATAGCAATCTGTTCTCGCCCCGGAGTACCATACCGGGTCCACCATGTACCCGCAATTGGCCTCATCCAGCTCCTCGAATCGAGATTCTCATATCACACGTCTCAGAACCGAGAAAATGCATGGTGGATGCATTGAAATATCATATCAAGAGAAACCGGGTTTTTAAAATAATACATACATTCTTTTGAAATAACCGCGGTTCTCAAGTCCAGAAAACTCATGAAAACGACATATCTCAATGCGTATAATAATAAAGCATGATGTATGCGACATTTAACAGAAATGTAAGCATATCCGTATACCATGCAACATAAAACAGTAATATGCACATATCGAGGGAAAACCGCTCTTTTAAATGAATCCAGTTTTAAAATATATCATGCGGTTCCCAAATCTCCAAAATCAAGCCAGCATCATCTATGTATGTGCAAATATGTATGTACGCAAGTATGGGTGTACAATATGTATGTACGCAAGTATGGGTGTACAATATGTATGTAGGCAAGTATGGTATGCAAGGAGTCATATCCTGATGCAACAATCCTACTGTGTAGTGACATGGCAATTATCGATGATGAAATGTGTGAGCCGGCAATCAGGTGTACGTAGAGCATACGCATCATCGGTAATGGTGCTGGTGTTCTGACAGCATGGGTTTAATAGAATATAATCATGAGTATATAAGCACGCAATGCGCTAATAACAACGTGAATATATGGAAATGGAAAAGTAAATGCAATAATAAGGAATCTACATTAGTTATACGAGTCATACAGTTTGTCATTTGAAATCACACGAATCGTGGTGTTTGGAAAATAGGGGCTACGATGTTTTTTAAGAAAAGAGATACGTCCTTTGGAATATCCGTAGAATCCCTTGGCCTGTCTTTAAAATACTCACGGTTCGTTAATTTGGAAATGGTATGACTCGAGTCTAGTCTAACATCTACAAGTAAACTACAGGACTAAACGGACAGACTAATCGAAAGGGTAAGGGAAAACCATCTAAATCTGAGTCGATATATATAAATATAATAGTCGGTGATCCCGCCTCAATAGTATCACATACGATACAATATATAACATGACATCCTCGAGTCAAGAGTGCGGATCTATCATCAGTATAAAGCTCGTACGGTAAATCCATTGTACGGCATCCCAATCTGGGTACAGGTCGAATCTCACATTTATATCATCATTTATCTGGTATCCTTATCATCATATCCTGTATTAGGGGTACTGATCTACGTCTAGTACAAACTGATACCATCTGCATATATATGCGTGTATGAAAACACACGCCTAAAGGCTCGCAATAATCTCATGTCGTATCTCATAATACGAATCAAAACATATCACCGATCTCATAGCATCATGCCTAAACTCATCGACTCATCTCTAAGTACCATGTACAATCCTCATCATCCATGTATAGGTATACGTATATATATACACAGTCCCATACCTATGTGTGTGTGTATATATACATATCCCCATATACGCACAACTAAACCAAAGTAAGCATGTGTGCGCGTGTGGGTGTAAACCTTATTCTAGGGTTCGCGACTAAACTAACTAATGACGCTATCACCCAATTATACTAAAATTAACCCATGATCTTATAAGGTCGTACTTATTAACCATCCAACTTTCACAACACGTAATCATATATATAACTATAATATATATCAAGGGCTACACTACGAACTGCGGGGGTGTTATACGCCATCCATCCGACTTCCCCCGTAGATATAGATCTACTCATCTTGATCCTCGCTTGCTGGAGTCGATGAGGCTACGCTCAACCCTGCCGTCTCGAAGTCTACGTGGGGGTACCTACATATCACATATAGCATCGTAAACAGAAATCACGCATGAAAACCAAATCGGCACGAGTATCACACATAGGTTTAAACCTATAATTTACTTATGCAAGACAGACCAAACACCTTCGAGATTGACGTGCAAACGTCAAGTGATCGAGATAAACACCAAAAACCTAAATTTCAAGTTAACAGAATTCACAAAATGAAATCAGAAATGATGCAAAACACTTTCAGATTTTACCCTAGATGAAATTAGCCAATTTTACACATACGGAGGGTCTAATTTACTGGAGAATAAGACATGGACCAAACACGAATGGGTTCCAACCCACCCTGGCCACAAATTGCAGCCAGGAAGAATAAATCTGCGGCCAAAGTGAGAGGGTTTGGGCTCAGGTCTTGGGGTTAGCTTCTAGGTTGCCTTCATGACTCACAGCATTTGCTAAATAATTTTCAGAGGCTCCGGGTGTTAGCAGATCTCCAATTCTCATCACCAATTCCACAATTTCCCGATATCAGGGTTTCCTATGTTTGGTGTTTGGGTTTAAGTCTAAGGTTTCTGTCCATGAAACTAACACTAGAGGGGTTATATGTCCATTACTAACCTCAAATACACCTTTGGTTTCCAAATCAAACCCTAATCCTCAACTTGGAATTTCAAAGTTCACTATACAACACGATATCGATTCTAAACATGTAGGATGCTAAAGAGAATGAAATACAAATCTAATGGTAAAGGAATTACCTCATTTGGCAACTCAAGAATTTTCTTGAGTTGCCCCAAGTCTTCAAAATCAAATTTTTCTTGGTCCAAAATGCATCTAATGAGCTTGTGCATGTTTTTAATGAAGTGGGGATGAAGTTTTGAGTTGTTTTTGATGTTGTAATGAAGAGGTAGAGGAGGGGGGTGAGGTGTGCTACCATTGAAGAAGGGAGGAAAGAATGATGAAGATGATGAAGGGAACAATGTGACATGGTCCAAGGTTGACCCCTCACCTCTCTCTCTCTCTCTCTCATGCCCATACCCATTTCTTTATCATTTTCTTTTCTTTTGTTTTTCTTTTCTTATCTTTTCTAAAAGAAATGAGAACCATGCTAGAAAAATAAGAAAGAAGCCATGATAAAAATGTAACAAGTGTCTAAATATGACATGGTGCATGTCATGTGCACAAAACCGGATAAATGCAAGATTAGCGATATTTAATCGCGATTAGCATTAAAATGGAATATAATAAATTATAAAAATTGTAATTTGCATAAATCGCATAAAACGCCCTCATTTCAGTAATTCCTATAATTTTCCAAATATTTTCCACTTTATCGGCATTTAATTATACCGCATTATTAAAGTATTCATAATATTTATTATTTAATTATAAAAATTCCCAAAAATAATATTTTATTTTTCTGAAATGTTACAGTCTTCCCTCCTTAAAGAAATTCAGTCCCCGAATTTAAATTAAAACTCCTCAAATATTAAAACATTTTAGTAAAATGATCAAGTCTTCGGGGCTCCGAAATCATAAATATATAAAAAAAAATCATCGCGCAAGGCATGCGTACGAAAAAAATGAGCATATAACTCAAAATCAAACTCCGTCAAGCATCCCGCAATCATCGGAATTATGGTGAAGACACCAATGTCTAAATCAAATACGAAAACCAATATGATATACATCAAAACTATACATGTAAAAATCGTGGTAAATCCGTCAAAACATCAGAAGAAATGCATATCAAATCCTTTCAAATCGATGTTCGATGCGCATATTACGGCATAGTGGCGGACGTTTATTGTATGAAAATAACTATATATATATATATATATATATATATATATATATATATATATATATATATATACTCTTTGTTTAACATACACATCCCGCCGTTTGAAAAAATAATTTAGAAAGGTTTCCTTTGTAAAATATTTCGTGTCATCTCGGACACGTAAGTAAATACTGAGACTATAGGTCCTTTTTGGAAATCCCTTCGATAACTATCAATGCATGCAAAAACATAATTAGGTACTGTCCTCTGACTGGTTCTGCTCAGTACTAAAACAAATAGTACAACCATAAAAACGTACTGCTCCATAAGAAATCAATCCCAAAATGTGCATAAGAATGCCACGTGCGTCTGGTGCGCACGGAAATTGAAATCCATGAATGTGCCATACATGTGCACAGAACAAAAACTAAGTGCAACGGGTGTGCATGAAAACACCTGTCAAGTGCAACGGTGTGTGCCTGACAGCAATACCAGGTGTATCTGATATGCATAAAGAATCTCGATTTAGTGCATCTGATGTGCACCAAAATCCCATCAAGCGCGTCAAGTCTGCGCAAAGTCAAAATCAAGTGCACAAAGTGCACGAAAACAAATATCGAATATCACAATCGAAATCGACGGTATACAACACATTTCAATCCAAATCCAAATCAGATATACCGTGGTATATAATCTCACAATCATATGCATCAGCATGCACAAAATAGAATCGAAATATTGAAAGTGCATGAAAACTAAGCCGAAAGCATAAGTCAAATCACATGCATACTATAGGTATGAAATCAAAATCAACATCTCGAATGACATCAAATCGAAGTCAAGTGCAACTGTTGTGCACAAAATCTCAATCATGCAAACAAATCATCCAAATATCGGGCATGAAATCAAAATCAACATCTCGAATGACAACAAATCGAAGTCAAGTGCAACTGTGGTGCACAAAATCTCAATCATGCAAATAAATCGCCCAAAATACCGAAATCAAAAATGACGGAAATAGTCCCGCTCTAGCACATCCTCTAAAGATCTCTGGCCAACTGTCATGGTCACTCATAACATGTCTCGTCGATGATGCCAAACTCTGGCCTGCTGGGTGTGCACAATATGGTCGATCCTGGGTCCAGGTCTTCTCGTTTAGTACTCCAGAAAGGTTCTGTCGAAGTCTCCCTCAAATCTCATTTCTGCCGAACTTCCCGGAAGTTATCATCCTTTACTAAATCTATTCCTTGTTCCGGAACGGCTGCATACTCATCACGACTCCTTCTGGAAGATATATCCATATACAACGCCTCTGCATGAGTATCACATCTATGATATCAGCGGAGTGGAACGTCATCTCATCGAAATCTCGTACGAATCTCTTACTCCGCCTTTCTCTAATGTCGACTGATTCGGACTCGTCTCTTCGTGGCTGCATGGACTGCGCTCCAACGGCTATACTCGTATCTGGAGTCTCCCAAGCAATGTATCCCATCACATGATATCTGGATGGCGTCGAACCTTTCGATCGATTCGTCAAAGTTCCATAATCCCCTAACAGCTCAACATCTTGAGTACAGTTTAATAGTATTCCGGTACATGCCACGGTACATGTGGACCAGCCGTAGAAGGGCAAACCCAAGCCTCATCAATGGCACCGCTGAACTGCTGTAAGCCCTAAGGTTTCAGAGCGTTCTCATGGTCATTATATCGAGTTAGGGTTTCATTCTTCTAGAAGGTCCACGGAATTACTTGCATGTTTTTCTGAATACTTTAAACTTGGAAAAATGGGTTTCTGACATTCGATCGTCTTCTATCGATTCCCAACGTACCTGCATGAAGTCGTCTCTAGCTGGAATCAATCAATCTGATGACCTCACATCGGGATAGGCAATGAATCACATATCCTATTCATTCCTCCTTGGGTGGCTAGCTATCTTCTGTCGCATCTCTAAGTACAACTCGTGCGGCTTAACTCCAACATCTGGGGCGATATCTCGTCATTCGCAGCAACAACTGGCTCATTTGTCCGCACGCTGAACAGTGCCTCAATCATCAAATAATCGGTGCATCGACGGTCATCACATTCTGGTTGGCCTCTAGCAGTAGCCCAATCTTCTGGTGCTGATCTGCACGTCCGAGAAATCTTGTAAAAGTGAACCATCAACGCTCATGGTGCAAAAACATAATAGAACGACGCATCTATGCAAATTGCATGTCCCTGAAATCACGCCCTGGTCCGTGACGAGCTCATGCTGACGCAACTCTAGCCGTAGCTCTCTCTGCCCGTGTAATCGTGGCAGCAAAACCATAAACCAATATCGATGAGGATAGATCATATGAATGAATATAATACTGTGCAAGGAAATGTACATCCTAAGGCTTCTTAAGCGAAGTAGCGTATCGTAAGTATGCCGCGGAACATACACACGGTACATCACTCTCCTTAAGTCACATACTCCATCAATCAAGGTCAACCTACGCGACGAAAGTTCGGGTCTAATACCCCCTCGACCAAGTCTAAGTTCCGTAAGGTCAAGATTATGTTCCGAATATATACAAACGCTCTAGGCTCCGCATAATCAAACATAGACTCGAACTAAGGTTAACCTAGCGCTCTGATACCAACTTTGTCACGACCCGAAGTGGAATGTGACTGGCACTTGAATCATATGAAGTCTATAGGACCCCATCTAATTCAAGTAAGCCAAAAATCTTAGAAATCTAAACCATTTTAAATAAGAAGTGAAGAAAACTTATTTTAAAGCAGGTGGTTTTAATAACATAAGCCGGAGTATGCATTTTTAAAACCTCAAGTCTTTTCTGAAAATTTCGGCAGAGTTTCCTTTGTAAATACTGGCCCCAAATAGGTACAACATGCATAAAATGAATAAAGGCGTCCCCAAGCGGGAGTTAGCTCTTCGTCAATTGACGGTCATAACCACGCAAGCAATATAATATACAACGCCAAGGGCGAGGATCAAAACTCAAAAGGAAACTCAAACTCATTAAGAAAACCATAATAATACAACGCGCGAGGTCGAAAGAATAAACAACTGGTTTTCAAAGTCTGAAATAAATATACAAGTCTGGTTGATGGAGTTTACTAGATACAACAGAATATAAATGTACAATGGTGGTCACGATGTGAGTGAACCCACCTACCAAAGCAATCACTAGGAATGGGAGCAGTGTGCCAGAAAGCCGCAATGAAACCTGTACGGCAAAAACCTGCAAAAATTATGGCACAACGGGGGTGAGTTGCCAACTCGTGAGTAGAAAACATCACAGAGCAGAAATCGTATGTATGGCTCAATCCTAGGTCAATACGATCAGTAATATATATCCTCAATATGATAAAGTCGAAAGCATGATAAGGTGGCAAGGGTAAACATCTATACATAAGTGTAATACCAAGTGCTCGTGTCAGTGCCTCAGGTAGCAACATATCATAAGTATGAGATATGATCAATGTAATCAACATGAAATCAGTGTCAACTATATCATGAAGTCTATAAGTATGTGGATATCTTCCAACTATGTAATCAATGCCCGTATAAATAATGATCTCGTCCACGTGTCAACCAATGACACAACAACATCATGCATGTAAATATCATAAAAGTATATGCATGAAAGTATGAGGATATATAAATCAATGTGTGTCCCTCGCGACACATCAAATCATGAAACCTGAGTGTCCATCATCGACACTCAAAACATCATGAAACCCGTGTCCAGCATCGACACGTAAATCCTCATATATCTCAGGCTCCGTATCATCTGCGGGATTGGCCCGCGGGCGCCGACAGTACGGATCGGCCTATATCCATCTCATGACTCCGGTCGGTATCCTCTGAATAACCGCCAGGTCCAAATACTATCACCGGTAGGTAGTGGTTCCTCTGCCATGCTCACCGTCTACTGCACATCATTCCGTTCTCGCCCCGGGGTACCATACCGGGTCCACCATGTACCCGCAATCGGCCTCATCCAGCTTCTCGAATCAGGTTTCACATATCACACGTCTCAGAACCGAGAAAACGCATGGTGGATGCACTAAAATATCATATCAAGAGAAACCGGGTTTTTAAAACAATACATACTTTCTTTTGAAATAACCACGGTTCTCAAATCCAGAAAACTCATGAAAACGATATATCTCAATGCATATAATCATAAAGCATGATGTATGCGACATATAACAGAAATGTAAGCATATCCGTATACCATGCAACATAAAACAGTAATATGCACATATCGAGGGAAAACCGATCTTTTAAATGAATCCAGTTTTAAAGTATATCATGCGGTTCCCAAATCTCCAAAATCAAGCTAGCATCATCTATGTATGTGCAAATATGTATGTATGCAAGTATGGATGTGCAATATGTATGTACGCAAATATAGGTGTACAATATGTATGTACGCAAGTATGGGTGTACAATATGTATGTACGCAAGTATGGCATACAAGGAGTCATATCCTGATGCAACAATCCTACTGTGTAGTGACATGGCAATTATCGATGATGATGTGTGTGAGCCGGCAAGCAGGTGTACGTAGGGCATACGCATCATCGGTAATGGTGCTGGTGTTCTGACAGCATGGGTTTAATATAAAATAATCACGAGTATATAAGCATGCAATGCGCTAATAACAACGTGAATATATGGAAATGGAAAAGTAAATGCAACAATAAGGAATCTACATTAGTTATACGAGTCATACAGTTTGTCATTTGAAATCACACGAATCGTGGTGTTTGGAAAATAGGGGCTACGGTGTTTTTTAAGAAAAGAGGTACGTCCTTTGAAATATCCGTAGAATCTCTTGGCATGTCTTTAAAATACTCATGATTCGTTAGTTTGGAAATGGTATGACTCGAGTCTAGTCTAACATTACAAGTAAACTACAGGACTAAACGAACAGACTAATCGAAAGGGTAAGGGAAAACCACCAAAATCTGAGTCGATATATATAAATATAATAGTCGGTGATCCCGCCTCAATAGTATTACATACGATACAATATATAACATGACATCCTCGAGTCAAGAGTGCGGATCTATCATCAGTATAAAGCTTGTACGGTAAATCCATCGTACGGCATCTAAATCTGGGTACGGGTCGAATCTCACATTTATATCATCATTTATCTGATATCCTTATCATCATATCTTATATCCTGTATTAGGGGTACTGATCTAAGTCTAGTAAAAACTGATACCATCAGCATATATATGCGTGTATGAAAACACACGCCTAAAGGCCCGCTATAATCTCATGTCGTATCTCATTATACAAATCAAAACATATCACCGATCTCATGGCATCATGCCTAAACTCATCGACTCATCTCCAAGTACCATGTACAATCCTCATCATCCACGTATAGGCATGCGTATATATATATATATATAGTCTCATACCTATGTGTATGTGTATATATAAAAATGTAACAAGTGTCAAAATGTGACATGGTGCATGTCATGTGCACAAAACCGGATAAATGCAAGATTGGCGATATTTAATCGCGATTAGCATTAAAATGGAATATAATAAATTATAAAAATTTTAATTTGCGTAAATCACATAAAACGCCCTCATTTCAGTAATTTCTATAATTTTCCAAATATTTTCCACTTTATCGGCATTTAATTATACTGTATTATTAAAGTATTCATAATATTTATTATTTAATTATAAAAATTCCTAAAAATAATATTTTATTTTTCTGAAATGTTACAACCTAAAATCTATCCCACATAATTTAGGTACAATCTTAGTAGCTTCACTTCCTGCACTAGCACTCTTCGATACTTGAGCATCTCATTGCTTTATGTCGCAACGGTTCGTCCGAACTCATGCAATTCCAGTCAAACCTCTCGTATCTAGCTGGAATGTCAGTTCAGGGAACGGTGTTCTAAAGGCAATAATGGGATACGACCTGTGTCCAGTGGTCGTCTGCAGCAGAGAACTCTATGCTGACTTCAAAGTGCCGTACATACCGAATTTCAAGGTCGTTTTGGGTATGGATTGGCTCGGAACTTTTTACACTACCATCGATTGTCGTCAAAGGATGGTAGTGTTCGAGATTCCAGCACATTCGGTCTTTTCTTTCAAAAGTGGAGACTGTACCCTAGAGCCAAGCACATACAAGCCAAAACCGAAGAAGGCAGTAATTGCAACACTTCAAGCAGAGGAAGGATCGAAGCCTGAGATAGTTCGAGAGTTCAACGATGTATTTCCTGAAGAAATATCAGGTTTGCCTCCCAATCGAGCTCTTGAATTCAGCATTGATTTAATACCTAGAGTACAACCGGTAATCAAAGCACCGTATCGGTTAAGTCCTGAAGGTTTGATGGAAGTCCGAACTCAGTTGGACGAATTATTGGCGAAATGATGGATTCGTCCCAGCACTTCAAGTTGGGGATCACCAGTTCTACTTATGAAGAAGAAGGAAGGATCATATCGAATGTGCATTGATTATAGATCTCTGAACAATGTAACTATAAAGAACAAGTATCCACTCCCACGAATCAACGATCTGTTCGATCGGCTAAGTGGATCTTGTGTTTTCTCCAAGTTAGATCTTCATTCGGGTTATCATCAGGTGAAGGTCAAAGAATCTGATATCCATAAAACGGCATTCAGAACTCGCTATGAACATTACGAATTTCTTATGATGCCATTTGGAGTGACCAACGTACCGGCTATATTCATGAACCTAATGAATCATGTTTTCCGAGAGTACCTAAACAGGTTTGTTGTCATCTTCATCGACGACATCCTGGTGTATTCTAAGAGTCGGAAAGAGCATGCCGAGCACCTACGAATTGTCCTGGAGACTCTACGACAGCATCAACTCTACGCCAAATACAACAAGTGCGAGTTTTGTCTAGATCAAGTCGGTTTTCTTGAACATATTGTATCAGGCGATGGAATCTCTATAGATCCAGCTAAAATATCAGCAGTAAGAGAATGGCCGACACCGAAGTCAGTGAAGGACATTCAAAGTTTCTTGGGATTAGCAGGATATTACATAAGGTTTATTGAAGGATTTTTGAAGATTGCAACACCCCTGACCAAGCTTATACGTAAAGATGAAGAATTCATGAGGTCAGAAGCATGCGAACGAGCCTTCGTAGAACTCAAGTCAAGATTGACATCGGCACCTATTCTCGTTATACTGGACTAATCTGGAGGTTTCAAAGTGAATTGCGATGCATTCGGTAAGGGATTAGGATGTGTTCTACATCAGCACGGTAAAGTGGTAGCTTATGCTTCAAGACAGCTGAAGATTCATGAGAGAAAATATCTGACGCATGATTTGGAGTTGGCGGCCATAATCTTTGCTCTTAAGATTTGGCGCCATTATCTTCTTAGTGAACGAGTGGACATATACATAAATCACAAGAGTCTGAAATATGAGTTTACTCAGAAGGAGTTGAATATACGGCAGAGAAGATGGTTAGAACTCATGGCAGATTTCGACATCAACCTACAATATCATCCAGGGAAGGTGAATGTAGTACCTGATGCCCTTTGTCGCCAACCATTTGCATTAAATCTCACAGTATAGTGGAAGCTTCAATAAGACTTACATCAAATGGAGATTGAAGTGATAATGCCAGGTAACGCTTCGAGTTTGATGAACTTACAAGTTCAATCTACCATTGTCAATCAGATCAAAGAAGCTCAAACAAGTGATGCTAAGTTGCAAAAGATCAGAGAACAAGTAGAAAGTGGAATTTGAACAGACTTCATCATCTATGAAGACGGATCTTTGTGATAGGGCAGTAGATTGTGTGTGCCAAAAGGGTATGTGCGAGAAGAGTTGATGAAAGAAGCTCACAACTCTCCTAATTCAGTACACCTTAGAGGTACAAAGATGTACAAATATCTACGTCAGAATTACTGCCAGCATGGAATGAAGCGTGAAGTAGCCAGATGTGTCGCTAAATGCTTGGTGTGTCAGCATGTAAAAGCTGAACATCACAGGACTGCTGGTTTACTTCAACCGTTACCTATCTCAGAATGGAAGTGGCAATACTTCATTATGGACTTCGTGATTGCACTTTCTCGTAGCACTAAAGGTAACGATGTGGTATGGGTTATTGTGGATCAACTCACAAAGTCGGCTCACTTTATTCCCTTTCAAGTTGGCCAATCTACTGAGACACTAGTAAAGAAGTACATGGAGGTAAGAATTTAAGTAAGATTTAAACTCTTCAATATATACTATCTCTGATACCCATGAACTCATGCAGAAAATCGTGAGATTAGATGGAGTACCGGTCTGCATTGTCTCCGATCGTGACACTAGATTCTGATCGCAATTTTGGCAAAGTCTGCAAGCTATCTTGGAAATGAGTCTGAACTTCAGCACAGCTTATCATCCACAAACAGATGGTCAGTCTGAGCGAACTATTCAGATCTTAGAAGATATGCTAAGAGCATATATGCTAGACTTCGGAGGATCGTAGGAAGATCACCTACATCTTGTGGAGTTTTCATACAGCAACAGCTACCAAGAAGTATAGGAATGACACCTTTTGCAGCGCTGATTGATCTATTTTAAAGAAGTGTTTGTAGAATAACCGCAATCAATAACGGTGTCGTTGTAGCTGGACCGAGATGTGTACGGGTCGTCCTCAGGGAAATGTTGAATCTTTCAATCTTAATTTAGACGTGTTGAAAAAGAGAAAGAATAGAAGAATAAAGAATAGTGGAGAATAGTTTCTAGATCTACGTCAAAATACGGATTTAGAAAGAAGATCTAATTTAAATAAAGATGTAGATTTTATATCAGAAGAGGGCTTGTAGGGTTCCTTCGGATTTGGTGGTAATGGATGACAAATAAAGATGACTCCTTTTATCTATTGATAGATTTAAAACTAGATTGATAGTGATGAATGAGGATTGGGGTTCTTGGAAGAAACTAGTATTTCCACACTATTGACCCTTGTCCCTTCACTAATCTCTATTCATGTCTAGCCCTTAACAAAAAATTGTTAATCTGATCTCAAATCGCGGTCAATACTATCAATAAATTGATAGCGCGTCCGATGAGGATATTAACGATTCTTTTGCTAAAGTTTATAAACTTCATAAGACTTAAAAGAAATTAAAATATTTTCTCATCCATTGTTCTACCATAATCCTACGAACCCTATCAAGCGGAGAATTACTCGTGCATGATGGAGATAGAAGAAGAAGAACGGATAGAGATCATAATGTAAATAAATGCAAACTAATTAATCTAATGATCTACCTTTATTAATCAACTTCACAAGTATAATACCTTCAAGTTTAGATTACAAGAGGAAGAAGAAGTTGCTCTCGATCTCTGCCTTATAGGAAGTAGATGCTCCGTCGAATCTCATGTCGCCTTATCACGTTGAATCGCGAACCTGTCTTGGATCACTTGTTCTTTGACGGTGATTTGTTTCGTGTAAAATATTGACGATTTCTAGCTTTAGCCCTCGGTCCTTTATATATCCCCAAAACCAAATACTCTAAATCCCAGAAATTAGGGTTTGTTGTTGAAGATCCAAACTAAAAATCCCAAACCCTAACTCGCCAACATGGCCGTGGATCCGCCGCATATTGCATGGTTTGGCCGCGGAACAGCGGCCGTTTGGTGGGATCTTGGCTTCAAAATTCTGGGTATGCTTCGATGTGACACATGGAGATTGATTTGATGTCTGGAACTTGAAAATATTTCCCGAGTCTCTGCCAGTATTGATTCTTCGATTTTATCTAACTTCATCGGCAGATTTTTGATTCCCGGCATCTCGATATCCCAATGTCACGACTCGAAATATTAGCTTGTGACCGGCACTTGAATCACGCGACGTCTAAAGGCGTAACGTAACTCAAGTAAGACCAAACCCAGAAACCTAAACCTTTTTAAGAAAAATAAAAGAGGTGCAGTTTGAAATAAAGGTATAATGAAATCTAGTTTTCTTAAATGCATAGAAAAGGAATCATGAAAAATGCAAGTGGACTTTATTAGTTTGAAAACATGTTTCATCTTAAAAAAAATTGGGCAGCATCTCCCTTGTATATTTTGATCCAAAACCATAAATACATAGATCTAGTAAAGGCATCCACAAGCGGGAGCTAGCTCTTCGCCAGACGGCGGATCACAACCATGCAAAGCAAAAAAATAAGTATACGACGCCCAACGGAGAAGTTCACCACAAAAGAAAGTAAATAATCAAGACATCAACCCAAAAAGCGAATATAAACCCCATCGCTCAATCTCGTAACTACTAGTCTTGCTAAGTCTCATTACTTATACAAACACTAGTTTTTGATTGATGGAGTTACTAGATACAATATGAAATGTAAATACAAGAGTGGGTATGATACAAATGTCCCACCTACCAAGCAAATCACCCAAATATAGCTATGTGCCAGCGATGCCGCTACGGATCCATGCGGTCACCCTGCAAGAACGTGGCACAACGGGGGTGAGTTGCCAACTCGTGAATAGATAAATATCAACGGATAGAAATCGAATAAATAACGACTCCTAGGTCAACTATATCATAAAGGTAAAACTATGATATCTAGGGTGACCATATCTGTATGTGTGCCAACAATGTAATCAACACCTATATGTATGCGAATATCATCCAATCATATGACCAATGTCTGTATGCATGTGGACCTCGTCCAACTATATCATCAATGTATGTATCATAAAATCATATGCATGAAATATGAGGATATAAATAAACGTGTGTCCCTCCCGACACATCAAAATCATGGAACCTGAGTGCCCAACATCGACACTTGAAATATCATGAAACCCGTGTCCAGCATCGACACGTAAATCCTCGTATCTCAGGCTCCGTCAGTCCGGATCGGCCCTCGGGCTCCGTCTGCGGGATCGGCTTGGGGCTCCGGCAGACGGGTCGGCCCAATATCCATCTCTCGATCCGGTCGGTATCCTCCGGATAACCGCTAGGCCCAACCAATCACCGGTAGGTAGTAGTCCCTCTGCCAGGCTCATCGTCATCCCCACGATCTACTCGCCCCGGGGTACCGTACCGGGTCCACTATGAACCCGCAAACGGATCATCCAACTCTTCCAATCGGGTTTCACATATCACACGTCTCAGAACCGAGAAAACGCATGGTGGATGCACTGAAATATCATATCAAGAGAAACCGGGTTTTTAAAACAATATATACTTTCTTTTAAAATGACCACGGTTCTCAAATCCAGAAATCTCATGAAAACAACATATCTCAATGCGTATAATCGTAAAGCATGATGTATGCGACATATAACAAAATGTAAGCATATTCGTATATCATGCAGCATGGAACAGTAATATGCACATGTCAAGGGAAACCCGCCTTTTTAAATGAATCCAGTTTTAAAATATATCTTGCGGTTTCCAAATTCTCCCAAGTCAAATGCAACATCGTATAAGGTGCATATGTAACTATAGCAAGTAAACTATGCAAGGGGGTCATATCATGATGCAGCAATCCTACTGTGTAGTGACATGGTAATTATCGATGATGAAGTGTATGAGCCGGAAAATCTGTGTAAGTGTAACATACGTATCATCGATAATGGTGTAAATGTACTAGCACAGGTATATGCAATGCACTGAAAATTGCATGAATGCAGCATAAGGTAAATCATCAGCTAAAAGCTATAAGGTATACGTATCTATCATATGTCTGAGTCGGTGAATCTGTCAATCGGCATCTAGCCTCAGAACATCACGTACGGTATAATCCATCGTACGGCATCCTCTAGTCGAGGGCATGGATCAATCATCAAGTCAAACTCATCACGTACGGAAAATCATCGTACGGAGGCATAAAACCAATAGGGGTCCTATCAACCTTTACGACAATGAGGGTACGGAACTAACGTCTCGTACGGCTTATCATTCAAGATTCACATCTTTACATATAACTATATACCTATGTCCCAAGTTACATCCATAACAATCTCGTATCAGGGGATCGGCAAAGGTATCAATCATCTTAATCGACTCGAATCCGTATACCAACGTATCATCAATCATCATATTACATAGTCTTATATTTTCATCGCATTTATCTCCCATATCAAGTCAATTTTACCAATGCATTCTACCTCTACTCTAAGCATACGTATCTAATCTAACATACACACCCGAACTATACAATCAGTTTTCAAAAGGGCGAATCGTAGTTTTGAAAGTAGGGGCTACGGTGTGTACAAGAAAAAGATATCATTTAAAAATCCGTAACGCCCCTTAAGGTATTTGTTTAAAAGATGCATACGATTCTTCATTTTAAAAATAGGTATGGTTCGGATGACACACCTACGTCGGCTATCTAGTCCTATAGTATCCAATACGGCAATATTGTCGAACATCATCCTCGAATCTCGTCATCACATATCAATCATATCATATCGCTTCTAACTATCCTATAGTTTCTAATTATCATTTAACTCTATCTATAGTTTTCTATTATAGGTTTCCTTAACCATGTTCTATATATAAATCAGTTTCCATCAAAGTTTGCGGGGGTGCTATACGTCATCCACCCGACTTCCCCCGTAAATGTAAATCTACTCACCTTGATCTTCGCTTGCCGATGCCGATGTCGCCACGCGCTTTCTTGTCACCCCGAAGTCCTCGTAAGGGTACGTACATATAATAACGCATCTTATCACATTAAAATCCAATTCAAAACCAAAACGACACGCGAATCTCACATAGGTCAAAACTTATGGTCTACTCATACAAAAGAGCCCAAAAACACCTGATATCGACGTAAAAACGTCAAGTGACCAAATACAATACCAAATAACAAAACTTAAATCCATAACCATCTCAAAACACAAGGAAGAAACTGTAAGTCGATGTACAACACCCCAATACTTGTGGGGAGGCGGAATTTTCAAAAACGAACTTGTTTAGTGAACAAACATCGACTAACCGCTTGAATCGAAGCTAAACGATAACTAACCAAACATATAGTTGTTCTAAACTACTATGCTTAGGGATTATACCTATCGAACCAAGTCCTTCGTCTTTACGATCTCCTCGTCCTCCTCGGCCTTCTCTTTGTAGTAGACGATCCACCCGAGAGCAAAACTCCAAGCTTAGCCTCTAAACTTGAGGCAACTAACCTTCTTGGATTGCTAATCAAAGAAGATAGATGAGATATAGAGAGGGTTATGGATTAATTAGTCTTGCTAATCCTTGTACTCAACTCATGAGAGGGGAGGATTAGGGTTTGAAGAGGGAGAGCTTGAGGAGAGAGAAGATGATAATAATTATCAAGTGAGAATAGTAAGTTATCATAATATATATGAACCTTTAAAATTCATCCATAAAAGAAAAACAAATGATGAATAATCAAGTTTCATAAATATCCAATGGTGATTCATAACCATGACTCATTAAGCATTTATCATGCATTAATGATATGCATGAATCACCCTCATGACTCACTAAACCCAATTAATGCATATGACACCTAAACCTCCTTAGTCACCATCTTCTAGAAGCTTCTCGCACAATTACGAGAACGCCCCTCCGATCCGCAAAAATACGGAAAAACTTTAGACTGTATAAATCCAATAACCGGATACCAGTAACTGGCTTAAACCAAAGCCGACTGGTAAAAACTGTCCAAACGACGTAAGTGTGTAAACACACATATGCGTCCGAACCCTTTGTCGTAAAACCATACGACCTCTATATCGTTTCGCCTGGAGTAGGAAACTCTCTGTGTGGGACTCTAGAGACTCGACTACTACGCTGGCAGTGGGTTTAACCACAGACCGTAAGCGGCACTAGCTGTACGTAACGGTCCCCAGGTAGTTGTCGATAAGAAGGCCGATGAGGAAACCCATCCGAACTCCTACTGAGCCTGCTGTGACAATCTCCATACAGTCCGGTCCGTTCGTCCAAGACTATCGCATATCGGGCCTAGGGGGTGGCAAGCGTCAGTCTCCTAATAGCGATATAAGTCGTGTCGGAGGGAAGCCCATTACACCCTGAGAAACTACTGGAACCTACCAGCAAATCTCGCTTGCCCTGGCCAGGGACTTTGCGTAATGGCTCTCTGACACAGCGCGATATCTACTCCCAATACCGGGAGGGACGAATCCTGTCTAACCGCCACTGCCTCCAAGTGCTCGGGACTGCACCGAACTGCTACCTGTTTGCACGACTCCTTTGAGCCGTGGTAGGGTAGCAATCTAAGAACAGTGGGACACACTCGAGGCGAAGTAGCAGTGTCAAGTCTGCGGACTATGCTGTACTCATGTCACCTGGGAACTGTTCACTGACGACTGGTATAAAACCAACCAACAGTTCCCTGTGAGTCCTGTCCGGTGTACCCGTAACCTAACGAGCACCTGTATACTATCTCCAGTACGACGTACTGACGGCTGTGGGACAGACCATCTCCCCAACTGGGATGAGAAGCGTACACACTAGTCTACTCCGGAGTATCGATGCTCTGTCTCGATAATCCAACGACCAGGGACCTGAATAAGGATGTGCTTGTAGACTACCCAGCCCCCACTAGTGTGACTGCCATCACAACGCTGGTAATCAAGCAAGATCCTAAGAGCTCTATCAATACGTATACTCACATATTAAGATAGAAAAACCAAGTAGCATACTACCATGTTTAGCAAGACTGTTATATACATGTGAATATCCCAAGCTTCCATTAAGTAATATACAAACTAGTATGATACAGTAATGGCCTTCTAGGGCATAAACACTAACAATCTCCCACTTGCACTAGGGCCATGTACTGGCATATCGAAGACCGATGATCTCGAGTAGCCTCTCGAACTGAATCTGAGGTAGGGCCTTCGTGAATGGATCAGCAATGTTCTCTTCAGAAGCAACTCTCCGAACCTCGATCTCCTGACGATCAATGATCTCCCTGATCAGGTGATACCGCCTCAAGATGTGTCTGGACTTCTGATGGGACCTTGGTTCCTTTGCTAAAGCTATAGCTCCGTTGTTGTCGCAATACAGAGATATTTGTTCCCCCAATCTGAGCAAGGCTCATTTGAATTTTGAAAATTCAAATTTTCTGAAGCAACGCTTCAAATTCCGTGCGCAAGCGGTCCACAGTGCGACACGTGTCTGCGCAGTTGCGCAAGTGCACCGCTGCGCGACACGTATCTGCGCAGTTGCGCAAACACTGTCGCTCAAGTGCACCGCTGCGCGACACGTGTCTGCGCAGTTGCGCAAGCACTGTTGCGCAAGTGCACGACTGCACGACACGTGTCTGCGCAGTTGCGCAAGCACTGTTGCGCAAGCCTTCCACCGCGCGACACGTGTCATTCATTGGGGAGTTGCGCAGAAACAGAATGAAAATTTAATGGAATCTTTTCTGTTCTTTCCAAAACTATAAGATTTTCTTCTGCCTTTGGATCAAAGATCCAGCAGTGGGAAAATTCCCAAAATCACTCAGAAAAGATTTTGTTAACAAATTTGTGAGCACTATAAATAGGACCTCAGACCTCATTCGAGGGAGATCAACGGGAAGAAGGGACTTCAAGCAAAAAAAAAAAGAGAACTCTTGAAGATTATTCAAGAACAAGAAAAAGAAGAAAGGTAAAAACCTTTTTTTTTAAGAGAAAAATCTCTGAAGAACAAAGGATTTAAAAAAAAAAGGGGAATAAATGAAAATAAATAAATAGTGCCTTGCACTTGTTATGAACCCTTGGTTCTGTGAAATCAGAGAAAACGGGAAGAAAAACTTGTTTTCCTTTGATCCAAATTTAGATCAAAAGTGCTATGCACTTTTGTTTTATTAAAATCTGAAAAAACTTTTGATTTTCTGCACAAATGCAACCCATCATTTAAAAGGGCCTGGCCCAAATCAAATTGCAAAAAGAATAAAGGGGCAGAGCACTGTTTGGATTGATTTTCTAGTTGGGCAAAGCCCAAAATAAATAAAAAAATTTTGGACTTAACGTATCTGCGCAGTTGTGCAAGCACTGTTGCGCAAGTGTACAACTGCGCGACACGTGTCTGCGCAGTTGCGCAAGCACTGTTGCGCAAGCCTTCCACTGCGCGACACGTGTCACCTCCACGAGCGCTTGCGCTCTTTAATTGCGCAAAGCACCTGACAAGCCGTGTGGGGCCTTGTCAGAGTATTTAATGCAATGCATTATTAAGGGGCAGAGCCCAATCAAAGGTCAAATGGACCAAATAGAAGTACTGCACATCATTTTAAAAAAGGCAGAGCCTAATTAAAAAGTCTAAACAGACCAAAAATAATGCTATGCATTGTTTAAAGGGCAGAGCCCAATTGAGAGGTCCAATAGACCAAAAAACAAATGCTCTGCATTATTCTAAAAAGGGGCAGAGCCCAGTCAATGGCTTGAAATAATGCTATGCATTATTCTAAAAAGGGGAAAGCCCAAACAAAGGCCTAATAGGCCAAATGCAAACAAAATGTGAACATTTTCAACTGGACTTAGCCCAATCGTGGCCATAAGTCCTTAAATTAAATTGACTGAGCAAAATGGCTCTCCTAAATCAATCTACGTCCGGTTCGAGGGTACATCTCCGAACTCCTTTGACATCTATCGTTGTAATTCCTCAACGACGTCAAAGAGGTGATGGGTCCCAACAACCACATATTTTTATGGACTGCGGGGTCCTTAAACTCGTGGACCGAAACGTCCCTAAACTAATATTGGACCGAAACGTCCCTAAACTAATCATAGACCACCACGTCCCTAAACTAATCATAGACCACCACGTCCCTAAACTGGCGACGGACCACCAGTCCCTAAACTGGCGATGGACCACTATGTCCCTAAACTGGAACAACAGAGCCTCCGAACGCTCTTTTGCCGGATCTAAACGGTCCCGTTTAAGCTGATCTTAGCCCCAAATACGGCTAACGCATCCTTAAACATCCAAATGGATTATAAAACTCCCAACCAACTCTGGTTCAAGGGTACATCTCCGAGCTCCTCTGACGCCTATCGTTGTAATCCTTCAACGATGTTAGGGAAGTGATGAGTCCCGACGGCCATAAATTAAATGAATCACCACGTCAGGTTGATCTTAGTCCAAAACAGGACTAACGTATCCTTGACGAACGTTTAAGTTGATCTTAGCCGCAACGCGACTAACGCATCCTTAAACTAAAAACACCAAACCCAAATCTAAGTAAACACGGATTTGGACTAATCCACGTCCTGCGGGCGACGGCATTACTCAGTCTCCGTATACAATCCACGGACAACCACAAACAAAACAAACACACACGACACGAAGTGAAATTCTGGAGAAGGAGAAAGTTGTTACCGCAATGCGGTAGCGTAATTAACTGCAGGGGCTTACGCCTGCAGGGAAGAGCGTCCCCACAATCAAAAAACCCCTCACCCTGAGGGGGAATCTGACGAAGTCTGCTACATCGGCCGCATTTGTCTAAACCTCCGATACACGGTGCCATAAATCAACCTGGCATCTTCGGAGAGATAGACGGATAAAACCAAATAGCATCTGCCCCGAATCTCAGCGTCAGGACATCGCAGTCCTGTGCGCCGTCTTTCGGAGGGGAACAGATTCTGGCACGCCCTGTGGGACCTTTTCCTCTTTCCGTGTGTCGTCTTCGCGAACCAATCGCGGTTTGTTAAATGGTTGTCTTCGGATTTCAAAGTACTAAGATTTGGTCTTTTGCCTGGCGCAGAATTCAAGATCCAATGGCCACCAACTGCACCAAATGCGCGAAGCACCACTGCAACGGACGCTCCACCTCACCGAGAGGTGTAACATATGGGCCCCAAGCGGCCTCTTTCCTCGCTCTGCCGGTTGAACAGGTGACCCAGGCCACCACCGGCCTGTTTTTCGGGACCATGGTCCCACCTAAAAGCTTCTCTATGCCGATATCCGCACCGGAAGCGAACAAGAAGTCGGTGTTCGACCGGCTCACTGCTACCACGACCCCTGTCAACGGGTCGCCTGCTGCTAAGCCGACAGCCTCCGTTTTCACCAGGCTAGGTCAGAACTATAAGGTGGTTGTGCCAAAGAGGGCAACGGCCGCTGCTTCGGAAGTCGTTAAAGCGGCTTCTCCCATCAGAGAGTCGGTCTTCACAAGATTGACGGTTCCCACTCCTCCCCCAACTGGTCAAAAGGCGTCAGTCTTCGATAGGCTGACATCGACAGTTACCCCACACTCAAACAGGGGGCAACAAGAAACCATCTCGATTTTCGAGCCAGTCCAAACGGTTCGCCGTGCACGACGTTGCCATTGGCAACGAGTAAGGAATGCAGGGGGCAACTCCCCCTCAGGGCTAACCCCACCTGCTATAGTGGTGGAGGTCAACGCTGCTGTTCCAACTGGGAACAGCTTTGAATTGCTGAGGAAGGTGAGAAAGAACTCTCCGATTGCCACATTGAAAAGATCTCCTCCGCCTATGGAAAAAGCTCCGGAGACAAAGCAGGAACAGCCTTCTCAACGGCTGTCGTCAAAAATTTATAAAGTTTGGCGGAGGGTTCAAGACTCCGTGATTGACTCAGACCACTTCCGTCGCCAGAAAAGGGCAAAGGTGGAAAAAGACAAGAACCGCCCCATTAAACAGCAGGGGGCAACAAATGCTAGGATGCCCACTTCAATGGCTCCTTCAACTTCAATGGTCCACAAAAGGAAAAAGGCCAGAGAAAGCTCCCGTGACACTGACAAAGTTTAAAAACAGTGAACCTAAACGCCCCAAGTCAGGGGGCATAACGGTTCATACGGTTTATATGGCTTCTGGAAAGGAAGAAAGTCGTACTTCTACGGGACACCGACCGCTTACCCGATCAGTGACCAAGGCTCAGGAGCAGCAACAAAAGCTTCAGGAGATGATGACTACAATGGCTGCACTCACGGAGCCAAAAGAGAACCCTGGGACGTCCTTAGATGAACGCCAAGAGGAAAAGACCGACGCCGAGTTCCTCCGCCGAGTACTGGAAAAGAGAGACAAAGAGGCTGCTGAACAAGCAGCCAATATACAGCGTATGGGCCTCCTCTTCCAGGACATGATAGGGATGATGATACAACCAGATCCCCCAACTGAAGAACCCCCGATTGTCCTTGGGGATGATAGGGGAGAGACATCAAACCCTCAACCCGTTTTATCAACGGCTAGAGAGGATACAATCTCTAAAACAGATCTGGACGAATATATAGCCCAGCAAATAAAGGTTCACCACGCGGCCGAAGCAACCGGCCACGTCGTGAAAACGGGGCGACCGTATCCAGGCTGGTATGACCAAATCAAATACCCGCTAGGTTACACAATTCCCAAGTTTCATGTCTACAAAGGAACCGGCAATCCCCATCAACATGTTACCCAGTTCAGGGCGCTTTGCGGTAACACCGGCGGTGACGACAAACTTCTGCTTCGCCAGTTTGTTGGAAGCCTATCAGATACGGCGTTCGAATGGTATTCTGAGCTCCCCAATGACTCTATTAAAACCTTTGCGGAGATGGAGCTGCTCTTCACCCAACGTTTTGCAAGTGCCAGTGAGCGTACTCCGATGACGGCGTTGATTAACGCCAGAGTAAAACCCAGCGAGACGTGGGTTCAGTACGCTATACGGTGGCGTAATCTATGGTCGAAGTGTGAATAGCGCATAGAAGAATCCCCTGCGGTGGGAATGTTTGTTGGAACCCTTGATCCACAAGCAACCATTTCACAGTTTATGATGTTCTTCAAGCCGACTTCCTTCCAGGCTTTAATCGACAAATTAGCGCAGATGGACCAGATGGGCCATAAACCCCCTCTCCCGAAGCCGGACTCCCGAAACGATAAGGGAAAGGGAAAAGCGATCATTGTCGCTAATGCCCAACAACAACCGAGCGACTCGAAGCCGGTTGCTCGTCCAAACAATACGCGCCCATACGTACCCCTTGAGGAAAGGATGGGACGTGCTTACTCCTTCCCCCGTGATAAAACGAGGAGGCTATTCGAGCTGGCATTGCGCAACAGACTCATAAATCTGCCAGATCCAAAACGCCCGTTGCAACCAAGTGACGTCAACGAGCCTAATTACTGCCCTTATCATCGAGTGCTAGGACATCCGATCGAAGACTGTTACGTTTTCAAAAATTGGCTTGAGAACCAGTACCGCCAGGGCAAATTTGCGCTGTCCGACAAATGGAAGGTGAATCCCCCGCAGCCCCACACCTCTAAAGAGACGAATACGCCGGGGGCAACATGCTCCGTCATTGAGGAAGCTCCTTGGGAGGTTGTATTATCAGCCAAAACGAGGAGAATGCTAAATGATCTTCAGACCTGTCCAGCGGTCAAGTGGAAGAACCCCTTGGAACCGCAGGTTATTGAGGGGATGTTAAAGCTACGTCCGACTCCGAAGACCGATGGTGGTAGTTCAAGCGTCCATAACCAGCCGTCAAAATCTTCGAAAAAGAAGAAGAAGAAATCCAAGAAGCCCGTGAAGCCTGGCGACGAGCGCACGGACTTACAAAAGCAAATCGACGCGCTGGATGAATATAACCAGAAGGCGCGGACTCCCATTACGCTCCAAGATTTCCTTGATCACGTCTTTAAAAAAGAAGATGAGGGAGAAAGTTAATAGGATGAATCCGAGGAATACGTGGCGAGCTGTCATATGATCCCCCATTCGACCACGAACGACGAAGGGACTTCTGGCACTGAAACGCTGGGGGCAAATGCCGAATCAAGGGCTCCAGGGTTATCAGTTGAAATGATTGGCGCGTTTCTTAATGAAGCTCGATTGGAAAGCAAAGCTGATCGAGAACGCGAGACGGCTATATTCAAAAGGACCAAGCGCCAGCAACTTGAGGAAGGAGCTGAGATGATCCCACTGGAGCAAAATGCCTCCACCGCTGACAAAAGCCAATTCAAGATAAAAAAGAAGTTTGCTAAGGCCATATCGATGGGCATGAAGCTACCACCCTCTGAAGAAAAAGTTACTGACGTGGTAGAAATGCACCCCTCTTATTGCTTATATCATCAGAAGGTCTCGCATTCCACCCAAGATTGCAAAGCTTTCGATAGATGGTGGCAAGGATACGTCGCTAATCAACAACGCTTTAAACGAGAAAAGCGTAAAATTCGTCGGGAGCAAAGAAACACGACCAAAGAGCTTGAAAGAACTGCCGGTAATTGTCACATGGTTAACACTACCAGGTCACAAGTGCCTACATTTGGGAGCGACTCTGATGAGGAGCTAGAACTTGCCCCTCTCTTTAAAGAGTCAACTTCGGGAAAAGAAGAGGAGCCAGTGGTTTGCGAAAATATCCGGCTGCGGAATCGGACACTGCCTGAAAAGAACCTCGGTCCCTCGAATAGAAAAGATAAAGGGAAAGAAAAGGTCTCTGAAGACATCGTCTTAGATGACCAAGTTCTGGATGAGCTAAACGCCGAAAACCCGCCGAAGAGAAATAAGGTGGATTACAACGTTCTGGCACATCTGAGGAAACTGCCTTCTCAGCTCAGCGTCCTTGATGCCTTGTTACTATCAAAGGAGGCAAGAGACTCTTTGATCAAGGCGCTAAGAGATCCGGACCAGTTCCAAGCCTTCCTAGCCGAAGAAAAGATGAAGGACGAATTGGAAGAGGTGCACACAGCCGACGTTGCTTTTGGTGATGAAGACCTTCTCCTCGGGACGTGTAAACACAATCGCCCCCTTTATGTCTCAGGATACTGCCATGACATAAAGATAGGTAAAATCTTGGTCGATAACGGATCGTCTGTCAATTTACTCAATGTGCGAGTGTTAAAGGAGATTTGCATGAGTGTCCAACACCTTGCGCGGGACAAGATCACCATCTCCGGGTTCGACTCCCAATCATCAAAAACTCTTGGATCTGTGATATTGACGCTACGCTTCGGGTTGCTCGTCACAGACATCAAATTCCATGTTATAGACGCCAAGACGTGCTACAATTCTCTACTCGGCCGACCATGGCTACACGAGTACAATATCATCCCTTCTACACAGCATCAGTGCATGAAGTATTGTAGGGATGGCCTCGAGTATACAGTGGCGGGAGAACTGAATCCGTTTTCCGTAAACGAAGTTCGCAAGTATGAAGATGCCAAATACTTCTTACCGAGTTTCGAAGACGCGGAGAGGTGCCACAGGCCGGAGAACAAAACTAACGCAACCATCCCTGTCTTCGGCAGTGACACTGAGGAGGAGGAGGATATAATTTATTCAGGTCCATCCCAATCCACCAGGCCAGGACCATCCGTTCCTTCATTGATCTTCGGTAGTGATTCAGAGGATGAAGTTCATGCTGTATTCCCTGCTCGGCCTTCAATACGAGTCCCCGCTGATGAAGAGCGAAGTCTGCAGATAACCATGGTGCCGCTTGAACATTACAAAGAACTGGATGCACTCGACACCAACAGCATAGAAGAATTGCAGACATTCTATATCCCTCCCGGACGAAAAGGCGAGAAGGCAATCCTATTCTACCGTTCTGAAGAAAACAAGGTGGAAAAAGAAATTTGGCATGGCGCGGATCCCACACTCGACGGGCTTCAGCCTATCCGTCTTCCCAGATATTATTCCGAAGGTTTGAAGAAACTGCTGAAACGCCAGGGGATGTCCTTCACACAGACCGTTAGAAAAGCCAAATTCTACGACAAGGTCTGGAACGTTCCCGGGACTCAATGCAAACTGCCTAACGGGAGAACGGAAACAAAAGGGCTTGGGTACATCCGGTCAAAGAAACGGGAGCTAATAAACAGCTGTTATGCCATGTATGACTTCGGTGAAGAGGCGGACGCTCAATGGGAGGACGCTAATCCCGAATCAGCAAAAGTTCCTGATACAAAACCGCCCAGTCCATCGTCTGAAGACCAGATGAGCAAACTTATATGGGATGCGAGTCAAAAAGCCCAAGATGATCACGATCGTGAAATGGCAATCTATGAGAAAGCCAAGACACAGCGTCTCCTTCAACAGGCAGTAAAGAACGAAGATGCTGCCCCACGTCAGCCTGCTACAAAAAGGGTCCGACGCGAAAGCAAAAACAAGTCGAAGGGCCGAAAAGGTGCTCGACAACCACAAAGCAGAGCTAAGAAGCCACGCATCCGAGAATCGAGCGTTATTGACCTAGCCCTCATGAAGAAAATGGGTCGAGCATACTCATTTCCTCGGAACAAAACAAGGACAATACTTGAGCTTGCTCTAAAACATCAAATGCTTACTCTGCCGGAGTCCAAGCACCCCGAGCACGCAGGCGAGGTGTTCAACCCAGATTATTGCTTTTACCATCGAGTAGTAGGGCATCCGCTTGAAGATTGCTTCACCTTTAAGAATTGGGTTGAGGACCAATATCAGCTTGGCAAATTCGCGTTGTCTGACAGTTGGAGGGTAGCGCCGCCGCAAAAGCACGAACCCGAAAACACAAGGATAGAACCAACTCCGCATTGGGATTGGCAGAAAATTCGCACTTGCCACGTGGTAACAATACTAAAAGAAGGGCCCGAGGACATGAACGGCCTTCCTTGGTGCTTTGAAAACGGCAGTGATGAGGTAATCTCAGAATTTCCCCCAGCTCCGAAAGAACTGGAGGATGGAATCCATACCACTGCAGATAATCTCAAGAAAATTGAGTTGGGGACGGTAAATGATCCGCGACCGACATTCGTCAGCGAGCTGCTGTCTGAAGAAAGGGTGGCTGCGTTAAAAGACGTCCTTGTACAGCATAAAGATTGCTTCGCATGGAACTATTCCGAAATGCCGGGACTAGATCCAGAAGTTGCTGTACATAGACTAGCAATATCCCCCAGCATCAAGCCAGTCAAACAGGCGCCGAGAAGAATGCGACTCGAGCTTGAGATGAGCATAAATACCGAAGTCAAAATGTTAATCGACTCCGTCTTCATTCAAGAAGTTCAATACCCTGAATGGATCGCCAACATCGTCCCAGTGATGAAGAAAAATGGGACAGTGCACATATGCGTAGACTTCCGGGATCTTAATAAAGCTTGCCCGAAGGATGACTTCCCAGTGCCAGTCACTGAACTAATGATAGACAATACATCCACTCATGAGGTTTTCTCCTTCATGGACGGCTCATCGGGGTATAACCAGATAAAAATGCATCCAGAAGACCAGAAGTACACAGCCTTCAGGACTCCTCTTGGTATATTTTGTTATAAAGTGATGCCCTTCGGTTTGAAGAACGCCGGTGCTACTTATCAGAGGGCCATGACAAAGATCTTCGACGACCTTATACACGAAATCGTTGAATGCTATATCGACGATCTCGTGGTTAAAAGCAAATCATACGAGGAACATCTCGAGCATCTGAAGACTGTATTTCAACGCCTTCGGCAATACAACTTGAAGATGAATCCTCTTAAATGTGCGTTCGGGGTCTCCTCGGGCAAATTCCTGGGATTCGTTGTCCGACACCGAGGTATTGAAATAGATCCGTCAAAGATTAAAGCGATCATGGAAATGCCTCCGCCGAGGACTCTCAAACAGCTGCGGTCTCTCCAAGGGAAACTCGCATACATACGGCGATTTATAGCCAACCTTTCAGGAAAGTGCCGTCCTTATAGTCACCTGATGAAGAAGGGAACCCCGTTCGTTTGGGATCAAAAATGCCAAGGCGCACTGGACGAGATCAAGCAATACCTGCAGAACCCACCAGTGCTGGCTGCTCCGGTTAAGGGGAAGCCTCTCATTCTTTATACAACAGCCCTCGAAGGTTCTTTAGGCGCATTATGGGCACAAGAGAACGATCAAGGGAAAGAAAGAGCACTCTACTACTTAAGTCGAGTTCTGCTGGGGGCAGAAAGCAACTACTCTCCCATTGAAAAACACTGCCTGGCATTGATCTTCGCAATAACAAAGCTTAGGCACTATGCGTTGGCGCACGAGGTCCGTCTTATTTCAAAAGTGGACCCTCTCAAATATCTAATGTCAAAAGCCATATTGACAGGGCGACTCGCTAAATGGGCCTTGCTCTTGATGGAATTTTCGATAACATATCAACCTCTCAGGGCAGTAAAAGGCCAGGCCATCGCCGACTTCCTTGCTGAGCATCCCATACCTGCCGATTCTCCTTTAAATTGCGATTTGCCAGACAGACATGCGTTTGACGCAATTGACAGTGGTGATACCCGTTGGGAGCTTTATTTCGATGGAGCATCTTCCATGAAAAAGCACAAACAAAGTACGCCAATGATCAAATCGGGGGTAGGACTTATCTTTGTGACTCCACAAGGAGGAATAATGCGCTTCGCCTTCTCCTTAACAGAGCCGAGAACGAATAATGAAGCTGAATATGAAGCTTTGATAGCAGGCCTCGAGATCGCCATTGATATGGGAATTGAAAGCCTCCTCATATATGGGGATTCCCAACTGGTCGTCAGTCAAGTGAACGGCGATTACCAAACATGCAAACCGGAATTGGTAAAATATGGTGAAAAAGTGCAGCAACTGCTAACCCAAATTCCCTCCTACACGTTGGAAAGCATACCGCGCGCGGAAAACAGCAAAGCGGACGCACTGGCCAAACTTGCTAAAGAATTGGCTGACGAGAACCTCGATGACGTTAGAATCGTGATACAAAGCCGTCGAGTGCTCGCCCCGGCAGAAATACCTCCAGAATCGTATAAAGAAAAGGGAGCGACTGAGCAGACGACCCTACAAATAAAAGACCATGAGAAGACCGAAGACTGGAGAGAAGTCTTCATAGATTACTTCAAGTTCCACCGAATGCCTGAAGAAGCGTCCATAAGACATCAGCTCGTGAAACGAGCTCTGTCTTTCGCCTTCGTCAACGATACTCTATACAAGAGGACATTCGATTCTCTGTGGCTGAGATGCTTAGGACCTGACGAAGCGAGAAGGGTCGTCCAAGAAGTTCACGACGGACTCTGCGGTTCCCACCAAGCAGGCCCTAATATGAAGTTGAAGATAAAACGGATGGGCTACTACTGGCCCACGATGATGCAGGATTTCCTGGAATACGCGAGGCAATGTCATTCATGCCAAATTCATGGGGACTTCATCCATCAGCATCCCAATCCACTGTATCCAACAGTGGCAGGTTGGCCATTCGAGATGTGGGGAACCGACATAGTCGGCCCCATCGAACCAGCATCGTCAAAGGGACATCGTTTCATATTGGCGACGACTGATTACTTCTCCAAATGGGCAGAGGCGGTACCGTTGAGGGAAGTGAAGACGGAGAACATCCTCCATTTCTTCAAAACGCATGTCATATACCGGTTTGGAACCCCAAGAAGGATCATCTCTGATAATGGGCCAGCCTACCGAAGTCATAAAATTAGCCGCTTCGCACAGCAGCACAATATAGACTGGAGATATTCCTCAGTTTATAATCCACGAGCTAACGGTCTAGCTGAGGCCTTCAACAAGACCTTGACGAAGATCATGAAGAAAACAGTGTCACGAAATAAGAGAGATTGGCACGAAAGATTGCAAGAGGCTCTTTGGGCGTATCGGACTACGTTCAAGACGGCCACGAACACAACGCCGTATGCGTTGGTGTTCGGCACCGAAGCGGTACTCCCTCTCGAGATAGAATTACCCTCTCTATGAGTGGCAGTCCACTACGAGCTGACTGACGAAGAAAATGCTCACCTTCGGTTTGAAGAGCTTGACGCCCTTGATGAAATCCGGCTTCTAGCACAACAAAATCTGGAAGCTTACAAAGCAAAGATGACGCGCTCATACGAAAGATTGACCCGACCGAGGACATTCCGTCAAGGCGAACTCGTGCTAGTGGTCAAAAGACCTATGATCCCCAATCGCGCCAAGCGGGGAAAATTCGAGCCAAACTATGAAGGCCCGTATATCATAGATAAAGTCTACCAAGGTGGAGCCTATCTCCTCATCGACATGCACGGTGAAAGGCCTTTCAGACCAATAAACGGTCGCTTCCTAAAGAAATACTATGCTTAATAAGCCACGGCCTAGGTCAATGATAGATGACGACGACTATGTCCGCTCGCTATCTTCCTAAGCTCAAGCTTTATAAGCAGTAGCAGGCCTCCTCAATAATGGACCGAAATGTCCTTAAACTAATAGCAGACCGAGACGTCTTGAAACTAATACCGCAGCATCCTTGGGCTGACGAGATGAATCAAAATAAATAAAAAAAATATAATAAATAAATAAAAAAGATATATAAAAAAAACGGTATGTCCATAAGCAAAGAGGGCACGGATGAAAACCCGAAAGGGCTCCGTGAGTAAAAACAGCAGGGCTGCCGGCGAGTGTTCGTGAAAACCCGAAAGGGCGCGACCTCGTAAAAAAAAAAAGAAGAAAAAGAAAGTAAAAAAAAAACGGTATGTTCATGAGCAAAATGGGCACGGATGAAAACCCGAAAGGGCTCCGTGAGTAAAAACAGCAGGACTACCGGCGAATGTTTGTGAAAACCCGAAAGGGCGCAACTTCGTTAAAGAACCCTTATGGGGTCCTCTCGACCTTGTAAGGAGAAACCACCTGCGTGAGATCCTTACGACTCACAAAGGAGCAACACACTTAGGAATCCCCACGATTCCTAAGGAGAAAATACACTTGCGAGATCCTCACGACTCGTAAGGAGAACTCTCTTATGGGACCCTCACGGCTCATAAGACTTGAAAGTCTTAAGTTACAGAGACCTAAACCTGTGCTTAAGCAACCCCCACAACTTCCGATATTGCCCTACAAGTGGCTCAATACTGACCCTTGTATACAATCCACGGGCGCGAATAAACATTTCCCTAACCAAGTCTCATCCGTGACTGGGGATATGTTCGCATGGTAAACAACCCTTGTAAATCCTCTCGATTTATGAGGAGAAAGCCCCCAGTAGGATCCTTACGACTTACAGGGAAACAAACACTTAGGGATCCTCACGACTCCTTAGGAGAAAATACACCTACAAGATCCCCACGACTTGTAGGGAGAAATACCTTCACGAGACCCTTACGGCTCGTGAAATCAAAAGCCTTAGTCGACAGGACCCTAACCCTGGTCGCTAAGCCTCCTTTGTTCGACAACGACAGAGGCAAATGATGATTCGCTCCTGGCAATATCTCAGTTGCAGCGGTGCTGATGCCAAAATCGGTGTCCAATTTCAGGTTTACGGCGAAAACCAGTAGGCCGCTCATACATACGAAATAGCCGAAATGATAGGGCAACTTGCAATAAAAAGCAGCAAGTAAAATGTATGCATGCAAAATAGCCGAAATGATTGGGCAACTTGTAATAAAAAGCAACGAGTAAAGATAAAATAAAAAGCCGAAATGATTGGGCACCGCGAAAAATAGCCGAAATGTTTGGGCAATCGCGACCTTCGCGATATAAAAGCTGAAATGATAGAGCATCGCGGAAATACAACAAAAAAAATGATGATGATGATAAAATTTTGGCCCTACAGTTAAGATCACATCGATTCCTGTATACAATCCAAGGGCGTAAACAAAAAAGGAAACCGTACTTTCCCAGCGGATTCCGTCAGACGATGAAGCCAAACCTCAACGGTTCATTTCAACCGAAGAAGCCAGTGACTTCAGCAAAATTCCTCGACTCACGGATACAAACACTCCTTGACGAGAGCTTCCTGATCCGCGTCGACCCACAGAGCCACCAGTGCCTCCGTAGGAACCCTCGACTCGTTTCAAACCCCAAGGAAACAAATAATCCTTGGCGCTTGGGAAACAAATAATCCTAGCAAACTCCTCGACTCACGGATACAAACACTCCTTGACGAGAGCTTCCTGATCCGCGTCGACCCGCAGAGCCACCAGTGCCTCCGTAGGAATCCTCGACTCGTTTCAAACCCCAAGGAAACAAATAATCCTTGGCGCTTGGGAAACAAATAATCCCAGCAAACTCCTCGACTCACGGATACAAACACTCCTTGACGAGAGCTTCCTGATCCGCGTCGACCCGCAGAGCCACCAGTGCCTCCGTAGGAATCCTCGACTCGTTTCAAACCCCAAGGAAACAAATAATCCTTGGTGCTTGGGAAACAAATAATCCCAGCAAACTCCTCAACTCACGGATACACACACTCCTTGACGAGAACTTCCTGATCCGCGTCGACCCGCAGAGCCACCAGTGCCTCCGTAGGAACCCTCGACTCGTTTCAAACCCCAAGGAAACAAATAATCCTTGGTGCTTGGGAAACAAATAATCCCAGCAAACTCCTCAACTCACGGATACAAACACTCCTTGACGAGAGCCTTCCGGATCCGCGTCGACCCGCAGAGCCACCGGTGCCTCCGTAGGAACCCTCGACTCGTTTCAAACCCCAAGGAAACAAATAATCCTTGGCGCTTGGGAAACAAATAATCCCTAGAAAACTCCTCAACTCACGGATAAAAACACTCCTTGACGAGAGCCTTCCTGATCCGCGTCGACCCGCAGAGCCACCAGCGCCTCCGTGGGAACCATCGATTCGTTTCAAACCCCAAGGACACAAATAATCCTTGGCGCTTGGGAAACAAATAATCCCTAGCAAAATCCTCGACTCACGGATACAAACACTCCTTGACGAAAGCCTTCTGATCCGCGTCGACTCGCAGAGCCACCAGCGCCTCCGTGGGAACCATCGACTCGTTTCAAACCCCAAGGACACAAATAATCCTTGGCGCTTGGGGAACAAATAATCCCTCGCAAAACTTCTCAACTCACGGATACAAACACTCCGTGACGAGAGCTTCTTTGACTCACATCTCGGGCAGTAAGGATTCAAAAACTTGCTTCCTGAACAATGGGACCCTGCAAGTCAATCCTAAATGGTCTCTTGCATACTATTCACGGGTCTCACTCTCTCAAGTCGATTCTCGACAAAGAGGGAAACAACCGCTTACGAGCCCTCTCGACTCGTAAGAGGACAATGGGACCCTGCAAGTCAATCCTAAATGGTCTCTTGCATACTATTCACGGGTCTCACTCTCTGAAGTCGATTCTCGACAAAGAGGGAAACAACCGCTTACGAGCCCTCTCGACTCGTAAGAAGGCAATGGGACCCTGCAAGTCAATCCTAAATGGTCTCTTGCATACTATTCACGGGTCTCACCCTCTGAAGTCGATTCTCGACAAAGAGGGAAACAACCGCTTACGAGCCCTCTCGACTTGTAAGAGGGAGAAATTCTCTTATAGGATCCTTTCGACTTATGAGAGAAAACCACACTTGGGAATCCTCACGATTCCTAAGGAGAAAATCCACTTACGAGATCCTCTCGATCCGTAGAGAGAAAAGTCTCTATGAGACCCTCACGGCTTATAGAGTTGAAAAGTCTTAGGCAGCAGATCTGAACCTGCGGCCTAAGCCATCGTTATTTCTTAAGAAGGTCGGGATACCCGTCCCAATCGTCCGTCAATCATGGTTACTAAGGTGGCGTACTGATAATAAAGAAAGAAAAGACGAAGAAATGACACAAGACATTACGAAAATGTGCATCTTTTATTCATAAATATTGATTGAGTACAGGATACATTGTGCTAAAGAATAAAAAATATATACATATACTTTACAAAGACAAATGATACAAGGGGGATTATTGGGAAGGAAGCGTCTTGCACAGATGTAGCAACCGCTCGCATATGTCCTTCCATGCCTTCTCTTGCTCGGCTACCACCGCCAGCTCTGCCTCCACTTGGGCTCGTTGCTGCAAGACCGACGCAAGCTGCTCCCTCACGACTTGATAGGCAGCCTCCCGACTTGGGATATCGCGCTCAGCTACGTTAAGCTTCCGCTTCAAGTTTAGCCCGTGGGAGATGCGTTCCAAGAGACCCTCAAAGATAGTCTTCACTTGGGCAGCATTTGCCTCAACCTCAGCGCGCAGATAGGCCGTTTCGTTCGAGGTCTTTTGGCATTCCCTTAGTCTTTGAGCTGCTTCTTGCTCCAAGTGGCGGGAGTGCGAAGTGCTTTGCTCGAGCCAAGTTGTGCGTTGGGTGCTCAAGGCTAAAACTTCGGGAGAAGGGCGCGTCGACTCCAGCCGGTATAGACAGGCCTCGATCTCCCTGCAGTGATTAACCCAAGATTCGACGACGCTTTCGTTATGAAAAGTTACGAGCGCCGCCAACATTGGATTAACATCCACAGCGAAATCTACGGCAGAAGGGAGAGCATCCATGTTGAGCTCTTCGATGTACCCGCTCAGCATGCCCAGACTCATTACAGCACCCTTTGAAGACGGGCGTCTCAAGAAAGGGCCTGCCGGTAGAAGGACGCGAGACTCAAAAGGGACCGGAGCCGGAACAATAGCTGAAAAACAAAACATGGTTAAACGATGGTTCAAGAGATGTTTAAGGGTTAAAAAAAAAGGAATTTGCTATACCAGCAGCAACGGACGGCAGAGCCGGAAGGGCCGGTAGCGCGGCAGGTCTGGCATCCCCTCCTTCGATTTGTGGCACTGCAATAAAGAAAGGGAAAGGTCAGAAATCATTCAATTGCTAGAAAAAGGGGATAAACAAAGATATTGTATTGAACGTACACTCACCAGCGCCACTAGAGGGAGAAGCAAGTTCGGATGGGAAGGAGAAGTGCGGGAGCAACACTTGACATAGATGATCAAAGAGCACTCCTGAAAAGATGCAGTGGTATGGCGTTAGTCCATGAACTACACGTTTAAAAGATTAACTTGTGAGTCGCAAATCCGTACCTTCCAACATCCGCAACGGCACGAGGGAAGACGGGGAAGTGACCACCGCCAAAGCAGTAGTTGACGGTGCTCCTTCAAGCAATGGAGCGTCGGCACTGGCCGCACCTGCAAAGACAAGCTTGTTAGAAGAGATCGCAAGATATATAAAAGAAAGGGGGAAACGATAGTAACCCGAAACTTACCCGACGAACTGCCAGCCGAGACGGAGGCAATCCCTTCCTCCACTGACGGGAGGCCACCGCCTGTAGCTTCATCACCCGACTCGATGGGAGCCGTTGTTGTGCTCGCAAGCCCGAGAGACGGCAAGGAACCATACACGGGGAGGGCTATGATTAGAGTATTACCAGATTCCAGAGAAGGAGTGGTTGGCTCGTCCTCAGGAATCGTGGCCACCTCACCCGCTACTCCTTCGGGTCCTGCGGTCATAGTTGTCTCATCCATCGGCACCGTGACATCTCCAGCCTCAAGCGCCTCGATTTCTACTGCCTTTGGCTCGACAATCATCTCATCTGCCGCCATTTCAGATGCGGCATCGATGACCTTCTCGGCAGCGGATCCTTCAACTTCTGTTTCAGGCGCCGTGGCCCCGATGACGTGACTCACTGTCAGCTCGGGCTCGGCAAGTACCCGCTTCCTCCGCTCCCTGGGGTTCGACGGTCTCCGCCTCCCCCTCAGTCGGACTTGGCCCTGCAAAAAGGAGTGCGTATGAGCCAACGGTTTGATAATTCTTACAACAAAGTTCTGAAAGAAATATTACCTGAAGAGGATTTATCGTTTGCATCCCGAACCGTGCGCGCCACCTGCCTATGAGCAGTAGATAGGGCGGCAGGGGCCTCTTCAGAAGGAGTGTCGGCACAGGGAATAGTGCTGGGGCCCGCTCCCGAGGCCAAAGCAGCTCCGCCCACCTTTGCTCCGGAAGGAGTGTCGGCACGAGAAATAGTGCTAGGGCCCGCTCCTACGGCCAAAGCAGCTCTGCGCGCCTTTGCTTCGCGTCTCAACCGCTTCCGCTCCTCTCGAGCCGTTGAGACGGATGCCACCAGAGCTTCCTTGATTGAAGCATCCTCATCCGTATAGAGGGATGCCTCCAGATTTTTCAAGGCATCCCTCGTCGTTTTGTCAAGCCGAGGCTCTTGTGGCAACTTCGACGAAGCCGGGACTTCGATGACGGGCTTGGGAAGGATCCTTGCGTCGATTAATACAACCCCTGCAAAGAAACAAAAGAAGGTCAGGCTGACTATCATAAGAAGACAACAAACTTTCCTTATAAAAGAGAAAGGGATAAAACATACCGACGCTTGCTAGGACACGCTTCTCCTCCTCCTCTTGGAAGGTTTTCAGGGAGGCAGCGATAGCCTCTTCAGTAGAGACACCTGTTGAAAATGGAGCAAATGTTAGTTAAATATAATAATACAAAGTGCAATGAAATAACAAATAAAGCGTCTGATGATTACCGGACTCAGCAAGTTTGTTTAACATCGCTTCAAGCCTTGCCGATCGCTCTGAAGCTGCAATGGCGGCATCCAGATTGGTGTCTTTAGGATCCACCACAAAGCCCTCATTGCTGCCATACTCACATATGGCCTCGGCAGGAGAAGCCGCAGGCTCTAGGCTAAGGATCGCATCGAGGGAAAGGGTGGACTTTTTCTTCTTCTGCCCGCCGGCTTTAGATCCACCCGGGATAGATTTGCGCTTGGAAGTTACTTTAGGGCGGCGGGTCCCAATATCTGCTCCTACGCCTGACTCTGGCGATACTACATTAGCCGCCTTCGAGGGAGCGCGAGGCGCCGATGGTGCATCCACCGTGGCGGGCAGCGGCAATCCCCGCGGAGGGCTCAACACGCGTGGTCGATCGACTCCAGCATCTTTTAGCGGAGGGACGACCGGGAGCCTTGGCTGCAAAGGGGCCTTGCGATCACCGCCAGGAGGCACACCCCTACGGTCAACCAGCAGGCGTTTCTCCATTAAAATGATTGGGCCCATAGCGTGCGCATACCAGGCCACATATGAATTAAGCATCTTAGGGACATAGCTGGGTTCACTAATGAAGAAATAGGAACCCGTGTTAAGCCGTATAAAGTGATGCATCGCATTCTTTACCCCTTCTGGGCCAACCACGGGCGTTTCCAAGAAGGCTTCCATCGGGATCCCCTGGTTGTAGCTTGATTGCTGGGCAAATCGATGCGGATTGTACCTCATAAACAAAGCCGTCTCATTCTGCCGAAACACTAGATAGCCCGGCCGAATGGAGTAGAGATGGAGGATTTCCCGAGCCTTCAGCACAGAAGTCCCGCCCTTAAACTCGTCACGTAGGGGCACCACCGACTTAATAGTCTCCGAGCCTATGGTGATAACCTTATCCACGAAAGAAACCGTCGCTCCGACCAAATGTGGGCGCAGGAGGAGTCCCCTAGAATCTCGCGGGGATGCAAACACAATTGAAGCCCTGACTAACCGTATGACTCTCGGGAGCCTATACTTCTCGAAGAATCGAGGAGTCTTGTGGGCGCCAAACACCCCTCGCACGTGCATCTCCATCCAGGAAACGAAGTAATGCATCAGGAAGTTAGCAGGCTGTACCCCAGGATCATTGGCGTCCGCCGCTACGCTGAGTCCATGATAAAGGTAAGCTAACACAACAATTCCTACCGACAACTGCAGACCGGCCACCATCCGATGCGCCGGGTAAAAGACAGAGGGCCGCATGAAGCGCGGGTGCATGGGGAGCGCAAAATTGCATAACCACAAGCCCAAGAACCCAATAAAGAAGGTTTCCTCATCCATGCCGGGGACGGCGATTTCCGAGAAAGCGACGATGCCAGCATTGGGGAGATAGAAATCCCTCTGGTTATTCTCTGATACGGGTCGGCGATCCAAACCGAAACCAAAGGGGTCGTCAAGCTGAGCGAACTTCTCGCTCTGCTCTGATAAGAACTCCGGGCGGATAAAGCGAGCAATGAAAGCTGCGAAAGTGACACCCTTGTCTCCCGATTCCAAATGGAGTTCCTCATAGATCTCCAACACCTTCACCAAACCCGGATGCTGATGCTGAATGGCATTCTCCAGGGTTAAGTCAAATACCAGCTGCTTGGTGGCGAAGACATACTCGTCAGGAGGAAGCAACTCCTCGTAGTGCTCTCCCCTCATCGGCAGACCTGAAATTTCGGCAAATTCCTCCAAAGAGACAGAGACTTCCTTATCCACCATCAGGAAGGTATGGGTGGGGATATTCCATTGTTCAACGAAGGCCTTTATCCACCACGTTGGAGGAGAGGGGTACTCGAAGAGCGAGACGAAGACGGCCGAATATAGACCAATCTTCGTTAGGTGGGTCCTCTTCGCCGATAGAATGTACCGGGCCCACTGCAAATATCCGGCGGGGGGTCGCGGGATCATTCCAATGTTATAAGCCTGTCCCCAAGGGCGTGCTTCGCCCTGACAGATTCGCCTCCCCAGAATATCTATCGCCGGCGGCGGCTGCACGGGGATGGCGCCGATTGCAGGCTGAAGGAGGTCATCAGAATTCCAATTCTTAACCTCTACGGCATACTTCACCGGGGGTTCGTCCGCATAAGAAATCGTAACAATGGACTCAGAGGGCGAAGCGGAACTAAAACTGCGACGACCTTGGATGATCTGGCTATACCACCTTCCCCACAGATGGAGCTTTTTGCACTCAGGGTCGTGATCTTTAATAAGAGCGAACACCACCCGATCGACTGGCGCATGGGGGAACCCTCCTTCCGAGCGAACGAAAGGAAAAGACAAGTCGTCAGACATGTTTTCTGTGGAAAGACAAAAAAATATATCATTAGTGGTCTGATGCTTGGCATTTTTAAAAAAATAAAAAATAAAAAATAAAAAATCTTGCTCCATACTGTGATGCAGTGGGTGGGGGACCAAAGGGGGACCCACAAAATCTGGATGATGTGCATCATTTAATAAGACAATCCCATCATTAGATGGGACTGTCAATTCATAAAAAGTTCCCAATAGGATACACCCATTGGTGGGGAAGTCCCTAGAGACAAAGAGAAAATCTCCTCTTTTAGAGCAAAGCTCTGTCACAGAGTGACATTTGTCAAACTCTGGTCTCAGGGGAACAAGATTCCTTAAAAGAGCATGGCTCTGTGGTAATAATTGAAAATCCATCAACACTTGGAAGAATTGAAGTTTTTTGAATCCTGAAAAAATCCATGAAAACTCATAAAAAAAATTCAATTCATCCAAGAGCAAAGCTCTGCTCATGGGTCAAAACCCATGAACAGGACCTCTATAAATCTTGAGAGCAAGGCTCTGGTGAAGAAGCCCCAATGGGGTTTTCTTTAGATCAAAGATCCCAAGAGCAAGGCTCTGTTAAAAAAAACCCCAAAGGGGTTTTCTTTAGATCCAAGATCTACAAGAGCAAGGCTCTGTCAATTAAAGTTAATTTGAATTAATCTGTTTTTTTTTACCTAGAAATTCTAAGTTCTGAACTTGAAAGTTCTTGAGAGAAATCAAGAGCAAGGCTCTGAAAATTTTTTAAGCAAGAGCAAGGCTCTGAGAATTAAAATTCTTGAAGATGGTAAGAAAAAAATTACCAAGGACCAAGGGTCCTATTTATAGGCGCCTGCGCCCCTTCAACTGACCCCCCTTGGTCCAACGGCTTGGATCTGGCCACCGTTGCACTCACGTCGCGCCACGTAAGCACAATGGTGGGGGGCATTTGTTCCCCCAATCTGAGCAAGGCTCATTTGAATTTTGAAAATTCAAATTTTCTGAAGCAACGCTTCAAATTCCGTGCGCAAGCGGTCTACAGTACGACACGTGTCTGCGCAGTTGCGCAAGTGCACCGCTGCGCGACACATGTCTGCGCAGTTGCGCAAACACTGTCGCGCAAGTGCACCGCTGCGCGACACGTGTCTGTGCAGTTGCGCATACACTGTCGCGCAAGTGCACCGCTGCGCGACACGTGTCTGCGCAGTTGCGCAAGTACTGTTGCGCAAGCCTTCCACTGCGCGACACGTGTCATTCATTGGGGAGTTGCGCAGAAACAGAATGAAAATTTAATGGAATCTTTTCTGTTCTTTCCAAAACCAGAAGATTTTCTTCTGCCTTTGGATCAAAGATCCAGCAGTGGGAAAATTCCCAAAATCACTCAGAAAAGATCTTGTTAACAAATTTGTGAGCACTATAAATAGGACCTCAGACCTCATTCGAGGGAGATCAACGGGAAGAAGGGACTTCAAGCAAAAAAAAAAAAGAACTCTTGGAGATTATTCAAGAACAAGAAAAAGAAGAAAGGTAAAAACCTTTTTTTTTAAGAGAAAAATCTCTGAAGAACAAAGGATTTAAAAAAAAAGGGGAATAAATGAAAATAAATAAATAGTGCCTTGCACTTGTTATGAACCCTTGGTTCTGTGAAATCAGAGAAAACGGGAAGAAAAACTTGTTTTCCTTTGATCCAAATTTAGATCAAAAGTGCTATGCACTTTTGTTTTCTTAAAATCTGAAAAAAAATTTGATTTTCTGCACAAATGCAACCCATCATTTAAAAGGGCCTGGCCCAAATCAAATTGCAAAAAGAATAAAGGGGCAGAGCCCTGTTTGGATTGATTTTCTAGTTGGGCAAAGCCCAAAATAAATAAAAAAAATTTGGACTTAACATATCTGCGCAGTTGCGCAAGCACTGTTGCGCAAGTGCACAACTGCGCGACTCGTGTCTGCGCAGTTGCGCAAGCACTGTTGCGCAAGCCTTCCACTGCGCGACACGTGTCACCTCCACGAGCGCTTGCGCTCTTTAATTGCGCAAAGCACCTGACAAGCCGTGTGGGGCCTTGTCAGAGTATTAAATGCAATGCATTATTAAGGGGCAGAGCCCAATCAAAGGTCAAATGGACCAAATAGAAGTACTGCACATCATTTTAAAAAAGGCAGAGCCTAATTAAAAAGTCTAAACAGACCAAAAATAATGCTATGCATTGTTTAAAGGGCAGAGCCCAATTGAGAGGTCCAATAGACCAAAAAACAAATGCTCTGCATTATTCTAAAAAGGGGCAGAGCCCAGTCAATGGCCTGAAATAATGCTATGCATTATTCTAAAAAGGGGAAAGCCCAAACAAAGGCCTAATAGGCCAAATGCAAACAAAATGTGAACATTTTCAACTGGACTTAGCCCAATCATGGCCATAAGTCCTTAAATTAAATTGACTGAGCAAAATGGCTCTCCTAAATCAATCTACGTCCGGTTCGAGGGTACATCTCCGAACTCCTTTGACATCTATCGTTGTAATTCCTCAACGACGTCAAAGAGGTGACGGGTCCCAACAACCACATATTTTATGGACTGCGGGGTCCTTAAACTCGTGGACCGAAACGTCCCTAAACTAATATTGGACCGAAACGTCCCTAAACTAATATTGGACCGAAACGTCCCTAAACTAATACCGGACCGAGACGTCCCTAAACTAATCATAGACCACCACGTCCCTAAACTGGCGACGGACCACCACGTCCCTAAACTGGCGACGGACCACCACGTCCCTAAACTGGAACAACAGAGCCTCCGAACGCTCTTTTGCCGGATCTAAACGGTCCCGTTTAAGCTGATCTTAGCCCCAAATACGGCTAACGCATCCTTAAACATCCAAATGGATTATAAAACTCCCAACCAACTCTGGTTCAAGGGTACATCTCCGAGCTCCTCTGACGCCTATCGTTGTAATCCTTCAACGATGTTAGGGAAGTGATGAGTCCCGACGGCCATAAATTAAATGAATCACCACGTCAGGTTGATCTTAGTCCAAAACAGGACTAACGTATCCTTGACGAACGTTTAAGTTGATCTTAGCCGCAACGCGACTAACGCATCCTTAAACTAAAAACACCAAACCCAAATCTAAGTAAACACGGATTTGGACTAATCCACGTCCTACGAGCGACGGCATTACTCAGTCTCCGTATACAATCCACGGACAACCACAAACAAAACAAACACACACGACACGAAGTGAAATTCTGGAGAAGGAGAAAGTTGTTACCGCAATGCGGTAGCGTAATTAACTGCAGGGGCTTGCGCCTGCAGGGAAGAGCGTCCCCACAATCAAAAAACCCCTCACCCTGAGGGGGAATCTGACGAAGTCTGCTACATCGGCCGCATTCGTCTAAACCTCCGATACACGGTGCCATAAATCAACCTGGCATTTTCGGAGAGATAGACGGATAAAACCAAATAGCATCTGACCCGAATCTCAGCGTCAGGACATCGCAGTCCTGTGCGCCGTCTTTCGGAGGGGAACAGTATTGGATCAACTATGGTAGGAACCACCTGAAGTTCTGTTAGGAACTTCTTCATCTAGACTGCTTCTTTTGCGGCATCGCAAGCAGCTATATACTCCGCTTCCATCGTCGAGTCAGCAACGGTGTCCTGCTTGGAGCTCTTCCAGCATACCGCCACTCCATTGAGGGTAAAGACATAACCCGACATGGACTTGGAATCGTCCTTATCACTCTGGAAGCCGGAATCAGCAAAGGCCTCCAACCTGAGGTCTTTTCCGCCGTAAACCAAGAACATCTCCTTAGTCCTTCTCAGGTACTTGAGAATGTTCTTTACTGCTATCCAGTGTTTCTCCCCTGGGTCTGACTGATACCGGCTTACCACGCTCAGTGCGTAAGCTACATCTGGTCTGGTACAAAACATCGCATACATTATAGAGCCTACCGCAGAAGCGTAGGGTATAATAGACATGCGTTCCCTTTCCAAATCAGTCTTGGGAGACATCTCTTTGGAGAGGGTGATTCCGTGACAAGCCGGTAGATTACCGCGCTTAGAATCTTCCATACTGAATCTTTTCGGTATAGTGTCGATATACCTGGACTGCGAAAGTCCCAACATCCTCTTGGATCTATCACGATAGATCTGGATCCCCAGAATGTAAGAGGCATCACCCAGGTCTTTCATGGAGAACCTGTGTGACAAGAATCCTTTGACAGATTGTAGCATAGGAATGTCATTTCCTATCAATAGAATGTCATCCACGTACAAGGCGAGGAATACGACACTTCTGGCTACAACTTTACTATATATGCACGGTTCATCTGGATTTTTGATAAAGTCATATTCTTTGACTGTCTCATCAAAACAGATGTTCCAACTCCGCGATGCCTGCTTTAGTCCATAAATGGACTTAAGCAGCTTGCATACTTTTCCGCTGCTCCCACTCTGATTGAAACCCTCTGGCTGATCCATATAGACGCTCTCTTCTAAATTTCCATTCAGAAAAGCCGTCTTTACGTCCATCTGCCAGATTTCATAATCATGGAAGGCAGCAATAGCAAGAAGGACCCGAATGGATTTGAGCATAGCCACTGGAGAAAAAGTTTCGTCATAGTCCAAGCCAGGTCTTTGACGAAAACCCTTTGCAACAAGTCTAGCCTTATAGGTTTCCACCTGTCCATCTACACCAATCTTTTTCTTGAAGATCCATTTGCATCCTATGGGTTTTACCCCATCTGGAGCAAAGTCCAAAGTCCATACTTTGTTGGTGTACATGGACTCCATTTCGGTCCGCATTGCATCTAGCCATCCTACCGAGTCGCCGCTCTGGATGGCCTGCTGGAAGTCAGTAGGTTCATCATCATCTATGATGCAATCCTCTCTATCCCCATCTATGAGAAAACCGTAGTATCTCTCAGGCGGATGAGACGGCCTACTACTCCTGCGGAGGGGTGCGGGAATGTCCTGTTCTTCTTGAACTACCGGTTCTACCAAACTTTCAGTATTAGTTTGTGGTTCTGGAATTTCTTCCAGTTCTATTTCGCTCCCACTTGATTCCTTTTCTAAAAACTGATGTTCTAGAAAATGGGCATTACGAGAAACAAATACCTTTTGTTCCTCTGCGTAATAGAATAGATATCCCCTGGAGTGCTTTGGATATCCCACAAACTTACACTTTACTGATCGTGCCTCGAGCTTGTCCACATGCTGCTTTCTAACAAAAGCTGGACATCCCCAAATTTTTATATACTATAGATGGGGTTTCTTCCCGCTCCACATCTGATATGGAGTGGTAGGCACAGTCTTGGTAGGTACCATGTTCAAAAGATATGCTGCTGATTCTAGCGCATAACCCCAAAAAGATCGTGGTAACTCAGCATTACTCATCATGGATCGTACCATATCTAATAGGGTTCGATTCCGTCTCTCCGATACACCGTTATGTTGTGGAGTGTATGGAGGAGTAAGCTGAGAGAGAATTCCTTTCTCTTTTAGGTAACCTAGGAACTCGGCACTCAAGTATTCACCACCTCGATCAGATCTTAGTGTCTTGATACTTTTGCCGGTTTGGTTTTCTACTTCATTCTTATACTCTTGGAATTTCTCAAAAGCCTCGGATTTATGTTTCATCAGATAAATGAATCCGTACCTTGAGTAATCATCCGTGAAAGTAATGAAATAGGAAAAACCACCTCTTGCATGTGTAGACATTGGACCACATACATCGCTGTGTATGAGTCCCAAGAGCTCGCTCGCTCTTACTCCTTGTCCAGTAAATGGAGTCTTTGTCATCTTTCCTTTGAGACAAGATTGACAAGTGTCATAAGTTTGATATTCGAACGAGTCCAAATATCCTTCTCTATGCAACTTAGTCAACCTTCTCTCATTGATGTGACCCAGTCTACAATGCCATAAGAAAGCTTTATTTAAATCTGGAGACTTTCTTTTTAGTGTGTTCTGGACATTGAAAATTTGGAGTTGGTTTAAAACATATATTCCGTTATTTAATGTACCGGACCCAATCAAACCATGATTAAGGTGGATGTTAACAACATCTCTTTCAAACGTGAAATCATAACCTTTATTTGATAACAAGGAAACTGATATGATATTACACGTTAAGCTTGGTACAAAATAACAGTTATGTAAAACCAAAATATGTCCACTCGTCAATCCTAGGTGATAATCCCCGACGGACGCAGCTCCCACGCTAGCTCCGTTAGCAACCTTTAGGGTCATATCACCTTCCTTCAGCACTCTACGGTTTCTCAGTGCCTGCAATGAATTGCAAATATGAGATCCTGATCCGGTATCCAATACCCAGGAAGTAGAGTTGATCGACAGACAATTCTCAATTACAAACACACCTGAAGTCGAAGCCACAGCTTGCTTCGGTTCCTGGTTCTTGGCGTTCCACGCCTTGCAATCCTTCTTCCAGTGCCCTTTCCTGTGACAATGGAAGCACTCATCCTGGCCAACTATCGGTACTGCTATCTTTTTCTTTCCATTCCCTCCCACCTTACTAACACCTCCTCTAGGTCTGGGTGCGGCCTTCTTCTTCCTTCCTTTGGCCCTAGCCTTGGACCCGGAAGAAGATGAACCGCCAACAAACATAGCGGGTGTTTCCCTTGCTTTCTGCAAGGTGCCCTCTGCACTCCTTAACATGTTCAGGAGTTCCGGAAGTTCAACTTCTTTTCTTTGAAGGTTGAAGTTCAGGATAAACTGGGCGTAGGTGTGAGGAAGGGACTGGAGAATAAGGTCTGTATAGAGCTCATTATCCAAAGTCGTCCCAAGGTCTGCGAGCTCTTCAATATAGCCGATCCTCTTTAGGACATGTTCTCCTACTGATTACCCGACAGCCAACCTCGCTCGAAACAAGTTCTTAGAGGTCTCGTATCTTGCTATACGAGATTGCTCTCCATAAAGTTCCTTTGTATGGAGAAATATGCCATCAAGGTCCATATCCTCGTGCCTCCTCTGATGTTCATTGTTCATCGAGGCAAGCACGATGCACTTGGCTTTCGCGCAATCTAAATCCCAGGTTTTGCGGATTTCCTTATCCGCATTGCTGGATTTGGGACCAGGGACAACAGGTGCCGTAGCGGTGAGGATGTACCCCAATTTGTCATAGGTCAAAGCCATTTTGACATTCCGCAGCCAATCTTTATAGTTTGGCCCTGTCAGTATATTTTTCTCTAAAAGTAACTTAAGTCCAGTCATTTTCAGGGTCGCTGCAATTAGGAGAGAGAGAAGAAAACTCTTTAGCATGATGCTCTTGCAAGTTTAGAGTGGTTTTTAGTTTATCTAAACTGGATGGCTCCCACTGTTTTTTGAATCGTTCCTCAAACCATAAAAGAAGAATTAGCCAGGACTATTCTCACCGTACAATACTTGCTTAACCGTTCAGCCAGGCCAGTGTCGATACTTCGAGGGAGGTTTTCCAACGCTTTCGCGAAGTTCCTTAATTAAATAACCTCTTTTCTCTGGGGGCGTAACCCCGCTGACACCTTTCTGGACACCTACTTGGTTTATAGCATTGATCGTTGAGTGACGAATATCCTGATAAGTAGCATATACTCACAGTAGGATCGGGATCCAAATATCATCGTATGATAATGTTGAAGGAATGCTACCAACATTCATCAAACTCCAAATGGTATGCAACTCTTTGCAAATTTCAGTTTCTTTAGAAATTCCCGATATAAGTTTTTGCCCCATGCTCTTATGACCTTGGCGTTAGGTCAAAATGTCATAAGTCACATGTCAAGTTCTACCCATCATTATCTTGTCAATTTGAACCCATCCGTATATATCCTTGACGTTCGGCCAAAATGATAATACAACTGTCCCAAACTAACTCATCTATCTATGCAACAAATGAATATCCAGTAGCTACCAAACACTATGCCTTGGCGTTAGGTCAAAATACATAGCTTGAATACTACTGAATACCCAGATGAAATGACGGAGGGCTACGAATGGTTTTGGCGAAACCGTGAACGTAGTGAACTTGATATAACCGAAGGAACCTGATAGCTTTTAAAAGGAGTGGTTAAATCTCCGCATTTAAAAATATCTGTTTTAAAAATAACCGAGTGGTTTCTTTTAAATTGTTCCAACGATTTAAACTTGGTTTATTTTCTTTGCATTATAGATAATGCGTCCCATCATTAACCTATCATTGCAGAAAACAACGAAAATATGACGTCCTCTTATGCCATCCGCATTCGCCACTGGGTCCCGTCATTACCCGTTAGGTTACTTAACTAACGACAGAGCGGGGACTGGGCTAGCGCGGGTGTAAAACATAAGTGACGTCTAAAATAGCTATCATATATATAGATATTTTACATTCGTCTAACGCAATGATATACATTCCAGAACACAGATGAACTTTATTGGATTTACAAGCAATCCGTATTTCTTTTGAGCCTGCAAGAAAAGACGGATAACACAGTTGTGATGAATAGCCATTACCCCACCCTCGACCCCTACGGATACGGCAAACTACCCACCCGGCAGTTTGTGTACACCACCTTGGGTCAGTCCTAGGAGCAGAAACAGTAAAATGAAATAATACAACGGTGGCTACAACCGCAACCTGGATATGCCCCGCAAAAATAATATTACAACAAATTACATTTACAACAAATGAATTAAATAATAACCCATTGCTTAACCCCGGTTATACACCACAACAGTCTAATACAGTTCATATGCACAAACAGATAAAACCATTACAGAAATGTGCAACCCCCTGCCAACCGACATACTAGCAGTTAGGGGAGGTTTACGAACACATTATACATTCACAGATATAATCCAATATGCAAATACTATACAATTTCGATCGATTAAACATCTTTAATATTGCTCCAATACTGCTCTGTAAAACTGAAACCTGAGAAAAATTAAAAATTACCAGAAAATCCCAAATATCACAGGGGACCCACACAAGAAATTTGGGTTCATGACTCGGCAACTCGGCGGCGGAACCGCGGCGGGACCTGTGGGATCCGCCGCGCTTCCGCGGCGCTTTAGCCGAGTCATGGGCCCAATTTTCTTGGGTGTTCTCCTGGATGCTTTTCAAGCTTTCTGAACATTCCTGAAAAATTTTTGGACTTCATTTAAATTTCGACAGAAACTTGACAGTTCAGGGTTTTCCGGTTTCGTTTTTTCCGTTCGAAATTCGTACAAATTTGCAATTAAGTTATTTATTGTTTAGCGAGGCTCTGATACCACTGTAAGTCGATGTACAACACCCCAATACTTGTGGGGAGGCGGAATTTTCAAAAACGAACTTGTTTAGTGAACAAACATCGACTAACCGCTTGAATCGAAGCTAAACGATAACTAACCAAACATATAGTTGTTCTAAACTACTATGCTTAGGGATTATACCTATCGAACCAAGTCCTTCGTCTTTACGATCTCCTCGTCCTCCTCGGCCTTCTCTTTGTAGTAGACGATCCACCCGAGAGCAAAACTCCAAGCTTAGCCTCTAAACTTGAGGCAACTAACCTTCTTGGATTGCTAATCAAAGAAGATAGATGAGATATAGAGAGGGTTATGGATTAATTAGTCTTGCTAATCCTTGTACTCAACTCATGAGAGGGGAGGATTAGGGTTTGAGGAGGGAGAGCTTGAGGAGAGAGAAGATGATAATAATTATCAAGTGAGAATAGTAAGTTATCATAATATATATGAACCTTTAAAATTCATCCATAAAAGAAAAACAAATGATGAATAATCAAGTTTCATAAATATCCAATAGTGATTCATAACCATGACTCATTAAGCATTTATCATGCATTAATGATATGCATGAATCACCCTCATGACTCACTAAACCCAATTAATGCATATGACACCTAAACCTCCTTAGTCACCATCTTCTAGAAGCTTCTCGCACAATTACGAGAACGCCCCTCCGATCCGCAAAAATACGGAAAAACTTTAGACTGTCTAAATCCAATAACCGGATACCAGTAACTGGCTTAAACCAAAGCCGACTGGTAAAAAATGTCCAAACGACATAAGTGTGTAAACACACATATGCGTCCGAACCCTTTGTCGTAAAACCATACGACCTCTATATCGTTTCGCCTGGAGTAGGAAACTCTCTGTGTGGGACTCTAGAGACTCGACTACTACGCTGGCAGTGGGTTTAACCACAGACCGCAAGCGGCACTAGCTGTACGTAACAGTCCCCAGGTAGTTGTCGATAAGAAGGCCGATGAGGAAACCCATCCGAACTCCTACTGAGCCTGCTGTGACAATCTCCATACAGTCCAGTCCGTTCGTCCAAGACTATCGCATATCAGGCCTAGGGGGCGGCAAGCGTCAGTCCCCTAATAGCGGTATAAGTCGTGTCGGAGGGAAGCCCATTACACCCTGAGAAACTACTGGAACCTACCAGCAAATCTCGCTTGCCCTGGCCAGGGACTTTGCATAATGGCTCTCTGACACAGCGCGATATCTACTCCTAATACCGGGAGGGACGAATCCTGTCTAACCGCCACTGCCTCCAAGTGCTCGGGACTGCACCCAACTGCTACCTGTTTGCACGACTCCTTTGAGCCGTGGTAGGGTAGAAATCTAAGAACAGTGGGACACACTCGAGGCGAAGTAGCAGTGTCAAGTCTGCGGACTATGCTGTACTCATGTCACCTGGGAACTGTTCACTGACGACTGGTATAAAACCAACCAACAGTTCCCTGTGAGTCCTGTCCGGTGTACCCGTAACCTAACGAGCACCTGTATACTATCTCCAGTACGACGTACTGACGGCTGTGGGACAGACCATCTCCCCAACTGGGATGAGAAGCGTACACACTAGTCTACTCCGGAGTATCGATGCTCTGTCTCGATAATCCAACGACCAGGGACCTGAATAAGGATGTGATTGTAGACTACCCAGCCCCCACTAGTGTGACTGCCATCACAACGCTGGTAATCAAGCAAGATCCTAAGAGCTCTATCAATACGTATACTCACATATTAAGATTGAAAAACCAAGTAGCATACTACCATGTTTAGCAAAACTGTTATATACATGTGAATATCCCAAGCTTCCATTAAGTAATATACAAACTAGTATGATACAGTAATGGCCTTCTAGGGCATAAACACTAACAGAAACCAAACAAACATGCTCCAGATTTTAGTTCAGGTCAAATCAAGGTGCACAAACAATACTGGGGTGATGTATAGGGTGTAAATGACCTACAGAAACAACCTGGGCACCTAATTCTACAAAGTGGCCGGCCCCTACCCCCTACAATCTGGCCAGCTCGGTTCTGTAGGGGAATTGGGGTCTCGTTTTGGCAGGGTGGTCTCATGGTGGTCCATCTAGGCTATTAGAGTTGTTTGCATTTCTAATAATGGCCCCGGATCACTCCAGATTTCCCTGCACCCACTATATATTCACAAAACCGACATGAAAGTTTCCAAATTCCGTATTTTGTGTTAATCTACAGGTGTGGTCCAGGTTTTACACTTTAAGGGGGTTTGTAGTCACCAATAAGGCTCATTAGCACAACCACAACTCAACATTCCCTCAAATCTCATCTAGGAATTTTATATGTTCATAAAACCACAAAATATCGATTCTAAATAAGTATGGATGCTTAAGAAATTGAATACTAATCTAATGGTGTACAATTTACCTCATTTGGCAACTCAATAAATTTCTTGAGTTGCCCCAAATGTCCAAAATCAAATCTTGCTTGGTTCAAAGTGTTTGCCATGAGCTTGTGCACATTTTTAATGAAATGGAGATGGGGTTTTGGGTTGTTTTAGATTATGTTATGAGGGTTGAAGTGGACGGGGGATGAAGTGTTCTACCATGAGAGTGAAGGAGGAAGAAATGATAAGGATGATGAAGTGAAGAGAGAATGGCCAAGTCAAAGTTAACCCCTCACCTCTCTCTCATGCACATCCCTCTTTAAAATATTCTTTTCTTTTGTTTTTTTCTCTTCACTTTTATCTTAAATTCAAAATAACACCACCCAAAACAAAATATCATATAGGAAAATGTAACAAGTGTGAAAATGACTTGGTGCATGTAATGTGCACAAAACTAGCTTAATGCACGATTAACGAGATTTAATCGCAATTAGCATTAAAAGTGAATATCATTAATCATAAAAACTTATAATTTGCTTAAATCACATAAAACCCCCTCATTTCAGTAATTTCTATAATTTTCCAAATTTTTCGCAATTTATCGGTATTTAATTATACCGCCTCATTAAAATATTCGATATATTTATTATTTAATTATAAAAATTCCCAAAAATAATATTTTATTTTTTCTGAAATATTACACCCAATCTCCTGATCTGAGCTAAAACCTGCACAATATCTAAATGAATAATGTTAGTAATATTTGGTATTTTTGAGATATTATCCTAACCAATTTATATGATATTATATTTTAAGAATATTGATTAAGGATATTTGATATGATATGCATATTTAAATTATCAAATTATTATATAAATATTATATGCATACAATTTCCTTCATAATGTTAATTATAATATATAAACGTATGGTAAATAGTATTTTTACAGATAAACCCTCATATGTGTCATATTTATAATAAACACCTTTAGATATTTAAGAAAAGTAAGGAAAATGTCATATCAAAAGTGCGATATTTTCGACTGAACAAATACCCCCAAACTTTACTTTGATCGTCCCGAGCAAACTAGTTATTCAAGAGAAGGAGAAAAAGAAAAAGAAAAAGAAAAACCTAAGTAGCACGCTTTCGTAAGCAACACGATTGCACTGAGCACGTGTAACAAGCCGTTAAACCTCTAGGTGTCCCTAATAGGAGGAGTGTTGTCTCCTGAGGGTTTTCAGCGGATCACACCCACAAAATCCTATAATAAAAGAAAGATGGTGAAAGTTACACATAAAAATAAGAACTATAAAAGAAATAACTTGAAAAGAAGAGTTTCTAACTATACTAGCCTTTCAGTTGCTATGAGCCCTATCTTAGTGGTCATGAAAAGATATTAGAAATCACATCATCTCTCAATAAAACATCGTCTTTATTCTTCCTCCCTATTTTTCATCCAAATATCGATCATATGCCCCTACGTATATGTAAAAGATACCCCTACACTTAGAGAATTCAATTCAAGCTATCATACTCTTGTCCATCTTCCAAAGTACTTTATAGTTGGTGAATATTTTCGAGAAAATTGCTCACGCGTTCTTCATGCGACCATTAATACTTCTTGAGTTACTAACCAACCGATTACAAAATGTGCTCGTGTATTTAAGCGTAATTTCCTTGTCTTGCAACACTTATGGCTTAGCAGTGGCTCCCAAACCAGTTGGTCTAAGGCACTAGGTGATAAAGCACGCTCGCTATATTTTTTTTATACTGCCTTGGTAATTACAAAACCATTGTTCATTTTTTTCTTCACCACTTATACTTTTTTTGTACTAAGACTTTTAGACAAGAGCATTTCAAGGTATCCTCTACTATCCCAAGTTTCAAGATGTGTGACAGTGCATATAGTAGGGTATCAACGTTTAAATGTTTGGATTTAAGAATAGGGACTATTTTCAGACTTATTTTTATGCTCAGATTAGCAATTTCCTTCATCTTACTAATCCTTGGGACAACGTCTCATAACTACTTATTACTAGTTTCGTTTAAGAAAATAACTAACTTTCTTGCTTTTCTTAAACTTTTTCTATCTTTCATATGTAATTTTTCACTTTCTAATATTTTATTATCAAAAAAAATTTGTATATTGCCTTGTGCCAAAAGATAATTTAGTGAATACAAACTCCCCCCAAATCTGTTTTCAGCAGTGTCCTCACTGATGTCATCTTTGAATGCATAGACCTGTAGACTTGGGGAGAGAAATTAAGAGGGGAAAATAATAGTCAAATGAAAACTACCCCCAAACTTGTACTTTGGCACGCACAGATATTCAGTTAAGTCCTTTTTCACTCACCTCCATTCTTAAAATGAGAAAATGTTACCGAAAGATGGAGGTGAGGCAGAGAAAATTTAGTTATGATAAAGCGGCTCCTTTAAAAACAGGTGCTCCTCCACTGGGTCAGCAGAAAAATACGGTTTCAATCAATGCCCATTTACTTTAAAAATTGAACCATTTTTAATATTTTCAACTTCTATTGCCCCGTGCGGGTATACATACCGCACCACAAAAGGTCCTTTCCAATGAGATTTTAGCTTACCTGGATGAAGATGAAGACGGGAATCGTAAAGGACTTGTTGCCCCGGTGTGAAGGTTTTTCTAAAAAGGTTTTTATCGTGGAACACTTTAGTTCGGTTCTTTACTATAACTGCATTATCGTAAGCTTCATCATGGAGTTTGCTTAGCTCATTTAGTTGCAGCTTCCGATAGCTGCAGGCTTGATCAAAATTGAAGTTAAGCTCTTTAATAGCCCACATTGCATTATGTTCGATCTCGACAGGAAGGCGGCAAGCCTTTCCAAACACTAGGCGGTATGCAGACATTCCAAGATCGGTTTTATAAGCGGTGTGAAATACCCAAAGAGCATCCGTCAATTTGGTTGACCAATTTTTACGGTTTTTAGAAACAGTCTTCTCCAAAATTTGTTTGATCTGCCTATTGAAAATCTCATCTTGCCTGCTCGTTTGGGGATGATAGGGTGTAGAAACTTTGTGATTGATTGAATATTTCCGTATCAAGGCCTCGAAAGACCGATTACAGAAATGCGTCCCGTTGTCGCTAATTATAGCGCGAGGGTGCACAAATCGTGAAAAGATATTTTCTTTAAGGAACTTAATAAAAACCTTGTTATCATTAGTGCGAAACGGTATTGCTTCCACCCAAAGTTTCTATATTGGATATAAAATGCTTCATATTTTAACGATGTTAAGGTAAGGGGAGTTGTTCAGCTTATGCTTAAAACCAGACACTGGATAACTCAAGGCACGTTTCTGTAATGGCAGTTTGTGGGTTGACCCTGGCTTTGACGAGGGTTGATTTTCTACCATCTGGAAGATCAATAGTCATATTGTTCTTGACTCGCCACCGTTTTATTAAAATGGACTTTTTCAGAAAACAGTAGTGGGAGTATGGTAGAACTGGAATAGATTCCAGAACCGCAAACGATTACGGAAAATTTAATAGGACCTATATATTCAATCAGATTTTGACATTCCAATAGCCACTCCGCAGACATGGTGGGTAACCTCAGACACCCGAGAGGTACTCCGGTAGCCTCAAGGACGGTGACAGGGAGGTTCTTGTTTACCCGGACTTGACACTACGTTTGTTCCAGACTATGAGACCCGGCAGGAGGATAAGTATAGTGTCATTCTAAACTATCTTTAGAAGTGAACGTATATATTATTCTGCCAGAGGGTTGTCGTAGTCAGTGGGAGCAGCGGAAGCATAGTGGACAAGTAGCTTATGTCTATTTATAGGCTTGAGCAGAAATAGCGGAGATAAGATCATCTAATTTTGATGTAACAGTCATGGCTTTGACTTCATCAGAATAGGGGATGGATCTGTTAAGAAGGTAGTAGGGTGTGATGTCCTGGTATTTGGATGACATACACAGAGTAGGAAGTAAAATTCCTATACTACGATCGGTTGTACTTTGGTCGTCACACAGTTGTTTCTCCACAAAGGACATGGATATAATATCAGACATTCTGGTTACTAGATCTACAGTTTTAGATCTAGATTTGGGTAGTTTCCCAATCTGGGTACTTTGACAGTATTCTAATAATATTTTAGAATAGCTGACTCCTGGCATGGTGGTGTACCTGCAGTTGATGGAGTCACCCTCTCTAAAGGTGTCTTACAGACTAAAGGAGAGAGGGAAGTGCATGATTGGCGGATCACTTGCTTAGGCAATTGAGTCATTCATGAGATGTCAAGTACCATACCAGATGTTGTTTTTTCACTAGATGTGATAAGTTTATATTAATCCAATCTTGGAGAAACATAACGAAGCAGTCTTAGAATATAAGTGCATGTTCTATGGATTTGATGACGGCAGCCTCCTTCGGGAGACGGTTATCATTCCAGGCTTCAAAGGTGACATGCATGACAGACTGATTGTCAGAGTTATAATTTTCCCTCTGACGAGGGACAGTATTATGGACAGGTGGTCCAAGAGGATACTGTGGCAGGCATGGTGCTGGACACTGATTAGTTTCAGTTGTCGATACAGTCTAACAAGTTTGGATCGAGAGTTCATTTATGAACTAGGTCCCATCAGATATCCAGACATATTCTAAGACAGGTATTGCTCAATTCAGGAGATGGATTTGTAGGGTGTTTTTCGTCACCCCATTGAGATGGGAATACGCGCGCGCTTGTCAGGCATACTACAGATTCCCCCTGCCTAGGGTAGGCCGGGGTTTAATGATTGTGGGGATCCGAATCTCCGGCATCCGCGGACTAAGCTGCCGTTAATTACCCCTTGCCTTTGGGACGAGAGAACCTCCGATTAACGGGTTAAACTGGTCATGCGAACTCAATGTGCAGTGTACGTGTGTTGTGTTTTGAAAGTGGGGTTTTGGATATATCGGGAGCCACACAGAGTTTTTACGGGGGTCCCGATACTAACAGGGACAGTGTCGCGGAGTATGTGTGTGTGTAAATATGTATACATATGTATATATATATGTATGTACATAAAAAAAGGGGGAAAAGACATCCAAAGGATGCGTGGGGCAGCACCTTGGGCGCTGTGCGCCTAGGTGCGTGCGCTCAGGCGCTAGAGTGCCACGTGTCGGCACGGGGGAGATTTGCGCTCGAGCTCTTGCGCTTGAGCGCAAGCGAGCCACGTGTCGACACGGGGGTGACTTGCGCTCGAGCGCTTGCGCTGGAGCGCAAGCGCGCCACGTGTCGGCACCGGGGCGACTTGCGCTCGAGCGCTTACGCTGGAGCGCAAGCGCGCCACGTGTCGGCACAGGGGCGACTTGTGCTCGAGCGCTTGCGCTGGAGCGCAAGCGCGCCACGTGTCGACACCGGGGCGACTTGCGCTCGAGCGCTTACGCTGGAGCGCAAGCGCGCCACGTGAGCGCTTTGCGCTCGAGCGCTGAGCGCTGGAGCGCAAGCGCACCACGGGTCGGCACGCGGGCGCTCTGTGCTTGAGCGCCGGTGAGAAAAAGAGGCTTTTAGCCTAAAAAAAGATTTCTCGAAAGAGAAATCAGAGAGGAGTTGGACTCCGAGTGTGTTTTTGGGGTTAATGGAAGGGGTTCTTCTTCTTCCTCCTGTTGTTTGCTGGATCTTGAAGATTAAGAGATGTGAGATCTCAAAATCTCTCCTTTTTGAGATCTGATGACAGATCCAAGTTCCCCTTTGTGGATTTTGTGGTGGAAAACTACTTAGTTTTAGAAAAGAAAGAGTAAAACTCTTGATTTAATTTAAAAGAATGAAGAAGGATTGAGACCTTCAGAAAAGGGAAAGAGATACAAACCCTAGGTTTTTTTTGTGAGAATGAAAAGTATATTTTTTATTCATCATCATGTTGCCTTATATAGGCTTATATATTTACATATAGCCCCTTGGGCTTTACAAAAATGGCATTTTGCCCATCCCATGGCTCATGTGCCATTTCATTTTGCACATAAGCCATGGGCTTACAAAGATTTGGCTTTATGCCCATTTTGCATACAATCATGCACAAAAAATTACATAAAAATTATTTGTTACATGATTTTGTTGTTGGCATGGGGAGGCTGGCCACCGGCTCAACTTGGGTATGGGCCCGCTTGACCTGGGCTTGGGCCCACCTAGCTTGGGGGTTGATCTTGACTTTGACTCGGTCAACAGGGGTGTAAATTTTTACCCCAACAAATTGCCCCCCATCAATAAATGCACACAGCATATGTGGGTCATGTGCATGAAATTGATGGATCTTCTTTCACGTGGAGGCGACTTGCTTTGGTTCCCACTTTTTGGGATGCACTGCCCTTTTTACGACATGGACGGTCGACGCTTAACGCGTCTCCGAGACGGAGTGTCCGTGGTAGACGTTTCCCTGGCCCGGAGCGATCTGGTTCCTGCTTTGTAGGAAGCCTGCACTGCCCTTTTTGCGACATAGACGGTCAACGCTCTGTTACGAAGCGATTTGGGTTCCCAATTTGCGGGAGCCTGCACTGCCCTTTTTGCGACATAGACGGTCGACGCTCTGTTACGAAGCGATTTGGGTTCCCAATTTGCGGGAGCCTGCACTGCCCTTTTTGCGACATAGACGGTCGACGCTCTGATCCGGAGCGATTTGGGTTCCCAATTTGCGGGAGCCTGCACTGCCCTTTTTGCGACATAGACGGTCGACGCTCTGTTACGAAGCGATTTGGGTTCCCAATTTGCGGGATCCTACACTGCCCTTTTTGCGACATAGACGGTCGACGCTCTGTTACGAAGCGATTTGGGTTCCCAATTTGCGGGAGCCTGCACTGCCCTTTTTGCGACATAGACGGTCGACGCTCTGATCCGGAGCGATTTGGGTTCCCAATTTGCGAGAGCCTGCACTGCCTTTTTTGTGACATAGACGATCGACGCTCTTTTACGAAGAGATTTGGGTTCCCAATTTGCGGGAGCCTGCACTGCCCTTTTTGCGACATAGACGGTCGACGCTCTGATCCGGAGCGATTTGGGTTCCCAATTTGCGGGAGCCTGCACTGCCCTTTTTGCGACATAGACGGTCGACGCTCTGATCCGGAGCGATTTGGGTTCCCAATTTGCGGGAGCCTGCACTGCCCTTTTTGCGACATAGACGGTCGACGCTCTGTTACGAAGAGATTTGGGTTCCCAATTTGCGGGAGCCTGCACTGCCCTTTTTGCGACATAGACGGTCGACGCTCTGATCCGGAGTGATTTGGGTTCCCAATTTGCGGGAGCCTGCACTGCCCTTTTTGCGACATAGACGGTCGATGCTCTGATCCGGAGCGATTTGGGTTCCCAATTTGCGGGAGCCTGCACTGCCCTTTTTGCGACATAGACGGTCGACGCTTTGATCCGGAGCGATTTGGGTTCCTAATTTGCGTGAGCCTGCACTGCCCTTTTTGCGACATAGACGGTCGACGCTCTGTTACGAAGCGATTTGGGTTCCCAATTTGCGGGAGCCTGCACTGCCCTTTTTGCGACATAGGCGGTCGACGCTCTGTTACGAAGCGATTTGGGTTCCCAATTTGCGGGAGCCTGCACTGCCAGTTTTGCGACATAGACGGTCGACGCTCTGTTACGAAGCGATTTGGGTTCCCAATTTGCGGGAGCCTGCACTGCCCTTTTTGCGACATAGACGGTCGACGCTCTGATCCGGAGCGATTTGGGTTCCCAATTTGCGGGAGCCTGCACTGCCCTTTTTGCGACATAGACGGTCAACGCTCTGTTACGAAGCGATTTGGGTTCCCAATTTGCGGGAGCCTGTACTGCCCTTTTTGCGACATAGACGGTCGACGCTCTGATCCGGAGCGATTTGGGTTCCTAATTTGCGGGAGCCTGCACTGCCCTTTTTGCGACATAGACGGTCGACGCTCTGTTACGAAGCGATTTGGGTTCCCAATTTGCGGGAGCCTGCACTGCCCTTTTTGCGACATAGACGGTCGATGCTTTGTTACGAAGCGATTTGGGTTCCCAATTTGCGGGAGCCTGCACTGCCCTTTTTGCGACATAGACGGTCGACGCTCTGATCCGGAGTGATTTGGGTTCCCAATTTGCGGGAGCCTGCACTGCCCTTTTTGCGACATAGACGGTCGATGCTCTGATCCGTAGCCATTTGGGTTCCCAATGTAGGGTTCCTAGGCACTCTAGTGAGGTCTCACAAGGCATCGACCATGCCAATTTTTCAAAAATTATCGGTGCCGAGAAACCCAAACACGGACCGTTGGCTAGATTTCTAGGCGAAACTAAAACAAGCTAACAACTTAGCTAAAGAGAAAACGGAAATACAACCTTTGTAGATCCGGTCCTCCACCTCCACGGCTCCGAGATGAGGTCCTCCCCGCTGTCCAAATCAAATCCGGGCTCTAGCGTCGGCTTCATCGGAGAATGGACGGGCTAGGTCGTCGACGACGTGCCGAAGATGATCTACGTCGAAGCATCACTAGATCGAGCTCCACCTTCACCAAGTCTTGAAAACTTGTGAAGGAAACACACTCTACTACTTGGCAAGAGGTAGAGGATGAAGAAATAGGAAGTGGGTAGACTTTAGTTTTGGATTTCTCACACTCTTCATCAATCCACCATTGATGAAGTGAAGGTTTTTTCTTTTGTTCAAGGAAGAAGAAGAAGAAATGATATGATAAGTTAAATTAAAAAAGAAAAGAATAATCCATTCTTATCATAACATAACCCAAGTTAAGTGTAGAGAATTGACCAAGGTTAAAGAATGGTTAGGGTTAAGGAGATGAGACAAAAATGGTGACTTAATGAAAGCTTCATGAAGCTTCATGTTGAAAACAAAACTAGCCACCATTTTTCACTTCTTTTCCTTTTCTCATTTATCTTTTAAATGCAAATGAAAAGATAAATGAAAGAATAAAAGAAAACCCTAATCATTTACTTAACCTAGGTTTAATTCATTACACTTAACAAAAAAGACATGTATCATCAAACATGATACAATCAAGTGCACAAAATCATATCGCATATGCAATGTGCACACCCGAGTGAGAAAATCCATTTAAAGTGAACCGATACTAGTTAACGCAAAGTAATATATCAAATATATATAATTATGCATTAAATCATTAAATCAACACTTGATTTAACGATCCGGTCATATCGCATATAACCGACTAGTATCCAATGTATCGGCTTATCGAATCAACACTTGATTCGATAACTAGGTTATATCGCATACAACCATTCGACACATTCATCGCGAGAATAGAATACGGTATCACATACACGCATTATTCTCGGTCCCGCACATATCTCATATGCGCTCCTATTTCGTTTCGCTTGAGCCAGGAAACCTCTGTGTAGGACTCTAAAGACTCGTCAATACGCCGGCAGCAGGTGATGATCATATCAAACACCCACAAGCCGCAAGCGGTCTGCTAAACGTAACGGCCACCCGGGTATTGAGCGATCTGAAGATCGACGAGCAAGCCCGCTCACACTCCAGTGAATCCAACCAGTAACACTACCGTACAGTCCGGTCTGATCGTCTGATATGTCGCATATCTTGCCTAGGGGTGGTAAACGTCAGACCCCAATAGCTCGATAAGTCGTGTCGATATGAGGTCTATAACAATTCGAGAAACTACTGGTAACACTTACCAGTAAATCTCAGCAACCCTGGCCAGGGATTTCCGGTTATAGCCAATCGAACACAGCACGACATCAACTCCCTATACCGGGAGAGACGAATCCCCTCCTATCGCTCATTGCCTCCATGTGACTCGGGACTGTACCCAAAAACCACCATTTTGCACGCCCTCTTGGACGTGGTAAGATGGAAATCAAAGCACAGTGGGAACCACACAAGACTCTATGACGATCTCGGGTCAACAGACTACTCTGTACCAGTGTCACCAGAGAACTGCCATCTGACGTGAGGTATAATACCATCTGGGAGTTCTCGGCGAGTCCGTCCAGTGTACCCAGTCTCCACTGAGCACCCGTATATCATCTCCGATGTCAAACACCGATGGATATGGGATCATCCATCGCCCATCTGTATGGGTCGAGAAGGTACACGCTAGTCTACTCTGGTATATCGATGCCCCGTCTCGATATACCCACGACTAGGGACTTTGAAGGATGTACTTATGGACTACCATGTCCCCACTAGTATGATCCGCATCATAGTCCAGGTAGTCATGTACACATCCTAAGGGCTTTACCAACATGTAACAGAGAGACAATCAGTACACACGTTAAGGTAAAGATCAACCAGATAGCATACTATCATGTCGAGCAAGAAAGTCCTCCCTATATATGTACAGTAATGGCCTCTAGGGCATACATATAACTAACAATCTCCCACTTGCACTAGGGTCATCTGTAGCAGTGGTTGTAGTATCTCATACTCAACCATCCCATAAAAGTCTCTCTCTTGGAATAGGCCTTCGTGAGTGGATCCGCCGTGTTGTCCTCTGAGTCTACTCTCCTTGCCTCGATCACCCTGGAGATCAACCATCTCCATGATCAGGTGATACTGCCTTAGAATATGTCTGGATCATTGATGGGACCGTCGTTCCTTGGCATAAGCCACAACTCCATTGTCTCACAATGGTAGGAACGTAGTTCATCTCATGAACCAATATACACCCAAACAGCCTCTTTGGTAGCATCTTAAGTAGCGATGTATCCTGCCTTTATCGTCTAGTATGTCACGGTATCTAGCTTGTAACTCTTCCAACATACCGTCCCTTTACTGAGGGTAAAGACAATGCCTGCGACTGACATTCAGTCGTCTTTATCACCCTGGAACACTTCCAGTGATTCTCCCCAGGATCGATTGATACCATCTCACTACAACTAGTGAGTATCCTAACATCCATTTAGATCTATCTCATAGATCCAAAATCCAGGATTTAGTAGGTATCACTTTGATCCTATGTGGAGAATCATTGTGATAAGCGGAGATTGATCGAGCGTAGCATAAGAAACTCCTTTCTTATCAAGAGTATGTCATCCACGTACTCTACGAGGATCACCACCATACTCCCTACTACCTTTTTGTTTATACAAGATTCATCTACCATTTTGATGATGTCAAACTCTTTGACTAATCCATCAAAACAGATGTTCCATCTCCGCGATGCCTGCTTTATCCTATAAAGAATCTTGCACACGTTTCCGCTGCTCCCACTGTCTACGAAGCCCTATGGCTGTGTACTTATAGACGCACTCTTCTAAAACATCATTTAGAAAAGCAGTCGTGACACCCAACCACCAGATATCGTAGTCATGGTATGTAGCCGTGACAAGTAGGATCTGGATGGACTTAAGCATAGCTACTTGAAAAGGTTTTATCATTATCCACACCTGGTCAATGATGCAAACTTTTAACAAGTCTAGCTTTGAAAGTCTCAGCTTTTCCATCTACACCAAGTAATCTTCTCAAGATATACTTGCTCCTGATGGGGATTTAACCCTTCAGATATAGCAACCAAAGTCCATACTTTGTTGGTGTACATGGATTCCATCTCAGATCACTAAGCATCCAGCCATTCTTACAGAGTCTTACTCCTGATGGCCCGCTCGAAGCTAGTTGGGTCATCATCTCATGATGCAATCCTCGCTCCCACTGTCATAGAGAAACCGAAGTATCTCTCAGGTGGGTGAGGAACCCTACTAGATCGGCGGAGAGGCTGAGGTTCGTTGGTAACTATTGAATCCTTTGGTTGTATCAAATCATCTGCTGTAGTTTGTATAGCTGGAACATTTCCAGTTTTACATAACAGACCTTGCCTCGAGCTTGTCCGGATTTTGCTTTTAGACATAGTCCGGACAACCCCAAATCTTAACTATTTTAAGATATGGGCTCTTCCCTTTCCATATCTCATATGGAGTGGTAGGCTTCTGATTTGATTTGAACCCTATTCAATAGGTATGCAGCTTCTCAAGTGCATAACCCCCAAAAGGAAATAGGTAACTCAGTAGTACTCATCATAGAGCACACCTTATCATATAGGGTGTGATTGCTCCGCCCCGATATACCATCGTGCTATGGTGTATACGGAGGAGTAATGCTGAGAGAGAATCTCATTCTCCTATAGAATAGTCCAGGAATTCCGTGCTCAAGTATTCTCCTCCTTGATCTCATCAAAGGACATAATACTTATACCCGTATTGTGGTTCTCTACTTCTAACTTATATTCCGTGAATATCTCAAAAGGTTCGGACTTGTGTTTCAGCAGGAACATATGTCTGAATCTAAAGAGATCATCAGAGAATGTAATGAAGTACAAAGAACCGGTCTTGGCATGTGTAGACTGGGGACCTACATACATCAACATGTATCATCCCAAGAGTTTACTAACTCTTTCTCTGTTTCCAGTAAACGGAGCTATAATCATCTTATCTTTGTGACATGACTGGCGAGTTTCACAAGATGTAAATTCAAACTAATTTAAATATGCATCTTTATGTAACTCTAGCTAGTCGGGTTACATTGATCTGATCTAGTCTACAATACCTCAAGAAGGAACCGTTCATTTCTGAACTCTTCCTCTTGTGTGTGTTCCATATACTAAGAACTGTAGTTTGATTTAGAACATTAATGTTTTTAGATAACGTGCCTGAACCGATCAACTTTTGATATAGGAAATGTTCAAAACATTATCCAACAATACAAAATTTTATCATTTCTTTACTAATAAAGAGAGTGATATGATTTTGTATATCAGGTTCGGTATCTAATAACATTCGTTCAGAATCAATGTATTGGTAATACAGGGTGACAGTGACCGACAGACTTGGCTGCAACTCTTGCCCCGTTTTCTGCCTCATGAAACATATCACCCGTTCTCATTTTTTCTACCCTTTTGTAGCCCTATGTAACAGATTACATATATGGGATCCTGATCCGGTATCATATACCCAGGATGCGGAGGATACTGAGAAACAGTTCTTTGTAATGAACACACCCGAAGATGATGCATCAACATGCACTCTCTTCGTTTGGGCGGCACGGGAAAACTGGTATTCCTCTATTTCCTGCTCTGTCTTATAACTATTATAAGTTGGAGCGGGACCAACGTTCCCCAGCTCAGTATAACAAGCGGGTTCGGTCAATATTCCGTTTTATTATCTTGATTAAGGCGTGATATGGTCGCTACCAGTAGAGAGAGAGAAGAAAACACTCAGCGTGCGCTCTTGCAAGAATAGATTGGTTATTGTTTTATCTAATCAGGATGGCTCCCACTGCTTTTTATCAAATCTTCCTTCAAACCCTAAAAGGAAAGACTAGCCGGGATTAATTACACGCTACAAGTTCGCCAATCTTTCAGCCAGGCCAGTGTCGGTACTTTGAGGGAGGTCCCCCGTGCTTTCGCACGAACCTAATTAATGTAAACCTCGTTTTCCCAGAGGCGTAACCTCGTTGACACCTTTCTAGACACCTACTTGATCGGCTAATTGTAATGTATAAAACTCTCCCAGGAGTAACTCTTACTCGCAGCGGGTATCGGGATCCAACTATCTCATAGAAGGTATGCAATCTCATTGCAAATTTCAATACTTGAAATTCCCGATAATATTTTGCCCCGAACGATCTATGACCTTGACAAGGTCAACAAACCATAGACCGCAAGTCAAGTTCAACCCGTCATTTCCTGATTGAATCAAACCCACCCGCACGACCCTTGACAAGGTCAACAAGGCCGCACGACTACCCTAACCCAATCTGCATCATATGCATAAGCAGATAAATACTGGTTAGCTACCGCACACTGCGCCTTGACAAGGTCAACAAACGCAGCACGAATACTGAACAGGATTTATCTGAAATGACGGAGGGCTACGACAGGTTTTTCTGAAAACCTTTTGCGTAATGAACTTGATATCGTTGTAGGATCGAATGCATTTTGAAATGGAGTGCTTTTGAGGCTTTTCTAGTTTTGCTAAAGGAGTCACTCCCAGTGAAGGGATCGTCGGTCCTTTCCTCGTCGAATGAGGTGCGGGATATATCATATATATCACTGTGCAAAGCAAAAACTCTTAAAAGCAATCAAAAGACAAACCGAGGGTGTAGCATCTGCCAGTTATTGCTAAAGGAGTCACTCCCGGTGAAGGGATCTCGGTCCTTTCTTTATCGAATAAGGTGCAGGATATATCATATATACCGCTGTGCAAAGCAAAAAACTGTAGCTACCTGTTTTATTTTGAAATTCGATTCTACAACATCTTAGGTTTCTTTTATTTCATTAATCTCATTAATGAAGTCCCATCATTTAATGTACCTAAACATCACAGATAAATACGACGTACACTTATGCCATCCGCATTCGCCTCGGTGTCCCCTCGTGCACCGTTAGGTTAGGTAACTAACGGCAGAGCGGGGCAGGGCTAGCGCGGGTGTAAAACATAAGTAACGGCTATATAATATATCATATATACTATATACTGTATCTATCACAGAACATCACATGATCACATCACAGATATCGCAGCAGAAGAATCATATGAAATATTGGATATACTAGGACGTCCGTGTTTTCAATACGAGCCAGTATAAAACACGGATTCCACGGTCGTGATGAATAGCCAAACCCACACCCCTAGACCCCTACGAGAGCGGCAAGCAACCCTACCAATTATGGAGTTAGGAGACCCGGACTCGACTCCTCGAGTTGGTCTCCCACTGGACTCCAGAACTCGGTTACTTGTGCTCCCCTCCTTGGGTCTATCCTAGTGCGGAAAAGTAAATAATATACAAACGGTGACAACTTCCGCTACCTGGAAGTGCCCCAATAAAAGAATATTACATACAAGTTTTTACATGAATGAAAATGAAAAACACTCATCTCACATAAAAACCCCCGGCTATTCAAACACGACGATCCAATATAACATATCCAGCAACACATAACATCACATGTCATCAACGTAAGTAAATATGCGCATCCCAATTGTCGTTGGCATATAGCAACGAAACCGGCGATATCACATATTACACTTACGGTCACAGAAAAGAAAGTGTAAAACTACAACAGCTGGAATCCGCAACCACCTCAGACATCGCATGCCTGACCAAATGAATTCCTTAGACATCGCATACCTAACAATTATAAACCCCGCATTTTAGTCTCATTATCGAAAACACTTTTCAATACCAAGTCGGGCAATTCAACAGGATTCTCGACATTCTGATCGAACGCTCATCGCAAACTTTAGTAGGCGGCCGCACCCCCGATACCGTCGACGAAGTGCACCAAGGCGGAACACCGCTACCGCGAGCACCCGGACGGATGCTTTCGGCGACGGGGTTCTCCTACAGTCACTTGGTCGGGGCTATGGAGTGAGGCTGTCTATTAAGTTTACCCGGCGAGTATCCGCGTACGCTACGTGATTGCGACGGACTTTTAATCACATCAAAATTCCGTGGCAACCGATCATCTGAGACTAAACTGCTATGTTTATAACATTCATTCAGTTATCTCATAACTTGTTGTGAATTCCAATTATTGTATCACATTCCGGATAAATAGAAAATGCTAAACTTTTCGATCGAACAATCGAACACCCAAGTTTTCCCGATACAGATCAACACATGAAATAAGTCTAACAACATTCCGTTCGTGCCTCAGTACCAACGGTCCAGCCGTAGAAGGGTCAAGCCAACGCCTCACATGTGGCACACCGTACTGCCCCAAACCCGAAGGTTCAAAGGGCAGTTCAAGACGGTCACATAATCGAGTTAAGGTTTGTTGTCTTCTAGACGGTCCATCGCGTTACTTGCACTACTTAGAACGTCGTTAAACTACGGAAAAATCCAACAATTGGAAATTTCCCGGCAGGGGAAAAAGTGGGTATTTATATCCCGTCGAACTTTTTAACATATTCTAAAAATTATCCGGAAAACCAAATAGACAAAATTTGATACCCGATCGAAACACCGAATCCCCAAAACAACTCAGAAAATTCAACTCTTGAAAAAATATTAAAAATTCCCAGAAAAATCACCACTGGAAACTAACAGTTACTGTGCAAAATAATTTAAATAGTGTGGCCGTACGGCCGCTGAACCGCCGCATGAGCTATTGCTTATGCCGCGGATCCGCGCTGCCTCAGTGGAATTGGACTGTAAAATTTCACAGTAACTCTTAGATGTTTGTGATGTGTTCTCTTCATATTTTTAAATTTGAAAAAGACCAGATTTCAGAAATCGTCCAGAGAGCAATTTTGGGTTCGGGTTTTCGGTTCGTCCGGGTTTCAAATTCCGTCTAAACTTCGCCTAAGGCTCTAGCTAGGCTCTGATACCACTGTAGGGTTCCTAGGCACTCTAGTGAGGTCTCACAAGGCATCGACCATGCCAATTTTTCAAAAATTATCGGTGCCGAGAAACCCAAACACGGACCGTTGGCTAGATTTCTAGGCGAAACTAAAACAAGCTAACAACTTAGCTAAAGAGAATACGGAAATACAACCTTTGTAGATCCGGTCCTCCACCTCCACGGCTCCGAGATGAGGTCCTCCCCGCTGTCCAAATCAAATCCGGGCTCTAGCGTCGGCTTCATCGGAGAACGGACGGGCTAGGTCGTCGATGACGTGCCGAAGATGATCTACGTCGAAGCATCATTAGATCGAGCTCCACCTTCACCAAGTCTTGAAAACTTGTGAAGGAAACACACTCTACTACTTGGCAAGAGGTAGAGGATGAAGAAATAGGAAGTGGGTAGACTTTAGTTTTGGATTTCTCACACTCTTCATCAATCCACCATTGATGAAGTGAAGGTTTCTTCTTTTGTTCAAGGAAGAAGAAGAAGAAATGATATGATAAGTTAAATTAAAAAAGAAAAGAATAATCCATTCTTATCATAACATAACCCAAGTTAAGTGTAGAGAATTGACCAAGGTTAAAGAATGGTTAGGGTTAAGGAGATGAGACAAAAATGGTGACTTAATGAAAGCTTCATGAAGCTTCATGTTGAAAACAAAACTAGCCACCATTTTTCACTTCTTTTCCTTTTCTCATTTATCTTTTAAATGCAAATGAAAAGATAAATGAAAGAATAAAAGAAAACCCTAATCATTTACTTAACCTAGGTTTAATTCATTACACTTAACAAAAAAGACATGTATCATCAAACATGATACAATCAAGTGCACAAAATCATATCGCATATGCAATGCGCACACCCGAGTGAGAAAATCCATTTAAAGTGAAACGATACTAGTTAACGCAAAGTAATATATCAAATATATATAATTATGCATTAAATCATTAAATCAACACTTGATTTAACGATCCGGTCATATCGCATATAACCGACTAGTATCCAATGTATCGGCTTATCGAATCAACACTTGATTCGATAACTAGGTTATATCGCATACAACCATTCGACACATTCATCGCGAGAATAGAATACGGTATCACATACACGCATTATTCTCGGTCCCGCACATATCTCATATGCGCTCCTATTTCGTTTCGCTTGAGCCAGGAAACCTCTGTGTAGGACTCTAAAGACTCGTCAATACGCCGGCAGCAGGTGATGATCATATCAAACACCCACAAGCCGCAAGCGGTCTGCTAAACGTAACGGCCACCCGGGTATTGAGCGATCTGAAGATCGACGAGCAAGCCCGCTCACACTCCAGTGAATCCAACCAGTAACACTACCGTACAGTCCGGTCTGATCGTCTGATATGTCGCATATCTTGCCTAGGGGTGGTAAACGTCAGACCCCAATAGCTCGATAAGTCGTATCGATATGAGGTCTATAACAATTCGAGAAACTACTGGTAACACTTACCAGTAAATCTCAGCAACCCTGGCCAGGGATTTCCGGTTATAGCCAATCGAACACAGCACGACATCAACTCCCTATACCGGGAGAGACGAATCCCCTCCTATCGCTCATTGCCTCCATGTGACTCAGGAATGTACCCAAAAACCACCGTTTTGCACGCCCTCTTGGACGTGGTAAGATGGAAATCAAAGCACAGTGGGAACCACACAAGACTCTATGACGATCTCGGGTCAACAGACTACTCTGTACCAGTGTCACCAGAGAACTGCCATCTGACGTGAGGTATAATACCATCTGGGAGTTCTCGGCGAGTCCGTCCAGTGTACCCAGTCTCCACTGAGCACCCGTATATCATCTCCGATGTCAAACACCGATGGATATGGGATCATCCATCGCCCATCTGTATGGGTCGAGAAGGTACACGCTAGTCTACTCTGGTATATCGATGCCCCGTCTCGATATACCCACGACTAGGGACTTTCAAGGATGTACTTATGGACTACCATGTCCCCACTAGTATGATCCGCATCATAGTCCTGGTAGTCAAGTACACATCCTAAGGGCTTTACCAACATGTAACAGAGAGACAATCAGTACACACGTTAAGGTAAAGATCAACCAGATAGCATACTATCATGTCGAGCAAGAAAGTCCTCCCTATATATGTCCCAGCATCCACTACAATATACATCCAATGTACAGTAATGGCCTCTAGGGCATACATATAGCTAACACCCAATTTGTGGGAACCTGCACTGCCCTTTTTGCGACATAGACGGTCGACGCTCTGTTACGAAGAGATTTGGGTTCCCAATTTGTGGGAGCCTGCACTGCTCTTTTTGCGACATAGACGGTCGACGCTCTGATCCGGAGTGATTTAGGTTCCCAATTTGCGGGAGCCTGCACTGCCCTTTTTGCGACATTGACGGTCGATGCTCTGATCCGGAGCGATTTGGGTTCCCAATTTGCGGGAGCCTGCACTGCCCTTTTTCCGACATAGACGGTCGACGCTCTGATCCGGACCGATTTGGGTTCCTAATTTGCGGGAGCCTGCACTGCCCTTTTTGCGACATAGACGGTCGATGCTCTGATCCGGAGCGATTTGGGTTCCCAATTTGCGGGAGCATGCACTGCCCTTTTTGCGACATAGACGGTCGATGCTCTGTTACGAAGCGATTTGGGTTCCCAATTTGCGGAAGCCTGCACTGCCCTTTTTGCGACATAGACGGTCGACGCTCTATTACGAAGCGATTTAGGTTCCCAATTTGCGGGAGCCTGCACTACCCTTTTTGCGACATAGACGGTCGACGCTCTGTTACGAAGCGATTTGGGTTCCCAATTTGCGGGAGCCTGCACTGCCCTTTTTGCGACATAGACGGTCGACGCTCTGATCCGGAGCGATTTAGGTTCCCAATTTGCGGGAGCCTGCACTGCCCTTTTTGCGACATAGACGGTCGACGCTCTGTTACGAAGCGATTTGGGTTCCCAATTTGCGGGAGCCTGCACTGCCCTTTTTGCAACATAGACGGTCGACGCTCTGATCCGGAGCGATTTGGGTTCCTAATTTGCGGGAGCCTGCACTTCCCTTTTTGCGACATAGACGGTCAACGCTCTGTTACGAAGCGATTTGGGTTCCCAATTTGCGGGAGCCTGCACTGTCCTTTTTGTGACATAGACGGTCGACGCTCTGATCCGGAGCGATTTGGGTTCCCAATTTGCGGGAGCCTGCACTGCCCTTTTTGCGACATAGACGGTCGACGCTCTGTTACGAAGCGATTTGGGTTCCCAATTTGCGGGAGCCTGCACTGCCCTTTTTGAGACATAGACGGTCGACGCTCTGTTACGAAGCGATTTGGGTTCCCAATTTGCGGGAGCCTGCACTGCCCTTTTTGCGACATAGACGGTCGACGCTCTGATCCGGAGCGATTTGGGTTCCCAATTTGCGGGAGCCTACACTGCCCTTTTTGCGACATAGACGGTCGACGCTCTGTTACGAAGCGATTTGGGTTCCCAATTTGCGGGAGCCTGCCCTGCCCTTTTTGCGACATAGACGGTCGACGCTCTGATCCGGAGCGATTTGGGTTCCCAATTTACGGGAGCCTGCACTGCCTTTTTTCCGACATAGACGGTCGACGCTCTTTTACGAAGAGATTTGGGTTCCCAATTTGCGGGAGCCTGCACTGCCCTTTTTGCGACATAGACGGTCGATGCTCTGATCCGGAGCGATTTGGGTTCCCAATTTGCGGGAGCCTGCACTGCCCTTTTTGCGACATAGACGGTCGACGCTCTGATCCGGAGCGATTTGGGTTCCCAATTTGCGGGAGCCTGCACTGCCCTTTTTGCGACATAGACGGTCGACGCTCTGATCCGGAGCGATTTGGGTTCCCAATTTGCGGGAGCCTGCACTGCCCTTTTTGCGACATAGATGGTCGACGCTCTGATCCGGAGCGATTTGGGTTCCCAATTTGCGGGAGCCTGCACTGCCCTTTTTGCGACATAGACGGTCGACGCTCTGTTACGAAGCGATTTGGTAGACGTGCCCCCGGCACGGAGTGTCGCTGGTCGACCTTTTCCTGAGGCGGAGTGTCTGCTGTCGGTGTGCCCCCGGCACGGAGTGTCTGCTTGACGTTTCCCCGAGGCGGAGTGTCGCTATTTGACGCAAAGGTCGATGTTGGAATTGGTTGGTTTGATTTGTTTGACTTGAGTTGACATCAGCATCGCTATACTGGAATATGGTACCAGGAGCGAATCATCGTCTGCCATGAGAGGATTTTGGGATTGGTATTTTTGTCGGCATCTGCATTGCTGCACTGGAATAATGCCAGGAGAAACTCAGCATTTGCCCTGGGAGGATTTGGATTTGGTTTTTTTTTTTGCATCTGCATTGCTGCACTGGAATAATGCCAGGAGCAACTCATCATTTGCCCTGGGAGGATTTGGATTTGGTTTGTTTGGCATCTGCATTGCTGCACTGGAATAATGCTAGGGGTAACTCATCATTTGCCCCGGGAGGATTTTGGAATTGGTGGCTTAGGAGACAGGTTTAGATCCCTGTCACCTAAGGCTTTTCCATTTTGTGAGCCGTAAGGGTCTCACAAAGCATTTTCTCCCTACGGGTCGTAAGGATCCCGTAGGTGTATTTTCTCCTTAGGAGTCGTGGGGACTCCCAAGTGTGTTGCTCCTTTGTGAGTCGTAGGGATCTCACGCGGGAATTTTCTCCTCACAAAGTCGAGAGAACTTTGCGAGTGCATTTCATTTCATCATTTTTTTTACGAGTTTGCGCCCTTTAGGGTTTTCACAAACGCGCCGGTAGTCCTGCTGTTTTTACTCACGGAGCCCTTTCGGGTTTTCATCCGTGCCCATTTTGCTTGTGGACATACCGTTTTTTTTTGTTTTTTTTTTTGGAGAGATCGGGATTGTTTTACGCCCGTGGATTGTATACGGTTTTGCAGGATGTATGATCCAGACCGTAGGGCCGGAAAAATTTCAGGACTTTGTTGGCGTCTGCATCGCTGTACTGGAATGTGGTACCAGGAGCGACTCATCATTCGCCATTGGGGAATGGGGGAGCGATGTCTTAGGAGACAGGTTTAGATCCCTGTCACCTAAGACTTTTCAATTTTATGGGCCGTGAGGGTCCCATAAAAGGATTTTCTCCCTGCGAGTCGTGAGGATCCCGCAGGTGTATTTTCTCCTTAGGAGTCGTGAGGATTCCTAAGGGTGTTTTTCCTTTGTGAGTCATAAGGATCCCACAAAGGTTCGTTCTCCTCATGTATCGTGAGGACACATGAGTGGATTTACCTCATTCCCAGTTTAATGACTTAGAGGTCGATTGTTTCCAGTTTGACGACGTGGCGGTCGATTGTTCCCAGTTTGATGACGTGGCGGTCGATTGTTCCCAGTTTAACTACGTGGTGGTCATCTGTTTCCAGTTTAACGACTTAGAAGTCATCTGTTTCCAGTTTAACGACTTGGTGGTCGTTTGTTTCCAGTTTAACGACTTAGGGGTCATCTGTTTCCAGTTTAACGACTTGGTGGTCATCTGTTTCCAGTTTAACGACTTAGAGGTCGTCTGTTTCCAGTTTAACGACGTAGAGGTCTATCGATGGCGAGCTTGGAATTTTGGGTAGGGGCCGGCATCAGCGTTGCTAACACCGAAGCACAGGTGCCAGGCAATTCATCATTTGTCTTTTACTGTTAGGGAGCGATGGCTTAGGAGACAGGTTTAGGTCCCTATCACCTAAGGCTTTTCAATTTTATGGGCCGTGAGGGTCCCATAAAAGCGTTTTCTCCCTGCGAGTCGTGAGGATCCCGCAGGTGTATTTTCTTTTTAGGAGTCGTGAGGACTCCTAAGTGTGTTTTTCCTTTGTGAGTCGTAAGGATCCCACAAAGGTTTGTTCTCCTCATGTATCGTGAGCACACATGAGTGGGTCTTCTCAATGGAGCATAACTCCAAAGGCGGAGACCAGCCGCGTAATTGGTGATTACGGTGGGGCATGGGTATAATGAGAATTATTTGAGCCCGTGGATTGTATACGGCAGTCAATTTGGGGACTGGCCGTAGGGCCAAAAGAATTTTGAAAAATTGGATTTTGGTTGGCGTCTGCATCGCTACACTGGAATATGGTACCGGGAGCAACTCATCATTCGCCGTTGTTTTGTTTTTTTTTGTTGTTTTTTTTTTGTTTTACCGAGATTGCTCTATCATTTCAGCTTTTCTTATCGCGAAGGTCGCGATTGCCCTATCATTTCGGCTTTTATTCGCGGTTGCCCAATCATTTCGACTTTATTTTCATCTTTATTTTACTCGCTGATTTTTATTGCGAGTTGCCCCATCCTTTCGGCTTTTTATTTATTTTTGATTTATTTTCACATTTTTTTATTTACATTTTTACAAATTTTTTTTTACATTCCCAGTTTAACGACTTAGAGGTCGACTGTTCCCAGTTTAACGACGTGGTGGTCCTCTTTGCTTATCCCAGCTCCTTGAACATTGATCTTGGCGGAGATGTGTTGATGACCTAGCTCTGTGGCTTGCCGATACATCCGAGGATTGAGAGGTTTTTCCAAGCTTATATTGGTCCTCTGCCCAATCTTTGAAAACACGGCAGTCTTCAGTGGTATGACTCAGCACTCTATGGTATGGGCAGTATATGGGATGGCCAGTCATATTCATTTCATGTGGCCTCTTCGGAATAGGCAGTTGCAGGCCATTGTTTAGGGCTTCCTCGAATATATCGCGGACCTCATCCCTCCTAAAGGAGTACACCTTCTTCCTTCTCTCCATCAGAGTAGGTGCCCTCACTGACGCCGGTCCCTGAGGCTGATCAATCTTTGGTTCGCCCTGCACATGTCTGGGAGGGTTAGGTTCCCGAAAGGCTTCGTCTCCGTTTGCATGAAATCGGCGGTCGTAGCTTGATCGTTTGCTAACGCGCCTTTAGACAGTTCTATCTTTCCCGCCCTGTATTGCCTTTCGACCCAATCTTTGAAGATGAAGCAGTCCTCAATGGCATGACCTATCACCTTGTGATAGGGGCAATATTTTGGGTCGTCGGTCATATTCTCTTCTTGCGGTCTCTTTGATTCTGGCAGTTGTAGACCGTTTCTTAGGGCGTCCCTGAATATCTTGTGGACCTTTTCCCTCTTGAAGGAATAGACCTTTTCCAGCTTCTCTTTCAGAGGCGATTCCCCCCCGGCGTATGTATCGGAGGGACTGGAGGCTGATTGCGACTGTTTTTCGTGAAGGCGCTCCACTTTTAGGTTTAAAGGGATATCAGTTGGCTGCTCCCGGGTACCAATCCCTGGCTCATGAGCCAAAATTTTATTCTGCTGTAATTGCAATCGGGCGACTTGGGTCACGAGATCTGCCACGACGTTTGCCAGCTCGTCGACTTTGGAATAGACCTCGGCCATCTTCTCATCCCTGTCCTGAAATTGCCTTTGAAGCCATTGGAATAATGCTTGTTCTGTAGTTCCGGCTATGACAACCGGGTAATCTTTATTGCCTGAGCTCCATTCCATAGGAACCACGGGCTCCTCTGGCTTATCGGCCTGAGCGGGCTCTTCATCATTTAGATCTAGCCGATGCTGGGTAGCATCAACCGTTTCATCACCATGGCTATGAAGAAGAAGAGGGTTCGTTTCTTCATGTCCGGCCATGTAGACAGTGTGGATAACACATTCAGCCATTCTTTCACCACTGGCAGCTGGTTTCGCGGAGCGGTCCGGGCTTTAGAAATTCATAAATTTTAACATGGCCAGAGCCCTAGCCCTTTTGTTGGCTCTATATCTGAGCCGCTTCTGCCTCAGCTTCTCTGCCTTAAGCGCTTGGCAGGCTTCTGCTCTTCAGGAAGCCGCCATGGGCCAAGTGATGGGGATGCTTAAGAAGACATCTGCCCGCGTGTCCGTCGAAGGTATCACCTGGGCATGCCCACGACGTCTGGAAACTTCTTTTGTTCCGATGGCTTTGCCCCCAGCTGGGGCCATGGAAAGCCGTCCAGACACCGATTTGCGTTTGGGTTGGGGCACCCTCGAGACCACCATATTTGGCCTCTTGCCTTTCGAGGACGGTTTGTCTGCCACCGGGGCTCGAAGAGCTGGGATGGCGCTAACTGGTATGAACACAATAGAGCCGAATGGTAGCAGCGGCTCCTCCCATTGTCGCCCGAGACTGGCCGGAAGAACCGTCCTGGAGTCTATCTTCATCGTGTAGGAGACGGGAGTCGTGATGAGAGCTGAGTTCATCTTTGGAGACATTGTTGAAAGGTGATTGCTTAAAGATCCTGCATGAAAGAGCATTATTTTAGTATAAATACAGGTATTTATATTGATTGAGTTCGCATGAACGCTTAACCCGAAATATGGGAAGAGAGATAGGTCCCACCAGGCATGCCAGAATCTGTAGGGTGTTTTTCGTCACCCCATTGAGATGGGAATACGTGCGCGCTTGTCAGGCATACTATAGATTCCCCCTGCCTAGGGTAGGCCGGGGTTTAATGATTGTGGGGATCCGAATCTCCGGCAGCCGCGGACTAAGCTGCCGTTAATTACCCCTCGCCTTTGGGATGAGAGAACCTCCGATTAACAGGTTAAACTGGTCATGCGAACTCAATGTGCAGTGTACGTGTGTTGTGTTTTGAAAGGGGGGTTTTGGATATATCGGGAGCCACGCAGAGTTTTTACGGGGGTCCCGCTACCCGGATAGCGGGCTGGGGGTCAAGGGGGCTAGCAGCCCCCTTGCGGGGTGCGGGGTAGCGCCCCGTTAGAAATTTTTTCTAACAGGGACAGTGTCGCGGAGTATGTGTGTGTGTGAATATGAATACATATGTATATATATATATATGTATGTACATAAAAAGAGGGGGAAAAGACATCCAAAGGATGCGTAGGGCAGCACCTTGGGCGCTGTGCGCCTAGGTGCGTGCGCTCAGGTGCTAGAGTGCCACGTGTCGGCACGTGGGCGCTCTGCGCTTGGGCGCTTGAGCGCAAGTGCGCCACGTGTCAGCACGGGGGCGATTTGCGCTCGAGCGCTTGCGCTTGAGCGCAAGCACGCCACGTGTCGACACGGGGGTGACTTGCACTCGAGTGCTTGCGCTGGAGCGCAAGCGCGCCACGTGTCGGCACCGGGGCGACTTGCGCTCGAGCGCAAGTGCGCTACGTGTCGGCACGGGGGCGACTTGCGCTCGAGCGCTTGCGCTTGAGGGCAAGCACGCCTCGTGTCGACACCGGGGCGACTTGCGCTCGAGCGCTTGCGCTTGAGCGCAAGCGCGCCACGTGAGCGCTTTGCGCTCGAGCGCTGAGCGCTGGAGCGCAAGCACGCCACGTGTCGGCATGCGGGCGCTTGAGCGCCGGCGAGAAAAAGAGTCTTTTAGCCTAAAAAATGATTTCTCGAAAGAGAAATCAAAGAGGAGTTGGACTCCTGAGTGTGTTTTTGGGGTTAATGGAAGGGGTTCTTCTTCTTCCTCCTGTTGTTTGCTGGATCTTGAAGATCAAGAGATGTGAGATCTCAAAATCTCTCCTTTTTGAGATCTGATGACAGATCCAAGTTCCCCTTTATGGGTTTTTTGGTGGAAAACTACTTAGTTTTGGAAAAGAAAGAGAAACTCTTGATTTAATTTAAAAGAAAGAAGAAGGATTGAGACCATCAGAAAAGAGAAAGAGATACAAACCCTAGGTTTTTTTTGTGAGAATGAAAAGTATATTCTTTATTCATCATCATGTTGCCTTATATAGGCTTACATATTTACATATAGCCCCTTGGGCTTTACAAAATGGCATTTTGCCCATCCCATGGCTCATGTGCCATTTCATTTTGCACATAAGCCATGGGCTTACAAAAATTTGGCTTTATGCCCATTTTGCATACATTCATTCATAAAAAATTACATAAAAATTATTTGTTACATGATTTTGTTGTTGGCAAGGGGAGGCTGGCCGCAGGCTCGACTTGGGTATGGGCCCGCTTGACCTGGGCTTGGACCCACCTAGCTTGGGGGTTGACCTTGACTTTGACTCGGTCAACAGGGGTGTAAATTTTTACCCCAACAGGATTTGTCCGCAAACTTGAGATTAAGAGAGACATAGAAAGAAACATCAGGGCGGATCCACTCACTGAGGCTATTTCTCGAACACAAGAGTTTTATAAACTAGCTTTGTGAAACTGATTAGTAGAGGAGTTAGGTGTTAGGTATCACACGGGCTGTGAGTATGCGACATCGCAATAATTAGCCTTAAGTGCAAGTGGGAGATTGTTGGATATAGTGCCCTCAAAGTCAATTATTGGATCGCAGGTACGTGATTGCAATGATTGAGGCATGACCTATACCGATATGACAGTCTTGCTCGAGATGATAGTATGCTATCTGGTTTGTCTTTATCATCGTATACATGCTTTAGTTCACTATTGCATGATGATAGAGCCCATAGGATTCTTTCTTGACTACCCTCAGTATGATGGCGATCATATACGTGGGAGCTGGGGTTTGTAAGCACATCCTTAAAGTTTCCCTAGTCGTGGGAGTTTTGAGACAGGGCATCGATACTCCAGAGTAGACTAGTGTATACAGTCAAGACCCCGACGAGGGGCGGAGGCCGGTCTCACAAGCCATTGGTGTCAGTTGGTTCACCTAAGATGTATACAGGTGCTCATTGGGTTATGAGTACACCGGACAGGACTCGCCGGGAACATGCTAGTTGGTATTATACATATCATCAGATAGCAGTTCCCTGGTGACATGTGTACAGGTTAGTTTGTCGACCTGAGATCGTCATTTGTCTCGTGTGAGTTCCCACTGTGCTTTGATTTCTACCCTACCACGCTCAAATGAGACGTGCAAACAGGTATTTTTTGGGTACAGTCCCGAGCCACATGGAGGCAGTGAGCGGATCGTCGGGGATTCGTCTCTCCCGGTATTGGGGGTTGATGTCGCACAGTGCACGGGTGGCCATCGCTAGAAATCCTCGGCCGAGGTAGTAGAGAATTACTGATTTGGATCAGTAGTTTCTCAGGTGGTGATGGGCTTCATACCGATACGAATTATCGCGTTATTAGGGGTCTGACTTTATCCACCCCCCTAGACTCGATATGCGATACTCTTAGACGACCGGACTGGACTGTATGTATATTGTCACTGTCAGGCTCAGTAGGGTTTATGGATGAGTTCGCTCGTCGGCTTTTCTTCCAATCAATACATAGGCAACCGTTACGTACAGTTCGTACCTCTGACGTGCTAGTGGTTATACCCAGTGCCAGTGTGTTGATGAGTCATTAGAGTCCCCCAAAGACAGTTTCCTAAGTTCGGGCGAAACGCTGTAGAGGCCGTATGGTTTTATGACAGGGTTCGGAAAATGCACGTGCATTTACGCACGTGTCACATTTCGGGCAGATAATACTGGTAGGCTTTAGTTTAAGCCAGATCCGAGTATTATGCTGTGTAGATATAATATTTTTGTCTCATTTGCATTTGTATTCGGTCGTAATACAAATGCGGGTATGTTTATACTGATACGGGGTTATCCTGAAATTCGTTTGAGGATCACTTTTAGAAGTTGCCAGTTTCCAGTTTTCTATCACCCGTCTTTAACATTCGGTTAAAGACGGATTTATCTTTTCTTGATGAGGGTGAGTGTAGAAGGTTCTAGAATTGGTGACTTGGTTTTGTGAGTCACTCATTTGCATTAATGGATGATGATTTGGCTTATGACTCATTTGTTTTCAATTAATGTTTTAGTGACTAGGTTTATAATTCATCACTTGCATTTATAGTTTTGCAAGGTGTGCATTATGACTCATCCTCTTCATTATTGCTAATGGTCACTCTCTTGATTCCTACACTCACCTCCCTCCCCTTTAATTGTGGCCGGCCCCTCTTGCTAATGGTTATGGTTGTTCATTTTGAGGAAAAAAGATGATGATAGTATTTTGGTTCATGGAAATTAGAATAAAAAATTCTCATTTCACCCGATTCAAATGGCAACTTCATTAACCGTTCGTCCATAGCTTTGGACGAAACGAGACAAAGTGTTCTACTCATTCTCTACATCAATCTTGGTCATCTCTTTTAGCAAACTTGATGATCGAGTTGCCTCGGTTCAGAGGCGGGAGCCCGTTTAAAGATCCGTCGACATGGTGCCACCTGGACGAGAAGACTGGAGATTCAGGAGATCGGAGCAGCCGCAACAAAGCGTGGGTTGATGGTTGAAGACCGAAGGACTCGGATCATTCGGTATAACATTTCTACCCACTTTGTAGTTTGTTAGTTTAGCTTTAATGGCAGATCCGGGTTATAGTACGCGATAACGCCAGTTGTAAAAAGTTTTTGTTCCGCATTTGGCGTCTGTTAGACGGTCGAGGCGCTACCGTGGACTTACAGTGGTATCAGAGCCTCACCATTAAGCTTTACTAACTTATGCTAACGCGTTTAAAATATCGATCGGACGGAATTTCAAAATTGCAATTTCCAAGTGTTAAAGTTTCTGTTGTTTTCTAATCTGGTCTAAAAATAATTTTGAGTATACCAGAAAATCAAGCAGGCTTTTAAAAGAAAATTGGACAAAAACGATCAAGTGATACGACCGTACGGCCGCGGAAACGCGGTCAAAGCCTAGCTTTGACCGCGGAACCGCGGCCGTCTTGGTTATTCACCTGGTCATTTTTCTTCTAGTGTTTCTCTGATGGAAATTGTGGTTTCTGGGACTGTTCTTTTGGGCCCAGATTTTATTACTGTACAGCAGATGTACGTGGGGCCCACTTCGGGAAGTTTTGTCGATCGAAATTTTAAACTTGTTAGTATGCAGTATTTACATTATATCTCCGACCATGAATGTCATTCGAGCGGTAAACCGCGTCTAATTGCTATAGTCCTTTTAGACGGGTTAGCGAACGTGACATTCGCGTTGATGTTCTATGTTGTGCTGTGATGTTGCGGATATGTCGTGGTGGATAGCAGTGTGCAATGGTAGTGCTGTTTAGATTTATTTGTACATTTGATATTACGGGGTGAGCGTCCAACATGTGGACTGCCGTCACTGCCTGTTTGTATAATATTCTTTTGGGGCACGGCTGGGCTGAGGTCAATGTACCCGTTGTATATATTTTTCATTTCTGTACTAGGTTTACCCCGCGACGGAGTGCACGGATAGCCGGGTTCTGGAGGGCAACGGGTCCGTATCTCATGGCTTTGAGAGGCAAAGGGGCTTCACTCTAGAATTGGCAAACTATTCGCCGCACTCGTAGGGGGCACAGGTTGACCCAAGGAGGGGTGCTCAAGTTACCGGATTCCGTGAAGTGCCGGGTGGTCCATTCACTATGCTGTAGGGGGCTTCCTCGCTTCAGGTTTTGGTGGGTAACTTGCCGCATCCGTAGGGGTCTAGGTTTCATTGCACAGGCTATCCACACGACCAGGGGAACGTCGGGTTTCAGTAGTGGCTCTGTGAAACCCGGGGATCCCAGATTATCTGTATTGTTCTGTGATGCTTATTACTTTTCTGTAATGTTGCATATTGTCATGCCTGGAGCGATTATTGTATATTGGTATATATACTATTAGATGTTGTATATGTTTTACACCCACGCTAGTCCAGTCCCCGCTCTGTCGTTAGTTAAGTAACCTAACGAGTGATGACGGGACCCAGTGACGAATGCGGATGGCATATACGTACATTTTATTTTCGTTCTTTTCTGGTGTGATTGATTGATGGGACTGCATTGATTCTTATCAATGCAAGGATAAAACAAACCTATATTTGATGTTGTTGGAACCAATTTAAAAAGTGTTATTACAAAGACGTTTCCTTTTGTTTTGCATAGTGATATTCGGTTGGAATATCCTGCACCTCATTCGACGAGGCAAGGGCTGATATCCCTTCACCGGGAAAGACCCCTTGGGCAGAAGTTTCCGTCAGGGTAATAACTTCATTATAGTCGATTACAAGTTGCTTTGCATCGCGGTATTCAGTTGGAATATCCTGCACCTCATTCCACGAGGAAAGAGCCGAGATCCCTTCACCGGGAGTGACCTCTTTAGCAAAAGGTTTTCGTCACTATAATTTTATAAAAAGCTATCTGGTTCCTTCAACGAGATCAAGTTCATTACGTTAAAGGTTTTTCACCAAAAACCAGCCGTAGCCCTCCGTCATTTCTTATGGATGGTCAGTAGTATTCAAGCTATGTTTGTTGGCCTTCGTCAAGGCATAGTGCTTGGTAGCTGCTGGGGTATTCATTTGTTGCATAGATAGATGCGTTGGTTTGGGACAGTCGTATAGCCTTGTTGGCCTTCGTCAAGGGCTTGTACGGGTGGGTTCAAATTGACCTGGACAATGATGGGTAGAACTTGACATGTGACTTATGATTTGTTGGCCTTCGTCAAGGTCATAAGAGCATGAGGTAAAATTCACATCGGGAGTTTCAAACATAATGAAACTTGCCAAGTATGCGCATACCTTCTGGAGTGTGATAACATGAGTGGATTCCGTCACGTTATCATGCAATGAGAGTTGGATCCCGATTCCCACTGATGAGTTGGTTTACTCCTCGGGTGATCCCGACTAATTCTTCTTTCAGGTTTGGAGGAGAATTTGAGATTACAGTGGGAAGTTTCCTGATTAGATAAAGTGATAACCATTCTGATCTAGGTTAGAGTGCACGCAGAGTGTTTCTTTTCTCTCTCTCTCTCTCTTTGGCAGCGACCTTTGACCGACCCTAGACTATGGCTCAGTGACCAAGTTGACCGAACCTTTTTAAAATACTGGCTTTTGGATTGTCCGAGTTGCATAAGTCATTGTCGCTCCTTCTTTTACCCTTTGTATTTCTCAGAACACCCCGTATTATTACGGACATCCACTTCCATTGGATAGATCCATCGTATGGTTATATACGAACTCGAAGGGACTTCTTCAAGGATGGATCCAGGTTCAGGAGAAATAGAATTAGTTTATTCAGTTGTCTTTTATTATCACCTTCTCTCAGGTTGCGAGGGCTCCTTAGTTTAGGAGAGTACACCTATTACGCTTATTGGATAGTCTTATTCCAAACCATAGGCAGGTGCCGAAAGGTAGGGAATGAAGAAAACCAATTAGCCTAAGTAGGGTGTGCAGAAGGTAATAAGTAAAGACAAATAAAGGGATTAGAAAGAGGGCAAAGTAAATTGCGACTGCTAACATTCACGACCAAACCACGTACTTCATCGCCACTCATATTTCACCTTTAAATAGAATAAGGTATTATTCAGTTGTCTTTTATCATCACCTTCTCTCAAGTTGCGAGTACTCCTAGGTTTAGGAGGGTACACCTATTATGCTTACTGGATAATCTTCTTCCAAACCATAGGCTGGTACCGAACGGTAGGGAAGGAAGAAAACCACTTAGCCTAAGGGGTGTACAGAAGGTAATGAATAAAGACAAATAAAAGGATTTGGAGAGGTGGCAAAGAAATATACGGTTAAAGTCATGAATTGGATTATGGAAAAGGCATTACTAGGAATACCAGGATACCCCTACGAAACATTTTCATATTTCAGTGCATTGTTAAAAGAAAACTGATTTCCCGATTACATACTTACTCCAGGGTATGTATTTACCAGGTTTCATTCTCACATCTGTATAGTTTTACAGATAATGAGTGGGAGTAAGTTATTGGGAATTAGGTGATCATCCTCATTATATCGGAATTCGTTGTAGTTGGTGATATTTGAGGAAATCGCCTGGGTACAGTTTTCAACCTACGATGCACAGGTTTTGAGTTATTCAACTCAGCGGACTTATACAGAGTATTGTATGTTGTCCAGTGTCCGTCAGGACAAAGGGGTAGGTCCTCGTACTATTTTCTGTTTACTTGTGACTTCTCTAGTTTTTAGACAAGTGTTTCGTAGAAATACAATGTCTAAGTTTTGAGAAGTTGTGAGTATAAGAATAAAGTAGAGAACCAAGTGTCGCAAGTATCGGGATTCTTCAAAGAGATCGAAGATATAGATTCTTGTAACTGGTATTCAGTTGATAGTAATGGTTATGAGAAACTTGTTTCTCTTTCGGGTTACTCATAATTGGATGTATTCTTAAGTTGAGTAATGCAGATTAGCCTCTCTAAATTAAGTTGATATGCACTGGAGACAGCTGCATGATTTGAATCTGGTTCCAATTAAATAAGTGTCAAAGTTTCTATATTGGATATAGAATGCTTCATATCTTAACGATGTTAAGGTAAGGGGAGTTGTCCAGTTTATGCTTAAAACCAGACACTGGATAACTCAAGGCACGTTTCTGTAATGGCAGTTTATGGGTTGACCCTGGCTTTGACGAGGGTTGATTTTCTACCATCTGCAAGATCAATAGTGATATTGTTCTTGACTCGCCACAGTTTTATTAAAATGAAATTTTTCATAAAACAGTAGTGGGAGTATGGTAGAACTGGAATAGATTCCAGAACCGCAAACGATTACGGAAAATTTAATAGGACCTATATATTCAATCAGGTTTTGGCATTCCAATAGCCACTCCGCAGACATGGTGGGTAACCTCAGACACCCGAGAGGTACTCCGGTAGCCTCAAGGACGGTGATAGGGAGGTTCTTGTTTACCCGGACTTGACACTACGTTTGTTCCAGACTATGAGACCCGGCAGGAGGATAAGTATAGTGTCGTTCTAAACTATCTTTAGAAGTGAACGTATATATTATTCTGCCAGAGGGTTGTCGTAGTCAGTGGGAGCAGCGGAAGCATAGTGGACAAGTAGCTTATGTCTATTTATAGGCTTGAGCAGAAATAGCGGAGATAAGATCATCTAATTTTGATGTAACAGTCATGGCTTTGACTTCATCAGAATAGGGGATGGATCTATTAAGAAGGTAGTAGGGTGTGATGCCCTGGTATTTGGATGACATACACAGAGTAGGAAGTAAAATTCCTATACTACGATCGGTTGTACTTTGGTCGTCACACAGTTGTTTCTCCACAAAGGACATGGATATAATATCAGACATTCTGGTTACTAGATCTACAGTTTTAGATCTAGATTTAGGTAGTTTCCCAATCTGGGTACTTTGACAGTATTCTAATAATATTTTAGAATAGCTGACTCCTGGCATGGTGGTGTACCTGCAGTTGATGGAGTCACCCTCTCTAAAGGTGTCTTACAGACTAAAGGAGAGAGGGAAGTGCATGATTGGCGGATCACTTGCTTAGGCAATTGAGTCAATCATGAGATGTCAAGTACCATACCAGATGTTGTTTTTGCACTAGATACGATAAGTTTATATTAATCCAATCCTGGAGAAACATAAGGAAGCAGTCTTAGAACATAAGTGCATGTTCTATGGATTTGATGACGACAGCCTCCTTCGGGAGACGATTATCATTCCAGGCTTCAAAGGTGACATGCATGGCAGACTGATTGTCAGAGTTATAATTTTCCCTCTGACGAGGGACAATATTATGGGCAGGTGGTCCAAGAGGATACTGTGGGAGGCATGGTGCTGGACACTGATTAGTTTCAGTTGTCGATACAGTCTAAGAAGTTTAGATCGAGAGTTCATTTATGAACTAGGTCCCATCAGATATCCAGACATATTCTAAGACAGGTATTAATCAATTCAGGAGATGGATTTCTCCGCGAACTTGAGATTAAGAGAGACATAGAAAGAAACATCAGGCGGATCCACTCACTGATGCTATTTCTCGAACACAAGAGTTTTACAAAATAGCTTTGTGAATGATTAGTAGAGGAGTTGGGTGTTCGGTATCACACGGGCTGTGAGTATGCGACATCGCAATAATTAGCCTTAAGTGCAAGTGGGAGATTGTTGGATATAGTGCCCTCAAAGTCAATTATTGGATCGCAGGTACGTGATTGCAATGATTGAAGCAGTACCTATACCGATATGACAGTCTTGCTCGAGATGATAGTATGCTATCTGGTTTGTCTTTATCATCGTATACATGCTTTAGTTCACTATTGCATGATGATAGAGCCCATAGGATTTTTGCTTGACTACCAGCAGTATGATGGCGATCATATACGTGGGAGCTGGGGTTTGTAAGCACATCCTTAAAGTGTCCCTAGTCGTGGGAGTTTCAAGACAGGGCATCGATACTCCAGAGTAGACTAGTGTATACAGTCGAGACCCTGACGAGGGACGGTGGCCGGTCTCACAAGCCATTGGTGTCAGTTGGTTCACCTAAGATGTATACAGGTGCTCATTGGGTTATGAGTACACCGGACAGGACTCGCCGGAAACATGCTAGTTGGTATTATACATATCGTCAGATAGCAGTTCCCTGGTGACATGTGTACATGTTAGTTTGTCAACCTGAGATCGTCATCTGTCTCGTGTGAGTTCCCACTGTGCTTTGATTTCTACCCTACCACGCTCAAATGAGACGTGCAAACAGGTATTTTTTGGGTACAGTCCTGAGCCACATGAAGGCAGTGAGCGGATCGTCGGGGATTTGTCTCTCCCGGTATTGGGGGTTGATGTCGCACAGTGCACGGGTAGCCATCGCTAGAAATCCTCGGCCGAGGTAGTAGAGAATTACTGATTTGGATCAGTAGTTTCTCAGGCAGTGATGGGCTTCATACCGACACGAATTATCGCGTTATTAGGGGTCTGACTTTATCCACCCCCCTAGACTCGATATGCGATACTCTTAGACGAACGGACCGGACTGTATGTATATTGTCATTGTCAGGCTCAGTAGGGTTTATGGATGAGTTCGCTCGTCGTCTTCCCTTCCAATCGATACATAGGCAACCGTTATGTACAGCTCATACCTCTGACGTGCTAGTGGTTATACCCAGTGCCAGTGTGTTGATGAGTTATTAGAGTCCCCCACAGACAGTTTCCCAAGTTCGGGCGAAACGCTGTAGAGGCCGTATGGTTTTATGGCAGGGTTCGGAAAATGCACGTGCGTTTACGCACGTGTCACATTTCGGGAAGATAATACTGATAGGCTTTAGTTTAAGCCAGATCCGAGTATTATGATGTGTAGATATAATATTTTTGTCTCAGTTTCATTTGTATTCGGTCGTAATACAAATGCGGGTATGTTTATACTGATACGGGGTTATCCTGAAATTCGTTTCAGGATCACTTTTGGAAGTTGCCAGTTTTCAGTTTTCTATCACCCGTCTTTAACATTCGGTTAAAGACGGATTTATCTTTTCTTGATGAGGGTGAGTGTGGAAGGTTCTAGAATTGGTGACTTGGTTTTGTGAGTCACTCATTTGCATTAATGGATGATGACTTGGCTTATGACTCATTTGTTTTCAATTAATGTTTTAGTGACTAGGTTTATGATTCATCACTTGCATTTATAGTTTTGCAAGGTGTGCAGTATGACCCATCCTCTTCATTATTGCTAATGGTCACTCTCTTGATTCCTACACTCACCTCCCTCCCCTTTAATTGTGGCCGGCCCCTCTTGCTAATGGTTATGGTTGTTCATTTTGAGGAAAAAAGATGATGATAGTATTTTGGTTCATGGAAATTATAATAAACAATTCTCATTTCACCTGATTCAAATGGCAACTTCATTAACCGTTCGTCCATAGCTTTGGACGAAACGAGACAAAGTGTTCTACTCATTCTCTACATCAATCTTGGTCATCTCTTTTAGCAAACTTGATAATTGAGTTGCCTCGGTTCAGAGGCGGGAGCCCGTTTAAAGATCCGTCGACGTGGTGCCACCTGGACGAGAAGACTGGAAATTCAGGAGATCGGAGCAGCCGCAACAAAGCGTGGGATGATGGTTGAAGACCGAAGGACTCGGATCGTTCGGTATAACATTTCTACCCACTTTGTAGTTTGTTAGTTTAGCTTTAATGGCAGATCCGGGTTATAGTGCGCGCTAGCGCCAGTTGTAAAAAGTTTTTGTTCCGCATTTGGCGTCTGTTAGACGGCCGGAGCGCTACCGTGGACTTACAGATATGTCCAAGGATAATACCTTCTTGGACCATGAAATGGCATTTTTCCCAATTCAAAGTTAAGTTCTTATCCTTACAGCGGGTAAGAACCTCGTCAAGATGACATAGGCATTCCACAAAGGAGTTCCTAAATATAGAGAAATCGTCCATAAATATCTCCAGAAAATTCTCGACCATGTCTGAGAATATCCCCATCATACACCGCTGAAATGTAGAGAGAGCGTTGCATAACCCAAAGGGTATGCGTCTATAAGCAATAGTACCGATAGGACAAGTAAATGTTGTTTTATCTTGATCCTTTTCAGCGATGGGGATCTGGTTATAGACAGAGTATCCGTCTATGAAATAATAGTATTTATGTCCAGCTAATCGTTCTAACATCTGGTCAATAAAAGATAGAGGGAAGTGATCTTTCCTCGTTGCGGCATTGAGTTTCCTATAATCAATACATACGCGCCACCCAGTTTAGGTGCATATTTGGATCAACTCATTAGCCTCATTAGTTATGACCATGATGCCAGACTTTTTAGGGACCACATGAATAGGAATTACCCATTGGCTATTAGATATTGGGTAAATTATACCACTATCTATGCACTTGACGGTTTCTTTCTTTACTGTCTCCTTCATAACGCGATTTAACCGTCATTGTGGGTCTCGGGTTGGTTTAGCTTCATCTATCAGATGTATATAATGTTCAACAATCAAGGGACTAATCCCTTTGATGTCAGCCATTGTCCAATCAAATGCTTGCCGATTTGATCTCAATTCCGCCAAAAGTGCGTTCTCTTGCTCTAAAACTAGAGAAGCGGATATGATCACGGGAAAAGACTCATTCTCATCTAAATATGCATATTTAAGATGAGATGATAGCGGTTTGAGATCTAGTGTCGGGGGAGAGACAATAGAAGGTGGATGTAAGGGAATGATACTCGGACTCCCTAAGAGGTTCATAACTTGCGTAGAATATTGACTCGGAAAGTGCTACTGACTTTTTCGACGAGTCAAAGGATTCAAACTCAGGTATGGACTCATCGAAGATATCCTCACTATAATAATTTACCAAATCAAACAATGTCGCACTAGTGTTGTCGAGATTATCATAGTAAAGTACTTCAGCTTCGTAGCTGTCGGAAGCTATCTCGTTGATGGAACAGATATCGATTAAATGAGCAGAAGGTTCAGATGGTTGACTTCCTAGCTTGTACATATTAAGCTCAATTGTCTTCTTCCCGAAGGATAAGTTTATAGAACTGTTACGACAATTAATGACAGCGTTGGAAGTTGCTAGGAAAGGTCGACCGAGTATCACCGGGATTTGATTACGTGGGTTCCCCACAGGCTGTGCATCTAAAACAATAAAGTCCACAGGGAATATGAATTTCCTGACTTTGATTAACACATCCTCTAGTTCACCCCTAGGTTGGGCGATAGATCGGTCTGCCATCTGGAGAGTGCAGTGGGCAGGTTTCAACTCTACTATACCTAACTGCTCATAGATAGAATATGGAAGCAAGTTAACACAAGCGTCGAGATCAAGTAGAGCACGATTGATGTTTTTCCCCCCAATAGTTATAGATATTGTAAGACAACCGGGGTCCTTATGTTTCTTAGGCAATTGTTGGGTAAAAGCTGTGCTCACGTTATTTTTCATGAATACATTTTTCGGCACTTAAGTTTTTCTCTTTCTAGTGCACAAGTCCTTAAGGATTTTTGCATAAGACGGAACTTGTTGAATAGCATCTTGGAGAGGGATATTTATGTTAACTTGCTTAAACATTTTCATAATATTTTCCATTTGTGCGTTAGGTTTGTTGGCCCTCAGCCTATTTGGAAATGGAACTTTATCAATAAGTTTTGGGTCCAACATTTGTGGAAAAGTTTGTAGGGATGGAATCGATCCCAGAATTGGAGTGGGGATCGTTTTAGGTAGATTCGAGGAAGTAGGCTGAGTATTCGAACCTTAGGGAAAACGGAGAATAGGCTCGGAAGAAGGTAGGAGACTAGATGAAATAGGGCAAGAAGTGGAAGCCGGGGTTTCAATTGATTCCTCATCATCAATCTGTTCACCCACTCGATTGTTCAATATTCTTCCTGATCTCAACATGGTAACGACACTCACATTATGACTTTGTGAGTGGTCAGGATTCAGTAGGGGTTGAGATGGAAGTTTTCCTTTTTCTCTCGCACTCATCGCGGCAATTATCTGCACAAGTTATGCTTCTATAGATTTTATACTTTCACCATGGGAGGTGGTGGTCTGGTTTAATGCTCGGATAGAAGACTTTATATCATCCGTTGATTGCATGGAATGTTTAATAAACATATCCACGTTTCGTTCGAGTGCAGATGAGTTTTCGGTACCAGCCGTTCGGAAAGAATTATTAAAAGGTGTAGAATTGTTGGCCGGATTTTGAAAAGGTTGCGATTGAAAGGGGTGCTGACTCTGTGGGTGTGGGTGTGGTTGCTGCTGCTGTGGAGGAGTTCTTTGATAATTGCTTTGGAACTGGTTTTTATTTTGGGTTTTATTTTGGTTCCAAGAAAAATTAGGATGATTCCTCCATCCCTGATTGTACGTGGAAGAATAAAGATCATTTTTAGGTCGCTGCTGAAAAGTAGCATTAGTGTGTTCTTGACCTTGAAACGGTGCATTCATAAGACATTCTTCCATCAAATGTGATGGATCGGAACAGCAACCACACACGGTCTTAGGAAGCGTAACCTGGTTTATGGAGATTGATGAGAATTTGTTCTCCATAGCGTCGAGTTTCTTTTTCATTGCTGCCATTTCGGCTTTTACTGGGATGGAAACATCGAGCTAATGGATACCTCTCCTAGATGATGGTCTAACGCTTTCCCACTACAAAGTGTGTTCAGCGAGATCTTCCAGAAATTTCCAAGCTTCACCGGCATCTTTGGACATGAAATTGCATTGACACATGGTTTCAAGCATCTGCTTTGTCGCTGGAGTAATGCTCTCATATATAATTCGGCACAGATCCCATCTATTTATTGCATGATGAGGACATTGGACAAGATCCTTAAACCGTTCAAAGCACTTCTATAATGGTTCATTGGGAAGCTGGGTAAACTGGTTGATTTCGCTCTGTACATGGACGGTCTTATGATTGGGGTAAAATTTCTTAAGGAATGCTATCACAAATTCATCCCAATTGGTAATAGAGTGTGCGGCAGTGTTATAAAGCCATTTTTTTGCTAAATCGCACAAAAGTGAAAGGGAGAAGACGTAAGCACATAGCATCGACAGAAAGTTATGATGTACCCATCATTGCGCATACATTTTCAAATTTGGTGATAAAAACGTATGCGTCTTCAGACTGAAGCCCGTGAAATTTGGGCAACAGATTGATGAAGTGGAGTTTAATTTCAAAATTATCCCCATTGGCTGGTAGAATAAATAGACAAGTAGGTAGGGGACCGCGTATAGGGTAGCATCTTTCATGGAGAGAGATGCGCGGTGGATTCTGCGCACCGACGGGTGGTGGTGTTACAATCTGATGGAGAACCGTCCATCTCAGTCGATATGGTGGGTGGAGGGAAAAAAGAAATGAAGAAGTACCGATTTCGGAGTCGATAGCAGGAACGTGGACAAGACGGGCACTAGAATCCCGTGTCCAGCCGAGCATGCACTAAGCGGGTTTAGCGTAAGTGGCAGCATGCGTGTGATTTAAAGAAGTGTTTGTAGAATAACCGCAATCAATAACGGTGTCGCGTGTAGCTAGACCGAGATGAGTACGAGTTGTCCTCAGGGAAACGTTGAATCTTTCAATCTTACTTTAGACGTGTTGAAAAGAGAAAGAATAGAAGAATAAAGAATAGTGGAGAATAGTTTCTAGATCTACGTCAAAATACGGATGTAGAAAGTAGATCTAGTTTAAATAAAGATGTAGATTTTAGATCAGAAGAGGGCTTGTAGGGTTCGTTCGGATTTAGTAGTAATAGATGACTAATAAAGATGACTCCTTTTATCTATTGATAGATTTAAAACTAGATTGATAGTGATGAATGAGAGTTAGGGTTCTTGGAAGAAACTAGTGTTTCCATACTATTGACCCTTGTCCCTTCACTGATCTCTATTCATGTCTAGCCCTTAAGAAAACAATTGTTAATCTGATCTCAAATCACGTTCAAGACTATCAATAAATTGATAGCACGCCCGATGAGGATGTTAACGATTCTTTTGCTAAAATTTATAAACTTCATAAGACTTAAAAGAAGTTAAAATATTTTCTTATCCATTGTTCTACTCTAATCCTACGAACCCTATCAAGCGGAGAATTACTCGCGCATGATGGAGATAGAAGAAGAAGAACGGATAGAGATCATAATGTAAATAAATGAAAACTAATTAATCTAATGATCTACCTTTATTAATTAACTTCACAAGTACAATGCCTTCAAGTTTAGATTACAAGAGGAAGAAGAAATTGCTCTCAATCTCTACCTTGTAGAAAGTAGATGCTCCGTCGAATCTCACGTCGCCTTTTCACGTCGAATCGCAGACCTGTCTTGGATCACTTTTTCTTTGACGGTGATTTACTTCGTGTTAAAGATTGACGATTTCTAGTTTTAGCCATCGGTCTTTTATATAGCCCCAAAACCAGATGCTCTAGATCCCAGAAATTAGGGTTTGTTGTTGAAGATCCAAACTAAAAATCCCAAACCCTAACTCGCCAACTCAGCCGCGGATCCGCCGCATATTGCATGGTTTGGTGGGATATTGGCTTCAAAATTCTGGGTAGTTTTCGATATGACACATGGAGATTTATTTGATGTCTGAAACTTAAAAATATTTTCTGAGTCTCTGCCAGAATTGATTCTTCGATTTTATCTAACTTCATCGGCAGATTTTTGATTCCCGACATCTCGATATCCCGATCTCTTGATCTGCGCTAAAGCCTGCACAATATCTCAATGAATAATGTTAGTAATATTCGGTATTTTTTAAATATTATCCTAACTAATTTATATGATATTATATTTTAAGAATATTGATTAAGGATATTTGATATGATATGCATATTTAAATTATATAAATATTATATGCATACATTTTCCTTCATAATGTTAATTATAATATATAAATATATAGTAAATAGTATTTTTACAGATAAACTCTCATATGTGTCATATTTATAATAAACACCTTTAGATATTTAAAAAAAGTAAGGAAAATAGCATATCAAAAGTGCGATATTTTCGACTGAACAGGCGCTTTATTGAAGGAAGTGTCGATCTCCATTAAGTTGGGATGATATCGGAGATAGAGAACTCCTTGGACCTGAGATGATAGTAACAACTGTTGACGTAGTTCGTACTATCAGGGAAAGAATACGCATAGCCCAAAATCGACAGTAGCACTGGGCTGATGCAAAGCGTCGTCACTTGGAGTTCCAGCCGGAAGATTATGTATTTTTGAAGATATCTCCGAACCGTGCAGTGATTCGTTTTGGAAGACGGGATAAGCTCAGTCCGAGGTATATTGGGCCATTCGACATACATGAACGAGTCGGTGAAGTGGCATATCGCTTGGCACTTCTACCTTCATTGGAAGGAGTGCACAATATGTTCCACATATCCCAACTCAGAAGGTATGTGAGTGACCCCAGCCATATTCTTGATCACTCCGAGCTCACTGTACAACCAGACTTATCCTGTGAGCAACAACCTGTAGAGATCCTGAATATAAAGGTGAAGCCACTTCGGAACAAGGAAGTCAACTTGGTTCGAGTGATGTGGAGAAAAGATTCACCAGGAGAATCAACATGAGAACGTGAGGACAAGATGCATGCAAGATACCCTCATTTATTTGTAAACTAGTCCTTAAATTAATTATAAATTTCGAGGACGAAATTTTTATAAGGAGGGTAGATTGTAACAACTCCAATTTCAATGTACAGAAAATTGTTTAAAAGTTAATGTACAAATGGAGTATTCGCAATCCTGTATACACTATAAGTATTTGTTTTTACTTTTGAACAGCAAGAAAGTATTTGTAGCACATTAGTAAATCCTTGTACTGCTGTGACGTAGCCCCTGTAATCGAATCCCCCCAGCCACATTATCTTTTTATTAAATTTTCTTTTAATCTTTTAGAAGCCCAAGGGTTTGCACGTGCACTACACATAATATGAAGAATTACAGAGTAATCAAACATGTGCACTGGGGTATATGAGACGACGGGGACACGTGGCGACGATCTAACCCAATTCCACCAGAATTGGACCGGCGAAAAACATCAATGGACTGGTACCGCCGGGTAGGAATGTCGGTATTGCTTCGATATTTTCCCCCCGGCACCCTTTGGCCTACCCCACTATCCCGATATTGTTTGTTTACTCTGAATTTATCCAGAGAACAATAAAAAAACCTTTAATACAATTTTTATTACAAATTTTAATGCATTCTTTAACCCATTAAACCCTAATTTTCCCTACATATACCACACTCCATTTCACCCATCCTCACTCAGAAATTAGCTGCCAAAACTCTCAAAAATTCTCAAGTCCTTATAGTGTGCAAGTGGAGTTAGCAAATGGTGAAGTTCCGGCGATATTCCGAGGAGATTCCGGCGACGAAACGACGCCCCGATGCTCCCTTAGTCTTATCCTACCTCTCTTCTTTCTCGATAGCCAGTAATTCCTCTCTCTCCCTCTCTTCTCCTATTATAAAAACTTTCATTTCTAAAACTCGACGGAAGCGGAGTTAATCCAACTTCCGATTCGGTTTTCCTTTAAAAATTATATTTTTCTTAATCAATAAAATACCATACTCTCATATAATGTTTAACAAACATTAAAAAAAATATTAAAACAAGTTTCATCTCAAAAGAATCAATTATGCAACTTTTATCGTATTTTTACGGTAAAATACCACATACTTCATTTTCGACACAAATCAACATAATACTTGTATTACCTTTAGACAACTCACGAGATAATGACCTATATCATCAGAACAAACATCTTTGATATAGCACGATGAAAGTTTGGGACATTAGTTATGGGATAATACGACATTACAAATAAATACCATCAAACTTGCAAAACCATTTCTTTAAAAAATGTGTTAATCAATTTCTTGCAATTGAGCCTCTACAACCCACTTTTGGGGACCCCGTTTGGGATAGTGCGGCTTATCGCACATCCTCGGGCCTAGTAGAGCGAGATGCAGACCTCCGAAAGGAGCATTCGATCTCGATGGAATTTTAATGTATTTTTTTAGAAAATGAGATTTTTACAAAAATAAATAAAATTTATTTTTATTAAATATATTTTTATATATATTATCAAAATATCTATTTTAATTATATTATATAAATATTCCAAGTTTTATAAATCAAAGGAATCCCCATTACAGGAAAATACCATTACAATTCAATGCAAAATATCGATATTTCAATAAAATACCACATACAATGAAAACTAGGTTCTACTCACTAGAAAGTTCACTTTTATAAAATATACATCTTTGAAAACCCTAAGATGATAATTAAGTACTTGAGGTGTATTTTGAAAACATATCAAAATTATTTTTACATAAAAACCCTCATGTTATGCTAAATTACAATAAGGACCCTAGTAAATATACGTTTAAGCGGGACCAATTCTCTTGAGCCTTAAGAAGCCGGAGAAAGTGGGTGGTTTCCTATATAAGGTAGACAATCTAACACACGGTGTTATCAACACGGTAATTGTCTTGGAAAAAGACACAAATCCTGCCATCCATGTGCAGTAATTACCGATAACATCAAAACTAATTCAGGATTTCAAATTGCTTTTTAAGTGTCCGACTCAGACTGAGTCTCAATTTGACTTGAATATTATTCAAGTATAAACTACAATATAACATGAATTCATGAATCCATCTATTCAATCTATATCAATTTATATTGACTGAACCGAACCATGGATATACTCCGTCTACACGACTCTCCATTTATATCCATTTTGTTTACTGATATCATGGTTTCGGTAAGTCATCCATCTATATAACAAACAATACAATCAATACAAAAGATATCGCGGGATTTATAAGGGGTAGATTGGTACGGAATGTGTTAGAAGTTGCACGAGACTGTAACGTTAATACACCTAATCTGAATATCCATTGCCGTTGTATCGTGGCTGAACGGTTCTTTGTGCTCCGTATACCTTAGTCTCTGGAATAGTGGGACTCCTCGCGTATACATTGGCATATTCTGTACTAAGCTACAAACAACTGCGTTAACAATATAATCAAACATTACTAGTCTTATTCTCTTCTGTCTATTCTATCTTTACTCATCTTTGGAACTTACCGAGCGATTGTTCGCTGACGACATTCCTTTTTTCTTTCTTGGAATGTTGTCAGGTGATTCGGACGCATTAGAGACCGAGCCCAGTACTGAGGATTTGGAGCAGTTTGCTTTTGACCCGGAGCTTTAGACACCTGTACATATTTATTTCATTTCAGTTATGCCATTGTTTAGGCATCGCTTTCTATTCATGTATTTACATTTCAGTTGTACCAGTAAAAGAATGTTTAATAAATAAAGTTTCCGTTCATTTATATTCCTGTCTCTTGTGTACTTTACTTTATATTGCTTAGATACGCTTAGCGTGTTTACTTCTGAGTAAATACGTCGCATGAACCGCCGCGTCCCTTCCTCGTATATTGGGAAGCGGGGCATGACACAGTATGATCATATTTCAACTGTTTTCCACCTATAGACTTCGAATAATCCATCTTTTTCGAGCGTACCTCCTTGTGATAGCCCAAGATCCGATGCATCTCAATGGCTCGGCCGCGGTGATCGCACAGGCCTTGTCAACCGTGCCGGCAACCCTAGGTCTAGTTCATGATTTGCATAGCGGTATTCCTTGTAGAATATCCAGCAGCTTACTCGATAAGGAAAGAGCTGAGATCTCTTCACCGGGAGTGACCTCTTTAGCGAAACTAGCAGATGCTACAAACTCGGATTGTCTTTTGATTGCTTCTATAGTTTTTTCTTTGCATAGTGGTATTTATGAAATATCCTGCACCATTGTAACCTTTTGAAAATCGTTTCGGTGAAATTTCGGAAAATCGGTAAAATAAGGGGGTTTTCTGTAAAAAAGTCAAAATACAAATATCTTATTATAAAAATTAAATATACATATTCTAGCTATGTAATTGCTAGTATTTGGTGTTTATTGAGCCACTGGTGAAATTTCAAATTTTCTGAAAAAAATTTATTTTATTATTATTTTAAGCCGTCACTAATACATTTAATTAGAGAAAATTACAAATTGGAATGAGTTGAAACAAATTTTGTGCACCATAACACATTAAACAAAATTTTATCATGTGGTTTTTGAAATGAAATGGTTTGCCAAAACGGTTTAGAAAATATCGAAGAAAAAGGCTTTTTTTCGGTGAAATTAGTGTCGATGGAAGAGGGGTACAACATTTATCTTTTTTTCTCACCCAAACAAAACCCACACCCCCTCCCCTATAGATCTAGCCGGCCCCTTTACATCCCACCATTCTTGGGCCACTCATCTCAAAAAAAAAAAAACAAAGAAAAGAGAACAAAGGAATGAAAGAAATTGGGCAAAAGGAGTTTGGGCTTTGACTTTTGGGTATTACCTTGACTTTTTCCCCACCTCCCTCTCTCTCCCCCCTCCTCATTCAGCCGACCCTCTCTCTCTCCTTTCCCACAACAGCAGCCCCTCTCTCTTTTCCTCTCATTTCTCATCAAAATTTCATCACAAAATGCCCAAAAATCAACACAAAAATCCCACAAAATAAAAATCCAATCCCTACTCATTTTCCCTTATCTCTTTTAGCATGGATCTTGATGCAAAGATTTCAATTTGGAGGCCATGTTCTATGTATGTTCCATTGTTCTTGAGGTATAATAAATCTTGGCTTTTTGTCAAATTGGTTGATTATTTCTTCAATTAAGTTAATGAGTGGTTTAAATTAAGTTTTGAATTGCTAGTTAGAATTTTAAAGTTAGGGTTTGGAAATTCTAAAATTGGGTTTTTAAAATCAAGTGTGGGTTTTTAACATTGTTTATGATTGTATAGTGTAGTTATCATGCTAAGTCATGCAAAATGTAATCTAAGTGCCAAATTTGCTAATTTCTACATCTAAATTATCAAAATTAAGCTAATTGCAAACTAGTTTTTTTAGATCTATTATAATTAGTGAGTTTAAAATTTTGTTTTGGTTTGGGTGACTTAATTAAGTTATTTAGTGGGCATTTTAGCCACTAGAATTGTTAAAATAGTTAAAGTTGATTAAAACTCCAAGTTTTGAGCTAAAATGGAAAATTGTGCTAGTTTTGTTAACTAGGTTTTGTAAATATATATATTTTGATGAGAATAAATTATTGTAATGGTTTATATGACTTGGTTATGATATTGAGTGGATATTGTGGCCGCTAGATTCTTTTATACATCGAGTTTTGTACTAAAACGGTGATTTGTGCTTGCTAGATTTTCGGAAAAATGACTTTTTAAGTGAAATTGGGGTTTTTGTGAGTTTTAACCTATTTTATATTAAAATTAGTGTTTGTGAATGTGCAAATGAGTGTATTTGGGTTTTTCTCGATGGTCTGGCGTTTGTACACCGACGTCGAGAGTTTTTGGGTTGATTTGTGAAAGCAACCATAGGTTTTGACTTATGTGGGATTCGTGTGTCGTTTTGGTCAAGAGTCGGATTTTAATGCGATACGATGCGTTGTGATATGTAGGTACCCCCATGTGGACTTCGAGACGACAAGGAAGCGCGTGGCGACGTCGGCACCGGCGAGCGAGGATCAGGTGAGTAGATTTATATCTACGGGGAGAAGTCGGGTGGATGGCGTATAGCACCCCCGCAGTCCGTGGTGGTGTATACGGATGCGTATACACACCAACAATTATTATATGTTATTTGGGATTAATAACGATGTTAGGATGGATATTGGTGTGTTGGATTACTTTAGTGTTGCGAACCCTAGAGTAGTGTTGCACTACACATACATACATACATACTTGTATACATTCCTATTTATATATGCTCATAGGATTCTTTATAGTTATGTGTTCACATGGGTATGGGACTATGTGTTCACATACGGATTTGAGGATGTTACTTGGGATTGAGCTGAGTCGATGAGATTTGTTTTGTGGTTGTGATATCGGTGAGATGGCAGGATTCGTACTTGAGATACGTCCTGGTGTTATAGCGGATCTTGGGGCGGCGATACGGGTGAATAGTGTTATAAATAAAATGGTCGACATGTGATCGTGATATGAGGCATGATATGCTAGGATATTGATATTAGGCCGTATCGGGCGATGTATACCCTTGATGATGCTATGTGCTGACGGTATCGGTTTGTACGAGATTGTCGATCTGTAGTCAGATCATAAGTATATTGAGGATATTAGTATTGTACTAGACATAGGTCAGCACCCTAGACTTTGATCTTGAATAAAGAGGATACCATAGAAATGGTATGATGAATTTGATATTGACCCGTACCCCGATTTGGGATGCCGTACGACGGATTTACGTACGAGCTATATATTGATGATTGATCCGCACTCTTGACATGGGATGTCTGATTATAGATATGGTATCGGATATGATATTATTGAGGCGGGATCACCGACTAATATATATACAGGTATGTATATGTATCGACTCAGATGTTAGGCGGTTTCCTTACCTGTAGTCCAGCTTGTTAGCTTAGCCCTTTAGTTTAGTTTAGTTGTTAGATTAGATTTGATTCTTACCTATTTCAAAAACTAACGAATCGTGGGTATTTTAAAAGACAGCCCAAGGGATCCTACGGATATTTCAAAAGACGTATCTTTTCATAAAAACACCGTAGCCCCTATTTTCAAAACCCCATGATTCGTGTTATTTCAAAAGGCACCATTTGTAGGACTTATATTAGATTAATGCAGGTTAGTTACAGTTGCGTCTAGTTTTCAGCTCCCACTTGTTATTGTGGTTCGCTTCGCATCGCATACTTATATTATAATTTCTTATTGCAATGTTGATATCATATTGTTAGGACACCAGCACCATTACCGATGATGAGTATGTACCACGTACACTTACTTGCCGGCTCACACACATCTTCATCGGTAATTGCCATGTCACGAACACCTTAGAAAATATTATTGCTTGACTTAGCTTGTTAGTTAGTAATTTGACATGATATTAGTGTACCTTCCTTATATTCCAGATTAACATTGTAGTTATTACTTGTCACTTCATGCATACTGTTATTCATTGTTATGCCTATATTCATGGTTTTACATGCTATTGATGATTTGGATTCGGATTTCCATGAAATTTTCTGGATTTGGGGGGAAAACCGCAAAACTTATATAAACTGATTTCTCTCTTTTTAAATAAAAAGTGCGGTTTTTCCCATGATGTATGAGTCGTCCACTATGAGTTTGCTGATGGATTTCGAGACCCGATTCGAGGAGACGGATGAACCTTTCGGGTACATGGTGGACCCGGTAAGGTATCCCGAGGCAAGAAGCGCGTGATGATGACGATGTGAGCCTGGCAGGGGAGCACTACCTACCGGTGATTTTACCCGACGCGTCGGATATCCGGAGGATACCATCGTGGTCTTGAGATGGATGGTAGGGGCCGGTCTGGACTGACGGCGCCCTAGATATTGTGATTGAGACATTGAGATTTCGAGATACTGAGGTACAGAGACTGTGATACAGAGATATCGATATATTGGGATTACGTTTTGTGCCGATGCTAGGCACTGTTTTATGCTGATTTCATTATGATACCTCATTTTAAAAATATAAAGGAAATCTTACTAAATTATGAAAACAGTTCTTCATTTACATGTATTCTGTTTTCATGCATTCATACCTCATTCATATGATATATTGCTACCTGAGGCACTGACACGGGCACATGATATTACACTCGGGTTAGATATTTACCCTAGCCTTGTTATAGGTTGCATGTTATATATATAATTGAGGATATATTATGATCTTTGACCTAGGTTGCGTTATTTATGCGATTTCTTTCCGTAGATGTTTTTCTATTCACGAGTTGGCAACTCACCCCCGTTGTGCCCCAGTTTCTTGCAGGTTTGCCGTACAGGTTTCATTACGGCTTTGCGGGCATAGTTTCCTTCGGGTGATTTGCTAGTAGGTGGGTTTACTTGTATCGTACCCCCATTATATATCTTGTATATCATTATTCTGTTGTATCTAGAAGTTCCATCAACCAAACATGTATTTATTTGAGATAGAGACCAGTGATGTTTATTCTTTCGACCTTAGAGTCGCGCAATGTATTTCTGTGGTTTTCTTGTTGTTTTGAGTTCCTTTTGAGTTTTGATCCTCGCCGTTGGCGTTGTATATTATATTGCTTATGTGGTTGTGACCGTCGATTGATGAAGAGCTAGCTCCCGCTTGGGGATGCCTTTTTATTGATTTCGTATACTATTCATGTTGTATCCCGTTTGAGAGCCAGTATTTACAAAGGAGACTCTGCCGAAATTTTCAGGAAATACTTGATGTTTTTAAAACCGCATAACTCGGCTTATGCTATTAAAACTACTTGATTTTAAATTGGTTTTTCTTCACTCTACTACTTTTCTTGGTTTGGATTTCTGGGTTTTCGGTTTACTTAGATTACGTACGCCTCGAGACGTTCGTAGTTTAAGTGCCGGTCATGTTCCGTACTTTAGGGTCGTGAAAAAGTTGGTATCAGAGCGTTAGGTTTTACCTTCGGAGCGTAAGATGACCCTTGGTTGATGGAATAGGTGACTAAAGTAGAGTGACGTACCGTAGGTATGTTCCGCGGCATATTTACGATACGCTACTCCACTTAAGAAGCCTTAGGATGTACATTTCTTTGCTCGGTATTATATTCATTCCGATCTAGCCTCATCAGTACCAGTTATGGTTTTGCTGCCACGATTACGGGCAGGGAGAGCTACAGTTAGAGTTGCGGTCAGCACGAGCTCGTCAAGAACGAGGACTGACCAGGGAATGATTCCGGCGACACACGATTGCAGAGATGTGTCTTTTCATTGTGTTTTCGCGCCACGAGCGTTGGGTGGATTGCTGTATGAGATTACTCGGACGTGCCGATTTGCACTAGAGGATTGAGCCACTGATAGAGGCCAGCCAGATTTTGATGACCATTGAAGTATTGCTTACTCCTGATGATTGAGGCACCGTTCAGCGTGCAGACGAGCGAGCCAGTTATTGCTGCGAACGACGAGATATTGCCCCAGATGCTGGAGTTAGTGCAGAATGAGTTGTACTAAGAGATGATAGAAGGTCGCTAGTCATCAAGGATGAATGACTAGGACATGTGGATCGTTCGCCTACCCCGATGCGAGGTCATCAGATAGATTGATTCCAGCTAGAGACGACTTCACGCGAAGACGTTGGGAGTCGACAGAGACGATCGAATGTCAGAAATCTATTATTCCAAGTTTAATGTAGTCGGAAAGACATGCAGGCAATTCTATGGTCCCTCTAGAAGAATGAAACCCTAACTCGACTTAATGACCGTGTGAAAGCCTTTGAACCTTCGGGTTTGCGGCAGTTCTACGGCGCCATTAGTGAGGCTTGGGTTTGCCCTTCTACGGCTGGACCACCGATGCTGTGGTATGTACTCGATACTATTAAACTGTGCCCAAGAGGTTGAGCTCTTGGGGGATTATGAGGTTTTGACGACTCGATCGGATGGCTCGACTTAATTCGGATGCTAGGTGGTGAGATGCATTTCTTGGGAGACTCCCGATACGAGGATAGCCGTTGGAACTCAGTCCATGTAGCCACGATGAGACGAGTCCGAAGCAGTCGACATTAGAGAAAGTGGAGTAAAGAGGTCCGTACAAGATCTGGATAAGACGACGTTCCACTCCGCCGACATCAGAGATGCGATACGCATGCCGAGGAAGAGTACTGGATATACCTTCCAAAAGGAGTCGCGATGGGTATGCAGCCGTTCCGGAGCAAGATGCAGATATAGGAAAAGACGATGACTTCCGGACAGTTGGCAGAGACGAGACATGGAAGAGACCGTGAACAGGATTCCTTCCAGGACACTGCTGCAATGATACTTGCACCCAGGATCAGATGTGTCACGTACATTCAGAAAGCCAGAGGCCGACGCCAGTGATATGCTGTCTTACGAGTGGTCGCGATGATTGACCGGGAGATGACAAGAGACGTGCCAGAACAGGATCATCCCCGTTAGCACACTTGACAAGGCCGATGAGCCGATGGACCGAGAGATTGGTAATTCCCAGTGAAGACCTTGACCCAGGAGTGGTCATTGTTATGCACACCAGCAGGCCAGAGTTCATAATCATCGACGAGACGTCCCACTAGTGACCGCGACAGTTGGTACGAGATTCTTAGAGGATGCGCTTGAGCGGTACTATGCCGCCATTATTGATTTCGATGTTTTGGGTGATTTATTCGAATGATTTGATTTTGATGATTGAGGATTTACGATCCTTGCACAATGTTGCACTTGATATCGTTTTCGTGCTTGGGATTCACATGTTTGTGATTTTACGGTTTTAGACATTTGAGTTGATTTTGTGCGTATGCACGCACACGATTTGGTTCCTGCACTCTGTATAGTTTATATATGCTTGCAGTGCAGTGATACGCCTTTTGTGCACTTAGATGCATTGGACTTTGATTTCGATGGTGATGTTTGATATTTGTTTTGTGCACCTTGTGCACCTGATTTGATTTTGCGCATGTTCGGCACTTGATATTGGATTTCATGATTTCGTGCACGATGGATGCACCTGATTTGGATTTTCACGCATGTTGGGCGCATGTTTTGAAGTGTGATTTTGGTACACACCAGATGCACTAAATCGAGATTTTTCGTGCATGTCAGATGCACCTGATTTTGCTGTCAGGCACACATGTTGCCTACGACAGATGTTTCGTGCACACCCGATGCACTTAGATGTTGTTTCTGTGCATATGTATGGCACATATTTGGATTTTGATTTCCGTGCGCACAAGACGCGCGTAGTATTCATACGCGTATTTTGGGATTGATTTTTCTTATAGAGCAGTACGTTTTTATGATATTGCTATGTGTTTTCGTACTGAGCAGGACTAGTCAGAGGACAGTACCTGAATATATTTTACATGTATAGTTTCGAGTTATATCATATTGGTTTTGCTTTGGATTTGGTATTGATGTCTTCCCCATGACTCCGATGATTGCAGGATGCTTGACGGAGTTCTGATTTGAGTTATATGCTCATTTTTCATGCGCATGCGTTGCGCTACGAATTGTTTTATGTATTTATGATTTCGGAGCCCCGGCGATTTGATGGTTTTGGCTGAAATATTTTAGTATTTGGGGGAAGTTTTAATTTAAATTCGGGGACCGAATTTCTTTAAGGGAGGAAGATTGTAACGTTTTGAAAATCGTTTTGGTGAAATTTCAGAAAATCGGTAAAATAAGGGGGTTTTCTGTAAAAAAGTCAAAATGCAAATATCTTATTATAAAAATTAAATATACATATTCTAGATATGTAATTGCTAGTATTTGGTGTTTATTGAGCCACTGGTGAAATTTCAAATTTTCTGAAAAAAAATTATTTTATTATTATTTTAAGTCGTCACTAATACATTTAATTAGGGAAAATTACAAATTGGAATGAGTTGAAACAATTTTGTGCACCATAACACATTAAACAAAATTTTATCATGTGGTTTTTGAAATGAAATGGTTTGCCAAAACGGTTTAGAAAATATCGAAGAAAAAGGCTTTTTTTCGGTGAAATTAGTGTCGATGGAAGAGGGGTACAACATTTATCTTTTTTTCTCACCCAAACAAAACCCACACCCCCTCCCCTATAGATCTAGCCGGCCCCTTTACAGCCCACCATTCTTGGGCCACTCATCTCAAAAAAAAAACAAAGAAAAGAGAACAAAGGAATGAAAGAAATTGGGCAAAAGGAGTTTGGGCTTTGACTTTTGGGTATTACCTTGACTTTTTCCCCACCTCCCTCTCTCTCCCCCCTCCTCATTCAGCCGACCCTCTCTCTCTCCTTTCCCACAACAGTAGCCCCTCTCTCTTTTCCTCTCATTTCTCATCAAAATTTCATCACAAAATGCCCAAAAATCAACACAAAAATCCCACAAAATAAAAATCCAATCCCTACCCATTTTCCCTTATCTCTTTTAGCATGGATCTTGATGCAAAGATTTCAATTTGGAGGCCATGTTCTATGTATGTTCCATTGTTCTTGAGGTATAATAAATCTTGGCTTTTTGTTAAATTGGTTGATTATTTCTTCAATTAAGTTAATGAGTGGTTTAAATTAAGTTTTGAATTGCTAGTTAGAATATTAAAGTTAGGGTTTGGAAATTATAGAATTGGGTTTTTAAAATCAAGTGAGGGTTTTTAACATTGTTTATGATTGTATAGTGTAGTTATCATGCTAAGTCATGCAAAGTGTAATCTAAGTGCCAAATTTGCTAATTTCTACATCTAAATTATCATAATTAAGCTAATTGCAAACTAGTTTTTTTAGATCTATTATAATTAGTGAGTTTAAAATTTAGTTTGGGTTTGGGTGACTTAATTAAGTTATTTAGTGGGCATTTTAGCCACTAGAATTGTTAAAATAGTTAAAGTTGATTAAAACACCAAGTTTTGAGCTAAAATGGAAAATTGTGCTAGTTTTGTTAACAAGGTTTTGTAAATATATATATTTTGATGAGAATAAATTATTGTAATGGTTTATATGACTTGGTTATGATATTGAGTGGATATTGTGGCCGCTAGATTCGTTTATACATCGAGTTTTGTACTAAAACGGTGATTTGTGCTTGCTAGATTTTCGGAAAAATGACTTTTTAAGTGAAATTGGGGTTTTTGTGAGTTTTAACCTATTTTATATTAAAATTAGTGTTCGTGAATGTGCAAATGAGTGTATTTGGGTTTTTCTCGATGGTCTGGCGTTTGTACACCGACGTCGAGAGTTTTTGGGTTGATTTGTGAAAGCAACCATAGGTTTTGACTTATGTGGGATTCGTGTATCGTTTTGGTCATGAGTCGGATTTTAATGCGATATGATGCGTTGTGATATGTAGGTACCCCCATGTGGACTTCGAGACGACAAGCAAGCGCGTAGCGACGTCGGCACCGGCGAGCGAGGATCAGGTGAGTAGATTTATATCTACGGGGAGAAGTCGGGTGGATGGCGTATAGCACCCCCGCAGTCCGTGGTGGTGTATACAGATGCATATACACACCAACAATTATTATATGTTATTTGGGATTAATAACGATGTTAGGATGGATATTGGTGTGTTGGATTACTTTAGTGTTGCGAACCCTAGGGTAGTGTTGCACTACACATACACACATACATACTTGTATACATTCCTATTTATATGTGCTCATGGGATTCTTTATAGTTATGTGTTCACATGGGTATGGGACTATGTGTTCACATACGGATTTGAGGATGATACTTGGGATTGAGCTGAGTCGATGAGATTTGTTTTGTGGTTGTGATATCGGTGAGATAGCAGGATTCGTACTTGAGGTACGTCCTTGTGTTATAGCGGATCTTGGGGCAGCGATACGGGTGAATAGTGTTATAAATAAAATGGTCGACATGTGATCGTGATATGAGGCATGATATGCTAGGATATTGATATTAGGCCGTATCGGGCGATGTATACCCTTGATGATGCTATGTGCTGACGGTATCGGTTTGTACGAGATTGTCGATCTGTAGTCAGATCATGAGTATATTGAGGATATTAGTATTGTACTAGACATAGGTCAGTACCCTAGACTTTGATCTTGAATAAAGAGGATACCAGAGGAATGGTGTGAGGAATTTGATATTGACCCGTACCCCGATTTGGGATGCCGTACGACGGATTTACGTATGAGCTATATATTGATGATTGATCTGCACTCTTGACTTGGGATGTCTGATTATAGATATGGTATCGGATATGATATTATTGAGGCGGGATCACCGACTAATATATATACAGGTATGTATATGTATCGACTCAGATGTTAGGAGGTTTCCTTACCTGTAGTCCAGCTTGTTAGCTTAGCCCTTTAGTTTAGTTTAGTTGTTAGATTAGATTCGATTCTTACCTATTTCAAAAACTAACGAATCGTGGGTATTTTAAAAGACAGCCCAAGGGATCCTACGGATATTTCAAAAGACGTATCTTTTCATAAAAACACCGTAGCCCCTATTTTCAAAACCCCATTATTCGTGTTATTTCAAAAGGCACCATTTGTAGGACTTATATTAGATTAATGCAGGTTAGTTACAGTTGCGTCTAGTTTTCATCTCCCGCTTGTTATTGTGGTTCGCTTCGCATCGCATACTTATGTTATAATTTCTTATTACAATGTTGATATCATATTGTTAGGACACCAGCACCATTACCGATGATGAGTATGTACCACGTACACTTACTTGCCGGCTCACACACATCTTCATCGGTAATTTCCATGTCACGAACACCTTAGAAAATATTATTGCTTGACTTAGCTTGTTAGTTAGTAATTTGACATGATATTAGTATACCTTCCTTATATGCCAGCTTAACATTGTAGTTATTACTTGTCACTTCATGCATACTGTTATTCATTGTTATGCCTATATTCATGGTTTTACATGCTATTGATGATTTGGATTCGGATTTCCATGAAATTTTCTGGATTTGGGGGGAAAACCGCAAAACTTATATAAACTGATTTCTCTCTTTTTAAATAAAAAGTGCGGTTTTTCCCATGATGTATGAGTCGTCCACCATGAGTTTGCTGATGGATTTCGAGACCCGATTCGAGGAGACGGATGAACCGTTTCGGGTACATGGTGGACCCGGTAAGGTACCCCGGGGCAAGAAGCGCGTGATGATGACGATGTAAGCCTGGCAGGGGAGCACTACCTACCGGTGATTTTACCCGACGCGTCGGATATCCGGAGGATACCGTCGTGGTCTTGAGATGGATGGTAGGGGACGGTCTGGACTGACGGCGCCCTGGATATTGTGATTGAGACATTGAGATTTCGAGATACTGAGGTACAGAGACTGTGATACAGAGATATCGAGATATTGGGATTACGTTTTGTGCCGATGCTAGGCACTGTTTTATGCTGATTTCATTATGATACCTCATTTTAAAAATACAAAGGAAATCTCACTAAATTATGAAAACAGTTTTTCATTTACATGTATTCTGTTTTCATGCCATTCATACCTCATTCATATGATATATTGCTACCTGAGGCACTGACACGGGCACATGATATTACACCCGGGTTAGATATTTACCTTAACCTTGTTACAGGTTGCATGTTATATATATAATTGAGGATATATTATGATCTTTGACCTAGGTTGCGTTATTTATGCGATTTCTTTCCGTAGATGTTTTTCTATTCACGAGTTGGCAACTCACCCCCGTTGTGCCCCAGTTTCTTGCAGGTTTTCCGTACAGGTTTCATTACGGCTTTGCGGGCATAGTTTCCTTCGGGTGATTTGCTAGTAGGTGGGTTTACTTGTATCGTACCCCCATTATATATCTTGTATATCATTATTCTGTTGTATCTAGAAGTTCCATCAACCAAACATGTATTTATTTGAGATAGTGACCAGTGATGTTTATTCTTTCGACCTTAGAGTCGCGCGTTGTATTTCTGTGGTTTTCTTGTTGTTTTGAGTTCCTTTTGAGTTTTGATCCTCACCGTTGGCGTTGTATATTATATTGCTTGTGTGGTTGTGACCGTCGATTGACGAAGAGCTAGCTCCCGCTTGGGGATGCCTTTTTATTGATTTCGTATACTATTCATGTTGTATCCCGTTTGGGAGCCAGTATTTACAAAGGAGACTCTGCCGAAATTTTCAGGAAATACTTGATGTTTTTAAAACCGCATAACTCGGCTTATGCTATTAAAACTACTTGATTTTAAATTGGTTTTCCTTCACTCTACTACTTTTCTTGGTTTGGATTTCTGGGTTTTCTGTTTACTTAGATTACGTACGCCTCGAGACATTCGTAGTTTAAGTGCCGGTCATGTTCCGTACTTTCGGATCGTGACAACCTTATTCGATAAGGAAAGAGCCGAGATCTCTTCACCGGGAGTGACCTCTTTAGCAAAACTAGTAAAAGCCTCAAAAACCCTCCTTTTAAAATTCACTCGATTCTACAACGATATCATGTTCATTACACAAAGGGTTTTCTAAAAAACCTGTCGTAGCCTCCGTCATTTCAAATAAATACTACTTAGTATTCGTGCTACGTTTGTTGGCCTGCGTCAAGGCGTAGCGTGCGGTAGCTAAGTAATGCTTATCTGCAGCATACGATGCGATTGGATTAGGGTAGTCGTGCGACTTTGTTAGCCTGCGTCAAGGGTCGTGCGGGTGGGTTTAATTCAATCATGAAATGTACGGATTGAACTTGACTATGGTTTGTTAGCCTGCGTCAAGGTCATAGGACGCTAGGGGTAAAACATTATCGGGAATTTCAAGTATTGAAATTTGCAATGAGATTGCATACCTTCTATGAGATAGTTGGATCCCGATACCCACTACGAGTAAGAGTTACTCCTGGGAGTGTTTTACACATTACAATTAGCCGATCAAGTAGGTGTCTAAAAAGGTGTTAACGGGGTTACGCCTCTGGAAAAACGAGGTTTATTTTAAATAGGTCCGTGCAAAAGCACGGGGAATCTCTCTCAAAGTACCGACACTGGCCTGGCCGAAAGATTAGCGAACTTGTAGGGTGTAATTAATCCCTGCTAGTCTTACGTTTTAGGGTTTGAAGGAAGATTTGACTAAAACAGTGGGAGCTATCCTGATTAGATAAAATAATAACCAATCTAATCTTGCAAGAGCGCACGCAGAGTGTTTTCTTCTCTCTCTCTCCTAGTAGAGACCATGTCACGCCTTAATCAAGATAATAATATAGATGCATTAACCGAACCTGCTTATTATACTGTGCTAGGGAACGTTGGTTTCATTCTTTCTTATAATTGTTATAAGACTGAGCAGGAAATAAGGGAATATCCGGATTCCTATGCCACCCAATCGAAGAAAGTGCATATTGATGCATCTTCTTCGGGTGTGTTCATTACCAAGAACTGTTTCTCAGTATCCTCTACGTCCTAGGTATGTGATACCGGATCAGGATCCCGCATATGTAATATGTTACATGGGCTACAGAAAGGTAGAGAACTGAGAATGGGTGATATGTTTCTAAGTGTTAGAGAATGGTGCAATTGTTGCAGCCAAGTCTGTTGGCAGATATCACCTTGCATTAAATACATTGATTCTGAACGAATGTTATTACATACCGAACCTGATATACAATATTACATCGGTTTTTTTAATAAGTTAAAGAAGGATATAATTCTGTATAGGGGATAATGTTGTGAACATTTTCCTGAATCAAGAATTGATTGGATCAGGCACGTTATATAATAGCATATACGTTCTAAATCAAACCACAGTTCAAAGTAAGTAGAACACACACAAGAGGAATAGTTCAGAAATGAACGAATCCTTCTTATGACATTGTAGATTAGGTCATATCAATGCGATACGACCAGCTAAGTTACATAAGGATGAATATGAGAATCTGTTCGAATTTTCATCTTATAATACTTGCCAGTATTGTCTCAAAGGTAAAATGACCAATACTCCGTTTACTGGAAATAGAAAAGGAGTTACTGAACTCTTGGGACGCATACATGATGATGTATACGGTCCTATGTCTACAAATGCCAGGGTTGGTTCTTGCTACTTCGTTATATTCATCGACTATCTCTCAGGATTCGGACATGTGTTCATGTTGAAACATGAGTCTGAAACTTTTGAGAAATTCAAAGAATATAAGCTTGAAGTTAAGAACCAGACGAGTAGAAGTATTAAGTCCTTCGATGTGATCGAGGAAGGGAATATTTGGGCATGGAGTTCCTGGAGTTTCTAAAAGGAGAATGAGATTCTCTCTCAGCTTACTCCTTCGTATACACCACAGCACAATGGTGTATCGGGGCGGAGGTATCGCACCCTATGAGATATGGCGCGCTCTATGATGAGTATTGCTGAGTTACCTGTTTCCTTTTGGGTGTTATGGACTTGAGAACCTGCATACCTATTGAATGGGGTTCCATCCAAATCAGGGTCTACCACTACATATGAGATATAGAATGGGAAGAGACCATGTCTTAAACGAGTTAAGATATAGGGTTGTCCGGCCTATGTTGAAAGACAGAATCCGGAGAAACTCGAGGCAAGGTCAGTTCTGTATAAGTTTGTTAGGATATCCCGAACATTTGTGAGGGAATATCTTCTACCACACTGAGGAGCAAAAAGTGTTTTGTTTATCAGCATGCCACCTTTTTAGAAAAAGAATTTCTTGTGAAGAAATTAGTGGTCATGAGGTAGAACTAGAAGGAGTTCCAGCTAGACAAACTAACAGCTGATGATTTGGTGAAACCAAAGAATTCAATAGTCTCTAACGAACCTCAGCCTCTCTGCAAATATGGTAGGGTTCCTCATCCACTTGAGAGATACTACGGTCTTCTCGGTAACAGTGGGAGCGAGGATTACATCATGAGATGATGACCCAACCGGGTTCAGGCAGGCCATCAGGAGTGGTGACTCTGTGAAATAGCTGAATGCTATGCGATCAAAGATGGAATCCATGTACACCAACAAAGTATGACTTTGAATATTGCACTGAAGGGGTAAAACTCGTTAGGAGCAAATGGATCTTAAGAAAATTCTTGGTGTAAATGGAAAAGTTGAGACTTTCAAAGCTATGCTTAAGTCCATCAGGATCAATGCAAGCATCGCGGAGTTGGAATATCTATTTTGATGTGACAGTCAAAGAGTTTGACTTCATCAAAAAGAAAGATGAACCTTGTATATAGAAGAAGGTAGTAGAGAGTAAGGTTGTCTTCCACGTATTGTACGTAGATGACATACTCTAGATAGGAAATGGTTTCCTATGCTACATTCGGTCAAAGCTCCTCTGATCACGAGGATTCTCAATAGAAGATCCGGATGATACCTACTACATCTTGTGGATTGTGATCTATGGTGATAGATCTAAGTGGATATTAGGAGTGTCCTAAATCCAGGTACAATAACACCATACTAGAGGGGTTTAGTATGGATGATTCTGAGCGTGGTGGTTCGCCCACTTACTCATGGATCACTCTCTCTAAAAAGAAGTCTCCCAAGACTGATTTGGAGAGAGCTCGAATGCAAGGGATACCCTATGCTTCAGCAGTAGGCTCTATCAGAGTATGCGATATTATGTACCAGATCAGATGTAGATGACTCACTAGGTGTAGTGATCAGGAATCAATCGGATCTTGGGAGAATCACTGGAAAGCTGTGGAGGACATTCTTAAGTACTTGAGAAGCACTAAAAGAAAGTTCTTGGTTCGAGTTTCCAGAGTGATAAGGTCGAGTGAGAGTCGGTCACAGGCATTGTCTTTACCCTCAGTGCAGGGACAGTATGTTGGAAGAGTTCCAAGCTAGATACCATGGCATACTAGACGATAAAGGTTGAATACATTGCTACCAATGATGCTGCCAAAGTGGTTGTCTGGGCATTTTTTGTTCATGAGATGAACAAGGTTCCTACCATTGAGCGTCCAATAACTGTTATTGTGACAACAATGGAGTTGTCGCTTTAGCCTAGGAACACCGGTCCCATTAGCGTTCCGGGCATATTCTGAGGCAAGTATCACCTGATCAGGAAGATGGTTAACCTCCAAGGGATCGAGGTAAGGAGAGTAGACAAGGAGGATAACACAGCAGATCCATTCACAAAGGCCTTACCCCTAGAGAAACTTCTATGTGATGGTTAAGTATAGGATACTACAACCACTACTATATTGTTGGGTATTGGATACTACAACAGATGGCCTTAGTGCAAGTGGGAGATTATTAGTTATATGTATGCTCTAGAGGCTATTACTGTATATGTGATGTATATTGTAGTGGATGCTTGGACATATATAGAGAGGACTTTCTTGCTCGACATGATAGTATACTATCTGGTTGCTCTTTATCTTAACATGTACACTTATTGTCTCTCTATTACATGTTGATAAAGCCCTTAGGATGAGTACTTGACTACCAGGATTATGATGCAGATCATACTAGTGGGGACAGGGTAGTCGCCAAGTACATCCTTCAAATGTTCTTAGTCGTGGGTGTATCGAGACAGGGTATCGATATTCCAAAGTAGACTAGTGTATACGCTTCTCGACCCATATGATGGACGATGGATGATCCCATATCCATTGGTGTTTGACATCAGAGAAGGTACACGGGTGCTCAGTGGAGACTGGATACACTGGACGGACTCGCCGAGAACTCCTAGATGGTATTATACCTATCGTCGGATAGCAGTTCTCTGGTGACACTGGTATAGGTTAGTCTGTAGACCCGAGATCGACATAGAGTCTTGTGTGATTCCCACTGTGCTTTGATTTCCACTATACCACGGTGAAGAGATCATGCAAAAATATGGTTTTTGGGTACAGTCCCGAGTCGTATGGAGGCAATGAGTGATAGGAGGGGTTTCGTCTCTCCCGGTATTGGGAGTTGATGTTGCGCTATGCTCGATTGGCCATAACAGGAAATCTCTGGCCAGGGTTGCTGAGATCCACCGGTAAGTGTTATCAGTAGTTTCTCGAACCGTTATGGACCTTGCATCGGCATAACTTATCAGGCTATTGGGGTCTGGCGTTATACCACCCCCAGGCTATGATATGCGACATATCAGACGAAGAGACTGGACTATACGGTAGTGTTACTGATTGGATTCGCAGGAATACGAACTGACTTGCTTGTTGATCTTCTGATCGCTCAATACCCGGGTAGCCGTTACGTTTGGCAGACCGCTTGCGGCTTGTGGATGTTTGATATGATCATCACCTACTGCCGGCGTATTAACGAGTCTTTAGAGTCCTACATAGAGGTTTCCTGGCTCAAGCGAAACGGAGTAGGAGCACATATGTGATATATGCGGGACCGAGATTAATGCGTGTATATGATACCGCATTCCATTCTTGCGATATGTGATATCAGTCGGTTATATATGATATAGCTGGGTTATTAGATCAAGAGTTGATTCGATAAGTTGATTCATATGATATTAGTCGGTTGTATATGATATAGCCGGATTATTAAATCAAGAGTTGATTTAATAATTTAATGTATAATTATATATTTGATATATTACATTACATTAACTAATATTAGCTCAGTTAAATAATTCTTTTTCTCACATTTGATACACTTTACATATATGTGATATATGTATTATTTTCTTTTGACACATAAATATATATGTGATATATATTCATGTGTCATGCTAGGTTACATATGCAACAAGGGTGTATGAGACTTATACCATGCTAGGATTTATGTTTGGGTTTTATTTATCATTAAGTAATTCACAAAAGATTTGGAATTAGTTATGGATAAACTTGTAGAAGCTTATGGATACATTGACTTATTCAACTCTTTTGTCATTGCTTAAGATATTTGCTAACCCAACCCTTAACCTTAGACTATGGTTTATTCTCTACATGAGTTAGGCATGATACTTACTCACCTATGGTTGCAATTCTAACCTCACTCTCTCATGAGTTTCATTTTCTTCTTCTTCTTCAACAAAAGAAAAGGCTTGTTAGGGTTTTTTCTAAGTGAAGATTTAGTGTGAGAAAAATAAATCTAAAGTGAGCCCACTTCCTACTTCATCATCCTCTACTACTTGCCATTTAGTTTAGGGTGTTTTCTTCACTAATTCTACAATTAGTAAAGAGGTAGCCTGGGTTAGTGTCTCCTCGTCGTAGATCATCTTCGGCCTCGAAGACTTGATGCAAGCATGTTCGTTTCTTCATGAGAGCCTCTCTCTAGAGTCCGGGAGTTCGTGATCGCAGCGAAGAGACTACTACATGGAGCTACTGAAGTGAAGGATCGGTCTACAAAGGTTGTATTCCGTGTTTACTTTAGATGTAAAGTGTTTACATTATGTTTCGTCGGATTTTCTAGTAGTGATTCTAGGGTTAGGGTTTACTAGAACGACAAATTTTTTTAATTGGCATGGACCATACCTCCCGAAAACTTGTTGTCGTGCTAGGCAACCCAACATAAATTAGACGGTTGCTAATAGACGGTCGTAGAAGGCGTGGCGTTGACACGTCTATTAGCGACCGTCTAAAGACAACCGCTAATATATACGGTCGCTAATACTTTATTAGCGACCGTCGTATACGATCTCCAATGCAGTGACAAATGGACAACCAACCAATTTCTAACGGTTTCATATATCAGTATACGGTTGCTAATAAAGGTATTAGCGAATGTTCCTGTAGCTAGTACAGTCGCTGATACCTATTTAATTGGAAAAGAAATCACAGAAAACCCATTATTCCATACAATAATACACAAATTCACAAATAATATATTGCGCAACAATCGCGTTTCGCATACAAACCAACATATAAACATGAAACACATGATATATCCGACAATATCAACTCAAACGAACAAACAAATACATATAAACACGATACACAATATATCCAATAATATCAACTCAAACACATACAAGATCAATGTTTTGAATTCAAACAATACAATATGTATGCTATATGTCCAACAATACGAAAAACTATCCAAATCATGTGTCATCCCAGCTCACTCAACCCATGTGAATCCTGCAAATCCAAAAAAATAAATAAATACATGAACTCAAATCATAATCTTCGAAATTAAATAACGCGCTAGCTACACTAATTAACACATACATATATGCGTACCTCACTAACTCTCACCACTACCATCACCACCAGAACTTCGTCTTGACCAGTATCGGTCTGATCTGTCGATATCTTCCTGTGAAAAAAGGTTGCCAAAGAGCGGTCCCTGTTATGGAGGCAGAGGGTAATAGGGTTCATGTTGCGGAGGAGGAGGTAGAGGGTAATAGGGTACTACCCTCCCTGTTGCAGAGGAGGAGACGGAGGGTAATACGACGATGACAGTCGCTTTGGTGGAGGAAGGTAATATGCACGCTTCGTCGAAGAAGGATAAGATAGTGGCTGCGATGGCTATAGACCCTGTGCTGACTACGGCTGCAAAATCCGACCGTGTTGTTGCGAGAATTGATCCCAAAACACCTCCATACCATCTCTTCATGCCGCTTCCTCTTCCTCCCTCTACGTTTCTGCTTCACACATACTCCTGATCTCCTCCTGTAATTCGTGGATCCGTTGTGCCTCAGCCGTTTGTTAGTTAGAGCGAGTAGTTGATGTACTTGAAGTTCCTCAGACGGAACTCGACCGCGTTAGACTAACGGGACCACCGTAAACGGGATAACAGCCGTGTTCCCTTGGACGAGGGAAAAACTGATCTAATATTGTTATCTCGGACTCCCTAGGAAAAGGATCGCCGGTCGGAAAATCTGGATTTTATTCCTGATAGGTCCTTTCCGCCTCCTCGAACCCCGCCTTCGATAAAAAAAACGGTAATTACTTTTCTTTGCGAAATTAACAATTAAGTGAATTTACTTTAATGAATTTATAAATGTAATCTCACCATATGTTTAGTGGCTATATCCATTCTTTCTTCCAGCATGTCTTCTCTAGTGTGCAATGCCTTCCAAGTCTCATCAAGGCTCAGCTTTTTCTCGGCCTCCTCCTGTACTGGATATATGATTTATGTATATGTGAGGATATGTAACGATAAATTTAAAAAATCGAACATATATCTAATTAAAGAAAAACTGACCAAAATAGACATATACTGATCAGTGGGACCCGATCCACCATAATAGTCATCCGTGTCTTACGCTCGGTTCTGTTTATTACTTTCTTTTTCTGTCTGCATATTTAGAAGATAACATATATCAATGTAAATTAATCTAAATTATGTGTTTTAAATCAATTAAGTATCTTTTAATTATCTTTGCCTCGGGAGTATCCCAATACAATAGAAGAAAGGCAAACTGGTCCTTAGAAATGATAGAGGGAAGAACGACAAACCGTTCCCAATCCTCCGTAGATTTATCGGACTTTTTGTATTTTTTTTTCAATTTTTCACGCCATCTCTAGAATATTTATGACATCTAATGCCGAACATAAATCCAATTTCTATCTATATCGTTTTCTAAGAAGAAATGTTTCTGTAATACAGATTAATAACTATATTAATTAATACATTAATACCATATAACAAGTATGCATGTACGTAAATGCTAAAATATGATTAACTGGGTTATGTATTACTAAGAAAGAGTGTCATGTCCATAAATAGGCATCTCAGGGGTTATCTGCAAACGTGAATCCCACATTCTAGAAGTCCATGTTGCGGACAAGAATACCAATATAACCATTGAAATAGATAGTCCACGTACCCGGGTCTAACGGCCTTCCCACTTGCCCATTGCAGAATTGCCATTTTTTCCCTTCATATCGTATTTGGTAATCTTGGAGGCAACACCTCTTATATACTTTTCAAACCGGGCCAAATTATCCTCCACGGCCCGTGCCTTAGTGATACTCGCTTCTGCTGCCCCTATCATTATATTCATCTGAGGACGACCAGCAGCCTACCTCAATAGGGCCTTCGCATTGTCCCTATTTTGATAATGTTTTTCATTTTATAAATCGCGAGGAAGAGGTAATGAATGAACAAACTCATATATGACAGGATCCGAGAACACCCCAGGTTCATTACTCAGGTCCGTGCACTGCTCGTCTAGGTGTGCGTACGGATCATTCTGCACTGATGCACCTGCATCCTTCTGATCAGATGTACCAAAATATTTTAATTTATTATAATCAATGCAATAGTTATATGAACAAAATAATTTGAACACGCTTATTTAAAACTCGTAACATATACCTCTAATCTCATGCTCAGGCTGTGTCGAAGAGGTAGCATCTCGATCTCTTTTCTTCGAAGAGAATACTTTGGAAAATTTTCCGAATATTCCTTTTTGCCCCATCTGTTTCATGCAAGTTATAACGATACAAAATATATAATATGCATAAATCGTTAAAATAACATATCAATAAATTACAAGTGATTATAACTGCAAAAATTTTCATATAACAATTGATTATAAGTGTTTGCAATTACAAATTAAGTTTATAACATATATATGTAAAAGAATACAACCACAAAGTATTTCATATGTCAATCGGACCTGTTGGATATATATGCCCTAGAGATCATTATTGTGTGTGTGTAATGGATGCTTGGACATATGTACAGGACAATCTTGCACAATACAATAGTATACTATTTAGTTTATCTTTATCTTAACATGTATATATGTTTTACTTGTTATTATGTATCGTTAATACATGTTGATAAAGCCCTAGGATTATTGTTTGACTACCAGCGTTATGATGGCGATCATACATATGGGGGATAGGTAGTCAATAAGTATATCCTTAAATGTCCCTAGTTGTGAGAGTATCGAGATTGGACATCAATATTCCGGAATAGACTGGTGTATACATTTCTAGACCCCGACGAGGGGCGATGGTTAGTTCTGCAGTCATTGATTTTTTGCACCTAAGATCGTATACAGATACTCACTGGGGGTGAGTACATTGGACGGACACGCCGAGAACTTCTAGATGGTACTATACATATCGTCAGATAGTAGTTCTCAGATCACATGAGTACAGGTTTGTCTTTAGATCTGAGATCATCATTTGTCTCGTGTGAGTTCCCATAAACATGTTTTAGTTAGGTACAGTCCCGAGCCACATAGAGGCAGTGAGCGATTGTTGGGAATTCGTCTCTCCCTGTATAGGGAGTCAATATCGCACTGTGTTCGGTTGGCCAGCACTATAAGACCTTGGCCAAGGCGGTTGGGATTTACTGATAGTTAGATCGGTAGTTTCGCAGATTGGTCCTGAGCCAAATCGGCACAAATTATCGGGTTATTTGGGTCTGACGTTTACCACCCCCTAGAGCCGGTATGCGATACTCTTAGACAAAGAGACCGGACTGTACAGAGATTGTCATAGATAGGCTCAATAAGAGTTCGGATGAGCTTGCTCGTCGGCCTTCCTTTTCGATAGGTACCCGAGTAGCCGTTACGTACAGTTAGTGTCGCTGACGTGCTTGTGGTTATGGATTTATCCAGTAACTCACTGCCAACGTACTGTCGAATCTTTAGAGTCCCACACAGAGAGTTTCCCTGGTTCAAGTGAAATAATATAGTGGTCGTATTTTGATACATGTAGGGTTCCGATCAAATGAATATACTAGCTACCCGTACTTTTGATCATACAGTTGATAATACTAGCCGGCTTAGAATTAAGCCGGATTATTAAATCAGGTGTTGATTTAATAATTTACATATATATTTCGATATGTATATTCTAGTATTATGTTCATTATATTATTCTATCTCTTTGGCTATTCGTATTTTGATACGAATATGGGTATGTATATACGGTAGAGTGTATTCCGTATTTATACGGAAAAACATTCTAGAAGGTAGATAGCTCATTTTTTGTTTATCCATTTATTCATATAAATGGAAAATGAAGTGTAAAGTATTGAAGTGAGAATGGTGAGAACCATGTTTCAATAGGATTGACAAATGAATTGTAAATTCATTTGTCAAAACTATTCAAGCATGATTGCTATATTTTATTTGCAAAATCTATTTATACAAAACCATGCTTGGATATTTTCTTTCACATGAGTTTTTTCATTCTCACCATTTGCTTCTCTTTCCTCACTAGCTCTTGTCTTGAGCTCCTCCTTCATCTTCCTCCCCACCCTCTCATGAGTTGAGAATCAAGGATAGAAAAGAGATAGAAAATACTAGAACAACTCACTACATCTCTAGACATCCTAGTGTGGCAAGTTAGGATCTATAGTTACTCTACTTGATTCTTAGTATGGATTTAGAGCCATGAACCATATCTCTCGGGTGGGTCATCTATGACAGAGGAAGACCAACGGTCAAGCTCGATCATGGAGACCCCAAAAAGTTAAGGAAGAGGGTAGAAGACCGAAGGACACAGATTATTTGGTATAACTTTCTAACATAGTAGCTAAAACCTCTATGTTGTTTTCTAGTTTAAGTGTTTGGTTTAGATTCTAGGGTTTGTAGTTTCTATCACCTCTAGATTTTTATTTTTCGTTCCGCATAGGCCGCGGTTGGGATGACTAGGGCGCTAGGAACTCTAACGGGATCTACGTCCTCGAAGTCACCCTCTTCGATAGAACTATCGAATAAGGATTTAGGCGATGCCCGCAATGCAATCCAAATATCCTCACGATTAGGATCTTTGAGATAGAAGTATTGTTCAGCTTGTGCCGCTAACATGAGCTTATCATCTCGGTAAACTTATTTATTGAGATTGACAAGCTGAAAACCATATTGGTCTTACTGGATGTAAGTGCACCAACGAACTTTGAACATAACAAATCGTTCTTGCTTGTTACTCCCATAAAATAGCTTCATTATGTCCTCTAACTGACCGTGGTATTCTTTTTTACCATCCTGCGGTCTTTGATCGCAGGAACTTGAGAAGCACACTTGTTCAAACGGACAATAAATGCCATTATTTTGGGTAGTCCACTTCTCGGTTATAAGAAATTTTAGGTTATTAATGCAATATGATCCGTATCGATTCACTTTTGCATTAGGACATTTAGATAGTCGCACGATTACATCCGGAAATTGCATCCCTTATGCTATGTTATCTTCAATCTACAATGCATTTACACGTAAAATGTATAAGCAATATGTGATATATGCATATGATACATGAAATCTACAAAAGATACGTACATGTTTATAGAACCGCCATGGAAAGTGTTTCTTATATAATTGATTAATCTTCCAATTAGCGTCCTTTCAGGAAATCGCAGTCGTTAGTTCTTGAATATGTCGGTTAAAAGAATAAAAATATTAACTATTTATATATATCTATATCTAGACACACAAAATATTTACGCGATTAAAAGTTTTAATTTATATACCTTCTGTGATCGGCAGTAATTTCAAGGTTATTAAGAATATACATATGCGCTTGATCGAGCCACTCCCTCCGGTAGGATCGATCCTCCTCTTGTGGATGGGATAGCTGGTCCCCATTAATTCAAGAAGGACAATTTAATCTTGTTTCAGCTCCACGCAAGTAACAAGAAGTGAAGTTGAGGCATTCGTTGCCATAATAACTCTCGATTATTGACCCTTCCGATCAAACTCGATTACACACTTACCGTTTCAAGAATCCCAAGTATCTAAAATGTTAACGAATATTTTAGACAAATGTGGATATTATAATTAATTAAATATCAAAATTAACTTAAAAATTTATTACCTTTCTACTCGATGCATCCACCTATATGAGACTGGTCCAGCAACCATTGCCTCTGTATCTAGATGCACCGTAGGATGAACCATGACGGTGAAGAAAGATGGTGGAAATATCATCTCCAACTTGCAGAAGATTTCAACAGCACTCTTCTGCAACTTCTCGAATTCAGCTACATCTATCACTTTAGAACAAAGTTTTTTGAAAAAGTCACAATACGCTATCAAAGCCTTGATGATATCGGAAAACAAATTATGTCGAAGAGCCATTGGATGCAATTGATGTAAAAGGATATGACAATCATGAATTTTAAGATTTAAGAGCTTTGGTGGCTCGGCCTGCACATTCTTTGATATGTTTAAGGAGTAACCATCTGGGGTTTTGACGCTCTTTAGCACATCACAAAATTATTTCATAGCCAATTTCGAAATTGTGTGGCTCGAAACGGGTAATTCATAGGTATCATCATCACGAAGTACCGGATGCAATTTCTATCAGATTCTAAGCTCCTCCAAGCACTCACGCACACCCATCTTATCCTTGGATTTAGAATCGTCCTATAATAATGTGCCAGAAATATTATTAAACACATTCTTCTCTACATGCATGACATCAATATTATGTTGAATCAACAGATGTTTCCAGTAAGGAAAATTCTATAATATACTTTTCTTCTTCCATACATTCAACAATTCATTATTTTCGGATTGCTTCCGGTTTTTTTCTTTATTCAAGGAACCATCTGAGTTAAAACTATTAAATCTTTGTTGGAATTGACACGCTGATATTTACTCAAAAATTTCTGTCCCTGACAACTGTTTTGGTGCTTCACCCTTCTCTACTGTTCTATCAAATTTATTTGCCATCTTTATGTACGGATGATTTGCCGATAGCCACCTGCGATGAAACTAGTAGCAAAACTTACCTCGTGTTTTAAGCTGCATGGCACTATAATCAAGACCACATGATGGGCATGCATACTTCGCATAGGTAGACCATCCAGATAATATGTCGTATGCTGGAAAATCATTGATTGTCCAAATAACAGCCGATCGCATTATAAACATTTCCTCGGCGTACTCATCATATGTCTCTACTTCATATTCCCAGAATACTATCTGCTCTTCAATTAAAGGTTTCATATAGACGTAGATGTTCTGGCCATGTAAATATTTTTTAGGGATTAATAAGGAAAGAATCATATACGGTTGCTTCATACACATGCAGGGAAGCAGATTAGCATAAGCAAGATAGGCCACGAGGACCAACTAGAGCTCATGAGTCCGTAAGGTATGAACCCGTCGGTTGCCAAACCTAAACATACATTTCTCGGCATATCCCCAAAATGATCAATACTATCTAATCGCTTCCATACTTTTGCATCAGCCGGATGCCTTAACTTCCAATCTTTGATCCGATGATCGGAATGTCATCACATGCTCTTCGCCATGTCCTTTGAAATATATAGATTTTGCAATCTCTTAGCTAGGAGGGAATAACACAGGACTTTAGCTGCAGTTTTCTTGTTCTTTTTGCTGACGTCGGACGTTTTTGCGATCGAATTTCGCTTAATATCTTTCCACAAGTTGCAAGTGGGACACTGATCGAGAGACACATAATCTTTGCGATACAGCACGCAGTCGTTGGGACATGCATCGATCTTCTCATATGAGAAACCAGGTGTCTTAACAATCTTTTTTGCCTGATAATGATTCTATGGAATGCTTTCCTTTCCTTCAGAAATTAGCTTGTGTAGGAGATCAGGAAGAACACCAAAGTGCTCGTTAGTCATCCCGCTAATCATTTTCAGATGGAGGAGCCTTATTACAAATGACAGCCTACTAAATTCCGTATAGCCTTCTTACAGCTCTTAATCATTTTTCTCTGGAAGTTTCTTCAATTCCTCTACTACACCAGTGTCTTCAAATAGTTTGACACCATTCATTTTCTCGCCAGCAAATAAATCATCCAACATCTCATACGTGACATCTATCCTATCACCCGGCGGCAATTCAGCTTGTGAAGTTGCGGTTTCATTATCCATCATCACTTCCTTGTCACATATTTCCTCGCCATAGTAATTCCATTGTATATAGTTTGGTTGAAAACTGTCTACATACACATGTTCTTCTATCACTTCATGTCGAAAACGTTCTCTATTCTTTCATTTCTTAGGACAGAACAGGAGTACGTCTCGGCTACGCTTTGGGTTCATCTCCGCGTAATTTAGAAAAATTTTAAGTCTATCTTTAAATCGGGTGTCTCTCAAACTATACCTAACTTTTTTCCCCATGTGCATAAAGGATTTATCCGGAAGAATTCTCATCTGTTATCACACAGATAATAATATGAGTTTAATATATCTTAGGAGTTTATTACAAGATCATCATTAAATAAATTTGCAAGCCTTAAATTAAATTCATGATGTGAACGCACCAAAGCATTTGAACCCATTTAAGGTTGGCAGAAGTTAGGGCTAAAGGTCGGGACGGATAATTAGTTTCACGGCTGTCGGGGCTAAAGGTTTTAATTCCCATTACGAATTCAACACTCACATCTCACTTCCTCTTATGTTTTTGTCGTCCATTTCGAGAAAATTTCGACAACACTTCCTCCATGTTCCCCGTGTTTATACATAAATTTGTATACAGGGAACAAGTAGAAAGCACCGTCGAAACTTCTCGAAATGTATGAAAATACAGGAGGAAATGTGATGTGAGTCTTGTTGCATTCATAGCTTGTCCACACTGGACAAATCCAACAATTATTGTATGTCAAATCCTCTCGTCAAATGCTACACATACGTTTGAAAAAATTGAACAGGACGTTCAACTCTCACAAACATTTGTGATCGTATTCGATGGGAAAATATTTGAATACACTAATTGTCAGACGAGAAACTATAAGTCGATTCTAAACAAATTTAAGACCTTTCGATCATAAACTTACTAATTAAATAAAAAAATAAAACTCTGGTTCAGTTTCTAATAGGATTTCCCTTAACTTTCTATTTAATCATTTTTAATTAGGGTTTCAGTTCACTACTATATATCTGGTTTTAATTAAGGTTTCTTAATTAGTGTAATTAATTAATATTATATACTAATTAGTGTTAACATTGTATTTTTTATAATTAGTTCTGATTTTAATAGTTTGTACTAATTACGATTCTTTTAGTTTATTAATTAGGGTTTATAAGCTGTCATTAGATTTTTTTAAGGTTTCTTAATTATGGTTTATAAGTCTACATTAAGGTTTTTAATTAGGGTTCATAAGTTTTTTAGGGTTTGTTAATTAGAGTTAATAAATTTTCATTAGGGTTTTTTAGGATTTGTTAATTAGGTTTCATAAGTTTTTTCGGGTTTCAAATTCTCAATTTTCACATTCATAATCCTAAACCCATCATCCTACAACCCATTCAATTCCATATTTTCCATATTCAATATCTCAAAACCAACACAAAATCAAAGATTATCATCACCTAATTTCACAATTGCAAAATCTAATTGAAAAAATTAATAATAGGTGGAAATCTCTAACCTTGGGCCGGATTTGGAAAGGAGAATAGCGATTGCAAGCTCCAACAGCAACAACGGTAACAATAACACCAAAAAAAATTAGGTTAAAATTGATAATTTTTGTGCAGATTTTGGTGAAAATGGGTGGTTACCCTTGGGATGAACTTGGAAGAATGACGAGGAAGAGGCTTCACGCGGCAATAATCTGATGAGATCATCAATGACCGTATATTACGGTTGGTAATAATTTTTGAACTGTCATCAATACATTGGTGACTGTTCATTAGCGACCGTATAATATATACGGTCGCTAATAACTTATTAGAGACCGTATATATTTATACGGTCGCTAATACACGGTCCCTAATGCGCATAGTTTCTACTAGTGGATGTCTTTTCTGGCAATTCCTTGACCAATGTCAATTTAGCCGGCTTATCCTTCAATTTAGGAGCCATTCTGCAGGGAGTGATGGTGATGAAGTTGTTCTCGTGACAGAGGACGGGGTTCTAGGAGGCCGACAAGAAGGCGGCGAAAGTCCGGAGTTTTGGTGTCGGCTTGGGGCTAATAAGAGGACGGGCGGGGCCTCTAGAGTTAAGGTTTTCGACAACGAGAGGCGATTTGGGGTAAGGTGTTTTGGTGTCGACTTGGGAAGATGAGGTTGCGACGACGACGACGACGAAGGGGAGGACGGCGACGACGACGAAGAGAGGCATGGGTTCTCTATGTTCGAGTGACGGAGAGAGAGAAAGAAAGAAAATTTTGACTGGGGGTATTTTCGTCCATCCACAAAAATATAATACTCACACTACTACAATATCCAGCCGCCCCTACGGATTTAGCCGTAGGGGCAAACAGTAGTCACTACGGATTTATCCGTATGGACCTAAAATATCTCTGCAGGTCCAAAGGCTGTAGGTGCGCGTCTTTGCCCTAAATATGCCCCTACGGAGTAAAACTTGTCCCTACGGATTAAATGGTAGGGGCATTTATCCCCAAGGATTACTCCATAGGAACATAATCTTTTTTTAATTTTTCTGTTAAAAAAATAAAATAGTTGTACCTACGAAGTTATACGTAGGGCCTTACAACAGCCCCTATAGATTCATCCGTATAGGCAAGTTTTGCCTATATTACTAAGTCCATAGGGACAATATCAGATATTCTGATATTTTGTCCCTACGGATAAATGTGTAGAGGCAATAACTGTTCCTACGGATTAAACAGTAGGGACATTATATCTGGATTTTTTTTAAAAGGGAGCTTTTAGTATTTTTCCCGCCCTGTGCACATTAATATATTTATCATATAGCCATATACATAAATATTCATAGACAACATCTCACGCATAATATATAAAAGAAATAAACAAATAGAATACATAATCAATCTAAAATCATCGAAAACATCCAAACAACCACCGATATCGTCCAAAACCTACAATATGCATCAAATAAGTACATCCATCCTAAAAAATAAAAATAAACCTATCTTACCTCGGTCTGGCTTCTCAACCTCTAATAAAGTCGTAATTTGGCACATCTGCTTCTCTGTGCAGCCCTGGATTGCCAAAAACTCGACTAATGAAGGAGAGGTATGTGCAGAAGTTGGAGTGGGCTATGGAGCTATAGGAGTGGCCTGCGCAGCCGCAGCCAAGGTGTTGGCTTGCGGAGCCGCAACCGAAGGAGAGGCATGCGGAGCCGCAGTCTAAATAGCCTGTCGAATCTGTAAAATTTTATATTTATGTAATAAACGAGTAAGAACGGTGTACTGGATTTTTATCGAATTCGTATCAATATCGGATTGTTGCAGAACCACGAATTTATATATACTTTGTTGAGATTCCATACGTTCTGTTGAAATTCATATGTTATGTACGAGAATTTATACATGTTGAAATTCCACACATTCAGGGTTATGCTTTTTTCCTCCAATCTAATAATACTTAGGAACTTAGGACTAGTTTGGGTATCTAGTTTGGAAAACTGTAATTTATTTTAAATGGAGGTAGAAATGATGCTTACTCTAACTTGTAAGCTCGTATCTCTCCTTAATTGTTTAGTTTGATTGGATACTTGGTTTTTGAGTTATTTAATTTACAAAGCAATATTTTCTACTCAAGTTTTGAGTTTGGATAATCATAACTTTTTAAACTCCAAATTGAAGAAAGATGTAGAATGGCCATGATTATAGAGTTCAGTTTAGATAGTTTTATATAAGTCTGATTAATCGACCTTAAATCTAAAACCAAATAAACTCAAACTACTAATATTGCATATGCTACTATCTATAATGTGATATAATATTTTTTAATAAGTAATTTACGTACCCACATTTCATTCAACTCCTCGACGGTGGTCTTCAATGCCGCAATATCATACTCTAGACGTCGCTCACAGGGGGTTGGGGAAGTAACCGCCGGAGTGGAAACCAACTTCATATGGGTCCTGTTAGGACCAAGTCTCCAGCCTCTCTTCCAACCTCCGTGGTTCCCTCTATATGCGACGTTTAGGACTGGGGTCAGTATAATTGGGTCGGTTTGTCCACTGAAATTAATCCCCGATGCCTCCGCCTGCTCCACCACCCGCTCTTACACCTACGTTAAGCATTAAAATATAAGTATATCATTTAAAATTGAATTTATCAAAACAAAAATTTCATTCGAATTAGAATAAATATTAACACTTACGCAATACTCCTGGATAGCGGTGTTAGGGAATCGAGGCCCGCCCGTGGAAGGATCTTTCGAGGTGTCGTGGATGGCCAAATACGCGGTCAACACGCTCGGTGTACCACTCTAAGCCAGGGTCTGAGCTCTCTGTAATTCGGAAAAAAAATTACATTTATAAAATAACTTTTAATATTGCATTATATCAAAACAGCTATATTATAATTTACCGATACCTCCATGGCACGAGTAATATTCCTCAAGCCACCTGTGTAAGTGGGACGACCCCTCTTCGAGAACTTCCTATTCTCCTTGTTTCGATCAGCTTATTTCTGCACAACACAATTAAATTTAGTTTTCTAATTAAACACCACAAAAAATAATATATTAAACAATGAATTACATTTAAATTACAAACATGTTTGCGCTCAGACTCATAATACCGGAATAAGAGAGGTCGTGTATCTACGTCGACTCTGGCAAACGCCGAAGAATGTAGGAGAATCGCTCTCTCCGCCTCGGAGGTCGTCAGCCATAGCATGTAGCAATCGATTTTCAGCTCGTTCTTATTATATCGGACCTTAGATTGCATGTTCTTCATAAGGCCCAGGTAAAGAGCGTGAAGATCGAGCACTCGGTCAGGATGATTAGGGTCGGGTACAACCTGAAAGTCGTAATCCAACTGCAAATACAAGAAAATAATGTAAATAAATTAGAAGTGTAATAATAGTAAATTTATTTGATAAGTTAAATGAAAATATATATTAATACCCGAGCCTGATCCCAGAAGAGGACAAAGGAGCGCCGGTGCTAATCGTCCCACTCAACGTGAAAAGGATACTTGAGATAGCGGGAAAAAAATATGGTTACTTCATTTAGAAGATAATCTTGAATGATAAAACTCTCTGGTCGATTTCTATTGCATATATACATTTTTAGAGTGTAGAGGTATCTAAAGAAAAATATGTTAAATAAATAAATATGAGCATATAAGACAACAATAATTTTACAAAATGCATGAAACGAAAAATTCAACATAATTTTCGACGGGATACATCCATTGATATTGTACCGGTTCGGTAAACTTTGTCTCGATAGCAAAATGAACCGTCGGGTGTATTATGATATCGAAGAACGATAGCGGGAACAAATGCTCTAGCTTGTACAGTATCAAGAAAATAGAATTTTCTATACTCTCCAACATCACAACATCCAAGGTTTTAATGCACAATTCCCTAAAAACAACAAGGGTCATTGATTACTAGACCAACCGATTTGGGAAGGGAAGTCTTGAGGGCTAATAGGAGAAGGTACTCCATAATAATATGGTGATCATGACTTTTCAGCCTATCGATCTTACCTTTAACAATTTTTATCTTCTTACTAAATGATCCTGAGAAACCTATGGGAACTTTCAAATCATGCAACAGCTGCAGGAACCTTTTCTTCTCCGGTCGTGACATATGATACACGGTATTAGAAAGTACAAACTTGCCTGATTTACACGCTATCGGTTTAGGTTGCAATTCACTTCTAATTTCATGGTCCTGAAGATCCATCCGAGTACGGAGTTTGTCTTTCTATTTTCCGTCTTTACAAAGAAGCAAGTTAAGTACGTGCTCGGATACTCTCTTCTCTAAGTGCATGACGTCTAGACAATGACGCACTAAATTTGTTGACCAGTACGGAAGCTCGTAGAAAATGCTTAACTTGTTCCATTATGGTGGTTTGACATGTTTTGCCGGATCTATCCCGAAGGCCATGTTATTGTAACCATCCTACTAAGCAATCACGTTCTCTCCAGACAATGAGGCTGGAGGCCTAAGAAACTATTGATGACCATTAAAGTGAGCATCATCTAACTTGTATGAATGGTCTAGTAGTAGGAAACGCCGATGACTGCAATAAAAAATCTTCCTGCTAAAATTCAACCATTTCGATGTTGTATCTTGATGGCAGTAAAGGCATGCTTTATGACCATGTACGGACCAACCTGATAGCATTCCATACGCAGGAAAGGTATTAATTGCCCACATTAAAGCCGCATGCATTGTAAAGGTTGTATCTGTGTTTGCATCGTAAGTCTCCACACCATCAATGAGTAAAGATTTTAACTCATCGATCAGAGGTCAGAGATAGACGTCGATATTGTTTCCCGATGAGTTTGGTCCGTCAATAAGAAGAAACATCATAAAGTATGATTGATCCATAGCCAACCAAGACGATAGATTATAAACCATCATTACAACAGACCATGTGCTGTGGATTCCAGCCATATAGTTGAATGGGCAGAACCCATCACTAGCCAGTGCGAGCTTGACATTGCGAGGATCACTACTGAATGTTTGGTGCCTCCTATCGAAATCCTTCCATATCGGCGAATCTTTTGGATGACTTATTTTTCCATCTTCGTTTGAAACAGCACGGTGATTCCAAATCATTGCCTTGGCTGTCTTCTTACACTTGAATAACCTTTGCAGTCTCTGTGTAATTGGAAAGTATTAAGCTATCTTGATAGGTATATCTGATTTCTTATCAGATACTTTCGGCTTATACCTGGCATCTCCACATGTTGGACACTCTTTCAAAAGTGAATTCTCATTCCGGTACAACACGCAATCTTTAGGACATGCATGAATCTTCTCATAGTTCAGACCCAAATCAGACATCATCTTCTGGGCTTCGTACCAGCTCTCGGGTACATTATTTCCTGGGGGTATAGAATCTTTTAGGAACTTCAGAAGTATCGTGATGACTTGTTGCTCCATCCATTTAGACACTTAATCTGAAAAGGTTGGACGAACCATGATAGGGTGGAATATTTTGCATTATCATAAATTGGTCTTCTACTATCATTCATGAACTTTTCATACTTATCCGCACGCGGTCCTTGACCGGAAGGAATGTCTTCTTCGGTGGGATTACTATCACCGAGGGCAGTCTCTACCATATCCTTCATTTCTTCTCTTAGAAAGAAGTTATCGTCTTCTTCTTCCGCCGCATTACCGTCTTCTCCTTCTTCCGTCGTATTACCGTCTTCTCTTTCTTCCGCCGCATTACCGTGTTCTTCTTCTTCTTCCCCGTGATATAGCCAAGTTGTATAAAATCTAGTAAAACCATGTTTAACGATATGAAGCTCTATGATTTCTACCTTCTGAAGTACTTATTCCCACATCTATCGCACGGACAGAGAATCTTCTCTAACATGATCTTATTATGTACGTATGCAAATTCAATGAAAACAGCAACTCCTGCGAAAAAATTTGATTGCATGCGTTGTTACCAATCCACGTACATCCAGTCCTTAACTCGGATGTACTCATAGGCCATATTAGACTGTATAACATATACATTTTAAGTTATGAAAGTTGGTTTTCTATGGTGACTACATTGAGAAATCTAAGAACGAGATAGTTATTGACAAAAAAGAAAATGGGAGGGGCAAGATTTTCGTTGAAAAAGATAAATTATCGATTAACAAAATTATGTTTGAAAATATCCAAGTATGAGTTGTATTTTGTGTATGTGTGTTTTAATATATTATTTCACTCAGGTGTAAGCACTACTATAGTAATCGCTTGCCACCAACGGATTTAGCCATAGGGGAAAACCACTGCCCCTATGGATATATCCATAGAGACATAAAATTCTTCCGTAGGTCCAGAGGCCGTAGGTGCAAGTCTTCGTCCTAAACATAACCCTACGGAGTAATAATTGCCCCTATGGATTTATCCGTAGGGCCTGATAAATGCCCCTATGAATTTATCCGTAGATCCAGATAAATACCCCTACGGATTAATTCATAGGGGCAAGTTTTACACCTGTTACTGAGTCCATAAGGACAAAATATCAGATATTTTGATATTTTTTCCCTATGACGAAATGTTTAGGGGCAAACCTTGCACCTACGGATTAATCCGTAGATGCAACAATTGCCCCTACGGATTAATCCATAGGGACAAAATATCAGGGTTTTCTTTTAAAAAGGGGCTTCCTGATTTTTCCCCGCCCTGTACACAAAAATATATACATCATATAACCAAATACAGAAATATTCATAATCAGCATCTGATGTATAATATATAAAAGAAATAAACAAACAGAATACGATCTCAATATAAATCATCGTGAACAAGTAAACAACCACCAATATCGTCCAAAATATATACAATATGTATCAGATAAGTACATACATCCTCAAAAATATAAATAAAGCCACCCTAACTCGGTCCAGCTCCTCCACATCTGATAATCGTCGTAATCTGACGCATCTGCTCTACGGTGCAACCCCGAGTTGTCAAAAACTCAACTAATGAAGGAGCGAACTGTGCGGGAGTCTGAGCGAGTTGTGGAGCTGTAGGAGTGGTCTGGGCAACCGCAGCCGAAGTAGTAGCTTGCGGAGCCACAGCCGAAGGAGATGCATGTGAAGCCGCAACCGAAGAAGTTGCCAAATCTGTAAAATTTTGTGTGTAATAAACAAGAAGGACGGTGTATTAGATTTTAGTCGAATTCGTATTATTATCAGATTATTGCGAAACCCAAATCTAAGAATACTTAGGGATTTAGGCCTAGTTTAGGTATCTAGTTTGGAAAACCGTAATTTATTTTAATTAGATAGTTTTATGTAAGTATGATTAATCAAAGCTAAGTCTACAACCAAATAAGCTCGGGCTACTAATATTTGCATATGTTACTATCTATAATGTGATATAATATTTTACTATTAAGTAATATCCGTACCAACATCTCCTTCAACTCCTCAACGGTGGTCTTCAAGGCGGCAACATCATACTCCAAACGTCGCTCACGAAGGTAGAGGAAGTAACCGCCGGAGTGGAGACCAACCTCATATGGGCCCTATTAGGACACAGTCTCCGGCCTCTCTCCCAACCTCCGTGGTCCCTCCGTGTGCGGCGTCTAGGACTGGGGTCAGTAGTATCGGATCGGTCTGTCCACTAAAATCGATCCCTGATACCTCCGCCTGCTCCACCACCCGCTGCTACACCCACATTAACCATTAAAATATAAGTATATCATTTAAATTTGAACTTATCAAAACAAAAAATTCATTCGAATTAGAATAAATATTAACACTTACGCAATACTCCTGGATAGCGATGTTAGGGAATCGAAGCTCGCCCGTGGCGGGATCTGTCGAGGTGCCGTGGACGGCAATATATGCGGTCAACACGCTCGGTGTACCACCCTGTGCCAGGGTCTGAGCTCTCTACAATTCGCCAAAAGTTTGCATATATTATAAAATAATTCTTAATATTGCAATATATCAAAATAGATCTATTGTAATTTACCGATGCCTCCACGGCACGAGTAATGTTTCTCGAGCCACCTGTGTAAGTGGGGCGACCCCTCTTTGCCGACTTTCTATTCTCTTTATTTTGATCGACATGTTTCTACACAACACAATCTGATTTAGTTTTCTAATTAATTAACACAAAAAAATAAATTATATACTAAATAATGAATTACATTTAAATTACAAACTTGTTTGCGCTCAGAGTCATAATATTGGCACAAGAGAGGTCGCGTATCTACGTCGACTCTGGCAAAGGCCGGAGTATGTAGGAGAGCCGCTCTCGCTGCTTCGAGGGTTGCCAGCCATACCAAATAGCAATTGATTTTCAGCTCGTTCTTATTATATCGGACCTTAGATTGCATGTTCTTCATGAGGCCCAGGTAAAGAGCATGAAGATCGAGCACTCTGTCAGGGTGATCAGGATCGGGTACAGGCTGAAAGTCGTAATCCAACTGCAAATACAAAAAAATAATGTATTTAAATTAAAAATGTTAAATAATAATAAATTTATTAGATAAGTCAAATGAAAATATATATTAATACCCGAGCCTGATCACAGAAAAGGGCAAATGAGCGCAATATTGGATATATTAATACCTGAGCCTAATCCCAGAAGAGCGCAATGAGGTCAAATGAAAATTTACATATATTTTAAAACAACTCTTAATAATGCATTATATCAAAATAAATCTATTGTAATTTACCGATACCTCCATGGCACGAGTAATGTTCCTCGAGCCACCGGTGTAAATGGGACGACCCCTCTTCGCCGACATCCTATTCTCCTTATTTTGATCGACATATTTCTGCACAATACAATCAGATTTAGTTTTCTAATTAAGCAACAAAATAAATAAATTATATACTAAACAATGAATTACATTTAAACTACAAACATGTTTGCGCTCAGAATCATAATATTGGCACAAGAGAGGCCGTGTATCTACATCGACTCTGGTAAAGACCGGAATATGTAGGAGAGCCGCTCTTTCTATCTCGGGGGTCGCCGGCCATACCAAATAGCAATCGATCTTCAATTCGTTCCTATTATATTGGACTTTAGATTGCATAATCTTCATGAGGCCCGGGTACAGAGCGTGAAGATCGAGCACTCTATCAGGGTGATCAGGGTCGGATAAAGGCTGAAAGTCGTAATCCAACTGCAAATACAAAAAATAATGTATTTAAATTACAGGTGTTAATAATAATAAATTTATTGGATAAGTCAAATGAAAATATATATTAATACCCGAGCCGGATCGCAGAAGAGGGCAAATGAGTGCCGGTGCTGATCACCCCACTCAACGTGAAGTGAATACTTCTTTTAGATGTGACTCTCATCCCCAATATACCGGCTGAACCTTTCGGCATAATCTCCAGTATAGCGATAATCGGGGGTAAAAAAGGGAGAATGGTGCCTCCCCTAGCTCTATCAGGCCTCAGCCTATAGGACTGATTCGACCCTCGAGTCCCCCTCTCAGGATAGGGCTGCCCTACATCTACAAAAAATATCAAGACAAGCAATATTAAGACAAAACGGTATTAAGAAATTAAGGATTAACGTAAATTGAAGTGCGATATATACCTCCAGCGACAGCAGTATGAGCCTAGACCCGGGCAGCAACACAAGCGGGACGATAGTTCCTCCGGTGAGGAACAGCCGGTGACCCGGACATGGATGCATCTCCTCCAACTAGAAAATAAATATTGACGATAAAATTACATGAAGTTCATGTTTATTCTTAGAGAATAAGTAAAATGAATAAATAATTTATATTTATTCATACTAACCTGCAGACTGAGCAGAGGGTAGGAAAATGGCGAAAGTGGCCTCTGCGCCAGATGTGGATGCACCACCTATAATTAGACAATTAAAAATAGATTATATAACTAATTGCAAAAACAATGTGTATATCTATAATATAACATTCTAAATCAATATGCATGTAATAAAGGATATATAAATATGCCCGCAGGTGCGGTGGTGACCTCTGCCCGAGATGTGGAGGCACCACCTATAGCTAGACAATCAAATAATGATTATCTAAGTAAGAGCAAAAAGAATGTGTGTGTATTTATGATATAACATTCTAAATCAATATGCATGCACTATAGAATATATAAACATACCTACAGGTGCGGTAGTGGCCTCTGTCTCTGATGTGGACGGACCAACAGCTAAACAATTAAACATTGACTATATAAGTAATTTTAAAATAAATATGCGTGTATATCTATAATATTACATTCAAAATGAATATGCGTGCAATATACCTAGACGTGTGGAATTCATCCAAAGGGATACCGATCGGGGTGCAAGACCAGCCCTCTGGAGCTCCCTACGCAGCTCCCCGGGCGGCAGAACCGCTCTGCCTCTGCCGCAGCTGGTGCTCCTGCTGCCCCTTGCTGCTCCGGGCGTCGTCATCAGACCTAGATAAGAGTACAATCATTACATATGCATGCAATATATGTATAGATCGTAGAAATGTGAAGTAATAATATAACATTACTGATAACCTTTTTCGTTTCGTAGACACATTAGACATATATACGTAGATTTCATCATCGATATCAATTTTAATCCACGTAACTTAATGATCAGCCGAAGACAACCCTTTTTTGAAACAGACGGTCAGAGCACTCTAAGTCTTCTCTTTTCTTCATTCTCACCGATGTCTTCTATACGATCCTCGAATTCTGGGACATCGTAAACAACCATAGATTTCCAACGGCATACGACACTCCATCCCGGATGCTTCAAACATTGTAAGTTATATACTTGGAACGCTTGGTTTCGAAAGATAAATGGATCGTCCTGACCGTAAAATCGAAGTGTGTTCACACTAGTCAATCCATATTCATCTTTTCAAGTCCCGAGATCGTTACTCCACTTATCCGTATCGGTTCGTGTATCGTACCAAATACACTGAAATATATAAATCGGTTCTGATCGTCCGGGATATTGGATGCCAAGTATGCAATTTAAGTATCCATAATAAATCACACCATTCGATCCTACCGTCGCAATCCCACTATTCTGAATGGTTCGAGATGTTTCCATGTACTTAACTTCAAATTTGTATCCAAGGACACCGAATCCTTTATAATATGCAACCTCCATGCTAGGAAACTGAGCTAAACATCTTAAATCTCTCTCTAATAATGTAAACAAGTTCGGATCGTGGATCTGACAAAACAAATTTTACGGCAAATACATAACGATACAAGTTTAGATTAAGACTGGTAGTAATAACATGTTATTCGAACAATTTATATGATCTGCAACCCAATCGTAAAAATTATCCTGATAATATTTTTCCAATCATTCATCATTCCAATCAGGTTGCCCCTCACATACCTCATCAATATGAATTAAGTTCTCAACAATAAATTATGAAATTAATATTATATCATTTCATACACACACAAACACAAATATAACAATTAATCCAAAAAAACATACTCTCTAATTTCTTCAAGACATACGTTATTGAGGAGGATAAACCAATATATCTTATTGATAAATATAGTGTCTACTCTCTTACAATCAGCTTTATCATATGGTCCATCCTGAATTCTCTGAGGCCAGTTAAGCTTCGTCTCAATGTTCTCGTCCAGATAGCGGGAACAAAATGTGCTTACTTCATCTAGAAGATAACCTTGCATGATAGAACCCTCTGGTCGATTTCTATTGCGTATATACTTTTTTAGAGTGTAGAGGTACCTAAAGAAAAATGTTAAATAAATAAATATGGGCATATAGGACAACAATAATTTTACAAAATGGTGAAACGAAAAATTCCACGTACCTTTCGACGGGATACATCCATCGATATTGTACCGATCCAGCAAACTTAGCCTTGGTTGCAAGATGAACCGTCAGGTGTATTATGATATCAAAGAATGATGGTGTGAAAATACGCTCAAGCAAAGTATCAACGAAATAGAATTTTCTAGATGTCCCAGCGTCACAAAATGTAAGGTTTTAGAGCACAATTCTCTAAAAAAAAAGCTCATTAATTACTAGACCAACCGATTCGGGAAGAGAACTCCTGAGAGCTAATGGGACAAGGTGCTCAATAATAACATGGTGATCATAGCTTTTCAGCCCATCGATCTTGCCTTTCACAGTTTTTATTTTCTTGCTAAACGAAACTGAGAAATCTATAGGAACTTTCAAATCATTCAACTCCCGCAGAAACCTTTTCTTCTCCGGTTGTGACATATGATATGCGGTATTGGAAAGTACAAGCTTTCCTAATTTACCCGCTATCGGTTTAGGATGCAATTCACTTCTAATTTCCCGGTTCTGAAGATCCATCCAAGTACGGAGGTTGTCTTTCGATTTTCCGTCTTTACAAATAAGCAAGTTGAGTATATGCTCGGATACTCCCTTCTCATGTGCATGACGTCCAGACACTGACGCACAAAATTTATCAATCAGTTCGGAAGCTCGTAGAAAATGCTTAACTTGTTGATTTGACATGTTTTGCCGGATATATCCGAATGTCACATTATTGTAACCATCCTACTGAGCAATCGCGTCATCTTCGGACAATGAGGCTGGAGGCCCAAGAAGCTCCCGATGACCATTAAAGTTAGCAGCGTCTAACCTGTAGGGATGGTTTAGTGGCAGGAAACGCCGATAACCGCAATAACAAACCTTCCTGCTAAAATCCAACCATTTCGATATTGTATATTGATGGCAATAAGGGCATGCTTTATGACCATGTACGGACCAACCTGATAGCATTCCATACACAGGAAAGTTATTAAATGTCCATATTAAAGCCGCACGCATTATGAAGGTTGTATCTATGTTTGCATCGTAAGTCTCTATACCATCAATGAATAAAGATTTTAACTCATCGATCAAAGGTCGGAAATAGACGTCGATATTATTTCCTGGTGAGTTTGGTCCGTCAATAAGAAGATGCATCATAAAGTAGGATTGATTCATAGCCAACCAAGACGACGGATTATAAACTATCATTAGAATGAGCCATGTGATGTGGCTTCCAGCTATATAGTTGAATGGGCAGAAGCCATCACTAGCAAGTTCGAGCCTGACATTGCGAGGATCACTACTGAATATTTCGTGCCTCCTATCGAAATCCTTATATGCCGGTGAATCTCTTGGATGACTCATTTTTCTATCATCTCTTAGAGCAGTATGGTGATACCAAATCATTGCATCGGCTGTTTTCTTACACCTGAATAGCTTCAGCAGTCTCTGTGTTATGGAAAAGTATCGTACTATCTTGACAGGTATATCGGGCTTCTTATCAGATTCTTTCGGCTTATACCTGGCATCTCCGCATGTTGGACACTCTTTCAAATCTGAATTCTTTTTCCGGTACAACACGCAATCTTTGGGATATTCATGAATCTTCTCACTTCAAACCTAAATCAGACATCATCTTCTGGGCTTCGTACCAGCTGTCGGGCACGTTATTTCCCAGGGGCATAGAATCTTTCAGGAACTTCAGAAGTATCGTGAATGACTTGTTACTCCATCCATTTAGGCACTTAATCTGGAAAATTTGGACGAACCATGATAGGGTGGAATACTTTGCATTCTCATAAATTGGTCTACTAACATCATTCATGAACTTTTCATACTTATCCGCACTCGGTCCTTGACTGGAAGGAATGTCATCTTCGGTAGGAATACTATCACCGAGGGCAGCCTCTACCATATCTTCCATTTTTTCTCCTGGAAAGAAATTATCGTCTTTTTCTTCTTCTGCCGCATTACCATCTTCTCCTTCTTCTGCCACATTACCGTCTTCTTGTTGTCCTTCCCCGTGATATAGCCAAGTAGTATAAAATCTAGTAAAACCATGTTTAACGATGTGGAGCTCTACGATTTCTACCTTCTACCAGAAGTTATTCCCACATTTATCGCACGGACAGAGAATCTTCTCTAACACGATCTTATTATGTGCGCGTGCAAATTCAATGAAACTAGCAACTTCTGCGACAAACTTAGATTGCATGCGTTGTTGCCAATCCATGTACATCCAGTCATTAACTCTGATGTACTCATGGGCCATGTTAGACTGTATAACATATAAATTGTAGGTTATGGTGACTATATTGAGAAATCTAAGAACGAGATAGTTACTGACAAAGAAGAAAATCTGTAGAGGCAAGTTTGTCGTTGAAAAGAATAAATTATCGATTAACAAAGTTAGATTTGAAGATACCCAAATATGAGTTGTATTATGTATATGTGTGTTTCAATTTATGATTTCGCTTAGGTGTAGGGTTGTTAGTGTGTATGTGCTTTGTTTGTGCGTTTGTTGTGTATTCGTGTTGTATATGTGTGTTTCGGCTGTCGGGGGTAAGGATTCTATCTCATTAAAAATGTATAGAGCAGACACTCATTCGCTTGTGCTTTCATCCGTTTCGATTAAATTTCGGCATCACCTCCCTGCTGTTCTACGAGTACACTGTAATATAATAGATAATCATTTCAATGCTATGAAACAACGTTGAAATGAACATCTAATTTATCTTTGTACATGGAGAACCAGCGGAAAAGTACAAACGAAATAACTCAAAACGAATGAAAACACAAGTGAATGCAGGTGTTTGCTTTATACATCCTAACTTGTCCACGCTGGACAAATATATCGGTTATCATACGATTGAATCTTCTCGTCACATAGACTACACGACGGTTGTTAGTGTAAGTCCACGTTGCCAACCCCGGTTCTTGCAGGGAGGCGGAAACGGTATAAAAAACAAATTTTTAGCGCATTAGGCAACATGGACTAACAAAAGTCGGGATCTTTTCTAAACTAAACTAGCTACCAAGCTAAAGAGAGTTAGCTACTCGGAAAAGATGTTATACCTAACTTGAACTCCGTCTTCTTGAAACCTTTGTAGAGCTTGGATGGTGCTTTCCTCGTCGCCTTCTTCCGTCAAAGATGGATCCACCTGAGGGTTCAACCTTCGGGCTCCTTTCTCGAACTTTGAGAGAACTAGGGTCTTTGGCTTGCTAGACCTCTAACCCTAGAGTGAGTAGAGAGTGGTATTGGGGTGTTTTTATCTTAAGGAGGGGGTTTCTCAACACATGAGAGTATGTCTCCTTGAACTAGAGGAGGAGGAAGAAGAAGAGAGGAGAGAGAAGTGTTATGATAGAATGAAACTCTTTTTTACAACCATAACATAATATGAAATGAATTATCAAATTAATAATAATAATCTAAATGAAATAGTTGATGGATGGTTTGGAATGACAATTATCATTACACACATTAAATGGTTTTGCTAGAATCAAAGAGCATCTTTGATATGTAATGATGATAGTCAAAGTTTCAACCATGGTCAACAAGTCAACCTTGGTCAACAAGTCAACAAACCCAACCATGACACAATTTCATTTAATTAATATTATTAATTGATATATCATAAAATTCATTAGGGTTTGGAAAAAGACGACTGTCAACTGTGCATACACACCCGTTCCGAAACCCTAATGAAAAACCTCTTCCTCCGCCTCAATCAACTGTGCATACACACCCGCATTCTTGTTCCGAGGAACATGAATACTATGAGATAAAACTAACCCCAAAACATATACCAGTATCTGGCTCAAACCAGAGCCCGCTAGTAATATCCGTCCGGACTCCAAACGTGCACAAGTGCGCGGATGAGAACGAACCCTGTCGCAAAACCATGCGACCTCTACTCTGTTTTGCCCAAAGGCGAATAGCCCTCTGTGTGGGACTCTAAAGACTCGACACTACGCTGGCAGTGGGTTTAACCACAGACCGCAAGCGGCACTAGCTGTGCGTAACGGTCCCCAGGTAGATGCCGATAAGAAGACTGACGAGGTGAACCCCATCTGAACTCCTACTGAGTCTGAATGTGACAGTCTCCGTACAGTCCGGTCTGTTCGTCTGATACATCGCATGGCGGGCCTAGGGGGCGGTAAACGTCAGTCCCCTAATAGCTGTACAAGTCATGTCGGAGTGAAGCCCAAAACACCCTGAGATAACACTGGAAGCCTACCAGTATATCTCGCTTGCCCTGGCCAGGGACTACTCGTGTAATGGCTCTCCTAGACACAGCGCGATGTCAACCCCTAATGCTGGGAGAGACGAATCCTGTCTAACCGTCACTGCCTCCAAGTGCTTCGGGACTGCACCCAACTACCACCTGTTTGCACGACTCCTTTGAGCCGTGGTAGGGTAGTAATCAAAGTACAGTGGGAACACACTCGAGGCGAAGTGCCAGTGTCAAGTCAGCGGACTAAGCTGTACTCATGTCACCTAGGAACTGATAACTGACGATAGGTATAATACCAACTAGTCAGTTCCCGACGAGTCCTGTCCAGTGTACTCGTAACCTAACGAGCACCCGCATACTATCTCAAGTACGACGTACTGACGGCTGTGGGACAGACCGTCTCCCACACTGGGATGAGAAGCGCATGCGCTAGTCTACTCCGGAGTATCGATGCCCTGTCTCGATAGTCCTGCGACTAGGGACCTGCATAAGGATGTGCTTATAGATTACCCAGCTCCCACTAGTGTGACTGCCATCACAACGCTGGTAATCAAGCAAAGATCCTAAGGGCTCCACTAATGCGTATAGGTGATATCATAAAATAAACACATGTACACATTGAAGTGGAAACAAACCAAGTAGCATACTACTATTTTGAGCAAGATTGTATATACAAGGTGAATATCCCAAGCTTCCATTAAGTAATATACAAACCAGTATGATACAGTAATGGCCTCTAGGGCATATACATTAACAGTTAGCACCGAACTATACCGTCCGATATTTAACAACCTTCGTATAGTTCTATGTCACGACGAATATCGAACGTATGTTAACCGATAGATGGGGACTAAGCCACGCTTTGATTTTCACATATGAGTATAGATGAGAATATGAAAGTTTCATATTATCATCGAGTGTCATATATTGGCTTTAACTTGAACATTTAACTTGAATAGGTTTTACATTTACGTTTCATTTCTGAGGTTTTGAAGTTTTTAGTTTAGGGTAAAGTTTTCTTACGTTTACGGTAAAGTTTTCTTACGTTTACGGTAAAGTTTTACGTTTACGTTATCATCGAATATCCTACTGAAGGAACTAGTGCATCCTAAACCCTAACCCTAATTAATCTAATTAACCCAAATTAACCATAATCATTACCCTAACTCAAAGTATCCCTAATTAACCCAAAATTAAGCTAATTAAACCAAATTAACCCTAATCAACACCCTAACCCAAATTAACCATATTTTACCTAATTAACCAAAATTAACCCTAACCCTAATCATCACCCAAACCCAAATTAACCCTATTTTACCTAATTAACCCAAATTGAACATAACCCTAATCATCACCCAAACCCTAACCCAAATTAACTCTAGCCCAAACCAAAATTAACCTTGTTGGCTATAGTGCCCTCAAGTCAATTATTAGATCATAGACACGTGATTGCAATGATTGAGAGAGGACCTATACCGGTAGAACAGTCTTACTCGAGATGATAGTATGCTATCTGCTTTGCCTTTATCATCGTGTACTTGCTTCAGGTGACACTATAGTTTACTATTACATGTTGATAGAGCCCATAGGATTCTTGCTTGACTACCGGCAGTATGATGGCGATCATATACGTGAGAGTTGGATAGTCTATAAGCACATCCTTAAAGTGTCCCTATTCATGGGAGTTTCGAGACTAGGTATTGATACTCCGATAGTAGACTGGTGTATACGGATCGAGACCCCGACGAAGGGCGGTGGCCGGTCTCACAAGCCATTAGTGTCAGTTGGTTCACCTAAGATACTATACAGGTGCTCATTGGGTTATGAGTACACCGGACAGACTCGCCGGGAACATGCTAGTTGGTATTATACCTATTGTCAGATAGCAGTTCCCAGGTGACATGTGTACGGTTAGTCTATCGACCTGAGATCGTCATTTGTCTCATGTGAGTTCCCACTATGCTTTGATTACTACCCTACCACGGCTCAGAGAAGTCGTGCAAACAGGTTTTAGTTGGGTACAGTCCCGAGCCACATGGAAGCAGTGAGCGGATCGTCAGGGGATTCGTCTCTCCCGGTATTAGGGGTAGAGGTCGCAGAGTGCACGGATGGCCATAACCAGAAATCCTTGGCCAAGGTAGTCGAGAATTACCGATTTAGGATCGGTAGTTTCTCAGGTGGTGATGGGTTTCATACCGACACAAAATATCGCGTTATTTGGGGTCTGACTTTATCCACCCCTAGACCCAATATGCGATACTAATAGATGAACGGACCATACTGTACGGATATTGTCACTGTCAGGCTCAGTAGGGTTTCTGAATGAGTTCGCTCGTCGGCCTCCCTTTCGCTCAATACCTGGGTAGATGTTATGTACAGCTAGTGCCACTGACATGTTTATGGTTAAACCCACTGCCAACGTATTGACGAGTCTTTAGAGTCCCACACAGAAAGTTTCCTTGGTTCGGACGAAACGTTGTAGAGGCCGTATGGTTTTATGGCTGGGTTCGATCATATACGTGCAATTGTGCACGGATCATGATCGGATGGATAATACTAGTGGGTTTTGGTTTAAGTCGGATCCTAGTATTATATTGCTGGATTATTTTCGTCTCGTTGTATTCGTATTCAATTGGAATACGGATGCGGGTATGTATATACGGATGAGGGGAAATCTTGTAATTTATTACAAGATCACTTTTGAGTTTGTCATTTTCCTTTTTTTACCATTAAACATTTTGTTTAAATGTTTGATTATGTGCAAAGTGTAAGCATATGCTTTTGCTTGGTTTTTAGTGAGCATTTATTGAGGCTTGGGCTCTTGATATTTTGGCAAGGAAATTAAGTGGCTGCCATTTTTTTTTATGAAAGAAAAATTCGAAGGAAATGAACTGGTTGTGAGTGTGCAGGGATTTTTTTTGGCTTTGCTCAATTTTTCTCACTACATTCACATTAGCAGCCAATTCATTTTTGGCCATCACCACTTCAACACTTGAAAAGAACAGCCACTTGATTTTCTTACAAGTCTTGGCCTAAATTCCTTAGCTCACACTTTCTCACCTCATGGCAACTTCATCACCTCCATCCAAATCTTTGGGTGACTTGAGACAAAATGATCACATTAACTCTACTTCACCATGGACATCTCGGTTAGCAAACTTGATGACCGAGTTGCTTCAGTTTTGAAGCGGGAGCCCGTATTAAGGATCCCCGATGTGGATCGTCTTCGACGAGGGATACCGGAGAGCGAACTTGTTCGGGGTAGCCGCGAGGATCTTGGGAAGAGGTTGAAGACCGAAGGACACGGATCGATCGGTATAATCTCTGAACACGTTACAGTTAGCTAGTAAATGGTTAATGGTTCGATCCGGATAGATGGTTGTAGTAGCGCCAAGTTTTACAAATTTTTATTCCGCATTTGGCCACAGATTGATGGCTGGGGCGCTGCCGTAACCCAACATGGTATCAGAGCTAACCAATGAACCGTATACTAGTGGTTTAGACAATATTAAACTATCGAAACCGAAATAAACCCGATTCACTGCACTGAAAATTCCAGTTTCTGTCGATTTATAAAGTGTCTTCAAAAATTATTTAAAGAACTGCAAAAGACTACTGATATGACCTATAAACTACACCCCAAATACGAGGCACTTCCACCAAAATTTGGCCGAGCACAATGCTCAAAAATCCGAGGAGGCCAGCCAGAATGAAGCTTCTAGGTTTCGTTTTTTGTGTGTGGTTTGGTGTCTGGAATGTTGGTTCAGTGGTATTGTTTGTTTAGCCCAGTTTGGATATGATCTTACCTAGTTGTTTGGGGCTATTCGAGGGTTATTTCGAAGTCGATATTTTCTAACATTGTTTAAAGTTTACAGTACTTACATTTCTATCTGCGACCGTGAATGTCATTTGATCGGTACAACTTGTCTAATCGCTATAGTTCCTTTAGATGGGTTTGTGAATGTGACATTCACGTTGATGTTCTGTGTTGTACTGTGATGTTGCAGATTCGTCATGGTGGATAGCTTGGGTGCAATATTAGTACAGTTTAGTTTTATTTGTACATTTGATATCGCAGGGCGAGCGTCCGACATGTGGACTGCCGTCACTACCTGTTTGTATATTATTTGTTTGGGGCACGACCGGGTTGAGGTCGATGTCACCGTTGTACATATTTTCTTTTCTGTACTAGGATTACCCCGTGATGGAGTGCACGGATAGCCAGGTTCTGGAGGGAAACAGGTCCGCATCTCATGGCATTGAGAAGGAGGGGGCCTCATTCTAGAATTGGCAGGCTATTCGCTGCACTCGTAGGGGGTACATGTTGACCCAAGAAGGGGTTCTCAAGTTACCAGATTCCGTGAAGTGCTGGGTGGTCCATTCACTTTGCTGAAGGGGGCTGCCTCGCTTCTGGTTTTGGCGGGTAACTTGCCGTGTTCGTAGGGGTTTAGGTTTTCATTGCACGGGCTATCCACACGACCAGGGGAACGTCGAGTTTCACTTGCGGCTCAAAGAAAACCCGGGGCTCCCAGATTATCTGTATTATTCTGTGATACTTATTACTTTTCTGTGATGTTGCATTTATCACGTCTGGAGCGATTATTATATATTGATATATATACTAGTAAATGTTGTATATGTTTTACACCCGTGCTAGTCCAGTCCCCGCTCTGTCGTTAGTTAAGTAACCTAACGGGTGATGACGAGACCCAGTGGCGAATTCGGATGGCATATACGTACATTATATTTTCGTTCTTTTATGGTGTGATTAATTGGTGGGACTACGTTGATTCTGATCAATGCAAGGAAAACAAACCTATTTGATGTTGTTAGAACCAATATTAAAAACTGACATTACAGACGTTATCTTTTTCTTGCACAGTGGTATTCAGTTAAGAATATCCAGCATCTCATTCGACGAGGCAAGGGCCGAGATTCCTTCATCGGGAGTGACCCCTTGAGCAAAAGTTTGCGTCAACGTAATAACTTCACTATAGTCGATTGCTTTTGCTTTGCATCATGGTATTTAGTTTGGAATATCCTGCACCTCATTCGACGAGGAAAGAGCCGAGATCCCCTCACCGGGAGTAACCTCTTTAGCAAAAGTTTTCGCCACTATATATTTGTAAAACCACTCGGTTCCTTCAACGATATCAAGTTCATTACGTTAAAGGTTTTTTGCCAAAAACCAGTCGTGGCCCTTCGTCATTTCCTACGAGTAGTACTTAGTATTCGTGCCGCGTTTGTTGACTCCGTCAAGACGTAGTGTGCGGTAGCTGAGTTGTGCTTGTTTGTAGTATGGATATGCAATTGGTTAGGACAGTCGTGCGACCATGTTGACTCCGTCAAGGGTTCGTGCGGGTGGGTTTCGAAGGGTTACACTAGCGCCCCGGCCAACATCCATGGCCAAATACGGAACACATATTTTTATAGCGAACATAAACTTGGCGCTAGAATAACACTAAACCCGGATCTTTACCACAAACCTAACTAGCAAAAGAAGAGTTCTATCTACTATGATAGAAAGTTATACCTAAGTCTTGAACTCCTTCTCTTCTTGTGTTGCTTCTCCTTGTTGTGAGCTCCTTGGAGTGGTGTAGATGGCTCATCCTCACCGTCTTCTCTTTGCCAAAGAAAGATCCACCCGAAGGCCTCTACCTTGAGCTCCAACCTCTATCTTGAAGTAACTAAGGTGCTTGGTGTGCTAGACTAAGAACCCTAGAGTGAGTAGAGAGTTGTTTTAGTGGTTAGATCTCACAAAGCTCTTGATTTTCAACTCATGAAACAAGAGAGTCTTGAGAGAGGAAGAGGAGAGAGCTTGCAAGAGAGAGAATGTATCATGATAGAATGAGGAGATAGCTCTCATATGATGAAAAAGAATAATGATAATTTTAATTAGGATAAATTGTCATGGTTGATGTTGATTTGACCATTATCATGTCACAATTAATGCTAAGCATGCTCACAAAAATATCTAAGTCAACATGGGTCAACAAAGTCAAATGGTCAAACCAATTAACCATGATACAATTATCTCTAATTAAAACTCATTAATCAATTTCCTCTATCTCATTATGGTTTTAATCAAGTCAATGGTCAAAACCCTAATGAGGTTCCTCTACCTCTGTCAACTGTGTATACACACCCGCATCCGTGCTCCGAGGAACATGAATACAATGAGACCGAACCAACCCAAAACTAAATACTAGGATCTGACTTAAACCAAAGCTCACTAGTATCAACTGCCTGAACACCGAACACGCACAAGTACGCATATGTGAACGAACCCTGTTGTAAAACCATACGACCTCTATCTCGTTTCGCCCAAAGGTGAACAACCCTCTGTGTAGGACTCTAAAGACTTGACACTACGCTGGCAGTGGGTTTAACCACAGGCCGCAAGCGGTACTAGCTGTACGTAACGGGCCCCAGGTATATTCCGATAAGAAGACCGATGAGGTGAACCCATCCGAACTCCTACTGAGCCTGAATGTGACAATCCGCGTACAGTCCGGTCTGTTCGTCTAAGAGTATCGCATGTCGGGCCTAGGGAGGCGGTAAACGTCAGACCCCTAATAGCGGTACAAGTCATGTCGGAGTGTAGCCCAGAACACCCTGAGAAAGTACTGGAAACACTACCAGTAAATCTCGCTTGCCCTGGCCAGGGACTTTGTGTAATGGTTCTCCTAGACACAGCGCGATATCAACCCCCAATACCGGAAGAGACGAATCCTGTCTAATCGCCACTGCCTCCAAGTGCTTCGGGACTGCACCCAACTACTACCTGCTTGCACAACTCAATAGAGCCGTGGTAGGGTAGCAATCAAAGAACAGTGGAAACACACTTGAGGCGAAGTAGCAGTGTCAAGTCAACGGACTATGCTGTACTCATGTCACCTGGGAACTGCTAACTGACGATAGATATAATACCAACCAACAGTTCCTAACGAGTCATGTCCAGTGTACTCGTAACCTAATAAGCACCTGCATTCTATCTCCAGTACGACGTACTGATGGCTGTGGGACAGACCATCTCCCCTGCTGGGACGAGAAGCGTATGCACCAGTCTACTCTGGAGTATCGATGCCCTGTCTCGATAATCGTACGACTAGGGACCTGTATAAGGATGTGCTTATAGACTACCCAGCCCCCACTAGTGTGATCGCCATCACAACGCCGGTAGTCAAGTAAAGATCCTAAGGGCTCCATCAATATGTATTAGCGAAATGTTAAAAGAAACATATACACATATTAAGATAGAAACAAACCAAGTAGCATATACTATATTGAGCAAGACTGTCGTAAACCCGTATATATATCCCAAGCTTCCAAAATGTATTATACAAACTAGTACTATACAATAATGGCCTCTAGGGCATACATATCCAACAGGTTTAATGCAATCAAGATAATGACGGGTTGAACTTGACTAGGACTCTTTGATTTGTTGACTCCGTCAAGATCACTTGGATCTTAGGGGTAAAAATCATATCAGGAGTTTCAAACATACAGGAAACTTGTCAGGCATGCGCATACCTTCTGGAGTGTGGTGACTTGAGTTGCTTCCATCAAATTATCATGCGATGATAGTTGGATCCCGATTCCCACTGATGAGTAGGATTACTCCTTGGGTGATTCCGACTAATTTTCCTTTTGGATTTAGAGGAGAATTCAAGAAAACAGTCGGAGCCATCCTGATTAGATAAAGTGATTAACCATTTTGATTTAGATTAGAGTGCACGCTGAGTGTTTCTTTTCTCTCTCTCTCTTTGGCAGCGACCATGGCCCGACCCTTGACTAAAACTCATGGACCAAGTTAACCGAACTTTCTTAAAACACCGGCCTTTGGATTGTCAGAGTTGCATACTTCATTGCCACTCCTACTTTTACCCTTTGCTTTTCTCCGGAACATTCCGTATCACTACGAACATCCACTCATATTGGATAAATCCATCGTAAGGTTATATACGAACTCGAAGGAACTTTTTCCAGATTCGAGGATGGATTCTGGTTCAGGAGAAAATGAATAGGACTATTCGGTTGTCTTTTCCTTTTACTTTCTCTCGGGTTGTGAGGGCTCCTAGGATTAGGAGAGGGTACACCTATTGTACTTATTGGATAGTCTTCTTCCAAACCATAGGCAGGTGCCGAAAGGTAGAGAATGAAGAAAACCAATTAGCCTAAGTGTGGTGTACAGAAGGTAATAAGTAAAGACAAATAAAGGGATTAAAAAGAGGGCAAAGTAAAATGTGACTGCTATCATTCATGACCAAACCGCGTATATCATCGCCACTCCTACTTCACCTTTGCATTTCTCTGGTTCTAGAGAAATTGGATAGGATTATTCAGGTCGTCTTTTATCATCACATTCTCTCAGGTTGCGATGGCTCCTAGGATTAGGTGAATACACCTATTATGCTTATTGGACAGTCTTCTTCCAAACCATAGGCTGGTGCCGAACAGTAGGGAAGGAAGAAAACCATTTAGCCTAACGATGGTGTACAGAAGGTAATGAGTAAAGACAAATAAAAGGATTTGGAGAGATGGCAACGAAATATACGGTTACAGTCATGAATCTGGATAGTGGAAGAGGCATTACTAGGAATACTCGGATACCCCTTCGAAACATTTTCATGTTTCAGATTCACTATGCGTTGTTAATAGAAAACTGATTTCCCAATTAGATCCTTACTCCAGAGTATGTATTTACCAGGTATGATTCTCATATCTGTATGGTTTTACAGATGATGAGTGGGAGTAAGTTATTGGGAATTAGGCGATCATCCTCATTATATCGGAATTCGTTGTAATTGGTGATATTTGAGGAAATCGCCTGGGTTTTTGCCGGATGACAAATATTTGGTTTTGAATATCCATTGTTATACACCAATTTTAAACTGATATATCTACGTTTATTTTATAAAGTGAGATAAAAGTTTTTGAAATTATGTCCATGACATTTACCTATATCAGTTGATGGTTAGGTTAGGAGCATTAAACAGCGGTGTAATTCTTCATAACAATAGTACAGTTTTCAACCTACGACGTACAGGGTTTGAGTTATTTAACTCAGGGGACTTATACAAAGTATTGTATGTTGTCCAGTGTCCATTAGGACAAAGGGGTTGGTCCTCGTACTATATTCTGTTTACTTATGACTTCTCAAGTTTTAGACAAGTGTTTCGTAGAAATACAAGGTCCAAGTTTTGAGAAGTCATAGGTACAAGAATAAAGTAGAGAACCACGTGTTGCAAGTATCAGGATTCTTCAAGGTGATTGAAAATGTAGATACTTGTGTTTGGTATTCAGTTGATAGTAATGATTCTGAGAACTTGTTTCTCTTTCAGGTTACTCATGTTTGGATGCACTCCTATGTTGAGTAATGCTGATCGGCCTCCTTTCATTTAGTTGATATGCACTAGAGACAGCTGCATGATTTGAACCTGGTTCCAATTAAATCAGTGCATCTATTTCTATATTGTATATAGAATGGTTCATATCTTAACGATGTTAAGGTATTTGGAGTTGTCCGGGTTATACTTAAAACCAGACTCTAGATAACTCAAGGCACGTTTCTGTAATGGCAGTTTGTGGGTTAACCCGAGCTTTGACGAGGGTTAATTTTCTACCATCTAGAAGATCAATAATGATATTGTTCTTAACTCGCCACGGTTTTAGTAAAATGGACTTTTTCAGAAAAACAGTAGTGGGAGTATGGTAGAACTGGAAGTGATTCCAGAACACAAACGATTACCGAAAATTTAATAGAACCTAATGATTCAATCAGGTTTGACATTCTATTAGTCACTCCGCAGATATGGTGGGTAACCTCAGGCGTCCAAGAGGTACTTCGGTATCCTCAAAGACGGTGGCAGGGAGGTTCTTGTTTACCCAGATTTGACACTACTGCTGTTCTAGACTATGAGACTCGGCAGGAGGATGAATATAGCATCGTTCTAAACTAGCTTTAGAAGTGCACATGTATATAACTCTACCAGAGGATTATCATGGTCAGTGGGAGCAGCGGAAGCATAGTGGACAAGTAACTTATATCTATTTATAGACTAAATCAGATATCGCGGAGATAGATCATCTATTTTTGATGTGACAGTCATAGGCTTTGACTTCATCAGAATAGGAGATGGATCTATTAAGTAGGTAATAGGGTATGATGTCCTGGTATATGGATGATATGCACTTTATAGGAAGTAAAATTCCCACCCTACAATCGGTTATACCGTGGTTGTCACACAGTGGTTTCTCCACATAGGATATGGATATAATATTAGGCATTCTGATAATTAGACAGTACTTTAAAGGTATTTTAGAATGGAAGACTCCTGGCATGGTTGTAGGGTGTTTTTCGTCACCCCAATGAGATGGGAATGCGCGTGCGCTTGTCAGGCGCATTACAGATTCCCCCTACCTAGGGTAGGCTGGGGTTTATTGATTGTGGGGATCCAAATCTCCGGCAGTCGCGAACTAAGCTGCCGTTAATTACCCCTCGCCTTTGGAGCGAAAGAACCTCCGATTGACGGGTCAAACAGGTCATGCGAACTCAATGTGCAGTGTTGTTTTTTTGAAGGAGTTTTGGATATATCGGGGGCCGAGCAGAGTATTTACGGGGGTCCCGCTATCCGGATAGCGGGCTGGGGGTCAAGGGGGCTAGCATCCCCCTTGCGGGGTAGCGCCCCGTTAGAAATTTTTTCTAACGGGGGAGGTGTTTTTAGTGTGGAGTAAATGTAAAATGAGGGGAAAAAGGCATCCTTCGACGTGTGAGTGCCAGCGCTTGGGCGTTTCGGTTAGTGCTAGGCGCTCGAGCGCTGGCGCTCGAGCCTCACGTACCCGACACGTGGACGATCGAGCGCTGGCGCTATGGGCGCTCGGGCGCTAGCGCTTTGGGCCTTGGAGTTGAACTCCCTAAAAATCTTCAGAGATTCTTCTCTCTTAAGCTTGGGATTTTCTCTTGAGCCTTGGATCTTTTCCAAAGTGGGATTTTCGGAGATGGGTCTCTTTCTTCCTACTCTTTGTTGGCCGGTTCTTGAAGAACAAGAGGGGTGAGATTTTAAAAATCTCTCCTTTATGGGCCGTAAGGGTCCCTTAAAAATATTTTCTCTCTACGAGTCGAAAGGATTCCGTAGGCGCATTTTCTCCTTAGGAGTCGTAGGGACTCCCAAGTGTGTTTTTCCTTTGTGAGTCATAAGGATCCCACGAAGGTTTGTTCTCCTCATGTATCGTGAGAACACATAAGTGGGTCTTTCCAAATGGAGCATAATTCTGAGGGCGGAGACCAACCGCGTAACTGGTTGTTGCGGTGGGGCATGGGTATAATGAGAATTATTTGAGCCCGTGGATTGTATACGGTGGTCAACTTGGGGACCAACCGTAGGGCCGGGAGAGTTTTGGAAGTTTGAATTTTTGTTGGCGTCTGCATCGCTGCACTGGAATATGGTACCAGGAGCGACTCATCATTTGCCGTTTGAGAATTTGGATTTTGGTTGGCGTCTGCATCGCTGCACTGGAATATGGTACCAGGAGCAACTCATCATTTGTCGTTGGGACATTCAGAGTTAGGTTGGCGTTTGCATCACTGCACTGGGATACGGTACCAGGAGCGACTCATCATTCGCCGTTTGAGACATTCAGAGTTTTGAAATTCTGATTGGTGTCTGCATCGCTGCACTGGAATATGGTACCAGGAGCGACTCATCATTCACTGCTTGGGGATTTCAGAGTTTGGTTGGCGTCTGTATCGCTGCACTAAAATATGGTACCGGGAGCGACTCATCATTCACCATTGGGACATTCAGAGTTTAGTTGGCGTCTGTATCGCTGCACTGGAATATGGTACCAGGAGCGACTCATCATTCGCCGCTTGGGGATTTGGATTTTGGTTGGCGTCTGCATCGCTGCACTGGAATATGGTACCAGGAGCGACTCATCATTCGCTGTTGGGGTATGGGATTTAGAATTTGGTTGGCGTCTGCATCACTGCACTGGAATATGGTACCAGGAGTGACTCATCATTCGCCACTTAGGGTATGGGATTTGGAATTTGGTTGGCGTTTGCATCGCTGTACTGGTATATGGTACCAGGAGTGACTCATCATTCGCCATTTGGAATATGGGGTTTGGAATTTGGTTGGCGTATGCATCGCTGCACTGGAATATGGTACCAGAAGCGACTCATCATTCGCCATTTGGAGTTTTTTTATCGCGAAGGTCGCGATTGCCCTATCATTTCGGCTTTTTATTCGCGGTTGCCTCATCATTTTGGCTTTATTTTTATTTTTATTTTTTACTCGCTGATTTTTATTGCGAGTTGCACCATCATTTCAGCTTTTTATTATTATATTTTTTTTACTTATACTTCTTTTTTTTTATTTACACACATTTTTTTACATTCCCAGTTTAACAACTTAGAGGTCGATTGTTCCCAGTTTAACGACATGGTGGTCGATTATTCTCAGTTTAATGACATAGTGGTCAACTGGTGTTCCCAGTTTAACGACGTGGTGGTCCTCTTTGTTTATCCTAGCTCCTTGAATTTTGATCTTGGCGGAGCTGTGTTGATGACCGTAGCTCTGTGGCTTGTGGATACATCCGAGGACTGTGAGGTTTTTCCAAGCTTGTATTGGTCCTCTGCCCAATCTTTGAAAACATAGCAGTCTTCAATGGTATGACTCACCACCTTATGGTATAGGCAGTATACGGGATTGCCGGTCATATTCATTTCATGTGTCCTCTTCGGAATAGGCAATTGCAGACTGTTGTTCAAGGCTTCCTTGAATATATTGCGGACCTCATCCCTCCTAAAGGAGTACACCTTCTTCTTTCTCTACATTAGAGTAGGTGCCCTTACTGATGCTGGTCCTTGAGGCCGACCAGTCTTTGGTTCGCCCTTTTTAGATAATGGCACATGTCTGAGAGGATTAGGCTCCCGAAAGGCCTCGGTCTCCATTTGTATGAAATCGGCGGTCGTAGCTTGACTGTTTGCTAACACGCCTTTAGACAGTTCTATCTCTCCCGTCTTGCATTGCCTTTCGACCCAATCTTTAAAGACGAAGCAGTCCTCAATGGCATGACTTATCACTCTGTGATAGGGACAATATTTTGGGTCGTCGGTCATATTCGATTCTTGCGGTCTCTTTGATTCTGGCAGTTGTAGACCGTTTCTTAGGGCGTTCTTGAATATCTTGTGGACTTTATCCCTTTTGAAGGAATAGACTTTTTCCAGTTTCTCTTTCAGAGGAGATTCCCCTTCGGTGTATGTATCGGAGGGACTGGAGGCTGATCGCGGCCGTTTTTCACGAAGACGCTCCGCTCTTAGGTTGAAGGGGGTATCAGTTGGCTGCCTCCAGGTATCAATCCCTGGCTCATGAACCAAAATTTGATTCTGCTGTAATTGCAATCGAGCGACTTGGGTCGCGAGATCTGCCGTAACGTTTACCAATTCGTCGACCTTAGATTATACCTTGGCTAACTTTTCGTCTTTGTCCTGAAGCTGCCTCTGAATCCATCGGAATAATGCTTGTTCTGTAGTTCCGGTTATGATAACCGGGTCATCCTTATTGCTTGAGCACAATTCCGCAGGAACCCCGGGCTTTTTTGGCTTATCGTCCTGAGCGAGCTCTTCATCATTTAGACCGAGTGGACGTTGGGTAGCGTCCACCATATCATCACCATGGCTGTGAAGCATTGATTGATCTCAAAAATATCTAGTAACCGCAATCAAGAACGGCGTCGCTTGTAGCTAGCCGGTGAGTACGGGTCGGTCCACAGGGATTTTATGTTTTCCTAATCGCGCTAACGAGTTAATTCCGATTGTGGTCGGATTGATTATTTCTAAAAAGTTAAATTAATTTATACTAAGATTATCTAGATCTAAGTCTTGCTAGGGTTAGGTTTAGGAATGGTTTGGAAATGTAAATAAATCTCAACGCTTTCTATACCCAAATTAGGATCTAAAAGGAGTTAATGTAATTATTAATAAAGGGGATTAGATCCATTCGGGAAGGTGTTCCTTCCTCTAGGTTCTTGTCCTTCCTTTATCAATCCTTACCCTAACCTCTATGGAAAACCATCACAACCGGGCATTTATACTACGGTATCACCGCTACCTCGTAGGATAGGGTGCCGTAGGGAGCGGTATGTGCATGTATGCATGGAGTCCTATTAATTATATGTGATGGGTAAGAAAGGGATGAGAGATCTCATCTCTCAAAAGCCTTCCCCAAATCTAACCCTAACAAGCGAGGAGACTACTCGCTCATTAGGGAAATTAAGAACATTTATCTAGGGCAAGAATTGAAATTACCTAGGGCAAGAAAATAAATAAATCTACTTACTTTACAGATGGCTCTCTCCAAACATTTACGCAGGGTTGTCAGATCTGAATAGATGATATGAAAAGAGGCATCGTTGCTCTCCAAAAGAATTCTAAATTTTATTCATAGAAAGAGGCATAGGGAGGCATAGCTAATACAATGATTTAGAGTTCCTATTTATAGAGGATAGGAAACCCTAGGTTACAATTGATCCGCATGTCTACATTTACCAAAATAACCCTGTAAAGACCAGTCAACGCCGCCACCACATTATGGTAAAAGTCCTGCTTCTAACGCTTCATCCCTGCCACGGAACCGCGGCCCGAGGCCTGGTTTGGCCGCGGTTCCGCGGTCAACAAGGAGAATTGGGCTTTGATATTTCTGCTGTAGCTTCTGGTCATTTGGGCTTCCTATTTATTCTGTACTTTTATCAAATGGGCTTTGAGGTTTCTTCCAGATCTCCAGTGAATAGTGTAGTGGATTTTAACCGTTGCTTCGAGACGAAATCTTGGACCTTGCGTTGCCTTGTAGTTTGTGAACTGATCTTTATGTAGGCTTGATCAAGATCCTTCTATTTGTTGGTTGCAGTTCCACTTTTGTATCGTCTTTTCTCTTTTTCACTGTTTTAGATCCAAGAACCTGTAACCTGTAATATGTAGCAGACATGCGTCAAAAGCACCTGTTTATTTATAAAACGAATAAAAATGGGAAATATAATAATATAATATTATGGTGTGAACAAATACCCCCAAACTTATCTTTTGCTCGTCCTCGAGCAAACTTATTTTTTTATTCTCGACAAAAAAAAAAACATAACCGCACTTTCGCAGGGAAACGCGATTGCACTGAGCACGTGCAACAAGCCGTTAAACCTCTAGGTGTCCCTAGTAGGAGAAGTGTTGTCTCCTGAGGGTTTTCAGTGGATACTACCCACAAAATCCTATCAATTCGGCCTATTGACTTTAATTCTCCAATTAGGTTTTCTAACAAGGAATTCTATTATCGTCGACTCGTAAATTATCCATCCATATTCTTCACACTTCCTCATCATCTAACTTAAAATTATATATGTTCTGCAGACCTATTTAGCTTTCGGTATTTCTTAAGTTTTCCTTTTAGGGTTCCATCTCCACTTAGGAATTTTTATCAACTCTACTAAAGATACAAGTTCTATTCTTCATCCCTATCTCTCATCTAAATCCCAATCACATACCCCTACGTGTGTGTATAAATCACCCCTACACTTGGAAATTCAAATCAAGCAATCATACCCTTGTCCGTTGTCCAAAGCACTTATTAATAGGTGAATTTTTAAATGAATTTTGCTTACACATCCTTCATGCGACCGTTAATACTTCTTAAGGTACCAACAACCGATTACAAGATGTGTTTGCACATTAAAGCGTACTTCCTAGTCTTGCAACACCCAAGGCTTTTAGCAGTGACACCCAAACCAGTTGGTCTAAGGCACTAGGTGATGAAGCACCCTCGCTAAATATTTTTCTATTTTTTGCAGCCTTAAGTAATCACAAAAACCAGTGTTCATTTTTTTCTCTATTCACAGTTGAATTTTTTATTTTTCATCATACTAAGGACTTTAGACAAGAGCATTTCAAGGTCTCCTCTACTATTCCAAGTTTCAAGGTGCGTGATTGTGCAAATTGTAGGGTATACATTTTCAGAATCTATACTTAAGCTAGGAATTATTTTTCAAACTTATACTCTAGTAAAAACATCAATACTTTTCCTTTGTTTTGACTTAACCCAAGAAGTGAACTCAAAATTTGCCTATTTCTAAATAAACTACAAACACATATACTTTCTACCGCTAAACTTTTAAGGAAGGTTATTTTTAGGGTTTTTAATTTACTAAGTCTAAGATCTTGTTGTTCCTAGCCAGTTAACCTTTTTGTCAAACTCAAGTCAAATATGGCCAAAATTGAATACAATAATTTTTATAATTTTTAAAATTTTCAAATTTTTATGGGTTTTCAAATAAGTATGCAAATGCAAAAATATGTACAAATGAATGCGAAGGAAGAAAACGTACCGAGCATACCCCCAAACTTAAACTTAACAGTGTCCTCACTGTCATGCTACACCAAGAGGGTTGAAATGTCGGCACTCCCCTGTTTATTTATTTATAAAAATTTTCTGAATTTTTTATTGTTTTGAATTTTTTTTTATTAGAAAAGGAAACAAAAAATATATATACATATATACAATAAGGTCCTCCCCAAACTAAGCAAGGCCTTACACAAGCCAAAGGTTAGCACCAACCATTCAAAAATCTTATCGTAGTAATGGTAGAGTTGGTGAAAGAATGGAGTGGAAAAAAAGGAAATGAGAAGCACACGAGACCATGTGGGAAGAAAGATAGAATATGGTTTCGGTGGGGGAGAAGAATGGCGAAAAAGAGAAAGAAGTGGAGTACGATCTTGAGGGTGTAAATCGAGTGAATAAATTAGCGCAATTTTTGATGACCGGTGTGTTAAAAATGATTGTGCTAATCTATCAACCCGTCGAGAAATGGGGTCAAATCCCTCAAGATTCGCAAGAAAGCATGGGTACGTCGAACTTGGTATAGGAGATGGGAGCGTAATAGTCTCTTGCACGGTCGGAACGATAGGAATGACGAAAGGGAGTGAATTAGGGATAGTCTCATCCTCACCGTAGTAAACTGTCTCGAACTTGAAAGATTCCATCAATGGTTCGAAACAACTGTAATCAACCGAGTCTGATGGTTCAACTAACTCATCTGAAAATTCAAAGGACTCAAATTCGGGCGGTGAGTCTTCAACATCGTCCGAAAAAGTGAAACACTCGTAAGTGTTATCGGCTGTGAGAACTGTGTCAGATTCAAAGGAAAAATTTTCAAGCTCACAGTCTTCAAGCGTGATCTTGTGCGTGGTCGGAACGATGGAAAGGAGGGAGGGTGATATAACAGTTAAAGGTTCAGGAAGATGAATTGGAAAATCCGACACATCAAACAAAAATGGTTCAACCTCAATATCATCCTCAATACTCTCCTCAATACTATCCTCATAATTCTCCTCAAAATTTTGCTTATCCATGCCAATATCATCAAAATCAAGACGCATATGAAGTTCGGGAGAAACATTTAATAACTCGGGATGATGAATTGAACATAAAATTTCAATCAAATTGACGTGCTTATCATCCAAAATATTCCCGGCGTCTATATCCTCAATCAAGTGAAAATCAATATTTTCTGACACCTCATCAAAAGCATGGATATTTATCAATTCAGGTTCTAGATTGGAGGTGTAAAGATCGAAAGGATTAAGTGTGGTTTCACTCGAAAGGGGTTCTTCACAGTCTGGCAAATCAATCACTACAAAGTCGTACAACTCATCATTTTGGACACATGTTTGAAAACTGGAGTTGTTGGATTCAATTGGGTATGGGTAGGTTTGATTTGGAAAGGTGTAGAACCCACTCTTTCCTCTCAAATTCTCACTCTGTCCAACCGCCTCCTCATACATTGAAAAATTTGGAGCTAATTGGAAATTAGCTGCCGGTTCACTAGGTTGCACAAGGGCGGATATGAACGCATCCACATTCCCCACCATTTTGTTTGTTGCTAAAATATAAGCTTGCAACGACTGTTCCAAACTAGACATGCGTGGTGAAGGGGTTTCGGTAAAAGATTCAAAATTGTTTGGATACGTAAAACTCCCAACTGGCTGTGTAGAAGCAATGTCTAGTGAAGGTGGGAAAGTCGGGTAGGTTTGGTAGGAAGTGGATGGTTGGACAGGAGTAGGGTCAACATGTGGATAAAAAGGTGAATGGACTTGTTGATCCCTAGAACTGGATGTGTGGAGAAGGGTGAAAGATTGGCTACGAGATTGAGCAATATGCTCAGCAATGGACATCGGTTTAGGAGTTACAGTAAGACTTGAAAAAGTGGTGTCAACGTACGAAGGTGGTAAAGGTTGACTTGGTTGACACAAAGTGGGTTGTAAAGTCGAACTGCTTCTCCTAGACGCTTCTATTTGATCTTTCAAAGAAATTTTGGGCATGGAAGGATTTTCCTTAAATCGACCGAAACAATTGACGTACGACGCAAAGTTAGGTTCGGGATACCAAAGTTCGGCAAGAGATTTATGATGTGAGGTACCCATGATGGAAGAAAGAGAAAAAGAAAGAAGGTTGGGTGGTGCAAGGATTTATTTGCGGCAAAAATTTGCAAGTTTTCTAATAAAAATTTTCCTTTTTCCTTTTTCTCTTTATTTGGAAAAAAATTTTAGCAAAAAGATTAAGGATATGCAAATCAGAAAAGATCACTTGCAATCAATTATTATTTTAAGCATAGCACAAAGAATCCTGCATAAGATTTGTTGTTTGGAAGGAAAAAGATTTTTAAGGCGCAAATAATTCTGCAGGCATTTTTCAGAAGATTTATCAAGAGTTACAGAGGAGGAATAGAGGGAAGCTTACAGAGCAAAGTTGGTCAGATGAGGTCACTACGGCGCCGCCTTTCCGCGGCAAAAGAGGGGTTCCATCGCGGTTCCGCGGCGGGGAAGTCGGCTCGGATCCCTAGAAAAAATTGGGGCTTCTGATTCCTCCAAAGTACCGCGTTTCTGCGGTTGGAACAGGGCTATCGCGGCGGAACCGCGGTCTGCTTGTTGAATTGGCCCTTCTGTTTTCTTCTGTTGTTCTGTTGGATTAATCCCCTGCTGTTCAGATCTGTCTTTTTCTGTTTCGCACTCTGGAGATTTCGAGATCCAATTTTGTTCGTAGAGCCTGCAAGATTCATACAAAAATACCCTTTCCAAAAATAACAGATGATATATTTTTATATTTTTTTGTGATTTTTCAGATTTTTATGATTTTTTAATTTATATTAACCCGAAATTGCAAAAAGGAAATACTACGCCATCCCCGGCAACGGTGCCATTTGATTGATCTCAAAAATATCTAGTAACCGCAATCAAGAACGGTGTCGCTTGGTAGCTAGCCGGTGAGTACGGGTCGGTCCACAGGGATTTTGTGTTTTCCTAATCGCGCTAACGAGTTAATTCCAATTGTGGTCGGATTGATTATTTCTAAAAAGCTAAATTAATTTATACTAAGATTATCTAGATCTAAGTCTTACTAGGGTTAGGTTTAGGAATGGTTTGGAAATGTAAATAAATCTCAACGCTTTCTATACCCAAATTAGGATCTAAGAGGAGTTAATGTAATTATTAATAAAGGGGATTAGATCCATTCGGGAAGGTGTTCCTTTCTCTGGGTTCTTGTCCTTCCTTTATCAATCCTTACCCTAACCTCCATGGAAAACCATCACAACCGGGCATTTATACTACGGTATCACCGCTACCTCGTAGGATAGGGTGCCGTAGGGAGCGGTATGTGCATGTATGCATGGAGTCCTATTAATTATATGTGATAGGCAAGAAAGGGATGAGAGATCTCATCTCTCAAAAGCCTTCCCCAAAGCTAACCCTAACAAGCGAGGAGACTACTCGCTCATTAGGGAAATTAAGAACATTTATCTAGGGCAAGAATTGAAATTACCTAGGGTAAGAAAATAAATAAATCTACTTATTTTATAGATGGCTCTCTCCAAACATTTACGCAGGGTTGTCAGATCTGAATAGATGATATGAAAAGAGGTATCGATACTCTCCAAAAGAATTCTAAATTTTATTCATAGAAAGAGGCATAGGGAGGTATAGGGAGGCATAGCTAATACAATGATTTAGAGTTCCTATTTATAGAGGATAGGAAACCCTAGGTTACAATTGATCCGCATGTCTACATTTACCAAAATAACCCTGTAAAGACCAGTCAACGCCGCCACCACATTATGGTAAAAGTCCTGCTTCTAACGCTTCATCCCTGCCGCGGAACCGCGGCCCGAGGCCTGGTTTGGCCGCGGTTCCGCGGTCAACAAAGAGAATTGGGCTTTGATATTTCTGTTGTAGCTTCTGGTCATTTTGGGCTTCCTATTTATTCTGTACTTTTATCAAATGGCTTTGAGGTTTCTTCCAGATCTCCAGTGAACAGTGTAGTGGATTTTAACCGTTGCTTCAAGACGAAATCTTGGACCTTGCGTTGCCTTGTAGTTTGTGAACTGATCTTTATGTAGGCTTGATCAAGATCCTTCTATTTGTTGGTTGCAGTTCCACTTTTGTATCGTCTTTTCTCTTTTTCACTGTTTTAGATCCAAGAACCTGTAACCTGTAATATGTAGCAGACATGCGTCAAAAGCACCTGTTTATTTATAAAACGAATAAGAATAGGGAATATAATAATACAATATTATGGTGTGAACAAATACCCCCAAACTTATCTTTTGCTCGTCCTCGAACTCAATGTGCAGTGTTGTTTTTTTTAGGGAGTTTTGGATATATCGGGGGCCGCGCAGAGTTTTTACGGGGGTCCCGCTACCCGGATAGCGGGCTGGGGGTTAAGGAGACTAGCAGCCCCCTTGCGGGGTGCAGGGCTGCGCCCCGTTAGAAATTTTTTCTAATGGGGGAGATGCTTTTAGTGTGGAGTAGATGTAAAATGAGGGGGAAAAGGCGTCCTTCAACGCGTGAGCGCCAGCGCTTAGGTTAGCGCTTGGCGCTCGAGCGCTAGCGCTAGCGCCTCACGTGCCCGGCACGTGGGCGCTCGGGCGCTAGCTATTTGGGCGCTCGGGCGCTAGTGCCTCACGTGCCCGGCACGTGGGTGCTCGGGCGCTAGCGCTTTGGACGCTCGGGCGCTAGCACCTCACGTGCCCGGCATGTGGGCACTCGGGCGCTAGCGCTTTGAATGCTCGGGCACTAGCGCTTCGGGTGCTAGCGCTTCGGGCGCTAGCGCCTTACGTGCCCGGCACATGGGCGCTCGGGCGCTAGCGCTTTGGGCGCTAGCGAAAGGAGGGGGTTTTACCCCAGAAATAGGAGTTAAACTCCAAAAAGAGGGTTTTGAGTGGAGTTAAACTCCTGAAGGTCTGGATTAGGAGTTAAACTCGTTTGAAGATTTGGGCCTTGGAGTTGGAACTCCCTAAAAATCTTCAGAGGTTCTTCTCTCTTAAGCCTGGGATCATCTCTTGAGCCTTGAATTTTTTCCAAAGTGGGATTTTCGGAGATGGGTCTCTTTCTTCCTCCTCTTTATTGGCCGGTTCTTGAAGAACAAGAGGGGTGAGATTTTAAAAATCTCCCCTTTTGAGATCTAATGGAAGATCTGAACTCCCCTTTGTGGGTTTTGTGGTGAAAAACTATTTAGTTTTGGAAAAGGAAGAGTTAAACTCTTGATTTAACTCAAATGAAAGAAGAAGAAGGTTTAAAACCTTGAGGAAGGAGAAGGAGGCACGGACCTTGAGTTTTTTTAGAGAGAGAGAAAGATCCTGAGATATTTTCATTATCTTTTCCTTTATAGGCTATACACTTTACATATAGCCCCTCGGGCTTTACAAAATAGTATTTTGCCCATCCCATATCTCATGTGCAATTTCTTTTTGCACATAAGCCATGGACTTTACAAAAAATTGGCTTTATGACCATTTTCTTACATTTATTCAAAAAAATAAAATAAAATAAATACACCAAAATTATATATTACATGATTTTTATGTTGGCATGGAGGAGGGCCGGACGCTTCATGTTCGGACTCGACCTGGGCATGGGCCCACTTGATCTGTGCTTGGGCCTACTTGGCTTGGGGTTGACCTTGACTTTGACTTGGTCAACCGGGGTGCAATTTTCGACCCTAACAATGGTGGTAAACCTGCAGGTAATGGAGTCACCCTCTCTAAAGGTGTCTTACAGACTAAAGGGGAGAGGGATGTGAATGATTGGCATATCACTTGCTTAGGCAATTGAGTCAATTATGAGATGTCAAGTACCATATCAGATGTTGTTTTTGCACGAGATGCAATAAGTTTATATTAATCCAATCCTGGAGAAATATTCGGAAGCAGTTTATGAACATAAGTGGATGTTCTAGGGATATGATAAAGGCAGCCTCCTTCGGGAGACGGTTATCATTCCAGGCTTCCAAGGTGACTTGAATGACAGAATGACTGTCAGAGTTATAGTTTTCCCTCTGACGAGGGGCAGCAGTTTGGACAGGTGGTCCAAGCGGATACTGAGGGAGGCGTGGCGCAGGATACTGATTAAATTCAGTTGACGATACAGTTTAAGAAGTTTACTGGATTTGGAGTTCATTAGTGAACTGGGTCCCATCAGATATCCAGACATATTCTAAGACAGGCGAACTTGAGATAAAGAGAGACATAGAAAAAACCATCAGAGCGGATCCACTCACTGGGGCTATTTCTCGAACACAATAGTTTTACAAACGGGCTTTGTGAAACTGATTAGTATAGGAGTTGGGTGTTCGGTATCACACGGGCTGTGAGTATGCGACATCGCAATAATTAGCCCTAAGTGCAAGTGGGAGATTGTTGGCTATAGTGCCCTCAAATCAATTATTGGATCACAGGCACGTGATTGCAATGATTGAGGGAGGACCTAGACCGGTAGAACAGTTTTACTCAAGATGATGGTATGCTATCTGGTTTGTCTTTATCATCGTGTACTTGCTTCAGGTGACACTACAGTTCACTATTACATGTTGATAGAGCCCATATGATTTTTTCTTGACTACCAGTAGTATGATGGCGATCATATACGTGAGAGTTGGGTAGTCTATAAGCACATCCTTAAAGTATCCCTAGTCGTGGGAGTTTCGAGACTGGGCATCGATACTCCGATAGTAGACTAGTGTATACGGATCAAGACCCCGACGAGAGGCAGTGGCCGATCTCACAAGCCATTAGTGTCAGTTGGTTCACCTAAGATAGTATACAGATGCTCATTGGGTTATGAGTACACCGGACAGACTCGCCGGGAACATGCTAGTTGGTATTATACCTATTGTCAGATAGCAGTTCCCAGGTGACATGTGTACAGATTAGTCTATCGACATAAGATCGTCGTTTGTTTCGTGTGAATTCCCACTGTGCTTTGATTACTACCCTACCACGGCTCAGAGGAGTCGTGCAAACAGGTTTTAGTTGGGTACAGTCCCGAGCCACATGGAGGCAGTGAGCGGATTGTCAGGGGATTCGTCTCTCCCGGTATTGGGGGTAGAGGTCGCGGAGTGCACGGATGGCCATCACCATAAATTCTTGGCCAAGGTAGTCGAGAATTACCGATTTAGGATCGGTAGTTTCTCAGGTGGTGATGGGTTTCATACCGACACTAAATATCGCGTTATTTGGGGTCTGACTTTATCCACCCCCCTAGACCCGATATGCGATACTCATAGACGAACGGACCGGACTGTACGGATATTGTCACTGTCAGGCTCAGTAGGGTTTATGGATGAGTTCGCTCGTCGGCCTCCCTTTCGCTCAATACCTGGGTAGCCGTTACGTACAGCTAGTGTCACTAACGTGTTTGTAGTTCAACCCACTGCCAGCGTATTGACGAGTCTTTAGAGTCCCACACAGAGGGTTTTCTAGGTTCGGGCGAAATGTTGTATAGGCCGTATGGTTTTATGGCTGGGTTCGATCATATATGTGCACTTGTGCACGGATCATGATCGGACGGATAATACTAGTGGGCTTTGGTTTAAGCCGGATCCTAGTATTATATTGTTGAATTATTTTCGTCTCGTTGTATTCGTATTCAGTTGGAATACGGATGCGGGTATGTATATACGGATGAGGGGTAATCTTGTAATTTATTACAAGATCACTTTTGAGTTTACCATTTTCCTTTTTTCAATAAACATTTTGTTTAAATGTTTGATTATGTGGAAAGTGTAAGCATGGACTTTTGCTTGGTTTTTAGTGAGCATCTATTGAGGCATGGGCTCTTGATATTTTGGCAAGGAAATTAAGTGGCTTCCATTTTTTTTTATGAAAGAAAAATTCGAAGGAAATGAAGTGGCTGTGAGTGTGCAGGAAATTTTTTTGGCTTTGCTCAATTTTTCTCACTACATTCACATTAGCAGCCAATTCATTTTTGGCCATCACCACTTCAACACTTGAAAAGAACAGCCACTTGATTTTCTTACAAGTCTTGGCCCAAATTCGTTAGCTCACACGTTATCACCTCATGGCAACTTCATCACCTCCATCCAAATCTTTGGGTGACTTGAGACAAAATGATCACACTAACTCTACTTCACCTTGGACATCTCGGTTAGCAAACTTGATATCCGAGCTGCTTCGGTTTTGAAGCGGGAGCCCGTATTAAGGATTCCTGACATGGATCGTCTTCGATGAGGAAGACCGGAGAGCGAACTTGTTCGGGGTAGCCACGAGGAGCTTGGGAAGAGATTGAAGAGCAAAGGACACGGATCGATCGGTATAATCTCTGAACACTTTACAGTTAGCTAGTAAACGGTTAATGGTTCGATCCAGGTAGATGGTTGTGGTAGCGCCAAGTTTTACAAATTTTTGTTCCGCATTTGGCCACGGATTGATGGCCGGGGCGCTGCCGTAACCCAACAAACCTTAATTAATCTAATTAACTTTAATCCTAACTCTAATCATCATCAACCCTATTTTACCTAATTAACCCAAATTAACCCTAACCCTAACCCTAATCATCACCCAAATCTTAACCCTAACCCTATTTTACCTAATTAACCCTAACCCTAATCATGACCCAAACCCTAACCCAAATTAACCCCCAATTAACCTGGCCCTATAATTCTAACCCTAAAATCAACAACAATAACACCAAAAACAACAAAATTATAAATTAAATTCCAAATTAATTCATCTTTGCCAAAGACCGGCCAGCAACAAAGAACTCGAGAAGGTGGAGAGCAAGAGCTCGAGGAGGTGGAAGAGGCCGTGAAGATGGAGCTCGAAGAGGTGGAGGCTGCGACGAAGACGATTGGCGGCGACGAGGTCGATTGGTGGCGATGAGGATCTCCACGACGAGCTCGATCGATGACGATGGAGGACGAAGTCGGTGACGAGAGTGGGGTGGCAACGAAGGGCAAAGAAGTAAACGACGAGAGTGGGTAGCACGAGTTGGTGGGAAATTTTGGAGGACGGTGAGAAATTATTTAGCTTTATTTTTTTAAAATAACCCTTTTTTGCCCCTGCGGTTCAATCCGTAGGGCTTTCTTTTGCGGCACCGTAGGGCCAAATAAAGAGATTACATTTTTAAAAAATTTAATTTATTTATGCTCCTACGGTGGGTACCGTAGGGGCAAACAATGCCCCAATAGAGTAAACCGTAGGGGCAATAAAAAGTTGCCCCTGCGAATTTCTCTATCCGTAAGGGCAACCACTCATTGTAGTAGTGAAGGTTGTTAATGTGTATGTGTTGTGTATGTGTGTGTTCTATATTCATGTTGTATATGTGTGTTTCGACTGTCGGGGGTAAGGCTTTTATCCCATTAAGAATGTATAGAGCAGACACTCATTCGCTTGTGTTTTCATCCGTTTCAAGAAAATTTCGGCAGCACATCCCCACTGTTCTCCGAGTACACTGTAATAGAATAGATAATCATTTATGAAACAACATTGAAATGAGCATCTAATCTATCTTTATATACGAAGAACTAGCGGAAAAGTACCGACGAAATAATTCGATACGAATGAAAACACAAATGAATGCAGCTGTTTGCTTTATATATTCCTAACTTATCCAAACTGGACAAATCTATCGGTTATCAAACGATTGAATTTTCTCGTCACATAGACTACACAACGTTTATTACTACCGAACGATACCGTCCGATTTTTAAGAAGCTTCATATTGTTTTATGTCACGACGAATATCGAACGTATGTTAACCGATAGACGGGGACTAAGGCACGCTTTAATTTTCACATATGACAATCGATGAGCATATGAAAATTTCATATTATCATCGATTATCATATATACACTTATTATAAGATTTAACTTGAATTGGTTTTATATTTACGTTTCAATTTCAAGAGTTTGAAGCTTTTAGTTTAGGGTAAAGTTTTTTAAAGGTAAGGGTTTTCTTAATCAAGTTTAAGATTTTGGATTTGGTTCTGATGATAAATTTAAGATTTTGTTCTGATGTTAAATTTAAAATTAAGGTTTGGCCTTATTTAATACGAGAGATAATCATCATCATTATCACACACACGCATACAAACACACGCATATCATCATCAACATTATCTCTCTCACACACACGCATATATATATATATATATATATCATCAACATTATCATAAACACGCACACATACACACGCATATCGTCATATATATCACAAACACACACACACACACTGACACTTACACTAACACTAAAATATCCTGACCATAACTCTCACCCTTAACCCTAACCCTAAACCTAATTAACCCTAGCCCTCTATAAATTCTTCACTGAACTACCCTTAAGTATGGTTTTTCAATAAACCCTAAACCTACCCATGATCCTAACCTTAATCCTAAAGCTACCCCTAACCCTTAGCCCTAACCCTAACCAAACCCAACCCTAACCCACAACCAATCTTCTTCTTCTTCTTCCCTCACCATTACCACCAATCTCATCTAAAATAACTTTTCCCGGCCCTTCATCCGACCTACCTAGTCCTCGTCGACCTTCCCTGGCCCTTTTCCCCATCACCACAGTTACTACAGCCGCCGCCGCCACTCACATCCCCAAATAACCCCAAATTGAAGCACGGTCACCACCACCCACCACCGACCACCACCACAATCCAAAATTTCCAAATTAAAGCCTTAACCCCCAAATTAAATTTAGGAAAAATAAAATTTTAATTTGAATAAATTAACTAACCGGTTGATGAAGAGGACGGCGATCAACGTTGACAAGGAGGACACGATCGAGACGGAGATCGATCGAAGCGACGTAGGAGGTGATGGAGACGGCGCTGGAAGTGATAGGAGGTCGAAGGCGACAAGGTCGGAGGAGGGGACGAGAGGTCGGAGGAGATGACGAGAGCGGGGAAATTTTAGGGGGAAATTGGTTGGAGAATTAGGGTACTGTGAGAACGGAAAGGGGAAAATTTTAGTATTTATTTTTTTGAAATCCCTGACTCTACCCCTACGGATATATCTATAGGGCCTTATCTTACGGTACCGTAAGAACAACTACATATATTAAATTTTAACAAATTTTTATTTATATATGCTCCTACGGTTTAATACGTAGGGGCATTTGCTATCCCTACAGAGTAATCCGTAAGGACAACATAAAATTGCCCCTATGGATTTTATCATCCGTAAGGACAAGTCATTTTTGTACTAGTGTCAGACCTTACTTGGTATTGGGCCAAAGAGTGTTTAGACCAAGATTTTTTTAAATAGAGCTTTTCTCCTTAATTAGAAAATACAGGGACTTTTTGACAGGTTTTAGTTGGGCCGGAGGCTTCTCAACAATTTACCCAAAATAAAAAAGCAAACAAAATTAATGCAAACAAGGAATAAGATGTGTAAACAAACTCAGTATACCTCAGCTCTCTCAACTTCATCCTCACCTCCCTATATCAACAAAATACACCAGAATATAAAAACATTCACTCAATCCTTTCTTAATCTTATCAAATTCTACAAAAATTTCCAAAACATAAAATCCTACAAAAATTCCAAATCCTACCTAAGAATCAAAATCAACAACTAGCGGTTATCAAAATATATAAGTTAAAAATATAGATTGATGATATGCGACGAAGAGTAAGTTCATTAGCGTACAGTTGATCGGCATGCTAATAAAAACCATTTTTTTTATTTTTTTTCATTTGTTCTTGTAAACAAATAGATTCCAATCAAGTGCAAGGTTACTTTAGTGAACATTTTTCCTTATCTGGAAGCCAAATCAAGACAAAGGGCCGGTCTTTTACTGACAAAGGAACTGCATTACTAAAAACATCAGTGGCAATGAAAATCACAAGTATAACAACAAATACATAGAGAAATCAAACTGGAAAGGAAAACAACAGGAACATACAAATAAAAAGAATCAATCTTAACAGCTAAACCATGCCTTTTATTCAAACCCCCTTCAAAATATTCAATGCTACATAGAACAATTTACTTCTGGATAAACAAAAGAAACCAGTAACAGACCTAACTCATACCCAAAGATTCAATACTGCAAGTAATATCAGTTCAAAAAAAAGATGAAATAAAAATACTACAAATAATATAACAATAATAATTGAATATCAATCCCCAACATTCTAAAATTTTCAATTCTGTATTATCTCTCTATCTAAAAAAGAATGATTTGTCTCTCTATCCATAATTAGAAAGGGTAAGGCAAACAAATAATTTTCAATTCATGTTATACTACAAAATTACAAATAATAAAACAAGAATAATTCTCTCTCGCTCAGAAATGCAATACCAACAAAAACACAAAAATCACCTAAAATTCTCTTCTATCTTCCGTATATCGAAATTTTGATGAATGAAATCTAATCATGATCAAAATTTCCTTTGATTCAACAAATAAAAGGTATCCCAACTCCCTCTTTAATTCGTTGGAATTCGTTTAAGTAAATTTTGTAGTCATTGGATAATATGAACAAATATGCAGGGTACAGCGCAGACAAAAAAACTTTTAAAACATGGGTTTTTTTTTCAAAATATGGTGATTATATATTAAAATTAGTAAAATAATATAATTTAAATTATAATTAGAAAAATAGGACGGTTTATTGAAGGCAGGATCTCATAACTCGCCTTATCAGCACCCACCCCGTCCCACTCCGCCCATCGAATAAAGAGAGCAGATTCCTAGAACCCGCCCCCACCCTTCCAATAAAGAGGGCGGGAACCCGCCCTCTTTTTTATAAAGAAGAGAGCGGGTTCCTAGAACTCGCTCTCTTCATTGAGGGTGTGGGGGCAGGTTCCTAGAACCCGTCCTAAAAATTATTAAAATTTTCAAAAATTAAAATAAATCGAATATTAAATTTAAAAAAGAATTTTTTAAATCTTCGGTTTAAAAAACCCATTCTTCCAACAAATAAAGTATAAGATTGTTGTTTTTATTACAGACGTGGTGACAAGTGTTATTACTGTTTATATATAAATAATTCAATATTTAGATCATACTATAAATATGAATTTTGTATACACTCCATTAACAAAATGAATCTATCAAAAGAATTAGACACTTTGACACCCAATTGTAAAAGTATACAATTATCGCTTTTCGTTTCCCTTTCCCTTTTCCCAATCCGAGGAGGCTTGACATAAGCCTATGCCTCTTGGGGTGACTGGACGACCCTCCCATGTCTTGGATATATGGCGGCGGCGGCGTCTGCTCTTCTGCTTCGTCTTCAGTATCGTCTTGGACAGACTGTTGTTCCGTAAATCCTGAATGTGTGACAGGTGTCGGATATGTGCTGCCTCCCAACAACTGTATGTAGGACGAAAAATCTGTCTCCCAACTGGGTTGTTGTTGCGAAGAACCTGTCCCGGTTTCATGCTGCTGTTGTTGCACAAAACCTGGCCCCCAAGGCTGCGCAAAACCTGTTCCCCAAGACTGTTGTTGTTATACAAAGCCTGACCCCCAAGACAGCGGTTGTTGCGCAAAACATGTCCCCCAAGACTGTCGTTGCTCCGGTTGTTGCGCTTGTTCAATATGTCAGGATTGCTGCTGACAGTTTGGTGATCCGAACCACTGACCCCGCTGCTCTGGATCTTCCTGATGCTGCGGCTCTGGTTCCGGCTCATACTGTGGCTCTGGTGCCGGCTCATGCTGAGGCTCTAACGATGGCGATAAATGTGGAAGCATATGATATGAACCGAATATACCGCCAATATACGAGTCTACAGCAGAAAATAAAGCCTGAGTATCTGGACCAGCATCAGTCGGATATGGATCATGTATTAATGATTGTATATGATGCAACCCATGAGCCTGTCGTTACATTAAAAATAAGATATAATTATTCACTCATACCGTCGGATGTTAAAAATTAATTTAATTTAAAAAAATTAACTTACCATTCCTCGTTCCACGTGGCCTCTAGGCTCATGCTGCTGGATGTTTGGAAAGTCGTTAGGGGGAGCAGAAAGATATCTTACAGTGACACGCTTATACCATTGTAGATATGTTTCTGTAGCGTCGGTGGTTGTTTGGTCACCTATTTGCTGTAAGGTAATATTACTCTGCCTATCTTCCCATCTTAGCAAATATTGATGATGATACTCTCTCCAATCACGCTCCGCCTTTCCTCCCCACATGTCTCCCTCTTTTGTCATAGGCGCAGGCGGAGAAACAGGAATATGTTGCAATCTACTAAACTGTCACAACACCCGGTCCAGTAGGTGCATGACCACGATATTAATGCATAGTAGTGGGCATCGAGCCTGCCAAACCGGCTCTCCTTCGATACAGATGCCGGGTAATTCTTGCAGACGATCTACTGTATAAGGCGTCCAAGTGAACTGCGCAAATAATATAGTACAAAAATTATAATGAAGCTAAATTAAAATTTTTAAACAAAGTTAATTACCTAATGTATGGTTATCCGAGTCGCCTCCATGCGATCCAACTCATCTCTATAATACTTAAGTACTCGACGAGAAGCCTTATAAAATTTATTGCCACTCTACCAAGAGCCGATAGGCTTTCCAGGAACATCCACGACAGAAATATGAATGTGATCTGGGTCTTCTCATACACATGTGCTCCCATGACCAAATCTATATGTAAAGTGTCATAATATTAGAAAGAACCAATATTACAATTTTACAAATACCCAGCTATTTAAAAATATTATGTACCTGAAGTAATGTAATGCAGCCACAAATTTTATTCTTCGTAAGAGCACATGCCTTATCTAGTTCCTTGTAAAGATAGGCCAGGACCTCTGCTCCCAAAACATACTGGCCACACACATCAAAGTCCGTAAGAAACCAAAGGTATAAAGGATGGACATGTGTTGCCGATTGGTCCGGCATCAACCAAGAACCGATCATGTACAGAATGTAGGCACGTGCATGTCTATCCAAGACATCATCGGTAGCTTCATCGAGGATATTAGTAAATATATCTTTGAGCCAGTTTAAACTGATCTTATACCCCTTAGTATACCCTCCTGGTACCTGAATTTTATAATTAATTGTTAATTAATATCACTGTAACATACTTAAACTTTTGATTTTAAAAAAATACGAATTATACCTGTCTGAGAGCAGACTCAATAAATGTATCCCAATATGGATGTTCGATTTCTGGACCCACAATTGTACCTCCAATTAATCCAAGTCCATTCACCCGTAAATCAAGTAAAATGCCAATATCCTGGAGTGTGATAGTAGCCTCACCCCATCTGAGATGAAAAGTGTGAGTCTCTTTTCTCCGACGCTTAAGAAAATAGGTAACGAGACTGTGGTCGAGTTAGATATGACGAACCAATGAAGCTTTATAAAATCCGGCTCTTCGAATCAGCTCGATTATACGATAATCAGTAACTTTCCACTTGTCAGAAATATGACTGACCGCTGTAAGATTATCTCCACCCTGCAAGATATATTCATATTATTTTTAACTATTAGAATTAAAAGAAATGGGCAATTGAAACAAATTTAATAAGTTTTGAATCTTTCCTCCCCGTGTAATATATTGAAAAATCTATGCTCGTTTTAATTTACGAGCAGTGATTTGTCGAATGATTGATTCTCCATTGAAATATTTTTGAAATTACAATTACTTGAAAGATTGGGAAAGTTGGTGGGTATAGAAGGAAGTTTGGACATAGATAGTGAAAAGCAGAGCGAAGAAGTCGGGTTTTATAGGGCAAGGAGGACGTGTTCCAAGAACCCGCCATCACCTTTGCCCGCAGAAAGCTTTTGTTTTTTCTTAAAACAGAATCTCATACCCATGTGTTGTCAAATCTTCTTTTAAAAAGGAAATATGATAATATGAACCATTTTTTTGTTTTAAAAAGTAATATGAGGTGTGTTGTCAAATCTATGTTTAAAAAAGGACAATACATAGGTTTTGTTTTTTTCCAAAAAGAGTCTCAGTCTCTCTTCCAAGATCCCGCTCTCTCATTTCAACATTTCAAAAGGAGAGGGCGGGTTCTTAAAATACGCCCTCCTTCAATAATTTTCTTACCAGACACGCCCGTGACCCCTGACCCCTTTGTGTTGTCAAATCACCCGTATTTGCGAAAAAGGGATAGCGGGTTCCTAAATCCCGCTCTCTCATTTAAAAATAAGGAATCTAAATAATTTTACTTAACCCAATAGCCCGTGACTCTTAACCTAGCAGCCCATGAATCTGACCCCTTGTATTGTCAAATCGAATTTGTCAAAAGGGAATAGCGGGTTCCAAGAATCCGCCCTCTCATTTAAAAAGGAGAGGGCGGGTTCTTGGAAAACGCCCTCCTTATTATTTTAAATAATTTTACTTAATCCAAGACAAGCCCGTGACCCCTTTATCTCCTTTTGTATTGTGAAATCACCCATCTATTCCCTCCCGCAGTGTGTTGTCAAAAGGGGATAGCGGGTTCCAAGAACCCGTGACCCCTTTACCACCAAATACCTATAAAAACCTGTCATACCTCCTCTCATTTTCTCTCCATTCTGCTCCGATTTGCATATGCACCTCCTACAAAATCTCATCTGCACCCCTTCAAACGGAACCCGCCCTCTCATTTTCTCTATCCCTTTAGCTCTATCTGTCGAAATTCAAATGTATGTAAATTTAATTTAACATTTATTTAATTTTCAATGAATATAATCATTATATCAGTTGTTAACGTTTTTTATTTATTGTTGGGTTGATATTGTTTGATGCAGATAATGACAAGTTCAAGTTTATTTGTTGTATGTAAATACGATAACCAGATTGTGACAAGTGCACAAGGTCCTGAGTATATGGGCGGGTGAGCAAGAATTATGCGATTAGAATTATCAATGACTTATAATGAACTCGAGAATAAAGTGTATAAAATCACAAAATACGATCCCCGTGAAATTAAGCTTAAGTTAAGTTGTATATGGTCTCTGTTTAGTGGAAATGCATTGGTTGAAATTATAGACGATGCTTCAATATCTTCGATGATAGATTTCGGTCTGGAAAACACCCAGCATTCTTTTGAACTTTTAGGTCAGAAGGAACAATTGGAAGTATCAGATATCGCTCCAACGGGTAATTTTGATGGTAATGCTGGAGATAGTTCCTGGGGATACGGTCCGATGGTTAACGATGATACCTTTAGTCTCGGTGGATACGACTATACACATGATTATTCAAACCTTCAAACTCAAGGGTAAACATTTTATAAATCATCTTTTTGTAATACCAAAATACTAATATATTTTATATATTAAATACAAATTTTCCCAATCGACTGCTGCAGTTGCATGCACACTTGAAGAACAAAAGGAATTACCATATACAACCTTCCAAAGGTAAATCAATCTGAAACAAGTGGTGATTTTGTTTATATTCTTCGTAATACGAAAATATTAAGAAAATTTTATATAAGAAAAATTTATATACTAAACGCAAATTTTCCCATACCTCCGCATCATTCCAACACGATCTAAGTAGCGCATTCCAAGCATGTCCATCCACATCTTTCCGGTCTTTTCACCCCGAACCATCCACATTATACTGACCTCAACCATCGTATATTGCACCCGAGCCTTATGATACTGCGAGTGACATTGATATGGGTGACTGTGATAATGATGAAACTGGTGAAGGTTATCAAGAGGAGGATAGCGTGGATTATACCGCTGGATTGAATGAAGTAGCATTGATTGATGACATGGCTGCGAATAATGATTTTGTCGAATTAGAAGATCCCGGTCTCGATCCGCTGGAAGATGATAGTTGGGTAGATTTAGCCGTGGCAGAAGTAAATACTGAACCCTATTTGGAAGCGACTGTAGCAAGCGAAGATTGCGTCACTGTTGGAGATATATTTCAGGAAAAAGAAGATCTTATTTGTAAACTGAAGTCGTGGGCTATTAAAAAAATGTTACATTTAAAACCGAAGAGTCAAATAAGATGTACTATACCGTGGTATGTACGAAAGCTTCTGAATATAAGTGGAGATTGCATGCATATTGTTCCAAAAGAGCTAAAGCTTGGAAGGTCACGAAATACAACCAAGAACATACTTGTATCAATTCTATTATGTTAAAAGATCACAGGAATTGCACTTCATCTTACATTTGCTCACTAATCATGCCACAAATCCGTACAGATGTGGCGATGACTCTCCGAGAGATTCGGCTCTATGTCAGCGGAGAGCACAAAATTCAGATTTCGTATGTGAAGGCATGGGATGCTCGTAGAAAGCCGTTATGCAAGATATTTGGGGATTGGAAAAGTTTATACAACTCACTGGTCCCTTTTATGGAAGCCATGAAAGTATCAAATCCGGGGTCCGTATACCGATTAAAAACCACAGAAACAGATGTCGATGGTTGTGTCAGGTTTCAAAGAATTTTCTGGTGCTTTTCTCCATGTGCGGCTGGTTTCACATAATGTCGGCCGGTATTGTGCGTGGATGGGACATATCTATATGGTAAGTACAGAGGTTGCATGTTAATTGCTACAGGTGTTGATGCTAATAACGGTATATTTCCGTTGGGATTTTTTATTGTCGAGGGTGAAAATACATCATCCTGGTCATGGTTTTTTCGTCAACTCAAAAGTATCCCATCTGTTATTGATAAAAAAAGATTTATGCATCATATCTGATAGACATCTAGGAATACTAGCTGCAATGAGAGCTGTATTTCCGACGACACCACATAGGTTTTGCCTGCGGCACTTCAGACAAAATTTGATAGAAAATTTAAAAATTTAGATCTACATAAGCTTATATACAAAGCCGGTGAAGCGTCTGGCCCTAATGTTCATGACATGTACATGACGAAAATTGGAGAGATGAGTCAAGCAGCGAAAGCGTGGTTAGATGAGTATCCAGTACGCATGTGGATACAAGTACATGATAATGAGTGCAGATATCTACTAATGACCACTAATATGTCTGAAAGCTTCAACGGGGTCCTTAAAGGTGTTAGAGGCTTACCGATACAAGGGTTAATTGTTCGAACCTTTTCAGAGTGAATACTCACTTTGTGCAAAGAAGGGAAAAGTCTTTAACGGTGGAGACTCCACTCATCGCGTATTACGAAAATATATTCCGGAAAAGAGAGCGCAGATCACAATACTACAAATCTGAAAGGTTTGACACAGCGGAGTTTCAAGTTACGGGGAGTAATGGGAATCAATATACCATAAATTTTAGAGATGAAGGGCTCTCTTCTTGCACATGTGGTGTTTTTCAGCAACAACATTTACCTTGTGCCCACGCAATTGCTGTTGTGAGCAGCATGCATAACTCGCATTACAATTTTGCTTTCCGTTACTATACAGTTTCCAATTACCAAGGTGCATACGATCCAAAATTTCATCCTATACCAGAAAGTCGCTGTTGTCACTATTATACTGGGAACAGACAAACACTGACTGTATTACCGCTGGACAAAAATATAGGATCCGGAAGACCTAAGGTGCGTCGAGATCGAATAACAATGGATGTCGATCCTCAGCAAAGACACGACAGATGTAGCCTATGCAAACAATCAGGTCATTATAGGACCGGATGTTCAGGACAGTAATAGGGGTAGGACCTTCAAGATCGTGAGGAAGCAACGGAAGGAAAATCAGTTAGCGCTTGTAAAGAAACTTGTACAATTTACATTTTAGTATGATATGATTTTTTTGTATTATTCTTTTGATGGATTCATTTTGTTAATGAAGTGTATACAAAATTCATATTTATAGTATGATCTAAATATTAAATTACTTCTATATAAACAGTAATAACACTTGTCACCAGGTTCGTAACAAAAACAACAATCTTATACTTTATTCGTCGGAATAAAGGATTTTTGTAACCGAGAATTAAAAAAAAATCTTTTTTAAATTTTATATCGATTTATTTTAATTTTTTAAAATTTTAACAATTTTTAGGACGGGTTCCTAGAACCCGCCCCCACCCTCCCAACGAAGAGGGCGGAACCCTCCCTCTTCATTAGGAGGATGGGGACGGGTTCTAGGAACCCGCTCTCTTTATTCCATAGGGACGGAGTGGGATGACGTGGGGCTGATAAGGCGGGTTATGAGATCCCGCCTTCAATAAACCGTCCTATTGTGCTAATTATAATTTAAATTATATTATTTTACTAATTTTAATATATAAACACCCTATTTCGAAGAAAAAAAAACCTAAAAGCATACGGTTGAAATTGCATAAAGAGCAATATTACTTGCAAAACTGATGTTAAAACGTTAAAAGGCAAAAAAGTATATGATGATGCTCGGCACTGAACACTCCCCAGATCATGACATGTAACACCTTAGGATGTGTTAGTGACTAATTATATTTAAATAAAGGGTTTTTAATGAAAAGTTTACCAAATTGTGTTTTAAATATTTTTCCTAATTTAATAAATATTTTTCCAAAATTTTCCTAGGCTTGCACACACATGTGCATGTAAACTAGGGTTTTTAGAATGAGTTTTACCATGGTGGGTTAATCATGGGATTAAGTCTTTTGGGTTTAAATTAAGTTAATTAGTTAAGTAATAGTTACTTTAATTTGAATTTGTTAGGGTGTTGACTTGTGTGAGAGAGAGAGAGTGCATCAAGGCTTTAGGCCATGCTTGCAATTAATGAAGAGAGAGAGAGGAGGGTTGACATTGGGTGATGCTTTGTTTCCTCTCATTTCCTTGTTTTCTCTCAACTCACACACACACACACACACTTACCTCTCAGCTCCAGCAGCAAGCACTCACAGCAGCAACTGAAGCAACAGCAGCAGCAGGAGCCAGAAGCAGTAGCAGCAGCAGCAGAGAACAGTAGCAGCAGCAACAGTGAGCAGCAAGCACAGCAGCAGCAACCACAGCCTCTTCCTTGCACTTCTTCTTCTTCCTTCAGCTCCCTAGGGTTAAGTATGAGGTATATTTCCTAAACTCACTCCCTAGTTTGCTTGTTTAGGGTAGTTTTGCTTCGATTAGTGGTTTTTGGTGCGATTTAGTGCGATTTGAGGCGTTTAGTGAGAACCTTGGCCAAGTGTGGTGTGAATTGGTTTCAGTAGGATGATAGAGGTTTGTTGAGACCATATTAACCTAGTTTAACCCCAATTGCACTAAAATACCACCAATTTCCCTAATTGATGCGAATTCGTCGTTTTAAGGCAAAACTGAGTTTTCAGGAACTGCTTTTGACCCGATGAGTTCAGAATGAAATTGAGAAGACTGCAGTATAGTGGATAGGTGCTGATACCCTAGATTTAACCCGACCCCCTAACGCCTACAGTTGGCCGCCAATTAATTCATTCTGGCCGCCAATTGCGGCCAGATGGGTAGGGTTTGGGTTAGGGTTTGGTCCTGTAGGTGTCTGCTAATGTGTGTAGTGTTGTGGTATATATATTTTTGTAATTTAAGTTCTGTATATAAATCTGGGACTAAATACCTGTTTTGCCGTTTTTCTAAACCTTCGCGACACGCGTGATACGTGAGTGGGTTTGGGGTTTCTGCGTATCGCGATGCGTCAGGGTAGTTTCAGGCGCGTGATCACACGTTTTAGCGTATCGCGCACACGCGCGATTGGTTTGTGACACGGGTTTCTAGTTTGACCGTGATATCACGTTTTTGTGAAATTGAGCTTATGTGTGATATATGTTATGTGATTGTAGGTTCGCAGGCGAGTGAGACGGACGCTGCGAAGAAAGGGAAGCAAGTCGTCGGCTACACTTAGCGCGAGACTTCGGTGAGTAGATTTCACATCTACGGGGATATCGCCAGCATGGCGTTATGCGTCAGGGCTGATAGGACCTTATTATTATTATATGTTGCATTTACCTCATGTACTGTCATTGCATATTGCATTCCCTGCTGTATGTATGCTTAGAATTGATAGAACACCGCACTATTACTAATGGTTCATGTTGCACGAGCACAAAACTACATGCTACACACACACCGTTAGTAATTGCCATGATACACTCACTGTAGAACTGCCATGATTATATTGCTGGAGTTCATTTCATATATGATTCGATATGACTTTCATGGAAATTGGGAGCTGCATGATATCTTTAAAAACGGGAACTAATTTTAAAAGCGTTTTCCCCTATACCTATACCGTGGATTGATGTACATGGCACATCGCATTGGATTTACTTCTTGGTGTTGGATTTTCATGTGATTTCTGGTTTTGAGGACCGTGGGATTTTTAAGAAAAGATGCACTATTTGAAAACCCGGTTCTTCATGATATGATATTTTGGTGCGTCCACCACGCATTTTCTCGGTGCTGAGACGTGTGCTTGAAACCCGATTCGAGGAGATGGATGATCCGTTTGCGGGTTCGTGGTGGACCCGGTATGGTTCCCCGGGGCGAGAAATGTTTTTCGTGGAGTAGACGATGAGCCTGGCAGGGTGGCGAGTACCTACCGGTGATTGGTTAGACCTGGCGGTTATCCGGAGGATACCGACCAGAGTCGAGAGATGGATGCGGGATGATCCGTACTGCCGGGGCCGAGGGCCGATACCGCAGACGGAGCCCGTGGGCTGATCCGGACTGACGGAGCCCGATATATGAGGATTTGGGTGTCGATGCTGGACACGAGTATTTCATGATGTTTTGGGTGCCGATGTTGGGCACTCGTGATTTCTCAGAGGTTTACAGGATTTGAGGGCCGAAGGGTGTGCCGGCGCCTGAGTTATTTGGGATTTGGGTGCAGTTGTGGGCACCGATTGTTTTCCACGTTGATATTCCGTGTAGATGTTGTTTATCCCATGCTCAGCATTGATTACCATATATCTCATCCTGTAGTTATTTTACCTGATGGAGCATCTGCATGATTATTGCACATACTGCTATCACACATTGATATTATCTGCTGGCATTTGTTAGAGTAGCGCAGTACGCGCATGCTCGCGATTACCTTTATATGTTATCTCTATTCACGAGTTGGCAACTCACCCCCGTTGTGCCACAGTATTTGCAGGTTGCCCTCAGCATAGTCGCGGCAGGCTGTCTTTTGCATCTTTTGGCTACAGATACCACTACAGTTGCGGTGAGGGCTGTTTTGCATTTAGGTGGGTTGTGGTATTCTGAGTACTTTTATTGTATCCCTTTTGTATCTAGTACTCTCCATCTACCATTTATGTACTGGACTTACATATTGTGTGAGGACGATGATGTATATTTTGTATTCTGTTGTCGAGCTCGTAGGAGTCGACTGTTTTTATATGCAGTTTATATTCTGTGATGTCTACTTATTGTTATTCTTCGCTACGGCGTCGTATATTATTCGTGTGATGTTGGTTTCCGCCATTGGGCATGATGGCTCCCGTTTGGGAATGTTCCATTTCATTATATTTCATTTCACTCATATTCTGTTTTGTACCCGGTCTCGGGGCTACTTTTACAAAGGAAATGCTGCCAAAATTATTCAAATGATTAAGTAACTTAAAAAGGAACTTATTGAATTATTTAAGGTTTTCTAAAAGCTTTAGCTAAATGTTTTCAACACTCACTATTTTTTTAAATGGTTTTGATTTCTGGGTTCGGCTTACTTAGTCGCGTTACGCCTGTAGACGTAGCGTGGTTAAGTGCCGGTCACGAGTCGAAATACTTGGGTCGTGACAAAGTTGGTATCAGAGCGTAGGTTTTACCTTCGGAGTGTAGGATGACCCTGGTATGATGGAGTAGGTAGCTGCAGCAGGGTAGCGTAGCGTGTGTATGTTCCGCGGCATACTCACGACACGGTACTCCGCCTAAGCGACCTTAGGACTTATTGGTTTAAATTCCTTCTTGAGTATATACATTCTTGTGATTCGATTTCCGTGTTCTTATCGAATCCTAATTTTCTTTCAGCCATTATGCCGCCAAAGACTACGAGGGCGCAGAGAGCGGTCGCGAGGGCCGAGATTCGAGTTGACTCGTCCGAGACGAGGACTGGTCCGGGCAGTACGCCGGTTGTACCCGAGCAGGCTGTTCCTGCCGTGACAGATCAGATCGCCACGCTAGGGGCTGGTATGCAGGAGATGCGCCAGATGGTGGGATCTAGCATGCAGGAGATGCGCCAGATGATAGGATCGCTAGTTGAGACGCTTCGAGCGCAGCGACCAGAGGTAGCTCCAACCGTTCCAGAGACCGCGATGGTACCTACCGCACAGCCAGTTGCCCCTGCGGCTACGGAGGTGATTACGGTGTCGCTATCAGAGTTCATAAGGCTGAAGCCTCCGGTCTTCACAGGCACCGATACAGCCGAGGACCCACAGTCTTTCATCGACAGGATGGCCCGGATATGCCGTTCCCTCAGATGCGCAGATATGAGATGGGTTGAGTTCGCGAGCTTTCGCCTGGAAGGTCTTGCTCAGAAGTGGTGTGATTCAGTTGAGAAGGGCAGAGCAGCAGGTCTTCCTCCTATGACCTGGACGGAGTTTGTGACAGTATTTCTAGCCCTTTTCCTTCCCCAGAGTGTTAGGGACGCCCGAGCACACAGATTTGAGTCCTTGCGCCAGACGCCAGGGATGACAGTGGCAGAGTATGACGTGCTGTTTACAGAGCTAGCAGTCTATGCCCCATATTTAGTGGCTACCGAGGAGTTGCGAGTCAAGAGATTTGTTCGAGGCTTGCTTACACCACTGTTCCTCACGATCAGCGCGCAGCACTACGAGACCTATGCAGCAGCTGTAGACGCGGCCCTAGTAGTCGAGGAGCACCTTGCTGAGACTTCGGTAGTTCCAAAGCCGAAGAGAGTTCGTACCAGTATATCCGCACGGAGGCAGTCATTCAGACGCCGCGACAGGTATCGTTCTAGTACGAGGAGTAGCAGAGATTCGGGACGAGGCCAGATGTATAGTTCGTATCCCCAGGAGAGTCAGCAGTCGCCGCGAGGTTGCTTTAGGTGCGGCAGTCTACTTCACCTCGTTAGAGATTGTCCTGAGATACACCGGAGGGAGGCGGCAGCACCGCATGTTACCTTACCACCTTCACCACCCCAGAGGGCGTTGCCTGTTGTACCTACCGTTGCTCCACGCCAGACTCATACACAGCGAGGTCGTGGGCGTGGAGGAGTTGCTCAGAGAGGACGGGATGACCAAGGCAGAGGGTAGTCAGTCGCAGGTGGTGGACAGGCGCGGGTTTTTGCTTTGACGCATCAGGACGCGCAGGCGTCCAATGCAGTGGTTTCAGGTATCCTTCATGTATGTACTGTTGATGCACACGTATTGTTCGATCCCGGATCCACGCACTCGTACGTATCCACACACTTCGTGCCGAGTTTGGTAGAGAGTCCGGTTTGCTTGATCAGCCGCTTGTTGTGACCACTCCTGTGGGAGAGTCGTTTGTTGCTAGGCACGTGTTCTGATCCTGTACCGTCTGTATTGACGAGAGAGAGTTGCCTGTCGACTTGATCCTTCTAGAGATGTTGGACTTCGACGTTCTTTTGGGCATGGATTGGTTAGCCACGTGCTATGCTTCTGTGGACTGCCGTGAGAAGACAGTTAGATTCTGCTTTCCCGGTGAGTCGGTTTTTGTTGTGTTGGGGGACCGTGGTGCCGCCCCTCACAGTGTGATTTCTTCTTTTCGCGCTGGACAGCTTTTGAGGAAGGGATGTCAGGGATTTCTCGCCTATGTTTGCGATGCTAGTGCTACACAGGTTCCATTGGATCAGGTTCCGGTTGTTAGCGAGTTCCCTGATGTGTTCCCTGACGAGCTTCCTGGGCTACCGCCCGAGCGCGACATTTCTTTCTGTATTGATTTGGTTCCTGGCACGGGGCCTGTTTCCATACCGCCTTATCGGATGGCCCCGGCGGAACTTCAAGAGTTGAAGGGTCAGTTGCAAGATTTGTTGGATAAGGGACTTATTCGACCCAGTGTTTCTCCTTGGGGTGCTCCAGTCCTGTTCGTCAAGAAGAAGGACGGCAGTTTGCATCTGTGTATCGACTACCGCCAGCTGAACAGGGTGACAGTGCGGAACAGGTATCCTTTGCCGCGCATCGACGATTTGTTTGACCAGCTTCAGGGGGCAGGGTACTTTTCGAGGATCGATTTACGATCGGGCTATCATCAGCTGCGGGTTCGACAGGAGGACATTCCCAGGACAGCTTTCCGTACGCGCTACGGCTATTATGGGTTTTTGGTGATGTCGTTCGGACTCACCAATGCGCCAGCAGCATTCATGGACTTGATGAACCGTATTTTCCGGCCATATTTGGATCTGTTCATCATAGTCTTCATTGACGATATCTTGGTGTATTCCCGGAGTAGTGAGGAGCACGAGCAGCACCTGCGGATTACACTGCAGACTTTGAGGGAGCACCAGTTTTATGCAAAATTCTCCAAGTGTGCTTTTTGGCTGGACAGCGTAGACTTCTTGGGGCATGTGATCTCACGAGACGGTATATGTGTAGACCCGAGGAAGATCGAGACCGTTCAGCGTTGGCCCAGACCCACATCGGTTACAGAGATTCGCAGCTTTTTGAGGTTGGCCGGTTACTACAGGCGATTTGTGCAGGACTTCTCCAGTATTGCTACCCCTTTGACCGGGTTGACCCGGAAGGGAGTCCCTTTCGATTGTACGGAGGAGTGCGAGCACAGTTTTCAGCAGTTGCGGACTCGGATGACGACGGCACCGGTGTTATCATTACCGTCATGCTCAGGCAGGTTTGTGGTCTATTGTGATGCCTCTCGAGTGGGGCTAGGGTGCGTTTTGATGCAGTACGACAGGGTGATCGCGTATGCCTCGCGACAATTGAAGAAACATGAACAAAACTACCCCACTCATGACTTGGAGATGGCTGCAGTGGTCTTTGCACTTAAGATCTGGCGACATTACCTATACGGCGAGTCGTGCCAGATATTCACGGATCACAAGAGTCTAAAATATATATTTCAGCAGCGGGACCTGAACCTTAGACAACGCCGATGGATTGAATTAGTGAAGGATTATGACTGCGAGATCCTGTACCACCCGGGCAAGGCGAATGTAGTGGCGGATGCGTTGAGCAGGAGGCCTGGGGGTAGTCTATCTTATTTGAGCGCGGTACGGGGACAGTCGTCGGCAGATTGGCAGATATTATGCGACAGCCGAATACAGTTCGAGTTCACGCCGATTGGAGGACAGATAGCACATGTCCGTGCATGCCCACAGTTAATCGATCGTATACGTGAGGCACAGCTCAGAGATGACCGATGTTCGGAGATCATGGCACGGATTGGACGGGGCAGATTTTCCGAGTTCGTGATCGATGATCAGGGGGTACTACGGTTTGGAGTTAGACTGTGCGTACCAGATGCTGAGGGACTGCGGCGCGAGATTCTTGAGGAGGCACATCGATCGATGTACAGCGTCCATCCCGGTTCCACCAAGATGTATCATAATATGAGAGATGTTTACTGGTGGGACGGAATGAAGAGGGACATCGCAGATTTCGTGTCGAGATGCCTGACTTGTCAGCAAGTCAAGGCTGAGCACCAGAGGCCCGCGGGAGAGCTACAGCCATTACCCATTCCGGAGTGGAAATGGGAACAGATTTCGATGGATTTCGTTGTGGGTCTACCCAGGACTAGTCGAGGGTATGACTCCATCTGGGTGATCGTGGATCGTTTGACGAAGGCGGCTCACTTTCTACCAGTGAAGACGACTTTCGGATTTACTCAGTATGCCCAGATCTATATCGACGAGATTGTGCGACTACACGGAGTCCCGACGTGTATTGTGTCCGACAGAGGCACCCAGTTTACCAGTAGACTATGGCAGAGGCTTCAGGAGGCTTTGGGCACTCGCTTGAGTTTCAGCACAGCATTTCATCCGCAGACCGACGGACAGTCAGAGCGGACCATTCAGACCCTCGAGGACATGCTCAGAGCTTGTGTATTAGATTTCGGAGGTAGCTGGGATCACCACTTGCCCTTGGTAGAGTTCTCCTACAACAACAGCTACCAGGAGACCATTCAGATGGCACCGTTTGAGGCTCTCTATGGGAGGAGATGTAGATCACCCGCCTGTTGTACAGAGCTCAGTGAGGGCAGTATCTTAGGGCCACAGATTGTTGAGGAGACGACCGCGAAGATCCAGTTGATTCGCGATAGGATGAGAGCAGCGCAGAGTAGGCAGAGATCTTATGCGGACCGTCGGCGGCGCCGGCTTGAGTTTTCTGTTGGTGATCATGTTTTCTTGAGGGTCTCCCCTATGAAAGGTGTGATGAGGTTTGGGAAGAAGGGGAAGCTCAGTCCCAGGTATGTGGGCCCCTTCGAGATCCTCGAGCGTGTTGGTACAGTAGCCTACCGTTTAGCCCTTCCGCCCAGCTTTCCAGATGTGCACCCCATATTTCATGTCTCGATGCTCCGCAGATATCTTCATGATCCTTCGCATGCGATTCAGCACCCGACGATCCAGCTTGAGCGCGACCTTTCCTATGCAGAGCAGCCGGTGATGATCTTGGATTGACAAGTGAAAAAATTGAGATCGAAGGACATCCCATCAGTTAAAGTACTTTGGCGTGGTCAGAACCGTGAGGAGATCACTTGGGAGACCGAAAGCGAGATGATGAAGACGTATCCCCATCTTTTTGAAGGTGCGTTTAGTTAGATTTTGAAATTCGGGGACGAATTTCTTTAAGGGGGAGAGATTGTAACAACTTAGGATGTGTTAGTGACTAATTATATTTAAATAAAGGGTTTTTAATGAAAAGTTTACCAAATTGTGTTTTAAATATTTTTCCTAATTTAATAAATATTTTTCCAAAATTTTCCTAGGCTTGCACACACATGTGCATGTAAACTAGGGTTTTTAGAATGAGTTTTACCATAGTGGGTTAATCATGGGATTAAGTCTTTTGGGTTTAAATTAAGTTAATTAGTTAAGTAATAGTTACTTTAATTTGAATTTGTTAGGGTGTTGACTTGTGTGAGAGAGAGAGAGTGCATCATGGCTTTAGGCCATGCTTGCAATTAATGAAGAAAGAGAGGAGGGTTGACATTGGGTGATGCTTTGTTTCCTCTCATTTCCTTGTTTTCTCTCAACTCACACACACACACACACTTACCTCTCAGCTCCAGCAGCAAGCACTCACAGCAGCAACTGAAGCAACAGCAGCAGCAGGAGCCAGAAGCAGTAGCAGCAGCAACAGTGAGCAGCAAGCACAGCAGCAGCAACCACAGCCTCTTCCTTGCACTTCTTCTTCTTCCTTCAGCTCCCTAGGGTTAAGTATGAGGTATATTTCCTAAACTCACTCCCTAGTTTGCTTGTTTAGGGTAGTTTTGCTTCGATTAGTGGTTTTTGGTGCGATTTAGTGCGATTTGAGGCGTTTAGTGAGAACCTTGGCCAAGTGTGGTGTGAATTGGTTTCAGTAGGATGATAGAGGTTTGTTGAGACCATATTAACCTAGTTTAAGCCCAATTGCACTAAAATACCACCAGTTTCCCTAATTGATGCGAATTCGTCGTTTTAAGGCAAAACTGAGTTTTCAGGAACTGCTTTTGACCCGATGAGTTCAGAATGAAATTGAGAAGACTGCAGTATAGTGGATAGGTGCTGATACCCTAGATTTAACCCGACCCCCTAACGCCTACAGTTGGCCGCCAATTAATTCATTCTGGCCGCCAATTGCGGCCAGATGGGTAGGGTTTGGGTTAGGGTTTGGTCCTGTAGGTGTCTGCTAATGTATGTAGTGTTGTGGTATATATATTTTTGTAATTTAAGTTCTGTATATAAATCTGGGACTAAATACCTGTTTTGCCATTTTTCTAAACCTTCGCGACACGCGTGATACGTGAGTGGGTTTGGGGTTTCTGCGTATCGTGACGCGTCAGGGTAGTTTCAGGCACGTGATCACACGTTTTAGCGTATCGCGCACACGCGCGATTGGTTTGCGACACGGGTTTCTAGTTTGACCGTGATATCACGTTTTTATGAAATTGAGCTTATGTGTGATATATGTTATGTGATTCTAGGTTCGCAGGCGAGTGAGACGGACGCTGCGAAGAAAGGGAAGCAAGTCGTCGGCTACACTTAGCGCGAGACTTCGGTGAGTAGATTTCACATCTACGGGGATATCGCCCGCATGGCGTTATGCGTCAGGGCTGATAGGACCTTATTATTATTATATGTTGCATTTACCTCATGTACTGTCATTGCATATTGCATTCCCTGCTGTATGTATGCTTAGAATTGATAGAACACCGCACTATTACTAACGGTTCATGTTGCACGAGCACAAATCTACATGCTACACACACACCGTTAGTAATTGCCATGATACACTCACTGTAGAACTGCCATGATTATATTGCTGGAGTTCATTTCATATATGATTCGATATGACTTTCATGGAAATTGGGAGCCGTATGATATCTTTAAAAACGGGAACTAATTTTAAAAGCGGTTTCCCCTATACCTATACCGTGGATTGATGTACATGGCACATCGCATTGGATTTACTTCTTGGTGTTGGATTTTCATGTGATTTCTGGTTTTGAGGACCGTGGGATTTTTAAGAAAAGATGCACTATTTGAAAACCCGGTTCCTCGTGATATGATATTTTGGTGCGTCCACCACGCGTTTTCTCGGTGCTGAGACGTGTGCTTGAAACCCGATTCGAGAAGATGGATGATCCGTTTGCGGGTTCGTGGTGGACCCGGTATGGTTCCCCGGGGCGAGAAATGTTTTTCGTGGAGTAGACGATGAGCCTGGCAGGGTGGCGAGTACCTACCGGTGATTGGTTAGACCTGGCAGTTATCCGGAGGATACCGACCAGAGTCGAGAGATGGATGCGGGATGATCCGTACTACCGGGGCCGAGGGCCGATACCGCAGACGGAGCCCATGGGCTGATCCGGACTGACGGAGCCCGATATATGAGGATTTGCGTGTCGATGCTGGACATGAGTATTTCATGATGTTTTGGGTGCCGATGTTGGGCACTCGTGATTTCTCAGAGGTTTACAGGATTTGAGGGCCGAAGGGTGTGCCGGCGCCTGAGTTATTTGGGATTTGGGTGCAGTTGTGGGCACCGATTGTTTTCCACGTTGATATTCCGTGTAGATGTTGTTTATCCCATGCTCAGCATTGATTACCATATATCTCATCCTGTAGTTATTTTACCTGATGGAGCATCTGCATGATTATTGCACATACTGCTATCACACATTGATATTATCTGCTGGCATTTGTTAGAGTAGCGCAGTACGCTCATGCTCGCGATTACCTTTATATGTTATCTCTATTCACGAGTTGGCAACTCACCCCCGTTGTGCCACAGTATTTGCAGGTTGCCCTCAGCATAGTCGCGGCAGGCTGTCTTTTGCATCTTTTGGCTACAGATACCACTACAGTTGCGGTGAGGGCTGTTTTGCATTTAGGTGGGTTGTGGTATTCTGAGTACTTTTATTGTATCCCTTTTGTATCTAGTACTCTCCATCTACCATTTATCTACTGGACTTAGATATTGTGTGAGGACGATGATGTATATTTTGTATTCTGGTGTCGAGCTCGTAGGAGTCGACTGTTTTTATATGCAGTTTATATTCTGTGATGTCTACTTATTGTTATTCTTCGCTACGGCGTCGTATATTATTCGTGTGATGTTGGTTTCCGCCGTTGGGCGTGATGGCTCCCGTTTGGGAATGTTCCATTTCATTATATTTCATTTCACTCATATTCTGTTTTGTACCCGGTCTCGGGGCTACTTTTACAAAGGAAATGCTTCCAAAATTATTCAAATGATTAAGTAACTTAAAAAGGAACTTATTGAATTATTTAAGGTTTTCTAAAAGCTTTAGCTAAATGTTTTCAACACTCACTATTTTTTTTAAATGGTTTTGATTTCTGGGTTCGGCTTACTTAGTCGCGTTACGCCTGTAGACGTAGCGTGGTTAAGTGCCGGTCACGAGTCGAAATACTCGGGTCGTGTCTTGACACATGGCAGATGACACGTCCTAGGGCTTGCGGGAAAGGAGCAGGAATAGTACATTGGAAGAATGGCCCGGGCCTTCGACCCGAGGATGTTCCGGACCTTCAGTGGCCTTCCCGACCACTCCTGTGCCCGCCTTATAAACAACCATTGGCTCGCCTCCAAGCTCTCCTGCATGCTGAGTTCCTTCAGCCCTCCTTGCTCGCCTCCGAGCTATCACATGAACCAAGCCTACTCGGCCTCCCGCTCGCCTCCGATCCACCCGTCGAGCTTATATTCTTCGGTCTCATTGACCGACCCATAGCACCGATCACAGGCATCTCCGCGAATCTCGCCTGACGCAAGATATCCGCCGCCCACGATCCCGCGTTCCACGCCATCTCATTCCCTCATTAACGAGCGCATCTCGTCATTAATGGGAAATCCCTCCTTTCACGCAGGCGTAATGCCAGGGGCGTAACGACCAGCATGAATCTCGCGCCCGCCAGCCCACGGCTGCCACTATATAAACCCCTCTCTCAGACGACTCAGGTAACGCAATTTTACCCCAATAAGCCGCTGCTCTGCCCATTTAGCCCGTCTAACTTGATCGTCGGAGGGTCCTCGGTGGCACAACCACCCAGGACTTCCTTGCAGGTAGCTCGGCTCTATCCACTTCAAGCCCATTGAGATCCACACGCACCAAAGGGAAACCCTCAGACCCAATCTCAGTCGCTCATCACCACTCGCTGCGGATCAACGGAAGGTAGCATCTAGAGGAGATCCAAAGCTCCATCAGTTGGCGCCGTCTGTGGGAAATTATAGTTCCACTCAACAAAAGTTCACCTTCGGATCTCGAACATATGGCGAGTGATCACCGCGATGACCCAAGCTCCAGCCGCCGTCCTCCCCATAACGGAGACGCGGGTGGATCCCCTCCTCCCCTGAACGCCATTCATACCCTATCGGCTCGGATAGATCGGCTCGCGTTCGTCGTGGATGCGCTTGTCCGCGTCCAAATGGTGGGACAAGCTCCCCAAGTCACCGTTCCCCTACCTCGGGAGCGACACATGGGGAGAGAAGACACTACCCACGCCGGCACTTCTGGGCGCCGCTTCGCTATCTCGGGCGGCCACAGATCCCCCGTGGCGACCAACTCGATGACCCGGTGGGCGCCTCACAGCTCCACACCGAGGTCTCTTGCCAGGGCACCCGCCCTGAGGCCCATCACACTCCTGTCCCTCCCGAGGAGGTGTCGGTCAGGTCGCCTGCTCCCAGGCATGACCGGCGCCCCTCCCTCGATAGGGTCGCACGGACGGGACTCACCACGGTAGCTCGAAAACGAACTCGCCAGGGGGCCTAAGGAACCTTATCGAACGGAACCGAAGCCGCGGCCAGGCGCAGGTCGCCAGCAGCAGAGGCCATAAATCAGAGTATGCCGAATCGTCAGGATACCACAACTGAATTGACGCCCTCGAAAAGAAGATTGAAGGCATACATCGGGAAAATCGTCCTTCAAGCGACGGGGCTAAATATGCCGCCGACTCGCTCAAGAAGCCCTTCACCAAAGAGCTACTCGCCGTCCACATCTCCTCCCGGAACAAGCCCCCGAAGGTCTCCCTCTTCGACGGAAAGTCCGACCCGAAAAACCATTTTGACGCGTTCATAGTCGGGATGAGTTTCCAGGACAATTCTGTCGCTGCACAATGCCGTGCTTTCCCCGCCACTCTCATCCGCTCTGGAAGAGACTGGTTTCGAGGACTCGCGCCATGCTCGATCTCTACCTTCGATGAGCTGGCCACCCAATTCCTCGGTCATTTCGTCGGGAACAGACGGCAGAAGCGGATCGTTGATCATCTCTTCACCATAAAGAGCGGGGACAAAGAATCCTTCAAAAGATACGCCACCCGCTTCTACAACGCTCTCCTTGAGGTCCTAGAGCACCGGGACGAGACGGTCATTACGGCCGTTAGGTCGGGTCTTAGGCAAAAGGAGTGGCTACGCTCCTTTGCATTAGCGCAACCTAAGACCATGGCTGAGGTAAAGGCTTGGACCGAACGTGAGATCCAGCTTGAGTCCGAGGTGAACGCCAACCTACCCAGGACAGAGCAAGCAGATCAGAAGAAAAGGATCAGGGAGGAGAAAAAGAAGATTGAGCGGCCAAAACCCTACTCCCCAAAGTTTCAGGAGTACACTCCGCTCAACGTCTCCCAGACGGAACTGTTGGAGGAGGAAAAAGGCGAGAGCTTCTTCAAACTCCCCCCAGTCTCGAATAGGGCAGCCAAGCATACCCGGAGCCCCTACTGTGCTTTCCACAGGTCGCAGGGCCACCCCACCGAGAACTGCAAGCAGCTCCAAGACTACATCGAGGAGTTGATCCACTCAGGGCACCTAGCAAGGTACTTGCGAGACAAGCGGCAAGTTGACCGTGAGCAAGAGCACCATCCCCCTCCCGGCGAGTTGACAATCGGCCAAATCATGGTCGTGTCAGCGGGGGGTACGACGGGGACCGACGAAACGCGGCACCCCTTACCCGTCGAGGGGACTGGCAGCCCAAAGAAGAGGGCTAAAGCGGTCGAGCCGATCATCTTTACCGACGACGACCTCCATGGGATATCCCTGCCTCACAACGACCCTCTGGTGATCACAGCCCGGGTCCACCGCTACGAAGTGCAGAGGATATTGGTTGACACGGGAAGCTCGGCGGATATTCTCTTTTATGACTGCTTTCTACGTATGGGACTCACCCCGTCGGACCTAAGGCCGACCGCCCACATCCTGTCGGGGTTCACCAACCACTCCATCCTGGCGGAAGGGGTAATCACCCTCCAACTTAACATCGGGGAGACAGACCGTACGCGGACCGTGCCTGTGGAGTTTATCGTCACGAGAATTCCATCAGCCTACAACATCCTCCTAGGTCGCCCGACACCAAACTCCCTCCGGGCCCAGATATCGACCTACCACCTAGCGATGAAGTTCCCACCCACCTAGCGATGAAGTTCCCACTCGACCAAGGTGGGATAGGTCGGGCCTACGGGAACCAACGAACCTTAAAGGTTTGCTTCACAGCAACATCTACGTTTGAGCGGCCAAGCAATGACCTTGAGGGCAAAGATGATATCAAGGGTTCCCTGGATACTCGAGACGAGCAAAAAGAGGTCCGAGGAACCCCAGTGGAACCACTGACTGAGGTCCCTCTTGCGGAGGGGGACAATGAGCGAACCGTCCAGATCGGGTCACTCTTGACGAGGAATCGCTGAGACAACCTGATCCACTTCCTCATAAATAACTCGGATGTATTCACCTGGGTGCCTGCCGACATGCCTGGGATTGACCTCAAAATCATATCACATAAGCTTGGAGTGGACCCTACGGTCTGGCCCGTCAGGCAGAAAAAGCGAAGTTTCGCCCCGATCAAACAAAAAGCGATCGGGGACGAGGTAGACAGGCTCCTCGCGGCCAACTTCATTCGAAATGTTCCTTACTCATAATGGTTGGCAAATGTAGTCATGGTTAAAAAGTCTAGCGGGAAGTGGTGCATGTGCGTCGACTTCACTGACCTCAACAAGGCCTGTCCGAAAGACAACTATCCCCTCCCTCGGATAGATCAGCTCGTCGACAGTTCGACAGGCCATGAGCTACTTAGCTTCATGGATGCTTTCTCCGGCTACAACCAGATCCGTATGAATCCGGCGGACGAGGATCTCACCGCATTCACAACGGACTGGGGGTATACTGCTATAAGGTGATGCCCTTCGGCCTCAAAAACGCCGGGGCTACGTACCAACGCTTGGTTAATCGGATTTTCAAGCCATAGATCAGCAGGAACATGGAGGTTTACGTCGATGACATGCTCATCAAATCGACCTCATCAGATGAACACGTCAAGGATCTGGGCGAGGCCTTCGATGTCCTCCATAAATACAAGATGAAACTGAACCCCGCCAAGTGCGCATTCGGGGTCACCAGTGGAAAGTTCCTCGGCTTCATGGTCACCCATCGTGGAATCGAGGCTAACCCAGAGAAAATCAGCGCCATCCTCAACATGGCCGTGCCCACGACTAACGTCGAAGTCATGCGGCTAACAGGGCGGGTAGCCGCTCTGAGTCGTTTCATATCAAGATCCGGGGAAAAGTGCCTCCCGTTCTTTAAAGCTCTAAGGAAGATATCAAAGTTCGAATGGTCAGAGGAGTGCTAGACTGCCTTTGAGTAATGAAAGAGGCACCTTGTGACTCCCCCACTGCTCACCCGGCGAGTTGAAGGGGACGAGCTATCGATATATCTAGCGGTGTCCGACCAAGATGCAGGTTCGGTGCTCGTCCGAGAAGTCGAGGGGGTCCAGAAGCTGGTATACTATGTGAGCCATGTCTTCAAGGACGCGGAAACGAGGTACCCGGCCATAGAGAAGATCGTCTTGGCACTCATCGTGGCCTAAAGGAAACTACGGCACTATTTCCAGGCACACACCATCCTCATTCTTACCGAGCGGCCTTTAGGGGCTATCCTCGCCTCCCCGAGTCCTCTGGTCGTTTGGAGAAATGGAGGTGGGAGTTGTCCCAGTTTGACATAAAATACTGCCCGAGGCAGGCTATCAAGGCACAAGTCCTGGGCGATTTTATCGTCGAATGCACCATCCCCAGTAAAGAGGCGGAATCCACGCCGGCCCCCGGAACTCAACCCTCAACCGATAAGACACCCGACTCCGTCCCTGATTGGGTCCTTTACATCAACGGGTCCTCAACCGAGGAAGGCTGTGGTGCCGGCCTCATCATTCAGGACCCAAAAGAGGCGGAGATGGAGTATTCTCTGAAACTCGGGTTCAAAGCCTTGAATAACGCAGCGGAATACGAGGCCTTGCTGGCCGGACTACGGATAGCCTTCGGAGTGAGGCTGAAAACGATCCAGATCCGCAGCAACTCCGCCCTAGTCGTTGGCCAAGTGACCGGCCGATTCGAGGCACGGGAGCCTCTGATGGTGAAGTATCTAGCCGAGGTGAGAAGATTACAAAAGGACTTCGACGAAGTCCAAGTGGAGCAGATCCCCTGACAACTAAACGCCCAGGCCGACGCCTTGAGTAAGCTGGCTTCATCTTATACGGCCAACAGCAAGAGAAACATCCTCTTCGAGGTCATACCATGGCCCAGCGTGGAAGACGGGGCAACGTCACTTCAAGTGTACACAGCCCGGGAAGAAGACCGGGATTGGAGGAAACCCCTCGTGGAATTCCTGAGGGAAAGTACACTCCCAAAAGATCGGGGGGAAGCCCGCCGTCTCCGAGCCAAAGCTTTCCATTTTGTTTGGAGCAATGGGAACCTCTACAAGAAATCCTTCACTCAACCACTGCTCCGGTACGTCTACCCCCACGAGGCTGACTACGTCCTCTGTGAGATTCACGAAGGGGTCGGCAGCGCGCACCAAGGGGCCTGCACCTTAATCCAGAAGGCACTGCTCCAAGGGTACTTATTAGTTATATGTATGCCCTAGAGGCCATTACTGTACATACGATGTATATTGTAGTGGATGCTTGGACATATATAGGGAGGACTTTCTTTCTCGACATAATAATATGATATCTGGTTGCTCTTTATCTTAACATGTACTATGATTGTCTCTATGTTACATGTTGATAAAGCCCTTAGGATGAGTACTTGACTACCAGGACTATGATGCAGATCATACTAATGGGGACAGAGTAGTCGCTAAGTACATCCTTCAAATGTTCCTAGTCGAGGATGTATCAAGACAGGGCATCGATATACCAGAGTAGACTAGCGTATAGCTTCTCGACCCATGTAGATGGGCGATGGATGATCCCATATCCATTAGTGTTTGACATCAGAGACAGTATACGGGTGCTAAGTGGAGACTGGGTACACTGAACGGACTCGCCGAGAACTCCCAGATGGTATTATACCTAACGTCAAATGGCAGTTCTCTGGTGACACTGGTACAGGTTAGTCTGTAGACCCAAGATCGTCATAGAGTCTTGTGTGATTCCCACCGTGCTTTGATTTCCACCTTACCACGTTCAAGAAAACGTGCAAAATGGTGGCTTTTGGGTACAGTCCTGAGTCACATGGAGGCAATGAGCGATAGGAGGGGTTTCGTCTCTTTCGGTATTGGGAGTTGATGTTGCGCTGTGCTCGATTGGCTATAACAGGAAGTCCTTGGCCAAGGCTGCTTCAAAGATATACTGGTAGGTGTTATCAGTAGTTTCTCGACCCGTTATGAGCCTCATATCGACACGACTTATCGAGTTATTGGGGTCTGACGTTTACCACCCCTAGACGAGATATGCGACATATCAGACGAAGAGACCGGACTGTACGGTAGTGTTACTGATTGGATTCGCAGGAGTGTGAGTAGGCTTGCTTGTTGATCTTCTGATTTCTCAATACCCGGGTGGCCGTTACGTTTAGCAGACCGCTTGCGGCTTGTGGGTGTTTGATATGATCATCACCTACTGCCGGCGTATTGACGAGTCTTTAGAGTCCTACACAGGGGTTTCCTGGCTCAAGCGAAATGGAGTAGGAGCACATATGTGATATGTGCGGGACTGAGATTGATACGATATGAGATACCGTATTCTATTCTCGCGATATGAGATATCGGTCGGTTATATATGATATAGCCGGGTTATCGGATCAAGTGTTGATTCGATAAGTTGATTCATATGATATTAGTCGATTACAGGTGATATAGCCAGATTATTAAATCAAGAGTTTATTTGATAATCTAATGTATAATTATATATTTGATATATTACATTACATTAACTAGTATTAGCTCACTTATGATTTCTTTTCTCACTTTGGATACATTGATATATATGTAATATATGTTAAATGTATCATGCTAGGTTAAAAATGCAAATAGGGTTAATGAGACTTGAACCATGCTAGGGTTAAGATTAGGGTTTTATATTTATCATTAAGTTATTCAAATTGTGGATTTTATCATGGTTGATATTTGTTGAAAGCTTGTAGAAGCTTGTAAGCATCTTTGACTTTGTCCACTCTTTTGTCTAGCTTAGGATATTTGTTTAACCCAACCCTTTAACTCTTGGACATGGTTAACTCTCTACAGGAGTTAAGCATGACATGCTTAACCCTTGGTTGCATTAATAACCTTACCAATAATTCATTTTGATGAGTTAGTTCTTCTTCTTCTTCCTCAAAGCTTTCTAGCTTCAATGGAGTTGTGAGAAAAAGTGTGAGAAAATGAAATCTAAAGTGAGCCAACTTCCTACTTCATCATCCTCTACTACTTGCCATTTAGTATAGGGTGTTCTCTTCACAAATTTCTTGACCTAGTGAAGAAATAGCTTGGGTTAGTGTCTCCTCGACGTTGATCATCTTCGGCCTTGAAGACATCGAAGCAAGTATGTTCGTTTCTTCGTGGGAGCCTCTCTAGAGTCCGGAGTTCACGATCGCAGCGAAGGGACTACTATACGGAGCTATTGAAGTGAAGGACCGGTCTACAAAGGTTGTATTCCTTGCTCCCTTTCACTTGCAAAGTGTTTGCATTTTAGATTCCGTCGATTTCTAGTTAACAATTCTTTGTTAGGGTTAGCTAAAACGGCAAATTTTTGAATATGGCATGGACAATGCCTCTCGAAACCTTGCTGCCGTCTTAGGTAACCCTGCAGTGGTATCAGAGCCATGCTATAAATTAATACGGATTTTGTTAAGATTACGAAACCGAAATACTCCGAAACTTGAAACACGGAAACTCACTTTCTGTCGATTTTAAATTGTTGTCAAAAATTTTTATAAACAAGTGCAGATTCATATTTGAGTAAATATATGAACATGGAAGAAAATTGGGACCCTGTGCTCGGATTTTGGTCGAGCACATGGGGGGAAATCCGAGGTGGCCGGCCCCAGATAGGAATTTTGGTCTCAAATTTTTTTCATGTTATGTGCTCTGGGTTTTGGTGTTTCAGGTGTTGTTTGTTTTTATTAATTTTTCATGTTATGTAATATTACACTATAAGCAATTCGGAGTGTTTCGTATTCATATTTTTAACATTGTTTCGGGTTATTCGCATGTTGTCTAGACGAAGTTAAAAAATTCGATCAAATGTCAAAAACCCATTTTTCCAAGTTTAACGTATTCGGAAAAACATGCAAGTGATCCTATGAACTCTCTAGAAGAATGAAACCCTAACTCGACTTTTTGGATCGCGGAACCGCGGTCAAACCCTAGGTTTTGCCGTAGTTCCGTGGAAACATGAGTGAGGCTTGGGTTTTCCATTCTACGGCTGGTGCATAGGTACTGTGGCATATTCTGGGTATTACTAAAACTGTGCTCAAGTGTTGAGCTGTCGGGAAATTGTGGGACTTTGATGAATCGATCGAAAAGTTTAACGTCGTCTGGATATTATGTGATGGGATACAATATTTGGAATCCACAAGTAGTTATGAGATAACTAATTTGAATGTTATAAATCTAGCAATTTAGTCTAATTTGATCGGTTGCCACGGGATTTTGATGTGATCAAAAGTCCGTCGCAATCACGTAGCGTACGCGGATACTCGCCGAGTAACCTTATTAGATAGCCGTGCCCCATAGCTCCGACCAAGTGACTGTAAGAGAACCCCGTCGCCAAAAGCATCCGATCGGGTGCTCGCGGCAGCGGTGTTCCGCCTTGGTGCACTTCGTCGACGGTATCGGGGGGTGCGGCCGTCTACTAAAGTTTCCGACGAGCATTCAATCAGGATGTCGGGAATCTTGTTGAATTGGCTGACTCGATATTGAAAAGTGTTTTGAATATCGAGACTAAAATGCGGGGTTTATAATTGTTAGGCATGCGATATCTAAGGAATTCATTTGGTTAGGCATGTGATGTCTAAGGAGGTTGCGGATTCCAACTGTTGTAGTTTTTCACTTTCTTTTCTGCGACCGTAAGTGTAATATGTGGTGTATCTCCGGTTTCGGTGATATATGTCAACGACAATTGGGATACGCATATTTACTTACGTTGATGACATGTAATGTTATGTGTTGCTGGGATATGTTATATTGGATCGTCGTATTTGAATAGCCGGGGGTTTTATGTGAGACAAGAGTTTTTCATTTTCATTCATGTAAAACTCATTGTATATAATTTTTTTTTATTGGGGCACTTCCGGGTTGAGGATGATGTCACCATTGTATATTATTTACTTTTCCGCATTAGGATAAACCTGAGGCGGGAAGCACAAGTAACCGGGTTCTAGGGTCCAGTGGGAGACCATCTCGAGGAGTCGAGATCGAGTCTCCTAACTCTAGAATTGGTAGGGTTGCTTGCCACTCTCGTAGGGGTATAAGGGTATGGGATTGGCTATTCATCACGACCGTGGAATCCGTGTTTTATACAGGCTTAATTTAAAACACGGAAATCCTAGTATATCCAATATTTCATATATTGTTTTCTGCTGCGATATCTGTGATGTGATCATTTGATATATTGATGAGATGAATACATGATATAGTATATGTGATATATTATATAGACGTTGCTTATGTTTTAGACCCGTGCTAGCACTGCCCCGCTCTGCCATTAGTTACCTAACCTAACGGTGCACGAGGGGACATCGAGGCGAATGCGAATGGCATAAGCGTATGTTGTATTTATCTGTGATGTTTAGGTAACTTAAAATGATGGGACTTCATTAATGAGATTAATGAAATAAAAGAAACCTAAAGATGTTGTAGAAACTTGTCTCGAAAACTGGTAGCTCTAGTTCTTGCTTTGCATAGCGGTATTCCTTGTAGAATATCCAGCACCTTATTCGATAAGGAAAGAGCCAAGATCCCTTCACCGGGAGTGACCTCTTTAGCGAAACTAGCAGATGCTTCAAACTCGGTTTGTCTTTTGATTGCTTTTATAGTTTCTGCTTTGCATAGTGGTATTTGTGAAATATCCTGCACCTTATTCGATAAGAAAAGAGCTGAGATCTCTTCACCGGGAGCGACCACTTTAGCAAAACTAGTAAAAGCCTCAAAAGCACTCCTTTTCAAAATCACTCGATTCTACGACGATATCAAGTTCATTACGCAAAGGGTTTTCTTAAAAACCTGTCGTAGCCCTCCGTCATTTCAGATAAGTACTAGTTAGTATTCGTGCTACGTTTGTTGAATATGTTAAGGCGTAGTGTGCGATAGCTGATTAGTGCTTATCTGTATAAGCATATGATGTGATTGGATTAGGGTAGTCGTGCGACTTTGTTGACTATGTTAAGGGTCGTGCGGGTGGGTTTAATTCAATTGGGAAATGACGGGTTGAACTTGACTAGCACTTATGATTTGTTGACTATGTTAAGGTCATATAGCTGCTAGGGGTAAAATATTATTAGGAATTTCAAGTGTTGAAATTTGCAATGAGATTGCATACCTCCTATGAGATAGTTGGATCCCGATACCCACTGCGAGTAAGAGTTACTTCTGGTAGAGTTTTACACATTATAATTAGCTGATCAAGTAGGTGTCTAGAAAGGTGTTAACGGGGTTACGCCCCGGGAAAAACGAGGTTTATTTTAATTAGGTCCGTGCGAAAGCACGGGGAACCTCAAAGTACCGACATTGGCCTGGCTGAAAGATTGGCGAACTTGTAGGGTAATCCCGGCTAGTCTTTCCTTTTAGGGTTGAAGGAAGATTTGACTAAAATAGTGGGAGCCATCCTGATTAGATAAATTTATAACCAATCTAATCTTGCAAGAGCATATGCTGAGTATTTTCTTCTCTCTCTCTCCAGGTAGCGACCATGTCATGCCTTAATCAAGATAATAATATGGATGCATTGACCGAACCCGCTTGTTATACTGAGCTGGGGAATGTTGGTCCCGCTCCAACTTATAATTGTTATGAGACCGAGCAAGAAAAAGGGGATTACCAGGATTCCCGTGCTACCCAAACGAAGAAAGTGTATGTTGATACATCTTCTTCGGGTGTGTTCATTACAGAGAACTGTTTCTCAGTATCCTTTACATCCTGGGTATGAGATACCGGATCAGGATCCCACATATGTAATATATTACATGAGCTACAGATAGGTAGAGAACTGAGAATGGGTGATAAATTTCAAGAGTTGGAAACGATGCAAGTGTTGTAGCCAAGTATGTTGGCAGTTATCACCCTATATTACCAAATACATTGATTCTGAACGATTGTTATTAGATACCGAACCTGATATACAATATCGTATCAGTCTCTTTATTAGTAAAGAAGGATATAATTTTGTATTGTTGGATAATGTTTTGAACATTTTCTATATCAAGAGTTGATCGGTTCAGGCATGTTATCTAAAAGCATATACGCTCTAAATCAAACTACAGTTCTTAACGTACAGAACACACACAAGAGGAAGAGTTCAGAAATGAACGAATCCTTCTTGAAGCATTGTAGACTAGGTCATATCAATGCGACCCGACTAGCTGAAGTTATATAAATATGCATATTTAAATCTGTTTGAATTTATATCTTGTGAAACTTGCCAGTCATGTCACAAAGATAAGATGACCATAGCTCCGTTTATTGGAAACAGAGAAAGAGTTAGTGAACTCTTGGGATTGATACATGATGATGTATGTAAGTCCCATGTCTACACATGCCAGGAACGGTTCTTTGTACTTCATTACATTCACTGATGATCTCTCAAGATTCGGACACGTGTTCCTGTTGAAACACAAGTCTGACGCTTTTGAGAAATTCAATGAATATAAGTACGAAGTAGAGAACCAAAACGGGTATAAGTATTATGTCCTTTGATGTGATCAAGGAGGAGAATACTTGAGCACGGAATTCCTGGACTATTCTAAAGGAGAATGGGATTCTCTCTCAGCATTACTCCTCCGTAAACACCACAGCACATCGGTGTATCGGGGCGGAGCAATTGCACCCTATGTGATAAGGTGTGCTCTATGATGAGTACTACTGAGTTGCCTATTTCCTTTTGGGGTTATGCACTTGTGAAGTTGCATACCTATTAAATATGGTTCCAATCAAATCAGATGCCTACCACTCCATATGTGATATGAAATGGGAAGAGCCCATCTCTTAAGTAAGTTAAGATTTGGGGTTGTCCGGCCTATGTCTAAAAGCAAAATCCGGACAAGCTTGAGTCAAGGTCAGTTATGTGGAAGTTTGCTGGATATCCCAAGCATTCGCAAGGGAATATCTTCTACCCCACTGAGGAATAAAATGTGTTTTGTTTCTCAGCATGCCACCTTTTGGAAAGAGAATTTCTTGTGAAGAAATTAGTGGTCATGAGGTAGAACTGTAAGGAGTTCCAGCTATACAAACTACAGCTGATGATTTGGTAGAACCGGAGGATTCAATAGCTCCCAACGAACCTCTGCCTTTCCGCCGATCTAGTAGGGTTCCTCACCCACCTGAGAGATACTTCGGTTTTCTCTATGACAGTGGGAGCGAGGATTGCATCATGAGATGATGACCTAACCAGTTTCGAGCAGGCCATCAAGGGTGGTGACTCTGTGAGAATGGCTGTGTGCTAAACGATCTGAGATGGAATCCATATACACCAACAAAGTATGGACTTTGGTTGCTTTATCTGAAGGGTTAAATCCCCATCAGGAGCAAGTATATCTTGAGAAGATTACTTGGTGTACATGGAAAAGTTGAGACTTTCAAAGCCAAGACTTGTTGCAAAAGGTACTCGTCATCGACCAGGAGTGGATAATGATGAAACCTTTTCTAGTGCCTATACTTAAGTCCATCCGGATCCTACTTGCCATTGCTACATACCATAACTACGATATCTGGTGGTTGTGTGTCATGACTGCTTTTCTAAATAGTGGTTTAGAAGAGAGCGTCTATAAGTACACAGCCAAAGGGCTTTATAGACAGTGGGAGCAGTGGAAACATGTGCAAGTTGCTTTATGGGATAAAACAGGAATCGCGGAGTTGGAACATCTGTTTTGATGTGGTAGTCAAAGAGTTTGACTTCATCAAAATGGTAGTTGAACCTTGTATATAAAAAAAGGTAGTAGGGAGTATAGTGGTGATTCTCGTATTGTACGTGGATGACATATTCTTGATAGGAAAAGAGTTTCCTATGCTACACTTGGTTAATCTCCTCTTATCACAAGGATTCTCCATATAGGATCAAGGTGATACCTCCTAAATCCTGGATTTTGGATCTATGAGATAGATCTAAATGGATGTTAGGATTCTCACTAGGTGTAGTGAGATAGTATCAATTGATTCTGGGGAGAATCACTGGATAGCTTTCAGGGTGATAAGGTTGACTGAATGTCAGTCACAGGCATTGTCTTTACCCTCAATGGAGGGACAGTATGTTGGAAGAGTTCCAACCTAGATACCGTGGTTAACTAGACGATAAAGGTGAGATACATTGCAACCAAGGATACTACCAAAGAGGTAGTCTGGGTGTATATAAGTTCATGAGATGAACTTCGTTCCTACCATTGTGTGACAATGGAGTTATGGCTTTGTCCTAGGAACCCCCGTCCCATCAGTAATCCAGACATATTCTTAGGCAGTATCACCTGATCATAGAGATGGATGATCTCCAGGGAGATCGAGATTAGGAGAGTAGACACAGAGGACAACAGCGCAGATCCACTCACAAAGGCCTATTTCCCAGTAGAGACTTTTATGGGATGGTTGAGTATGAGATACTTCAACCACTGCTGATTGTTGGGTATGAGATACTACAACAGATGGCCCTAGTGCAAGTGGGAGATTGTTAGTTATATGTATGCCCTAGAGGCCATTACTGTACATACGATGTATATTGTAGTGGATGCTTGGACATATATAGGGAGGACTTTCTTCCTCGACATGATAGTATGCTATCCGGTTGCTCTTTATCTTAACATGTACTCTGATTGTCTCTATGTTACATGTTGATAAAGCCCTTAGGATGAGTACTTGACTATCAGGACTATGATGCAGATCATACTAATGGGGACAGAGTAGTCGCTAAGTACATCCTTCAAATGTTCCTAGTCGAGGGTGTATCAAGACAGGGCATCGATATACCAGAGTAGACCAGCGTATAGCTTCTCGACCCATGTAGATGAGCGATGGATGATCCCATATCCATTGGTGTTTGACATCAGAGACAGTATACGGGTGCTCAGTGGAGACTGGGTACACTGAACGGGCTCGCCGAGAACTCCCATATGGTATTATACCTAACGTCAGATGGCAGTTCTCTGGTGACACTGGTACAGGTTAGTCTGTAGACTCGAGATCTTCATAGAGTCTTGTGTGATTCCCACTGTGCTTTGATTTCTACCTTACCACGTTCAAGAGAACGTGCAAAATGGTGGCTTTTGGGTACAGTCCCGAGTCACATGGAGGCAATGAGCGATAGGAGGGGTTTCGTCTCTCCCGGTATTGGGAGTTGATGTTGCGCTGTGCTCGATTGTCTATAAGGCTGCTTCAGAGATATACTGGTAAGTGTTATCAGTAGTTTCTCGACCCATTATGAACCTCATATCGACACGACTTATCGAGTTACTGGGGTCTGACGTTTACCAACCCCAGACGAGATATGCGACATATCAGACAAAGAGACCGGACTGTACGGTAATGTTACTGATTGGATTCGCAGGATTGTGAGCAGGCTTGCTTGTCGATCTTCTGATTGCTCATACCCGGGTAGCAGTTAAATTTAGTAGACCGCTTGCGGCTTGTGGGTGCTTGATATGATCATCACCTACTGTCGGCGTATTGACGAGTCTTTAGAGTCCTATACAGGGGTTTCCTTGCTCAAGCGAAACGGAGTTTGATACGATATGAGATACCATATTCTATTCTCGCAATATGAGATATCGATCGGTTATATATGATATAGCCGGGTTATCGGATCAAGTGTTGATTCGATAAGTTGATTCATATGATATTAGTCGGTTATAGGTGATATAGCCGGATTATTAAATCAAGAGTTTATTTGATAATCTAATGTATAATTATATATTTGATATATTACATTACATTAACTAGTATTAGCTCACTTATGATTTCTTTTCTCATTTTGGATACATTGATATATATGTAATATATGTTAAATGTATCATGCTAGGTTAAAAATGCAAATAGGGTTAATGAGACTTGAACCATGCTAGGGTTAAGATTAGGGTTTTATATTTATCATTAAGTTATTCAAATTGTGGATTTTATCATGGTTGATATTTGTTGAAAGCTTGTAGAAGCTTGTAAGCATCTTTGACTTTGTCCACTCTTTTGTCTAGCTTAGGATATTTGTTTAACCCAACCCTTTAACTCTTGGACATGGTTAACTCTCTACAGGGGTTAAGCATGACATGCTTAACCCTTGGTTGCATTATTAACCTTACCAATAATTCATTTTGATGAGTTAGTTCTTCTTCTTCTTCCTCAAAGCTTTCTAGCTTCAATGGAGTTGTGAGAAAAAGTGTGAGAAAATGAAATCTAAAGTGAGCCAACTTCCTACTTCATCATCCTCTACTACTTGCCATTTAGTATAGGGTGTTCTCTTCACAAATTTCTTGACCTAGTGAAGAAATAGCTTGGGTTAGTGTCTCCTCGACGTTGATCATCTTCGGCCTCGAAGACATCGAAGCAAGTATGTTCGTTTCTTCGTGGGAGCCTCTCTAGAGTCCGGAGTTCACGATCGCAGCGAAGAGACTACTACACGGAGCTATTGAAGTGAAGGACCGGTCTACAAAGGTTGTATTCCTTGCTCTCTTTCACTTGCAAACTATTTGCATTTTAGATTCTGTCGATTTCTAGTTAACGGTTCTTTGTTAGGGTTAGCTAAAACAGCAAATTTTTGAATATGGCATGGACGATGCCTCCCGAAACCTTGTTGCCGTCTTAGGTAACCCTGCAGTACTATTGGCTGATGATTCATCAGGATGCCCAGATGCTCGTCAGGAGGTGCAAAAGCTGCCAACTCCATGGCAGCATACCTCTCCTTCCGGCTACCGAGCTAACATCCCTAACCTCCCCCTGGCCGTTTGCCCAGTGGGGAATGGACATGATAGGCCAGTTCCCTACCGGTACGGGTGGACACAAATACGTCCTCGTCGCAGTGTACTACTTCACGAAGTGGATCGAGGCCGTCCCCATCAGGAAACCGGACGCCACCACGACTATCAAGTTCCTGCAGAACAACGTAATACTCCGGTTCGGTATCCCGAGGTGTATCATCACCGACCACGTGACAAATTTCGAGAACGGAAAAGTTAAGGAATTCTGCAGCGAATACCATATCCTTATGAAGTTTGCCGCGGTCGCGCATCCCCAGTGCAACGGGAAGGCCGGGGTCGTTAACCAGGATGTCATCCGAGGTCTTCGGACATGCCTAGAAGGACAACAGGGTAGTTGGGTCGAGAAACTACCTCGAGTCTTATGGGCCTTGCACACATCGAAGAAGACCCCTACGGAAGAGACCCCTTTCAGCCTCTGCTATGGCACCGAGGCTATGGTCCCAGCGGAGATCGGGCTGCCCAGTTAAAGGGTCGAGCACTTCGACGATGAAGCCAACACCTTGGCCCTCCGGAATAACTTGGACGTGTTGTTAGAAAAACAGGACCGGGCTCAAATCAGAGCTGCCTCTTATCAACAGCAAACAGCCCGCTACTACAACGCGCGATTCAAACATCGCTTCTTCAAAACCGGAGATTTAGTCTTAAGGCGGAACGAGTTCGTTGATCAAGAAAAGCTGCATAAGTTCTCCCCGAAATAGGACGGTCCATTCCTCGTCTCCGAGGTCTTGCCCGGCGGAGCCTATCGTTTATAAGACGCGAACGGTCGCAAATTTCCACAGCCTTACAATGCCGAAAAGCTCAAGCTGTACCTCTAAAAAGAATATCTATGAATGTATATTTCTTCTTTCACAAAAGCGATGTAAATTTTTCTAAAGTTCTTTTTATTTAATAATAAGAGGGAAGCAATAGAGCATCGCAAGAAGGAGAATTTTATTCATTCGAAAGGTATTGTAGGCTCTTCAGCCTTACATAAAAAGAAAAAGGAAAAATTTACAATAGAGGGGGGACGGGATTGAGGAAGTACTCCCGGTGATACTCAGAGTAGATTTCCGCCAACCGGGCCCAAGCCCCTATAGCCCGCTCCCGCTGATGCTGCACACGAACCCGGGACGCCACGGAGGCACCTGGCGCTCCGCCCTCCACGCCCTAGTTCACGATGTGCCTCTTTTGGAAGCACACCAAAATGAGGGCCAAGGATCGTTCGTACCTGGCCTTCGAGATTAGGCTGAGCACATAGATCGAGCGCACCTTGTCAAGCGCCTCATCTAGCAGCTCCTCAGAGAGGGGGTTGTACAACCCCGGGGACCTCCTTCAAATTGCGTACATCAGCAACTGGAGGAGGGGCGACCGTCGAGGAAGGAGACGACCGACGTTACCCTCAAGGCGCTGAACCGCACCCCAATACCTGTCCTCAGCTATGTACTGGTCATACATGAAGACGTCGTCGAAGGTGATGATCTCTTCAATCTCATAAATATGCCCGTCCATCTCGAAAAGCAACACTGGAAAGTTGGCGTGTCCTTCTCTATTTATAGCCTACGCAGAATCCCCAAAAGCCCAAATTTGCACGCGCATGGGCATGAATCCTGAGATTCGATCGATTCTTCCAATGCTGTGCTGCCACATGGAGGGTATCCCGTGTTTCTCGGTGAATCGAAGTCGGAAAGACGCGGATTCTGAGACGCCTCGCCTCACCTATGCGCCTCTGCCACGTGGCGCCTCTGACGGTCACCCTCCCCGATATTCACACATCTCGGAAGGTCGAGTAGAGCCCTGCCACACCGAGCAGCTTCCCAGCTCGGTCCATCCTTAGCTGGTAATCTCTTACCCAACGATGCCGAGGATCGAATCCCTTACCAAGAGGCAACCGAGCAGCTACCCTGCTCGGTCCATCCTTAGCAGGCAACTCCTTGCCTTCCCGCGCTAAGGATCGAAGCCCTCACCAAGAGGAAATCGAGCAGCTACCCTGCTCGGTCCATCCTTAGCAGGAAACTCCTTTCCCTCCTGCGCTAAGGATCGAAGCCCTCACCAAGAGGCAACCAAGCAGCAACCCTGCTCGGTCCATCCTTAGCAGGCAACTCCTTGCCCTCCCATGCTAAGGATCGAAGCCCTCACAAAAAGGCAACCGAGCAGCAACCCTGCTCGGTCCATCCTTAGCAGGAAACTCCTTGCCCTCCCGCGCTAAGGATCGAAGCCCTCACCAAGAGGCAACCGAGCAGTTTCCCTGGTCGGTCTATCCTTGGCTGGTAATATCTTACCCTACGATGCCAAGGATCGAAGCCCTCATCAAGAGGCTGCCGAGCAGCTTCCTGCTCGGTCCATCCTTGGCTGGTAATCTCTTATCCAACGACGCTAAGGATCGAAGCCCTCACCAAGAGGCAACCGAGCAGCAACCCTGCTCGGTCTATCCTTGGTTTTTAATTTCTTACCCTACGACGCCAAGGATCAAAGTCCTCATCAAGAGGACACCGAGCAGCTTCCCTGCTCGGTCCATCCTTGGCTTTTAATCTCTTACCCCACGACGCTAAGGGTCTAAGCCCTCTCCAAGAGGCAACCGAGTAGCTACCCTGCTCGGTCCATCCTTAGTGGGTAATTTCTTACCCGCGTACGCTAATGATCAAAAGCCCTCATCTAGAGGCCACTAAGCAGCTTCCCTGCTCAATCCATTCTTAGAGGGTGATTTCCTACCCTTCTTTACTAAGTGATCCCCACCTCGAATTCGGGGCCATGGAGATACCGAGCTTGCACCGATCTTTGCACACTTGCCAAATGGTTGAGTTCAACTCAACGTGCAGCCGCCAGATGAAGGACCGGTCTCCGACCTAACACATTGTGAAAGCAGTACCGCGCAAATGGAAATTTTACCATAAACAAAGGGAAAATATATACACAAAGAATACTACAAAATGATTTCATTCACAAAGGTCGGAAGTCTTTACAGAGGTATTATGAGTTCCCCAGCCATACAAAAACGCTCGGAGGCTTACAAAATTTCAGCGCAGAAGAAAATAGGAAGAAGGCGAAGAGATTCAGGCCTCGGGGCCGGGGAGAACCTCGACGAGCTCCGCTTCCACCACGATGGCCAGGATGGAGGCTTGTGGGTCGGCGCCCACCGCAGGAGCCTCGACGTCGGGAGACGGGGCAACCGACTTCTCCCCGACGCTCCCACCTGGGGCCTTTCCCCCAGCGACTCCTCTGGGGGCATTCCCCTGCACCTCAACCTCAAGGGGGTACTCACCCCGAAGATCACCGTCAGGAAACTCCGGCATCATGGCCTTGACGGCGTCGAGGGCCTCATGCCAAACGAGGGCAGCGGCTTCAGCGAGGTCGGTGTAGTACTGGTCCGACTTCTTATAGTTCTCCACCGCCTTCGCTGCTCGGAGGTCGACACGCCTAACTCCTTCCTTCGCCACCTCATTCTCCCTCTTGAGGGTGCTCGCCGTCTTCTTCAGGGTGTTGACAAGCACCCTGGTATCTTCCAACTTGGCCTCGGTGGCCTGGTTGGACTTCTTCAAGACTCGGACGGCTTCTCGACAGTTGGCGATCTCCCGATCCCCGGCCACCACCCTGTCTTCGAAGGCGGCGGCCCTCTCCTCCGCCGCTTGTAGCTCTAGCCTCGAGCTCTCCTCCCATGAGGAGGACTCGCCCGTGATCTGCATCGCCGGGGTAATTTCCTCGTCCTCCATGCTGACAACGAGGGCGCAGTGCTGGAGGACCTGAAGAAAACAAAGGAGGGGTTGAAAAGAAAAGGGGGGCGTCCAATCTTGCGAACAAAAAGTACTAAATAAAAACCCGAGTGGGGGCCGAACACTGACCTGCACGGTCTCCTGGGCTATGGCAGCCATTTGGGCACTGAGGGTCCCCCGAGGGATTCTGCCCCCGGCCGACCTTTCCATCTCCGAGAGCAGGCTGTCGGCGATGGAAAGCCCCGAGGGCACCTCAAAGCGAAACTTCCCTTCATCCATGATGATTGGGGAAGCTGGGGTATGGGGCACCTGTTAGATATGTATGCCCTAGAGGCCATTATTGTATATGTATACATATGGATGCTTGGACATATATATGTACAGGACAGTCTTGCTCGATATGATAGTATGCTATTTGGTTTAACTTTATCTTAACATGTGTATGTTTTACTTTCTATTACATATCTTTTATACATGTTGATAAAGCCCGTAGGATCAATGCTAGACTACCTGGGTTGTGATGGCGATCATACTTATGGGAGCTGGGTAGGCACATCCTTAAATGGTCCCTAGTCGTGGGAGTATCGAGACTGGGCATCGATATTCTAGAGTAGACTAGTGTATACGTTTCTAGACCCAGACGAGGGGCGATGGTTTGGTCCTGCAACCATTAGTCTTTAGACCTAAGAACGTATACAGGTACTCACTAGGGGTGAGTACACCGGACGGACTCGTCGAGAACTTCCAGATGGTACTATACCTATCGTCAGGTGGATGTTCTCAGGTGACATGAGTACAAGTTAGCCTTTAGACCTGAGATCGGCATTTGTCTCATGTGAGTTCCCACTGTGTTTTGATCACCACCTTACCACGGCTTTACTGAGTTGCGCAAATAGGTTTTGGTTGGGTACAGTCCCGAGCCACATGGAGGCAGTGAGCGATTGTCGGGGATTCGTCTCTCTCGGTATAGGGAGTCGATATCGCACTGTGTTCGATTGGTCAGAACCATAAGACCTTGGCCAAGGCAGTTGGGATTTACTGATAGGCTGATCAGTAGTTTTCCGGATTGGTCCTGAGCCGCATCAGCACGAATTACCAAGTTGTTAGGGTCTGACGTTTACCACCCCCAGACCCGGTATGCGATACTCTCATACGAAGAGACCACACTATACGAAGATTGTCACAGATAGGCTCAGTAGGAATCCGGATGAGTTTGCTTGTCGGCCTTCCTTTTCGACAGGTACCCAGGTAGCCATTACGTACAGCTAGTGCCGTTGACGTGCTTGTGGTTATGGATTTATCCAGTAACTCACTGCCGGCGTACTGTCGAGTCTTTAGAGTCCCACACAGAGGGTTTTCCTGGTTCAGGAAAAATGATGCAGTAGCCATATTGGACACGTGCAGAGTCTCGATCGATTGATGTATTTTGTATATGGACTTTCGATCGGACAGTTGGTAATACTAGCCGGCTCGGGTTTGATCCGGATTATTAAATCAGGTATTGGTTTAATAGTTTACATATATGTATTTCGATATGTATATTCTAGTATTACGTTCTTCGTGTTATTCTATCTCTTTGGGCATTCGTGTTTTTATCCGAATGCAGGTATGTATATATAGCAGACTGCAATCCGTATTTTATTACGGATTACCTTCTAGAAGGTGGCCACCTCAATATGCTTTTCCCATTTATTTGATAAATGGAAAATGAGGTAAAAAGTGTGAGATATAGGAGGAATGGTAATAACCATGCTTTAATAGTTAACAAATGAATTTTTAATTCATTTGGAGTTACTATTGAGGCATGGTTGTTGATTATTTATTCTAGAATTCATACACAAAACCTTTGTGTTGAATTTCTCTCACATGGATGCTTCATTATTTTCTTGAGCTCCCATTTTGCTTCTGTAAGTCCATGTCACGCACTCCACGAACTTACGGGGAGGCGGAATATATGAAAAACGATTATCAAAGCTTCGTAACACGGACTTGAGCGCATGAATCGTATCTAAACCGTTACTAGCATACTACGAGAGGTTTAACTACTCGGATTCGAAGTTATACCTCACGTTACTTGTCCTTCGGGTCTTCATCGCTGTCCTCCACTCCTCGTAGGCTCCTTGGAACATCGGCACCTCAACGGCCTCCTCGAGTCAAAGACGATCCACCCGAGAGCTCCTTCTCCAAGCTTGATCTCTAACTTGAGATAACTAGGTTGCTCAAAGTGCTAATCTAAGCTACCTAGGCGATATAGAGTGATGTTATGGATGTATTAGTCTAGCTAACCCTTGATCTCAACACATGAGAGGTTAGGGTTAGGGTTTGAAGAGAGAGAGCTTGAGGAGAGAGAAGGTGAGAAAGTGAATCTTTTTGGATGAATGAAATCATTTGTGTATATATGAAACATATGATAATATTAAGTAAATAAAAAATAATGAATTATCACCATGTTTCATTAATACACTAAGTGATTCATCACATGAGTCATATAAAACATTAAATGAATCATTAACTCAATGTATGAATCACTACATGACTCATTAACCCAATTAATGCAAATGCCACCTTAGCCTCCAACTCATCATACTTCTAGAAGCTTCCCGGAAAATTACGAGAACGCCCCTCCTATCCGTGAAAACACGGAAAAACTTTAGAATGTATAAATCCAATAATCCGATACTAGAATCTGGCTTAAACCAAAGTCGACTAGTAAAAACTGTCCGAACGTCGTACGTGCGTAAACACACGTATGCGTCCGAACCCTTGTCGTAAAACCATACGACCTCTATATCGTTTCTCCTGGAGCAGGAAAACTCTCTGTGTGGGACTCTAAAGACTCGACACTACGCTGGCAGTAGGTTTAACCATAGACCGCAAGCGGCACTAGCTGTACGTAACGGTCTGTTCGTCTAAGAGTGTCGCATGTATGGTCTAGGGAGGTGGAGAACGTCAGACCCCTAATAACCGTACAAGTCGTGCCGGTATGGCTCATGACCATTTGAGAATCTACTGATCAGTCCACCAGTAATTCTCCATCAGCCCTGGCCAGGGACTTATGGTAATGACCAACCAATCACTGTGCGATATCAACTCCCTATACCGGGAGAGACGAATCCCTAACAGTCGCTCACTGCCTCTATGTGGCTCGGGACTGTACCCAACTAAAACCTGTTTGCACGACTCCTTTGAGCCGTGGTAGGGTAGTATTCAAAGCACAGTGAAAACTCACACGAGATAAATGACGACCCTAAGTCAACAGACTATCTGCACACATGTCATCTGAGAACTGCTATCTGACGTTAGGTATAATACCATCCAGTCAATTCTCCTGCGAGTCCTGTCCGGTGTACCTGTAACCCAACGAACATCTGTATACTATCTCCAGTACGACGTACTGATGGCAGTGGGACAGACCATCTCCCCAACTGGGATGAGAAGCGTATACACTAGTCTACTCCGGAGTATCGATGCCCTGTCTCGATAATCCTACGACTAGGGACAAGTATAGAATGTTGCTTATAGACTACCCAGCCCCCACTAGTGTGACTGCCATCACAACGCTGGTAATCAAGCAAAGATCCTATGGGCTCTGCTAATATGTATAAGTGATACGTTACAAGAAACATATGCACATATTAAAGTAGACATAAACCAAGTAGCCTACTACCATTTTTAGCAATACTGTATATACAGCTGTGAATATCCCAAGCTTCCATTAAGTAATATACATGCAAGTATGATACAATAATGGCCCCTAGGGTATATACACTAACAATCTCCCACTTGCACTAGGGCCATGAGCTGGCATATCGAAGACCTATCATCTCGAATAGCCTCTCGAACTGCGTCTGAGGAATGGCCTTTGTGAATGGATCAGCAATGTTATTCTCCGTCTCTACTCTTTTCACCTCGATCTCCCGGCGATCGACGATCTCCCTGATCAGGTGATACCGCCTTAAGATGTGTCTGGACTTCTGATGGGACCTGGGTTCCTTCGCTAAAGCTATAGCGCCGTTGTTGTCACAATACAGAGGTATTGGATCAACACTAGTAGGAACCACCTGAAGTTCTGTGAGGAACTTCTTCATCCAGACAGCTTCTTTTGCGGCATCGCAAGCAGCTATATACTCTGCTTCCATTGTTGAGTCGGCAACGGTCTCCTGCTTGGAACTCTTCCAACAGACCGTCCCTCCATTGAGGGTAAAGACATAACCCGACATGGATTTGGAGTCATCCTTGTCACTCTGGAAGCCGGAGTCGGCAAAGGCCTCCATCTGGAGGTCTTTTCCGCCATACACCAAGAACATCTCCTTAGTCCTCCTCAGGTACTTGAGAATGGTCTTTACTGCTATCCAGTGCTTCTCCCCTGGGTTTGCTTGATACCGGCTTACTACGCTCAATGCGTATGCTACATCTGGTCTGGTACATAACATTGCATACATTATAGAGCATACCGTAGAAGCGTAGGGTATAATCGACATGCAATCCCTTTCCAAATCAGTCTTGGAAGACATGTCTTTGGAGAGGGTGATTCCGTGACAAGCCGGTAGGTTACCGCGCTTAGAATCTTCCATACTGAATCTTTTCAATATGGTGTCTATGTACCTGAACTGTGAAAGTCTCAACATCCTCTTTGATCTATCACGATAGATCTGGATCCCCAGAATGTAGGTGGCATCACCCAGGTCCTTCATGGAGAATTTCTGTGACAAGAATCTTTTGACTGACTGTAACATAGGAATATCATTTCCTATTAGGAGAATGTCATCCACGTACAAGACGAGGAATACTACAGCTCTCCCTATAATCTTTCTGTATATGCATGGTTCATCTGGATTTTTGATAAAATCAAATTCTTTGACAGCATCATCAAAATAGATGTTCCAACTCCGCGATGCCTGCTTTAGTCCATAAATGGACTTAAGCAGCTTGCATACTTTACCGCTGCTCCCACTATGAATGAATCCCTCTGGCTGATCCATATAGACGCACTCTTCCAAATTACCATTTAGAAAGGCCGTCTTTACGTCCATCTGCCAGATCTCATAATCGTGAAATGCAGTAATAGCAAGAAGGACTCGAATGGATTTAAGCATAGCTACTGGAGAAAAGGTTTCGTCATAGTCCAAACCAGGTCTTTGACGGAAACCTTTTGCAACAAGTCTAGCCTTATAGGTTTCAACCTGTCCATCTACACCAATCTTCCTTCTGAAGATCCATTTGCATCATACGGGTTTTACCCCATCTGGAGCAATGTCCAAAGTCCATACTTTGTTAGTGTACATGGACTCCATTTCGGTTCGCATTGCATCCAGCCATTTTACTGAGTCACCGCTCTGAATGGCTTGCTGGAAGCTAGTAGGGTCATCATCATTAATGATGCAATCTTCTCGATCCCCGTGTATGAGAAATCCATAGTATCTCTCGGGCGGATGAGACTGCCTACTACTTCTGCGGATAGGCGTTGGTATGTCCCTTTCTTCTTGAACCTCTGGTTCTACCAAACTTTCAGTGGTAGTTTGTGGTTCTGGAATTTCTTCCAGTTCTATTTCACTCCCACTTATTTCCTTTTCTAAAAACTGATGTTCTAGAAAATGGGCATTACGAGAAACAAAAACCTTTTGTTCCTCTGCATAATAGAATAGATATCCCTTGGAGTTCTTTGGATATCCCACAAACTTACACTGTACTGATCGTGCCTCGAGCTTGTCCACATGCTGCTTTTTAACAAAAGCTGGACATCCCAAATCTTCAGATACTGAAGATAGGGTTTCTTCCCACTCCACATCTGATATGGTGTGGTAGGCACAGTTTTGGTAGGAACTATGTTCAAAAGATATGCTGCTAATTCTAGCGCATAACCCCAGAAAGATCGCGGTAACTCAGCGTTACTCATCATGGAACATACCATATCTAATAGGGTTCGGTTCCGTCTCTCCGATACACCGTTATGTTGTGGTGTGTATGGAGGAGTAAGCTGAGAGAGAATTCCATTCTCTTTTAAGTAACCTAGGAACTCGGCACTTAAGTATTCACTACCTCGATCAGATCTCAGTGTCTTGATACTTTTGTCTGTTTGGTTTTCCACTTCATTTTTGTATTCCTGGAATTTTTCAAAGGCCTCGGATTTATGCTTCATCAAGAAGACATATCCATACCTAGAAAAATCATCTGTAAAAGTAATGAAGTAGGAATAACCTCCTCTCGCATGTATAGACATTGGAACACACACGTCACTGTGTACGAGTCCTAAGAGCTAGCTTGCTCTTACTCCGTATCCAGTAAACAGAGTCTTTGTCATCTTTCCTATAAGACAAGATTCACAAGTAGCATAAGATTGATATTCGAACGGATTCAAATATCCTTCTCTATGTAACTTAGTCAACCTTCTCTCATTGATGTGACCTAGTCTACAATGCCATAAGAAAGCCTGATTTAATTCTGGAGACTTTCTTTTAAGTGTATTCTGGACATTGAAAACCTGAGCTTGACCTAATACGTATATACCGTTATCTAATGTACCTAACCCAATCAGAACTTGATTTAGGTAGATGTTAACTACATCGCTTACGAATGTAAAATCATATCCCTCTCTCGAAAGTGAGGACACTGATATGATATTACAAGTCATACTAGGTATATACAAACAGTTACGTAAAATCAATATATGCCCACTTGTCAAACCTAGGCGATATTCTCCCACGGATTCAGCGTCCACGCTCATTCCGTTTGCAACTCTGAGAGACAAATCACCTACCTTCATAACTCTACGGTTTCTTAAAGCATGTAATGAATTATAGATAAGAGATCCTACTCCGGTATCTAGTACCCAGGAAGTAGAGTTAATTGACAAACAGTTCTCAATTACAAACACATTTGAGGCTGAAGCCACAACATGCTTCGTATCCTGGCTACTGGCTTCTAAAGCCCTGCAATCTTTCTGCCAATGCCCAATCCCATAACAATAGGAACGTTCCTCTTTTACTACACTCAGTCCCGAAACTTTTGCCCTTCTCTTTCTTTCTACTTCCCTGGTTTTCTTCAGGGTACAAGGCAGAGACTGTAGAATCAAGTCAGTATCTGACTCGTTTCCCAACGTGGTCTCCAGGTCCTGGAGCTCATCAATATAGCTAGTCATTGTAAGGACGTTGTCCCCTACAGATGACCCGAAATCCAACCTCGCTTGAATTAATTCGTTCGAGGTCTCATATCTTGCGATATGAGATTGCTCTCCATATAAATCTTTGTTATGGAGAAAGATGGAAACTGAGTCCATCTTCTTGTGCTACTTCTGGTGTACACCATCAACTGAAGAAAACACGAGGCACTTGGCTTTCGCTTTATCCTTTTCCCTTGTCTGACGGATATCCATATCCGCGACGGTGGAAACTGGACCTGGGACGGCGAGATCTTGAGTGGTAATAGGGTGGTCCAGCTTGTCATAGGCAATGGACATCTGAACAGACATTTTCCGGTCATATAAGTCAGATTCAGTCAATTTGTTATCTAGATGTAACCTAGTCATGGTCACAAGGTCGCTGCAATTAAGAGAGAGAGAAGAAAAACACTTTAGCATGATACTCTTGCAAGTTTAGAGTGGTTTTTAATTTATCTAAACAGGATGGCTCCCACTGTTTCTCGAATCCTTCCTCAAACCATAAAAGAAGAATTAGCCAGGACTATTCTCACCGTACAATACTTGCTTAACCGTTCGGCCAGGCTAGTGTCGATACTTCGAAGGAGGTTTTCCAACGCTTTCGCGAAGTTCCTTAATTAAAGAAACTCTTTTCTCTAGGGGCGTGGCCCCGCTGACACCTTTCTAGGCACCTACTTGGTTCATAGCATTGATCGTTAAGTGACGAATCTCCTGATAAGTAGTATATACTCACAGTAGGATCGGGATCCAAAATATCATCGTATGATAATGTTAAAGGAATCCTACCAACATTCATCAAACTCCAAAATGGTATGCTCTCCCTGCAAATTTCAGTTTCTTTAGAAATTCTCGATATAAATTTTTGCCCCATGCTCTTATGACCTTGGCGTTAGGTCAAAATGTCATAAGTCACATGTCAAGTTCTACCCATCATTATCCTTGTTAATTTGAACCCATCTGTACATATCCTTGACGTTAGGCCAAATGATAATACGACTGTCCCAAACTAACACATCTATCTATGCAACAAATGAATACCCAGCAGCTACCAAACACTATGCCTTGGCGTTAGGTCAAAATACATAGCTTGAATACTACTGAATACCCAAATGAAATGACGGAGGGCTACGAATGGCTTTGGCAAAAACCATGAACGTAGTGAACTTGATATAATCGAAGGAACCTGATACTTTTTAAAAGGAGTGGTTAAAGCTCCGCAATTAAAAATTCTGATCTTTTAAAATAACCGAGTGGTTTCTTTTAAATTTGTTCCAACTATTGAACTTTGGTTTATTTTCTTTGCATTATAATAATGCGTCCCATCATTTATCCTATCATTGCAGAAAACAACGAAAATACCACGTCCTCTTATGCCATCCGCATTCGCCACGGGGTCCCGTCATCACCCGTTAGGTTACTTAACTAACGACAGAGCGGGGGCTGGGCTAGCGCGGGTGTAAAACATAAGTGACGTCTAATAGCTATCATATATATATATTGTACATTCGTCAGATGCAATAATAAGCATTCCAGATCACTGATAAACTTTATTGGATATACTAGCAATCCGTGTTTGCTTTGAGCCTGTAACAAAAGACGGATTACACAGTTGTGATGAATAGCCATTACCCCACCCCAGACCCCTACGGGTACGGCAAACTACCCGCCAAGTGCCCGAAGTGAAGCGGTCTCCCTCAACAACGTGAGTAGGCCACTAAACACTTCAAAGTACCCGGTAGTTTGTGCACCCCACCTTGGGTCTATCCTAGGAGCAAAAACAGTAAAAAAAGAAATAATACAACGATGGCCACAACCGCAACCTGGATGCGCCCCGCAAAAGAATATTATATCATATTACAATTACATCGAATGAATGAATATAAAACACATCTCAAACCCCGGCTAATCATCACAACATTCCAATCAAGTCCACATACACAAACAGTAAACATTACAGAAATGTGCAAGCCCCTGCCAACCGATATACTAGCAGTTAGAGGAGGTTTACAAACACATTAAACATTACAGATAATAACCCGATTAGCAATTAATTTAGAACATCAATCGAATACCTTTATCCGTGTCTATCCCAAAAGCAAATCAGCACAGAAGTAAACTGGGTAGAAACAGAACATACTGGAAAACAGAACACCAAAATATATGAATTACAGAGAAAATCCAAGTCAGCTCTGGGTTGACTCCGCCGCGGATCCGCGGCCAAAAGCACCATCTTGCCGTGGATCCGCGGCCATCTTGCCGAGTTACAATCTCGTATTTTCGCAGTATTCTTATATTTCCCGGCTGTGAATTTTAAGACATATCAAATATTTTTTTCGACACGTTTAAAATTTACAGAAACTGTTAGGGTTCTGGCGTTTCGTTTTCGTGTTTTTCCATCGATCGAAGTTCTAATTAGTTGCTAACAAGCTAGTAATGGTTTAGTTGGCTCTGATACCACTGTAAGTCCATGTCACGCACTCCACGAACTTGCGGGGAGGCGGAATATATGAAAAACGATTATCAAAGCTTCGTAACACGGCCTTGAGTGCATGAATCGTATCTAAACCGTTAGTAGCATACTACGAGAGGTTTAACTACTCGGATTCGAAGTTATACCTCACGTTACTTGTCCTCGGGTCTTCATCGCTGTCCTCCACTCCTCGTAGGCTCCTTGGAACATCGGCACCTCAACTGTAAGCCCGCGGCGGCGCCCCGGCCGTCGATTCTACGCCGGAAACGCGGAAACAAAAACTTTCAAAAACTATTGAACCGACACCACCGCGCACTTTTCACCCGAATCGGGCCATTAACCTACCTACTAGCAAAATAGAAAAGAGTAGAGAGGCTATACCAAGCGATCCGTGTCCTTCGGTCTTCGTCTCCACTCCGATCTCCCGCGGATACTTCATCCGTCACCTTCTCGTCGAAACGGGCACCACATCGCCAAAGTCTTTTACGGGCTCCCACCTCTGGACCGAGGCAACTCGGGCGCGAAGTTGGCTAGCCGACGTGTCCAAGGTTTGCGGTAGAATAGTGTAGTAGCCATTGTCTCTTTGGGGTTTAAGTGAAGTAGCCAAGATGGAGGAATCAAAGAACTTTTGGAGAAGGATGGTGTGTATTTTGCAAGCATGAAAATGAGAGATATATATTTCCCACACCAAAAAGAACTCTCTCCCTCTCCTCTCAAGTAGTGGCCGGCCCCCCTTCTCCATGGTGGAGATGATGGAATCAAATAATCCATAGAGAAAAGAAAAGATAATGCAAGATAAAAGGTCACACCAAACTCAAATCGCAACCCATCAAAATCTAATCCATTCTTTTCTCATAATGCAAAAGATAAGAAAGAAAAAGGATCTCATGATACTAGTCAAATCATGAAGCCATCATATGCAAGAAAACCCCTCCACAAAATGTTATTTACAAACTGCAAATAACACCCTCCAACGATAAAGTCCGGCCGTGAAGGAACAAAGGAAAACCGGCCGGAACAGAATGCAAACTGGCAACTTCAGAAAACTGATCCCGTAATAAATTACAGGAAAACCCCGCTACTGCAAATACATGCCTGCATTTGTATTCCCACTGAACACAAATGCAAAGAGACAATATCTACACTATCAAATACTAGGATCCGGCTTAAGCCAAAGCCGGCTAGTAAAAACCGTCCGATCATGATCCGTGCAATACCGTACGTATCTGATCGAACCCTGCCATATCTCCATACGGCCTCTACAGCGTTTCGCCCGAAACCTGAGTAACTGTGTGTGTGGTGGACTCTAAAGACTCGTCAATACTATGGCTGTGGATTTAACCACTAGCACGTCAGAGGTATCAGCCATACGTGACGGGCCACCAGCTATTGACCAAAAAAAGACGTCGATGAGCGAACTCATCCTGACACCCTACTGAGCCTGTCAGTGACAATATCCGTACTGTCCGGTCCGTTCGTCTATGAGCATCGCATGGCGGGCCTAGGGGGTTGGTAAAAGTCAGACCCCCAAAAGCGGTACAAGTCGTGTCGGAGTGTAGCCCAGAACACCCTGAGATACTACTGGAATACCTACCAGCAAATCTCCTGCCTTGGCCAAGGACTTTTCATGTTCTGGCTCTCCTAGACACAGCGCGACCTCACCCCCAATACCGGGAGAGACGAACCCCTGCAGATCCACTCACTGCCTCCATGTGGCTCGGGACTGTACCCAACTAAAACCTGTTTGCACGACTCCTTTGAGCCATGGTAGGGTAGTAATCAAAGCACAGTGGGAACTCACACGAGACAAATGACGATCTCAGGTCGATGAACTAACCTGTACACATGTCACCAGGGAACTGCTATCTGACGTCTGGTATAATCCCAACTAGAGGTTCCCGGCGAGTCCTGTCCTGGTGTACTCATAACCCAATGAGCACCTGTATACATCTTAGGTGAACCAACTGACACCAGTGACTTGTGAGACCGGCCACCGCCCCTCGTCGGGGTCTCGACTGTATACACTAGTCTACTCTGGAGAATCGATGCCCTGTCTCGAAACTCTCTCGACTAGGGACCTTTTAAGGATGTGCTTATAGACTCCAGCTCTCACGTATATGATCGCCCTCATACTGCTGGTAGTCAAGCAAGAATCCTAGGGGCTCTATCAACGTGTAATAGCGACTCGTAAGGTCACCTAAAGCAGTACACGATGATAAAGATAAACCAGATAGCATACTATCATCTTGGGTAAGACTGTCCTACCTGGATAGGTCCTCCCTCAATCATTGCAATCATGTGCCTGTGATCCAATAATTGACTCTGAGGGCACTATCTCCAACAATCTCCCACTTGCACTCAAGGCTAATTATTGCGATGTCGCATACTCACAGCCAGTGTGATACCGAACACCCAACTTCTCTACTAGTCAGTCTCACAAAGCTCGTTTGCGAAACTATTGCGTTCGAGGAATAGCCTCAGTGAGTGGATCCGCTCTGATGTTTCTTTCTATGTCTCTCTATATCTCAAGTTCGCGGAGAAAGCTATCTCCCGAAATGAGCAATACCTGTCTTAGAATGTCTGGATGTCTGATGGGACCTAGCTCATAAATGAACTCCAAATCCAAACTTCTTAGACTGTATCGTCAACTGAACTTAATCAGTATCCTGCGCCATGCCTTCCCTCAGTATCCACCTGGACCAACTGTCCAAAATACTGCCCCTCGTCAGAGGGAAAACTATAACTCTGACAGCCACTCTGCCATCCAGGTCACCTTGGAAGCCTGGAATGATAACCGTCTCCTAAAGGAGGCTGCCGTTATCATATCCTAGAACATCCACTTATGTTCTAAAACTGCCTCCGACTGTTTCTCCAGGATTGGATCAATATCAACTTATTGCATCTACTGCAAAAACAACATCTGGTGTGGTACTTGACATCTCATGATTGACTCAATTGCCTAAGCAAGCGATCTGCCAATCATGAACATCCCTCTCCCCTTTAGTCAGTAAGACACCTTTAAAGAGGGTGACTCCATTACCTGCAGGTACACTACCGTGCCAGGAGTCGTCCATTCTAAATACTCTTAGAATGCTGTCTAAATACCCTGATTGGGAAACCACCCAAATCTAGATCTAAAACCATAGATCTAGTAACCAGAATATACGATATAAGATCCAATTCCTATGTGGAGAAACCACTGTGTGACGACCAAAGTATAACCAATCGTAGTATAGGAATATCACTTCCTACTCTGTGTATGTCATTAAATACCAGGACATCACACCCTACTACCTTCTTAACAGATCCATCCTCTATTCTGATGAAATCAAACCTGTGACTTTCATATCAGAAATAGATGATCTATCTCCGCTATATCTGCTTTAGTCTATTAATAGACATAAGCCTGATGTCCACCAATGCTTCCGCTGCTCCCACTGACTACGACAACCCTCTGGCAGAGTCATATAGGCGTACACTTCTAAAGCTAGTTTAGAACGACGCTATACTCATCCTCCTGCCGGATCTCACAGTCTGGAACAACAGCAATGGCAAGTCTGGGTAAACAAGAACCTCCTTGCCACCGTCCTTGAGCATACCGAAGTACCTCTCGGGTGCCTGAGGTTACCCACTTTATCTGCGGAGTGGCCAATGGAATGTCAAACCAGATTGAATCTTTAGGTTCTTATCAAATCTTCAGTAATCGTTTGCGGTTCTGGAATCACTTCCAGTTCTACCATACTCCCACTACTGTTTTCTGAAAAAATCCATTTTTAATTAAAACTGTGGCGAGTCAAGAACAATATTACTATTGATCTTCCAGATGGTAGAAAATCAACCCTCGTCATAGCCCGGGTCAACCCACAAACAGCCATTACAGAAACGTGCCTTGAGTTATCCGGAGTCTGGTTTTAAGCATAAGCCGGACAATTCCCCGTATCTTAACAATGTCAAGATATGAACTGTTCTATATCCAATATAGAAACAGAGGCACTGATTTAATTGAACCAGATTCAAATCATGCAGCTGTCTCCAGTGCATGTCAAGTAAATGGAGAGAGGCCGATTAGCGTTACTCAACTTAGGAGTGCTTCCAATTATGAGTAACCTGAAAGAGAAGCGAGTTCTCTTAAACATTACAATCAACTGAATACCATTCACAAGTATCTACATTCTTCGATCACCTTGAAGAATCCCGATACTTGCAATACCTGGTTCTCTACTCTATTCTTATACCTATAACTTCTCAAAACTTCGACCTTGTGTTTCTACGAAACACCTGTCTAAGAACTAGAGAAGTTATAAGTAAACCGAATATAGTACGAGGACCAACCCCTCTGTCCTAATGGACACTGGACAATATACAATACTCTGTATAAGTCTGCTGAGTCTAACAACTCATTCACTGTGTGTCGTAGGTTGAAAACTGTACTTGTGGTTAAGAAGAATTACACCGCTGTTCAATGCTCCTTACCTAACCATCCACTGGTATAGGTAAATGTCATAGACATAATTTCAAAAAGGTATGTCTCACTCTATAAAAATAGACGTACAGATATATCAATTTGAAATTGGTGCATAACAACGGATATTCAAAACCATATATTTGCCGTCCGGCAAACTACCCAGGTGGCTTCCTCAAATATCACCAATTACAACGAATCCCGATATAATGAGGATGGTCACCTAATTCCCAATAACTTACTCCCACTCATCATCTGTAAAACCATACAGATGTGAGAATCCAACCTGGTAAATACATACCCTGGAGCAAGTGTCTAATTGGGAAATCAGTTTTCTTTTAACAGTACACAGTGAAACTGAAACATTGAAATGTTTTGATGAGGTATCCTGGTATTCCTAGTAATGCCTCTTCCATTATCCAGATTCACAACTGTAACCGTATAATTCTTTGCCATCTCTCCAAATCCCTTTATATGTCTTTAGTCATTACCTTCTGTACACCCCTTTAGGCCAAATGGTTTTCTTCCTTCCCTACCGTTCGGCACCAGCCTATGGTTTGGAAGAAGACTATCCAATAAGCATAATGGGTGTACTGTCCTAATCCTAGGAACACTCGCAATGCGAGAGAAGGTGAAGATAAAAGACAACCGAATAAACCTTATTCCTATTTCTCCTGAACCAGGATCCATCCCCGAACTGGAACAAGTTCCTTTCGAGTTCGCATATAACGATACGATGGATTATCCAATAAACTGGGATCTCCGTAGTGATACGGAGTGTCCTGGAGAAATACAAAGGTGATTTAGGATTGGCGAAGAAATACTTGGTTTGGTCATGAATAGCAGTCGCAATTTACTTTGCCCTCTTACTAATCCCTTTCTTTGTCTTAACTTAATACCTTCTGCACACCATCGTTATGCTAATTGGTTTTCTTCATTTCCTACCGGTCGGCACCTGCCTATGGTTTGGAAGAAGACTATCCAATTTGCGTAATAGGTGTACTACTCCTAAACCAAGGAGTACTCGCAACCTGAGAGAAGGTAAAAGGAAAAGACAACTGAATAGTCCTATTCGTTTTCTCCAGAACCGGAAACCATCCTCGAATTCCTTTGAGTTCGTATATAACCATACGATGGTTTTGTCGAATGGAAGTGGACGTTCGTAGTAATACGGGGTGTCCTAGAGAAAAGGGTAGGAGTGGCAATGAGGTTTGCAACTCAGACAATCCAAAAACTAGTGTTAAAGAAGGTTCGGTCAACTTGGTCACTGAGTCATAGTCTAGGGTCGGGTCAATGGTCGCTGCCAAAGAGAGAGAGAAAAGAAACACTCAGCGTGCACTCTAACCTAGATCAGAATGGTTATCACTTTATCTAATCTGGAAACCTCCCACTGTAACGTCAAATTCTTCCCCAAACCTGAAAGAAGAATTAGCCGGGATCACCCGAGGAGTAAACCAACTCATCAGTGGGAATCGGGATCCAACTATCATCGCATGATAACGTGACGGAATCCGCTCACGTTATCACACTCCAGAAGGTATGCGCATATCTGGCAAGTTTCAGTTCTTTTGAAACTCCCGATGTGGATTTTTGCCCCATGCTCTTATGACCTTGACTTTGGCCAACATATCATAAGTCACATGTAAAGTTCTACCCGTCATTATCCAGGTTAATTTGAACCCACCCGTACCTATCCTTGACTTTGGCCAAAATGGCAGTACGGCTTTCCCAAACCAACGCATCTATCTATGCTGCATATGAATACCCAACAGCTACCAAACACTGTGCCTTGACTTTGGCCAACATACACAGCTTGAATACTATTGACTATCCATATGAAACGACGGAGGGCTACGAATGGTTTCTGGCGAAAACCTTTAACGTAATGAACTTGATATCGTTGAAGGAACTGATAGCTTTTTTAAAATTATAGTGACGAAAACCTTTACTAAAGAGGTCACTCCCGGTGAAGGGATCTCGGCTCTTTCCCCGTAGAATGAGGTGCAGGATATTCCAACTGAATACCATGATACAAAGCAAAAGTAATCGGCTATAATGAAGTTATTGCCCTGACGCAAACTTTTGTCCAAGGGGTCACTCCCGGTGAAGGGATCTCGGCCCTTGCCTCGTCGACTGAGGAGCAGGATATTCCAACTGAATACCACTGTGCAAAACAAAAGAGAATGCCCTTGCAATAACAACTTTTTGAAAAAGTGTTCCAACAACATCAGAATAGGTTTTTTTAGCTTGCATTGATCCGAATCAACGCAGTCCCATCAATTAATCACACCACAAAAGAACGAAAATAATGATGTACGTATATGCCATCCGCATTCGCCACTGGGTCCCGTCATCACCCGTTAGGTTACTTAACTAACGACAGAGCGGGGACTGGACTAGCGCGGATGCAAAACATATACAACATCTACTAGTATATATATAATATATAATTTTCGCTCAAGGCGTGATAAAATGCAACAGTACAAAAAAAGTACAGCATCACAGAACAATACAGATATCTGGGATCCCCGGGTTTCATAGAGCCGCTACTGAAACCCGACGTTCCCCTGGTCGTGTGGATAGCCTGTGCAATGAAAACCTAGACCCCTACGGGCGCGGCAAGTTACCCGCCAAAACCTGAAGCGAGGCAGCCCCCTTTAGCAACGTGAATGGACCACCCAGCACTTCACGGAATCCGGTAACTTGGGCACCCCTCCTAGGTCAACCTATACCCCCTACGAGTGCGGCGAATAGCCCGCCAATTCTAGAGTAAAGCCCCCTCCGTCTCAACGCCATAAGATGCGGTCTTGTTGCCCTCTAGAACCCGGCTATCCGTGCACCCCTCCACGGGGTAATCCTAGTACAGAAAGTAAAAATATACATATAACGGGTACATCGACCTCGACCCGGTCGTGCCCCAAAAGAACAATACAAACAGGCAGTGACGGCAGTCCACATGTCGGACGCTCGTCCCGCAATATCAAATGTACATGATACAACAAAACTGTACTAATACTGCAACCAGGCTATCTCCCACGACCGATCCGCAACAACACAGCACAATCACAGAACATCAACGCGAATGTCACGTTCGCAAATCCGTCTAACCGGGCTATAGCAGTTAGACAGGATTTACCGATCAAGTGACATTCACGGTCGCAGATATAATATAAATACTGTGAACTAATGTGTTTAAACTTTTCGATCGATCAAATTTATCAAAGTGGGCCCCAAGCATTACTGTAGCACTTAAAGAGAGTCTAGGCCCAAAAAGAATATTCCAAAAACCCCATTTTCAACCCAGGAGCTCACTGCAAAAATTTGGTCCAATGAATAGTAAAAATGGTCGCGGAACTGCGGCAAATACGTGGGTTTGGCCGCGGTTCCGCGGTGGAATAGTGAGATCACGCGACCAAATTTTCACAGAATGCTTAGAATTGCCTGCACATGTCACTGCAATGTACTGAAAAAATTTTGGAGCCAAAAATTTTCGACAGAAAACTGTGCAAATGAAAATGGGTTTTCAGAAAATCCGTTCGATCGAACTTGTAAACACATTAGAGCAAGCTAGACTAGGTTAATGGCCTGGCTCTGATACCAATGTAAGCCCGCGGCGGTGCCCCGGCCGTCGATCCGACTCCGGAAACGCGGAAACAAAAACTTTCAAAAACTATTGAACCGGCACCACCGCGCACTTTTCACCCGGATCGGGCCATTAACCTAGCTACTAGCAAAATAGAAAAGAGTAGAGAGGCTATACCAAGCGATCCGTGTCCTTCGGTCTTCGTCTCCACTCCGATCTCCTGCGGATACTTCGTCCGTCACCTTCTCGTCGAAACGGGCACCACATCGCCAAAGTCTTTTACGGGCTCCCACCTCTGGACCGAGACAACTCGGGCGCGAAGTTGGCTAGCCGACGCGTCCAAGGTTTGCAGTAGAATAGTGTAGTAGCCATTGTCTCTTTGGGGTTTAAGTGAAGTAGCCAAGATGGAGGAATCAAAGAACTTTTGGAGAAGGATGGTGTGTATTTTGCAAGCATGAAAATGAGAGATATATATTTCCCACACCAAAAAGAACTCTCTCCCTCTCCTCTCAAGTAGTGGCCGGCCCCCCTTCTCCATGGTGGAGATGATGGAATCAAATTATCCATGGAGAAAAGAAAAGATAATGCAAGATAAAAGGTCACACCACACTCAAATCTCAACCCATCAAAATCTAATCCATTCTTTTCTCATAATGCAAAAGATAAGAAAGAAAAAGGATCTCATGATACTAGTCAAATCATGAAGCCATCATATGCAAGAAAACCCCTCCACAAAATGTAATTTGCAAACTGCAAATAACACCCTCCAACGAAAAAGTCCGGCCGTGAAGGAACAAAGGAAAACCGGCCGGAACAGAATGCAAACTGGCAACTTCAGAAAACTGATCCCGTAATAAATTACAGGAAAACCCCGCTACTGCAAATACATGCCCGCATTTGTATTCCCACTGAACACAAATGCAAAGAGACAATATCTACACTATCAAATACTAGGATCCGGCTTAAGCCAAAGCCGGCTAGTAAAAACCGTCCGATCATGATCCGTGCAATACCGCACGTATCTGATCGAACCCTGCCATATCTCCATACGGCCTCTACAGTGTTTCGCCCGAAACCTGAGTAACTGTGTGTGTGGTGGACTCTAAAGACTCGTCAATACTATCGCTGTGGATTTAACCACTAGCACGTCAGGGGTATCAGCCATACGTGACGGGCCACCAGCTATTGACCAAAAAGGGACGTCGATGAGCGAACTCATCCTGACACCCTACTGAGCCTGTCAGTGACAATATCCGTACAGTCCGGTCCGTTCGTCTATGAGCATTGCATGGCGGGCCTAGGGGGTTGGTAAAAGTCAGACCCCTAAAAGTGATACAAGTCGTGTCGGAGTGTAGCCCAGAACACCCTGAGATACTACTGGAATACCTACCAGCAAATCTCCTGCCTTGGCCAAGGACTTTTCATGTTCTGGCTCTCCTAGACACAGCGCGACCTCACCCCCAATACCGGGAGAGACGAACCCCTGCAGATCCGCTCACTGCCTCCATGTGGCTCGGGACTGTACCCAACTAAAACCTGTTTGCACGACTCCTTTGAGCCGTGGTAGGGTAGTAATCAAAGCACAGTGGGAACTCACACGAGACAAATGACGATCTCAGGTCGATGAACTAACCTGTACACATATCACCAGGGAACTGCTATCTGACGTCTGGTATAATCCCAACTAGAGGTTCCCGGCGAGTCCTGTCCTGGTGTACTCATAACCCAATGAGCACCTGTATACATCTTAGGTGAACCAACTGACACCAGTGGCTTGTGAGACCGGCCACCGCCCCTCGTCGGGGTCTCGACTGTATACACTAGTCTACTCTGGAGAATCGATGCCCTGTCTCGAAACTCTCTCGACTAGAGACCTTTTAAGGATGTGCTTATAGACTCCAGCTCTCACGTATATGATCGCCCTCATACTGCTGGTAGTCAAGCAAGAATCCTAGGGGCTCTATCAACGTGTAATAGCGACTCGTAAGGTCACCTAAAGCAGTACACGATGATAAAGATAAACCAGATAGCATTCTATCATCTTGAGTAAGACTTTCCTACCGGGATAGGTCCTCCCTCAATCATTGCAATCACATGCCTGTGATCCAATAATTGACTCTGAGGGCACTATCTCCAACATCAACGGCCTCCTCGAGCCAAAGACGATCCACCCGAGAGCTCCTTCTCCAAGCTTGATCTCTAACTTGAGATAACTAGGTTGCTCAAAGTGCTAATCTAAGCTACCTAGGAGATATAGAGTGATGTTATGGATGTATTAGTCTAGCTAACCCTTGATCTCAACACATGAGAGGTTAGGGTTAGGGTTTGAAGAGAGAGAGCTTGAGGAGAGAGAAGGTGAGAAAGTGAATCTTTTTGGATGAATGAAATCATTTGTGTATATATGAAACATATGATAATATTAAGTAAATAACAAATAATGAATTATCACCATGTTTCATTAATACACTAAGTGATTCATCACATGAGTCATATAAAACATTAAATGAATCATTAACTCAATGTATGAATCACTACATGACTCATTAACCCAATTAATGCAAATGCCACCTTAGCCTCCAACTCATCATACTTCTAGAAGCTTCCCGGAAAATTACGAGAACGCCCCTCCTATCCGTGAAAACACGGAAAAACTTTAGACTGTATAAATCCAATAATCCGATACTAGAATCTGGCTTAAACCAAAGCCGACTAGTAAAAACTGTCCGAACGTCGTACGTGCGTAAACACACGTATGCGTCCGAACCCTTGTCGTAAAACCATACGACCTCTATATCGTTTCTCCTGGAGTAGAAAAACTCTCTGTGTGGGACTCTAAAGACTCGACACTACGCTGGCAGTAGGTTTAACCATAGACCGCAAGCGGCACTAGCTGTACGTAACGGTCCCCAGGTAGATGTCGATAAGAAGGCCGATGAGGAAACCATCCGAACTCCTACTGAGCCTGTCCGTGACAATATCCGCGCAGTCCGGTCTGTTCGTCTAAGAGTATCGCATGTATGGTCTAGGGAGGTGGAGAACGTTAGACCCCTAATAACCGTACATGTCGTGCCGGTATGGCTCATGACCATTTGAGAATCTACTTATCAGTCCACCAGTAATTATCCATCAGCCCTGGCCAGGGACTTATGGTAATGACCAACCAATCACTGTGCGATATCAACTCCCTATACCGGGAGAGACGAATCCCTAACAGTCGCTCACTGCCTCCATGTGGCTCGGGACTGTACCCAACTAAAACCTGTTTGCACGACTCCTTTGAGCCGTGGTAGGGTAGTATTTGTTTCCTGATTTAAAATCAGGAAAACTTCTGGGAAAAGCTTCAAAAAGGGGGGGCCACGTGCTTACACGTGACCGACAGTCACGTGTCGACACGTGACATATAAAGCGGCAGAAAAGCACACATTAGTCCCCTGATCAAGAAAGGGAAAAGAGCCTCAGAAGAGGTCACGTGCTCCCACGTGACCAAGGTCACGTGTTGCCACGTGACGTGCAAGACAGCAGATCAGTTCTCCCGTTGAACTAAAGAAAGAAGGTTCAAACAAGGGTCACGTGCTCACACGTGACCAGGGGTCACGTGGTAGCACGTGACGTTGAAGCAGCAATCAGAAGACAGACGCAAGAGAAAGAGGAAGGCTCATTCCAAAAGGGGGTCACGTGTTCGCACGTGACCATGGGTCACGTGGTCACACGTGACCGGCTTCCAAAGCCCATGTTGACGGCAGAATTAAATTCTGAAGGAAATTTGAATCTTTCCAAAGGAAAGTGAGTATCTGGGACCAATCAAATTAAAGATTCAGAGATGATTAAATATCATCTATCTATGGAAAATCTCGGGTTTGGAAAGATTTCCCCCTTAAATCTAACCAAAATAACAAAGGAGAATCTCTGGATTTAAAATCTAATGGTGAACAAAATTCACCCAATAATCCAAAGGTCCAAAACGAATGATGGATGCAAATCAAATATCTCAAGGAAGATTCATCAAAAACTAATTGACTCGGCTGCTTCTCCTATAAATAGGAGCCAAGAGACACAAAAAAGGGAATACGAAGAAGACATACGCGCAGAGAAAGAAAAAAGGAGAAAAGCTTTGATACTGGGAAAAGACTTGGATCTTCTGCAAAAACCCTAGGTAAGAAAGGGAAGGCTTTCGGAAAGAAAGAGAATTTAATTCTCAACAGAGTTTAACTCTAATATATAAAACAGAAGAACACATCTCTTATCTCTTTGATAGAGGATCTGCAAAGTGCACATCTCCCCTTAAGGTTGAGAATTTAATTCTCAATGGGTCGAGATCCTGCCATGCAGATCCGAAACATAGAGAAGGAATACAAGCATGAGAATTTAATTCTCGCAGAACTATAGGAATTCAATTCCTTTAAAATAAAATTAGGGCTCGACCCTGTATCATGGGAATTTAATTCCTTCAAAATAAAAAGAAGCAGGGTTTAACCCTAATTAAGAACATAGTTCTGTTGAAACAGCAGGAATTTAATTCCTTTAATCATAATTCTTTAAAACGGGAAGTTTAGTTCCTTAAAAGCTTTCATCAGGGTTTAACCCTATTCAGTTCTTCACATATATGAGGAATTTAATTCCTACAGAAAATTCAGAGTTCGACTCTATTTCAGAATATAAATCTGCAAAAGGAAGTAGGAATTTAATTCCTTTGAAAATTAAAAGCCCGAGGAATTTAACTCCTGAAAAAAGATCAACAGATCCTCTAAAAACGACACACATAGAGGCAGGGTCACGTGCCACCACGTGACCCCCCAAGAGATCTACAGAAAACCCTTTGAGGCTGTCCCTCACGTGACCCACGTGACCCTTAACGAAAGCTCTAACAAACGAGCACATGAATGCCCGTCACGTGCTGACACGTGATACTCAGAAAGATGCAGTAATCTCAGCAGATCCATTGAAGGGAAGGCACCCTCACGTGTTGCCACGTGACCTCTCTCGCCTTAAGCGCTTAACATTAAATTGGAACCCTCGAATCCAATTACTAAAGCAACTGTTGGGCCTTAGTGTTCAAACTTTACTTGCAGTGTTCAACACTGACTACCTTAGTGTTTAACACTAATGTGAGGCCTCCGTTGCCAGTACTTGATACCAATCTGTTTTAGTGTTTAACACTAATTTGAAAGCCTTGTTGCTGGTGTTTAACACCAACTATTCTTTTAGTGTTAAACACTAACTTGTCAACCCTATTCCCAGTGTTCAACACTGATTGCTCTGAAGTGTTTAACACTAGGCTTTGGCCCAATTGGCTAAAGGGATAGAGGCAGACATTCTCCCTCAATGGACCAACAAAGAGTCAATATTCCAGACCTGACTGGACTTAGCCCAAGCTGGCCATAAGTCCTCAATTTGTGATTAACTGGGCCGATAGGCTCATAACATAATTGATCAACCTTGACCCAAGTTGGGCCAGGGACTATTTAATCCACCCCGGTTCTAGGGTACATCTCTTCACTCCTTTGATACTTGGCATTGTAATCCCTCAATGTCTTCAAAGAGGTGACGGGTCCCGAAGACCACTCATGATATGGACTGTGGGGTCCTTAAACCCATGCATAATGCAAAATTCCTGGTTACGTGGAACGCGGATAACGTCACTCTTTGACCCCGCGGAAAACGTCCAGAGCGGATCCTGGTCCTCGCAGAGCACGGCAGTGAACCCGTGTGAAGCATCCAGAGCGGAGCCTGGTCCTCGCCTAGCACGGCAGTGAACCCGTGTGAAGCATCCAGAGCACATACCGGACCGTGGAGTCCTTAAACCCATGGACTATGACGTCCTTAACCTTGACCGAGATGTCTTAAAACTACCAATGGACCGCAATGTCCCTAAACTACCCATGGACCGCAATGTCCTTAAACTACCCATGGACCGCAACGTCCTTAAACTAGAACCATAGAGCCTCCATATGCTCTTTCGTCGGATCTAAACGGTCCTGTTTAAGTTGATCTTAGCCTCAAAGATGGCTAACGCGCCCTTAAACCCTCAAACAGACTGGACTATGAATCCTCCTAATTAACTCTGGCTCGAGGGTACATCTCTGAACTCCTCTGACATTCGTCGTTGTAATCCTTCAACGTCGTCAGAGAGGTGACGGGTCCCGACGGCCACACATACGACGGACTACTATGTCCTGAAATTGGAACAATGGGGTCCAAACACTCCTTTGTCGGATCTAAATGATCCTGTTAAGTTGATCTTAGCCTTAAACTAGACTAATGTGTCCTTAACAAATGTTTGAGTTGATCTTGGCCTCAAGCATGGCTAGTGTATCCTCAAACCAAACCCCCAAACCCAAATCTAAGAAGATACGGATTTGGACTAGTCCACGCCCTACGGGTGACGACATAACTCGGTCTCCGTAAACGATCCACGGGCAGGAAAACATAAAACAAAACACACGACACGAAGTGACCATCTGGAGAAGGAGAAAGTTGTTACCGCGACGCGGTAGCGTAATTAACTGCAGGGGCTTGCGCCTGCAGGGAAGAGCGTCCCCACAATCAAAAACCCCTCACCCTGGGGGGGAATCTGACGAAGTCTGCTACATCGGCCGCATCCGTCTAAACCTCCGATATACGGCGCCATAAATCAACTTGGCATCTTCGGAGAGGCAGATGGATAGCACCTATTGGCATCTGCCCCGAATCTCAGGCAGGACGTCCCAACGTCTCGGCCGCCATTCGGAGGGGAACAGATTCTGGCACGCCCGGTGGGACCTTTTCCTCTTTCCACTCCACACTTCGTGTGTCGTGATTCGCGAACCAATCGCGGTTCGCCAATGATTGCCCTTGGGTTTCAAGATACTAAGAGTTGGCGTCTTGCCTATTGCAGAAAACAAAGGATCGATGGCTGCTACTTCCGCGAAGTCCTTCAACTGCTCAAACTGCAATTGCGACCAACGCTCTACCTCGCCAGGAGGTATAGCCTATGGACCCCAAGCTGCTTCGTTGTTCACAATGCCGGTGGACCAAGTGACTCAAGCCACTACCGGATTGTTCTTTGGGACTATGCTCCCTCCATCAAGCTTCGTGGCGCCGGTGCTGACAAAGGAAACTCTCTGGAAGTCGGTCTTTGATCGTCTTACCCCTGCCGCGACTCCTCTCAACGAGTCGCCCAACGTCAACGCCTCGGTCTTCTCTAGATTGGGCCAGAAATCTTGCAAATTCATCATGGGGCCTACAATCTCAGAGAAGGCTGCTTCTAAGGAAATGGCCGCTCCTGCCTCCGAAATCGCCAAGGCGGTTTCCCCGGTCAAGAAATCGATCTTTACAAGATTAACAGCTTTGACCCCTGCTCCCGCTGCACAAAGGACATCGGTCTTTGACAGGCTAACGCCAACAACGATCCCCCACCCACACAGGGGGCAAGACGAAACCATTCTTATATCTGACTCTACGCCGTCTGCTCGACGTGCTCGGCGTCGTCATTGGCGCCGAATAAGGAAAGCTGGGGGCAACTCCCCCTCCGGATTGACTCCACCAGCCCCGGTGGTAGAAGTTAATGCTGCTGTTCCAACTGGGAACAGCTTCGAAATGCTAAATAAGGTGCGAAGAAATTCTCCTACTGCAGTGCTGAAGAGGTCTCCTCCCCCATCAGAAAAGGTTGTGGAAATAGAATCAGAACAGCCCCGATCTCCTCAACGGCTGTCTTCCAAAATCTATAAGGTTTGGCGGCAGGCCCGAGACTCAATCATCGATCCAAACTTCTCCCGCCAGCATAAGAAGCTGAAAATCCAACCGAAGGCTGGTCACCAGGTCAAACCCCAAAAGGCTGTCTGGACGCCCACCTCGATGGCCCCCTCAATCTCCATGACTCATAAAAAGAGGAGGCCAGGAAAGATCCCTCAACATGCAACGACGGCTAAAAGAAATGAGCCCAGACACCCTAAGTCTGGGGGCACGGTGGTGCACACTGTTTACATGGTCTCTGGAAAGGAGGAGAGCCGCACTTCTACGGGCCACCGACCGCTGACCCGATCCGTGACGAGAGCCCAAGAACAACAACAAAAGTTGCAGGAAATGATGAGTGCTATGGCTGCACTTACCGGGCCAAAAGAAAGCCCAGAAACGTCCTCAGACGCGCGCCGGGAAGAGGAAACCGACGCCGAGTTCCTTCGCCGGACATTGGAGAAAAAGGACAAAGAGGCTGCTGAACAAGCGGCTAATATACAGCGCATGGGCCTTCTCTTCCAAGATATGATAGGAATGATGATCCAACAGGACCTACCCGCTGAAGATCCCCCAATCGTTCTGGAAGATGACCGAGGAGAAACGTCAAATCCACCACCAGCCCTCTCTACGGCCAAGGAGGAGACGATCTCTAAAGCTGACTTGGCCGACTACATAGCCCAGCAAATCCGGGTCCATCATGCGACTGAGGCAGCTGGTCAAGTCGTGAAGACGGGGCGGCCGTATCCAGGCTGGTACGATCAAATCAAATACCCGCAAGGCTATACGATACCGAAATTCCATGTGTATAAGGGGACCGGCAATCCTCATCAACACGTCGCCCAGTTCCGGGCCCTCTGCGGTAACACCGGCGGTGACGATAAACTGTTACTCCGTCAGTTCGTTGGCAGCTTATCGGAAACAACGTTCGAATGGTATTCGGAACTCCCGAACGATTCCATCAAAACGTTCGCTGAAATGGAGTTGTTATTCACTCAGCGGTTCGCAAGTGCCAGCGAGCGCACTCCAATGACTGCTTTGATTAACGCCAGGGTAAAGCCAGGCGAAACCTGGGTCCAGTATGCCATACGCTGGCGGAATTTGTGGTCGAGATGCGAGCAACGCATTGAGGAAGCACCCGCAGTGGGTATGTTCATGGGAACCCTAGACCCCCACGCAACTATCTCCCAGTTTATGATGTTCTTTAAGCCAACCACATTCCAGGCTTTAATCGACAAGTTGGCTCAGATGGACCAGATGGGTCATAGACCACCTGCCCCGAAGCCAGAACCTCGGAATGACAAGGGTAAAGGAAGGGCGACTTTTGTCGCGAACGCCCAACAGCAACCTGACGCCCCGAAATCGGCAGATCAATTGGAAGAAAGACGCCGATATTATAACGAAAAGATGAAGCGTCCCTACTCGTTCCCACGAGACAAGACAAAACGGTTATTTGAGCTGGCAATACGCAACAGACTTATAAACCTACCAAATCCAAGGCGACCGCCACAACCCACCGAGGTGAATAACCCCAACTATTGCCCTTACCATCAAATGGTAAGCCATCCGATTGAAGATTGCTTCGTCTTCAAAGGATGGATCGAAGATCAATACCTCCAGGGGAAGTTCGTACTATCCGAAAAGTGGAAGGTGAACCCACCACAACCGTACACTCCTAAAAAGGCCGATACACCGGGGGCAACCTGCTCCTTTATTGAAGAAGCTCCATGGGAGGTCGTACTATCAACTAAAACCAAAAGGATGCTGAGAAACCTTCATGCGTTCCCTGCAATCGAATGGAAGGACCCTCTTGAACCTCAAATTATCGAAGGGATGTTGAAGCCCCGCCCAACTATGAAGACTTCCGATAAGGGCCCAAATACTCACGCCCAGTCGTCAAAATCTTCAAAGAAAAAGAAGAAGAAGAAATCCAAGAAGCCCGCGAGGCTTGGAGACGAGCGCACGAAATTGCAGAAGCAAATCGACGCGCTGGAAGAATATAATCAGAAGGCGCGAACCCCTGTCACACTGCAAGAGTTCCTCAACCACATCTTTCAAGAGGAAGATGATGAAGAGAGCTCATCGGATGAATCCGAAGAGTATGTGGCAAGTTGTAACGTAATCTCCCACTCGTTTACCGATGATGAGAAAACTCCTGACACTAAGAAGCTAGAGGCAGAACCTGAACCAGAGCGTGCGAGACTGACAACTGATATGATCAATGCTTTCCTAGACGAAATTCGTCTAAAAAGTAAAGCGGATCAGGAGCGTGAGATGGCAGCATCAGAAAGAGCCGAATGCGGGCGACTGAACGAAAGAGTTGAGCTACCCCTGCCAGAGCGAAAGGCCTCCGAAATGGACAGGAAGATATTCAAGACAAGGAAAAGGTTCTCCAAAGCCATGTCAATGGGAATGAAGCTACCACCTTCGGAAGGAAATAGGCACGATGGGGCGGAAAGGCACCCTGACTACTGCGCATATCATCGGAGAATTTCACACCCCACAGAGGAGTGCAACGCCTTTAAGATATGGTGGCAAGGATATGTTGCTCGTCGGCAACATTTCAAGCGCATGAAACGCAAGAGCCGTAGGGAGCAAAGAAGCACTGTCGATAGGCTCAACAGAACTACTGGCAACTGTTATATGGCTCAAGCCGAAGGGTCACAAGTTCTCACCTTTGGGAGCGACTCTGATGAAGAAGTGACTCTGGGCCCTCTCTTTGTAGAATCCGCGCTAGGGAAAGATGAGGAATCAGAGGCCTGCGGAAACACTCAGCTGCGCAATCGCACACTCCCAGAAAAGAATCTCGGGCCTGCGAACAGAAAAGATAAGGGAAAGGAAAAGGTCGCTGAAGATATCACTTTGGATGACCAAGTCGCGAAAGAACTGGCTGCCAAAGACCCTCCTAGGAGGAGTAAAGTGGACTATAACATCCTCGCGCATCTAAGGAAGCTACCTTCTCAGCTTAGCATTCTCGACGCCCTCCTATTATCAAAAGAAGCACGGGACTCACTAATTAAGGCATTACAAGAACCTGAGCAATTCCAAGCCTTCCTCGCCACTGAAAAGATGAAGGACGAACTGGAGGAAGTGCATACGGCCGACGTCACTTTCGGTGATGAAGACCTCCTTCTCGGGACGTGCGACCATAACCGTCCCCTATATGTCTCCGGATACTGCCATGACGTCAAGATAGGCAAGATCTTGGTGGATAATGGATCCTCCGTCAATCTCCTTAATGTTCGGGTGTTGAAGGAAATCTGCATGAGTGTGCAACATCTCGCCCGGGACAAAATTACTATTTCCGGTTTCGACTCACAATCGTCACGGACTCTCGGGTCCGTGATACTAACGTTACGCTTCGGGCTTCTCGTCACAGACATCAAATTCCATGTCATTGACGCCAAGACCTGTTACAATGCCTTGCTCGGCCGTCCTTGGTTACACGAGTACAACATCGTCCCTTCTACACAACATCAGTGTATGAAGTACTTTAAAGATGGTTTCGAGTATACTGTAACGGGTGAGCTGAACCCATTTTCCGTGAACGAAGTCCGCAAATACGAGGATGCGAAATACTTTTTGCCAGACTTCGAAGATACAGAAAGGTGTCGCAACTCAGAGAACAAAGCCGCCGCCACCATCCCTGTTTTCGGAAGCGATACCGAAGAAGAGGAAGAGATAGTTTATACGGGGCCATCTCAACGCAACAACCGGAGGACGCCCACCCCCATACTGGTCTTCGGAAGTGATTCAGAAGATGAGGTCAATGCCGTATTCTCCAATCGGCTTTCAATGCAAGCACCTCCTGGCGATGACCGTAACCTGCAAATCACCATGGTACCATGAGAACACTACAAGGACCTCGACACGCTTCAAGCTCACAGTATGCAGGACCTGCAAACGTTTTACGTCCCTCCCAGGCGAAGGGGTGAGAAGGTGATCATATTCTACCGATCCTCAGAGTCGAAAGTAGAGAAAGAGGTCTGGCATGGCGTGGATGCTACACTTGACAGGCTCCAACCCATCCGTCTGCCTAGATACTATACAGACGGATTAAAGAAGCTATTAAAGCGCCAAGGAGTACCTGTAAAACAGACTGTTCTGCAGGCTTGGTTCTATAAAAAGATTTGGGATGTCCCTGGGACCCAACGCAAATTGCCCAACGGGAAAATGGAAACACTCGGGCTTGGATACGCGAGAGCCGGAAAACGGGAACGGGCCCACAATAGCTACGCCATATATACCTTTGATGAAGAAGAGGACGCCCTGCCAGGAGAGGCCAACCCCTCATCAAAACCAGACCCTGCGATTGAGACGTCGAGTCCGTCATTTGAAGAACGGATGGACAAGCTTATCAGGAAAGTGGGTCAGAAAAGTCAGGAAGACCACAACCGTGAAATGGCCATCTACGAGAAGGCCAGGACGCAACGTCTATTTCAACAGGCTGCAAAAGGCAAAGGTGCTCGTCCTTATCAACCCGTCATACGAAAGTCCCGATGCGGAGACGGGAGTAAGTCAAGGAGCGGAGAGAGGAGCCGAGCGTACTCCTTCCCCCGAGACAAGACAGAGAAGTTGCTCAAGCTCGCTTTAAAACATCAAATGATCGTGCTTCCAAAGTCTAGACACCCTGAGCAAACCAACAAGGCTTCTCGTTCGAGCTACTGCTCTTATCACCAAGCCATAGGACATCTTACCGAAGACTGCTTCGCCTTCAAAGATTGGGTCGAAGACCAGTACCGACGGGGCAGATTCGCTTTATCCAACAGCTGGAGGGTAACGCCGCCACGAAAGCACGAGCCCAAGGCCGCAAGAGCAGAACTGGATCCGCCTCAGTCCCGGGAGCAGATTCGCCCCTGTCATACAATCACGATATTAAAAGAAGAGCCCGAGGACATAGACGACCTTCCCCGGTGCTTTGAAAACAGCGATGATGAGGTGATCTCAGAATTTCCGCCCGCTCCGAGAGAACTGGAAGACGGTATACATACTACTGCAGATAACCTCAGGAAGACTGAGTTGGGATCGGCGGATGACCCGCGACCGACATTCGTCAGCGAGCTACTCTCTGAAGAAAAAGTGGCCGCGTTAAAGAACGTGCTTCTACGGCATAAAGACTGCTTCGCGTGGAACTACTCCGAGATGCCAGGATTAGATCCGGAAGTTACTGTGCATAAATTAGCAATATCCCCAGACATCAAACCAGTCAAGCAAGCGCCAAGAAGGATGCGACTCGAGCTTGAGATGAGCATCAACGCCGAAGTCAAGAAGCTGATCGTTTCTGGGTTAATTCAAGAAGTCCAATATCCCGAATGGATCGCCAATATCGTCCCAGTAATGAAGAAGAATGGGACGGTACGTATATGCGTGGATTTCAGGGATCTCAATAAGGCTTGTCCAAAGGATGATTTCCCGGTGCCGGTAACCGAGCTAATGATAGATAACACGTCCACTCACGAGGTCTTCTCCTTTATGGACGGTTCCTCAGGATACAATCAGATAAAGATGCATCCCGAAGACCAGAAGCACACCGCTTTCCGGACCCCTTTGGGTGTATTTTGCTACAGGGTTATGCCCTTTGGTCTAAAGAACGCCGGCGCTACCTATCAAAGGGCCATGACAAAGATCTTCGACGACCTCATACATGACATCGTCGAGTGCTATATCGATGACCTCGTAGTAAAGAGTATGTCATACGAAGATCACTTAAAGCATCTGGAGACTGTATTTCAACGCCTTCGGCAATATAATTTGAAGATGAATCCCCTTAAATGCGCGTTTGGAGTCTCCTCGGGAAAGTTCCTGGGATTCGTCATCCGACACCGAGGTATTGAGATAGATCCGTCTAAGATTAAAGCAATCATGGAGATGCCTCCGCCAAGAACCCTCAAACAGTTGCGGTCTCTCCAAGGGAAGCTCGCATACATCCGGCGATTTATCGCAAATCTTTCAGGCAAATGCCGCCCCTACAGTCACCTGATGAAGAAGGGAACCCCATTCGTCTGGGATCAAAAATGCCAAGGTGCACTAGACGAGATCAAGCAGTACCTGCAGAACCCGCCGGTATTGGCCGCACCGGTCAAGGGAAAACCCCTCATTCTTTATACGACCGCCCTCGAAGGTTCCTTGGGCGCATTATGGGCGCAAGAGAATGATCAGGGGAAAGAGAGAGCACTCTACTACTTAAGTCGAGTTCTATTGGGGGCAGAAAGTAATTACTCTCCCATTGAAAAACATTGCTTGGCATTAATCTTCGCAATAACAAAGCTCAGGCACTATGCGTTGGCGCATGAAGTCCGTCTTATTTCAAAAGTGGACCCCCTTAAATACTTGATGTCAAAAGCCATATTGACGGGACGACTCGCTAAATGGGCCCTGCTCTTGATGGAGTTCTCGATAACGTATCAACCTCTCAAGGCAGTGAAAGGCCAGGCTATTGCCGATTTCCTCGCTGAGCACCCGATACCGGCCGATTCTCCTCTGAACTGTGATTTGCCGGACGAGCATGCATTTGATGCGATTGGCGGCAGCAGCACCCGATGGGAACTCTATTTCGATGGAGCGTCCTCCGTAAAGAAACAAAAGCAAGAGCCGAGGACAAACAATGAGACTGAATATGAAGCTCTGATAGCAGGCCTCGAACTTGCCATCGACATGGGAATTGAAGACCTCCTCATATATGGGGATTCTCAGCTGGTCGTTAGCCAAGTTAATGGTGACTACCAAACGTGCAAGCCGGAGTTGGTGAGATACGGAGAAAAGGTGCAACAACTGTTGACCCAAATTCCCTCCTACACTTTGGAGAACATACCACGCGCAGAAAACAGCAAAGCAGACGCATTGGCTAAGCTTGCTAAAGAACTGGCCGACGAGAACCTCGATGATGTCAGAATCCTGGTACAAAGCCGTCGAGTGCTCACCCCCACAGAAATACCTCCGGAATTATATAAAGAGGGAGCAACTGAGCAGACAACCCTACAAATAAAAGATCAAGAGAAGGCCGAGGACTGGAGGGAAGTCTTCATAGACTACTTTAAGTCCCGCCGCATGCCCAAAGAAGCGTCCTCAAGACATCAGCTCATGAAACGAGCTCTATCTTTCGCTTTCGTCAACGATACTCTATACAAGAGATCGCTTGATTCTCTATGGCTGAGATGCTTGGGACCTGACGAAGCAGAAAAAGTCGTTCAGGAAGTTCATGACGGACTTTGCGGTTCTCATCAAGCAGGCCCAAAGATGAAGTTAAAAATTAAACGGATGGGTTATTACTGGCCCACGATGATCCAGGACTGCCTCGAATACGCGAGGCAATGCCACTCGTGCCAGATTCATGGAGACTTCATCCACCAACACCCAAATCCACTACACCCCACGGTGGCCAGCTGGCCATTCGAAATGTGGGGAACTGACATAGTCGGACCCATCGAGCCGGCATCATCTCGGGGACATCGTTTCATCCTGGCGACAACTGATTACTTCTCCAAATGGGCAGAAGCAGTACCGCTGAGGGAAGTGAAGACGGAGAATATCCTCCATTTCTTCAAGACACACGTTATCTACCGGTTTGGAACCCCACGGCGGATTATCTCCGATAACGGGCCAGCCTACAGAAGCCATAAGATTAGTCGCTTCGCGCAACAGCACAATATAGATTGGAGTTACTCTTCAGTTTACAACCCACGAGCTAACGGTCTGGCCGAGGCCTTCAATAAGACCTTGACGAAGATCATAAAAAAGACCGTTTCCCGGAATAAGAGAGACTGGCACGAAAGGCTGCAGGAAGCCCTTTGGGCTTATCGAACTACATTCAAGACGGCCACGAACACAACGCCATACGCGTTGGTATTTGGGACGGAAGCAGTACTCCCCCTCGAGATATAGTTACCCTCTCTACGAGTGGCAGTCCACCACGAACTGACCGACGAAGAAAATGCTCATCTTCGACTTGAGGAGCTTGATGCCCTCGACGAAACCCGACTCATAGCGCAACAACATCTAGAAGCCTACAAAGCAAAGATGACGCGCTCGTACGAAAGATTGACCAGGCCAAGGGCGTTCCGCCAAGGCGAACTCGTGCTGGTAGTCAAAAGACCTATGATCCCCAATCGTGCCAAGCGGGGAAAATTCGAGTCAAACTATGAAGGCCCGTACATCATAGACCAGGTCTACCAGGGTGGAGCCTATCTACTCGTGGACATGCACGGTGAAAGGCCTTTCAGGCCAATAAACGGCCGCTTCTTGAAGAAATACTATGCTTAGTGAGCCACAGCCTGGGTCAACGGTAGATGATGACGACTATGTCCGCTCGCTATCTTCCTAGGCTCAGACTTTACAAGCAGTAGCTGGCCTTCCCATAGCGACGGACCGAAACGTCCTTAAACTATCGACGGACCGAAACGTCCTTAAACTATCAACAGACCGAAACGTCCTTAAACTATCAACAGACCGAAACGTCTTTAAACTAACGACGGACCGAAACGTCCTTAAACTAGCGACGGACCGAAACGTCCTTAAACTAGCGACGGACCGAAACGTCCTTAAACTAACGACGGACCGAAACGTCCCTAAACTACTGCCGCAGCATCCTTAGGCTGACGAGATAAAGAAGGGAGAAAAGGAAGAAAAAAAAAATGAAATGATAAAAAAAAAAAGAAAAAAAAAACGGTATGTCCATAAAGCAAAATGGGCACGGATGAAAACCCGAAAGGGCTCCGTGAGTAAAAACAGCAGGACTACCGGCGAGTGTTTGTGAAAACCCGAAAGGGCGCAACCTCGTTAAAAGACGCTTATAGGGTCCTCTCGACCTTGTAAGGAGAAATCACCTGCGTGAGATCCTTACGACTCACAAAGGAGCAACACACTTAGGGATCCTCACGATTCCTAAGGAGAAAATACACTTACGAGATCCTCACGACTCGTAAGGAGGATTTTCTTATGAGACCCTCACGGCTCATAAGACTTGAAAGTCTTAAGTTACAGAAACCTAAACATGTTCTTAAGCGAATCCTCCACAACCTCCGATACTGCCCTACAAGCGGCTCGTACTGACCCTTGTATACAATCCACGGGCGCGAATAAACATTTCCCTAACAAAGTCCCACCCGTGACTGGGGATATATCCATATGGTGAACAACCCTTGTAAGTCCTCTCGACTTATAAGGAGAAAATCCTCTTTGTAAGATCCTTACGACTTACAAGAGAACATGCACTTAAGAATCCTCACGGTCCTTAAGGAGAAAACACACCTGCAAGATCCTCACGACTTGTAGGGAGAAACACCTTTGTGAGACCCTTACGGCTCATGAAGTCAAAAGCCTTGGTCGGCAGGACCCTTAACCCTGTTTACTAAGCCACCTTTGTTCAAACGTCGACAGAGGCAAATGATGATTCGCTCCTGGCAACATTCCAGTTGTAGCGGTGCTGATGCCGAAACCGGTATCCAAAAAATCCGAGCTTGCCGCGAAAAAGCTAGCGAGCCACCACCTCGACGTTCGTCTCGACACAGCAGACACAGCATCAAGCGAAACGGAACAGCGGCAACCCCAAGTTCCATGGCTCGGCGATACATATCACCAAGAGTCAAACCTCCATCCCGTGAAATGCGGATACAATCAACAAACTTCCTGGTTACGTGGAAAGCGGATAATGTCACTCTTTGACCCCGCGGAAAACGTCCAGAGCGGATCCTGGTCCTCGCAGAGCACGGCAATCAACCCGTGTGAAGCATCCAGAGCGGAGCCTAGTCCTCGCAGAGCACGGCAGTGAACCCGTGTGAAGCATCTAGTGCAAACTTCCTGGTTACGTAGAAAGCGGATAATGTCACTCTTTGACCCCGTGGAAAACGTCCAGAGCGGATCCTGGTCCTCGCAGAGCACGGCAGTGAACCTGTGCGAAGCATCCAGAGCGGAGCCTAGTCCTCGCCTAACACGGCAGTGAACCCGTGTGAAGCATCTAGAGCAAAATTCCTGGTCACGTGGAACGCGGACAACGTCACTCTTTGACCCCGTGGAAAACGTCCAGAGCGGATCCTGGTCCTCGCAGAACACGGCAGTGAACCCGTGTGAAGCATCCAGAGCGGAGCCTAGTCCTCGCCGAGCACGGCAGTGAACCCGTGTGAAGCATCTAGTGCAAACTTCCTGGTTACGTGGAACGCGGATAATGTCACTCTTTGACCCCGTGGAAAACGTCCAGAGCGGATCCTGGTCCTCGCAGAGCACAGCAGTGAACCCGTGTGAAGCATCCAGAGCGGAGCCTAGTCCTCGCCGAGCACGGCAGTGAACCCGTGTGAAGCATCTAGTGCAAGATTCCTGGTTACGTGGAACGTGGATAACGTCACTCTTTGACCCCGCGGAAAATGCCCAGAGCGGAGCCTGGTCCTCGCCAAGCACGGCAGTGAACCCGTGTGAAGCATCCAGAGCAAACACCGGACTGTGGAGTCCTTAAAATCCACGGACTATGACGTCCTTAACCTCGACCGCGATGTCTTAAAACTAACGATCAACCACCCCTATTCCTTACAGATTTTTGCCTCGGTTTAAGGGTACATCTCTTCACTCCTTTGATGCCTGGCGTTGTAATTCCTCAACGTCTTCAAAGAGGTGACGGGTCCTTGCAACCAAACGTCGGACTGTGGAGTCCCTAAATCCACGGACTATGAGGTCCTTAACCTTGACCGTGATGTCTTAAAACTAACATCGGACTGTGGAGTCCCTAAATCCACGGACTATGAGGTCCTTAACCTTGACCGTGATGTCTTAAAACTAACATCGGACTGTGGAGTCCTTAAATCCACGGACTATGAGGTCCTTAACCTTGACCGCGACGCCTTTAAGCTACAATATCTGGAGAAACCCCTAACTCCATAAAACACGGACAAGGGTAACCGCATCCGGCACTTACAAGTCCTCACGGCCGGGAGGAAAACTCCTTATGAGACCCTCGGGGCTCGTAAAACGCAGAAGTCTTAAGAAGCAGATCTTAACCCTGAGCCCTGAGCCACTGCCGTCCTGCAAGGAGATCAAGATAGAATATCCACAGAGTGCATTCAATAAGAAGAAAGAGGACACACCATTGAAAGGAAGACTGCATCTTTTATTCATAGACCAAAATGGATACAAAATACAATTCATGAAAGAAACAAAAAGGAAGATACTCTTATCCATGAGTATATACAAAGAAGGGAGAAAAGACACAAGTCCTTAAGCCGGCGGGCGGTGCAATAATTTCACCAGCTCATCGTTCTGTCGCTGAGCCACGGCTTCGTGACGCAAGATCTCCAGAAGGCGAGCCTCCGCCTGAGCTTGTTAGGCCTGATATGAAGCAAGCCGGGCTTCAAGCTCTTTCTCAGTGGCCTCGTGAGCCTCAACCCTCTCACGAGTAAACGTAGAGGCTTCATCAAGAGCCACCGCCTCCTTGATGGACTCCTGAAACACCCACCAGAGTTCACACGTTTTATTGGTCTTGGCTGTGAGGCTGACCTGAAGCTCACCCAACGCTTTGGAGGCTAGCTCTCTCTCAAAATTTTTACGACCGAACCCTCTTCTCACACAACAATATGTTCGCTACGTGGCCACGAAAGCCCGCACTCGCAACCACAGCCTCGAACACAAGACATTTACAAGACCGTATAAATGGGCCCCCGGTCGACAGAGATGATCGATCTGAAACGTGTTCACATCACCTGGTATGAAAAGCAATGAGAAAATTTCCAGTGTTTATCCTATCAAGCATGTGTTCACGAATATATGAGCATCCGAAGAAGAAATAAAGTTTGAGGCATTAATTTGCATGCGACATAATGACAATGTTGATAATTAGAAGAAGCTTGCATAAGAAGAACACAATGTTTATTCAGGCAAGCGAAAACATGCATACGAGTACCAAGCCTACATAGGGATTCAGCATAAAGCATACAAAAGAAGAGGACTAATCTAAAAACACTACGCTAACGGAAAAGATCGCCAAACACCGGATCAATGGCACAAGGGTTAACAAAGCAAAGAACAAAATTCTCCATCTCTCTCTCTGCTTTCTCCAGCACGTCAAAGAGACGGTTCTCACGAGGGGTCGCCCCCCATCGATTGGTGCCGTGTTCGTCTGCAAAAGCGAACATAATAGCTCGCCGGGCCTTAATCTGGCCCAGCAGGTGAATCGAGTAATCCTTCAGAGCCTGAGTAATCAGGCACGCTTCATGGAAGCCCTCGAGCTTTTCTTCTGCCGCGTCGAGCATCGCCAGGGTCATCTCCGCCGGGTGAGGAGGAATGTCGGCAAGCACGGCCGTGAGAATCATCCGGAGCCAGAGAGAACCCAGCGGGAGGGGAGACCCTCTACGGATCAAGAGCTCGTGCATGGCCGAGTCACATTCGTTGTCAGAAAGGAGGGGGTCCACCAACCGAGCAGCAAAGCGGGGGATCATCTCCTCAAGAGGAACTTCCCACGGTTGTCGACGAGCATGAGGGCGATTGCAAGCCATGGCACTCGTGTCTCTCTTAAAAATATATATATATATATATATATATATATATATATATATATATATATATGAATCTCTCTGAGAAAGGAAAAGAAGGCTATGGCCTCATATATAATGAAGTGCATTAAGTGCTATGCGCGGAAAATCTTGCATGGTGAATTTATTTTCAAGGCCTAAAAAGGGAAAGGTACCGAAAGTCAAGGAGATGGAACGATTCCCAAGCCCCTTTTTCAGCACCTAATATTGTACACTGAAAATATGGCATGAGGAGAATCTTGTGAACCGTCGCATCAAGAGATCTCACGTGTAGAACACGTGAGGCCCAAACCTGCAGTGTATTTAAAAGGAAGAATATAGAATAGTACCCTGCATGTTAAAGCACAAACAACAATAGTAACAGAATAATAAGATTTCAGAGAAAAAGCATGCAAACACACAGAGACACAACAAAGCTTATCATCCAGACTTTAAGAAGGCGATACAAAATAAAAGAAAAACTTTTACAATGGTAAGGTTTCAGACGCGGGGCATGGGTTGAGAAACTCAAAATTGACTTTATTCAAGATCTTCCAAGCATTTCGAACCTCCCGGGTATGCTTTCTCTCACGGTCACAAGCATCGGGGTCCCCGCGGATGTCCTCTACCCTTCGATAGGCACCCAATATGGCTGACTGCTGAAAAATCCGATGAAGGAGATCGATGAGATCATCCCGCCTTCTCTTTGAGATCAAGCCCATAAGGTACACCGAATGCACCTTGTCCTCGGCAGTGTCCAAGTCCCCGAGTGGTATGCCGGCGCAAAAGAGAGGAAGGGCCTCCCGGATCGCCAGCACGATCAGCCTCAGAAGAGAAGAGCGACGGGGAAGTAGCCGGTGATTGTACTCGTCGAAGCGGCCCATGATCTCGGCGCACTGAGCATCAGTGAACTCCTGGTTCTGACTGCGTCCCAGCGCACGAATATTCCCGTACGAAATGATCTCGTCAAGACGATACAGATGGGCGTCCATGATACCTGAAATAAAAGTCATGAGAATCATTACAAAATCCCCCTCGCATTAATTACAGAAGAACAGCCTCGGGCCAAGAGACCCCAAGGAGCCTCTGTGTGAAGAGATTGAGTTCTTCATAGGAATTAAATTCCTTATTAAGAAAAAGGGAATTAAATTCCCAGGAATAATTTTGATGGAATTAAAGTCCCGGGAGTTGAAACGATGTCATTGTTCCCCTAAGGATCACCTAAAAACCCTAAGAGATCTACAGTTCGAAGGTTCCCTGTTCTTATGAAAAAATAAAAAAAAAACTTGAAGAAAAAATGGGTTCTTTGCGAAACCCTTAATATGGATTTGAAATCCAAGGGGTTCTTTTGAAGACGAAGGCGCTTTGGCCGTTCGACATTATTACCTGAGGAAGAGGATCCGTCGACAGAGTTAAACTCTGGGAAATGTTCAAGACAGAGAACTAAGCTCTGGAAGCGAGAATTAAATTCTCAAAGAGGAAATTCTAAGAGGAAGAAGATGAATAAGTGAAGGCTCCTATGAAGAGACAGAGGTATTTATAGAAGGCAGTGGAAACGTTTCATCTCCCCAGATCCCTAAATGAATCCAACGGTCACAAAGATGACAGCGTTGCACTCACGTGCAGACACGTGAGAACAACGCTGTGGGGGCATTTGTTTCCTGATTTAAAATCAGGAAAGCTTCTGGGAAAAGCTTCAAAAAGGGGGGGGGCCACGTGCTTACACGTGACCGACAGTCACGTGTCGACACGTGACATATAAAGCGGCAGAAAAGCACACATTAGTCCCCTGATCAAGACAGGGAAAAGAGCCTCAGAAGAGGTCACGTGCTCCCACGTGACCAAGGTCACGTGTTGCCACGTGACGTGCAAGACAGCAGATCAGTTCTCCCGTTGAACTAAAGAAAGAAGGTTCAAACAAGGGTGACGTGCTCACACGTGACCAGGGGTCACGTGGTAGCACGTGACGTTGAAGCAGCAATCAGAAGACAGACGCAAGAGAAAGAGGAAGGCTCATTCCAAAAGGGGGTCACGTGTCCGCACGTGACCATGGGTCACGTGGTCACACGTGACCGGCTTCCAAAGCCCATGTTGACGGCAGAATTAAATTCTGAAGGAAATTTGAATCTTTCCAAAGGAAAGTGAGTATCTGGGACCAATCAAATTAAAGATTCAGAGATGATTAAATATCATCTATCTATGGAAAATCTCGGGTTTGGAAAGATTTCCCCCTTAAATCTAACCAAAATAACAAAGGAGAATCTCTGGATTTAAAATCCAATGGTGAACAAAATTCACCCAATAATCCAAAGGTCCAAAACGAATGATGGATGCAAATCAAATATCTCAAGGAAGATTCGTCAAAAACTAATTGACTCGGCTGCTTCTCCTATAAATAGGAGCCAAGAGACACAAAAAAGGGAATACGAAGAAGACATACGCGCAGAGAAAGAAAAAAGGAGAAAAGCTTTGATACTGGGAAAAGACTTGGATCTTCTGCAAAAACCCTAGGTAAGAAAGGGAAGGCTTTCGGAAAGAAAGAGAATTTAATTCTCAACAGAGTTTAACTCTAATATATAAAACAGAAGAACACATCTCTTCTCTCTTTGATAGAGGATCTGTAAAGTGCACATCTCCCCTTAAGGTTGAGAATTTAATTCTCAATGGGTCGAGATCCTGCCATGCAGATCCGAAACATAGAGAAGGAATACAAGCATGAGAATTTAATTCTCGCAGAACTATAGGAATTCAATTCCTTTAAAATAAAATTAGGGCTCGACCCTGTATCATGGGAATTTAATTCCTTCAAAATAAAAAGAAGCAGGGTTTAACCCTAATTAAGAACATAGTTCTGTTGAAACAGCAGGAATTTAATTCCCTTAATCATAATTCTTTAAAACGGGAAGTTTAGTTCCTTAAAAGCTTTCATCAGGGTTTAACCCTATTCAGTTCTTCACATATATGAGGAATTTAATTCCTACAGAAAATTCAGAGTTCGACTCTATTTCAGAATATAAATCTGCAAAAGGAAGTAGGAATTTAATTCCTTTGAAAATTAAAAGCCCGAGGAATTTAACTCCTGAAAAAAGATCAACAGATCCTCTAAAAACGACACACATAGAGGCAGGGTCACGTGCCACCACGTGACCCCCCAAGAGATCTACAGAAAACCCTTTGAGGCTGTCCCTCACGTGACCCACGTGACCTTTAATGAAAGCTCTAACAAACGAGCACATGAATGCCCGTCACGTGCTGACACGTGATACTCAGAAAGATGCAGTAATCTCAGCAGAACCATTGAAGGGAAGGCACCCTCACGTGTTGCCACGTGACCTCTCTCGCCTTAAGCGCTTAACATTAAATTGGAACCCTCGAATCCAATTACTAAAGCAACTGTTGGGCCTTAGTGTTCAAACTTTACTTGCAGTGTTCAACACTGACTACCTTAGTGTTTAACACTAATGTGAGGCCTCCGTTGCCAGTACTTGATACCAATCTGTTTTAGTGTTTAACACTAATTTGAAAGCCTTGTTGCTGGTGTTTAACACCAACTATTCTTTTAGTGTTAAACACTAACTTGTCAACCCTATTCCCAGTGTTCAACACTGATTGCTCTGAAGTGTTTAACACTAGGCTTTGGCCCAATTGGCTAAAGGGATAGAGGCAGACATTCTCCCTCAATGGACCAACAAAGAGTCAATATTCCAGACCTGACTGGACTTAGCCCAAGCTGGCCATAAGTCCTCAATTTGTGATTAACTGGGCCGATAGGCTCATAACATAATTGATCAACCTTGACCCAAGTTGGGCCAGGGACTATTTAATCCACCCCGGTTCTAGGGTACATCTCTTCACTCCTTTGATACTTGGCATTGTAATCCCTCAATGTCTTCAAAGAGGTGACGGGTCCCGAAGACCACTCATGATATGGACTGTGGGGTCCTTAAACCCATGCATAATGCAAAATTCCTGGTTACGTGGAACGCGGATAACGTCACTCTTTGACCCCACGGAAAACGTCCAGAGCGGATCCTGGTCCTCGCAGAGCACGGCAGTGAACCCGTGTGAAGCATCCAGAGCGGAGCTTGGTCCTCGCCTAGCACGGCAGTGAACCCGTGTGAAGTATCCAGAGCACATACCGGACTGTGGAGTCCTTAAACCCATGGACTATGACGTCCTTAACCTTGACCGAGATGTCTTAAAACTACCAATGGACCGCAATGTCCCTAAACTACCCATGGACCGCAATGTCCTTAAACTACCCATGGACCGCAACGTCCTTAAACTAGAACCATAGAGCCTCCATATGCTCTTTCGTCGGATCTAAACGGTCCTGTTTAAGTTGATCTTAGCCTCAAAGATGGCTAACGCGCCCTTAAACCCTCAAACAGACTGGACTATGAATCCCCCTAATTAACTCTGGCTCGAGGGTACATCTCTGAACTCCTCTGACATTCGTCGTTGTAATCCTTCAACGTCGTCAGAGAGGTGATGGGTCCCGACGGCCACACATACGACGGACTACTATGTCCTGAAATTGGAACAATGGGGTCCAAACACTCCTTTGTCGGATCTAAATGATCCTGTTAAGTTGATCTTAGCCTTAAACTAGACTAATGTGTCCTTAACAAATGTTTGAGTTGATCTTGGCCTCAAGCATGGCTAGTGTATCCTCAAACCAAACCCCCAAACCCAAATCTAAGAAGATACGGATTTGGACTAGTCCACGCCCTATGGGCGACGACATAACTCGGTCTCCGTAAACGATCCACGGGCAGGAAAACATAAAACAAAACACACGACACGAAGTGACCATCTGGAGAAGGAGAAAGTTGTTACCGCGACGCGGTAGCGTAATTAACTGCAGGGGCTTGCGCCTGCAGAGAAGAGCGTCCCCACAATCAAAAACCCCTCACCCTGGGGGGGAATCTGACGAAGTCTGCTACATCGGCCGCATCCGTCTAAACCTCTGATATACGGCGCCATAAATCAACTTGGCATCTTCGGAGAGGCAGACGGATAGCACCTATTGGCATCTGCCCCGAATCTCAGGCAGGACGTCCCAACGTCTCGGCCGCCATTCGGAGGGGAACAGTATTCAAAGCACAGTGGGAACTCACACGAGATAAATGACGACCCTAAGTCAACAGACTATCTGCACACATGTCACCTGAGAACTGCTATCTGACGTTAGGTATAATACCATCCAGTCAGTTCTCCTGCGAGTCCTGTCCGGTGTACCTGTAACCCAACGAGCATCTGTATACTATCTCCAGTACGACGTATTGATGGCAGTGGGACAGACCATCTCCCCAGCTGGGATGAGAAGCGTATACACTAGTCTACTCCGGAGTATCGATGCCCTGTCTCGATAATCCTACGACTAGGGACAAGTATAGGATGTTGCTTATAGACTACCCAGCCCCCACTAGTGTGACTGCCATCACAACGCTGGTAATCAAGCAAATATCCTATGGGCTCTACTAATATGTATAAGTGATACGTTATAAGAAACATATGCACATATTAAAGTAGACATAAACCAAGTAGCATACTACCATTTTTAGCAAGACTGTATATACAACTGTGAATATCCCAAGCTTCCATTAAGTAATATACATGCAGGTATGATACAATAATGGCCCCTAGGGCATATACACTAACAGCTTCAGTCTCCTCCCTCCTCTTTAGTTTCCTCCACTTTCATCTTCTTCCTCTTCACTACCATTCTCATGAGTTGAGAAACAAGTGAAGAGGCTAGAAAGAGATAGCAAACACTTAGATCATCACACTATATCCTAGACTACTTGGTTTAGCAACCCATGTTCTCTAGTTGCTCCACTTGACATATTGTAAGGAGCTAAAGCCATGGATCATATCTCTCGGGTGGATCATCTATGACAAAGGAAGACCGGAGAACAAGCTCGATCCCGGAGGACCGATGGAGCCGGAAATGGAGATCAAGCATGTTCAAGGTTGCCACTAGGAGCACATAACGAGGAAAGAAGTCCGAAGGACTTGGGTCACTTGGTGAGATTTCTTCATCATAGTAGATAGCATTACTACTTATGATAGTTAGGTTTATGGTAAGATCCGAGTTAAATGTTATTCTAGTGCCAAGTTTCAATTCGTAGAAATTTTTTTTTCCGCATTTGGTCACAGAAGTTGGCCGGGGCACTAGGGTATCCCTTCATGGTATCAGAGACAGCCTATAAACCCTAGACTAGCAAGTTTAAATAATGTTAAAACAACGAAACCGAAACGACTCCGTAACATCGAAACTAAACTGCAGTTTCTGTCGATTTTTTAAAGGCTTCAAAATTTTTTTTTAAACAACTGCAAAGTGATCCTTAGACTGTGAGATGTACCCAGAACAAAAGCGATGGATTTCTACCATGATATGGCCGGCCACAACCCCTCTAAAACCGGCCTCCTCGGTTCAGTTTGGAGAAATGGGTCGAGTTTTGTTCTGGGTTCTTATCTCGAGTAGTTTGGTTGTCTGGTGTTGCTAGTTTTTTGCCAAAGTTTGATTTTCTGTTGTTTTTCTGTACGGGGCAATTCAGAGTGTTTCGAAGTCGTTATATTTGAAAATGTTTAATAGTTTACAGTACATTCACTTTTATCTGCGACCGTGAATGTCATTTGATTGGTAAACTCGTCTGATTGCTATATGTTCTTTTAGACGGGTTTGCGAACGCGACATTCGCGTTGATCTTTTGTGCTTGTGCTGTAATTGTGGTTGGATAGCAAGTGATGCAATGTTAGTGGTATAGTTTGTATTCATTTGTACATTTGTTATTGCGGGGTGAGCGTCCAACATGTGGACTGCCATCTTTGCTGGGTTGTATATTATTTTGGGGCATGACCGGGTTGAGGTCGATGTCACCATTTATACATATTATTTTCTTTTTCTGTACTAGGATTACCCTGCGGTGGAGTGCACGAATAGTCGGGTTCTAGAAGGCAACAAGCCCGCATCTCATGGCGTTGAGACGGAGGGGGCTTCATTCTAGAATTCATGGGCTATTCGCTGCATTCGTAGGGGGTATAGGATAACCCACGAAGGGGCGCCCAAGTTACCGGATTCCGTGAAGTGCTGGGTGGCCCATTCACTTTGTTGAAGGGGGATGCCTCACTTCTGGGATTGGCGGGTAACTTGCCGCGCTCGTAGGGTCCAGGTTTTCATTGCACAGGTTATCCACACGACCGGGAACATCGGGTTTTATTTGCGGCTCAAATGAAACCCAGGGCTCTAAGATTATCCACCTTTCTGTATTGTTGGCTGAGATTTTGTGATGTAGCTTATTATCATGCCTGGGATGAATGTTATATATACTTATATATATACTAGTAGATGTTGTATATGTTTTTTACCCGCGCTAGTATAGGGTTAGCTTAGCACCCTGTGAAAGTTTTGGCAAGTATCAATCATGCTACTTTAAAAATTTTGGGGTGTTAAACAAATCCTAACCAAGATCTTAACTAGAGACTTAGGGTTAAACAAGGTATGTAAACACTTTACATCTAAGTGAACAAAGAATACAACCTTTGTAGACCGGTCCTTCACTTCAATAGCTCCGTGTAGTAGTCCCTTCGCTGCGATCATGAACTTCCGGACTCTAGAGAGGCTCTAATGAAGAAACGAACAAGCTTGCTTCGAAGTCTTCGAGGCCGAAGATGATCTACGTCGGGGAAACACTAGCCCATGCTATCTCTTCACTAATTGTGTAGATTAGTGAAGCAAACACACTCTACTAAATGGCAAGTAGTAGAGGATGATGAAGTAGGAAGTTTGCTCACTTTAGAAATCATTTTCTCACATTTTATCTCATACCTCCATTGAAGCTAGAAAGCTTTTCATGGAGCTTGATGAATAAGAAGAAGAACTCATGAATAATTCATCCAAATGAATTATTGCACCCATGGTTGAGTTAAAGCTATTATGCTTAACTCATGTAGAGAATTAACTCATGGCTATGGTTAAGGGTTGGGTCAAGTAAAATATCCTAAGGAATGACAAAAGAGTGGACTTTGTCAAAGTTCTACAAGCTTCTCCAAGCTTAAAACTTTGACCAAGTCTTTTGCTCTTTTGTAATAACTTAAGAAATAATCAAAACCCTAATTTAACCCTACCATGGTATAAGTCTCATACACCCATCTTATATGTATCATCAAACATGACACAATACATGTACACAAATATACATATCACACACATATATATATATATATATATATATATATATATATATATATATATATATATATATATATATATATATATATATATATATATACAATGTGCACATCAAGTGAGAAAAGAAATCATTAGTGAGCTAAATATTAGTTAATGTAATATAATTTATCAAATATATAATTATACATTAAATTATTAAATCAACTCTTGATTTAATAATCTGGCTATAATACATATAACCGACCGATATCACAAATCACGAGATTAGAATGCGGTATCACATACTCGCATTAATCTCGATCCCGCACATATCACATATGCGCTCCTACTCTGTTTCGCATGAACCAGGAAACCTCTATGTAGGACTCTAAATACTCGTCAATACGCCGGCAGTAGGTGATGATCATATCAAACACCCACAAGCCGCAAGCGGTCTGCCAAATGTAACGGCCACCCGGGTATTGAGCGATCAGAAGATCAACAAGCAAGCCTGCTATAACTCTTTGCGAATCCAATCAGTAACACTACCATACAGTCTGGTCTCTTCGTCTGATATGTCGCATATCTAGTCTAGGGGTGGTTAACGTCAGACCCCAGTAACCGATAAGTCGTGTCGATATGAGGTCCACAACAGTTCGAGAAACTACTGATAACACTTACCAGTAAATCTCAGCAACCCTGGCCAGGGATTTCCAGTTATAGCCAATCGAACACAGCGTAACATCAACTCCCTATACCGGGAGAGACGAAACCCCTCCTATCGCTCATTGCCTCCATGTGATTCGGGACTGTACACAAAAGCTACCGTTTTGCACGCCTTCTTGGACGTGGTATGATGGAAATCAAAGCACAGTGGGAATCACACAAGACTCTATGACGATATCGGGTCTACAGACTAACCTGTACCAGTGTCACCAGAGAACTGCTATCTAACGTGAGGTATAATACCATCTGGGAGTTCTCGGCGAGTCCGTCCAGTGTACCCAGTCTCCACTGAGCACCCGTATACTATCTCTGATGTCAAATATCAATGGATATGGGATCATCCATCGCCCATCTACATGGGTCAAGAAGCATACGCTAGTCTACTCTGGTATATCGATGCCCTGTCTTGAAACACCTGCGACTAGGAACATTTGAAGGATGTACTTAGCGACTACACTGTCCCCACTAGTATGATCTGCATCATAGTCCTGGTAGTCTAGTACTCATCCTAAGGGCTTTATCAATATATGATCACAAAAAAGTATTTGTTTACATGTTAAGATAAAGTGCAACCAGATAGCATACTATCATGTTGAGCAAGAAAGTCCTTCCTATATATGTCCAAGCATCCACTACAATATACATCACATGTACAGTAATGGCCTCTAGGGCATACATATAACTAACAATCTCCCACTTGCACTAAGGCCATTTGTTGTAGTATCCAATACCCAACAATATAGCAGAGGTTGTAGTATCTCATACTCAACCATTGTAAAGAAGTCTCTCTAGGGGTAAGGCCTTTGTGAGTGGATCCGCTGTGTCAACCTTCTGGTCTACTCTCCTAATCTCGATCCCTTGGAGATCAACCATCTTTCTGATCAAGTGATACTTGCCTCAGAATATGTCTGGAACGCTGATGAGACCTGTGTTCCTAGGCATAAGCCACAACTCCATTACTGTCACAATAACAGTTATTGGATGCTCAATGGTAGGAACCTTGTTCATCTTATGAATAAGAAATGTCCAGACAGCCACTTTGGTAGTATTGTTGGTAGCAATGTATTCAACCTTTATCGTCTAGTATGTCACGGTATCTATCTTGGAACTCTTCCAACATAACGTCCCTACACGGAGGGTAAAGACAATGCCTGTGACTGACTCTCAGTCGAACTTATCACTCTGGAAGCTGGAACCAAGAACTTTCTTTTAGTGCTTCTCAAGTACTTAAGAATGTCATCCACAGCTTCCAGTGATTCTCCCAAGATCTGATTGATTCCTGATCACTACATATAGTGTGCCATCTACATCTAGTCTGGTACATAACATTGCATACTCTGATAGAGCCTACTGCCGAAGCATAGGATATCACTCGTACGCGAGCTCTCTTCAAATCAGTCTCGGGAGACATCTTTTTGGAGAGAGTGATCCAAGAGTAAGTGGGCGAACCACCACGCTTAGAATCGTCCATACTAAACTCTTTTAGTATGGTGTTTATATACCTGGACTTTTGGGACACTCCCAACATCCATTTAGATCTATCACCATAGATCATAATCAATAAGATGTAGTAGGTATCATCCAGATCTTCTATTGAGAATCCCTGTGATAAGAGGAGCTTGACCGAGTGTAGCATAGGAAACCATTTCCTATCAAGAGTATGTCTTCTACGTACAATACGTGGAAGACAACCTTACTCTCTATAACCTTCTTATATATACAAGGTTCATCTACTATTTTTATGAATTCAAACTCTTTGACCATCACATCAAAACAAACGTTCCATTTACCTGAACCCGGTTGGGCCATCATCTCATGATGCAAGCCTCGCTCCCACTGGTACCGAGAAGATCGTAGTATCTCTCGAGTGGATGAGGAAACCTACCAGATTTGCGGAGAGGCTGAGGTTCGTCGGAAACTATTGAATCCTTTGGTTTTACCAAATCATCAGCTGTTAGTTTGTCTAGCTGGAACTTCTTCCAGTTCTACCTCATGACCACTTAATTTCTTCACAAGAAATTCCTTTTTCTAAAAAGGTGGCATGCTGGGAAACAAAACACCTTTTGCTCCTCAGTTAGGTAGAAGATATTCCTTTGCTAATGTTTGGGATATCCCGACAAACTCTCATAACTGACCTTGCCTCGAGCTTGTCCAGATTTTGCTTTTCAACATAGGCCGGACAACCCATATCTTAACTCGTTTAAGACATGGTCTCTTCCCATATCATATCTCATATGTAGTGGTAGGCCCTGATTTGGATGGAACCCCATTCAATAGGTATGCAGCTTCTTAAGCTCATAACACCAAAAAGAAACACGTAACTCAGCAATACTCATCATAGAGTGCACCATATCTCATAGGGTGCGATACCTCCACCCCGATACACCGTTGTGCTGTGGTGTATACGAAGGAGTAAGCTGAGAAAGAATCACATTCTCTTTTTTAGAAACTCCAGGAACTCCATACTCAAGTATTCGCCTCCTCGATCACATCGCAGGACTTTAATACTTTTACCCGTTTAGTTCTCAAAAGAACCAACCTTGGCATTTATAAATATGGGACCATATACATCATCTATCTGTCCCAAGAGTTCATTAACTCTTTCTCTGTTTCCTGTAAACGGAGTATTGGTCATTTTTATCTTTGAGACAAGACTAGCAAGTAGCAGAAAATGAAAATTTGAATAGATTCTTATATTCATCATTTATGTAACTTAGCTGGTCGTGTCGCATTGATAAGACCTAGTCTACAATGCCTCAAGAAGGATTCGTTCATTCCTGAACAACTCTTCTTGTCCGTGTTCTATTTGCTTTGAACTGTGGTTTGATTTAGAACTTCTATGCTATTATATAACGTGCCTGATAGAATCAACTCCTGATTCAGGAGAATGTTCACAGCATTATCCTCCAATACAGAATTATATCCTTCTTTAACTCAGTAAAGAACATGATGTAATGTTGTATATCAGGTTCGGTATGTAATAACATTCGTTCAGAATCAATGTATTAATACAAGGTGATATCTGCCAATTGATTTGGCTGTAACAATTGCACCATTCTCTAACACTTAGAGACATATCACTCATTCTCAGTTCTCTACCTTTCTGTAGCCCATGTAACATATTACATATGCAGGATCCTGATCCGGTATCATATACCTAGGACGTAGAGGATACTGAAAAACAGTTCTCGGCAATAAGGACACCCGAAGAATATGCATCAACATGTACTTTCTTCGAATTGGGTGGCATGGGAATCCAGATATTCACCTATTTCCTGTTCAGTCTTATAACAATTATTAGAAAGAACGGAACCAACGTTCTCTAGCCCAGTATAATAAGTAGGTTCGGTCAATGCATCCATATTATTATTATGACTAAGGCGTGACATAGTCTCTACCAGGAGAGAGAGAGAGAAGAAAACACTCTGCGTGCGCTTTCTGCAAGATTAGATTGGTTATCAATTTATCTAATCAGGATGGCTCCCACTGTTTTAGTCAAATCTTTCTTCAAACCCTAAAAGGTAAGACTAGCCGGGATTAATTACACCATACAAGTTCGCCAATCTTTCAGCCAGGCTAGTGCCGGTAGTTTGAGGGAGGTTTCCCATGCTTTCGCACGGACCAAATTAAAATAAACCTCGTTTTCCTAGGGGCGTAACCCCGTTAACACCTTTCTAGACACCTACTTGATCGGCTAATTGTAATGTGTAAAACTCTCCCAGGAGTAACTCTTACTCGCAGTGGGTATCGGGATCCAACTATCTCATAGAAGGTATGCAATCTCATTGCAAATTTCAACACTTGAAATTCCCGATAATGTTTTACCCCTAGCGTCTTATGACCTTGACGCAGGCCAACAAACCATAGTCCACTAGTCAAGTTCAACTCGTACATTTCCTGATTGAATTAAACCCACCCGCATGACCCTTGATGCAGGCCAACAAAGTCGCACGACTACCCTAATCCAATCGCATCGTATGCTGCAGATAAGCACTAGTTAGCTACCGCACACTACGCCTTGACGCAGGCCAACAAACGTAGCACGAATACTAAATAGTACTTATCTGAAATGACAGAGGGCTACGACAGGTTTTTATGAAAACCCTTTGCGTAATGAACTTGATATCGTCGTAGAATCGAGTGAATTTTAAAAGGAGTGTTTTTTAGGCCTTTACTAGTTTTGCTAAAGAGGTCACTCCTGGTGAAGGGATCTTGGCTCTTTCCTTATTGAATAAGGTGCAGGATATTTCACAAATACCACTATGCAAAGCAAAAATTATAGAAGCAATCAAAAGACAAACCGTGTTTGTAGCATCTGCTAGTTTCACTAAAGATGTCACTCACGGTGAAGGGATCTCGGCTCTTTCCTTATCGAATAAGGTGCTGGATATTCTAAAAGGAATACCGCTATGAAAAGCAAGAACTAGAGCTACCAGTTTTTAAATAAGTTTCTACAACATCTTTAGGTTTCTTTTTGTTTCATTAATCTCATTAATGAAGTCCCATTTATTTATGCTTCCCAAGCATCACAGAAGAAATGAAAGCAATAATATTTATTATATCTCATATATATAATATATAGGCATTCGTCTCAGGCAGTAATATAATCTCATCACAGAACATTGCAGCAGAAGAATCACATATGAAATATTGGATATACTAGGAATTCCGTGTTTTAAGTTAAGCCAGTATAAAACACGGATTCCACGGTCGCGATGAATAGCCAAACCCACATCCCTAAACCTCTATGAGAGCGGCAAGCAACCCCTACCAATTCTAGAGTTAGGAGACCCGGTCTCGACTCCTCGAGATGGTCTCCCACTGTACCCTAGAACCCGGTTACTTGTGCTCCCCGCCTTGGGTCTATCCTAATGCGGAAAAGTAAATAATATACAATGGTGACATCATCCTCAACCCGGAAGTGCCCCAATAAAAGAATATTACATATAATGAATTTTACATGAATGAAAATGAAAAACTCTCATCTCACATAAAAAACCCCGGCTATTCAAAACACGACGATCCAATATAACATATCACAGCAACACATAACATTACATATCATCAACGTAAGTAAATATGCGTATACCAGTTGTAGTTGACATATAGCACCGAAACCGGCGATACACCACATATTGCACTTACGGTCGCAGAAAAGAAAGTGAAAAACTACAACATTTGGAATCCACAATCACTTTAGACATCTTAAATCCGAAATATCACATACTTCGCATTTCATGCCTAACTATATGAATTCCACATATTGTATCACATTCCAGATAAATAGACAATGTTAAACTTTCCGATCGAATAAACAAACACCCAAGATTTCCCAAATAGCTCAACACTTGAGCGGAGTTGAAAAAGTTCCAGAACATGTCACAGCCGCTATGAACCCGCCATAGAAGGGTCAAACAACGCCTCACATGTGGCAACGCTAAACTACCACAAACCATATGGTTCAGTGGAGGTTTTGACGGTCACATAATCGAGTTAAGGTTATGTTCTTCTAGAGGGTCCACATATTCGCTTGCATGATTTTCTGAAAGTTTTAAACTCAGGAAAAATCCAACACTTGAAAGTTTTCCGACAGGGAAAAAAGTGAGTTATTGATATCCGTTCGAACTTTTTAACACGTTCTAAATTACCCGGAAAAACTTAAACGAAGTTAAACTTTTCAATCGAATCAACGAGTTCCCAATATTTCCAAGAAAGCTCAACAATTGAGTAGAATTAAAAATTCCCAGAAGCATGAAAAAGTACCCAAGAATAAATCCCTGAAGTATTAGCCCCCAACTCCCAAAGTTGGCCACGGAACCGCCGCCAAACGCATGGTTTGGCCGCGGTTCCGCGGTCACTTGAGTGAGTTATGGCTTCGTATTTCACAGTAATCCTTAGAATTCCCTGAATGATTTTCTGAGTATTTTTAATATGAAAAATTTCAACTTTTGAAATTTTTTCCAGAAAGTGGGATTTTTCGGGGTTTCGGAGTTCGATCGGACTTTAAATTTCACCTACACAACGCCTAATGGTCTAGCATGGCTCTGATACCACTGTAGGGTTAGCTTAGCACCTTGTGAAAGTTTTGGCAAGTATCAATCATGCTACTTTAAAATTTTTGGGGTTCTAAAAAAACCCTAACCAAGATCTTAACTAGAGACTTAGGGTTAAACAAGGTATGTAAACACTTTGCATCTAAGTGAACAAAGAATACAACCTTTGTAGACCGGTCATTCACTTCAATAGCTCCGTGTAGTAGTCCCTTCACTGCGATCACGAACTTCCGGACTCTAAAGAGGCTCCCATGAAGAAACGAACAAGCTTGCTTCGAAGTCTTCGAGGACGAAGATGATCTACGTCGGGGAGACACTAGCTCAAGCTATCTCTTCACTAATTGTGTAGATTAGTGAAGCAAACACACTCTACTAAATGGAAAGTAGTAGAGGATGATGAAGTAGGAAGTTTGCTCACTTTAGAAATTATTTTCTCACATTTTATCTCATACCTCCATTGAAGCTAGAAAGCTTTTCATGGAGCTTGATGAATAAGAAGAAGAACTCATGAATAATTCATCCAAATGAATTATTGCACCCATGGTTGAGTTAAAACTATTATGCTTAACTCATGTAGAGAATTAACTCATGGCTATGGTTAAGGGTTGGGTCAAGTAAAATATCCTAAGAAATGACAAAAGAGTGGACTTTGTCAAAGTTCTACAAGCTTCTCCAAGCTTAAAACTTTGACCAAGTCTTTTGCTCTTTTGTAATAACTTAAGAAATAATCAAAACCTTAATTTAACCCTAGCATAGTATAAGTCTCATACACCCATCTTGTATGTATCATCAAACATGACACAATACATGTACACAAATATACATATCACACACACACACACACACATATACAATGTGCACATCGAGTGTGAAAAGAAATCATTAGTGAGCTAAATATTAGTTAATGTAATATAATATATCAAATATATAATTATACATTAAATTATTAAATCAACTCTTGATTTAATAATCCGGCTATAATACATATAACCTACCGATATCACAAATCGCGAGATTAGAATGCGGTATCACATACTATAATTAATCTCTGTCCTGCACATATCACATATGCGCTCCTACTCCATTTCGCATGAACCAGGAAACCTCTATGTAGGACTCTAAAGACCCGTCAATACGTCGGCAGTAGGTGACGATCATATCAAACACCCACAAGCCGCAAGCGGTCTGCCAAACGTAACGGCCACCGGGTATTGAGCGATCAGAAGATCAACAAGCAAGCCTGCTATAACTCCTGCAAATCCATTCAGTAACACTACCGTACAGTCTGGTCTCTTCGTCTGATATGTCTCATATCTAGTCTAGGGGTGGTTAACGTCAGACCCCAGTAACCGATAAGTCGTGTCGATATGAGATCCATAACAGTTCGAGAAACTACTGATAACACTTACCAGTAAATCTCAACAATCCTGGCCAGGGATTTCCAGTTATAGCCAATCGAACACAGCGCAACATCAACTCCCTATACCGGGAGAGACGAAACCCCTCCTATCGCTCATTGCCTCCATGTGATTCAGGACTGTACCCAAAAGCCACCGTTTTGCACGCCCTCTTGGACGTGGTATGATGGAAATCAAAGCACAGTGGGAATCACACAAGACTCTATGACGATCTCAGGTCTACAGACTAATTTGTACCAGTGTCACCAGAGAACTGCCATCTGACGTGAGGTATAATACCATCTGGGAGTTCTCGGCGAGTCCGTCCAATGTACCCAGTCTCCACTGAGCACCCGTATACTATCTCTGATGTCAAACATCAATGGATATGGGATCATCCATCGCCCATCTACATAGGTCAAGAAGCATACGCTAGTCTACTCTGGTATATCGATGCCCTGTCTCGAAACACCTGCGACTAGGAACATTTGAAGGATGTACTTAGAGACTACACTGTCCCCACTAGTATGATCTGCATCATAGTCCTGGTAGTCAAGTACTCATCCTAAGGGCTTTATCAACATGTGATCACAAAACAGTATTTGTTTACATGTTAAGATAAAGTGCAACCGGATAGCATACTATCATGTTGAGCAAGAAAGTCCTTCCTATATATGTCCAAGTATCCACTACAATATACATCACATGTACAGTAAAGGCCTCTAGGGCATACATAAAACTAACAGCTAGTCCAGCCCCCGCTCTGTCGTTAGTTAAGTAACCTAACGGGCCCAGTGGCGAATGCGGATGACATATACGAACATTGTATTTTCGTTATTTTCTGGTGTGATAGGTTTAAAATGATAGGACCGCATTAATTTTGATTAATGCAAGAAAAGAAACCTAAAAATGTTGTTGGAACAGATTTCGAAAAACAGACATTACAGACGTTATCTTTTGCTTTGCACAGTGGTATTCGGTTATGAATATCCAGCACCTCATTCGACGAGGCAAGGGCCGAGATCCCTTCATCGGGAGTGACCCCTTGAGTAAAAGTTTGCGTCAACGTAATAACTTCACCATAGTCGATTATTTTTTCTTTGCATCGTGGTATTCATTTTGGAATATCATGCACCTCATTCGACGAGGAAAAAGCCGAGATCCCTTCATAGAGAGTGACCTCTTTAGCAAAAGTTTTCGCCACTATATATATTTGTAAAACCACTTGGATTCCTTCAACGATATCAAGTTCATTACGTTAACGGGGTTTTCACCAAAAACCCAGCCGTAGCCCTCCGTCATTTCAGATGGGTATCACCTAGTATTCGTGTTGTGTTTGTTGGCAAGCGTCAAGACACAGTGAACAGTAGCTGGGTGATATTTATCTGGTGCATAGATATACAATTAATCGATATAGTCATACAGCTTTGTTGGCAAGCGTCAAGAGTTTGTGCGGGTGGGTTCGAGTTAATCCAGGACAATGACAGGTTGAACTTGACTAGTGGCTTATGACTTGTTGGCAAGTGTCAAGGTTATAGGTCGTTAGGGGAAAAAACCACATCGGGAGTTTTAAACATACAGGAAACTTGCAGGATTTAGCATACCTTCTGGAGTGTGGTGACTAGAGTGGATTCCATCTAGTGCATCACACAATGATAGTTGGATCTCGATCCCACTGATGAGTAGGATTACTCTTGGGAGATTATTTCACTTAACAATCAATACTATAAACCAAGTAGGTGTCTAGAACAGTGTTAGCGGGGCTAAGCCTCCAGGGAAAAGAGGTTATGTAATTAAGGAACTTCGCGAAAGCGTTGGAAAACCTCCCTCGAAGTACCGACACTTGCCTGGCTGAAAGGTTAAGCAAGTATTGTGGCGTGCGATTAATCCTGACTAGTTCTCCTTTTAAGGTTTGAAGGAGAATTCGAGGAAACAGTGGGAACCATCCTGATTAGATAAACTAATAACCAATCTAATCTTACAAGAGCACACGTTGAGTGTTTCTTTTCTCTCTCTCCAGGTAACAACCATTTCACGCCCTAATCAAAATAAAATGTATCGCTTGACCGATCTGAATTCTTATTCGGGGTTGGAGAACGTCGGTTCGGCTCTAACTTATGACAACAGTCATAAGTATGAGCAAGATAAAGATGATTGTTTGAATTCCTTGATGACCCCATCGAAGAAGAAACATACTATTGCGTCTTCTTCAGGTGTTCTTGTTATTGAGAACTGTTTTTCGGTCAGTCCTACCTCCTGGATACTCGATACCGGATCGGGATCTCATATCTGTAATTTATTATGGGGACTGTGAAAAAGTAGGATGGTTGGACCTGGTGATATGTCCCTCGGAGTAGGGAACGGAGCATAGGTTGATGCTTCTGCCGTCGGTGAATATCACCTAGCATTGCCAAATGGCAATACTATGATTTTGAACAACTGCTACTATGTACCTTCCATGGTTTGCAACATCATATCAGTTTCTTTACTTGATAAAGATGGATATAAGTTTGTTCTTGATAGAAATATCATGAACATTTACTTTAATCAGGTATTGGTTGCAGAAGATACACTGTGTAATGGTATCTATATTCTTAATCAAAATACAGTTCTTAGTATACAAAATACACGCAAGAGGAGGAGTTCAGATATGAACGAATCCTACTTGTGGCATTGTAGACTTGGTCATATCGGAGAGAAAAGACAGAGTAAGTTGCATAAAGATGGACTTTTGGATACGTTCGAATTTTCATCTTATGAAACTTGTCAAACTTGTCTCAAAGGAAAGATGCCCAAATCTCTGTTCATCAAACACGGAGAAAGAGCAGCAGAGCTCTTGGGACTCATACACAGTGATGTATATGGTCCAATGTCTATACATGCAAGGGGTGGGTTCTCGTACTTTATCACATTCATTCACGATCTCTTTAGGTTCGGATATGTGTATCTTATGAAACATAAATTTGAAGCTTTTGAGAAATTCGAAGAATTCAGAAACGAAGTAGAGAACCAGACTGGCAAAAGTATTAAGATCCTCCGATCTGATAGAGGAAGGGAGTACTTAAGCATGGAATTCCTAGAATACCTAAAAGAGAATGGAATTTCTCTCAGCTTACTCCTCCGTATACACCACAGCACAACGGTGTATCGGAGCGGAGGAACCGTACCCTATTTGATATGGTTCGCTCCATGATGAGTAATTCCGAGTTGTCTTTTTCATTCTGGGGATATGCGCTTGAAACGGCAATATATGTATTGAATAGGGTTCCTACCAAAGCTGTGCCTACCACTCCACATGCACTGTGGGAGCGGAAGAGACCGTGCCTTAATTTTATTAAGATATGGGGTTGTCTAGCTTATGTAAAGAAGAAAAACCCGGACAAACCCGAGGCACGGTCAGTTTTGATTAAGTTTGTAGGATATCCTAAGCATTCGCAAGGGTATCTATTCTACCACACTGAGGAACAGAAGGTGTTTGTTGCTCGCCACACCGTCTTCTTAGAGAAGGAATTTCTTGCAAAAGAAATTTGTGGGAGCACGGTAGAACTGGAAGAAATTCCAAAAGGACAAACTATAACTGAAGGTTTGGTAGAACCAGAGAATTCAATAGCCCCAGACGAACCTCAGCCACTCCGCAGATCTGGTAGGATTTCTCATCCGCCCGAGAGATACTATGGTTTTCTCATAGACGGGGATCGAGAAGATTGCATCTTGGAAGAAGATGATCCTACTAGTTTCAGGAAGGCCATTATCACTAGGGACTCTGATAAGTGGCTGGATGCTATGCGATCCGAAATGGAGTCCATGTACACCAATAAAGTGTGAACCTTAGATATTGCTCCACCTGGGGTAAAACCCCGTTGGATGCAAATGCATCTACAAAAGAGAACTTGGTGTAGATGGGCAGGTGGAAATCTATAAGACTAGACTCGTTGCAAAAGGTTTTCGTCAAAGACCAGGTGTGGACTATGACGAAACCTTTTCTCCAGTGGCTATGCTCAAATCCATTCGGATCCTACTTGCCATTGCTGCATTCCATGACTATGAGATCTGGCAGATGGACGTAAAAACGGCTTTTCTAAATGGCAGTTTGGAAGAGTGCATTTATATGGATCGGTCAGAAGGTTTTATAGACAGTGGGAGCAGCGGGAAGGTGTGCAAGTTGCTTAAATCCATTTCTGGATTAAAGCAGGCATCGCGGAGCTAGAACATCTGTTTTGATGAAACAGTCAAGGAATTTGACTTCATCAAGAACAAGGATGAGCCTTGTATTTATAAGAAGATTGTAGAACAAACTGTCGTGTTCCTAGTCTTGTACGTGGACGACATTCTTTTGATAGGAAATGACATTCCTATGCTACAATCGATCAAGTTATTCTTATCACAAAGGTTCTCCATGAAGGACCTGGGAGATGCCTCGTACATTCTGGGGATTAAGATCTACAGAGATAGATCCAAGAGAATACTGGGACTTTCCCAGTCCAGGTACATAGAGACCGTACTAAAGAGATTTAGTCTGGAAGATTCCAAGAGCGGTAACATACCCGCATTGCGCGGAATCACCCTCTCCAAGGAGATGTCTCTTAAGACTGACGAGGAGAAGGTTCGTATGAGCACTATACCCTACGCTTCGGTGGTAGGATCTATAATATATGTGATGCTATGTACAAGGCCAGATGTAGCTTATGCGCTAAGCGTGGTGAGCCGGTATCAGTCGAACCCAGGTGAGGACCACTGGACAGCAGTAAAGAACATTCTCAAATACCTAAGAAGAACAAAGGAGATGTTCTTGGTTTACGGTAATGGAGACCTAAAAGTCGAGTCCTTTACCGATTCAAGCTTCCAGAGTGATAAAGATGACAGCAAGTCTGTCTCGGGTTTTGTATTTACTCTCAACGGAGGGGCGGTGTGTTGGAAGAGCTCCAAACAGGATACCGTTGCAGACTCGACGATGGAGGCTGAATACATTACTGCAAGCGATGCCGCAAAAGAGGCGGTCTGGATGAAAAAGTTCATTAATGAACTTTAGGTCGTTCCGTCCATTGTTGACCCGATACCTTTGTATTGCGATAACAATGGGGCTATAGCTTTAGCGAAGGAACCACGGTCCCATCAGAAATCCAGGCACATCTTAAGGCGGTATCACCTGATCAGGGAGATCGTAGATCGCCAGGAGATCGAGGTCCGGAGAGTGGATACAAAAGACAACACTACGGATCCATTCACCAAGGCCCTTGCTCAAGCACAGTTCGAAAGACTTTTTGAGATGTTGGGTATGCGGTACGCCAACAGCTGGCACTAGAGCAGACGTTGGATACTCGGTACGCCAATATATAGCCTTAGTGCTAGTGGGAGATTGTTCGATATGTATGCCCTAGAGGCCATTATTGTATATGTATACATATGGATGCTTGGACATATATATGTACAGGACAGTCTTGCTCGATATGATAGTATGCTATTTGGTTTAACTTTATCTTAACATGTGTATGTTTTACTTTCTATTACATATCTTTTATACATGTTGATAAAGCTCGTAGGATCAATGCTAGACTACCTGCGTTGTGATGGCGATCATACTTATGGGAGCTGGGTAGTCGGTACTCACATCCTTAAATGGTCACTAGTCGTGGGAGTATTGAAACTGGGCATCGATATTCCAGAATAGACTAGTGTATACGTTTCTAAACCCCGACGAGGTGTGATGGTTTGGTCTCACAACCATTGGTCTTTAGACCTAAGATCGTATACAGGTGCTCACTGGGGGTGAGTACACCGGACGGACCCGCCGAGAACTTCCAGATAGTACTAGACCTATCGTCGGGTGGAAGTTCTCAGGTGACATGAGTACAGGTTAGTATTTAGACCTGAGATCGGCATTTGTCTCGTGTGAGTTCCTACTGTGCTTTGATCACTACCCTACCATGGCTCTACTGAGTCGTGCAAACAGGTTTTGGTTGGGTACAGTCCCGAGCCACATGGAGGCAGTGAGCGATTGTCGGGGATTCGTCTCACCCGGTATAGGGAGTCGATATCGCGCTGTGTTTGATTGGTCAGGACCATAAGACATTGACCAAGGTAGTTGGGATTTACTGATTGGCTGATCAGTAGTTTCCCGGATTGGTCCTGAGCCGCATCAGCACGAATTACCAGGTTGTCGGGGTTTGACGTTTACCACCCCCTAGACCAGGCATGCGATACTCTCATACGAAGAGACCGGACTGTACGGAGATTTTCACAGATAGGCTCAGTAGGGATCCAGATGAGTTTTCTCATCGGCCTTCCTTTTCGACAGGTATCCAGGTAGCCGTTACGTACAGCTAGTGCCGCTGACGTGCTTATGGTTATGGATTTATCTAGTAACTTACTGCCGGTGTACTATCGAGTCTTTAGAGTCCCACATAGAGGGTTTCCCTGGTTCAGACGAAATGATGTAGTAGCCGTATTGGATACGTGCAGGGTCTCGATCGATTGATGTACGTTGTATATGGACTTTCGATCGGACAGTTGGTAATACTAGCCGGCTCAGTTTTGAGTCGGATTATTAAATCAGGTATTAGTTTAATAGTTTACATATATGTATTTCGATATGTATATTCTAGTATTACGTTCTTCGTATTATTCTATCTCTTTGGGCATTAGTTTTTTTATCCGAATGCAGGTATGTATATACAGCAGACTGTAATCCGTATTTTATTACGGATTACCTTCTAGAAGATGGCCAGCTCATTATGCTTTTCCATTTATTTGATAAATGGAAAATGAGGTGGAAAGTGTGAGGTATGGGAGGAATGGTAATAACCATGCTTTAATAGTTAACAAATGAATTTTTAATTCATTTGGAGTTACTATTGAAGCATGGTTGTTGATTGTTTATTCTAGAAATTCATACACAAAACCTTTGTGTTGAATTTTTCTCTCATGGATACTTCATTATTTTCTTGAGCTCCCATTTTTCTTCACTCTCCTCTCTCCTCTTGAGTTTCCTCCACCTTCATCTTCTTCCTCTTCACTACCATTCTCATGAGTTGAGAAATAAGTGAAGAGGCTAGAAAGAGATAGCAAACACTTAGATCATCACACTACATCCTAGACTACTTGGTTTAGCAACCTAAGTTCTCTAGTTGCTCCACTTGACATATTGTGAGGAGCTAAAACCATGGATCATATCTCTTGGGTGGATCATCTACGACAAAGGAAGACCGGAGAACAAGCTCGATCCCGGAGGACCGATGGAACCGGAAATGGAGATCAAGCATATTCAAGGTGGCCACTAGGAGCACATGACAAGGAAAGAAGACCGAAGGACTTAAGTCACTTGTTGAGATTTCTTCATCATAGTAGATAGCATTACTACTTTTGCTAGTTAGGTTTATGGTAAGATCCGGGTTAAATGTTATTCTAGTGCCAAGTTTCAATTCGTAGAAAAAAATTTGTTCCGCATTTGGTCACGGAAGTTGGCCGGGGCACTAGGGTAACCCTTCAGCACCGTCTTATAGTACCTCTTGAGGAGGGGAGCGCGGACATCCTCCTCGTCTCCGAGGTCCGTATCCCGGGGCTCCTGCTCCTGAGCATCTTGCCGGAGGTCCGGAGGGCTCCGAGATCCGGGGCGTGCTCGAGTGCCTGGCCGGAGCAGCCGCCGTGGAGCCGGGCTCGAAGCAGAACGTGATGGGCCGGCACCTCCGGCCTTCCTCCCTTTCTTCTGTTTGACAAGGGCCGCCCGAAATTTAGCTCGGTCCATCGGTTCTGCAAGAAAGCGAAAATACAAAGGAGTTAACAACGCTAGGGAAAAAATGGAAGAATACAAAAGTCTAAACAGGTCGCCTAAAACTCCTAACTTACCCACAAGCTGAGCGGGGCTGAGCCCGGCCCAACTGAGGGCCTGCTCAGACAGCAACACATCGGCCCGGGGGACGAGCTACTACTCCGACACCGCCACCGCATCGGGATCATTCGACCACCTCACCCGCGGGCAGTTGTCCTTTGCCATTGGATGGGCACAGGCCAATCCTCACCCTCGGGTGGCCCGACAAACAAAAACTTCTCCTTCCACTCGTGAATGGAAGAAGGTACTGCGACAACCCTTGACCCGGCCGCACCTCCCCGGTGCTTTATAAAAGAAATATATACCCAGCTCGGCTCGTCCTTGCGAGTGACGGTGTGGTTTTTGTAGCAGAGAGAGAGGAAAGGAGAAGGTTCAGACTGAAAGGGATCTCCAGCAATTTCAACCGGACCAGGAACCCGTGGAGAATCCTCCAGGAGTACGGCACTAACTGGCCTAGGGCGAGCTGAAAACAACGCAATGCCGCACTCACCTTCGGCCCAAAAAGCCTCTAAGTACAAGGCAATCTCCTTACCCTGTACCTGATCTTCCCTCTCTCCCTCCCCGGCCAAACGAAGCGAGTAGCCGGGGGCAATATGGAAGCGAGCCCGAATTGTGGTGAGCTCATCTACGTGCCTCACAAGGGAAACTACGCCGCGGACACTCCTGGCACTCGCTTTGGGGATCGTCATCGTCTACCTCCTCTCTACACTCTCATGTGTTGAGAATCAAGAGAGGTGGATAGAACAACACCTTGAACCTTACACTACATCCTAGATCCCTTAGACTAGCAACCTAAGGTCTCTAGTTGCTCCACTTGACACTTAGTATGGAGCTAGAGCCATGAACCACATCCCTCGGGGGATCATCTTCGACGGAGGAGGACCGACGAACAAGCTAGATCCCATAGAACCGAAGGAGCAAGCAATGAAGAACAAGCTCATTCAAGGAGATCACTTGGAGCTAATGAAGAGGAAAGAAGACCGAAGGACACGGATCTTTTGGTAAGACTTTCCTATCATAGTAGATAGCTCCTCTTAAATAGCTAGTTTAGGGTTTACGGTAGATCCGGTAAATGGGTAATTCTAGCGCCAGTTTCAAACCCTAGAAAAAAAATTGTTCCGCAAACGGCCGTGATAGATGGCCAGGGCGTTAGTGTAACCCGACATGGTATCAGAGCCACCCTATAAACCCATACTAGCCAGTTTAGACGTGTTCAAAATACTGATCGACAAAAAAATTTCAAAACCGCAATTCCATTTTTATACTTTCTGTCGATTTTAAAAAGTATTCAAAAAATTGTTTAGAGTGCCTTAAAAATACATGCAAGGTATTTTAGAGAACCACAAGAAATTTGAACACATGATCTCTTCATTCCGCCACGGAAGCACCGCGAAACATGCTTGTTTGCGACGGTTCCGCAGTCGGAGTAGGGCCAATGTTCTCAAAAATTCTTCTGGATCTCTTATGTATGGAATTGTGATTTTTGGGATGTATTGTTTCTGGCCCATATTTGGTTGAGTACTGGTTAGCACTTGGGGCCTATACGGAAAATTTTAGTCGATCAAAATTTTAAATACGTGTGTTTCAGTTCATACATTACTATCTGCGACCGTGAATGTCATTGAGCAGTATAACCCGTCTAACTGCTATATGTTCTATTAGACGGGTTTGCGAACATGACATTCACGTTGATGTTCTGTGATTGTGCTGATATTATGGTTGGATTGTTGTGGTGGATAGCCGATGGTGCAATGGTAGTGGTACAGTTCGGATTCATTTGTATATTTGTTATTGCGAGGTGAGCATCCGACATATGGACAGTCATTTCTGTCGTGTTGTATATTATTTGATTGGGGCACGACCGAGTTGAGGTCAATATCACTTATATATATATATATATATATATATATATATATATATATATATATATTTATTTAATTTTTTTTCCTTTTTTGTACTAGGATTATCCCACGGTGGAATGCTTGAATAGCCAGGTTCTAGAGGGCAATGAACCCGCATCTCATGGCGTTGAGATGGAGGGGGCTTCACTCTAGAATTAGCGGGCTATTAGCCGCACTCGTAAGGGGTATAGGATGACCCACGGAGGGGCGCTCAAGTTACCGGATCCTGTGAAGTGCTGGGTGGACTATTCACTTTGTTGATTGGGGTTGCTTCACTTCTAGGATTGGCGAGTAACTTGACGCGCTCGTAGGGGTCCAGGTTTTCATTGCACAGGCTATCCACACGATCGGGAACGTCGGGTTTTATTTGCGGCTTAAATGAAACCCGAGGCTCCAAGGTTATCCACCATTCTGTGTTACTTGATGTTGATCCGTGATGTTGTTTATATCATGCCTGGGATGAATGTTATATATATATATATATATATATACTAGTAGATGTTGTATATATTTTGCACCCGCGCTAGTCCAGTTCCTGCTCTGCCGTTAGTTAAGTAACCTAACGGCATGACGGGGCCCCGTGGCGAATGCAGATGGCATATATGTACATTGTATTTTCGTTCTTTTCTGGTGTGATAGGTTAATTGATGGGACCATATTAATTTTGATTAATGCAAGAAAAGAAACCTAAAAGATGTTGTTGGAACAAATTTTGAAAAAACTATAGTCATATTCTTTCGTTTTGCATAGTGGTATTCGGTCATGAATATCCAGTACCTCATTCGAGAAGGCAAGAGCCTTGATCCCTTTGTGGGGAGTGACCTCTTGAGCAAAATTTTATACTGTAGATTACTCGGTTTTCTTCAAAACCATAAGTTTTCAAAAGCGGAGCCTAAACCACTCCTTTTCAAAACTACTGGGTTCCTTCAACAATATGAAGTTCATTACGTTAACGGTTTTTTGCCAAAAACCAGCCATAGCCCTCTGTCGTTTCAGATAATTAGCACTTAGTATTCGTGCTGCGTTTGTTGATTATTCGTCAAGGCGCAGTGAACGGTAGCTGAGTAATAACTCTATGTTGCATAGATAAATGCGATTGGTTAGGACAGTCGTATAATTTTGTTGATTATTCGTCAAGGATCATGCGGTGGGTCTAATGCAATCCTGGATAACAACGGGTTGAACTTGACTAGGACTTTTTGATTTGTTGATTATTCGTCAAGGTAACTTGGGTCCTAGGGGCAAAAACCACATCGAGGGTTTCAAACATACAGGAAACTTGCTAGTGTTGCATACCTTCAGGAGTGTGGTGACTAGAGTGGCTTCCATTTAGTTTATCATGCAATGATAGTTGGATCCCGATCCCACTGATGAGTAGGATTACTCTTAGGAGATATTTTTCACTTCATAATTAGCTGACCTATTAGGTGTCTAGAAAAGTGTTAACGAGGTTTATTTTAATTAGGTCCATGCGAAAGCACGGGGAACCTCCCTCGGAGTACCAACACTTATCTGGCTGAACGGTTGACGAACTTGTAAGGTGTTAATGATCCCAGCTAGTTCTCCTTTTAAGGTTTGGAGGAGAATTCGAGGAAACGGTGGGAGCCATCCTGATTAGATAAACTAATAACCAATCTAATCTTGCAAGAGCGCATGCTGAGTGTTTCTTTTCTCTCTCTCCAGGTAGCAACCAATTCACGCCCTCATCAAGATAATAAAATGTATCGCTTGATCGATCCGAATTCTTATTCGGGGCTGGGGAACGTCGGTTCAGCTCTAATTTATGACAACAGTCATAAGAATGAGCAAGAGAAAAAGGATTGCATGAATTCCTTGATGACCCCAATGAAGAAGAAGCATACTATTGCGTCTTCTTCAGGCGTTCTTGTTATTGAGAACTGTTTTTCGGTCAGTCCTGCCTCCTGGGTACTAGATACCGGATCAGGATCTCATATCTGTAATTTATTTCAGGGACTGAGAAAAAGTAGGATGGCTGGACCTGATGATATGTCCCTCAGAGTAGGGAACAGAGCACAAGTTGATACTGCTGCCGTCGGTGAATATCATCTAGCATTGCCAAGTGGCAATACTATGATTTTGAACAATTACTACTATATACCTTCCATGGTTTGCATCATCATATCAGTTTCTTTACTTGATAAAGATGGATATAAGTTTATTCTTGATAGAAATATCATGAACATTTACCTTAATCGGGTATTGGTTGTAGAAAGTACACTGTTTAATGGTATCTATGTTCTAAATCAAAACACAGTTTTCAATATAGAAAACACACGCAAGAGGAAGAGTTCAGATGTGAACGAATCCTACTTGTGGCATTGTAGACTTGGTCATATCGGAGAAAAAAGACTAAGTAAGTTGCATAAAGATGGATATTTGAATACGTTTGAATTTTCATCTTATGAAACTTGTCAATCTTGTCTCAAGGAAAAGATGACCAAATCTCCGTTCACCGGACATGGAGAAAGAGCAGTAGAGCTCTTGGGACTCATACACAGTGGTGTATGTAGTCCGATGTCTATACATGCAAGGGGTGGGTTCTCGTACTTTATCACATTCACTAACGATCTCTCTAGATTCGGATATGTGTATCTTATGAAACACAAATCTGAAGGTTTTGAGAAATTCAAAGAATTTAGAAATGAAGTAGAGAACCAAACTGGCAAAAGTATCAAGATTCTCTGATCTGATAGAGGAGGGGAGTACTTAAACACAGAATTCCTAGAATATCTAAAAGAGAATGGAATTCTCTCTCAACTTACTCCTCCATACACACCACAACACAACAATGTATCGGAGCGGAGGAATCACACCCTTTTGGATATGGTTCACTCCATGATGAGTAGTGTTGAGTTGCTTCATTCATTCTGGGGACATGCGCTACAAACAGCGACATACATATTGAATCAGGTTCATTCCAAATCTGTGCCTAAGACTCCATATGAAATATGGAGCGGTAAGAAACCATGTCTTAAATTCATTAATACATGGGGTTGTCCGGCATATGTTAAAACACAAAAACCGGGCAAACTAGAGGCACGATCAGTTCTATGTAAATTTGTGGGATATCCTAAGGATTCACTAGGATATCTGTTCTACCACACTGAGTAATAGAAGGTGTTTGTATCTCACAATGCCACCTTTTTAGAAAGGGAACTTTTTGCAAAAGAAGTTAATGGGAGTACGGTAGAACTGGAAGAAACTTCTGAACCACAAAATGTAACTGAAGATTTGGTAGAACCGCTAGATTCAGTAGTCCCAGACGAACCTCAGCCACTCCGCAGATCTAGTAGGATTTCTCATCCATCCGAGAGATACTACGGTTTTATCATAGACGGGGATCGAGAGAATTGCATCTTGGAAGAAGATGGTCCTACTAGTTTCAAGCAGGCTATTATCAGTAGGGGCTCTGAAAAATAGTCGGATGCTATGCGATCCGAAATGGAGTCCATGTACACCAATAAAGTATGGACCTTGGATATTGCTCCACCTGGGGTAAAACCCGTTGGATGCAAATGGATCTACAAAAGAAAATTTGGTGTGGATGGGCAGGTGGAAACTTATAAGGCTGGACTTGTTGCAAAAGGTTTTCGTCAAAGACCAGGTGTGGACTATGACGAAACCTTTTCTCCAGTGGTTATGCTCAAATCCATTCGAATCCTACTTGCCATTGCTGCCTTCTATGATTATGAAATCTGGCAAATGGACGCAAAATGGCTTTTCTAAACGGAAGTTTGGAAGAGTGCGTTTATATGGATCAGCCGGAGGGTTTTGTAGACAGTGAGAGCAGCGGGAAGGTGTGCAAGTTGCTTAAATCCATTTTGGATTAAAGCAGGCATCGCGGAGCTGGAACATTTGTTTTGATGAAACAGTCAAGGAATTTGAATTCATCACGAATGAGGATGAGTCTTGTATATATAAGAAGATTGTAGGACGAAATGTCTTGTTCCTAGTCTTGTATGTGGACAACATTCTTTTGATAGGAAATGATATTCCTATGCTACAATCAGTCAAGTTGTTCTTGTCACAAAGGTTCTCCATGAAAGACCTGGGTGGTGCCTCGTACATTCTGGGGATTAAGATCTACAGAGATAGATCCAAGAGATTATTGGGTCATTCGCGGTCCAGGTACATAGAGACCATACTAAAGAGATTTAGTATGGAAGATTCCAGGCGTGGTAATATACCCGCATTGCACGGAATCACCCTCTCCAAAGAGATATCTCCCAAAAACGATGAGGAGAGGGTTCGCATGAGCACCATACCCTACGCTTCGGTAGTAGGGTCTATAATTTATGCGATGCTGTGTACCAGACCAGATGTAGCGTACGCACTTAGCGTGGTGAGCTGGTATCAGTCGAACCCGGGTGAGGATCATTGGACAGCTATGAAGAACATTCTCAAGTACCTGAGAAGGACTAAGGAGATGTTCTTGGTTTACGGTAATAGAGACCTTAAGGTCGAGTCCTTTACCGATTCAAGCTTTCAGAGTGACAAGGATGACAGCAAGTCTGTCTCGGGTTTTGTGTTTACCCTCAATGGAAGGGCGGTGTGTTGGAAGAGCTCCAAACATGACACCGTCGCAGACTAGATGATGGTGGCTGAATACATTGCTGCGAACGATGCCGCAAAAGAAGCGGTCTGAATGAAGAAGTTCATTACTGAACTTCAGGTAGTTCCGTCCATTGTTGATCCGATACCTTTGTATTGCGATAACAATGGGGCTATAGCTCTAGCGCAGGAACCACGGTCCCATAAGAAATCTAGACACATCTTGAGGCGGTATCACCTGATCAGGGAGATCGTTGATCGCTGGGAGATCGAGGTGCGGAGAGTGGACACAAAAGACAACACGGTGGATCCATTCACGAAGGCCCTCCCTCAAGGCAGTTCGAGCGACTTTTTAAGATATTGGGTATGCGATACGCCAACAGCTGGCCCTAGAGCAGACGTTGGGTACTCGATACGCCAATATATGGCCTTAGTGCTGTAAGTCCACGGTAGTGCCCCGGCCGTCTAACAGACACCAAATGCAGAACAAAAACTTTTTACGAACTGGCGCTATCGCGTACTATAACCCGGATCTGCCATTAAAGCTAAACTAACAAACTACAAATTGGGTAGAAGAGTTATACCGAACGATCCGAGTCCTTCGGTCTTCAACCATCATCCCACGCTTTGTTGCGGCTGCTCCGATCTCCTGAATCTCCAGTCTTCTCGTCCAGGTGGCACCACGTCGACGGATCTTTAAACGGGCTCCCGCCTCTGAACCGAGGCAACTCGATCGTCAAGTCTGCTAAAAGAGACGACCAAGATGATGTAGAGAATGAGTAGAACACTTTGTCTCGTTACGTCCAAAGCCATGGACGAACGGTTAAGGAAGTTGCCTTTTGGATCGAATGAAAATGAGAGAATGAACTTATGAAATTTCCATGAGGCAAATTTCATATACTTTTTCCAAATCAACAACCATACATCTCCACCAAGGGGTGGCCGGCCACTATATAGGCAAGGGGGGTGAGTGTAGGAGGAGGGATGGTGAGAATAACAAGCACAATACTTATCATAACATTAATGAAAGCATGAGTCATATAACACCTAGTATGAACACATTTAATGCAATCAAGTGAGTCACAAACCAAGTCATCAACCAAGAAGCTTCCTCACTCATGACTCACCATCATGACTCACCCATGGAAGAAAAAATAAATCCTCATTTAACCGAATGTTAAATACGGGTGATAGAAAACTGGAAACTGGCAACTTCCAAAAGCGATCCTGAAACGAATTTCAGGATAACCCAGTATCAGTATAAACATACTCGCATTTGTATTACGACCGAATACAAATGCAACTGAGACAAAGATATTATATCTACACAGCATAATACTCGGATCCGCCTTAAACTAAATTCGACCAGTATTATCTGCCCGAAATATGACACGTGCGTAAACGCACGTGCATTTTCTGAACCTTGCCATAAACCCATACGGCCTCTACAGCGTTTCTCCCGAACTTGGGAAAGTGTCTGTGGGGGACTCTAATGACTCATCAACATACTGGCACTGGGTATAACCACTAGCACGTCAGAGGTACTGGCTGTACGTAACGGTTGCCTATGTATTGATTGGAAGGGAAGCTGATGAGCGAACTCATCCATAAACCCTACTGAGCCTAACAGTGACAATATACATACAGTCCGGTCCGTTCGTCTATGAGTATCGCATATCGGCCTAGGGGCAGGTAACGTCAGACCCCCAATAGCAGTATAAGTAGTGTCAGAGAGTGGCCCAGAACACCCTGAGATACTACTGGAGTATCTACCAGTAAATCTCCTGCCTCGGCCGAGGGCTTTATGTAATGGCTCTCCTAGACACAGCGTGATCTCACCCCCAATACCGGGAGAGACGAATCCCCTGCCGATCCGCTCACTTGCCTCCATGTGGCTCGGGACTGTACCCAAAAAAGACCTGTTTACACGACTCCTTTGAGCCGTGGTAGGGTAGAAATCAAAGCACGGTGGGAACTCACACGAGACAAATGACGACTTCAGGTCGATGAACTAACCTGTACACATGTCACCAGGGAACTGCTTTCTGACGATATGTATAATACCAACTAGCATGTTCCCGGCGAGTCCTGTCCGGTGTACTCATAACCCAATGAGCACCTGTATACATCTTAGGTGAACCAACTGACACCAATGGCTTGTGAGACCGGCCATTGCCCCTCGTCGGGGTCTCGACTGTATACACTAGTCTACTCTGGAGTATCGATGCCCTGTCTCGAAACTCTCACGACTAGGGACTCTTTAAGGATGTGCTTACAGACCCCAACTCCCACGTATATGATCGCCATCATACTGCTGGTAGTCAAGCAAGAACCCTATGGGCTCTATCAACATGCAATAGCGAACTAAAGCATATATACGATGATAAAGACAAACCAGATAGCATACTATCATTTTGAGCAAGACTGTCATATTGGTATAGGTCCTGCCTCAATCATTGCAATCACGTACCTGCGATCCAATAATTGACTTTGAGGGCACTATCTCCAACAATCTCCCACTTTCACTTAAGGCTAATTATTGTGATGTCGCATACTCACAGCCCGTGTGATACCGAACATCCAACTCCTCTACTAATCAGTTTCACAAAGCTACTTTGTAAAACTCTTGTGTTCGAGAAATAGCCTCAGTGAGTGGATCCGCCCTGATGTTTCTGTCTATGTCTCTCTTAATCTCAAGTTCATGGAGAAAGCCATCTCCCGAATCGAGTAATACCTGTCTCAGAATATGTCTGAATATTTGATGGGACCTAGTTCATAAATGAACTCCAAATCCAAACTTCTTAGACTGTATCGATAACTGAACCTAATCAGTATCCAGCACCATGCCTCCCACAGTATCCTCTTGGACTACATGTCCATAATACTGTCGCTCGTCAAAGGGAAAACTATAACTCTGACAATCACTCTGTCATCTATGTCACCTTTGAAGCCTGGAATGATAACCGTCTCCCTAAGGAGGCTGTCGTCATCAAATCCGTAGAACATGCACTTATGTTCTAAAACTGCTTCCTTATGTTTCTTCAGGATTGGATTAATATAAACTTATCGCATCTAGTGCAAAAACAATATCTGGTGTGGTACTTGACATTTCATGATTGACTCAATTGCCTAAGCAAGCGATCTGCCAATCATGCGCATCCCTCTCTCCTTTAGTCTCTAAGACACCTTTAGAGAGGGTGGCTCCATCACCTGCAGGTACACCACCATGCCAGGAGTTATCTATTCTAAAATACTATTAGAATACTGTCAAAGTACCCACATTAGGAAACTACCCAAATCTAGATCTAAAACCATAGATCTAGTAACCAGAATGTCTGATATTATATCCATATCCAGTGTGAAGTAACAACTGTGTGACGGCCATAATGTAACCGATCGTAGTATAGGAATTTTACTTCCTACTCTGTGTATGTCATCTAAATACCCGGACATCACACCCTACTACCTTCTTAACAGATCCATCCCCTATTCTGATGAAGTCAAAGCCATGACTGTCATATCAAAAATAGATGATCTAATCTCCGCTATATTTGCTTAAGCCTATAAATAGACATAAGCTACTTGCCCACTATGCTTCCGCTGCTCCCACTGACTACGACAACCCTCTGGCAGAATAATATCTACCTACACTTCTAAAGCTAGTTTAGAACGACGTTATAGAAGTGTCAAGTCGGTCTGGGTAAACAAGAACCTCCCTGTCACCGTCCTTGAGGCTACCGGAGTACCTCTCGGGTGTCTGAGGTTACCCATCATATCTGCGGAGTGGCTATTAGAACGTCAAAACCTGATTGAATATATAGGTCCTTTTAAATTTTTCGTAATCGTTTGCGGTTCTGAAATCACTTCCAGTTCTACCATACTCCCACTACTGTTTTCTGAAAAAATCCATTTTACTAAAACTGTGGCGAGTCAAGAACAATATCACTATTGATCTTCCAGATGGTAGAAATGTCAACCCTCGACATAGCCCGGGTCAACCCACAAACTGTCATTACAGAAACGTGCATTGAGTTATCCAGAGTCTGGTTTTAAGCATAAGCTGGACAACTCCCAGTATCTTAACATCGTTAAGATATGAACCATTCTATATACAATATAGAAATAGAGGCACTAATTTAACTGGAACCAGATTCAAACCATGCAGCTGTCTCCAGTGCATATCAACTTAATGGAAATAGGCTAATCAGCATTACTCATCTTAGGAATACATCCAATTATGAGTAACCTGAAAGAGAAACAAGTTTCTCAAAACCGTTACTATCAACTGAATACCAGTCACAAGAATCTACATCTTCGATCTCTTTGAAGAATCCCGATACTTGCAACACTTGCTTCTCTACTTTATTCCTATACCCACAACTTCTCAAAACTTAGACATTGTATTTCTACGAAACACTTGTGTAAAAACTAGAGAAGTCATAAGTAAACAGAACATAGTACGAGGACTTACCCCTTTTGTCCTGACGGATACTGGACAACATACAATACTCTGTATAAGTCCACTGAGTTGAATAACTCAAAACCTGTGCATCGTAGGTTGAAAACTGTACCCAGGCGATTTCCTCAAATATCAACAATTACAACGAATTCCGATATAATGAGGATGATCACCTAATTCCCAATAATTTACTCCCACTCATCATCTGTAAAACCATACAGATATGAGAATGAAACCTGGTAAATACATACTCTGGAGTAAGTATCTAATCAGGAAATCAGTTTTCCTTTAATAATGCACTGAAACATGAAAATGTTTTGTAGGGGTATCCTGGTATTCCTAGTAATGCCTCTTCCATAATCCAATTCATGACTTTAACCGTATATCTCTTTGCCATCTTCCAAATCCCTTTATTTGTCTTTATTCATTACCTTCTGTACACCCCATAGGCTAAGTGGTTTTCTTCCTTCCCTACCGTTCGGCACCAGCCTATGGTTTGGAAGAAGACTATCCAGTAAGCATAATAGGTGTACTCTCCTAATCCTAGGAGTACTCGTAACTTGGGAGAAGGTGGTGATAAAAGACAACTGAATAATACCTTATTCTTTTAAAGGTGAAATAGGAGTGGCGATGAAGTACGTGGTTTGGTCGTGAATGATAACAGTCGCAATTTACTTTGCTCTCTTTCTAATCCCTTTATTTTGACTTTACATATTACCTTCTGCACACCCTTACTTAGGCTAATTAGTTTTCTTCATTCCCTACCTTTCGGCACCTGCCTATGGTTTGGAATAAGACTATCAAATAAGCGTAATAGGTGTACTCTCCTAAACTAAGGAGCTCTCGCAACCTGAGAGAAGATGATAATAAAAGACAACTGAATAAATCAATTCTATTTCTCCTGAACCTGGATCCATCTTCGAAGAAGTCCCTTCGAGTTCGTATATAACCATACGATGGATCTATCCAGTGGAAGTGGATGTTCGTAATAATATGGGGTGTTCTGAGAAATACAAAGGGTAAAAGAAGGAGCGGCAATGGCTTATGCAACTATAGACAATCCAAAAGCCAGTATTTTAAAAAGGTTCGGTCAACTTGGTCACTGAGTCATAGTCTAGGGTCGGTCAAAGGTCACTGCCAAAGAGAGAGAGAGAGAAAAGAAACACTCTGCGTGCACTCTAACCTAGATCAGAATGGTTATCACTTTATCTAATCAGGAAACCTCCCACTGTAATCTCAAATTCTCCTCCAAACCTAAAAGAAGAATTAGTCGGGATCACCCGAAGAGTAAACCAACTCATCAGTGAGAATCGGGATCCAACTATCATCGCATGATAACTTGATGGAAGCCACTCAAGTTATCACACTCCAGAAGGTATGCGCATGCCTGGCAAGTTTGTTGTATGTTTGAAACTCCCGATGTGATTTTTGCCCCATGCTCTTATGACCTTAGCGAAGGTCAAAATGTCATAAGTCACATGCCAAGTTCTACCCGTCATTGTCCAGGTCAATTTGAACCCATCCGTACATACCCTTGACGAAGGCCAAAATAGTAGTACGACTGTCCCAAACCAACACATCTATCTATGCTACAAATGAATACCCAACAGCTACCAAACACTATGCCTTGGCGAAGGTCAAAATACATAGCTTGAATACTACTGAATACCCAAAAGAAATGAAGGAGGGATACGGCTGGTTTTTGGCAAAAAACCTTTAACGTAATGAACTTGATCTCGTTGAAGGAACCTGATAGCTTTTTATAAAAATATAGTAACGAAAAACCTTTGCTAAAGAGGTCACTCCCGGTGAAGGAATCTCGGCTCTTTCCTCGTGGAATGAGGTGCAGGATATTCCATCTGAATACCGTGATGGAAAGCAACTTGTAATCGACTATATCGAAGTTATTACCCTGACGCAAACTTCTGCCCAAGGGGTCTCTCCCGGTGAAGGGATATCAGCCCTTGCCTCGTCGAATGAGGTGCAGGATATTCCATCTGAATATCACTATGCAAAACAAAAGGAAACGTCTTTGTAATAACACTTTTTTAAAATTTGTTCCAACAACATCAAATATAGGTTTGTTTTACTTTGCATTGATAAGAATCAATACAGTCCCATCAATCAATCACACCAGAAAAGAACGAAAATAAAATGTATGTATATGCCATCCGCATTCGTCACTAGGTCCCGTCATCACCCGTTAGGTTACTTAACTAATGACAGAGCGGGGACTGGACTAGCGCGAGTGTAAAACATATACAACATCTAATAGTATATATACAATATACAATAATCGCTCTAGTGATAATATGCAACATTACTGAAAAGTAATAAGCATCACAGAACAATACAGATATCTGGGATCCCCGGGTTTCACAGAGCCGCTGTTGAAACCTGACGTTCCCCTGGTCGTGTGGATAGCATGTGCAATGAAACCTAGACCCCTACGGGTGCGGTAAGTTACCCGCCAAAACCTGAAGCGAGGTAGTCCCCCACAACATAGTGAATGGAACACCCGTCACTTCACGGAATCCGGTAAATTGAGCACTCTTCCTTGGGTCAACCTGTACCCCCTACGAGTGCGGTGAATAGTCTGCCAATTCTAGAGTGAGGTCCCTTTGCCTCTCAAAGCCATGAGATACGGACCCGTTGCCCTCCAGAACCCGGTTATCCATGCACTCCGTCGCGGGGTAATCCTAGTACAGAAAAGAAAATATATACAACGGGTACATCGACCACAGCCCGGTCGTGCCCCAAAAAGAATATTATACAAACAGGTAGTGACGGCAGTCCACATGTTGGATGCTCGCCCCGCAATATCAGATGTACAATTAAATCCAAACTGCACTACCATTGCACACTGCTATCCACCACGACATATCCGCAACATCACAGCACAACACAGAACATCAACGCGAATGTCACGTTCGCAAATCCGTCTAAAAGAACTATAGTAATTAGATGCGGTTTACCGATCAAATGACATTCCCGGTCGGAGATATAAAGTAAGTACTGTAAACTAACACGTTTAAATTTCGATCGACCAAATATCCCAAAGTGGGCCCCAAAAACATCTGCTGTACAGTAACAAAATCTGGGCCCAAAAGAAATATTCCAGAAGCCACAATTTTCCAAGAAGAACTTACTGGTGAAATTTGGAACACTGTTGCCACATACTGGCCGCGGATCCGCGGTGGTATTGTGGTAACACGTGCCCAAATTTCACCACAATTCTTAGAAAACCCTGCTCAATTTTCTGTGACATGCAAAATAATTTTTAGACCCTTTTAAAAATCAACAGAAACTTTGAACATGGAAATTGTAGTTTTTGAAATTCGGTTCGATCGATATTTTAAACGCGTTAACACAAGTTAGTATAGCTTAATGGTAAGGCTCTGATACCACTGTAAGTCCATGGCGCCCCGGCCGTCTAACAGACGCCAAATGCAGAACAAAAACTTTTTACGAACTGGCGCTATCGCGTACTATAACCCGGATCTTCCATTAAAGCTAAACTAACAAACTACAAAGTGGGTAGAAGAGTTATACCGAACGATCAGAGTCCTTCGGTCTTCAACCATCATCCCACGCTTTGTTGCGGCTGCTCCGATCTCCTGAATCTCCAGTCTTCTCGTCCAGGTGGCACCACGTCGACGGATCTTTAAACGGGCTCCCGCCTCTGAACCGAGGCAACTCGATCATCAAGTCTGCTAAAAGAGACGACAAAGATAATATAGAGAATGAGTAGAACACTTTGTCTCGTTACGTCCAAAGCCATGGAAGAACGGTTAATGAAGTTGTCTTTTGGATCGAATGAAAATGAGATAATGAACTTATGAAATTTCCATGAGGCAAATTTCATATACTTTTTCCAAATCAACAACCATACATCTCCACCAAGGGGCGGCCGGCCACTATATAGGCAAGGGGGTGAGTGTAGGAGGAGGGATGGTGAGAATAACAAGCACAATACTTATCATAACATTAATGAAAGCATGAGTCATATAACACCTAGTATGAACACATTTAATGCAATCAAGTGAGTCACAAACCAAGTCATCAACCAAGAAGCTTCCTCACTCATGACTCACCCTCATGACTCACCCATGGAAGAAAAGATAAATCCGCATTTAACCGAATGTTAAATACGGATGATAGAAAACTGGAAACTGACAACTTCCAAAAGCGATCCTGAAACGAATTTCAGGATAACCCCGTATCAGTATAAACATACCCGCATTTGTATTACGACCGAATACAAATGCAACTGAGACAAAGATATTATATCTACACAGCATAATACTCGGATCCGTCTTAAACTAAAGCCGACCAGTATTATCTGCCCGAAATATGACACGTGCGTAAACGCACGTGTATTTTCCGAACCTTGCCATAAACCCATACGGCCTTTACAACATTTCGCCCGAACTTGGGAAAGTGTCTGTGGGGGACTTTAATGACTTATCAACACACTGGCACTGGGTATAACCACTAGCACGTCAGAGGTACTGGCTGTACGTAACGGTTGCCTATGTATTGATTGGAAGGGAAGCTGATGAGCGAACTCATCCATAAATCCTACTGAGCCTAACAGTGACAATATACATACAGTCCGGTCCGTTCGTCTATGAGTATCGCATATCGGCCTAGGGGCTGGTAATGTCAGACCCCCAAAAGCAGTATAAGTCGTGTCAGAGAGTGGCCCAGAACACCCTGAGATACTACTGGAGTATCTACCAGTAAATCTCCTGCCTCGGCCGAGGGCTTTGTGTAATGGCTCTCCTAAACACAGCACGATCTCACCCCCAATACCGGGAGAGATGATTGATAGAATACGTGCGTGTTCAAGTTTAGTTTAAATACCGCAATCAAGACGGTTTCGCTTGTAGCTAGCCGGTTGAGTACGGGTCGTCCGCAGGGAGATGGGAGTCTTTTTCAAAGTGTTTTAACGAGTTAAGTCCGGTTTTCAGATTTTGTTGGATTATCTAAGTGTTGAGTTGATATTTAAAGAGAGCTTGTTAGGGTTAGGATTAGGTTAGTTTGAGTTAGGAGTCTCCACATCTTTCGTTGCCCTACTTAATATCGGTGTTACGGTAATCGGCAACAACGGGGATTAGCACGACTAGGAAGGAACTTGCGAGTATAAGCTAGGCTTTCCAACGCATAGTCCTTCATTTTGGTGCTTGTCCGTCCGTTCTTGGCTCTTATCCATAACCTCCGGTTAATTCAACCACAACCGGTATCACTACGGAATCACCGCTATCATGTAGGATAGGGTGCCGTAAGGAGCGGATTGTGGTTCAATTAACGGGAGTTGATTTAAGTTGTTGGGCAAGGAAAGAGTGAGAGAGATTTCCTTCTCTCAAACTTTCCTTATCCTACCCTAACAAGTATAGAACTACTCACACTTCATAATACGGAAAAATAAAACAAAACAAAGGAGGAAGATAGAAAGAGGGAGATTAGAAGAATACGACTAACTATTTGCGACCTCACCTTGGCGAGGATCTAGCGTAAGTATCATTGTCGTATGTAAGGATAAAGAAAAAGAGAGAAGAAAGAAACAATCAAACAAATAACAACAACTACTTAACAATTAAAATTGCAATACATTACAACAAGCATAAAAATATGGAGACAAGCATGATAATAAAATGGTCTTCTTTATTCATCACTCTTCACTCAAAAGCTCACTTACAAGTTTAATGGAGAAGAGATGAGAAGAGGAAGAAGAACATGTAAACTAAAACCTAGCAAAAGAGATACAAGAATTGGACCCCTTCCTTCACAACTTCTGGGCTATTTATAGGCCACAAAATGAAAACCTAGGGCAACCACCAGACCCTATACAAAAAGACCAAAAGACCCCCAAAACAACTTTCTGTTTGGCGCCAGAGTGGCCGCGGATCCGCGGCCTGGACCCCACTTTGGCCGCGGATCCGCGGCCTTCTGGTCGAATTGGGCCCCCCAATTTCTTGTGGTCCCCTGGTTTGATGTGTACATTTTTCTGGTATGTGTATTTTTTCATAATTCCTTCACGAATTTTCCAGAATTTCTGTTGAGGGAAAGGTGAACTTTTTGTCAAGATTTTGTCATGATTGCCTCGAGCTCCGCGTAGATTTCTTGGAAGTTGTTGTTGCCATTGAGCCTTGTGCTTGAGAGTGACATTGATTTGACCTTTTGTCTTCCTATTGATATCTGGCAACATACGGATGAAGAGCAGAGACCGTGTTTTATCTGTGGTTGGCAGGAACCTGGACTTTTTTCGTGTTTTCCATGAATTTCACCGTTTTAGAACCGGGAACCTGTATCCTGCAATTGACTAACAAACACGGCTCAAGAGTATCTACGGATATGCAATGTGATAAAAATTGGGCGGTATGAAAATGCAAAAATCTGATATGAACAAATACCCCCAAACTTATCATTTGCTCGTCCCGAGCAAAGTCCATTTATTCACAAAAAATTTCCTAACCTCACTTTCGCAGGGAACGCGATTGCACTGAGCATGTGCAACAAGCCGTTAAACCTCTAGGTGTCCCTAGTAGGAGGAGTGTTGTCTCCTGAGGGTTTTCAGCGGATACTACCCACAAAATCCGGTCAAGTTGGTTTTGTAAAATAACTAAGCTTCAAACCCTAAAATTTTGTTTTAGAAAATAGCAATTCGATAATCCTAAGTCTAGATCATCGAACCTTTAATTTTCACACCTCACTTCTTATTTAACTACAGATTTTATATGTCTTTACGTGCAGTGCAAATAGTGTCGTTAAGTTCTAGAAGGATCGATTAAAGTCATCATGTCGCACAATAAGGCCCAGATAACAATTTTAAAAGGATCACATAAGTTTTATAATGAGTTAAGCATTTTTCAAGTTTCGTTTTCCAGTAAGGTTTCAACTTCAGAATTTCTATCTTCCTTAACAGGAAACTAAGTCGTATTTTTCACTCCACCTTTTTTCTTGTTTTCATTTCATACACACCTCTGTGAACGTGCAATAGTCTTTTATCAAAGAGTAAAACCTTCATATCTCCGTTAAAATTTTTTTTAAAAGCCTGTCTTTTATCAAGATTATTCTCACACAAAGAACCGTTAGGAATTTTAACTCGGAGAGAACACTTGCTTGACTTTGTTTTAAACTGGACTTTCTAGGCTTCTTAGCGAGCTTTGGGCCAATGCACCCAAACCAGTTGGTTTTAGGGCATTAGGTGTAAAAACACCCCAGCGGACTTAATTACTCAAGTTACTTAGGTCCAAAAACAAAAGACAGTTTGGCGTGAAAATCAGATGATTTAATACGAACGGAGATATAACCGGCAGTTCAAATATTATTTTTTTTTTTTTTGGATAAAAGACGTGTCTAGTGGGTTTGGTGTGTAATCATTCCAATCAAGTTTTAGATGGGTTATTTTTCAGACTTAGCTCCAATTACGGCATCAATAACATTCCTTCATATTCGCTTTACTTCATAAACTATTCTTGACATTACTTATTTCAGAACAAACCTATTTGATCCTCAGAAAATTATTTATCTGTTTAAAAGTTTAAACATGAAAGACTTGTCATCTAATTCCCAAAATCTTACGACACGTGTAGTGTGATGTAAAGACGTATATCAGCTATAGTTAATTTCAAAGGAGGGTTATCTTTCAGGTTTTCAAAATCCAAACATAAGATCTAGTTATTCCTATTTTTTCAAACAAAAACCGTCGAATATTGAATCAAAGTTCTTCCACAAGCTAACTTGACAAAAAAAGATTTTATATTTTTTAGAAAATTTTCAGATTTTTATGGATTTTATGGATTTTAATATGCAGATGCAAAATATACATATGAATGCGAAGGTAAGAAATGCGTACCGAGCGTACCCCCAAACTTAAACTGGACAGTGTCCTCACTGTCGTTGCATGAAGAGATCAGTTTGAAGGTTCAAAATTGTCGGATAGCGATATACAATTTTTATTTGTTTTATGTTTTTAAAGAAAAGAAAAAGAATGTACACAAATATAAACAAAATGGTTTGTACATACCCCCAAACTTATTTGGAACAGTGTCCTCTGTTCTTGGCTGGATACCCGAAGTTTGGAGGTAAGCAGAGGAAGATCAGGCAGGGTAAAGCTCCTGTAAGAACAGGAGCTCCTCTGTTGGTTCGGCGCTAAGGTACGGTTTGCATCGGTGTCCGTTTACTTTGAAGAGTGAACCGTCCTTTGGATTTTCCAAATCCAGAGCGTCCTGCGGATACACATTCCGCACAAAATATGGCCCTTTCCAGCGAGATCGGAGCTTTCCAGGATGGAAGTGAAGTCGGGTGTCGTAAAGAAGTACCTGCTGACCAGGTACGAAGGTTTTGCGCAAAAGGTGTTTATCATGAAACACCTTCGTTCGATTCTTAACGACAACCGCGTTGTCGTACGCCTCATCCCTAAGCTCGTTCAGTTCGTTCAGCTGCAGCTTCCGATGGCTGCCCGCGTCCTCAAGAGACAGATTCAGCTCCTTAATCGCCCAAAATGCGCGATGCTCGATTTCGACAGGAAGGTGGCAGGCCTTTCCGTACACAAGCCGATAGGGAGACATGCCAAGGTCGGTCTTATAAGCAGTTCTAAATGCCCAAAGGGCATCAGTGAGTTTCAGAGACCAATCCTTACGGTTCTTGGAAACCGTCTTCTCCAATATCTGCTTGATTTGCCGATTTGAAACTTCGGCCTGCCCGCAGGTTTGGGGGTGGTAGGGCGTAGAAAGCTTATGATTAATGGAGTACTTCCGCATCAAGGCCTCGAAAGTCCTATTGCAGAAATGACTTCCATTGTCGCTAATGATCGCTCGGGGGTGCCCAAACCGGGAGAAAATGTTTTCTTTAAGGAACTTAACGACAACCTTGTTGTCGTTAGTCCGGCTGGGCACAGCCTCGACCCATTTAGAGACGTAATCAACAGCTAGAAGTATGTACAAGTTCCCAAAAGAGCTGGGAAACGGCCCCATGAAGTCTATCCCCCACACATCGAAAATCTCCACAACCAAGATCGGTTGGAGCGGCATCTCGTTTCTCCGGGATATCCGGCCCATGTGTTGGCACCGGGAGCAAGTCTTGCAATATTCGTGAGCGTCTTTGAAAAGTTGTGGCCAGTAGAAACCACATTGCAAGATCTTCTCAGCTGTCTTTCTGGGCCCAAAGTGCCCGCCACACGCTTGATCGTGGCAAAATGACAGCACACTCTTGAATTCCTCATTAGGGACACACCGACGAATGATCTGGTCGGGACAGTACTTGAACAAGTAGGGTTCGTCCCAGTAAAAGTGTTTTACTTGGGATAAGAATTGAAGTCTGTCCTGACTCGACCATTCGGTCGGTAGCAATCCCGTGGCCAAATAGTTCACAATATCTGCGAACCAGGGTTCGCACGATACTGTCAAGAGTTGTTCGTCCAGAAAAACATCGTTTATCGGAATTGGAAGCGAAGGCGAAGAAGGAAGTCGCGAGAGATGGTCGGCAACCACGTTTTCACATCCTCGTTTGTCCTTAATGACAAGGTCAAACTCTTGAAGCAAGAGGATCCAACGTATTAACCGAGACTTGGCATCTTTCTTCGCAAAAAGATGGCGCAGAGCTGAATGGTCCGTATAGACAATGACTGGAGAGCCGATGAGGTAGGGCCTGAACTTTTCTAAAGCAAATACAACAGCTAAGAATTCCTTCTCAGTTGTTGTATAGTTCAGTTGGGCGTCGTTCAGGGTCCGGCTCGCGTAATAGATTACATGCGGCATCTTGTTGATGTGCTGTCCAAGGACAGCACCGATGGCAAAGTCGGATGCATCGCACATGATCTCGAATGGGTGCGTCCAGTCAGGAGAAGAGAGAACGGGAGCAGAAGTGAGTGAGCGTTTCAGTGACTCGAATGCAGTCACACAGCTCGAGTCGAAGTTAAAAGGCGTGTCCTTGGCCAGCAAAAGCGTCAAGGGCCTAGCAATCTTGCTAAAGTCCTTGATAAACCGTCTATAGAAACCGGCATGGCCAAGGAAGGCTCGGATATCTCTGACGCATCGGGGAGGAGGCAGATTGGAAATGACCTCAATCTTTGCTCTGTCAACCTCTATGCCATTTTGCGAGATGATATGTCCTAAGACAATACCTTCGCGCACCATGAAGTGGCATTTCTCCCAGTTCAAAGTGAGATTCTTGTCCTTACATCGGGTAAGGACAGCGTCAAGATGCAGCAAACACTCGTCAAAGGAGTCGCCGAAGATGGAGAAGTCATCCATGAAAATCTCCAAAAAAATTTCCACCATGTCAGAGAAAATTCCCATCATACACCGCTGGAAGGTAGCGGGCGCATTGCATAACCCAAAGGGCATGCGTCGATATGCAAACGTGAAAGGACAAGTGAAAGTGGTCTTGTCCTGGTCTTTTTCGGCGATGGGAATTTGATTATAGCCAGAGTATCCATCTAGAAAGCAATAGTACTCATGTCCGGCCAATCGTTCAAGCATCTGGTCAATGAAGGGTAGCGGAAAGTGGTCTTTCCGCGTAGCGGCGTTGAGTTTTCTGTAATCAATGCAAACTCGCCACCCAGTTTGGGTGCGAGTAGGAATTAACTCATTTGCCTCGTTGGTTATGACCGTGATGCCCGACTTCTTGGGGACAACATGAATGGGGCTAACCCACTGGCTATCAGAGATAGGGTAAATGATACCACTATCTAGACATTTGACGATCTCCTTCTTCACAGCCTCCTTCATGACTGGATTAAGACGTCTTTGTGGATCCCGGGCTGGTTTGGCATCATCCATCAGATGAATGTGATGCTCAACGATCAGGGGACTAATCCCCTTGATGTCCGCCATGGACCAGCCAAAAGCTTGCCTGTTGCTGTGCAAGACCGCGAGAAGGGCTTTCTCTTGCTCGGGAGCTAGAGAAGCCGAAATGATGACAGGGAGGGTCTCGTTCTCACCTAAGTAAGCATACTTAAGGTGAGACGGCAACGGCTTGAGTTCGAGCGTTGGAGGTGAAATGATGGAAGGCAAGACTGGTGCAAAGGTCTCGAACTCAAAGGATTCCAGCAAAGGTTCAAAACGAGTGTAGGCAACCGAGTCGGATGGTTCAGGTAACTCATCCGGAAAGTCGAAAGATTCGAACTCGGGTTGTGCGCGGCTAAGATCGTTCGAGAACGTGAAACACTCGTATTCGTTATCGGGCGCAGAAACAGCAGCAGATTCGAAGAGAAACGCACTAGTGGCGTCAAGATGATCGTGGTCAAACAGAAACTCCTCGAATTCACACTCTTCTGGTGTGATCTCCTGGATCGAGCAGACATCCAGTATATGAGCATTAGGTTCGGCGGGCTGATTCCCTAACCTAAAAATGTTGAGTTCAATCGTCATATTTCCAAAAGAGAGGTTCATTGAACCATTGCGACAATTGATCACAGCATTTGAGGTTGCGAGAAATGGGCGACCGAGTATCACCGGAATTTGATTCCGGGGGTTAGCTACAGGCTGTGTATCTAATACAATGAAGTCAACGGGGAATATGAAGTCCCCTACTTTTATTAGCACATCCTCTAGCTCACCCCTAGGGTGGGTGATCGATCGGTCGGCCATTTGGAGAGTGCAGTGTGTGGGTTTCAACTCTCCGACGCCTAATTGCTCGTATACTGAATACGGAAGCAGGTTAACACTGGCACCAAGATCTAATAATGCGCGGTTGATGTTCTTATCCCCAATGGTAATTGAAATCGTAGGACAGCCAGGGTCCTTCCGTTTTTGTGGTAAAGATTGGGTAAGGGCATCACTCACAGCACTGGCCAAGAAAACTTTCTTGGGTACCTGAGACTTCCTCTTTTTCGTGCACAAGTCCTTTAGGATTTTCGCGTAGGACGGGACTTGTTGGACAGCATCTAAAAGAGGAATATTAATGTTAACCTGCTTGAATAACTCCAAAATCTTCTCCATTTGAGGATTTTGTTTATTAGACCTCAACCGGTTTGGAAATGGAACATTTTGAAAATTGGTTGAGTCTAATGCTTGAGGAGGAGATTTTGGAGTTGGAACGGATCCCAGAATAGGTGTTTTCGTGGAGTGAGAAGTGGGTCCGTTCAGAGCAGAAGAAGAGGAAGGAGAGCCTTGTGAAAAACGGAGAATAGGCTCGGAAGACGAAGAAGAAGAAGGAGAAGAAGAAGAAGCGGCGGCCGGGGTGTCATCGATGATTCGCTTGCCAATGTTGTTTTGCAGCATCCTTCCTGATCTCAGCGTAGTCACGGCACTCACATTATGGTTTTGTTGTTCAAGAGCAACATGTGCATTATGTGGGTGACCGGGATTCGGCAGTGGCTGGGACGGAAGCTTCCCCTTCTCTCGCTCGCTCAAGGCCGCGTTCAGCTGTGCAATCTGGGCCTCGATGGTTTTGATGCTCTGCCCGTGTGCGGCGGTGTGTTGCACTAAAGATTGGATCGAAGACTGGATGTTGGCGGTGGATTGAGTCGATTGTTTAACAAACGCCTCCAGACTTCGCTCGAGCGAGGAAACCTTATCAGTGTTTGACGGAACAAAGTTGTTATTTGGTGGAAAAGAATTGTTTGGTGCAAAATTGTTCGTCTGGTTTTGGTAAGGTTGGGGTTGGAAGGGCTGCTGATATTGATGCTGAGTTTGTTGTGGCGGTTGTTGTTGCGGCGGAGGGGCCCTTTGGAAGTTGTTGCCTTGGAATTGATTCTGATTCTGATTCCAGGCGAAATTGGGGTGGTTCCTCCAACCGGGATTGTAGGTGGAAGAGTATGGATCATTCCTCGGTCTTTGCTGGAAGGCAGCATTAACCTGATCCTGTCCTTGCGAGGGTGGATTGTAAGGACACTCTTCGGTCAAGTGGGAAGGATCAGAACAACAAGCGCAGATGGTACGAAGGGGGAGAACAGGGGCAGGAGAAGGAGCAGAAAATTTGCTCTCTATCGCTTCAAGCTTTCGTGTTATCGCAGCCATTTCAGCTTTCATCGCGATAGAGACATCGAGTTGGTGGATTCCTACCCTAGACTGACCGGTTGAAGTGGAGGTAGAAGAAGAAGAAGTCGGTCTTGTGCTCTCCCACTGTAGCGTTTGCTCCGCAAGATCGTCAAAGAACTGCCACGCTTCATCGTCAGATTTCGATAGGAAGTGGCCCTGACAGATGGTTTCCAGCAACTGCTTCGTTGCTGGGTTCAGTCCCTCGTATAAGGTTTGGCAGAGTTGCCATTTCTCTATACCGTGGTGAGGACACTGAACAAGAAGGTCTTTGTACCGGTCAAAGCACTTCCAGAAGGGTTCAGAAGGAAGCTGGGAGAATTGGTTGATTTCATTTCGAATTCTTGCGGTCTTATGATTTGGATAGAATTTTTTCAGAAACGCTTTAACAAACTCGTCACAGCTGGTGATTGAGTGGGAAGCGGTGCTATACAGCCATTTTTCTGCGAGATCGCATAAAGTGAACGGAATGACCCGTAGACGTATAGCATCGTCCGACAGCTGGGTGGTTTTCATCATGGCACAGACATTTTGAAATTTGTTGATGAAGATATAGGCATCTTCAGTTTCGAGCCCATGAAAACGTGGAAGCATGTTGATGAAATGAGGCTTAATTTCAAAGTTGTCCCCATTGGCCGGAGGAAGAGAAAGGCAGGTGAGAAGTGCAGAACGGGTGGGGTAGAAACGATCCTGGAGCGCAATTCGCTGCGGCGCTACAACAGGCGGAGGTGGTGGAAGATTGGTCTCCGTAGGAGGTGGAGCCATTCCAGCGGTGGTCAAAGAGATGTTCGGATTAAATCCCGACATCGCGGAAGAAGAGGTTGGTGAAGGTGAAGGTGAAGGTGAAGATGTATGAACAGAATTCCGGTCAACGTCGGAGTTGGCCGGCAAAGGAAGGGGTGAAAGAGGAGTGGACGGAGTATCGACTTCGGAGTCGATCGCGTAGTCGGTCGCGACTAACGTAACGCGGACTAGACGGGCGCTAGTGTCCCGAGTCCAAGCGGACATACACTAAACGAGTTTAGTATAGTCAAAGCGGAGAAGGTGAGGGTAAGAAAACGTCAATGGAGAAAGGCGATGGGTGTTGGGTGAAAATGGATTTGGCGACAAAAGGGCAAGTTTTTATAAAAGTTTTTGATTTTTTTTTTTTTTAAGAAAGATTTTTACAGAAGTATGTACGGAAATACGGCTTAAGCAATCACAAACAAGATATGCACAATCACACCTAGATCTACGGTTGCCTAGGTCTACTAGACCTGCTCCTGAACTTGATTTTCGAAGTTAAACAGTGTCGAGAAACAGGCTTAAAAATACACCGATCACGGGGCCAGGTAAGTGCAGAGATAAGGGGAGGTTGTCCAACGCTTTCGCGAAGTTCCTTAATTAAATAACCCTTTCTCTTTCGGCGGTTGCGCCTTTAACACTTTCCTAGACACCCCGTAAACAATGTACGGTTAAGCGAGGTTCTAAACACGGTTTATCTTCTCCTAATGAGCGCGAAGTCCTTAGGGCTGAAGTCTAGTATTTTTTAATTTACAATGGACAATGCATATGCTTTAGTGATTTTTGGGGTCCTGGGAAGGGTGATGAAATCCCCACCCAATCTGGATTGGTTTCAAGCCCCTTAAGTCCGTATTAAAGAATGCAAAACAGTAACAAATCAACTGCAAACAATTTTTATTTTGCGGCGCAAAGAATCCTGCACAAGAACAGTTTATTGGAGGGGGAGAAGAATTTGCGCAAAGAAGCCTGCAGAAAACACAATTTATTGGAGTTCAGAGGAGTGGAGAGAGGAGAGGGACTTACAGAGAGATTTTTACCGTAGACCGGATGCTTCGTTTTTTGTCCGTCGCGGTGTAGCCGCGAAAATGTGGGTCTATCTTCCCACGTCTTTGGCACTGTACTTGAACTCCGTATTATCCGACGTCTTTAGCGCCGATCTTGAACTTCGTATTTTCCTGCGCACTTGCACAAAAACTAATCAAGAATAACAAGATGGTTTTTTTTACAAAGTATGTATTTTTTTCGTTTTTTTTTTTATACTTACAAATTAACCCGAAATTGCACAAGGAAATAAACTACCGTCTCCCCGGCAACGGCGCCATTTGATTGATAGAATACGTGCGTGTTCAAGTTTAGTTTAAATACCGCAATCAAGACGGTTTCGCTTGTAGCTAGCCGGTTGAGTACGGGTCGTCCGCAGGGAGATGGGAGTCTTTTTCAAAGTGTTTTAACGAGTTAAGTCCGGTTTTCAGATTTTGTTGGATTATCTAAGTGTTGAGTTGATATTTAAAGAGAGCTTGTTAGGGTTAGGATTATGTTAGTTTGAGTTAGGAGTCTCCACATCTTTCGTTGCCCTACTTAATATCGGTGTTACGGTAATCGGCAACAACGGGGATTAGCACGACTAGGAAGGAACTTGCGAGTATAAGCTAGGCTTTCCAACGCATAGTCCTTCCTTTTGGTGCTTGTCCGTCCGTTCTTGGCTCTTATCCATAACCTCCGGTTAATTCAACCACAACCGGTCTCACTACGGAATCACCGCTATCATGTAGGATAGGGTGCCGTAAGGAGCGGATTGTGGTTCAATTAACGGGAGTTGATTTAAGTTGTTGGGCAAGGAAAGAGTGAGAGAGATTTCCTTCTCTCAAACTTCCCTTATCCTACCCTAACAAGTATAGAACTACTCACACTTCATAATACGGAAAAATAAAACAAAACAAAGGAGGAAGATAGAAAGAGGGAGATTAGAAGAATACGACTAACTATTTGCGACCTCACCTTGGCGAGGATCTAGCGTAAGTATCATTGTCGTATGTAAGGATAAAGAAAAAGAGAGAAGAAAGAAACAATCAAACAAATAACAACAACTACTTAACAATTAAAATTGCAATACATTACAACAAGCATAAAAATAAGGAGACAAGCATGATAATAAAATGGTCTTCTTTATTCATCACTCTTCACTCAAAAGCTCACTTACAAGTTTAATGGAGAAGAGGTGAGAAGAGGAAGAAGAACATGTAAACTAAAACCTAGCAAAAGAGATACAAGAATTGGACCCCCTCCTTCACAACTTCTGGGCTATTTATAGGCCACAAAATGAAAACCTAGGGCAACCACCAGACCCTATACAAAAAGACCAAAAGACCCCCAAAACAACTTTCTGTTTGGCGCCAGAATGGCCGCGGATCCGCGGCCTGGACCCCACTTTGGCCGCGGATCCGCGGCCTTCTGGTCGAATTGGGCCCCCCAATTTCTTGTGGTCCCCTGGTTTGATGTGTACATTTTTCTGGTATGTGTATTTTTTCATAATTCCTTCACGAATTTTCCAGAATTTCTGTTGAGGGAAATGTGAACTTTTTGTCAAGATTTTGTCATGATTGCCTCGAGCTCCGCGTAGATTTCTTGGAAGTTGTTGTTGCCATTGAGCCTTGTGCTTGAGAGTGACATTGATTTGACCTTTTGTCTTCCTATTGATATCTGGCAACATACGGATGAAGAGCAGAGACCGTGTTTTATCTGTGGTTGGCAGGAACCTGGACTTTTTTCGTGTTTTCCATGAATTTCACCGTTTTAGAACCGGGAACCTGTATCCTGCAATTGACTAACAAACACGGCTCAAGAGTATCTACGGATATGCAATGTGATAAAAATTGGGCGGTATGAAAATGCAAAAATCTGATATGAACAAGAGACGAATCCCCTGCCGATCCGCTCACTTGCCCCCATGTGGCTCGGGACTGTACCCAAAAAAGACCTGTTTACACGACTCCTTTGAGCCGTGGTAGGGTAGAAATCAAAGCACAGTGGGAACTCACACGAGACAAATGACGACCTCAGGTCGATGAACTAACCTGTACACATGTCACCAGGGAACTGCTATCTGACGATATATATAATACCAACTAGCATGTTCCCGGCGAGTCCTGTCCGGTGTACTCATAACCCAATGAGCACCTGTATACATCTTAGGTGAACCGACTGATACCAATGGCTTATGAGACCGGCCATTGCCCCTCGTCGGGGTCTCGACTGTATACACTAGTCTACTCTGGAGTATCGATGCCCTGTCTCGAAACTCCCACGACTAGGGACTCTTTAAGGATGTGCTTACAGACCCCAGCTCCCACGTATATGATCGCCATCATACTGCTGGTAGTCAAGCAAGAATCCTATGGGCTCTATCAATATGCAATAGCGAACTAAAGCATGTATACGATGATAAAGACAAACCAGATAGCATACTATCATTTTGAGCAAGACTATCATATTGGTATAGGTCCTGCCTCAATCATTGCAATCACGTACCTGCGATCCAATAATTGACTTTGAGGGCACTATATCCAACAAGTGCAAGTGGGAGACTATTGGATATGTATGCCCTAGAGGCCATTATTGTATATGTATACATGTGGATACTTGGACATATGTATGTACAGGATAATCTTGCTCGATATGATAATATGCTATTGGGTTTGTCTTTATCTTAACATGTGCATATGTTCTACTTGTTATTACGTATCATCTATACATGTTGATAAAGCCCGTAGGATCATTGCTTGACTACCTGCATTGTGATGGTGATCATACTTGTGGGAGCAGAGTAGTCGATAAGCACATCCTTAAAAGGTCCCTAGTCGTGAGAGTATCGAGACTAGGCATCGATATTCCGGAATAGACTAGTGTATACATTTCCAGACCCCGACAAGGGGCGATGGTTGGTCCCGCAGCTATGGTTCTTTTGCACCTAAGATCGTATACAGGTGCTCACTGGGGGTGAGTATACTGGACGGACTCATCGAGAACTTCTAGATGTTACTATACCTATCGTCAGATAGCAGTTCTCAGGTGATATGAGTACAGGTCAGTCTTCTAACCCGAGATCGTCATTTGTCTCATGTGAGTTCCCACTGTACTTTGATCACTACACCACAGCTTTACTGAGTCGTGCAAACAGGTTTTGGTTGAGTACAGTCCCGAACCACATGGAGGCAGTGAGTGATTGTTTGGGATTCGTCTCTCCTGGTATAGAGAGTCGATATCGCACAGTGTTCAATTGGCCAGGACCATAAGACCTTGGCCAAGGCAGTTGGGATTTGCTGATAGGTTGATCAGTAGTTTCCCGGATTGGTCCTGAGCCGCATCAGCATGAATTATTGGGTTATTAGGGTCTGACGTTTACCACCCCCTAGACCCGGTATGCGATACTCTCAGACGAAGAGACTGAACTGTACGGAGATTGTCACAGATAAGCTCAGTAGGGATCCGGATGAGTTTGCTCGTCGACCTTCCTATTCGACAGGTACCTGGGTAGTCGTTACGTACAGCAGTGCCGCTGACGTGCTTGTGGTTATGGATTTATCCAGTAACTCACTGCCGGCGTACTGTCGAGTCTTTAGAGTCCCACACGGAGGGTTTCCCTGGTTCAGGCGAAATGATGTAGTAGCCGTATTGGATACGTGCAGGGTTCCGATCGATTGATTGTACTATGTACCCGGACTTTCGATCGGACAGTTGATAATACTAGCCGGCTCGGAATTAAGCCGGATTATTAAATCAAGTATTGATTTAATAATTTACATATATGTATTTCGATATGTATATTCTAGTATTAAGTTCTTTGTGTTATTCTATCTGTTCGGGTATTCGTATTTTTATACGAATGCAGGTATGTATATACAGTAGACTATAATCCGTATTTTATATGGAAAACATTCGAGAAGGTGGATACCTCATTTTGGTTATTTCCATATATCATAAATGGAAAATGAGGTGTAAAGTAAGGTGAGGGGAGTATGATGAGAATCATGCCTCAATAGTATTCACAAATGAATTTTCAATTCATTTGTGCTCACTATTGAAGCGTGGTTGGATATTTTAATTGTAAGAATTGTTGTACAAAACCATAGTGAGGATTTTCTCTCACTTGGATACCTCATTATTTTCTTGAGCTCACCATTTGCTTCACTCTCCTCTCCTTCTTTTGAGCTTCTCCACCTTCATCATCTACCTCATCTCTACACTCTCATGTGTTGAGAATCAAGAGAGGAGGTGAGATAGAACAACACCTTAAACCTTACACTACATCCTAGATCCCTTAGACTAACAATCTAAGACCTCTAGTTGCTCCACTTGACACTTAGTGTGGAGCTAGAGCCATGGATCACATCCCTCGCATGGATCATCTTCGACGGAGGAGGTCCGACGAACAAGCTAGATCCTGGAGAACCGAAGGAGCAAGCAAAGAAGAACAAGCTCGTTCAAGGAGATCACTTGGAGCTAATGAAGAGAAAAGAAGACCAAAGGACACGGATCTTTTGGTGAGATTTTTCTATCATAGTAGATAGCTCCTCTTAGTTTGCTAGTTTAGGGTTTATAGTAAATCCGGTGAATGGGTAATTCTAGCGCCAGTTTCAAACCCTAGAAAAAAATTTGTTCCGCAAACGGCTACCGTAGATGACCACGATGTTAGTGTAACCCAACACTTATAAAGGCCGGCATTTACTCAGCCTTATGCCGCTTCTTTGTTTTGTTATCCCAAACTCTACGCCTGGTGGATCAAACCTTTGATAGATCAGTGGAACACCGAAACGAACACCTTCATGTTATCGGATCGAGAGGTATCAATATCACTGCATGAGTTTAGGGAGATCTCTGGGCTGCCCATCACCGGTGATCATTATGAGGAGCTGCTTCCGCCAGATGAGTATATCTTTGCCACTCAGAAGCCTGGCGATTATTTGACAAGTCTGAATGTCACCGAGCGCAAATTTCCCATCTTCTGTCGAGTTTTGCAGATATATAAGAAGATGTATATAGCGTCTCGAAGTAAGATAGCAGACTTCAAGATTTTTATCAAGGAATTTATTAATCCGACTGCTCGAGCCAAGGAAACTCCGGAGTTTTCTAAGATCGAGAACCCTTTTGGAGTCCAAATGGACAATTCGCCAGAAGATGCTGAGGCATTTGAGCGTTTCTTCACTCCACACGGGCCTTTTGCTAGTCTTAAGGACATTGTCGTTAAAAGAATGGATAGGTAATCCTTCCTGATTGGATTTCTTGGTTTATAGCTAACCTGGTTCCTGATACCTACCCACGGCTGGTTCATGCGCCCTTCCGTTTTCTATCCTGCTCACTAAATTGCTAAGGGCAACCAGTTAGCTATAGGCATCGTCGGGCTGTCACACATATACAAGAGCTTGAGTGTAGCCACTAAGAGGGATGAGCCTAGGGTGGATCACGTGCATCTTCCCATACACTATTGTGCTTCCTGGCTCGAGATGCATGTCTTAGGTGCATTCAATAAATGTGCACGCCCTCCATTTTACGACACGCGCCCGTTCCCCAGAATGATGAGGCCGATTGGCACCGTTATAAATATAGCGACACGGGACATTATGATGATTCTCCTCCGTCCGACGAGTCTTCAAAACTTTTCTTTTGTTGACAGAACCTTGTCTGGTGGAGCAATATTTCCTCATGCCAGGGAACTTCTATATGACGACATGAAGGATGGAACCGTGAATTTACAAGCTAAGAACACCGTAGGAATCTTTTATTCAATTAAGACTGGCTATCTCGTGTACAGGTGGAATATGATTGTCTTTCATTCGACTTATAGTCCTCATCGCTTCGCCAAGCAGTTTGGCTACCGGTAGGGCATTCCTACTGAAGCCTTTCGTATCATGCATCTTCCTTCATGGGAATTGGCAAAGGATGGTCTTCACCACTTCATGAGATTGAATACCCGTTCTCGCTTTACGGTTACTATGCTGAGTCCTCCGCCAAATGCCTTGTCTTCCTATAGAACATGGCACCGATATTCTATGGGTGCCATTATAAAACGTGAGCTTTGGTTTCTGGTTGATCGTTATGACCCAGTGCCGGGACTAAAACCTGATGTTCCTTTGAAGAAAAGGTCATTCGTCTCTAAACGTTCGCTGGAGAGAGGAAGTGCTCCAACAAATCCCTTTCAAGTGTCAGAGTCCCAAACTGTAAGTGACCTCTCGCCGAATGCTACAACACCAGAGTTTCAACCCATTGTATCTTCCAGCGATCCTGAAGCAGCCGATATAGAATTTGAATCAGAGATTGGACGACACCTAAAGAAACAGCCCATAGGGAAGAGACAAGCTTCTGGTGCTTCTAGATCTCGAAAGAAGCAGAAGTCCATGTTCTTTGTTGATGCAATGTTTGGAGATGCTCCCCAGGGCTTATCCCAGTACAACACAAACAATAATCTTATCGACCAGGCATCGGAGACGGTCAATGAGGAAGAGGCAGATCTCTTAGCAGCCATCGAAGCATCTAAGGCTGAAGATGAGGAAACCGTTCTTCTGAAAGCTATCTCCGCATCCCGGCGATTAGCTCTCAAAGAGGCAAAACTTTGTACTCTTGCAGAGACCGGTATATTTTGTTTACTCTCTTCGTGTACTCCGCGACAAACTTTATTGTGCATATCTTAACATTTTTATCTTTCCAATAGGGATTTCTGCTGAAGAAGTCTTCCAAGAGTCGATACGGACGCATCAGGAGGAAGAGAGGCTTCGTGCCTCTATGGGCTTTGGTATAGCTTATGTCTTTTCCCTCATACATTTCATAGTGAACAGTGAACAATTCATCTCGTCCACTTTTTAATGCTTTTCTTTTGTAGGGGCTTCTATGGCGGGCGCTAGTTCCATACAGCAACTTCTTCCTGATGTCCCCATCGAGGGTGATATCATCCCTGTCGAAACCCTGGTGCCATCGCTAGAGCCTTTGGATGCTGGTGAGGAGCAGGCTGGCCCCTCACATGATGCAACAAAGCCCGAGCACTCAAGTATGGAGAGTTATAATCCCACAATTGACTCCTAAGAGGCCATGGATGTCAGCAAGCCGAAGTCATTCCAACTCCCATGGAGCTTGAATCGGTTGCTTTGGGTGATCTCTAGGCATCGCTTAGTGATGCTGGTTCGAGAACCACCGCTATTAATTCAGGAGATGCGGCTACGCATCACAGTGCGACCGCCGCTATTGAACTGGTGTGTGAGGCAGGTGATTTTGTTGAGACAGTTGCGGTGACCAGCGTTGTTCAAGAGACCGCAATCATTTCTTCACCATCGCTTCTCGAAGAATCCTCTGTTGTGGCTCCATCTGCCACTGGTATACAACTTTGCATCATTTTATGCCTATTTTTGTTTTGTTTAGACGCATCTCTTGACGATCTCTTTGTTTCAGATGTGGACATAACGGACGCATCATCGGCTTTTACGTCCTTGGCTATCGTCCCGGCCTCTTTCAGCAACTTTCAGCATGGTGAATCTTCTTCCACGGGAACTCTAGTTGTTGTTACTCCTTCTTTCCCTTCTGAGCCTCAGCTGATCTTTCCAGGAGTTGGGAGAGGTATCGAAAGTAATTTCCTTTTTGACTTCACTATTTTTTAATCTTGTAGTTAGTCTAACTCTTATATTAACTACCTGATGCTTCAAGATTATGGGAGATGGAATCTTTTGTGATGTCGCCTCCTCCGACAATGGCTTTTTCACGACTGTACCTTGAGATGGCTTTGTGCTTGCCTTCTCCCAAAAGGCCTATTGTTTCATCCAGCATTGGTTAGTACATTTCTTGTTATTTTCTCGATACTCCTCTTTGTGTAATACTTAGCTTGTGGATGCTTTGAGATAGCAGTTTTGCAACTTGAAGGTGGTGAGGACCCGGACGAGTCCCCTCAACTTCCCGATATGCCGCTTGTGGCATTAGGTGAGTTATATTTTGAACTTTCATACATCCTTCTGTATTTCCCTTTGACCGGGGATATAACTGGCCATTTGTGCTTGCTTTGTTTTGCAATAGCTCCTCCAGCTCTGACTCCTTTCGAACCTCGCATACTTATGCATGCAGAACCCTATACCAGACGTGTGTCCCCCAAAATGGCAGAGAATAGCAAATGGTCACTGACCAATTTCATTGAGGAACTTGGTGCTGGGCTTCTATTTCTGCGGAGGAATTCGCCGATGAGGTCAACCCTATGCCGGTCACCTTCAGCACTTATCATAATAAGAGCCTGGTCTGCACTTAGGTCGACTATTGTCGGCAGGTCGAAGCCCTTCTTCATGAGCTTGAGCGCAAATGCTCTACTCCGGAGACCTTATCATCGAGAGCTCAACTGAATGAACGGATTGAGTGGTATAACACTATCGTCTAATCCTGCGAGCAGAAGTTAGCCAGGAAGTTGTCGGAATCTGAGACGACTTCAAGAGAACTGGATCATCTCAAGGCTCAACGATCAGCTAGCGCTACACAAGCTCATGCTATCTGACAGACTCTTCAGCATATTATGACCCAAGTAATAACATTGGATAGGACCGTCACCTTCACTTAGGGGGTAGTGTCGGGATGTAACGCTCCAAAAGAAGAACTCACAAGCAAACGAGACTTGCATCAGCAACAACAGGAACATGCCGAAGTGCAATTAGCTATGCTGGGGGAACTCGAAGTGGAAATCCAGCAGGAGACCATGCGCCTTGCTGATTTATTAAAAGCTCCACCCTCTTAGGCTTTCTTTACTGTACTCCTCTTTTGTTTTGTCCAACTTGTATCTTTTTTTCAATTTTGATATATGAATAAAAGATAATATTTAGGCTTGCGCTTCTTTTCTTTTTTTCGATTGTGCTGAAATAGCTTAGCTTTGTTTATTTACTTGTCCCAGAGTGTTCAATTTATCTTTCACGTAGGTATAGATAAACTCGGACCGACGTTGACATACCTCTTTTAGTATAAGAGGCCGTCAGGTTTATAGTACCGGGATAGCTCGGAGACGAGTAAGGTAGCCGAGGAACCTCAGTTATAAGATAGCTCGGATACGAGCTCGGAAACTGAGGAAGCTCATCTCTATGGTTGCTTGGAGACGAGCAATTTGCTGGTGGTTAGACGAAGAGAGAACGTACGCAAGGGAGGCCTCCAAAAAGGTCGGGTGTAAGGCTAGGCACCAAGAAATGTCCCCAATGCATCATATCTATTCCAGCTCCATAGCTCCCAGGAATCTAGTGGGTTTATGTGGACGATACATCATCTGCTACGTGTCATGATCTTAGGAATTCCCACTTATAAGTATCATCATTATCCCCTCACTCTCGTTCCGACCTATTTATAGGTCGGGTCGAGAGTAGTCCGCTCGTTTTTTTCTGTTCAGCTTGGTACCGAGGATTCTTTGCGGTAGATTGTCCGAAAACGACATGGCATTTGGCAGTCGTGTCTCGTCGATCTCCAAGTCTACGTGGCGTATCATCAGGCAGGAAGCTGTCCGCCGGCCTCGTGGTGAGGGCTAAAGATTCACGGGTTAGGCCGAGCAGGAATCTTCCCGCAGTGAATGTGTGCGACGAACAGGAAGCTGTCCGCCGGCCTCAGCACCGAGCAGGAGTCTACTCGTGCGAAGGCTTAGGACTCACGAGTTAGATCGAGCAGGAATCTACTCGTCATGAAAGTGTGCAACGAGCAGGAAGCTGTCCGCCAGCCTCGGAACCGAGTAGGAATCCACTTGTGGCGAGGGCTTAAAATTCACAACTTATGTTGGGCAGGAATTTACCCGCTGTGAATGAGTGCGATGGGCAGGAAGTTATGCACTGGCCTTCGAACCGAGCAGTAGTCTACTCGTGCGAGGGTTTAGGATTCATGGATTTGGTCGGGCAGGAATCTACCCTCCGTGAATGTGTGTGATGGGTAGAAAGCTGTCCGTTGCCCTCGAAACCGAGCAGGAATCTACTTGCGTGAGGGCTTATGATTCACAACTTATGTTGGGTAGGAATCCACTCGCTGTGAATTAGTGCGGCGGGCAGGAAGCTGTCTTCCGGCCTCCGAACCGAGGAGAAGTCTACTCCTACGAGGGCTTAGGACTTACGGGTTAGGCCGGGCAAGAATCTACCCGCCGTGAATGGGTGCGAAGGGCAGGAAGCTGTCCTCCGACCTTGTGGCGAGGACCTAGGATTCACGGGTTAGGCTAGGTAGGAATCTACCCGCCGTGAATGGGTGCGACGGGAAGGAAGCTGTCTGCCGGCCTCGGAACCGAGCAGGAATCTACTCGCGTGACGGCTTAGGATTCACAGGTTTGGCCGGGAAAGAATATACCCACTGTGAATAGGTGCGACGAGCAGGAAGCTGTTCGGCGTCCTCCGAACTGAGCATGAGTCTACTCATGCGAGGGCTTAGAATTCACGGGTTTGGTCAGGGAGGAATCAACCCGCCGTGAATGTGTGTGACGGATAGGAAGCTGTCCGCCGGCCCCGGAACCGAGCAGGAATTTACTCGTGTGAGGGCTTAGGATTCACAACGTATATTGGGCGGGAATCTACCCATTGTAAATGAGTGCGACGGGCAGGAAGCTATCCGCCGACCTCTGAACCGAGCAGAAGTCTACTCGTGCGAGGGCTTAGGATTCACAGGTTAGGCCAGGCAGAAATCTACCCATCGTGAATGGGTACGACGGGCAAGAAGCTGGCCGCCGGCCTCGTGGCAAGGGCTTAGAATTCACGGGTTAAGTCGAGAAAGAATCTACCCGCCGTGAATGGGTGTGACGGGCAGGAATCTATCCTCCGGCTTCATGGCATAGACATAGGATTCATGGGTTAGGCCGAGTAGGAATCCACCCGCTGTGAATGGGTGCGACGGGAAGGAAGCTATCCGCCAACCTCGCATTAGGGCTTAGATCGAAAACGAGAAGAAACTAGTTTGGATGACAGAAGAGCAGGAATCTCATTATTTAAAGAGAGTACAGGTTCATCTATACAATTTAAGCTTTTCTGCATTGAATGGCCGCGAAAGATTATGACCCAAAGAATCTTGGAGTCGGTAATCTCCTCCAGGCAATACTTTGGTCACGAGGAACGGGCCGTCCCACTTTGGAGAGAATTTGTGCAGCTTCCATTGGTCCTCAAATTCATTGTAGCGGACGACTAGGTCTCCTGTCTTGAAAGCTCGGTGTTTGATCCGAGTATTGTAGTACCGAGCGGCCATTTTCATTTGAACCTGGTTTCTTTTCTTCCCGATCCCTCTTCTTTCGGTCTCCCCGGTCTCCTTGGTCGAGATAAGTGTTGACCTCGAACTCAAGTTGGATTTTCCGTTCGGTCCAGACTTTTACCCCAGCCATAGTCTTAGATTGCGCCAAAGCAAAAGAGCAGAGCTACTCTTTATACCTAAGACCGGATCTTAAGGCGGTGATGATCTTCCCGTCCCGGTGTTCGGGTACTTCCAGGAGAGCATTGTAGAGCCGAGTGATATAACCCCTGAAAGATTCCATGTCCTCACTCTTGATGGTGAACAAGTAGTCAACCGACCTCTTCTGTCGGCGGTTGCCGACGAAGTGGCTGAGAAACTGAGTAGCCAACTCGTCGAAAGTTGAGATTGAGTGCAAATTCATACCGCGGAACCAGTCTCGTCCGGCCCGGATGAGATGATAAGGAAGGCTCGGCACTGAACCGCATCCTAGTTATCTTGAAAGCTCATGCCCGCGGTGAACGCGTCCAAGTGGTGTTTCGGGTCATACTTCCCGTCAAAGAGAACCACTTTGGACAGTTTGTTCCAGAATGAGACCCGCTCATGCAGCAATTGCTCGGTGAAGGGCTTTGTAAGAGAGTCCGCAGAGTATTTTGCCGATGCGCCAGGTGAACGGGTGGCTAACCGTATGTCCTCGATCTTCTTCTTGAGGACCTCGATTCGTTGTTGGTACCCCGACGATTCTCCATAATCGAAGTGCCTGATGTCCCTGCTTCAGGCTTGGGCGATGGAGCGGCTTCGGGTTCGCTATATCACGTTCCTCAGGTCTTCGGGGAGAAGCCTTCATGGCTCTCTCGACGTGCGCCCTGGGGGCGGCCTCGATGATTATGGTGACATCGGTCTTTCTTGGAATCAGGCGACCCGACCGACGTCGTCTCGGAAGGCGAGGGAATACGGCGATCGTTGAAGCGACCATTTGGTTGGTCCTGAGATCTCGGCGTTAGACTGTCCGGCGCCCAACGAGTCATGAAATCATTCCTCGTATGGGGGTCGCGACTGCCGGAATCGGCGCGTCGGTGTTCCGTGGTGTCGTGGTTGGCACGAGCGAGGCCGAAAACCTGAACGCGTCTTTCTGTCGCCTCATGCACGCCGCCATTCTGAGGAGCAGGGGCAGCGGCTCGTCGAGCGTGACCGACAGTTTGAGCACGAGCAAGCGTGGCCGGCAGTTTGAGCATGAGCGAGCGTGTCCACCATGACTATCATTCAATTGATCTTTGCCAATAAGGCTTCGACGATATTGGGAAGAGGAGTGGAATTGCCCCCGCCTCCGTTACGGAGGACGAGATGGCTTGTGCTAGGGTCTTCGTTGTGATGATCGCTTGCCATCAAATCGAATGTGGAAGATCAAATTTTTTTGGGTGTAAAACGGTGATTCCCACAAACGGCACCAACTGATGGAGGTTGAAATCTCCCTCAGATGTTGTCCTCCGTCGATCTTGTGGTCAGCGGGGCTGAACGGTTGAGATTTGTGATGGAGGTTGAGTATGGATCTCAATGGGTTATTGATTGTTGTCGACGCCGAGCTACCTGCAAAGAAAGCTCTGGGATGGGAAGCCACCATAGGACCTTCCGACGATCAAATAAGTACCGAGGAATAATTGGGCAGGATAGCAGCGTATTAGATTGAGTTTGAGTTACCTGAGTCGTCTGGAGGAAAGGTTTATATAGGGGTCGTATTGGAGCGAGTCGATGCGAGATTCTCTCCATCCGTTTGGCCTCTGCGTCACGTTCGCGTTGATGGCGGGATACACCCATTACTGACGAGATACGCTAGCGTGGGAGGCGAGACGTGGAGCGGCGGAGATCTCGTCATGACGAGATACACAGAGCCGTTAGAAGAGCGCTCGGGCTCCGTGCTCCCAGCCAAACAGGGGCGCTGAGAAAGCTCAGCTATAGGATAGCTCGGAGACGATAGCTGCGGAAGCTCAGTTATAGGATAGCTCGAAGACGAGCTAGAAAGCTGAGGAAGCTTATCTCTATGATTGCTTGGAAATGAGCAATTGGCTGGTGGTTAGACGAAAAGGGAACATACTTAAGGAAGGCCTCCAAAAGGTTGGGTGTAAGCTCGGAGGCTAGACGCCGAGGAATGTCCCCAATGCACCTTATCTATTCCAGCTCCACAGCCTCCAAAAATCCAGTGGGCTTACGTGCACGACACGTCATCTGCTATGTGTCATGATCTGAAAAATTCCCACTTCTGAGTATATTCAGCCAGCCCTTTGTAGATTGCTAGTGGCCTATTGCTTTGCACACAAATGGGTTTGGTGTTTTAGTGCATGATCATCTCCAAAAATCCAAATTGACTCTTCACTTGCTGCTGGTTGCAGAGATTTGGAGGAATTAGGGTTAGGAGAGTGTTTGAGGGCATTGAAGCAGGCTAAGCAGCGAATGAACAAGAAGAGGACGATGGTGACGGTGACGGCGGCGAGAGAAGAGGAAATGTCGGCTATGTGATAGAGTGATGGTCGGATATATCTGAGAACAATAAGTGTATATATAGCCTCCCCTCCTCGTCCTCGTCATTCGCTACTGCCGACGAGGTTGATGGGCGCAAAGCAACATCGCTGGGGTGACAAGATACAATCTTTGTGGCGAAAGATGTTCAGGCATGTGGAAGGTAAGGACTAAGGAGGAGGTATCATGCAAAGAGGATGGGTTGATTGAGAAGAGGCTGATTTTTTTTTCCTTTCTTAATAACAAAGAATCAAGCAAGCTTAAGGCCTCTGAAAAGTCAAGGACAGATGTGGAGGGCTACGTGATCTGTTTCGATCCCTGAGGAAAAAAATGATTACCGGTTCTGCAGGTTTAACCGGTTACAAACTCCATCCAACGGCCAAGAACTACACCTTGCTCCTCGATTAAATGATACGAAATGCGCCGAAGATGGACCCCATGAATATACATCGCCCAATGTGATGCATATATAAGAATGATATACAATCCGATTAGACATTTCTAATGAGTTTTTGCAGGTAGCTGATGAGGATGCAATCATACAATGGTATGCTTGTGGCTCAAATTGTCATTATTTTACATCCATAATGTTGGTGTGGCCAAACTTGATGCATAAATTTGTTTGATAATTTACAAAATAAACTTCTTGTTTTTTCAAGAGAACTATTTCTAATATGGCTGATGCTACATTTCTCAGAAAAGACGAACAAGGTCTAATCATTATCAGAAAGCAACCAAAACATAAAGAGCAACATACTGAAATGCTCTTTCTCATGACAGTTATTGCATAAATTATAACCACGACACAGTTTAGATATCTAAAATTTTATTGATATTTTTAACATCTATATCAAATTTAGAATCTTAATCATTTACTGTAGGCCCCACCACGACCTCGTTGCTTGAAAGGACGAAATTTTAGTTATTTTGTTTTTATAGGGTATTAAAAGAAGGAATAGAAAAAAAAATTATAAGGCAATTAACTGAAAAACAATCACATTTTAAGGTTGTATAGCAGAAGTTAACTAAAACCTTCAAAATCAAAACACACTAACAACTCTCCCTGTATTGATATCTAAGCATTTAACCGAATGGAGAAAATGCGAACGTTGTCTTTTTTTCAATCTCTTTATCCGGAAAAACCATAAATCAAAATAGGAATGATCAAATGCTCAAAAGTAGATCGAACTTGAATTGTATATATCGAAAAGGATAATTAGATTAGGTTGAAGTGTATATACAGCAAAAGAAAATGACTATTCTTTAAAGACTATATTGAATGATTTTAGTGGGGCTGAGATCGATTCCATCCCCATACTTCGCTCGCATGACCCAGCTCGTGGGGATGGGGCCGCCAAACTCCCACGCCTGTTTAGTCGTTACTGGACATAACTAATGTGGTTATGATCATCCACCGCCCGATTAAGCTGAGATTGAATATTCTTTTTAATCTACAAAATTCCAACCAAAAGTTATAATTCCAAATAACCTTTTATGGAATTGAGAACAATAGCCAGTAGCAAGTTCTTAGAGGGAAATCCGTATATAGCAAGAAAAAGGGCATATGATCGAGAGAGAAAATGACGCACGAAATGTGCTCGAGTTTCGAATCAATGTTCTCATAAGACAGGAGTCTGCCCATGTGTTTTGACAAGAGCATCGAAAAAAACTGATCAAAGGTCATAACTTCAGGAGTATCTTATAGTCTTACTTGGAGGAGGCAGCGTGGATGGTTCACTAGGCATGAAATCCTATTTTATCAGAGAAGTACTCATCTCTACTGTTATAACTTAAACTCAAGAATCACACATGATATCTCCTAATTTTTCAAAAAAAAAAATGTCAAAATATTAGATTTTTTTGGCTTTTCTTGCATTTCTAAAGATGCCAACTCTACCCCACTTTTTCCTCTCTCTCACACCATGATATTGAGATTCTATACATAATCCCCCTCAAATCCTTATCTTTTCACATATTACAATTTTTCATATTTATTTAAAGTAATTTAATAGAGTGAGTTTCAATTTGAAATTTCAATGCAATATTTTGCAAGAAACGATAAGAAATATTCCCATAACTTTAAGCAGATAATATAATATTAAAAAAAATCTCATTCATGATTGCTCAAACCATCTCAAATTATTTAAATTTAAATAATTGTAACAAACTCCTAAAATATGATGGTTATAACCAAATTTTTTAAAAAATGTTTCTATATTGTCTTCAAAATATGTTACGTATGCGGTCACCCAACCCAGCGAAACACCAACACCTCACAATACCACCATCACCACCAATAAAAACCACAATAAAAAGAAAAAGGGGGAAAAAAGGGAAAATTAAAGCAACAGATAATTAAAAACCCCAATCAAACCCCTCCCCTTTTTTCTTCGTCTCTCTCTCTCTCTCTCTCAAATCTCCCCCCTCTTTTTTTGCAGCGATTCAAAAAACTGAAGCTCCCCTCAGAAACCCTAACCCTGACCCTGATTGAATGGAGGGGGGAGCAGGGGGGTACAACCCTAGGACGGCGGAGGAGGTGTTTAGGGATTTTAGAGGGAGGCGAGCTGGAATGATCAAGGCTCTCACCACTGGTCTATCTCTCTGACCCTTTTTTATTTCCGTTTTTAAATCAGCGGCAAATTTTTTTCTTTGATTTGGTTCTGATTGATTTCGTCTTCATTTTGTTTCAGAAGGGGAGAAATTCTTTCAGCTCTGTGATCCTGGTGAGCCTGCCTCCCCTTCCTCTCCCTTTTTTTTTCTAATTTTTTGGGCGCTGTGATGTTTAGGGTTTTTATTGATGATAGGACTGTTTTCGCATTTTGAGGGCATTGAGATTCGTGGTTCTTTAATGAATGGCATAAAATAGGGCTTTAATTTCTGGAGTTTATGTTTTCAAAGTCGAATCGCTTGTTATGTTATGGGTGTAGACTCAATCCATTGGCAAGCCCAATTAGAAGCATTTTTTTTGCGGGTAAAATTTCATTTTCATTTCCCCAGTTATAGAACAGAACCGTTCTTTGAGTACTGAAGCAGGATAGCTTTTTTTCCCTATCAGAAAATTTCGTGGTTTTGTCCCCATTTGATATTCTGATTTTTTCCTAAATTGCGTAGTCTTAACACTCTAGGAAAACTTACATTGTCAGCGAATTATTGTTGCTCCATGACAGTTGAAAATCATTCATTACTTTGGGCAATGTAGTAATTTTACCACTTCAAGCGATGCGAAGTTGGTTAAAGACTCATGCCGTTGATTCTGGTAGTTTATAGTAGCTTTTTAGCTTTAGTGGTTTTTCTACGGATGATGCCAGAGGGTAAAATATTTTTCTTTGAAGTCCAAGCATTTTTCTGTAACATTTCATATTTTGTTTGAGAATAATACCGTTCTATGAGTATTTTCCCCATTTGATATTCTGATGGTCCTCTAAATAAGCACACAAGATTTGTTGTCCATGAGTTTCCGTTGTTTGCTGACAGTGAGAAATCTTTCAATACTTTGGATAACCCAGTAAAACATACCACTTTATGCAATGCGGTTGGTTCATGATTTTTTTTGCCCCTCTTAATTCTAGTAGTTTGTAGTAGCTTCTTCGCTTAATATTATCTTCTTTCTGCATCACAAAAATCTGTATTAATAATGCCAAAAGTGTGGATTCTATTGTCATAGTTCTCCTTTTGAATGTGAAGGCTAATCCTTTCTCCTTTTGGACAGGCATTAGAGCTGCTAGGTTTATTTTCATACATAAAAGTTACCCTTTCCACCCTTTTTTTAAATATAAATTATGACGTTTTTTTCAAATTGGATTAGTTTTTTTTTAATTACTATTTTATGTAATGCAGAAGAGGAAAATTCTATTTTTCATGGAATTGTTGTTATCATTAGTAACTGAACAACTTTAGTGGCTATCGATAATCATTCATCCTTAAGATTTGATACGATTTGGTATATCGATGCAGGCTACTATACAATGATTTATTGAGTTGAAGATAGTGGATTAAGAGATTTAGAGATTTTATGTGATTATTTGGTTTAGAACTTTCTTGGTAAGCTAATGCTAGACTCTTCTTAGTTCTTACTGTTCGAGGACTAAAAGAGAATAATTAGGGACTTTCTTTAATGAACTTACCAAGTTCATTCATCTTCTTAGAAACTGATGAACATTGAATACATAGCGGTTCTTTTAAAGAGCAAAAAGTTGCTGCTAAAGAATCCCATCCTAATCAAAATCATTGACATACCTTCATATGTAAAGCTTGCTTTTCAAAAGAAATCTATGTTACTCTAAATCACTTATGTAATTTCCTTTCACAAAATAATTTAAATGAAACAAATACAAGGACGGACTCATATATCTCTAACCATGCACTGTACCATTCGAACTATTCCTATGAAACATATCAAGCCCCCCCCCCCCCCCCCCCCCCACAGTGATTTTGATATCGAATTTAGGTCTCCCCTGATCAACTACCTATTTTTGTTTCATACCAAGTATCGTGCTATGTTGATATTGACTTTTAGGCGTCTCCCCTGCATCAACTGCCTAATTTTAGTTCATACCAAGTATTGTGTTATATATATATATATATATATATATATATATATATGAGAATAATGGAGGAAAGAGGCCATAGGAGGGAATTTCCTCCTATGGCATCCAAAAAATTAACCCTCCACGATTTTATTCGACAATCGGCACCCATCATCTTCATCTTTATCATCAAAGATGTTGATACACCAAATTTCATTTGATTCCAACACATTTTCACCGTTGATTTAGTGGGTGCAAAATTAACGGTTTACCGACAATAGAACTTTTTACATTGCTAATTCAACGGTGAAAAAGTAATGGAATCACATGAAATTTGGTGTATCCATATCTTGCATGATAAAGATGATGATGATGGGTGCCGATTGTCGAAGAAAGTTATGGAGGATATAGATTTTAGACGCCACCTGACGAAAAATTCTCATAGGGCCTCTTTCCTCCATTATTCTCTCTCTCTCTCTCTCTCTATCTATCTATCTATATATATATATATATATATATATATATATTGGATAATCAGCTTATATTCTTTTTTATTGAATGATAATATTAGGAATAACGCCAACCAAATGGTATATTACCTATTTTATTTTGCAGACAAGATTTACATAATTTCACTAAAAGTCTAAAAAAGTTGATTCTTTTATAAATCACCATAGGTTTTCTGCCGCTGTTTATTCATACATACAAGTGCCTAATCATTTTATACATCTCTCTCACAGTACCATGAAATTCATGTGATTATGCCGTCAGAACTATTGTTCATCCTTCTAACGCTGTTCTGTGCTTGTGGTTTTCAGAGAAAGAGAACTTATGTTTGTATGGACTTCCCAATGAGACTTGGGAAGTTAACCTGCCTGCTGAGGAAGTTCCTCCTGAACTTCCTGAGCCTGCATTGGGAATAAATTTTGCTAGAGATGGCATGGATGAAAAAGACTGGCTATCACTAGTTGCAGTTCACAGTGATGCATGGTTACTGTCCGTTGCCTTTTATTTTGGGGCTCGTTTTGGCTTTGACAAGGATGCCAGGTATATATATGTCCCCACTGTTGGATAATGGTTGATTTCTTAATTTTTCTTTTGAGTTGACGTGTTCAGACTATTTCCCTCGACTATACTGTCTCTTGTAACATAATTTCTATTAAAGATCTTTTAGTTACTTGTTATTACCTTTTTTTTTATGGGGAATGCATCAAGACGGTCTAATCTTTTTGTTCTTATTCATTGTTGGGTCCTTGTCTCTCAATATAGTCATAGTCCTCAATGTGATATATGCCTTTGTTTTATTTTAGTATTTTAATTTAGCTTTTTGACCTCGTTAGCGGTGGCTTTGGAATATTTTACAGAGATAAACTGCCTTAGTACCGCTTTAAGTGGCAGTATCCTATGCTACTCTTGATCTTTGGGGTTAGTCAACGGAGTGAAACATAACCACTTCTTTTATATTTATAAATTTCCATGTTGTATTCTCGTTTTATTTACGTCACATTTACATTGCTTGCCATTTATTTATATTTATTTTGAAATTTTTTTTAGCAAGATGCATGTCAAATTCATGTCCTGACCAAAAAGATGGACTGCCAAAATGGGACATATAAGAACTCATGGTAGGAGGAATTAAGAGGAAAGTTTATATACTATGTTAAGCTGAATAAGAATCATGAATACAGTATTCCTGGTTAAATGTTACTTTTCTTTGTAAATTTCATATGCAGCACAGTATATTCTTTCTTCTTCTTTTCCCGTTCATATTTTACTGTTTTAGCATAAATAGTTCGAGAATTTCCATTTCTGCATAATACTGAATTTTGTCATTTATGCATAACTTAGATTAAATTTATATGCATGCCACCATACCTAGTCATGATCATTTCTATTGTATCAATGCAGTTTCATGGTTGCCATATGAATACATGATAAATTTTGTCTTGAAACATGTAGGGATTAGAGGATTGCAAATCTAATACCGAATTTCAATTTTCTAACATATTGGGAGGATGTGATGTGTTTATAAAAATTCAAATGCATTAGGCACGTATGAATTCTTTCTATAGACAGAGTGACCTGTAATTGTATAATTTATAGATCAATTGATTAATCGGACTGAATTTTGATTGGTAAAATTGAACAGGTTTCTTGAATGACCTTGTGACAAATGGAACTCTAATTAGAGATATGAGAAAATAGTGGAGTAACTCATTCTTTGAGAACCAGAATCTTTTGTGGTTAGTAAATAACAACATAAACCCACCATTGATGACCGCGAGTCAATAAATTACAAGTCTAGGATGGTTATTTGTTTTTCAAGTGGTAATGCATTGTCATAAAAATTCCATTGGCTTGAATAAGTTAAGGTACCTGAAAATTGAATTCAATATTGTCATCTAAACCAGCTTAAATTCCATATTATTACTCAAATAAAAAGATAAAATCTGGAAGAAAGATATCATGCAAATCCTAAAAAATCAAATTCATATTTTAATCTGAAAGTACTTATATCCAAATAATGTAAAAACGCTATTGAAATCATACTCAAACTCAAACTAAGATTATAAATCTAATATTCTAAAGATTAAATAGTCCAAGGTGGTTTTGCGGGCCCAATGAGTCACCGTTGCAATTGGTCTTGCTTCACGTGTATATAACAATGAAAAGAGAAGCTATTATGCTCGCCACATGCAATTTTTGGACTACAGTGATCAGCTTCTTGCCGCTGTCTGGAACTTTATAACTTGACCATCTCGCATTGAACCCTTTTTAGCTGATGATCAAGTAAATGGTAGTACATTGATCTTTCTGTTCTTCATACTGGCTTACGAGCGCTCCCCTTTCCCATCCATATCGCCTCAAACTAGTATTCTAGGTATAAGGTTATTGATCACTCAGATCAGTTATGCTAATGGAAATTTTTCTGGATGGCAACAGAAAATGAAAGAAAGATTTAATAAACTAGACAACGACAATCAGCACAAGAGGGATTATTCAGGATGAGGTTGAAGGTATTTATTTGCAGTTATATAGCACCGTTTTTCTTTTGCTTCCTCTGACGTTTAATTGTTGCAGCTGTTGGTGACAACATGTCATTTTAATGATATACTGTTATCATGTAATTACTGTGGTAAAGAGAAAGAAAGAAAAGGGCAATATTTGGAAGTTGATTTACAATCTTTTGATTTGTGTCCTTGAGGAGTTTTAGTTTCAGCACTTTAAAACTTGTACCCAAGTTTCTCGATGTCGCCCGTGGATAAAAATAAATGCAGAATTAAGATATTGAAATTAATATAAAACTGAAATCTATGCTCTTTTCTTTTCACCCACCTTTTTCCTTGCTAGGCTTTGCTATTATAATGCGCCTTTTTTATTCTATAAGATATCTTGTCCGAATGTGTGTTACTCGACACCTACATCCACAATACACGGGCGGTTTATAAGGAAATATTGGATAGATGCACCGACACAGGCGAGGAATCGGATTTCATCCATGCAGAGTCATTACGTTAAAAATAATATTTGGATTCAAGAAGCATTGTTGTTGGGAGATCACCTAATAAGTGCTTCTAGTGTGTATAGTTGCTTCGGTGTGTAGGGCCTAAAGGCATAAAATGTAGTAAATGTTGCTACCTAGTGTGTTCAGGAGCATGATTATTATACATGATCATTATAATTGATGGGAATAATAGGTGCCAGTGACCTGGTTCTGTCACAATGTCAGCATCCTTGGAGATTGTGATGGAAAAGGTTTTCTACAGAGATTAATATGTAGTTGCCTTGGATTTTTTTGAATGTGCCTCTGGGTACATTTGGCACTGTTACTTATTTTTTTCCCCACGTATGAATGGTATCTTTTAACAGTAATATTTTACATCTTATTTAAGATCATTTTGAGGTTTAAAATTTGAGGCTGGTTGCTTCTCGGTGCATGAGCTAAAATTGCATTACCAAAAAGGTAGACATGCCTTCTTGCTCATAGTTACAATTGTCTGGAATTTAAAACCAACTCAGAGGATCAACATTGCTGGAAGAAAGAATTTGGTCTACTCCTTTGTGAAGCTTTCTTGACTTCAGTCATGCTTCACAGCCAATCCCATTTTGCTGGGAAAAGGCTTAGATGTTGCTGGTGGTGAGATGGCTTTTGTTTTTTGATTTCTTAATTATAATCTTCTAGGGCAGTAAAATAAGCAACCACATCGTTATATTCGTCCCTTGTAATTTAAGGAAGGAGCCAAGATTATCTGTGTTGGGTGCTTATTTGGGGCCTGGTTTGTTGCAAGTAATGCTCTAAATTTCCTTCTTGATATTTGATTCTGGTGATAGCACCTACTGATTGTAAGTGTTGTGTTGTGGTTTTTCGCCTGTTTATATGGCCAGAATCAAAACCTTTAATTAGAGCTATCCAAAGAGGTAGCTTGCAGCTCACATATCATAACACTTGCAGTAACAAAACACACCAGTGTATCTATACTTACACTTACCGACATCTGTTGCTAGATTCATGAGATCCAAATTCTCCATGCCATGTTGTGCCGTGCAGAAGGCTTAGAATTTGCATGTTATCAATGGATTAGTTTGTGAATGCTCTTATTTTCCGTACAAAGATTGTTGGTGTCATATTAGTTTTGACCAAGGGTCTTTCATCTCGTACATATAGTACTTGTGGTATCTGTGGGTTTTTCCTTTCTTGTGCATATTGCCAGAGTTTAACCAGATACTGCTTTATATGTTCAATGCGTCACTTGTGATAACAGTGTCTTTTTAGGTGTAGCTTATAGCCGTTTTGTATTCATTATATGCTGCTTCTTTTGTTTGAAATTTTTGTTCATATTTGCCCTTCAAATTAAAGAAAATACACATCCATGCTTGACCTGCTTTGTGGCATTTAATTTACAGGAGGCGACTCTTTCAAATGATAAATGGCCTTCCAACCATATTTGAAGTTGTGACTGGAACCGCCAAGAAGCAAACAAAAGAGAAAACCCCCAACAGCAGCAGCAACAAGAGCAACAAGTCAAATTCAAAGGTGAATACAACATTCATCAATTGTCCCTCTCTTAACATTAAAACTAGTACCGGTTCACGTGCAATGCACGTGTGCATATGTTAGATATCTTTAACAGATATTCGAGGATATTTTTAGTCAAATTACTAAAGAAGGTATTTTTTAAAGATTTGAAACGACATATTTCTACTCAAAATTATGAGGATTTTTCAATTTGAGGACGCTTCTTGTTGAATTAAAATAACATGTATTTGATTCTCTCCCCTTCATGTTATTCTATTGTTAGCCATCGCGTCAATCAGAGATAAAGACCTCCAAAATGGCGCCACCAAAAGATGACGAAAGTGAAGGAGAGGAGGGCGGCGAGGACGAAGAAGAGGATGAGCACGGCAACACTTTATGTGGCGCTTGCGGCGACAATTACGCGAACGATGAGTTTTGGATCTGCTGCGATCTTTGCGAGAGATGGTTTCATGGAAAGTGTGTGCGGATCACGCCTGCACGTGCTGAACACATCAAGCAGTACAAGTGCCCGGCTTGCGCCAACAAGAGATCCAGAGTTAATTGATTTTAAAAATTCTTAAAACAGGTTAGATTATTGGGAATTTAAACGGATGAGGGCACGGGTGCAAGCAAAATGGATCATCTCGGATTTTTTTTTCTGTTGTGGTATGTTTCTTTTTTAAATTAAACAGTGCAACTGAATGGGGGTAAATCTTAGTTTAGAGGCTGAATGTTTGCCTGTTTTCTAGAAGATTGTATCCGGTTGTCGACTGTTACTATTTGGTTCAAATGTTATTGATGTACCAAGAGAAACCTTTTCGATATAGTTTATTTTGTGTGCAAAACCTTTTTCCTTCTAAGAGAGCTTAATTTGATGTTAATTAGAATAAAAATTCAGTCACATTCATTTTCTCATATTGCTTGAATATCCATCCAGTTGAAATTCTATTTATGATCTCTGATCTGCTGTTCAATGCATCATCTGTTTACTTCATGGATTATCTGGGTTAGGTGTTCTTTGATCATCTTTTGTATTATCTTTGAATTCTATTAGATGTAGCAAATAAGCGGAGCTTCATTGTCCTAATCGAGATTTCTAAGCATATCATGGTTATGAAGAAAAGTTCTCATTTCTAACAATGCATGATCCTCTGTACACAAATGGATCTAATGGCTTAAAACTCGATATGATTTGCTTCCTAGTCTAACTCCAACATATATAAATGCACATATTAGCCTAAAGGTTTAGATGCACATATTAATACCATGGACCCAACTCAACAGTTCATCTGTTGAAAATTTAAGGCAATAAAGTTGCAAGGTCAAATTATAGTATAAAACATGTAAATATTTGCCTACAGCACACCATCTTATTCAACAGTATTTTTCTACTGGGGGAAATTGTTTCCGAACCCAGTTTTGAGAATCGATTTAATTTTAAACCCATGTATTAAAACCGTTTAAAAAACCCCAATACTTAGAATGTTCCGAGCCCAAACGTATTCTAAAAGAGATTTTTTCAATGAATATCACTTTTATCTTTTCTCACACATTCTAATTTTAGTAACTTAATTTATCCAACTATAAAATTATTTATCAACGGGTAAATGTTAAAACACCCGGGCCTACTTCAAACCCATAATATTCTCAAAATGGCTGGGAAGGTTCTAATATAAAATGTATTTAGGAAAACCCATGGGCACGTATATCATTTAGGCTATATATTACCTTTTAGGTAGAGCTGTTAAACGGCCAAGTTTTCAGTTGTTCGGTTTGGCTCAGTTATTCAAACGAGTTTAAAAATATGTTTAAGCTTGGTTCGTTTGTTTAACAAACAAACCTGAACCGAGCCTTCATCAAGCCCGAGCTAGCCTTGAGCTTTTATCGAGTCTTATCTAAAATCTAGAGAAAATCTATAAATAATTACATCAAGATATAAAAATACAATATCAATGTTCAATATTATATCTGACAAAGTGAGCAGTGAGGAATGTGGTTATTATAATTATATGAACGGGCTTAAAATTTGTTTTGAACTTTGTCAATGAAATTTAAAGTTATTAGTTATTTAATTTCTTTAATATTTTAGCATAACATTATTTAACTCAATATTTATCATGATGCAAGTCCCAATTAATATCAACAAGCTAATAATTACAACTAATAATTACAATCTAAATTTAAGAATGATTAATCATATATTTATTCATAGTGAATACCAAAAAACATACAAATTATCTAATTTTAAAGGAGCCCTGCGATGTACGTGTTTGTTCCTTTATTTGACTGAGCTTAGATTTTTATTCAAGCCCGGCCCGTTTACTTAAACGAGCCCGAACCGAGATTTTATCAAGCCCATCCCGAGCTGAGCTCTGAGCTTTTTTAACGGCAAATCTAAAAATGCCATGAACTATCCCTGCAGCCTTGTGAATTTCCTGCTGTTTTCAGTTTTGGTGATTCCAACTCGGATACCGAGGGGATGTCGGCAGCATTGCCAACCCTTCTGCCGCCGCATTACGGCGAGCCAGCCTTTGGCGAGCCAGCTGCAAGATTCTCTGATGGCCGTCTCATCGTTGATTTTATAGGTACTATTTTTTTATTTTATACCAAGCATGATTTTCCTTGTGATATTATCAACTATCAGCTATTAGCCTTCTTCTTCTTCTTCAGATAAATGCCATGGACTTTATAAATTGCAAATAAATACCATGAAGACAACAAATTGCAACAAAATTCCACCAGCTTTCGGCATTGTGAAAATTAATACCACATGACAACTGTCAACTACAATTGTTCCTATGGTGCTAAATTGAAAACCAGTGTATGGTGTTAAATTGGAAAAAATGGCTAAGTAGCCATGGTATTTATCTGGAAAACTCGGATAGTTCATGGTATTTTAGTGAAAGTCAGCCTTTAAGTTAGTTCATCTAGAGTGAACTGTTTGTTAACATCACCTGGATATTACAGCTGACCTACTCGGCTTCGGATTGCCTCCTTTAAGCGCATACCTCGACTCCGCAGGTGCAAATTTTAGCCATGGAGCGAACTTTGCGACCGCAGGATCTGAGATTTCGGCTCCCTTCGGTTACAGTCCATTCACCTTATCTGTGCAGTTAGCCCAGTTCTTGCAGTTCAAATCCAAGTAGCAGCCGGCCTTCGAAAAAGGAAAATATTATTTCATTGCCCAATAAGTCTACTACATTATCAAAAACTTAATTAGGCTAAGTTTCAGTAAACTTGAATCGAAACATGCAAGTTTGCAAAAGAAAGGGCGGTATCCTGCTATACAGGCAAAAGCAATAGAGGGTTTTCCGCAATATAGCCATAAAAGATATATCGAAATAGAGATGATAACATGGAGCTTCTGGATAAAACAGGAGGGGTCATCAAGGACTTACTGCCGAAAGAGGAGTACTTCTCACAAGCTCTTTACATGTTCGACATCGGTCATAACGACCTCGTTCATAAGTCTGCGGATGAATTCTCATCCCAGACGCATCGAAGTTGTTATCCAAAGCAATGAAGGTAATCCTGCAAACAGTTTTTTTTGTGGTTTTTTCGTTTCTGTGTCGGTTAAGATGTTTTGGTACAGGCTATATATAAGAACGGCAGGAGATACTTCTGAATTCACAACACGGACCCCCTTGGTTGCCTTCCGAGTGTTCTCATTAAAGCAAAGCCGATGGTGGATGAATTTGATTCAGCCGGATGTGCGATTAGCTGTAATGAGTTGGCACAGAGATTCAACAAGATGCTAAACAAGACGATAGTGAAGCTAAGGAGAGATCTTCCTCTTGCTACTTTCCCTTGTGTCGACTTGTGTCGACGTGTACGCAGTGAAGTACTTGCTCATTAGCCAAGCTGAGAATTATGGTAAGATTCAACACATTGCATGGAGCATTGTTAAAACAGTATTATTCCCCATAAAACCCCCAACTTATATTATATAATGCTTAATTCCCAAAAGCTACCAAAAACTTAGGAGTTATGGCAAATACCTACCAAATTCTTTGAAAATTACAGAAAACTATCAAGTGTATGGAAACTTGTAAAATTAATAAACAATAGACTCTCAAACTAATTTAATAAATGTTAAATAAACTACCAAACTTATTTAGTAACTATTCAATAAACTACATAACTTGTTTACTAAATTTTCAATGAGCTACCAAATTAACATTAATTTAATAAATGTTCAATAAACCACCAAGCTTATTTAGTAACCATTCAATAAACTACATAACTTGTTTGCTAAATTTTCAACGAGCTACCAAATTAGTTTAAGAAAGTATAAGGACGTCCGTACATTTTGACAGTTTTCTGTAATTTTTAAAGAGTTTAGTAATTACTTGTCACAACTCCTAAGTTTTTTGTAGTTTTTAGGAATTAAGGTTGATATAATCCCCCTGCATCCTTTTCGGGGAACCTTATTTTCTGCCCAGTCACAAATACAGTGTTAGCTACCTGTTGCATATGTTGTAATTAAGCACAAATAGAACACGGCAAGGTTAAATCACTAGAATTAACAAGCAGCTAATTAAGTCATTGAATGGAATAAAATCGACGATAGAAATTTAAATTTTTTGATGACTTCAGGATTCGAGCATCCACTCACAGCTTGTTGTGGATAAGGCGGAGGATCATACAATTATGATCCGGATATTCTCTGCCGATGTATGACTGAGGTGAATGGCACCAGGGTCTTGACTGGAAAACCATGCGATAACCCCTCAAAGGGAATCAGCTGGGATGGGATTCATTACACCGAGGCAGCAAACCAATTGGTTTTTGAGCAAATCATAGGCAGAAAATATTCAGATCCCCCAAATTCACTAAGCATGGCATGCGGCAAGACCAAACTTCAGCATGCACAGTCTTCATGAAGAGAAAATGTGTTCAAAAGTAAAATACAGTTGTGTAATTTGGTTCCATCTAGAGGAAGTAGCATTCTCATGTATTTGCTCAAATTTTTTTTATCATTTTGGTAATCCTAGCGTGCATGAGTGCATCCAATGAACAAAGTGTTTGATGATGCTCAATAACGATAATTTCTTAGATCATGATACGTGGCGGATGACGCGTCACATGCGTATGTCAGTTAGGCCCTTGAGGGCCACAGAGGGGAACCAGTGTGCTACAATGGGGGCTTCCCTAGAACCCCGTCTCCGAGGTTGCACCCCACTCCTCGCTCCCGAGCACTTCAGCAGCCACGCCAACTGTCCCTTTGCTCTACTCCGAGCCTCCCTTCAGGCTGAGCTTCCTCGCCCCCCCTGCTCGCCTCCGAGCCATCCTCCGGCCCGAGGAGTCTCCCGACCTTCGGTGGCCTTCCAGACCACCCACAGCTCACCTCCGGGCTGCCACGGAATTGGCCTCCTCGACCCTCTCAGCTCGTCTCCGGGTTACCACAGAACCAAGATACCTCGGCTCTCCCGCTCGTCCGCGAGCTCTCCCGCCGAGATCATCTTCCTCGGTCTCTTCGACCGACCAACTGCACCGCTCATAGGTGCAACCGTCATCCCGCGAATCTCACCATGCGCGAGATATCCGCCGGCCACATCCCACGTTCCACGCCATCACGATCCCCATTAACGAGCCTGTCTCGCCATTAATGGGAGATCCCGCTCATCATGCGGGCGTGACGTCGGGAGCGTAACGGCCGGCGCGATTCTCGCGCCTGCCCTGCCTGCTGCCACCGCTATATAAACCCCTTCTTCAAACGGTTCAAGTAAGCCATTTTTACTCCACTAAGCCGTTACTCTGCTCGGATTTTCTCTCTAACTTGACCGTCGGAGGGTCCTCGGTGGTACAACCATTCCGGGACTTCCTTGCAGGTAGCTCGGCAACAACAACCTTAAGTCCATTGAGATCCACACGCTTCAGGAGCCTGCCTCCAGATCCTATCTCAGCCGTCCATCGCCGCTGTCAGCAGATTAACGGAAGGTAACATCTTGGCGTGATCCAAGTCGCGTCAGCTGGCGCCGTCTGTGGTAAAACCTTGATTTCACAAAAACAAAAGTTCATCTTCCGATCTCAACCCAATGGCGAGCGGTCACCACAACGATCCAAGCACTAGCCGCCGCCTCCCCCACAACGGAGGCGCGGACGAATCTCCTCCCCCGAAAGCCATCAACGCCCTAGCCGCCCGGATAGATCGACTCGCGTCCATCGTTGACACGCTCGTCCATGTCCAAACGGCGGGGCAAGCTCCCCAGGTCGCCTCTCCCCCACCTCAGGACCGGGATCCCTACAGAGGGAGAGAAGACTCTGCTCGCGTCGGCACTGCCGACCACCGCCTCGCTGCCTCTCACGGCCGCAGATCTCCTGGGCCGACATATTCTATGACCCGCTGGGCGCCACACAACGCCAAGGATCAAATCCCTCACCAAGAGGCAGCCGAGAGGCTACCCTGCTCGGCTATCCCTGGCTGGTAGTTCCCTACCCCACAACGCCAGAGGTCAAAGCCTTCATTAAGAGGCAGCCGAGCGGCTACCCTGCTCGGCTATCTTCGGCCGGTAGTTCACTGCCACACAGCGCCAGGGATCAAAGCTCTCGCCAAGAGGCAACCGAGCAGCTTCACTGCTCGGACCATCCTTAGCGGGCCTCTTCCGGCCCTTCCAGCGCTAAGGATCGAAGCCCTCGCCAAGAGGCGGCCGAGCGGCTACCCTGCTCGGCTATCCCTGGCTGGTAGTTCCCTACCCCACAACGCCAGGGATCAAAGCCCTCGCCAAGAGGCACTGAGCAGCTTCACAGGCAGGGCTTCTCTCGAACCCCGTCTCCGAGGTTGCACCCCACTCCTCGCTCCCGAGCACTTCAGCAGCCACGCCAACTGTCCCTTTGCTCTACTCCGACCCTCCCTTCGGTCTGAGCTTTCTCGCCCTCCCTGCTCGCCTCTGAGCCATCCTCCGGCCCAAGAAGTCTCTCGACCTTCGGTGGCCTTCCAGACCACCCACAGCTCACCTCCGGGCTGCCACAGAATTGGCCTCCTCGGCCCTCTCAGCTCGTCTCCGGGCTACCACAGAACCAAGATACCTCGGCTCCCCCACTCGTCTGTGAGCTCTCCCGCCGAGGTCATCTTCCTCGGTCTCTTCGACCGACCAACGGCACCGCTCACAGGCGCAACCGCCAACCCGTGAATCTCGCCATGCGCGAGATATCCACCGGCCACATCCCACGTTCCACTCCATCACGATCCCCATTAACGAGCCTGTCTCGCCATTAATGGGAGATCCCGCTCATCATGCGGGCGTGACGTCGGGAGCGTAACGGCCGGCGTGATTCTCGTGCCTGCCCTGCCTGCTGCCACCGCTATATAAACCCCTTCTTCAGACGGTTCAAGTAAGCCACTTTTACTCCACCAAGCCGTTACTCTCCTTGGATTTCCTCTCTAACTTGACCGTCGGAGGGTCCTCGGTGGTACAACCACCCCGGGACTTCCTTGCAGGTAGGTCGGCAACAACAACCTCAAACCCATTGAGATCCACACGCTTCAGGAGTCTGCCTCTAGATCCAATCTCAGCCGTCCATTGCCGCCATCAGCAGATCAACGGAAGGTAACATCTTGGCGTGATCCAGGTCGCGTCAGCTGGCGCCGTCTGTGGTAAAACCTTGATTCCACAAAAACAAAAGTTCATCTTCTGATCTCAACCTAATGGCGAGTGGTCACCACGACGATCCAAGCACTAGCCGCCGCCTCCCCCCCAGCGGAGGCGCGGACGAATCTCCTCCCCCGAAAGCCATCAACGCCCTAGCCGCCCGGATAGATCGACTCGCTTCCATCGTGAACGCGCTCGTTCATGTCCAAATAGCGGGGCCAGCTCCCCAGGTCGCCACTCCCCCACCTCGGGACCGGGACCCATGCAAAGGGTGAGAAGACTCTGCTTGCGTCGGCACCGCCGACCACCGCCTCGCTGCCTCTCACGGCCGCAGATCTCCTGGGCCGACATATTCTATGACCCGCTGGGCGCCACACAGCGCCAGGGATCAAAGATCTCACCAAGAGGCAGCCGAGAGGCTACCTTGCTCGGCTATCCCTGGCTGGTAGCTCCCTACCCCACAACGCCAGAGATCAAAGCCCTCATTAAGAGGCAGTCGAGCGGCTACCCTGCTCGGCTATCCCCGGCTGGTAGTTCACTGCCACACAACGCCAGGGATCAAAGCTCTCGCCAAGAGGCAATCGAGCAGCTTCACTGCTCGGACCATCCTTAGCGGGCTTCTTCCGGCCCTTCCAGCGCTAAGGATCGAAGCCCTTGCCAAGAGGCGGCCGAGCGGCTACCCTGCTCAGCTATCCCTGGCTAGTAGTTCCCTAACCCACGACGCCAGGGATCAAAGCCCTCACTAAGAGGCACTGAGCAGCTTCACTGCTCGGACCATCCTTAGCGGGCCTCTTCCGGCCCTTCCATCGCTAAGGATCGAAGCCCTCACCAAGAGGCAGCCGAGCGGCTACCCTTCTCGGCTATCCCTGGCTGGTAGTTCACTGCCCACAACGCCATGGATCAAAGCCCTCATCAAGAGGCAGCTGAGCGGCTACCCTGGTCAGCTATCCCCGGCTGGTAGTTCACTGCCACGCAGCGCCAGGGGCCAAAGCCCTCGCCAAGAGGCAACCGAGCAGCTTCATTGCTCGGACCATCCTTTGCGGGCCTCTTCCGGCCCTTCCAGCGCTAAGGATCGAAGCCCTCGCCAAGGGGAGGCCGAGCGACTACCCTGCTCGACTATCCTGGATGGTATTTCCCTACCCCACAATGCTAGGGATCAAAGCCCTCGCCAAGAGACACTGAGCAGCTTCACTGCTCGGACCATCCTTAGTGGGCCTCTTCCGGCCCTTCCAACGCTAAGGATCGAAGCCCTCGCCAAGAGGCGGCCGAGCGGCTACCCAGCTCGGTTATCCCTGGCTGGTAGTTCCCTACCCATGACGCCAGGGATCAAAGCCCTCGCCAAGAGGCACTGAGCAGCTTCACAGCTCGGACCATCCTTAGCGGGCCTCTTCCGGCCCTTCCAGCGCTAAGGATCGAAGCCCTCACCAAGAGGCAGTCGAGCGGGTACCCTGCTCGGCTATCCCTGGCAGGTATCTCCTTACCCGCAGCGCCAGGGATCAAAGCCCTCATCAAGTGGCGACCGAGCGGCTACCCTGCTCGGTCATCCCTGGCTGGTAGCTCCTTACCCGCAGCGCCAGGGATCAAAGCCCTCATCAAGAGGCGACCGAGCGGCTACTTTGCTTGGTCATCCCTGGATGGTAGCTCCTTACCCGCAGCGCCAGGGATCGAAGCCCTCATTGAGAGGCGGCCGAGCGGCTACCCTGCTCGGTCATCCCTGGTTGGTAGCTCCTTACCCGCAACGCCAGGGATCGAAGTCCTCATCAAGAGGCAGCCAAGCGGCTACCCTGCTCGGCTCTCCCTGGCTGGTAGTTCCCTACCCCACGACGCCAGGGATCAAAAGCCCTCGCCAAGAGGCACCGGGCAGTAACCCTGCTCGGCCCGTCCTTAAGGATCAAAGCCCTCGCCAAGAGGCACCGGGCAGTAACCCTGCTCGGCCTGTCCTTAGTAGGCCTCTTACGGCCCCTCCCGCGCTAAGGATCAAAAGCCCTCACAAGAGGAAACCGGGCCCGCCCTTGCTCGGTTATCCCTGGCTGGTAGCTCCCTACCCCAAAACGCCAGGGATCAAAGCCCTCGCCAAGAGGCACCGAGCAGTAACCCTGCTCGGCCCGTCCTTAGTAGGCCTCTAACGGCCCTTCCCGCGTTAAGGATCAAAAACCCTCATCAAGAGGCAACCGGGTCCGTCCTTGCTCGGTTATCCCTGGCTGGTAGCGCCCTACCCCATGATACCTAGGATCGAAGCCTTCACCGAGAGGCAGCCGAGCGGCTACCCTGCTCGGCTATCCCTGGCTGGTAGTTCCCTACCCCACGACGCCGGGATCAAAAGACCTCGCCAAGAGGCACTCGGGCCCGCCCTTGCTCGGTTATCCCTAGCTGGTAGTTTCCTACCCCACAACGCCAGGGATCTAAGCCCTCGCCAAGAGGCAACTGAGGAGCTTCACTGCTCAGTTCATCCTTAGCAGGCCTCTTACGGCCCCTCTAGCACTAAGGATTGAAGCCCTCGCCAAGGGGCAATCGAGCAACTGCCCTGCTCGGTCATCCATGGCCGATAGTTCACTGCCCACCAACGCCAAGGATCAAAGCCTTTGCCAAGAGGCCACCGAGCAGCTACCCTGCTCGGCACATCCCCAGCGGGCAGCCTCCTGCCCATCAGACGCTGAGGATCCGAAGCCCTCTTCGTGAGGCCGCCGAGTTTCTTCCTGCTCGGCGCATCCCCAGCGGGCAGCCTCCTGCCTATCAGATGCTGAGGATCCGAAGCCCTCTTCGCGAGGCCGCCGAGTTTCTTCCTGCTCGGCACATCCCTAGCGGGCAGCCTCCTACCCATCAGACGCTGAGGATCCGAAGCCCTCATCGCGAGGCCGCCGAGTTTCTTCCTGCTCGGCATATCCCCAGCGGGCAGCCTCCTGCCCATCATACGCTGCGGATCCGAAACCTTCTTCGTGAGGCCGCCGAGTTTTTTCTGCTCGGCGCATCCAAGCGGGCAGCCTCCTGCCCATCAGAAGCTGAGGATCCGAAGCCCTCATCGCGAGGCCGTTAAGTTTCTTCCTGCTCGGCGCATCCCCAGTGGGCAGCCTCCTGCCCATCAGACGCTGAGGATCCGAAGCCCTCTTCGTGAGGCCGCCGAGTTTCTTCTTTCTCGGCGCATCCCCAGCGGGCAGCCTCCTGCCCATAAGACGCTGGGGATCTGAAGCCTTCTTCGCGAGGCCGCCGAGTTCCTTCCTGCTCGGCGCATCCCCAGCGGGTAGCTTCCTACCCTACAAAGACACGGATCCAAGACCCGCCGAATAAACTCACACTCAACGCGCGATCAACGCCTCAACTCCGACAAAGGGAGGATACCGACCTTCCCACACTCGTCCTTCGTTCGACTCATACTCGATACGCGGCAACAAGAATGCCGTGTCATCCCCGAACAATCCACCATAAGGAATTACCAGCGCCAAGCCGCACAGAAAGAACCAAGCAGTCCACTCTTGACTCGACCCACAAATAGATCGGAACGAGAGTGGGGGGCTAATGATGATGCTCAATAACGGTAATTCTTTAGATCATGAAACGCGGAGGATGACGTGTCACATGCATATGCCAGTTAGGCCCCTGAGGTCCATGGAGGGGGAACCAGTGTGCTACAGTGGGGGATTCTCTCGAACCCCGTCTCCGAGGTTGCACCCCACTCCTCGCCCCTCGAGCACTTCAGCAGCCACGCCAGCTGTACCTTTGCTCTACTCCGAGCCTCCCTTCGGGCTGAGCTTCCTCACCTTCCCTGCTCTCCTCCGAGCCATCCTTCGGCCCGAGGAGTCTCCCAACCTTCGGTGGCCTTCCAGACCACCCACAGCTCACCTCCGGGCTGCCATAGAATTGGCCTCCTCGGCCCTCTCAGCTCGTCTCCGGGCTACCACAGAACCAAGATACCTCGGCTCTCCCGCTCGTTCGCGATATCTTCCGCCGAGGTCATCTTCCTCGGTCTCTTCGACCGACCAATGACACCGCTCACATGCGCAACCGCCAACCTGCGAATCTCGCCATGCGTGAGATATCCGCCGGCCACATCCTACGTTCCACGCCATCACGATCCCCATTAACGAGCCTATCTCGCCATTAATGGGAGATCCATCTCATCATGCGGGTGTGATGTTGGGAACGTAACGGCCGGCGTGATTCTCGTGCCTGCCTTGCCTGCTGCCACCGCTATATAAACCCCTTCTTCAGACGGTTCAAGTAAGCCATTTTTACTCCACTAAGCCGTTACTCTGCTCGGATTTCCTCTCTAACTTGACCGTCGGAGGGTCCTCGGTGGTACAACCACCCCGGGACTTCCTTGCAGGTAGCTCGGCAATAACAACCTCAAACCCATTGAGATCCACACGCTTCAGGAGCCTGCCTCCAGATCCAATCTCAGCCGTCCATCGCCGCTGTCAGCAGATCAACGGAAGGTAACATCTTGGCGTGATCCAGGTCGCGTCATTGTTGAAATTTGATTTAAATTCGGATTGGTTAGGGATATGTTAGGATTTAAATTTATTCTCTTTAGTTTAGATTTTAAATCTAATGTCTAGTTCAAATTCAAATTTAACTCTAATTTAAATATGGATTATCTCCGAGCAATTATTTACCCTATAAATATGAGGCTTTCTCTAGGTTTTTTTATGAATCTATAATTCTCTAATAATCTAGGCTTTGATTAGAGTGGGAGAGAGCGGCCAAGCCCGGTCGTGAGATGGAGAGGTTTTGTAAGACGGTGTATTTCTTTATAAATGAAGGTGAGTAGTCGGTGTAATTTCTTATAATTCTTTCTCATAGTGGAAGTTTTCATCGCTGTTTGCAGGATTAGGGGCTAGTTGCGCTGAACCTGGGTAAATCTTGTGTGTTGTTGGTGTGTTCTTTTCGTGTGATTTGGTATCCGTCGGATGGTATTTTTCAATCTACCATAAAACAAAGGTCTTGAATTTCCGCTGTGCAATAGATACGTAATCCTTACAATAAGTGGTATCAGACTATCATGTTCGGTGATTCAGAGATTTTAGGAAGATGATGACTACAGACTGCAAAATAGAGAAGTTCGACGGTCGTAATAACTTCAGTTTATGGAAGTTAAAGATGACCGTGGTTTTGAAACAACAAGGCATTCACAAGATAGTTTTCACGAGAGATAAGATTCCGATAGGGACCAAAGCAGTTGAGTTGGAGGCGGATAAAGTGCATAGTTCGTTGCATCTTTACCTAGCGGACGAGATACTTTGCGAGATCGCGCAAGAGCCCACAACAGCGGTTATTTGGAATAGGCTGGAGTCCCTTGACAATAAGAAATCTCTCACAAACTGTCTCTATCTCATGCAGAGCTTGTACACCTTGAGAATGAAGGAAGGGACTAACATCAAAGACCATATCTACAAGCTCAATTAGATTGTGATAGACTTGCGAAACATGGAGGTGAATATTGACGATGAAGATCAGGCGATGATCTTATTGTGCTATTTTACCACTGAGTTCGATCAGTTTGTGAATCTATGGTGTATGACCAAGTCAAGTTATCTTTGGAAGATGCCAAGATAGGTTCGTATTATGAGGCGTTGAGGGAAAAGGTGGTCGGTGACAAAGGAAGTTCGGACGATGCGATGTTTGCTAGAGCCCGCTTGATGAAGCGGTCAGATGATGGTTCTAAGGACTTGAGAAGCCGGGTGAATGACAAGTGCAGACATTACAAAGAAAGAGGGCATTGGAAGATGGATTGTCCGAAATTAAAAGAGAAAGGCAAGAAATTTTTTTCCAGCACTGCCGTCGTGGAGGAGGATTCAGACTAGGGCAGTGATTGTTCACTTCTATCTGTGCAACTTCAGACGTACATGATTCTTGGATGGTGAATTCGGAAAGCTCGTTCCATGTGACTTCACATCGAAGTTGGTTTGTCATATATCATTCAGTTGTTGGAGGCTCGGTCTTCATGGGGAACGATATGTTGAGCAAAGTTGTTGGGGGTAGGCACAGTTCGGATTCACATGCATGATGGGATGGTTCGGACGTTGACAAGTGTCAGGCACATTCCAGATTTGAGAAGGAGCTCGGTCTCTTTGGGGGCTTTGGACAGGTTCGGCTACAAGAGCATGGCCGACAGATATTCAATAAGGATTTCCAAGGATGCTCTAATTGTCATGAAGGCGAAGAGGGTGGGGAATCTATATTTTCTTCAGGGACAGACAATTGTAAAATATGCTGTCAAAATTTCTACCAGTTCAGGCGGTTCAAATTCGGTCAGGATGTGGCGTCCACATTTAGGTCATATCAGTCAGACGAGTTTGGAGGTGTCTCGGAAGAGGCAGTTACTTGGAGGTGAAGAGTTTGACGGGACAGATTTTCGTGAGGACTGTGAGACAAAGATACACGTGGTTTCGGCACCATATTGTTCTCGAGGTGGAGTCAGGCATTATGTTTCCTTCATGGACAACTTTTCGAGGAAGTTGTAGGTGTACGTTCTCAAACCCGAGGTTAAGAATTTTCAGAAGTTCAGAATGGCTGTGTTGGATTTGTAGCTTGGGAAGCGCGTAGAGGTTTTTTGGTCCAATTTAGGCAGAGGGCTCGGTTTGCAAGGATTCCCAGGATTGTGCAGGCCGGAGAGGATCGTGCATCAATACACCAAGTTAGGAGATTCTCGGTTAGATGGCATTGCAGGGCAGATAGTTCGGACAGTTGGAAAGAACAAAACTTTATGGCTTACGGGTGGTTTTCCGAGAGAGTTTCAGGCCGGAGCCCTATCTATTGCCGAGTACCTCATCGATCGGTCACTATCGACAGTGGTAGATATGAGAATTCTCGAGGAGTTATGGATTGGAGTAGCTGAGAATTACTCAGGGCTTCATGGAATTCGATGCATTGAGGAGCCAAGGATCGAGAGATGTTCTCTTATCAGCTTTGGAGGTAGAGCAAAAGGGTACAGGTTGTGGTATTCTGGGACCCAGAGTGGATTAATCAACTAAGTGACATCCATTGAGTCTGCGACGTTTTGAAGAAGATAGACTCGGTCAGATGGTGAACGGAGAACAGGTATGCCACCAAGAGAGGTGGACTTCGAAGTTCCAGTCCAGTTTATACAAGATGAGATGGTCGGTACTTCAATTCAGGTGGAGAGTCTAGTAGAGCCAATGGTGCAGAGGTCGAGGACAGTTCAACTCACAGGAGTGGTTAGGGACGAGTCTTCAAGATAAGAGGATCAGGAGTTCGACAGAAAGACTGCATATTTGATTCGTGACATGGAGAGTGTCATGGATGGGGAGTTGCGTCAGTTGCAGGAGAGTATCGAGTAGATTCTAGCTCGTTATGGGATGGAGGAGACTTGACCCGTGATTTCTCACTTAGAGGCGCACTTCAGGTTTTCGGCAATGTTATCATCAGGTATAGATTATCCTGGTGATAGTGGCAGATGGAGGTCGACGATGGGTTACATGTTGGGCACGGATGCAGTGCCAGAGAGATTGACACTTCAATCTAGTAACGCAGTATCAACGATGTAGGAAAAATTAACAACCGTTTTGAAGGCGGTTAGGGAGGCCATCGATTTGCGAAGATTGTTGGGTTTGGGTGTTCCAGAGGAAGTGAGAATGTTTTTCTTGCAGGCTGAGAAGAATGTGATGTCTCTCATGGAGATTGGTACTCAAGATAATCCGGCTGACGCATATCTAAGATGGTTCCGGTCTAAGTTCAAGCTTTACCTAGTAGATTGCTGAGGTGCCTTCAAGCACAAGGCGACGAGAATGGAGTTCCAAGATGTTGAAAAAATGAAGAGACTATGGTGAATTTGAATCAAGGTGGAGATTGTTGAATTTGATTTAAATTCAAATTAGTTAGGATTTAAATTTAATCTCTTTAGTTTAGATTTAAATCTAAACTCTAGTTACTGCAATAACAGCTTATACTTAGTGATGCTTTAGTCGCTTTGATTCCCAGCAGGAGCTCATTTTAACCTCTCCAAAGGAGATTCCGAGGAAATGAGTCCACAGTCATGGAATCATCAATTCAGCTCTTGTCAAAGAAAGATGCGAGCGTTCACCAAAGGATTTGCCAAGCTTTCAAGCACAAAATTATCACCGTGTCAAGCCTTTTATCACAAGAAGCGGCAAATCATGAACTGGCTTGCAAGCAGATCCATATACCTACAGAAGTCTCCAAAGATTCTCCATTTTAAAGGAGAGCTTCAAGAAAGAAGGCCGATACATCTACATCTCCCCTACTAGTCCACACATGTTGAATGGTTGTACGTGCGAATAACCCATAAACAAGTTGAGGTGATGGTCCTGCAAGTGCCACTTGGAATCACACGCTCTGCCTGAACAAGGGAGAATTGCTGATGTAGGGTGTTTTTCGTCACCCCATTGAGATGGGAATACGCGCACGCTTGTCAGGCGTACTACAGATCCCCCCTGCCTAGGGTAGGATGGGGTTTATTGATGTGGGGATCCGAATCTCCGGCAGCCGCGGACTAAGCTGCCGTTAATTACCCCCTCGCCTTTGGAGCGAGAGAACCTGCGAACTCAATGTGCAGTGTTGTGTTTTGAAGGGGTTTTAGATATATCGGGGGCCCCGCAGAGTTTTTACGGGGATCCCGCTACCCGGATAGCGAGCTGGGGGTCAAGGGGGCTAGCAACCCCCTTGCGGGGTGCGGGGCAGCGCCCCGTTAGAAAGTTTTTTCTAACAGGGACAGTGTCGAGGAGTGTGTGTGTATAAAGGGGAAAAAGCGTCCAAAGGACGCGTGGGGGGCCGGCGCCTTATGTGCATGGCACGCAGGCGCTGGGCACTGGCGCCCCACGTGCTTGGCACGTGGGCATGAGCGCCCCATGTGCATGGCACGCGGGCGGTGGGCGCCAGCGCCCCACGTGCTTGGCACGCGGGCGCTGGGCGTCAGCAGGAAAAGGGACTTATTCCCTGTACTGGGAGCTGTGCTTCCGATTTGACTTATGGAGTTGAACTCCTAGAAAGAAAGACTTCTTCTTTCTCTTTTTTTATGGAGTTAAACTCCCAGGAACTTTAATTTATGGAGTTAACTCCATGAAATCATTCTAAATGCTCAAGGAAACCCCTTTCTTCTCCCTTGAGCCTTGGGTCTTTCCCAAATGGGGTCTTTGGGGATGGGTCTTCTTCCTCCTCTGTTGGCCGGATCTTGAAGAACAAGAAGTATGAGATTTTAAAAATCTCTTATTTTTGAGATCTGATAGGAGATCTGAGTTCCCCTTTGTGGGTTTTATGGTGAAAAACTATTTAGTTTTGGAAAAGGAAGAGTAAAACTCTTGATTTAATTAAAAAAGGGGAAGAAGGTTTAGAACCTTGAAGAAGGAGAAGTAGGCACAAAGAACCCTAGATTTTTTGGAGAATGAAAAGTCTATTAGATATTTTCATTAGGTTGCCTCTTATAGGCTTACATATTTACACATAGCCCCTTGGGCTTTACAAAATGGCATTTTGCTCATCACATATCTCATGTGCTATTTCTTTTTGCATATAAGCCATGGGCTTTACAAAAATTTGGCTTTATGCCCATTTTGCTTACATTCATGTACAAAAAATTACATCAAAACTATTTGTTACATGACTTTTATTTTGGCATGGGGTGGCCGACCGCGGGGCTCGACTTGGGCATGGGCCCACTTGCTTGGGCTTGGGCCCGCTTACTTGGGGTTGACCCTGACTTTGACCTGGTCGACTGGGGTGCAAATTTTGACCCCCCAACAGCTGAATAATGAACCGACGCTCCTACAAGTTTAGGAAGAGACTGCTTATAACAATGAGGCAGATGACTCGCCTCCACATATCAGAGATAACCCCATTTAAGAAGTAAACGACAGTGACAATGGAGTTCATCTAGCTCGAGTAATGCAGTGCGATATGAAAAAGAAGCGTCAGATCATCAAAATGCAAGCACATATGGATAATATGATAGCGACCGTTCAAATTTAGGCCACTCAGATTCAAAGTCCGACAGGGGTACCCAGATTTGTTTCACCTATAAAGAGAGCAGAACAAGTGGCACCTCAATCCAATATATCTCCAAATGCATCTAGAATGGAGCAGCCTGTTATGACCCTTCATTCTGCACTAGCTTCAAGCGGAGCGATTGGTCCAACTTCAAATAAGATAGAACCTCCGTCTTCAACAGTCGTAATGGCGAAAAATCTTGCAATAGCGGTTATAACACCTCTTCCCACAAGCTCAACAGTTATTCCACCTACTGTCGTCAACATGGATATGGCAACTCTTCATAAGTTAATTGTTGAAAAATTAAAACAAGCAAATTCAGATGCAGCAATACCTATAGTCAACCAGCCATATCATGATGACTGCAATAGTATTCCATATCCACCGGGTTACATCGTCCCCTCATTCAACATGTTCAACAGGATAAGAAACTCTGAGAAACATCTTGCTTGCTTTAAAATAAATTGCAGAGATTCGTAGAAAGATGATCGGCTCCTACTGCGCCAATTCCCCAAAAGTCTGATTGGTGTGGCCTTTAACTGATTCACAGAAATGGAGTCAAGGTCGATAACTATGTTCAATCAGCTTGCTGATAAATTTAAACAACGATTTGAAAGTGATATCTCCGACAACATTACCTTGATGCAGCTCACATCAATGACCTCATGAGTCAACGAGTCACTTATAGATTTTGTCCAAAGGTGGATGATCAACAACTTCCAATGCCGGGATAGATGAAACTCTTCCTGTTGTCCATCAAACATAAGACGTCCACCTCTTTAACCGAGCAGATATCTGCATTAAAGAGCCAAGTACCTGCGTTGTTGGCTGATCCTTGGGTAATATTAATAAAAAAAACCTAAGTATTACCTGTTAGTGTATATTCCCTAGAGGCCCTTACTGTTGTCACGCCCTGCTTCCCAAAATACGGAAAACGAGGGATGACTAGGCCAGCCATGCTCCTACGGTCAAGGAATAATCCTGCCATAGTCACACTTCGGCTTCTAGCATTACATGGTAATCAGTAAATAAAGCACAGTAGTAAAGGAATTGCATCATTAAATTATTACATTAAATCCATTATTCACAAATTACAAATAAACATGAAGAGTTACTAACTAAGCTCAATTACACGATCTCTTTTATGGAAAGCAGTAAAGAAAGAAAAGTACTCCAGACTAGACCTCCGTGAGCTTGAAAGATAAATCCGTCTCCTGCGCTGGTTCTCCCACGGAATCTGAGCATGCATACTCAGGTCGTCAGAGCGACACAATAGCAATATTATTATAATAAGGTGAAACAGGTAAATGAGGTAATAAAAGTGAAAGTACAATGCGAGTAATCACTATGTCACTATATGATGCAAAGTATGATCCGTGTCCCTATCAGTCTCTAGGTCATGTTTGCAATCGCATAGTGGAAAGGAGGATCATATTTAACAGGAGTCTCGTATATATCCGAGACAACGACCCACATGCCCGGGACATAACCCTGTCAGCCGGATCGCTAGATCCTATCTAATATATATATCACTGCTCGAATGATCATCCTCTAAAACACGGTCCCGCTAAATACGATTCTCTTCCCACTTCTATTTCCCTTTTATCCCCAGGTTTACACTATTTATGATTTTGATTTAGTCGTGTACAAGTATACCAATGGCACGGTTTCATCACTGTTCACTGTATCAATCACTGTCACGAATGTTCACTTTCCATTGGTGTACTAGTCACTCCTAAACCAACATCAATCATGCACGATAATGCAATGTCCACTGAATACTAACACTCACTAACACTATGTATATGGCAAATGGGGTAAGATATGTGTATGTATGCCATTAACAAGCCAAGTATGTTATGAACCAATATGCACGTCATTAGCTTACAAAATTTGCATAAATTCATATGTTCGGAATTCAACAAAATTATACAAATACAATAAATAGCACACTCTGTCAGCAGTTCATCAAAATTAGTTTCAGTTCGATCGGGTTTCCGGTGTTCAAGTTACAGCCGTTTCATTTTAAGTGCTCGCGGCTGGAAATTCAGTTTCTGAACTGAACGTCCGTTTCGCGACACAAATTTCACCCAGTTGGATTCAGAATTTAGCGACACTACAGTTGAATAAAATCTAGGGTTTTCAATAGGGTATTCAACTCAATAGACGGATCTTCAATCGCGTCTGTACGTCAAAAGTTATACACTGTTTAACATTAGTATGTCACTTCTGAATCTGTTCTGGACTGTTATACGTCCTGCCCTTTTTATTTATAAATTAAATAGCAAACGACCATGAAACAGAATGAAACCACTTGCGTTATTTAGCTAACATATTCAACTTTAATAAGATGCAGAGTTCCGCAACATACGAGTTCAGAAAACCAAGTGGTACACGTTACGGAACAGTAAACAGTAATCAGAGTCGCTCTGGACTGCAGTCCAGGGTCGCACTCCGATCCAAATATCGTCACAATTTCAGTACAGAAACCATTAGAAACTTGCATAGGGTTAAATTTCTTACAGTCGGCTTCGATTTAAGCCCTCGAACACATCATTCCAGTATGTACATAATTTATGATGATTTTATCAATTTTCAGATATGGGAAATTTCTAGTTTTACGGGTATATTTGGGGGTATTCATTTTAGTCACTAACAGTCGTATTTTCCAGTGAGATTTCTACAAGATATTCATCACTACATGGGCCAGTATAGACAATCTAATTCCGTCAAATTAGGTGAGTATTTTTATTGGGATCATGCATCGAACACGTACGTCGTTTAATTTTATCGGGAATTGTAATTTCATAACTTATATATTTGAGTTTGTAACACGAGTAAATTAGCATGTAGCAAGTAAAATACTTGCCTGAAAATGTTTCGTGGATGCACGACGGTGGTAACGTCACGAACGTGCGATGAACGGCGTGAATTGGTTTGCACGGCCTTGGCTCGCGATACGGGTTTGACGTCGGAGCTGCCCGGAGACGTTTCACGGTCACTGGAAGCTGAGGGGGTGCTCAGTGGTCCTCTGCGAGTGCGCTGGGGTCGATGACGATCGGCGGCGGCGCTCCGGTGATGAGTAACAGGGTGTCGGGTTGTGTGTGTGGGTTCTTGGGTTTTGGAAAGAAGTAGAGAGAGAGATCGGGCCTGGGGCTGGTTGTGAAGATGATGATGCTTGGGAGAAGAGGGTGTAGATGTCGACGATGTGGTGGGGAGATCGCCGGCGTGAGGGTGTAGGGTGGTGGTCGAATGGGTGCAGAGAAGTTTGGGTGTGTAGGGGGTTGGGTGTGCAGGGCTTCTCAGCTGATGGAGGAGGAGATGTAGAGGGCGAGGGGGATGAATGAGGGGTTGAAGTCGTCGTCGTCGACGGCGAGAGTGGTGGGTGATGAAAGCAGTGGCTGCGGGAGTGGGTGTTTGAGAGAGAGGTGAGGAATTTTGAGAGTGAGAGAGAAGTGAGGGTGTGAGGGAGATAGGGGAGACGAGGGGAGGAGATTGAGGGGATCGCGAGGGGGTAACGGCAAGGCGTGGGCGTGGGCATGGGCGTGGGCGTGAGGTGCGGCAAAGGGAGTGGGTCGGGGAAAGTTACCGTTGGGGAAGAAGAAGGAAATAGAGGCGGGTCAGGTCGGGTCAGGAGGCGCGGGTTGGGTTGGGTGAAGGCTTGAAGAGCTTGGGCCGGAAAAATAGGGGTTTTATGGGTTTAATTTTAATAAAAAGGGAAATGGGCTGAGGAAGTTGTGGCTAGGCCGAGACTTAAAATTAAATCCTATTTTATTTTTAACGTGGGCTGAGGAGTGAGACGGGCTAGCGGCTAAGAGTTCGGTTTTAAATTTTTAAGAGGGAAATTGATTTATTTTGTAGGGGAGAAATTTGGGTAGGCCGGCAGGGAAAATAAAAATGGGGAATTTGGGAATGGGCTGGGTAAGTATATTGGTTTAATTAATAAGTGATTGGGCTGGGAAAAGAAATGTGTATATGGTTTGGTTTTAAATTTAGGTTTCGTCTTGGTGTATATATATTAAAATATTTTGGTTTTAGTTTTGGCTTTTAGGGTTTGGAAAATTTTACATATTGGAATTTAAGCAACCACTTTCCTATAAAATTTTACGAGGGAAAAGAAAAGGAAAGCTTAGGGATTTAGAAAAATAGAAAACTTTTATTAAGATGGGAACGTGGATTTACATCATACTTCCCTTACAAAAATTTCGTCCTCGAAATTTAACAAAGGATACAATGAAACAAGGTACTAAACAAAGAGATATGGATAACGATCACGGATATCTTCCTCCCGCTCCCAGGTGGATTCTCCTGGGGAACGACCACCCTAAGACACTCGGACTAACGGAATGACCTTATTCTTCAGCACTTTCTCTCTGCGGTCGAGGATGGTAGTGGGCTGCTCCTCATATGATAGATCGTTACCCAAAACTAGCTCCGAATAGTCCAGGATATGGCTCTCATCCCGATCATAACGCCGCAACTGTGACACGTGGAAGGTATTGTGCACACTGGCTAGCGAGGGAGGCAAGGCAAGTCGGTAGGCCACCTCTCCTACTCGCTCTAGCACCTCAAAAGGTCCGATGAAACGGGGACTGAGCTTTCCCCGACCTCCGAACCTGATAACTCCACGGGTTGGGGAAATCTTCAAGAACACGTGATCTCCGACTTCGAATTCTAGTGCCCTTCTGCTGGTATCTGCCCAACTCTTCTGTCGATCCTGAGCCGTCTTAATACGCTGCCTGATCATTTGGACCTTATCGACTGTCTGAACAATGAGCTCGGGACCCAATAATCTTCGCTCTCCCACATCATCCCAACACACTGGGGATCGACACTTCCACCCGTAAAGCGCTTCGAAAGGAGCCATCTGGATGCTAGCCTGATAACTGTTGTTGTAAGAAAACTCGACTAGATGCAGATGGTCCTCCCTCGAACCCTGAAAGTCCAACATACAAGCTCTCAACATATCCTCGAGCGTCTGAATCGTACGCTCGGATTGTCCATCCGTCTGCGGGTGATAAGCTGTGCTGAATTTGAGGCGGGTACCCAAACTCTCCTGTAAGCTTCTCCAAAAGTGCGACACGAATCTGGTGTCCCGATCTGACACAATGCTGACTGGAACACCGTGAAGTCGCACAATATCCTGCATATATCTCTCTGCCAGTGACTCCGTCGACTGTCCCACTCGGAATGGTATGAAGTGTGCAGCTTTCGTGAGGCGATCGACGATAACCCAAATGGCGTTATTGCCCCAAGGGCTCCGTGGTAAGGCCGTCATGAAATCCATGGTAATGTGCTCCCACTTCCATTCTGGTATCGGCAGTGGTTGTAACAATCCCGCTGTCCTCTGATGCTCCGCCTTCACCTGCTGGCATAACAAGCACCTGGATACGAACCTCGCAATTTCCCGCTTCATTCCGTTCCACCAAAAGTGCTGCTTTAGGTCCTGATACATTTTTGTACCTCCCGGATGCACAGAATAAGCTGAACTATGCGCTTCAGCCAGTACTTCTTCTCGGACATCTCCCTTGGGTACGCAGAGTCTGCTACCGAATCTCAGAGAGCCATCTTCATGTATGATCAAATCCGTTCTCATCCCGGCTTCCACTTGTGCTCTGAACTTTTGCAATCGGGGATCATCCGCTTGTGCAGCCTTGATGCGATCCACCAGGGAAGACTGCACCTGTAGTTGCCAAAGTTGACCGAGTGAGCCCGGTGTAACGACTTCAAGCTCGAGTCTTTGGAAGTCCTCAATAATGCTCCTCTGACCGGTCAACCTCATGACCGCTGGCTTGCGACTGAGTGCATCTGGTACAACATTCACCATCCCCGGGTGATACTGAAGGTCCAAGTCATAATCTGCCATCAGCTCTAGCCATCGGCGCTGTCTCATATTTAGCTCATTCTGAGTGAAAACGTACTTCAAATTTTTGTGATCCGTGTACACCTCTACTTTCTCGCCCAATAGGTAGTGCCTCCAAATCTTCAACGCAAAAACTACCGCAGCTAACTCCAAGTCATGCGTAGGATAGTTCTTCTCGTGATTTCTCAGTTGTCGAGAGGCGTAAGCAACCACTCGGTCGTGCTGCATCAGAACACAGCCTAAAACCTTCCCTGAGGCATCACTGTGTATCACCAACCCACAAGAATCATCTGGTACTGTAAGAATAGGCGCCGTGGTTAACTTCTGCTTCATCTTGTCAAATGCCTGAGTGCACTCCTCTGTCCACGCAAACGATACATCCTTCCGTGTCAGCCTCGTCAATGGTTCAGCGATTCTTGAGAAGTCTTGGACGAATCTCCGATAATAACCTGCCAATCCTAGAAAACTCCTGATCTCGGCCACTGACTTCGGCGTTGGCCAATCTCTGACAGATTCTATCTTTGCCGGGTCCACCGAGATGCCTTCGCCCGAAACAATATGTCCCAAAAACTGAACCTTGTCGAGCCAGAATTCACACTTGCTTAGCTTCGCATACAGCTTCTCTTCCCAAAGAATTTGTAGAACCGTGCGCAAATGTTCAGCATGCTTTTCCCGGGTCTTCGAGTAGACAAGTATGTCATCGATAAACACAACGACAAACGTGTCCAAGTACTTCGCAAACACCCTGTTCATCAAGTCCATGAATATTGCTGGGGCATTGGTAACACCGAACGGCATCACAAGGAACTCGTAATGTCCGTATCGGGTCCTGAAAGCCGTCTTGCATATATCCTCGGCTGCTACTTTGATTTGATGATATCCAGAACGGAGGTCCAACTTCGAGAATACCTTGGCCCCACTTAACTGATCGAATAAGTCGTCGATGCGTGGGATTGGGTACTTGTTCTTTATTGTGGCCTTGTTCAGCTCCCGATAATCTATACACATTCGCAGCGATCCATCCTTCTTCTTTACTAACAGAACTGGTGCACCCCACGGTGAAGCGCTAGGCCGAATAAATCCCTTCTCCAATAGCTCTTCAATTTGCTTCTTCAACTCCGCCAACTCAACTGGTGCCATTCTGTATGGAGCCTTGGATACTGGGGCCGTACTTGGAGTCAAATCGATCGAGAACTCCAAGATGCGAGGAGGTGGTAGACCTGGTAGATCTTCAGGAAATACGTCCAGAAAGTCCCGAACAATCTCTGGGGCTGGGCTCTCATCAATCTCCATAGCTGTCAGCTCCTTGGGCTTGGCTCTGTACTTGGCTGGCTCTAAAGATTCGCTTCCGCCCTCGAAAACAAACTCCGGGTGATTGGGAATGCGGAAAATCACATTCCTTGCACGGCAATCGATAACTGCATGGAAGGTACTCATCCAATCCATCCCGAGAATTGCGTCATAACTGCCTGTCCTAATCAGAAGGAAATTCGCATAGAATTCCCTGCCACACACTACAACCGGACATGATCTACATTCTCGACTAGATATTATTATACCATTACCCGTATGTATCTCCCAGCCCTTGGTTAGTGGTTCATGTGGTATGGAGTGTGTATCAGCAAAATGTTCAGACAAGAAACAGTGCGATGCTCCAGAATCAAATAGTACTCTAGCTGGTAAGGAATATACGAGTAGAGTACCTGTAACAACGTCTCCTGACGCCTCTGCCTGCTCGGCGGTCAAGGTGAAAGCCCGTCCCTGACCGCGTCCTGTAAAGGGTTGCCTCTGCTCTTGTGGCCTCTGCTGCGATGGTCCAGAACCTTCCTGTATCTCTGCTCGCTCAGGGCAACCGCTAATCCTGTGCTGACTGGATCCGCAAATCAAGCACTGTCCCTTGGCACGGCGACAGTCCTTCTGGGTATGCCCAGCTCTACCGCAGTAGCCGCAAACTACGTTCTGTCTCTGGGGGCGATGCTGTGGCATGAACGGGCGCTTCATTTGTGTCGTTCCAGGCCTGTGAACCGGTATGGCTCCTCGAGAAGGTGCATGGGTACGTGCTGGAACAACTGGGGGTTTCCTGAACTTGTTGATCAATTGCTCCTGAATTCTCGCCGCGTTGAGTACCTGTGCGAAAGTCTGCAACTCCAGTGATGCAATCAACTGCTGCAACTCGAAATCAAGCCCCTGTAAGAAGCGTCTGGCCCTGGTGGCCTCTGAGGCGACCATGTATGGAGCAAAACGGCTCAGAAGGTTGAACTCTGCCGCATATACGTCCACGGGGCGTCCATTCTTCCTCAATAGAATAAACCTTTCCTCCATCTCTGCCTTGGCTGTGGAAGGAAAATAATGATCTAGGAAGCACTCCTTAAATTTGCCCCATTCAAACGGCCCGTCCAGCCTGCTTTCTTCCACTGACCACCATGTACGGGCTTCATCTTCCAATTGGATCTTTATCACGTCCACCCTATCTTCCTATGGAACCCTAGCGGCTGTCAGTAAGTTCTCCATGTTCACCAGCCATTGCTCGGCCTCAAGGGGTTCAACTAGCCCTGTGAATGCAGCTGGATGCAACCGTCAGAAATCTGATACGGTACCAGCCTTAGCATGATAGACTGGTGGGGTAGCGCCCTCGGGGGCGGTAATGAGTGCGGAGGGTCCTCCTGCAGCGGTAATCACCCTGAGTCCCTCAGCGAGTAAGTCTGTCTTCCTCTCCTGAGCTTCCGCGAGAAAGGTCAGTGCACTAAGTATTCTTTCCGTGCGGTCCTGAGAGCTGGAGTCCGAGGAGGGGTCGTTCGGGGACGTCATATCTCTGGAAGATTCAAAAGGATAAGATCAGATTCAAGGATGAAAATCAAGAGTAGTGAAACGAAAATAACGTAATACAGTATAGTTAATGTTATCCCTTGATACTAAACACGGCTCTGATACCAACTAAACCATGTCACGCCCCGCTTCCCAAAATACGGAAAACGAGGGATGACTAGGCCAGCCATGCTCCTACGGTCAAGGAATAATCCCGCCGTAGTCACACTTCGGCTTCTAGCATTACATGGTAATCAGTAAATAAAGTACAGTAGTAAAGGAATTGCATCATTAAATTATTACATTAAATCCATTGTTCACAAATTACAAATAAACATGAAGAGTTACTAACCAAGCTCAATTACACGATCTCTTTTATGGAAAGCAGTAAAGAAAGAAAAGTACTCCAGACTAGACCTCCGTGAGCTCGAAAGATAAATCTGTCTCCTGCGCTGGTTCTCCCATGGAATCTGAGCATGCATACTCAGGTCGTCAGAGCGACACAATAGCAATATTATTATAATAAGGTGAAACAGGTAAATGAGGTAATAAAAGTGAAAGTACAATGCGAGTAATCACTATGTCACTATATGATGCAAAGTATGATCTTTGTCCCTATCAGTCTCTAGGTCATGTTTGCAATCGCATAGTGGAAAGGAGGATCATGTTTAACAGAAGTCTCGTACATACCCGAGACAACGGCCCACATGCCCGGGACATAACCCTATCAGCCGGATCGCTAGATCCTACCTAATATATATATCACTGCTCGAATGATCATCCTCTAAAAAACGGTCCCGCTAAATACGATTCTCTTTAAACTTCGATTTCCCCTTTATCCCCAGGTTTACACTATTTATGATTTTGATTTAGTCATGTACAAGTATACCAATGGCACGGTTTTATCACTGTTCACTGTATCAATCACTGTCACGAATGTTCACTTTCCATTGGTGTACTCGTCACTCCTAAACCAACATCAATCACGCACGATAATGCAATGCCCACTGAACACTAACACTCACTAACACTATGTATATGGCAAATGGGGTAAGATATGTGTATGTATGCCATTAACAAGCCAAGTATGTTATGAACCAATATGCACGTCATTAACTTACAAAATTTGCATAAATTCATATGTTCGGAATTCAACGAAATGATACAAATACAATAAATAGCACACTTTGTCAGCAGTTCATCAAAATTAGTTTCAGTTTGATCGGGTTTCCGGTGTTCAAGTTACAGTCGTTTCATTTTAAGTGCTAGCGGCTGGAAATTCAGTTTCTGAACTGAACGTCCGTTTCACGACACGAATTTCACCCAGTTGGGTTCAGAATTTAGTGACGCTACAGTTGAATAAAATCTAGGGTTTTCAATAGGGTATTCAACGCAATAGATGTATCTTCAATCGCATCTGTATGTCGAAAGTTATACACTGTTTAACATTAGTATGTCACTTCTGAATCTGTTCTGGACTGTTATACGTCCTGACCTTTTTATTTATTAATTAAATAGAAAACGACCATGAAACGGAATGAAACCACTTGCGTTATTTAGCTAACAGATTCACCTTTAATAATATACAGAGTTCCGCAACATACGAATTCAGAAAACCAAGTGGTACACGTTACGGAACAGTAAATAGTAATCAGAGTCGCTCTGGACTGCAGTCCAGGGTCGCACTCCGATCCAAATATCGTCACAATTTCAGTATAGAAACCATTAGAAACTTGCATAGGGTTAAATTTCTTAGAGTCGGCTTCGATTTAAGCCCTCGAACGCATCATTCCAGTATGTACATAATTTATGATGATTTTATCAATTTTCAGATACGGGAAATTTCTAGTTTTACGGGTATATTTGGGGGTATTCATTTTAGTCACTAACAGTCGTATTTTCCAGTGAGATTTCTACAAGATATTCATCACTACATAGGCCAGCATAGACAATCTAATTCCGTCAAATTAGGTGAGTATTTTCATTGGGATCATGCATCGAACACGTACGTCGTTTAATTTTATCGGGAATTGTAATTTCATAACTTATATATTTGAGTTTGTAACACGAGTAAATTAGCATGTAGCAAGTAAAATACTTGTCTGGAAACGTTTTGTGGATGCACGACGGTGGTAACGTCACGAACGTGTGACGAACGGCGTGAATTGGTTTGCACGGCCTTGGCTCGCGATACGGGTTTGACGTCGGAGCTGCCCGGAGACGTTTCACGGTCACTGGAAGCTGAGGGGGTGCTCAGTGGTCCTCTGCGAGTGCGCTGGGGTCGACGACGATCGGCGGCGGCGCTCCGGCGATGAGTAACAGGGTGTCGGGTTGTGTGTGTGGGTTCTTGGGTTTTGGAAAGAAGTAGAGAGAGAGATCGGGCCTGGGGCTGGTTGTGAAGATGATGATGCTGGGGAGAAGATGGTGTAGATGTCGACGACGTGGTGGGGAGATCGCCGGTGTGAGGGTGTAGGGTGGTGGTCGAATGGGTGCAGAGAAGTTTGGGTGTGTAGGGGGTTGGGTGTGCAGGGCTTCTCAGCTGATGGAGGAGGAGATGTAGAGGGCGAGGGGGATGAATGAGGGGTTGAAGTCATCGTCGTCGACGGCGAGAGTGGTGGGTGATGAAAGCAGTGGCTGCGGGAGTGGGTGTTTGAGAGAGAGGTGAGGAATTTTGAGAGTGAGAGAGAAGTGAGGGTGTGAGGGAGATAGGGGAGGCGAGGGGAGGAGATTGAGGGGATCGCGAGGGGGTAACGGCAAGGCGTGGGCGTGGGCGTGGGCGTGGGCGTGAGGTGCGGCGAAGGGAGTGGGTCGGGGAAAGTTACCGTTGGGGAAGAAGAAGGAAATAGAGGCGGGTCGGGTCGGGTCAGGAGGCACGGGTTGGGTTGGGTGAAGGCTTGAAGAGCTTGGGCCGGAAAAATAGGGGTTTTATGGGTTTAATTTTAATAAAAAGGGAAATGGGCTGAGGAAGTTGTGGCTGGGCCGAGACTTAAAATTAAATCCTATTTTTTTTTAATGTGGGCTGAGGAGGGAGACGGGATGGCGGCTAAGAGTTGGGTTTTAAATTTTTAAGAGGGAAATTGATTTATTTTGTAGGGGAGAAATTTGGGTGGGCCGGCAAGGAAAATAAAATTGGGGAATTTGGGAATGGGCTGGGGGTTTAAGTATATTGGTTTAATTAATAAGTGATTGGGCTGGGAAAAGAAATGTGTATATGGTTTGGTTTTAAATTTAGGTTTGGTCTTGGTGTATATTTATTAAAATATTTTGGTTTTAGTTTTGGCTTTTAGGGTTTGGAAAATTTTACATATTGGAATTTAAGCAACCACTTTCCTACAAAATTTTACGAGGGAAAAGAAAAGGAAGGCTCGGGGATTTAGAAAAATAGAAAACTTTTATTAAGATGGGAACAGAGATTTACAACTTTATCATACTAGTTTGTATATTACTTGATGGAAGCTTGGGATATTCACAGTTGTATAGACAATCTTGCTCGAAATGGTAGTATGCTACTTGGTTTGTTTCTACTTTAATGTGTGCATGTGTTTCTTTTAGCATATCGCCTATACACATTAGTGGAGCCCTTAGGATCTTTGCTTGATTACCAGCATTGCGATGGCAGTCACACTAGTGGGGGCTGGGTAATCTACAAGCACATCCTTATACAGGTCCCTAGTCGTTGGACTATCGAGACAGGGCATCGATACTCCGGAGTAGACCAGCGTATGCGCTTCTCATCCCAGCAGGGGAGATGGTCTGTCCCACAGCCATTAGTACGTCGTACTTGAGATAGTATGCGGGTGCTCGTTAGGTTACGAGTACACTGGACAGGACTCGTCGGGAACTGTTGGTTGGTACTATACCTATCGTCAGTTATCAGTTCCCGGGTGACATGAGTACAGCTTAGTCCGCTGACTTGACACTGTCACTTCGCCTCGAGTGTGTTCCCACTGTTCTTAGATTGCTACCCTACCACGGCTCAAATGAGTCATGCAAACAGGTAGCAGTTGGGTGCAGTCCCGAAGCACTTGGAGGCAGTGACGGTTAGATAGGATTCGTCTCTCCCGGTATTGGGGGTTGATATCGCGCTGTGTCTAGGAGAGCCATTACACGAAGTCCCTTGCCAGGGCAAGCGAGATATACCGGTAGGTTTTCCATTGTTATCTCAGGGTGTTCTGGGCTACACTCCGACATGACTTGTACCGCTATTAGGGGACTAACGTTGACCGCCCCCTAGGCCCGCCATGCGATATTCTCAGACGAACAGACCGGACTGTACGGAGATTGTCACATTCAGGCTCAGTAGGAGTTCGGATGGGTTTACCTCATCAGTCTTCTTATCGGCATCTACCTTGCTAGTACCGCTTGCGGCCTGTGGTTAAACCCACTGCCAGCATAGCGTCGAGTCTTTAAAGTCCCACACAGAGGGCTATTCGCCTTTGGGCAAAACAGAGTAGAGGTCGCATGGTTTTGCGACGGGGTTCGTTCACATCCGCGCACTTGTGCACGTTTGGTGTCCGGGCAGTTATTACTAGCGGTCTTTGGTTTAAGCCAGATCCTAGTATTCGTTTTGGGATTGGTTTTTTCTCATTGTATTCGTGTTCCTCGGAACACGGGTGCGGGTGTGTATGCACGGTTGACAGAGGCAGAGGATTCTCATTAGGGTTGCTGACCGTTGACTTTTTCCAAACCCTAATGAGAATGAGAAATATGATTAATAATATTAATTAAGGATAATTGTACCATGGTTAGGGTTGTTGACCATTTGACTTTTGTTGACTTGTTGACTTTGTTGACCGGTTGACCATTGTGGACTTGTTGACCATCATCATTTCATTTCAAAGATGCTTCTTATTTCTTGCAAGTGCACTAAATGATGAAATGATAATGGTCATTCATAAACTAACCATCACAATTTCTTAATTATTATTATTATTATCATTATTCTTATTTTGAGAGCATGGTTGTAAAAAAGGCTATCTCATTCTCACTTGCTCACTCTCTCTCATCCAAAGCTCATCCTCTTCCTCTCTCTCAAAGCTCTCATCTCTCATGTGTTGAGAACCATGAGCTCTTGAGATAAAACCTTCAAAACTTCACTCTACTCATTCTAGAGTTCTAGGTTTAGCAAGCCAAGCACTTTAGTTACCTCTAGGTTGAGGTAGGAACTCAAGGTAGAGGCCTTCGGGTGATCCTTCTTCGACAAAGAGAAGACTACGAGGAGGAGCCGTTCAAACCACTTCAAGGAGCAAGAAGAGAAGGAGTTCAAGACCTAGGTATAACCTTCTAACCGAGTAGCTAAACTTATAGTTAGTTTGCTAGGTTTTTGTTTAGCAAAGATCCTCTTTTCTAGTCCATGTTACCTTGTATCAAAAATCGTTTTTTACCTATTCCGCCTCCCCGTAAGAACCGGGGTGGGTAACGTGGACTTACAGTGGTATCAGAGCCTAGCTAAACAACAACTAGCATGTTATCAAAGTATTTAGAATTTCGATCTAAGAAAAAATCGCAAAACACGTCAAAATCCTCATGTTTCTGCCGATTTTTAAAACTGCTCTAAAAATAATTCCACACATCTTAAAAATCCCTGCAGGGTTTTCTGGGAACACACAAGAAAAACGAGACCACGATTTGACCAGACCGCCGCGGAAGTGCGGCGAAACCATGCGTTTCGCCGCGGATCTGCAGCCGAGTCAACTCGGTCGCGACTCGGATTTATTGCAGTGTTCTTATTTTGACGTTTTGTGATTTTTAAAATATTTTGTTTCTGCCCAGAATTTCCAGAGAACAAAGTTGTGTTTGGGGTAGTTACAAATTGGTGTTTTGATCGAAGTTCTACAAACTTTTGCTAAATGGTTATATCTGTAATGTGATATATGCACTGAACGTCAACTAATCGCTATACGTCGATTAGTGGGGGTTGTGCATATCTGTGATCTGTAATGTTGTTGGATTGTGTATATGAACTTGTTGGATTGTCGCGGATGAATAGACGGGGGTTGTGAGATGAGAGTTTTCTTTATCTCTCATTTGATGTAATATGTAAATTGATGTAATATTATTTTTTTGGCCGCACATCCGGGATGAGCTTGTAGCCGCCATTGTATATTATTTCTTTTACTGTTTTTGCTCCTAAGATAGACCCAAGGTGGGGTGCACAAATTACCGGGTACTTTGAAGTGCCGAGTGGCCTACTCACGTTGTTGAGGGAGGTTGCTTCACTTCAGGTACTTGGCGGGTAGTTTGCCGCACCCGTAGGGGTCTAAGGTGGGGTTTGGCTATTCATCGCGACCGTGTAATCCGTCTTTCGTTGCAGGCTCGAACGAAACACGGATTCCTAGCATATCCAATGTGTTCATCTGTGATCTGGAATGGCTATCATTGCATATGACGAATGTATATATCTATATATGATATCTAGTAGGTGTTGCTTATGTTTTGCATCCGCGCTAGTCCAGCCCCCGCTCTGTCGTTAGTTAAGTAACCTAACGGGTGATGACGGGGCCCCGTGGCGAATGCGGATGGCATAAGCGTACGTCATATTTTCGTTGTTTTCTGCAATGGTAGGATTAATTGATAGGACGCATTAAATTAATGCAAGAAAATAAACCAAAGCTGAATCGTTGGAACAATTTCAAAACCACTCGGTTTCTTTTCAAAACAGAAAACTTTTAAAACGCGGAGCTTGAACCACTCCTTTTAAAAGCTATCACGTTCCTTCGATTATATCAAGTTCACTACGTTCACGGTTTTGCCAAAACCATTCGTAGCCCTCCGTCATTTCATATGGATAGTCAATAGTATTCAAGCTGTGTTTGTTGGCCAAAGTCAAGGCATAGTGATTGGTAGCTATTGGATATTCATATGCAGCATAGATAGATGCGTTGGTTTGGGACAGTCGTACTGCCTTGTTGGCCAAAGTCAAGGATAGGTACGAGTGGGTTCAAATTAACTTGGTAAATGACGGGTAGAACTTGACATGTGACTTATGATTTGTTGGCCAAAGTCAAGGTCATAAGAGCATGGGGAAAAAATCCACATCGGGAGTTTCTAAAGAAACCGAAACTTACTAGTGCTGCATACCATTTGGAGTGTGATGATTCTGGTAGGATTCCTTCAGTTTTATCACACAATGATATTTGGATCCCGATCCTACTGTGAGTATATGCTACTCCTCGGGAACTTTCCCACTTAACGATCAATGCTATAAACCAAGTAGGTATCTAGAAAGGTGTTAGCGGGGCTACGCCCACAGGGAAAAGAGGTTATTTAATTAAGGAACTTTGCGAAAGCGTCGTAAAACCTCCCTCGAAGTACCAACACTGGCCTGGCTGAACGGTTAAGCAAGTATTGTACGGTGAGATTGATCCCGACTAATTCTTCTTTTTTGGTTTGAGGAAGGATTCGAGAAACAGTGGGAGCCATCCTATTTAGACAAACTGAAAACCACTCTAAACTTGCAAGAGCATCATGCTAAAGTGTTTCTTCTCTCTCTCCTAATTGCAGCGACCAAATATCATGACCGGACTTAAGTTACTACTAGATAAAAATATACTGACAGGGCCAAACTACAAAGATTGGCTCAGGAATGTCAAAATGGCAATCACTTATGACAAGTTGGGATATCTCCTTACCACCAAAGCTCCCCCTGTCCCAGGTCCCAAATCCAGCGTCGCGGATAAGGAAATCCGTAAGACCTGGGAGATTGACTGCGCGAAGGCCAAGTGCCTCGTGCTTGCCTCTATGGACAATGAACATCAGAGGAGGCATGAGAATATGGACCTTGAATCCATATTTCTCCATAATAAGGAACTATATGGAGAGCAATCCCGTATCGCCAGATACGAAGTCTCAAAAAAGTTGTTTTCGGCGAGATTGGCCGTCGGATTATCGGTAGCGGAACACGTGCTTAAGATGATTGGCTTTATTGAAGAGCTCGCGGACCTCGGGATCACGTTAGAGAACGAGCTCTATACTGACTTGATTCTCCAGTCCCTTCCTTCCACTTACGCCCAGTTTATCCTGAACTTCAAGTTGCAAGAAAAAGAAGTTGAACTTCCGGAACTCCTCAACATGTTGAGGAGTGCAGAGGGCCCTTACAGAAAGTAAGGGAAGCATCCACTTTGTCTGTTGGAGGACCTTCCTCTTCTAGGTCCAAGGCGAAAGCCAAGGGAAAGAAGAAGAAGACCCCCACCAAACCAAGGGGCGGTGTTAGTAAAGTGGAAGCCAAAGGAAAGGCAAAGGTAGCAAAGGTAGTGGGACAGCTTGTGGGAAAGGAAGAGTGCTTTTACTGTCATAAGAAAAGACACTGGAAGAAAGATTGCAGGGCTTGGAAATCCAAGAACCAGGACCCGAAGCAAGTTGTGGCTTCGGTTTCAGGTGTGTATGTTATTGAAAAATGTCTATCAGTAAACTCTACTTCCTGGGTATTGGATACCGGATCAGGATCTCATATCTATAATTCTTTGCAGGCACTGAGAAAGCGTAGAGTTTTGAAGGCAGGTGATATGACCTTCAGAGTTGCAAACGGAGCTGGCATGGATGCTGAGTCCGTGGGGGACTATCACTTGGGATTGTCAGATGGACATGTTTTAGTTTTGCGTGACTGTTATTTTGTACCCAGTGCGACTTGTAATATCATATATGTATCTTTAATGTCTAAAGAAGGTTATGATTTTGCATTTGTAAGCGATGTTGTAAACATTCACCTTAATCATGTTCTGATTGGGTCGGGTACATTAAGCAACGGTATATACGTTTTGAACCAACTACAGATTTTCAATGTCCAGAATACACACAAAAGAAAGTCTCCAGAAATAAATCATGCTTTCTTATGGCATTGTAGACTGGGTCAGATCAATGAGACAAGGTTAACTAAGTTGCATAAAGAAGGATATTTGGATCCGTTCGAATATCAATCATATGCAACTTGTCAATCATGTCTCAAAGGAAAGATGACAAAGACTCCGTTCACTGGACACGGAGTAAGAGCGAGCGAGCTCTTGGGACTCGTACACAGCGATCTGTGCGGTCCAATGTCTACACATGCGCGAAGCAGTTATTCTTACTTCATTACTTTTACGGATGACTTTTCAAGGTACGGATATGTCTTCTTAATGAAACATAAATCTGAAGCCTTTGAAAAATTCCAGGAATACAAGAATGAAGTAGAAAAACAAACAGGCAAAAGTCTCAAGACACTGAGATCTGATCGAGGTGGTGAATACTTGAGTGCCGAGTTCCTGGGTTACCTAAAAGAGAATGGAATTCTCTCTCAACTTACTCCTTCATACACTCCACAACCTAATGGTGTATTAGAGAGACGGAACCGAACCCTATTGGATATGGTACGTTCCATGATGAGTAACGCTGAGTTGCCGCGATCATTCTGGGGATATGCACTATAATCAGCTGCATACCTTTTGAACCGAGTTCCAACTAAGACAGTGCCTACCACACCATATCAGATGTGGAGTGGGAAGAAACCCTATCTTAAGCACATTAAGACATGGGGATGTCCAGCTTTTGTCAAAAAGCAGCATGCGGATAAGCTCGAGGCACGCTCAGTACAGTGCAAGTTTGGAACTCCAAGAGATATTTCTTCTATTGCGCAGAGGAACAAAAGGTTTTTGTTTCTCGTCATGCCTGCTTCTTGGAAACTGAATTTTTGGAAAATCAGATAAGTGGGAGCGAAATAGAACTGGAAGAAATTCCAGAACCACAAGCTATTACTGAAGGCTTAGTAGAACCAGAAGGTTCGAAAGAACATGACATTCCTGCGCCGCTCCGCAGAAGTAGTAGGCAGTCTCATCTATCCGAGAGATACTACGGTTTTCTCATAGACGGGGATAGAGATGATTGCATCATTGATAATGATGAGCCGACTAGCTTCCAGCAGGCCATTCAGAGCACTGACTCGGTAAAATGGCTGGATGCAATGCGGACCGAAATGGAGTCCATGTACACCAACAAAGTATGGACTTTGGACGTTGCTCCAGAAGGGGTAAAACCCGTAGGCTGCAAATGGATCTTCAAAAGGAAGATTGGTGTAGATGGACAGGTTGAGACCTATAAGACTAGACTTGTTGCAAAGGGTTTTCGTCAACGACTTGGTTTGGAGTATGACAAAACCTTTTCTCCAGTGGCTATGCTCAAATCCATTCGGATCCTTCTTGCCATTGCTGCCTTCCACGATTATGAGATTTGGCAGATGGACGTAAAGACCGCTTTTCTAAATGGAAATTTAGAAGAGTGTGTCTATATGGACCAGCCAGAGGGTTTCATTCAGAGTGGGAGCAGCGGGAAGGTGTGCAAGTTGCTTAAGTCCATTTATGGACTAAAGTAGGCATCGCGGAGTTGGAACATCTGTTTTGATGAGACGATCAAAGAATTTGGCTTTATCAAAAATCCAGATGAACCATGCATCTATAGTAAAATTGTAGCACGAACTTTCGTATTCCTCATTTTATACGTGGATGACATTCTCTTGATAGGAAATGACATTCCTATGCTACAATCTGTCAAAGGGTTCTCGTCACACAGGTTCTCCATGAAAGACCTGGGTGATGCCTCTTACATTCTGGGGATCCGGATCCATCGTGATAGGTCCAAGAGGATATTAGGACTTTCACAGTCCAGGTACATCGACACCATACTGAAAAGATTCAGTATGGAAGATTCCAAGCGCGGTAATTTACGTGCTTGTCACATGATCACCCTCTCCAAAGAGATGTCTCCCAAGACTGATTTGGAAAGGGATCGCATGTCTATTATACCCTACGTATCTGCGATAGGCTCTATAATGTATGCGATATTGTGTACCAGACCAGATGTAGCTTATGCACTGAGTGTGGTAAGCCGGTATCAGTCAAACCCTGGGGAGAAGCACTGGATAGCGGTAAAGAACATTCTGAAGTACCTGAGAAGGACTAAGGACATGTTTTTGGTTTACGGCGGAAAAGACCTTCAGATGGAGGCCTTTGCTAACTCCAGCTTCCAGAGTGACAAGGATGACTCCAAATCCATGTCGGGTTATGTCTTTACCCTCAATGGAGGGGCGGTGTGTTGGAAGAGTTTCAAACAGGAAACCGTTGCTGACTCGACGATGGAAGCGGAATATATCGCTGCATCTGATGCCGCAAAAGAAGTCGTCTGGATGAGGAAGTTCTTGACAGAACTTCAGGTGGTTTCGTCCATTGTTGATCCAATACCTCTGTATTGTGACAACAACGGGGCTATAGCTTTAGCGAAGGAACTCAGGTCCCATCAGAAGTCCAGACACATCTTGAGGCGGTATCACCTGATCAGGAGATCGTGGATCGCCGGAAGATCGAGGTTCGAGGGTTGCTACAGAAGATAACACTGCAGATCCATTCACGAAGGCCTTACCCCAGACTCAGTTCGAGCGGCTCATCGAGATGATAGGTCTTCGATACGCCAGTACATGGCCTTAGCGCAAGTAGGAGATTGTTAGTGTATATGCCCTAGAGTCCATTACTGTATCATACTAGTTTGTATATTACTTGATAGAAGCTTGGGATATTCATAGTTGTATAGATAATCTTGCTCGAAATGGTAGTATGCTACTTGGTTTGTTTCTACTTTAATGTGTGCATGTGTTTCTTTTAGCATATCGCCTATACACATTAGTGGAGCCCTTAGGATCTTTGCTTGATTACCAGCGTTGTGATGGCAGTCACACTAGTGGGGGCTGGGTAATCTACAAGCACATCCTTATACAGGTCCCTAGTCGTTGGACTATCGAGACAGGGCATCGATACTCCGGAGTAGACCAGCGTATGTGCTTCTCATCCCAGCAGGGGAGATGGTCTGTCCCACAGCCATTAGTACGTCGTACTTGAGATAGTATGCGGGTGCTCGTTAGGTTACGAGTACACTGGACATGACTCATCGGGAACTGTTGGTTGGTACTATACCTATCGTCAGTTATCAGTTCCCGGGTGACATGAGTATAGCTTAGTCCGCTGACTTGACACTGTCACTTCGCCTCGAGTGTGTTCCTACTGTTCTTAGATTGCTACCCTACCACGGCTCAAATGAGTCGTGCAAACAGGTACCAGTTGGGTGCAGTCCCGAAGCACTTGGAGGCAGTGACGGTTAGACAGGATTCGTCTCTCCCGGTATTGGGGGTTGATATCGCGCTGTGTCTAGGAGAGCCATTACACGAAGTCCCTGGACAGGGAAAGCGAGATATACTTGTAGGTTTTCCAGTGTTATCTCAGGGTGTTCTGGGCTACACTCCGACACGACTTGTACCGCTATTAGGGGACTGACGTTTACCGCCCCCTAGTCCCGCCATGCGATATTCTCAGACGAACAGACTGGACTGTACGGAGATTGTCACATTCAGGCTCAGTAGGAGTTCGGATGGGTTCACCTCATCAGTCTTCTTATCGGCATCTACCTGGGGACCGTTACGTACAGCTAGTACCGCTTGCAGCCTGTGGTTAAACCCACTGCCAGCGTAGTGTCGAGTCTTTAGAGTCCCACACAGAGGGCTATTCGCCTTTGGGCAAAACAGAGTAGAGGTCGCATGGTTTTGCGACGGGGTTCGTTCACATCCGCGCACTTGTGCACGTTTTGTGTCCGGGAAGTTATTACTAGCGGGCTTTGGTTTAAGCCAGATCCTAGTATTCGTTTTGGGATTGGTTTTATCTCATTGTATTCGTGTTCCTCGGAACACGGGTGCGGGTGTGTATGCATAGTTGACAGAGGCAGAGGATTCTCATTAGGGTTGTTGACCGTTGACTTTTTCCAAACCCTAATGAGAATGAGAAATATTATTAATAATATTAATTAAGGATAATTGTGCCATGGTTAGGGTTGTTGACCATTTGACTTTTGTTGACTTGTTGACTTTGTTGACCGGTTGACCATTGTGGACTTGTTGACCATCATCATTTCATTTCAAAGATGCTTCTTGTTTCTTGCAAATGCATTAAATGATGAAATGATAATGGTCATTCATAAACTAACCATCACAATTTCTTAATTATTATTATTATTATCATTATTCTTATTTTGAGAGCATGGTTGTAAAAAAGGCTATCTCATTCTCACTTGCTCACTCTCTCTCATCCAAAGCTCATCCTCTTCCTCTCTCTTAAAGCTCTCATCGCTCATGTGTTGAGAACCATGAGCTCTTGAGATAAAACCTTCAAAACTTCACTCTACTCATTCTAGAGTTCTAGGTTTAGCAAGTCAAGCACTTTAGTTACCTCTAGGTTGAGGTAGGAGCTCAAGGTAGAGGCCTTCGGGTGGATCCTTCTTCGACAAAGAGAAGACTACGAGGAGGAGCCGTTCAAACCACTTCAAGGAGCAAGAAGAGAAGGAGTTCAAGACCTAGGTATAACCTTCTAACCGAGTAGCTAAACTTTTAGTTAGTTTGCTAGGTTTTTGTTTAGCAAAGATCCTCTTTTCTAGTCCATGTTACCTTGTATCAAAAATCGTTTTTTACCTATTCCGCCTCCCCGTAAGAACCGGGGTGGGTAACGTGGACTTACATTACCAAGAATCTCAATATCCTCTGAGGAATAAACATGACATACCAATGGTGGTAAATACGAATGAAGCATCCACCAGTCCATAGCTGGCGAAAATACTCGCTCGTCAACACAACACAACGAAAAATCTCAAGAGATTTAAATCCATCTTGAAAACCCTCTGGGTCATAAATGTTGTTTGTGTGGATTTCTATTAGCATTTTGAATGCTTGTTAGGGGTAAGTAATGAATGACGACTAGGTCATCTTCCGTTCATCACTCACTATCTTATGTTCAGAGACCAATGAAAGTTACTCTTACACACTTATTCTATAAATTATGTCCGAAATAACTTTAAAATAATATCTACGAAATTAATGTCCTAAGAGGACTTCAAATTAAAAGTCATGTCCTAAGGGATATCAAAATGCCTTTTATGTCTGAAATGACTTTAAACTACGTAGAGGCAACCCATTGCGGTGCCATCTCTCGCTATAAGACCGAAGAGAAAGCTCATCTTCGAAAGGCTCTCCTGCACAGGGGGAAACAAATACGTTCCGTGAAGTGATGATAACATCAAATTCGCTAAGGATTACATATCAAGTCATTTTGTTTGGGATTTTTGGAGATTGAATGTTTTTTTTGTCACAAGTAACGGATGAAGACAAGGTCTACTCTTCGTTCTTCACTTCTACCCTATATTCAAGCCATAATATTTCTCAACATACGTCCCTAAAAACTCTAAACCTTTTCCTTTATTGTCTCTACCTGACCCCTTATCCTATACACTGTAGCATTAGAGGGTTTCTTAAGGGCAATGCTCGCACAAAAAAATGATGCCGGGTAGGAAAACACACTTTACTACCTAAAGTAGGGTGTTCATAGGGGAGGAAGTAAATTATTCCCCCATCGAAAAATATTGCATATCTTTAGTTTTTGCCGTGACTAAGCTAAAGCACTATTTTTCATCAAATGAAATTCGGTTAATATAAAAAACTAATCCTATAAATATCTCATGAGGTTACCAGTATTTGTTGGACGGCGGCATCAATACTACTCCAATTCGATATACAATATGTACCCCAAAAATCCATTAAGGGTCAAACGCTTGCCGACCTCTTGGCCGCACACTCAGTGCCAGATGATTCACCCCTAATTTATGAACTATCTGGAGAAGATGTTCTTCTTATGGAAGAAAGTGAACCTTATTGGAAATCGTACTTCGACAGTGCATCGTCACTTGAAACAGGAGTACAAAATGATATTCCTAAAGTTAAAGTCGGACTTGGCGTAGTGTTTATCACCCATGCCGGGGGTATCATTAGATAAGACTTTGCAATGATCGAAACTATAACAAATAATGGGGCTGAATACGAAGTCTTTATCATGGGTTTAGAGCTTGCTATCCAGATAGGGATACAAAACCTGCATATTTACGGAGATTCTGTAACGACTCTGAATTTTCTGTACAAAATATTTTCAGTTTAATGTACAGAAGAAAGTATAACAGCCTGGGTACAGGTTATAAATAAATTTTGCTAAATAAAAACAAGAAGCCACTTGTAGCTCACTGGTAAAGCCCTTGCACTGCTGTGACGTAGCCCATGTGTTCGAATCCCATCAGACACATTTATTTTTTTCAGATTTTATTTTTAAACTTTTTGGAAGCCCAAAAATTTACATGTGCAATGCACATAAAAATGAAAAATCTGGAAAAATAAACATGTGTAAAAGGGTATAAATACAGACATAGACACGTGCATACAATCCACCGGCCTATCTCCCACATTCGACCGGCGGTTCTTGCAATGGAGCCGGCGCCGGCAATTCTTTGGTGGCCAAGTGTCCCTGTGCTTTGCACACTTGCCCTTTCCCCTACCCCTAACTCTCCTGCACTGTTTGATTGCTCTGCAATCAAACAAAGACCTTTCAATTCCCCATTTATCCTCTTTTTAATGCATTTTAATTCACTCTTTTAAACCCAAAACCCTAATTCCACACTATAAATTCTATCTCATGCCCTAGACCTTCCTCATTCTGAAAATTCTAGCCAAAACCCTCAAATTTTCTTAAGTAGAAATGGAGTAGAAGTGGAGTTAGCAAGCTATCAACTTCCAGTGAGGTTCGAAACGAATTCCGGCGATCCCACGACGCCACGACAACCTCAACCTCTCCCTTTCTCTTCTTAACAAAATCCAACTGTAAGTCCCTCCCGATCTCTCTTTTTTCCTTTTTGAAATCTCTTTTCAAAACAAACATCGGTAAGTGGAGTTAATACCGATGTCAATTTTCTAAACCTTAAAAACTCACCTTTTTACTTACATATTGTTCATTCAATTTTTACACAATATTTGTAACACTATTATAAGAGTTTAGAATGATTTGTAACCTAGAATTCCATGAAAAATCACTTTAAATTAACTTTTACGCTAAAATACCATGAACTTCATATATTCATCTTTTAGTACTTTTGATAATTATACCTTTAGGAAAAACTCACGGGGTAATGACCTAAACCTCACAAACACACATGGTTTCCATAGCACGATATTCTATGAACGTATTTTGTTGTTACAAATATAATATTTTAAGAAAATACCATTTAGTATAAAAACCCGGTTTTCTTTTCAATTGTATTTCAAAACCCTTTGCAAATAAGCCGCTACAACACTTTTTAGGGGACTCGTTATTGGATGGTGCGGATTATCGCACATCCTTGGGTTAGTAGAGCGAGATGCAGACCTCCTCACGGAGCATTCGGTTTCGAAAGGTTTTAATACGATTTTTAAGAAAAATGAAACTTTCTACTTAATAATAAAATTAATTTTTATAATTATATAAATAATATAGAATACATAGATTTTCAAAATATAATAACCTTATATTTTTCAAAGGAAAGAATTACAAGTTTTATCAAAATACCATCAAGATACCAATATAAGACAAGTTTACAGTAAAATACCATGAACTATTCGAGTTAAGGTAATTATCACTAAAATATCTCAATTCTTAAAATACACATCCATGGAAACCCTAAAGAATATAAATAATTTCTCGATATTATTTTGAACTATAATAAAAATATTTTTCATAAAACCCCCTCGAGCTATATAAAACACTGTTAAGGACTTTAGTGAATATAGGTTTAAGCGGGATCAATTCTCTTGAGCTCCAGGGAGCCGGAGAAAGTGAGTGCTTGCCTATTTAAGTTAGAAAACTTAACGGTGTTATCAATGGTAATTGTCTTAGAAAAAAACACAAATTCTGCCGTCCATGTGCAGCAGTTACCGATAACTCCTGAACCTAATTCAAGATCTAAATCAGTTACAAGTATCTGACTCAAGTCTGAGTCTAAATCAAACTTGAAACCAAACTCAAATTAGAATCCAACTCAAACATGAATCCAAAGTCTAGCATGCATACTTGAACATGAACCTGAATGCCTGAATTCAAACACATATATCAAACTTGAGTACATGACTTGACTTGACTCGAACCATGAATACAACTTGACATGAATTCATGAATACTTGACATGAATACTCGATATCGACATGAACTCTATCTTGCCACTTGATGTATTCATGTATTCGAGCAAGGATTGTAAATTTAACTGTAACGTAGAATACACGGGGTGCTGAGGTAGTTCATGCGTGAATCCAACGAAATCTTAGGAGTCCTACTAGATCATGAATCCATGTCTACTAACACAAGTAAGCTATCATGAGGTCCTGTGTTTCCTTGCTCCTGAATTACAGCCTGTTGAATTTGGAATACTTCAACACTAGGTTGAAGTTACGTTATTAATACTTGATTCGGGCCCGTAGTTCCTTACCCTTGGATTATAGCCTGTTGGGTTCGAGAACACTCTTGAGATTGGTTGACATTCACCCTTGAACTTACGTTAAATAAGAATATCCAAGTAGAGATCTGTTAAGACACTTATCTTCACTGCATGTTCATTATACTTACACTACACGGCCATGTTACTTTTATATTGCCATGCTCATGCTATCATGCTTATCTACTTGTCATCCATTACCATACTTGTTCACCTATATTATTACATAATTGCATGCAACATAAACTCGCTATGTTTACATTAAACGACATGCTGACACATCATAATCCATTGTTCATGTTATACATTTTCCTTATCATTACAATTTATATTTCACTTCATTCCTTAAGAATTACTGAGCGAAAGTTCGCTGACGGGCATTTCACCCTTCTTTGTTTTTCTTTGAATGTTCATCAGATACTGTGGAGACTAAAGAGGTAGACATATCAGAGGAAGAGCACGATCAGATCGAGACCTAGGCCTAGACCAGTTGCCTTTCTCAGTTTATGTACGCCGCCTGTTTAGGCGTTTCAATCCTTGTATTTTCTTTCAGTTAAAAATCATGTATTGTAAATGAATCAAATTGAATGTAAATAAAGTTGTTAAACTTTTAATCTCATATTTATTCTCTTGTTATTTTATATTGCTTATTTTACGCTTAGCGTATTTATTCTGGGAAATGACCTTCTCGAAATAAATACGTCGCGGTCTCGTCACGTACTTGCTTCCGACTTTTGGGAAGCGAGGCGTGACAGGTTTTGTTGGTGGCCCATACAAGTTCAGTTCTGCATGAAGTCATAAGCAATATATAACAAGAAATATGAGATTCAACAACTTTACATTCCTTACAATTCAATTTCCGTTGAGTTTATCCTAATCTTTCTGCTGTATCTAAGGTGATGGATTCTCCCAGCAACCCTAGCACCAACGATGGAAGTACACCGCCGCCACCTATCCTTACTGTTCTACCACCTCCACCTACAGTAACCGCACCACTCACAGAACAGACGATACTTCTGGAGGTTATCAAAAGTCTACTTAAAGGTCAACAGGCTCAAAGCACAATTTTGCAGGAGCAGACTGCTCTCCTTCAGCAGATTTTAACCGCTCTGAAGCAGAAGCTGTTAGGGATATGTATGCCCTAGAGGCCATTATTTAACATTGATGTATATTATAGTAGATTTTTGGACATATATATAGAGGATTTTCTTGCTCGACATGATAGTATGCTATCTGGTTGCTCTTTATCTTAACATGTACACTTGTATTATTATACTGTCTCTCTGATACATGTTGATAAATCCCTTAGAATGTTGGTTTGACTACCAGGACTATGATGAGGATCATACTACTGGGACCTGGATAGTCCACAAGCACATCCTTCAAATGTTCCCAATCGAGGGAATATCGAGACAGGACATCGATATTTCAGAGTAGACTAGTGTGTACGTTTCTTGACCCTGTAGGGGGCGATGGTTGATCCCATATCCATTGGTGTTTGACATCAAAGATTGTACACATGTGCTCATTAGAGAATGGGTACACCAAACAAGACTCGTCGAGAACTCCTAGATGGTACTATACCTATCGTCAGATAGCAGTTCTCTGGTGACACTGGTACAGGTTAGTCTGTACACCCGAGATCGTCATAGAGTCTTGTGTGGCTCCCACTGTGCTTTGATTTCTTCCCTACCACGGCTCAAAGGAGTCATGCAAACAGGTGGATTTTGGGTACAGTCTCGAGTCACATAGAGGCAGTGAGAGATAGGAGGGGTTTCGTCTCTCCCGGTATTGGGAATTGAGGTTGCGCTATGCACGATTGACTATAACAAGAAGTCTCTGGCCAGGGCTGTTGATGAGATTTACTGGTAAGAGTTATCAATAGTTTCTCGTACCGTTATAGGCCATACATCGGCATGACTTATCAAGTTATTAGGGTCTGACGATTCCACCCCCAGACTCGATATGCAACATATCAGACGAAGAGACCGGACTGTACGGTAAGTGTTACTTATAGGCTTCATAAGATTTTGGACAAGCTTACTTGTTGATCTTCTAATCGCTCAATACCTGGGTAGCCGTTATGTTCAGTTAGTACCGCTGACGGCTTGTGGGTGACTGATGTGATCATCACCTACTGCTGGCGTATTGATGAGTCTTTAGAGTCCCACACAGAAGTTTTCTAGTTCAAGCGAAACGAAGTAGGGCACAAATGATGATATATGCGTAGGCCAGATTAAATATGAGTATGTGATACCGCATTCTAATCTGGCGGTTATTTATTATCGGTTAGGTTGTATGTGATATAACCGGATTATTGAATCAAGTGTTGATTTGATAATGTGATATACAGATAAATGATATTAGTCGGTTATATGTGATATAACCGGATTATTAAATCAAGTGTTGATTTAATAATTTGATATATATTATATTTGATATATTAACTAATATTATTAGCTCACTAATTATTTTGTTTTCTTTTATATATATATATATATATATATATTTGAAGCATGGTTCATATTCTATTTTGTGAAAATAGAAAATGAGGTGGAAAGTTGAGAAGATATTTGTGGTATGGCAAGGCATGGGATTTTCTATTATCTTATTCATTTGTATTCACTATTAAAGCATGGGTGCAATTTATTATTGGAATAAATTGTATGCTTCAATAAGTGAATACAAGGGGTGAGCCATTTTCTTCACTTGATACTTACAAGCTCATTTGCCTTAGCCATTTTCTTGAGATCTTTTTGCTCTCTAGCTCTCTTCATTTTTGCTCTCTAGCTCTCTTCATCTTCCTTCTCACCTCCTCCAAGCTTAATCCCTCATATGTGTTGTGAATCCTTGAGCTTGTGAGAACCCTAGTGAGCAAACAAAACCCCTACTTCACCATCCTACACTTGATTAGCACTTAGGTGTAGTGTGTTTCCTTCACTAAAGGAGTTTAGTGAAAAGGTAGCTTGGATTAGTGGAGCTTTGGTGGATCATCTTCGGCACGAAGGTCATCGAAGGAAGCTTGTTCATTCTCCAAGTGGAACTTAGTGGAGTTGTAGGGACTACTACACGAAGCTTGTGAAGTGAAGGATACGGTCTACAAAGGTTGTAGCCCCCTTTCCTTTAGCTAGTTTAGTATGATATCATCATAGTAACCCTAATTATCTAGTTTGATCCTAAGTTAGTCTAGTTTAGCACCTCAAATTTTTAAAGTTGCATGCTTGATGCCGGTTTTGACCTCATGGTGGTGCTAGGGTAGACTTTCATGGTATCAGAGCTACTAGGCATTGGATGTCGACCTATGGGGGGTTCTCACTGTGTGACAGTGTGGCTAAGCATAGGCTCTTACCCCAAGGGTGTCCCGAGACCAGAAGGTGTTCCCGTGGGTTGTAGTCCTCGCCAGGGGGCATACGTAAAAAGTAGCTGCTGAAGGACCCGTAGGTGCCACGGCGACCCCATTGGATGGGGTGGCTGCCTGAGCTACATGGTATCAGAGCCAAGCTAGAACATTAGGGAAGGTTTTTACGACGTTAAAGTGTTTGATCGGTCTTCGAAGCCTGGAATTTGTGTAGTTTCTGTCGATTTTTCAAAAGTTGAAATTTTGGCGATTAAAAATATGCAGAAAATCGTGCAGAGTTTTATATAGAGCCACAAGAAATTTGAAACCCTAATTCCTACAAAGCGCCGCAGAATCGCGGCCTAAACACTAGTTTGGCCGCGGTTACGCTGCAAGTTTGGGGAGTTTTGGGTTAATTTTTCTTGTGCTGCTCCATTCTTAAATTTTGCACTTTTTGGATGTTTTTATTGAGACTCAAGTTGTTGAAGTCTCTGTGATTTGTGGGTGTTTGTTAAATTGATCGAAATGTTTAACATCGTATAGATTATGATGACATGTGATACAATATTTGGAATCCACTATAATTAGTTTTGTGAAAACTAGTTAGTATATTGTAAATCTAGCCGTTTAGTCTCGTTTGATCGATGGCCACATAGTTTTGATTCGGATCAAAACTCCGTCGCAATCGCATATAGTACGCTATCACTTAGTCGGGAATCTTGTTGAATTATCCGACAACTTATTGAAAAGAGTTTTCAATTTGAGACTAAAATGCAAGGTTTATAAGTTAGGCATGAAATTTGGAATATGAGATATTCCAGGTTTATGATATCTAAAGTACTTGCGGATTCTAAATATTGTAGTTTTTCATTTCTTTTCTGCGACCGTAAGTGTAATATGTCGGGTATCCTCGATCTCGTTGCTATATGTCAACGACATCTGAGATACACATATTTATTTACGTTGATGATATGTGATGTTATGTGTTGCTGTGATATGTTATATTGGATCGTCGTGATTGAATAGCCAGGGTTTTTGCGTGAGATGAAAGTTTTTCATTTTCATTCATGTAAAAATGTATGTAATATTCTTTTATTGGGACACTTCCGAGTTGAGGATGATGTCACCATTGTTGTATATTATTTACTTTTCCGCATTAGGATAGACCCAAGGCGGGGAGCACAAGTAACCGGGTTCTAGAGTCCAGTGGGAGACCATCTCAAAGAGTCGAGACCGGATCTCCTAACTCTAGAATTGGCAGGGTTGCTTGCCTCTCTCGTAGGGGTTTAGGGATGTGGGTTTGGCTATTCATCATGACCGTGGAATCCGTGTTTTTCATTACTAGCTGAATTTAAAATACGGACCTCCTAGTATATCTAATATTTCATATAATGACTTCTGCTGCTTAGTTCTGTGATATGATCATATAACTGCGTGAGACGAATGCTATATTATATATATGATATATAATAAACTTTGCTTATGTTTTGCACCTGCGCTAGTCCAGCCCCAGCTCTGCCGTTAGTTAAGTAACCTAACGGTGCATGACGGGGCCCCGTGGCGAATGCGGATGACATAAACGTACGTTCTATTTTTGTTTCATTTTCTGTGATGTTTAGGAAACATTAAATGATGGGACTTCATTAATGAGATTAATGAAAAGAAAAGAAACATAAAAATGTTGTAGAATCAAAATTTTCAAAAAGATAGCTCTAGTTTTTGCTTTGCATAGTGGTATTCCTTGATGAATATCCAGCACCTCATTCGAAGAGGAAAGAGCCGAGATCCCTTCACCAGGAGTGACCTCTTTAGCAAAACTAGCAAATGCTACAAGCTACTCGGTTTATCATCATAGCTTCTGTAGTTCTTGCTTTGCATAGTGGTATTCCTTGATGGATATCCTGCACCTCATTCGATGAGGAAAGAGCCAAGATCCTTTCACCGGGGGTGACCTCTTTAGCAAAATCTAGTAAAAGCTATTCGGTTTGTTTTTGAAAACTACTCGATTTTAAAAGCGGAGCTTAAACCACTCCTTTTCAAAATCACTAGATTCTACAACGATATCAAGTTCATCACACTAAAGGTTTTCTTAAAAACCAACGTAGCCCTCCGTCATTTCAGATAAGTGCTATTTAGTATTCGTGCTGCGTTTGTTGACCTTGTCAAGGCGTAGTGTGCGGTAGCTGATTAGTGCCTATTTGCTGCATGTGATGTGATTGGATTAGGGTAGTCGTGCGGCCTTGTTGACCTTGTCAAGGGTCGTGCGGGTGGGTTTAATTCAATCACGAAATGAACGGGTTGAACTTGACTTGCGGTTTATGGTTTGTTGACCTTGTCAAGATCATAAATCGCATGGGGGTAAAAAAAGATTTCTGGAATTTCAAGTGTTGAAATTTGCAATGAGATTGTATACCTTCTATATGATAGTTGGATCCCGATACCCACTGCGAGTAAGAGTTACTCCTGGGAGAGTTTTGCACTTTACAATTAGCCGATCAAGTAGTTGTCTAAGAAAGGTGTTAACGGAGTTATACCCCTGCGGAAATGAGATTATTTAATTAGTTCCATGCGAAAGTATAGGGAGACTCCCTCGGAGTACCAATACCTGCCTGGCCGAATGATTGGCGAACTTGTATAGTGTAATTAATCCCGGCTAATCTTACCTTTTAGGGTTTGAAGGAAGATTTGATAAAAACGGTGGGAGCCATCCTGATTAGATAAGATAATAACCAATCTAATCTTGCAAGAGCGCACGCTAAAGTGTTTTCTTCTCTATCTCTCTCTCTCCAGGTAGCGACCAATAACACGCCTTAATCAAAATAATAATATGGATGTATTGACCGAACCCGCTTATTATACTGAGTTGGGCAACGTTGGTTCCGCTTATTCTTATGATTGTCATAAGTCTGAGCAAGGAATAGGGGAATATCAGGATTCCTACGCAACCCGAACGAAGAATAAGCATGATGATGCATTGTCTTCGGGTGTGTTCATTACAGAGAATTGTTTCTCAGTATGCTCTACGTCCTGGGTATTGGATACCGGATTAGGATCCCACGTATGTAATTTGTTACATGGGCTAAAGAGAGGTAGAGAACTGGGAAAGAGTGATAAATCTCTAGTAGCAGGGAATGGAGCAATTGTTGCAGCCAAAATAGTTGGCGAATATCATCTTGTATTACCAAATGGTAATACACTGACTCTGAACGACTGTTATTACGTACCAAATATGATGTGAAATATCATATCAATTTCTTTGTTGTATAAAGAAGGATATAATTTTGCAATAGAGGATAATGTTATGAACATTTTCCTAAATCAAGTGTTGATTGGGTTTGGTACGTTGTGTAACGGTATATACGTTCTAAATCAGACTACAGTTCTAAGCATACAGAACACACACAAGAGAAAAAATTCAGAAATGAACGAAGCTTTCTTGTGACATTGTAGACTAGGTAATATCAATGCGACAAGACAAGCTAAGTTGAATAAAGATGGATATTTAAATTTGTTTGAATTTACATCTTATGAAACTTGCGAGTCATGTTTCAAAGACAAGATGACCAAAATTCCGTTTACTGGACACGGAGAAAGAGCTACTGAACTCTTGGAACTGATACATAGTGATGTATGCGGTCCTATGTCTACTCATGCCAGGAATGGTTCCTTGTACTTTATTACATTCACCGATGATCTCTCTAGATTCGGACATGTGTTCTTGTTGAAACACAAGTTTGAAGCTTTTGAGAAATTCAAGGAATATAAGAACGAAGTAGAGAACTAGACGGGTAAAAGTATTAAAATCCTTCGATCTGATCGGGGAGGAGAATACTTGAGCACGGAATTCCGTGACTATTTAAAAGAGAATTGGATTCTCTCTCAGCATACTCCTCCGTATACACCATAGCACAACGGTGTATCGGAGCAGAGAAATCGCACCCTATTAGATATGGTGCGCTCTATGATGAGTACTGCTGAGTTACCTATTTCTTTTTGAGGTTATGCACTTGAGACAGTTGCATACCTATTGAATCAAAGACCATGAAAATCTGTGCTTAAAACACCATATGAGATATGGAGTGGAAAGAGACCATATCTTAACGAGTTAAGATATGGGGTTGTCCGGCCTATGTCAAAAAGCAAAATCCGGAAAAGCTCGAGGCAAGGTCAGTTCTTTGCAAGTTTGTGGGATATCCTAAAAATTCACATGGATATATCTTCTACCATTGTGAGGAACAAAAGGTGTTTGTTGCTCAACATGCCACCTTTTTAGAAAAGGAATTTCTTGTAAAAGAAATTAGTGGTAATGAGGTAGAACTGAAAGAAGTTCCAGCTACACAAACTGTAACTGACAATTTGGTGGAACCAGAGGATTCAACAGTCCCCAACGAACCCCAGCCACTCCGCAGATCTAGTAGGGTTCCTCATCCACCTGAGAGATACTACGGTTTTCTCATAGATGGTAGGAGTGAGGATTGCATCATGGAAGATGATGACCCAACTAGTTTCGAGCAGACCATCACAAGTGGGGACTCTGTGAAATGGCTGGATGCTATGAGATCTGAGATGGAATCCATGTACACCAACAAAGTGTGGACTTTGGAAGTTGCTCCTAAAGGAGTAAAACCTATCGGGAGCAAGTGGATCTTTAAGAAGAAAATTGGTGTAGATTGAAAGGTTGAGACCTTCAAAACAAGACTTGTAGCAAAAGGTTTTCGTCAACGACCAGGTGTCGATTATGATGAAACCTTTTCTCCAGTGGCTATGCTTAAGTCCATCAAGATCCTACTTGCCATTGTTGCATACCATGACTACGAAATCTGGCAGATGGACGTCAAGACCGCTTTTCTAAATGGTGATTTAGAAGAGAGCGTGTACATGACACAGCCAAAGGGCTTCGTAGACTGTAGGAGCAGCGGAAGCGTATGCAAGCTACTTAAATCAATCTACGGATTAAAGCAAGCATCGCGGAGCTGAAACATCTGTTTCGATGAAGCTGTCAAAGAGTTTGACTTCATAAAAAACGTATATGAACCTTGTATATATAAGAAGGTTGTAGAGAGTAAGGTTGTCTTCCTCGTATTGTACGTGGATGACATACTCTTGATAGGAAACGATGTTCCTATGCTACGCTCGGTCAAGCTCTTCTTATCAGACAAGTTCTCCATGAAAGATCTTGGCGATGCCTCCTACATCCTGGGAATTAAGATCTATAGAGATAAATCTAAATAGATGTTGGGATTGTCCCAATCCAGGTACATAGACACCATACTAAAGTGGTTTAGTATGGAAGATTCTAAGCATGGTAATTTACCCGCTTGCTTAGGAATCACTCTCTCCAAAGAGATGTCTCTCAGGACTGACTTGGAAAGGGCTCGCATGCAAGGGATACCCTATGCTTCGGCAGTCGGGTCTATCATGTATGCGATATTATGTACGAGACCAGATGTAGCTTACTCACTAGGTGTAGTGAGTAGGTATCAATCAGGGAAAACCCACTGGACAGCTGTGAAGAACATTCTTAAGTACTTGAGAAGGACTAAAGAAATGTTCTTGGTGTATGGTAATGGTGAACTCCAGGTGGAGTCCTTTACCGATTCGAGCTTCCAGAGTGATAAGGACGACAGTAAGTCAGTATCCGGTTTTGTCTTTACCCTCAACGGAGGGGCGGTATGTTGGAAAAGTTCCAAGCAAGATACCGTAGCAGACTCGACGATGGAGGCTGAATACATCGCAGCCAACGATGCTGCCAAAGAGGCTGTCTGGATGAAGAAGTTCATAGCTGAACTTGGTGTGGTTCCATCCATTGAGCATCCAATACCTATGTATTATGATAACAATGGAGCTGTGACTTTGGCCAAGGAACCCCGATCCCATCAGCGATCCAGATATATTCTTAGGCGGTATCACCTGATCCGGGAGATAGTAGATCGACGGGAGATCGAGGTCAAGAGAGTTGACATGAAGGACAACACTGCGGATCCACTCACGAAGGCCCTCCCCCAGACGCAATTCGAGAGACTATTTGGGATGTTGGGTATGAGATACTACAACTGGCCTTAGTGCAAGTGGGAGATTGTTAGGGATATGTATGCCCTAGAGGCCATTATTGTACATTGATATATATTAAGTGGATGCTTGAACATATATTCAGAGAACTTTCTTGCTTGACATGATAGTATGTTATCTGGTTGCTTTTTATCCTAACATGTACACTTGTATTATTATACTGTCTCTCTGATACATGTTGATAAAGCCCTAAGGATGTTGGCTTGACTATCAGGACTATGATACAGATCATATTACTAGGACCTGGGTAGTCTGCAAGCACATCCTTCAATTGTTCCTAGTCGAGAGAATATCGAGACAGGGCATCGATATTCCACAGTAGACTAGTGTGTACGTTTTTTGACCCTGTAGAGGGCGATGGTTGATCCCATATCTATTGGTGTTTGACATCAAAGATTGTACACAGGTGCTCATTAGAGAATGGGTACACCAAACAAGACTCGTCGAGAACTCCTAGATGGTACTATACCTATCGTCAGATAGCAGTTCTCTGGTGACACTGGTACAGGTTAGTCTGTAGACCCGAGATCGTCATAGAGTCTTGTGTGGCTCCCACTGTGCTTTGATTTCCTTCCTACCATGGCTCAAAGGAGTCGTGCAAACAGGTGGATTTTGGGTACAGTCCCGAGTCACATGGAGGCAGTGAGCGATAGGAGGGGTTTCGTCTCTCCCGGTATTGAGAGTTGATGTTGTGCTATGCTCGATTGGCTATAACGGAAGTCCCTGGCCAGGGATGTTTATGAGATTTACTGGTAAGAGTTATTAGTAGTTTCTCGTACCGTTATAGGCCACACATCGGCATGACTTATCAACTTATTAGGGTCTGACAATTCCACCCCAGACTCGATATGCAACATATCAGACTAAGAGATCAGATTGTACGGTAAGTGTTACCTATAAGCTTTATGATATTTTGGACAAGCTTGCCTGTTGATCTTCTAATCGCTCAATATCTGGGTAGCCGTTACGTCCAACTAGTACCGCTGACGGCTTATGGGTGACTGATGTGATCATCACCTACTGCTGACGTATTAACGAGTCTTCAGAGTCCCACACAGAAGTTTCCTAGTTCAAGTGAAACGAAGTAAGGCACATATAATGATATGTGTGGGGGCCAGAATAAATACGAGTATGTAATACCGTATTCTAATATGGCGGTTATTTGTTATCGGTTAGGTTATATGTGATATAACCGGATTATTGAATTAAGTGTTGATTTGATAATGTGATATACAGATAAATGATATTGGTCGGTTATATGTGATATAACCGGATTTTTAAATCAAGTGTTGATTTAATAATTTGATATAATTATATATTAACTAATATTATTAGCTCACTAATTATTTTGTTTCCTTTTATATATATATATATATATATATATATATATATATGAAGCATGGTTCATATTCTATTTTGTGAAAATAGAAAATGAGGTGGAAAGTTGAGGAGATATTTATAGTATTGCAAGGAATGGGATTTTCTATTATCTTATTCATTTGTATTCACTATTGAAGCATGGGTGCAATTTATTATTGAATAAATTGTATGCTTCAATAAGTGAATACAAGGGTGAGCCGTTTTCTTCAATTGATACTTACAAGCTCATTTGCCTTAGCCATTTTCTTGAGCTCATTTTTGCTCTCTAGCTCTCTTCATCTTCCTCCTCACTTCCTCCAAACTCAATCCCTCACATGTGTTGTGAAACCTTGAGCTTGTGAGAACCCTAGGGAGCAAACAAAACCCCTACTTTACCATCCTACACATGATTAGCACTTAGGTGTAGTGTGTTTCCTTCACTAAAAGAGTTTAGTGAAGTGATAGTTTGGATTAGTGGAGCTTCGGATGGATCATCTTTGGCACGAAGGTCATCGAAGGAAGCTTGTTTATTCTCTAAGAGGAGCCTAGTGGAGTCGTAGGGACTATTACACGGAGCTTGTGAAGTGAAGGACACGGTCTACAAAGGTTGTAGCCCCCTTTCCTTTAGCTAGTTTAGTATGATATCATCATAGTAACCCTAATTATCTAGTTTGATCCTAGGTTAGTCTAGTTTAGCACTCCAAATTTTTAAAGATGCATGCTTGATGTCGGTTTTGACCTCATGGTGGTGCTAGGGTAGACTTTCATGCACCGGGAGTGAAACAATTTCGGGCTTTACACCCGAAGAAATTCTCAGGGAAGGAGAAACCACTTGAGGCCGAGAAATGGGCACAGAGTATTGAAGACGACCTAGCTGCAGCTCATGTTCCAGAAGTGGCTTGGGTTTGAATAGCCAAACTCTAGCTTACTTACAATGCCAGAATCTGGTGGAAGGCCGAGGAGATCCGCCTTGAGCAGCCAATCGAGTGGAAGACTTTTCGTGATCTTTTTGGTACCAAGTATTTTCCAGAAACCGCGCACTTCGAGATGGAACAGAAATTCATCCACTTGCAATAAGGATCCATGTGGAATAAGTCAGAGGATGAGTACGATGTTGAATTCACCATGCTCAGCAGATTTGCCGCCCATCTAATTCCTACTGCAGAAATCAGAGCCAGGTGCTTCCAGCAAGGATTAGACCCGGAGAGCTAGGTTGCCCTAGCAATGGGAGAATACCTGACACATGAAGCAGTTTTGAAGTCAGCCCGTCGTTATGAAGCTGTCATTAAGAAGAAGGGAAGGCCATAGTTGATCGAAATGAAATGTCCCGCCAACCAGATTAATGAAGGAGCCTCTTCTAGACCAACTCTCCTTGCGCCAGCTATGAAGCCAGGAGGATTATTTTCCGAGATTGAACCGAACTTCTGCATCTATTGTAAGAGGATCGGACACCAAGTTAAGGATTTCCATCGAGCAAACGGTCTTTGCTGATATGTGGATCATCCCCACACACTATTGGAACTTGCCTACACAACCGAACTAGCCCAATTCCTGCAGCTAGACCAGCTATCCGAGCTCCATTTATTCGTTTAGCTCTTCCTGCATCACCTCCACGCGGACCACCTTTACCTTGTCAGCTATCGATGTACCAGCATGCACAGATGTCACGACCCGAAATAGCTCATGACTGGCACTTGAATCATATGAAGTCTATAGGACCCCATCTAATCCAAGTAAGCCAAAAAGCCCAGAAATCTAAAACCATTTTAAGGAGAACGGGGTACAACAAGAATAACATATATATGTGATGATAAAAGGCATCCCCAAGAGGGAGCTAGCTCTTCGTCAATCGACGGTCACAACCATGCAAGCAATATAATATACAACGCCGAATGGCGAGGATCAAAACTCAAAAGGAAACTCATAATAACATGAAAACCGTAATACTGGTACATGCGACTCTAAAGTCGAAATAGAACATCACTAGTGTCTAAGTCTGAAACAATATACAAGTTTTGGTTGATGGAATTTCTAGATACAAAAGAATAATACATCAACAAGGGTGGTCCTGATATAAAAGAACCCACCTACCCAAGCAAGTCCCCCATATGGAAGCAGTGTGCCAGAAATGCCGCTGCGGAACCTGTACGGCAAAACCCTGCAAGAACTGTGGCACAACGGGGGTGAGTTGCCAACTCGTGAATAGAAAATATCTACAAGCAGAAATCGAATGCAAGACATAATCCTAGGTCAATACGATCAGTATATAATATAACCCTCAAGAGTAAGTCTGAAGCATGAAAATGTGGCAATGTAATATCTAATCATGTAGGTAGTGCCAAGTACTCGTGCCAGTGCCTCAGATAATAACATGTCATAAATATAAGATATGTCTGCATGACGTAAATATGATGAAGTATCAAATGGATATCAATACACATATATTAGCGTCCGATTCCACTAATATTGGTGTAAGGGTATATATAACAACGCCCTCATACCCTGTTATATATACAAATGAAGTATGATCAACGTAGTCAAAGTCTGTATGTAATCAATGTCTGTATATATGTGAATCCCGTCCACCTGTCACCCAATGACAATAAGCATCATGCATGCAAATATGAGGATATAATCAAAATCATGGAGATCATCATGAAACCTGTGCCTAGCATCGACACATAAATCCTCATCTATCGGGCTCCGTCAGTCCGGATCAGCCCACGGGCTCTGTCTGCGGAATCGGCCCTCGGCCCCGGCAGTACGCCCATATCCATCTATCGACTCTGGTCAGTATTCTCCGGATAACCGCCAGGTCCAACCAATCACCGGTAGGTAGTTGTCCCACTGCCAGGCTCACCGTCTACTACACAGCGAATCCGTTCTCGCCCCGGGGTACCATACCGGGTCCACCATGTACCCATAATCGGCCTCGTCCACTCCTCGACTCGGGTTCATATGTCGCTCTCAGCACCGAGAAAACACATGGTGGACGCACTGAAATATCATAGCAAGGGAACCGGGTTTTTAAAACAATTACATATTCTCCTTAAAATATCCACGGTTCCCAAATCCAGAAATATCATGAAAACGAATATCTCAATGCGCATAATCATAAAGCATGATGTATGTGACATATAAATGAAATGCAAGTATAACAGTATATCATGCAATATGGAAATAATAGTATGCACATACAAGGTCATATCCTGATGCAATAATACTACTGTGTAGTGACATGGCAATTATCGATGATGAAGTGTGTGAGCCGGCAAGCAAGTGTACGTGGAACATACGCATCATCGATAATGGTGCGGGTGCCCTAGCAACATGATAGTAATATAGCAATAAACATATGCAAAGCAATGTGAATAGCATGAATATGCGAAAATCGAATAATCAACGCAACAGTAAAGAATCTACACCCATATGTATATGTCATGCAGTTATGCCATTTGAAATAAGACGAATCAGGATTTTTACTAAAAATAAGGGCTACGGTGTTTTTAAGAAAGATACGTCTTTTGAAAATACCCGTAGAATTCCTTTATTTGTCCTTAAGATATTCCCGATTCGTAGTTTTGAAATAGGTATGACTCGGATCTAGTCTAACATCTACTATGTAAACTACAGATCTAAGTATCAAGTCAATCGGGAGGGGTATGGAAACCACCTAAATCTGAGTCGATATATAGATATAATAGTCAGTGATCCCGCCTCAATAGTATCGCCTACGATACAGTTTATCATATGACATCCTCAAGTCATGAGTGCGGATCTATCATCAATATAAAGCTCGTACGGTAAATCGTCGTACGACATCCCAATAGCTGGGTACGGATCAGTATCACATTCCTCTCATCAAATATCAGGTATCATTATCATCATATCACATAATCTAGGGTACAGATCTAAGTCTAGTACAAATCAATACCATGTATATAAGTATGAAAGCGGGGGTAAAACACATGCCCAACGGCCCGCTAAGATCACATGTCGTATCTCAAGTACGAATCACATCACCTCACCGATCTCACGGCACAATGCCCAAAATCATCGACTCATCTCCAATGTCATCCAATATCATCATCAACACAGTGTAAGTATAATGAATATGCAAGGGTGCGCGTGTGGGTGTAAACCTATTCTAGGGTTCACGACTATGAACTATACTAGTTTACTTCTAACCCTAAGCTATCCATAATACACCTAACACCATATCCATGACACACTATAACTATCATATATAATATATAGTATATCAACTACGGACTGGGGGGTGCTATACGCCATCCACCCGACTTCCCCCTGTAGATATAATCTACTCACCTTGCGTCTTCATTTGTCGATGTCGTCACGTGCTTACTTGTCGTCCTGAAGTCTTCATGGGGTACCTACACGTCAAAGTATCGTAATGCGCATCAAAACCAAATCAAATCTAAAACGGCACACGAAACCCAAAACGATACGATAAGGGGCCTATAGGTCAGAACCTATGGGCACGCCTTCAAATCCATCAATCAATCCTCGATATCGTCGTATAAACACCAAATAGTCGAGGTAAAACAAAATACACAATTGCAGAAATAAAATAAATACGGAATACGGAAACACGAATCCAAAACAGCAACTAAGGAAATAGGCTCCAGATTTCACCCTAGGTCAAACTAGACAAATCTACACATGCCAGGGGCCTAATCTACAGATAAGGGGACACCAAAACCAAAACGAGCCAAAATGGGGCAGGTCTGGCCGCAAATTGCGGCCAAACGGGATAAATCTGCGGCCGGGAAAATGAGTTAGGGGCTGGGGTCTTGGTGATAGCTTTCCGGGTGCCTGCACATGTCACTGTCCAACCAAATAAATTTTCAGAGTCTCGGGTTGATACCCATAAAACCTTTACAGATTCCATAAATTTTCCGATATCGGTTTCTAAATCCGTATTCCGGGTCTTAAGTCTCAGGTTTGGGTCTCCATACTAGCACTAAGGTGTTTACATAACCTCTACTGAGCTCAATTTCACATCATAACTCAAATTTCCCTCAAACCCTAACTAGGTTTACCTTAAGTCCACAAAGCACACAATATCGGTTCTATCACAACATGGGGGTATAAGTAACGCTAAAACTAAGCAAATGGTTCGGTAATTACCTCATTTGACAACTCAAGAATTTTCTTGAGTTGCCCCTAGTGGCCAAAATCCTTGCTTCCTTGGTCCAATGTGTAGATCTTGAGCTTATGCACACTTTTAATGAAATGGGGGTAGGGTTTTGGTGATGTTTGTGAGATGATTTGGGGCTTGAAGAGGGAAGGATGAAGTGGGGCAGCAGCTGCAGCAGGAGATGGAGGAAGAGGGAGAGAGAAAATGAGAGGAAGAATGAAAAGATGGCTAAGTCCAAGGTCAAAGGAAACCATATCTCTCTCTCTCTTACCATACCTCAATATAAAAATCCGTTTCCATTTCTTTTTCTTTTCCTTTTCTTTCCTCCCTAAACCCTTCTCACTAGAATAGTAACCCCAAAAGAAACATGGTAGAAAAATGCACAAGTGTAAGAAAAATGATATGTGCATGTTTTGCACAAAAATGCTAAAAAAACCGATTAGCGATTTTTAATCGCGATTAGCACTAAATTAGCATATAACTAACCATAAAAACTTTAAAATGGCATAATTCCATAAAATAACCTATTTTAGAGTTTTCCATAATTTCCCAAAAAAATTCCCCATTTATTTGTATTTAATTATACCGAATTATTAAAATATTCAATAAAATAATATTAAATTATAAATTTCCCAAAAATAATATTTTATTATTTTGAAATGTTACAATCTACCCCCCTTAAATAAATTCGGTCCCCGAATTTAATTTTAAACCCCCAACTATTAAAACATTTCAGTAAAAATCCAAGTTGTCGGATACGTGATAATCGAATCACAAAATCACAAATTGTAAATACCGTCGTCGGTAGTCCTTCCTTCAAAGTCGAGAAGGTGTCGGTGCATCCAATACTAGCAGCGCAAGATATCTACTTTCCTCTTGCTCACGGTCTGGCGTCCTCTGTCTCTGGGTCATTATCTTCTCCGTAGATTACCAATCTCACAATCGATCGGCTCATCGGCCCTGTCAGGTGTGCTAGCGGGGACGATTCCGTTCTGGTATTTCTCTGGTCATCTCTCGGTCAATCCTCACGACCACTCGTAAAGCAGCATGTCACTGGCGTCGGCTTCTGGCTCTCTGAATGCCCGTGACACATCTGATCCTGGGTACAAATATCATTGTGTCCTGGAAGGAATCCTGCTCAAGGTCTCTTTCGGTCTTGCCTATGCCGAACTATATGGAGGCTGGCTCTCTTGCATAATCTCTTCTCACTCGATGGACATCTGTGTCCTCAGCACAACATTTTCTCGGAAATTGGTCGCATCCCAACGCCTCTGTAAGCATATCAGGTCTCTAGCCTCGACAGAAAGTAATGACAGCTCGTCAGCGTCTCGCACGAACCTCTGGCTCCACTTGTCTCTATCGTCGTCCACTATGACGTCACGCCATGCTATCTACGTACTGCACTGTTCTCGGTCACGGTCAATCCGAAGTCTCTCGCACGGACTCGAAATCGCGTACTCTGTAGCTTCATCATTCGGTAGAAGATGTGTGGCCGAACAGGTCCTTGGGAACGCGTCCCAACCATCGGAGGAATTCTCAATACTCATCCGTCCTCGATCAACTCGCAACGCATCTGGTAAGGTCCTTTATCCGAACCTGGTCAACTATCTCGTCGACGATGCCGAATTCTGGCTTGCTGGGTGTGCGCAATATGACCACTCCTGGGTCTAGGTCTTCTCGTATCGTATTCCAGAAAGGTCCTGTCGAGGTCTCTCTCTCAAATCTCATTCCTGCCAAATTGCCCGGAAGTCATCATCCATTGCTGAAGCTAATTCTTATTCCGGAACGGCTGCATACTCGTCGCAACTTTTTCTGGAAGGTATATCCATATACAATGCCTCTGCGTGCGTATCGCATCTCTGATGTCAGCGGAGTGGAATGTCATCTCGTCGAAATCTCTTGCGAACTCTTTACTTCACTCTGCTTCAATGTCGACTGCTTCGGACTCGTCTCATCGTGGCTGCACGAACTGCGCTCCAACGGCTATGCTCATATCTGGAGTCTCCCAAGCAGTGTGTCCCATCACATAATATCCGAGTGATGCCGAACCATCCGATCGATTGTCAAAACCTCATAATCCCCCAAGAGATCAACATCATGGGTACAGTTTAATAGTATCGAGTACATACCACAGCATCAGTGGTCCAGCCGTAGAAGGGCAAACCCAAGCCTCACTAATGGCGCCGCGGAACTGCCGCAAACCCTAGGGTTCAAAGGCTTTCACAAGGTCATTAAGTCGAGTTAGGGTTTCATTCTTCTAGAGGGTCCATAGAATCGCTTGCATGTCTTTCCGAATACTTTAAACTTGGAAAATGGGCTCCTGACATTCGGTCGTCTCTATCGACTCTCAACGAATTTGCGTGAAGTCGTCTCTAACTGGAATCAATCTATCTGATGACCTCGCATCGATAAGCGAACGAACCACCTTTCCTAGCATTCATCCTCGGGTGACTAGCGACCTTCCAACATATCTCTAAGTATATGCTCATGCTGCAGTAGCTCCAATCATCTGGGCGACATCTCGTCATTTGCAGCAACAACTGGCTCATTCGTCTGCACGCTGAACAGCGTCTCTATCATCCTGAATAAGCGATATATCAATGGTCATCACATCCTGGCTGGCCTGTAGCAGTAGCCTGATCCTCTGGTACCAATCGGCACGTCCGAGAAATCTCATAAAAGTGATCCATCAAACGCTCGTGGCGCGAAAACACAATAAAACGAAGCCTCTCAATGCAATCGTAAGTCTCTATAATCACGCCCTGGCAGTCCTCGTCCACGACGAGCCTATGCTGACGCAACTCGAGCCGAAGCTCACTCTTCCCGCGCAATCGTGGCAGCAAAAACACAACCAGTATCGATGAAGATAGATCAGGAATGAATATAATACTGTGGAAGAAAATGTACATCCTAAGGCTCCTTAAGCGGAGTGGCGTGCCGTAAGTATGCCGCGAAACATACACACGGTACGTCACTCTACTAAAGTCACCTATTCCATCAACCAAGGGTCATCCTACGCGACGAAAGTTCGGGTCTAATACCCCCTCGACTAAGTCTAAGTTCCGTAAGGTCAAGCCTAAGTTCCATATATATATAGATGCCCTAGGCTCCACATAGTCAAACTTAGACTCGAACCAAGATTAACCTAGCGCTCTGATACCAACTTGTCACGACCCGAAATAGCTCGTGACTGGCACTTGAATCATATGAAGTCTATATGACCCCATCTAATCCAAGTAAGCCAAAAAGCCCAGAAATCTAAAACCATTTTAAGGAGAACGGGGTACAACAAGAATAACATATATATGTGATGATAAAAGGCATCCCCAAGCGGGAGCTAGCTCTTCGTCAATCGACGGTCACAACCATGCAAGCAATATAATATACAACGCCGAATGACGAGGATCAAAACTCAAAAAGAAACTCACAATAACATGAAAACCGTAATACTGGTACACGCGACTCTAAGGTGGAAATAGAACATCACTAGTGTCTAAGTCTGAAACAATATACAAGTTTTGGTTGATGGAATTTCTAGATACAAAAGAATAATACATCAATAAGGGTGGTCCTGATACAAAAGAACCCACCTACCTAAGCAAGTCCCCCATATGGAAGCAGTGTGCCAGAAATGCCGCTGCGGAACCTGTACGGCAAAACCCTGCAAGAACTGTGGCACAACGGGGGTGAGTTGCCAACTCGTGAATATAAAATATCTACAAGCAGAAATCGAATGCAAGACATAATCCTAGGTCAATACGATCAGTATATAATATAACCCTCAAGAGTAAGTCTGAAGCATGAAAATGTGGCAATGTAACATCTAATGATGTAGGTAGTGCCAAGTACCCGTGCCAGTGCCTCAGATAATAACATGTCATAAATATAAGATATGTCTGCATGAAGTAAATATGATGAAGTATCAAATGGATATCAATACATATATATTAGCGTCCGATTCCACTAAAATTGGTGTAAGGGTATATATAACAGCGCCCTCATACCCTGTTATATATACAAATGAAGTATGATCAATATAGTCAAAGTCTGTATGTAATCAATGTCTGTATATATGTGGATCCCGTCCACCTGTCACCCAATGACAATAAGCATCATGCATGCAAATATGAGGATATAATCAAAATCATGGAGATCATCATGAAACCTGTGTCTAGCATCGACACGTAAATCCTCATCTATCGGGCTCCGTCAGTCCGGATTAGCCCACGGGCTCTGTCTGCGGAATCGGCCCTCGGCCCCGGCAGTACGCCTATATCCATCTATCGACTCTGGTCAGTATCCTCCGGATAACCGCCAGGTCCAACCAATCACCGGTAGGTAGTTGTCCGACTGCCAGGCTCACCGTCTACTACACAGCGAATCCGTTCTCACCCCGGGGTACCATACCGGGTCCACCATGTACCCATAATCGGCCTCGTCCACTCCTCGACTCGGGTTCATATATCGCTCTCAGCACCGAGAAAACACATGGTGGACGCACTGAAATATCATAGCAAGGGAACCGGGTTTTTAAAACAATTACATATTCTCCTTGAAGTATCCATGGTTCCCAAATCCATAAATATCATGAAAACGAATATCTCAATGCGCATAATCATAAAGCATGATGTATGTGACATATAAATTAAATGCAAGTATAACAGTATATCATGCAACATGGAAATAATAGAATGCGCATACAAGGTCATATCCTGATGCAATAATACTACTGTGTAGTGACATGGCAATTATTGATGATGAAGTGTGTGAGCCGGCAAGCAAGTGTACGTGGAACATACGCATCATCGATAATGGTGCTGGTGCCCTAGCAACTTGATAGTAATATAGCAATAAACATATGCAAAGCAATGTGAATAGCATAAATATGCAGAAATCGAATAATCAACGCAACAGTAAAGAATCTACACCCATATGTATATCTCATGCAGTTATGCCATTTGAAATAAGACGAATCAGGATTTTTACTAAAAATAAGGGCTACGGTGTTTTAAAGAAAGATACGTCTTTTGAAAATACCCGTAGAATCCCTTTACTTGTCCTTAAGATATTCCCGATTCGTACTTTTGAAATAGGTATGACTCGAGTCTAGTCTAACATCTACTATGCAAACTACAGATCTAAGTATCAAGTCAATCGGGAGGGGTATGGAAACCACCTAAATCTGAGTCGATATATAGATATAATAGTCGGTGATCCCGCCTTAATAGTATCACGTACGATACAATATATCATATGACATCCTCAAGTCATGAGTGCGGATCTATCATCAATGTAAAGCTCATACGGTAAATCGTCGTACGACATCCCAATAGCTGGGTACGGGTCAGTATCACATTCCTCTCATCAAATATCAGGTATCATTATCATCATATCACATAATCTGGGGTAAGATCTAATTCTAGTACAAATCAATACCATCTATATAAGTATGAAAGCGGGGGTAAAACACATGCCCAACGGCCCGCTAAGATCACATGTCGTATCGCAAGTACGAATCACATCACCTCACCGATCTCACGGCACAATGCCCAAAATCATCGACTCATCTCCAATGTCATCCAATATCATCATCAACACAGTGTAAGTATAGTGAATATGCAAGGGTGCGCGTGTGGGTGTAAACCTATTCTAGGGTTCGCGACTATGAACTATACTAGTTTACTTCTAACCCTAAACTATCCATAATACACCTAACACCATATCCATGACACACTATAACTATCATATATAATATATAGTATATCAACTACGGACCGCGGGGGTGCTATACGCCATCCACCCGACTTCCCCCTGTAGATATAATCTACTCACCTTGTGTCTTCATTTGTCGATGTCGTCACGTGCTTACTTGTCGTCCCGAAGTCTTCATGGGGTACCTACACGTCAAAGTATCGTAATGCGCATCAAAATCAAATCAAATCTAAAACGGCACACGAAACCCAAAACGATACGATAAGGGGCCTATAGGTCAGAACCTATGGGCACGCCTTCAAATCCATCAATCAATCCTCGATATCGTCGTATAAACGCCAAATGGTCGAGGTATAACACAATACACAATTGCAGAAATAAAATAAATACGGAATACGGAAACACGAATCCAAAACAGCGACTAAGGAAATAGGCTCCAGATTTCACCCTAGGTCAAACTAGACAAATCTACACATGCCAGGGGCCTAATCTACAGATAATGGGACACCAAAACCAAAACGAGCCAAAATGGGGCAGGTCTGGCCGCAAATTGCGGCCAAACGGGATAAATCTGCAGCCGGGAAAATGAGTTAGGGGCTGGGGTCTTGGTGATAGCTTTCCGGGTGCCTGCACATGTCACTGTCCAACCAAATAAATTTTCGGAGTCTCGGGTTGATACCCATAAAACCTTTACAGATTCCACAAATTTTCCGATATCGGTTTCTAAATCCTTATTCCGGGTCTTAAGTCTCAGGTTTGGGTCTCCATACTAGCACTAAGGTGTTTACATAACCTTACTGAGCTCAATTTCACATCATAACTCAAATTTCCCTCAAACCCTAACTAGGTTTACCTTAAGTCCACAAAGCACACAATATCGGTTCTATCACAACATGGGGTGTAAGTAACGCTAAAACTAAGCAAGTGGTTCAGTAATTACCTCATTTGGCAACTCAAGAATTTTCTTGAGTTGCCCCTAGTGGCCAAAATCCTTGCTTCCTTGGTCCAATGTGTAGATCTTGAGCTTATGCACACTTTTAATGAAATGGGGGTAGGGTTTTGGTGATGTTTGTGAGATGATTTGGGGCTTGAAGAGGGGAGGATGAAGAGGGACAGCAGCTGCAGCAGGAGATGGAGGAAGAGGGAGAGAGAAAATGAGAGGAAGAATGAAAAGATGGCTAAGTCTAAGGTCAAAGGAAACCATACCTCTCTCTCTCTCTCACCATACCTCAATATAAAAATCCTTTTCCATTTCTTTTTCTTTTCCCTTTCTTTCCTCTCTAAACCCTTCTCACTAGAATAGTAACCCCAAAAGAAACATGGTGGAAAAATGCACAAGTGTAAGAAAAATGATATGTGCATGTTTTGTACAAAAATGCTAAAAAAAATCGATTAGCGATTTTTAATCGCGATTAGCACTAAATTAGCATATAACTAACCATAAAAACTTTAAAATGGCATAATTCCATAAAATAACCTATTTTAGAATTTTCCATAATTTCCCAAAATTTCCCCCCTTTATTTGTATTTAATTATATCGAATTATTAAAATATTCAATAAAATAATATTAAATTATAAATTTCCCAAAAATAATATTTTATTATTTTGAAATGTTACAACAGAGAAATGTGCCGAGTCGTCAGGCTTACACCTTGGCGGTCGTGGAAGGTGAGGCTATAGGTCAAGATAACACCGGTAAATTCCCTCCCATCTTTTTCAGCCTTTACAAAACTCTTATATCCTTTCGTTCTTTCAAACATTTTTCTTGCACTTTCAGTACCATATCGGTAGTTCTTTCACCACCACTGTAATCAAATTTTTCTTGAATCCGTTACAACTTCCTCCTATACATTTCGAGGACGAAATTTTTTATAAGGAGGGTAGAATGTAACGACTCTGAATTTTCTGTACAAATTTTTTTCAGTTTAATGTACAGAAGAGAGTATAACAGCCCGGGTACAAGTTATAAATAAATTTTGTTAAAGAACAACAAGAAGCTACTTGTAGCTCACTGGTAAATCCCTTGCACTGCTATGACGTAGCCTCTGTGTTTGAATCCAATCAGACACATTTATTTTTTTCAGATTTTATTTTTAAACTTTTTGGAAGCCCAAAAGTTTACATGTGCAATGCACATAAAAATGAAAAGTCTGGAAAAATAAACATGTGCAAAAGGGTATAAATACAGACATGGACATGTGTACACAATCCACCGGCCCATCTCCCACATTCGACCGGCATTTTTGTAATGGGGCCGGCGCCGACGGTTCTTTGGCGGCCAAGTGTCCCCATGCTTTGCACACTTACCCTTTCTCCTACCCCTAACTCGCCTGCACTGTTTGATTGCTCTGCAATCAAACAGAGACCTTTCAATTCCGCATTTATTCTCTTTTTAATGCATTTTAATTAACTCTTTTAATCCCAAAATCCTAATTCCACACTATAAATTCTATCCCATGCCATAGCCATTCCTCATTCTGAAAATTCTAGCCAAAACACTCAAACTTTCTCAAGTACAAGTGGAGTAGAAGTGGGGTTAGCAAGCTATCAACTTCCGGCGAGGATCGAAGCGAATTCCGGCGATCCCGCGACGCCACGACGACCTCAACCTCTTCCTATCTCTCTTCTTAAAAAAATCCAACTGTAAGTTGTAGGGTTCCCAGGCACTCTTGTGAAGGTTCATGAGGCATCAAACATGCCCGGATTAAATTTTAGACGTGCCGAACAACCCAAAGCCGGGATCTTTGCTAGATAATTAGGGTTTAATATGCAAATAGATAACATTTATCTAAGTGTGAGGGATTACAACCTTTGTAGTCCGCTCCTTCACTTCACAAGCTCCGAGTAGAAGTCCCTTTGCCGCGATCCACGATCTCCCGGACTCATGAGAGGCTCCACGACTCGAACGATCCATTCTAGCTCGTCGTATTCCAAATCTCCGATGATCTACGCCGAGGTTTCGAAGAACTCAAGCTATCTCACTCAAAAGAGAAGAACACACTAATCCCATGGGCTAGATGAGATTAGTATGAGAGAGTAGTAATTTAGCTATCCTTTTTATCATTTTCTCATAATCTTTCATCACCTAAGGATTTTCAAGAGAGCTTTTCTTGAAGAAGGAAGAAGATGATAATGGAAAATATATTCATTAGCTTAAAACCTTTTGTGATGAATAGAATGAATTATATGATTGAATTGTAACCATGGTCAAGGATGAATGGATAAGAAAGAGTAGAGAATAAACTATAGTTAGGGTTTGGTTTGGTTAACAAATGTGTCATCCATAAATATCTTCATAATGACAAAAGAAAATGCTTCTAGAAGCAACTTGAAGCAACTAAACCAAATCAAACCCTAACCTCAATTAATCATCCTTAAACATGTTTAACAATTAATCATATCATGTCACAATAATATATATCACATATATATATTATATATTTGCAACAAAAGAAAATAATACAATTAACATATATCGCATATATATCAATGTATCATCCACTGAGAAAATGAAATAATAAAGCAAGCCAATATTAGTTAATATAATAATATATCATATATATTATTATATATTAAATCATCGAATCAACACTTGATCCGACGATCCGGCTATATCGAATATAACCGACTAATATATCATGTACCGATTCATCGAATCAACACTTGATCCGATGACCCGGTTCATATCCATATATCGCGAGAATCTAATACGGTATCCCATATCGCATTATTCTCGCTCCTGCGCATATCACATATGTGCCACTACTCTGTTTTGCCTGAGCCAAGAAACCTCTGTGTAGGACTCTAAAGAATCGTCAATACGCCGGTAGCAGGTGATGATCATATCAAACACCCACAAGCTGCAAGCGGTCAGCTAAACGTAACAGCCACCCAGGTATTGAGCGATCAGAAGATCAACAAGCTAGCCTGTGCGTTCTCCTGTGAATCCGATCAGTAACACTCCCGTACAGTCCGGTCTGTTCGTCTGATATGTCGCATATCAAGTCTAGGGGTGGTATACGTCAGACCCCAGTAACCGATAAGTCGTGTCGATGTATGGCTCATAACGGGTCGAGAAACTACTAGTAACACTTACCAGTAAATCTCTATATCAGCCCTGGCCAGGGACTTCCAGTTATAGCCAATCGAACACAGCACAACATCAACTCCCTATACCGGGAGAGACGAATCCCCTCCTATCGCTCATTGCCTCCATATGATTCGGGACTGTACCCAAAAGCCACCGTTTTGCACGCCCTCTTGGACGTGGTAAGGTGGAAATCAAAGCACAGTGGGAATCACACAAGACTCTATGACGATCTCGGGTCTTCAGACTACCCTGTACCTGTGTCACCGGAGAACTGCCATCTGACGTGTGGTATATCACCATCTGGGAGTTCTCGGCGAGTCCGTCCAGTGTACCCAGTCTCCACTGAGCACCCGTACACCATCTCTGATGTCAAACACCGATGGATATGGGATCATCCATCGCCCATCATATGGGTCAAGATGCGTATACGCTAGTCTACTCTGATGTATCGATGCCCTGTCTCGATATACCCTCGACTAGGAACAGTTATAGGATGTACTCATTGACTACCGCGGCCCCACTAGTATGATCTCATCATAGTCCCAGTAGTCGAGTACAAGTCCTAAGGGCTTTATCAACATGTGAGAGTAAAACAGTAAACCAATACAAGTCAACATGTTAAGATAAAGTGAAACCAAATAGCATACTATCATGACGAGCAAGAAAGTCTTCTCTATATATAACCAAGCATCCATTATAATATACATCATATGTACAACAATGGCCTCTAGGGCATATACATAACTAACAATCTCCCACTTGCACTAAGGCCAGCTGCTGTAGTATCTCATACCTAGCATCCCGAATAATCTCTCAAACTGTATCTGGGGAATAGCCTTCGTGAATGGATCCGCAGTGTTGTCCTTCGTATCTACTCTCCTGACCTCGATCTCCCGGCGATCAACTATCTCCCTGATCAGGTGATACCGCCTCAGAATATGTCTGGACTTCTGATGGGACCTGGGTTCCTTGGCCAAAGCCACAGCTCCATTGTTATCGCAATACAGAGGTATTGGATGCTCAATGGATGGAACCACACCAAGTTCACTAATGAACTTCTTGATCCAGACAGCCTCTTTGGCAGCATCGTTGGCAGCGATGTATTCAGCCTCCATCGTTGAGTCTGCAACGGTATCCTGTTTGGAACTCTTCCAACATACCGCCCCTCCATTGAGGGTAAAGACAAAACCCGAATGCGACTTAGAGTCGTCCTTATCACTTTGGAAGCTGGAATCGGTAAAGGACTCCACCTGGAGTTCTCCGTTACCATACACCAAGAATATCTCCTTAGTCCTTCGTAAGTACTTGAGAATGTTCTTCACTGCTGTCCAATGACTCTCTCCAGGATCTGCTTGATACCGACTCACTACACTTAGGGAGTATGCTACATCGGGTCTGGTACATAGCATCGCATACATGATAGAACCTACTGCCGAAGCATAGGGTATCCCTTGCATGCGAGCTCTCTCCAAATCAGTCTTGGGAGACATCTCTTTGGAGAGAGTGAGTCCAGAGATCGTGGGTTGGTTCCCACGCTTGGATTCTTCCATACTAAACCTCTTTAGTATGGTGTCAATGTACCTGGATTGGGACAATCCCAGTATCCTTTTAGATCTATCTCTATAGATCATGATTCCCAATATGCAGGAGGCATCACCTAGATCTTTCATTGAGAATCTCTGTGATAAGAAGAGCTTGACTGATTACAGCATAGGAATATCATTTCCTATCAAGAGTATGTCATCCACATACAATACGAGGAAGACTACCTTACCCTCTGCCACCTTCTTATAGATACAAGGTTCATCTATATTTTTGATGAAGTCAAACTCTTTGACTACAACATCAAAACAGATGTTCCAACTCCGCGATGCTTGCTTCAACCCATAAATGGATTTAAGCAGCTTGCACACCTTACCGCTGCTCCCACTATCTACGAAGCCCTCTGGCTGAGTCATGTACACGCACTCTTCTAAATCACCGTTTAGAAAGGCGGTCTTAACATCCATTTGCCAGATTTCGTAGTCATGATATGCAGCAATGGCAAGTAAGATCCGGATGGACTTAAGCATAGCCACTGGAGAAAAGGTTTCGTCATAATCCACACCTGGTCGTTGACGAAAACCCTTTGCTACAAGTCTAGCTTTGAAAGTCTCAACTTTTCCATCTACACCAAATTTCTTTTTAAAAATCCACTTGCTCCCAATGGGTTTTACCCCTTCAGGAGCATTTTCTAAAATCCATACTTTATTGGTGTACATGGATTCCATCTCAGATCGCATTGCATCCAGCCATTTCACAGAGTCACTACTCGTGATGGCCTGCTCGAAACTAGTCGGTTCATCATCATCCATGATGCAATCCTCGCTTCCACCATCAATGAGAAAACCGTAGTATCTCTCAGGTGGATGAGAAACCCTACTAGATCGGCGGAGAGGCTGGGGTTCGTCGGGTACTACTGAATCCTCTGGTTCAACCAAGTCTTCTGTTATAGTTTGTGTTGCTGGAACCTCTTCCAGTTCTACCTTAATACTACTATTCTGTTTCATAAGAAAACCTTTTTCTAAGAAAGTAGCATGTCGAGAAACAAACACCTTTTGTTCCTCGGGGTGGTAGAAGATATACCCTTGTGAATTTCTGGGATATCCTACAAACTTACATAAGACTGATCTTGCCTCGAGTTTGTCCGGATTTTGTCTTTTGACATAGGCCGGACAACCCCATATCTTAATATAATTAAGATGTGGTCTCTTCCCTTTCCATATCTCATATGGAGTGGTAGGCACAGATTTGGTAGGAACTCTATTCAATAGGTCTATGGCTGTTTCAAGCGCATACCCCCAGAAGGAAATAGGTAACTCAGCTGTACTCATCATCGAGCGCACCATATCTAATAGGGTGCGATTCCTCCGCTCAGATACACCGTTGTGCTGTGGTGTATAAGGAGGAGTACGCTGAGAGAGAATCCCATTCTCTTTTAGATAATCTAGGAATTCACCGCTTAAGTATTCACCTCCTCGATCAGATCGAAGAATCTTAATACTTTTGCCCGTTTGGTTCTCTACTTCGTGTTTATATTCTCTGAATTTCTCAAGAGCTTCAGACTTGTGTTTCATCAGGAATACATGTCCGAATCTAGAGAGATCGTCAGTGAACGTAATGAAGTAGGAAGAACCGTTCCTGGCATGCGTAGACATGGGACCGCATACATCATTATGTACTAGTCCTAAGAGTTCGGTAACTCTTTCTCCGTGTCCACTAAACGGAGCTTTGGTCATTTTTCCTTTGAGACATGAATGGCAAGTATCATAAGATGATAATTCGAACGGATTCAAATAACCATCTCTATGTAACTTAGCCAGTCGTGTCGCATTGATATGACCAAGTCTACAATGCCACAAGAAGGATTCGTTCATATCTGAACCTTTCCTCTTGTGTGTGTTTTGTATATTCAGGACTGTATTCTGATTTAGAATGAATATGCCATTATGTAACGAGCCTGATGCAATCAACTTTTGATCTAGGAATATGTTCATAACATTATCCTGTACTACAAAATTATATCCTTCTTTACTCAATAAAGAAACTGATATAATGTTGCACATCATGTTCGGTATATAATAGCACTCATTCAGAATCAGTGTATTACGACTCGGCAATACAAGGTGATATTCGCCAACTGCTTTGGCTGCAACATTTGCACCGTTCCCTACTAGAACGGAATGATCATCTTTTCCCAGTTCTCTACCTTTACGTAGCCTATGCAACTGTTTGCATATGTGGGATCCTGATCCGGTATCTAATACCCAGGACGTAGGGTGGACTGAGAAACAGTTCTCAATAACTAACACACCTGAAGAAGATGCATCAACATGCATGTTCTTTTGGGCGGCGTGAGAATCTAGATATTCTCCTGTTTCCTGTTCAATCTTATAACTCTTATAAGAAAAAACGGGTTCAACGTTCCCTTGCTCAGTACAATAATCAGTTTTAGTCAATACATCCATATTATTATCTTGATTATGGCCTGAAATGGTCGCTACCTGGAGAGAGAGAGAAGAAAACACTTTAGCGTATGCTCTTTTGCAAGATTAGATTGGTTATTATCTTATCTAATCAGGATGTCTCCCACTGTTTTTATCAAATCTACCTTAAAACCCAAAAATGTAAGATTAGCCGGGATTAATTACACCCTACAATTTCGTCAATCTTTCAGCCAGATCAGTGTCGGTACTTTGAGGGAGGTTCCCCGTGCTTTCGCACGGACCTAATTAGTAAACCTCGTTTTCCCAGAGGCGTAACCTCGTTAACACTTTTCTAGACACCTACTTGAATGACTAATTGTCCTGTGTAAAACTCTCCCAGGAGTAACTCTTACTCGCAGTGGGTATCGGGATCCAACTATCTCATAGGAGGTATGCAATCTCATTGCAAATTTCAACACTTGAAATTCCTGATAATGCTTTTACCCCTAGTGTGCTATGACCTTGACGCATGCCAAACAACCCATAGTCCACTAGTCAAGTTCAACCCGTACATTTCGTGATTGAATTAAACCCACCCGTACGACCCTTGACGCATGCCAAACAACGCCGCACGAATACCCTAATCCAATCGCATCTCATGCTGCAGATAAGTAATAATCAGCTACCGTACGCTACGCCTTGACGCATGCCAAACTACCGTAGCACGAATACTAAATATTACTTATCTGAAATGACGGAGGGCTACGCAGGTTTTTCTGAAAAAACCCTGAGCGTAATGAACTTGATATCGTCGTAGAATCATGTAGTTTTTGAAAAGGAGTGTTTTTGAGGCTTTTCTTAGTTTCGCTAAAGGGGTCACTCCCGGTGAAGGGATCGTCGGCCCTTTCCTCATCGAATAAGGTGCAGGATATATCATATATACCGCTGTGCAAAGCAAAACACTAAAAGCAATCAAAAGACAAACCGCGTTTTGTAGCATCTGCCAGTTTTGCTAAAGGAGTCACTCCCGGTGAAGGGATCTCGGTCCTTTCCTCATCGAATAAGGTGCTGGATATATCGTATATATCACTGTGCAAAGCAAAACTGTAGCTACCCTTTTTTATTAAGTTTTGATTCTACAACATCTTTAGGTTTCTTTTCTTTTATTAATCTCATTAATAAAAATCCCATCAGCTTATGCTTCCTAAGCATCACAGAAGAAACGAAAGCAGTAATATTTATATATCAGCATATATATATAGTATAAGCATTCGTCTCAGGCAGTAATATGATCTCATCACAGAACATTGCAGCAGAAGAACATATATGAAATATTGGATATACTAGGACGTCCGTGTTTTTAATACGAGCCTGTATAAAACACGGATTCCACGGTCGCGACGAATAGCCAAACCCACATCCCAAGACCCCTACGAGAGCGGCAAGTAACACTGCCAATTCTAGGGTTAGGAGACCCGGTCCCGACTCCTCGAGATGGCCTCCCACTGGACCCTAGAACCCGGTTACTTGTGCTCCCCTCCTTGGGTCTACCTAATGCGGAAAAGTAAATAATATACACTGGTGACAGCAACCGCAACCTGGAAGTGCCCCAAATAAAAGAATATTATATTACAAATGAATTTTACATGAATGAAAATAAAAACCCTCATCTCACATAAAACCCCCGGCTATTCTGATCGCGACGATCCAATATAATATATCACAGCAACACATAATATCTCATATCATCAACGTAAGCAAGTATGCGTATCCCGATTGTCGTTGATGTATAGCAACGAAGCCGGCGATACACCACATACTACGCTTACGGTCACAGAAAAGAAAGTGTAAAACTACAATATTTGGAATCCACAATCACTTTAGACATCGTAAATCCGAAATATCTCATAATCCGCATTTCATGCCTAACTCTATGAATTCCACATATTGTATCACATTCCAGATAAATATACGGTATTAAACTATTTGAACAGATAATCAAACACCCAAAATTTCCCGAAGTGCTCAACTCTTAAGCGGAGTTCAAATAATCCCAGAATATGTCACAGTACCAGTGATCCAGCCGTAGAAGGGCCAAGCCAACGCCTCACATGTGGCACGCCGTACTGCCCCAAACCCGAAGGTTCAAAAGGCAGTTCAAGACGGTCACATAATCGAGTTAAGGTTTGTTGTCTTCTAGAGGGTCCACCGCTTAACTTGTACAATTTTCCGAAAGATTTAAACCCAATAAAAATTCAACGCTTGAAAGTTTGCCGTGTCGGAATAAAGTGGGTTAATGATATCCGTTCAACCAGTTTAACAGTTTCTAAATATCTGGAAAGAAATACGAACTTAAAATTTCCGATCGAGTCTACTATTACAAAACAAACCCCAGAATTTTAAACACCTGGAATAGAATAAAAATATCCAGAATACTCAGCAAGCAACTACGGGAATTACCATGAAGCCACGTGTCCTGATTTCACTGTTCCGCCGCGGAAGCGCCGCGCAAGCCATGCTTGCGCCGCGCTTCCGCCGCCGTTTGGTCGAATTAGGGGCTCGGGTTTTATGGTAATTCTTAGATTTCCCTGCTGATTTTTTTACATATTTTTAATTCAGAAAAATCCCAATTTTTAAAAAATTTCCAGAGAGTGGGTTTTTTTTTCGTCGTTTCGCGTTCGATCGGAGTTTTAACTTCGTAAACACATCGCCTAATGCTCTAGCCTGGCTCTGATACCACTGTAGGGTTCCCAGGCACTCTTGTGAAGGTTCATGAGGCATCAAACATGCCCGGATTAAATTTTAGACGTGCCGAACAACCCAAAGCCGGGATCTTTGCTAGATAATTAGGGTTTAATATGCAAATAGATAACATTTATCTAAGTGTGAGGGATTACAACCTTTGTAGTCCGCTCCTTCACTTCACAAGCTCCGAGTAGAAGTCCCTTTGCCGCGATCCACGATCTCCCGGACTCATGAGAGGCTCCACGACTCGAACGATCCATTCTAGCTCGTCGTATTCCAAATCTCCGATGATCTACGCCGAGGTTTCGAAGAACTCAAGCTATCTCACTCAAAAGAGAAGAACACACTAATCCCATGGGCTAGATGAGATTAGTATGAGAGAGTAGTAATTTAGCTATCCTTTTTATCATTTTCTCATAATCTTTCATCACCTAAGGATTTTCAAGAGAGCTTTTCTTGAAGAAGGAAGAAGATGATAATGGAAAATATATTCATTAGCTTAAAACCTTTTGTGATGAATAGAATGAATTATATGATTGAATTGTAACCATGGTCAAGGATGAATGGATAAGAAAGAGTAGAGAATAAACTATAGTTAGGGTTTGGTTTGGTTAACAAATGTGTCATCCATAAATATCTTCATAATGACAAAAGAAAATGCTTCTAGAAGCAACTTGAAGCAACTAAACCAAATCAAACCCTAACCTCAATTAATCATCCTTAAACATGTTTAACAATTAATCATATCATGTCACAATAATATATATCACATATATATATTATATATTTGCAACAAAAGAAAATAATACAATTAACATATATCGCATATATATCAATGTATCATCCACTGAGAAAATGAAATAATAAAGCAAGCCAATATTAGTTAATATAATAATATATCATATATATTATTATATATTAAATCATCGAATCAACACTTGATCCGACGATCCGGCTATATCGAATATAACCGACTAATATATCATGTACCGATTCATCGAATCAACACTTGATCCGATGACCCGGTTCATATCCATATATCGCGAGAATCTAATACGGTATCCCATATCGCATTATTCTCGCTCCTGCGCATATCACATATGTGCCACTACTCTGTTTTGCCTGAGCCAAGAAACCTCTGTGTAGGACTCTAAAGAATCGTCAATACGCCGGTAGCAGGTGATGATCATATCAAACACCCACAAGCTGCAAGCGGTCAGCTAAACGTAACAGCCACCCAGGTATTGAGCGATCAGAAGATCAACAAGCTAGCCTGTGCGTTCTCCTGTGAATCCGATCAGTAACACTCCCGTACAGTCCGGTCTGTTCGTCTGATATGTCGCATATCAAGTCTAGGGGTGGTATACGTCAGACCCCAGTAACCGATAAGTCGTGTCGATGTATGGCTCATAACGGGTCGAGAAACTACTAGTAACACTTACCAGTAAATCTCTATATTAGCCCTGGCCAGGGACTTCCAGTTATAGCCAATCGAACACAGCACAACATCAACTCCCTATACCGGGAGAGACGAATCCCCTCCTATCGCTCATTGCCTCCATGTGATTCGGGACTGTACCCAAAAGCCACCGTTTTGCACGCCCTCTTGGACGTGGTAAGGTGGAAATCAAAGCACAGTGGGAATCACACAAGACTCTATGACGATCTCGGGTCTTCAGACTACCCTGTACCTGTGTCACCGGAGAACTGCCATCTGACGTGTGGTATATCACCATCTGGGAGTTCTCGGCGAGTCCGTCCAGTGTACCCAGTCTCCACTGAGCACCCGTACACCATCTCTGATGTCAAACACCGATGGATATGGGATCATCCATCGCCCATCATATGGGTCAAGATGCGTATACGCTAGTCTACTCTGATGTATCGATGCCCTGTCTCGATATACCCTCGACTAGGAACAGTTATAGGATGTACTCATTGACTACCGCGGCCCCACTAGTATGATCTCATCATAGTCCCAGTAGTCGAGTACAAGTCCTAAGGGCTTTATCAACATGTGAGAGTAAAACAGTAAACCAATACAAGTCAACATGTTAAGATAAAGTGAAACCAAATAGCATACTATCATGACGAGCAAGAAAGTCTTCTCTATATATAACCAAGCATCCATTATAATATACATCATATGTACAACAATGGCCTCTAGGGCATATACATAACTAACATAAGTCCCTCTCAATCTCTCTTTTTTCCTCTCTGAAATTTCTTTTCAAAACAAATATCGATAAGTGGAGTTAATACCGATGTCAATCTTCTAAACCTTAAAAACTCATCTTTTTACTTATATATTGTTCATTCAAGTTTTACACAATATTTGCAACATTATTATAAGAGTTTAGAATGATTTGTAATCTAGAATTCCATGAAAAATCACTTTAAATTAACTTTTATGCTAAAATACCATGAACTTCATATATTCATCTTTTACTTTTGCTAATTATACCTTTAGGAAAAATTCACAGGTTAATGACCTACCTCTCACAAACACACATGGTTTCCATAGCACGATATTCTGTGAACGTATTTTGTTGTTACAAATAGAATATTACAAGAAAATACCATTTAGTATAAAAATCTGGTTTTCTTTTGAATTGTATTTCAAAAGAATTTGCAAATAAGCCTCTGCAACCCTTTTTAGGGGACCTGCTTTTGGATGGTACGGATTATCGCATATCCTTAGGCTAGTAGAGCGAGATGCAGACATTCTCACGGAGCATTCGGTCTCGAAAGGTTTTAATACTATTTTTAAGAAAAACGAAACTTTCTACTTAATAATAAAATTAATTTTTATAATTATATAAATAATATAGAATACATATATTTTCAAAATATAATAACCTTATATTTTTCAAACGAAAGAATTACAAGTTTCATCAAAATACCATCAAGATACCAATATAAAAAAAATTTACAGTAAAATACCATAAACTATTTGAGTTAAGGTAATTATCACTAAAATACCTCAATTCTTAAAATACACATATATGGAAACCCTAAAGAATATAAATAATTTCTTGAGGTTATTTTGAACTATAATAAAAATATTTTTCATAAAACCCTCTCGAGCTATATAAAACATTGTTAAGTACTTTAGTAAATATAGGTTTAAGCATGATCAATTCTCTTGAGCCTCAGGGAGCCGGAGAAAGTGAGTGCTTGCCTATTTAAGTTAGAAAACTTAATAGTGTTATCAATGGTAATTGTCTTGGAAAAAGACACAAATCCTGTCCTCCATGTGCAGCAGTTACCGATAACTTCTGAACCTAATTCAAGATCTAAATCAGTTACAAGTGTCTGACGCAAGTCTGAGTCTAAATCAAACTTGAAACCAAACTCAAATCAGAATCCAACTCAAACATGAATCCAAAGTCTAGTATGCATATTTGAACATGAACCTGAATGCCTAAATTCAAACACATATATCAAACCTGAGTACATGACTTGACTTGACTCGAACCATGAATACAACTTGGCATGAATACATGAATACTTGACATGAATACTCGATATCGACATGAACTCTATCTTTCCACTTGATGTATTCATGGATTCGAGTAAGGCCTGTAAATTTAACTGTAACGGAGAATACACGGGGTGCTGGGGTAGTTCATGCGTGAATCCAACAAAATCTCAGGAGTCCCACTAGATCATGAATCCATGTCTACTAACACAAGCAAGCTATCATGAGAGCTTGTGTTTCCTTACTCCTGAATTACAGCCTGTTGAGTTTGGAATATTTCAACACTAGGTTTAAGTCCCATTATTAACAGTTAATTCGGGCCCGTGGTTCCTTACCTCTGGATCATAGCCTGTTGGGTTCGAGAACATTCTTGAGATTGTTTGGCATTCATCCTTGAACTTACGTTAAATAAGAATATCCAAGTAGAGACATGTTAAGACACTTATCTTCACTGCATGTTCACTATATTTACACTACACGGCCATGTTATTTTTATATTGTCATGCTCATGCTATCATGCTTATCTACTTGTCATTCATTACCATACTTGTTCACATATATTATGATATAACTGCATGCTACATAAACTCGCCATGTTTACATTAAACTACATGCTAACATATCATAATCCATAATCCATTGTTCATGATATATATTTTCCTTATCATTACAATTTATATTTCACTTCATTCCTTAAGACTTACTGAGCGAAAGTTCGCCGACGGGCATTCCACCATTCTCTGTTTTTCTTGAAATGTTCGTCAGATACTGTGGAAACTGAAGAGATAGACATCTCAGAGGAAGAGCACGATCAGACCGAGACCCAGGCCTAGACCAGTTACCTTTCTCAGTTTATGTACGCCACCTGTTTAAGCGTTTCAATCCTTATATTTTCTTTCAGTTAAAAATCATGTATTGTAAATGAATCAAGTTGAATGTAAATAAAGTTGTTGAAGTTTTAATCTTATATTTATTCTCGTGTCATTTTATATTGCTTATTTTACTCTTAGCGTATTTATTCCGAGAAATGACCTTCTCGAAATAAATACGTCGCGACCTCGTCACGTTCCTGCTTCCGACTTTTGGGAAGCGGGACGTGATAGGTTCTCAACTAATAGTCAAAAAAGTGTTAGAAACCATCAAACTATATAAGCTTGCATTAATCCAATATTGCAGCTGTTCACCGCCGAAAGAAAGGGACCAAGACGTTGGGGAGTCTAGCCTGAATTTGGGGGTAGATTCTATTTGGACTTTTTCATCCACCTCTCCGAAGATACCAAGTTGATTTATGGCACCATATATCGGAGGTATGGACAGCTGCGACCATTGTAGAAGACTTTATCAGATTCTCCCTAATTTGTGAGGGGATTTTTGATTGTGGGGACGCTCTTCCCTGCTGGCACAAACCCCTGCAGTTAATTACGTTATCGCGTTGCGATAACCACTTTCTCCTGCTCCAGCAGTTCACTTTGTGTCGTGTGTATTTTTGTTTATTTTGGTTGCCCATGGATTGTATACGGAGACTAGTTTATGTCGTTTCCCGTAGGGCACGGATTAGTCCAAATCCGTATATTTTAGATTTAGGATTTTGAACTTAAGTTATATTTTTCCTTTAGTTTAAAAATATTTTGTTTGGTTTAAGGACCGTTAATCTAGTTTGAGATTAAGATCAACTTAAACATATGAGCAGTTGGGCCCAATTTATTATATATATAACAGAGGATACATTAGTCCTATTTGAGACTGTTCCCCCGCCGAAACACGGAGGCGCGACGGCGTAGGTCCGTCTTGCCTGAATTTCGAGGGCAGATGCTAATTGGTGCTATCCGTCCATCTCTCCGAAGATGCCAAGTTGATTTATGACACCATGTATTGAAGATTTAAACGGATGCGGTCGATATAGCAGACTTCGTCAGATTCCCCCTCATTGAGGGGTTTTTGATTGTGGGGACGCTCTTCCCTGCAGGCGCAAGCCCCTGCAGTTAATTACGCTACCGCATTGCGGTAACCACTTTCTCCTTCTTCAGATGGTCACTTCGTGTCGTGGGTGTTTGTTTTGTTTTTGGTTGCCCGTGGATTGTATACAGAGACTAATCTATGTTGTCTCCCGTAGGGCGTGGATTAGTCCAAATCCGTATTTTCTTAGATTTGGGTTTTGGGTTGGGTTTAAGGATACGTTAGTCTCATTTGAGATTAAGATCAACTTAAACGTTTGTTAAGAATACGTTAGTCTAATTTTAGACTAAGATCAACTTAACGGGATCGTTTAGATCCAACAAAAGAGCATTTGGGCCATGTTGTTTAGTTTAGAGACATTACGGTCGATTACCAGTTTAAGGACATGGTGGTCCAAGGTTGAGGACATCATAGTCCATGGGTTTAAGGACCCCACAGTCTGAGGTTAGGGACATCATAGTCCATGGGTTTAAGGACCCCACAGTCCGGTTTAAAGACGTCATAGTTTATGGAATGTACGGTTGTCGGGGCCCGACACCTCTCTCAAGACGTTGAAGGATTACAACGACAAATATCAGAGGAGTGAAGAGATGTACCCTTAAACCAATTTTGGTTGAGAGATCTGTAGTCCAATTGGGACTAAGATCTGAGATTTATGAGCATGTGGGATCAATAATCTGAACGAGGGGTTTATGGCCACTTTGGGCTCGGCCCATTCAGTTAGAATGTTAAACATTTGACAATGCTGAGCATTGATTTGAATTATGACAATGTTTTTGTCTTTTATTGAATGCTGAGCATTCATCATACATCTAGGGCTTTATTTTAAAGAACGGTTTATGTTCTATCAGCGCACACGTGAGGAGCACGTGGTGCGCTTGGCGCTTTGCGCCTGTCAAAGAGCGCAGTACGCTTCTGCCGAGTAGCGCACATGTGAGGGACACGAGGTGCGCTTGGCGCTGAGCGCCAGTCTATGAGCGCATTGCGCTGATTTATGAGCGCAAAGCGCTATTAGTTCAGTGGCGCACACGTGAGGAGCATATGGTGCGCTTGGCGCTGAGCGCCAGTCCAAAGAGTACAAAGCGCTTCTGTTCAAGTAGCGCACATGTGGGAAGCACGTGGCATGCTTGACGTTGTGCGCCAGTCTTGAGCGCAGAGCGCTTCTTTAAATTTGGAGCGCTAAGGCTCCTTTTAGATTAAGAGCGCTAAGGCTCTACAGTGCTTTGCGCTAGATGTGGAGCGCTGAAACTCTTCTTTTATGCAACTTAGATTAGTTTGCGTCCTGAGAATTAAATTCTTTTTATTAGAGACTTTGTCTCAAGGTTCTAAGAACAAAGTTCTTATTTTGTAGGAGATATTTCAATCTCTTATTTTGGTGAAAGGCTTTGTCTTTATGGATATGTGATACTCAGAGAATTGGAGTATTCCCCCTTTTTATAATGAGATACTATGATCTCCTTGTATAAAAGACCTTAGTCTTGTAGATCTATGATCTGTGAGAAGAATTATGTTCTTCTTGTTATTTTATGATGAGATCCTCTGATCTTTTTGTGAAAGACCTTAGTCTTGTAGATCTATGATCTTAGAAAAGGAAGTAAGTTCTTATTTTTAATTATGAGATGATTTCATCTCTTTGTTCATCATTTTTTACCTTGAAAAAAATTTTCTTTCTTTGAGAGCTTGGCTCTTGTTTACCGCCGGAAACCGGGAAGACGAACGTCTTGTCTGAATCTGAGGGCAAATGCTAATTGGTGTTGTCCGTCCACCTCTCCGAAGATGCCAAGTTGATTTATGGCACCATGTATCGAAGGTTTAAACGGATGCGGCCGATATAGCAGACTTCGTCAGATTCCCCCTCGTTTGAGGGGTTTTTGATTGTGGGGACGCTCTTCCCTGCAGGCGCAAGCCCCTGCAGTTAATTACGCTACCGCATCACGGTAACAACTTTCTCCTTCTCCAGATGGTCACTTCATGTCGTGGTGTGTTTGTTTTGTTTGTGGTTGCCCGTGGATTGTATACGGAGACTAATTTATATTGTCGCCCGTAGGATGTGGATTAGTCCAAATCCTTATCTTCTTAGATTTAGGTTTGGGGGTTTGGTTTAAGGATACGTTAGTCTCTTTTGAGACTAAGATCAACTTAAACGTTTGTTAAGGATACGTTAGTCTAATTTCTAGACTAAGATCTACTTAACGGGATCATTTAGATCCAACAAGAGAGCATTTGGACTCTATTGTTTAGTTTGGGGACATTGCGGTCAGTTAGTTTAAGGACATTACGGTCCAGGTTAAGAATATCATAGTCCATGAGTTTAAGGACCCCACAGTCCGGTTTAGAGACATCGTAGTCTATAAGGTTTAAGGACATCGTAATCCATGAGTTTAAGGACCCCACAGTCCGGTTTAGAGACATCGTAGTCTATAAGATTTAAGGACATCGTAGTACATGAGTTTAAGGACCCCACAGTCTGTAGAAATGTGTGCTTGGTGGGACCCGTCATCTCTCTGAAGACGTTGAAGGATTACAACGATAGATATCAGAGGAGTAAAGAGATCTACCCTCGAACCGGATGTAGATTGATTGGAAAATCTATAGCCCAGTTTGGGACTAAGATTTGTTGAATATTCATGAGCAGATGGGCTCAGTTCAATATAAGTTGAGGACTTACGGCCAATGTTGGGCTACGGCCAATGTTGGGCTAAGTCCAATTAAAATGTTTAACATTTTATCGCTCTGGCTGTTGAGCCTTTATTTGGGCTTGGCCCTTTTAATAATGCTAAGTATTGGGTTCTGACATCTTTTGTCTTGTATTGAATGCATAGCATTCATCAGAACAATGTGTGTTCTGACAGTGCGCCACGTGGCGCGCCAGGCGCTTTGCGCCAATCAAAGAGCGCATAGCGCTTCTGTCGGGTAGCGCATGCGAAGATAACACGTGTCACGCTTAACGCTAAGCGCTAGTTTATTAGTGCATTGCGCTTTTAATTTATGAGCGCTTTGCGCTGATTTAATGGCGCACCAGTGAGTGACACGTGGCGTGCTTGGCGCTGAGCGTTGTCTCATAAGCGCAAAGCACAAGCTGTGTCTATGGTTGACACGTGGCATGCTTTGGCGCTGAGCGCCGGTCCAATGAGTGCAAAAGCGCAGTTAATGAGTGCAAGGAACTTTTCAGTAGCGCAAAGCGCATTTGATCAAATTTATGATCAGAGAACAAGTTTATGTTCTCCTTTTAAAGGAGGCCTTGCCTGAAGGTCCAAGAACAAAAGTTCTTATTTATAAAAAGGCACCACCTCTGTAGATCAATGATCTGTAAATGAAGTAAATACTTCTTTTGTTTTTATGATGGGATCTTTTGATCTCTTTTTATCAAAGACCCTGGTCTTTTATAGATCTATGATCTTTTTTAGAAGATAGTTCTTCCTTTCATGAGATGATTTCATCTCTGTGTCAAGAATCATGTTCTTTACCTTGAAGAAATGATCTTCTTTTGCTAAAAGCTTGCTTTTCTTTCTTTGAGTTTTCTCAAAGTTTGTAGGGGGGTTTCTCTATATCAGACTTGAAGTCTTGGGGTCTTTATATAGGGCAAATTGATTTGATAAATCAGTTAAATAGATCTTTCTCTGATTGATTTGGGAATTTTTCCCACCGTTGGATCTTTGATCCTAAGGCTTCTGTTTTGCAGAAGATAATCTTCTTGTTTTAATAAGATTGGTAAGATCTTTCCATAACAGAATTTTAATTCTTATTAATTAATAATTTATTATTAGATCTTTTGATCTAACGATGGGGAATTCTTAATTCCAGCGCTGGCGCACCTTGCGCTAGCGCACCTACGTTCGACACGTGGCGTGCAGCGCAGAGCCCATGAAGTTTTCTGTGCCTGGTCTTTATAACTCGAAGTAAATCTTCTTTCTTTTCTCATCTCCGAAGAACCCTCTCAATTATGGCTTGTAACCGCCCACATGCTCGTCAACAACCGTGGGAAGTGCCCATTCAGGACATTGTTCATCGTTTTGCTACGCGCTTGGAAGATCCTTCTCTTACGGATAACCAGTGCGACGCAGCGCTGTACGAGCTCTTGACTCGTGTAGGGTCTCCTCTCCCTCCACACTCTATTTGGCTTCGGATGATCCTTGCGTCTGTGCTTGCTGATATTCCCCCTCCTCCAGCAGAGATGTCCTCGGCAATGCTTGATGCTGCTGAGGACAAGATCGAGTGCTTCTTCGAGGCGCATTTGATCACTGAAGCCCTGAGGGATTGCTCTGTCCACTTGCTGAGCCAGATACGGGCTCGTCGGGTCGTTATCTCCACTTTCTCTGGTGAGTGCGGCGTTGATCGATGGATGGCTAGTCCTCGAGAGGATCGCCGTTTCGACATGGTGGAGAAGACGGAGAGGGAACTAGACAATCTTCTCCTTAGCTTTGCGAACCCCTGTCCTTTTGATCCAATGTTTGGTGATCTGTTTTCAATGTAATAATAAAAAGATGTTTTAATTAAGTATTTTATTATCTGCTACGTGTTTCTTTGTTTTTAATTCTTTGTTATTCCTCTGTAAGGTGTTTATGCGCTGCATAATTTAACTTGCTATAATCAGGTGCAAGTAATTCTTCTGGCGCTTCTGGCGCTTTGCGCTCTCGTGCTTTGCACGTGGGCGCCGTTTCAGAGTTTTGACTCTTATTGCAGGCGCATTTGATGTTAGCATTTTTCATGAAGCGTTATTTCGCTTTCCAATTTTGGAAATAGAGCCTTGCTCTAATTTGAGGTGCGCAGCACAGAACACAGCGCAACTGCGCTAGCGCACCCGTATTTGACACGTGGCGCACGGCGCGCCTAGCGCTAGCGCACTCATGGTGCGCTGCCTAGAGTGCAGCGCAACTGCGCTAGCGCATCCGTGTCTAACACGTGGCGCGCAGCGCAGAGCGCTGGATCTGAAGCCTTGCTTCAGTTTTTTGACTCTTGAGTTTTTAAACAGAGCTTTGCTCTGATTGGGGGAAGCAGAAGCGTCGCTTCATTTCCAATCTTGGAATTTGAACAGAGATTTGCTCTGATTAGGGAAACAAATGTCCCCCTACCGTTGCGCTTATGTGGCCCATACGTGAGCGCGGCGGGGGTAGCGTCTTAGCCGTTGAATCAACTTTTGGGAGTTGAAACGGCTCCCAATGCCTATAAATAGGGTCTTTGGCCCTCTAAGATGACCATTGTTCATCTCCTTCTTGTTTTTTGAGAATTTCATTCTCCCACAGAGCATAGCTCTTTTGTTTAAGAACTTTTTAAGAGTCAAAACTCTGTCAGAACTTAGGTAAATTTTAAAACTTTCAATAAATTAGGGTTTTACCCATTAACAGAGCCTTGCTCTTTATAGATCTTTGATCTAAAGAAGACCCATTTAGGGTTTCAATAATAGAGCTTTGCTCTCTTCAGATTATGAGCCTGTAGATCTAACGAGATCTTTTCTTGGGGTTTCTTAGCCCATAAATAGAGCTTTGCTCTTTTGAATCATGTTGATTTGTTAATTTTTGATGAAGAACTCTTAAGAGTTTTTTTTCATGGATCTTGAAGATTCCAGAATTTTTAATTCATAAAAATTAATTGATTTTAATTTTCTTTTCTAATGGGTTTTTCCATCATCATTACAGAGCCAGGCTCTTGACCTTCTCGGGGAATTTCTTTAAATTCCCTTCATAATTGGCTTTGACAGGTGTCATTCCTGTCTGTAGAGCATTGCTCTCGAAGAGTTTAACTCCTTGACCCGAGGGGTCGCTTATGAGATTCCCTTTTTAGGATTTCTCACAAATTCGAGTTTATTAGGTGTCATAATCAGAATTCGTTTTCTCCATGGGGATTTTAAGGGTCGTTTAAATCTCTGTGCCTGTTTTTAATAAGAATTTGCTTAATCGGTCTGTCCACTAATTCTTGTTGATTTTCTTTCTCAGGAGTTATGGACGTTCATATGTATGACCTTGATGAGATCATTTCTTTCGGAGACATCCACTCACTCGGCCGTTCTCAAAATCGAGAATTCACAAACGCCCAGTGTGCCGAAATCATTGGTCGCTTTGACGCATATAATGGTCGACTGCTTTCTCGACGTTCCTCTCTCCTGAAGCTTATCGTGGGAGCGATCTTGGAAGCGCTTCCTTTATTCTGTACCGGCATGCCGCTTAGGGCATTGGATGCTTCCAAGGATAAGGTGCACTCGGTGTATCTGATGGGCCTAATCTCAAAGAGAAGGTGAGACAATCTTGTCGATCTTCTTCATCAGGCTTTTCAACAGGCGGCCATACTTGCTGCCTATGACGTATTTCTGAGCAGGGTCATGTGGATGACGTATTTCACATGACCCCGCTCAGAAATACGTCATGTGGATGACGTATTGCAAGGTCCTCTCGACATTGAATACGTCATCCACATGACCCCGCTCAGAAATACGTCATCCACATGACTCACGCAGGTGGTTTCTCCTTACAAAGTCGAGAGGACCTTGCAAGTGTCTTTTAACGAGATTGCGCCCTTTCGGGTTTTCACAAAACTCGCCTGTAGCCCTGCTGTTTTTACTCACGGAGCCCTTTCAGGTTTTCATCCATGCCCTTTTTGCTTGTGGACATACCGTTTTCTTTCTTCTTTTTTTTTAAATTTTTTTTTGTTTCAGCTTTGGGATGCTGCAATCCACCGTAGTTTGTCGACGTCTCGGTCAACAGCTAGTATTAGGACATAGTGGTCCATCGTTAGTTTAAGGACATTCCGGTCCGTTGTTAGTTTAAGAACGTTTCGGTCCATTGTTAGTTTAGGGACGTTTCAGTCCGTTGTTAGTTTAGGGACGTTTCAGTCCGTTGTTTGTTTGAGGACGTTTCGGTCCGTTGTTAGTTTAAGGACGTTTCGGTCCGTTGTTAAGGAAGCCGTCTACTACCTATAGAGTTTAGGCTTAGGAAGATAGCGAGCGGACATAGTCGTCGTCATCTATCGTTGACCTAGGCCGTGACTCATTAGGCGTAGTATTTCTTTAGGAAGCGACCGTTTATTGGCTTGAAAGGTCTTTTGCCATGCATGTCCATGAGTAGATAGGCTCCACCCTGGTAGACCCTGTCTATGATATACGGTCCTTCATAGTTCGGCTCGAATTTCCCCCGTTTAGCACGATTGGGGATCATAGGTCTTTTGACCACTAGCACGAGTTCGCCTTGGTGGAATGTCCTCGGCCTAGTCAATCTTTCGTATGAGCGCGTCATCTTTGCTTTATAAGCCTCCAAATTTTGTTGCGCTATGAGCCGTGTTTCATCCAGGGCATCGAGCTTTTCAAGCCGAAGGTGAGCATTCTCTTCGTCCGTTAGCTCGTAATGAACTGCCACTCATAGAGAGGGTAGCTCTATCTCGAGGGGGAGTACCGCCTCTGTACCGAATACCAATGCGTACGGCGTTGTGTTCGTGGCCGTTTTGAACGCAGTTCGATACGCCCAGAGAGCTTCATGCAGTCTCCCGTGCCAGTCCTTCTTATTTCGGGACACCGTCTTTTTTACGATCTTCGTCAGGGTCTTGTTAAAAGCCTCAGCTAGGCCGTTAGCTCGAGGATTATAGACTGAGGAGTATTTCCAGTCTATGTTATGCTGCTGTGCGAAGCGGCTTATCTTGTGGCTTCTATAGGCTGGCCCATTATCAGAGATAATCCTTCATGGAGTTCCAAACCGATAAATGACGTGCGTCTTGAAGAAATGGAGGATATTCTCCGTCTTCACTTCCTTCAGCGGTACTGCCTCTGCCCATTTGGAGAAGTAATCAGTTGTCGCCAAAATGAATCGATGTCCTCTGGACGATGCTGGTTCGATGGGCCCGATTATGTCGGTCCCCCACATTTCGAACGGCCAGCTAGCCACTGTTGGATGCAGTGGATTTGGATGTTGATGGATAAAGTCCCCGTGAATCTGGCACGAATGGCACTGCTTCGCGTATTCGAGGCAGTCTTGGATCATCGTGGGCCAATAATAACCCATCTGTTTGATCTTCAGCTTCATCTTCGGCCCGGCTTGGTGAGAACCGCAGTGTCCGTCGTGAGTTTCTTGGACGACTCTCTTTGCCTCTTCAGGTCCCAAGCATCTTAGCCACAGAGAATCAAATGATCTCTTATACAGAGTATCATTGACGAAAGCAAAAGACAGAACTCGTTTCATAAGCTGACGTCTTGAGGACGCATCTTCAGGTGTTCGATGGGATTTGAGTAATCTATAAAGACTTCTCTCCAATCTGCGGCCTTTTCCTGATCTTTTATTTGCAGAGTCATTCGCTCGGTCGCTCCGTTTTCTTTAGACAACTTCGGAGATACTTCTGCTGGAGCAAGAATCCGACGGCTTTGCACAACGATCCTCACGTCATCGAGGTTCTCGTTGGCCAGCTCTTTCGCGAGCTTGGCTAATGCATCTACCTTGCTATTTTCCGCGTGCGGTATGCTTTCCAGGGTGTAAGAAGGAATTTGGGTCAACAGTTGCTGCACCCTTTCGCCGTACTTCACCAACTCTGGTTTGCACGTCTGATAGTCGCCATTTACTTGACTAACGATCAGTTGGGAATCTCCGTATATGAGGAGATTTTCAATTCCCATATCGATAGAGATCTCGAGACCTGCTATCAAAGCTTCATATTCGGCCTCATTGTTCGTTCTCGGCTCTGTCAAGGAGAAGGCGAAGCGCATTATCCCTCCTTGTGGAGTTACGAAGATGAGGCCTACCCCCGATTTGATTATAGGGGTAGTTTGTTTGCGCTTCTTCATGGAAGACGCTCCATCAAAATAAAGTTCCCACCGGGTATCACCCCCATCGATAGTGTCAAACGCATGTTTGTCTTGCAGTTCGCAATTCAAAGGAGAATCGGCAGGTATCGGATGCTCAGCGAGGAAGTCGGCGATGGCCTGGCCTTTCACTGCCTTAAGAGGCCGATAAGTTATTGAGAATTCCATCAAGAGTAGGGCCTATTTAGCGAGTCGTCTTGTTAATATGGCCTTCGACATCAAATATTTGAGAGGATCCACCTTCGATATGAGATGGACCTCGTGTGCCAACGCATAATGTCTGAGCTTCGTTACTGCGAAGATCAACGCCAGGCAATGTTTTTCAATGGGAGAGTAATTACTTTCTGCCCCCAGTAGAACTCGACTCAAATAGTATAGAGCTCTTTCCTTCCCTTGGTTGTTCTCTTGTGCCCACAGCGCGCCTAAAGAACCTTCAAGGGCTGTTGTGTACAGGACGAGAGGTTTTCCCTTAACGGGAGCGACCGGTACTGGCGGATTCTGCAGGTATTGCTTGATTTCGTCCAGTGCGCCTTGGCATTTGTGATCCCAGATGAACGGGGTTCCTTTCTTCATCAGGTGACTATAAGAACGGCACTTGCCTGAGAGATTGCTATAAATCGCCGGATGTACGCGAGCTTTCCTTGGAGAGACCGCAATTTCTTGAGAGTCATTGACGGAGGCATTTCCATAATCGCCTTGATCTTTGACGGGTCTATTTCGATGCCTCGGTGTCAGACGATGAATCCCAGGAATTTGCCCGAGGAGACTCCGAACACTCATTTGAGAGGATTCATCTTCAAGTTGTACTGCCGGAGGCGCTGAAACACGGTCTTCAGATGCTCTAAATATTCCTCGTATGATTTGCTTTTTACTACGAGGTCGTCGATATAGCATTCTACGATTTCATGTATGAGGTCGTCGAAGATTTTCGTCATGGCCCTGTGATAGGTGGCACCGGCGTTCTTTAGACCGAAAGGCATCACCTTGTAGCAAAATATGCCTAAAGGAGACCGGAAAGCAGTGTGCTTCTGATCCTCAGGATGCATCTTTATCTGATTGTATCCTGATGAGCCGTCCATGAAGGAGAAAACCTCATGAGTGGACGTATTGTCTATCATCAGTTCGGTGACCGGTACTGGGAAGTCGTCCTTCGGGCAGGCTTTATTGAGATCCCGGAAGTCTATGCAGATGCGCACCGTCCCATTTTTATTCATTACAGGGACAATGTTAGCGATCCAGTCAGGATATTGAACCTGGATGAAGCCGGAGTCGATTAGCTTCTTGACCTCGGCGTTGATGCTCATCTCAAGCTCAAGCCGCATTCTCCTCGGTGCTTGCTTGATTGGCTTAACGCCCGGGGATATTGCTAATTTGTGGACAGCAATCTCTGGATCTAGTCCAGGCATCTCGAAATAATTCCATGCAAAGCAATCTCTATGATGCATAAGCACATCTTTTAGTGCAGCCACCCTTTCTTCAGACAATAGCTCACTAACGAATGTCGGCCGCGGGTCACTTGTGTCCAAGTCAATTTTCTTGAGGTTATCTGCAGTAGTATGTATTCCATCTTCCAGCTCTTTTGGTGCCGGTGGAAATTCCGAGATTACCTCGTCATCATTGTTTTCGAAGCACCAGGGGAGTTCATCCACATTCTCGGGCTCCTCTTCTGACAGTGTGATCACGTGACAGGTACGAGCTCGCTTCCAAGACCGATGTTGATCTGGTTCTATTCTCGTGTATTTGGGTTCATACATTTGTGGTGGGGTTACCCTCCAGCTGTTGGACAGAGCGAACCTGCCTTGTTGATATTGATCTTCGACCCAGTTCTTAAAGGTGAACCAGTCTTCAATAGGATGCCCTACTGTCCTGTGATAGGAGCAGTAGTCCGGGTGAGAGACTTCGCCTACTTGCTCAGGGTGCTTGGACTCCGGGAGGGTAATCATTTGATATTTTATGACGAGATCGAATATCTTCCTTGTCTTGTCTTGAGGAAAAGAATATTCTCGACTCATCTTTTTCATAAGAGACGAATCCGGACTGCTCGATTCCTGATCGCGTGGCTTCCTAGACCTTCTTTGTCGCTGTCGAACGCCTTTCCCGTTCTTTGATTTATTTCTGCCTCTGCGTCGGGCCTTTTGTACAACGGGTTGATAAGGATGAACATTTTCATTTTTCACAGCCTGCTGAAGGAGGCGTTGCGTCCTGGCTTTCTCGTAGATGGCTATTTCGCGATTATGGTCGTCTCGAACCTTTTGACATGCCTCCCTTATAAGCTTGTCCATTTGTTCTTCGAACGACGGACTGGGTATTTTCATGGCGGGAGCTCTTTCTGGTTCAGGGTTAGCCTCTTCCCATAGAGCATCTCCTTCTTCATCAAAGTCATGTATGACGTAGCGATCGCGGAATAGCTCTCGTTTCTTGGATTGAACATATCCCAGCCCGGTCGTTTCCATTCTCCCGTTGGGCAACTTTTGTTGAGTTCCGGGAACGTTCCAGATCTTGTTATAGAACCGTGCTTGTCGCGCAGTTTGCTTAAGAGGTACAACTTGGCGTCTCAAGAGTCTCTTTAGTCCGTCTGTGTGATATCTGGTCAAATGGATGGGTTGGAGCCTGTCAAGTGTAGAATCCGCGCCATGCCAGATTTCTTTCTTCACTTTGGTTTCCCCGGATCGGTAAAATAGGATCGCCTTTTCACCTTTTCGCATGGGAGGGACGTAGAATGTCTGCAGTTCTTCCACACTGTAGGTATCAAGCGCGTCTAGTTCTTTATGATACTTTGGCGGAACCATGGTAACTTGCAAAATCTGATCTTCATCAGCGAAGGCTTGTATTGATGGCCGAGCAGAGAATACGGCATTGACCTCATCTTCCGAGTCACTGCCGAAGATCAACATAGGAGTGGACGGTCCCGGCTTGTTGCACTGGGGCGGACCTGAGTAGATTATCCTTTCTTCCTCCTCGGTATCACTCCCGAAGAAGGAAATGGTGGTGATAGCTTTGTCCTCCGGTTTATGATATCTTTCTGTGTCCTCAAAGTATGGTAAGAAGTATTTTGTGTCTTCGTATTTGCGGACTTCGTTCACGGAGAATGGGTTCAGCTCTCCTGTTACAGTATACTCGAGACCATCCTTGAAATATTTCATACACTGATGTTGTGTAGAAGGGATAATGTTGTACTCGTGTAACCAAGGCCGGCCGAGCAAAGCGTTATAGCAGGTCTTGGCATCAATGACGTGGAACTTGATGTCCGTGACGAGCAGCCCAAAGCGTAACGTCAACATTACGGACCCAAGCTTCCGTGACGACTGGGAGTCAAACCCAGAGATGGTGATCTTGTCCCGAGCGAGGTGTTGAACGCTAATACAGATTTCCTTCAACACTCTCACGTTGAGGAGATTGACGGAGGACCCATTGTCGACCAGGATTTTACCTATCTTGATGTCATGACAGTATCCGGAGACATATAGGGGACGGTTGTGCTCGCATGTCCCAAGGAGGAGATCTTCATCGCCGAAGGTGATATCGGCTGTGTGTACTTCCAGCTCGTCCTTCATCTTTTCTTCGGCGAGGAAAGCTTGGAATTGCTCGGGTTCCTGTAGTGCCTTGACTAGAGAATCTCTCGCCTCTTTGGATAATAGGAGGGCGTCGAGAACGCTGAGCTGCGAGGGTATCTTCCTCAAGTGTGCGAGAACGTTGTAGTCCACCTTATTCTTCTTCGGCGGGTCCTTGGCTGTCAGCTTTTCGACGGCTTGGTCATCAAGGATGATATCCTCAGAAACCTTTTCTTTCCCTTTATCCTTTCTATTTGACCCATGTTCGAGGGTCCAAGATTCTTTTTGGGCGGTGTGCGGTTGCGCAGCTGAATATTTTCACAGGTCCTCGGTTCTTCCTCTTTTCCCAGGGCGGACTCTTTAAAGAGAGGGCCAAGAGCTATTTCTTCATCAGAGTCGCTCCCGAAGGTAAGAACTTGCGATCCCCTGGCGTTGACCATGCGACAGATGCCGGTGATTCTTTTATGCTCCTCGGTCATACTTCTCTGCTCCCGACGAGCTTTGCGTTTTATCCGCTTGAAATTTTGCCGGTGAGCAACATATCCCTGCCACCATCTTTTAAAAGCGTTGCACTCTTCAGTAGAGTGCGCAATCTTTCGATGATATAAGCAGTAGCTAGGATGTATTTCTGCTTCACCAAGAATATTTCCTTCGGGGGGTGGCAGCTTCATTCCCATTGATATGGCTTTGGCGAACCTCTTCCTCGTCTTGAACCTGGTTTTATTCACAATGGAGGTATTTTGATCTGGCGGGGATATTTCAGCCCTTTCGTTCAGTCGCTGACGTTTGGCCTTTTCAAATATGGCCATCTCATGCTCCCGATCAGCTTTGCTTTTAAGAAGAGCTATGTTTAGGAATGCATCAATTATTTCATCTGATGGCCCCAGTAGTTCTGTCTCAGGACCTGCTCCCAGTTTCTTTGTGCAAGGAGCCTCTTCATTGTCTAGCGATGAATGAGAGATCACATGGCAACTTGCCACGTAATCTTCAGATTCATCCGATGAGTTTTCTCCATCATTTCCGTCCTCAAGGACGTGGCTGAGAAACTCTTGCAGTGTGACCGGAGTCCGCGCCTTCTGGTTATACTCTTCCAGCTCGTCAATCTGTTTTTGTAGGTCTGTGCGCTTGTCGCCAGACTTCACGGGCTTCTTGGATTTCTTCTTCTTCTTTGAAGATTTTGACGGCTGGGTGTGAGTGCTCTGGCTATCACCACCAATTTTTAGAGTTGGGCGCGACTTTAGCATCCCCTCGATGATCTCAGGTTCCAGTGGATTCTTCCACCTAATTTCCGGACATGTGTGGAGATCCTTCAGCATTCTTTTCGTCTTGGCTGAAAGAGCGACCTCCCATGAAGCTTCTTTTACGAAAGAACATGATGCCCCCGGTGTATCCGTTTTCTTAGGAGTGTGTAGCCGAGGCGGGTTCACCTTCCAGTTCTTAGATAATACGAATTTTCCCTGCTGGTACTGATCTTCTATCCAGCTTTTGAAGATGTAACAATCCTCGATTGGATGGCCCAACATTCGGTGATAAGGGCAGTAGTTAGGATTGCTATTGTCGCCTGGTTGCGCTGGGCGTCTTGGCTCTGGGAGCGTATGAGCCTGTTGCGGAGTGCAAGCTCGAATAACCTCTTTGTCTTGTCTCGAGGGAACGAGTAAGGGCGACTCATTTTATATTCGAGAGATCGAGTTCTATTATTTTGGCGATCAACTAATCTCGGGCCACCAGGCTGCTGTTGAGCATTGGCTACGACGATCGATTTCCCCTTTCCCTTCTCGTTTCGAGAGTCCGGCTTTGGAGGAGACGGTCTATGACCCATCTGGTCTATTTGGGCCATTTTTTCGATTAAGGCTTGGAATGTGGTCGGCTTAAAGAACATCATGAATTGTGAAATGGTTGCATGAGGGTCCAAAGTGCCCACAAACATGTCTACCGCTGGCGCTTCTTCGATCCGTTGTTCGCATTTCGACCACAGATTCCGCCATCGGATGGCGTATTGGACCCACGTCTCGCCTGGCTTCACCCTGGAATTGATCAATGCCGTTATCGAGGTGCGTTCACTAGCACTCGCGAATCGCTGGGTGAATAACAACTCCATTTCTGCGAAAGTCTTAATGTAGTCGTTTGGAAGCTCGGAGTACCACTCAAATGTTGTTTCCGACAAGCTGCCGATGAATTGACGAAGCAAAAGCTTATCATCGCCCCCGGTGTTGCCGCAAAGAGCTCTGAACTGGGCGACGTGCTGGTGAGGATTGCCTGTCCCCTTGTACACATGGAATTTGGGGATTGTGTATCCCGGCGGGTATTTTATTTGGTCATACCATCTTGGATACGGTCGTCCAGTTTTAACGACTTGACCGGCCGCTTCATTCGCCTGGTGAGCTCGTATTTGCTGAGCTATATAGTCATCCAGTGCGGCCTTGGAAATGGTTTCCTCCTTGGCTGCTGAAAGAGCCGGAGAAGGATTAGATGTCTCCCTTCTATCGTCTTCAGCAATGATCGAAGGGTCTTCAGCTGGAGGGTCCGGCTGTAACATCATCCCTACCATGTCTTGGAAGAGAAGCGCCATTTGTTTTATATTGGCAGCTTGTTCTGCTGCTTCTCTGTCCTTCTTTTCGAGGACTCTGCGTAGGAAGTCAGCATCGGTTTCTTGTTCATGACGCTGCTCTGATGATGCCTCAAAGTTTTCTTTTGGCCCGGTGAGTGCGGCCATTGCAGTCAGCATCTCCTGAAGCTTCTGCTGCTGATGTTCCTGAGCCCTTGTTATTGATCAGGTGAGCGGTCGGTGACCCGTCGAAGTGCGGCTTTCCTCTTTTCCGGAAGCCATGTAAACAGTATGCACCGTTATGCCCCCAGACTTTGGGCATTTGGGCTCAGCATCTTTGTGATCTGCCGTAGTCACAGGGGCTTTCTCCGGCCTCCTTTTCTTTTAAGTAGTTGACGTTGAAGGGGCCGTTGTAGCGGGCACCCAGGTGATTGTCGTCCTTTGTGGCTTGCCAAGACGGTTTTCTTCCCGCTGAACCTTCAGCTTCTTCTGTCGACGGGGATAGTCTTGATCAATCACTGACTCCTGGACTCGTCGCCAGATTTTGTAAACTTTGGAGGACAGCCGTTGAGGAGGCTGGTCCAGCTTTATTTCTGTAACATTCTCTACTGGAGGAGAAGATCTTTTCAGTACGGCGGTAGGAGAGTTCCTGCGCACCTTGTTCAGCAGTTCGAAGCTGTTCCCAATTAGAACAGCAGCATTGACTTTCACCGTTGGGGATGGCGGAGTTAGCCCAGAGGGGGAGTTGCCCCCAGCCTTCCTTACTCGGCGCCAGTGGCGACGTCGAGCTGTTAGGATGGTTTCAGATTGAGGGGTGACTTCGTCTTGCCCCCTGCTTTGGAGAAGGGCTGTTGCTGGCGTTAGCCTCTTGAAGACTGAGGTCTGTTTTAATATGTCGAAGACAGACTTTGGAGCGGGAGACGGAGTGGTTAATCTTGTAAAGACCGACACTTTGGCAGGAGAAGTCTCCTTGACGACTTCAGGAGCAGGGATGGCTATCCTCTTCGGAATAACCTGTTCTGGAATTGTAAGCTTCATCATGGGCCCACATGAACTTTGGCCCAATCTGGCGAAGACTGAGACGCTGGAGCTGGACGACCAGTTGAGAGGGGCCGTGGTAGTAGCAAGCCGATCAAAGACCGACTTCCTAGGAGCTTCCTGTGTTGGTATAGGGGCGCTGAAGCTCGTTGGCGGGAGCATGGTCCCGAAAAATAATCCAGTGGTGGCCTGAGTAACCTGTTCTACCGGCATCATGAACAAGGAGGCTGCTTGGGGCTCGTAGGCTATTCCTCCAGATGAGGCGGAGCGCGAGTTGCAATTGCAGTTGGAACACTTCACGCAAGTGGATGCCATTAATGTTTCACTATCTGCGCCAAGCAGGAAACCAAATCTTAGTACTTTGAATCTAAGGGCAACCATATCAAACCGTGATTCGTTCGTGAACACGACACACGAAGTGTGGAGTGGAAAGAGGAAAAGGTCCCACCGGGCGTGCCAGAATCTGTTTACCGCCGGAAACCGGGAAGACGAACGTCTTGCCTGAATCTGGGGGCAGATGCTAATTGGTGATGTCTGTCCACCTCTCCGAAGATGCCAAGTTGATTTATGGCACCATGTATCGAAGGTTTAAACGGATACGGCCAATGTAGCAGACTTCGTTAGATTCCCCCTCGTTTGAAGGGTTTTTGATTGTGGGGACGCTCATCCCTGCAGGAGCAATCCCCTGCAGTTAATTACGCTACCATATCGCGGTAACAACTTTCTCCTTCTCCAGATGGTCACTTCATGTCGTGGTGTGTTTGTTTTGTTTGTGGTTGCCCATGGATTATGTACGGAGACTAATTTATATTGTCGCCCGTAGGACGTGGATTAGTCCAAATCCTTATCTTCTTAGATTTGGGTTTGGAGGTTTGGTTTAAGAATACGTTAGTCTCATTTGAGACTAAGATCAATTTAAACGTTTGTTAAGGATACGTTAGTCTAATTTCTAGACTAAGATCTACTTAACGGGATCATTTAGATCCAACAAGAGAGCATTTGGACTCTATTGTTTAGTTTGGGGACATTGCGGTCAGTTAGTTTAAGGACATTACGGTCCAGGTTAAGGATATCGTAGTCCATGAGTTTAAGGACCCCACAGTCCGGTTTAGAGACATCGTAGTCTATAAGGTTTAAGGACATCGTAGTCTATGAGTTTAAGGACCACACATTCCGGTTTAGAGACATCGTAGTCTATAAAGTTTAAGGACATCGTAGTCCATGAGTTTAAGGACCCCACAGTCCGTAGAAATGTGTGGTTGTCGGGACTCGTCACCTCTCTGAAGACGTTAAAGGATTACAACGACAGATATCAGAGGAGTAAAAAGATGTACCCTCGAACCGGATGTAGATTGATTGGAAAATCTATAGCCCAGTTTGGGACTTAGATTTGTTGAATATTCATGAGCAGATGGGCTCAGTTCAATATAAGTTGAGGACTTACGACCAATGTTGGGCTAAGTCTAATTAAAATGTTTAACATTTTATCGCTCTGGCTGTTGAGCCTTTATTTGGGCTTGGCCCTTTTAATAATGCTAAGCATTGGGTTCTGACATCTTTTGTCTTGTATTGAATGCATAGCATTCATCAGAACAATGTGTGTTCTGACAGTGCGCCACGTGGCGCGTCAGGCGCTTTGCGCCAATCAAAGAGTGCATAGCGCTTCTCTCGGGTAGCGCACGCGAAGATAACACGTGTCGCGCTTAGCGCTAGTTTATTAGCGCATTGCGCTTTTAATTTATGAGCGCTTTGCGCTGATTTAATGGTGCACCAGTGAGTGACACGTGGCGTGCTTGGCGCTGAGCGCCGGTCTATGGGCGCACTGCGCTGTCTCATAAGCGTAAAGCGCAAGCTGTGTCTATGGTTGACACGTGACATGCTTTGGCGCTGAGCGCCGGTCCAATGAGTGCAAAAGTGCAGTTCATGAGTGCAAGGCACTTTTCAGTAGCGCAAAGCGCATTTGATCAAATTTATGATCAGAGAACAAGTTTATGTTCTCCTTTTAAAGGAGGCCTTGCCTTAAGGTCCAAGAACAAAAGTTCTTATTTATAAAAATGCACTGCTTCTGTAGATCAATGATCTGTAAATGAAGTAAATACTTCTTTTGTTTTTATGCTGGGATCTTTTGATCTCTTTTTATCAAAGACCTTGGTCTTTTATAGATCTATGATCTTTTTTAAAAGATAGTTCTTCTTTTCATGATATGATTTCATCTCTGTGTTCAAGAATCATGTTCTTTACCTTGAAGAAATGATCTTCTTTTGCTAAAAGCTTGCTTTTTTTTTCTTTAAGTTTTCTCAAAGTTTGTAGGGGGGTTTCTCTATATCAGACTTGAAGTCTTGGGGCCTTTATATATGGCAAATTGATTTGATAAATCAGTTAAAGAGATCTTTTTCTGATTGATTTGGGAATTTTTCCCACCGTTGGATCTTTGATCCTAAGGCTTCTGTTTTGCAGAAGATAATCTTCTTGTTTTAATAAAATTGACAAGATCTTTCCATAACAGAATTTTAATTCTGATTAATTAATAATTTATTATTAGATCTTTTGATCTAACGATGGGGAATTCTTAATTCCAGCGTTGGCGCACCTTGCGCTCGCGCACCTACGTTCGACACGTGGCGCGCAGCACAGAGCGCAGTGCAACTGTGCTAGCGCACCCGTGTTTTACACGTGGCGCGCAGCACAGAGCGCTCGATCTGAAGCGTTGCTTCAACAGAGGTGTCTTTTCACATCTCTTTTTAAGTTAAACTTGTGTTCCCCAGAACTTTCATTTCCCAAGTCTTGGAAATAGCTCCGCTGTGCACAAAGTTTTCTGTGCCTAGTCTTTATAACTCGAAGTAAAGCTTCTTTCTTTTCTCATCTCCGAAGAACCCTTTCAATTATGGCTTGTAACCGCCCACATGCTCGTCGACAACCGTGGGAAGTGCCCATTCAGGACATTGTTCCTCATTTTGCTGCGCGCTTGGTAGATCCTTCTCTTACGGATGACCAGTGCGACGCAGCGCTGTACGAGCTCTTGACTCGTGTAGGGTCTCCTCTCCCCCCACACTCTATTTGGCTTCGGATGATCCTTGCATCTGTGCTTGCAGATATTCCCCCTCCTCCAATAAAGATGTCCTCGGCAATGCTCGATGCTGCTGAGGACAAGATCGAGTGCTTCTTCGAGGCGCATTTGATCACTGAAGCCCTGAGGGATTGCTCTGTCCACTTGCGGAGCCAGATACAGGCTCGTCGGGTTGTTATCTCCACCTTCTCTGGTGAGTGCGGCGTTGATCGATGGATGGCTACTCCTCGAGAGGATCGCCGTTTCGACATGGTGGAGAAGACGGAGAGGGAACTGGACAATCTTCTCCTTAGCTTTGTGAACCCCTGTCCTTTTGATCCCATGTTTGGTGATCTGTTTTCAATGTAATAATAAAAATATGTTTTAATTAAGTATTTTATTATCCTCTACATGTTTCTTTGTTTTTAATTCTTTGTTATTCCTCTGTAAGGTGTTTATGCGCTGCATAATTTAACTTGCTATAATCAGGTGCAAGTAATTCTTCTGGCGCTTAGCGCTTCTGGCGCCTCGCACTCTCGTGCTTTGCACGTGGGCACCGTTTCAGAATCTTTGACTCTTATTGCAGGCGCATTTGATGTTAGCATTTTTCATGAAGCGTTACTTCGCTTTCCAATCTTGGAAACAGAGCTTTGCTCTAATTTGAGGTGTGCAGCACAGAACACAGCGCAACTGCGCTAGCATACCCGTGTTTGACATGTGGTGCGCGGTGCGCCTAGCGCTAGCGCACTCATGGTGCGCTGCCTAGAGTGCAGCGCAACTGCGCTAGCGCATCCGTGTCTGACACGTGGCGCGCAGCGCAGAGTGCTAGATCTGAAGCGTTGCTTCAATTTTTGACTCTTGAGTTTTTAAACAGATCTTTGCTCTGATTGGGGGTAGCAGAAGCGTCGCTTCATTTCCAATCTTGGAATTTGAACAGAGCTTTGCTCTGATTGGGGATACAGCTCTTCTTTCTGAGATCTCTCAAAGCTTATGGGGGGTTTCTCTCTTTTTTCTGAATATGTGAGACTTGAAGTCTTGGGGCCTTTTTATAAGGCAAGCTGATCAGTTCAATCAGTTAAGGAGATCTTTTCTCCAATTGATTTGGGGAATTTCTCATTGTTGGATGTTTGATCCAAGGGCTTCTGATTTACAGAAGGTAATCTTTTTGTTATTAACAAGATTGGGAAATCTTTTCCATACAGAATTTATTCTGCACTTTTGGTGATTTTTTAATCACCATTGGATCATTGATCCAACGGTGCTCTGATTTACAGAGCACAATCTTATTGTTTGGAAATATTTTGAGGAATCTTTCCTTAACAGAATTTAATTCTGATTAATTAATGATTCATCATTATTATTGGATCTTTGATCTGACGGTGGGGAGCTTTTAGTTCCAGCGCTAGCGCACCTGTGTTTTGCACGTAGTGCACTGCTTAGAGCGCAGCGCACCTAGCGCTAGCGACTGCTTAGAGCGCAACACACCTAGCGCTAGCGCATCCGTGCTTTGCACGTGGTGCGCTGCTTGCAGCGCACCTAGCGCTAGCGCACACGTGCTTTGTACGTGGTGCGCTGCTTAGAGCGCAGCGCACTTGGCGCTGCTTCTGAAGCGTTACATCATTTCAAAATTTGAATTTTGAACAGAACTTTGCTCTGATTGGGGGAAACAAATGCCCCCCACCGTTGCGCTCACGTGGCCCTCACGTGAGTGCAGCGGTGGCAGCATCTGCGCCCTTCGATCAACTCAGAAGTTGAAACGGCATCTCAGTACCTATAAATAGGACCCTTGGTCCTTGAGATGATTTTTGTTCATCTTCTTCCTTCTGAGAATTTTTATTTTCTTGCAGAGCTAGCTCTTTGGCTTAAGAACTTTCTTAAGGACAGAACTCTGTCAAAATCTTAGGTAAAGATTAAATCTTTGAGTAGATCATTTAATAATCTAGGGTTTCACCCATTAACAGAGCTTTGCTCTTCATAGATCTTAGATCTAAAAAATGTTATTATGGTTTTACCCATTAACAGAGCTTTGATCTTCATAGATCTTAGATCTAAAGAAAACCTTTTGAGGGTTTCTTGACCCATTAACAGAGCTTTGCTCTCTTGAATAACGGAGATTTGTTAATCTCTTATGAAGAACTCTCAGAGTTTGTTCACGGATCTTGAAGATCTCAGAATTTTAATTTTAAAAAAATTTATTTCAATTTTTCTGATGGGTTATTCCATCATTTTTACAGAGCATGGCTCTTAGAATTCCCGGAGAATTTTTTAATTCCCCTCATAATTGACTTCGACAGGTGTCATTCCTGTCAGCAGAGCATTGCTCTCGAGGAGTTTAACTCCTTGGCTCGAGAAACCTTTTTATTAAATGCGAAATCCTTTTTAAGATTCCTTTCTTGATTGCACAGGATTAAATTCATTGGGTGATTTAATTAGCACTTATTTCCTCCTTGGGGATATCAAGAGTTGTTTAAATCCCGTGTTTTTTTTCAATAAGCTTTCTTTTAATCAGTCTGTCCACTAACTCTTACTGATTTTCCTTTTCAGACTTTATGGATGCTCATATGTATGATCTCGACGAGATTATTTCTTATGGAGACATTCGCGCACTCGGCCGTTCTCAAAACCAAGAATTTACCAACGTCCAGTGTGCTCAAATTATGGGTCGCTTTGATGCATACAATGGTCGACTGCTCCCTCGTCGTTCCTTTCACTTGAAGCTTATTGTGGGAGCGATCTAGGGAGCACTTCCTCTATTTTATGCCGGCATGCCGCTTAAAGCATTGGACGACGCCGAAGATAAGGTGCACTCGGTGTATCTGATGGGTTTAATCTCAAAGAAAAGGCAAGACAACCTTGTTGATATCCTGCATCAAGCTTTTCAACAGGCGGCGATACTTGCTGCTTATCGAAGGGTGGAGGACATCAGTGGGGATCCTGACGCTTGTGATTGTGAAAGGATGCATATGAAGATGGTCCGAGAGGCCCAAAATTTTTTGGATGGCCTCACTCTTAAATTTCTCAATCCATGTCCTGAATTTGATGTTTTGCCTTTGTAAACACTTTAATGGCATTTTTGTTTACCGTTTTCATCAATGTAAGAATTTTCTGAAGTATGAATGGCAAGCTTTTCCATTTCCATGTGTTTATCTTATGCATTAAACCTTTTCGCTCATGCATGAATGGATGCGCTTTGAATGCTTAACTGAATGTGAATCAAATGTTCTCCTTACTGTCGCTTTCTTCTCTTTGCCGTGTTATTGCCATGTGTTTTTACCAAGTGCAGCCTGTAGATGATAGAGAGCATTCCATCTTGAACCCTTTGAGAGGTAACGATGGCTTAGGAAGCAGGTTCAGGTCTGCTGCCTAAGACTTTTCAATTTTATGAGCCGTAAGGGTCTCATAAAGACTTTTCTCCCTACGAGTTGAGAGGATCTCGTAGGTGTATTTTCTTCTTAGGAATCGTGAGGACTCTAAGTGTGCTTTCTCTTGAGAGTCGTAAGGATCTCATAAGAGAATTTTCCCTTTTACAAGTCGAGAGAACTCGTAAGTGGTTGTTTCTCTCCTTGTCGAGATTCGACTTTGGAGAGTGTGGCCCGTGAATAGTATGCAAGAGTCCATTTTGGACCGACTTGCAGGGCCCCAATGCTTAGGAAACATGTCCTTATCCCCATTACCTAAGGCTTTTACTTACGAGTCGAGAAGAATCGAGAAGTTCTCTCAAAGGCACTAATTTCCTCACGAGTCGAGACGAGTTGAGAAGTTCTCGCAAGAATGTCCTAACGTCACAGTTAAGCTCTGCTCTTTATGACAGAGGTCCGTTAGGGTCTGTGGTACTAGGGTTTTGCCCGTCGTACCGTCGCGTTGACTGATGTATCCCTCGATAGGCAATCTTGCTGTTCGAGTAGCCTTGCGACTGTCGTGTCTCTGATCCCTTCGGGGGCTGGACAAGACGTCTTCAAGCAATCTTCCTAGGCAGTTTGACCATCGGAAGAGCAAGCGTTAGGAATTTTGCTATTCCGCTTTTTACTTGAGGTTAGGCTCATTTTGGGGAGCTCCGATGAGTCATAACCACTCCGCTCTGATGTGGGATGATCTCCGATAGTCTTTCAGGTTTTATATGAGTTGCCGTCAAGACCCTGAAGCTAGGAATTTGGCCTTTGCTTCGTTTTCTGGCATTGCGTCTGCTGTATCGAGACGAATGTCGCGGTTGTCTCTAGGTTGTTGGTGAACCGTCGAGGTTTGGAACTAAGGATTTTGCCGTGGCTCCGTTGTTTGATTGTCGCGTCTGAATCCCGCTGGAGGAAGAACGCTGTGGTGACATCTCGTCTGTTGCATCGAGACGAACGTCGAGGTGGTGACCACTCCGCGCTGGTATGGGATGATCTCCGATAGTCTTTCAGGTTTTATATGAGTTGCCGTCAAGACCCTGAAGCTAGGAATTTGGCCTTCGCTTCATTTTTTTAGCGTGTCCGAATCCTGTTGGAGGAAGAACGTTGTGGTGACATCTCATCTGCTGTATCGAGACGAACGTCGAGGTGGTGACCACTTCGCGCTGGTATGGGATGATCTCTGATAGTCTTTCAGGTTTTATATGAGTTGCCGTCAAGACCCTGAAGCTAGGAATTTGGCCTTCGCTTCGTTTGTTTTAGCGTGTCCGAATCCTGTTGGAGGAAGAACGCTGTGGTGACATCTCGTCTGCTGTATCGAGACAAACGTCGAGGTGGTGACCACTCCGCGCTGGTATGGGATGATCTCCGATAGTCTTTCAGGTTTTATATGAGTTACCGTCAAGACCTTGAAGCTAGGAATTTGGCCTTCGCTTCGTTTGCTGGCATTGCGTCTGCTGTATCGAGACGAATGTCGTGGTTGTCTCTAGGTTGTTGGTGAACCGTCGAGATTTGGAAATAGGGACTTTACCATGGCTCCGTTGTTTTGACCCTGGGGTGACATTGCGTCTGCTGTAACGAGACGAATGCTGAAGTGGAGCTGGGATTTTGCCATCACTCCGCTTTGTTTCGACCGTGAGGTCTTTCGTTGACGTTGCATCTGCATCCTGCTGGACTGCGAAGGAATGCCGTTGTTGACATTGCATCTGGTGTAACGAGACGAATGCTGAGGTAGAGTTGGGATTTTTGCCGTCACTCCGCTTTGTTTCGACCATGAGGTCTTTCGTTAGCGTTGCATCTACATCCTGCTAGACTGCGAAGGAATGCCGTTGTTGACATTGCGTCTGGTGTAAAGAGACGAATGCTGAGGTGGAGTTGGGATTTTGCCGTCACTCCATTTTGTTTCGACCATGAGGTCTTTCGTTGACGTTGCATCTGCATCCTGCTGGACTGCGAAGGAACGCCGTTGTTGACATTGCGTCTGGTGTAACGAGACGAATGCTGAGGTGGAGCTAGGATTTTGCCATCACTCCGCCTTGCTGACGCCGCGTCTGCTGTAACGAGACGAATGTCGAGATGATCTCCAGGCTTTTTGTGAACCGTCGAGATTTGGCTCTCTTTTGAATGGAGCCTGAGGGGAAGGTATGGTTCCCTTTTCGTTTGTGCCCCTGGACTATATACAGGGATCGATGTGATCTCACCTATAGGGCAAAAAGTTTCATTTTATATATTTTTCTTTCCACGATACTCTATCATTTCAGCTTTTATATCACGAAAGTCGCGATTGCCCAATCATTTCAGCTATTTTTCGCGGTGTCCAATCATTTCAGCTATTTGTTTTATTCACTCGCTGCTTTTTATTGCGGGTTGCCCAATCATTTCGGCTATATTTTTTTTATTTACTCGCTGCTTTTTATTGCGAGTTGCCAATTATTTCGGCTATTTTTGTATGCATACATTTTTACTTGCTGATTTTGTTGCAAGTTGCCCCATCATTTCGGCTATTTTATATGCATTTGTGGATCGCTGGCTTTTCGCTGCTAATTTGGGATTTGATACCGATTGAGGCATCAGCATCGCTACAACTGGGATATTGCCAGGAGTGAATCATCATTTGCCTTTATGGATGTCGAACAAAGGTGGCTTAGTAAACAGGGTTAGGATCCTGTCGACTAAGACTTTTGATTTCATGAGCCGTAAGGGTCTCATGAAGGTATTTCTCCCTACGAGTCGTGAGGATCTCGTAAGTGGATTTTCTCCTTAAGAATCGTAAGGAGTCTTAAGTGTATGGTCTCTTATAAGTCGTAAGGAGCTTACAAGAGTGCTTTTTCCTTATAAGTCGAGAAGACTTACAAGGGTTATTCACCGTGTAGACATATCCCAAGTCGCTGGTGGGACTTTTTTAGGGAAATGTTTATTCGCGCCCATGGATTGTATACAAGGGTCGAGACGCTTGTAGGGCAAAATTGGAGATTGTGATGGCTTAAGAACATGTTCAGATCCTTGTAACTTAAGGCTTTTGAGCCCTATGAGCCATGAAGGTCTCAAAAGGGAATTCTCCTCATGAGTCGTGAGGATCTCGTAAGTGTAAGTTCTTGTAACGTTTTCAAAATAATAAAATATGATTTTTAGGAATTTTTATAATTTAATATTATTTTAATGAATATTTTAATATTCTGGTATAATTAAATACAAATAAATGGGGAAAAATTATGGAAAATTCTAAAATAAGGTATTTTATGGAATTATGCCATTTTAAAGTTTTTAAGATTAGTTATATGCAAATTTAGTGCTAATCGCGATTAAGAATCGCTAATTGGATTTTTAGCTTTTTTGTGCAAAAATGTGCACATATCATTTTCCACACTTGTTATACTTGTGTTACATTTCTATTGCCATGGTTATTCTTTTGGGTTCACTATTGGAGTGAGAAGAAAAAGAAAAGAAAGGAAAAGTAATGATGATGATGAGAGAGAGACTAGGTCAACCCCCACTTTTTGAACCATACTCCCATCATTTTCCCCTTCTCATTCTCTCTCCTCTCCCTCTCTTGAGCTGCTGCCCTCTATCTCCCTCTCTCTCTCTCTTCATGAAACCCTAGATCCACAATGAAATCAACCCCAAAACCCCATTCCCACTTCACAAAACTTACTCCCAAGCTCACTTGCTACACATTGAACCTGGCAAGATTGGATTTGGAGGACTTTGAGCAACTCAAGAATTTTCTTGAGTTGCCAAAGGAGGTAATTTCTGCACCTATTAGAGTAGTATCTCATTTCTTGTGCATTAATTCTAGTTTCATATCGATATTGTGTCGTTTTGTGGACTTTGGAGAATTCAAGTTAGGGTTTAGGGTTAGACCTGAAATCAAAATGAAATTGAGGCTTGTTGTGACCTTAGAACCCCTTGGGTGATGCTAATTTGAACCCAAACCTGAGCTAGAACACAGAATACGGAATTACGGAATCGATATCGGGAAAAACTGTAAATCTGGGAGTGTTTTGTGGAATCTGCTATCACCCCGAGACCCCAAAAATAAATCTGAGTTGACAGTGATATGTGCATGCACCATAGAACCACCACACCAAACCCTAGCCCCCAACTCATTCCCTCGGCCGCCAATTTATCCCTTCTGGCCGCAAATTGCGGCCAGAGCAGGAGGGAACTGTCTCGAATTTTGTGCATGGCCCCATTTCCTCTATTCTTGACCCTGGGTATGTCTAGTTTTGACTGATTCCATCTAGGGTAAAATCTGGGTTGATTTTCCTATGTTGGTGCATGGTTTACGACTTGATTTAGCATGGATTTTGGTATTTGGTGATTCATTGCTGTCGGGTGGCGTTTGGACGTCAACGACAAGTGGATATTGAACGTGTTTACATGCGAGACGATAGGTTTTTACCTATGCGAGTAGCGTGTGCTATTTTGATTTCCGATGTGATTTTCATGTGCTTTAGCGTTGTGATATACTTGTAGGTACCCTACGTGATGTTGAGGCAAAGAAGATGAAGATGGCGACATCGGTACCGACACATGAGAAGCAAGGTGAGTAGATTTATATCTACGGGGAGAAGTCGGGTGGATGGCGTATAGCACCCCCGCAGTCCGTGGTGATGTATACGATTACGTATACACACATATATTTATTATGTGTTGTTTAGGATTATTGATGGTAATAATGGATTATTGGTGATAAGGATGTATTGGTTGAGTATAGTGCGAAACCCTAGAGTAGTGGTTGCACCCACACTCACACATACACACATACTTGCATAAATTCTTTCATTTATCTGTGCGCATATGATGGTGTGTATATCTACACATGGGTATGGGACTATGTGTTCATATACGAGATTTGAGGATGATACGTGGGATTGAGATGGGTCGATGAGATTCAATTGAGGCCGTGAGATTTGGCGACATGACAGAGTTCGTATTGGAGATGTGATATGATGGTAGTGATACCTGTCATGTGATGAGATGGTGTGATATCGACTCAGATTTAGGCGGTTTCCATACTCCTCTCTAATGACTTGATTGTTGGGTTCGTAGTTCGCCGAGTAGGCGTTAGACTAGACCCGAGTCATACCTATTTCAAAACTAACGAATCAGGGATATTTTAAAGATAGGCAAAAGGGTTTATACGGATATTTTCAAAAGGCTCATCTTTTCTTAAAACACCGTAGCCCTTATTTTACCAAAAGCCCTGATTCGTCTTATTTCAAAAGGAAAGGTTGCATGATATATCTATTGAGGCAGGTTCTCTACTGTTGCGATGATTATTCGATTCCGCATATTCATGCTATTTGCATTGCATCGCTTGTATTGTTGATATATTTCAGTCATGCTGCTAAGACACCAGCACCATTATCGATGATGCGTATGTTCCACGTACACTGTTGCCGGCTCACACACTTCATCATCGATAATTGCCATGTCACTACACTGTAGTACTGTTGCATTCAGTGTATGTTGCTTACATTTCTTTACATGTCGCATACATCATGCTTCCTGATTATACGCATTGAGATATGTTATTTCCATGATATTTCTGGTTTGTGGGAACCGTGGGTGTTTCAAAAGGAAAGTATGTAATTGTTTTAAAACCCGGTTACCCTTGATATGATATTTCAGTGCGTCCACCATGTGTTTTCTCGGTGCTGAGAGCGACATGTGAAACCCGATTCGAGGAGGCGGATGAGGCCGATTGCGGGTACATGGTGGATCCGGTATGGTTTCCCGGGGCAAGAAATGTTTTTCGTGGAGTAGGCGATGAGCCGGGCAGGGTAGCGAGTACCTACCGGTGATTGGTTGGACCTGGCGGTTATCCGGAGGATACCGACCAGAGTCGATAGATGGATATGGGTGTACTGCCGGGGCCGAGGGCCGATACCGCAGACAGAGCCCGTGGGCCGATCCGGACTGACGGAGCCCGATATGTGAGGATTTACGTGCCGATGCTGGGCACAGTTTTCATGATGTTTTCGAGTGCCGATGCTGGGCACAGTTTTCATGATGTTTTCGAGTGCCGATGCTGGGCACTCCGGTTCCATGATTTTGACGTGTCGCGAGGGACACAGGTGGTTTATATCCTCATATTTCCATGCATATGCTGATGGTATTTACATGCATGATGGTTATTGTCATTGGGTGACGAGTGGACGGGATCCACGTACATGCAGATGGATTTCATTGATTGTACCTCACATTTATGTTATGCTATCACCTGAGGCACTGGCACGAGTACTTGGCACTGCACTCATGTATAGAGATTACATTGCCAGTTTAGCATGTTTCAGACTTATTCATATTGAGGTTTATTTGTATATCTGATCGTATTGACCTAGGATGGGTCATGCATTCGATCTCTGCTTGTAGATATTTTCTATTCACGAGTTGGCGACTCACCCCCGTTGTACCACAGTCCTTGCATGTTTTTGCCGTATAGATTCCATAACGGCATTTCTGGCACACTGCTTCCATATGGGTGACTTGCGTTGGTAGGTGGGTTCTTTTGTATCAGAACCGCCATTGCTCCTGTATTATTCATTGTATCTAGTAATTCCATCAACCAAAACTTGTATATTATTTCAGACTTAGAAAACAGTATTGTATTATTTCGACCTTAGAGTCGCGCTTGTAGTATTACGGTTTTTTGGCTGTTTTGAGTTTCTTTTTGGGTTTTGATCCTCGCCCTTTGGCGTTGTATATTATTATTGCTTGGGTGGTTGCGACCGTCAATTGACGAAGAGCTAGCTCCCGCTTGGGGATGCCTTTTATCATTTCATATATATTATTCTTGTTGTACCCCGTTTGGGGCCAGTTTTTACAAAGGAAACTCTGCCGAAATTTTCAGGAAAGGTTACACATTTTAAAAATGCATATTCGGCTTAGTTATTTAAAAACTTGATTTTGAAACGTGATTTCCTGACTTCTTAAAACCAGTTTTCCTTATTTACTCTTTAAATGGTTTTAGATTTCTGGGCTTTTGGCTTACTTGGATCAGATGGGGTCCTATAGACTTCATATGGTTCAAGGGCCAGTCACGTGCTCTTTCGGGTCGTGACAAAGTTGGTATCAGAGCGCTAGGTTGACCTTGGTTTGAGTCTGAGTTTGACTATGTGGAGCCTAGGGCGTTATTTATATACGAAACTTAGGCTTGACCTTACGGAACTTAGACTTAATCAAGGGGGTATTAGACCCGAACTTTCGTCGTGTAGGATGACCCTTGGTTGATGGAATAGGTGACTAAAGTAGAGTGACGTACCGTGGGTATGTTCCGCGGCATACTTACGACACGCCACTCCGCTTAAGAAACCTTAGGTTGTACATTTCCTTGCACCGTATTGTATTCCTTCCTATGATCTACCTTCATCGATACTGGTTATGATCTTGCTGCCGCGATTGCACGGGCAGAGTGAGCTACGGCTCGAGTTGCGTCAGCATAAGCTCATCGTGGATGAGGGCTGACCGGGGCGTGATTCCAGAGACATACGGTTGCATTGAGGCTTCGTATTTTGTGTTTCCGCACTATGAGCGTTTGACAGATCACTGTTGCGAGATTTCTCGGATGTACCGGTCGGTACCAGAGGATTGAGCCACTGATAGAGGCCAGCCAGGATGTGATGACCGTTGATATATCGCTTATCCAGGACGATTGAGGCGCTATTTAGCGTATAGACGAATGAGCCAGTTGTTGCTGCGAATGATGAGATATCGCCCAGATGATTGGAGCTACTGCAGCATGAGCATATACTTAGATATATGATAGTGAGTCGCTAGTCACCGAGGATTAATGACTAGGACATATGGTTCATTCGCTTACCCCGATATGAGGTCATCAGATAGGTTGATTCCAGCTAGAGGCGACTTCACGCAGATTCGTTGAGAGTCGATTGAGACGATCGAATGTCAGGAACCCATTTTCCAAGTTTAAAGTATTCGGAAAGACATGCAAGCGATTCTATGGACCCTCTAGAAGAATGAAACCCTAACTCGACTTAATGACCGTGTGAAAGCCTTTGAACTTTAAGGTTTGCGGCAGTTCCGCGGCGCCATTAGTGAGGCTTGGGTTTGCCCTTCTGCGGCTGGACCACCGATGCTGTGGTATGTACTCGATACTATTAAACTGTACCCGAGATGTTGAGCTCTTGGGGGATTGTGAGGTTCTGACGAGTCGATCGGACGAGTCGATCGGACGATTCGACATCATTCGGATATCATGTGATGGGACACTGCTTGGGAGACTCCAGATACGAGCATAGCCGTTGGAGCGCAGTCTGTGTAGCCATGATGAGATGAGTCCGAATCAGTCGATATTGGAGCAAGGTGGAGTAAAGAGTTCGCACGAGATTTCGACGAGATGACGTTCCACTCCGCTGACATCAGAGATGTGATATGCACGCTGAGGACGTGTTGGGCTAGATATCTCCTACTGAGTGATGAAGATACTGAGTTCGTGATTTCGAGTCCGTGTTAGAGACTTCGGATGGACCGTAGCCGAGGGCATTGCAGTGCGCGGTTAGAGACGCGATGTCGAAATGGTCGATGATACAGACAAACGGGACAAGAAGTTCGTGCGAGATGCAGATGAGCTGTCACTACACCCAGTTAAGATTAAAGGTCGGATATGCATACAGAGGCGTAGGGATACGACCAGCTTCCGAGGAGATGTTGTACTAAGGACGCAGATGTCCAGAGAGCGAGAAAAGATTACGCCAGAGTACCAGCCTCCTTACAATTTGGCTTAGGCAAGATCAGATGAGACCTTGAGTAGGATTCCTTCCAGTATACTGCTGCAATAAGAGTTGCACCCAGGATCGGATGTGTGATGGGTATTCAGAGGACCAGAGGTCGGCGCCAGAGATGTGCTGCTTTACGAGCGGTCGTGGGGATTGACCGAGAGATGACCAGGGAAGTGCCAGAACGGAATCGTTCCTGTCAGCACACCTGACCGGGCCGATGAGCCGATGGATTGCGAGATTGGTAATCTACAGGAAAGATAAGGAACCAGAGGCAGATGACGTCAGCCGCGAGCAAGAGGCAAGTAGATATCTTGCGCCGCTAGCATCGGATGTATCGGTACCTTCTCGACCCTGAAGAAGGATATACCGACGACGGTAATTATGATTTGTGATTTTGTGATTTGACTATCACGTATCCGTTGCTTTGGATTTCGGTATTTTGGGCGATTTATTCGCATGATTTAGTATTGATGACTGAGTTCCATGATATTTGATTTTGTGCACCATGGTTGCACCTACTGGGTATTTATACCTTGCACATAGTTATTACTCTTGAGTTATTGATTGTGATTTCATGCCTATTTTATGCCGGTGATTTGATTTACGCTTCCAGCATAGTTTCATGTACTTTTAGTGTTTTGATTTGTGCACGCTGATGCACGCGGTTGTGGGTTTTTCCATCGCGGTACACCTGATTTTGATTAAGCCGCGTTGTATATCGTTTCGTGCCTTGGCTGCACCTGCTTATGACTTTATGGATTTCATACGGTTGATTTGATGTTGTGCATATGTTACGCACACGATTTGATTTTTGCATTCGGTATAGCTTATATGTGCTTGTAGTGCATTGATATGTGTTTTGTGCACGCAGTTGCACACGTTTATGATTTCCTTTATACCGGGATACACTTGGTGTTGCTGCTTACGTAATTGAGTTATTGCTTAGTATTTGTGCATGGGATGCACAAGTTCTATACTTCGTGCGTTTGTCGCACCAGTTTTATGTTTCTTGCGTTTATCGCATCAGATTTATATTTCGTGCCTTTGTTGCACCGGATTTATATTTTGTGCATTACGGTTGCACCTGGCCTCGATTTGATGTCTTTCGGTATGTCGATTTTGATTGTGATATTGATGTGGATTCTTGCACTCCGTGCTTTTGACTGGACTTTCGCATGTTCGGCGTTGCTATTGGATTTTGTGATTCCGTGCATACTGAGTACGCAGGGTTTAGATTTTCATTCGTGCACGATGGATGCACCGATTTGGATTTTCGCGCATGTTGGGCGCATGTTTTTAGATACGATTTTGGGGCACACCAGATGCACTAAATCGAGATTCTTCGTGCATGTCAGATGCACCTGTTTTGGCTGTCAGGCACACACGTTGCCTATGACAGATGCTTCGTGCACACCCGTTGCACCTAGATGTTGTTTTGTGCACCTGTATGGCACATATATGGATTTTGATTTCCGTGCGCACCAGACGCACAGGGTGATGTTATGTGCATTTTTGGGATTTATTCCTTTTGGAGCAGTACATTTTTATGATATTTGATATTCGTTTTGTACCGAGCAGGACTAGTCAGAGGACAATACCTGGATATATTTTGCATGCATTGATAGTTCGAAGGGATTTCCAAAGAGCGAGCTATAGTCTCGGTATATATATACCTACGTGTCCGATATGACACGGAACGTTTTAAAAACAGGGAAACCCTTCTAAATTGTTTTCAAAAACGGCGGAACGTACCTATTAAACAAAGGATATATATATATATATATACGTATATAGTTATTTTCTTGTGAAAAACGTCCGCCACTGTGCAGTGTTACGCGCATCGCACAGCGACTTAAAAAGGATTTGGCATGCATTTACATCAGCTATTCACATGTATAGATTGGATGTCTACATGTATAGTTCTGATTTATATCATATTGATTTTGTATTGGATTTGAAATTTGTGTCTTTACCATGACTCCGATGATTGCGGGATACTTGATGGAGAGTTGCTTTTGGGTTATCTGCTCAGTACTCATGCGCATGCATTGCGCTATGATACGTGTTATGTATTGCTGATTTCGGAGCCCCGATGACTTGGAATTTGTGTTGAAATATTTTAGTATTTGGGGGTTTAAATTTAAATTCGGGGACCGAATTTCTTTAAGGGGGGTAGATTGTAACGTTTTCAAAATAATAAAATATGATTTTTGGGAATTTTTATAATTTAATATTATTTTAATGAATATTTTAATATTCTGGTATAATTAAATACAAATAAATGGGGAAAAATTATGGAAAATTCTAAAATAAGGTATTTTATGGAATTATGCCATTTTAAAGTTTTTAAGATTAGTTATATGCTAATTTAGTACTAATCGCGATTAAGAATCGCTAATTGGATTTTTAGCTTTTTTGTGCAAAAATGTGCACATATCATTTTCCACACTTGTTACACTTGTGTTACATTTCTATTGCCATGGTTGTTCTTTTGGGTTCACTATTGGAGTGAGAAGGAAAAGAAAAGAAAGGAAAAGTGATGATGATGATGAGAGAGAGACCAGGTCAACCCCCACTTTTTGAACCATACTCCCATCATTTCCCTCTTCTCATTCTCTCTCCTCTTCCTCTCTTGAGCTGCGCCCTCTCTCTCCCTCTTCATGAAACCCTAGATCCACAATGAAATCAACCCCAAAACCCCATTCCCACTTCACAAAACTTACTCCCAAGCTCACTAGCTACACATTGAACCTAGCAAGATTGGATTTGGAGGACTTTGAGCAACTCAAGAATTTTCTTGAGTTGCCAAAGGAGATAATTTCTGCACCTATTAGAGTAGTATCTCATTTCTTGTGCATTAATTCTAGTTTCATATCGATATTGTGTCGTTTTGTGGACTTTGGAGAATTCAAGTTAGGGTTTAGGGTTAGACCTGAAATCAAAGTGAAATTGAGGCTTGTTGTGACCTTAGAACCCCTTGGGTGATGCTAATTTGAATCCAAACCTGAGCTAGAACACAGAATACGGAATTACGGAATCGATATCGGGAAAAACTGTAAATCTGGGAGTGTTTTGTGGAATCTGCTATCACCCCGAGACCCCAAAAATAAATCTGAGTTGACAGTGATATGTGCAGGCACCATAGAACCACCACACCAAACCCTAGCCCCCAACTCATTCCCTCGGCCGCCAATTTATCCCTTCTGGCCGCAAATTGCGGCCAGAGCAGGAGGGAACTGTCTCGAATTTTGTGCATGGCCCCATTTCCTCTATTCTTGACCCTGGGTATGTCTAGTTTTGACTGATTCCATCTAGGGTAAAATCTGGGTTGATTTTCCTATGTTGGTGCATAGTTTACGACTTGATTTAGCATGGATTTTGGTATTTGGTGATTCATTGCTGTCGGGTGGCGTTTGGACGTCAACGACAAGTGGATATTGAACGTGTTTACATGCGAGACGATAGGTTTTTACCTATGCGAGTAGCGTGTGCTATTTTGATTTCCGATGTGATTTTCATGTGCTTTAGCGTTGTGATATACTTGTAGGTACCCTACGTGATGTTGAGGCAAAGAAGATGAAGATGGCGACATCGGCACCGACACATGAGAAGCAAGGTGAGTAGATTTATATCTACGGGGAGAAGTCGGGTGGATGGCGTATAGCACCCCCGCAGTCCGTGGTGATGTATACGATTACGTATACACACATATATTTATTATGTGTTGTTTAGGATTATTGATGGTAATAATGGATTATTGGTGATAAGGATGTATTGGTTGAGTATAGTGCGAAACCCTAGAGTAGTGGTTGCACCCACACTCACACATACACACATACTTGCATAAATTCTTTCATTTATCTGTGCGCATATGATGGTGTGTATATCTACACATGGGTATGGGACTATGTGTTCATATACGAGATTTGAGGATGATACGTGGGATTGAGATGGGTCGATGAGATTCGATTGAGGCCGTGAGGTTTGGCGACATGACAGAGTTCGTATTGGAGATGTGATATGATGGTAGTGATACCTGTCATGTGATGAGATGGTGTGATATCGACTCAGATTTAGGCGGTTTCCATACTCCTCTCTAATGACTTGATTGTTGGGTTCGTAGTTCGCCGAGTAGGCGTTAGACTAGACCCGAGTCATACCTATTTCAAAACTAACGAATCAGGGATATTTTAAAGATAGGCAAAAGGGTTTATACGGATATTTTCAAAAGGCTCATCTTTTCTTAAAACACCGTAGCCCTTATTTTACCAAAAGCCCTGATTCGTCTTATTTCAAAAGGAAAGGTTGCATGATATATCTATTGAGGCAGGTTCTCTACTGTTGCGATGATTATTCGATTCCGCATATTCATGCTATTTGCATTGCATCGCTTGTATTGTTGATATATTTCAGTCATGCTGCTAAGACACCAGCACCATTATCGATGATGCGTATGTTCCACGTACACTGTTGCCGGCTCACACACTTCATCATCGATAATTGCCATGTCACTACACTGTAGTACTGTTGCATTCAGTGTATGTTGCTTACATTTCTTTACATGTCGCATACATCATGCTTCCTGATTATACGCATTGAGATATGTTATTTCCATGATATTTCTGGTTTGTGGGAACCGTGGGTGTTTCAAAAGGAAAGTATGTAATTGTTTTAAAACCCGGTTACCCTTGATATGATATTTCAGTGCGTCCACCATGTGTTTTCTCGGTGCTGAGAGCGACATGTGAAACCCGATTCGAGGAGGCGGATGAGGCCGATTGCGGGTACATGGTGGATCCGGTATGGTTTCCCGGGGCAAGAAATGTTTTTCGTGGAGTAGGCGATGAGCCGGGCAGGGTGGCGAGTACCTACCGGTGATTGGTTGGACCTGGCGGTTATCCGGAGGATACCGACCAGAGTCGATAGATGGATATGGGTGTACTGCCGGGGCCGAGGGCCGATACCGCAGACAGAGCCCGTGGGCCGATCCGGACTGACGGAGCCCGATATGTGAGGATTTACGTGCCGATGCTGGGCACAGTTTTCATGATGTTTTCGAGTGCCGATGCTGGGCACTCCGGTTCCATGATTTTGACGTGTCGCGAGGGACACAGGTGGTTTATATCCTCATATTTCCATGCATATGCTGATGGTATTTACATGCATGATGGTTATTGTCATTGGGTGACGAGTGGACGGGATCCACGTACATGCAGATGGATTTCATTGATTGTACCTCACATTTATGTTATGCTATCACCTGAGGCACTGGCACGAGTACTTGGCACTGCACTCATGTATAGAGATTACATTGCCAATTTAGCATGTTTCAGACTTATTCATATTGAGGTTTATATGTATATCTGATCGTATTGACCTAGGATGGGTCATGCATTCGATCTCTGCTTGTAGATATTTTCTATTCACGAGTTGGCAACTCACCCCCATTGTGCCACAGTCCTTGCACGTTTTTGCCGTACAGATTCCATAGCGGCATTTTTGGCACACTGCTTCCATATGGGTGACTTGCGTTGGTAGGTGGGTTCTTTTGTATCAGAACCGTCATTGCTCCTGTATTACTCATTGTATCTAGTAATTCCATCAACCAAAACTTGTATATTGTTTCAGACTTAGAAAACAGTATTGTATTATTTCGACCTTAGAGTCGCGCTTGTAGTATTACGGTTTTCTGGCTGTTTTGAGTTTCTTTTTGTGTTTTGATCCTCGCCCTTTGGCGTTGTATATTATTATTGCTTGCGTGGTTGCGACCGTCGATTGACGAAGAGCTAGCTCCCGCTTGGGGATGCCTTTTATCATTTCATATATATTATTCTTGTTGTACCCCGTTTGGGGCCAGTTTTTACAAAGGAAACTCTGCCGAAATTTTCAGGAAAGGTTACACATTTTAAAAATGCATATTCGGCTTAGTTATTTAAAATCTTGATTTCAAAACGTGATTTCCTTACTTCTTAAAACCAGTTTTCCTTATTTACTCTTTAAATGGTTTTAGATTTCTGGGCTTTTGGCTTACTTGGATCAGATGGGGTCCTATAGACTTCATATGGTTCAAGGGCCAGTCACGTGCTCTTTCGGGTCGTGACAGTTCTTCTTAGGAATTGTGAGGATTTCTAAGTGTGTTGCTCCCTTGTGAGTCATAAGGATCTCACGCGGGTGGTTTCTCCTTACAGGGTCAAAAGGATGTTGCAAATGTCTTTTAACGAGATTGCGCCCTTTCGGGTTTTCACAAAACTCGCCGGTAGTCCTGCTGTTTTTACTCACGGAGCCCTTTCGGGTTTTCATCCGTGCCCATCTTGATTGTGGACGTACCCCTTTTTTTACCACGTTAGCCTGGCGATGCCGCGGGTTTGTAGTAGTTTAAAGACGTTTCGGTCAAAGGTCCGAAATTTTTCGGGCAACGTACGATTACGAAGGTAGATTTTCTCGCAAGTCTTCGCATCTTTTGTGTCGGAGGTGGATTCCTTCAAGAGAGGGCTGAGGGAGATTTCTTCTTCAGAGTCGCTTCCAAAGGTGATAACTTGCGATCCCTTGGTGTCGGCTATGTGACAGTTGCCAGCGGCTCTTTTGCGCTCATCTCTCGTGCTTTTCTGTTCCTAACGAGCCTTGCGCTTCACTCGTTGAATGTGTTGTCGGTGGGCAACATATCCCTGCCACCAGTTTTTAAAGGCTATGCACTCCTCGGTAGGGTGTGCAATCCTCTGATGGTATAAGCAGAAGTTAGGATGCATATCCGCTTCATCAAGATGTATACCGCCAGGAGAATTTCTTCTGAAAGAGGGCAACTTCATTCCTATTGACAGGGACCTAGCGAATCGTTTCCTTACTTTAAGCTTGCTTTTGCTGGCGATAGGGATGCTTTGATCTGGTGGTAATGTTTCAACCCTTTAGTCTAGTCGCCGGCGTTTGGCCTTTTCAAATATGGCCATCTCGCGCTCCCGATCAGCTTTGCTTTTCAACAGAGCTTCGTTCAGGAATGCGTCAATCATTTCGTATGATGGTCCTAGATGTTCTGGCTCAGGATCTGCCCCCAATTTCTTTACGTCAGGAGCTTCTTCACCGTTTATCAACGAGTGAGAGATCATATGGCAGCTTGCCATATAATCCTCAGGTTCATCCTACGAGTCGTCTCCATTGTCATCATCTCCGTCCTCAAGGACGTGGCTGAGAAATTCTTGGAGTGTGACTGGGGTCCGCGCCTTCTGATTATATTCTTCCAGCGCGTCAATATGTTTTTGCAGTTCCGTGCGCTTGTCATCAGGCTTCACGGGGTTTTTGGTCTTCTTCTTTTTCTTTGAAGACTTTGACGGCTGGGTGCGAGCGCTTTAACTATCACCACCAATTTTTGGAGTTGGGCGCGGCTTCAGCATTCCTTTGATGATCTCGGGTTCTAGCTGATTTTTCCATCTAATTGCCGGGCATGTTTGGAGATCTTTCAGCATTCTTTTTGTTTTGGTTGAAAGAGCGACCTCCTACGGAGCTTCCTCTATGAATGAACACGATGCCCCCGGCATGTCCATCTTTTTCGGATCATGTGGTTGTGGCGGGTTCATCTTCCATTTTTCAGACAGCGTGAATTTGCGCTGTTGGTGTTGGTCCTCAATTCAGCCTTTGAAGACGAAGTAATCTTCGATTGGATGGCTTACTGCTTGGTGGTAAGGGCAGTAATCAGGATTGTTGACATCGCCTGGCTACAACGGACGTTTTGGATCCGACAGACTGATGAGTCTGTTGCTTACTGCCAGCTCGAACAGTCTCCTCGTTTTATCCTGGGGAAACGAGTAAGGACGTTCCAGTCTCTCCTCGAGGGATGGGCATGGGCGCGCGTTGTTTTGGCGAAAAACCGGCTTTGAGTTGCTCGGCTGTTGTTGAGTATTGGCGATGAAGGTCGCTTTTCCTTTCCCTTTTTCGTTCCGAGATTCCAGCTTCGAAGGAGATGGTCTATGACTCATCTGATCCATTTGGGCCAACTTGTCAATCAAGGCCTGAAAAGTGGTCGGCTTGAAAAACATCATGAATTGGGAAATGGTCGCCTGAGGGTCGAGAGTACCCATGAACATGCCTACCGCAGGCGCCTCTTCGGCTTCTCGCACTTCGACCACAAATTCCGCCACCGTATCGCGTATTGTACCCATGTTTCGCCTGGCTTTACCCTGGCGTTGATCAATGCGGTGATCGAGGTGCGCTCGCTAGCGCTTGCAAATCTCTGTGTAAACATCAGCTCTATCTCTGCAAATGTTTTGACAGAGTCGTTGGGTAGCTCCGAATACCATTCAAAGGCTGTTTCCGCCAAGCTGCCGACGAATTGACGAAGTAACAATTTGTCATCACCTCCTGTATTGCCGCAAAAAGCCCTGAACTGAGAGACATGTTGATGGGGATTGCCCGTCCCCTTGTATACGTGAAACTTAGGAATCGTGTATCCCGGCGGATACTTGATCTGATCGTACCATCCTGGATATGGTCGCCCAGTTCTGACGACTTGGCCAGTTGCTTCATTTGCTTGATGAGCCCGTATTTGCTGAGCTATGTAATCATCCAGGGCAGCTTTTGAGATGGTCTCCTCTTTGGCTGTTGAACAAGCCGGAAGGGGATTTGACGTCTCCGCTCGGTCACTTTCGAGGATGATCGAAAGATCTTAAGCTGGAGGGTCCGGCTTGATCATCATACCCACCATATCTTGGAATAGAAGGGTCATTTGTTTTATATTGGCCGCTTGTTCCGCAGCCTCTATGTCCTTATTCTCAAGCATTCTTCAAAGGAATTCGGCATCAGTTTCCTGCTCACGACGCTTGTCACGCCCCGCTTCCCAGAGTACGCTAAGATGAGCACGTGACATAGCCAACCATTCTACCTGTGGATAGGAAATATCCTTCCACAGTCACATTACGGCTGCAGAGATATCAAGAACAGGAAAGCAAACTAAACTATCTAGTACATGTCCATGAGCCAGAATAAATGAGTCAAGAAATGATAATATGCGGAAGCAAAAGATACAATAAATGAGACACCTGGAAAGCAAACTACATACCGACAGGAACTTCACCGCTCGGTCTAACCGCGGCAATACTCCTGATCAGTCTGCAACAAGGTAGAAGAATCTGGACCATGCAAAACCCAGACGTCAGCGCGTCATAACATCAAGCAATAAAAAAACAGGGGTAGCAATATATACAAGTATGAGCATAAATGATAAAACAAGCATAACAAGGATATAAGTAATGACAGTGAGGTAATGTGTAGTGAGTTATCTAAATTGGTCTATTGGGTTAACTACTCTCAAGTCTTTGAAATCAATTTGATGAATCATCGATGTAACTCAATAGTATCCCGTGCATGCCCGGGACCACGGTCTAAGACTCTCGGGCTGAAACCGAGACATACCGCTAGACACAAAAGGAAAAAGGAACAGACCAACGATGTCAGCAGCATCGTCATGAGGCGGGCCTAGCCTCAAAAAAAATGATCAGTATAAGCAAGCAACTGTCGAGTTACAAGTCAGGATTTCATCATTGATTTCCCCATACCCCCAAGTTACGTGTGTCAAGTCAGGTATTCAGTAATCGAGAACTAATGCCAACACAGGATCAGGTAGGTGCAGGTTTTTCTGGATAGACAACATGAACGGTCCGTAAGGACTACATGTTAGGTTTGTTGGCATTAGACATAAGATCAGGTAACAGGTAAAGCCATGGTACATCAGGTCAGGTCAAGTAGTATATTTAGGTGTCATGTCATGTCAAGAGTGTACGGTACCATGTCATATCGAGTAATAGGTGTAATAGGTCATATCAGGGTGCAAAAGATGTCATATGGGTGCTCACAATCAAATTAACAAAAATATGATTATTAATAAACAAGCACGGGTACTGTCAGGATAATAAACTGGAACATGATATGCAAATCGGTACAGATTACTTTATATCGAAGCACGGTTATCATTACACAACTACAGTATACGAATATGGATGTTAGAATCATGTTAACATGTATTACATAATCTAGAGATGCAATTGAATGTGAATAAGGCTAAATATATGCAATCGGTCGTCCGATAGGGTAAAACTACAAAAGGGTAATATGGCTATAAAACAATCGTGATTATGTGATCTAACATATAAATGTGATTACGTAGGTTTAGTAAACGAAATGCAATAGTTAGGTTTCAAGTTCTAGATCTGAAATAATATGAACAGATGCAAACGGAACGTCGAAATGTTATAAAATCATGCATGGGGTGCTATATTTAAACTACAGGTATGATATATATTAGAATAGGTATATATTGACTTAAATAGCATGTAGCAAGATTAACTTGCCTCGGGAACGAAACAGTAATGCAGACATGAAGCACAACACTGCTCTGCGAAGCCAGCCTCATGCGGTTTCCACCACCGTAAGATTAACATGACCCAGGCTTTTGCTCGGACCACACAAATCAAAACCACAACTTGGACAGGGGCAGGCCAGCCATAATGCATCACCTCACCCAGACCTAAACTTGCTTGGACCAGCATCCAAACACCACAATATTGCCCTGCTTGGTTACAAGCTCTCGCTGCTGAGCTCGGCTCGGTGGTTAGGTGTCGCGAGGTGGAGACGGCTGGAGTTAAGGAGAGTGATGAACGGGGATGGGTGCTGTCGCGTGCAGGAGATAAGAAGAGGAAGAAGAATAAGTTGCAACGATGAGGGTTGCGGCTAGATGGGTGTACAGTAGCGATGGAGTCTCAGGGTTGGAGTTGAGGTGACGGGTTTTCAGATGACGACGCGGAGATGCGGGTCGATGGGTAATGGTTTGATCGCTGGGGTAGTTGGTTGCTGTCGGGCTCGCGAAGGAGTTAAAGTCGAGGGTTTGCTGGTGGTGGCGAGATCTGCGACGAGGAAGGGAGCTGTAAGGAGAAGAAAATCGAGGAGGTAGCGATTTGGTGGGTCCTCAGTCGAGGTGCAGATCGAAGGAGGCGGTTCTCGGTGAGGGTGAAGGCTTTGGAGTCGAGGTAGATGGTGATCTCGTGTCAAGGTCTCGGGCGAGGATGTTGGTGGTCGGAGGCTGTCACTGGTGAGGGTCTCGGTGGGTTCTTGGTTGAAGGGTGAAGGCGACGAGGGTGAAAGGTTGCTGGGGCAAGGGTTCTGGGGCGAAGAGGAAGAGGAGAAAGAAGGCGAGATCGAAGAGATGGAGGATGAAGGCATCGAGGATGAACGGAGAGAGGGTCCTTGGTGTTAGCCGAGGAAGGAGGAGTAGGCGATGGTGAAGACGAGGCACCTGCGGTGGAAACGAGGTCGAGGGGAGATCGAGATGGCGGCGGCAAGGGGCGAGCGACGACGGCGACGAGACTAGGGTTCTCGTGGCGAGGTCCGGTTTAAAAGAGAAGAGAGGGAGACGAAGGAGGAAGGAAGAAGGGAGGTGACGGGACTCGTCGAGCGGTGACGGGACTCGAGAAAGGCACAGTGATCGCGAGATCTGAGAGAGAGAGAGCGAGAGGAGAGAGAAAAAGAAGATAGAAAGAAAGAGAGAGAGAGAGAGTTGCACCGCAGGGGAAATAAAGAGAAAGGGAGAGAGAATGAGAGAGGGGAAATCGAGAGTGGGCCGGCTCATAACCAAGGTAAAATTTGATTGGCTAAGGAAGAAAATAAAAGAGAGAGAGAAGGAAGAGAGATTTCTGATTGGTTGGGAAAAGAGGAGAGAGAGAGAGAGAGAAAGGGAAAAGAAAGAGAAAGTTGTGGGGTCCAGTGAAGAATAGAAAGAAGAGTTTTGATTGGTTCGGGGTTATTAGGAAAATTTTTATAAAAGATTTACTGGTAAAAAAATAGCTTCGTTAGTTGAAAAGGAAAATCTTGTAAGCTGAAAATATTTTTAATACTGATTAAAGAAAATTAAAAATAAATAAGATTTGGCGGGATACAAAAATAATTCAGAATTGCGCCCGGGTCGGGTCCAAAATTTTGGATTTGAAATATGAAAATTATTGGCAAACTCAAAAATTAAAATGAAGGATTTTGTAATGAAAAAGCATACCCCCAAGAACGGATGCACGTACGTGCGCGTAGCCGTCCCAACACATCCGTTTCGCTGAACGGGACGAGAACACGATGCAAGAACGCTACCACAGGGTTAGGGGTATCAATCAAGCCAAGTCATGTATTTTTAATAAATATTTACAGTGACTAAAAGTTATATGTTAAAATATGCGATGCCAGAAGAAATGCCGATATGCAGTTTATACTAGATGCACGTGTCTAAGCAACGAGTCAGGGTAAACTATAAATATAAATCAAACAAGTTCAAGCAAGCGTGTCGGGTCGAATGCAATGCACCAAGTAACCACCACTCGACCCAAACACGATAAATCAAGAATAGACCATGGATAAGTAAATGCGGAAACTGGAATTTGTATAAATGAACTCGGGTGTTACATTATACCCAACTACAAAAGAATTTCGTCCTCTAAATTTCCAAGAATAAGATAGGATAACCAAACAAGAAATTTTAAGAATAGATATGGAAACTTCTGCTGAATTTCATCATCTCGTTCCCAGCCTGGTTCTCCATGCGAGCGTTTACTCCAAGAAACAAGTACAAGAGATAACTTTGTTCATAAGAACCCTTTCTCTTCGATTCACAATTGACATCGGTCGCTCTTCAAAGGTTTAAATCTTCTCGTACAGTCAGTTTCGAATGATCCAACGCATGTATTTCATCTCGAGCATACCGACGAAGTTGAGGTACGAGAAACACGTCACGACCATTCGCCAGGGATTGCGGTAACGCCAAACGATAAGCCACTTCTCCAATACGTTTCAAGATCTCGAAGGGTCCAACGAATCGGGGACTAAGCTTTCCTCGACTTCCGAAACGGATCACCCCCCTAATCGGTGATATCCTCAAGAATACCAAAACACCAACGGCGAACTCTAGGGGTCTTCTAAATGTATCGGCCCAACTCTTTTTGTCGGTCTTGCGCTGCTTTCATATGATTCCGGATAGTGTTAACCTCCCCAACTGTTTGCACGATCAAATCCGGTCCCAACCATCTTTGTTCACCAACATCGTCCCAACAAACAGGTGAACGGTCTTTGCGACCATACAATGCTTCGAATGGCGCCATCTGAATAGTCGCCTGAAAACTGTTGTTGTACGCAAACTCCACCAAATGCATATGATCATCCCATGAATCCCTGAAATCAACATGCAAGGTCTCAACATGTCCTCAAGGGTTTCGATCGTTCTCCGATTGGCCATCAGTCTGAAAGTGATAAGTTATTCCAAACTTCAAACTAGTTCCCAAACCTTCCTGTAAATTCCTCCAAAGTGTGATAAGAAGCGGTTGTCACGGTCGGTCACGATGCTCACCGGTACTCCGTGTAATCTTACTATCTCTTGTATGCATCGTTCTGCTAAAACTTCTGCTGATTGATCATCTCGAAAAGAGATGAAATGAGCTGCCTTGGTCAATCCGTCAACAATCACCCAAACTGCATTGTTGCTCCTTGGACTCCGCCGTAAAGCCGTCACGACATCCATGGTTATATGTTCCCCCTTCTATTGAGCAATCGGAAGTGGCTACAATAAACCAGTAACCCGTTGATGCTCAGCCTTAACTTGCTGACATACCAAGCACTTTGCTATAAAGCGGCAATCTCCGGTTCACGCCTTCCTACCAGAATTGCTGTCGTAGATCTCGGTACATCTTCATGCCTCCTGGATGTACGGAATACGCGGAACTGTGTGCCTCCTTCATAACTTCTTCATGGATATCTCTCCTTGGCACACACAAGCGGCTACCACAAACACCTTCATGAATCAATAAGTCCGTTCGAATTTCATCTTCAACCTGTTCTCGAAACCTTTGCAATCTTGAGTCCTTTAATTGCACTGCCTTAATATCCTCGATCAATAACGACTGCGCTTGCAGCTGCATCAACTGCCCCGAAGAATGCGGTAGCACAACTTCCAAATCGAATCTCCGAAAGTCTTCAATAAATCCCTTCTGTGTAGTCAACCTCTGAATTGCCGGAAACCGACTAAGCGCATCCGGCACAACATTAATTTTCCCCGGATGGTACTTAAGATCGAGATCGTAGTCAGCCATCAGCATCAACCATCTTCGCTGTCTCACAATTTGCTCCTTCTAAACGAACACGTACTTTAAGCTTTCGTGATAGGTAAATACTTCGACCCTTTCGCCCAATAAGTAGTGTCTCCAAATCTTCAAAGCGAAAATCCCAGCTGTTAACTCCAAGTCATGAGTTGGGTAATTCTTCACATGGGTCTTCAACTGTCTTGATGCGTAAGTTGTAACCCTCCCATGCTGCACCAAAATACATCCCACTTCTTCCTCCGGTGCGTTGCTGTGAAACACCAATCTTCCGGAACCGTCTAGTACGGTTAAAACAGGTGCGGTCATCAACCTTTGCTTCACGCCTCAAAAGCTGACGCACACTTATCCGCTCACACTAATGGTACCTTCTTACGCGTAAGCTTGGTCAAGGTTCAGCCAAACAAGCAAAACTCTTTACCAACCTTCTATGTATCCTGCAAGTCCAAGAGAACTTCTGATCTCTACAACATTCTTCGGAATCGGCCAATCTTGAACTGCTGCAATATTCCCTGGATATACAGTGATTCCATCTCCAGCTACGATATGCCTCAACACTTTACTTCTTCAAGCCAAAACTCGCACTTGCTCATCTCTGCATACAATCTTTCTTGCATCAATGTCTGCAGTGCGATCTTCAAGTGTGTCGCATGCTCCTCAATACTCCTCGAGTAGACCAGAATATCTTCAATGAACACCACTATAAACTGGTCCAAGAATGGTGAAAATATTCGGTTCATCAAGTCCATAAATATTGCCAGTGCATTCGTTACTCCGAAGGGCATCACTAATACTCGTAATGTCCATACTGAGTTCGGAACACAGTCTTGCAAATATCTTCTGATTTAACTCGGACCTGATGATGTCCGAATCGCAAATCCAGCTTCGAGAATACCCTCGCGTCACTAAGCTGCTCCAATAATTCGCTAATGCGAGAGATCGGGTACTTGTTCTTAACAGTCACCCGGTTTAATTCTCGATAATCGATATACATCTTCCTTGTGCCGTCTTTCTTCTTTACTAGAAGAACTGGAGCTTCCCAAGTCAAATTGCTGGGCGAAACCAACCCTTCTCAAGTAATTCAGCAACTTGCTTCCTGACTTCTTCCAACTCCACTGGTGCCATCGGGTAATACGCCTTTGAGATTGGCACTGCACCAGGAACAAGATCAATTGCGAACTCCACGTCTCGCCTCGGCGGTAATCCTGATATATCTTCAAACACAGCCATGAAATCTCGAACTATAGCCGACGCTTCCTTCTTATCCACTTCCATCGACGAAAGAACATTGTTTGTCGGCCTAGCCCTAAACTCAACTGGCCCGACAGAACTGCTTCCTCCAGCAAAACAACTCCGGATATCCGGGAATCTGGAATTTCGCTTTCCTTGCTCTACAATCAATGTGAGCGTGGAAGGTGCCAAGAAAATCCATTCCCAAGACAACAACAAACAAATGGATGCACCAAAACTGAATAATTCCAATGCGGGAAGGATATGAACAAGTAGGATACCAAGATGACTTCATCCGAAGTCAAGATACTGAAGAGGATTAAGCACGGTAAACATAATTCAAGCTGGCGATAAAACAAGAACTGGCAAGCAATGAAACCGAGAGAAGCAAGGTATTATAATGATCATGGAATAAGGAAGTGAATCAAGACTAGGACTCCAAGTTACTTAAATAGAGTACCGCATTGTAACCATGCTGCAGTTCATGGGTACAATTACATAACTCCACTCAAGTCGCCCAACTCCTAGCATCAGAATAAAAAAAACATGAAGAAACAATAGGGAACCAAAAAAAAGTTTCAGTCGAGATGCAAGTGGTATGCATATCGTCAAGGTAAGGATCAAGAGGAAGTTAGATTCAAGAATGGCAAGATGGTAAAGTGGCAGGACATGCTCCTAATCACGAGTATTCTGATTCGTGTATAGGGTCCAATACCCAACTACAAAAGAATCAAACCCGATTAACCTATATCCTATGGCTCTGATACCAAAAGAACCATGTCACGCCCCTCTACCCAGAGTACGCTAAGATGAGCACATGACATAGCCAACCATGCTACCTGTGGATAGGAAATATCCTTCCACAGTCACATTACGGCTGCAGAGATATCAAGAACAGGAAAGCAAACTAAACTATCTAGTACATGTCCATGAGCCAGAATAAATGAGTCAAGAAATGATAATATGCGGAAGCAAAAGATACAATAAATGAGACACCTGGAAAGCAAACTACATACCGACAGGAACTTCACCGCTCGGTCTAACCGCGACAATATTCCTGATCAGTCTGCAACAAGGTAGAAGAATCTGGGCCATGCAAAACCCAGACGTCAGCGTGTCATAACATCAAGCAATAATAAAACAGGGGTAGCAATATATACAAGTATGAGCATAAATGATAAAACAAGCATAACAAGGATATAAGTAATGACAGTGAGGTAATGTGTAGTGAGTTATCTAAATTGGTCTATTGGGTTAACTACTCTCAAGTCTTTGAAATCAATTTGATGAATCATCGATGTAACTCAATAGTATCCCGTGCATGCCCGGGACCACGGTCTAAGACTCTCGGGCTGAAACCGAGACGTACCGCTAGGCACAAAAGGAAAAAGGAACAGACCAACGATGTCAGCAGCATCGTCACGAGGCGGGCCTAGCCTAAAAAAAACTGATCAGTATAAGCAAGCAACTGTCGAGTTACAAGTCAGGATTTCATCATTGATTTCCCCATACCCCCAAGTTACGTGTGTCAAGTCAGGTATTCAGTAATCGAGAACTAATGCCAACATAGGATCAGGTAGGTGCAGGTTTGTCTGGATAGACAACATGAACGGTCCGTAAGGACTACATGTCAGGTTTATTGGCATTAGACAAAAGATCAGGTAACAGGTAAGGCCATGGTACATCAGGTCAGGTCAAGTAGTGTATTGAGGTGTCATGTCATGTCAAGAGTGTACGGTACCTTGTCATATCGAGTAATAGGTGTAATAGGTCATATTAGGGTGCACAAGATGTCATATGGGTGCTCACAATCAAATTAACATAAACATGATTATAAATAAACAAGCACGGGTACTGTCAGGACAATAAACTGGAACATGATATGCAAATCGGTACAGATTACTTTATATCGAAGCACGGTTATCATTACACAACTACAGTATACGAATATGGATGTTAGAATCATGTTAACATGTATTACATAATCTAGAGATGCAATTAAATGTGAATAAGGCTAAATATATGCAATCGGTCGTCCGATAGGGTAAAACTACAAAAGGGTAATATGGCTATAAAACAATCGTGATTATGTGATCTAACATATAAATGTGATTACGTAGGTTTAGTAAACGAAATGCAATAGTTAGGTTTCAAGTTCTAGATCTGAAATAATATGAACAGATGCAAACGGAACGTCGAAATGTTATAAAATCATGCATGGGGTGCTATATTTAAACTACAGGTATGATATATATTAGAATAGGTATTTATTGACTTAAATAGCATGTAGCAAGATTAACTTGCCTCGAGAACGAAACAGTAATGCAGACATGAAGCACAACACTGCTCTGCGAAGCCAGCCTCATGCGGTTTCCACCACCGTAAGATTAACATGACCCAGGCTTTTGCTCGGACCACACAAATCAAAACCACAACTTGGACAGGGGCAGGCCAGCCATAATGCATCACCTCACCCAGACCTAAACTTGCTTGGACCAGCATCCAAACACCACAATATTGCCCTGCTTGGTTACAAGCTCTCGCTGCTGAGCTCGGCTCGGTGGTTAGGTGTCGCGAGGTGGAGACGGCTGGAGTTAAGGAGAGTGATGAACGGGGATGGGTGCTGTCGCGTGCAGGAGATAAGAAGAGGAAGAAGAATAAGTTGCAACGATGAGGGTTGCGGCTAGATGGGTGTACAGTAGCGATGGAGTCTCAGGGTTAGAGTTGAGGTGACGGGTTTTCAGATGACGACGCGGAGATGCGGGTCGATGGGTAATGGTTTGATCGCTGGGGTAGTTGGTTGCTGTCGGGCTCGCAAAGGAGTTGAAGTCGAGGGTTTGCTGGTGGTGGCGAGATCTGCGACGAGGAAAGGAGCTGTAAGGAGAAGAAAATCGAGGAGGTAGCGATTTGGTGGGTCCTCAGTCGAGGTGCAGATCGAAGGAGGCGGTTCTCGGTGAGGGTGAAGGCTTTGGAGTCGAGGTAGATGGTGATCTCGTGTCAAGGTCTCGGGCGAGGATGTTGGTGGTCGGAGGCTGTCACTGGTGAGGGTCTCGGTGGGTTCTTGGTTGAAGGGTGAAGGCGATGAGGGTGAAAGGTTGCAGAGGAAAGGGTTCTGGGGCGATGAGGAAGAGGAGAAAGAAGGCGAGATCGAAGAGATGGAGGATGAAGGCGTCGAGGATGAACGGAGAGAGGGTCCTTGGTGTTAGCCGAGGAAGGAGGAGTAGGCGACGGTGAAGACGAGGCACCTGTGGTGGAAACGAGGTCGAGGGGAGATCGAGATGGCGGTGGCAAGGGGCGAGCGACGACGGCGACGAGACTAGGGTTCTCGTGGCGAGGTCCGGTTTAAAAGAGAAGAGAGGGAGACGAAGGAGGAAGGAAGAAGGGAGGTGACGAGACTCGTCGAGCGGTGACGGGACTCGCGAAAGGCACAGTGATCGCGAGATCTGAGAGAGAGAGAGCGAGAGGAGAGAGAAAAAGAAGATAGAAAGAAAGAGAGAGAGAGAGAGTTGCACCGCAGGGGAAATAAAGAGAAAGGGAGAGAGAATGAGAGAGGGGAAATCGAGAGTGGGCCGGCTCATAACCAAGGTAAAATTTGATTGGTTAAGGAAGAAAATAAAAGAGAGAGAGAAGGAAGAGAGATTTCTGATTGGTTGGGAAAAGGAGAGAGGGAGAGAAAGAGAAAAGAAAGAGAAGGTTGTGGGGTCCAGTGAAGAATAGAAAGAAGAGTTTTGATTAGTTCGGGGGTATTAGGAAATTTGTTTTTAGGAAAAATTTTATAAAAGATTTACTAGATAAAAAATTAGCTTCGTTAGTTGAAAAGGAAAATCTTGTAAGCTGAAAATATTTTTAATACTGATTAAAGAAAATTAAAAATAAATAAGATTTGGCGGGATACAAAAATAATTCAGAATTCCACCCGGGTTAGGTCCAAAATTTTGGATTTGAAATATGAAAATTTTTGGCAAGCTCCAAAATTAAAATGAAGGATTTTGTAATGAAAAAGCATACCCCCAAGAACGGACGCATGTACGTGCGCTTAGCCGTCCCAACACGTCCGTTTCGCTGAACAGGATGAGAATACGATGCGAGAACGCTACCACAGGGTTAGGGGTATCAATCAAACCAAGTCATGTATTTTTAATAAATATTTACAGTGACTTAAAGTTATATGTTAAAACATGCGATGCCGGAAGAAATGCCGATATGCAGTTTATACTAGATGCACGTGTCTAAGCAACGAGTCAGGGTAAACTATAAATATAAATTAAACAAGTTCAAGCAAACGAGTCGGGTCAAATGCAATGCACCAAGTAACCACCACTCGACCCAAACACGATAAATCAAGAATAGACCATGGATAAGTAAATGCGGAAACTTGAATTGGTATAAATGAACTCGGGTGTTACAACGCTGCTCTGAGGATGTCTCCGGGCTTGCTTTCGGTCCCGTAAGTGCGGCCATAGCTGTTAACATCTCTTGGAGCTTTTGTTGTTGCTGCTCCTGAGCCCGCTGATCGCGTAAGCGGTCGATAACCTGTGGAGATACGGATATCCTCTTTTCCGGATGCCATATAGACTGTATGTACCACCATGCCCCCAGACTTAGGGCGTTTAGGCTCAGTGCCCTTGACATTTGTCGCTGACACGAGAATTTTCTCCGGCCTTCTCCTCTTGTAGGCGGTCAAAGTTGAGGGAGCCGTTGCAGCGAGTACCCGAACAGATGACACCTTCTGTGGCTTGACAGGATAGTCCTATTCTCACCGCGCTTTCATATTTTCCTGTCGGCGGGGGTAGTCTTGGTCAATCACCGAGTCTTGGACTTGACGCTATACTTTTTAAATTTTGGAGGACAGCCGCTGAGGGGCTGTTCAAGCTTCGTCTTTGTGGCATTCTCTACAGGTGGAGGAGATCTTTTCAGCATAGCAGTCGGAGAGTTCTTGCGAACCCTCCTGAGTGGTTCAAAGCTGTTCCCAGTTGGAACAGCAGCATCGGCTTCCACCGTTAGAGTTAGCGGCGTAAATCCAGAGGGTGAACTGCCTCCAGCTTTCCTCACTCGGCGCCAACGGCAACGTCGAACATGTCGTGCGGTCAGGATCACCTCCGCTGTTGGATGTGCTTCTTCTTTCCCCTTACTTTGAGGAGAGATTGTTATTAGCGATAGCCTGTCGAAGACTGACGTCCGTTGAGAAGGGATAATCAGTCTTGCGAAGGCTGACTTTCGAATAGGGGGAACAACCTTCATGACTTTGTCTGGAACGGGAGCTGAAACGGCCAGTCTTGCAAAGACTGACTCCTTAGCAGGGGAAGCAACTCTGATGACTTCAGGGACAGGAATGGCTATCCGCTTCGGGATAACCTCTTCAGAAATTATGGGCTTCTTCATGGGACCATCTGAGCTTCGGCCCAGTCTGTTGAAAACTGAGGCAGTGGACTTGGACGACCCGTTAAGAGGGGCCGCAGTAGTTGCGAGCCGATCAAAGACCGACTTCTTGGGAGCTTCTTGCGATGGTATAGGGGCGCTGAAGCTCGTTGGCGGGAGCATGGTCCCGAAGAACAATCCAGGGATGGCCTGAGTCACCTGTTCCACTGGCATTGTGAAGAGGGAGGCCGCTTGGGGCTCGTAGGTTACTCCTCCAGATCAGGCGGAACGGGTGTAACACCCTAGTTCATTTATACCAATTCTAGTATTTTTTTTATTTATGGTATTTTCCTGATTTATTGTGTTTTGGGTGCGAATAGTGTATTTGACATCTGTATTTGCATCCAACTCGACCCGCATGCTTGAAACCTGTCTTGATTCATGTTTATGATTTATCCTGACTTGTTACGTAAACTTGTGCACTTCCATATTTACATACTGCATATTGGCATTTATCTGGCATCAGCATTTTTAATATAACATTTAAAAGCACATAAAATATTTTAAAAATACATTGCATGGCTTGTATGATACCCCTAACCCTGTGGTAGCATCCGCGCATCTTATTCTCGTCCCGTTCAGTGAAACAGACTTGTTTGGATGACTACGTGCACGTGTGTGCATCCGTTCTTGGGGGTATGCATTTTTCGTAACCCGGATATCCTACTTTAATTTTGGTCGATATGTATATTTTTCGTATTTTAAAACTGAATTTTAGACCCGACCCGGGCATGTTTTGGCCTATGTTTGTATTTACCAGAATATCAAATTTTATTTATATAATATTAATTTTATAAACTTATACAAATTAAATTTAGTTAACTAATAAAAGATTTTTTTAATTTAAATCTAAACTAATTTCCTAACAAACTAACAACCTCTTTTTCTCTCTCTCTCTCCTCTGCATATATATTTATATATTTTTTATTTATTTATTTATTTTCTTTCCTTATGTAATACACAGGCTCTTCTTCTTACTTCTTCTTCTTTCTTCTTTCTTTTTCTTGATCTTGTTTCTTTATTCCAGCGATCACCGCCGGAGCCGTGCTCGTCACTGACGATCCGAGTGATCCAGTGAATGTACCTTGCCTGTGTGATCACCCTCTTGCCTTGCCTGGACCTGTCCCGCGTACCGCGTGTGCGTTGCGACGTTTTACCGACGTCGGACGTGCCGTGCGTATCCTTATCGCGATTCATCAAGGCAAGTTTATCTTGCTACATGTTATTTTACTGTATTTACATCTATTTGAATAAATATAACACTTGTATTTTAAATTATGCATCTCATGTTTAGTTTTACAGTTTTACGACATCCGTATGCATCCGTACAAGTTATTTCATATCTAGTGCATGCAAATTTATCTTGATACATGCTAGACTATAATATACTGCACCCAATTAAATAATAACATTTCATATTGTTTAATTGTACATCCCACATTTACCAGTTTATCATTTTACGGTTATATGACATCCGTATGCATCCATATCAGTATTTACATAAGTATTCGCATGCTAAATCATCTTGCCACATGTTAGGTATAGTATTATGTATCCATATGAGTAAAATGTTACCCGTTCATCCCCTTCCCGAACCTTTTCCTCGAAATGAGAAAGAAGATGGTACATCCATACTAAAGTTTTACTGTTTTCGGATACCCGTTTGCATCCATATCATTTAAAATATATATCGTCATAATATTTCTTATTATTATCTTTAATTAGTTTATAATCTGCATTTTATAATGTTATACAAAATATAGTTTGAAAATATTATAGTTTACACAAGAAACGTCGTTGCAAAGCGGATACGACAAATCTGAAATTTACTGTACACGTTACCTTATAAAATTCATTATAAATCATAGAAAAATCATTAGTATACATTCTTTAGTTCGTTACGAATCTAACTCAGAATAATATAACTCTATGAAATATTTACTTGCAAAATAAATTGTTTAAATAACGTAAAATGCAAATTAAAATATCTCTACACTGCTGTCCAGGGAAATTTCAGCAGCAAACTTTCAATTTCGAATGTTCATAGCTTTTTGTAGGAACAACCTGAGATACTTAAACTTATAAAAATGAAAACCATATTGAATTATCTTTGTTTTGGTATAAGACACATCCCTTTTGGAGAACGTTTGTTATTTTTAAGTTATTTTACAAATCAGGGTGACGCTGAATTTCTGAACGGAACTTTCTTGTGCATGGTTAATCAATACCACTTTTATAGTTATTAATTGGTTTGAATATGTTATCCATGTTAATATTATTATATCAATATCTATTTAATAAATAATAGTTCTTGTGTTTTAATATTCAGCAAATTTTACCGATTTATAGATTTATAGTATCCGTCCGTATCCGTACGGTTTAATACATATCTAGTTGCACGCCAAGACCATATTATTTCATGTTACCGTTGTATTAGTGCACCATGCTTGATAATTGTTCATCCTACTTAGTCATGATGTAACCACTGATAGATATTTGTGCATCCATACTTTTATCGTACATCCGTACTTATACCCCTGATTCCATACTTGCTACATCTTACTGTTGGGCACCCATTTGTTGCACTGTGTACTACTTGACATGACCTGATACACCACTACTTGACATGACTTGATACATGTACACTACCTGACATGACCTGATACATCACTACTTGACATGACTTGATACATGTACACTACCGGACATGACCTGATATATCACTACTTGATATGTTACATGATCCTGTTTCTAATGCCGGCAATCCTTACATGTTGTCCCGATGGACATATCCCATTGTCTATATAGACAAACCTGTTCCTGCTTGATCCTGTGTTGGCATTAGCTTCAGATTTATCAATACCTGACTTGAACACATAACTTGGGGGTATGGGGAAATCAATGATGAAACCTGACTTGTAACTCAACAGTTTGGCGCTTATACTGATCAGTTTTGGGGGCTAGGCCAGTCCCGGAATGATGTTGCTGACATCATTCGTCTGTACATGTTTCCTGTTTGTGCTTAGCGGCACGTCTCGGATTCAGCCCCGAGATTCTGGACCGTAGTCCCGGGTATGCACGGGATACTATTGAGTTACATCGACGATTCATTAAATTGATTTCAAAGACTTGATAGTAGTTAACCCAGTATTTAGTTCAGATTACTCACTGCACGTCACATGTACTTTTACCCTTCACTGTTCCATATTTATGTTACTGTTATACTCTTATTACTGTTTATACTCATGCCTGCATATCCTGTTATCTTCTGATTATATTATTGTTTGATATTATGACGCACTGACGTCTGGGTTTTGCATGGCCCAGATCCCTTATCTTTATCGCAGGTTGTTCAGGAGTATTTTGATCAACAGGCCGAGCAGTGAGGATCCTGTTAGTATCCATTTAGTTTAGTTATTTTCGTACTTTCCAGATGTTACTGTTTATTGGATTTATTGCTTCCGCATATTATTTCTTGACTCGTTTATTCTGGCATATGGACATGTACTAGATAGTTTACTATATTTTCCTGTTCTTGATATCTTCTAGACAGCCGTAATGTGACTGTGGAGCCACAGGTAGCATGGTTGGCTCTGTCACGTGCCGATCTTAGCGCACTCTGGGAAGCAGGGCGTGACAACGGGAGTTGCAGCTGGAGCAGTTAGAGGCCATTGATGTTCTCTTTTCTGAACGAGAGCAAAACCAAATCTTAGTACCTCGAACCCAAGGGCAACCATATCAAAACGCGATTCGTTCGCGAATACGACACATGAAGTGTGGAGTGGAAAGAGAAAAAGGTCCTACCGGGCATGCCAGAATCTGTTCCCCCCGCCGAAACATGGAGGCGCGATCGCGTAGGTCCGTCTTGCCTGAATTTCGAGGGCAGATGCTAATTTGTGCTATCCGTCCACCTCTCCGAAGATGCCAAGTTGATTTATGACACCATGTATCGAAGGTTTAAACGGATGCGGCCGATGTAGCAGACTTCGTCAGATTCCCCCTCATTGAGGGGTTTTTGATTGTGGGGACGCTCCTTCCTGCAGGCTCAAGCCCCTGCAGTTAATTACGCTACCGCATTGCGGTAACCACTTTCTCCTTCTCCAGATGGTCACTTCGTGTCGTGGGTTTTTATTTTGTTTTTGGTTGCCCGTGGATTGTATACGGAGACTAATCTATGTTGTCGCCCGTAGGGCGTGGATTAGTCCAAATCCATATTTTCATAGATTTGGGTTTTGGGTTGGGTTTAAGGATACGTTAGTCTCATTTGAGACTAAGATCAACTTAAACGTTTGTTAAGGATACGTTAGTCTAATTTTAGACTAAGATCAACTTAACGGGATCGTTTAGATCCAACAAAAGAGCATTTGGGCCCTGTTGTTTAGTTTAGGGACATTGCGGTCGATTTCCAGTTTAAGGACATGGTGGTCCAAGGTTAAGGACATCATAGTCCACGGGTTTAAGGACCCCAAATTCCGAGGTTAAGGACATCATAGTCCATGGGTTTAAGGACCCCACAGTCCAGTTTAAAGACGTCATAGTCTATGGAATGTACGATTGTCGGGACCCGTCACCTCTCTGAAGACGTTGAAGGATTACAACGACAAATATTAGAGGAGTGAAGAGATGTACCCTTGAACCAATTTTGGTTGAGAGATCTATAGTCCAATTTGGACTAAGATCTGAGATTTATGAGCATGTAGGCTCAATTAATCTAAACGAGGGGTTTATGGCCACTTTGGGCTCGGCCCATTCAGTTAGAATGTTAAACATTTGACAATGCTGAGCATTGATTTGAATTCTGACAATGTTTTTGTCTTTTATTGAATGCTGAGCATTCATCATATCTTTAGGGCTTTATTTTAAAGAACAATTTATATTCTATCAGCGCACACGTGAGGAGCACGTGGTGTGCTTGGAGCTTTGCGCCAGTCAAATAGCGCAGTGCGCTTCTGCTGAGTAGCGTACATGTGAGGGACACGTGGTGCGCTTGGCGCTGAGCGCCGGTCTATGAGCTCATTGCGTTGATTTATGAGCGCAAAGCGCTATTAGTTCAGTGGCGCACACATGAGGAGCACGTGGTGCGCTTGGCGCTGAGCGCCAGTCCAAAGAGCGCAAAGCGCTTCTATTCAAGTAGCGCACATGTGGGAAGCACGTGGCACGTTTGACGCTGTGCGCCAGTCTTGAGCGCAGAGCACTTCTTTAAATTTGGAGCGCTAAGGCTCCTTTTAGATTAAGAGCGCTAAGGCTCTGCAGCGCTTTGTGCTAGATGTGGAGCACTGAAGCTCTTCTTTTATGCAACTTAGATCAGTTTGCACCCTGAGAATTAAATTCTTTTTATAAGAGACTTTGTCTCAAGGTTCTAAGAACAAAGTTCTTATTTTGTTGTAGATGTTTCAATCTCTTATTTTGGTGAAAGGCTTTGCCTTTATGGATCTGTGATCCTCAGAGAATTGGAGTATTCTCCCCCCTTTTTATAATGAGATACTATGATCTCCTTGTATAAAAGACTTTAGTCTTGTAGATCTATGATCTGTGAGAAGAATTATTTTCTTCTTGTTATTTTATGATGAGATCTTTTGATCTCTTTGTGAAAGACCTTAGTCTTGTAGATCTATGATCTTAGAAAAGGAAGTAAGTTCTTCTTTTTAATTATGAGATGATTTCATCTCTCTGTTCATCATTTTTTACCTTGAAGAAAATTTTCTTTCTTTGAGAGCTTGGCTTTTCTTTCTGAGATCTCTCAAAGCTTATGGGGGGTTCCTCTCTTTTTTTCTGTATATGTGAGACTTGAAGTCTTGGGGCCTTTTTATAGGGCAAGCTGATCAGTTCAATCAGTTAAGAAGATTTTTTCTCCAATTGATTTGGGGAATTTCGCATCGTTGGATCTTTGATCCAAGGGCTTCTGATTTACAGAAGGTGATCTTCTTGTTATTAACAAGATTGGAAAATCTTTTCCATACAGAATTTATTCTGCACTTTTGGTGATTTTTTAATCACCATTGGATCATTGATCCAACGGTGCTCAGATTTACAGAGCACAATCTTGTTATTTGAAAAGATTTTAAGGAATCTTTCCTTAACAGAATTTAATTCTGATTAATTAATGATTCATCATTATTATTGGATCTTTGATCTGACGGTGGGGAGCTTTTAGTTCCAGCGCTACTTAGAGCGTAGCGCATCTAGCGCTAGCGCACCCGTGCTTTGCACTTGGTGCGCTGCTTGCAGTGCACCTAGCGGTAGCGCACACGTGCTTTTCACATGGTGCGCTGCTTAGGGCGCAGCGCATTTGGCGCTGCTTCTGAAGCGTTGCTTCATTTCAAAATTTGAATTTTGAACAGAGTTTTGCTCTGATTGGGGAAACAGAGACTAAAATCAACTTAGCAATATTTTTATGATCATTAGATTTATTGAGATCCAGTGCATTTGGTCTCAGTTACAAGAGACTTAGCCAGTTTGGGCTTAGTCTTCTCAGTCCTTTTTTGTTCAAAAATGCTAAGCACTTATTTGGGCTTTGTTTGTTCGGCCTCCTTTTTATGCAAAAGTGATAAGCACTTATTTGATGCTCTAGCGCTCACATGGGTATCATGTGAAGGCTTCAGTCATGGGCGCTGCTCAATCAGTGCTAAGCACTCAGTTATATATATAGTGCTAAGCACTTTTTTTTATATGTCGTCCACGTGAAGAACACGTTTGGTGCTGGGAGCTGCCCAATTAGTGCTAAGCACTTAGCCGTTTTGCCTATATATGGAGTGCTAAGCACTTTTTGTGTGGCACCCACGTGAGGAGCATATAAGTCGCTGGGCACTGCCCAATCAGTGCCAAGCACTCGACCTTTTTGGCTGTATATGAAGTGCAAAGCATTTTTATTCAGCACCCACGTGTGTTTCACGTGAGATGCTGGCCTTCTACTTTGGGCGCCCGCGTGTTTTTCATATGAGGCGCTGGGCGCTATTGGGAGGGCGCCCACTTGGAAAACACGTGAGGCGCTAATCTTTTTGCTTTTTTAAAAATTAAATCTCTGTTAATGCCATTTTGGCCATTAATAATCATCAAGATCCCTATTTTGAGGACCTTGGATCATTTTTTCTTCATTAGAGAACTAAGTTCTTTTTCTTTTTTTCTTTCTTTTTAATTTAGTTCTTTTCTGAATCTTTGATTCTCAAGAACAAGATCCTCCCGATGAGAATTAAATTCTCAACTTATGGGAGACTTGTCATGTGGATCTCTGATACAGAGAAAGAACTAAGTTCTTTGAGAAGGATTAAGCCCTTAGATAGGTAAAAAGAGATATTTTGATTTTTATGTTTTCTTTACCTAGGGTTTTGAGAGAGAAAGTCTTCTTCTTTTATTGAGAATTGAATTATCTGTTGTTTTAAAAGCTTTTTGTATTTTTCAGAAGCTTAGGGGGTTCCCTCTTTATGACTGTATATGTGAGACTTGAAGTCTCTGGTTTTTTATATAGTAGAGGCAAGTTTGTTAATTAGTTTTGAGAAAATCTATCATTGAGAGATTCCAATTGATTTAATTGGTCTCAAAATTGATTTGGAGAATTTTATCCACCGTTGGATCTTTGATCCAAATATTTCTGTTTTACAGAATATATATTTTTTTGTTTTTAACAAGATTGGGGAAATATTTTCCCATATATAGAATTTTATTCTGTCAAGCAATGATTTTTAATCACCATTGGATTTTTGATCCAAGAGTTCTCTTTTTTACAGAGAGCAATCTTCTTTGTTTGTAAAGATTGAGAACAAATATTCCTCAGAATAGAATTTAATTATATTGTTTTATGATGTATCATCACCATTGGATTTTTGATCTAATGGCTTTGTTTAACAGAGAATATCCTAACTTTTTGTTAAGGAAATATAGAATTTAATTCTACTAGTATAAACTTGGGCGTCGGCGCTCACGTGTTGTGCACGTAGGCGCCACTTAAGAATTAAATTCTTATTTATGATAGGCGCTTCTGTACCTTGCACATTGGCGCCTGTTCAGTCGAAAATATCGCACATTTGATATAACATTTTTCTTACTTTTCTTAAATATTTAAAGGTGTTTATTATAAATATAGAACATATTTGGGTTTATCTGCAAAAATACTATTTACCATATGTTTATATATTATAATTAACATTATGAAGGAAAATATATGCAATAATATTTATATAATATTTTTATTATCCATATCATATCAAATAATCTTAATCAAATTGCTTAAAAATTTATTACCATATAAAATGATTAAGATTATATCTCTATAACAAATATTACTAATATTATTCATGGAGATATTGTGCAAGATTTTGCTCAGGTCAGGAGATCGGGATATCGAGATATCGGGAATCAAAAATCTGCCGATGAAGTCTAATTAAATCATAAAATCAATACTGGCAGAAACTCAGAGAAGATATGAAAATTCCAGATATCACAACAATCTCCATGTGTCATTATAAGGCTACAGAAGAATTTTCATCAAGTGATCTCACTAAACCTCCGTGCTTCCGCAGCCAAACCATGCAATATGCGGCGGATCCGCGGCCGTGCTAAGGAAATAGGGTTTGGGATTTTTTGGATAGGATCTTCTCAATAAACCCTCACATATGAAATCAAGGGTTTGTATCTTCTGTGACTATAAATAAGACTGAGGGTTAAAACTAGAAATCGTCACCTTTTAACACGAAGCAAATCACCGTCAAAGAACAAGTGATCCACGACAGGTCTACGATTCAACGTGATAAAGCGACGTGGGTATCAACGGAACATCTACTTCCTATGAGGCAGAGATCAAGAGCAACTTCTTCTTCTTCTTATAATCTAAACTCATAGGATTTGTACTTGTGAAGTTGATTAATAAAGATAGATCATTAGTTTAATTATTTCGTATTTAATTTGCATTATGAATTCCTTCTCTATCTTTTTTTCTTCTTCTATCCCCATCATGCACGAGTAATTCTCCGCTTGATAGGGTTTGTAGGATTAAGGTAGAAAAATGGATGAGAAAAATATTTTAACTTCTTTTAAGTCTTATGAAGTTTATAAAGTTTAGCAAAATAATTGTTAATATGCTAATCGGGCGCGCTATCAATTTATTAATAGTCTTGACCGCGATTTGAGATTAGATTAACAATTGTTTTGTTAAGGGCTAGACATGAATAGAGATCAATGAAAGGACAAAGGTCAATAGTGGGGAAACCCTAGTTTCTTCCAAGAACCCTAATTCTCATTCATCACCATCAATCTAGTTTTGAATCTATCAAAAGATAAAAGGAGTAATCTTTATTAGCCATCCATGACTACTAAATCCTAACGAACCCTACAAGCCTTTCTTCATTTATATATTCTATATCCGTGTTTAACATAGATCTAGAATCTATTATCCTTATTCTCCTTATTCTTTATTCAACTCGTCTAAAACAAGATTAGAAATTCCACGCATCCCTGCGGATGACCCGTACTCATCTCGGCTAGCTACACGCGACATCGTTATTAATTGCGGTTACTACAAACACACTCTTTTCATACATCAATCAAATGGCGTCGTTGCCGGGGATACGTGCATAATTTTTTTCTTGCTATTCATGTTGAATTCTTATTCAATCCATATCATAAAAATAAAATAAAATAGCAAATTGTGTATTTAACGATTAGTGTGCGATTTTTGCGATGGAATCTGCAGTTACTTGAACGAGGAATTTGAGATTAAGAGACCTTCAGAGAGGACCAGAGGAGCAAATGAGGCCATAGTGGAAAAATTGTCAAGAGAACCCTCATCTCTGCGGCGGAACCGCGGCTATTGCAAGCAAACGGCGGCGGAACCGGGCGGTCTTATTGACTTGTGCCTCCAAATTTCTCTGCTAACTTCCTCAACTCTTTATCTCTCCTCTGGAAATCCAATAATATATTTTTCTGCAGGATTCTTTGCAAAATATCGCCGCTCAAAAACATTTTTTTGTGTTTTGTAATTGGCTTGTTTGTGCATATTTTAATATGGATTTTAAGGGGCAAGACCAAAATTCAGATTAGGTGGGGAACTCATCATCCTTCCTAGGCCCCACAAATCACAAAACGAGCATCCGCATCACCCTATATTAATTAAAACAATATCTAGAACAAGACTCTAAGGACCATCATGCTCAATTAGGACAGAGGAGTGTCGTGGGTAATCTATCACTTATCCGCATTTCTTTTGTATCTAGACAAGTGTGACTACGGAAAGTGGTTACTTAATTAGGCCCGCTATTTCGTTGATTCGTATAGCGGATACCTGGCACTTACCTGCCCACAAGAGTGATAAAGAGGTGGTAGAGGATTGATCCTACGGCTTGTCCTTTGGAAGTCTAGGAGCGGTCTAGTGCTTGACCTAGGTGACCTTAGTTTTAGGGTTTGTTTATGCATTTTGTGATTTGTCGAGTCAACCCGTAAGTCCTACTTTCAAAGCAAAACAATCCAAATAGAGCTTAAATCTTTCCCTTTTCACCCTCTTTTCTTTTCTCCTTCTAATAATGGGTAACCCAAACAGACGGACTCTTGCCGAGCTTTGCTATCCAGAACCAGATATTTCTTGTTTTCGTAATCGCTTCGGTATACCATCCGATTCTACCATGTCTTTGAGAGCGGAAAGAAACATTTGGACTCCTCACCAAAATTCAACATCGTCTTATGTTGATAATTCATTTAAAGAAAGTGAGGAACCACCTAAATGCATGTCCATTGCTGAGTATATTACAAAGACCGAATCTTAAAGTTTCAATCCGGTCAAACTGTTAGGACAAAAAACACCATCATTTCTTGAAGAAAGTATTGCTACTCGTTTTGCGGCGTATATGACATATGTTGCCAGTCGCCAACCAACCATCCAATCTCACTATTCTTCTTATCACAATGTTGATCCTACTCCTATCCATTTTTCACAACCATTACATTCCTATCAATCCTACCAAATTTTTACAACTTCTCTAGACATTTCTTCTGAACAGTCATTTGGGAGTTTTACTTATCCACAAGAATTTCAATCTTCTGCTGAAACCCCTTACCGACCCATGTCTAGTCTTGAATGGATAGTAGAAGAATATAGGGTAGCGTCATACCGCCACATAGAGAAATTGAATGCGTCTATGGCCACCCTCATACAACCAAACGAACGAGCAATTAGTTTCCAACTAGATCAAAAAATTTCAATGTATGATACGACAATAGGACAAATTGAGAATTTAGGTAGTGAGAGAGAGCGGTACACCTGTCACGTCCCGCTTCCCAAAAGAAGGAGAAGGATGACATGGCATGGTCCGCAACCTAACTGTATTGAAGGTGGTCTATTCAATACAGTTACGTTAAGCGTATGAATATTTAACATGCGGGATGTGTACCAAAAAAATAATAATAAAAGAGAAAGGCATTTATTTCCATTAACCAAACTTTATTACATCTCTAAAGAAAGAGTAAAATAAACTAAGTAGTTTAATTACATCGAGGAGAAACAAAAGCCCTAAACATGTGGGCAACAACAAAAATTAAAACTAGCTAATCTCCCATCGTCCAGTTTGCATAATCTTCATAAGCTGGCTTCACACCTTGATCCTCGCCATAATACCCATTCTTATCTGACAGAAATTCCAAAGATAGAGGAAGAAAAGGAAGGTCCGTCAACGAGTTATACTCGGGTAGGATTGCCTCATAAGGAAATAGGAGTATAAAAATGAACAGGTGTATATAATGAATATGATGTACATGTGTATAAAGGTATGAGGTTATATACAAATTAGATATGTGAATATGAGTAGGTTGTGTGAGGTATATGTTTGGTAAAGGTTCAAGTAAAGTCAAACGGATATTCAGTCTAAGAGTTAGATCAGGTTAAACAAGGTGTGTATGGATGGAATTGACGGGTGAACATACTCGTATCCTTGAGGTATCCCATGACTAGCTGGAAGCAGTATGAGCTGGTGCTCGTGCCTGGGATGGCAATCAATATGGTAGCGTGAACATCCCCAAAAGGTGTCCCATGACTACGATGGAGCTTTGTCTGGCATGAATATCACTCAAGTGCACGGGTATTACCACCCTTCAGTTCCATAATAAACAACAAGTCTAGACTGGTAAAATATCCACATCCAAGATACTAAATAACTCGTGTCTCAGAAAGAAAGGTAGATAAGATAACAGGTAGGTATAGCATATGATGTGAGTTTGGTGTTGAGTATCAATAGGTATTGTAAACGTTTTAGTTTGTTAAACAAGGGTCCGGATACTCGCGATTATTCCGTTGTGGCCACGGAACAACAACTGGGGAAGTGAAATGTACCGTTTCACTTCCCGGGATCATGATCGAATAGTAGGGGAATCCGAGTTCCGATATCTCCTTGCCTAATCAAACTACCCATTCCCGTGGTTTAGTATAAAGGTTCGGACGAATTAGAGTTAGTGCGTATACCTCTAGGCATGGAATTTCCATATTGTATAGTCGTCCACATTTTGGACTGTTCACCCGGAATATCGGGATCTTCATAATTGTATAGTCGTCCACACTTTGGACTGTTCACTCGGAATATCGGGATCTTCATATTTATATAGTCGTCCACACTTTGGACTGTTCATCCGGAATATCGGGATCTTCATATTAAATAATCCATACCTAGGTCCGCGCATTCTAACCCTAACCGTATCATGTTTTGTATATGTCAGGTATGTCATAAACTGAAAATTTATTTTTAAAAGAGTATTGATCTCGTTTAATATGGCCTTCCACAACCACTCATTTTATTTTCTAGAGTTCGTAAAGTACTTCGTGTCATCTTAGGGAAAACTTAGTTAAAAAGAAATAATAGTGTTTAATTATCTTTTATTACTTCTAAGAAAAACCATGAGATTTGGGATATTTATTATTTTGGAAAAACATAATGTTTTACGGAAAATATCCTTTCGATAAAAGGTTGTGGTGTTTATTTGAAAATCTTTTGCAAAAGATTTTTTTATAAGGACAAGTTGCAAGAGGGTTTTTTTTGAAAATCTAGACTGCTCCTAACTGTTCCAAAAGGACAAGTTGTGAGGTTCTCAAATCGCCTCTTCACCGCCAATTGTGGCCGGGTAAGCACAAGTAAGGAAAGGAGGGATCCGCTCACGAATCACCGTGAGACGGGCCTTTTAAAGTTACATTTCCCACTTGTCTAGCCTAGGCACCACAAAGTCTGGTTTAGATAAACGACCGATACCTACAACCTTTCCTTTGCCCTAGATTGGTGTTATTTTAAAATTACCTTTTAATAAGATACTAAATATTCCTTTTGAAAAGATATTGTTATTTAAATTTAGAATTTTTCTTCTTTAAAAAGGTTGAAGGGGGTTTAACAATATTATAGTAGTTGATGAAAATGTTTAAGTAAAATATACGTATGTCGTATCTAAAATATTTATTTCACATATCTTATCTCTTATGGATATTTTAAACAAATATAATATTTTAATTAAACGAGGGTATTTTGTGGAAGTAACCTATTTCGAGATCATTTTTATAGTATGGGTAAGTGTGGGTATGTCAGAGGTGAAATGACAATTCATAGGTTATGACATTAAGTATATCAGATTCCAGGTATTATGGGTGTGAAATATACTTTTGTGTACAGAGGAAATTTAAACACCGTTTTAAAATATGGGTTAACATTATCGTTATTGAGGGTACAAGGAATAGGTATGCACAAATATTATAACAACATTTTAAGTAGGGTTTATGATTATAAGTTGGAACCAGGTTATTGAGAAGGAAGAAGGTGGTAGGAAAAGGGGAGAGAGGCGGATCCTACCTTTGATTAGCGTTTAGACGTAGACGGTTGAAAACGTAGGCTTGTGCAAAACTCCTCAAAAGCTCCACGCCTCGATTTTTCCTCGGTGATTGGGTGGACCCGTAGCATCGGCGTCGTCGATACGAAGATACCGGTATTTTTTTCAGAATTTTTGGAGTTATGAGGTGTGTGAAATTTAGGTTTGAAGGTGTCTATTTATAGGGTTCAAAAGGCAACAAGAAAATCCAAAAATTTGTTAAATCACACGGAAAATCACGCTGGCCAATGATTGTGAACCATTTGTTAATGATTGCGCCCGCCGCCACGATTCGTGGCTGTTGGATCTGCATCCAACGGCCCAGATCGCTCCGCCGAGCCCCGCCGCCTGCCACGTGTCGCCACGCGACGCGCGCAGCTGCGTGTGGAGACCACGCGCTTTCGCGTGGTCCCCACCACGTGGGCGCCGCCGCGAGGCTCTGGGCCGTTGGATCTTTTGATCTAGCGGTCCAGGTTAAAGGGAATTTATATATATATATATATATATATATATATATATATATATATATATATATATATATATATAATATTCTGTTTATTATTTAAAAATCGAATTTGGTTTTTAAAAAATTGTTAAAAATACGGAAAAATTATGGAAAAAAATTCAGAAAATATATTTTATTGTTATCTTTAGTATAAAAATAATTTTGGCTAAAACTAAGTAATATAACCATTCCTATGGTTTTAGTTAGTTATTAAAATTATATAATATCTAGTTTATCCTTTAAAATATTTTTAATTATGAATTAATTACTTTTATTGATAATAAAAATATGTAGATTATTTTAAGGCGTTATAAAATCTTACTAAAACATTTTAAGCCTATAAAAACAATAAATAGATTTTAGAAATTTCCTTTAATCATATTTAATGCTTTGAAAATTATTAACATTACTTTAAAAATTATTCTTCTATAAAAGAAACATGTAAATAATTATTTGATAGTAGAAATTTAAATAAAATATATTTTATTAGGTATTAGAAAACACTGTCGTTACAATCTACCCTCCTTAAAATAATTCCGTCCTCGAAATTTCAGAAGGTAGGTCAGGAAAAGAAAAAGATCACCAAGAAGGGTTTATCGTGGTTGAAAATTTTAAGGTGCCGCTCTCTCATCCCGTTTCTTCGCTTCCGTGTATGTCTGCCTAGTAGTTCTTTCTTCATATAGCTCTATCCAGCTCGATTGTCTTGTCACTCAAGATTTCCTCCTTCTGGTATTCCGACCGGTTGCTGCTTGTAGGTTATGCTAACTTTTTCGTGAACTCGGAACGATCAAAAGTATGGCTAGGGGTGCCAGCATACCCTCTTAGCTGTGAGATATAAAAGTATTATGCATGCCCTCCATAGAAAATAGCAAAGCTAGTCTATGCACAAACCCACCGTCTCCTTCCAAGATGTTAAACGGCCGATGAGTCGTGGGCTCGCTGCATTGTATCACCATCTCCACTTTTTTTTTTTACAATCATGTCAATCTTACAAATTCTCCATCTTCAAGGTCGTCCCAATCAATCAGCACTTCTTCCATATAAAACTTGACCCCTCTCATCCGCTTTATGTGTTTCAACCATCCGTGTTACCATGTTCTCCTTAGAGTAGTGTTTCTATATCTTCAAGATGAAAATTACCATCGCCAGTTCTAAATCTGAACATGATAGTTGCGTCCACAAGTCGTTAGTTGTCTTGACGCATATGCAACTATATCGCCGCGCTTATACATCACATCACCAAGTCCCTTCTCCGAAAAATCGTTGTGGATGTTTAAAACTTCTGGGTTTGCTAAGAATTGAAAGAATGGTTGTGATAGTTACGATCTACCCTCCTTAGAATAATTTCATACTTGAAATTTTCAAAGGAGTGGCCACTACTAGGCACGGAAATCAGTAACGCTGTCAGGAATCCTCTTTGCTGCATGTGTCGCTCCCGCGAGTTGGTGTATCATTTGATGCATATAAAGTCTCTGAAGGGTTTAGGTATAAAGAATTGGAAATGTAAAATCAGTAGTTGCTTCCGGGTAGAAAGGTTTGGAAGTTGAAGGAAGGTTGTGAATTGATGGAAGACTTGAGAGATATAACATAAAGGCAACTAGTCGAAATTACGAAAACTAGAGGAATTATGGTGAGTCCAACTAAGTTTTGCATCGAAAGATAAATAAGAATGGTATCGAAAGAAAGGTAGAAAAAAAGAAAAGAGTACCTCTGTTGTCTTTCCACGTGGCATCAACCTTCTCGGCTGTCATGGTGAAGGCCTGGCGTTTGGGTCCATTCCTCTGCGCTTGCTGAAAAACACGCTCCTGTGATGACAAGGGTGGTCCCTTTGGTGATGCCTCTTGACCGGTTGGTTTAGTGGCGGAAAGTGGTCGGTTTCCCTGTGTTGGTGCCCAATAATTAGATGGCTTGTTGATGGGGTCTGATGGTCTCCTTCTCTGAGGACAGTCCCCAATGGTATGATCCGAAGACCCACAGACTATGCAAAGTTTGTTCAAAATGCGACAATCTCTCCTGTAGTGTCCGGTCCTACCATAATGGTTGCATATAACGGCTGGTTTTCCGAAGATAGTTGGTCCGGCTGGTCTCTTGGGTTGTTGTCTCCCGTTGAATCTGGAAGATGATCCCTCAAGAATTTGATTGGCTGGTCGCTTAAACCAAACAAACGGTCATCCTTCCTTATGCATCTCTGAAGGTCTTCAAAGTTTCGTGCCGCCTCTAAGATTTCATCATAAGTTGATAAGGTAGCAGAAGACATGGAGAACTGCGTCTTCAGGTCCAATCCTTATCGGAATCTCTTAGCATAAATTTCTGGGGTTGCCACCAGATGATGCGCGAACCGACTTAACCTTGCGAATTCTGAAGCGTACTCATCCACCGACTTATCCCACATGCTCCCTTGTTAGAACTGTATAAACTCCCGTTCCATTTTTAAGTGTGCCACGACTGGAAAGTACTAGGTATCAAAACGTTGTTTGAACCTTTCCCAGTCGATGGGCTCCTTCGATCTACTTTCCTCTGCCTCCCACCATATCCTGGCATTATCCGTAAGTTGTAGCTTAGCGATGTTCACCCACGCGTCCTTCGGAATTTGAGCGGCACTGAGATCATTGACTGTTCCCTTGAGCCTTTCCTCAGCTTCTAAAGGAGTTTCCTTCCCCGAAAAAGTCTTAGGGTGGAGTGATCTGAACTGTTTCACTCCCGCCGAACCTTGAGGAACTGGGGTTAGTGCCTTACTTAAAATCTCTGCTTGCTGCTGCCTACTTTCTCGTAGCTCCTGATGAAGGGCAGCTGTCTGCTGCTTCTGTTGCTCCAATAGTCCTTGCATCATTTGTAGCATAGCTGCTTGCTGAGCAGCGGCTTCATTGACTCCATTTCCCCTTCGGTTGCGGTGATGGTATCGTCCAGCCATTGATGATCTAAATCAAGATAAGTTAGGTTACAATCAGGCTGAGGGATGAGATAGGATAACAACTTGTATGGAAGAACAACAATTAATGCAAGAGAAAGACTAATATGAAGAGCAAGAGACACAAGAAAGATTTTTGCTCGAAACTAAGATTTTATTATCCAACTTTAATATGGAGAGTACAACCGAAAGTAAGGACATGCTCATAATGTTCTTACATCGTTTTATTCGGCCAAAGAAAAAGGAAAAAGACTTATTAATCTCGATTATAGGAGTTCAACAAGTGGTGATAGGTCCTCGCACTAAGAAAGGTACGACCATTCCCACGGTGCCTTGTGGGGACAACAGCCTGAGTTTCTTCGGTCTCGAGTTCCTCCTCACTCGAAGCTTCGTCCTTCGACTCATCCTTCGGCAGGAGCCTCGCTCTCTGATTCCACCTCTATAGGGTTTTGTTCTGTTGCAGGGTCCTCCTCATCCGGATCATATTCTATGGGATTCACTTCCGCCGCAGGAGCCTTTTTTCTGGCCCATCCTTTATATGCTCTTCTTCCACGGGATCTTCTTCTTCGTCTTCGGAGTTATTGGCCATCATAGACTCCGGAGTTGCAGCATCGACTTCTTCGTCTTCCGAGTCGCTGTCGGAAATGACCGCCTGAGAGTCTACGATGTCATCGTCTGAATCTCCAGATGTAGCTTCAAAAGTAATATCGGACATGTCATCTTCGTCGAAAAGATTTGCCATGACCAGAAGGAAAGGTCATGGTCAGGGTACAGAATGTCAAGGAAGGGACAAGGGACATAGGAAAACTATGATATCGGTATAGATGGATGAGATTCACAAATATAATAAGTCAGTTAACGGTTTCATTTTAGTACACAAGATGACCTGCATGGGCTACCACAAAAACCTGTCACACCCCGCTTCCCAAAAGAAGGAGAAGGATGACGTGGCATAGTCCGCAACCTAACTGTATTGAAGGTGGTCTATTCAATACAGTTACGTTAAGCGTATGAATATTTAACATGCAGGATGTGTACCAAAACAAAAATAATAAAAGCGAAAGGCATTTATTTCCATTAACCAAACTTTATTACATCTCAAAAGGAAGAGTAAAATAAACTAAGTAGTTTAATTACATCGAGGAGAAACAAAAGCCCCAAACATGTGGGCAACAACAAAAATTAAAACTAGCTAATCTTCCATCGTCCAGTCTGCATAATCTTCATAAGCTGGCTTCAAACCTTGATCCTCGCCATAATACTCATTCTTATCTGACGGACATTCCAAAGATAGAGGAAGAAAAGGAAGGTCCGTCAGCGAGTTATACTCGGGTAGGATTGCCTCATAAGGAAATAAGAGTATAAAAATGAACAGGTGTATATAATAAATATGATGTACATGTGTATAAAGGTATGAGGTTATATACAAATTAGATATGTGAATATGAGTAGGTTGTGTGAGGTATATGTTTGGTAAAGGTTCAAGTAAAGTCAAACGGATATTCAGTCTAAGAGTTAGATCAGGTTAAACAAGGTGTGTATGGATGGAATTGACAGGTGAACATACTCGTATCCTTGAGGTATCCCATGACTAGCTGGAAGCAGTATGAGCTGGTGCTCGTGCCTGGGATGGCAATCAATGTGGTAGCGTGAACATCCCCGAAAGGTGTCCCATGACTACGATGGAGTTTTGTCTGGCGTGAATATCACTCAAGTGCACAGGTATTACCACCCTTCAGTTCCATAATAAACAGAAAGTCTAGACTGGTAAAATATCCACATCCAAGATACTGAATAACCCGTGTCTCAGAAAGAAAGGTAGATAAGATAACAGGTAGATATAGCATATGATGTGAGTTTGGTGTTGAGTATCAATAGGTATTGTAAACGTTTTAGTTTGTTAAACAAGGGTCCGGATACTCGCGATTATTCCGTTGTGGCCATAGAACAACAACTGGGGAAGTGAAATGTACCGTTTCACTTCCCGGGATCATGATCGAATAGTAGGGGAATCCGAGTTCCGATATCTCCTTGCCTAATCAAACTACCCATCCCCGTGGTTCAGTATAAAGGTTCGGACGAATTAGAGTTAGTGCGTATACCTCTAGGCATAGAATTTCCACATTGTATAGTCGTCCACATTTTGGACTGTTCACCCAGAATATCGGGATCTTCATATTTGTATAGTCGTCCACACTTTGGACTGTTTACCAGGAATATCGGGATCTTCATATTTGTATAGTCGTCCACACTTTGGACTATTCACCCGGAATATCGGGATCTTCATATTAAGTATTCCATATTTAGGTCCGCGCATTCTAACCTTAACCGTATCATGTTTTGTATATGTCAGGTATGTCATAAACTGGAAATTTATTTCTAAAAGAGTATTGATCTCGTTTAATATGGCCTTCCACAACCACTCGTTTTATTTTCTAGAGTTCGTAAAGTACTTCGTGTCATCTTAGGAAAAGCTTAGTTAAAAAGAAATAATAGTGTTTAATTATCTTTTATTACTTCTAAGAAAAACCATGAGATTTAGGAAATTTATTATTTTGGAAAAACATAATGTTTTACGGAAAACATCATTTCGATAAAAGGTTGTGGTGTTTATTTGAAAATCTTTTGCAAGAGATTTTTTTATAAGGACAAGTTGCAAGAGGTTTTATTTGAAAATCTAGACTGCTCCTAACTGTTCCAAAAGGACAAGTTGTGAGGTCCTCAAATCGCCTCTTCACCGCCAATTGTGGCCAGGTAAGCACAAGTAAGGAAAGGAGGGATCCGTTCACGAATCACCGTGAGACGGGCCTTTTAAAGTTACCTTTCTCATTTGTCTAGCCTAGACACCACAAAGTCTGGTTTAGATAAACGACCGATGCCTACAACCTTTCCTTTGCCCTAGATTGGTGTTATTTTAAAATTACTTTTTAATAAGATACTAAATATTCCTTTTGAAAAGATATCGTTATTTAAATTTAGTATTTTTCTTCTTTAAAATGGTTGAAGGGGGTTTAACAATATTATACTAGTTGATGAAAAAGTGTAAGTAAAATATACGTATGTCGTATCTAAATTATTTATTTCACATATCTTATCTCTTATGGATATTTTAAACAAATATAATATTTTAATTAAACGAGAGTATTTTGTGGAAGTAACCTATTTCGAGATCATTTTTATAGTATGGGTAAGTGTGGGTATATCAGAGGTGAAATGATAATTCATGGATTATGAAATTAAGTATATCAGATTCCAGGTATTATGGGTGTGCAATATACTTTTGTGTACAGAGAAAATTTAAACACCGTTTTAAAATATGGGTTAACATTATCGTTATTGAGGGTACAAGGAATAGGTATGCACAAATATTATAACAACATTTTGAATAGGGGTTAATGATTATAAGTTGGAACCAGGTTATTGAGAAGGAAGAAGGTGACAGGAAAATGGGAGAGAGGCGGATCCTACCTTTGATTAGGGTTTAGACGTAGACGGTTGAAAATGTAGGCTTGTGCAAAGCTCCTCAAAAGCTCCGCGCAACGATTTTTCCTCGGCGATTGGGTGAAGCCTTAACGTTGGCGTCGTCGATACGAAGACACCGATATTTTTTTCAGAATTTTTGGAGTTCTGAATTGTGAGAAATTTAGGTTTGAAGGTGTCTATTTATAGGGTTCAAAAGGCAACAAGAAAATCCAAAATTTTGTTAAATCATATGGAAAATCACGCCGGCCATTGATTGCGAATCATTTGTTAATGATTGCGCCCGCCGCCACGATTCGTGGCCATTGGATCTGCATCCAACGGCCCAGATCGCTCCGCCGAGCCCCCGCCGCCTGCCACGTATCGCCATGCGACACGCACGTAGCTGCGTGTGGAGACCACGCGCTTTCGCGTGGTCCCCACCACGTGGGCGCCGCCGTGAGCCTCTGGGCCGTTGGATCTTTTGATCCAGCGGTCCAGGTTAAAGGGAATTTAAATATATATATATATATATATATATATATATATTATATATAAAAATAATATTCTGTTTATTATTTAAAAATCGAATTTGGTTTTTAAAAAATTATTAAAAATAGTTAAAAATACGGGAAAATTATGGGAAAAAATTCAGAAAATATTTTTTTTTGTTATCTTTAGTACAAAAATAATTTTGGCTAAAACTAAGTAATATAACCATTCCTATGGTTTTAGTTAGTTATTAAAGTTATATAATATCTAGTTTATCCTTTAAAATATTTTTAATTACGGAATAATTACTTTTATTGATAATAAAAATATGTAGATTATTTTAAGGCGTTATAAAATCTTACTAAGACATTTTAAGCCTATAAAAACAATAAATAGATTTTAGAAATTTCCTTTAATCATATTTAATGCTTTGAAAATTATTAACATTACTTTAAAAATTATTCTTCTATATAAGAAACATGTAACTAATTATTTGATAGTAGAAATTTAAATAAAATATATTTTATTAGGTATTAGAAAACACGGTCGTTACAACACCCTTCCAAATCAAACATCCCCATCCCAAATTGAAATCCACAACTCCAGTTTCACAATTCTATTGAGTACACCAAATGATTCACCAATTGAAGATAGAAGGTTTGATGGGTTGTGTGACTTTGTAGTGTTTGATTTATCTGATTGTGAAGGGTCTATTTCAAGTGAAACCACACTCAATCCTTATGATCTCTACACCTCCACTCTAGAACCGAAATTGATTGAAAGCCATGCATTTGATGAGGTGTATGAGAATTTTAACTTTCACTTGATTGAGCATATTAACGCTGGGGATATTTTGGATGATGAACCCACAGTTTTGGATGAGTTTTCTCACTAATTCATCATGTCCTTTCACTTCCGTGTGAACATCATCTCGAACCATTAACTATTTTTCCCGAACCCCATATGCGTCTGGAAATTGATGCTAAATGTGTGACCGAAAAGAAGAATGATATTCGGCCTTCATTTCCCACATCTGGTTCAGCAATACTCGACACCCAAATTTATTTACCCATTTCATCACCCATTTTCTTTGGTTCTTCTTCTAATCTTCCTTTAATTTTATCGAGTGTTGATGAATCACACTCCGATATTTCGAGTTCGATAATTCTAGAAAGACCACTTGATTTAGACCCCTTTAAGAATAAGGTAGATGAGCTTTTCGAATCTCCTACTTCCATAATTTTTGACAAATCAAGTGTGTTGAATTCTGGCGCGACACTTATTGACATTGAAACGTTCAATCGGACCATCGATGAAAGTTTTGAAGATATTTTCGCAGACGAACTCGCATTCCTAAACGACACGGATTTTGTGATTAATCAACCTCCACCCGAAAAAGTTGAACCACCACCATTTCTTCTTATCCCATACGAGAATGTGACTATTCTTCCCATACCTACTCATTCACATTCTCGTTTTCGTTTACCATCACTATTCCGTTTCTACTAACCGAGACGTAAACCCGTTCTATTTCGCCCTTTATCCCCTCCCCACTTCGTAACATCTATAGGTGACATGTTCTTCTACCAACCTTGGTGCTACATTGATAAAATCTTTGAATGGTTGGTTTTGACTTTTGGTCTTTGTAAAGCTTTGCATAGACCAATAAACTTTAACCCCCCTCATAATTTTAAATACTTAATACTATTTTACTCAAGTTTGGGGGGGGGGGTCTTTTGGTTCTTGAATGAAAAGAAAATTTTTATGAAATTGTGAGCCGAAATTAAGTTTGGGGGAGGATTTCACTGTTATTATTTCATGTCCCTGTTACTAACTTTTCCTCCCAAGTCTATAGTTTTTTTAGCTTAATAGATGACATCAGTGAGGACACTGCTGCAAACAGGTTTGGGGGAGGTTTGTGCTTATTCACGCATTATTTTGCATTATCATAAATATAAGCACAAAATTTTTTGATAATGAAAGTTTGAAAGTGAAAAATTACATACGACAAGATTGGAAAAGTTTAAGAAAAGCAAGAAAGTTAGATGTCTTCTTAAACGAAACTAGTAATAAGTAGTTATGAGCCGTTGTCTCAAAGGTTAGTAAGATGAAGGAAATTACTAATCTGGGGATAAAAATATGTCTAAAAAATAGTCCCTATTTTTTAGTCCAAACATTTGAATGTTGATACCCTACTATATGCACTTGCACACATCTTGAAACTTAGATAGTAGAGCATACCTTAAAATGCTCTTGTCTAAAAGTCTTAGTATGAAAAATAAAATAAAATAAAATTGTGGGAAAAAATGAACACTGGTTTTGTAATTACTTAAGAAGGCATAAAAAAAATATAGCGAGGGTGCTTTATCACCTGGTGCCTTAGAAAAACTGGTTTGGGAAACACTGCTAAGTCTTAGGTGTTGCAAAACGAGGAATTACGCCTGAATAAGTGAGCACATTTGGTAATCGGTCGGTTAGTACCTCAAGAAATATTAACGGTCGCATGAAGAATGTGTGAGTAATCCCATCTAAAATATTCACCGACTATAAAGTACTTTGGAAGATGGACAAGAGTATGATAGCTTGAATTCAATTCTCTAAGTATAGGGATGTCTTTTGTACACACATAGGGGTATATGATCGATATTTGGAAGAAAGGTAGGGAGGAAGACTAAAGGCGATGTTTTATTGAGAGATGGTGTGATTTCTAACATTTTTCATGACCATTAAGATAGGGCTCATAGCAACCAAAAAACTAGTGTAGTTGGAAACTCTTCTTTTCAAGTTCTTTCTTTTATAGTTCTTATCTTTGTATGCAACTTTCATCTTGTTTCTTTTATTATAGGATTTTGTGGGTGTAATCCGCTGAAAATCCTCAGGAGACAACACTCCTCCTACTAGGGACACCTAGAGATTTAACGGCTTGTTGCACGTGCTCAGTGCAATCATGTTGCCTACGAAAATGTGCTACTTAGATTTTTCCTTTTTCTTATTCTCCCTCTCTTTAATAAATAATTTGCTAGGGACGATCAAAATTAAGTTTTCTTGGCGCTCACGTGTTGTGCATGTGGGCGCCTGATTTGAGTTGGATTTTAACGATCAAAAATATATGTTACCGCAATCAAGAACGGCGTCGCTTGGTAGCTAGCCGGTGAGTACGGGTCTGTCCACAGGGATGGTGTTAATTTCCTAATTGTTTTGACGAGCTAATTCCAAAGGGTGTTTGGATCTTTTATCACAAAAACTAATTTGAATTATACTAGGATTAGGAAACTTGCTAGGATTAGGTTTAGGTTAAGTTTGGTCAATTAAAATTTCCCATCTCTTTCAATGCCCTAAATTAGATCTTTTTAGGAGTTATGGTAATTATTAATAAAGGGGATTAGGATGATCGGGAAGAAACTATGTTTCTTCCTCTAGATCCTTGTCCGTTCTTTCTTAATCCTTACCCTAATCTCCATGGAAAACATGCATATCCGGTCTTTTATACTACGGTATCACCGTTACCTCGTGGATAGGGTGCCGTAGGGAGCGGAATATGAAAGTATGCATGGAGTCCTAATTATTCATAAGTGATTGGGCAAGAAAGGGGTAAGAGATCTTCATCTCTCAAACCCTTCCCTATTCCTAACCCTAACAAGCGAGGAAACTACTCGCTCATTGAGAGATCTACAAAAGACATGATTTTTATTTTGTTTTTAGGGTTAAGAGATTAATTAACTACTGCAGATTTAATAAAAATTCTAATCTAGATTAAACTAAGGCAAATAAGAATAGATCTAGGGCAGAAATTGAAACTTAAGAACTAGGGCAAAAATAAAATCTACTTACAAATTGATGCTCTCTAAATCTTGAAAAGAATTCTGAATTTTATTAATGAAAGAGGCATGACCTAATACAAGAATTTGGGTCACTATTTATAGGACATAGAAAACCCTAGGTTTACAATCGCCGCGTGTCTGCTATTACAAAAATACCCCTAGGAAAACTAGTCAGCGCCGCCAACTTTATGGTAAAATTTCCCGCCCCTACGGGCTCAGCACGGCCGCGGAACCGCGGCCGAAGGCCAGCTTTGGCCGCGGTTCCGCGGCCAAATAGTAGGCTCCTGTGCTGAAATTTGGGTTGCTGCTTTGTGTTGACTTTTTCTTCCTGTTTCCTCAATTGGTTCTTCAGATTGTCTTCTATATCTCTTCCAGATCTCCACAGTGAGTAATGTAGTGGACTTTTACCATTTGCTTCGTGTCGAAGTCTTGAACCTTACGATGCCTTGTACTTTATGAACTGATCTTCGTGTAGGCTTGATCAAGATCCTTCTATTTGTTGGTCGTAGTCTCACTTTTACATCGTCTTTTGTCTTTTTCACTGTTTTCGTTCCGAGAACCTATAACCTGTACTATGTAGCAGACATGGGTCAAAAACACCTGTTTATTTGTAAAATGCATAAGAATGGGGAATATAATAATGCAATATTATGATATGAACAAATACCCCCAAACTTATATTTTGCTCGTCCTCGAGCAAGCCTAGTTTTATTCTCAACAAAAACCTAACCTCACTTTCGCAGGGAAACGCGATTGCACTGAGCTCGTGCAACAAGTCGTTAAACCTCTAGGTGTCTCTAGTAGGAGAAGTGTTGTCTTCTGAGGGTTTTCAGCGGATACTACCCACAAAATTCTATCAATTCGGCCCATCGACTTTTATTCTCCAATTAGGTTTTCCAACAAGGAAGTTTATTATCTTCGACTCATAAATTATCCACCCATATTCTTCACGCTTCCTTATCATTTAATTTAAGATTATATATGTTCTGTAGACCTATTTAGCTTTTGGCATCTCTTAAGTTTTTCTTCTAGGGTTCTATCTCAACTTAGGAATTTTTATCATCTTTATTAAAGATATAAGTCATATTCTTCATTCCTATCTCTTGTCTAAACCCCAATCACATACCCCTACGTGTGTATATATATATCACTCCTACACTTGGAAATTCAAATCAAGCAATCATACTCTTGTCCGTTGTCCAAAGCACTTCTTAATTGGTGAATTTTAAATGAATTTTTCTTATACATCCTTCATGCGATCGTTAATACTTCTTGAGGTACCAACAACCGATTACAATATGTGTTTGCACATTAAAGCATAATTCCTAGTCTTGTAACACCTAAGGTTTTAGCAGTGACTCCCAAACCAGTTGGTCTAAGGCACTAGGTGATGAAGCACCCTCGCTAAATATTTTTCTATTTTTGCAGCCTTAAGTAATTACAAAAACCAGTGTTCATTTTTTTTATTCACACTTGTATATTTTTTTTCTTCGTACTAAGGACTTAAGACAAGAGCATTTCAAGGTCTCTCCTACTATTCTAAGTTTCAAGGTTCGTGTTTGTACAATTTGTAGGGTATATATTTTCAGAATTTAGACTTAAGCTAGGAATTATTTTTCAAACTTATACTCTAATAAAAATATCAATACTTTTTCTTTGTTTTGACTTAGCCCAAGAAGTGAACTCAAAATTTGCCTATTTCTAAATAAACTATAAAGACATATACTTTCAACTGTTAAATTTTAAGAAAGGTTATTTTTAGGGTTTTTAATTTACTAAGTCTAAAATCTAGTTGTTCCTAGCTAGTGAACCTATTTGTCAAACTCAAGTCAAATAAGGCCAAAATTGAATACTTTAATTTATATAATTTTTGAAATTTTCAATTTTTATGGGTTTTTCTTTTTCTATATTTTTTTTTATTTTTCAATTTTTTTCAATTTTTATGATTTTTATATAAGGATGTAATGCTAAAATATACATATGAATGCGAAGGACCCAAACTTAAACTGGACAGTGTCCTCACTGTCAGGCTGCACCAAGTGGGTCGAAAATGTCGGCAATTTCCTGCTTATTTTTTTTTATTTTTATATCATATTTAAAAATGATACACACCCCCAAACTTATGTGAAACCAAGTTTTGGCAAGAAGATTGGAAATTCGGGGGCGAAAGTGGGGGAGAATTAATCGGTGTAAATCGGCTTCTACAAAAACAGGAGCTCCTCCGATGGGTCCGCTGTGAGGAACGGTTTCAATCGATGTCCGTTTACTTTAAATAAAGTATCGTCCTCAGGATTTTCAAGATCGACCGCACCGTGCGGATAAACGGTACGGACTACAAATGGCCCTTTCCACCTAGAACGGAGCTTGCCGGGGTGATAATGTAACCGAGTGTCATAGAGTAAAACCTGTTGACCAGGTTTAAACGTTTTGCGCATAAGGTGTTTGTCATGGAACACCTTAGTTCGGTTTTTAACAATTACAGCATTATCATAAGCCTCATCCCGCAGCTCTTCTAGTTCATTTAATTGCAGCTTTCGATTGCTGCCCGCATCTCCTAATGATAAATTCAACTCTTTGATCGCCCAAAATGCATTGTGCTCAATCTCAACTGGGAGGTGGCAAGCCTTCCCATAAACAAGCCGGTATGGAGACATACCAAGATCGGTCTTGTATGCAGTACGGAAAGCCCATAGTGCATCGATCAGTTTGAGTGACCAATCTTTACGGTTTTTAGAAACCGTTTTCTCCAAGATTTGCTTAATTTGCCGATTCGAAATCTCGGCTTGCCCACATGTTTGGGGATGGTATGGCGTTGACAGCTTGTGAGTAATAGAATATTTACGCATTAAGGACTCAAAAGTCCTATTGCAAAAGTGAGATCCATTATCACTTATAATTGCGCGAGGGTGCCCAAACCGAGAAAAGATATGTTCTTTAAGAAATCAAATGACAACCTTGTTGTCATTCGTTCGGCTAGGCACAGCCTCGACCCATTTCGACACATAGTCAACAGCCAAAAGAATATACACATTCCCGAAAGAATTGGGAAATGGTCCCATGAAGTCTATTCCCCAAACATCAAAAATATCTACAACCAAAATTGGTTGGAGCGGCATTTCGTTTCTCCGCGATATCCGGCCCAAGTGTTGGCACCGGGAGCATGTCTTGCAGTATTCATATGCATCCTTAAAGAGTCGTGGCCAATAGAAACCACACTGTAAGATTTTCTCGGCTGTCTTATTTGGGCCATAGTGCCCGCCACACGCTTGATCGTGGCAAAAAGACAGCACACTCTTAAACTCATTTTCAGGTACACACCGACGAATGATTTGGTCGGAACAGTATTTAAAAAGATAAGGTTCATCCCAGTAAAAATGCTTTACTTGGGACATGAATCGGATTTTATCCTGTTTCGACCAATCTTTAGGTATCAAGCTGGTGGCTAAGTAGTTTACTATATCAGCGAACCATGGTTCGCAAGACACGGTTAAGAGTTGCTCATCGGGAAAAACATCTTTAATTGAAATTTCAAGTGTAGGCGAAGAAGGAAGTCATGAAAGATGATCGGCCACTACGTTTTCACATCCTCTTTTGTCCCTTATGACAAGGTCAAACTCTTGTAGCAAGAGAATCCAACGTATTAGCCTCGATTTAGCATCCTTCTTCGCAAAAAGGTGGCGAAGAGCTGAATGGTCCGTATACACAATAACTGGAGAGCCGATTAAATAAGGCCGGAATTTTTCAAGTGCAAACACAACGGCTAAAAATTCTTTTTCTGTTGTTGTGTAGTTCAGTTGGGCCTTATTTAGTGTACGGCTAGCGTAATAAATTACGTGCGGCATCTTATTAATGTGCTATCCAAGAACAGCACCAATGGCGAAATCTGATGCATCGCACATAATTTCGAAGGGATGCGTCCAGTCGGGAGATGAAAGAATGGACGCAGAAATGAGAGAGTGTTTCAATGACTCGAACGCTTCCATGCAAGTTGAGTCAAAATTAAATGTTGTGTTCTTAGCCAATAAGAGAGTCAAGGGTCTAGCAATCTTGCTAAAATCCTTGATGAACCGTCTATAAAAACCGGCATGGCCAAGAAAAGCTCGGATGTCTTTGACGCATTTAGGAGGAGGAAGATTAGAAATGACTTCAATTTTGGCTCGATTAACCTCTATGCCGTTTTGCGAGATGACATGTCCTAAGACAATGCATTCTTGTACCATAAAGTAGCACTTCTCCCAATTCAAAGTTAAGTTCTTATCCCTACAGCGGGTAAGAACTGCGTCAAGGTGTAGCAAACACTCGTCGAAAGAGTCGCCAAAAATGGAGAAATCATCCATAAAGATCTCCAAAAACTTTTCAACCATGTCTGAAAAGATCCCCATCATACACCGCTGAAATGTAGCGGGTGCAGTGCATAACCCAAAGGGCATGCGACGATAAGCAAAAGTGCCAAAAGGACAAGTAAATGTCGTCTTGTCTTGATTCTCTTTGGCGATGGGGACTTGGTTATAGCCGGAATAACCATCCAAAAAGCAATAGAACTCGTGCCCAGCCAATCGTTCTAGCATTTGGTCAATGAAAGATAAAGGAAAGTGGTCTTTCCTTGTCGCGGCATTGAGTTTTCTGTAGTCGATGCAAACTCGCCACCCAGTTTGGGTGCGAGTAAGTATTAACTCATTTTCCTCATTGGTTATGACCGTAATGCCCGATTTCTTTGGCACAACATGAATGGGGCTAACCCACTGGCTATCCGAGATAGGGTAAATGATACCACTATTAAGACATTTAACAATCTCCTTCTTGACGGCCTCTTTCATTATGGGGTTGAGGCGTCTTTGTGGATCCCTTACCGGCTTGGCATCATCCATCAAGTGTATATGATGTTCAACTATGAGGGGACTAATCCCCTTGATGTCCGCCATAGACCAGCCAAAAACTTGCCGATTATTTTTTAAGACCATTAAAAGGGCCTTCTCTTGCTCGAGAGCTATAAAGGCTGATATGATGACGGGAAGGGTCTCATTCTCACCTAGATAAGCATATTTAAGATGCGACGGCAAAAGCTTTAGTTCGAGTTTAGGAGGTGAAACAATTGATGGTAACAATGGTGTAACTGTTTCAAACTCGAAGGATTCCATCAACGGTTCAAATCGAGTGTACGCAACCGAGTCGGATGGTTCAACTAACTCATCCGAAAAAGCAAAAGACTCGAACTCGAGTGGTGAGTTTTCGAAATCGTCTACAAAGGTGAAACACTCATAATCGTTGTCCGGCGTGAAAGCTGTGTCGGATTCTAGGAGGAACGCACTAGAGGCGTCAACACTGCTATGGTCGAACATAAAATTTTCGAACTCACAGTCCTCCTCCGCAATCTCATTGATCGAGCAAACATTAAGTACGCTAGAATTAGGCTCGGAAGGCTGATTTCCCAACTTAAAAATGTTGAGTTCAATTGTCATATTGCCAAAAGATAGATTCATTGAACCATTACGACAATTGATCACCGCATTAGAAGTCGCAAGGAATGGTCGACCAAGTATCACCGGAATTTGACTCCGGGGGTTAACTACAGGTTGTGTATCCATAACAATAAAGTCAACGGGGAAAATGAAATCCCCTACTCTAATTAACACATCCTCTAACTCTCCCCTAGGATGGATGATGGATCGGTCGGCCATTTGGAGAGTACAATGAGTGGGCTTAAGCTCTCCAATGCCTAATTGCTCGTACACAGAATAAGGTAGCAAATTGACACTAGCACCAAGATTTAATGGTGCTCTATTGATGTTCGTGTCCCCAATTGTTATCGAAATAGTAGGACAACCGGGGTCCTTGTGCTTTTGGGGTAAAGATTGGACAAGAGCATCGCTAACAGCACTAGCCACGAAAACTTTCTTTGGTACTTGTGACTTCATCTTCTTGGTGCATAAGTCTTTTAAGATTTTCGCATATGAAGGAACTTGTTGGATTGCATCCAAGAGAGAGATATTTATGCTAACCTGTTTGAACAACTCTACAATCTTCTCCATTTGTGGAGTTGGTTTATTGGATCTCAACCGGTTTGGAAAAGGAACGTTTTGAAAATTTGTTGAGTCTAATTTTTGTGGATCAGATTGTGGAGTTGGAACGGATCCCCGTGTAGATGTGTTCGTGTTGTGAGAAATGGGTCCGTTCGAGTTAGAAGAAGTAGAGCCTTGTGAAGGATGAAGAATAGGCTCTAACGAAGAAGAAGAAGAAGAATGTGAAGAAGATGAAGAAGGACCACCGGCAGGGGTGTCATTGTTAATACCCACATTATTTTGCAACACTTTTCCGGATCTCAACGTGGTCACAACATTTACATTATGATTCTGCTGTTCATATGCAGCATGTGCGTGACCGGGATTTGGCAGTGGTTGAGATAGGAGCTTTCTTTTTTCTCGCTCGCTCAACGCAGCATTGAGTTGTGCAATTTATGCCTCAATAGATTTGATGCTTTGATCGTGTGAAGCACTGTTTTGCATCAAAGATTGAATAGAAGTCTCCAACCTTACTGCGGATTGTGTAGATTGCTTTAGTAACGCATCTAGACTTCTTTCTAGCGAGTTAACCTTATCATTATGAGGTTGAACAAAGTTGTTTTGAGGGTAAGAATTGTTGGGCACAAAATTGCTCATTTGATTAGGGTAAGGTTGCGGTTGGAAAGGTTGCTGGAATTGAGTTTGTGGACGTGCTTGTTGTTGTGGAGGAGGAGGCCTTTGAAAGTTGTTGTTTCCTTAGAATTGTTGATTTTGGTTCCAAGCGAAATTTGGGTGACTCTTCCAACTCGGATTATATGTCGAAGAGTATGGATCATTTCTTTGTCGTTGCTGAAAAGCAGCATTGACTTGATCATGTCCTTGAGCAGATGGATTGTAAGGACACTCTTCGGTGAAATGTGATGGATCCGAACAACAAGCACAAACAGTTCGTGGGTACAAAGCAGGGGCAGGAGAAGACGATGAGATTTTGGTCTCAATCGCTTCTAGCTTTTTCGTAAGTGCGGCCATCTCGGCCTTCATAGCAATCGACATATCTAATTGATGTATGCCTGCCCTAAATTGACCAATAGAAGAAGATGGGGTGGTCTTGGTGCTCTCCCACTGAATTGTTTGTTCACTAAGATCCTCGAGAAACTGCCACGCTTCCTCACTAGATTTGGTTAGAAAGTGACCTTGAAAAATGGTTTCTAGCAACTGCTTCGTTGCCGGGTTCAATCCCTCGTATAATGTTTGGCAAAGTTGCCAATTTTCGATCCCATGGTGAGGGCATTGAACAAGTAGGTCTTTGAATCTTTCAAAACACTTCAAAAATGGTTCGGAAGGAAGCTGGAAAAATTGTATAATCTCGTTGCGAATTCTCGCAGCCATGTGATGAGGATATAACTTTTTAAGAAAAGCTTTCACAAACTCTTCCCAATTCTTAATTGAATGCGACGCTGTGCTGTATAACCACTTCTCGGCTAAGTCACATAAGGTGAAAGGAATGACCCTTAGCCTTATAGCATCATCGGATAATTGGGTTGTTTTCATCATGGCGCAAACGTTTTGGAATTTGTTGATAAAGATATAGGCATCTTCGGATTCCAATCCGTGAAATTTTGGTAGCATATTGATGAAGTGGGGTTTGATTTCAAAGTTGTCCCCATTTGCCGGTGGGAGTGAAAGACAAGTAGGAAGGGCGGTGCGGATTGGGTAGAAAAGATCCTGGAGCGCGATTCGTTGGGGCGCTTCAACAGGCGGGTGATTCGGGTTATTCGCACCTAACGGAGGTGGAATCAGTCCCGTCGGTAAGGTGGTGTTAGGATTATATCCCGACACACCTTCGGAAGAAGAATTTGAAGGTGAAAGTGAAGAAATGGAAAGGATTTCGACTTCGGAGTCGAAAGGTTCGTTGGTCGGTACCAACGAAACACGGACTAATCGGGCGCTAGTGTCCCTAGTCCAACCGGACATACACTAAAGAGGTAGTGTAGTCAAAAAGGTGAAAGACAGAATGTGGAGGTAAGAAAACGTCATTGAGAAGAAAGTGGTGTAAGTGGAGTGCAAGGATTTCTTTAGCGACAAGTTGCAAGTTTTGTAAAAAAAAAATTCCTTTTTTTTTCCTTTTTTATGTGGAGCTTTTTGCAAAAATATCTTCGATAAGAGACTTTGACACAAATGCAATCAACCACAAATGTACAATCAGGCCTAGATCTAGGGTCACCTAGGTCAGCTAGACAGCTCCTAACTGTTCCAAAGGGCTAGAAATAGGACCTCAAACCGCCTCTTCACCGCCAATTACGGCCAGGTAAGTGCCAGTGAGTGGGAGGCTCTCCACTACAAGTAGTGGCCCTAATTAAGTAACCACTCGCCTTAGACACACTTGTCTAGACACCGCAAAGTCAGGTTAGGATCAACGGCCGATACCTACAACTAGTCCTCTGTCCTATTGAGCGCGAAGTCCTTAGGGCTGAGTCTAGTATTTTTTAATTAAGAATGGTCAATGCAAATGCCTTATGTGATTTCTGGGGTCCTGGGAAGGGTAATGAAATCCCCACCCAATCCGAATTGTTCTCAAGCCCCTTAAAGTCGGATTAAAGATATGCAAAACAGAAAAAAAATAACTTGCAATCAATATTTAGCTCGGCGCAAAGAATCCTGCAGAAAATCAATTATTGGAAGAGGGAAGATTTTTTTTTTAAGCGCAAAGAATCCTGCAGAAAATTTGATAGAAGATACATGGGGATTTGCAGAAGAGAGGAAAAGGAAACAAACAGTGCAAATTGCGCGTGCTGACGTCACAGGGAAGCCGCGGTTCTGCGGTCGCAAGGGTGGTTTGGCGGCGGAAGGGCGGTTGCGTGGAGGGTTTAGATCCCGAAATTTTTGTTGTTGTTCTGTTGTTGAAATTCCCTTCTGTTCTGATCTCCCGTGTTCTGTTTCGCACTCTGGATTTTTCCAGATCCGTCGATCCTGCAAAGATTCACACAAGAAACCCTTCAAACAATAAAAGATGATAGAATTTTTATATTTTTTCAGTTTTTTTTATGTTTTTTATAATTTATATCAACCCGAAATTGCAAAAAGGAAATATTACGCCATCCCCGGCAACGGCGCCATTTGATTAAAGTTGGATTTTAACGATCAAAAATATATGTTACCGCAATCAAGAACGGCGTCGCTTAGTAGCTAGCCGGTGAGTACGGGTCGGTCCACAGGGATGGTGTTAATTTCCTAATTGTTTTGACGAGCTAATTCCAAAGGGTGTTTGGATCTTTTATCACAAAAACTAATTTGAGTTATACTAGGATTAGGAAACTTGCTAGGATTAGGTTTAGGTTAAGTTTGGTAAATTAAAATTTCCCACCTCTTTCAATACCCTAAATTAGATCTTTTTAGGAGTTATGGTAATTATTAATAAAGGGGATTAGGATGATCGGGAAGAAACTATGTTTCTTCCTCTAGATCCTTGTCCGTCCTTTCTTAATCCTTACCCTAACCTCCATGAAAAACATGCATATCCGGTCTTTTATACTACGGTATCACAGTTACCTCATGTGTAGGGTACCGTAGGGAGCGGAATATGAAAGTATGTATGGAGTCCTAATTATTCATAAGTGATTGGGCAAGAAAGGGGTGAGAGACCTTCATCTCTCAAACCCTTCCCTATTCCTAACCCTAACAAGCGAGGAAACTACTCGCTCATTGAGGGATCTACAAAAGACATGATTTTTATTTTGTTTTTAGGGTTAAGAGATTAATTAACTACTGTAGATTTAATAAAAATTCTAATATAGATTAAACTAAGGCAAATAAGAATAGATCTAGGGCAGAAATTGAAACTAAAGAACTAGGGAAAAAATAAAATCTACTTACAAATTGATGCTCTCTAAATCTTGAAAAGAATTCTTTATTTTATTAATGAAAAGAGACATGACCTAATACAAGAATTTGGGTCTCTATTTATAGGACATAGAAAACCCTAGGTTTACAATCGCCGCATGTCTGCTATTACAAAAATACCCCTAAGAAGACTAGTCAGCGCCGCCAACTTTATGGTAAAATTTTCCGCCCCTACGGGCTCAGCACGGCCGCGGAACCGCGGCCACAGGCCAGGTTTGGCCGCGGTTCCGGGGCCAAATAGTAGGCTCCTGTGCTGAAATTTGGGCTGCTGCTTTGTGTTGACTTTTTCTTCCTGTTTCCTCAGTTGGTTCTTCAGATTATCTTCTATATCTCTTCCAGATCTCCACAGTGAGTAATGTAGTGGACTTTTACCATTTGCTTCGTGTCGAAGTCTTGAACCTTGCGCTGCCTTGTACTTTGTGAACTGATCTTCGTGTAGGCTTGATCAAGATCCTTCTATTTGTTGGTCGTAGTCTCACTTTTGCATCGTCTTTTGTCTTTTTCACTGTTTTCGTTCCGAGAACCTGTAACCTGTACTATATAGCAGACATGGGTCAAAAGCACCTGTTTATTTGTAAAATGCATAAGAATGGGGAATATAATAATGCAATATTATGATATGAACAGCACCACTTTAGAATTAAATTCTTATTTATGATAGACGCTTCTATGCTTTACAAATTGGCGCCCACGTGAGGAGCACGTGCGACACCATATAAGAATCTAATTCTTATATAATAAGCGCTCCTGTGCTTTGCACATTGACGCCTACGTGAGAAGCACGTGCGACGCCATCATAGAATTTAATCCTATAAGATTGGCGATGGCGCCCTCGTGAAAAGCACGTGAGGCGCTGCCTCATTAAAATTCAACAGAGCTTAGCTCTTTTTATATTGTTTAAATATTGGGGGAACAACACCAAAGCAAGGAAACTTCTCTTTCAAATTGTGCCTAGGTCACAAAATAGAAAATATGACGCGTAAGCAAAGTTAGCTAAAGAATTGGCCAACCCTATCTTAAGCGAAATCCAAATTACGGTACGAAATTGCCTAAGTGTGTGTCCTACGTTCCTCAATGATGAAAGTATACGTGCGCAAGCTTTGCGTCTTGAAGATAGTAAAGAAGTCACAGAAAAATCCGATTGGCGGCGGCCATTTCTAGATTTCTTACAAAATGATATACTACCTAACGACAAATCTGCTTGATTTTCCCTTAGGAAACATGCGCTACGAGACATGTAATTTAACAATACGCTATATCGCCAAACTTTCTATGAATTGCTGTTACGATGCCTATCTGTGGATGAGGCGGAACAAGTAGTGGAAGAAGTGCAGTCAGAAGTCTGTGGAGGCCATCAATCGGGCCCCAAAATGAAGTTAAAAATTTAAAGAATGGGTTATTATTGGCCAACCATGACACAAGATTGCATACAACATGTGAAAACGTGTCATATGTGCCAAATATATATATATATATATATATATATATATATATATATATATTCAAGAACGAGAGAGGTGATTATATATTTTATTTATGAGTGTACACGGGCTTTTGACATAAGTAGGTTCCAACAATAAGACTTAAGCCTTATTGAGATTTGTCGAATCTTATATCTTATACCTATGCACCTCTCATAGTTTGTCCAATGTGGAACTATTTTAGTCTTTCACATCTCAACAATTTTTAAGAGTTATTTTCTTGAGAAATTTGGTTAAGGTCTTATTGAACGACTCTGCAAAACCATTAGCCCTAGGATTATATAGAAGAGTATCACCAATCGATTTGATTATCTACAGCGAACTTTACAATTTTGCTTCTTTTTTAGGCCGGACCGTTATCTGATAGTATACGTCTCGGGATACCATACCTATAAAGCATATTGTTCCTAAAGAACTTGATGACGGTATCAGCCGTCATTTCTTTGAAATTTGCGACTTCGGACCATCAAGAGAAATAGTCAATAACGGTGTAATTTGTATTATTCCTAATTATATCTAATTTTTCCTATCCCTTTCTTTCTATTTTTCTAATTAAAATTAAAACCCTAACCCTAAACCCATCAGAACCGGCCCTATCACTCTCTTACTCTTTTCTTCCTTGGGCTCAAGCCCTAAAGCCTACTACTGATAATCCCTAACCCAAACCCAATTCAAGCCCCAACTCTCTCCTTCTCTCTCGATCTCTCTCTTCTCCCTCTTTCTCTTTCTTCTTTACCATTTTCTTTCGAACCGAACCCCTAACGGCTCTATGCCTAACGCCCCAGATATCCACGGCCGTTTCCCTCCAAATCTCAACCGCTCTCTCTTTCTCTCTCCCCCTTTCTTTATACCTCTCTCCTATAACTCTCTCTCTCTCAAAAAGCTCAAAATCTCTCTCTCTATAACCGGCTCCCCATTGCACCACCTCCGAGCTCATCACCGGCGACCTCTCCCCTGAGCCACCATGACAACCACGACACCACCACCACCGATCTCATCACTGAGCTCCCCTCACTCTCCTCATAAACCGAGCCCTCACCTTCCCCTTACCAATTGCACCGGCCTCCCCTCGACATCACCAGAGCCATCAACATCGCCGACGAGCTCCCCGACCTCGACTCCTCCTAGCAACTCACACGTACACCTCAAGACCTCTCCCCTCTTCACACCGAACCCCCTAACACCCGAGATACCCACGGCAGCACCACCTTGCTGCCACAACACCCATCGCCGTCGTCACCTCTGCATCGCCGGCCACCTACTCTCATCGCTCATCGCAATCTCGCAGTTGTTTCTATTCCAGCCATGCCAAAACACCCGAGATACCCATGACAGCACCACCTTGCTGCCACAACACCCATCGCCGTCGTCACCTCTGCATCGCCGGCCACCTACTCTCATCGCTCATCGCAATCTCACAGTTGTTTCTGTTCCAGCCATGCCACAACACCCGAACCCCCTAACACCCGAGATACCTACGGCAGCACCACCTTGCTGCCACAACACCCATTGCCGTCGTCACCTCTACATCGCCAGCCGCCTACTCTCATCGCTCATCGCAATCTCGCAATTGTTTCTATTCCAGCCATGCCCCTAATGCTGCACAGCCAAGCTTGTTCCTCGTCGTCTCCTTAACCGAGCTGCAGTCGAGCTAAACCCTAGCCTCGTCATGCCATGTCGTTTCCATGCCCGTGCGGTTGCCGTTAGCGTCACCGCTGCTGTGTTGCCGTTGTCGTTTTGTCTTTGCTAGGCAAGTGAATCTCTCACTTGCTTTACATGCTACAATCCTAGTACATAGAATCGATATATTCCAAACGTGTTGAATATCTATATATTTTTAGTTATATTTAAATTGATATTTCCACATCATAAATTATAATTGAATTCTGATAGCGGACCTTCGATATTTGATCATATTGAATAGAACAAATGGGTTTTAATATCCCGTACTAATATCGTAAGAATTAATTATTGTTTCACTCAATTAGAATGAACCGATGCTTCGATTGATACCGTGGTTATAACCTAAGTGTTCGATGTGCTACATGGATGTAAACCCTATTTAAATTTCTCATATCTTGTGATCAATAGTTTCAATTCTTTGTTAACTGATGTCTTATAGAATTTAGACATAAAAATGTCGACGATTATATAATGAAATGATACTCCCAATAGGCGTCGTTAAATCTGGAATTTACAGCATATATCGCCGTATTAAATTCGTAGTAAATCGTACATAAATCGTATCATGACGTGCTTAGGCTCGTTACGAAGAGTACTGAATAATCTAGAAATATCTGGAAATATTTACTGAATATTGTTTGTTTTCGATAGTGCAAACTGAAGAGAGATACGGTTCTGGACTGCAGTCCAGAGCAGTAATCTCTGCTAAAATCTGTTTTTTAAACACCCGTAAATCTCTGTTCAAATATGCAAATGTGCGGAGTCCTATATCGATGCATAGAAAATTGAGATGAATTTCATATGCCACTAGCTAGTTTCACCAAATTCCATCACATTTTGATATTTATAACATAATTTATATTGTCGACATGTCTGGCTGTTTACTGCAGTAACATTTTATATGTAGTGACACTAAACAGACCGTTACTCCCTGCATACGATGACTATTATTGATCTGTCTATTTTGTTAGAATCTTAACTGATAAATATACATTTTATTGAACTGCAGCGACGTCTGATTCTATACATAACTAATGGTAAATTGCGTTCGATATTGGACTTCCAGTTCTGAAACTGGGATTCCAACAGTGGACACCCATTTTAAAATGATCATAATTCATAAACCAGTACCCCAATTGAGTTGAAACAAATTTTAATGCTTACATAAATGAGTCTACTTCTTATATATTTTATATTGCTTTGCCTGATTATGCACGTATGAATTACTATGAATTTTCCAATCTGAATGGCATTGGCAGCCTATATTTTATTTGAAGTGTATTTTACTGCATTCTTATCATATCGTTTGACGGTTATACCTCAGTGATTAGTGACAAATTATATTGACACCATAATGACTGTAGTGCATTGTCGAGTGATAAGTATTGTTGATTGGATTGTGAGAAGCATATCAGTGAAAGTGATTGCAAGCGAGATGGATATAAGTGAAAGCATGACTGAGTAATGAAAGTAATACATACTTGTACACAACTAATCTGATACTTAAACATATAGTTTAACCTGGATAAAAGGAGGAAATTGAGGGTGGAATCGAACTTGTATTTAGCAAGGATTACTGCTTCAAAGGATGATCATTCAATGTTAGCGATATATACTGATTACGTAGTTGTGCCAAGCGGCACGGCTGATAGGGTTATATCCCGGACACAGTTTTGACCGTAGTCTTAGGTATGAACGAGACCCTTACTAAACATGAGAACACATTCCACTGATTGATTTGAACTGACATAAAGACTGTTATATTAGTTGTCACGCCCCACTTCCCAAAATACGTAAATACAGTACGTGACAAAACCAACCATGCAACCTATGGCGAGAAAATATATTTTCATAGTCATATTACGGCTGTCAATCAGATATCAAGAACAGTAAATAAATATCTAATTATCACATGTCCAACTGCCGCAATAAATAATAACGAGAAAGGTAGATGAAACAAATAAAAAAATCCAACAAGAAATAACATCCGAGTCTCGTTCCTTATGGAATCATAATGACAAAACCATAACTAGAAAATAAATCTACAACATCATTAAACTAAATCAGCAGAAAGCTCTTCACTGCTCAGTTTGCATGTCAAAGTATTCTTATTCTTCCTGCGATAAGATTAAAGGTACTGGGCCATGTAAAACCAGACGTTAGTGCGTCATAAATATCATAATAATAATAATAATAATAATAATAATAATAATAATAATAATAAACTAAACAGTGTGCTATATAGGATGTTGCGTGCAAAATAAGATATGAGTATAGACAAAACAATCACAGGTGTTATAACAACGGATATAGGTAGTCAAACATATTACGTGTATCCTAAAGTCTGTGTTTCTAGGTTAACTATCCTATAGGTATTTGAAACCAATGAATGTACTTCTCCATATAACTCAAAAGTATATATTCCATTACCCCCCGGGACCACGAACCAAGATATATCCCGTTACACCCCGGGATCATGGATCAAGATGTATGAATCAAGAATGATTCTATTCGGTAAGAGAGCGAAGCGAACAATCCTTTTGGGAACCGGCCCTAGCGCACAGCCCCGCAGGGCCGAGCGCAGTGAGTTGAGTTAAAACGAGGCAAGTCAGTGAAGCGAAGCGAAATGGATAGGCAAGTGAACATGTGGAACGGCGACCGGGGCAAGTGGAGCGAAGGAAAGAACTGACGGAGCGGAACGATAGAAGGCGTAGACCCTCCGGAACCACAAGAATATGTAACATCCTTTTAAGTTACACTTCAGTTACACTTTTGAATTCCCCAGGTTTCGTTTCTAAGTTAGGTATGAATAATATCTATCTAATGCCAATACAGGAGCAGGCATGTACATGTTATGTCTATCTAGACAACATGTCATGTCCATCAAAATAACAAATCATGATTGTTAGCATCGGTAAGTATAACAGGTAAGTAGGTACAAGCAAGATAGCAATATCAGTAATAAGATGACGGGTTATAAGCATGTCAAGATAGTGTATTCAATTAAATGAAGTGTTTACTTGTGGTAACCTCGTGCGAACAGATCATAATGAAAATACGGTTGTAACCGTTGTCTAGATGCGATAAATAGTAAAACGAAAAATAGTCATATTAATTCCTACACTTTGATTTACCAATTAACCAAACTAGAATAGTTTGTTATAATGTAACAACCCTAAACTTACTGTACAAATTTTTTTCAAAAATAAAGAAAGATGTACTTTTGCCTGAGCACAAGTTATAAATTTGTTTTGCTTTTTAATAGCAAGAAAGAGCTTGTAACTCATTGGTAAGACCTTGCACTGCTGAACCAAAGCACCAGAGTTCAAATCTCATCACCCACATTTTTTTTAATAATGATTTCTTTTTAAATTTTTAGAATCCCAAAAGTCTACACGTGCTAAACCTGTAAAACCAAAAGTCACACTAAAAACAAACTACCCCACTGTGCTAACAAGACAACGACGGACCTTCGACGGCGAGCCCCGGGCCGGCGAGGCCGGGTTGACTCGGTTGAAACCGAGTTGACCCTTCATGGAACTTGTACCTCTTTGTCTTCTGGAAACTCCTGTATACTTTAAATTTCCTGCACATAAACAGAACTCTTTAAAACCCCATTAAACCATATTTTTAATACAATTTTTAATACATTTTTAATACAACTTTTCACCTACCCTAACCCTAGTTTCACCCTATAAATACCACCCCTAAACACACCTCCCTCACTCACAATTCTGTCCAAACTCTCAAGAAAATCCCTAGAACTTTTGTGTACAAGTGGAGTTAGAGCGAAACTCGAGCGAATTTCCGACAGCGATATGAGTAATTTCCGGTGACGAAACGACGCACCGGCACCTCCTACGTCTTCCTCTCCCTCTTCTATTGACTCTACACCCAAAAGTCCCTTCTCGCCTTCTCTATTCCATACTAAAACTTTGTAAAACTAAAACCCAACGGAAGCGGAGTTAAATCCGACTTCCGATTCGGTTTTCTTTATAAAGTTCAATTTTCCTTAACACAACCATACTAAACTCTTAGATCTTGACTAGTAATCATTAACAAAACATGTTGAACAAGTTTCATAGCAAAACATTTCATTTTGTAAATTTTACCGCTCTTTTTCACTAGAATACCATGTAGTATAGTTTCAACTTTAAAACATCATTAATTTTGCTATACCTTTAGTTAGATCACGAGGTAATGACCAAACTCTTCACAACACTCATATGCAATATAGCACGATAGCTTTTGGGAAATATAGATTCAGAAAAAACCGTTTTACACAAAACTACCTCTAACTTATATAAAAACCATTTTCACAGGATTATGTATTTTAAACAAGTCTTTGCAAAGCGCCGCTACAACCCATTTTGGGGAACCCGTCTGAGATGGTGTGGATTATCGCACATCCCTGGGCTTAGTAGTGCGAGATTCAGACCTCCGCAAGGAGCATTCGGTCTCGAGAGATTTAAAATACAAATATCTTAAGAAAATGAGATTTCTAGAAAATAATAAAAATTATATCTATATATGTATATACATATATATATATGTGTGTGTGTGTGTGTGTGTGTGTGTGTGTGTGTGTGTGTATGTGTATATGCATATATATATATGTGTATATGCATATATATATATATGTGTATATACATATATATATATATGTATATACACATATATATATATGTATATACCTATATTTTGATATAATATAAATATTCCAACTTTTCTAAATCAAAAGGATCACTTTATATGAAAATACTATGAAATTCCATACGAGTTCAATATTACAATTAAATACCATGTATTATGAAAAATAGGTTTATCTCACTAGAAATGTCACATATATAAAATCTACATCTATGAAAACTCTAAAGACGATAATAAAATACTTGAGGTGTATTTTGAAAACTATACAAAATTATTTTTATATAAAACCCCCTCAAGTTCTATAAATTGACCCTAGTAAATATAGGTTTAAGCGGGACCAGTCTCTTGAGCCTCACGGAGCCGGAGATATGGGTGCTTGCCTATTTTATGTTAGACAACTTAACAAACGATGTTATCAACACGGTAATCGTCTTTGAAAAAGACATAAATCCTGCCGCCCATGTGCAGCGGTTACCGATAACATCAAAACCTAATTCAGGACTTTAATTTCTCATTCTAATTGTTCGGACTCAGGCTGGGTCTCATTATAAATAATCTGACTTGAATATGATTCAAGTACAATCTATAATCTACAATCCAATATGAATCCATGAATCCATATATTCAATCTATTTAATCTGTATTGACCGAACCGAACCATGGATATACTTCCATTTATATGATTCTCCAGTTACATCCATTTACTGATATCATGGTTTCGGCAAGTCATCCAATTATACAATCTATATTACAAGACAATACAAGTCTTCCATTTATATTTACAAAACAGTACAAACAACACATTTACAATCCATCTATACAAGACAATACAATTTACAATATAATACAACAATGCAATCAAGATATCACGGGGTTTTTAAGGGGTAAATTGGTACGAAAGGTGTTAGAAGTGGCACGAGACTGTAAAATTTAAGACACATAACCTGTATTTCCGTTGCTGTTGTACCGTGGCATAAACGGTTTCTTATACTACACTTGCCTCTAGTCTCTGGCATATAGAGACTTCTCTCGTATACACCGGCATTCTTCTGTACCAAGCTACAAACAACAGCGTTAACACTAAATACAACAGTATACAATATAATACAACTTTAAAAGCTACTCTCTCTCTGTCTATTCTACTTCTCCCTTATCTTTAGAACTTATCGAGCGATTGTTCGCTGACGACATTCCTTCTCTTTCTTCTTTGGAATGTTGTCAGGTGGATCGGACGCACTAGAGCATGAGACCATTCAGGAGCATTCGGAACAGGCCCTTGACCAGTACAGCGAAGATCCAGAGCTGTAGCAACTTGTACCTATTTCATTTCAGTATTTTCCATTTTTGTTATGCCATTGTTTAGGCATTGTTTTCATTCAGATGCATTTTACTTTTCCATGTATTGTACAAAAGAATATTAATAAATAAGTTTCTGTTCAGTTATACCTACTGTCTTTGTCTCTTATGCATTTTTATTTATATTGCTTAGATACGCTTAGCGTATTTACTGCAGAGTAAATACGTAGCGGCCAGTCGCTTCCTCTGCCCGTATACTGGGAAGCGGGACGTGACATTTAATTTCTATTTATAGATATAATTTACATAACGTTATAAACTATAATTATAAAACTTGTTATTGTTAACTAATTACGATATACGGATTATATAGATATAAACAACATAATAATAATAAATAATACGATAATATATATATCTTATATAGACTATAGCATATAGCAAGCTGTAAACTTACCTGGATACGGATAGAACACGACGATGAATACTCGGAGACACAAAACGAAGCGAGACGGAACTCGAAGGCTCAGCCAGGGTTGGAATTAGCTCGGTCCAAGTTGGCTGGGGCTCTAGGTTGCTGCAACAAGGGTGCCCGGTGATGGGGTTATCACCGGTGATGAATCGATGAAGGAGTTGAGGGTTATACGCAGGTGGGTGAAGGTTGCCGAGAAGGTGGCTGCGGGCTTGGAGGTTGAAGGAAACGTGGGTTGATGGAGATGGCGTCGAGGGTTGTGTTCGAAGGAGATGGAGCAAGGTGCTCGGTAGGTGTTGATGTAAGCGAGATGAGGGTTTGGGTTTTCAGGCCAGGTGAGGCGATGGAGTTGGGTTTCTCAGAAGGAGCAGAAGGACCACGAAAGGAAGAAGATAGCGGCGATGATCTCATGTCACAGTCTCGAGAGGAGGATGTTGGTGGTCTGAGTTGACAAGATGACATCGACGAAAAGGTGAAGGCGATGGATTGTGTAACAACCCTAAATTTTCTGTACAATTTTTTTCAAAAATCAGAAAGGGGTACTTTTGCCTGAGCATAAGTTATAAATTTGTTTTGCTATTTAATAGCAAGAAGGAGCTTGTAGCTCATTGGTAATACCTTGCATTGCTGAACCAAAGCACCAGAATTCAAATCCCATCAGCCACATTAATTTTTTATTAGTTTTCTTTTAAATTTTTAGAAGCCCAAGAGTCTACACGTGCATAACTCGTAAGAACCAAAAGTCACATATAAAACAAACTGGCCCAGAAGATAAACTAATCGACGGTGGACACGTGGCGACGAGCCCCGGCCCGACTCAGCCGACTCGGGCCGGCGACTCGACCGAATCGGCCGGCGGCGCCGGTTCGGGTGAGTCGGATCGTCGAGTTTCCTTCTTGACTCCTGTGTCTTTTGGCCTCCTTATAACCCCTGTATGGTTTAAATCCCCTGCACATTAACAGAGCCTTTTTAAAACCCCATTAATCTATTTTTAATACAAATTTTTAATACAATTTTCAATACATCTTTTCATCTACCCTAACCCTAAAATTCTCCTATAAATACCCACACTCTTTTCCACCTCCTCACTCCAAATCTCTGTCCAAAACTCTCAAGAAAATTCTAAGTTCAATAGTGTACAGGTGGAGTCAGCGAAGGGCGAAACTCCGACGAATTTCCGATGACGACCCTAGGAGCTCCCGGCGACGAAACGACGCACCGGCACCTCCTACCACTCCCTCTTTCTCTTCTCTAATCTAAAACACAGTAAGTCCCTCCTCTCTCTTCTCTTTTCTAATCAAAAAAACTTGTATTTCTAAACCCGACGGAAGCGGAGTTAATCCGACTTCCGATTCGGTTTTCTTTACAAAGTTCCAATTTTCTTAAATACAACAATACCAAACTTTCACATCATGACCATTAAATATTAACAAAACATATTGAACAAATTTCATAGCAAAAAAATTCATATTGTAATTTTTATCGCATCTTTTCAGAAAAATACCATGTAGTTTAGTTTCGACATTAAACATCATTACCCTTGCTATACCTTTAGATAGTTCACGAGGAATTGACCTACTTCTTCACAACACTCATATGTAATATAGAACGATAATATTGGGAAACATAGATTTGGGAAAATACGGTTTTACATAAAACTACCTCCGATTTATATAAAAACCTTAAGATTATGTATTTTAAACAAATCTTTACAAAGCGCCGCTACAACCCATTTTGGGGAACCCGTTCGGGATGGTGCGGATTATTGCACATCCTCGGGCTTAGTAGTGCGAGATGCAGACCTCCGCAAGAAGCATACGGTCTCGAAAGATTTAAAAATACAAATATCTTAAGAAAATGAGATTTCTAGAAAAATAATAAATTAAAATTATTTTATAAATATATATATATATATATATGTATGTATGTATCATCAAAATATCTATTTTTAATGTAGTATAAATATTCCAAATTTTCTAAATAAAAAAGAATCACTTTACATGAAAACACCATGCAATTCCATACAAGTTCAATTTTATAATTAAATATCATATATTATGAAATTAGGTTTTATTCACTAAAAATGTCACATATAAAAAATCTATATCTATGAAAACTCTAAAAACGATAATTAAATACTTGAGGTGTATTTTGAAAATTATAAAAAATTATTTTTACATAAAACCCCCTCAAGTTGTATAAATTACAATAAGGACCCTAGTAAATATAGGTTTAAGCGGGACCAGTCTCTTGAGCCTCAGGGAGCCGGAGATATGGGTGCTTGCCTATTTAAGGTAGACAACTTAATAAACGGTGTCATCAACATGGTAATCGTCTTTGAAAAAGACACAAATCCTGCCGTCCATATGCAGTGGTTACCGATAACACAAAAACCTAATTCAGGATTCAATTTCTTTTCTAATTGTCAGACTCAGACTGAGTCTCGATATAATCAATCTGACTTGAATAAGATTCAAGTATAAAACTACATTACAATATGAATCTATGAATCCATATAATCAATCTGACTTGAATGAGATTCAAGTATATATATAACAATTCAATATGAATCCATATATTCAATCTGTTCAATCTATTCAATCTATATTGACTGAACTGAACCATGGATATACCTCCATTTATATGATTCTCCGGTTACAACCATTTACTGATATTATGGTTTCAGCAAGTCATCCATCTATACAATCTATAATACAAGACAATACAATACCATCAGTACAATCATTACTATCAATACAATAAATACACGGGGTGTTGGGGTAGTTCATGTGTGAATCCAACAAAATCTCAAGAGTCCCCCTAAATCATGAATTCATGTCTACTAACACAAGCAAGCTATTATGAGGGCCCATGTTTCCTTGCTCCTGGATTACAACCTGTTGATTTTGGAATACTTCAACACTAGGTTGAAGTCCCGTTACTAACATTTGATTCGGGCCCGTGGTTCACTACCCCTGTATTACAGCCTGTTGGGTTTGAGAACACTCTTGAGATTGGTTGACATTCACCCTTGAACTTACGTTAACAACAGCGTTAACACTAAATTCAACATTATAACAATATAATAAAACTTTAAAAGCTACACTCTCTCTCTGCCTATTCTATTTCTCCCTTATCTTTGGGACTTACCGAGCGATTGTTCGCTGACGACATTCCTTCTCTTTCTTCTTTGGAATATTGTCAGGTGATTTGGACCTTCAGGAGATCAAGCCCGCCAGCGAGGACTTGGATCAGCTAGCCTTCGACCCGGAGCTCTAGATACTTGTACATTTCATTTCAGTACTTTCCATTTCTGTTATGCCACTGTTTAGGCATTGCTTTCCATTCCATGTATTTACTTTTCAGATGCATTGTACAAAAGAATATTAATAAATAAAGTTGATGTTCATTACCTTTGTCTCTTGTGTATATTTCTTTTATATTGCCTAGATACGCTTAACGTATTTACTTTTGAGTAAATACGTAGCGGCCCCGTCGCGTCCTCTGCCCGTACACTGAGAAGCGGGGCATGACAGATTATAGACGATGGAGCCTCGGTTGTTACGAGATGGAGAGGAGGAGACGATGACAGTAGGGTAGGTGGTGAGATGAACTCAACGAGGATGGTGCAAGTGCTCGAAGGAGGCAGCGGCAATGGAGACGCAGGCGGTGGCGACGTGGGTGCCGGCCATGAGAGGAAGATAGAAAGAGAGAGAGAGAGAGAGAGACGCGGAAGAGGGAAAGAGAGAAAGAGAGAAGGATAGTTTGTAATACAGATTTTATGTATATAATATATATAGTTTAATATATAACTATTAATATTTAAAAGATACTTCAAATCTCCGATCCGTTTCTACTAAATCTCAAAAAAAAATATTGGAAATTATCTGCACATACGTAGCCAATTAAACCATAAATCTAAGGGTTAAAATAATATATTCTAATCAAATATATTATACATATAATTTAAACATTATATATCTGTTATTTAAGATTCATATAAATTTAGTCTACGGATAAATATTAATAAAAGATACTCTACCACCATAACGGGTTTCACGCAAGCGGGTCGGGTCCGATAAACACACATACTATCCAAACCAATCACAATCAAATAATAAATAAAAACAAAAAATTCAAAATACTAATATCATTAAATAACATACAATCGTGTTAAGGTGTTACATTATATCCAACTACAAAAGAATTCGGTCCTCGAAATTCACGAAACAGGAAAAGACAAGAATAATGAAGATACGGGTTTAAGGAAAGAGCTGTGGAAACTTTTGTCGAACTTCGTCTTCACGTTCCCAAATAGATTCTCCATGCGAACGATTTCCCCACGAAACAAGCACTAGAAGGATCACTTTATTCTTGAGAACCTTTTTCTCGTTGATCCATAATAGCCATCGGTTGCTCTTCATAAGTCAAATCATCCCTCACTGTCAATTCTGAGTGGTCTAGGACGTACGTCTCATCTCGAACATACTTACGAAGTTGAGATACATGAAACACGTCATGAACACCCGCTATGGATGGTGGTAAAACCAATCGATAAGCCATTTCTCTAATACATTCTGATATCGAAATACCCCACGAATCAAGGACTAAGCTTGTCTCGACTACCAAACCGGATTACTCCCCTAGTCGGTGATATCTTCAAGAACACGTGACCATCAACAACAAACTATAATGGTCTTCTTCCAATATTTGCCCAACTTTTCTATCGATCTTGTGCCATATTCATATGCTCACGAATCAAGTTGACTTTCTCCACATGTTGCACAATCAGTTCCGGTCCCAAAAATCTTCTTTCTCCAATATTGTCCCAACATACCGGTGAGTGACACTTACGACCGTAAAATACTTCAAATGGAGCCATCTGTATAGTCGCCTAAAAACCATTATTGTACGAGAACTCCACTAAATATAAATGATCATCCCACGAACCCTTGAAGTCTAACATGCAAGCTCTCAACATATCTTCAAGAGTTTGGATCGTTCCCTTGGACTGTCCCATCTGTCTGAGGGTGATAGGCCATACTAAATTTCAAGCGAGTTCCCAAACTTTCTTTTAGACTCCTCCAAAAATGAGATAGGAACTAGGTGTCATGATCAGAAACGATACTCACCAGTACTCCATGCAATCTCATAATCTTCTGCATGTACCACTCTGTTAAAGCCTCCATCGACTGACCAACTCAAAATGGTATGAAATAAACTACATTGGTCAGTCAATCGACAATCACACATACTGCATTATTGCCCTTTGAACTCCGTGGTAATGTTGTCACGAAATCCATGGTTATATGTTCCCACTTCCATTGGGAAATCGGAAGTGGTTGCAACAAACCAGCTACCCTTTGATGTTCAGCCTTGATTTGCTGACATACCAAGCACCTCAACACGTAACGAGCGATCTCTCTTTTCATACCTTCCCACCAAAAGCGCTGTCTTAAATCCAACTTCGAGAATACTCTCGCGCCACTGAGTTGATCAAATAATTCGCCTATGCGAGGAATTGGGTACTTATTCTTGATGGTTACCTTATTTAACTCTCGATCATCGATGCACATTCTGCGCATGTCATCTTTCTTCTTGACCAAAAGAACTGTAGCTCCCCACGGTGATCCGCTGCTATGAATCTAACCCTTCTCTAATAATTCAGAAACTTGTCTTTTCACCTCTTCCAGTTCTACCGGTGCCATCGGATAATAAGCCTTCAAAATTGGCGCTGCTCCCAGAATAAGATCAATTGCGAACTCCACATCTCGTTTTGGTGGTAAACCCGAGATGTCCTTGAACAATCCATGAAATCCTGAACAACTACTGGTGCTTCCTCCTTAATTATCTCCATCAACGAAAAAACGGCATGTATCGGCTTAGCCCTATATTCGACTGGCCCGACTGATTTGCTGCCCCTAAGAATACGAACTCCGGATGTCCGGTAATCTGGAAAATCACTTTCTTTGCTCTACAATCTATGTGAGCGTGGAAAATGCCAAGAAAGTCCATTCCCAAGACAACGTCATAACTTCCTGTATCTATCACCAAGAAATCTACGAACAACTCCTGTCCGCAGATAATAATAGAGCAACCCTTGCATTCACTACTAGATATAATTCTCTCATTCCCAGTGTATATGTCCCAATTACTAGATAGGGTCGTGTGTGGAATAGAGTGCGCATCAATAAATTTAGACTATATAAAGCAATGCGATGCACCAGAATCGAATAATGCCAATGCGAGAAAATTATAAATAAGTAGGATACCTGAAACAATATCGTCTGAAGTTTTGGCCTCCTCAGCCATCAGGATGAAGGCCCATCCCTGATTAGGCCTCTGAGTAATCTGCTTCTGCCCATAAGTTTGTTTTTGTGGTATTTTCTGAATATCGTCTCTCAACTGTAGTTTCGAAGGGCACGTACCAATCATATGGTCAGCTGATCCACAAACTAAATAGAGTCCAAGCTTCCTCCGACAATCCTTCTGCATGTGGTCAGGTAGATGGAAGAAATCACAAACCACACTCCTAATCTGATCTGATACGAAAGGCCTTTTCATAGGTACTGTCCTCTGTCTGTTAACCGGAATGCCCTTACATCCAGTAGCTCTGGTTGGTGCATATGAGGTCTTCCGCACCACAACCTCTTGCTATTGAGTATCCTTTACTCTCACCAATAATCTCTATTGCTCCCTAGCTGCCGTGAGAACTTGAGAGAAAGTGGTCAGTCCAACAAAGTGATATTCCTCTGAATCTCCACATCTAAACTATGCATGAACCGTCTTACCCTATCTGCCTCGTTAGCAACTAAAGGCCCCACAAATCGACTGAGCCGGTCTACTCAGCTGCATGTGTATCAACAAATCCACTATTTTTCTTTAAACTAACGAACTTCTCTTCCATTTTCTCCCTAGCAGATTGCGGAAAGAACTTCTCCAAAAAACTCGATGTAAAAGTCGTCCAGCTGATCAGCTTTGCCAAACGGGTCTCCTCGACAAGCCACCATTCGCAAGCGTAATCCACCAACTGGATGTATACCACGTCCACCCTTTTCTCGTCCGGAATCTGTGCAAAACCTCTAAGATTCTCTGTATCCACCAGCCACCGGTCTACCGGTAATGGATATTCTAATTCAATAAACATGGTCGGACCGAGCTTCCTAAAGTCCGCCATAGTACCCTCACGCTGAGCTGGTCTAGGAGCTACCGCCCTCTTAGCTGCCGTGATAGCAGTCTGTTGGACCGTTCTCAAGCCCTCTTGGAAAGCCTCGACCTGTCACTGGTTCAACTCTGTCTGACATTTCTGGTTCTCCAGCATACCGCGTATGACCCTAAGTAATGCGGTGGCGTCTACACGCCTCTGATATGCCCGTGAATCTATTTCTGTCATGATTCTGAAGTCAAAAACATTGAAGAGAATTAGCAACAGAAACATGATTCAATAAAATAAGGAGTCAACAAACTATAGATTCAAGAATGGCAATGTAGTAATGTGGCAGGACATGTTCCTAGTTTCGAGTTTTCAGGCCTGTGTATTGGGTAAAATACCCAACTATAAATTAAACCAAACCTAGCTAACATAAAACCTATGCTCTGATACCAACAAAACCTTGTCACGCCCCACTTCCAAAACTACGTAAATACGGTACGTGACAAAACCAACCAAGCTACCTATGGCAAGAAAATATCCTTCCATAATCACATTACGGCTGTCAATAAGATATCAAGAACAGTAAATAAATATCTAACTATTACATGTCCAACTGCCATAATAAATAACAACGAGAAAGGTAGCGGAAATAAATTTAAAAAATCCAACAAGAAATAATGTCCTAGTCTCGTCTCTTATGGGATCACAACGACAAACCCATAACTAGAAAATAAATCTAAAATATCACTAAACAAAATCAGTAGAAAGCTCTTCACTGCTCAGCTTGCCTATCAAAATATTCTTGTTCTTCCTGCGATAAGATTAAAGGAACCGGGCCATGCAAAACCCAAACGTCGATGCGTCATAAATATCATAATAATAATAATAATAAACTAAACAGTGTGCTATACAGGATGTCATGTGAAAAATAAGGTATAAGTATAAACAAAACAATCACAGGTGTTATAAAAGCAGGCTATAGGAAGTCAAATATGTCACGTGTATCCTAAAGTCTGTGTTTCTAGGTTAACTATCCTATAAGTATTTGAAACCAATGAATGTACTCCTCTATGTAACTCAAAAGTATATATCCAGTTACCCACCGGAACCACTGTTCATCACGAAAAACTGCATTTCAATACCACTCATTCATTATCAATTTTGTGATATATCGGTACTATTAATTCGTGCCTGCTCAATAAGTACAGGATATATGTATTCGTGACAAAACACTGGAAACACACTCAAAATGCATGGATACAATATTTGTGAGCCGACACTGCAACCGGAACGGAAAACCGATTATTATTCAAGAATATTTTGCAAAACAATTCAAGTGTATAGCTTTTTATCCAAATGGTCCAACATGACATGATTAGATACGAGTGTGAACTCATAATTGTGGTGCATGAACCAGCCATGTCATGGTGTGAACTAAAAATTGTGCAAGTAGGCAAGTGGATGAGCAAGTGGGCATATGTAATGAGTGCTTGAAAATGTTGATGTGATTTAAACCTTGCATTTCCCTCCAAATATACAGGTTAAAACTTAAGTTGATATAGAAAAATCAAATAATACCAGAGACATCATAGAGAGAACATGAAATCACCACACAAAGACGGGCCCCACCACTCAAAGCAAAACCGCCGGTTTTGGCCAAAACCCCGACACTGGCGGCCTAAGTTGCACCAAATTGCCTCATTTTTCTTATGAGAACTCCTCATTGTCACATCACTTCATTTTTATTATTTGTTTTTTTTATGTTGAAGTGCCTATAAATACCAGAACAGAGAATAATTTTAGGAGCGATACTTAGCTACTCTTTTGCCATTTCAATTCTACATTTTGTAACATTAGTTCTAATTCTTTACATATAATAGTTAGTTGGCTTGAGTTCCTTACCTTCTCCTGAACTTGCAAGATCTTCATTGAGCTTGAAAGTTTAGATTTTGGTTGAATTCATAGCTTGTACCTTGGACTTGAAGATTAAGGAAGCTTTAGTTTATTTGCAATTGGTTTCTTTGGTTCCTAGAATCTTCTTACTTTATCTTCTTGCACTTACTTTTCTTGCTCTTTACTTACTTGTGATATTTTCTTTGATCTTTTCTATCTTGTATTCTCTTTTTATGTTTATAATGGATTGTGAGTAGTTGATCTTGTTGGGAATGAGAAGGGTTGTTTAAGTTAAGATTTTCTTTACTCATTTCTTTTGTCCAAAACTTACTAATTGAACTCCGCCCAAATCTCATGCAAGCGCTCTGTTAGGCACCCTATCCTACCAAGATAGTGGTGATTCCTAACCGTGACCGGTTGCATTTGGTTTGGCCGTAGGCAAAGGTCAAGAACAGAATGACAAGGGTCAATAAGCCGGATTTCGTGCACAATCGCAAATACCGTGTTTAAGCACGCTAATCCACGTTATTGCCAATTACCCTAACTTCAATAGTCAAGTGAGACACAAAGGAATAAGTATTGATTTTCCTAATTTAAACAAATCTATCTCTATCCCTAACAAGCTTTTGTTTGCATATATACATAACGCTTAGGTTAGAATCGAACTTTTCCAACCTTTAACTTAACTCTTGAAAATAAGAACCTAAAACGTACAATCTTCCTGTGGACGGCCGATACTCATCACGGCTAGCTACACGCGACACCTTCTTGATTGCGGTTACTTTAGAACTTAAATACGACACGTAAAATATCTTTCGACCAAATGACGTCGTTCCCGGAGAAATGGTAACATTTTTATTCTTGTTATTTCAGATTAATCTCTGTATATTTTATTTATAAAACTAACACTATTCTGAAAAACGAAACTAAAAATCGAAAAAAATTTAAAAATCAAAACAAAAATCTAACCGTTTTAAATTTTTTCTCTCTGTTATTTTGATCTGCTATCACTCTGAGATTAATTAGAAAATTTAAACTATAAAATTGGGACACTAGGAGAACAGGGAGAACATAGAAATTTAGAGCACCAAGTTAAAACTTCGACCGCCGGTTTTATCACTTTTCCCGTCACCGGCGGCCCAAACCCCTTTGTTTGCTCCAATCTTTTGCCGTAGGCTCCATTGTTCTATTATTATCCTATTTTTATAGTTTGATTTTCATAATTTTGTGTGTGCAGGAGTTTAGGCATTTAAATCGCTTTATCGCACTAAATATTCTTTTTCCGATATTTTCAGATTTTAAGGAATTGCGAATTGCGATCTTGTGGAGCAAAATGTATATTCAAGGCCAAGGCGATAGTGAAGTACAATACCAAAGATCCGGGTAGTTTAACCCGCGCAAGCGAACTTACCAAGCTAATTGGATTCAATTCAACGGGGGTTTCTTAACCCAAAATAAATCGGTACGTATTTCCTAACACATTCTTTCTCAAATCTGACGCGTTCACTATTCTATCTTTGCAGAATTCTTTGCAAGTTCGCTGCCAAATACTAAAAGAACTAACCTGTATTAGTTGTAGCGCCATTCTTAAACTTAAAAAAATGATTGTTTGATGTTTTGAACAACTTTTTCATTAATTGCGCATTGCATCCAATAATACAGACTTAAAGGCAAGCGAACCCCACAATATACGGTAAAAGAATTATCACCTTTTCCGTGACCCATAAATCATGAAATTGAGCATAATATTTACCCGCACAAATTTTAAAAGAAACTAGACTTTAAGCCTTTAAGGACTCCGCGCTCATTAGGAGAAATTAACCGTAGTTAGAACACCGCTTAACGTTATATCGTTCACGGGGTGTCTAGGCAAAGTGTTCACGGTGCAAACGCTGAAAGAGAAAGGGTTATTCTAATTAAGGAACATCACGAAAGCGTTGGAAAATCTCCCCTTATCTCTACACTTACCTGGCCTCGCGATCAGTATATCTTGATTCCATTTCTCGACACAGTTTTACTTCAACAATCAAGTTCTTGAGCAGGTCTAGTTGACCTAAGTGAACCCTAGACTGTTTAGTTGACCTAAGTGGTCATCTTGCCTTTGAGACATGACTGGCAAGTTCTATAAGATGATAATTCGAACGGATTCAAATATCCATCCTTATGTAACTTAGCTAGTCGTGTCGCATTGATATGACCTAGTCTACAATACTATAAGAAGGATTCATTCATTTCTGAACTCTTCCTCTTGTGTGTGTTTTATACGCTAAGAACTGTGGTTTGATTTAGAACGTATATGCCATTATTTAACGAGCCTGATCCAATCAACTTTTGATCCAGGAAGATGTTCATAACATTATCATGTACTACAAAATTATATCCTTCTTTACTTAGTAAAAAAACTGATATAAGATTGCATATCAGTGTCGGTATGTAATAGCGTTCGTTCAGAATCAATGTATTACCATTTGGTAAAACAAGGTGATATTCGCTAACTGCTTTGGCTGCAACATTTGCACCATTCCCTACTCTTACGGAATGATCACCCTCTTCCAGTTCTCTACCTTTCCTTGGCCCATGCAACATATTACATATGTGGGATCCTGATCCAGTATCTAATACCCAGGACGTAGAGTGAACTAAGAAACGATTCTCGATAATTAACACACTCGAAGAAGATGCATCAACATGCTTATTTTTCGTTTGGGCGGCGTGAGAATCCGGAAGTTCCCATGTTTCCTACTCGGTCTTATAACAATTATAAGAAAGAACGAAACCAACGTTCCCCTGCTCAGTATAATAAGCGGGTTCGGTCAATACATCCATATTATTATCTTGATTAAGGCCTGACATGGTCGCTACCTGAAGAGAGAGAGAAGAAAACACTTTAGCGTATGCTCTTGCAAGATTAGATTGGTTTATTATCTTATCTAATCAGGATGGTTCCCACTGTTTTTATCAAATCTTCCTTCAATCCCTAAAGGTAAGACTAGCCGGGATTAATTACACCTTACAAGTTCACCAATCTTTCAGCCAGGCCAGTGTTGGTACTTTGAGGGAGGTTCCCCGTGCTTTCGCACGGACTTAATTAGAATAAACCTCGTTTTCCCAGGGGTGTAACCCCGTTAACACCTTTCTAGACACCTACTTGATCGGCTAACTGTTATGTGTAAAACTCTCGCAGGAGTAACTCTTACTCGTGGTGGATATCGGGATCCAACTATCTCATAGAAGGTATGCAATCTCATTGCAAATTTCAACACTTGAAATTCCCGATAATAGTTTTACCCCTAGCAACCTATGACCTTGACGAAGGCCAACAAACCATAGGCCGCTAGTCAAGTTCAACCCGTACATTTCTTGATTGAATTAAACCCCCCCCCCCCCCGCACGACCCTTGACGAAGGCCAACAAACTCGCACGACTACCTAATCCAATCACATCTCATACAATAAACAGATAAGTACTAATCAGCTACCGCACACTACACCTTAACGAAGGCCAACAAACGTAGCACAAATACTAACTAGTCCTTATCTGAAATGACGGAGGGCTACGCAAGTTTTTAAGAAAACCATGAGCGTAATGAACTTGATATCGTTGTAGAATCGAGTGATTTTTGAAAAGGAGTGTTTTTGAGGCTTTTACTAGTTTCGCTAAAGAGGTCACTCCCGGTGAAAGGATCTAGGCTTTTTCCTTATCGAATAAGGTGCAGGATATTTCACAAATACCACTATGCAAAGCAAAACTATAGAAGCAATCAAAAACAAAACCGAGTGAGTTTGTAGCATCTGCTAGTTTCGCTAAAGAGGTTACTCCCGGTGAAGGGATCTCGGCTCTTTCCTTATCGAATAAGGTGCTGGATATTCTACAAAGAATACTGCTATGCAAAACAAAAACTAGAGCTACCCTTTTTGAAAATTTGATTCTACAACATCTTTTAGGTTTCTTTTCTTTCATTAATCTTATTAATGAATTCCCATCATTTATTCTTCCTAAGCATCACAGAAGAAACGAAAATACAATGTACACTTATACCATCCGCATTTGCCACAGTGTCTCGTTATGCACCGTTAGATTACTTAACTAACGACATACCGGGGAGGAACTAGCGCGGGTGCAAAACATAAGCAACGTTTATTATATATCATATATACAATAATAAAGCATTAGTCTCACGCATATAAAATGATCACATCACAGAATATCAGCAGCAGAAGATAACATATGAAATATTGGATATACTAGGAGGTCCGTGTTTTATTTTGAGCCTGTATAAAACACGGATTCCACGGTCGCGATGAATAGCCAAACCCATATCCCTAGACCCCCACAAAAGCGGCAAGTAACCCTACCAATTATAGAGTTAGGAGACCCGGACTCGACTCCTCGAGTTGGTCTCCCACTGGACTCTAGAACCCGGTTACTTGTGCTCCCCTCCTTGGGTCTATCATAATGCGGAAAAGTAAATAATATACAACAATGGTGATATCATCCTCAACCTGGAAGTGCCCCAATAAAAGAATATTACATACAATGAATTTTACATGAATGAAAATAAAAACTCTCATCTCACATAAAACCCCCGGCTATTCAAATCACGAAGATCCAATATAACATATCACAACAACACATAACATCACATGTCATCAACGTAAGTAAATATGCGTATCCCAATTGTCGTTGATATTTAGCAACGAAACCGGCGATACACCACATATTACACTTACGGTTGCAGAAAAAAAATGTCAAACTACAACATTTGGAATACACAATCACCTTACACATCATAAACCTGAAATATCACATATTACGGATTTCATGCCTAACTATATGAATTTCATATATTGTATTACATTCCAGAAAAAGCCAGATGACGTTAAACATTCCGATCGAATCAACAAACACCAAAAATTTCCTAAAAGCTCAACACTTGAGCGTAGTTTAAAAAATACTCAGTACATGCCACAGTACCAATGAACCAGCCGTAGAAGGGTCAACCAATGCCTCACCTGTGGCACCGCGGAACTACCGCAAACCCTGGGGTTTAGCGGCGGTTCTTACGGTCACAGAATCGAGTTAGGGTTTTGTTCTTCTAGAGGATCCACCACATCACTTGCACGATATTTGAATGTTCTTTAACTATGAAAAAATTCAACTGTTGAAATTTTTTCCGGCAATGGTTAAAGTAGGTATTTGATACCCGACCGAACTTTTTAACACCGTCTAAATAACCCGAAACAAAACTAGAATTACGAATACGAAACACTCCGAATTGCCTTTGTTCAAAGATAACATCACATGCAAATTTAGCAAAAACAAATAACACCTGAAATACCAAAACCCAGAGACTGGAACGCACTGAAAAATTCAACCCAAAACCCCGCATTCTGGACGAGCAGGCCGGTTTCATGAGCATTGTGGCCGGCCAAATTCTGACGGGGGGGTGGGGTGAATTTTTCACTGTGTTCATATTGCATCTCATACAACATTCTGCAGTTGTTTAAAAAAAATTTAACTCCTTAAAAAATTCGACAGAAAACTAGGGTTTTAAATCGGGTGTTTCGGAGTTGTTTCGGTTTCGTAATCCTATACAATCCGTCTAATTCTCTAGCTAGGCTCTGATACCACTTGTAGGGTTCCTAAGCATGACAGTAAGGTTTCGGGTGGCATCATCCATGCCAAATTAAAATTTTACCATGCTAAAAGAACCCTAACCTAGATCTTTAACTAGAGAATCATGCGGAAACTTAAAGTAAACAAATTTACAACTAAGTGAATGCGGAATACAACCTTTGTAGACCGGTCCTTCACTTCAAATGCTCCGTGTAGATGTCCCTTCGCTGTGAGTAACGATCTCCCGAACTCTTGAGAGGATCCACAAGGTGAAAGATGCAAACTTGCTCGAAATCTTCGAGACCGAAGATGATCTACGTCGAGGAGACTCATCCTCATGCTAACTCTTCACTAAATTAGGGTTTTAGTGAAGCAAACACCTTAAACTAAATGGCTAATAGTAGAGGATGATGAAGTAGGAAATGGGCTCTCTTTAGTTTTCTTATTCTCACAATATTTCATCACTTGATCAAAAGCTAGAAAGCTTTTGCAATGAGGAAGAAGAAGATGAAGCAAGTGATGAAAGAATAATCTAGTGAGGTTAGAAATGCAACCATGGAGAGTGTATATCGTGCACTAACCATTGTAGAGACTAAACCATAGTTATGAGTTAAGGTTGGGTTGATAAATATCTTAAGCTAGACAAAAGAGTGGACCAAGTCAATGAACCTACAAGCTTCTGCAAGCTTTGAACCATGACAAAATATCCACAATTTTGAATTTGCTTAAAATAAATATAAACCATAACATAAACCATAGCATGGTATAAGTCTCATACATATATGTTGCATGTGTAACCTAGCATGACACAATAATATATATCACATATATATTTTGTGTGCACAAGTGAGAAAAAGAAATGGTTAAGTGAGCTAATATTAGTTAATGTAATTTAATATATCAAATATATAATAATACATTAAATTATTAAATCAACACTTGATTTAATAATCCGGCTATATTACATATAACCGACTAATATCAAATGCAACAACTTATCGAATCAACACTTGATCCGATAATCCGGCTATATTACATATAACCGACCAATGTCACAAGTCGCGAGAATAGAATGCGGTATCAAATACGCGCATTAATCTCGGTCCCGCACATATCACATATGTGCTCCTACTTCGTTTCGCATGAACCAGGAAATCTCTGTGTAGGAGTCTAAAGGCTCGTCAATACGCTGATAGTAGGTGATGATCATATCAAACACCCACAAGCCGCAAGCGGTCTGCCAAACATAACGGCCACCCGGGTATTGAGCGATCAGAAGATCAACAAGCAAGCCTGTACATACTCCTGCGAATCCAATCAGTAACACTACCGTACAGTCCGGTCTCTTCGTCTAATATATCGCATATCCAGTCTGGAGGTGGTAAACGTCAGACCCCAGTAACCGATAAGTCGTGTCGATGTGGGGCTCATAACGGGTTGAGAAACTACTGATAACACTTACCAGTAGAACTCCATATCAGCCCTGGCCAGGGACTTCCAATTATGGCCAATCGAACACAGCGCAACATCAACCCCTATAACGGGAGAGACGAAACCCCTCCTATCGCTCATTGCCTCCATGTGATTCGGGACTGTACCCAAAAGCCACCATTTTGTACGTTCTCATGAACATGGTAAGGTAGAAATCAAATCACAGTAGGAATCACACAAGACTCTATGACGATCTCGGGTCTACAGACTAACCTGTACCAGTGTCACCAGAGAACTGCTATCTAACGATAGGTATAATACCAACTAGGAGTTCTCGGCGAGTCCGTTCAGTATACCCAGTCTCCACTGAGCACCCGTATACCATCTTTGATGTCAAACACCAATGGATGTGGGATCATCCATCGCCCATCATATGGGTCAAGATGCGTATACGCTAGTATACTCTGAAATATCGATGCCCTGTCTCGATACACCCTCGACTAGGAACAGTTATAGGATGTACTTGTGGACTACCTGGCCCCACTAGTATGATCTGCATCATAGTCCTAGTAGTCAAGTACACATCCTAAGGGCTTTATCAACATGTGAGAGCAAGATAGTAACACAATACAAGTCAATATGTTAAGAAAAAGTGCAACCAGATAGCATACTATCATATCGAGCAAGAAAGTCCTCTCTATATATATCCAAGCATCCACTATAATATACATCATATGTACAATAATAGCCTCTAGGGCATATACATAACTAACAGTCTCCCACTTGCACTAAGGTCGGCTGTTGCAGTACTCATACCCAACATCCCGAAGAATCTCTCAAATTGTATCTGGGGTATGGCCTTCGTGAGTGGATCCGCAGTATTGTCCTTCGTATCAACTCTCCTAATCTCGATCTCTCGGCGATCAACTATCTCCCGGATCAGGTGATACCGCCTTAGAATATGCCTGGATCTCTGATGGGACCTGGGTTCCTTGGCCAAAACCATAGCTCTATTGTTATCACAATACAAAGGTATTGGATGCTCAATGGACGGAACCACTCCAAGTTCGTTTATAAACTTCATCATCCAGACAGTCTCTTTGGCAGCATCGTTGGTAGCGATGTATTCAACCTCCATCGTCGAGTCTGCCATGGTTTCCTATTTGGAACTCATCCAACAAACCGCCCTTCCATTGACGGTAAAGACAAATCCCGAGTGCGACTTAGAGTCGTCCTTATCACTCTGGAAGCTCGAATCGGTAAAGGACTCCACCTGGAGTTCTCTATTACCATACACCAAGAACATCTCTTTAGTCCTTCTCAAGTACTTGAGAATGTTCTTCACAACTGTCCAGTGACTCTCTCCAGGATCTGCTTGATACCTACTCATTACACTTAGTGAGTATGCTATATCGGGTCTGGTACATAGCATCGCGTACATGATAGAGCCTACTGCCGAAGCATAGGGTATCCCTTGCATGCGAGCTCTCTCCAGATCAGTCTTGGGAGACATCTCTTGGGAGAGAGTGAGTCCTGAGATCGTGGGTAAATTCCCACGCTTGGATTCTTCCATACTAAACCACTTTAGTATGGTGTCAATGTACCTGGATTGGGACAATCCCAGTATCCGTTTAGATCTATCTCTATAGATCTTAATCCCCAAGATGTAGGAGGCATCACCTATGTTTCCTGATTTAAAATCAGAAAAGCTTATGGAAAAGGCTTCAGAAAAGGGTCACGTGCTTACACGTGACCAGCAGTCACGTGTTGGCATGTGACATCTAAAAGCATCAGCAAGGCAAATTCAGCTTCCCGATTACATCAGAGAAAAGGGCTTCAGAAGAGGTCACGTGCTCCCACGTGACCAGGGTCACGTGTTAGCACGTGATACTCAAAGCAGCAGACTTGTTCTCCGTTTAAATCAAGAAAAAGAGTCCAGCCGAGGGTCACGTGCTCACACGTGACCAGGGGTCACGTGATGGCACGTGACGGTTAAGCAGCAACCAGAAGACATAGCGCAAAAAGAAAGAAGAAGGCTTGTTCCAAGGGGGTCACGTGACCAAGGGTCACGTAGCCACACGTGACCAACTTCAAAGCCTATTTGTTAACAGAATTAAATTCTGAGAAAAGACCTCTCAAATCTTTCCAAAAGAACCGATTGAATTAAGGATTTAAAGGTGATTAAATATCATCTATCTATGGGAAAATCTCGAATTTGGAAAGATTTCCCCTTAAAATCTAACCAAAATAACAAAGGAGAATCTCTGGATTTAAAATCCAATGGTGAATAAAATTCACCTAATAATCCAAAGGTCCAAAACGAATGATGGATACAAATCAAATCTTCCAATGGAAGATTCATCAAAAACTAATTGACTCGGCTGCTTCTCCTATAAATAGGAGCCAAGAGACACACAAAAAAAGAAAAAGAGAAAAAAGGAGAGATATACGCAGAGGGAAGAAAAGAGAGAGAGCCCTGAATACTTTAGAGGAATCTGGATCTTCTGCAAAAGAAAACCCTAGGTAAGAAAGGGAAGGTTTCATTGAAAGAAAAGAGAATTTAATTCTCAACGGAGTTTAACTCTGATATAAAACAGAATGACATATTTCTTCTCTCCTTGATGGACGATCTGTAAAGTGCACATCTCCCCTTGAGTTGAGAATTTAATTCTCAATGGGTTGAGATCCTGCCATGCAGATCCAAAGCATAGAAAGGGAATGGAAGCACGAGAATTTAATTCTCACAGAACTATAGGAATTTAATTCCTTTAAAATAAACTTCGGGTTTGACCCTGTGTTATGGGAATTTAATTCCTTCAGAATGAAAAGAATCAGGGTTTAACCCTAGTTAAGAACTTAGTTATGTTAAAACAGCAGGAATTTAATTCCCTTAATCTCATTCCCCAGAATAATTCCTTAACAGAGAGTGGGAGTTTAATTCCCCAAAGCTTTTATTAGGGTTTAACCCTATTCAGTTCTTCACATATATGAGGAATTTAATTCATACAGGAAATTCAGAGTTCAACTCTTCAAAAGGAAGTAGGAATTTAATTTCTCTGAAATTATTGCCAGGGTTCAACCCTACGAGGAATTTAATTCCTGAAAAGGATTAACAGATCTTCTAAACAACTACAGAAAAGCAGGGTCACGTGTCACCACGTGACCCCCCCAAAAGATCTATAAAGAGCCCCTTTGAGGCAGTGCCTCACGTGACCCATGTGACCCTTGGCAGAAGCTTTAACATATAAGCGTTTGAATGCCCGTCACGTGATGGCACGTGATGCTCTAAAAGATGCAATAGTCTCAGAAGAACAAATGAAGGGAGGGCGCCCTCACGTGTTACCACGTGACCCCTCTTGCCTTAGTGTTTAACACTAAATTGGAACCCCTGAGCCCAGTGTTTAACACTGTTTTGCCTTAGTGTTCAACACTAATAAAAGAGCTTTCTTGCAGTGTTTAACACTGAATTTCTTAGTGTTTAACACTAAATTAAATCTCTGTTGACAGAGTTTAACATTAATTTTCTTAGTGTTTGACACTAATTTGAAGCCTCTGCTGCTGGTGTTTGACACTGATTTGCTCTAGTGTTTAGCACTAATTTGAACCCCCCTGTTGCTGGTGTTTAACACCAACTGTCTTTTAGTGTTAAAACACTAACTTGATCTCAGTGTTCAACACTGCTGAATTAACGTTAGCCCAATTGGCTAAATGGCCAGAGACAAAGCCTCTCCTTCAAGGGACCAACAGGAGGGCCGATGTCCCAGACATGATTGGACTTAGCCCAAGCTGGCCATAAGTCCTCAATTCGTAATTAACTGGGCTAATGGGCTCATAACATAATTAATTGGTCTTGATCCCAAATTGGGCCAAAGACTATTTAATCCACTCCGGTTCCAGGGTACATCTCTTCACTCCTTTGATACTTGGCGTTGTAATCCCTCAACGTCTTCAAAGAGGTGACGGGTCCCGATGACCACACATTGATACGGACTGTGGGGTCCTTAAACCCATGGACTACGACGTCCTTAACCTTGACCGAGATGTCTTAAAACTAACAATGGACTGTGGGGTCCTTAAACCCATGGACCACGATGTCCTTAACCTTGACCGAGATGTCTTAAAACTAACAATGGACTGTGGGGTCCTTAAACCCATAGACTACGACGTCCTTAACCTTGACCGAGATGTCTCAAAACTAATAATGGACTGTAGGGTCCTTAAACCCATGGACTACGACATCCTTAACCTTGACCGAGATGTCTTAAAACTAACAATGGACTGTGGGGTCCTTAAACCCATGGACTACGACGTCCTTAACCTTAACCGAGATGTCTTAAAACTAACATTGGACCGCAATGTCCTTAAACTACCCATGGACCGCAATGTCCTTAAACTAGCGATAGACCACTATGTCCCTAAACTGGAACAATAGAGCCCAAACACGCTTTTGTCGGATCTAAACGATCCCGTTTAAGTTGATCTTAGCCTCAAATATGGCTAACGTATCCTTAAACCTTTCAAAAAGACTTTAGTCCCAAACTGGACTATAGATCCCCCCCAATTAACTCTGGTTCAAGGGTACATCTCTGAACTCCTCTGACATCTGTCGTTGTAATCCTTCAACGTCGTCAGAGAGGCGATGGGTCCCGACGGCCATACGTTAAATGGACCACTATGTCCCTAAACTGGAACAATGGAGCCCAAATGCTCTTTTGTCGGATCTAAACGATCCCGTTAAGTTGATCTTAGTCTCAGGTTAGACTAGCGTATCCTTAACAAACGTTTGAGTTGATTTTGGACTCAAATATGGCTAACGTATCCTCAAACCAAACCCCCCCCAAACCCAAATCTAAGATAATACGGATTTGAACTAGTCCACGCCCTACGGGCGACGACATAATTCGGTCTCCGTAAACAATCCACGGGCAACAAAACATAAAATAAACACACATGACACGAAGTGACCATCTGGAGAAGGAGAAAGTTGTTACCGCGACGCGGTAGCGTAATTAACTGCAGGGGCTTGCGCCTGCAGGGAAGAGCATCCCCACAATAAAAAAAACCCCTCAAGCGAGGGGGAATCTGACGAAGTCTGCTACATCGGACGCATCCGTTCAGACCTTCGATCCACGGTGCCATAAATCAACTTGGCATCATCGGAGAGGTGGACGGATAGCACCAATTAGCATCTGCCCCGAATCTCAGGCAAGACGTCAGTCGCGCCGCCATTCGGAGGGGAACAGATTCTGGCACGCCCGGTGGGACCTTTTCCTCTTTCCACTCCACACTTCGTGTGTCGTGATTCGCGAACCAATCGCGGTTCGCTAATGGTTGCCCTTGGGTTTCAAGATACTAAGAATTGGCGTCTTGCTTATTGCAGAAAGCAAAGAATCGATGGCTTCTACTTCTGGGAAATGCTCCAACTGCTCGGACTGCAATTGCGACCAACGCTCTGCCTCGCCGGGAGGTATAGCCTACGGACCCCAAGATGCTTCGTTATTCACAATACCGGTGGACCAGGTGACTCAGGCCACTACCGGATTGTTCTTTGGGACTATGCTCCCACCGACAAGCTTCACGGCGCCGGTGCTGACAAAGGAAGCTCCCAAGAAGTCGGTCTTTGATCGTCTTACCCCTGCCGCGGCTCCTCTCAACGGGTCGCCCAACATCAGCGCCTCGGTCTTCTCTAGATTGGGCCAGAAATCCTGTGGACCCATCATGGGGCCTACAATCCCAGAGAAGGCTGCTTCTAAGAAAGTGACCGGTCCTGCTCCTGAAGTCATCAAAGCGACTTCCCCTGCCACAAAGTCGGTCTTTACAAGATTGATGGCTCCAGCTCCCGCTCCTGCTACCCAAAGGACATCGGTCTTTGACAGGCTAACATCAGCAGCGATCCCCCACCTACACAGGGGGCAAGACGAAGCCATTCTCACCGCTGAACCAACGCCGTCCGCTCGACACGCTCGGCGTCGCCACTAGCGCCGAGTAAGGAAATCTGGGGGCAACTCCCCCTCTGGGCTAACTCCATCAGCCCCGATGGCAGAAGTTAATGCTGCTGTTCCAACTGGGAACAGCTTCGAGATGCTAAATAAGGTGTGAAGGAATTCACCTACTGCGGTGCTAAAGAAGTCTCCTCCCCCACTAAAAAAGGTTGTGGAAATAAAGTCAGAACAGCCCCGATCCCCTCAACGGCTATCTTCCAAAATCTACAAGGTTTGGCGGCAGGCCCGAGACTCGATGATCGATCCAAACTTCTCCCGCCAGCACAAGAAGCTGAAAATCCAATCGGAAGCCGGTCACCAGGCTAAACCACGAAAGGCTGTCTGGACGCCCACCTCAACGGCCCCCTTAACCTCCACTGCTTATAAAAGGAGGAAGCCAGAGAAGATCCCCCATCCTGCAACGACAGCTAAAAGCACTGAGCCCAGACGCCCTAAGTCTGGGGGCATGATGGTCTACACCGTATACATGGCGTCAGGAAAAGAAGACAGCCGTGCGTCTACAGGACATAGACCGCTTACACGGTCGATGACCAAAGCTCAGGAACAACAGCAAAAGCTCCAGGAAATGATGAATGCTATGGCCGCACTTACCGGGCCAAAAGAAAACCCAGAAACGTCCTCAGACGAACGCCAGGAAGAAGAAACCGACGCCGAATTCCTTCGCCGGATACTGGAGAAGAAGGACAAAGAGGCTGCTGAACAAGCAGCCAACATCCAGCGTATGGACCTTCTCTTCCAAGATATGATAGGAATGATGATCCAGCAGGACCCACCCGCCGAGGATCCCACAATCGTTCTTGAAGACGACCGAGGAGAAACGTCAAACCCACCACCGGCCCTCTCAACGGCCAAAGAGGAGGCAATCTCTAAGGCTGATTTGGTCGACTATATAGCCCAACAAATCCGGGTTCATCATGCGACTGAGGCAGCTGGTCAAGTCATAAAGACGGGCCGGCCGTATCCAAGCTGGTACGACCAAATCAAATACCCGCCGGGTTATACAATACCGAAATTCCACGTGTATAAGGGGACCGGCAATCCCCATCAACATGTTGCCCAGTTCAAGGCCCTTTGCGGTAATACGAGCGGTGACGATAAACTGTTGCTTCGCCAACTCGTGGGCAGCTTATCAGAAACAGCGTTCGAATGGTATTCGGAACTCCCGAACGATTCTATCAAGACGTTCGCTGAAATGGAGCTGCTATTCACTCAGCGATTCGCAAGCGCCAGCGAACGCACTCCAATAACGGCATTGATTAATGCCAGGATGAAACCAGGCGAAACTTGGGTCCAGTATGCTATACGCTGGCGGAATTTGTGGTCGAGATGCGAGCAACGCATTGAGGAAGCACCTGCGGTGGGCATGTTCGTGGGAACTCTAGACCCTCACGCAACTATCTCCCAGTTTATGATGTTCTTTAAGCCAACCACATTCCAGGCTTTAATCGACAAGTTGGCTCAGATGGACCGGATGGGTCATAGACCACCTCTCCTGAAGTCAGAACCTCGGAATGACAAGGGTAAAGGAAGGGCAACCTTCGTCGCGAATGCCCAGCAGCAACCTAACGCCCCGAAGCCGGCAGATCAATTGGAAGAAATACGCCGGTATTATAATGAGAAGATGAAGCGTCCCTACTCGTTCCCACGAGACAAGACGAAACGGTTATTCGAGCTGGCAGTACGCAACAGACTTGTAAACCTACCAAATCCAAGGCGACCGCCGCAACCCACTGAGGTGAATAACCCTAACTATTGCCCTTACCATCAAACGGTAAGTCATCCGATTGAAGATTGCTTCGTCTTCAAAGGATGGATTGAAGATCAATACCTCCAGGGGAAGTTTGTACTGTCCGAAAAGTGGAAGGTGAACCCACCACAGCCGCATACTCCTAAGAAAGCAGATACGCCGGGGGCAACCTGCTCCTTTATTGAAGAAGCTCCATGGGAGGTCGTGCTATCAACTAAAACCAAAAGAATGCTGAGAGACCTTCATGCGTGCCCTGCGATCGAATGGAAGGACCTTCTTGAACCTCAAATTATCGAAGGGATGTTGAAGCCCCGCCCAACTACGAAGACCCGCGATAATGGCCCAAATACTCACGCCCAACTGTCAAAATCTTCGAAGAAAAAGAAGAAGAAATCCAAGAAGCCCGTGAAGCTTGGAGACGAGCACACGAACTTGCAGAAGAAAATCGACGCGCTAGAAGAGTACAATCAAAAGGCGCGAACTCCTGTCATAATGCAAGAGTTCCTCAACCATATCTTTCAAGAGGGAGATGATAGAGAGAGTTCATCGGATGAATCCGAGGGATATGTGGCGAGTTGTAACGTTATTTCCCACTCGTTTACCGACGATGAAAAGACTCCTGGCACTAAGAAGCTAGGGACAGAGCCTGAACCAGAGCGTGCGTGGCCAACAGATGAAATGATCAACGCCTTTCTAGACGAGATTCGTCTAAAGAGTAAAGCGGACCAGGAGCGTGAGATGGCCACATCGGAAGGAGCCAAATGCAGACGACCAAACGAAAGAGTTGAAGTGCTCCCGCCAGATCGAAAAGCATCCGAGGCAGACAAGAAGATATTCAAGACGAGAAAAAGGTTTGCCAAAGCCATGTCAATGGGAATGAAGCTACCACCCTCGGAAGAAAACACGCTTAACGGTGTGGAGAGGCACCCTGATTATTGCGCATATCATCGGAAAATTTCACACCCCACGGAGGAGTGCGACGCCTTTAAGATATGGTGGCAAGGATATGTTGCTCATCGGCAATATTTTAAGCGCATGAAACGCAAGATTCGTCGGGAACGAAGAAGTACTGTCGACGGGCACAACAGAACTACTGGCAGCTGTTACATGGTTAACGCCGGGGGGTCACAAGTTCTCACCTTTGGGAGCGACTCTGATGAAGAAATGGCTCTGGGCCTTCTTTTTAAAGAATCCGTTTTAGGGAAAGAGGAGAAATCGGAGGCCTGCGAGAACATTCAGCTGCGCAATCGCACACTCCCAGAAAAGAATCTCGGGCCCGCGAATAGAAAAGATAAGGGAAAGGAAAAGGTCACTGAGGATATCACTTTAGATGACCAAGTCATGAAAGAACTAACTACCAAAGACCCTCCCAGGAAGGGTAAGGTGGACTACAATATCCTAGCGCACCTAAGGAAGCTACCTTCCCAGCTTAGCATTCTCGATGCCCTCCTATTATCAAAAGAAGCGCGGAACTCACTAATTAAGGCGCTACAAGAACCTGAGCAATTCCAAGCCTTCCTCGCCACTGAAAGGATGAAGGATGAACTAGAGGAAGTGCATACGGCCAACATCACTTTTGGTGACGAAGACCTCCTTCTCGGGACGTGCGACCACAACCGTCCCCTATATGTCTCTGGATACTGCCATGATATCAAGATAGGCAAGATCCTGGTGGATAATGGATCCTCCGTCAATCTCCTTAATGTTCGGGTGTTGAAGGAAATATGCATGAGTGTGCAACACCTCGCTCGTGACAAAATTACTATCTCCGGTTTCGATTCACAATCGTCACGGACTCTCGGATCCGTGATACTAACATTACACTTTGGACTCCTCGTCACAGACATCAAATTCCATGTCATTGACGCCAAGACCTGCTACAACGCCTTGCTCGGTCGTCCTTGGCTACACGAGTACAACATCATCCCTTCTACACAACATCAGTGTATGAAGTACTTTACGGATGGTTTCGAGTATACCGTAACAGGTGAGTTGAACCCATTTTCCGTGAACTAAGTCCGCAAATACGAAGATGCGAAGTACTTTTTACCAGATTTCGAGGATACAGAAAGGTGTCGCAAGCCGGAGAACAAAGCCGCCGCCGCCATCCCTGTTTTCGGGAGCGATACCAAAGAAGAAGAAGAGATAGTTTATGCCGGGCCATCTCAACACAACAACCCGGGGACGTCCGCCCCCATGTTGGTCTTCGGAAGATGAGGTCAATGCCGTGTTCTCCAATCAGCTGTCAATACAAGCACCCCCTAGCGATGATCAGAGTTTGCAAATCACCATGGTACCGCGAGAACACTACAAGGATCTCGACACACTTCAAGCTCACAATGTGCAAGACGTGCAAACATTTTACGTCCCTCCCAGGATAAGGGGTGAGAAGTTAATCCTGTTCTACCGATCCTCAGAGTCAAAAATAGAGAAAGAGATCTGGCATGGCACGGAAGTTACACTCGACAGGCTCCAACCCATCCGTCTGCCCAGATACTACACAAATGGACTAAAGAGGCTATTGAAGCGCCAAGGAGTACCCTTAAAACAGACTGTTCGACAGGCTCGGTTCTACAACAGGATTTGGGATGTCCCTGGGACTCAACGTAAATTGCCCAACGGGAAAATAGAAACACTTGGGCTTGGATACGCGAGAACCGGAAAACGGGAACAGGCCCACAGTAGCTACGCTATATATACCTTTGATGAAGAAGAGGACGCCCTGTCAGGAAATGCCAACCCCTCATCAAAACTAGACCCCGCGATTGAAGTGCCGAGTCCGTCGTTTGAAGAACGAATGGACAAGCTTATCAGGAAAGTGGGTCAAAAAGCTCGGGAAGACCACAACCATGAGATGGCCATCTACGAGAAGGCCAGGACGCAACGTCTGTTTCAACAGGCTGCAAAAGACAAAGATGCCCATCCTTGTCAACCCGTTGTACGCAAGGCCCGACGCAGAGATGGAAATAAATCAAGAAGCGGAAAGAGGAGCCTGTAAGTCTACGCTAATGCCCCGGCCGTCTACAGACGCCAAATGCGGAACAAAACTTTTTAACTGGCGCTATCGTATACTTTAACCCGGATCTTCCATTATTGCTAAACTAACAAACTGTAAAGAGTGTAGAAAGGTTATACCGAACGATCCGAGTCCTTCGTTCTTTAACCATCATCCCACGCTCCGTTGCGGCTGCTCCGATCTCATCGATCTCCGATATCCTCGTCGAGGTGGCACCACGTCGACGATTCTTTAAACGGGCTCCCGCCTCTGACTTGAGGCAACTCGGTCGTCAAGTTTGCCAAAAGAGACGACCAAGAATGATGTAGAGAATGAGTAGATGACTTTGTCTCATTTCGTCCAAGTCCGTGGACGATCGGTAAATGAAGTTGCCGAGGGAATCGAGTGATGGAATGAAATGAGCTTTGAAATTCCATACACCCCAAAATCTATCATATCTTTTTTTTCAAATGAAATCAACAAGTGTAAGAGTGTGGAGGAGGAGAGGGGGCCGGCCATATATATGCAAAGAGGGAGGTGAGTGTAGGAGAGGGGAGAGTGACTATAAGAACAAATATCAACCACAAATATCCTTCATGCAAACAAAACATCATTAATGCAAATGGTGATTCATTAACCTAGTCACCATTGCATTAATGGCTCCATTAAAGCACTAATGACTCATTAGCCTCATCACCACTTCTAGAAGCTTCTAGAATGATGACTCACCCTTATCCAAGAAAAGATAAATCCGTCTTTAACCGAATGTTAAAAGACGGCTGATAGAAAACTGGAAACTGGCAACTTCCAAAAGTGATCCTGAAATAGCTTTCAGGATAACCCCGAAACTGTATAAATATACCCGCATTTGTATTACGACCGAATACAAATGCAACTGAGACAAAGATATTATATCCACTCAATATAATACTCGGATCCGGCTTAAACCAAAGCCGACCAGTATCAACTGCCCGAAAAATAACACGTGCGTAAACGCACGTGCATTTTCCGAACCCTGCCATAAAACCATACGGCCTCTACAACGTTTCGCCCGAACTTGGGAAACTGTCTGTGGGGAACTCTAATGACTCGTCAGTACCCTGGCAGTGGGTTTAACCACAAACCGTCAGCGGCACTAGCAATGCGTAACGGCTGCCCATGGACTGACCTCAAGGGAGGCCGATGAGCGAACTCATCCGGAAACCCTACTGAGCCTAACAGTGACAATGTATATACAGTCCGGTCCGTTCGTCTATGAGTATCGCATATCTGCCTAGGGGGCTAGTAACGTCAGACCCCTAATAGCAGTATAAGTCGTGTCGGAGTGAAGCCCAATAACACCCTGAGATACTACTGGAGTACCTACCAGTAAATCTCCTGCCATGGCCATGGACTTTGTGTAATGGCTCTCCTAGACACAGCACGACCTCGCCCCCAATACCGGGAGAGACGAATCCCCTGACGATCCGCTCGCGTGCCTCCATATGGCTCGGGACTGTACCCAAAAACTACCTGTTTGCACGACTCCTTTGAGCCGTGGTAGGGTAGAAATCAAAGCACAGTGGGAACTCACACGAGACAAATGACGACCTCAGGTCGATGAACTAACCTGTACACATGTCACCAGGAAACTGCTATCTGACGATATGTATAATACCAACTAGCAGGTTCCCGGCGAGTCCTGTCCGGTGTACTCATAACCCAATGAGCACCTGTATACATCTTAGGTGATCCAACTGACACCAGTGGCTTGTGAGACCGGCCACCGCCCCTCGTCGGGGTCTCGACTGTACACACTAGTCTACTCCGGAGTATCGATGCCCTGTCTCGAAACTCCCACGACTAGGGACCACAATTAAGGATATGCGTATAAACCACCCAACTCTCACGTATATGATCGCCATCATACTGTTGGTAGTAAAGCAAGATCCTAAGGGCTCTATCAAAGTGTAACATGTAATCAGTCACCTGATCATGTACACGACTGATAAAGGCAAACCAGATAGCATACTATCATCTTGAGTAAGACTGTCCTACCGGTATAGGTCCTCCGCAATCATTGCAATCACGTACCTGTGATCCAATAATTGACTATGAGGGCACTATCTCCAACAGAGCCGACAACAACGACGCAGGATTAGGGGGTTACGTGATCGGGTATTGCGCGGCTCGGATTTGTCCCTCATGAAGAAGATGAGTCGAGCGTACTCCTTACCCCGAGACAAGATGGAGAGGTTACTCAAGCTCGCTATAAAACATCAAATGATCGCGCTTCCAGAGTCTAGACACCCTGAGCAAGTTAACAAGGCTTCTCATCTGAGCTATTGCTCTTATCACCGAGCCATAGGACATCCTACCGAAGACTGCTTCACCTTCAAGGACTGGGTCGAGGACCAGTACCAACAGGGCAGATTCGCTTTATCCAACGGTTGGAAGGTAACGCCGCCACAAAAGCACGAACCCAAAGCCGCAAAAGCAAAACCAGATCCACCTCAGTCCTGGAAGCGGATTCGCACCTGTTATACGATTACGTTATTAAAAGAAGAGCCCGAGAACGTGGATGGCCTTCCCTGGTGCTTTGAGAACAACGATGATGAGGTGGTCTCAGAATTTCCGCCAGCTCCAAAAGAACTGGAAGACGGCATACATACTACTGCAGATAACCTCAAGAAGATTGAGTTGGGATCGGCAGATGACCCGCGACCGATATTTGTCAGCGAGCCGCTATCTGAAGAAAGGGTGGCCACGTTAAAGAACGTGCTTCTACGGCATAAAGACTGCTTCGCGTGGAACTACTCCGAGATGCCAGGATTAGATCCGGAGATTGCTGTGCATAAATTAGCAATATCCCCAAATATCAAGCCGGTCAAGCAGGCGCCAAGAAGGATGCGACTCGAGCTTGAAATGAGCATCAACGCCGAAGTCAAGAAGCTGATCGATTCTGGATTTATCCAAGAAGTCCAATATCCCGACTGGATCGCCAATATCGTCCCGGTAATGAAGAAGAATGGGACGGTACGCATATGCGTGGATTTCAGGGATCTCAATAAAGCCTGTCCAAAGGACAATTTCCCAGTACCAGTAACCGAGCTAATGATAGATAACACGTCCACTCACGAGATTTTCTCCTTTATGGACGGCTCATCAGGATACAATCAGATTAAGATGCATCCCGAAGACCAGAAGCACACCGCTTTCCGGACTCCTTTGGGTATATTCTGCTACAGGGTTATGCCCTTTGGTCTAAAGAACGCCGGCGCTACCTATCAAAGGGCCATGACAAAAATCTTCGACGACCTCATACATGACATCGTCGAGTGCTATATCGATGACCTTGTAGTAAAGAGCATGTCATACGAAGAGCATTTAAAGCATCTGGAGACTGTATTTCAACGCCTTCGGCAATACAATTTGAAGATGAATCCCCTCAAATGCGCGTTTGGAGTTTCCTCGGGTAAATTCCTGGGATTCATCATCCGACATCGAGGTATCGAAATAGATCCATCTAAGATCAAGGCGATCATGGAAATGCCTCCGCCAAGAACCCTCAAACAGTTGCGGACGCTCTAAGGGAAGCTCGCATACATCCGACGGTTTATCGCCAATCTTTCAGGCAAGTGCCGTCCTTACAGCCACCTGATGAAGAAAGGAACTCCATTCGTTTGGGATCATAAATGCCAAGGTGCATTAGACGAGATCAAGCAGTACCTGCAGAACCCTCCGGTGTTGGCCGCGCCGGTCAAGGGAAAACCCCTCATTCTTTATACAACCGCCCTCGAAGGTTCCTTAGGCGCATTATGGGCACAAGAGAATGATCAAGGGAAAGAGAGAGCACTCTACTACTTAAGTCGAGTTCTGCTGGGGGCAGAAAGCAACTACTCTCCCATTGAAAAACATTGCTTCGCGATAACAAAGCTCAGGCACTATGCGTTGGCACATGAAGTCCGTCTCATCTCGAAGGTGGACCCTCTCAAATATTTGATGTCAAAGGCTTTATTGACGGGTCGACTCGCTAAATGGGCTCTACTCCTGATGGAGTTCTCAATAACGTATCGACCTCTTAAGGCAGTGAAAGGCCAGGCCATTGCCGACTTCCTCGTTGAGCATCCAGTACCTGCCGGTTCTCCTCTAAACTGCGATTTGCCGGACGAGCATGCATTTGATGCGATCGGCGGCGGTAGTACCCGATGGGAACTCTATTTCGATGGAGCGTCCTCCGTGAAGAAGCGGAAACAAGGTATCCCAATGATCAAATCGGGGATAGGCCTCATCTTCGTAACTCCACAAGGAGGGATAATGCGCTTCGCCTTCTCCTTAACAGAGCCGAGGACAAACAATGAAGCTGAATATGAAGCTCTGATAGCAGGCCTCGAGATCGCCATCGACATGGGAATTGAAAATCTCCTCGTATATGGGGACTCCCAACCGGTCGTTAGTCAAGTAAACGGCGACTACCAGACATGCAAACCAGAATTGGTGAAATACGGCGAAAAGGTGCAACAACTGTTGACCCAAATTCCCTCCTATACTTAAAAAGTATACCACGTGCGGAAAATAGCAAAGCAGACGCGTTAGCTAAGATCGCTAAAGAACTGGCTGACGAGAACCTCGACGACGTCAGAATCGTGGTACAAAGCCGTCGAGTGCTCTTCCCAGCAGAAATATCTCCGGAATCATACGAAAAAAAGGGAGCGACTGAGCAGACAACCCTACAAATAAAAGACGTAAGAAGGCCGAGGACTGGAGGGAAGTCTTCATAGACTACTTTAAGTCCCACCGAATGCCCAAAGAAGCGTCCTCAAGACATCAGCTCATGAAACGAGCTCTATTTTTCGCTTTTGTCAACGACACTCTATACAAAAGATCGTTTGATTCTCTGTGGCTGAGATGCTTAGGACCTGACGAAGCAGAAAGAGTCGTTCAGGAAGTTCACGACGGACTCTGCGGTTCTCACCAAGCAGGCCCAAAGATGAAGTTAAAAATTAAACGGATGGGTTACTACTGGCCCACGATGATCCAGGATTGCCTCGAGTATGCGAAGCAATGCCACTCGTGCCAGATTCATAGAGACTTTATCCACCAACATCCGAATCCACTACACCCAATGGTGGCTAGCTGGCCATTCGAAATGTGGGGGACTGACATAGTCGGCCCCATCGAGCCAGCATCGTCCCGGGGACATCGTTTCATCCTGGCGACAACTGATTACTTCTCCAAATGGGCAGAAGCAGTACCACTGAGGGAAGTGAAGACGGAGAATATCCTCCACTTCTTCAAGACACGCGTCATCTATCGGTTTGGAACCCCACGGCGGATTATCTCCGATAATGGGCCAGCCTACAGAAGCCATAAGATTAGCCGCTTCGCGCAGTAGCACAATATAGACTGGAGATATTCTTCAGTTTACAATCCACGAGCTAACGGTCTGGCCGAGGCCTTCAATAAGACCTTGACGAAGATCATAAAAAAGACGGTGTCCCGGAATAAGAGAGACTGGCACGAGAGGCTGCAAGAGGCCCTTTGGGCCTATCGAACTACATTCAAGACGGCCACGAACACAACGCCGTACGCGTTGGTATTTGGGACGGAAGCAGTACTCCCCCTCGAGATAGAGTTACCCTCTCTACGAGTGGCAGTCCACTACGAGCTGACGGACGAAGAAAATGCTCACCTTCGGCTCGAGGAGCTTGATGCCCTCGATGAAACCCGGCTCATAGCGCAACAAAACCTAGAGGCCTACAAAGCAAAGATGACGCGCTCGTATGAAAGATTGACCAGACCGAGGACATTCCGCCAAGGTGAACTCGTACTAGTGGTCAAAAGACCTATGATCCCCAATCGCGCTAAGCGGGGAAAATTTGAGCCGAACTATGAAGGCCCGTACATCATAGACAAGGTCTACCAGGGTGGAGCCTATCTACTCATGGACATGCACGGTGAGAGGCCTTTCAGGCCAATAAACGGCCGCTTCTTAAAGAAATACTATGCTTAGCGAGCCACAGCCTGGGTCAATGATAGATGACGATGACTATGTCCGCTCGCTATCTTCCTAAGTTCAGACTTCATAAGCAGTAGCCGACCTTCCCCTTAACGACGGACCGAAATGTCCTTAAACTAATAACGGACCGAAATGTCCTTAAACTAACGACGGACCGAAACGTCTTTAAACTAACGATGGACCGAAACGTCCTTAAACTAACAGCTGACCGAAATGTCCTTAAACTAACGACGGACCGAAACATCCCTAAACTACTACCGCGGCATCCTTAGGCTGACAAGATGAATAAAAAAAAGGAGAAAAATAAAAATAAAAAAAGGAATAAAAAAAAACGGTATGTCCATAAGCAAAAGGGGCACGGATGAAAACCCGAAAGGGCTCCGTGAGTAAAAACAGCCGGACTACCGGCGAGTGTTTGTGAAAACCTGAAAGGGCACAACCTCGTTAAAAGACACTTACAGAGTCCTCTCGACCTTGTAAGGAGAAACCACCTGCGTGAGATCCTTACGACTCACAAAGGAGCAACACACTTAGGGATCCTCACGATTCCTAAGGAGAAAATGCACTTGCGAGATCCTTACGACTCGTAAGGAGAATTCTCTTATGGGACCCTCACGGCTCATAAGACTTGAAAGTCTTAAGTTACAGAAACCTAAATCTGTTCTTAAGCAAATCCCCCACAACCTTTGATATTGCCCAACAGGAGGCTCAATACTGACCCTTGTATACAATCCACGGGCACAAACAAACATTTCCCCAGCAAAGTCACACCCGTGACTAGGGACATGTCCATATGGTGAACAACCCTTATAATTCCTCTCGACTTATAAGGAGAAAACCCTCTTGTAGGATCCTTACGACTTACAGAGGAACATACACTTAGGGATCCTCACGATCCCTAAGGAGAAAATACACCAGCAAGATCCTCACGACTTGTAGGGAGAAATACCTTTGTGAGACCCTTACGGCTCATGAAGTCAAAAGCCTTGGTCGACAGGACCCTTAACCCTGTTTACTAAGCCGCCTTTGTTCAACATCGACAGAGGCAAATGATGATTCGCTCCTGGCAACATCCCAGTTGTAGCGGTGCTGATGCCGAAATCGGTATCTAAAATCCAAGCTTGCGGCGAAAAAGCTAGCAAGCCACGCATGCATACGAAATAGCCGAAATGATGGGGAAACTTGCAATAAAAAGCAGCAAGTAAAAATGTATGCATGAAAAATAGCCGAAATGATGGGGCAACTCGCAATAAAAAGCAGCGAGCAGAAAATAAATAAATAGCCGAAATGATTGGGCACCGTGAAAAATAGCCGAAATGATGGGGCAATCGCGACCTCCGCGATATAAAAACTGAAATGATAGAGCATCGCGGAAAATGAAATAAAAGATAAAAAAAAGGTTTCAATTTATGCCCTACAGGTGATGTTCCATCACACCCTGTACACAATCCAAGGGCGTAAACAAAAAGGGAACATACCTCCCCCCCCCAGGTTTCACTAAAGAAAGAAGCTAAATCTCGACGAGCCACAAGCGACCTAGAGATCATCCCAACATTCGTCTCGTAACGATGGACACAACTTCAAGCTAAGCGGAACAGCGGCAACTCCCAGTTCCATGGCTCGGTGGTATACATATCGCCAACAGTCAAACCTCCATCCCGTGAAATGCGGATACAATCAGCAAAATTCATGGTTACGTGGAACGCGGATCACGTCACTCTTTGACCCCGTGGAAAATGTCCAGAGCGGATCCTGGTCCTCGCAGAGCACGGCTGTGAACCCGTGTGAAGCATTCAGAGCGGAGCCTAGTCCTCGCCGAACACGGCAGTGAACCCGTGTGAAGCATCTAGTGCAAAATTCCTGGTTACGTGGAATGCGGATAACGTCACTCTTTGACCCCGTGGAAAACATCCAGAGCGGATCCTGGTCCTCGCAGAGCACGGCAGTGAACCCGTATGAAGCATCCAGAGCGGAGCCTAGTCCTCGCCGAACACGGCAGTGAACCCGTGTGAAGCATCTAGTGCAAAATTCCTGGTTACGTGGAACGCGGATAACGTCACTCTTTGACCCCGTGGAAAACGTCCAGAGCGGATCCTGGTCCTCGCAGAGCGCGGCAGTGAACCCGTGTGAAGCATCCAGAGCGGAGCCTAGTCTTCGCCGAGCACGGCAGTGAACCCGTGTGAAGCATCTAGTGCAAAATTCCTGGTTACGTGGAACGTGGATAACGTCACTCTTTGACCCCGTGGAAACCGTCCAGAGCGGATCCTGGTCCTCGCAGAGCACGGCAGTGAACCCGTGTGAAGCATCTAGAGCGGAGCCTAGTCCTCGTCGAGCACGGCAGTGAACCCGTGTGAAGCATCTAGTGCAAAATTCCTGGTTACGTGGAACGCGGATAACGTCACTCTTTGACCCCGCGGAAAACGCCCAGAGCGGAGTCTGGTCCTCGCCAAGCACCGCAGTGAACCCGTGTGAAGCATCCAGAGCAAATACCGGACTGTGGAGTCCTTAAAATCCACGGACTATGATGTCCTTAACCTCGACCGCGATGTCTTAAAACTAACGATCAACCACCCCGATTCCATACGGATTCTGCCTTGGTTTAAGGGTACATCTCTTCACTCCTTTGATACCTGGCGTTGTAATTCCTCAACGTCTTCAAAGAGGTGACGGGTCCCTGCAACCAAACATCGGACTGTGGAGTCCCTAAATCCACGGACTATGAGGTCCTTAACCTTGACCGTGATGTCTTAAAACTAACATCGGACTGTGGAGTCCCTAAATCCACGGACTATGAGGTCCTTAACCTTGACCGTGATGTCTTAAAACTAACATCGGACTGTGGAGTCCTTAAATCCACGGACTATGATGTCCTTGACCTTGACTGCGACGTCTTTAAACTACGATGCCTCGAGAAACCCCTGAATCCATGAAACACGAATAAGGGTGACCACATCCAGCACTTGCAGGTCCTCACGACCTGTAAGGAAGAAAAACTCTCTTGTGAGATTCTTACGACTCTCAAGGGAAAACCCGCTTAAGAATCCTCACGATTCTTAAGAAGAACCTACACCTATGGGATCCTCTCGACCTGTAGGGAGAAAAAAAAACTCTTTATGAGACCCTCGTGGCTCATAAAGTGCAAAAGTCTTAGGAAGCAGATCTTAACCCTGAATCCTAAGCCATCGCTGCCCTGCAAAGAGATCAAGATAAATTGTCCGCAGAACACATTCAATAGAAAGGGGACACACCATTGAGGAGAAAAATATGTCTTCACTTATAAACCTCCCTTCGACAACGATACTCGATCTAAAGCCAGCACAAACCACCCGATACGGGAGATAACGAGGCAAGTTTCTGATCTGTATCATATCAGGAGCGCATTTACAACTGTACGAATGTTTAAAAGGAAATGTTACCCGAGGCACTGACGCGCATGCAACGTAACGACGGTGCTCGCAATTAAAGAAAATTCCCATGAGTAAAACGTGCAGCTCGCAAGACACACGTACGACTATCTGACAAACATGAAAATTCAACAGAAAGCATGCAAACCGCCAATGATAAAAGGAGTACATTGATTCAAACATACTGCACTACCGGGAAAAGATCACCAAACAAGGGATCAAAAATGCAAGGGTTAACAAAGCAAAACACAAAATTCTCCAGCTCCTTCTCCGCCCTCTCCAGCACGTCAAAACGACGGTTTTCGCAAGGAGTCGCTCCCCATCGGTTGGAGCCGTGCTCATCAGCGAAAGCAGACATGACGGCCCGACGGGCTCTTATCTGACTCAGTATATGAACTGAGTGATCCTTCAGAGCCTGAGTGATTAGACAAGCCTCATGAAAGCACTCAAGCTTGTCCTCCGCCGCGTCAAGGATCGCCGAAGTCATCTCCGCCGGATGAGGGGGTATATCGGCAAGCACAGACAGGAGGATCATCCGGAGCCAAATGGAGCCCATGGGAAGAGGAGAGCCCCGACGAGTCAGTAGCTCGTACATCACCGTGTCACATTGAGCGTCGGTGAGAAGGGGATCCGCCAGCCGCACAGCGAGGCGAGGGATTATCTCCTCAAGGGGCACCTCCCATGGTTGCCGACGAGCATGGGGACGATTGCAAGCCATGGCGATTGATCGGGTTCTCAAAGATGACCACCTTAAGGTATGAATGGGTTTCTCTGTGAAGAAAAGAAGTAAGGCATGGGGTTCAGGTTATAAAGGGGAGCATTTAATGCTATGCACAAAAAATGTTGTGCATGGTGGGACTATTCTCAAAGCCCGGAAAGAAGGGGAGAGCGTTGGAAATTAAATCCAACGACGCATTGGAATTAGGTTAGGGAAATGAAACGTCCCCATCAAGCAGATCCCTGCATACGCAACACGTGAGCACTAGCCTTTGATTGGAAAATAAGGCGGCACTGCACAGACACAACAGAGAACTAAGCTCTGAGAACGAGAATCAAATTCTTAAAAGAAAGGTTTGAAAGGAAGAAGATGAGCAAAGTGAAGGCTCTTCTGAAGAAACGTGAGTATTTATAGGAGGTGATGGAGACGTTTCATCTCTCTAAATCCCTAGAGGAATCCAACGGTCACAAAAGGTGACAGCGTCGCACTCACGTGCGGACACGTGAGAACAACGCTGTGGGGGCATTTGTTTCCTGATTTAAAATCAGAAAAGCTTATGGAAAAGCTTCAGACGTGCTTACACGTGACCAGCAGTCACGTGTTGGCACGTGACATCTAAAAGCATCAGCAAGGCAAATTCAGCTTCCCGATTACATCAGAGAAAAGGGCTTCAGAAGAGGTCACGTGCTCCCACGTGACCAGGGTCACGTGTTAGCACGTGATACTCAAAGCAGCAGACTTGTTCTCCGTTTAAATCAAGAAAAATAGTCCAGCCGAGGGTCACGTGCTCACACGTGACCAGGGGTCACGTGATGGCACGTGACGGTTAAGCAGCAACCAGAAGACATAGCGCAAAAAGAAAGAAGAAGGCTTGTTCCAAGGGGGTCACGTGACCAAGGGTCACGTGGCCACATGTGACCAACTTCAAAGCCTATTTGTTAACAGAATTAAATTCTGAGAAAAGACCTCTCAAATCTTTCCAAAAGAACCGATTGAATTAAAGATTTAAAGGTGATTAAATATCATCTATCTATGGGAAAATCTCGAATTTGGAAAGATTTCCCCTTAAAATCTAACCAAAATAACAAAGGAGAATCTCTGGATTTAAAATCCAATGGTGAATAAAATTCACCTAATAATCCAAAGGTCCAAAACGAATGATGGATACAAATCAAATCTCCCAATGGAAGATTCAACAAAAACTAATTGACTCGGCTGCTTCTCCTATAAATAGGAGCCAAGAGACACACAAAAAAAGAAAAAGAGAAAAAAGGAGAGATATACGCAGAGGGAAGAAAAGAGAGAGAGCCCTGAATACTTTAGAGGAATCTGGATCTTCTGCAAAAGAAAACCCTAGGAAAGAAAGGGAAGGTTTCATTGAAAGAAAAGAGAATTTAATTCTCAACAGAGTTTAACTCTGATATAAAACAGAAGGACATATTTCTTCTCTCTTTGATGGACGATCTGTAAAGTGCACATCTCCCCTTGAGTTGAGAATTTAATTCTCAATGGGTTGAGATCCTGCCATGCAGATCCAAAGCATAGAAAGGGAATGGAAGCATGAGAATTTAATTCTCACAGAACTATAGGAATTTAATTCCTTTAAAATAAACTTCGGGTTTGACCCTGTGTTATGGGAATTTAATTCCTTCAGAATGAAAAGAATCAGGGTTTAACCCTAGTTAAGAACTTAGTTATGTTAAAACAGCAGGAATTTAATTCCCTTAATCTCATTCCCCAGAATAATTCTTTAACAGAGACTGGGAGTTTAATTCCCTAAAGCTTTTATTAGGGTTTAACCCTATTCAGTTCTTCACATATATGAGGAATTTAATTCCTACAGGAAATTCAGAGTTCAACTCTTCAAAAGGAAGTAGGAATTTAATTCCTCTGAAATTATTGCCAGGGTTCAACCCTACGAGGAATTTAATTCCTGAAAAGGATTAACAGATCTTCTAAACAACTACAGAAAAGCAGGGTCACGTGTCACCACGTGACCCCCCCCCCAAAAGATCTATAAAGAGCCCCTTTGAGGCAGTGCCTCACGTAACCCATGTGACCCTTGGCAGAAGCTTTAACATACAAGCGTTTGAATGCCCGTCACGTGATGGCACGTGATGCTCTAAAAGATGCAATAGTCTCAGAAGAACAAATGAAGGGAGGGCGCCCTCACGTGTTACCACGTGACCCCTCTTGCCTTAGTGTTTAACACTAAATTGGAACCCCTGAGCCCAGTGTTTAACACTGTTTTGCCTTAGTGTTCAACACTAATAAAAGAGCTTTCTTGCAGTGTTTAACACTGAATTTCTTAGTGTTTAACACTAAATTAAATCTCTGTTGACAGAGTTTAACATTAATTTTCTTAGTGTTTGACACTAATTTGAAGCCTCTGCTGCTGGTGTTTGACACTGATTTGCTCTAGTGTTTAGCACTAATTTGAACCCCCCCTGTTGCTGGTGTTTAACACCAACTGTCTTTTAGTGTTAAAACACTAACTTGATCCCAGTGTTCAACATTGCTGAATTAACGTTAGCCCAATTGGCTAAATGGCCAGAGGCAAAGCCTCTCCTTCAAGGGACCAACAGGAGGGCCGATGTCCCAGACATGATTGGACTTAGCCCAAGCTGGCCATAAGTCCTCAATTCGTAATTAACTGGGCTAATGGGCTCATAACACAATTAATTGGTCTTGATCCCAAATTGGGCCAAAGACTATTTAATCCACTCCGGTTCCAGGGTACATCTCTTCACTCCTTTGATACTTGGCGTTGTAATCCCTCAACGTCTTCAAAGAGGTGACGGGTCCCGATGACCACACATTGATACGGACTGTGGGGTCCTTAAACCCATGGACTACGACGCCCTTAACCTTGACCGAGATGTCTTAAAACTAACAATGGACTGTGGGGTCCTTAAACCCATGGACCACGACGTCCTTAACCTTGACGGAGATGTTTTAAAACTAACAATGGACTGTGGGGTCCTTAAACCCATGGACTACGACGTCCTTAACCTTGACCGAGATGTCTTAAAACTAACAATGGACTGTGGGGTCCTTAAACCCATGGACTACGACGTCCTTAACCTTGACCGAGATGTCTTAAAACTAACATTGGACCGCAATGTCCTTAAACTACCCATGGACCGCAATGTCCTTAAACTAGCGATGGACCACTATGTCCCTAAACTGGAACAATAGAGCTCAAACGCTCTTTTGTCGGATCTAAACGATCCCGTTTAAGTTGATCTTAGCCTCAAATATGGCTAACGTATCCTTAAACCTTTCAAACAGACTTTAGTCCCAAACTGGACTATAGATCCCCCCCAATTAACTCTGGTTCAAGGGTACATCTCTGAACTCCTCTGACATCTGTCGTTGTAATCCTTCAACGTCGTCAGAGAGGCGATGGGTCCTGACGGCCATACGTTAAACGGACCACTATGTCCCTAAACTGGAACAATGGAGCCCAAATGCTCTTTTGTCGGATCTAAACGATCCCGTTAAGTTGATCTTAGTCTCAGGTTAGACTAACGTATCCTTAACAAACGTTTGAGTTGATCTTGGCCTCAAATATGGCTAACGTATCCTCAAACCAAACCCCCCCAAACCCAAATCTAAGATAATACGGATTTGGACTAGTCCACGCCCTACGGGCGACGACATAACTCGGTCTCCGTAAACAATCCACGGGCAACAAAACATAAAATAAACACACACGACACGAAGTGACCATCTGGAGAAGGAGAAAGTTGTTACCGCGACGCGGTAGCGTAATTAACTGCAGGGGCTTGCGCCTGCAGGGAAGAGCGTCCCCACAATCAAAAAAACCCCTCAAGCGAGGGGGAATCTGACGAAGTCTGCTACATCGGACGAATCCGTTCATACCTTCGATGCACGGTGCCATAAATTAACTTGGCATCATCGGAGAGGTGGACGGATAGCACCAATTAGCATCTGCCCCGAATCTCAGGCAAGACGTCAGTCGCGCCGCCATTCGGAGGGGAACAACCTAGATCTTTCATTGAGAATCTTTGTGATAAGAAGAGCTTGACCGAGTGCAGCATAGGAATGTCATTTCCTATCAAGAGTAAGTCATCCACGTACAATACGAGGAAGACAACCTTACTCTCTGCCACCTTCTTATATATACAAGGTTCATCTATATTTTTGACGAAGTCAAACTCTTTGACTACAACATCAAAACAGATGTTCCAACTCCGCGATCCCTGCTTTAACCCATAGATGGATTTAAGCAGCTTGCACACCTTTCCGCTGCTGCCACTGTCTACGAAGCCCTCTGGCTGAGTCATGTACACGCACTCTTCTAAATCACCATTTAGAAAGGCAGTCTTAACATGCATTTGCCAGATTTCGTAGTCATGGTATGCAGCAATGGCAAGTAGGATCCGGATGGACTTAAGCATAGCCACTAGAGAAAAGGTTTCATCATAATCCACACCTGGTCGTTGACGAAAACCTTTTGCAACAAGTCTAGCTTTGAAAGTCTCAACTTTTCCATCTACACCAAGTTTTTTCTTGAAGATCCACTTGCTCCCAATGGGTTTTACCCCTTCGGGAGCATCTTCTAAAGTCCAAACTTTGTTGGTGTACATGGATTCCATCTCAGATCGCATTGCATCCAGCCACTTCACAGACTCTCTACTCGTGATGGCTTGCTTGAAGCTAGTTGGGTCATCATCTTCCATGATGCAATCCTCGCTCCCACCATCGATGAGAAAACCGTAGTATCTCTCAGATGGATGAGGAACCCTACTAGATCGGCGAAGAGGCTGAGGTTCGTTGGAAACTATCGAATCCTCTGGTTCTACTAAATCTTCAGTTGTAGTTTGATCTGCTGGAACTTCTTCCAGTTCTACATCCTTGCCACTAATTTCTTTGTCAAGAAATTCCTTTTCTAAAAAAGTGGCATTGCGAGAAACAAACACTTTTTGTTCCTCGAAACGGTAGAAGATATACCCACGTGAATTTTTGGGATATCCAACAAATTTACATAGAACTGACATTGCCTCGAGCTTGTCCGGATTTTGCGTTTTAACATAAGCCGGACAACCCCATATCTTAATATAATTAAGACATGGTCTCTTCCCCTTCCATATCTCATATGGAGTGGCAGGCACAGATTTGGTAGGGACCATATTCAATAGGTGTATAGCTGTCTTAAGCGCATACCCCTAAAAGGAAATAGGCAACTCAGCAGTGCTTATCATAGAGCGCACCATATATAATAGGGTGCGATTCCTCCGCTCCGATACACCGTTGTGCTGTGGTGTATAGGGAGGAGTAAGCTGAGAGAGAATCCCATTCTCTTTTAGATAGTCCCGGAACTTATTGCTCAAGTATTCTCCTCCTCGATCAGATCGAAGGATTTTAATACTTTTACCCGTTTGGTTCTCGACTTCGTGCTTATATTCTTTGAATTTCTCAAAAATTTTAGACTTGTGTTTCAACAGGAACACATGTCCGTATCTTGAGAGATCGTTAGTGAATGTAATGAAGTACGAGGAACCATCCCTGGCATGTGTAGACATGGACCGTATGTATATTCTACATTTGCATACATATTTGAAAACCCATAAAAATCAGAAAATTTTCCGAAAACATAAAAACTTTGTCGTCAAGTTAGCTAGTGGAAGAACTTAGATTCAAAATTCCAATGGTTTAATTGGAAAAGATAGAACCAACTAAATCCTATTTTTAGATTTTAAAAAGCTGAAAGATAACCCTTCTTTGAGTTAAAAACTAAATTCCAACGGTTTAGTTGGAAAAGATAGAACCACTGGGTATTACTTATTTCATATATACGTGCCATGAGTTTTGAAAATTAGATGGCAAGTTTGATATGTAGTAAAACTTTTAAATTGATAAACTATTTTTTTAGGATCAAACATATTTATTTTGAAATAAGTAATATCAAGAATAGTTTATAAGTGAAGTGGATATGAAGGAATATTATTGAAGGTTTAATAGAAGCTAAGTCTGAAATATAACCCATCTGGCATTTGATTGGAGTGATTACACACCTTATCTACACAAACACATCTTTTATCTTAAAAGAATTGAACAGCTGGCTATATCTCCGTTCGCAATAAATTGTTATGATTTTCACGCTAAAATAAGCCTTTTTGTTTTAGGGCTTAGGTGATTTGGGCAATTAAGTCCATCAGGGTGTCTCTACACCTAATGTCCTAAAACCAACTAGTTTGGGTGCATTGGCCTAAAACTCGCTAAGAAATCTAGAAAGTCCAATTTAAAACAAGGTCAAGTGAGTGTTCTCTCCGAGTTGAAATTCCTCACGGTTCTTTGTGTGAGAAAAATCTTGATTAAAGACAAGTTTTTTAAAAAATATTTTAATGAAGACATGAAGGTTTTATCCTATGATAAAGAAGGTGTGTATGAACGAAAATAAGTAAAAGGTGGAGTGAAGAATAAGACCTAGTTTTCTGTTAAGGACAATAGAAATTCTGAATTTAAAATTTAGCTGGAAAATGAAACTTGAGAAAAACTTAACTCTTTATAAATTTATATGGTCCTTTTGAAGTTTTATCCGGTCTTTATTTTGTGACATTAAGACTCTAATCGAACTTTCCGAAACGTAACAATACTATTTGCACCGCACGTAAAGACGTATAGAATTTTAAGTTAAACAAGAAGTGAGGTGTGAAAAATAAGGGCTCAATATTTCTATCTCAAGATAATATAATTTCTAGATTTGATACTAAATCGTAGGGTTAGAATCAACTGTTATTTCGCAAAACTAGCTTGACGGGATTTTGTTAGTGTAATCCGCTGAAAACCTTCAAGAGACAACACTCCTCCTACTAAAGACACCTAGAGGTTTAACGGATTTTTGCACGGGATCGGTGCAATTGCGTTCCCTACGAAAGTGAGGTTAGGATTTCTTTTTTACTCGGGACAAGCAAAAGATAAATTTGGGGTCTTTGTTCATCACAAAAAACTGCATTTCAATACCGCTCATTCATTATCGATTTTGTGATATATTGGTACTATTAATCTTTGTCTTCTCAATAAGTACAGGATACAGGTATGCATGCAAAAACACTGGAAACGCACTCAAAATGCACGAATATGACATTTTTGAGCCAACACCGCAACAGGAACGGAAAACCAATCATTATTCAAGAAGGTTTTGCAAAACAATTCAAGTGTACAACTTTTTATCCAAATGGTCCAACATGACATGATTAGATACAAGTGTGAACTCATAATTGTGGTGCATGAACCAGCCATGTCATGGTGTGAACTCAAAATTGTGCAAGTGGGCAAGTGGATGAGCAAGTGGGCATATGTAATGAGTGCTTGAAAAGTGTTGATATGATTTAAAGCCTGTATTTCCCTCCAAATCTACAGGTTAAAACTCAAATTAATATAAAAAATCAAACAATACCTGAGAGATCATAGAGGGGATATGAAATCACCGCATAAAGACAGGCCACACCACTCAAAGCAAAACCGTCGGTTTTGGCCAAAACCCCGAAACTAGCAGCCCAAGTTGCACCAAATTGCCTCATTTTTCTTTTGAGCACTCCTCATTGTCACATCACTTCATTTTTATTGTTTTTTTTTTATATTGAAGTGTTTATAAATACCAGAACAGAGAACAAGTTTGGGAGTAATACTTAGCTACTCTTTTGCCATTTCAATTCTACATTTTGTAACATTAGTTCTAATTCTTTATACATAGTAGTTAGTTGGCTTGAGTTCCTTACCTTCTCCTGATCTTGCAACCTCTTCATTAAGCTTACAAGTTTAGGTTTTGGTTATTGAACTCATAGATTGTGCCTTGGACTTGAGGATTAATGAAGCTTTAGTTTATTTGCAATTGGTTTCTTTGATTCCTAGCATCTTCTTACTTTATCTTCTTGCACTTACTTTTCTTTCTCTTTACTTACTTGTGATATTTTCTTTGATCTCTTCTATCTTATATTCTCTTTTTATGTTTATAATGGATTGTGAGTAGTTGATCTTGTTAGGGAATGAAAAGGGTTGTTTAAGTTAAGATTTTCTTTACTCATTTCCTTGCCCAAAACTTACTAATTGAACTCCGTCCAAATCTCACGCAAGCGCTCTGTTAGGCGTCCTATCCTACCAAGATAACAATGATTCCTAACCGTGACTGGTTGCATTTGGTTTGGCCGGAGGCAAAGGTCAAGAGACAAGAACGGAAGGACAAGGGTCAATAAGCCGGATTTCGTGCACAATCGCAAATATCATGTTTAAGCGCCCTAATCCACGTTGTTGTCGATTACCCTAGCTTCAATAGTCAAGTGAGGCATAAAGGAATAAGTATGGATTTTCCTAACTTAAACTAACCATCTCTATCCCTAACAAGCTTTTGTTTGCATATACACATAACACTTAGGTTAGAATCGAACTTTTCCGACCTTTGACTTAACTCGTGAAAACAAGAATCTAAAACATACCATCTTCGTGCGGACGACCCGTACTCATCACGGCTAGTTACATGCGACGCCTTCTTGATTGCGGTTACTTTAGAACTTAAATACGACACGTAAAATGTATTTCGACCAACCACAGACCAAGATATATCCCGTTACACCCCGGGATCACAGATCAAGATGTATAAATCAAGAATGATTCTGTTCCGTTGCCCTCCGGAACAACGGAAATATATAATATCTTTTTAAATTACACTTTTGATTTCCCCATTTCCTCAGGTTTCGTTTCCAAGTCAGGTATGAATAATATCTACATAATGCCAACACAGGACCAGACAGGTATAGGTTATGTCTATCTAGATAATAGGTCACGTCCATCAGGACAATAAGTCAGGATTGTTGGCATCGGTAGGTATCACGGCTAAGTAGGTACAAGCAAGATAGCAATATCAGTAATAAGATGACGGGTTATAAGCATGTCAAGATAGCGTATTCAATTAAATGAAATGATTACTTGCGGTAACCTCGTGCGTACAGATCATGATGAAAATACGGTTGTAACCGTTATCTAGATGCGATAAATAGTAAAACAAAAAATATGTTGGAGATAGTGCCCTCAGAGTCAATTATTGGATCACAGGCACGTGATTGCAATGATTGAGGGAGGACCTATCCCGGTAAGACAGTCTTACTCGAGATGATAGTATGCTATCTGGTTTATCTTTATCATCGTGTACTGCTTTAGGTGACCTGACATGTCACTATTACACGTTGATAGAGCCCCTAGGATTCTTGCTTGACTACCAGCAGTATGATGGCGATCATATACGTGGGAGCTGGTAGTCTATAAGCACATCCTTAAAAGGTCCCTAGTCGTAGGAGTTTCGAGACAGGGCATCGATACTCCATTAGTAGACTAGTGTATACAGTCGAGACCCCGACGAGGGGCGATGGCCGGTCTCACAAGCCACTGGTGTCAGTTGGTTCACCTAAGATGTATACAGGTGCTCATTGGATTATGAGTACACCGGACAGGACTCGCCGGGAACCTGCCAGTTGGGATTATACCAGACGTCAGATAGCAGTTCCCTGGTGACATGTGTACAGGTTAGTTCATTGACCTGGGGATCGTCATTTGTCTCGTGTGAGTTCCCACTGTACTTTGATTACTACCCTACCACGGCTCAAAGGAGTCGTGCAAACAGGTTTTAGTTGGGTACAGTCCCGAGCCACATGGAGGCAGTGAGCGGATCTTCAGGGGTTCGTCTCTCCCGGTATTGGGGGTGAGGTCGCGCTGTATCTAGGAGAGCCATTACGCAAAGCCCTCGGCCGAGGCAGGAGATTTACTGGTAGGTATTCCAGTAGTATCTCAGGGCGTTCTAGGCTACACTCCGACACGACTTGTACCGCTTTTGGGGGTCTGACTTTTACCAACCCCCTTGGCCCGACATGCGATGCTCATAGACGAACGGACCGGACTGTACGGATATTGTTACTGACAGGCTCAGTAGGGTGTCAGGATGAGTTCGCTCATCGACGTCCCTTTTGGTCAATAGCTGGTGGCCCGTCACGTATTGGCTAATACCTCTGACGTGCTAGTGGTTAAATCCACAGCAATAGTATTGACGAGTCTTTAGAGTCCACCATACTTTCAGTTACTCAAGCTTTCGGGCGAAACGCTGTAGAGGCCGTATGGAGATATGGCAGGGTCCGATCAGATACGTGCGGTATTGCACGGATCAGGATCGGACAGTTTTGTACTAGTGGCCGTATAGTTATATGGCAGCGTTCGATCAGATACGTGCGGTATTGCACGGATCAGGATCGGACGGATATTACTAGCCGGCTTTGGTTTAAGCCGGATCCTAGTATAGTACAGTGTAGATTTTGTCTCATTGCATTTGTATCCGGACGGAATACAGATGCGGGTGTGTATGCACAGTATCGGGGTTTTCCTGTAATTTATTACCGGACCAGTTTTCTGGAGTTGCCAGTTTGCATTCCGTTCCGGCCGGTTTTTCCTTTGTTCTTTCCCGGCCGGACTTTTAGGATGGAGGGTGTTATTTGCAAGTTTGCAAATAACATATTGTGGAGGTTTTATTTGTAAGATGATTAATTATGATAGCATCTTTTTGATACCATTCTTATCTTTCATCATCACTTGCTTTTTGTTGATTTGAGGTGATTAGTAGTTGATTTGAGTTTTGTTATCATTATGTTTGGCTATGGTCACCATTCTTCTTCTCCTACACTCACCTCCCTTCATGTTTATGTTTTCATATTCATTCCTCCACCAAATTCTTCTCACTTGATGAAAATGGTTGAGAGAAAGAAAAAGATGAGAGTTTTCATTCTTGAGAGTTTCATTTTTTGATCTCATTTCATGCTAGAAAAATGCAAGCACCATTTTTCTTATCTCATTTCCTCCATCATCTTCAAATGGCAACAAACCCCAAATGAGACATAGCCTCTACACTACACATTCTACAGCATATCTTGAGCATGTCGAGTTGCCGGCTTCATGTCCGAGTTGCCTCGGTATTGAGGCGGGAGCCCGTAAAAGACGCAGGCGATGTGGTGCCCTTTGCGGCGAGGAGGCGACGATATGGAGACAAGACTTTCCGCGGGAGATCGGGACGATGAAGAGAAGACCGGAGGACTCGGATCACTCGGTATACTTCTCTTCCCATCTCTTGTTAGCTAGTATAGGTTAATGGTTAACGATCCGGGTTTTTCATTGTCCGCGGTAGCGCCGGTTTCCAAGTAAGGAAAATTTTTGATTCCGCATTTTGGCCTCGGATAGACGGCCGGGGCGCTGCCGTGGCGCAACAAAATAGTCATATTAATTCCTACACTTCGATTTACCAATTAACCAAACTAGAATAGTAACCAAACTAGAATAGTTTATTATAATTTCTAGTTATAGATATAATTTACATAACGTTATAAACTGCAATTATAAAAATTGTCATTGTTAACTAATTAACGATATACTGATTATATAGATATAAACGGTATAATAATAATAAATAATACTATGATAATATATATGTAGATCTTATGTAGACTATAGCATGTAACAAGTTATAAACTTGCCTGGATATAAATTAACACGACGACGGATACTCGGAGACGCAAAACGAAGCGAGATGGAACTCGAAGGCTTGGCTAGGGTTGGAGTTAGCTCGGTCCAAGTTGGCTCGGGCTCTAGGTTGCTGCAATAAGGGTGCCCGGTGATGGGGTTCTCGTCGGTGATGGATCGGTGAAGGAGTTGAGGGTTTCGTGCCGGTGGGTAATGGTTGCAGAGGAGGTGGTTGTAGGCTTGGAGGTTGAAGGAAACGTGGGTTGATGGAGATGGTGTCGAGGGTTGTGTTCAGAGGAGATGGAGCAAGTTTCTCGGTGGGTGTTGATGTAGGCGAGATGAGGGGACCTCGATGAGGGTTTATGTTTTCAGGCGAGGTGAGGAGATGGAGTTGGGTTTCTCGGGGGGAGAAGGAGAACGAGAGGAAGAAGATGGCGGCGGTGATCTCGTGTCACGGTCTCGGGAGGAGGATGTTGGTGGTCGGAGTTAAGAAGATGACGGCGACGAAAAGGGTGAAGGCGATGGATTATAGGCGATGGAGTCTCGGTTGTTACGAGATGGAGAGGAGGAAATGATGACAATAGAGATAGGTGGTAAGATTAACTCGACGAGGGTGGTACAAGTGCTCGAGGGAGGCAGCTGCAATAGAGACGCGGGCGGTGGTGACATGGGTACTGGCCACGAAATGGAGAGAGGACGAGAGAAAGAGAGAGACGCGGGAGAGGGAAGAGAGAGAAAGATGCGAGGGAGAGGAAGAAGGGTTTGTGAGGCAAAGAGAGAGAGAAGGATAGTTTATACTATAGATTTTATGTTTAATATATATATAGTTTAATATATAACTAATAATATTTAACAAAAAATATTACAAATCTCTGATCCGTCTCAACTAAATCTCAAAGAAAATATATTGGAAATTATCTACACATACGTAACCCATTTAAACCATAAAATTAAGGGTTAAAATAATATATTCTAATCAAATATATTATACATATAATTTAAATATTATATATCTGTTATTTAAAATTCATATAGATTTAGTCAACGGATAAATATTAATAAAAGTTACTCTAGCACCATAACAGGTTTCACGTGAGGGGATCAGATCCGATAAGTACACATTCTATCCAAACCAATCACAACCAAATAATAAGTAAAAACAAAAAACTCAAAATACTAATATCGTTAAATAACATATGATCGTGCTAGGGTGTTACATTAGCGATATGCATATTATCTTAGACTAGGGCTAAAGTTCATATGTGATACTGCTTACTGTTCATGACCTATACCTTCTTGTGTTATTATTTTATAGTTCTAGTTCATATTTATTGTCCTTACCACATTGAGATATATTATTATATATTACTATATCGTGTCGCCCTGATGACCTGAGTATGCTTGCTCAGAGTGAGAAGTGGACTTAGCCCAGACCTACCCTACTTCGAGGATATTGCGGAGATCTAGACCAGCGACGCCAGTTTTATCTTTATCTTGTCATCATTTTGGTTAGTTGTTTCATTTACCGTTAAAGACTTATAACTACTGAATTCTTTCGTTTAAAAGTAGTGCTGGTATATCTTGTTATCTGTGTTTGATTACAGCTTACCATGTACTACTAGAAGCCGAAGTGTGACTACGACAGAATTATGCCTTGACCGTAGGAGTATGGCTGGCCTAGTCATCTCTCGTATTTCGTATTTTGGGAAGCGGGGCATAACAAATGGCCAAAATGAACCTGTGTCTATTGGATGATGGAGGTTCAATTGGACCAACGATATTTGTTTCCCACATCTCAAAGGGCCAAGAGGACACATTGGGATGTTGTGGATTTGCGTGCATATGAATGAAATTCGTTGGAATAGTTTAGAATATATTGTTATTAGCGTACACCGTACCATGATAGTTGGACATCAAGTAATTTTAATCCCTATATAAAGAGACCGTTGGTCACATAATAAAGTATCTAAATCTTTTTTAACATGGTATCAGGGTTAGTCCATTCTGACATTTATGGTATTTACAAGCATATTTGGCTGCAAATATTTTGTCACTTTTATTGATGATCTTTCTACAATGATATGGTTGTTTCTTTTACGTGATTGATCTGAATTGCCATAGCATTTATTAATGAAGTGGTTAATCGGTTTAATACGTCTATTAAACTCTAGGAACCGATAATGCCAAAGAATATATGAGTCGTATTTTTCAAACTCTTTGCCAATCTCGTGGGATTATTCATCAAACTTCCTGCTCATACACACCACAACAAAATGGCATTACTGAAAGAAAAAACCGCCACTTGCTTAACGTTGATTGGTCTATTATACTTAACATTCATGTCCCAAAACACCTTTGGAATTTGCCTTACTGCATGTTTTTTGATTAATCACATGACTTCCACGATTCTTCAAAACCAAATACCGTTCTCTATTTAATTTCTCGACCAAGTCCCTTTTCCTCTTCCTCCTAAAGTATTGGGTGTGTTTGCTATGTTCATAATCACCGATTAACTCGCAATAAATTGGATTGTAGACTGTTAAACATATATTTTTTGGTTATTCTAGGACTCAAAAATGTTACGTTTTCCTGCATCCTTCTACATCCACTGTCTTAGTCTCTCGTGATGTCACCTTTCTTGAGAATTAGCCTTTTACCCTCCAGCGGAAAGTCCTTCACATGTCCCGCCGCCGCCGCCACTTCCTATACCTCCAGATGACCAACCGATTCAAACCGAGTCTACTGCTATCGAAACTCTTCATCCTCTTCCTCCGATTACGCATGTCTATCATCGTCGACCGAGAGCATTGATAGATTCAACATCAGATACTGAATCTCCATCTCCATGTATACAGTTGGAAGTTGAAGAGCCCTCACCTCTCCCCCCTTCTGATGGTTTGTCCGATGGCTTACCAATTACTCTTCACAAAGGTAAACGAACATGCACTACTTCTCATTCTCTTACTTCATTTATTTCATATCATCGTCTTACTCCAGCTCTATATCAGTTTTTCTCTTCCTTTTCCGCTGATTCCTTTTCTAACTCTGTTCAGAAAGCTGTGAGTCATCTGGGTTGGCATAGGATTATGATGGAAGAGCTGTAGGCACTGAGGTCTAATCATACTTGGGATCTGGTCAGCCTCCATTCACAGAAAAAGGTGGTTGGTTGCTGGTGGTTCTTTGCTATCAAATATAATCCTGATGGCAATGTATCTCATTTGAAGGCCCGTCTTATTGCCAAAGATTATAGTCAGAAATACAGTGTCAAATATGCTGAGACTTTTCTCTAGTGGCCAAACTCACTACTATTCGTGTCTTGATCTCTCTTGCGGTTACCCGTGATTGGTCTCTACATCAGCTAGACGTCAAGAATACTTTTCTCAATGGTGATCTTTCCGAGATGGTTTATATGCAACAGCCTCCTGGTTTTGAGCATAAGGGGGAGTCTCTTGTATGTCATCTTAAAAAATCTATCTATATGCTAAAACAATCTCCTCGAGCATGGTTCGATAAATTCAGTATGGTCCTAAAAAAAATAAATTTCATAAGAAACTCTGTAGATCCATCTCTTTTTATACATAGATGGAAAGAAGGAATGATTATTCTACTTATTTATGTTGATGACATAATCATCACTAGAGATGATTCCATGGGTATATCTAAGGTCAAAACTCATTTGGCCTCACATCTTCCCACCAAAGATCTTGGTCCTTTACGGTACTTTCTTGGTATAGAGGTATCTCGAAATAAGAGATCATTATTTCTCTCACAGCTGAAGTATGCTTTCGATCTACTTAAGGAAATAGGATCTTTTGGTTGTCGCCCTGTTGATTCTCCCATGGATACAACAACAAATCTCTCTCGCGTTAGCTCACCTGATGACCGGCCACTTTCTGATCCAGGTAGGTATCGACGATTAGTTGGGAAGCTAATCTATCTCACGGTTACTCATCCCGACATATCTTTTGCAGTCAGCACAGTGAACCGGTTTATGCAGGCGCCCTTAGTTTCCTATCTTCGGCCTGTTGAACGCATTCTCCGCTATTTGAAGCGTGCACCCAGACAAGGTCTTCTCTATAAACCATGTTCTAATATGTCTCTTATAGCCTATGCTGATGCCGATTTTGCCGAATCTGTAGATGATCATCGTTCTATAAGTGGATTTTGTATTTTCTTTGCGGGGAACCTAGTTACTTGGTGAAGTAAGAAGCAACATGTTGTATGCTCGTCAGCCGAGACTGAATATAAGGTTATGGCTCATACCGTCTCAGAATTGACGTGGTTCTACACATTGCTTCGAGATCTCAGTATCAGTTCTACAACACCATCATCCTTATTCTGTGAAAATAAAGCTGCAATTCATATTTCAGAGAATCCAGTGTTTCACGAACGCACAAAACACATTGAAGTGGATTGCCACTTTATCCGGGAGAAAATTTTTGAAAAGAAAGTTAATCTCCATCATATTTCTACTCATGCACAGATTGCAGATATTTTGAGGAAAGCTCTTCCAAGACCCCGCATTCATTTACCTATTGTCCAAGCTATGTATTACTGATATCTATGCTCCGGTTTGAGGGGGAGTGTTGGATTAGTTTAGAATATATTGTTATTAAGGTATATTGTACCATGATGCTTGGGTATCAAGTAATTGTAATCCTTATATAAAGAGACCATTGGTCACATAATAAAGTATTTAAATTTTTTTCTCTTTTATCGTTTAACAAAAATAAAAGGGATTGGGATAATAAACTCACAAAAGCATTGTGGGCATATAGAACCACATATAAGACTCCTACGAAGTATACCCCATACCAATTGGTATTTGGAATGGAAGCAATACTTCCCCTTAAAATTCAAATGCCATCTTTAAAGGTTTCAATTCATGAAGGATTAACGAATGAAGAAAATACAACGTTAAGACTTGAAGATTTGAAGCTCTAGATAATAAATAGCTTAAAGCTCAACGAATCTAGAATTCTATCGAGCGACAATTATACGCTCTTATAATAAATTGGTTAGAGAATGGTCTTTTACCCAAGGTGAACTTGTCTTGGTACTACGACGTCAGTAGATTATGAATCATAATGCCGGTGAAAAGTTCGAGCTGAATTAGGGAGGCCCCTATATTATAGAAATTGTCTATGTGGGTGGTTCATATCAACTCATCAATATCTTCGGAAATAGACCGATGCCACTTATCAATGGTAGACATCTAAAAAATATTATGCTTAGAATCGCAGTTGATGATATAGCAGTGATTCGAAAGAAAAATGGAGAAAATAATTGCCACTATTTATCAAGTCGAGCACCTTGGCATCATTTCAACTCGTCTTTTTCTTGGCATCATTGTTTGCTAATACTTGAGTTAAGAAATTCTCAAGAATTATAGCTGCCTTGATATATATAGGTCAAAGGACCTCTCTTTGACCTTCTTATCAACAAATTGACGGTAAGAGATTTTGATATACATATAGATCAAAGGACCTCTCTTCAAGCTTCTTATCAACAAATCGACGATAAGAGCTTTTGATATACATTTAGGTCAAAGGACCTCTCCTTCAACTTCTTATCAATAAATCGACGATAAGAGCTTTTGATATACATATAAGTCAAAGGACCACTCTTTAAGCTTTTTATCAAAAAAATTGACGATAAGAGATTTGGTATACATATAGGTCAAAGGACCTCTTCTTCAGCTTCTTATCAATAAATCAACTATAGGAGCTTTTGATATACATATAGGTCAAAGGACCTCTCTTTAAGCTTTTTATCAAAAAAGTTGACGATAAGAGCTTTGGTATACATATAGGTCAAAGGACCTCTCCTTCAACATCTTATCAATAAATCGATGATAAGAGCTTTTGATATACATATAGGTAAAAGGACCTCTCCTTAAGCTTTTTATCAAAAAATTAATGATTGATCATTTCTTTGTGTGTGTTTAGAAAATGAATAAAATTCACAATCAAAGAATTGTTTGACCGCAATCAACTACGGTGTCGGTTGTAGATCGTTAGTGAGTGCGGATCGTCCACAGGGAAAGTGTAATCGTTCGTCTTTTGAATTAGATGAATTGAAACTTTAATGAAAAGAAAACAAACAATTCATGATTTATATTTGAAGTTCAAGAATTAGAAAATCTAGATCTAATAACAAGAAAAAGATAGAATCAAGAATTGATAGTTTGATGATTTTTCCAACCAAATATCAAGAATCGAAATGAGGCTCGTAGGAATCGATCGGATCTATGGACGTGACGCAATCTCAAGATGACGTATTCTCATCCTTCGATGGATTGATACTAGATCGATGATGATCGACGAGAATTAGGGATTTCTAGTGAAACTAGGGTTTCATCATTTATCCCTTGTTCATTCGTCGATATCATTCACATTCTAGCCTCTAGTAAATTCAAGAAATGATCGTAGATCCCTAATTTCGAGCGATCACAATCAAGAACGCATCGCAACGAAACTAGGTCATCGGTTCTTGAACTTGCTAGGGTTTACAAAACCCATAGGACTTAAGAATCGTTTTAAGATTTGTTACATCATCATTCTATTGATCGTCTCGACTCCTCGACGAGCGGAGTTTTACTCAAACATCACAACAAGAACTATAATTACAAATTGAGATCGAATCATGATGCAAGAATTTAAAGAAAGCAAGATAAAAGAATTTCACCTTTTATTTATATCAACAATTTCATTACATTCACTCAAGAACTACAAGAGGAAGAACTCGATCGTCGATTTGGCTTCGCTCGGCTCCGTGAGTCGCGGATCGGCTTGGATCACTTGCTCGATTGGAGATCGGCTCCGCTCCTAAAAGGTTGAAGGGCTTTTTTCTTGATTTGGTACTCGGGATCTTGACGTTGGATTGGAATTAGGGTTAGGGTTTCGCACAAGTCTTGTCACTAGACTTGTGGAAGAAGATGGTGTAAGAGGTTGAAGAATGAGGAACTAATGAACTATTCAAGAACAACCTCAACCCTTAGATCTAGGTTCCTATTTATAGACATCAAAACCCTAGATCTAGGATTTGAATTTTAAGTTTCCCTCCAAAAGTTTGTTGACGAGATTTGAATTTCCCTCCAAAAGTTAGTTAGAGGAGAGGCTTCTAGAAGAGGTTAGTTAGGAGCTTGATTAGCTTAATCAAGATTAGGTTGCTTAATGATCTTTGCTGATCTGGCAGTAGCTTCGAGATCCTTCTGGAATTTGAAGTATCTGAAAGGAATGTGGGCCCAGAGATAAGAATTGTGCACTGAAAATTGAGCGCTGACGTGGCAATACCACCGCGGAACCGTGGCACAAGCCGGCTCCCGCCGCGGTTCCGCGGCGCTTTGGGGGCTTCATGGCTTGTGCTCTCTGGTACATATTTGGGCTAATACTTGTGGGCTTTTATGATATGTTGAATATTGTAAATCATTGAGTTGGTGTATTTTTTATCAGCTCTTTTGGCTTTGCTCCTGCAATTTCCTGCACAATTTCTCAAGACAAGTGTTGCGCAATATAGGGATGATGCGATGCCATAAAGTACAGTCAATTTCCCTAGAAATGCCGGTTTTAAAATCTAACACATGCAATCTGATATTTAACGACTGATTTGCTAATATGTGCTATATGAATGCCGAACACTTCTAGATGAGTGCAGAAGATAGGGAAATTGCCGTGTTAAAAATGGAGTATTTTCGACTGATCAATTAACGATAAGAGCTTTTGATGTGTGTGTGTATGTCAAAGGACCTCTCTCTTTTAGCTTCTTATCAACCAACCGATGGTAAGAACTTTCGTATACAAGTCAAAAAACTTTATATTTGGCCACTTACAGAGCGCAGACCTGGCATGGTTGCTATTCATTGGGCTTAATGCCTTAGCATTACTGTAGCTCATCATTTTCTTGGCATTTTGGTTTGACAACGCTTGAGCCAAGAAATCCTCAAGCATAACCAACGCCTTAATATATAAGTCAAAAGGGGTTTAATATCTAAAATTAGAGCTCAGATCATATAAAAGGGCCGTCAAAGTTCTTCAAAGTTGACTCTACCGGACCCTATATCTATATACACATAAACACAACTAGAATTGAAGGTTGTACTATTGGCTGTAGTGCCCTCAAGTCAATTATTGGATCACAGGCACGTGATTGTAATGATTGAGGGAGGACCTATACCGGTAGAATAGTCTTACTCGAGATGATAGTATGCTATCTGATTTGTATTTATCATCGTGTACATGCTTCAGGTGACATTACAGATCACTATTACACGTTGATAGAGCCCATAGGATTCTTTCTTGACTACCAGCAGTATGATGGCGATCATATACGTGAGAGTTGGGTGGTCTATAAGCACATCCTTAAAGTGTCCCTAGTCGTAGAAGTTTCGAGACTGGGCATCGATACTCCAATAGTAGACGAGTGTATACGGATCGAGACCCCGACGAGGGGCGGTGGCCGGTCTCACACGTCATTGGTGTTAGTTGGTTCACCTAAGATGTATACAGGTGCTCGTTGGGTTATGAGTACACCGGATGGAATCGCCGGGAACATGCTAGTTGGTATTATACCTATTGTCAGATAGCAGTTCCCAGGTGACATGTGTACAGGTTAGTCTATCGATCTGAGATCGTCATTTGTCTCGTGTGAGTTCCCACTGTGCTTTGATTACTACCCTACCACGACTCAGAGGAGTCGTGCAAACAGGTTTTAGTTGGGTACAGTCCCGAGCCACATGGAGGCAGTGAGCGGATCGTCAGGGGATTCGTCTCTCCCGGTATATTGGGGGTTGAGGTCGCGGAGTGTACGGATGGCCATCACCAGAAATTCTCTGCCGGGGTAGACGAGAATTACCGATTTAGGATCGATAGTTTCTCAGTTGGTGATAAGTTTCATGCCGACACTAAATGTCGCGTTATCAGGGGGTCTGACTTTATCCACCCCCTAGGCTTGACATGCGACACTCATAGACTAACGAACCGGACCGTTGCTGTGCTATTAGCCATTCTCCCCCTTTCTATGGATATTGTCACTGTCAGGCTCAGTAGGGTTTTAGGATGAGTTCACCCGACGGCCTCCCTTTCGATCAATACCTGGGTAGTCGTTACGTACAGCTAGTGCCACTGACATGCTTGTGGTTAAACCCACTGCCAGCATATTGACGAGTCTTTAGAGTCCCACACAGAGGGTTTCCCTGGTTCGGGCAAAACGTTGTAGAGACCGTATGGTTTTATGGCAGGGTTCGATCATATATGTGCACTCGTGCACGGATCTTGATCGGACGGATCATGCTAGTGGGCTTTGGTTTAAGCCGGATCCTAGTACTAGATTGTTGGATTATTTTCGTCTCATTGTATTCGTATTCAGTCGGAATACGGATGCAGGTATGTATATACAGATGAGGGGTATTCTCGTAATCCGTTATAAGATTACTTTTGAAGATGCCATTTCTTTTTATAGTATTAAACATTTAGGGTTTTGTTAAATGTTTAATATTTTGTGAGGTGTAAAGTGTGAGGCCAAGTTTTGGCATGGTGCATTTATTGTGACATGCTTTATTGTTTATGATTTGTGAGATATTTGTGAGGGTTTTGTGGTAGATATTTTTTGATGTTATTTCTTTTGTTTTTCTACACAAAATACCACACAATATCATCACAACAAAGAGAGGGGCAGCCACCTCTTCTTTCTAGAGTTGCCTTTTCTTTTTGACTAAGTATTGAGCTCACACTTCATACTCCAATGGCTTTTTCTTCAACCTCCATCCATACCCTCTCATGTGTTGAGAATCCATAGATGCATTGAGACAAAATGATCACACACTCTCTCTACTTCATCTTGTGCATCTAGGTTAGAAAACTGGATGCCCGAGTTGCTTCGGTTTTGAAGCGAGATCCCGTATTAAGAATCCTCAACGTGGATCGTCTTCGACGAGGGAGACCGGAGAGCGAACTTATTCGGGGCAGCCGCGAGGAGCTTGGGAAGAGGTTGAAGACCGAAGGACACAGATCGATCGGTATAATCTCTTAAGCTCCTTTTACAGTTTACTAGTATAGGGTTAATGGTTTGATCCGGAAATCGGGTTACGTTAGCGCCAAGTTTTAAAAGTTTTTGTTCCGCATTTGGCCATGGAATGATGGCTGGGGCGCTGGCGTAGCCCTACATATACAAATAACAACCTTTGGTTCCATATTCTTCGGATTTTGGATCTGGCTGGTGATAAACCGAGCGCAATCTTAGGAGGTGACTCATTATGATTTATTACCAGTCGCCACGGATATGCTTACAAAGTAAGCAAGACCTAGCATAAGACTGAGATTGATCCCAAAAGAAACTCGCAAAAAAACTTTATCAAACAGGTCCCGCGATAACATATCCACATTGCATAGCACCGAGATGAGACCGAGATTGATCCCAAAAGGAAACTCACCAAAGTCTTACCTCAATGGTCCCGCAATACTATCCATGCTACAGATAAGACTAAATGGAAGTACCTGATATTATCTGAGAGTTGTCCTAAGGACACTCATCAAAGGATTCTCATACAGGTCACATAGCAATATAAAATATCACGGATAAGCTAAAAGTATTACCGTAGATAAATCTGAATTTAAAAGACTTATCTTGTGCGTCCCGCGGTAATATAAAATAGACGGATGGCCTGAAACATGAATACTATATATATTCGGCACCGTCCTCATACATATAAATAGGTCAAAACCCAAACAAATAATGGTTTTTGCCCAAACTTTCGGATTTCGGATCCGACTTGAGATAAATCAGGCATGCTCTATTGAGGTGGCTTATTATGATTTATCACCAGTCACTTTAAATATACTTACAAAGTAAATAAGACCTAAGATAAGACTGAGATTGATCTCAAAAGGAAACTCACCAAAAAGTTCCGTCTCACAACTCCCACAGTAAAATAATTGTTAGGAATATGTATGCCCTAGAGGCCATTATTGTATGATATAGTGGATGCTTGGACATATATAGAGAGAACTTTCTTGCTCAACATGATAGTATGCAATCTGGTTGTCTTTATCGTAACATGTTCTCTGGTATTATTATATCGTCTCTCATATTCATGTTGATAAAGCCCTTAGGATGTTGGTTTGACTACCAGGACTATGATGCGGATCATACTACAGGGACCTGGGTAGTCCACAAGTACATCCTTCAATTGTTCCTAGTCGAGAGAATATCGAGACAGGGCATCGATATTCCAGAGTAGACTAGTGTGTACTTTCTTGACCCTGTATGGGGCGATGGTTGATCCCATATCCATTGGTGTTTGACATCAAAGAATGTACACAGGTGCTCATTAGAGAATGGGTACACTGAACAGGACTCGCCGAGAACTTCTGGATGGTAATATACCTATCGTTAGATAGCAGTTCTCTGGTGACACTGGTACAGATTAGTCTGTAAACCCGAGATAATCATAGATTCTTGTGTGGTTCCAACTATGCTTTGATTTCCTTCTTACCATGGCTCAAAGAAGTCATGCAAACAGGTGGATTTTGGCTACAGTCCCGAGTTACATGGAGACAATGAGTGATAGGAGGGGTTTCTTCTCTCCCGGTATAGAGAGTTAATGTTGCGCTATGCTCGATTGGCTATAACAGGAAGTCCCTGGCCAGGGCTGTTGATGAGATTTCCTGGTAAGTGTTATCAGTAGTTTCTCGTACCGTTATAGGCTACACATCGGCATGACTTATCAAGTTATTGGAGTCTGACGATTCCACCCCAGACTCGATATGCGACATATCAGATGAAGAGACCTGACTATACGGAAGGTGTTACTTATAGGCTTCATAGGAGTTTGGACAAGCATGCTTGTTGATCTTCTAATCGCTCAATACATGGGTAGCCGTTACGTCCAGCTAGTAGCGCTGACGGCTTGTGGGTAACTGATGTGATCATTACCTACTGTTGGCGTATTGACGAGTCTTTAGAGTCTCACACAGAAGTTTCCTAGTTCAAGCGAAACGAAATAGGGCATATATGTTGATATGTGCGGGGGACTGATTAAATACGAGTATGTGATACCGTATTCTAATATGGCAGTTATTTGTTATCGGTTAGGTTATATGTGATATGACCGGATTATTGAATCAAGTGTTGATTTGATAATGTGATATACAGATAAATGATATTATTCGGTTATATGTGATATAACCGGATTATTAAATCAAGTGTTGATTTAATAATTTGATATATATTATATTTGATATAATTATATATTAACTAATATTATTAGCTCACTAATTATTTTCTTCATAATATATATATATGATATATATATATATATATATTATATGAAGCATGGTAGGATTTTCTATTTTGTGAAAATAGAAAATGAGGTGGAAAATGGGGAGACTTTTTATGGAATGGGTGAAGCATGGCTTGCTTATTTATTTAATCGTTTGTAAAGCATGGTTGCATTTTATTATTGCAAGAAATTCGATGCTTCAATAAGTGAACCATTCTTCATTCTTTTCTTGAGTTGCTTGAGCTCATTTGATGAGTACTTCTTTTTAGCTCTCTCCATCTTCATCAACCTCCATCTCCAAGCTCAATCCATCACATGAGTTATGAAACCTTGAGCTTGTGAGAACCCTAGTGAGAAAACAACATCTCTACTTCACCATCCTACACTAGATTAGCGCTTTGGTGTAGTGTGTTTCCTTCACTAAAGAGTTTAGTGAAGAGGTAGCTTGGATTAGCGGAGCTTCGGGCGGATCATCTTCGGCACGAAGATTGCAAAAGAAGCTCGATCTAACTTCAAGTGGAGCCTAGTGGAGTCACATGGACTACTACATAGAGCTTGAGAAGAGAAGGACACGGTCTACAAAGGTTGTAACCACCTTTCTCATAGTATAGTTTTGTTATATCATGCTTAAACCCTAATCAATTAGTATAAGATCTTAGTTAGTGTTGATTAGCACCCCGAAATTTTTTAAATGCATGCTTGATGCTAGTAAAACCCAGTGGCGGTGCTAACAAACACTTTCATGGTATCATAGCCAAAGCTAGAAGATTATACGATGTAGTTAGAATTACGAGAACGAAACAACTCCGAAACCGAAACCCAAAACATCAAGTTTCTGTCGATTTCAAAATGGTGTTCTGGTGTGTTAGGTTTAGGGTTTCGTGTTTATGTTTGATTAGCCCAGTTTGCATGTGGTGTTGACAATTCTATAAGGGATATTCGGAGGGTTTCGTAGTCGTAATTTTTACATCGTTTCAGGTTTAAGTTTGATATGTGATACAGTAGTTGGAATCCACATTAAATTAGTTTTTTGAAATCTAGTTTGTTTGTAAATCTAGCATGTTAGTCTCTATTGATCGATTGCTACGAAGTTTCGATTCAGATCGAAACTCCGTCGCAATCGCGTATCGTACGCGAATACTCGCCAGATAACTTTACTAGGTAGCCACGCCCCATAGCCCCGACCAAGTGACTGTAAGAGAACCCCGTTGCCAAAAAGCATCCACTCGGGTGCTCGCGGCCACGGTATTCCGCCTAAATGCACTTCGTCGATGGCATCGAGGGTGCGGCCATCTACTAAAGTTCCCGGCGAGTATTCGATCGGGTAGTCGGGAATCATGTTGAATTACCCGACTAAATTATTGAAAAGAGTTTTCACTATGAGACTAAAATGCGGGGTTTATAGGGTTAGGCATGAAATCCGGAATATGAGATATTCCGGGTTTATGATGTCTAAGGAAATGCGGATTCTAATTATTATAGTTTTTCATTTCTTTTCTGCGACTGTAAGTGTAATATGTGGGGTATCCCAAATCTCGTTGCTATATGTCAACGGAATTTGGGATACGCATATTTACTTACGTTGATGACATGTGATATTATGTGTTGCTATGATATGTTATATTGGATCGTCGTGAATAAATAGCCGGGGTTTTTGCATGAGATGAGAGTTTTTCAATTTTCATTCATGTAAAAAATGTATGTAATATTCTTTTACTGGGACACTTTCAGGTTGAGGATGATGTCACCATTGATGTATATTATTTACTTTTCCGCATTAGGATAGACCCAAGGCGAGGAGAACAAGTAACCGGGTTCTGGAGTCCAGTGGGTGTAACAACCCTAAATTTCTGTACTAACTTTCTATACAATTTTTTTCAAAAATACAGAAATGGGTACTTTTGCCTGAGAACAAGTTATAAGTTTGTTTTGTTTTTTTAATAGAAAGAAAGGGCTTGTAGCTCATTAGTAAGACCTTACACTGCTGAACCAAAGCACCAGAGTTCAAATCCCATCCCCCATATTATTTTTAATATTGATTTCTTTTTAAATTTTTAGAATCCCAAGAGTCTACACGTGCTAAATCCGTAAAACCACTAAAAACAAACTACCCCACTATGCTAACCAGACGACGACGGACCTTCGACGGTGAGCCCCGGCCCGACTCGGGCCGGCGAGGCCGGGTTGACTCGGCTGAATCCGAGTTGACCCTTCATGAAACTTGTGTCTCTCTGCCTTCTTAACTCCCCTGTATACTTTAAATTTCCTGCACATGAACAGAACTCTTTAAAACCCTATTAAACCATATTTTTAATACAATTTTTAATACATTTTTAATACAACTTTTCAGCTACCCTAACCTTAGTTTTACCCTATAAATACCACCCCTAAACACATACCCCTCACACACAATTAAATACCCTATATTATGAAATAGGTTTATCTCACTAGAAATGTCACATATATAAAATATACATCTATGAAAACTCTAAAACGATAATTAAAATACTTGAGGTATAATTTGAAAACTATACAAAATTATTTTTACATAAAACCCCCTTAAGTTCTATAAATTACCCTAAGGACCCTAATAAACATAGATTTAAGCGGGACCGGTCTCTTGAGCCTCAGGGAGCCGGAGATATGGGTGTTTGCCTATTTAAGGTAGATAACTTAACAAACGGTGTTATCAACACGGTAATCGTCTTTGAAAAAGACACAAATCCTGCCACCCATATGCAGCGATTACCGATAACATCAAAACTTAATTCAGAACTTCAATTTCTTTCTAATTGTTTGACTCAGACAGAGTCTCATTGTAATTAATCTGACTTGAATATGATTCAAGTACAATCTACAATACTACAATTCAATATGAATTCATGAATCCATATAATCAATATGTTCAATCTATTCAATCTATATTGACTGAACCGAACCATGGATATACTTTCATCTACATGATTCTCCAGTTACATCCATGATTCTCTAGTTATATCCATTTACTGATATCATGGTTTCGGCAAGTCATCCAATTATATAATCTATATTTCAAAACAATACAAGTTGCAATACAATATAAATAATACAATCAAGACATCACGAGGTTTAAGGGGTAGATTGGTACGGAAGGTGTTAAAAGTGGCACGAGACTGCAAGATTTAAGACACCTAACCTGAATATAATCGCCGTTGTTCCGGGCATTCTAACGGAGCTTTGTACTTCCAGTTGCCTTTAGTCTCTGGCATATAGAGACTCCTCTCGTATACACTGGCATCCTTCTGTACCAAAATACAAACAACAACGTTAATACTAAATACAAAATTATAACAACATAATACAACTTTAAAAGTTACTCCCTCTCTCTCTCTGTCTATTCTACTTCTCCCTTATTTTTGGGACTTACCGAGCGATTGTTCGCTGATGACATTCATTCTCTTTCTTCTTTGGAATGTTGTCAGGTGGATCGGACGCACTAGAGCATGAGACCATTCAGGAGCATTCGGAGCAGGCCCTTGAGCAGTACACCAAAGACCCAGAACTGTAGCCACTTGTACCTATTTCATTTCAGTACTTTCCATTTTTGTTATGCCACTGTTTAGGCATTGTTTTCAGCTACCCTAACCTTAGTTTTATCCTATAAATACCACCCCTAAACACACACCCCTCACACACAATTCTGTCCAAACTCTCAAGAAAACTCTATAGAAATTTTGTGTACAAGTGGAGTTAGCAAAGGGCGAAACTCCGGCGAACTTCCGACGGCGATACGAGCAGTTTCCAGGGACGAAACGACGCACCGGCGATTCCCCTCTCTAACTCTATCCTCCCTCTTTCTTTTTAGCCAGTAAGTCCCACCTCTCTCTTCTCTATTCCATTCTAAAAATTTGTAAAACTAAAACCCGACGGATGCGGAGTTAAATCCGACTTCCGATTCGGTTTCCCTTATAAAGTTCAATTTTCCTTAACACAACTATATTAAACTCTTACATCTTGACTATTAATCAGTAAAAAAACATGTTGAATAAGTTTCATAGCAAAATATTTCATTTTGTAACTTTTACCGCTCTTTTTCAGTAAAATACCATGCAGTATAGTTTCGACTTTAGAACATCATAAATCTTGCTATAGCTTTAGATAGATCACGAGGTAATGACCTACCTTTTCACAACACTCATATGCAACATAGCACAATACCTTTTGGGAAATATAGATTCGGAAAATACCGTTTTACACAAATCTACCTTTTACTATTAAAACCGTTTTTTATAAGATTACGTATTTTTACAAATGTTTGCAAAGCGCCGCTACAACCCATTTTGGGGGAACCCGACTGGGATGATGCGGATTATCGCACATCCCTGGGCTTAGTAGTGCGAGATTCAGACCTCCGCAAGGAGCATTCGGTCTCGAGAGATTTAAAATACAAATATCTTAAGAAAATGAGATTTCTAGAAAATAATAAATTAAAAATTATTTTTATAAATATATAAATATATATGTATTATCAAAATATCTATTTTTTTATAATATCAATAATCAAACTTTTCCAAGTCAAAAGAATCACTTTACACGAAAATACCATAAAATTCCATACAAGTTCAATATTACAATTAAATACCCTATATTATGAAATAGGTTTATCTCACTAGAAATGTCATATATATAAAATATACATCTATGAAAACTCTAAAGACAATAATTAAAATACTTGAGGTGTAATTTGAAAACTATACAAAATTATTTTTACATAAAACCCCTCAAGTTCTATAAATTACCCTTAGGACCCTAGTAAACATAGGTTTAAGCGGGACCAGTCTCTTGAGCCTCAGGGAGCCGGAGATATGGGTGCTTGCCTATTTAAGGTAGATAACTTAACAAACGGTGTTATCAACACGGTAATCATCTTTGAAAAAGACACAAATCATGTCGCCCATATGCAGCGGTTACCGATAACATCAAAACTTAATTCAGAACATCAATTTCTTTCTAATTGTTTGACTCAGACCGAGTCTCATTGTAATTAATCTGACTTGAATATGATTCAAGTACAATCTACAATACTACAATTCAATATGAATCCATATAATCAATCTGTTCAATCTATTCAATCTGTATTGACTGAACCGAACCATGGATATACTTCCATCTACATGATTCTCCAGTTACATCCATGATTCTCTAGTTATATCCATTTACTGATATCATGGTTTCGGCAAGTCATCCAATTATATAATCTATATTACAAAACAATACAAGTTGCAATACAATATAAACAATACAATCAAGATATCGCGGGGTTTAAGGGGTAGATTGGTACGGGAGGTGTTAAAAGTGGCACAAGACTGCAAGATTTAAGACACCTAACCTGAATACAATCGCCGTTGTTCTGGGAATTCTAACGAAGCCTTGTACTTCCAGTTGCCTTTAGTCTCTGGCATATAGAGACTCCTCTCGTATACACTGGCATTCTTCTGTACCAAGATACAAACAACAGCTTAATACTAAATACAGCATTATAACAACATAATACAACTTTAAAAGTTACACTCTCACTCTCTCTCTGTGTGTCTATTCTACTTCTCCCTTATCTTTGGGACTTACCGAGCGATTGTTCGCTGACGACATTCCTTCTCTTTCTTCTTTGGAATGTTGTCAGGTGGATCGGACGCACTAGAGCACGAGACCATTCAGGAGCATTCGGAGCAGGCCCTTGAGCAGTACACCAAAGACCCAGAACTGTAGCCACTTGTACCTATTTCATTTCAGTACTTTCCATTTTTGTTATACCATTGCTTAGGCATTGTTTTCATTCAGATGTATTTACTTTTCCATGTATTGTAAAAAAATGTGAATAAATAAAGTTGTTGTTCATTTATATCTTTTGTCTCTTGTGCATTTCATTTATATTGTTTAGTTACGCTTAGCGTATTTACTTCAGAGTAAATGCGTAGCGGCCTCGTCGCGTCCTCTGCCCGTATACTGGGAAGCGGGGCGTGACAGGTTTTGTTGGCGGCCCATGCAGGTCACAGCTGTATGGAACACTACCATGCAGTTTTGTTCTGCGTGAACAGCCTAAGCAATATAACACAAGAACCAGCAACTGAAAACATTGTTTACAATCCTTGAATCTTATCATTTCATTGTTTCCCCCAATCAGAGCAAAGCTCTGTTTGAATTTCAAAAATTCAAAAATTGAAGCAACGCTTCAGATCCTCTGCGCTGCGCGCAGGGCGCCACGTGTCAAAATCAGGCACGCCAGCGCAGAGAGCGTAGCGCCCGAGGCAGCGCGCCCAATCAGAGCAAGGCTCTATTTAAAACAAAATTAAAGGAAGAAACGCTTCAGTTGCGCAAGCACTGCGCTGCGCGACACGTGTCAGCGCAGTGGCGCAAGCGCAGTTGCGTTGCGCTGTGCGCTGCGCGACACGTGTCAGCGCAGTTGCACTAGCCCAGTTGCGTTGCGATGTGCGCTGCGCGACACGTGGCAGCGCAGTTGCGCAAGCGCAGTTGCGTTGCGCTGTGCGCTGCGCGACACGTGGCAGCGCAGTTGCGTTGCGCTGCGTGACACGTGTCAAGCGCTGGGGCGTTTGCGCCAAACAGAATTAAAATTCTAGTAAGATCTTTCTGTTCTTATTAAAACAAGAAGATTGTCTTCTGTAAAACAGAAGCCCTTGGATCAAAGATCCAACGGTGGGGAAAATTCCCCAAATCACTCAGAGAATGATCTCTTTAACAAACTTAACAAATTTATGGGCACTATATAAAGACCCCTAGAACCCAATTCAAAAGAAGATCAACATCGAGAACATCAAGAACTTCACAGAGAGAACTTTGAAGGATTGTGAGAAGAATTCAAAAACAAAAAAGGTAAAAAAAACCTTTATTCAAGAAGAACTTCTTCTGAATAGATCATTGATCTAAGAACAAGATCAATGATCTTCAATAAAAACTAAATAATAATAGTGCCTTGCACTTTTTTATGAACCATTGGTTCTGGAATCTTAAAGATTCCTCTCTTAAATCCAAAATTGGATTAAGTCATTAAAACAGTGCCTTGCACTTGCAAATCTGCACTGTTGCGCTCTTGGGTTAGCGCAAGCCACCAGAGAGCGCCACGTGTCAGCTCCAAGACCACTTGCGCTGTGCGCTTTTAAAATAGAGCATTGCTCTTTAAAGTTGGCGCAAATTACCAGAGTGCGCCATGTGTCAGCAGCGCAACAGCGCAGCGCACTGCGCTTGCGTAACACGTGTCACCATCACAAGCGCTTACGCTCAATAATTGGCACAAAGCGCCTGACAAGCCACTGTCAAGTAATTAATGCACTGCATTATTGAAAAGAAGGGCCGAGCCCAATTAAAAAAGGCCTAACAGGCCTAATAAAATGCAATGCATTATTTTTAAAAGGGCAGAGCCCAAACCAAAACAGATGCTCTGCATCACTTATAAAGGGACTGAGCCCAAGTCAAAAAGGCCTAGCAGGCCAGAATATTTCTCAACTGGACCAAAGATAAATAAAAAGGTTGAACATATTCTCAACTGGACTTAGCCCAATCATGGTCGTAAGTCCTCAAATTAAATTGACTGAGCAAGACTGCTCTCCTAAATCAATTTACACCCGGTTCAAGGGTACATCTCCGAACTCCTCTGACACCTATCGTTGTAATCCTTCAACGACGTCAGAGAGGTGACGAGTCCCGACAACCACACATCGATACGGACTGCGGGGTCCCTAAACTCGTGGACCGAAACGTTCTTAAACTAATATTCGTCCCGAAATGGGAATGTTGGACCGAAACGTGCTTAAACTAATATTCGTCCCAAAATGGGAATGTTGGACCGAAATGTCCTTAAACTAATGCTCGTCCCCAAATGGGAATGATGGACCCCTACGTCCCTAAACTGGAACATGCACCACCATGTCCCTAAACTGGAAATCGACCGCAATGTCATTAAACTAAACAATAGAGCCAATTGCTCTCTTGTCGGATCCAAACGATCCCGTTAAGTTGATCTTAGTCTGGAGATTAGGCTAACGTATCCTTAACAAAAGTTTAAGTTGATCTTAGCCTTAAATAGGGCTAACGTATCCTTAAACCAAAATCCCAAACCCAAATCTAAGAAAATACGGATTTGGACTAATCCACGTCCTACGGGCGACGACATAAATTAGTCTCCGTATACAATCCACGGGCAACCACAAACAAAACAAACACACATAACACGAAATGAAATTCTGGAGAAGGAGAAAGTGGTTACCGCGATGCGGTAGCGTAATTAACTGCAGGGGCTTGCGCCTGCCGGGAAGAGCGTCCCCACAATCAAAAACCCCTCTAGCGAGGGGGAATCTGACGAAGTCTGCTATATCGGCCGCATCCGTCTAAACCTCCGATACACGGTGCCATAAATCAACTTGGCATCTTCGGAGAGGTAGAAGGATAAAACCAAATAGCATCTGCCCCGAATCTCAGGCAAGGCGTCTTTACGTCGTCCGCGCCGCCATTCGGAGGGGAACAGATTCTGGCACGCCCGGTGGGACCTTTTCCTCTTTCCACTCCACACTTCGTGTGTCGTCTTCACGAACGAATCGCGGTTTGTTAATGGTTGCCTTTGGGTTGCAAGTTACTAAGATTTGGTCTTTTGCCTGGCGCAGAAATCAAGCATCAATGGCCTCCAATCGCTCAAACTGCTCGACGTGCCAATGCAACCGACGCTCCACCTCACCTGGAAGTGTAGCATATGGGCCTCAAGCGGCCTCCATCCTTGCCATCCCAGTAGAACAGGTGACCCAGGCCACCACCGGTCTATTTTTCGGGACCATGCTCCCGCCTGCAAGCTTCACCACGCCAGTGCCCGCATCAGAAGCGAACAAGAAGTCGGTTTTTGATCAGCTCACCGCTACAACGGCCCCTTTCAACGGGTCGTCCAACATCAAACCGGCAGCCTCTGTCTTTGCCAGGCTGAGCCAGATCCCTGATGGGCCCTCCAAGAAGCCCATGAACCCTGAGATGGTCATCCCGAAGAAGACAGCCACCCCTACTCCTGAAGTCGTCAAGGCGACTTCTCCTGTTAAAGAGTCAGTCTTTTCGAGGCTGACTATTCCGGCTCCTGCTCCTACTCGAGAATCTGTCTTTGACAGATTGAACATCGCCACTCAAAGGACAACATCAGTCTTTAAGAGGCTGACGCCAGCAGCACCTCATTCAGACAGGGGGAAAGAAGAAGCTGTCTCTGTCGCCGAGCCAGCCCCAACGGCTCGTCATGCTCGACGTCGCCACTGGCGCCGAGTAAGGAAGGCCGGGGGCAACTCCCCATCAGGGCTAACTCCACCTGCTCCAGTGGTGGAAGTTAATGCTGTTGTTCCAACTGGGAACAGCTTTGAACTACTAAGGAGGGTACGCAAGAACTCTCCGACTGCCACACTGAAAAGATCTCCTCCACCTGCGGAGAGAGTTACAGAAACTCAGCTGGAGCACCCCCCTCAACGGCTTTCCTCCAAGATTTATAAGGTCTGGCGGAGAGTTCAAGACTCGGTAATCGACCAAGATCACTCTCGCCGGCAGAAAAGGGCGAAAGTGCAAGAAGAAAAGAACCGTCCGGACAAACAGCAAAGGACGACCACCACCAGGGTGCCTGCTACAATGGCCCCCTCAACTTCAATGGCCTATAAGAGAAGGAGGCCAGAAAAAATTCCCACGCCCGCGGCCAATGCCAAGGGCGGCGAGCCCAAATGCCCTAAGTCCGGGGGCATGGTGGTTCATACCGTCTACATGGCGTCTGGTAAAGAGGACAGTCGTGCATCTACAGGTCATAGACCGCTTACACGGTTAGTGACCAAAGCTCAGGAGCAACAGCAAAAGCTCTAGGAGATTATGAACGCGATGGCTGCACTCACTGGGCCAAAAGAAAGCCCTGAAACGTCCTCGGATGAACGCCAGGAGCAAGAAACTGACGCTGAATTCCTTCGTCGGATACTGGAGAAGAAGGATAAAGAGGCTGCTGAACAAGCAGCCAACATAAAGCGAATGGCCCTTCTGTTCCAAGACATGGTGAGAATGATGATCCAACAAGATCCTCCATCTGAAGATCCCCCAATCGTCCTTGAAGACGATAGGGGAGAAACGTCAAATCCTCCACCGGCTCTGTCAACAGCCAAGGAGGAGACAATCTCCAAAGCTGACTTGGACGAATATATAGCCCAACAGATACGGGTTCATCATGCAACTGAGGCAGTCGGTCAGGTCGTAAAAACAGGGCGACCATATCCGAGCTGGTATGATCAAATCAAGTACCCGCCGGGCTATACAATACCGAAATTTCATGTCTACAAGGGGACGGGCAATCCCCACCAGCATGTTGCCCAGTTCAGGGCGCTTTGCGGCAACACTGGCGGTGATGATAAATTGTTACTTCGCCAGTTCGTTGGTAGCTTATCGGATACAGCATTCGAGTGGTACTCCGAGCTCCCAAACGACTCTATCAAGACCTTCGCGGAGATGGAACTGCTGTTTACTCAGCGTTTCGCAAGCGCCGGCGAACGCACCGCGATGACGGCATTGATTAATTCCAGGGTGAAGCCAGGCGATACATGGGTCCAATACGCGATACGGTGGCGGAACTTATGGTCAAAATGCGAGCAACGCATCGAAGAGGCTCCTGCGGTAGGCATGTTTGCCCTCGATCCGCAAGCAACCATATCGCAATTCATGATGTTCTTCAAGCCGACTACCTTCCAGGCCCTGATCGACAAGCTAGTGCAAATGGATCAGATGGGCCATAGACCTCCCCCTCCAAAGCCAGACTCTCAAAATGAAAAGGGGAAGGGGAAAGCGATCGTTGTCGCTAATGCTCAACAACAGCCGAGCAACTCGAAGCCGGTTGTCCGTCAAAATAATATGCGTCCGCACGTACCCCTTAAGGAGAGGCTAGGACGTCCGTACTCGTTTTCCTGAGATAAAACGAGAAGATTATTCGAGCTGGCGTTGCGCAACCGACTCATAAATCTGCCAGATCCAAAACGTCCGTCGCAGTCAAATGATGTCAATGAGCCCAACTACTGTCCCTATCATCAAGTACTGGGTCATCCGATCGAAAATTGCTACGTCTTCAAAAATTGGATTGAAGACCAGTACCAACAGGGCAAGTTCGCGTTGTCCGACAGATGGAAGGTGAATCCGCCGCAGCCTCACACCCCTAAAAGAATGAATACGCCGGGGGAAACATGCTCCCTCGTTGAAGAAGCACCATGGGAGGTCGTACTATCAGCTAAAATAAAGAGGATGCTGAACGATCTTCAAACATGCCCAGCGATCATGTGGAAGAACCAGTTGGAACCTCAGATCATTGAAGGGATGTTGAAGCCGCGTCCAACTCCAAAGACCGATGGTGGTGGCCCAAGCACTCACAACCAGCCGTCAAAATCTTCAAAGAAGAAGAAAAAGAAATCCAAAAAACCCATGATGCCTGACGACAAGCGCACGGACTTACAAAAACAAATTGACGCGCTGGAGGAATACAACCAGAAAGCACGGACTCCCATTACGCTCCAAGAGTTCCTCAACCACGTCTTTCAAGAGGAAGATGAGGGAGACAGTTCGTCGGATGAATCCGAGGAATACGTGGCGAGCTGCCATATGATCTCCCATTCGTTTACAGACGATGAGGAAACTCCTTACATTGAAAAGCTGGGGGCAGATCCTGAACCGGAAATTCTGGGGCCATCGGATGAAACAATTGACGCATTCTTCAATGAAGCTCTGTTGAAAAGTAAAGCTGATCGGGAACGCGAGACGGCTATATTTGAAAGGGCCAAGCGCCAGCGACTTGACGAAAGAGCTAAGACACTCCGGCTGGAGCAAAGTACATCCGCCGCAGATAGAAGCAAATTCAAGACGAGGAAAAGGTTTGCTAAGGCCATATCAATGGGTATCAAGTTACCATCCTCCGAAGGAAGCATTACTGGTGAAGTGAAAATGCACCCTCCTACTGCTTGTATCATCGGAAGATTTCGTACCCCACTGAAGAGTGCAAAGCTTTCAATAGATGGTGGCAAGGATATGTTGCTCACCGACAACATTTTAAGCGGGAAAAGCGCAAAACTCATCGGGAGTGGAAAAATACGACCGAGGGGCTTAACAGAACTACCAACAATTGTCGCATTGTTAGCGCCGGGGAAGCGCAAGTTCTTACATTCGGGAGCGACTCTGACGAGGAAATGGAGCTTGGCCCTCTCTTTAAAGAGTCCACGTCGGGAAAAGAGGAAGAGCCGAAGGCCTGCGAAAATATCCGGCTGCGTAATCGTACGCTACCTGAAAAGAATCTTGCACCCTCAAATAAAAAAGATAAGGGAAAAGAGAAGGTCTCTGAGGATATCGTCCTGGATGACCAAGTTGTGGAAGAGCTAATCGCCAAGGACCCGCCAAAGAGAAATAAGGTGGACTACAACGTTCTGGCACACTTGAGGAAGCTACCCTCGCAGCTCAGCATTCTTGACGCCCTTCTACTATCAAAAGAGGCAAGGGATTCATTAATTAAGGCACTACAGGAGCCGGAACAATTCCAAGCTTTCCTGGCCGAAGAAAAGATGAAGGATGAATTGGAGGAAGTGCACACGGCCGATGTCACTTTTGGCGATGAAGACCTTCTCCTTGGAACGTGCGAACACAATCGCCCCCTTTATGTCTCAGGATACTGCCACGATATAAAGATAGGAAAAATCCTGGTCGACAATGGATCCTCCGTTAATCTCCTCAATATGCGGGTGTTAAAAAAAATCTGCATGAGCGTCCAGCACCTCGCTCGGGACAAGATCACCATCTCCGGGTTCGACTCTCAATCATCATGGACTCTCGGGTCTGTGATACTGACGCTACGCTTTGGGCTACTCGTCACGGACATTAAGTTCCACGTCATAGACGCCAAGACATGCTACAATGCTCTGCTCGGCCGACCATGGTTACACGAGTATAATATCATCCCTTCTACACAACATCAGTGTATGAAATATTTTAAGGATGGTCTCGAGTATACCGTGACGGGAGAAATGAACCCGTTCTCCGTGAACGAGGTCCGCAAATATGAAGATGCCAAATACTTCTTACCGGATTTTGAAGACACGGAGAGGTGTCACAAGCCGGAGAACAAGGCTAACGCCACCATCCCTGTCTTCGGGAGTGATACCGAGGAGGAAGAGGAGATAGTTTATTCGGGTCTGCCCCAATACAACAAGCCGAGACCGCCTGTTCCTATGTTGATCTTTGGCAGTGACTCGGAAGGTGAGGTCCATGCTGTATTCTCTACTCGACCTTCAATACAAACATCCGCTGACGAAGAGCAAAGTCTACAAGTCGCCATGGTTCCACTTGAACATCATAAAGAACTGGATGCGCTCAATATCTACAGCGTGGAAGAGCTGCGGACGTTCTATGTCCCTCCTAGACCGAGAAGGCGAAAAGGCAATTCTATTCTACCGCTCTGAGGAAACCAAAGTGGAGAAAGAAATCTGGCACGGTATGGATCCTACGCTTGACAGACTTCAGCCCATCCGTCTCCCCAGATATTATACAGAAGGCTTGAAGAGGCTGCTAAAGCGCCAAGGGATATCCTTTAAACAGACCGCTCGAAAAGCCAAATTCTATGACAAGGTCTGGAACGTTTCCAGGACTCAGCACAAGTTGCCTAATGGGAGAATGGAAACAATCGGGCTTGGATACATTCGGTCCAAGAAACGAGAGCTACTCTACGGTTGCTACGTCGTGCATGACTTCGATGAAGAAGTGGATGCTCAATGGGAAGATACTAATCCTGAACCAGTAAAAGTTCCTGATGCAAAAGTGCCCAGTCCGTCGTTCAAAGAGAAAATGGACAAGCTTATAAGGGATGCTGGTCAAAAAGTCCGAGATGATCATAACCGCGAAATGGCCATCTACGAGAAAGCCAAGACGCAACGCCTCCTCCAACAGGCTGTGAAGGATGAAAAAGCCACTCCCTGTCAACCTGTTATAAAAAAGGCTCGACGCAGAGGCAGAAATAAGTCGAGAGGCGAAAAAGGCGCTCAACAGCAACAAAGCGGGACTAAGAAGCCACGCAAGTGGGAATCGAGCGGTTTCGATCTATCCCTCATAAGGAAAATGGGTCGGGCGTACTCTTTTCCTCGGGACAAGACAAAGAAAATACTTGACCTCGCTCTAAAACATCAAATGCTTACACTGCCGGAGTCTAAACACCCCGAACAAGCAGGCGAAGTTTCTCACCCAAACTATTGCTCTTATCACCGAGTAATAGGGCATCCTCTCGAAGACTGCTTCACCTTCAAGAATTGGGTCAAAGATCAGTATCAGCTTGGCAAGTTCGCTCTGTCTGACAACTGGAGGGTAACACCGCCACAGAAGCACGAACCCGAAGCCACGAAAGCAGAACCAGTTCCACATTAGGCTTGGAAGCGAATTCTTACTTGTCACATGATAACAATATCAAAAGAAGAGCCCGAGAACATGGATGACCTTCCCTGGTGCTTCGAAAACAGCAATGATGAGGTGATCTCAGACTTTCTACCAGCACCGAAAGAGCTGGAGGATGGAATACATACCACTGCGGATAACCTCAAGAAAATTGAGTTGGGGACGGCGAATGACCCGCGACCGACATTCATTAGTGAACTGCTGTCTGAAGAGAGGGTGGCTTCATTAAAAGACCTACTTATGCAGCATAGAGATTGCTTCGCATGGAACTATTCCGAAATGCCGAAACTAGATCCAGAAATTGACGTGCACAAATTGGCAATATCTCCGGACGTCAAGCCGGTCAAACAGGCGCCAAGAAGAATGCGGCTCGAGCTTGAAATGAGTATCAATGCTGAGGTCAAGAAACTGATCAACTCTGGCTTCATCCAGGAGGTCCAGTATCCCGAGTGGATCGCCAACATCGTCCCCGTGATGAAGAAAAATGGTACAGTGCGCATATGCGTAGATTTCCGGGATCCCAATAAAGCTTTCCCGAAGGACGATTTCCCAGTGCCAGTCACCGAACTGATGATAGACAATACGTCCACTCATGAGGTTTTCTCCTTCATGGACGGCTCATCAGGGTATAATCAGATAAAGATGCATCCCGAAGACCAGAAGCACACCGCCTTCAGGACTCCTTTAGGTATATTCTGCTACAAGGTGATGCCCTTCGGTCTAAAGAACGCTGGTGCCACCTATCAGAGGGCCATGACGAAAATCTTCGATGACTTTATACATGAAATTGTCGAATGTTATATCGACGACCTCGTGGTTAAAAGCAAATCATACGAGGAGCATTTAGAACATCTGAAGACCGTATTTCAACAACTTCGACAATACAACTTGAAGATGAACCCTCTCAAGTGCGCATTCGGAGTTTCCTCAGGAAAATTCCTAGGATTCATCGTCCGACACCGAGGTATCGAGATAGATCCCTCAAAGATCAAGGCGATCATGGAAATGCCTCCGCCAAGGACTCTCAAACAGCTGCGGTCTCTCCAAGGGAAGCTCGCGTATATACGACGATTTATAGCCAACCTTTCAGGCAAGTGCCGTCCTTACAGCCACCTGATGAAGAAGGGAACCCCGTTCGTCTGGGATCATAAATGCCAAGACGCGCTAGACGAAATCAAGCGGTACCTCCAGAATCCGCCAGTGTTGGCTGCTCCGGTCAAGGGAAAGCCTCTTATTCTTTATACAACTACCCTCGAAGGCTCCTTAGGCGCATTATGGGCGCAAGAGAACGATCAAGGGAAAGAAAGAGCACTCTATTATTTGAGTCGAGTTCTACTGGGGGCAGAAAGCAACTATTCCCCTATTGAAAAATACTGCATGGCGTTGATCTTTGCGATAACAAAGCTCAGACACTATGCGTTGGCACATGAAGTCCGTCTCATTTCGAAGGTGGACCCCCTTAAATATTTAATTTCGAAGGCCATATTGACGGGACGACTCGCTAAATGGGCCCTGCTCTTGATGGAGTTCTCGATAACGTATCAACCTCTCAAGGCAGTGAAAGGCCAGGCCATCGCCGACTTCCTCGCTGAACATCCGATACCTGCCGATTCTCTTCTGAATTGCGAGTTGCCAGACGAACATGCGTTTGATGCAATCGACGGTAGTGATACCCGATGGGAGCTTTATTTCGATGGAGCATCTTCCATGAAGAAGCGCAAACAAAGTACCCCTATAATCAAATCGGGGGTAGGCCTCATCTTCATAACTCCACAAGGGGAGATAATGCGCTTTGCTTTCTCCCTAACAGAGCCGAGGACAAACAATGAAGCCGAATACGAAGCTTTGATAGAAGGCCTCGAGATCGCCATCGACATGGGAATTGAAAACCTACTCATATATGGAGATTCTCAACTGGTCGTTGGCCAAGTGAATGGCGACTACCAAACGTGCAAACCAGAATTGGTGAAGTACGGTGAAAAGGTGCAACAATTGTTGACCCAAATCCCTTCCTACACTTTGGAAAACATACCGCGCGCGGAAAACAGCAAAGCGGTCGCGTTGGCCAAGCTCGCTAAAGAATTGGCTGACGAGAACCTCGATGACGTCAGAATTGTGGTACAAAGCCGTCGGGTGCTCGCCCCAGCGGAAATATCTCCGGAATCATCCGAAGAAAAGGGAGCGACTGAGCAGACGACCCTGCAAATAAAAGATCGGGAAAATACCGAGGATTGGAGAGAAGTCTTTATAGACTACTTCAAATACCGTCGAACGCCCGAAGATGCGTCCTCAAGACATCAGCTTATGAAATGAGCTCTGTCTTTCGCCTTCGTCAATGATACTCTGTACAAGAGGTCGTTTGATTCTCTGTGGTTGAGATGCCTGGGACCTCAAGAGGCAAAAAGAGTCGTTCAGAAAGTTCACGACGGACTCTGCGGTTCTCACCATGCAGGCCCAAAGATAAAGTTGAAGATCAAACGAATGGGCTACTACTGGCCCACGATGATTCAGGACTGCCTTGAGTATGCGAAGCAATGCCACTCATGCCAAATTCATGGGAACTTCATCCATCAGCATCCAAATCCACTACATCCAACGGCGGCTAGCTGGCCGTTCGAAATGTGGGGAACTGACATAGTCGGCCCCATCGAACCAGCATCGTCCAGGGGACATCGTTTCATCCTGGCGACGACTGACTACTTCTCCAAATGGGCAGAAGCAGTACCGTTAAGAGAAGTGAAGACGGAGAATATCCTCCATTTCTTCAAGACGCACGTTATATATCGGTTTGGAACTCCGCGACAGATCATCTCCGATAACGGGCCAGCTTACAGAAGCCACAAGATCAGTCGCTTCGTGCAACAACACAATATAGACTGGAGATATTCCTCGGTTTATAATCCGCGAGCTAACGGTCTAGCTGAGGCCTTCAACAAGACCTTGACAAAGATCGTGAAGAAAACGGTGTCCCAAAATAAGAAGGACTGGCATGAGAGACTGCAAGAAGCTCTCTGGGCGTATCGAACTACGTTCAAGACAGCCACGAATACAACGCCGTACGCGTTGGTATTCGGTACAGAAGCAGTACTCCCCCTCGAGATAGAGTTACCCTCTCTACGAGTGGCAGTCCACTACGAGCTGACGGACGAAGAAAATGCTCACCTTCGGCTTGAAGAGCTTGATGCCCTTGATGAAACCCGTCTCATAGCGCAACAAAATCTGGAGGCCTATAAAGCAAAGATGACGCGCTCATATGAAAGATTGACCCGGCCGAGGACATTCCGCCAAGGCGAACTCGTGCTAGTGGTCAAAAGGCCTATGATCCCCAATCGCGCCAAGCGGGGAAAATTCGAGCCAAACTATGAAGGCCCGTACATCATAGACAAAGTCTACCAGGGTGGAGCCTATCTACTCATGGATATGCACGGTGAAAGGCCTTTCAGGCCAATAAATGGTCGCTTCCTAAAGAAATACTACGCTTAGCGAGTTACTGCCTAGGTCAATGATAGATGACGACGACTATGTCCGCTCGCTATCTTCCTAAGCTCAAACTTTATAAGCAGTAGCCAGCCTTCTCCTGGACGGACCAAAACATCCTTAAACTAATGACGGACCGAAACGTCCTTAAACTAATGGCAGACCGAAACGTCCTTAAACTAATGACGGACCGAAACGTCCTTAAACTAGTGACGGACCGAAACGTCCTTAAACTAACGAAGGACCGAAACGTCCTTAAACTACTACCGCAGCATCTTTAGGCTGACGAGATGAATATAAAAAAAATTAAAAAAAAATTAAAAAATATATATAAAAAAGAAATATAATAAACGGTATGTCCATAAGCAAAATGGGTACGGATGAAAACCCGAAAGGGCTCCGTGAGTAAAAACAGCAGGGCTACCAGCGAGTGTTCGTAAAAACCCGAAAGGGTGCGACCTCGTAAAAAAAAGAATAAAAAGAATAAAAAAACGGTATGTCCATAAGCAAAATGGGCACGGATGAAAACCCGAAAGGGCTCCGTGAGTAAAAACAGCAGGACTACCGGCGAGTGTTTGTGAAAACCCGAAAGGGCGCAACCTCGTTAAAGGACACTTACAGGGTCCTCTCGACCTTGTAAGGAGGAACCACCCGCGTGAGATCCTTACGACTCACAAGGGAGCAACACACTTAGGGATCCCCACGATTCCTAAGGAGAAAATACACTTGCGAGATCCCCACGACTCGTAAGGAGAACTCTCTTATGGGACCCTCACGGCTCAGAAGATTTGAAAGCCTTAAGTTACAGAGACCTAAACATGTGCTTAAGCAACCTCCACAACCTTCGATATTGCCCTACAAGTGGTTCAATACTGACCCTTGTATACAATCCACGGGCGCGAATAAACATTTCCCTAACCAAGTCTCATCCGTGACTGGGGATATGTTCGCATGGTGAACAACCTTTGTAAGTCCTCTCGACTTACAAGGAGAAAACCCTCTTGTAGGATCCTTACGACTTACAGAGGAACGTACACTTAGGAATTCTCACAATTCTTAAGGAGAAAATACACCTACAAGATCCTCACGACTTGTAGGGAGAAATACCTTTATGGGACCCTTACAGCTTATGAAGTCAAAAGCCTTAGTCGACAGGACCTTAACCATGTTCGCTAAGCCACCTTTGTTCGACATCGACAGAGGCAAATGATGATTCGCTCCTGGCAATATCCCAGTTGTAGCGGTGCTGATGCCGAAATCGGTGGCTAATTCCAGGTTTACAGTGAAAAACCAGTAGGCCGCACATGCATGCGAAATAGCCGAAATGATGGGGAAACTTGCAATAAAAAAGCAGCAAGTAAAAACGTATGCATACGAAATAGCCGAAATGATTGGGCAACTCGCAATTAAAAAAGCAGCGAGTAAAAATAAAATAAATAGCCAAAATGATTGGGCACCGCGAAAAATAGCCGAAATGATTGGGCAATCGCGACTTTCGCGATCAAAAGCTGAAATGATAGAGCATCGCGGAAATAAAACAATAATAAAAAAATGAATGAAACTTTTGCCCTACAGTTGAGATCACATCGATCCCTGTATACAATCCAAGGGCATAAACAAAGACGGAATCATACCTTCCCAACAGGCTCCGCCAAAAAGCAAAGCCAAATCTCGACGGTTCACCAACAGCCTAGAGACAACCACGACATTCATCTTGATGCAACAGACGCGGTGCCAGTGAACGAAGCGAAGATCAAATTCCTAGCTTCACGGTTTTGACGGTAACTCATATGGAACCTGAAAGACCACCAGAAATCAGTTCAATCCCCAGGGAAACCAGTGTCCCTGGCCAATACCTCAATTCAGGGAAACTAGCGTCCTTGATGAGAGCCTCCTGATTCACGTCGACCCGCAGAGAAACTAGCGTCTTTGCAGGAATACATTGATTCTTTTCAACCCCAGGGAAACCAGTGTCCCTGGCAAATACCTCAATTCAGGGAAACTAGCGTCCTTGATGAGAGCCTCCTGATTCGCGTCGGCCCGCAGAGAAACTAGTGTCTCCGCAGGAATACTCTGATTCGTTTCAACCCCGAAGAAACCAGTGTCTTCGGAAAAATCCTTCGACTTAGAGAAACCAGTGTCCTTGACGAGAAAATCCTGATTCACGTCGACCCGCAGAGAAACTAGCGTTTTTGCAGGAATACATCGATTCGTTTCAACCCCAGGGAAACCAGTATCCCTGGCAAATACCTCAATTCAGGGAAACTAGCGTCCTTGATGAGAGCCTCCTGATTCGCGTCGGCCCGCAGAGAAACTAGCATCTCCGCAGGAATATTCCGATTCGTTTCAACCCCGAAGAAACCAGTGTCTTCGGCCAAATCCTTCGACTCAGGGAAACCAGTGTACTTGACGAAAAAATCCTGATTCGCGTCGACCCGCAGAGAAACTAGCGTCTTTGCAGGAATACATCGATTCGTTTCAACCCCAGGGAAACCAGTGTCCTTGGCAAATACCTCAATTCAGGGAAACTAGCGTCCTTGATGAGAGCCTCCTGATTCGCGTTGGCCCGCAGAGAAACTAGCTTCTCCGCAGGAATACTCCGATTCGTTTCAACCCCGAAGAAACCAGTGTCTTCGGCCAAATCCTTTGACTCAGGGAAACCAGTGTCCTTGATGAGAACATCCTGATTCGCGTCAACCTGCTGAGAAACTAGCGTCTTTGCAGGAACACCTCGACTTGTTTCAACCCCAGGGAAACCAGTGTCCTTGGCAAACTCCTCAACTCAGGGAAACTAGCATCCTTGATGAGAGCCTCCTGATTCGCGTCAGCCCGCAGAGAAACCAGTGTCTCCGCGAGAACTTCCCGATTCGTCTCAACTTGCAAGATAAAGCCTTAGGCAGCAGGGATTAAAAAACTTGTTTCCTGAGCACTGGGACCCTGCAAGTCGGTCTAAAACGGTCTCTTGCATACTATTCACGGGTCTCACTCTCCAAAGTCGAATCTCGACAAGGAGGGAAACAACCGCTTACGGGTCCTCTCGACTCGTAAGAGGGAAAATTCTCTTATAGGATCCTTACGACTTATAAGAGAAAACGTACTTAGGAATCCTCACGATTCCTAAGGAGAAAATACACCTACGAGATCCTCTCGATCCGTAGGGAGAAAAATCTCTATGAGACCCTCACGGCTCATAGAGTTGAAAAGTCTTAGGCAGCAGATCTGAACCTGCGGCCTAAGCCATCGCTATCTCTTGAAGAAACTAAGATGCTTACTCTATTATCTGTCAACCATGTTTATTAAGACAGCATGCTGATAATAAGAAAAAGGGAGAAAGCAAAAGAGCATACAAGACATTGCAAAGAAAAAGTGTGTATCTTTATTTATTAATTCAATCAAGTACAAGGTGAATCGTACAAAAGAATAAAGAATGGATACATCTTATTCGAAAAAGAAAAATTTTACAAGTATATTGATACAAAGGCAGCTAATGGGAAGGAAGCGTCTTAAATAGCCCTATCAGTTGTTCGCGCACTTCCTTCCATGCCTTTTCCTGATCGGCCACCACCGCCAGTTCCGCCTCCACTTGAGCCCGTTGCTGCAAGAAGGATGCAAGCTACTCCCCAACGGCCTGCTGAGCTGCTTTGCGGCCTTAGGCATTACGCTCGGCAGCGTCGAGTTTCTGCTTCAGGTTCAGCCCATTTGAGATGCGTTCCAGGAGGCCCTCGAAGATAGCTTTCACTTGGGCAGCGTTAGCCTCAACCTCGGCATGCAGACGAACCATCTCCCTCGAGGTCTTTTGGCATTCCCTCATCCGTAAAGCCGCTTCTTGTTCCAGGTGACGGAAGTAAGAAGCGCTTTGCTCGATCCATGCTGCTCTTTGATTGCTTACGGCTAAGGTCTCAGGAGCAGGGTGCATAAACTCCGACTGATGCAGGAAGACCTCGATTTCCCTGCAGTGATTGACCCAAAGCTCGACGATGCCTCCGTCATGAAAAGTCACAAGCGCCACCAACATCGGGTTAACCTCCGCAGCGAAATCCGCAGCAGATGGAAGAGCGTCTGCGTCAAGCTCCTCGACGTATCCGCTGAGCATGCCCAAGCTCATTACAGCACCCTTTGAAGACGGACGTCTCAGGAAGGGACTGTCGGCATTATAACGCGAGACTCAAAGGGCGTCGGGATCGGAATGAAAACTGAAAGAACAAAATACGATTAGATGACGGTTCAAGAAATACAAAAGAAGCCATCGATGCGATAGTTTACTATACCAGCTGCAGCAGGTAGCAAGGCCGGGAGGGCCGGTGGCGCGACCGATCTTTCATCCCCTCCTTCGATTTGTAGTACTACAATCAGGACGAGAGAAAGTAAGAAATAATTCCATTACAAAAAAAAAGACATCAGTTGGAAACTATACTCACCAGCGCCACCGGAGGAAGAAGCGAATCCAGATGGGAAGGAGAACTGTGGGAGCAACACCTGATAGAGATGATCAAAAAGCACTCCTGAAAAGACGCAATAGTACGATATTAGTACATAAATTATGCGGCTGAAAGATAAAGCTAATGGGTTGCAAATCCATACCTTCCAACATCTTTGATGGTACAAGGGGAGGCTGAGGGGTGACCACCGCCAAGGCAGTAGTTGACGGCGCTCCCTCGAGCAATGGAGCATCGGCACTGGCCGCACCTGCGTTAAAAACAAAGATAAACCTGTCAGAAAGGATAGCAAGATATAAAAAAAGAGGGGACAATAACTCGAAATTTACCCGATGAGCCGCCAGCCGAAACGGAGGCATCTCCCTCCTCCATTAATACGAGTCCACCTCCCATGGCCTCATCACCAGACTCTACGGGGGCCGTCGTCGTGCTCGCGAGGCCAGGAGACGGCGGAGGACCGTAAGCAGGGAGAGCAATGATCGGAGCATTGCCAGACTCTTGAGAAAGAGCGGCCGGCTCGTCCTCAGGAATCATGCCCGCCTCACCCGCTACTCCCTCGGGCTCGGCAGTCGCTATTGTCTCGTCCGCCGCTGCCCCAGGCTCAGTTATAGCGGTCGTCTCTTTTGTCGCCACCTCAGGCTCGGCATCAACGACCTTCTCTGGGGCAGCTCCCTCAGCCCCCAGCTCAGGTCCAGCAACCCCGGAAACGTTGCCCACCGTCAACTCGGGTTCGGCCGGTGCCTCTTCCTCTGTCCCCTTAGGTTCGACGGTCTCCGCCTCCCCTTCGGTTGGACTTGGCCCTACAGGACAAGATATATAAGAACCGACAAGTTTACAATTCTTACAAACAAATCTGGCATGATACATTACCTGAGGTAGACATATCATTTGCCCCGCGAGCTGCACGTGCCACCTGTCTGCGAGCTGTGGACAAGGCGACCGGGGGCTCTTCTGAGGGGGTATCAGCACGAGGGATGGTGCTTGGGCCAGCTCCCACGGCCGAAGTAGCCCTGCGTGCCTTTGCCTCGCGCCTTAGCCACTTTCTCTCCTCCTGAGCCGTTGAGACAGACCTCTTCAAAGCCTCCTTCATTGAGACGTCTTCATCTGTGAACAGGGATGCCTCCAAATCCTTCAAGGCATCCCTCGTTGACTTGTCGAGTTGAGGCTCTCGCGGCAGCCCCGAGGAGACTGGGACTTCAGTAGCGGGCCCGGGGAGAGTCCCCGCATCAGCTGGCACAGCCCCTGCAAAGAAGCAAAGGAAGAAGGTTAGGTTAACCATCAGAAAAGAGGATAAAAACTTAATAAGGCGAGAAGTACCGATGCCCATTAAAGCACGCTTCTCTTCCTCCTCCTGGAAGGTTTTCAAAGAGGCAGCGATGACTTCTTCGGTAGTGACACCTGTTAAAAAAGGGGAAAGTATTAGTCGAAGATAATAATAAAAATGCTATAAAATGATGAATAATACAGCTAATGATTACCTGCTTGAGCAAGTTTATCCAGCCACGCTTCGAGCCTCGCTGATCGCGCAGAAGCCGCAATGGCAGCCGCCAGGTCAGTGTCTGCGGGGTCTACCGAGAAGCCTCTATTGCTGCCATACTCACTTATACCTTCGGTAAGAGGGACCTGAGGATCTAAACTGAGGATCGCGTCGAGAGAGAGGAGCGACTTCTTCTTCCTCTTCTGCCCACCAGCCCTAGGTGCACCCGAGATCGACTTGCGCTTTGCAGGCACCTTAGGGCGGCGGGTCCCGATATCCGCGCCCACGTCGGACCCCAGCGAAACAACATCTACCGTCTCCACTGGAGCACGGGGAGCTGGTGGTGCATCCGTAGTACCACGGAGCGGCAGTCCACGAGGAGGACTCAACACGCGCGGTGGCGCAGTTCCGGCATCTTTCAGCGGAGGAATGACCGGGGTCCTTGGCTTCAAGGGAGCCTTGCGATCGCTGCCAGGAGGCGCACCCTTGCAGTCAACTGATTAATAGGGATTTTAAGATCAAAAATATTTTACCGCAATCAAGAACGGCGTCGCATGAAGCTAGCAGGTGAGTACGGGTCGGTCCACAGGGATGTGTAATTTTCCTAAGTGTTCTTACGAGCTAATTCAAATGGGTGTTTGGTCTTTTAATTTAATCTAAAAAAAAGAACTAAGTTGTGCGATGGTTAAGAAACTTGCTAGGATTAGGTCTAAAGTGGAGTTTGATAAGATTTAATGTCACACCTCTTTCAATGCCCTAAATGAAATCTTTTAGAAGTTATAGCAACTATTAGAAAAAGGGATTAGGATGATTGGGAAGAAACGAAGTTTCTTCTTCTAGATCTTTGTCCGTCCTTTCCTAATATTTGCTCTAACCTTCATGGAAGACATGCATGTCCGGTCCTTTATACTACGGTTTCACCGTTACCTCGTGGATAGGGTGCCGTAGGGAGCGGATCATGCATGCATGCATGAAGTTCTAGTTATTAAAAATAATCGGGCACGAAAGAGATGAGAGATCTTCATCTCTCATTCCCTCCCTTATTCCTAACCCTAACAAGCGAGGAAATTACTCGCTCATTAGGGGATTTATTAAAAACATCATTTTGAGATTTTGCATTTTTAGATCTATTGGATTAATTTCCTACTGCAGTTTTAAGAGATTCTATACTAGAATTAACTAAGGCAAAAGATTTAATTTAATCTAAGGCAATAATTTAACTATAAACTAAGGCAGGAATTAAAAGAAGAACTTGCAGAAATGATGCTCTTTAATCCTCAAAAGAATCTGAATTTTTATTTCTTGGAAAGAGGCATCCCCATTACAATATTTTGATTACAATTTTATAGGGAAACAGGGAAATTTAGGGTTACGGGATTCGCACATGTGCGATTACAAAAATACCCCCGAAAAATCCCAACAAAGTCACCGACGCACCGTCACCAAAAATCTGCACCGACACATGCATCAGGAGGCCGCGGAACCGCAGCATATGTGGGGGTAGGGCCGCGGTTCCGCGGCCCTTTGATGAGGTTGTCTGGTCAAATTTTGTGGGTTTATTCTTGATGCTTTGGTCTTTCTATTTCTATAGTTCTTTTCTTCATTTGGCTTCTGGGTTTTCTCCAGCTCTTTCAGTGAAACTTGTAGTGGTCTTTTAACTGTTTCCTTTGACATTTCGGACCATGCGTTGCCTTGTACACTTGTGAATTGTTCTTCGTCTAGGCTTGACTAGGATCCTTCTACTTGTTGGTCAAAAGTCCTTCTTTGTATCATCTTTTGTCTTTTTCACTGTTTTCGCCCCAAGAACCTGTATCCTGTAATATGTAGCAGACATGCATCAAAAGCACCTGTTTATTTATAAAACGAATAAGAATGGGGAATATAGTAATGCAATATTATGATATGAACAAATACCCCCAAACTTATCTTTTGCTCGTCCTCGAGCAAACTCATTATTTTATTCTCGATAAAACCTAACCGCACTTTCGCAGGGAAACGCGATTGCACTGAGCTCGTGCAACAAGCCGTTAAACCTCTAGGTGTCCTTAGTAGGAGGAGTGTTGTCTCCTGAGGGTTTTCAGCGGATACTGCCCACAAAATCCTATCAATTAGGCCCACTGACTTTAATTCTCCAATTAGGTTTTCTAACAAGGAACTCTATTATCATTGACTCGCAAATTACCCATCCATATTCTTCACACTTCCTTATCATTTAACTTAAGATTATATATGTTCGATAGACTCACTCGGCTTTCGGCACTTCTTAAGTTTTCCTTCTAAGGTTCCATCTCCACTTAGGAATTTTTCTATCAACTCTACTAAAGATACAAGTTCTATTCTTCATTCCTTTCTCTTATCTCAACTCTAATCATATATCCCCACATGAGTGTATAAATCACCCCTACACTTGGAAATTCAAATCAAGCAATCATACCCTTGTCCGTTGTCCAAAGCACTAATTAACTGGTGAATTTTTAATGAATTTTTGCTTACACATCCTTCATGCGACTGTTAATACTTCTTGAGGTACCAACAACCGATTACAAGATATGTTTGCACTTTAAAGCGTAATTCCTAGTCTTGCAACACCCAAGGCTTTTAGCAGTGACTCCCAAACCAGTTGGTCTAAGGCACTAGGTGATGAAGCACCCTCGCTAAATATTTTTTTCTATTTTTGCAGCCTTAAGTAATCACAAAGACCAGTGTTCATTTTTTCTTTATTCACAATTTTTTTTTCTTCGTACTAAGGACTTTAGACAAGAGCATTTCAAGGTCTCTTCTACTATTCCAAGTTTCAAGGTGCGTGATTGTGCAATTTATAGGGTATACATTTTCAGAATATAGACTTAAGCTAGGAATTATTTTTCAAACTTATACTCTAATGAGAATATCAATATTTTTCCTTTATTTCAACTTAGCCCAAAAAGTGAACTCAAAATTTGCCTAGTTCTAAATAAACTACAAAGACATATACTTTCTACCGTTAATCTTTAAAGAAAGTTATTTTTAGGGTTTTCAACTTACTCAGTCTAAGATCTAGTTGTTCGTAGCCAGTTAACCTATTTGTCAAACTCAAGTTAAATATGGCCAAAATTGAATACAATAATTTTTTAAAAATTTTCAATTTTTTTTATGGGTTTTCAAATAAATATGTAAATGCAAAACTATACATATGAATGCAAAGGAAGAAGACGTACCGAGCATACCCCCAAACTTAAACTGGACAGTGTCCTCACTGTCATGCTGCACCAAGAGGGTCAAAATGTCGGCACTCCCCTGTTTATTTATTTATAATTTTTTTATTTTATTGTTAAAAGAAAAACAAAAATATATACAGAAAGGCCCCCCCAAACTTCAGTGAAACAATGTTAGACATTATTGCCAGACTTTGCACAGACCAAACATCAACACCAACCAGTCGAAAAATTTATCTGTAAAGAGTGTCGGTTGGTGGAAGAACATGTTGTACCGATCCAAAAAGAATTGGGGAAAATAGGAGTGATGGCAAGGAAAGTATGGAAGTGAATAGATATGATGTGGTGATGAATCAAAACGAGAATGAGAATGATCAGCAATCAGTGGAATATTGGCATTCTCATAGCTTATTAAAAGAAATGGGGGTGGTTCAACTTCTAAAGGAGGAGGTTGACTCACCCCAACATCCCCAAAATGTTTCTGTGGATCCTTTATCGACTTGGCATCATCCATCATTTGCATATGATAATCAATTATGAGGGAACTAATCTCCTCGATGTCCGCCATAGTCCAACCGAAAACTTGCCGCCTATCTTGTAAGACCTTTAAAATAGCGTTCTCTTGCTCGAAGGCTAGAGAGGCTGATATTATAATGGGAAAGGTCTCATTCTCACCTATGTAAGCATATTTAAGGTGAGACGGCAAGGACATAAGTTCGAGTTTCGGAGGCGAAAGAATCATTGCGGAATTTATTTCAAACTCAAAGGACTCCAACACAGGATCGAAAACACTGCAAACAACCGATTCGGATGTTTCAACTAACTCATCCAAAAATTCAAAAGACTCATATTCGGGCTGTGAGTCGTCATCATCTGAAAAAGTGAAACATTCATAATCAATATCGGTTGTGTCAACTGTAGTAGGCTCAAGGAGGGACGCACTAGTGGCGTCAAAACTATTCTCATCAAACAAGAAACTTTCAAACTCGCAGTCCTCCTGCGTGATTTCGTGAATAGAGAAAACTTCTCGTGTACTAGTATTAGGTACGGGGGGCAGACTTCCTAACTTGTAAATATTGAACTCACTAGACGTCTTCCCAAAGGATAGAGTCATGGAGCCATTGCGACAGTTTATTACGGCATTGGAAGTGGCCAAAAATGGTCGACCGAGGATCACCGGAATTTGGTTCCGTGAGTTAGCAACAGGTTGTGTGTCCATAACAATAAAATCAATGGGGAATATGAACTCCCCAACTTTGATCAACACATCCTCTAGCTCACCCCTTGGATGGGTGATTGATCGATCAGCCATTTGGAGAGTACAGTGAGTGGGCTTAAGCTCTCCAATACCTAATTGCTCGTACACAGAATAAAGTAGCAAATTGACACTAGCACCAAGATCTAGTAGTGCTCTATTGATGTTCTTGTCCCCAATTGTTATCAAAATAGTAGGACAACCGGAGTCCTTTTGCTTTTGGGGTAAAGAATTGACAAGAGCATCGCTAATAGCACTAGCCACAAAAACTTTCTTTGGTACTTGTGACTTCCTCTTTTTGGTGCATAAGTCCTTTATGATTTTTGCATATGAAGGAACTTGTTGGATTGCATCCAAAAGAGGGATATTTATGCTAACTTGTTTGAACAGCTCAACAATCTTCTCCATTTGTGGAGTTGGTTTATTGGATCTCAACCGGTTTGGAAAAGGAGCATTTTGAAATGTTGTTGAGTCCAATTTTTGCGGATCAGATTGTTGAGTTGGAACAGAACCCCGTGTAGATGTGTTCATGTTGTGAGAAGTGGGTCCGTTCGAGCTAGAAGGAGTAGAGCCTTGTGAATGATGGAGAACAGGCTCTAACGAAGAAGAAGAAGGTGAAGAAGAACCACCGGCAGGGGTGTCATCGTGAATACCCACATTGTTTTGCAACATTTTTCCCGATCTCAACGTGGTCACAGCGTTTACGTTATGAGTTTGCTGTTGATATGCAACATGTGCGTGACCGAGATTTGGCAGTGGTTGAGATGGGAGCTTTCCTTTTTCTCGCTCGCTCAATGCTGCACTGAGTTGTGCAATTTGTGCCTCAATAGATTTGATGCTTTGATCGTGTGAGGCACTATTTTGCACCAAAGATTGAATAGAAGTCTCTAATCTTGCTGTAGATTGTGTAGATTGCTTTAGGAACGCATCTAGACTTCTTTCGAGCGAGCTAACCTTGTCATTGTTAGGTTGAACAAAATTGTTTGCCGCGTAAGAATTATTAGGCACAAAATTGTTCACTTGATTAGGGTAAGGTTGTTGTTGGAAAGGTTGTTGAAATTGAGTTTGTGGGGGTGCTTGTTGTTGTTGTGGAGGAGGCCCTTGAAAATTGTTATTTCCTTGGAATTGTTGATTTTGGTTCCAAGCGAAATTTGGGTGACTCCTCCACCCCGGATTGTATGTCGAAGAGTATGGATCGTTTCTCTGTCGTTACTGAAAGGCAGCATTGACTTGATCCTGTCCTTGAGTAGATGCATTGTAAGGACACTCTTCGGTTAAGTGTGATGGAGCCGAACAATAAGCACACACAGTTCGTGGAGGCATAACAGGGGCAGGAGAAGGCGACGAGATTTTGGTCTCAATCGCTTCTAGCTTTTTCGTAAGAGCGGCCATCTCGGCCTTCATAGCAATTGACATCTCTACTTGATGTATGCCTACCCTAGATTGACCACTAGAAGAAGATGATGTGGTCTTGGAGCTCTCCCACTGAATTGTTTGTTCACTAAGATCCTCAAGAAACTGCCACGCTTCCTCACTAGATTTGGAGAGAAAGTGACCTTGACAAATGGTTTCTAGCAACTGCTTCGTTGCCGAGTTCAATCCCCCGTATAATGGTTGGCAAAGTTACCAACTTTCGATCCCATGATGAGGGCATTGAACGAGTAGGTCTTTAAATCTCTCAAAACACTTCCAAAATGGTTCGGAAGGAAGCTGTGAAAATTGTATAATCTCATTGCGGATTCTAGCAGTTTTGTGATGAGGATAGAACTTTTTAAGAAAAGCTTTCACAAACTCGTCCCAATTTCTAATGGAATGTGATGATGTGCTGTATAGCCACTTCTCGGCTAGGTCACATAAGGTGAAAGGAATGACCCTTAGCCTTATAGCGTCATCACTTAATTGGGTCATTTTCATCATAGCGCAAACGTTTTGGAATTTATTGATAAAGATATAAGCATCTTCAGATTCCAAACCATGAAATTTTGGCAGCATATTGATGAAATGTGGTTTTATTTCAAAATTGTCCCCATTTGCCGGTGGGGGTGAAAGACAGGTAGGTAAAGATGTGCGGACAGGGTAGAAGAGATCCTGGAGCGCGACTCGTGCGGGCGCTTCAACAGGCGGTTGATTCGGGTTATTCACACCTAACGGAGGTGGAATCATTCCCGTCGGTAAGGTATTGTTGGGGTTGAATCCCGACATACCTTCGGAAGAAGAATTTGAAGGTGGAGGTAAGAAAGTGGACGGAATGTCGACTTCGGTGTCGAAGGGTTCGTCGGTCGGTACCAACGAAACACGGACTAATCGGGCGTTAGTGTCCCTAGTCCAAAGTGACATACACTAAAGGGGTAGTGTAGTCAGAAAAAAAATTGAAAGACAGAATGTGGAGGTAAGATAACGTCAATGAGAGGAAGTGGTGTAAGTGAGGTGCAAGTTTTTTTGTTTTTTTTTTAGCGACAAGTTGCAAGTTTTGAAAAGATTTTTCTTTTTTTTTTATTTATGTATGTGAGAGTTTTGCAAAGAGATTTTTTTGAAAAGAGACTTGTGACGCAAATGCGATCAACCACACATGCACAATCAGACATAGATCTAGGGTCACCTAGGTCAGCTAGACAGCTCCTAACTAGGATTAGAAATAGGACCTCAAACCGCCTCTTCACCGCCAATTTCGGCCAGGTAAGTGCCAGGTAAGTGGGAGGCTCCCCGCTACAAGTAGCGGTCCTAATTAAGTAACCACTTGCCTTGACACACTTGCCTAGACACCGCAAAGTCAGTTAGGATAAACGGTCGATGCCTATATCTAGTCCTTTGTCCTATTGAGCTCGAAGTCTTTAGGGCTGAGTCTAGTATTTTTTAATTAAAAGTGGTCGATGCAAATGCTTTAAGTGTTTTCTGGGGTCCTGGGAAGGGTGATGAAATCCCCACCCAATCTGAGTTTGGTCAATAGCCCCTTAAAGTTCGATTAAATTATGCAAAACTGTAAATTCACTTGCAATCAATTATTTTTAGCGCGGCGCAAAGAAACCTGCAGAAAATCTGTTATTGAGAAGGGGAAAGGAGATTTTTAGCGCAAAGAAATCCTGCAGAAAATTTCGCAAAAGGATATATTGTAGGTTGCAGAAGGGGGAAAAAGAAACAAACCGACAAAATTTGAGGAGCTGACGTGGCAGGAGTGCGGCGGAACCGCGGTTTTGGGCGCACAACGGCCGCGGAATCGCGGTCTTGTGGAGGAATCTTTCTCTCCAAAAAATTCTGCCACTACTTTGTTCAAATTCTCCTCTGTTCTGATGTACCAATTTTTTATTTGCCCTCTGTAAATTTCCAGATCCGAGATTCTTCGCTGTTCCTGCAAGATTCAAACAATAAAACCCTTCAAACAGATAAAAATTGATAAAATGTTTTTGTACTTTTTCTATTTTCAGATTTTTATGATTTATAAGATTTATATCAACCCGAAATTACAAAAAGGAAATTTTTATGCCATCCCCGGAAACGGCGCCATTTGATTAATAGGGATTTTAAGATCAAAAATATTTTACCGCAATCAAGAACGGCGTCGCATGAAGCTAGCCGGTGAGTACGGGTCGGTCCACAGGGATGTGTAATTTTCCTAAGTGTTCTTACGAGCTGATTCAAATGGGTGTTTGGTCTTTTAATTTAATCTAAAAAAAAGAACTAAGTTGTGCGATGGTTAAGAAACTTGCTAGGATTAGGTCTAAGGTGGAGTTTGATAAGATTTAATGTCACACCTCTTTCAATGCCCTAAATGAAATCTTTTAGAAGTTATAGCAACTATTAGAAAAAGGGATTAGGATGATTGGGAAGAAACGAAGTTTCTTCCTCTAGATCCTTGTCCGTCCTTTCCTAATATTTGCTCTAACCTTCATGGAAGACATGCATGTCCGGTCCTTTATACTACGGTTTCACCGTTACCTCGTGGGTAGGGTGCCGTAGGGAGCGGATCATGCATGCATGCATGAAGTTCTAGTTATTAAAAATAATCGGGCACGAAAGAGATGAGAGATCTTTATCTCTCATTCCCTCCCTTATTCCTAACCCTAACAAGCGAGGAAATTACTCGCTCATTAGGGGATTTATTAAAAACATCATTTTGAGATTTTGCATTTTTAGATCTATTGGATTAATTTCCTACTGCAGTTTTAAGAGATTCTATACTAGAATTAACTAAGGCAAAAGATTTAATTTAATCTAAGGCAATAATTTAACTATAAACTAAGGCAGGAATTAAAAGAAGAACTTACAGAAATGATGCTCTTTAATCCTCAAAAGAATCTGAATTTTTATTTCTTGGAAAGAGGCATCCCCATTACAATATTTTGATTACAATTTTATAGGGAAACAGGGAAATTTAGGGTTACGGGATTCGTACATGTGCGATTACAAAAATATCCCCGAAAATCCCAACAAAGTCACCGACGCACCGTCACCAAAAATCTGCACCGACACGTGCATCAGGAGGCCGCGGAACCGCGGCATATGTGGGGGTAGGGCCGCGGTTCCGCGGCCCTTTGATGAGGTTGTCTGGTCAAATTTTGTGGGTTTATTCTTGATGCTTTGGTCTTTCTATTTCTATAGTTCTTTTCTTCATTTGGCTTCTGGGTTTTCTCCAGCTCTTTCAGTGAAACTTGTAGTGGTCTTTTAACTGTTTCCTTTGACATTTCGGACCATGCGTTGCCTTGTACACTTGTGAATTGTTCTTCGTCTAGGCTTGACTAGGATCCTTCTACTTGTTGGTCAAAAGTCCTTCTTTGTATCATCTTTTGTCTTTTTCACTGTTTTCGCCCCAAGAACCTGTATCCTGTAATATGTAGCAGACATGCGTCAAAAGCACCTGTTTATTTATAAAATGAATAAGAATGGGGAATATAGTAATGCAATATTATGATATGAACATCAACCAGCATGCGCTTCTCCATAAGGATAACTGGACCCATTGCATGCGCGTACCAAGCCACGTACGCGTTGAGCACCTTGGGGACGCAGCTCGGCTCGCTGATGAAGAAATAGGAACCCGTGTTAAGCCGCATGAAATGGTGTATTGCATTCCTTATCCCCTCTCGGCTGGCCACGGGCTTTTCCAAGAAAGCTTCCATCGGGATCCCCTGATGATAGCTCGATTGCTGAGCGAACCGGTGAGGGTTATACCTCATGAAGAGTGCCGTCTCATTCTGCCTAAACACCAGGTAGCCCGGACGAATAGAGTAAAGGTGGAGGATCTCCCGAGCTTTCAATATAGAGGTCCCGTCCTTAAAATCATCGCGCAGCGGCACTACCGACTTGGTGGTCTCCGAGCCAATGGTTATGACTTTATCCAAAAAAGAAACCTTCGCTCCGACCAGGTGTGGATGAAGGAGCAGCCCCCTAGCCTCCCGTGGAGGTGCAACCACGATTGAAGCGCCGACCAACCGCATGACTCTTGGGAGTCTGCACTTCTCAAAGAACGGAGGGATCTTATGGGCGCCGAACACCTCGTGCACATGCATTTCCATCCAAGAGGTGAAGTAGTGCATCGGGAAGTTAGCAGGCTGCACCCCAGGCTCATTAGCGTCCGCCGCTACGCTGAGGCCATTATACAGGTGAGCCAGCCCAGCGATTCCTACTGGTAACTACAGACCAGCCACCATCCGATGCGCTGGATAGAAAACAGATGGCCGCATCTGGCGCGGGTGCGTGGGGAGCGCAAAGCTGGACAGCCACAACCCTAGGAACCCTACAAAAAAGGACTCATCATCCATGCCCGGGATGGCAATTTCTGACAAGGGCGTGACGGCGGTGCCAGGGAGATAAAAGTTCTTGTGATCATCCTCCGATGTGGGTCGGCGGTCCAAGACGAAGCCAAAAGGATCATCAAGCTAGGCGAACTTCTCGCTCCGCTCCGATAGGAACTCTGGTCGAATAAAGCGGGCGGTAAAATCTGTGAAACTGACTCCCCAGACGCCTGATTCCAGATAGAGCCCTTCATAGATCTCCAGCACCTTCACCAAGCCCGGAAACTGGTGCTGAATAGTGTTCTCCGGCGTCAGATCAAACACCAGCGGCTTGGTAGCAAGACGTATTCGTCAGGAGGAAGCAGCTCCTCATAATGCTCCCCCCTCATCGGCAAACCCGAGATTTCAGCAAATTCCTCCAAGGAGATAGAGACTTCCCTGTCCGTCATCAGGAAGGTGTGGGTAGGAATATTCCATTGTTCGATAAAAGCCTTAACCCACCACGTTGGAGGAGAGGGATACTCAAAGAGCGAGACGTAGATGGCCGAATACAAACCAATCTTCATCAGATGAGTCCTCTTCGCTGATAAAATATACCAGGCCCACTGTAAATATCCGGCAGGCGGTCGCGGGATTAATCCAATGTTATAGGCCTGTCCCCAAGGGCGTGCTTCACCCTGACAGATTCGCCTCCCCAAAATATCTATTGCCGGCGGCGACTGCACAGGAATAGCCCCAATTGCAGGCTGGAGGAGGTCATCCGAATTCCAATTTTTGACCTCCACGGCATACTTCACCGGGGGTTCATCTTCATAGGGGATCGAAAATATTGGCTCGGACGGCGTAGCAAAACCGAAGCTTCGGTGACCCTGGATGATATAGTTATACCATCTACCCCACAAGTGAAGGTTCTTATGCTCGGGGTCATGATCCTTGATGAGGGTGAGCACCTCTCGGTCCACTGGTGCCTGGGAAAAACCTCCCTCCGAGCGAACGAATGGGAATGATAGGTCAGCAGGCACATTTCCTGTGGAGGGACAAAAATTGGCCGTCATTGTTGTAATTCCAACGCTTGGCATTTTAAAAATTTACACCGCACTGCAATGCAGTGGGTAGGGGACCAAATGGGGACCCACAAAATCTGGACAACAGTGCATCAGTTAATAGGATAACCCCATCATTGGATGAGACTGTCAATTAATCCTCAAGAGAATATTCTCATTAATAAAATCCCTATAGACAAGGTGAAAATCTCCTCTTTCAGAGCAAAGCTCTGTCACAGAGTGACACTTGTCAAACTCTGGTCTCAAGGGAATAAAATTCCTTAAAAGAGCCTAGCTCTGTGGTAATGATGAGAAAATTTATTAAAAGAAAATTTTTCTTTAAACTCCTAAAGATTAAAATTTTTGGGGATTATAAAGATCCAGGAAAACTCTTAGGAGTACTTCATTTTCGGATCAAAAAGATCTGCATTTGATCCAAGAGCAAAGCTCTGTTCATGGGTTAAAACCCATGAGACAAGATCTCTGTAGATCTATGAACTCTTGAGAGCAAGGCTCTGGTGGTGAAACCCCAAAGAGGTTTTTCTTTAGATCAAAGATCTATAAGAGCAAGGCTCTGTTAATTAAATTTAATTCAATTTAATTTAAATTTTACCTAAAATGATTCTGGGTTTTGAACTCTGGAGTTCTTGGAAAGAAATGAGAGCAAGGCTCTAAAATTCTTAAGCAAGAGCAAGGCTCTGAAAATCAAGATTCTTGAAAATGGTAAAACATTTACTAAGGACCAGGGGTCCTATTTATAGGCGCCTGCGCCCCTTCAACTCACCCGTTAATCCAACGGCCAAGATCTTGCCACTGCTGCACTCACGTGCGCGCCACGTGAGCGCAACGGTGGGGGGAATTTGTTTCCCCCAATCAGAGCAAAACTCTGTTTGAATTTAAAAAATTCAAAAATTGAAGCAACGCTTCAGATCCTCTGCGCTGCGCGCATGGCGCCACGTGTCAAAATCAGGCACGCCAGCCAGAAAGCGCAGCGCCCGAGGCAGCGCGCCCAATCAGAGCAAGGCTCTATTTAAAACAAAATTAAAGGAAGCAACGCTTCAGTTACGCAAGCACTGCGCTGCGCGACACGTGTCAGCACAGTGGCGCAAGCGCAGTTGCGCTGCGCTGTGCGCTGCGCGACACGTGTCAGCGCAGTTGCGCTGCGCTGTGCGCTGCGAGACACGTGTCAGCGTGTCAGCGCAGTTGCGCTGCGCTGTGCGCTGCGCGACACGTGTCAGCGCAATTGCGCAAACGCAGTTGCGCTGCGCTGCGCGACACGTGGCAGGGCAGTTGCGCTGCGCTCTGCGCTGCGTGACACGTGTCAAGCGCTGGGGCGTTTGCGCCAAACAGAATTAAAATTCTAGTAAGATCCTTCTGTTCTTGTTAAAACAAGAAGATTGTCTTCTGTAAAACAGAAGCCCTTGGATCAAAAATCCAACGGTGGGGAAAATTCCCCAAATCACTCAGAGAATGATCTCTTTAACAAACTTAACAAATTTATGGGCACTATATAAAGACCCCTAGACCCCAATTCAAAAGAAGATCAACATCGAGAACATCAAGAACCTTACAGAGAGAACTTTGAAGGATTGTGAGAAGAATTCAAGAACAAAAAAGGTAAAAAAAACCTTTATTCAAGAAGAACTTCTTCTGAATAGATCATTGATTTAAGAATAAGATCAATGATCTTCAATAAAAACTAAATAATAACAGTGCCTTGCACTTTTTTATGAACCATTGGTTCTGGAATCTTAAAGATTCCTCTCCTAAATCCAAAATTGAATTAAGTCATTAAAACAGTGCCTTGCACTTGCAAATCTGCACTGTTGCGTTCTTGGGTTGGCGCAAGCCACCAGAGAGCGCCACGTGTCAGCTCCAAGACCACTTGCGCTGTGCGCTTTTAAAATAGAGCATTGCTCTTTAAAGTTGGCGCAAATTACCAGAGTGCGCCACGTGTCAGCAGTGCAACAGCGCAGCGCACTGGCACAGCGCACTGCGCTTGCGTGACACGTGTCACCATCACAAGCGCTTGCGCTTAATAATTGGCGCAAAGCGCCTGACAAGCCACTGTCAAGTAATTAATGCACTGCATTATTGAAAAGAAGGGCCGAGCCCAATTAAAAGAGGCCTAACAGGCCTAATAAAATGCAATGCATTATTTTAAAAAGGGCAGAGCCTAAACCAAAACAGATGCTCTGCATCACTTATAAAGGGACTGAGCCCAAGTCAAAAAGGCCTAGCAGGCCAGAATATTTCTCAACTGGACCAAAGATAAATAAAAAGGTTGAACATATTCTCAACTGGACTTAGCCCAATCATGGTCGTAAGTCCTCAAATTAAATTGACTGAGCAAGACTGCTCTCCTAAATCAATTTACATCCGGTTCAAGGGTACATCTCCGAACTCCTCTGACACCTATCGTTGTAATCCTTCAACGACGTCAGAGAGGTGACGAGTCCCGACAACCACACATCGATACGGACTGCGGGGTCCCTAAACTCATGGACCGAAACGTCCTTAAACTAATATTCGTCCCGAAATGGGAATGTTGGACCGAAACGTCCTTAAACTAATATTCTTCCCCAAATGGGAATGTTGGACCGAAATGTCCTTAAACTAATGCTCGTCCCCAATTGGGAATGATGGACCCCTACGTCCCTAAACTGGAACATGCACCACCATGTCTCTAAACTGGAAATCGACCGCAATGTCATTAAACTAAACAATAGAGCCAATTGCTCTCTTGTCGGATCCAAACGATCCCGTTAAGTTGATCTTAGTCTGGAGATTAGGCTAACGTATCCTTAACAAAAGTTTAAGTTGATTTTATCCTTAAATAGGGCTAACGTATCCTTAAACCAAAACCCTAAACCCAAATCTAAGAAAATACGGATTTGGACTAATCCATGTCCTATGGGCGACGACATAAATTAGTCTCCGTATACAATCCACGGGAAACCACAAACAAAACAAACGCACACGACACGAAGTGAAATTCTGGAGAAGGAGAAAGTGGTTATGGCGATGCGGTAGCGTAATTAACTGCAGGGGTTTGCGCCTGCAGGGAAGAGCGTCCCTACAATCAAAAACCCCTCTAGCGAGGGGGAATCTGATGAAGTCTGCTACATCGGCCGCATCCGTCTAAACCTCCGATACACGGTGCCATAAATCAACTTGGCATCTTCGGAGAGGTAGACGGATAAAACCAAATAGCACCTGCCCCGAATCTCAGGCAAGGCATCTTTACGTCGTCCGCGCCGCCATTCGGAGGGGAACATTCATATACTTTGAAACTGTCCTAACCCAAAATTCCCTCACCTCTTTTACAATCTTACCAAAACCTTCGCATTCTTTCGTTCTTTCATATATTTTTCATACACTACCAATAGTTCTATCGCCAAACTTTCCTTGAATCTGTTACACTTTTCTTTTACAAATTTTCGAGAACGAAATTTTTATAAAGAGGGTAGAATGTAACAACCCTAACTTTCTGTACTAACTTTCTATACAATTTTTTTCAAAAATACAGAAAGGGATACATTTGCCTGAGCATAAGTTATAAGTTTGTTTTGCTTCATTAATAGCAAGAAGGAGCTTGTAACTCATTGGTAAGACCTTACACTGCTGAACCAAAGCACCAGAGTTCAAATCGCATCCCCCACATTATTTTTAATATTGATTTCTTTTTAAATTTTTAGAATCCCAAGAGTCTACACGTGCTATACCCGTAAAACCAAAGGTCAAACTAAAAACAAACTACCCCACTGTGCTAACCAGACGACGACGAACCTTCGACGGCTATCCCCGGCCCGGCTAGGCCGACTCAGGCCGGCGAGGCCGGGTTGACTCGGCTGAATCCGAGTTGACCCTTCATGAAACTTGTGTCTCTTTGCCTTCTTAACTCCCCGGTATACTTTAAATTTCCTGCACATGAACAGAACTCTTTAAAACCCCATTAAACCATATTTTTAATACAATTTTTAATACATTTTTAATACAACTTTTCAGCTACCCTAACCTTAGTTTTACCCTATAAATACCACCCCTAAACACACACCCCTCACACACAATTCTGTCCAAACTCTCAAGAAAACTCTATAGAAATTTTGTGTACAAGTGGAGTTAGCAAAGGGCGAAACTCCGACGAACTACCGACGGCGATACGAGCAGTTTCCGGGGACGAAACGACGTACCGGCGATTCCCCTCTCTACCTCTATCCTTCCTCTTTCTTTTTAGCCAATAATTCCCACCTCTCTCTTCTCTATTCCATTCTAAAAATTCATAAAACTAAAACCCGACTGAAGCGGAGTTAAATCCGACTTCCGATTCGGTTTCCCTTATAAAGTTCAATTTTCCTTAACACAACTATATTAAACTCTTAAATCTTGACTATTAATCAGTAAAAAAATATTTTGAACAAGTTTCATAGCAAAATATTTCATTTTGTAATTTTTACCGCTCTTTTTCAGTAAAATACCATGTAGTATAGTTTCGACTTTAGAACATCATAAATCTTGCTATACCTTTAGATAGATCACAAGGTAATGATCTACCTCTTCACAACACTCATATGAAACATAGCACAATACCTTCTGGGAAATATAGATTCGGAAAATACCATTTTACACAAATCTACCATTTACTATTAAAACCGTTTTTTACAAGATTACGTATTTTTACAAATGTTTGCAAAGCGCCGCTACAACCCATTTTTGGGGAACCCGGCTGGGATGATGCGGATTATCGCACATCCCTGGGCTTATTAGTGCGAGATTCAGACCTCCGCAAGGAGCATTCGGTCTCGAGAGATTTAAAATACAAATATCTTAAGAAAATGAGATTTCTATAAAATAATAAATTAAAAATTATTTTTATAAATATATAAATATATATGTATTATCAAAATATCTATTTTTTTATAATATCAATAATCAAACTTTTCCAAGTCAAAAGAATCACTTTACACGAAAATATTATGAAATTCCATACAAGTTCAATATTACAATTAAATACCCTATATTATGAAATAAGTTTATCTCACTAGAAATGTCATATATATAAAATATACATCTATGAAAACTCTAAAGACAATAATTAAAATACTTGAGGTGTAATTTGAAAACTTTACAAAATTATTTTTACATAAAACCCCTCAAGTTCTATAAATTACCCTTAGGACCCTAGTAAACATAGGTTTAAGCGGGACCAGTCTCTTGAGCCTCAGGGAGCCGGAGATATGGGTGCTTGCCTATTTAAGGTAGATAACTTAACAAATGGTGTTATCAACACGGTAATCGTTTTTGAAAAAGACACAAATCCTGCCGCCCGTGTGCAGCTGTTACCGATAACATCAAAACTTAATTCAGAACTTCAATTTCTTTCTAATTGTTTGACTCAGACTGGGTCTCATTGTAATTAATCTGACTTGAATATGATTCTAGTACAATCTACAATACTACAATTCAATATGAATCCATATAATCAATCTGTTCAATCTATTCAATCTGTATTGACTGAACAGAACCATGGATATACTTCCATCTACATGATTCTCCAGTTACATCCATGATTCTCTAGTTATATCCATTTACTGATATCATGATTTCGGCAAGTCATCCAATTATATAATCTATATTACAAAACAATACAAGTTGCAATACAATATAAACAATACAATCAAGACATCGCGGGGTTTAAGGGGTAGATTGGTACGGAAGGTGTTAAAAGTGGCACAAGACTGCAAGATTTAAGACACCTAACCTGAATATAATCGCCATTGTTCCGGGCATTCTAACGGAGCCTTGTACTTCCAGTTGCCTTTAGTTTCTGGCATATAGAGACTCCTCTCATATACACCGGCATCCTTCTGTACCAAGATACAAACAACAGCGTTAATACTAAATACAACATTATAACAACATAATGAAACTTTAAAAGTTACACACACTCTCTCTCTCTCTATGTCTATTCTACTTCTCCCTTATCTTTGGGACTTACCGAGCGATTGTTCGCTGACGACATTCTTCTCTTTCTTCTTTGGAATGTTGTCAGGTGGATCGGATGCACTAGAGCACGAGACAATTCAGGAGCATTCAGAGCAGGCCCTTGAGCAGTACACCAAAGACCCAGAACTGTAGCCACTTGTACCTATTTCATTTCAGTACTTTCCATTTTTGTTATGCCACTGTTTAGGCATTGTTTTCATTCAGATGTATTTACTTTTCCATGTATTGAAAAAAATGTGAATAAATAAAGTTGTTGTTCATTTATTGTTGGAGATAGTGCCCTCAGAGTCAATTATTGGATCACAGGCACGTGATTGCAATGATTGAGGGAGGACCTATCCCGGTAGGACAGTCTTACTCGAGATGATAGTATGCTATCTGGTTTACCTTTATCATCGTGTACTGCTTCAGGTAACCTTACAGGTCACTATTACACGCTGATAGAGCCACTAGGATTCTTGCTTGACTGCCGGCAGTATAATGGCGATCATATACGTGAGAGCTGGTGGTCTATAAGCACATCTTTAAAAGGTCCCTAGTCGTGGGAGTTTCGAGACAGGGCATCGATTCTCCAGAGTAGACTAGTGTATACAGTCGAGACCCCGACGAGGGGCGGTGGCCGGTCTCACAAGCCACTGGTGTCAGTTGGTTCACCTAAGATGTATACAGGTGCTCATTGGGTTATGAGTACACCGGACAGGACTCGCCGGGAACATGCTAGTTGGTCTTATACCTGACGTCAGATAGCAGTTCCCTAGTGACATGTGTACAGGTTAGTTCATCGACCTGGGGATCGTCATTTGTCTCGTGTGAGTTCCCACTGTACTTTGATTACTACCCTACCACGGCTCAAAGGAGTCGTGCAAACAGGTTTTAGTTGGGTACAGTCCCGAGCCACATGGAGGCAGTGAGCGGATCTTCAGGGGTTCGTCTCTCCCGGTATTGGGGGTGAGGTCGTGCTGTGTCTAGGAGAGCCATTACGCAAAGCCCTCGGCCGAGGCAGGAGATTTACTGGTAGGTATTCCAGTAGTATCTCAGGGCGTTCTGGGCTACACTCCGACACGACTTGTACCGCTTTTGGGGGTCTGACTTTCACCAACCCCCTAGGCCCGCCATGCTATACTCATAGACGAACGGACCGGACTGTACGGATATTATCACTGACAGGCTCAGTAGGGTGTCAGGATGAGTTCGCTCATCGACGTCCCTTTTGGTCAATAGCTGGTGGCCCGTCACGTATTGGCTAATACCTCTGACGTGCTAGTGGTTAAATCCACAGCCATAGTATTGACGAGTCTTTAGAGTCCACCACACTTACAGTTACTCAAGCTTTCGGGCGAAACGCTGTAGAGGCCGTATGGAGATATGGCAGGGTCCGATCAGATACGTGCGGTATTGCACGGATCAGGATCGGACAGTTTTGTACTAGTAGCCGTATAGTTATATGGCAGGGTTCGATCTGATACGTGCGGTATTGCACGGATCAGGATCGGACGGATATTACTAGCCGGCTTTGGCTTAAGCCGGTCCTAGTTTAGTACAGTGTAGATTTTGTCTCATTGCATTTGTATCCGGTCGGAATACAGATGCGGGTGTGTATGCACAGTATCGGGGTTTTCCTGTAATTTATTACGGGACCAGTTTTCTGGAGTTGCCAGTTTGCATTCCGTTCCGGCCGGTTTTCCTTTGTTCTTTCCCGGCCGGACTTTTCCGATGGAGGGGGGTATTTGCAAGTTTGCAAATAACATTTGAGGAGGGGGTTTCTTGCATATGTATTTATTATGATAGCATCTTTAGATACCATTCTTTTCCTTCATCTTTTCATGCTTTATTATGATTAGAATTGATAAGAATGGTTGATGTAAGTTTGTAATGATGATGTTTGGCTATGGTCACCACTTGTGCTCCTACCATCACCTCCCTTCATGCTTGATATTGATTCCTCCATCATTCTTCTTCTCACTTGATGAAAATGGTAGAACACTTGAGAGAAAGAAAAGAAGGAGAGAGTTCATCTTTGTTTTGTGAGGAATTCTTCATCTCCTTCTTCTTCTTGTTTTGGAAAAATGAAAGCACCATTTTTCCTAACCCCATTCCTTCATCAAGGCAACTACAAACCCCAAATGAGACTAGCATGATCTACTACACATTCTACAGCATATCTTGAGCATGTCGAGTTGCCGGCTTCATGCCCGAGTTGCCTCGGTATTGAGGCGGGAGCCCGTAAAAGACGCAGGCGATGTGGTGCCTTTCCGGCGAGGAGGCGAAGATATGGAGACTAGACTTTCCGTGGGAGATCGGGACGATGACGAGAAGATCGGAGGACTCGGATCACTCGGTATACTTCTCACCCTATCTCTTGATTGCTAGCATTAGGTTAATGGTTACGATCCGGGTTTTCTTTGTCCGCGGTAGCGCCGGTTTCCGAGTAAGGAAAATTTTTGATTCCGCATTTTGGCCTCGAGTACGAGGCCGGGGCGCTGCCGTGGCGCAACATGATATTAGAGCCACGCCATTAACCTTACCTAGCTTGTTCTAATGTGTTTTGCATTTCCGATCGACCAAAATCCCAAAAACCACATTTTCCTTTGCATCAGTTTTCTGTTGGAATTTTTTGGTGTCAAAAAAATTTTTCAGGTTGTAGAAAACTGATGTACATGATATTATAAGACCACTGTAAAAATTCGACAATTTCAGTCGACTGCTTTGGCGCGGAACCGCGGCCAAACCCCCCATTGGGCCGCGGTTTCGCCGCACTCTGGAGTCTTCACCTGGTCAAAATTTTACAGTGGGCTTTTGGGATAATTTTGTAGGTTTTGGAATATTAAATTTGGGCCCAGGTTTTCTGTAACTGCTACAGTATTGGTTGGGGGCCCACTTGTTAATTGTTTGATCGATCGGATATTTTAAACACATTATTTCACAGTATTTACATTATATCTGCGACCGTGAATGTCACTCGATCGGTAAATCCAGTCTAACTGCTATAGCCCGGTTAGACGGATTTGCGAACGTGACTTTCACGTTGATGTTCTATGTTTATACTGTGTTATTGCGGATCGGTCGTGGGGGATAGCCTGGATGCGATGTTAGTACAGTTTTGGTTTTATATGTACATTTGATATTGCGGGGCGAGCGTCCGACATGTGGACTGCCATCACTGCCTGTTTGTATTATTCTTTTGGGGCACGACCTGGTTGCGGTCGATGTACCCGGTGTATGTATATTTTACTTTCTGTACTAGGATTACCCCGCGGAGGGGTGCACGGATAGCCGGGTTCTAGAGGGCAACGGGCCCGCATCTCATGGCATTGAGACGGAGGGGGCTTTACTCTAGGATTGGCGGGCTGTTCGCCGCACTCGTAGGGGGTACAGGTTGACCCAGGAGGGGTGCCCAAGTTACCGGATTCTAGGAAGTGCTGGGTGGTCCATTCACGGTGCTGAAAGGGGCTGCCTCGCTTCAGGTTTTGGCGGGTGACTTGCCGCACCCGTAGGGGTCTAGGATTTCATTGCACAGGCTATCCACACGACCAGGGGAACGTCGGGTTTCAGCAGCGGCTCTGTGAAACCCGGGGCTTCCAGATATCTGTATTGTTCTGTGATGCTGTACATTTCTGTGATGTTGCATTCTTATCACGCCTTGAGCGAAAATTATATATTGGTATATATATTAGTAGATGTTGTATATGTTTTACATCCGCGCTAGTCCAGTCCCCGCTCTGCCGTTAGTTAGCTAACCTAACGGGTGATGACGGGACCCAGTGGCGAATGCGGATGGCATATACGTACATCATTATTTTCGTTCTTTATTGGTGTGATCATTTGATGGGACTGCGTTGATTCGGATCAATGCAAGATAAACAAACCTATTCTGATGTTGTTGGAACATTTTTCAAAAAGCTGTTATTGCAAGGACGTTCACTTTTGTTTTGCATCGTGGTATTCATTTGGAATATCCTGCTCCTCAGTCGACGAGGCAAGGGCCGAGATCCCTTCACCGGGAGTGACCCCTTGGACAGAAGTTTGCGTCAGGGCAATAACTTCACTATAGCCGATTACTTTTGCTTTGCATCGTGGTATTCAGTTGGAATATCCTGCACCTCATTCTACGGGGAAAGAGCCGAGATCCCTTCACCGGGAGTGACCTCTTTAGTAAAGGTTTTCGTCACTATATTTTTATAAAAGGCTATGCAGTTCCTTCAACGATATCGAGTTCATTACGTTAAAAGTTTTTAGCCAAAAACTAGACGTAGCCCTCCGTCATTTCTTACAAGTATTACTTAGTATTCGTGCTGCGTTTGTTGACTGTGTCAAGGCGTAGTGTGCGGTAGCTAAGTAGTGTTTGTTTGCAGCATATTAATGGGATTGGTTAGGACAGTCGTGCGGCCTTGTTGACTGTGTCAAGGGCTCGTACGGGTGGGTTTAATGCAATCCAGGATAATGACGGGTTGAACTTGACTAGGACTCTTTGATTTGTTGACTGTGTCAAGGTCACTTGGGTCCTAGGGGTAAAAAAAATCACATCGGGAGTTTCAAAAGAACTGAAACTTGCCAGGCATGCGCATACCTTCTGGAGTGTGGTGACTTGAGTGGATTCCGTCAAGTTATCATGCGATGATAGTTGGATCCCGATTCCACTGATGAGTTGGTTTACTCCTCGGGTGATCCCGACTAATTCTTCTTTCAGGTTTGGAGGAGAATTTGAGGTACAGTGGGAGGTTTCCTGATTAGAAAAAGTGATAACCATTCTGATCTAGGTTAGAGTGCACGCTGAGTGTTTCTTTTCTCTCTCTCTTTGGCAGCGACCATTGACCCGACCCTGGACTATGACTCAGTAACCAAGTTGACCGAACCTTCTTAACACTGGCTTTTGGATTGTCAGAGTTGCAGACCTCATTGCCACTCCTACTTTTACCCTTTTCTCCAGGACACCCCGTATTACTACGAACGTCCACTTCCATTGGACAAAACCATCGTATGGTTATATACGAACTCGAAGGACTTCGAGGATGGTTGCTAGTTCTGGAGAAAACGAATAGAATTATTCAGTTGTCTTTTCTTTTCACCTTCTCTCATTGCGAGTACTCCTTGGTTTAGGAGATAGTACACCTATTACGCAAATTGGATAGTCTTCTTCCAAACCTTAGGCTGGTGCCGAACGGTGGGGAATGAAGAAAACCAATTAGCATAACGATGGTGTACAGAAGGTATTAAGTTAAGACAAAGCAAGGGATTAGTAAGAGGGCAAAGTAAATTGCGACTGCTATTCACGACCGAACCAAGTATTTCTTCGCCAATCCTAAATCACCTTTGTATTTCTCCAGGACACTCCGTATCACTACGAAGATCCACAGTTTATTTGGATACTCCATCGTATGGTTATATACGAACTCGAAAGGAACTTGTTCCAGTTCGGGGATGGATTATGGTTCAGGAGAAATAGGAATAAGGTTTATTCGGTTGTCTTTTATCTTCACCTTCTCTCACTTTGCGAGTGCTCCTAGGATTAGGACAGTACACCTTTTATGCTTATTGGATAGTCTTCTTCCAAACCATAGGCTGGTGCCGAACGGTAGGGAAGGAAGAAAACCATTTGGCCTGAAGGGGTGTGCAGACGGTAATGACTAAAGACATATAAAGGGATTTAGACAGATGGCAAAGAGATATACGGTTACAGTTGTGAATCTGGATAATGGAAGAGGCATTACTAAGAACACCGGAATACCCCACCGAAACATTTCAATGTTTCAGTTTCACTGTGTGATGTTAAAAGAAAACTGATTTCCCGATTAGATACTTACTCCAGGGTATGTATTTACCAGGTATGATTCTCACATCTGTATGGTTTTACTGATGATGAGTGGGAGTAAGTCATTGGGAATAGGGTGATCATCCTCATTATATCGGGATTCGTTGTAATCGGTGATATTTGAGGAGATCATCTGGGCTGTTTGCCGATCGGGAAATATTTGGTTTTGAATATCCGCTGTTGTGCACCAATTTCAAATTGATATATCTGTACGTCTATTTTCATAGAGTGAGATATACCTTTTGATATTATGTCGATGACATTTACCTATATCAGTGGATGGTTAGGTAAGGAGCATTAAACAGCGGTGTAATTCTTCTTAACCATAAGTACAGTTTTCAACCTACGACACACAGAGAAAGAGTTGTTAGACTCAGCGGACTTATACAGAGTATTGTATGTTGTCCAGTGTCCATTAGGACAGAGGGGTTGGTTTTCATACTATATTCTGTTTACTTTTAACTTCTCTAGTTCTTAGACATGTGTTTCGTAGAAACACAGGGTCTAAGTTTTGAGGAGTTATAGGTATTTGAATAGAGTAGAGAACCAGGTGTAGCAAGTATCGGGATTCTTCAAAGAGATCGAAGATGTAGATACTTGTGTATGGTATTCAGTTGATAGTAATGATAAAGAGAAATTGCTTCTCTTTCAGGTTACTCATAATTGGAAGCATTCCTAAGTTGAGTAACGCTGATCGGCCTCCTTCCATTTAGTTGACATGCACTGAAGACAGCTGCATGATTTGAATCTGGTTCAATTAAATCAGTGCCTCTAGTTCTATATTGGATATAGAACAGTTCATATCTTAACGTTGTTAAGGTACGGGGAGTTGTCCGGCTTATGATTAAAACCAGACACTGGACAACTCAAGGCACGTTTCTGTAATGGCTGTTTGTGGGTTGATCCAGGCTATGACGAGGGTTGACTTTCTACCATCTGGCAGATCAATAGAAATATTGTTCTAGACTCGCCACAGTTTTATTAAAAAATGGATTTTTTCAAAAACAGAAGTGGGAGTATGGTAGAACTGGAAGTGATTCCAGAACCGCAAACGATTACTGAAGATTTGATAAGGAACCTAAAGATTCAATCTGATTTGACATTCCATTGGCCACTCCGCAAATAAGGTGGGTAACTTCAGGCACCCGAGAGGTACTCCGGTAGCCTCAAGGACGGTGACAGGGAAGTTCTTGTTTACCCACACTTGCCATTGTTGTTGTTCCAGGCTGCGAGACCCGGCAGGAGGATGAGTATAGCGTCGTTCTAAACTAGCTTTAGAAGTGCACGTCTATATGACTCTGCCAGAGGGTTGTCGTAGTCAGTGGGAGCAGCGAAAGCATTGGTGGACATCAGGCTTATGTCTATTTATAGACTAAAGCAGATGTAGCGGAGATAGATCATCTATTTCTGATGTGACAGTCATAGGTTTGACGTCATCAGAATAGGGGATGGATCTGTTGAGAAGGTAGTAGGAAGTGATACTCCTATACTACAATCGGTTATACTTTGGTTGTCACACAGTGGTTTCTCTACACAGGACTTGGATATTATATCAGACATACTGGTTACTAGATCTATGGTTTTTAGATCTAGATTTGGGTGGTTTCCCAATCTGGGTACCTTGACAGCATTCTATGAGTATTTAGAATGGACGACTCCTGGCACGGTAGTGCACCTGCAGTTGATGGAGTCACCCTCTCTAAAGGTGTCTTATAGACTAAAGGGGAGAGGGATACTCATGATTGGCAGATCACTTGCTTTGGCAATTGAGTCAATCATGAGATGTCAAGTACCACACCAGATGTTGTTCTTGCAGTAGATGCAATAAGTTGATATTAATCCAATCCTGGAGAAACAGTCGGAAGCAGTTTTAGAACATAAGTTGATGTTCTAGGGATATGATAACGGCAGCCTCCTTTAGGAGACGGTTATCATTCCAGGCTTCCAAGGTGACCTGGATGGCAGAGTGGCTGTCAGAGTTGTAGTTTTCCCTCTGACGAGGGGCAGTATATTGGACATGTGGTCCAGATGGATACTGAGGGAAGGCATGGCGCAGGATACTGATTAGGTTCAGTTGACGATACAGTCTAAGAAGTTTGGATTTAGAGTTCATTTATGAGCTAGGTCCCATCAGACATCCAGACATTCTAAGACAGGTATTGCTCATTTCGGGAGATGGCTTTCTCCGCGAACTTGAGATATAGAGAGACATAGAAAGAAACATCACAGCGGATCCACTCACTGAGGCTATTCCTCGAACGCAATAGTTTCGCAAACGAGCTTTGTGAGACTGACTAGTAGAGGAGTTGGGTGTTCGGTATCACACGGGCTGTGAGTATGCGGCATCGCAATAATTAGCCTTGAGTGCAAGTGGGAGATTGTTGAAGATAGTGCCCTCAGAATCAATTATCGGATCACAGGCACGTGATTGCAATGATTGAGGGAGGACCTATCCCGGTAGGACAGTCTTACTCGAGATGATAGTATGCTATCTGGTTTACCTTTATCATCGTGTACTGCTTCAGGTAACCTTACAGGTCACTATTACACGCTGATAGAGCCCCTAGGATTCTTGCTTGACTGCCGGCAGTATGATGGCGATCATATACGTGAGAGCTGGTGGTCTATAAGCACATCCTTAAAAGGTCCCTAGTCGTGGGAGTTTCGAGACAGGGCATCGATTCTCCAGAGTAGACTAGTGTATACAGTCGAGACCCCGACGAGGGGCGGTGGCCGGTCTCACAAGCCACTGGTGTCAGTTGGTTCACCTAAGATGTATACAGGTGCTCATTGGGTTATGAGTACACCGGACAGGACTCGCCGGGAACATGCTAGTTGGTCTTATACCTGACGTCAGATAGAAGTTCCCTAGTGACATGTGTACAGGTTAGTTCATCGACCTGGGGATCGTCATTTGTCTCGTGTGAGTTCCCACTGTACTTTGATTACTACCCTACCACGGCTCAAAGGAGTCGTGCAAACAGGTTTTAGTTGGGTACAGTCCCGAGCCACATGGAGGCAGTAAGCGGATCTTCAGGGGTTCGTCTCTCCCGGTATTGGGGGTGAGGTCGCGCTGTGTCTAGGAGAGCCATTACGCAAAGCCCTCGGCCGAGGCAGGAGATTTACTGGTAGGTATTCCAGTAGTATCTCAGGGCGTTCTGGGCTACACTCCGACACGACTTGTACCGCTTTTGGGGGTCTGACTTTCACCAACCCCCTAGGCCCGCCATGCGATACTCATAGACGAACGGACCGGACTGTACGGATATTATCACTGACAGGCTCAGTAGGGTGTCAGGATGAGTTCGCTCATCGACGTCCCTTTTGGTCAATAGCTGGTGGCCCGTCACGTATTGGCTAATACCTCTGACGTGCTAGTGGTTAAATCCACAGCCATAGTATTGACGAGTCTTTAGAGTCCACCACACTTACAGTTACTCAAGCTTTCGGGCGAAACGCTGTAGAGGCCGTATGGAGATATGGCAGGGTCCGATCAGATACGTGCGGTATTGCACGGATCAGGATCGGACAGTTTTGTACTAATAGCCGTATAGTTATATGGCAGGGTTCGATCTGATACGTGCGGTATTGCACGGATCAGGATCGGACGGATATTACTAGCCGGCTTTGGCTTAAGCCGGTCCTAGTTTAGTACAGTGTAGATTTTGTTTCATTGCATTTGTATCCGGTCGGAATACAGATGCGGGTGTGTATGCACAGTATCGGGGTTTTCCTGTAATTTATTACGGGACCAGTTTTCTGGAGTTGCCAGTTTGCATTCCGTTCCGGCCGGTTTTCCTTTGTTCTTTCCCGGCCGGACTTTTCCGATGGAGGGGGGTATTTGCAAGTTTGCAAATAACATTTGAGGAGGGGGTTTCTTGCATATGTATTTATTATGATAGCATCTTTAGATACCATTCTTTTCCTTCATCTTTTCATGCTTTATTATGATTAGAATTGATAAGAATGGTTGATGTAAGTTTGTAATGATGATGTTTGGCTATGGTCACCACTTGTGCTCCTACCATCACCTCCCTTCATGCTTGATATTGATTCCTCCATCATTCTTCTTCTCACTTGATGAAAATGGTAGAACACTTGAGAGAAAGAAAAGAAGGAGAGAGTTCATCTTTGTTTTGTGAAGAATTCTTCATCTCCTTCTTCTTCTTGTTTTGGAAAAATGAAAGCACCATTTTTCCTAACCCCATTCCTTCATCAAGGCAACTACAAACCCCAAATGAGACTAGCATGATCTACTACACATTCTACAGCATATCTTGAGCATGTCGAGTTGCCGGCTTCATGCCCGAGTTGCCTCGGTATTGAGGCGGGAGCCCGTAAAAGACGCAGGCGATGTGGTGCCCTTCCGGCGAGGAGGCGAAGATATGGAGACTAGACTTTCCGTGGGAGATCGGGACGATGACGAGAAGATCGGAGGACTCGGATCACTCGGTATACTTCTCACCCTATCTCTTGATTGCTAGCATTAGGTTAATGGTTACGATCCGGGTTTTCTTTGTCCGCGGTAGCGCCGGTTTCCGAGTAAGGAAAATTTTTGATTCTGCATTTTGGCCTCGAGTACGAGGCCGGGGTGCTGCCGTGGCGCAACATTTATATCTTTTGTCTCTTCTGCATTTTATTTATATTGCATAGTTACGCTTAGCGTATTTACTTCAAAATAAATACGTAGCGGCCTCGTCGCGTCCTTTGCCTGTATAATGGGAAGCGGGGCGTGACAATGGGAGACCATCTCGAGGAGTCGAGACCGGGTCTCCTAACTCTAGAATTGGCAGGGTTGCTTACCGCTCTCATAGGAGTCTAGGGATATGGGTTTGGCTATTCATCACGACTGTGGAATCCGTATTTTTCATTATTGGTTTAATTCAAAACACGGACCTCTTAGTATATACAATATTTCATATATTGACTTCTGTTTCTTGGTTCTGTGATGTGATCATATAACTGCGTGAGACGAATGCTATATATATATGATATCTAATAAACGTTGCTTATGTTATGCACCCATGCTAGTCCAGCCCCCGCTCTGCCATTAGTTAAGTAACCTAATGGTGCATGACGGGGCCCCGTGGCGAATGCGGATGGCATAAGCATACTTTCTATTTTCGTTTCTTTCTCTGTGATGTTTAGGGAAACATAAATGATGGGACTTTATTAATGAGATTAATGAAAAGAAAAAAAAACCTAAAGATGCTGTAGAATCAAAAGTTTTTTTAAAAGGTAGCTCTAGTTTTTGCTTTGCACAGTGGTATTTCTTGATGAATATCCAACACCTCATTCGATGAGGAAAGAGCCGAGATCCCTATACCAGGAGTGACCTCTTTAGCAAAACTAGCAAATGCTATAACCCACTCGGTTTATCATCATAGCTTCTGTAGTTCTTGCTTTGCATAGTGGTATTCCTTGATGAATATCCAGCACCTCATTTGATGAGGAAAGAGCCGAGATCCCTTCACTGAGAGTGACCTCTTTAGCAAAAGCTAGTAAAAGCTATTCGGTTTGTTTTTGAAAACTACTCGATTTCAAAAGCGGAGGTTAAACCACTCATTTTCAAAATCACTAGATTCTACAACGATATCAAGTTCATTACGCTAAAGTTTTTCTTAAAAACCAACGTAGCCCTCCGTCATTTCAGATAAGTGTTATTTAGTATTCGTGCTGTGTTAGTTGACCTTGTCAAGACGTAGTGTGCAGTAGCTGATTAGTACTTGTCTGTCGCATGTGATGCGATTGGATTAGGGTAGTCATGCGGCCTTGTTGACCTTGTCAAGGATCGTGCAGGTGGGTTTAATTCAATCAAGAAATGAACGGGTTGAACTTGACTTGCGGTTTATGGTTTGTTGACCTTGTCAAGGTCATAAATCGCATAGAGTAAAAACAATATTGGGAATTTCAAGTGTTGAAATTCGCAATTAGATTGCATACCTTCTATATGATAGTTGGATCCCGATACCCACTACGAATAAGTGTTACTCCTGAGAGAGTTTTCCACTTTACAATTAGCCGATCCATTAGGTGTGGAAGAAAGGTGTTAACGGGGTGATGCCCCTGCGAAAATGAGGTTATTTAATTAGTTCCATGCGAAACCATAGGAAGACTCCCTCGGAGTACCAATACCTACCTGACCGAACGACTGGCGAACTTGTAGGGTGTAATTAATCCCGACTAATCTTACCTTTTATGGTTTGAAGGAAGATTTGATAAAAACAGTGGGAGCCATCCTGATTAGATAAAATAATAACCAATCTAATCTTGCAAAGAGCACACACAAAAGTGATTATCTTTCTCTCTCTCCTGGTAACGACCAATGACACGCCTTAATCAAGATAATAATATGGATGTATTGACCGAACCCACTTATTATACTAGGCTAGGTTCCGCTCTATCTTATGATTGTCATAAATCTGAGCAAGGAATAGGGGAATATCCAGATTCCCAAGCCACCCGAACGAGGAAGGAGCATGTTGATGCATCCTCTTCGGTGTGTTCGTAACCGAGAACTGTTTTTCAGTTTGCTCTACGTCCTGGGTATTGGATACCGGATCAGGATCCCACGTATGTAATTTGTACATGGGCTAAAAGGAGGTAAGAACTGGGAAAAGGTGATATGTCCCTCAGAGAAAGAAATGGTCCAATTGTTGCAACCAAAGCAGTTGGCGGATATCACCTTGTATTACTAAGTGGTAACACAATGATTCTAAGCTACTGTTATTTTGTACCAAAAATATTGTGAATGTTTTCCTAAATTAAGTGTTGATTGGGTATGGTACGTTGTGTAACGGTATATACGTTCTAAATCAAACAACAGTTCTAAGTATACAGAATACACACAAGAGGAACAGTTCAGAAATGAACGAAGCCTTCTTGTAGTATTGTAGACTAGGTCATATCAATACGACAAGACTGGCTAAGTTTCATAAGGATGGATATTTGAATCCGTTTAAATTTACATCTTATGAAACTTGTCAGTCATGTCTCAAAAGCAAGATGACCAAAACTCCATTTACTGGACATGGAGAAAGAGCTACTAAACTCTTGGGACTGATACATAGTGATGTATGCGGTCCTATGTCTACAAATGCCAGGAATGGTTCCTTGTACTTTATTACATTCACCAATGATCTCTCAAGATTCGGACATGTGTTCCTATTGAAACACAAGTCTGAATCTTTTGAGAAATTCAAGGAATATAAGTACGAAGTTGAGGAACCAGATGGGTAAAAATATTAAAATCCTTCGATCTGATCGAGGAGAAGAATACTTGAGCACGGAATTCAGAGATTATTTAAAAGAGAATGGGATTCTCTCTCAGCTTACTCCTCCGTATACACCACAGCACAATGGAGTTTCGGAGCGGAGGAATCGCATCCTATTAGATATGGTGCGCTCTATGATGAGTAATGTTGAGTTGCATATTTTCCTTTTGGGGTTATGCACTTGAGACAGCTGCATTCCTATTGAATAGAGTTCCGACCAAATCCGTGCCTACCACTCCATATGAGATATGGGATAGGAAAAGACCATTTCTTAAACGAGTTAAGATATGGGGTTGTCCAGTCTATGTTAAAAAGCAAAATCCAGACAACCTCAAAGCAAGGTCAGTTCTGTGCAAGTTTGTAGGATATCCCAAACATTCGCGAGGGCATATCTTCTACCACACTGAAGAACAAAAAGTGTTTGTTTCTCAACATGCCACCTTTTTAGAAAAGGAATTTCTTGTCACGCCCCGCTTCCCAGAGTACGCTAAGATCGGAACGTGACAAAGCCAACCATGCTACCTGTGGCTAGGAAACATCCCTCCACAGTCACATTACGGCTGTCTAGAGATATCAAGAACAGTAGAAAGAAAATAAACTATCTAGTACATGTCCATAGCCAGAATAAACGAGTCAAGAAATAATATGCGGAAGCAATAAATCCAAATAACAATAACATCTGGAAAGTACGTCCCAAAATACGGGCTCACATCAAGAATGGAAAACGCTGAAAGAAAACTAAACTAAAATACTAACAGGATCCTCACTGCTCGGCCTGTTGGTTAAAATACTCCTGGACAGCCTGCGACAGAGATAAAGGATCTGGGCCATGCAAAACCCAGACGTCAGTGCGTCATAATATCAAACAATAAAATAATCAGTGGGTAACAGGATATGCAGGCATGAATTATAAATGGTAACATGAATGTAAAAAGTAAGCAGGGATATCGAACAGTGGAGTGTAACAGTATAGGTGAAGTGCAGCGATAAAACTAAACTGTGCCACTGGGTTAAATACTCTCAAGTCTGTGAAATCGATTTAATGAATCATCGATGTAACTCAATAGTATCCCATGCATACCCGGGACCACGGTCCAGATTCTCGGGCTGAAATCCGAGACATGCCGCTAGGCACTAAACAGGAAACATGTACAGATGAATGATGTCAGCAGCATCATCCCAGGGCTGGCCTAGCCCATAAAACTGATCAGTATAAATATCGAACTGTCGAGTTACAAGTCAGGTTTCATCATTGATTTCCCATACCCCCAAGTTATGTGTTCAAGTCAGGTATTGATAAATCTGAAGCTAATGCCAACACAGGATCAAGCAGGAACAGGTTTGTCTATACAGACAACAAGATATGTCCATCGGGACAACATGTCAGGATTGTCGGCATTAGAAACAGGATTAGGTAATATGTCAAGTAATGGTGTATCAGGTCATGTCAAGTAGTGCACAGTGTATTACATGGGTGCCCAACAGTAAAATATAGCAAGTATTGAATCGGGGTAAAAGTACGAATGTACAGTAAAAGCATGGATGCACAAATATCTATCAGGGGTTACATCATGACTATGTAGGATGCACATTATCAAGCATGGTAAACTAATGTAATAATAATATGAGTCAATGTAATATGGCATGCAATTAGGTATGCAGAATTAATGGTATGGATACACAATAAAGCATGGATGCATAAATAACTATCAGGGGTTACAACTACAGTTCCAAGACTATGTGGGATGCACATTATCTAGTATGGGGTGTCAATACAACAATAACATGAATTAATATGATCTATAGATGCAGCTATATATATTTTAAATGATATGGATGCATATGGGTATCCGAAAACAGTAAAACTTTAATATGGATGTACAATTCAATCAACATGTAATATTTTTATTCATATGAATGCAAGATAAGTACTATAGCATGTAGGAAGATAAACTTGCCTGAACGGATCGCACAACGGGTGCGTACGGCACGTCCGACGTCGGGTAATCGTCGCAACGCACACGCGGCACACGGGATGGGTCCAGGAGAGATAAGAGGATAACCACGCAAGTAGGGGACGTTCACTGGATCTCCCGGGTCGTCAGCAACGGGTACGGCTCCGGCGGTGATCACCGGAAAAATGTGAAAACAAGAAAAGAGAAGAAGTAGGAGGAGAAGAAGAAGAAGAAGAAGAAGAGAGTGATCAGAGGTTGGTGCTGGGGTTTGGGAGAAGGCGAGGAGGTGGTTGCGAAGGTGTGAGGTCGTCGGGTTAACGAAGCTCCGGCGAGGGTGTGCAGGTGAGGCCGATGGGGTTTCTTGGTGTTCGGGGTTTGGTTGTTTAGGGTGTGCAGGGAAGCTCTGGGTGCAGGGGAGTCGAGAGGGGGTCGTGGTGATGAAGATGGTGACAATGGGGATGTGGAGACGACGACGAGGTCGAAGCTCCGATGAGGCGAGGGTGTATGCAGGGATGGGTGCTCGGGTATGGGGTTCTTGGGTGGAGGTCGGGTGTGCAGGGGTTTTGGAGAGAGGGGAGAGGAGTCGTGGGGAGGTGGAGAAGAGTGGAGGAAGTTGACGAGAAGAGGAGGCGGCGGAGTTAGGGTTCTGGGGTTGTAGGTTCGTTCTCGTGGCGAGGGGTTTAAATAGAGAAGGAGAGAAATAGAAGAGGGAGGTGAGTGTAGCATGGAGGGAGGTGAGCGGATTCGAGGAATGCACAGTATTTGCGAGAGGTGAGAGAAGGGGGAGAGAGAGAGAGAGAAAGAAAGAAAGGGGGGAGAGAGTGCAGTTAAAAGATTTCTTTTAAAGAAAATTTAAAAAGATTATTTTTGGTTACGAAAATCTTTACTTAACTGTTTAATAAAAATATATTATTAGTAAAATATTTAATATTTGCCTAATACAAAAATAGTCCAAAACACGTCCGGGTCGGGTCTAAAAATCCAGTTTTAAAATACGGAAAATATACGTGTCGACCAAAACTAAAATTGGATATCCGGGTGACGAAAATGCATACCCCCAAGAACGGATGCACGCACGTGCACGTAGCCATCCAAACAGGTCCGTTACACTGAACGGGACGAGAACAAGGTGCGCGGATGCTACGACGGGGTTAGGGGTATCATGCAGGCCATGCTAGATATTTTAAAATATTTTATGTGACTCTAAATGTTATATTAAAAAATGCAGATGCCAGATATAATGCCAGTATGCAGTATATATAAAATATGAAAGTGCACGGAACCATATAATAAGCCAGGATGAATTATAAACAGAAATCAAGACGGGTTTCCAGCAAGCGGGTCGGATCGGATGCAAAAATACAGATGTCACATACACTATTCGCACCCAAAATACCAAAAATCAGGAAATACCATAAATAACGAAATACTTGAACTAGAACTGGTATAAAGAACTAGGGTGTTACATTTCTTGTGAAAGAAATTAGTGGTCATGAGGTAGAACTGGAAGAAGTTCCAACTATATAAACTATAACTGATGATTTGGTAGAACCGGAGGATTCAATAGTCCCCGACGAACCTCAGCCATTCCGCAAATCTAGTAGGGTTTCTCATCCACCTGAGAGATACTATGGTTTTCTCATAGACGGTGGGAGCGAGGATTGCATTATGGAAGATGATGGCCCAACTAGTTTCGAGCAGGCCATCACAAGTGGAGACTCTGTGAAATGGCTGGATGCTATGTGATCTGAGATGGAATCTATGTACACCAACAAAGTATGGACTTTGAAAGTTGCTTTTGAAGGGGTAAAACCCATCGGGAGCATGTGGATCTTGAGAAGATATTTGGTGTAAATGGAAAAGTTGAGACTTTCAAAGCTAAACTTGTAGCAAAAGGTTTTCGTCAATGACCAAGTGTCAACTATGATGAAGCCTTTTCTCCTGTCGCTATACTTAAGTCCATCGGGATCCTACTTGCCATTGCTGCATACTATGACTACAAAATCTGGCAGATGGACGTCAAGACTACTTTTCTAAATGGTGATTTAGAAAAGAGCGTGTACATGACACATCCAGAGGGATTTGTAGACAGTAGAAGTAACGGAAGCGTGTGCAAGTTGCTTAAATCAATATACAGATTAAAACAGGCATCGTGGAGCTGGAACATCTATTTTGATGGAGTTATCAAAGAGTTTGACTTCATCAAAAATGTAGATGAACCATATATATACAAGAAGGTTGTAGAGAGTAAGGTTGTTTTCCTTGTATTGTACGTGGATGACATACTCTTGATAGGAAATGATATTCTTATGCTACACTCAGTCAAGCTCTTCTTATCACAAAAGTTCTCCATGAAAGATCTAGGTGATGCCTCCTATATCCTGGGGACAAAGATCTATAGAGATGGATCTAGACGGATGTTGGGATTGTCCCAATCCAAGTACATAGACACCATACTAAAGAGGTTTAGTATGGAAGATTCTAAGTGTGGTAATTTACCCGCTTGTTCAGGAATCACTCTCTCCAAAGAGATGTCTCCCAAGGCTGATTTGGAGAGGGCTCGCATGCAAGGGATACCCTATACTTCGGCAGTCGGGTCAATCATGTATGCGATGTTATGCACCAGACCAGATATAGCTTACTCACTAGGTATAGTGAGTAGGTATCAGTCAGATCCAGGGGAGAAACACTGGACAGCTGTGAAGAACATTCTTAAGTACTTGAGAAGGACTAAAGAGATGTTCTTGGTGTATGGTGACGGTGAACTCCAGGTGGAGTCCTTTACCGATTCGAGCTTCCAGAGTGATAAGAATGACAGTAAGTCGGTCTCGGGTTTTGTCTTCACCCTCAATGGAAGGGCGGTATATTCGAAGAGTTCCAAGCAAGATACTATAGCAGACTCAAAGATGGAGGCGGAATACATCGCTGCCAACGATACTGCCAAAGAGGACTGTCTGGATGAAGAAGTTCATAGCTGAACTTGGTGTGGTTCCATCCATTGAGCATCCAATACCTGTGTATTGTGATAAAAATGGAGCTGTGGTTTTGGCCAAGGAACCCCGGTCCCATCAGTGATCCAGACATATTCTTAGACGGTATCACCTGATCAGAGAGATAGTAGATCACCGGGAGATCAAGATCAGGAGAGTTGTCACGAAGGATAACACAACGGATCCACTCACGAAGGCGCTCCCCCAGATGCTATTCGAGAAACTTTTTGGGATGTTGAGTATGAGATACTACAACAACTGGCCTTAGTGCAAGTGGGAGATTGTTAGGAATATATATGCCCTAGAGTCCGTAATTGTATGATATAGTGGATGCTTGGACATATATATATAGGACTTTCTTGCTCGACATGATAGTATGGTATCTGGTTGTCTTTATCTTAACATATTTACTGGTATTATTATACCGTCTCTCATATACATGTTGATAAAGCCCTTAGGATGTTGGCTTGACTACCAGGACTATGATGTGGATCATACTACCGGGACCTGGGGTAGTCTATAAGCATATCTTTCAATTGTTCCTAGTCGAGAGAATATTGAGACAGGGCATCGATATTCCAGAGTAGACTAGTGTATACGTTTCTTGACCCTATATGGGGCGATGGTTGATCCCATATCCATTGGTGTTTGACATCAAAGATTGTACACAGGTGCTCATTAGAGAATGGGTACACTGAACAGGACTCGCCAAGAACTCCTATATGGTACTATATATATCGTCAGATAGCAGTTCTCTGGTGACACTGGTACAGGTTAGTCTGTAGACCCGAGATCATCATAGAGTCTTGTGTGGTTTCCACTGTGCTTTGATTTCCTCCCTACTGTTGGGGTCAAAATTTGCACCCCAGTTGACCAAGTCAAAGTCAAGGTCAACCCCAAGCCAGGTGGGCCCAAGCCCAAGTCAGGTGGGCCCATGCCCAAGTCGAGCCCCGCGGCCAGCCTCCCCCATGCCAAAATAAAATCATGTAATAAATAATTTTTATGTAATTTTTATGCATGAATGGGCATAAAGCCAAATTTTTGTAAAGCACATGGCTTATGTGCAAAAAGAAAGAGCACATGAGGCATGGGATGGGCAAAATGCCATTTTGTAAAGCCTAAGGGGCTATATACAAAGTTTGTAGCATATATAAGGCAACATGATGATGAATAAGAGATAGACTTTTCATTATCTAAAAATTCTAAGGTTTTTGTGCCTTCTTCTCCTTCCTCAAGGTTTTAAAACCTTCTTCCCCTTTTAAATTAAATCAAGAGTTTTACTCTTCTTCTTCTAAAACTAAATAGTTTTTCACCACAAAACCCACAAAGGGGAGCTCAGATCTTCTATTAGATCTCAAAATGGGGAGATTTTTTAAATCTCACCCCCTTTCTCCAAGATCCGGCCAACCGAGAGGAAGAAGAAGGAGACCCATCTCCAGAAATCCCATCTTGGGAATATCCAGGGCCAAAGGGGAGAAACAAAGCAGCCCCCTTTGATCATTTCTAAATATTTTTAGGAGTTTAACTCCATTCAAGATCTATTGGAGTTCAACTCCCTAAATTAATCTCTGTCGGGAGTTCAACTCCGTAAATCAAATCGGGAGCACAGCTCCCAGTGCAGGGACCAGGTCCCTTTCCCTACTAACGCCTAGCGCGCCCAGCGCCCGCATGCCAAGCACGTGGGGCGCTGGCGCCCAGCGCCCGCGTGCCATGCACGTGGGGCGCTGGCGCCCAGCGCCCGCGTGCCCTGCATATGGGGCGCTGGTGCCCAGCGCCTGCATGCCATGCACGTGGGACGCTGGCGCCCAACGCCTAGCGCCCAGCATGCTTGCACCCACATGCCAAGCACGTGAGGCGCCGGCACCCAGCGCCTGCGTGCCACGCACGTGAGGCGCTGGTCCCCCACGCGTCCTTTGGACGCTTTTTCCCTTTCTTATATATATGTATATATATATATATATATATGCACACACACTCCACGACACTGTTCTTGTTAGAAAAAAAATTCTAACGAGGCGCTGCCCCGCACCCCGCAACGGGGCTGCTAGCCCTTTTGACCCCCAGCCCGCTATCCGGGTAGCGGGACCCCCGTAAAAACTCTACGGGTCCCCCGATATATCCAAAACCCCTTCAAAATACAACACTACACATTGAGTTCGCATGACCTGTTTGACCTGTCAATCGGAGGTTCTATCGCTCCAAAGGCGAGGGGTAATTAACGGCAGTTTAGTCCGCGGCTGCCGGAGATTCGGATCCCCACAATCAATAAACATCAGCCTACCCTAGGCAGGGGGAATCTGTAGTGTGCCTGACAAGCGTGCGCGTATTCCCATCTCAATGGGGTGACGAAAAACACCTACCACGGCTCAAAGAAGTCGTGCAAACATGTGGATTTTGGGTACAGTCCCAAGTCACATGGAGGCAATGAGCGATAGAAGGGGTTTCGTCTCTCCCGGTATGGGGAGTTGATGTTGCGCTATGCTCGATTGTTATAACAGGAAGTCCCTGATCAGGGCTGTTGATGAGATTTGCTGGTAAGTATTATAAGTAGTTTCTCATACCGTTATAGGTCACACATCGGCATGACTTATCAAGTTATTGGGGTCTGACGATTACACCCCCAGACTCAATATGCGACATATCAGACGAAGAGACCGGACTGTACGGTGGGTGTTACTTATAGGCTTCATAAGAGTTTAGACAACTTTGCTTGTTGATCTTCTAATCGATCAATACTTGGGTAGCCGTTACGTCCAGCTAGTGCCGCTGACGACTTGTGGGTAACTGATGTGATCATTACCTACTACTGGCATATTGATGAGTTTTTAGAATCCCACACAGAAGTTTCTTAGTTCAAGCGAAACGAAATAGGGCACATATGTTGATATGTGCGAGGGCCTGATTAAATACGAGTATGTGATACCGTATTCTAATATGGCGGTTATTTGTTATCGGTTAGGTTATATGTGATATGACCGGATTATTGAATCAAGTGTTGATTTGATAATGTGATATACAGATAAATGATAATAGTCGGTTATATGTGATATAACCGGATTATTAAATCAAGTGTTGATTTAATAATTTGATATATATTATATTTGATATAATTATATATTAACTAATATTATTAGCTCACTAATTATTTTCTTCATAATATATATATATATGAATGATATATATATAAATATTATATGAAGCATGGTAGGATTTTCTATTTTGTGAAAATAGAAAATGAGGTGGAAAATGGGGAGACTTTTTATGGAATGGGTGAAGCATGGCTTGCTTATTTGTTTAATCATTTGTGAAGCATGGTTGCATTTCATTGTTGCAAGAAATTCCATGCTTCAATAAGTGAACCATTCTTCATTCTTTTCTTGAGTTGCTTGAGCTCATTTGATGAGTACTTCTTTCTAGCTCTCTCCATCTTCATCAACCTCCATCTCCAAGCTCAATCACTCACATGAGTTGTGAAACCTTGAGCTTGTGAGAACCCTAGTGAGCAAACAACAGCCCTACTTCACCATTCTACACTAGATTAACGCTTTGGTATAGTGTGTTTCCTTCACTAAAGAGTTTAGTGAATAGGTAGTTTGGATTAGCGGAGATTCGGGTGGATTATCTTCGGCACGAAGATCGCAAAGGAAGCTCGATCCAACTTTAAGTGGAGTCGCGTGGACTACTACACAGAGCTTGAGAAGAGAAGGACATAGTCTATAAAGGTTGTAGCCACATTTCTCTTAGTATAGTTTTGTTATATCATGCTTAAACCCTAAGCAACAAGTTTAAGATCTTGATTAGTGTTGATTAACACCCCGAAATTTTTTTAATTGGCATGTTTAATGCTAGTAAAACCCAGTGGCGGTGCTAACAAACACTTTTAATATTCGCATTGCGTAAACGTCGACGAAAGGCAGTACCGAGATAAGGCTGAGATTGATCCCAAAAGAAAACTGACTGAAAGCTTTACCTTAATAGTCCTGCAATGTTATCCACCCTACGGATACGCCTAAAAAGCAACACCAAGATATATCTGAGATTTATCCTAAAGGATACTCATCAAAAGATTATCATAAGATCCCATGGTTATATAAAATATCATGGATAAGCACCGAAATGCAGCACCTGAAGTGAAGTTGGGCATACTCTAAAAAGAGACTTACCCTAGAAAGAATTTATCTAATAGGTCACCCGATAACATAAAAAATACGGATTGGTCAATCTTATGTTAGTATCTTTAAAGGTATGGATACTATAGGTTCAACCCCGTTTTATATACATAGTTAGGCTAAAACCAATATATTAACGGTTCGGCCCAACTTGCCACTTTTTGAGAACAATGAATTGGATAATTCTAAAAGGATATCAATTAAAAGTTTATCTCTATCTACGTCAGAGATGACTATAAACTAATACCCATGTCCGAAATGACTGTAAACCAATACCTATGTCCGGAATGACTCTAAGCTATTATATTTCAAAACGATGAACTGAGTGATCCTAAAAGGATACTCACCAAAATTTTATCTTTTAAATAGTCCGGAATGACATTAAAATAATCCATGTCCGAAATGACTTTAAACTAACATTTGTCCGTAACGATATTAAACCACCTGATATCCGGCAGGACTTTAAAACATATCCAACTAACATCTGGAGGACTTTAAAAGTCTCAAGTTATAGTCTGCGATAACTTTAAACTTTCCTCTTTTGAATCCAAACTTCCATACCCTATTCGCGGATTGTCTTTCAGTGTCTATAGAGCTGAAGATAAATACGAAATAAAATGTATTGTCACTAAAGATTGCAAATCCCCTTCTATCTGTTGAAATTCTCTCTACAGTGAAAATATATACCGTATTTTATTTATGAAGGTCTCTTCGCAATGGAAACTCCTTTCAAACCTGGTATAGATGTCTTCCCTTACCAATTAAGGTTTGAGCATGGGTTATCGCCCCATGTCCCTACGGAGCCTTGTTCCATTTGCGAGAGTTCTTTTCTCAAATAGAAAATCCATCAAATCCAACTTCGTCGCACAAGTCCTTTCCATGACGAAAACCACATAAAATTTAGTGAAATTAAGAATCTGCATTCGCGTTTATTTCTTTGAATCCATAAAACATGGAAAAATAATTTGGCGAATAAATGTATGAAAGTTTGGCATTCAAGCCATTTAATAGTGAGTTTTAGTGATGTGGATTTTTGTTGGCACTTCGAATGCAAGTTAGACGCAAGTAACGGATGACGACTAGGTCTGCTCCTCGTTCTTCACTTTTACCTTGTGCTCAGAGGCTAACAAAAAATCCTTTCACATACTAGTTCCACAACTTACGTCTGAAATGACTGTAAACTGATATATACGTCCGAAATGACTGTAAATTAATATCTATGTCCGATACGACTTTAAACTAATGCCTATGTCCGAAATGACTCTAAACTAATATTTATGTCCGAAATGACTCTAAACTAATGCCTATGTCCGAGATAACTGTAAACTAACGCTTATGTATGAAATGACCCTAAACTAATACGCACGTCCGAGATGACTCTAAACTAACATTCGTGTTTGAGATAACTCTAAACTAATATTCATGTCTGAATTGACTTTAAACTACACAGGGGCAACCCATGGCGGTGCCAACTCCTACTATAAGACTTAAAAAAAGGTTTATCATCCGTAAAGACGTCAAACTTTCCTCCTTTGGATCTCAACTTTCTTCGCAGATTATCTTTCGGTATCTAAAGAACTGAAGATAAGTACGAAATTGAGTGTTGTGTCACTAAAAAGAAAATCTCTGCATCCCAACTTCATTATGTGAAATTTCTATTCACAATGGAAAACCTCTCTCACATTTAAACAAGGGTTATTCCTCCAGGTCCCCGAAACTCACCGAAACTCAAAGACAGGTTATCACCCCGTGTCCTTCCAAGAGAGGGAAAGAAGTTTTTTTTATTTATAAAAGTCTTCTCCGTAATAGAAAACCATATATTTATTCCATTTGTGAAAGCCCCCTTCACAGTTGAAAGCCTCTTTCAAACCTGAACATGGGGTTATTCCTCCAGGTCCCCGAAATTGAAAAACAGGTTATCATCCCGCATCCTTCCAAGTTAGGAAAAGAAGTTTTTCTATTTATAGAAGTCGTCCTCGCAATGGAGAATCCATCAAATTCATCTCACCAAATTTAGTGACATAAAAATCGGTTTTCACATTTTCTCTTTAATTTCATAGATATTGAAGGAGAATCTGCCTAAAACCCATTGTAAAAAGTTCTCTATACAATAAGATATTCAAGTTATAATGGAAGATCCAAGATTGAAAGAATGTAACAATATCGTGTATACAACTCGATAAGTTATATACACTCCTTGTCAGTGGGCATTTGTTGACACAAAAAATATATTAATATCATATATCAAACTAATATATGTTGTATGCATAATATTGATGGGAGGGCATTTGCTAGAGTCAAAAATATTGACTATCAAAGGTACTTAAATCGGGTACCGATGAATTTGTACATAGGAAGAGTTCAAATGCCTATAGAGTTTAGCACACTTGACTAATTCGGGACAAATGAGGATTCATTTGAAATCCAATCAAGTCTAATTTCCAGAAAATTAAACGGTGCGTCGTTTTGACTTCTCTAGAGAAAGTTATGGCCAAATCATTAAACCTTAACTTTGTAGATCCGAATTACGGATGTCCTAAATTGAGTACCCGCAAATCAAGTATACTATACTTCAAAATCGAAGCAGGTATCTCAAATGAGATACCTAATAGCCCATTTCAGCCCTCTAAAAATAGGAGGTAGAAGTTATTCTCTTTCTCCTTATTTTCTTTTCAAAAAAAGAAAGAGGTGGGAGTAGTTTTGATTACTCTCCACTCCGCTCACAAAATAATAGAAGTATATATATACCTCTTCAAAAGGGGAAAAAAAGGAGAAGGACTCTCTCATCATTTTAAGAATTTTTCTCAAATACAAAAGAAGAAAAGAAAACTCTTTTCTCTCATTTTCAAATTGGAGGAGGAGAAGAAGTAGTAGGAAACTATAGGATTGGAATCCCCATTCCTCTTAACGCGTTTCTTCTCTCTCTCTCTTTAATGGAATGGAATCACCATTTCTCTCAATACTTCTCTTCTATCTCTTCAACAAAATGAAGATTTAGAACATGAAAATCTTTATGTTTCTGAGAAAAACGAATTTAGAACATGGCTCCATCCTATGTTCTCTACAAATTGGACTTATTTAGAACATGAGTTTCACCCTGTGTACTGCATAAAATGAAATAGACCATCATATTTCTCTCGAACAAATTGGAAATGGGATAACACCTTATTTCCCTCAAATATTTGGATATTTATCAAAACCCTCATGTCCATTAATGAAATACACAAGAATAGGAAAATCATATTCAAGATTTCTTTTAAGACATGAAAATCGTGTCTTTGAATTTGGAATATAATGCTAAAACACCATATTCTTCCTTTCGAACATAAGCCACCTTATGTTCTTTACAAACTTGAAACTGGGAAAATTCTATTTTCTTTCATATTTAGAACATAGGCCACCATATATTTTCTAAAAACTTGAAAATAGGAAAAATCTTATTTTCTGTCATATTTTGAACATAAGCCACCCTATGTTCTTTACAACATGAAAATAGGGGAAATCCTATTTTCTTCATATCTTTAAATATAAAATATAACTATATATTCCTTACAAATTAAAAATGGAAGAAACTCTATTTTCTAAAACAAACCTTTGAACATAAAAAAAAAAACTTATGTTCTCAAAAATAGATTTTCGGGTTAAATCTGCTTACTCCGACACATCGGAGCAAAACGACCATAACTCTCACCCCAAAATACCAAATCACGATCTGTTGGAATCAAATGAAAGCTAACTCATTAAGTTTCGAAATGAGATCATATATGAATATGAATGATCTTAAAATAATAGAGTTTCAGATACCTTAAAAAAGACATCCTCGAAAAATAGATTTTCGGGTTGAATCTGCCAGTTTAGACACATCTTAGCAAAACGGTCACAACTCTCACCCGAGAGTATCAAATCACGATCTGCTCGAAGCATATGAAAGCCGACTCACTAAAATTCGAAACGATACCATATATGAACATAAAAACTATAAACTTATGTCCTTAAAACAACTTTGAATATAGAGTAAATTCTATGTCCTTTCAAAATAAATTTGAACATTGAAAGAGAAGTGTCCCCCATTTATCAAACAAGAGTCGGGACCTCTCTTTCCCAATATCAGGAAGCGCCAAAATAGGCATCTTGCAAGTAGGAACTTCTCCGTTTCTTTATAAAATTCATGTGAATCCCATTTAGAGTCCACACTAGTTTGAAATGAAAGGATGTGACCCTCATATACACATTTTAAAATAATGTCAAACTTTAACATTAAAATCCACATACTTTGAAAATGATGCTAGCCATCATTTTCTTTCTTGTACTCCCTATATTCATGCAAACTTGAATAATCACAAGATTAATGATGATACTTTTATCTAAACACATAAGTATAAAAAAGAGGGGACATAATACTTGTGCTTTATTAAAGCACGAAGTCCTAAATATAGACTTCCCGACGGCAGGAAGCTCCCGAATGAGCTTCCCAAAGTTTACTGTCGGGAGGCCCCTAATGAAGGCTTTCCATGGTCGAGACCCCCTTCCAGACGGCGAGAAGCTCTAAAATGAGCTTTCCAAAAGTGACTGTCGGGAGGCCTTAAAAGAAGGCCTCCCACGGTCGGGATCCCCTGTCGACGGGTCGGGAAGCCCCATAACAGGCTTTCCACAAACAAAAGAAACATCTCTTTTTCTTAACGAAGGTGTGGGTCCCACTTTGAAAGACTCCACCTTATTTTAAAATAGAAAGATGTGGCCTCCACATGGGATAGTGACTATCTATATGATATCTACTTGACATTAAAATACCTCAAGTTTGGAACTAAACTTTTAAATTAGATTCCTACAACTTTTGTACATTTTGCAATATTAATGTAACTTATATTCATCTTGTACACAAATATATATGAAATGCAATGAAATATATTTATTGTCTACATCATGTTCTATTTCCAAGTACTTTATGATCTTTAAATATGATTTTTGTGATGTGATTTGAGCAAACTTAACAAGGTATCTCGTCTAAATGTTTCTTTAGACATTAGGGTGTAATTAAGTATAGATGCTTGTGCCTATAGGAAGTCTCGAACGTAGGACTTTTGGTCAACTTTTAAAACTCAAATACTTGATTTGTTTAAGGTTTACCTGTTTTGAGCGTTCATCCTTTAGAGGTCCTAAAGAGGGTAAACATATAAGAAGTTTAAAATTTAAGGATAATATCATATAGTTACTTTAATTTGGGATCGAATTTGGTCGTATCAGCTCTATAATGATCAGAATATCTTGTTTTATATCTTTCAGCCAAAAGCGTTCTAAAAAATTAGAAACAATTTGACTAATTAGTAATTGATGATATATAAAGCTATTGTTTTAATATCTAGTAAAATCAGTTATATACCTTTTGTTTTAATAATCCACCTATTATCCAATGTATGCCCATTAATAAACCTACTACCGAAACCCCAACAATCAAATGGAAACCCCAGTATTACTCGAAACGATCCTTTTTGGGACCGTAATCGACCGTCTCGGATTAGGATCAGCCGCAATTTAAAACCATGGTTGCATCTAATCCAGTCCTGAGAGAGTTAGGTATGATACAACGGAATTTACCTGATATGCATTTCCAATTTCAAACTGGCTCTTGGAGAACCAAGACGAATTAAGCTTTCATGCACATCATCAAAATCGAAAACCAAACATCCTTCAAATTAGAGGTGGAATTGAACAAATTTATACTCAATAAAACATTATATAAAGGTCAAACATTGTGAAATCCAACAAACATATAAATCTGCAACATGACTCAAATAATATCAAGAATATTAATGAAATGATGAATACTATGTCAACTCTCCTTGCTAAGCTAATGTTCAGGTTCATTTCTCTAATATTGATGAACAAAGTGAGCTTTGGACTCATCAGAGTGCTTCACAAAAATATAATGTATGAAACCAGCCAATCATGAGTTTTTCCTTTCATCCATCTATAGATACTCATACAGCAAAAAGCCCAAGAATAACAAATAAAAATAAAAAAATAATCCTTCAGAACAAAAGAAAAAAAACGGTAAAAATCATCCATTCCAAGATGCCATAACACTGATTGAACTCACCATTATCAAAAACATCCTTCCACATCCACTGCCCTGACTCCTCCCTCATCGGCACCGAGGCTTGTCGGCGTTGTCCACAGCTTCTTGTTATCAATTGAGGAGTTTGACGCCTGAGATATGACATGATTATTATTGCTGTTCGCGTTGCTGCTGCAGCTATTGCTTCTTCTATTATTGTTGGTGCTGCTCATGGTGTTGGTGTTGTTGTTGAGGTAGTGTTGGAGAGCGACTCTGACTCCTGTGATCAGAAATCGTTGGTGAGACGAGCCGTGAGGGCTCGCCGTGTGGATCCCCACGTCGCAATTTCTGCAGAGAAGCGTGCGGTCCTCCAAGCAAAAGAAGTATCCGGCCTTTTCCTGTAATTTAAAGATAATGTAACGAAGTTTCAGATTTTGTATCAGAGAAAGTTTGACATGAATGATATCAAGACAGAATAATCAAGAATAGGGTTTCCTTTTTTTAATTATGCTAAATTAATTTAATGTAATGAATCCCTCCCCTCCATTTCAAATGTAATTCTCATTTTGGGCATATTGCACACTAATTAAGAAAGGTTACAACTCCTCTTTAGTAGTGATGACGATAGAAATGTAAGAATTTCATTTAGGTTTAGTTTTGGCAATGAATAAAAAACTTAGGTTTAGTTTTGGTAATTATCAGAGAAACCATTTAGGATTTGGCAATGAACAGAAAACTTTCTTGTTCCAAAAAAATTTAGGCTTAGTTTGGGTAATATATATCTAGATTGCATCAACTATAGGAGTATATTCTCAAACATTCTTCTTTATTTTCTATAAGGACAAGTTGAAACGAAAATAAAGACGACAAAAAGGACAAGTAAATTGAAACGGAAGGATTATAAATAAAACAAGTATTGCATTGGCCTTATTATATACACGCTGACGCAGAATATGTTCAGAGATATACCATGCCTTTTTTGTAATTCCGATTGGGACAACATTGGTCACACTCCATAAAAATTTCATCTCATTCTATAGGTACGAAAGAAAGAATCACGGCTTGGTATTTCGGTTATAATTTCTGTTCTGGGTATACATATATACATTATGTATATAATTGGTCGTTTCCACTAAGCGATTTATTATATCATCTAGGAAAAGACTAGCTTAAGCTGCAGATAACAATCATGTCAATCCTCTCCATTTCTCCTCTGGCTTAACTCAACTACCCTAATAGAACAAAACAGCAAGGACACAAATATTTATTACATTAGAGTCATATTTTTGACAAGTCAATTTAGAAATCTAGCCTGAGCCCACAGCAAAGGGTGTACTGGATACAGGTCATCTATGTTAAAGATACAGTAAACATAACCACAGGTGAAATCCGATATCACGATAGTTAAAAAAATATATTGACAGCTTCTGAGTCTGCATATTTGGTTCCTGTTAAGATATGCATATTTTTTATCATATCTTTTATATCATTTTGTATTTATCCTTTTGTATTGGGATTTACGTGTATTATACGTATATACGTATTAGGATTTCATCTTATAGGCTATATAGAGAGTCATATTGTACATTGTATTTTAATCAATCGTTGATAATATTTTCCCTCTCCCAAATTCAATGGTTTCTAATATGGTATCAGAACTTACCCTACCATTGCTTGATGTCATCATCATTGATTAATCCCTCTCCATCCGATGACTACGACGCCACCGCGATCTATTTCTCGTTCTCCTCTTATTCAACCTAAATTTCTCCTTCTTGCTCTTCATTTCTCGTTATCCACAACATGATGCTCCACATCAAAATCATCATCGCCGTCCTTATCTTCCGAAACCTTCGATCTTCGCTTTTTACTGAAATTTACGAAGTCCTCTCCATCGGCGATTTCTAGATCCTCTCAATAACATCAAGAAATCTCTCCACAGTCGAAATCACCACCTCCACCACTGATCTTATCAAAGCCCCCATCTTCATCACCGATCTCAAGTCACTTTCTTTCCGATCTCGTCGAAGTCACCTCCAAAAAAAAACCCTTCGAGGTGATGTCATCTCGATTTTCTTCTCCTCGTTCCTCAGTACTTCTATTTTTATATTGATGGTACCATTTTTTATTTCTTCTTTTTCTACTTCTTTATGGTTACGATCAACTTCTCATTTTAGTGGTTCCTCTTCTTTTACTTCTATATAGACCGTATCATTTTCTTTTTCATCTTCCTCTTCTGCAACTACAACGTATTTAATTGCTTCACTTTCTTCTTCTATTTTTTCTATTTTGTTGGTGATATCTCCTCCTTTTTTCCTTCTTCTACCTCAATATGGGCAATGTTCTCTTCTTCATTTTCCTCTTTTTTAGTACTTTTATTTCAGTATGAGCGATATCATTTGCTCCTCTTTTATCTTTTATTTCTCTTATTCTTCTTGATCTTTTGAATATTTTTTTTCTTGGTGGAACCTTTTCTTGATCTATGTTGATATGATTATTACTGGTGATAACTAAGCAACTATCACATATCTCAAGCAACTTCTTCAGCAGCAGTTTGAGATGAAGGATCATGAACATTTGCGCTATTTCTTCGGGATTGAAGTTGCTTACTCCTCCCGTAGTTATTCTCTGTCACAGCAGAAGTATATTTCTGATCTTCTTAAACGAACCACAGTTGACGATTCTACTATTACTGACAGTACTTCTATAACTACGCCGATGGAGCTTCATGTAAAACTTCGTCAAGTATATGGCACGACTCTATCTACATCCATTCCACATATCAAGTGGCTGATCTATTTACGAAATCTCAAACATGTATCCAACTTTTGCATTTCTTGTCCAAACTCACTTTATGATCCACCGTGAGTTTGATGGGCAACTAAGATATGCATATCTTTTATCATATCTTTTATATCATTTTGTATTTATCTTTTTGTATTGGGGTTTACGTGTATTATACATATATTACGTATTAGGGTTTCAACTTGTGGGCTAATATAAAAAGATATTGTATATTGTATTTTGATCAATCGTTAATGATATTTTTCATATCCCAAATTCAATGGTTTCTAATAGTCCCAATCTATTCACTACTCAACAGAGATTGAGCATTCACCTCATTCATCTGATAGTGTCTAACCATGGAAGACAACGTTAACGAACTATGTTGAAAGTTTACCGCCGAGGTAAACCAAAAGTTTTGCTAGATAAAATGAAAGAGGCAATTAATACTGCCTACTTTCAGAGTTTCAGTTCCACAATTAGTAATGGAAAGAGCCCCACAAATTAAAAGCGCTCTATAGATTATTGTGTTGCTCGTGCATTGTTTTTCATTCTGGCGATGTTTTATGTAGGAACTTGCCCAAAGTTTGGCAACGATTAATACTGACAGTTATAAATGGCCCCCACAAGCTTCACTGTATTCACACTGCAGCATATTTAAGGCAAAATGATCCTAATGTGCCTGAATCAATTATGTTCATAGAATCACAACAGTAGAATTTATTATTTAAATGTTTTTCGAACCCCACTTCCCACATGCAAAAGGACATTGTAAAGGACAGCAGAAATATGACATAAGATCTCAGAGAAAAGGATGATGTTGTGGTCCTCATATTCATTTTCATCCTAGTTACTCCATAAAACTACATTGTGTATCCTAGACTACTGTTTATTGCTGAACAAAGTTCTACAAAAACCCAAAAAAAGAAAGAAAGAAAAAAGCTCTTGGTGTACAATTAACTATTGATAACTATTAATAACATCAGATTGAACTGATCAATTAAGCAGTAAGAATGAACTTAAAACATCTTTATTCGATATAGTTGAGATTATTCGCTCGCAGCCCACTTTATATGGATGTAACTAACACTATTTATGTTTATATGGATGTAACTAACACTACTTATGGCAAGTTCAGTACTTCAATGTGTATAGCAGGCAGCCTACTCATCAGGGAAGAACACAACTAAAATATTGAAGTCTCCAGCCTGTCTAAAACTTAAATTTGTGACTTTCGAATGTCAACATTTGGAATGTATAATTGATTAATTTCCATTATTGTCAGTATCTCCAATTTACCAGTGGTAAAAAATATCCAAGAAGTAACAAAACTGAATTAGAAAGGCACTTAGAGAAAGACTGATAGATAATATCAATTCCACTGATAATACCTTCCTTATTCAAGAAAGGAAGAAAAAATGAATAAGAGAAAATATAAGTAAGCTTATATATTACTATGTGTATATATACCAAGTTAACTGAGTTAATGTCTAAACTTTATAACATGCAACTACAGAAGCCCTTTGTGCTGCATTGATCTGATAGTTGAAGCTTTCAAACAATCACATCAGATCAAGCTTTTTTAATATACTGATAATAGAATATCGATGCTACATAGCCCAAAGTCTGAACAATGAACAAGCATAACCAATATTTACAACAACAGATGACAATTGTTATTAACTTTTCAAAAGAAATACACCATACTTAAATTTTGATAAGTTATACGCATAAGAGCTATCATTTTCCATATAACAACTTGGTGGCGACACGAATTTAATGCATAATTAAAATCTTGATATGCCTTTTTAGCCTCCAAGATTAGAAATTATTATTTGTTGGTCCCCTCACCTAACCCCACCCCATCATTCTTCACTCATTTTTGTTCCGATAGAGGGATTCTTAATTAAATGTTCTGTCTGAACCTCGGCCCTCTATAGCAAGAACTAAATTAATAAATTAAGATTTTTCTTTCCACTATAAGGAGAGAAAAAACAGCAATGCAACAGAATCCAACAAAGCGATTCAACAAAACAGGGTTTTGTTTGAGGACACAAAAGGGAATTAGGAGTTTTTACCTAAATGCACTTCTATATCTATAATAAACAGTTTATAATTATTTTTTTCTTTTTCTATAACAACTTATTCCATCACAGGATTGTAAAAGCATATTGTATCCTAATCACTATCAAATTGTAATTTATGGTCCCCTGCTCTGCCCCATCAATCGTCAATCATTTTGATAAGGTAGTGGACAGAAACAACTAGAGTGGTCTATTCTATATGTAAGAGTTACACTTTGTTCCCTCCAAAAAATAATAATAATTAATAAAAAAATATAGTCCATGGGACTTAAGTCCATGTGCTAGATAGATTGGCGCTGCCGAAGGCGCCAATGATCCCAGTGTTGCGCCAATCTTTGAAGCTCTTGCTTTTTTGATAGCTTAAGCTGTATTTGGAAAAATAATTTTCCTATCTTTCTCACACGGAAAGAATAAATCTGATTAATCAGAAAATCTTCAAATAAAAGATTTAAAATACATAACTTAAGCTATTTAAACTATTCTCTATCTTTCTAAAAACGGAAAGATAATTTTGTTAACAAGAGATAAAATCTTTTATATCTTTCTAAACAAAGAAAATATAAACACTGTTAACAAAGACCCTTAGATCTATAATCCAACGGTACTAAAACACCCGGGCTGATCTTAAGATCGATTAGAGAAAACTAAATGATAGATTTTCTCTACTTGCCTAGAAATATATATACCCTATATAAAGGACCCTATAGGTCAAAATTTGAGATATGAAATCGTCCCCATAAGCTTAATCAAAAACTTAAGTTCTCTGCAATCAAAACTTTCATCTTCTTCTTCTTCATCATTCATCATCAATCGAGATGAGAAAAGGAGATCTATCTCCATACAAAAAGCTTAAACTTCGTCCATAAAAAAGGTTAACCTTCGTTACAGAACTTAAGTTCTTTTCGCTGATCTTAAAATCTTTAGATCAAACTTCGTCTCCAGAAAACTTAAGTTTTCATTAGAAGGATTGTTTTGATCTTATGATCTAGAGTTTGAGAAAATAGCCGAACCCTTCATAAAAATGCAATGATGATGAACGAGAAAATTTAAATTTTCAAAGAATCGATCATGTGAAATAGAGATCTCAGATCGTAAAATATTGATCTTGATGATTGTTAATGGCTAAAATAGCCATTAACAGAAACTTAAGCTTCAGGAGACTTGAGTTTCAAAAGAACAGAGATTAATCTCAAAAACGGTCATGCACCAGAGGCATATGCGCCAATATGAAGATATGCGCCAATAGAGGTATATGCGCCAATGGAGACCCGCTACGTGGCATGCACCATAACCCATGGGCGTCAACTTTTAATGCGCTAGAAACCAAAAAGTCGAAGGTATACGCCAATCCCCATCGTATACGTGGCATGCGCCACAACCCTGATGCGCCAATCATTTAATGTGCCATAGACCTATAAACCTTTGTCTGTGTATGACACGTGGCATGCGCCAGAGCTTCTGGGCGCCAGTATATATACTCTAGAGCTAATTCTTAGTCCAAATTGACCAAGTGTTATAAAGCTTAAACTTTTATAATATCCCTTAAGCTAATATGCTTATATATTTTAAGTTGATCTTAATCTAAAATAAAATTAACGGTCCTTAAGTATATTTCCTAAGTTGATGTTGGTCCCATATACAACTAATGATTTTTAGATCAAATCCAAATATATCATGAACTGATGGAACATGACCTATGATCAACCCAAATCTGAGATTTACGGATTTGGACTAATCTGACAATATTTGTCTCCGTATACAATCCAATGGCTATCCCAAAATAAACAAAATATAATACGACATACTTGGAGTAGAGAAGGTTATTATCGCATGGCGATAACGTAATTAACTACAGAGGCTTACGCCTGCAGGAAAAAACGCCCCCACAATAAAAAAAACCGCCCACATATGAGGGAAAATCTAATAAGTCTGCTACAGCGATCACATCCATCCAAACCTCAAATATATGATGCCATAAATCAACTTGATATCTTCGGAGAGGTGGATGGAAATGTTCCATATAGCATATGCCCCTAGATTCAGGCTGGATGTGTTCCCTGCGTCTCAGTCCGGTTTCCGGCGGTAAACATATTCTGTCATGTCCGGTGGAACATTTTTCTCTTTTCACTCCACACTATGTATCGTGTTTCGCGAACCAATCACGATATATTATGTTTGTGTTGTCCTAGGATGTTTGGGTTACTAAAGGTGGTGTTTCGCTTCCGTGCAGATCAATGGCCTTACCCAGCAACTCCAACCGCAATGCTAGCTCCAACACCACTCCAGCCGGAGAAACTTGGTCAAGGCAAGCAATGACCCATGTACTCTACATTCCAATTGCTCAGGTGGCACAACTTAATGGGCTCTTCTTTGGAGCGATATTTCCACCTCCCTCCTTTGGTATCCCAGTACCAAAGGAGACGCCGAAGAAGTCAATCTTTGATAGGCTGACAATTGCTGCTGCCAGCTCTGCTGATAAATTTGCTCAATCTAAAAGTTCGGTCTTTCAGAGACTGAAGTCTGACTCTGTGGGTTTCTCTAAACTGCCCGTGATTCCAAACCTATCGGTCTTCAAACGGCTATGGCTGGCATTCGCGGCTCCTGATATGACCGAAGCCACGAAGTATGATACTCGTCCCAAGCAGTCTGTCTTCCACAGGCTGACACCTCAAGCTGCTGCTGCTCCCATGCCTAGACAGTCAGTTCTCAAGCGACTGTCACCTGCCAAAACTTCATATAAACGCAGGAGGCAGGATAGTTCAATCTCAAAAGAACACAGGGGCAGAACCATGAAGCTCCCACGACCGAAGTGTCGGCCCCTGTTACCAGAGGTGCTCGACGCCGATACTAGCGCCGAATGAGGCAGGCTGGGGGAAGCTCCCCATCTAGGCTGACTCCACTTGCTCCGATTATCCGAGTTGTTGTTCCAACCGGGAACAGTTTTGAACCGCTGAAGATGATTAAACGCAATTCGCCCATTGCTATACTGAAGAAGTCGCCACCTCCTGTGGAAATGCATGATGAGCCGAAGGCGGTACGTTCGGTCAAACGGCTTTTCTCAACCATCCACAGAGTTCGAAAGAAGTCCAGAACTCGGTCATTGATAACAGCTACTCTCACCGGCCAAAAAAGCTCAAAGGTCGACAAGATGATAATGGAACCCCTTTCAAATATAAGGAGGCTCATTCTCAGAAGGTTCATGCTATGATGGTTCCTTCAAAAACAGCTTCTCATAAAAGAGAGAGAGAGGCCTAATAAAGTCCTGGTGCCCGACGCAAATTCCAAAAGCCAACATTCCAAACGCCCTAAATCTGGGGGCATGGTGGTTCATACAGTGTATATGATGATCTCTAAAGATGATAGTTAAGCTTCTGTTTCCCATAGACCAATCACTCGGTCTATAACGAAAGACCAACAAAAGCTCCAAGAGATATTGGTTCAAGCGGCGGAACTCATGAGTCCACCGTCTAATGCAAACCCTTACAACGCCCCTGAAGAAAGAACGGGGCAGAAGTCTGATAACTATTACCTGAGGCGTGTCCTTGAAAAAAGGGATGAAATAGCTGCAAAAATAAACGTTAGGATATATAAGATTGCCCTCCTTACTCCAAAGCATAGTCGGGATGATAGCTCAACCAGAACAGCCGGCAGATGAGCTGCCGGTAGGTATTATCAATGACAAAGGAGACGTCGAATTCTCTACAAGTCCCATCAACGAGTAAGGAAACGATCACTAAAGCAAATCTGGACGAATATTTCGCCAAGCAATTTAAAGCTCTTCAGGCCAGCAAAGTGGCAGGAAAGTTGATCAAAACCAGTCGACCGTACCCAGCATAGTATGATCAGAGGCAATACTCTCCGGGACATACGATCCCAACACTCCAAGTATACAAGGGGACTGGCAATCATCGTCAACATATCACTCAATCCAGGTCCATTTACGGCAACACCGGAGGAGATGATGCATTGCTTCTTCGCCAATTCGTTAGCAGTCTATCACGCACTGCTTTTGAGTGGTATTCGGAGCCGCCTAACGACTCCGTTAAGGCCTTTGATGAAATGGAGATGCTCTTCTGCCAAAGATTCGCCGGTGTGAGTGAACGCATCACTATGACGATATTAGTTAATGAAAGAATCAAGCCGAATAAGACATAGGTTCAATATGCTATCCGATGGCGAAACCTGTGGTCTAAGTGCTAGCAGCGCATTGGCGAATCTCCAGTCATTAGAATGTTCGTGGCAACCATCGATCAGCGCTCACAAGTATATCCGTTCATAGCCTTCTTCAAGCCTACCACCTTCAGGAGCTTATTGATAAACTGGCTCAGCTAGATTCGATGGGTCAAGGTCCTTCCTCTTCCGGCAGAGACTCACGAAACTACAACGGGAAAGACAAGGCGGCGTTTGTCGCTAATGCACAAAAGCAGCAGAGCGGCCCTAAAGTCTCCGGTCGCCAAAACAATATTCGTACGGGGCCGCTCTCGGGGAAAGGATGGGACGCGAATATGCGTTCTCTCGTGATAAAACAAAGAAGTTGTTCGAGCTCACCATGAAGAATAGCATGCTAATGTTGCTTGAGCCGCGGCGACCAGCCCAAGCTAATGAAATCAACAATCCAAATTACTGCCCCTACCATCGAGTGGTAAGCCATCCGATCGAGGACTATTACGTCTTCAAGAACTGGGTCGAGGACCAGTATAAACAGGGTAAATTCATGCTATCAGATAACTGGAAGGTGAATCCGTCTCAAAAGCATACCCTGAGGGGCTAATACGCAGGGGCATCTTGTTTATTCGTAAAAGAAACTATCACGCCCCGCTTCCCAGAGTACGCTAAGATAGGCGCGTGACAGAGCCAACCATGTTACCTGTGGATAGGAAATATCCTTCCACAGTCACATTACGGCTGTAGAGATATCAAGAACAAAAATAAACTATCTAACACATGTCCATAAGCCAGAATAAATGAGTCAAGAATAAAAATAATGCGGAAGCAAAAGATCCAATACAATAATAAACTGGAATGTACGTCCCATAATGCGGGCTCACATCAGGAATGAAAATGCTGAAAAGAAAGTGAAATAAACTAATAACAGGTCCTCACTACTCGGCCTATTCACTGAAATGCTCCGGCTCGGCCTGCAGCAAAGATAAAGAATCTGGGTCATGCAAAACCCAGACGTCAGTGCGTCGTAATATCAAGCAATAATAAATCAAGGAGTAGCAAGTCATGCAGATATGAGTATGAACGGTAAAACAGGTATAACAGTAACATAAATAAGGATAGTGAAGGGTAAGACATAGGTGATATGCGGTGAGTAATCTAGACTGGTTTACTGGGTTATCTACTCTCAAGTATTTGAAATCAATTTGATGAATCATCGATATAACTCAATAGTATCCCGTGCGTGCCCGGAACCACGGTCAAAGACTCTCGGGCTGAATCCGAGACGTACCGCTAGGTAGTAAAAGATAGTATGTAACGACGAATGATGTCAGCAGCAGCATCCCGGGACTGGCCTAGCCCGTAAGACTGAACAGTAAAGACATCGAACTGTCGGGTTACAAATCAGGTTTCACCATTGATTTCCCCATACCCCCAAGTTATGTGTTCAAGTCAGGTATTGATAAATCTGGAGCTAATAGCAACACAGGATCAAGCAGGTACAGATTTGTCTGAATAGACAACAGGATATGTCCGTAAGGGTAACAGGTCAAGATTGTAGGCATTAGTAACAAGATCAGGTAACATGTCAAACTGTGGTACATCTGGTCATGTCAGGTAGTGTACATGAATCAGGTCAGATCAAGTAGTGCACAGGTATCAAGTCGTGTCAATCAGTAGTGTATCAAGTCATGTCAGGGGGTGCTCATAATCAAACTGTAATAAGCATGGGTACACAAAAACAAGTATGGAGTACCAATATAACAACAAAATGGAATAATGTGATATGGTATGCAAAAAGATATAAATTCAAATATATGGATGCACAATTATCGATTAGGGTTACACTTATACTTCCAACACTAATTAGGATGCTCTTTATTAATCATGGGGTGTTAATATCACAGTGTTATGTATTAATGTGATCTATGGATGCAGTTATATATATTATAAATGAGATGGATGCAAACGGGTATCCGAAAAGTTATAAAACTATAAAATGATGATGTGGGATGTACAACTAAGCGCTATATGATATAAATATTGATATGGATGCAGTATAATGCAATCTAGTATGTCACAAGATAAGTTTTCATGACCTGGATCTAAAATGATTTAAACGGATGCAAACGGAATATCGAAACGTTATAAAACTAAACATGGGGTACTAGATTTAAACTACAGGTATGATATTTATTTAAATAGGTATAAAATGAGTTATATAGCATGTAGCAAGATTAACTTGCCTCGACGGATCAAGAAACGGGGGTGTACGGAACGTCTCACGTCGGCGAAATATCGCGACGCGCGCACGGCACACGGAACGGTTCCAAACAACGCACAAAGGTGATCACACAAGTCAGGTACGTTCGCTGGATCGTCAGGATCGTCGACGTCGCGTCCGGCTCCGGCGAACTACTGTAGACAGAAAACAGTTTTGAGGAAAGAAAGAAAGAAAAGAAGAAAGAAAGAAAGAAAAAGGAAAGGAGAAGGAAGGAAGGGCTCACTGGGGTGTACTGTGAATAGGGAACGAGGGGGCGACGATGAGATCGACTGCGGCGATCTACGTCGGCGCTGTTGTGGTGTGCAGGGGGTGCTCGGGTTTGGGTTTCTGGGTGTGTGCAGGGCTCGGGTTCTTAGCTCGGAGAAGGAGAGAGGAAGGAGAGGAGAAGATAGTGGTGATGAGGGAAGGGTCGCCGGTGACGGCGAGGTGCGGCGGCGATGAGGAGGTGAGGGGCGAGGCAACGGCTAGGGTTCGCAGGGAAGGAAAAAAAATGAGAAGGAAGAAAGTTGAAATATAAATATAGAGAGAGAGAAATAAAGCAAGAGGAGAGAGAATCTAAGAGAGAGGAGAGAGAAAGCGAGATCGAGAGGGGAGAGAGAGTAGGATGAACAGTGAGGAGAAAGAGATTTGTTTGTTTGTGAGGAGAGAGAGAGATTGAGGTTGAGCTGTATTAGTTAGGATTAAGATTTAAAATTAATTAAAAAAAAGATTATAGTTTGTTAAAAGAAATCGTATAAACTGTTAAAATATTTGAACTAAATTTTAAAATTAAATAAATTGAATTTTGGCGGGATACAAAAATATTCCAAAACGCACCCGGGTCGGGTCTAAAATTTCAAATTTAAAATATGAAAAATATATGCGACGCCTAAATTTTAAAATGAATGCTCAGGTAACGAAAATGCATACCCTCAAGAATGGATGCACGTACGTGCGCGTAGCCATCCAAACACGTCCGTTTCACTGAACGGGACGAGAACCAGATGCGCGGATGCTACTACGGGGTTAGGGGTATCATGCAAGCCATGCTATGTAATTTTAAAATATTTTACGTGACTTAAAATGTTATATGGTAAAAGATGCGATGTCAGATGAAAATGCCAGTATGCAACATATATGAAATGCACGTGTCTATGTAACAAGTCAAGGTAATTCATAAATATGAATCAAACAGGTTCAAGCAAGCGGGTCGGGTCGAATGCAAAGTAAAGATGTAACATACCATTCACACCCAAAACACGGTAAATCAAGAAAATACCACAGATAAGTAAATACGGGAACTGGAATTTGTATAAATGAACTAGGTTGTTAAATTGTACCCAACTACAAAAAGAATATCGTCCTCGAAATTCCAAAAACAAGAAAGGATAGACGATCAAGAAACTACAAGAATAGATGTGGAAACTTCTGTCGGATTTCATCTTCTCGTTCCCAAGTTGATTCTCCATGCGAGCGATTTCCCCAAGAAACAAGTACAAGAGGGATAACCTTGTTCTTAAGAACCTTTTCCCTTCGATCCACAATCGACACTAGTCGTTCCTCAAAAGGTTAAATCTTCTCGTAGTTAGCTCCGAATGATCCAGCACGTGTTCATCTCGAACATATTTATGGAGTTGAGATACATGAAACACGTCATGAACATTCACCAAAGATTGCGGTAAAGCCAATCGATACGCCACTTCCCCAACACGCTCCAAAATCTCGAAAGGCTCAACGAATCGAGGACTAAGCTTGCCTTAACTTCCAAAACGAATCATCCCTCTAGTCGGTGATATCTTCAAGAACACCAAATCACCAACCGCGAACTCTAGAGGTCTTCTCGATGTATCAGCCCAACTCTTCTGTCGATTTTATGTTGCCTTCATATGATTCCGGATAGTGTTGACTTTCTCTACTGTCAGCACGATCAAATCCGGTCCCAACAATCTTCGTTCTTCAATATCATCCCAACAAACGGGTGAACGACACTTGCGACCATACAATGCTTCGAATGGAGCCATTTGAATAGTCGCCTGAAAACTGTTGTTGTACGAAAACTCCACCAAGTGTAGATGATACTCCCATGAACCCTTAAAGTCTAACATGCAAGCTCTCAACACGTCTTTAAGAGTTTGGATCGTTCTTTCCGACTGGCCATCTATTTGAGGATGATAAGCTGTGCTAAACTTCAATCGAGTCCCCAAACTTTCCTGTAAACTTCTCCAAAAGTGTGATAAGAAACGGGAATCACGGTCGGACACGATGTTCACCGGTACTCCATGCAATCTCACAATCTCCTGCATGTACCGTTCTGCCAAAGCTTCTGTTGATTGACCTACTCGAAATGGTATGAAATGAGCTGCCTTGGTCAATCGATCAACAATCACCCAAACTGCATTGTTGCCCTTTGGACTCCACGGTAGAACCGTCACGAAATCCATGGTTATATGTTCCTACTTCTATTGAGAAATCGGAAGTGGTTGCAATAAACCAGCAACCCTTTGATGTTCAGCCTTAACTTGCTGACACACCAAGCACTTCGCTACAAAGCGGGCAATCTCCCATTTCATGCCTTCCCACCAGAAATGTTGTCGTAAATCTCGGTACATCTTTATGCCTCCTGGATGTACGGAATATGCGGAACTGTGCGCCTCCTTCACAACTTCTTCGCGAATATCTCCCTTTGGCACACACAAACGACTAGCATATCGCAACGAACCATCTTCATGAATCAACAAGTCCGTTCGAAGTCCAGCTTCAACCTGTTCTCGAAACTTTTGCAATCTAGGGTCCTGCAATTGCGCTGCTTTAATATTCTCGATCAACGACGACTGTACTTGCAGCTGCATCAACTGACCCGAAGAATATGGTAGCACAACCTCCAAATCGAATCTCCGAAAGTCTTCAATAAGTTCCTTTTGTACAGTCAACATCTGAATTGCTGGCAACCGACTAAGCGCATCCGGCACAACATTAACTTTCTCCGGATGGTACTTAAGATCAAGATCGTAGTCAGCCATCAGCTCCAACCATCTACGCTGCCTCATATTAAAGCTCCTTCTGTGTGAACACATACTTCAGACTTTTGTGATCGGTGAATACTTCGACTCTTTCGCCCAATAAGTAGTGTCTCCAAATCTTCAAAGCGAAAATCACAGCTGCTAGCTCCAAGTCATGAGTTGGGTAATTCTTGTCATGAGTCTTCATCTGTCTCGATGCGTAAGCTATAACCTTCCCATGCTGTATCAAAACACATCCCAATCATTTCCCAGATGCGTCGCTGTGAATCACCAATCCTCCGGAACTGTCTGGTACGGTCAAAATAGGAGCGGTTATCAGTCTCTGCTTCAACGCCTCAAAAGCTGACACACATTTATCCGTCCACACAAATGGTACTTCATTACACGTAAGCTTGGTCAAAGGCTCAGCTAAACGAGCAAAATTCTCCACGAACCTTCTGTAATATCCAGCAAGTCCAAGAAAGCTTCTGATCTCAGCAACGTTCTTCGGAATCGGCCAATCTCGAACTGTTGCAATCTTTTCGGGATCAACGGCGATTCCATCTCCTGACACGACATGTCCCAAAAACTTCACTTCTTCAAGCCAAAACTCGCACTTGCTCATCTTTGCATATAATCTTTCTTGCCTCAATGTCTGTAGTGCGATCTTCAAGTGTTCTGCATGCTCTTCAATGCTCCTCGAGTAAACCAGAATATCATCAACGAACACTACTATAAACTGTTGCAACCTTTTCCTCGTCTTGAATATCTTCTTGTCCATCTCGGATGCCTTTCGCTCTGGCAGGGGTAGTTCAGCTCCTTTGTTCGGTCGCCCGCATTTGGTTCTTTCTGATGCTGCCATCTCACGCTCCTGATCTGCTTTACTTTTTAGACGAATCTCGTCCAGGAAGGCGTTGATCATATCAGTTGTCAGCGTCGCACGCTCTGGTTCGGGCTCCGCCTCTGGCTTCTTGATGTCAGGAGCTTTCTTGCCATCGGTAAGCGAGTGGGAGATTACGTTACAACTTGCCACGTACTCTTCGGATTCATCCGATGAGCTCCCTCCATCATCTTCGTCTTGAAAGGTGTGGTTGAGGAACTCTCGCAGCGTGACAGGAGTTCGTGCCTTTTGATTGTATTCTTCCAGCGCGTCGATTTGCTTCTGCAAGTTCGTGCGCTCGTCTCCAAGCTTCGCGGGCTTCCTGGATTTCTTCTTCTTTTTCTTCGAAGCTTTTGACGGCTGGGCGTGAGTGTTTGGGCCCTTATCAGCAGTCTTCGTAATTGCGCGGGGCTTCACTGCTCCTTCGATAATTCGAGGTTCAAGAGGGTCCTTCCATTCGATTGCAGGGCATGCATGAAGGTCTCTCAGCATCCTTTTGGTCTTCGTTGATAGCACGACCTTCCATGGAACTTCTTCGATAAAGGAGCAGGTTGCCCCCGGTGTGTCTGCCTTTTTAGGAGTATGTGGTTGTGGCGGGTTCACCTTCCACTTTTCGGACAGTACAAACTTCCCCTGGAGGTATTGATCTTCGATCCATCCTTTGAAGACGAAGCAATCTTCAATCGGATGGCTTACCGTCTGATGGTAAGGGCAATAGTTGGGGTTATTCGCCTCGGTGGGTTGTGGCGGTCGCCTTGGATTCGGGAGGTTAATAAGTCTGTTGCGTATTGCCAGCTCAAATAACCGTCTCGTCTTGTCTCGTGGGAACGAGTAGGGACGCTTCATCTTTTCATTATAATATCGGCGTCTTTCTTCCAATTGATCTGCCGATTTCGGGGCGTCAGGTTGCTGTTGGGCATTCGCGACAAAGGTGGCTCTTCCTTTACCCTTATCATTCCGAGGTTCCGACTTCGGGGGAGGTGGCCTATGACCCATCTGGTCCATCTGAGCCAACTTGTCGATTAAAGCCTGGAATGTGGTTGGCTTAAAAAACATCATAAACTGGGAGATAGTTGCGTGGGGGTCTAGGGTTCCCATGAACATACCCACTGCGGGTGCTTCCTCAATGCGTTGCTCGCATCTCGACCACAAATTCCGCCAGCGTATAGCGTACTGGACCTAGGTTTCGCCTGTCTTTACCCTGGCGTTAATCAAAGCAGTAATTGGAGTGCGCTCGCTGGCACTTGCGAACCGCTGAGTGAACAACAACTCCATTTCAGCGAACGTTTTGATGGAATCGTTCGGAAGTTCTGAATACCATTCGAATGCTGTTTCTGATAAGCTGCCAACGAACTGATGGAGTAACAGTTTATCGTCACCGCCGGTGTTACCGCAGAGGGCCCGGAACTGGGCGACGTGTTGATGAGGATTGCCGGTCCCCTTATACACATGGAATTTCGGTATCGTATAGCCCTGCGGGTATTTGATTTGATCGTACCAGCTTGGATACGGCCGCCCGGTTTTCACGACTTGACCAGCTGCCTCAGTTGCATGATGGACCTGGATTTGCTGGGCTATGTAGTCAGCCAAGTCAGCCTTAGAGATCGTCTCTTCCTTGGCCGTTGAGAGGGCTGGTGGTGGATTTGATGTCTCTCCTCGGTCGTCCTCCAGAATAATCGGAGGATCTTCGGCGGGTAAGTCTTGCTGGATCATCATTCCTATCACATCTTGAAAGAGAAGGCCCATCCGTTGTATGTTGGCCGCTTGTTCAGCAGCCTCTTTGTCCCTTTTCTCCAATGTCCGGCGAAGGAATTCAGTGTCGGTTTCTTCCTCCCGGCGTGCGTCTGAGGACGCTTCTGGGTTTTCCTTTGGCCCGGTGAGCGCGGCCATAGCATTCATCATTTCTTGGAGCTTTTGTTGCTGCTCCTGGGATTTCGTTACGGATCGGGTTAGCGGTCGGTGGCCTGTAGAAGTGCGGCTCTCCTCCTTTCCAGAGGCCATGTATACGGTGTGGACCATCATGCCCCCAGACTTAGGGTGTCCGGGCTTGTTGCTTTTAGCCGTCATTGCACGTTGAGGGATCTTCTCGGGCTCCCTCCTTTTATGAGCCATGGAGGTTGAGGGGGCCATCGAGGTGGGCGTCCAAACAGCCTTTTGGGTTTTCGCCTGGTGACCAGCTTTCGGTTGGATCTCCAGCTTCTTATGCTGGCGGGAGAAGTTTGGATCGATGATCGAGTCTCGGGCTTGCCGCCAAACCTTATAGATTTTGGAAGACAGCCGTTGAGGAAATTAGGGTTGTTCGGGTTTTGTTTCGACAACCTTTTTTAGTGAGGGAGGAGACCTCTTCAGTACTGCCGTAGGGGAATTCCTTCGCACCTTTTTTAGCATTTCAAAGCTGTTCCCAGTCGGAACAGCAGCATTAACTTCGGCCACCGGGGCTGGTGGGGTCAATCCAGAGGGGGAGTTGCCCCCAGCCTTCCTTATTCGGCGCCAATGACGACGTCGAGCGCGTCGAGCAGACGGCGTAGAGTCAGATATAAGAATGGTTTCATCTTGCCCCCTGTGTGGGTGGGGGGTCGTTGTTGGTGTTAGCCTGTCAAAGACCGATGTCCTTTGTGCAGCGGGAGCGGGAGCTGAAGCTGTTAATCTGGTAAAGACCGACTTTTTGGCCGGGGAAGCTGCCTTGGCGATTTCGGAGGCATGAGCGGCCGTTTTCTTAGGAGCAGCCTTCTCTGCGACGAATTTGCAGGATTTCTGGCCCAATCTAGAAAAGACTGAGGCGCTGACATCGGAAGACTCGGTGAGAGGAGCCGTGGCAGGGGTGAGACGATCAAAGACCGACTTCTTGAGGGCTTCCTTTGTCAGCACTGGCGCCGTGAAGCTGGATGGTGGGAGTATAGTCCCAAAGAACAATCCGGTGGTGGCCTGAGTCACCTGGTCCGCCGGCATTGTGAACAACGAAGCAGCTTGGGGTCCATAGGCTATGCCTCCCGGCGAGGCAAAGCGTTGGTCGCAATTGCAGCTTGAGCAGTTGGAGGATTTCGCGGAAGTAGCAGCCATCGATCCTCTGTTTTTTGCAATAGGCAAGGCGCCAATTCTTAGTATCTTGAAACCCAAGGGCAACTGTTAGCGAACCGCGATTGGTTCGCGAATCACGACACACGAAGTGTGGAGTGGAAAGAGGAAAAGGTCCCACCGGGCGTGCCAGAATCTGCTCCCCTCCGAACGGACAAGCGGGACGTCGGGCCGTCTCGCCTGAAATTCGGGGCAGATGCTAATTGGTGCTATCCGTCCACCTCTCCGAAGATGCCAATTTGATCCATGACACCATGTATCGGAGGTCTAGACGGATGCGTCCGATGTAGCAGACTTCGTCAGATTCCCCCTCGTTTGAGGGGTTTTTGATTGTGGGGACGCTCTTCCCTGCAGGCGCAAGCCCCTGCAGTTAATTACGCTACCGCTTTGCGGTAACAACTTTCTCCTTCTCCAGATGGTCACTTCGTGTCGTGTGTTCTTGTTTTATGTTTCATTGCCCGTGGATCGTTTACGGAGACTGAGTTATGTCGTCGCCCGTAGGGCATGGACTAGTCCAAATCCGCATTATCTTAAATTTGGGTTTGGGGGTTTTGGTTTGAGGATACGTTAGCCATATTTGAGACTAAGATCAACTCAAACGTTTGTTAAAGATACGTTAGTCTAATTTGAGACTAAGATCAACTTAACAGGATCGTTTAGATCCGACAAAAGAGCATTTGGGCTCTATTGTTCCAGTTTAGGGACATAGTGGTCCATCGTATATGTGGCCGTCGGGACCCGTCACCTCTCTGACGACGTTGAAGGATTACAACGGCGGATGTCAGAGGAGTTCAGAGATGTACCCTCGAGCCAGAGTTAATTAGGGGGATTCATAGTCCAGTCTGCTTGAAGGTTTAAGGACGCGTTAGCTATCTTTGCGGCTAAGATCAACTTAAACAGGACCGTTTAGATCCGGCAAAAGAGCATATGGGGCTCTATTGTTCTAGTTCAAGGACATTGCGGTCCGTGGGTAGTTTAAGGACATTGCGGTCCGTGGGTAGTTTAAGGACATTGCGGTCCGTGGGTAGTTTAAGGACATTGCGGTCCGTTGGTAGTTTTAAGACATCTCGGTCAAGGTTAAGGACGTCATAGTCCATGGGTTTAAGGACTCCACAGTCCGGTATGTGCTCTGGATGCTTCACACGGGTTCACTGCCGTGCTAGGCGAGGACCAGGCTCCGCTCTGGATGCTTCACACGGGTTCACTGCCGTGCTCTGCGAGGACCAGGATCCGCTCTGGACGTTTTCCGCGGGGTCAAAGAGTGACGTTATCCACGTTCCACGTGACCAGGAATTTTGTTGATTATGCGTAGGTTTAAGGACCCCACAGTCCATGTCATGAATGGTCTTCGGGACCCGTCACCTCTTTGAAGACATTGAGGGATTACAATGCCAAGTATCAAAGGAGTGAAGAGATGTACCCTAGAACCGGGGTGGATTAAATAGTCCTTGGCCCAATTTGGGTCAAGACTGATCAATTATGTTATGAGCCTATCGGCCCAGTTAATCTCAAATTGAGGACTTATGGCCAGCTTGGGCTAAGTCCAGTCAGGTCTGGAATATTGACTCTTTGTTGGTCCATTGAGGGAGAATGCTTGCCTCTATCCCTTTAGCCAATTGGGCCAAGGCCTAGTGTTAAACACTGGGAATAAGGTTGACGAGTTAGTGTTCAACACTAAGAGATAATTGGTGTTAAACACCAGCAATAGGGCTTTTTCAAATTAGTGTTAAACACTAAAACAGATCAGTGTTGAACCCCGCCATTAAGGCTTTTTTAATCAGCATTGAATGCTAAGGCCCGACAGTGTTTTAACACTGGGCTTGAGAGTTTTAAATTTAGTGTTAAACACTAAGGCGAGAAGGGTCACGTGGCACCACGTGAGAGCGCCCTCTCTTCTTTGGTTCTGCTGGAATTATCATCTCCTTCAAAGCATCACGTGCCACCACGTGAGGGGCATTCAAATGCCTGTGTATTAGAGTTTCTGCCAAGGTCACGTGGGTCACGTGGGGTGCTGCCTCAAAGAGGCTTTCTGTAGGGGTTTTGGGGGGGTCACGTGGTGGCACGTGACCCTACCTCTATGTTTTTTTTTATGGAGGATCTGTTACTCCTTTTTTCAGGAATTAAATTCCTCGAACTTTAAATTTCAGAGGAATTAAATTCCTATTTCCTTTTGAAGACTTGTAGAGTTGAACTCTGAATTTTCTGTAGGAATTACATTCCTCGTATATGTGGAGAACTGAAGAGGGTTCAACCCTTAATAAAAGCTATCAAGGAATTATACTTCCCATTTTAAAGAATTATAATTAAGGGAATTAAATTCCTGCTATTTCCACAGAACCACATTCTTAATTAGGGTTCAACCCTGTTTCTTTTGTTTTGAAGGAATTAAATTCCCATGATACAGGGTCGAGCCCTAATTTTATTTTTGAAGGAATTGAATTCCTATAGTTCTGCGAGAATTAAATTCTCATGCTTGCGTTCCCTCTCTATGTTTTGGATCTGCATGGCAGGATCTCGACCCATTGAGAATTAAATTCTCAACCTAAAGGGGAGATGTGCACTTTGCAGATCCTCTATCAAAGAGAGAAGAAATGTGCTCTTCTGTTTTATGTATCAGAGTTAAACTCTGTTGGGAATTAAATTCCCCCTCTTTCAAAAGGCCTTCCCTTTCTTACCTAGGGTTTTTGCAGAAGATCCAAGTCTTTTCCAAGTATCAAAGCTCTTCTCCTTTTTTTCTTTTTCTGCGCTTGTGTCTCCCTTTCTTTTGTGTCTCGGCTCCTATTTATAGGAGAAGCAACTGAATCAGTTAGTTTTGTGACGAATCTTCATTGAGAGATTTGATTTGCATTCTTCGTTCGTTCTGGACCTTTGGATTATTAGGTGAATTTTATTCACCGTTGGATTTCAAATCCAGAGATTCTCCCTTTTTATTTTGGTTAGATTTAAGGGGGAAATCTTTCCAAACCCGAGATTTTCCATAAATAGATGATATTTAATCATCTCTGAATCTTTAATTTGATTGGATGCATATAGTTGCGTTCCTTTGGAAAGATTTGAATTTCTCTCAGAATTTAATTCTGTTGACAAAAAGGGCTTTGAAAGCCGGTCACGTGTGGCCACGTGATCCATGGTCACGTGTGAGCACGTGACCCCCTTTGGAATGAGCCTTTTCCTTTCTTCTGATTGTTGCTTAAGCGTCACGTGCCACCACGTGACTCTTGGTCACGTGTGAACATGTGACCCTTGTTTGAACTCTTTTCCCTTGGTTCGTCTGGAGAACGAGTCTACTGTTTTGAACGTCACGTGCCAACACGTGATCCTGGTCACGTGGAAGCACGTGACCTCTTCTGAAGCCTTTTTCTTGACTTGATCAGAGAACTTGTGTGTCTTCAACGCTTGTATTTAAATGTCACGTGTCGCCACGTGACCCTGGTCACGTGGGAGCACGTGACTCTTTCTGAAGCCCATTTTCTTCAGCGTAGTCAGGAGACTGAACTCGACTTGATGATGCTTTTAAGGTGTCACGTGCCAACACGTGACCGCTAGTCACGTGTAAGCACGTGACTCTCCTCTGAAGCTTTTCCCAGAAGCTTTTCTGATTTTAAATCAGGAAACAAGTCCTTAATGCGCAAATACGCTATCACCCATAAGCTGTCAACGCCATACCATCCCCAAACATGTGGGCAAGCCGAGATCTCGAATCGGCAAATTAAGCAAATCTTGGAGAAAACGGTTTCTAAAAACCGTAAAGATTGGTCACTAAAATTGATCGATGCACTATGGGCTTTCCGTACTGCATACAAGACCGATCTTGGCATGTCTCCATACCGGTTTATTTACGGGAAGGCTTGCCACCTTCCAGTAGAAATTGAGCATAAGGCATTTTGGGCCATTAAAGAACTGAATCTATCTTTAGGAGATGCGGGCAGCAATCGAAAGCTGCAATTGAATGAATTGGAGGAGCTGCGGGATGAGGCATATGATAATGCCGTGATTGCTAAGAATCGAGTTAAGGTATTTCATGATAAAAACCTTTTGCGAAAAACATTTAAACCAGGTCAACATGTTTTATTATATGATACTCGGTTACATTTTCATCCGGGCAAGCTCCGGTCCCGATGGAGAGGACCTTTTGTAGTCCGCACCGTTTATCCGCACGGTGCGGTTGATCTTGAGAATCCAGAAGACGGTACTTTATTCAAAGTAAATGGACATCGATTGAAACCGTTCTTCTCAGCGGACCATTCGGAGGAGCTCCTGCTTTTACAGGAGCCGATTTACACCGTTTGATTTTCCTCCACCTTCACCCTCGAATTTCCATTTTTTCCAAAACTTTATTTCAAATAAGTTTGGGGGTGTATATAATATGTAAATATAATAATAAGCAGGAACTCGCCGATATTATCGACCCATTTGGTGCAGCATGACAGTGAGGACACTGTCCATTGTAAGTTTGGGGGTATGTTCGGTAAGTTTTCCTTTTGCATTCATATGTATATTTCTGCATTGCATCGTTATATAAAAAATCATAAAAATTTGAAAATATAAAATAAAAAAAAATTAGAAAAAGAAAAACCCATAAAAATTGAAAAAAATTCAAAAATTATAAAAATTAATGTATTCAATTCTGGTTAATTGACTTGAGTTTGATAAATAGGTTAACTGGCTAGGAAAAACTAAATCTTAGACTTAGCAAATTAAAAACCCTAAAAATAACCTTCCTTAGAGTTTAACTGTGGAAAGTATGTGTCTTTGAAGGTTATTTAGAAATAGGCAAATTTTGGGTTCAGTTCTTGGGCTAAGTCGAAACGAAGGAAAAGTATTAAAACTTTTATTAGAGTATAAGTTTGAAAAATAGTTCCTTGCTTAAGTCTAGATTCTGAAAACATGTACCCTACAAAATGCACAAACACGCACCTTGAAACTTGGATTAGTAGAAGAGACCTTGAAATACTCTTGGCTGAAGTCCTTAGCACAATGAAAATAGAAAAAAAAAAGGTGAATAAAGAAAAAAAAATGGACACTGGTTTTTGTGATTACTTAAGGCTGTAAAAATAGAAAAATATTTAGCGAGGGTGCTTCATCACCTAGTGCCTTAGACCAACTGGTTTGGGAGTCACTGCTAAAAGCTTTGGGTGTTGCAAAACTAGGAAGTACGCTTTAAAGTGCTAACGCATCTTGTAATCGGTTGTTGGTACCTCAAGAAGTATTAACAGTCGCATGAAGGATGTGAAAGCGAAAAATCACCAATTAATAAGTGCTTTGGACAACGGACGGGAGTACGATTGCTTGATTTGAATTTCCAAGTGTAGGGGTGATATTTACACACACGTGGGGATATGTGATTAGAGTTTAGATAAGAGAAAGGAATGAAGAATAGAACTTGTATCTTTAGTAGAGCTGATAAAAATTCCTAAGTGGAGATGTAACCCTAGAAGGAAAACTTAAGAAATGCCGAAAGCTAGGTAATTCTACAGGATATATATAATCTTAAGTTAAATAATGAGGAAGTGTGAAGAATATGGGTGGATAAATTGCGGGTCGACGATAATAGAATTCCTTGTTAGAAAACCTAATTAGAAAACAAAAGTCGAAAAACCAAATTGATAGGATTTTGTGGGTAGTATCCGCTGAAAACCCTCAGGAGACAACACTCCTCCTACTAGGGACACCTAGAGGTTTAACGGCTTGTTGCACGAGCTCAGTGCAATCGCGTTTCCCTGCGAAAGTGCGGCTAGGTTAGATTTTTATCGAGAATAAATAAAATAATAAGTTTGCTCGAGGGCGAGCAAAAGATAAGTTTGGGGGTATTTGTTCATAACATAATATTGCATTTTATATTCCCCATTCTTATGCATTTTACAATAAAAACAGGTGCTTTTGACCCATGTCTGCTACATGTTACAGGTTACAGGTTCTTGGCGCGAAAACAGTGAAAAACACAAAAGACGACACAAAAGAAGGATTTTTGACCAACAAATAGGAAGATCTTAGTAAAGCTCAGCAGAAGAACGGTTCACCATCAACAAGGCGACGCAAGATCCAAATTGTCATGGCAAACGGTTAACGGATCGGTACAAGTGTTCACTGAAGTTCTGGAATCACTGCAGAAGCCCAAATGGAAAAAGAAATAAAGAAACAAGAAGCCCAGAAGAACCAAACCAAGCCCAAGAAAAATCATATGATGATCCCATCATTGGGCCGCGGAACCGCGGCCCAAGAGCGCCCATGCCGCGGTTCCGCGGCTATTTGAAACCCTAGTGCGCAGGAAATTTTACCATAATTTGTATCGGCTTTGGAAAGATTTTTCTAGGGGTATATTTGTAATTGTAGATATGCGAATCAGCTGTAGCCCTAGGGTTTCTATGTCCTATAAATAGAACCCAAGACCTTGTATTTTCTTATGCCTCTACTCATGAATAAAATTCTGTTTTCTTGAAGTTAGAGCGCATCAAAAGTAAGTAGGTTATTTTCCTTGCAGTAGTTGTAGTTTTTCATATCTGCTCTTATTTTCTCGCCTTAGTTTAAATTAGTTTAGTTTTTATTAACTTGCAATCGATGTTTTCTCTCTTTAATAAACTCTTGTCTTTTTTCATCCCCTCAATGAGTGAGTAATTTCCTCGCTTGTTAGGGTTAGGAATAGGGAAGGATTTGAGAGATGAAGATCTCTCATCTCTTTTCGTTGCTAAAACTTTTATGAACATTAGAACTCCATGCATACCTTTTTATTCCGCTCCCTACGGCACTTTTACCCTCAAGGTAACGGTGATTCCGTAGTCTAAAGGCCCGGATTTTAAGGTTTTCCATGGAGGTTAGGGTAAAGATTAAGAAAGGAAGGACAAGGATCTAGAGGAAGAATCAAACTTCCCAATCATCCTAATCCCCTTTGTTAAGATTTACCATAACACTAATATGATACATCTAATTAATGGCAATGGAAAGAGATGTAGATCTTTGTTTACCAAATTTTCCCTAGACCTAATCCTAGCAAGTTTCTAATCCTAGTCTCATACAACTTCAATTTTTAGGTTTAATTATAAATCCAAACACCATTTGGAATTAACTCGTAAGAACTTAAAGGAGATTTACACATCCCTGTGGACCGACCCGTATTCACCGGCTAGCTTCATGCGACGCCGTTCTTGATTGCGGTAAATATTTTTGATTGACAAAACCTCTCTTAATCATGTCTCAGTTGATTGGCCAACTCGAAATGGGATGAAGTGAGCCGACTTTGTGAGTCGATCCATGATGACCCATATCGCATCATTACCCTTTGTGCTGCGAGGAAGAGCAGTTACAAAGTCCATCGTGATGTGCTGCCACTTCCATTCTGGAATTGGTAACGGTTGAAGTAGTCCAGCTGTCCTGTGATGTTCAGCCTTTACTTGCTGACATACCAAACATTTTGAGACGCTTCTGGATACTTCACGCTTCATTCCATGCCACCAATAATTCTGACGTAGATCCTTGTACATTTTGGTACCTCCATGATGTACTGAATAGGGAGAGTTGTGAGCTTCTTTCATTAACTCTTCCCGAACAGGACCTTTTGGTACACACAATCTGCTGCCGTATCTCAAAGATCCGTCTTCATGGATGATGAAATCTGTTCTGAGTCCATTCTCCACTTGTTCTCTGATCTTTTGCAACTTAGCGTCGCTGACTTGAGCTGCTTTGATCTGATTGACAATGGTTGATTGAACTTGTAGATTCATCAAACTTGAAACATCACCTGGCATGACTAGTTCAATTTCCATCTGATGTAGGTCTTGCTGAAGCTTCCACTGGACGGTGAGGTTCATTGATAATGGTTGGCGACTAAGAGCATCAGGTACTACGTTCAACTTTCCTGGGTGATATTGCAAGTTGATGTCAAAGTCCGCCATGAGTTCTAACCATCTTCTCTGCCGCATATTCAACTCCTTCTGAGTAAACACATACTTCAGACTTTTATGATCTGTGTAGATGTTCATTCGTTCACCAAGTAAGTAGTGGCGCCAAATCTTGAGAGCAAAGATGACGGCTGCCAACTCCAGATCATGCGTCGGATAATTGCGCTCATGAGTCTTCAGTTGTCTTGAAGCATAAGCCACAACCTTACCGTGCTAATGTAGAACACATCCTAATCCCTTACCGGATGCATCGCAATGCATTTCGAATCCTCCAGATTGATCCGGTATTACGAGAATAGGTGCAGATGTCAGTCTTGACTTGAGTTCTACGAAAGCTTGCTCGCATGCTTCTGACCACACAAATTCTTCATCTTTTCGTGTGAGCTTGGTCAGGGGTGTTGCTATCTTCGAAAAGCCTTCAATAAACCTTCTGTAATATCCAGCAAAACCCAAGAAACTTCGAATATTCTTCACTGACTTTGGTGTAGGCCATTCGCTAACTGCCGAAACTTTTGCTGGATCCACAGAAATTCCTTCTCCTGATACGATATGTCCAAGAAAACCAACTCGATTTAGCCAAAACTCGCACTTGCTGTACTTGGCATAAAGCTTATGTTGTCGAAGAGTTTCCAGGACAATTCGTAGGTGCTCCGCATGCTCTTTCCGATTCTTAGAATATACCAGGATGTCGTCGATGAAGATGACAACAAACCTGTCTAAATACTCCCGGAAAACTTGGTTCATTAGGTTCATGAAGATTGCTGGTGCATTGGTCACTCCAAATGGCATTACTAGAAATTCGTAATGTCCATAGCGAGTTCTGAAATCTGTTTTGTGAATATCAGCTTCCTTGACCTTCACTTGATGATAACCTGAACGAAGATCCAATTTAGAGAAAACACAAGATCCACTTAGCTGATCGAATAAATCGTCGATGCGCGGGAGTGGATACTTGTTCTTTATAGTGACTTCGTTCAAGGCCCTATAGTCGAGCACATTCTGTATGAACCTTCCTTCTTCTTTACCAGTAGTACAGGTGCTCCCCAACTTGAAGTGCTGGGACGAATCCATCCTTTCGCCAGTAACTCGTCCAACTGTGTTCGAACTTCCTTCAATCCTTCCGGACTTAGTCTATAAGGTGCTTTGATCACCGGTTGTGCTCCTGGTACTAAGTCAATACTGAATTCAAGAGCTCGATCGGAAGGCAAATCTGATATATCGTCAGGAAATACATCATCGAACTCTCGAACTACCTCTGGTCTTGATTCTTCCTCTGCTTGAGCTGCTGCAACTACTGCTTCTCTTGGTTTCGCTTTGTAGGTACTTGGCTCCAGGGTACGATCTCCACTCTTGAAATAGAAAACCGGATGATCTGGAATCTCAAATACTACCCTCCTTTGACGACAGTCAATAGTAGCATAAAAAGTTCCAAGCCAGTCCATTCCTAGAACCACATCGAAGTTTGGTATGTCCAGTACCTTGAAGTCAGCATAAAACTATCGACTGCAGACGATGACTGGACACATGCTGTATCCCATAGTTGCCTTTAGAACACCACTTCCGGAACTGACGTTCCAGCTGGATACAAGCGGTAAGACTGGAATCGCATGGGTTCGAACAAACCGTTGCGACATAAAGCAGTGGGATGCTCCAGTATCAAACAGTGCAAGTGCAGGTAGTGAAGCTACTAGGATTGTACCTAAGATATATGGGATAGGTTTTAGGTATAGGGAAAGTGTGTAGTTAAACAAAACTAAAAGATAAGTTTGAGAAGAAAAGTTTACCAGTAATGACTTGGCCAGTGGCCTCAGCTTCTTCCACAGACATCATGAAAGCCTGGCGCTTTGGCACATTCCTCCTGGCCTGAGGAGCATTCCTCGGAACGTTCCTTTGAGCTTGATGGAACTGTCGAGGAGGTGGTGTAGCTTGTGGTCCCCTGGATGGTGCAGGCAGTGCAAGTCTGGGAGCAGGTGCCTGAAGAGCTGGTCGTTGCGGATAGGTATTTGCTGGCCTGAGTGCAGCAACTGGGTTCTGTCTTTGAGGACAAGACCCAATACCGTGAGTAGCTGAACCGCAGACTAAGCAAAGGCGGTTGGCTCGACGGCAGTCCTTCATCATATGTCCAGTTCTCCTGCAGTAGATGCAAAAGGCTGGGCTAGGACGATGGGTTGGTACTCCGGGTCGCCTTTGCACGAAAGATGGTCTGGACGAGGCTCCACCTGCCATCTGGTTGGCAGGGCGTTTGACTCCTGCAGACTGAGGTATGCCCCTCTCTTTTATCACTGCCTCATAACTGCGGGCAGCTTCTAGAGCTTCCTCATGAGTCAAAAACTTTCCTGTGGCTAGAGCAGCCTTAATCTCTGTGTCCAAACCTTGTTGAAAGCGACGGGCTCTGATCTCGTCCGTCGGTATCAAGTGTGCCGCGAATCTGTTTAAAGATTGTGTTAGCTGTGTAGTATGTGATAATTAAAAATTGAACTATTGCGACATATCTTACCGGCTTAACATGGTGAATTCAGCATCGTATTCATCTACCGATTTATCCCACATTGAACCTTGTTGTAGATGAATAAACTGCTGCTCCATTGCAAACCTGGCAGTCACGGGGAAGTATTTCGCGTCGAACTTCTCGCGAAAGGTCTTCCATTCAATCGGCTGTACTAGACAGCTTTCTTCCGCCTTCCACCAGCTGCGAGCATTATCCGTGAGCTGTAGTTTTGCTACACGGACCCAAGCGTTGTCTGGCACTTGAGCTGCTGCCGGATCGTCTTCGATGCTTTGTGCCCACTCTTCCGCTTCAAGAGGGCTTCCTTTACCAGAGAACTGCTTTGGATGTAAAGCCCTGAATTGCTTTACTCCCGGTGCATCGGTCTCAGGACGGTTCAGAAGTTGTTGCTGTCCCTCGAGAAGACTGCGGATCGCCTCAAATAGCATTGTTTGCTCAGTGGGTGGTGCAGGAACAGCTGGTGTAAGAGGTAGTGCTGAAGGGGTGTTGTTGACGTTGGTGCTGGTGTTGTTCGGGGAATCCATAACCCTGAAGAAAAATTCGGGTTAGGACAGATTCAAATACAAGAAATGATAAGATTCAAGGAATAGAAATTTGCAAGATCCAAGGAATATGAATTGTAAAGAATGTTTTAGTTGTTGTTTCTTGTGTTATATTGCTTAGGTTGTTCACGCAGACCAGAACTGCATGACAGGGATTTATACAGCTCTGACCTGCATCGGCCACCAATAAAACCTGTCACGCCCCGCTTCCCAGTGTACGGCGAAGGGGACGCGACGAAGTCCGCTACGTATGTACTCAGAAGTACATACGCTAAGCGTATCTAAGCAATATAAAATAAATACACAAGAGACGGGAGTATAAAAAGAACAGCAACTTTTATTTATTAACATTCTTTTGTACAATACATGGAAAGGAAAATACAACTGAAATAAAGATGCCTAAACAGTAGCATAACAGGAAATGGAAAGTACTGAAAAGAAAAGTGTACAATGAAATTATACTGCAGGGTCTTCGGCAAATTGCTCCAAGTCTTCTTGTGTTGGCTCAACTTCTGCCGGGTCCAGGTCACCTGACGACATTCAAAGAAGAGAGAAACAGAATGTCGTCAGCGAACAGGTCGCTCGGTAAGTCCCAAAGGTAAGAGGGAAGTAGAGAAGACAGAATAAGAAGAAACATTTTTAAAGTGTAAGCTGTTGTTGTAATGTTATGTTAACGCTATTGTTTGTAGCTTGGTACAGAAGGATGCCAGTGTATACGAGGGGGGTCTCTATATGCTAGAGACCAGGGCAAATGGAAAGTACAAGGAACCGTTATGCCACGGTACAACAGCAATGGGATTCAGGTTAGGTGTCTTAATCTGACCAGCTCGTGCCACCTTTAACACCTTCCGTACCAATCTACCCCTTAAACCCCGTAGTGTTTTAACAGTATTGTTATATTGTATTATGTAAGTTAGATGACTGACCAAAACCATGATATCAGTAAACATGTTGTAACTGCATAATCAGGTAAATGGAATAACAGGATAATGGATGTATATCCATGGTTTGATTCAGTCAAGTTGAATAGATTGTTAACTGGATTCAGTAATTCATGTATTCATATTGAGTTGGAATATAAAAGAATATAGATTGACTTGAATCATATTCAAGTCAGAAATAGTCAGACTCTAACCCGAGTCAGACTAAAAGAAAAGTAATTTGAAGTTCTATAATTGTTAGGGTCCTTATTGTAATTTATAAAACTTGAGGGGGTTTTATGTAAAAAAATACTATTGTATAGTTTTCAAGATACACCTCAAGTATTTATTATTCGTCTTATAGTTATAATGAGTGTAAATTTTATTTGTGTTATTCTAGTGAATATATCCTAATAAAAGTATTAATTGATTTATTTGAAATTCATGGTATTTTAATGTAACTTTTAATCTTGTAATTTTTTTAGGAAAAGGTGGAAACTTTATCTTATGATAAAATAGTTGTTTAAATGATAATTATATATATATTAATACAAGAATAATTTTATATAAATATTTTATTTTCCAAAATCTCATTTTTTTCTTAAATGTCGTATTTTAAACCTTTCGAGACCGAATGCTCCTTGTGAAGGTCTGAATCTCGCACTACTAGCCCGCGGGTGCACGATGAACCGTACTATCCCTAACGGGTTCCCCAAAAGTGGGTTGTAGTGGCGCTTTGCTTAGGTTTAATAAATACTATTCATTTAGAAAAAAACGGTTTTATAAATATAAGGTATTTATTTGTAAAAGGATGTAATTTCCGTATTTTAGTTTCTAGGGTTTCCTAAGCCAACTAGCCTATTTCTAAGGTCTAAACGACAAGTCATTAGAAGCCTCAAATCGCCTCTTCACCGCCAATTGCGGCCAGGTAAGTGCCAGGTAAGTGGGAAGGAACCACAATGGTAGGCCTAATTAAAAACCACTAGCCTTGACACACTTGCCTAGACACCACAAAGTCAGGTTTAGATAAACGATCGATGTCCATGACAAATCGTACTTTCTTTTTAAAAGATTTTATTTAGAATTGTGTACAATTTAAAGCTTCCAAGAACGGTTTATAAAGAAAATAGTATTTTAGTGAAAAGTCTTGTATTTTCGCATTCTATGTTTTGACGTTATCAACTAGGGTTATATTTGTGTGTGTGTAGAGGTAGGTCATTACCTCGTGACTTATTTTAAGGTTTAGTGAAGTTTAGAGATTAAGTATGATAAATGAAACATGAGGGTATTTAAGTGTAAGAATACGGTATTTGCAAAAGTTATCATTTCATGTGTGAAAACTCATTCAAATTGTTTTTTACAAGTTTAGTGATCAAGATGGACATGTTTAGGAATGAGGGAATTGATTAGAAGAAGAAAAATAACTTTATGGTATTATTGTGAAAAGAATACGACATTACAAGAAAGTTATCATTTCATGTGAGAAACTTTGTCCACTTTGATTTTTATGTGATTAATAGTTATCATGAATATGTTTAGGTATAATGGATTAAGTGACAAGTGGGATTTTGTAGAAAAACCGAATCGGAAATCGGTTTGTTCCGATTTCCGTCGGGTTTCATAATTCCGTATTTTTAGAAATAGAAAAGAGAGAAGAATGGGACTTACGGGTTTCAAACTCTTCTAAAGAGTAAAGAGGAACTAGGGAAATGGCCGAGGTGTGGTTTCGTCGCCGGTTGCTTCAAAGAACGTCGCCGGAATCCGTCAGCGCTTCGCCGTGAACTCGGTTTCAAAGCACACTTTCTTGTGGAATTTTCAAGAGAGTAATTCTATGGCTTTGGAATAAGAAGGTAGGGGGTAGGGGTCTATTTATAGGGTAGCTTGGATAGGGTAGGTGAAGGGTTTTGTTTATTAAAAAAAAATGTAAAAATTTAAAGAAAATTATTAAAATTTTGTAGTAATTAGGGTGTAATAAAAATTCTGGAACCGATATAATAATTTGGAGTTAACAAGGGGGTTTAGAATACGAAAAGGCACCACTTTCATTTTGTGACCCCGGCCGTCCGACCAACTCCGGCCGGCCGAGTTGGCCGATCCCGGCCGGGATCGGCGACGGTTGGGTGCGGGGTTCTCCGACTAAGATTTTGGTATACTCCGTTTTTGGGGTTCAGTTCAATATTTGGGAGTTATGGCCTGTGGACTGTTGGGCTTCCAAGAATTTTTTAAAGAAAAATAAACTAAAAATAATGTGGTGCATGAGATTCGAACTCTGGTGGCTTGGTTCAACAGTGCAAGGTATTACCAATGAGCTATAACCTCCTTCTTGTAATTATTGTAGGGAAATAGATACTTAAAATGTTATCAGCAACATTAATACTCCAAGTATACATCAAATTTAAATCAAATTTAGGTATACAAAAATTGGAGTTGTTACAGAACTCCTACTGAGCCTGAATGTGACAGTCTTCTTACAGTCCGGTCTGTTCGTCTGATACATCGCATGGCGGGTCTAGGGGGCGGTAAACGTCAGTCCCCTAATAGCGGTACAAGTCGTGTCGGAGTGTAGCCCAGAACACCCTGAGATAACACTGGAAACTTACCAGTATATCTCGCTTGCCCTGGCCAGGGACTACTTGTGTAATGGCTCTCCTGGACACTGCGCGATGTCAACCCCAATACCGGGAGAGACGAATCCTGTCTAACCGTCACTGCCTCCAAATGCTTCGGGACTGCACCCAAAAACTACCTGTTTGCACGACTCCTTTGAGCCGTGGTAGGGTAGTAATCAAAGTACAGTGGGAACACACTCGAGGCGAAGTGACAGTGTCAAGTCAGCGGACTAAGCTGTACTCATGTCACCTGGGAAATGATAACTGACGATAGGTATAATACCAACCAACAGTTCCCGACAAGTCCTGTCCAGTGTACTCGTAACCCAACGAGCACCCGCATACTATCTCAAGTACGACGTACTGACGGCTGTGGGACAGGCCGTCTCCCATGCTGGGATGAGAAGCGCATACGCTAGTCTACTCCGGAGTATCGATGCCCGGTCTCAATAATCCCACGACCAGGGACGTGTAAATAAGGATGTGCTTGTAGATTACCCAGCCCCCACGAGTGTGACTGCCATCACAACGCTGGTAATTAAGCAAAGATCCTAAGGGCTCCACTAATGCGTATAGGTGATACAATAAAGAAACACATGTACACATTAAAGCAGAGACAAACTAAGTAGCATACTACCATTTCGAGCAAGATTGTCTATACAACTGTGAATATCCCAAGCTTCCATCAAGTAATATACATACTAGTATGATACAGTAATGGCCTCTAGGGCATATACACTAACAGTTAGTTCTTTTACTTTCGGTATTTTTCATTCCTGATGTGAGCCCGTATTACGGGACATACATTCCAGTTATTCTTGTATTGGATCTTTTGCTTCCGCATTATTTTATTCTTGACTCGTTTTATTCTGGCTTATGGACATGTGTTAGATAGTTTATTTTTGTTCTTGATATCTCTACAGCCGTAATGTGACTGTGGAAGGATATTTCCTATCCACAGGTAGCATGGTTGGCTATGTCACGTGCCCACCTTAGCGTACTCTGGAAAGCGGGGTGTGACACTGCCCCTAGCGCCTTGTATAGGATAAGGCATGAGGACGAGCTTGCCAACGCTCGGGCTCGCTCCCACTTCCCCTCACACTATACGCTCTGCCTAGCCAAGGAGGGAGAGAGGGCAGACCAAGTACGGGGCAGAGAGATCGCCCTGTATTTGGAAGCATTTTGGGGTGGAATACGTCTGCTCTTCTCTCCTGAGGTCGTTGAAGCTTTGAACTTCTTCGGGTTAGCCCCCGGTCAGTTGGTGCCTAACTCGTGGAGGATTCTCCTCGGGTTTCTGGTCCGCCTGAAGTTACAGGCGATCCCCTTCAGCCTTTCCCTCCTTGATTCTTCCCTCGTCATCAAAAATCACCCCGGTGGTCGAGCGGGCGACCCGAGTTGGGTTTATCTCTCTTTCAGAAAGCGACCACGGGTCGCCGTCGGGACGGGGGTTGTGGCCCTGCCTTCTTCCATTCACGACTGGAAGAAGAAGTTCTTCTTCGTTTCCCCTCCCAAGGGCGAGGACTGGCCCGTGCCTACAGAGTGGTCGAGGGAGAAGCACTTGCCGGGGAACCAGTCCAGTGACCCCATCGCGGTGAGAGTGGCGTCGTGGGAGCTCATACCCCGTTTCGACGTGCTGTTGTCTGAGAGGGTTCTGAGTTGGGCCGGGCTCAGCCCTGTTGAGTTCGTTGGTAAGTTTAGGTTTTCTTTTTTGGTTCGTATATTTCCTATGTCGCTGACTCCTTTTACACTTGGTTCCGTGCAAGACCCATGGACATGGACTCGCTCCGGGCTTCCATGCGCCAGTCGAGGCCGGTTGCGAAGGTTGGGGGCGCCGGCTCCTCCCGTTCACAGCCTGCCCCGGCTCTTTCTCCCCCGGCCGTAGTGCCCCGCGAGCGCTCAGAGACGGATCTCGCCCCCGGGCCCTGCAGAATGTCGGGTCGGAGGCGGGATCGGATTCTGGAGGACCTGGCCTCGGAGGAGGAGACCGGCTCTCCCTCAAGGCCGCTCAAGAGGAGGTCTTCCCGGGGACCGTATTCGCCGATCACGGTGGAGGAACGCGGTCTCCAGTTCGCCGTGCCTTCGGGGCTATCTGTCGCGGATAGCCTGCTGCATGAGATAAAGGCATCGGCCGGGGGTAGAGTCCCCGAGGGGACCTTCACGGCTCAGCTGGCGTCCATCGCCCAGGAGTCCGTGGAGGTAAGCGCTTGTCTTTTATTATTATTATTATTATTTTGAGGTTCGGTGCCTCTCTCATCTTCCTGATCTCTCTTCTGCCTTTCAGGTCCTTCAGCACGTTGCCCTCGCCTTGCGCATGGAGGTCGAGGTGGTAGCCCCGGCGATGAAAGCTGCGGACCAGCTCGCCTCGCTGGAAGAGAGTTCCAAGCAGGAGCTGGAGGCGATGAAGACGAGGGTCGTCGCCTTGGAGGGCGAGGTGGAGGCCGGGAAGGCGGAGGTTGCCCGGCACCGCGAGGCCGCCGCGGTTGCTGAGGCCAAGCTTGAGGACGCTCAGGTGCTGGCGGCAATCTGAAGAAAATAGTGAAAACCCTCTGGAAGGAGCTGGGGGCGGCGGCTAAGTGGGCGAAGTCGGCCGACCTGAGGGTGGCCAAGTTGGTCGACCTCTCGGCGGCGAAGGCGGTGGAGGGCTACAAGAAGTCGAAAGACTACTATGATGACCTGGCCGTCGCCACGACCCTCATCTGGCATGAGGCCCTCGACGCTGTTAAGGCCGTGGTGCCGGGTTCGCCGATGAAGAGCTCCGGGCCCAGTACCCCCTCACGGACACCAGTGGGCAGGGGTAGGAGATTAATGGCGAGGAAGTCACAGAGGACCCAGCTCGCCTCGTGGTGGATGTCGAGGGCCCCGAGGTCGCTCCTGGCCCCGAGGCCAAAAGCCCCCGTCTTCCTCCTCCTTTTTATTTTGCTGCGTCTGGAACTTTGTAAGCCTCCGGGCATTTTGTTAGGCTGGGGAGCCAAAAATACCCTCTGTAAAGACCGCCTTTTAGTAATAAAACTTTTTCTTTGGTTTCATTAGCTTGCTTGTAAAATTTTTTCTTCTCGCGCTGTTGGGATTCCATGTCAGGTCGGTTACTTGCCTAGCGATCATCCATCGAGTTGGTTTCGATCACTTGTCGAGCGTGCCAAGCGTTGCCGAGAAGGAGGCGTCTCCATGGCCCCGAAGTCGAGGGGGGATCGCTCAGACTTGGATAGACTCAACGTCCCTGGCCCCGAAGTTGCGCGGTTGCTTCTTGGTGAGGGCCTTTGCTCCCTGGCGTTGCGGCAGGGAAGATGTCCGCCAGGGATAGCCGAGCAAGGAAGCTACTCGGCTGCCTCTATTGAGGGTTTTGTTCCTTAGCGTCGGAGGGGCTGTAAGGAGCCCGCTAAGGACAACCGGGCAGTGAAGCTGCGCGGTTGCCTCTTGGCGAGGGCTTTGATCTCTGGCGTTGGGGGTAGGCAACTACCAGCCTGGGGTGACCGAGCGGGGTAGCCGGTCAGGTGCCTCTTGCGAGGTCTTCGACCCCTGGCGTCACGAGTAGGGAGCCACCAGCCGGAGATGACCGAGCAGGGTAGCTGCCCGGTTGCCTCTTGCGAGGGCTTTTGATCCTTCAGGACGAGGACCAGGCAGGGTTATTGCCCGGTGCCTCTTGGCGAGGACTTTGATCCATGTCGGTTGTGGTAGAAAGCTACCAGCCGGGGATAGCCGAGAGAGGACTCGACCGCCTCTGAGAGGACTTTGGTCCTTAGCGCTGGAGGGGCTGTAAGAAGCCTACCAAGGACCCTTGGCCGGACAGGGTTACTGCCCGGTGCCTCTTGGCGAGGGCTTTTGTCCTGAAGGATAGCCGAGCGAGGGATCCTCGGGCTCGACTGCCTCTTGGAGGGCTTTTTAATCCCTGGCATTGCGGCAGGGAAGCTGCCCGCCAGGGATAGCCGAGCAGGGAAGCTACTCGGCTTCCTCTATGGAGGACTTTGATCCTTAAAGCTGGAGGTGCTGTAAGAAGCCCACTGAGGATGACCGCACAGTGAAGCTGCGCGGTTGCCTCTTAGCAAGGGCTTCGATCCCCAGTGTTGCGGGTAGGTAAGCTACCGGCCGGGGATAGCCCGGTAGGGTAGCTGCTGGGCTGCCTCTAGGGAGGACTTTGATCCTTAGCGTTGGAGGGGCCGTGGGAGGCCTGCTAAGGATAGCCGGGCAGTGAAGCTGCGCGGCTGCCTCTTGGCGAGGGCTTTGATCCCTGGCGTTGCGAGTAGGGAATCTACCGGCCAGGGATAGCAGGGCAGGGTAGCGGCTCGGATGGCTCTTCATAAGGTCTTGCCCGACCATCTAGTTGCAGGTATGGGGAACAGGAACGGTCGCGGCGACCGTGCACGTAGTATGCGCATCGAACGTGGAGGGAGGCGAAGCGCCAGGGTCGCGTCGCCTCGATTCCGCCAGAGAAGGCTTGACGATTGCCGCGTGTCAGCGACCTCTTGGGCGAAAGCGGGCGACTGTTGAGCTTCGTTGGGGCACAGTGGGCTATATAAGGCTGAAGGAGTACTGGTCCTTCCTTCCTTCACAAACAGAAGATCGATAATGCAAGACTTCCCATTCACCATCCCTCACATCATCCACTTCGAAGATGTATACCTTTATGACCAGAACTGTACCGAGGACACGGTGCAGTTGGTCTACGGGAGCATCGAGGACCACTTCGGCCAGCTGCTCCCCCGACGCTCCTTCCTGCTGCAGCTGCTGATGTACTCCATCTGAAGGGCGTCGTCGGGGCTTTATAACTCCCTGTCCGAGCAGCTTTATGACGAGACCGTGGGCAAGCTGCGGTCCCTGAGGAGCTTCGGCCTGATCTCCGCGAATCGGCTGGCTCGCTCGGAGGCTCTCGTCCGCGAGTGCTACGAGTTGAGGCTTGGGATTAACGCACGCGGGGGGAACTGAAGGGAGAGGTTGGATCTCGCGAGGCCTCGGCTGGCCGAGATCTTTACCGAGTATCACGAGCAGTGCTCTCTACACCCCTTTCCCCCACCGTTGTAATAATAATTATTTTTATTTTATTTTATTTTATTTTTTGCATGTACGGCTGAGGAGCCCATAATTACCCCCCTTTTTTGAATAAATAAGATCTTTTCTACTTTCCTCGCAATGTTCTGTTGATCTTTATTAAATTGACAATAGCCCTAGGGAGAGTTTACATTGCCCCAAAAGAAAAGTACAGGCTAATAGATGCCCCTATCAGCGTGGCCTGAGCTTCCTGGAGGCTTGCTGGTCTCCGTGCTTGGCACCGGTTGCGGGGCCTTCCGGGCTCCGAACTGGTCATCCGCGGAGGCAAGCATGATCTGGCCGATGGTCAGCTCAGCGGGAGGAGGGCGCTGCTCCTGCTCGCGGTCGGCCTGCCGTTTATCCCTTAAGTAGGCGACGAGGTGCCCCGATCGGATGAGCTCCTCGATGTAGTCCCGGAGTTGCTTGCAATCCTCGGTGGCGTGGCCCAACGTCCGGTGGAAGGCACAGTAAGGGCCCCTGGTCCGCTTTGAGGCTTAACGCTGGATTGGAGGGAACTTGAAGAACCCTTCGCCTTGGGCCTCCTCTAGTAACACTGTGAGGGAGACGTTCAGCGGGGTGTACTCCTGGAACTTCGGGTGATAGGGCTACTGACGCTCCGGCCTCTCCTCCCGAGCCCTCTTCTTCTGGTCGGATCGTTCTGCCCGGGGGAAGTTCGCGTTCACTTCGGACTCTAGCTGAACCTCGCGCTCGGTCCACGCCTTGACTTCGGCCATGGTCTTAGGCTGTGCCAATGCAAAGGAGCGCAGCCACTCCTTGTGCCTCAGACCAGATCTGAGCGCCGTGATGACGGTCTCATCCCGGTGCTCGGGAACCTCGAGGAGGGCGTTGTAAAAGCGGGTGATGTAAGCCTTGAACGTCTCCTTGTCTCCGCTCTTAATTATGAAGAGGTAGTCGACCGTGCGTTTCTGCCGACGGTTCCCAACGAAGTGGCCGAGGAACTGAGTAGACGGCTCGTCGAAGGTCGAGATTGAGTGAGGCTCGAGTCCTCGGAACCAGTCCCGACCAGAACGGATGAGGGTGACAGGGAAGGCCTTGCACTGGGAGACATCGGAATGGTCCTGTAAGCTCATTCCCGCGGTGAAAGCATCCAAATGGTCTTTGGGGTCGGTTTTCCCGTCGAACAGAGAGACCTTTGGGGGTTTGTTGCGCGAGGAGACGTGGACAGCGAGCAGTTCCTCGGTAAACGGTTTGGTGAGCGAGTCGGCGGCGTACTCGGCCCCATCGGCCGAGAGGTGACCTTCCCGGCGCATGCCCTCGATCTTCTTCTCGAGGGCGTCGGGTCGGCAGTAGTACCCCGAGGACTCGGCGCCTCGTGATCCCTGGCCTCTGCCGTGGGGGACCTGTGTCTGAGCACGGCTCCGGTTCCTCTCGATGAGGTTCATCAGATCCCTAGGGACGGTGGCTCTCGAGCCGTCGTGGCGAGCCCCTTCTGTGCGAGCCCGCCGGGGGAGAGGGTGTCGGTCATGCCTGTGGGTAGGCGAGGTGACCGACATCTCCTCAGGGGGGCAAGGGTCGCGCGGAGGTTCGAGGCGTGGTGCTCCGGCGAAGGACCTTGGGGTGGAGCCGCGAGGTGCCCAACGGGCCTCAGGGAGTATAGGTCCGTGAGATCCGTGGTCAGGAGTCGCAGCCTGCCGGTGGTCAGCCGTGCTGACGGGGGCAGAGCGTTCTGGAGGCGGAGGAGCGGCGATCTGGGGCCCAGGCCCGGCCGTTTGGGCGTGGACGAGCGCCTCCACAAGGGACTGTAGCTGATCTATTCGGCCGGCGAGGGCGTGGATGATGGTCGCCGGAGGGGGTTCATCCGCGCCTCCGGTGAGGGGGAGGCGGCGGCTGGTACCCGAATCTTCAGGATGGTCGCTTGCTATGTGGACGGAGATCGGAATGACAACTTTGTTTTTGTGGAGTTTGCGTTCCCACAGACGGCGCCAACTGATGGAGGTCCTTTTCAGATCTCCTTCAGATGTTGTCTTCCGTCGATCTCCCGGTGGATTCTGGAGGGGATCCCCTGTTGTGTGTGGGTCTCAATAGGTTTTGAGGAGATTTGGTGATTGGAGGAGTTTGACGCCAAGTACCTGCAAAGAAGTCCCGGGATGGTTTAATACCACCGAGGACCTTCCAACGATCAAGTTAGTGCTAGATCCGAGCAGCGTAACGACTAAGTGAAGTAAAAAATGGCTTACCTGACCTCTCTGTGATGGTGGTTTATATAGTGGCGGCGGCACGCAGCAGCAGGCGCGAGAATCTCGCTGGCAGTTACGCTCCCGACGTCACGTCCGCGTAAAGAGCGGAACGCCCGTTAATGGGGATCGTGATGGCGTGGAACATGAGATGTTGCTGGCGGAGAATTTGAGCATGGCGAGATTTGCGGAGCGGCGGTTACACCTGTGAGTAGTGGAGGTGGTCAGTCGTAGGACCGAGGAAGATGGCCTCGGCTGAGGAGCTCGGGGACGAGCGAGAGGGCCGAGGAGTCTTGGTCCTGTGGCAGCTTGGGGCGAGCTGAGAGGCCGAGGAGGCCAATTTCCAGAGGGCTCCGAGGCGAGCCGGCTTGTGCTTGCAGGTCGGGTACACGGGTGGCCTGATCGGCCCCTGTGGGCCTTTTTTTCTGAGTCCCGGGACACATCATCTGCCATGTGTCCTGATCTTGGAGATCGCTTGAGCATTATCAGGTGGATATAAAATATCAAATTAATTCATAATTGAGATTTCGAAACGACCTGAGACTAAAACCTTTTTTCATAATCACTAGAGGGTATCAAAGGATCTTATATAAATTTCAATTGAAATTGATAAGAGCTTGGGGTAAAACTAATAAAAGACTCGAGTATTTTAATTTTTTTTGCTAAGTAGCATCCCTCAAGTGGATGCATGGTTGTTAATTAGAGTGGGACCTACAATGGAGCTATTGGATTTGGGCTGCTGCATGTACAACCAATTTGACAAGATTACTTTCAATCCCTTTCCAAAAAGAATATGGGATTTGTTTTTTTGATGTTATTTCTTTTTCTGCTGATTCTTTTCATTTCCTTGTAGAAAAAAGAGAGGATCTTTTATCTATTAGATTAGGCATGGGCCTAAAGCCACAAAATATTTCGGTCACGGTTTCATATCAAAGAAGCAAACCTCTGTATCAACGTCGATAATAATAACTTTTTCATCTGTGGCTTGTTGCTTTTACTTGATTAGAACCAAACCTTCGACTTTAAAAGTAAAAAATCAATATTTTACCTTGATGTAAGTTAACCATTTCCATATGTATTGCTTCCTTTTTTTCAAAATATTCCCGGAAATATTAATTTAAATGGTTAGCAAAACAGTAAAATAAAAGTTAATATAACTTTAGAGAAAAATCCGAAGGGAAATAATCACACCGGTAAATTTGAAAGAGGAAGGTGTAAGTTGGTAAAGAGAGGACAAAAGCGCGGAAACTTGCTGCACATCACAACCTATAAACCTTTTTAAAGTAGAAAACCCGTTTGGGCCAATGTAATATATTTGAAGGCCTTTGCCTTTAAACTTTTGTTTCCAAAGTCCATATTACTCGGCCCTTTTTGAAATCGGCTTCATTTTTGGTCACGTGTCACGCTGGTGGCGATACTAGAAGTGAGGCACCACCAGCACAACAATAATAACACTTGACCAACTAGGTTTAGTTCAGTTGTACCAATTTTTTCTTCAATATGAGAAGTCACAAGTTTAATCCCTAAAGGGGTTAATTACAAGAAGGAAAAAAACTTTCAAAATGAAAATTCAACTCCAGGCTTACAAAATATCGATGTGCATGCCGTAGATCAAGTAATTTTGTTAAATGAGTTTTACCTGAAAAGTTCTCCATAATCGACTGAAATACTCATAGAGTTAAGAAGATCAATAGGAAATAAGAGATTAGAACTAGGTATAAGCATTAGAACGGCACCATACATATACATTTACTTAAGCGCATAGAAATATGACCTATTTACTGAAAACTCCCGACAAGTTTAGACTAGATTCAGAAAACAAAGTAATATTTTTGAAACCATCAAAAACTGCCATGACTTGACGGTGAACGTTACTGTTCATATCAAATGACCATGTTGCTCTTTCCATAATATAATAAATTAATTTTAAATTACATTTTAAATAATTTTAATAGTTATTGAATATTAATTGAATAATTAATATATTTTGGGGGGAGCCGAGGGAGGAGCCAGAGGCGGAGTGGGACCGACCGCAAGTAAGTGGCCAATGACAGCGACATGGCATATACGGTGTCGATGTGTCACAGTTAAATTTGGTAGTTTTACGATGGTTTTAAAGATATTGGTAGTTTTCTGATTCTGGTCCAAACTTATCGGGAGTTTTTAGTAAATAAGGCTAGAAATATTATTTGAAAAGAATGTTGCAAATGAGGGGGATTGAATCAGGATCGGATAAGCCTCAAACAACAAGCCTTAACCAGTTAAGCTGCCAGGCTACTCCTCATGTGTACTTTAAATGATGACTTGCACATATTTTGTAACGTATCTTACTCTGTTTATTTACATATATAGTTTAAAACAAAAACATTAGATTTTAGATGAGTCCTTAATTATTATTTTTTTTTTGCCGTAAAGAATGTAAAGAAAATGGAGAACATGATTTTATTTTATTTTCCCCCCACAAAAAGTCCATAATATTAAAATGAGAAAAAGTAAAGTGGCCCTATGAATGGTCTAGACCAAAACTTCTTTTAACGCAATGTGGGCCGAATTAAAATAATAATGGATAAAGCCTGAGGGGAACCCACATGCTAATACTACCTTTTTTTAATTCAAAATCTCTAACAAACAAAAATAAAATCTCTACTATTATACAGAGCAAGAGGAATGGAGCATTTAATTTTGAAAGTGATTGGTTACGTGATTTTTTACTTTTTAAATAAATCAAATAAAAATATCATTGTTTTATGTGCAATGCACGTAATTAAATGCCACGTCGTTATTAGTTTGCTAGTGTGATTCACGTAATTAAATTGTCACTTCATTATTATTTAAAAAGTGCGATGCAGGAAGTGAAATTAATAAAGAAATTTATCATAAAACGCAAGGACAATAAAGAGAAAATTGTTTCTGGACTCGATTTCTTAACTTGATTTTCTTTTAAAAATCCAAAAAGTTCCATAATTATGAAAAACTCCAAATGTATTTACTGAATTTCATTCAAAACCAAACTCAATTTGTGTACGTATTTCTTTATGAGGTTGTACGTATTTGTATATGTATTGCTGCTAATACCCTTTTAAGATTTCATACAATATATGTTATGATTTGAAAAATAATGTTATGGTTAAATAAATAATGTTACTAAAGTTAGAATTGAAAGTAAAATTGGTACTTTGTGGGATTTCGGCAGGGGTGAGAATATCCCGAAATGCAACACTATTCCCTTAATTAAAAAAATCAATGAATGTTTATGACGAATGCATGTTTGGATGCTTTCGCTTAGGATTTTAATATATTAAATTGAAAATAGAAAATAACTGTATAAATATTAGGATTTGAAAGATAAGCTAGAGATAAAAGAGAGAGACAATGAAGTCTAAAGTTTAAAGAAGAAAAGAATCAAATAGTAAGCATGCAAATTTAGGATAAGAAAATTTAGGGTTTTGAAGTAGCTTTTTTAATTCGGGGTAATAAGCCATATCGGTACTTCTTTCATGCGGCTTGACTTATAGAAAACACATCCGAGTACACGTGTCAACGGGACAGTTGACTAAGTGTTAAGTACACGTGTCCAGTAACAGTGGTTACTTTTGGTTCGATCGGGTGTGGGGTTGCAATGATGGAGACTAGACCAGGGTCAATGTGAGGCCCAAAGCAGTGGTTGGGTCAGTTAAGATTTTTTGTCAGGGTTCAGATGGTGTCAATAAATTTTGCGTTTGCCTTGGATCACTCAACCCCCAACAAAAGTGCCATCACATATTTCATAGATTTGAATTTTGCTCCTTTTTCATTCTAAGATCATTTAACTTGAAGATTCCTTTGGGTTTTTTTCCCTTCATTTTCAATTTTTGGATTTTCAACGGTCAATCCGTTCGTCAATTTTACAAGGATAGGAAAAGTTTATGTAGAAACCCAAACTGTTAGTCAGTCACGGTAGATTAAGTTGTCGTCTGTATTATGAGATAGTTTAGGGTATTTTAGTATAATGTTATCTAATAAAATGAACATTCATGCAACTTAGTTTTGTCTCTTTACAATTTAATAGATAAGGGATGTAATGATACATTGATACTTGTAATAGTATGCAGAATAGTAGGCAACTGTTATGCATGCTTGGTTCATTCATTTGTTCTCCATAAACAAGACCCACCGCCTTCATTAGATTAATCCATTGATAATCATGTTTTGATCTTTCCGTCACAATTTTCTTGTCCTACCAGCTCTTCCAAGTCTGAGATGGAAATCAAAGTTCACTAATCTTTAACGCTTAATATGCATATCATGGGATCCTAATAGAAGGAATAAGATCCATTAATGAACAATGTTCCTGATGATGCTCTATATTGGCGACCTTCCAGATCAGGACACGTGGCAGATGACGTGTCCCAGAACTCAGAAGAGAGAGCTCACAGGGGCCGATCAGGCCACCCCTGTATCCGACCTACAAGTGCAAAGCTGGCTCACCTCAGGGCCCCCTGTAAATTGACATCCTCGGCTTCTCAGCTCGCCTCCGAGCTACCGCAGGACCAAGATACCTCGGCCCTCTCGCTCGTTCCCGAGCTCTCCCGTCGAGACCATCTTCCTCGGTCCCTCCGACCGACCAACTCCACCACTTACAGACGTAACCGCCGCTCCGCAAATCTCGTCATGCGCAGATTCTCCGTCAGCAACATCCCACGTTCCATGCCATCATGATCCCCATTAATGGGCGATCCGCTCTTTACGCGGGCGTGACGTCGGGAGCGTAACTGCCGGCGAGATTCTCGCGCCTGCTGCTGCATGCCACCACCGCTATATAAACCCCTATCACAGAGGGGTCAAGTACTCGGCAGCCGCTATCTCACCTCACCACTTCCTCCAAATACCCATTGAGACCCACACGCGAAGGAAAATAATCAACTAAGTCCACCGCGAGATCAACGGAAGACAACATCTGACGGAGGCCCGAAAAGGAGCTTCATCAGTTGGCGCCGTCAGCGGGAACCGAAACTCCACAAAAAAACAAAGTTGGCCTTCCGATCTCCATCCCCATGGCAAGCGATCACTCTGAAGATCCAGATACCAGCAGCCGCCTCCCCTCACCGGAGGCTCGGATGAACCTCCTCCGGCGACCGTCATCAACGCTCTCGCCGGCCGAATAGACCGACACCCCCTCCCTTGACGGGGTCTCACAGAGGAGGCTCGCCACGGCGGCTCGAGGGCCACCCCGTCCAAGGATCTAAGCCATCACTAAGAGGCAGCCCAGCGCTACCCTGCTTGGCTATACCTGGCGGGTAGCTTCCCTACCGCAACGCCAGGGATCAGAAAGTCCTCCCAGAGGCAGTTGAGCCCGAGGATCCCTCGCTCGGCTATCCTTGGCAGGTAGCTTCCCTACCGCAATGTCAGGGATCAAAAAGTCCTCCCAGAGGCAGTCGAGTCCGAGGATCCCTCGCTCGGCTATCCTTGGCGGTAGCTTCCCTACTGCAACGCCATGGATCAGAAAGTCCTCCCAGAGGCAGTCGAGCCCGAGAATCCCTCGCTCGGCTATCCCTGACGGGTAGCTTCTCTACCGCAATGCCAGGGATCAGAAAGTCCTCCTAGAGGAAGTCGAGCCCGAGGATCCCTCGCTCGGCTATCCTTGGCGGGTAGCTTCCCTACCGCAACGCCAGGGATCAGAAAGACCTCCCAGAGGCAGTCGAGCCCGAGGATCCCTCGCTCGGCTATCCCTGGCGGGTAGCTTCCCTACCGCAACGCCAGGGATCGGAAAGTCCTCCCAGAGGCAGTCGAGCCCGAGGATACCTCGCTCGGCTATCCCTGGCGGGTAGCTTCCCTACCGCAACGCCAGGGATCGGAAAGCCCTCCCAGAGGCAGTCGAGCCGGAGGATCCCTCACTCGGCTATCCTTCAGGACAAAAGCCCTCGCCAAGAGGCACCAGACAGTAACCCTTGTAACAACCGAGTTCATTTATACCAGTTCCAGTTCCCGTATTTACTTGTCTGTGGTATTTTCTTGATTTAACGGGTTTTGGGTGCGAACGGTATTTTACACCTTACATTACATTCGACCCGACCCGCTTGCTTGAACCTGTTTGATTCGTATTTATAGATTACCTTGACCTGTTGCATGGAGACGTGCATCTCATGTTTAGTACATACTGGTATTTTATCTAGTATCGCATCTTTTTGCATATAACATTTTAAGTCACGTAAAATATTTTTAAAATACATTTCATAGCCTGCATGATACCCCTAACCCCGTGGTAGCATCCGTGCATCTTGTTCTCGTCCCGTTCAGTGAAACGGACGTGTTTGGATGGCTACGCGCACGTACGTGCATCCATTCTTGGGGGTATGCATTTTCTTTAACTGGGTTTTCATTTTGAAATTTGGATGTAGCATATATTTTTAATATTTTAAATCTGAATTTTTAGACCCGACCCGGGCATGTTTTGGAGTAAGTTTGTATTTGCCAAAATCTCAAAACAGACTAATATTATAATATTATAATCTTTATTTCATTTTAAACTTTCTTTAACCAAAAAATATTCTAACTCATATACAACTGTCTATATAAGATTTTTTAAACAAAAAATATATATTTTATATTTACAAAGCATGCACGTCTCTCTCTCTCTCTCTTCTCAATGTTATTCTCTCTCTCTCTCCGTTTCTCTATATATATATATACCTTTTTAGTTAATATATATATATATATATATATATATATATATATATATATATATATATATATATATATATATATATATATTACCATCTTCCACGTTTCTCTCTCTCCCCTTCTTCTTCTAAACTTTTTCCCGCCTACGACCTCATCCTCGCGACAACCTTCGCCCTCGCCGCCGTGACGTCGCTGCTCCACCCTCGTCGTCGTCAACATCCCCTCATCACCAACAACACCTTCTCCCTCTCTTTCACCGCTCCACCCCGAGACCCATCACCGAGCACCTCCTGCAACCCTCGCATCCCCGCCGACGCCGCCTCTCGACGACTACCTCCACCCTCTCCTTTCCCCTGCATCACCCTCGGCGATCCCCGACCTCGCTTTCTCCACCACATCTTTCTCTCTCCTCTTAACAACCCTAACCGTCTCAGATCTCGCCTGCACACCCTCTTGCCGCCGACCCCTCACGTGCCTCGCCGTCGCTCGAGCCCACCATCACCGTCGGCCGTACTCTTCTCCTCTCCTCTTCCCTCTCTATCCCCTGCAGCCGCATTCCCAAGAACCCGAGCACCTTCTGCCGCCCACTGCACACCCGATCGCGACCAACCTCACCGCCGGCAGAGCACCCCTTACCGTTGCCTCCATCACTTTCTTCTTCCCATCGACTTCAACCCAACCTTGCCTTCAAGCTTTGCTGACCATTTCATTTTCTTCGTCTCACCTCTACGACAACTCCAAAACCGTTGACATTCGACAGCCCTTCGACGCGACTCCGAGACGGGAACCGAGGCTCCAATGATTGGCCTGCATTTTCGTGAAAGAAATGATCATTTCTCTGCCTATAGATCTCCATTTCGTCAATGTTCGTGTATGCGCGCAAAGTGTTCGACGAAATGCCCCAATGGAGTTTTTCCGTAGTTTTATCGCATTCTTGCTGCGTGACGTTTATCTATGGATCCCCGAGGCAAGTAAAACTTGCTACATGCTATTGTATTATTATATACCTTTTCGACTGCATATTGTATTGGTAGATTGAATTTAATGCCGCTTGTTCCATGTTAACATTTCGATATCCATTATATCATTTTAGATTTATAGCTCGGAACATACCATGTTGCATTTAGTTTTATTATGCACGGTACCAACATCCATATGTAAATCAAATAATAATTATTTGTATAACCCACAGTACCCCTTTTATAGTTTATACCCTATCGGACGATTGTTTGCATACATTCAATTGCATCTCTAGATTATTTAGTACATATTAACATGATTTTAACATCCATATTTGTTATATTATATTTATGTATTGCTGAAACTATCCCTTAAACCCAAACTGATAACCGTGCAACCATATGTTTGAATCTGTACCTTTTTGCATATCACATTACAATATTTCATGTTATTGTTGTATTAGTACCCATGCTTATTTTGTGTACCCATGCTTATGTTAGTTGTATTATTTGAGCACCCACATGACATCTTGTGCACCTTGACATGACTTGATTACACCTACTACCTGACCCGACATGGTACCGTGCACCTCTTGACATGACATGATACCTATACTACCTGGCTTGACCTGATGTACTATGGCTTTACCTATTACCCGATCTTGTGTCTAATGCCAACAAACCTGACATGTTGTCCTTACGGACCGTTCCTGTTGTCTATCCAGACAAACCTGTACCTGCCTGATCCTGTGTTGGCATTAGCTCTAGATTACTTAATACCTGACTTGAACACATATGACTTGGGGGTATGGGGAAATCAATGGTGAAACCTGACTTGTAACTCGACAGTTCTATACCTGTTCTGATCAGTCTTACGGGCTAGGCCAGCCCCGGAGTGATGCTACGGACATCACTCGTCATTACCTACCACCCTTTTACTGCCTTGCGGCACGTCTCGGGTTCAGCCCGAGAGTCATAGACCGTGATCCCGGGCACGCACGGGATACTGTTGAGTTACATCGATGATTCATCAAATTGATTTCAAAGACTTGAGAGTAGTTAACCCAATAGACTAGTTTAGATTACTCACTACACATTACCCCACTGTCCTTACTTATATTACTGTTATGCTTGTTTTATCATTTATACTCATACTTGCATGTATTGCTACCCCTGTTTATATTTTCGCTTGATGTTATGACGCGCTGACGTCTTGGTTTTGCATGGCCCAGATCCTCTACCTTTGTTGCAGACTGATCATGAGTATTGTCGTTGTTAGACCGAGCGGTGAAGATCCTGTTGGTATGCAGTTTACTTTCCAGGTGTTTCATTTATTGTATCTTTTGCTTCCGCATATTATCATTTCTTGACTCATTTATTCTGGCTCATGGACATGTACTAGATAGTTTAGTTTACTTTCCTGTTCTTGATATCTCTACAGCCGTAATGTGACTGTGGAAGGATTTTTTTCCTATCCACGGGTAGCATGGTTGGCTATGTCACGTGCTCAACTTAGCGTACTCTGGGAAGCGGGGCGTGACATGGTTCTTTTGGTATCAGAGCCATAGGATATAGGTTAATCGAGTTTGATTCTTTTGTAGTTGGGTATTGGACCCAATACACGAATCAGAATACTCGTAACTAGGAGCATGTCCTGCCACATTGTTATCATGATTCTTGAATCATATCCTTCTTTTATCCTTCGCCTTGACGATATGCAAACCACTTTGCATATCGACTTGAAACCTTTTGGGTTCTCTATTGTTTTTCAATGTTCTTTGATTCTAATATTAGGATTTGGGCGACTTGAGTGGAGTTATGTAATTGTACCCATGAACTGCAGTATGGTTATAATGCGGTACTCTATTTAAGTAACTTGGAGTCCTGGTCTTGATTCACTTCCTTATTCCATGATCGTTATATTACCTTGCTTCTCTCGGTTTCATTGCTTATCAGTTATTGTTTCATCGCCAGGTTGAATCATGTTTACCGTGCTTAATCCTCTTCAGTATCTTGACTTCGGATGAAGTCATCTCGGTATCTTACTTGTTCATGTTTTTCCCGTATTAGAGTTACCCAATTCTGGTGCATCCCTTTGTTTGTTGTTGTCTTGGGAATGGATTTTCACGGCACTTTCCACGCTCATATTGATTGTAAGGAAAGAAAAGTGATTCTCCAGATTCCCGGACATCCGGAGCTTGTTTTGCTGGAGGAAGCAGTTCTGTCGGGCCAGTCGAGTTTAGGGCTAGGCCGACAAACAATGTTCTTTCGTCGATGGGAGTTGATAAGAAAGAAGCGTCGGCTATAGTTCGAGAATTCATGGACGTGTTCGAAGACATCTCGGGTTTATCGCCAAAACGAGATGTGGGGTTTGCGATTGATCTTGTTCCTGGTGCAGCGCCAATCTCAAAGGCGTATTACCCGATGGCACCAGTGGAGTTGGAAGAAGTCAAGAAGCAGGTTGCCGAATTGCTAGAGAAGGGTTGGATTCGCAGCAACAATTTAACTTGGGAAGCTCCAGTTCTTCTAGTAAAGAAGAAGATGTCACAAGGAGGATGTGCATCGATTATCGAGAATTAAACCGGGTGACTATTAAGAATAAGTACCCGATCCCTCGCATTGGCGAATTGTTCGAGCAGCTTAGTGGCGCGAGGGTATTCTCGAAGCTGGATTGGCGATCTGGATATCATCAGGTCCGAGTTAAATCAGAAGATATTTGCAAGGCTACGTTCTGAACTCGGTATGGACATTACGAGTATTTAGTGATGCCCTTCGGAGTAACGAATGTGCCGGCGATAATTATGGACTTGATGAACCAAATCTTTTCCCCATTCTGGACCAGTTCATAGTGGTGTTCATTGATGATATTCTGGTCTACTCGAGGAGCATTGAAGAGCATGTAGAACACTTGAAGATCGCACTGCAGACATTGAGGCAAGAAAGATTGTATGTAAGGATGAGCTAGTGCGAGTTTTGACTTCAAGAAGTGAAGTTTTGGGGCAAGTCGTAGCTGGAGATGGAATCGCCGTTTATCCCAAAAAGATTACAGCAGTTCGAGATTGGCCGATTCCGAAGAATGTAGCGGAGATAAGAAGCTTTCTTGGACTTGCCAGGTATTATAGAAGGTTCGTGGAGGATCTCGCTCATATAGCGGAGCCTTGACCAAGTTTACGCAGAAGGGAGTACCATTCGTTTGGATGGATAGCTGTGCATCAGCTTTTGAGGTATCGAAACGGAGATTGACAACCGCTCCTATTTCAACCATACCAGACAGTTCCGGAGGATTGGTGTTTCACAGCGACGCATCTGGAAAAAGGTTTGGGGATGTGTTTTGATGCAGCATGGGAAGATTGTAACTTACGCATCGAGACAGTTGAAAATCCATGAGAAGAATTACCCAACTCATGATTTGGAGCTAGCAGCTGTGATTTTCGTTTTGAAGATTTGGAGACACTACTTATTGGGGCGAAAAGGTCGATGTATTCACCGATCACAAAAGCCTAAAGTACGTGTTCACTCAGAAGGAGCTAATTATGAGACAGCGTAGATGGTTGGAGCTGATGGCTGACTACAATCTTGATCTTAAGAACCATCCGAGGAAAGTTATTGTTGTGCAGGATATGCTTAGTCGATTGCCAGCAATTCAGATGTTGACTGCACTAAAGGAACTTATCGAAGATTTTCGGAGATTCAATTTGGAGGTTGTGCTACCACATTCTTCGAGACAGTTGATGCAGCTGCAAGTACAGTCGTTGATCGAGAATATTAAAGCAGCGCAGTTACCGGACCCAAGATTGCAAAAGTTTCGGGAACAAGTTGGAGCTGGATTTCGAACGGACTTACTGATTCATGAAGATGGTTCGTTACGATATGGTAGTCGTTTGTGTGTGCCAAAGGGAGACATTCGCGGAGAAGTTATGAAGGAGGCGCACAGTTCTTTCATATTTCGTACATCCAAGAGGCACGAAAATGTACCGAGATCTACGACAACATTTCTGATGGGAAGGCATGAAACGGGAGATTGCCCGCTTGTAGCGAAGTGCTTGGTGTGTCAGCAAGTTAAGGCTGAACATCAAAGGGTAGCTGGTTTATTGCCACCATTTCCGATTCCTCAATAGAAGTGGGAACATATAACCATGGGTTTCGTGACGGCTCTACCAAGGAGTTCGAAAGGCAGCAATGCAGTTTGGGTGATGGTTGATCGATGGATCAAGGCAGCTCATTTCATATCGTTTCGAGTTGGTCAATCAACAGAAGCTTTGGCAAAACGGTGCATGCAGGAGATTGTAAGATTGCGTGGAGTACCGGTGACCATCGTGTCCGACCGTGACACTCGTTTCTTATCACACTTCTGGAAGAGCTTACAGGAAAGTTTGGGGACTCGATTGAAGTTTAGCACAGCGTATCATCATCAGACCGATGGCCAGTCGGAGAGAACGATCCAAACTCTTGAAGACATGTTGAGAGCTTGCATGTTAGACTTCAAGAGTTCATGGGAGGATCATCTACATTTAGTGGAATTTTCTTACAATGACAGTTTTCAGGCGACTATTTAGATGGCTCCATTCGAAGCTTTATATGGTCGCAAGTGTCGTTCACCTGTTTGTTGGGACGATGTTGGAGAATGAAGATTGTTGGGACCGGATTTGATCGTGCAAACAGTTGAGAAGGCTAACACTATCCGGAATTCTGTGAAAGCAGCACAAGACCGACATAAGAGTTGGGCAGATACATCGAGAAGATCTCTGGAGTTCGTGGTTGGTGAATTGGAGTTTTGAAGTTATCACCAACTAGGAGAGTTATTCGTTTCGGGAGTCGAGGCAAGCTTAGTCCTCGATTCGTCGAACCTTTCGAGATTTTGGAGCATGTTGGAGAAGTAGCATATCGTTTGGCGTTACTACAATCTTTGGAGAATGTTCAGGACGTGTTTTACGTACCTCAACTCCGTAGGTATGTTCGAGATGAAACATATGTGTTGAATCAATCGGAGCTAACCGTACGTGAAGATTTGACCTTTGAGGAGCGACCGATGTCGATTGTGGATCGAAGAAAAAAGGTTCTTAAGAGCAAGGTCATCCCTCTCGTACTTGTTTCTTAGGGGAATCGCTCACACGGAGAATCGACTTGGGAACGAGAAGATGAAATCCGGCAGAAGTTTCCACACCTATCCTTGTAGTTTCTTGACTGTTTATCCTTTCTCGTTCTTGGAATTTCGAGGACAAAATTCTTTTTGTAGTTGGGTATAATGTAACAACCGAGTTCATTTATACCAGTTCCAGTTCCCGTATTTACTTGTCTGTGGTATTTTCTTGATTTAACAGGTTTTGGGTGCGAACGATATTTTACACTTTACATCGCATTCGACCCGACCTGCTTGCTTGAACCTGTTTGATTCGTATTTATAGATTACCTTGACCAGTTGCATGGACACGTGCATCTCATCTTTAGTACATACTGGTATTTTTACATATAACATTTTAAGTCACGTAAAATATTTTTAAAATACATTTCATAGCCTACATGATACCCCTAACCCCGTGGTAGCATCCGCGCATCTTGTTCTCGTCCCGTTCGGTGAAACGGATGTGTTTGGATGGCTACGCGCACGTACGTGCATCCATTCTTGGGGGTATGCATTTTCTTTAACTGGGTTTTCATTTTGAAATTTGGAAGTAGCATATATTTTTAATATTTTAAATCTGAATTTTTAGACCCGACCCGGGCATGTTTTGGAGTAAGTTTGTATTTGCCAAAATCTCAAAACGGACTTATATTATAATATTATAATCTTTATTTCAATTTAAACTTTCTTTAACCAAAAAATATTCTAACTCATATACAACTGTCTATATAAGATTTTTTAAACAAAAAAATATATTTTATATTTACAAAGCATGCACGTCTCTCTCTCTCCATTTCTCTCTCTCTCTCTCTCTATATATATATATATATACCTTTTTATTATATATATATATATATATATATATATATATATATTTATATTTATATATTTTACCATCTTCCACGTCTCTCTCTCTCTTCTTCTAAACTTTTTCCCGCCTACGTCCTCATCCTCGCGACAACCTTCGCCCTCGCCGCCGTGACGTCGCTGCTCCACCCTCGTCGTCGTCAACATCCCCTCATCACCAACAACACCTTCTCCCTCTCTTTCACCGCTCCACCCCGAGACCCATCACCGAGCACCTCCTGCAACCCTCGTATCCCCGCCGACGCCGCCTCTCGACGACTACCTCCACCCTCTCCTTTCCCCTGCATCACCCTCGGCGATCCCCGACCTCGCTTTCTCCACCACATCTTTCTCTTTCCTCTTAACAACCCTAACCGTCTCAGATCTCGCCTGCACACCCTCTTGCCGCCGACCCCTCACGTGCCTCGCCGTCGCTCGAGCCCACCATCACCGTCGGCCGTACTCTTCTCCTCTCCTCTTCCCTCTCCATCCCCTGCAGCCGCATTCCCAAGAACCCGAGCACCTTCTGCTGCCCACTGCACACCCGATCGCGACCAACCTCACCGTCGGCAAAGCACCCCTTACCGTTGCCTCCATCTCCTTCTTCTTCCCATCGACTTCAACCCAACCTTGCCTTCAATCTTCGCTGACCATTTCATTTTCTTCGTCTCGCCTCTATGACAACTCCAAAACCGTTGACATTCGACAGCCCTTCGACGCGACTCCGAGATGGGAACCGAGGCTCCAATGTTGGCCTGCATTTTCGTGAAAGAAATGATCATTTCTCTGCCTATAGATCTCCATTTCGTCAATGTTCATGTATGCGCGCAAAGTGTTCGACGAAATGCCCCAATGGAGTTTTTCCGTAGTTTTATCGCATTCTTGCTGCGTGACGTTTATCTGTGGATCCCCGAGGCAAGTAAAACTTGCTACATGCTATTGTATTATTATATACCTTTTCGACTGCATATTGTATTGGTAGATTGAATTTAATGCCGCTTGTTCCATGTTAACATTTCGATGTCCATTATATCATTTTAGATTTATAGCTCGGAGCATACCATATTGCAATTAGTTTTATTATGCACGGTACCAACATCCATATGTAAATCAAATAACAATTATTTGTATAACCCACAGTACCCCTTTTATAGTTTATACCCTATCGGACGACCGTTTGCATATATCTAGCCTGACTTATATTCAATTGCATCTCTAGATTATTTAGTACATATTAACATGATTTTAACATCCATATTTGTTATATTGTATTTATGTATTGCTGAAACTATCCCTTAAACCCAAACTGATAACCGTGCAACCATATGTTTGAATCTGTACCTTTTTGCATATCACATTACAATATTTCATGTTATTGTTCTATTAGTACCCATGCTTGTTTTGTGTACCCATGCTTATGTTAGTTGGATTATTTGAGCACCCACATGATATCTTGTGCACCCTGACATGACTTGATTACCCCTACTACCTGACCCGACATGGTACCGTGCATCTCTTGACATGACATGATACCTATACTACCTGGCTTGACCTGATGTACCTGTTCCCCTCCGAATGGCGGCCAAGACATGAACTGTCTCGCCTGAGATTCGGGGCAGATGCTAATTGGTGTTATCCGTCTACCTCTCCGAAGATGCCAAGTTGATTTATGGCACCATGTATCGAAGGTTTATGCGGATGCGACCGATGTAGCAGACTTCGTCAGATTCCCCCTCGTTGAGGGGTTTTTGATTGTAGGGACGCTCTTCCCTGCAGGCGCAAGCCCCTGCAGTTAATTACGCTACCGTATCGCGGTAACAACTTTCTCCTTCTCCAGCTGGTCACTTCGTGTCGTGGGTGTTTGTTTTCTTTGTGCTTGCCCGTGGATTGTGTACGGAGACAAATTTATGTTGTCGCCCGTAGGACGTGGATTAGTCCAAATCCGTATTTTCTTAGATTTGGGTTTGGGGGTTTGGTTTAAGGACACGTTAGCCATATTTGAGGCTAAGATCAACTTAAACGTTTGTTAAGGATACGTTAGTCCAATTTGAGACTAAGATCAGCTTAACAGGATCGTTTAGATCCGACAAAAGAGCATTTGGGCTCTATTGTTCCAGTTTAGGGACATAGTGGTCCATTGCATGTATGGCCATCGGGACCCGTCACCTCTCTAACGACGGTTGAAGGATTACAACGACAGATGTTAGAGGAGTTCAGAGATGTACCCTTGAACCAAAGTTGGTTGGGAGACCTGTAGTCCAATTTGGGACTAAAGTCTGTTTGAGGGTTTAAGGATACGTTAGCCGTATTTGAGGCTAAGATCAACTTAAACGTTTGTTAAGGATACGTTAGTCCAGTTTGAGACTAAGATCAACTTAACGGGATCGTTTAGATCCGACAAAAGAGCGTTTGGGCTCTATTGTTCCAGTTTAGGGACATGGTGGTCCATTGACAGTTTAGGGACATGGTGGTCCATTTCCAGTTTGGGGACATAGTGGTCCATGTTCCAGTTTAGGGACGTGGTGGTCCATAGGTAGTTTAAGGACGCATAAGTCCGCGGGTTTAAGGACCCCACAGTCCGTATCTTGGTTTAAGGACGCATAAGTCCATGAGTTTAAGGACCCCACAGTCCGTGTTGATGTGTGATTGTCGGGACCCGTCACCTCTCTGAAGACGTTGAAGGATTACAACGACAAATATCAGAGGAGTTCAGAGATGTACCCTTGAACCAATGAATTGGTTGGAAGCGCAGATGTGCTCAGTTCAAGATGATTTGAGGACTTATGGCCAGTTTGGGCTAAGTCCAATTATGTTTGAAATATTGGCCCTTTGGGCCATTAGACATTTGTCTGGTTTCAGCCCCTCATCATGCAGCAGTGCTAAATAGAGGTTTGGGGGCTCTGACAACATTTTGGCTTTTATTAGGCACTGATCATTCATCATGGCTCTGGAGTTTACTCTAAATATCATGTGAAATGATCAAGTTTGGAAAACAAGGGTATATTTGAAGTTCAGTCAAAGGGGAATCCTGCCTCTGGAAAAACTTAGCCATTTTGGGCTAGGTTGGTTTTGAAATAGTGTTAACACTAGAAGGTATATGACGATCACGTGTTCCCACGTGATGCGCTTTAAAAATAGTGTTAAACACTAAAAAGGGGTGGTCACGTGGGGTCACGTGAGGCGCCTGAGATTGGGCCGAAACTCCTTTATTTTACCCTTAAGGCTACAAATGAGTGTTAAACACTTGGCTTTCAGGCCATCACGTGTGAGCACGTGAGGCATCTGAAGATGGGGCCAGATTTCCTTTCACTTTGTTCTGCAAATAAGTGTTAAACACTTTTTGACTCTCTGGCCATCACGTGCGGGCACGTGATAGGCATCCATCCATTGGATATTAAAGAGATTTGTTAGGGGTCACGTGGGGACACGTGAGGGCGTCCTAAATGTGGAGCCAGATCTCCTTTTGTTTTATTCTCAAATGTGCGAATAAGTGTTAAACACTTTTATTTTTATTTTGAGCATCACGTGTTGACATGTGATGGAGGCCCCCGCTCTGGTCTGTTAGAATGCTCATTAGGGGTCACGTGGTGACACGTGAGGGCGCCCTAAATGCGGAGCCAGATCTCCTTTTGGTTTATCCTCAAATCTATGAATAAGTGTTAAACACTTTTGTTTTTATTTTAGAGCACCACGTGTTGGCACGTGATGGGGATCTGTGCGCCAATTGTTCAAGCATTTGCTGAGGGGTCACGTGATAACACGTGAGAGCGCCCAAAGCTTTCATTTCCTTTGCTTCTTCTTTCTGCATTTTGGGAGTCACGTGGGAGCACGTGAGGTGATGCTTCAAAGTTCTTTGCAGGGGATCTTTTCAAGGGTCACGTGGGGGCACGTGACCCTAGTTCTTTTCATGAACAGAGATCTTTTAGGAATTGAATTCTTTGTAGGGTTAAACCCTAATTATGATTTTGGAGGAATTAAATTCCTATCGTGAAAGAATTAAATTCTTATGTAGGATAAAACCCTGATTTCTTTTCAAAGGAATTAAATTCCCAGATATGTAAAAGAATTAAATTCTTGATTAGGGTTAAACCCTAGTTTTGTTTTAGGAGAATTAAATTCTCAAAACTCAATTCCCCTTCTAAGTTTAGGATCTGCATGGCAGGATCTCGACCCGATGAGAATTAAATTCTCAAGTTATGGGGAGATGTGCTCTGTGCAGATCTTCAACCAGAAGAAGAACTAAGTTCTTTTTTGTATAAGAGTTAAACTCTTGGATTTTGAGAATTAAATTTTCTGTTTGAAGTTTTGATTCCCTTTCTTTTCTCACCTAGGGTTTTCTTTGTTGAGAATTAAATTCTCCTTTCTTTTCTTCCCTCTTGAGAATTAAATTCTCCTCTATCTGTTTTTCTCTCCAAAAAGTCGATCCCCCTCTTCTTTTCTTGGCTCCTATTTATAGGAGAAGGAAGAGAATCAATTTGTTTAGCAAATCTCTCATTGAAAGATTTGATTTGTATGTTGAGAGATTTGATTTATATTTATCATTCATCTGGGCCTTTAGATTGTTAAGTGAATTTTATTCACCATTGGATTTTAAATCCAAAGATATCCCTTTGTTATCTCGGTTAGATTTAGGGGGGAAATCTTTTCAAGTCCAAGATTATTCCATAAATTGGTGATATTTAATCACCCTTGGATCTTTAATCCAACGGTTCCAGATAATTCTTTTCCTCTTTGGAAAGACTTGAGGGATCTTTTCTCAGAATTTAATTCTGTTAACAGATAGGCTTTGAAAGCCGGTCACGTGTGGCCACGTGACCCTTGGTCACGTGTAAGCACGTGACCCCCTGAAACAAGCCTCTCTTTCATTTCTGCACTCTGTCTTCTAGCAGCTATTCAACCGTCACGTGCCAACACGTGACCCTGGTCACGTGGGAGCACGTGACACTTTCTGAAGCCCTTTTCTTTGATGTAGTCAGGAAACTGAATCTGCCTTTGCCGCCGCTTTTAAATGTCACGTGCCAACATGTAGCTGCTGGTTACGTGTGAGCACGTGACCCTTTTCTGAAGCCTCTTCCGTAGGCTTTCCTGATTTTAAATCAGGAAACAGTACCATGGCTTTACCTGTTACCTGATTTTGTGTCTAATGCCAACAAACCTGACCTGTTGTCCTTACGGACCGTTCCTGTTGTCTAACCAGACAAACCTGTTGTTTCCCCCAATCAGAGCAAGGCTCTGTTTGAATTTCAAAAATTCAAAAATTGAAGCAACGCTTCAAATCCCGTGCGCTGCGCGCAACGTGCCACGTGTCAGAAGTTGATACGTCAGGCGCAGCGCCCAAGGCAGCGTGCCCAATCAGAGCAAGGCTCTATTTAGAACAAAATTAAAGGAAGCAATGCTTTAGATGATCTGCGCTCTGCGCTGCGCGACACGTGGCAGCGCAGTTGCGCTGCGCTCTGCGTTGTGCGACACGTGTCAGGCGCAGGTGCGTTTGCGCCAAACAGAATTAAAATCCAGTAAGATCCTTCTGTTCTTGTTAAAACAAGAAGATTGTCTTCTGTAAAACAGAAGTCCTTGGATCAAAGATCCAACGGTGGGGAAAATTCTCCAAATCACTCAGAGTATGATCTCTTTAACAAACTTAACAAATCTATGGGCACTATATAAAGACCCCTAGACCCCAACTAAAAAAAAAACACAGAGAGAACTCCTTTAAAGAAGATTTTGAGAAGAGCTCAAAGAAAGGAAAGGTAAAAAAACCTTGAATAAAAGAAGAATTTCTTCTAAAAAGATCATTGATCTAAGAACAAGATAAAGAATCTTCAATAAAAATATAATAAAGGCATTGCCTTTTGATGAACCACTGGTTCTTTGAAAACAAGAAAATTTGTTTTCTTTGATCTAAAATTGATCAAAATAATAAAACAGTGCCCTGCACTTGCAAAATCTACCCTGTTGCGCTCTCGAGTTGGCGCAAGCCACCAGAGAGCGCCACGTGTCAGCCCCATAATGATCTGCGCTATGCGCTTCTAAAAATAGAGCACTGCTCTCATGAACTGGCACAACTCACCAGAGCGCGCCACGTATCAGCAGCGCAACAGCGCAGCGCACTGCGCTTGCTCTCACCGGACCGTGACACGTGTCACCTCCACATAGACTTGCGCCTTGCGCTCCTCAATTGGCGCAAAGCGCCTGACAAGCCACGTGGCACTTTGTCAGACTAATTAATGCAGCGCATTGTTAAAGGGCAGAACCCAATTAAAAGGCCCAATGGACCAAAACAAATGCTTTGCATTATAAAAAAGGGGATAGGGCCCAACTTAAAAGGCTTAATAGGCCAGAATAAAATGCAGTGCAGGGGCAGAGCCCTAATAAAAGCCTACTAGGCTAAATATAAATAAAAATGTTGAACATTCTCAATTGGACTTAGCCCAATTCTGGCCGTAAGTCCTTAAATTAAATTGACTGAGCACGGCTGCTCTTTTAAATCAATTTACACTTGGTCCAATGGTACATCTCTGAACTCCTCTGACACTTATCGTTGTAATCCTTCAACGATGTCAGAGAGGTGACGGGTCCCGACGGCCATACATGCAATGGACCACCATGTCCCTGAACTGGCAATGGACCCCCTATGTCCCTAAACTGGAACATGGACCACTACGTCCCTAAACTGGAACAATAGAGCTCCCAAATGCTCTTTTGTCGGATCTAAACGATCCTGTTTAAGTTGATCTTAGCCTCAAATATGGCTAACGTATCCTTAAACATTCAAACAGACTTTAGTCCCAAACCGGACTATAAATCCCCTAATCAATTTTGGTTCAAGGGTACATCTCTGAACTCCTCTGACACCTATCCTTGTAATCCTTCAATAACATCAGAGAGGTGACGGGTCCCGATGGCCATAAATGCAATGGACCACCACGTCCCTAAACTGGAACATGGACCACTATGTCCCTAAACTGGAACAATAGAGCCCAAATGCTCTTTTGTCGGATCTAAACGATCCCGTTAAGTTGATCTTAGTCTCAAATTGGACTAACGTATCCTTAACAAACGTTTAAGTTGATCTTAGCTTCAAATATGGTTAACGTATCCTTAAACCAAAACCCCAAACCCAAATCTAAGAAAATACGGATTTGGACTAATCCACGTCCTATGGGCGACGACATAAATTAGTGTCCGTATACAATCCACGGGCAACCACAAACAAAACAAACACCCACGACACGAAGTGAAATTCTGGAGAAGGAGAAAGTTGTTACCGCGATGCGGTAGCGTAATTAACTGCAGGGGCTTGCGCCTGCAGGGAAGAAAGTCCCCACAATCAAAACCCCCTCGAACGAGGGAGAATCTGACGAAATCTGCTACATCGGCCGCATCCGTCTAAACCTCTGATACACAGTGCCATAAATCAACTTGGCATCTTCGGAGAGGTGGACGGATAAAACCATATAACATCTGCCCCGAATCTCAGGCAAGACGTCCATGTCTTGGCCGCCATTCGGAGGGGAACAGATTCTGGCACGCCCGGTGGGATCTGGTTCCTCTTTCCACTCCACACTTCATGTGTCGTCTTCGCGAAGACGTCCTCATGTCTTGTGTGTCGTCTTTGTGAAAGAATCGCGGTTTGTTAATGGTTGCCTTTGGATTTCAAGTTACTAAGATTTGGTCTTTTGCCTGGCGCAGAAATCAAGCATCAATGGCCTCTAATTGCTCGAGCTGTTCAAAGTGCCAGTGCAACCAACGCTCCACCTCACCTGAAGGAGTAGCATATAGGCCTCAAGCGGCCTCCGTCCTTACTATGCCTGTGGAGCAAGTGACTCAGGCCACCACCGGCCTGTTTTTCGGGACCATGATCCCTCCTGCAAGCTTCACCATGCCAGTACCCGTACCGGAAGCTTCAAAGAAGTCGATCTTCGATCGACTTGCTGCTCCCACGGCCCCTCTCAACGGGTCGTCCAACTCCTCGGTCTTCACCAGACTGAGCCTGAACTCCAAAGGGCCCGCCAAAAAGCCCATGATACCTGAGAAGGCCATCCCAAAGAAGGCGGCTGCTCCCGAAGTCGCCAAGGCGGCTTCTCCTATCAAAGAGTCAGTCTTTTCAAGGCTGACTATTCCGGCTCCTGCCCCTGCTCGAGGATCTGTCTTTGACAGATTGAATATCGCTACTCAAGGGACAACATCAGTCTTTAAGAGGCTGACACCGGGCAGCACCTCATTCAGACAGGGGGCAAGAAGAAGCTGTCTCTGTCGCCGAGCCAGCCCCAACGGCTCGTCATGCTCGACGTCGCCACTGGCGCCGAGTAAGGAAGGACGGGGGCAACTCCCCCTCAGGGCTAACTCCACCTGCTCCAGTGGTGGAAATTAATGTTGCTGTTCCAACTGGGAACAGCTTTGAACTACTAAGGAGGGTACGTAAGAACTCTCCAACTGCTATGCTAAAAAGATCTCCTCCACCTGCGGAGAGGGTTCCGGAAACGAAGCTGGAGCAGCCCCCTCAGCGGCTATCCTCCAAAATTTATAAAGTCTGGCGGAGGGTTCAAGACTCCGTAATTGACCAAGGTCACTCTCGTCAGCAGAAAAGGGCGAAAGTGCAAGAAGAAAAGAGCCGTCCGGACAAACAGCAAAGGACGACCACCACCAGGGTGCCTGCTGCAACGGCCTCCTCAACTTCAATGGCCCATAAGAGAAGGAGGCCGGAGAAAATTCCCACGCCCACGGCAAATGTCAAAGGCGGCGAGCCTAAACGCCCTAAATCCGGGGGCATTGTAGTCCATACTGTATACATGGCGTAGGGAAAGGAGGACGGCCGTGCATCTACAGGTCATAGACCGCTTACACGGTCAGTGACCAAAGCTCAGGAGCAACAGCAAAAGCTCCAGGAGATGATGAACGCGATGGCCGCACTCACTGGGCCAAAAGAAAGCCCTGAAGCGTCCTCGGATCAACGCCAGGAACAAGAAACTGACGCTGAATTCCTTCGTCGGATACTGGAAAAGAAGGATAAAGAGGCTGCCGAACAAGCAGCCAATATACAACGAATGACCCTCCTGCTCCAAGACATGGTAGGAATGATGTTACAGCCGGATCCTCCAGCTGAAGATCCTCCGGTTACCCTTGAAGACGACAGAGGAGAGACATCGAATCCTCCATCGGCTATTTCAACTGCCAAGGAGGAGACAATTTCCAAAACTGCCCTGGATGAATATATTTCTCAGCAGATACGAGTTCATGAGGCGAATGAAGCGGCTGGGCAAATTGTTAGGACCGGACGAACCTACCCGGGCTGGTATGACCAAATCAGTTACCCGCCGGGATATACGATCCCTAAGTTCCACGTATATAAAGGGGCAGGGAATCCTCATCAGCATGTCGCTCAATTCAGGGCCTTATGCGGCAATACTGGAGGTGATGACAAATTGTTGCTTCGCCAGTTCATTGGCAGCTTAGCAGAAACAACCTTTGAATGGTATTCGGAGCTGCCTAACGACTCTGTCAAAACATTTGCGGAGATGGAGCTACTGTTTACACAAAGATTCGTGAGTGCTAGTGAACGCACCCCGATAACAACACTGATAAATTCCAGGATAAGGCCAGGCGAAACGTGGGTCCAATACGCAACACGATGGCGGAACCTATGGTCAAAATGCGAACAACGCATAGAAGAGGCACCTGCGGTAGGCATGTTCGTGGGCACTCTCGATCCGTAAGCGACCATCTCGCAATTCATGATGTTCTTCAGGCCGACCACCTTCCAGACCTTGATCGACAAGTTGGCCCTAATGGATTAGATGGGACATAAACCGTCTCCTCCGAAGCCAGACTCTCAAAATGAGAAAGGAAAAGGGAAAGCGACTGTCGTTGCCAATGCTCAACAACAGCCGAGCAACTCAAAGCCAGTCGTATGCCAAAATAACGCGCGTCCACGCCCATCCCTCGAGGAGAGACTAGGACGTCCTTACTCGTTTCCTCAAAATAAAACAAGAAGACTGTTCGAGCTGGCAGTGCGCAACAGACTCATCAATCTGCCGAGTCCAAAACGTCTGTCACAGACAGGCGATCTTGATCATCCCAATTATTGCCCTTACCACCAAACGGTAAGTCACCCGATCGAGGATTGTTTCGTCTTTAAGGGATGGATCGAGAATCAGTACCTACAAGGCAAGTTCGCGATGTCTGAAAACTGGAAGGTAAACCCACCACAGCCGCACACTCCAAAGAAGACGGACACGATGGGGGCAGCTTGTTCTTTTGTTGAGATCGAAAACGATGGAGAAGACTCATTAGACGAATCCGAAGACTACGTAGCGAGTTGTCATGTGATCTCTCACTCATTGGCGGATGATGAAGATGCTCTTTGTGCCGAGAAACCGAGGGCAGACCCTGAACCAGAAATTCCGCGGCCGTCAGACGAGTTGATCGATGCCTTCCTGAATGAGATTCGTCTGAAAGTTAAAGCCAATCAAGAGCGTGAGATGACCATACTGGAAAGAGCCAAACACCGACGACTGGACCAAAGAGTCGGGGCACTCCCGTCAAATCAAAAGTCATCCGCCGCGGATAAAAACAAATTCAAGACGAGGAAAAGGTTCGCCAAAGCCCTATCAGTGGGAATGAAGCTACCGCCCCCTGAAGAAAATGCTCTCGGTGGAGTAGAGATGCATCATAACTTCTGCTTATATCATCAGAAGATCATACATCCTACCGAAGATTGCGACTCCTTTAAGTGTTGGTGGCAAGGATATGTCACGCCCCGCTTCCCAGAGTACGCTAAAATGGGCACGTGACATAGCCAACCATGCTACCTGTGGGTAGGAAGTATCCATCCACGGTCACATTACGGTTGTAGAGATATCAAGAACAAAATAAAACTATCTAAAACATGTCCATAATCCAAGATAACATGAGTCAAGAATAATAAAATGCGGAAGCGAAAGATCCAATACAAATAACTGGAATGTATGTCCCATAATGCGGGCTCACATCAGGAATAAAATGCAGGAAAGAAAAGCTAACTACTGCTGACACTCACAGCTCAGCCTGTTGGCTGAAGTACTCCTGCTCGGACTGCAACAGCGGTACAGAATCTGGGTCATGTAAAACCCAGACGTCAGCGCGTCAAGTCATCAAGTAATAACATATAAACAGGGTAACAGGCAATGCGAATATAAACATGAATAAAGCAAGGGTAACAATAATATAAATCAGAGCAGTGCAGGGTAGTGTGCAGTGGGTAAACTAAACTGTTCTATCAGGTTTTCTGTTCTAAAGTCTTTGAAACCAAATTGATGAATCTTCGATGTAACTCAATAGTATCCCGTACATACCCGGGACCACGGCCCCAGATTCTCGGGCTGAAACCGAGAAATGCCGCTAGGCACCAAACAAGAATGTGTACAGATGAATGATGTCAGCATCATCATTCCAAGGCTGGCCTAGCCTAAAACTGATCAGAACAAGTAGTGAACTGTTGAGTTATAAGTCAGGTTTCATCTTTGATTTCCCCATACCCCCAAGTTATATGTGTAAGTCAAGTCAGGTATCCCGTAATCAAGAAACTAATGCTAACACAGGATCAGGTAAACAGGTTTGTCTGGATAGACAACAGGAACGGTCCATGAGGACCACACGTCAGGTTTGTTGGCATTAGACACAAGATCAGGTAATGGGTCAGGTCATGGTACATCAGGTCAAGTCAAGCAGTATACGGTACCATGTCGGGTCAATCAATATGTACGTAGCAAGTCAGGTCAAGATGTAAACGATATCATGGGTGTGCTCATACTCAGTTACATAATCAAGCACAGTTATCAATAACATAATTTAAACAATAAATTAAACCATAAAGCAGATTCAATTAATTGCTAGTACAGTTATCAATTGTGTTTTCAGTGATGATTTCAACAACATAAGAATACAGTATGACCATTTTGGCCGTTAAATCATGTTAACCAGTTTAAGAATTTCATGGATGCAATGTTATATGTATATATAGGTTCCACGGATGAAATCACAGTTTATGCAGGTTAAATGTACACGAGTGTCCGAATGAAGTAAAACGGTAGATAAGGTGCCATAGGCTACATCATCAGTGAAAGTGTAATTAAAACGTGTAAAAGTGATTATTAGGTTTCAAAACAGTAATTGCAACAGGTAGGTTCCAAGTTTGAAAGATAAAATGATATATATCAATATTGAACACGAAAATGAGAAATGATCGTACTAAAGTTAAATTTATAGGTTTAGGGTGTCATCAATGTGTTTGTAAATATTATTTAGCATGTAGCAAGGGGTACTTGCCTCGACGGGTCGCGTATCGGGAAAACGGAACGTAAAACGTCGGCGGGGAAACTCGCGACGGGCGCACGGTTCACGGAATGAACCCAAACGACGAACAGTGAAGCCACACGGGTCGGGATACCACGCTGGAACGTCGGGACACGTCGTCGGCACGGCCGGATTCCGGCGAGATGCAAAACAGCGAACGATCAAGAATGCAACAAGAAAAGAAAAGAAAAATAAAGAAGGAGGGAAGGAGGATGGAGAAGGGAATGCTCACAAGTATCTGTGGGGAGGCTGTGGTCGCCGATCACGTCGACGGAGCTCCGGCGGTCGGCCTACGACGATAGCGACGGGAATCTACGGATCAATAAAAAAATGATCCGAGAAAAGAAGAAGGAAGGAGAAGAGAGGAGGAGAGGAGAAGAAGCTTACTGGGTGCGCACGAAGGCTGGGGACACGGGGACGAGGTCACCGGCGGCGACTCCCGGCGGCGCAGACGCGTGCAGGGTGCGCAGTCCCCTCGTGCAGGTGCTCAGGAGGAAAGGGAAAGGAGGAGGGAGGTGCGGTGGATCGATCGAGGGCGAGGAGACGACGAGACCGGTGATGGTGGTGTCGGCGTTGGGGCTGCGGCGGCGAGGGGCACGGCGGCTAGGGTTGCGCGAGGTGGGTGCTGGGTTGCGTTTGAAAGAAAAGGAGGAGGGAATAGTTTATATATAGAAGAGAGAGAGAGAGAGAAAGATAGAGAGAGAGAGACGGGGAGAGGGAGAGGAGAGAGATAGAGATAGAGAGAGACGGGGAGAGAGAGAGGGGAGAGAGAGAGAGAGGAGAGAGATCCAGAGGAGAGAGAAAGAGAGAGAGAGATATAGACGTAGAAAAAAATATGGTGGGGCCCAGGGGATTAAATGGAATCTGATTGGTTGGGAAGAAAATTTTTGAAAGATTTAGAAATATAAAAAAATATTATATGGTTAAAAATATTTGACGGTTTAAATATATTAGAAATTGGGATTTTGGCGCAAAGTAAAATATTTCCAAATTGCGTCCGGGTCGGATCCAAAAATTTGAAATTGAAATAAGAAAATTTTAGGCGGGATCCAAAAGTGAAAATGAAGTATTTTACAATCAAAAAGCATACCCCAAGACGGAGACACGTACGTGCACGTAGCCGTCCAAACTCGCCCGTTTCACCGAACGGGACGAGAACACGATGCACGGACGCTACAACAGGGTTAGGGGTGTCAAGTAGGCCAAGACGAATATTTTTAATTTTATTTTAGATGCCTTAAATTGTTATATGCAGAAATGAATTGACGGGGTAAAATTACAATAAGTAACAATCAAGCAAGATAAATGAAATAAGTGCCACACTACGTTCAAACGGTAACTGAAATTAGTAGCATTGGGCTCGGGTGTTACAGGATATGTCACTCAAAAGCAACACTTCAACAGGATAAAGTGTGAAGCTCGTAGACATCGGGAAAATGCGATAGATGAGCGCAAAAGAGCCGCCGATGACTATCATATAGCCGACTCCAAGGGATCGCAAATTATCACCTTTGGAAGCGACTCTGACGAAGAAGTTGCCCTCAACCCTCTCCTCAAGGAATCCATTTCAAAAATGAAAGAATTGAGGAATTGCGAGAACATTCAGCCGTGCAATCGCCCGCTACTCGGGAAAAATCTCGGCCCCGCAAACAAAGGATCGAGCAAAAAGGATAAAGGAAAGGGGAAAATGACCTTCGTCGCCAACACTCAACAACAGTCGAGTGGCCTTAGACCGGTTGTTCGTCAAAACAATATGCGTCCACGCATATCCCTCGAGGAGAGGCTAAGACGTCCTTACTCATTTCCCCAGGATGAAACAAGGAGGCTGTTCGAAATGGCAGTGCATAACAGGTTTATCACCCTACCGGAACCGAAACACCAACTGCAACTGGATGATGTCAACAGTTCTAATTATTTCCCTTATCACCAAGTATTGGGCCATCCAATCGAAAACTGTTACGTCTTCAAAAACTGGGTCGAAGACCAATACCAACAGGGCAAGTTCGTCATCTCCGAAAACTGGAAGGTGAGCCCGCCACAACTGCACGCTCCAAGAAAGATGGATGCGCCGGGGGCATCATGCTCAGTCATAGAGAAAGCCCCATAGACCGAAAAGTCAGTAAACTAGAACTTCGCCTCAAATACGGCAATGACGGACCGAAACGTCTTTAAACTAATGATGGACCGCAATGTCCTAAAACTTGCAAAAGACCGAAACGTCGTTAAACTAATGATGGACCACTATGTCCTAAAACTGGCTACGAACCGAAATGTCCTTAAACTAATGACGGACCACTACGTCCTAAAAATAGCTGTTGACCGAGATGTCGATAAACTACGGTGGATTGCAACATCCCAAAGCCGATATAAAAAAAATAATAAAAAAATGAGGAAAAAAAACGGTATGTCCATAAGCAAGAAGGGCACGGATGAAAACCCGAAAGGGCTCCGTGAGTAAAAACAGCAGGGCTATCGGCGAGTGTTTGTGAAAACCCGAAAGGGCGCAACCTCGTTTTATAAAAAAAAGGAATAAAAAGAATAAAAAAAAGAGAAAAAAACGGTATGTCCATAAGCAAAAAGGGCACGGATGAAAACCCGAAAGGGCTCCGTGAGTAAAAACAGCAGGGCTACCGGCGAGTGTTTGTGAAAATCCGAAAGGGAGCAACCTCGTTAAAAGACACTTACAGGGTCCTCTCGACCTTGTAAGGAGAAACCACCCGTGTGAGATCCTTACGACTCACAAGGGAGCAACACACTTAGGAATTCTCACGATTCCTAAGGAGAAATTACACTTACGAGATCCTCACGACTCGTAAGGAGAACTCTCTTATGGGACCCTCACGGCTCATAAGATTTGAAAGTCTTAAGTTACAGAGACCTGAACCTGTTCTTAAGCAACTCCCACAACCTTCGATATTGCCCTACAAGCGGCTCATACTGACCCTTGTATACAATCCACGGGCGCGAATGAACATTTCCTTAACAAAGTCCCATCCGTGACTAGGGATATGCTCGTACAGCAAATAACACTTGTAAGTCCTCTCGACTTATAAGAAGAAAATCCTTTTGTAAGATCCTTACGACTTACAGAGGAACATGCACTTAGGAATCCCCACGATTCCTAAGGAGAAAACACACCTACGAGATCCTCACGACTTGTAAGGAGAAATACCTTTATGAGACCCTTACGGTTCATGAAGTCAAAAGCCTTAGTCGACATGATCTTAACCCTGTTCGCTAAGCCACCTTTGTTCGACATCGACGGAGGCAAATGATGATTCGCTCCTGGCAATATCCCAGTTGTAGCGATGCTGATGCCTAAATCGGTATCAAATTCCAAGTCCTTTCAAGGCAAATGATGATTCGCCCCTGGCAATATCCCAGTTGTAGCGGTGCTGATGCCGAAATCGGTGTCTGATCCCAAGTTTGCAGCGAAAAGCCAGCAAGCCACACATGCATACGAAATGATGGGGCAGCTTGCAATAAAAAGCAGCAATTAAAAAAAAACGTATGCATATAAAACAGCCGAAATGATTGGGCAACTCAAAATAAAAAGCAGCGAGTAAAAAGAAAAATAGCCGAAATGATCGGGCACCGCGAAAAATAGCCGAAATGATTGGGCAATCGCGATTTTCGCGATATAAAAAGATGAAATGATAGAGCATCGCGGAAAGAATAAAGAAAAATGATGAAAGAATGAAACTTTTTGCCCTACAGGTAAGATCACATCGATCCCTGTATACAATCCAGGGGCACAAACAAAGAGGGAACTATACCTTCCCAACAGGTTCCATCAGAAAGCGAAGCCAAATCTCGACGGTTCAAAGACAACCTGGAGACAACCGATATTTGTCGCAATATTGCCGACACGATGTCAACAAACGAAGCAAAGGAAGATCCCTAGCTTCAGGGTCTCGACGTCAACATCGACAACCTAGAGACCACCAACGGCGTTTCTCCTCACTCCAACCAGATGCAGACGTGACGTCAACAATCGACCTCAGAGTCGCAACGAAATGGAACCATGGCAAAGTCCCTAGTTCCAAACCTCGACGGTTCACCAGCAACCTAGAGACAACAGTGGCGTTCGCCTCGATACAGCAGACGAGATGTCACCCCAGCGTTCTTCCTCCAGCAGGGTTCGGACGTGACAAAAGCAAATGAAGCGAATGCCAAATTCCTAGATTCAAGGTCTTAACGGAGAGTCATATAAGGCCTGAAAGACAACTGGAGATCGTCTCACACCAATGCGGAATGGTCATCACTTCGACGTTCGTCTCGACACAGCAGGCGCAACATCATCAAACAAATGGAGCCACGGCAAAATCCCTAGTTCCAAACCTCGACGGTTCACCAGCAACCTAGAGACAACCGCGACGTTCGTCTCGATACAGCAGACGAGATGTCACCCCAGCGTTCTTCCTCCAGCAGGGTTCAGACGTGACAATCAAACAAACGGAGCCACGGCAAAATCCCTAGTTCCCACCGCGACATTCGTCTCGATACAGCAGACGCGATGCCAGCAAACGAAGCAAAGGCCAAATTCCTAGCTTCAGGGTCTTGACGGCAACTCACATAAAACCTGAAAGACTATCGGAGATCATCCCATACCAGCGCGGAGTGGATATGACTCATCGGGGCTCTCCAAAATGAGCCTAACCTCAAGTAAAAAGCGGCATGGCAAATTCCTAACGCTTGCTCTTCCGATGGTCAAACTGCCAAGGAGGATTGCTTGAAGACGTCTTGTCCAGCCCCCGAAAGGATCAGAGATACGGCAGTCGCAGGGCTACTTGAACAGCACGATTGCCTATCGAGGAATATATCAGCTGATGCGACGGTACGACGGCCAAAACCCTAAGTACCACAGACCCTAACGGACTTCTGTCGTAAAGAGCAGAGGTTAACTGTGACGTTAGGATATTCTTGCAAGAAATTCTCGATTCGTCTCGACTTGTGAAGAAATTGATGTCTTTGCGAGAACTTCTCGATGCGGCTCGACTCGTAAGATAAAGCCTTAGGCAGTAAGGATTAAAAAACTTGTTCCCTAAGCACTGGGATCCTGCAAGTCAGCCTAAAATGGTCTCTTGCATACTATCCACGGGTCTGACTCTCCAAACTCGAATCTCGACAAGGAGGGAAACAACCGCTTACGGGTCCTCTCGACCTGTAAGAGGGAAAATTCTCTTATAGGATCCTTACGACTTATAAGAGAAAACACACTTAGGAATCCTCACGATTCTTAAGGAGAAAATCAACCTACGAGATCCTCTCGATCCGTAGGGAGAAAAGTCTCTATGAGACCCTCACGGCTCATAGAATTGAAAAGTCTTAGGCAGCAGATTTGAACCTGCGGCCTAAGCCGTTGCTATCTCTTGAAGAAACCAAGATGCTTGCTCTATTATCTGTCAACCATGTTTACTAAGGTAGCATGCTGATAATAAAAGAAAGAAAAAGGCGGAGAAATGACACAAGACATTACAAAGAATGTATATCTTTTATTCATAAACTTGATTGAGTACAAGATACATTGTGTTAAAGAATAAAAAAAATATACATTTACAAGTACAAATGATACAAAAAGTAGCTACTGAGAAGGAAGTGTCTTTAACAAATCCGCGAGCTGCTCTCGTACTTCCTTCAGCGCCTCCTCCTGAGTGGCTGCCGCGGCCACTTCCGCATCCACCTGGGCCCGCTGCTGCAAGTAGGATGAAAGTTGCTCCTCAGCTGCCTGCTGGGCTGCCTCCTGATTAGGTGCATCCCGCTCGACGACGTCAAGCTGTTGCCTCAGTGTTAACCCTTCGGAAAGGCATCGTAGAAGGCCTTCAAAGATAACCTTCAGCCGTGCAGCGTTTGCCTCCACCCGAGCATGCAGTTGGGCAGATTTGCTTGAAGTCTCACCGCGCTCCTTACGCCTTGAAGTAACTTCTTGTTCGAGATAGCGGAAGTAAGAAGCGCTTTGCTCAATCCACGCTGCTCTTTGATGGCTTGCGGCTAAGGTTTCGGGAGCAGGGCACATGAACTCCAGTTGATGCAGGCGAGCCTCGATCTCCCTGAAGTTATTAACCCAAGACGCGACGATGCCCTCGTTATAGAAGTTTACGAGTATCACCAGCATTGGGTTAACCACCGTAGCAAAATCTGCGGCAGACGTAGGAGTCTCGACGTCGAGTTCCTCAATGTAGTCGCTCAACATGCGCAGACTATTCGCGGCGCCTTTCAAGGACGGACGTCTCAAGAAAGGGCCTGCCGGCATTGTGACACGAGACTCGAAAGGCGCCGAGATCGGAACGACAGCTGAAAAAACAAGATACGATTAGATGACAGTTCAAGAAATACAAAAAAAAGGGGGTCATCAATGCGATAGTTTGCTATACCAGCTGCAGCAGGCGGCAAGGCCGGAAGGGCCGGTGGTGCGGCCGATCTTTCATCCTCTCCTTCGATTTGTAGCACTGTAATCATGACGAGAAAAAGTTAGAAATAATTCCATCACTAAAAAAAAAAGATATCAGTCGGGAACTATACTCACCCGCGCCACTAGAGGAAAAAGCGAGTTCAGATGGGAAGGAGAAGTGTGGGAGCAACACCTGATACAGATGGTCAAAAAGCGCTCCTGAAAAGACACAACAGTACGACTTTAGTACATAAATTATGCGTTTGAAAGATAAAACTAATAAGTTGCACACACATACCTTCCAACATCTTTGATGGTATAAGGGAGGGCTGAGAGGTGACCACCGCCAAGGCAGTAGTTGACGGCGCTCCCTCGAGCAATGGAGCATTGGCACTGGCCGCACCTGCGTTAAAAACAAGGATAAACTTGTCAGAAAGGATTGCAAGATAAAAAAGGGGGGACTGTAACTCAAAATTTACCTGATGAGCAACCGGCCGAAACGGAGGCGTCTCCCTCCTCCATCGATACGAGTCCACCTCCCGTGGCCTCATCACCGGACTCAACAGGGGCTGTCGTCGTACTCGCCCGGCCAGGAGACGGCGGAAGACCGTAGACAGGGAGAGCGATGATTGGAGCATTGCCGGACTCTTGAGAAAGAGCGGCTGGCTTTTCCCCAAGAGTCATGCCCGTCTCACCCGCTACTTCTTCGGGCTCGGCGGTCGCCATTGTCTCATCCGCCGTCACCATGGGGTCGCCGGTCTCAGGCGTCTCGTCCGCCGCTGCCTCTGGCTCAATTATAGTGGTCGTCTCATTTACCGCCATCTCAGGTTCGGCATCAACGACCTTCTCAGGTACAGCTCCCTCAACTCCCAGCTCAGGCTCGGCAACCCCAGTGACGTCGCCCACCGTCGGCTCGGGTTCGGCCAGTGCTTCTTCCTCTGGCCCCTTGGGTTCAACGGTTTCCACCTCCCCTTCGGTTGGACTTAGCCCTGCAGGACAAAACATATAAGAACCGACGAATTTACAATTCTTACAAACAAATCTCGAAAGATACATTACCTGAAGTGGATTTATCGTTAGCACTCCGAACTGCACGCGCCGCCTGTCTGCGAGCAGTGGACAAGGTGACCGGAGGCTCTTCTGAGGGGGTATCAGCACAAGGGACGGTGCTTGGGCCCGCTCCCACGGCCAGAGCAGCCCTGTGTGCCTTCGCCTCGCGCCTTAGCCGCTTTCTCTCCTCTCGAGCCGTCAAGACGGAGCTCTCCAAGGCTTCCCTCATTGAGACGTCCTCGTCCGTAAACAGGGATGCCTCCAAATCCTTCAAGGCATCCCTCGTCGACTTGTCGAGTCGAGGCTCTCGCGGCAGCTCCGAAAAGACTGGGATTTCAGTTTCAGGCCTGGGGAGAGTCCCCGCCTCAGCCGGCGCAGCCTCTATAAAGAAACAAAGGAAGAAGGTTAGATTGGCCATCAGAAAGGAAGATAAAAACTCAATAAGGCGAGATGTACCAACGCCCGTTAAAGCGCGCTTATTTTCCTCCTCCTGGAAGGTTTTCAAAGAAGCAGCGATGGCTTCTTCGGTAGTGACACATGTTAAAAAAGGGGGAAACGCATTAGTCGAGGATAATGATAAAAATGCTATAAAATGATAAAGAGTACAGCTAATGATTACCTGCTCGAGCGAGTTTATCCAACCACGCTTCAAGTCTGGCTGATCGCTCAGAAGCCGCAATGGCGGCCGCCAGATCGGTGTCTGCCGGGTCTACCGAGAAGCCCTTATTGCTGCCATACTCGCTTATACCTTCGGTAAGAGGGGCCTGAGGCTCCTCTAAACCGAGGATAGCATCGAGAGAGAGGAGCGACTTCTTCTTCCTCTTCTGTCCACCAGCCTTGGGTGCACCCGAGATTGACTTGCGCTTTGCAGGCACCCTAGGGCGGCGGGTCCCGATATCCGCGCCCACGCCGGACTCCGGCGAAATCACGTCTACCGTCTCCACTGGAGCACGGGGCGCTGGTGGTGCATCTGTAGTACCATGGCGTGGCAGTCCGCGCGGAGGGCTCAACACGCGCGGTGGCAGGGTTCCGGCATCTTTTAGCGGAGGAATGATCGGGGTCCTTGGCTTCAAGGGAGCCTTGCGATCACCGCCGGGAGGCGCACCCTTGCGGTCAACCAGCATGCGCTTCTCCATAAGGATAACTGGACCCATTGCGTGAGCGTACCAAGCCACATACACGTTGAGCACCTTGGGGACGCAGCTCGGCTCGCTGATGAAGAAATAGGAACCCGTGTTAAGCCGCATGAAATGGTGCATTGCATTCCTTATCCCCTCTCGGCTGGCCACGGGCTTTTCCAAGAAGGCTTCCATCGGGATCCCCTGGTGATTGCTCGATTGCTGGGCGAACCGGTAAGGGTTATACATCATGAAAAGCGCCATCTCATTCTGCCTGAATACCAGGTAGCCCGGCTGAATGGAGTAGAGATGGAGGACCTCTCGGGCTTTCAATATGGAGGCCCCGTCCTTAAAATCATCGCGCAGCGGCACCACCGACTTAGTGGTTTCTGAGCCTATGGTTATGACTTTGTCCAAAAAGGAAATCTTCGCTCCGACCAAGTGTGGACGAAGGAGTAGCCCCCTAGCCTCTCAAGGAGACACAACCACGATCGAAGCGCCAACCAACCGCATGACTCTTGGGAGTCTGCACTTCTCAAAAAACGGAGGAATCTTATGGGCGCCGAACACCCCGTGCACATGCATTTCCATCCAAGAGGTAAAGTAGTGCATCGGAAAGTTAGCAGGCTGCACCCCAGGTTCATTAGCGTCCGCCACTACGCTAAGTCCATTATAAAGATGAGCCAGCCCGGCGATTCCTACTGTCAACTGCAGACCAGCCACCATCCGATGCGCTGGGTAGAAAACAGATGACCGTGTGTGGCGCGGGTGCATGGGGAGCGCAAAGCTGCACAGCCAAAATCCCAGGAACCCTACCAAAAAGGTCTCCTCATCCATGCCAGGGATGGTGATCTCTGACAAGGGCATGACGGCGGCGCCGGGGAGATAAAAGTCCTTGTGATCATCCTCCGATGTGAGTCGGCGGTCCAAGCCGAAGCCAAAAGGGTCATCAAGCTGGGCGAACTTCTCGTTCCGCTCCAATAGGAACTCCGGTCGAATGAAGCGGGCGATAAAATCCGCGAAACTGACTCCCCGGGTGCCCGATTCCAGATAAAGCCCTTCATAGATCTCCAGCACCTTCACCAAGCCTGGAAACTGGTGCTGAATAGCATTCTCCGGAGTCAGATCAAACACCAGCGGCTTGGTGGCAAAGACGTATTCGTCAGGAGGAAGCAGCTCCTCGTAATGCTCCCCCCTCATCGGCAGACCCGAGATTTCAGCAAACTCCTCCAAGAAGATAGAGACTTCCATGTCCGTCATCAGGAAGGTGTGGGTGGGGATATTCCATTGCTCGATAAAAGCCTTAATCCACCACGTTGGGGGAGAGGGATACTCAAAGAGTGAGACATAGATGGCCGAATACAAACCAATCTTCATCAAATGAGTCCTTTTCGCTGATAAGATATACCGGGTCCACTGCAAATATCCGGCGGGCGGTCGCGGGATCAATCCAATGTTATAGGCCTGTCCCCAAGGGCGTGCTTCGCCCTGACAGATTCGCCTCCCCAAAATGTCTATTGCCGGCTGCTGCTGCACGGGAATAGCACCAATCGCGGGTTGGAGGAGGTCATCCGAATTCCAATTTTTAACCTCCACGGCATACTTCACCGGGGGTTCATCCGCGTAAGGGAGCGAAGATATGGGCTCAGACGGCGTGGCGGAACTGAAACTTCGGCGACCCTGGATGATCTCATTATACCACCTACCCCACAGGTGAAGACTCTTGTGCTTGGGGTCATGATCCTTGATGAGAGCGAGCACTACTCGGTCAACCGGTGCCTGGGGAAATCCTCCCTCCGAGCGAACAAACGGGAAAGACAAATCAGTAGACATGTACACTGCAAGGGGACAAAAATCAACCGTCAGTATCATAATTCCAACGCCTGGCATTTTAAAATTTATACCACACTGCAGTGCAGTGGGTAGGGGACGAAATGGGGACCCACAAAATCTGGATGACGGTGCATCAGTTAATAAGACAGCCCCATCATTGGATGAGACTGTCAATTAATGAAGAGACCCTAATAGAATATCCTCATTAATGGGAAATCCCTAGAGACAAGGAGAAAATCTCCTCTTTCAGAGCAAAGCTCTGTCACAGAGTGACATTTGTCAGACTCTGGTCTCAAGGGAATAAAATTTCCTTAAAAAGAGCTTAGCTCTGTAATAATGATGGGGAGATCCATCAAAAGAAAATTTTAACTCCTAAAGATTAAAAATTTAGGGTCTTTAAAAAAAATCCATGAAGACTTATAAAAAAGTTCTCCCTTTTTGGATCAAAAAAGGTCTACATTTGATCTGTGAAACAAGATCTCTGTAGATCTATAGACTTTTGAGAGCAAGGCTCTGTTGATAAAACCCCAGAAAGGTTTCCTTTAGATCAAAGATCAATAAGAGCAAGGCTCTGTTCATTAAATTTAACTTAATTTAATTTAATTTTACCTAAAATGATTTTAAGTTCTGAACTCTGAAGTTCTTGGGAAGAAACAAGAGCAAAGCTCTAAAATTCTTAAGCAAGAGCAAGGCTCTGAAAATCAAGTTCTTGAGAAATGGTAAATTTTTTTTAAGGACCAAGGGTCCTATTTATAGGCGCCTGTGCCCTTTCACTTCACCGGTTGATCCAATGGCTAGAATCTTGCCACCGCTGCACTCACGTGCGCGCCACGCGAGCGCAACGGTGGGGGGGCATTTGTTTCCCCCAATCAGAGCAAGGCTCTGTTTGAATTTCAAAAATTCAAAAATTGAAGCAACGCTTCAAATCCCGTGCGCTGCGCGCAACGTGCCACGTGTTAGAAGTTGATACATCAGGCGCAGCGCCCAAGACAGCGCGCCCAATCAGAGCAAGGCTCTATTTAGAACAAAATTAAAGGAAGCAACACTTCAGATGATCTGCGCTCTGCGCTGCGCGACACGTGGCAGCGCAGTTGCGCTAGCGCAGTTGCGCTGCGCTGCGAGACACGTGGCAGCACAGTTGCGCTGCGTGACACGTGGCTGCGCAGTTGCGCTGCGCTTTGTGCTGTGCGACACGTGGCAGGCGCAGGTGCATTTGCGCCAAACAGAATTAAAATCCAGTAAGATCCTTCTGTTCTTGTTAAAACAAGAAGATTGTCTTCTGTAAAACAGAAGCCCTTGGATCAAAGATCCAACGGTGGGGAAAATTCCCCAAATCACTCAGAGAATGATCTCTTTAACAAACTTAACAAATCTATGGGCACTATATAAAGACCCCTAGACCTTAACTCAAAAAAAAACACAGAGAGAACTCCTTTAAAGAAGATTTTGAGAAGAGCTCAAAGAAAGGAAAGGTAAAAAAACCTTGAATAAAAGAAGAATTTCTTCTAAAAAGATCATTGATCTAAGAACAAGATCAAAGATCTTCAATAAAAATATAATAATGGCATTGCCTTTTGATGAACCACTGGTTCTTTGAAAACAAGAAAATTTGTTTTCTTTGATCTAAAATTGATCAAAATAATAAAACAGTGCCCTGCACTTGCAAAATCTACCCAGTTGCGCTCTCGAGTTGGCGCAAGCCACCAGAGAGCGCCACGTATCAGCCCCATAATGATCTGCGCTATGCGCTTCTAAAAACAGAGCACCGCTCTCATGAATTGGCGCAACTCACCAGAGCGCGTCACGTGTCAGCAGCGCAACAGCGCAGCGCACTGGCGCAACGCACTGCGCTTGCGCTCACCGGAGCGTGACACGTGTCACCTCCATATGGACTTGCGCCTTACGCTCCTCAATGGGCGCAAAGCGCCTGACAAGCCACGTGGCACTTCGTCAGACTAATTAATGCAGCGCATTGTTAAAGGGCAGAGCCCAATTAAAAGGCCCAATGGACCAAAACAAATGCTCTGCATTATAAAAAAGGGGACAAAGCCCAACTTAAAAGGCCTAATAGGCCAGAATAAAATGCAGTGCAGGGGCAGAGCCCTAATAAAGGCCTACTAGGCTAAATATAAATAAAAATGTTGAACATTCTCAATTGGACTTAGCCCAATTCTGGCTGTAAGTCCTCAAATTAAATTGACCGAGCACGGCTGCTCTTTTAAATCAATTTACACTTGGTCCAAGGGTACATCTCTGAACTCCTCTGACATTTATCGTTGTAATCCTTCAACGACGTCAGAGAGGTGACGGGTCCCGACGGCCATACATGCAATGGACCACCATGTCCCTAAACTGGCAATGGACCCCCATGTCCCTAAACTGGAACATGGACCACTACGTCCCTAAACTGGAACAATTGAGTTCCCAAATGCTCTTTTGTCGGATCTAAACGATCCTGTTTAAGTTGATCTTAGCCTCAAATATGGCTAACGTATCCTTAAACATTCAAACAGACTTTAGTCCAAAACCGGACAATAAATCCCCTAATCAATTTTGGTTCAAGGGTACATCTATGAACTCCTCTGACACCTATAGTTGTAATCCTTCAATGACATTAGAGAGGTGACGGATCCCGATGGCCATAAATGCAATGGACCACCACGTCCCTAAACTGGAACATGGACCACTATGTCCCTAAACTGGAATAATAGAGCCCAAATGCTCTTTTGTCGGATCTAAACGATCCCGTTAAGTTGATCTTAGTCTCAAATTGGACTAACATATCCTTAACAAACGTTTAAGTTGATCTTAGCCTCAAATATGGTGTTTACCCCAATCAGAGCAAAGCTCTGTTCAAATTCCGAGGCGGGAGATGAAGCAACGCTTCATCTTCCCCCAATCAGAGCAAAGCTCTGCTTTGAAAATTTAAACTTTAATAAATGAAGCAACGCTTCAGATTATTTGTGCTGCGCGCAACGCGCCACGTGTCAGGCGCAGACACATCAGCGCAGCGCCCAAAACAGCGCACCCAATCAGAGCAAAGCTCTAGTTAAAGAAAAATTAAAGGAAGCAACGCTTCAGTTGCGCAAGCGCTGCGCTGCGCGACGCGTGTCAGCGCAGATGCGCTAGCGCAGTTGTGCTGCGCGACTCGTGTCAGCGCAGTTGCGCTGCGCTTTGCGCTGCGCGACGCGTGTCAGCGCAGTTGCGCTTCGCTTTGCGCTGCGCGACGCGTGTCAGCGCAGATGCGCTAGCGCAGTTGCGCTGCGCTGCGCGCTGCTTGACACGTGTCACGCGCTGGGGGCGTCTGCGCCAAACAGAATTAAGATTCTAAAGAAATCTTTCTGTTCTTGTTAAAACAAGAATATTTTCTTCTGTAAAACAGAAGCCCTTGGATCAAAGATCCAACGGTGGGGAAAATTCCCCAAATCACTCAGAGAAAGATCTCTTTAACTAATTTATGGGCACTATAAAAAGGACCTAGACCTCAATTCAAAGGAATCAACATTTTTTTTGGGTGAAGAATCAAGAACTTCAAACAGAGAAAACTCTGAAGAAACTCCAAAAGAAGAAAAGGTAAAAACCTTTAGGAAGAAGAGAAAAATCTCTTATGAACGATTATTGATCTAAGAGCAAGATAAATAATCTTAAATAAACAAAAAAAAATAAATAATAATAGTGCTTTGCACTTTCTTATGAACCATTGGTTCTTTGAAAACAAGAAAAAACTTGTTTTCTTTGATTTAAAATCGATCAAAATATAAAACAGTGCTTTGCACTTGAAAAATTGCACTGTTGCGCTCCTTTGTTGGCGCAAGCCACCAGGGAGCGCCACGTGTCAACAGCGCAACAGCGCAGCGCACTGACACAACGCACTGCGCTATTGCGCTTGCATTCACCGGAGTGCGACACGTGTCGCTTCCACGAGCGCTTACGCTCATTATTTGGCGTAAAGCGCCTGACAAGCCACTGTCAAATAATTAGTGCACCGCATTGCTTACAAAAGGGCCAAGCCCAATTAAAGAAGGCCTAACAGGCCTAATAAAATGCAATGCATTATTTTAAAAAGGGCAGAGCCCGAACCAAAACAGATGCTCTGCATCATTTACAAAGGGACAGAGCCCAAATAAAAAAGGCCTAGCAAGGGCAAAGCCCTAGCACAAGCCTAATAGGCCAAAGATAAATAAAAACGTTGAACATTCTTCAACTGGACTTAGCCCAATCATGGCCGTAAGTCCTCAAATTAAATTGACTGAGCGCAGCTCTCTCTTAAATCAATTTATATCCGGTTCGAGGGTACATCTCCGAACTCCTCTGACGCCTGTCGTTGTAATCCCTCAACGACGTCAGAGAGGTGGCGGGTCCCGACGACCACACATCAATATGGACTGCGGGGTCCTTAAACTCATGGACCGAGACGTCCTTAAACTAATATCGGACCGAGACGTCCTTAAACTAATATCGGACCGAGACGTCCTTAAACTAATAATGGACCACCATGTCCCTAAACTGGAACATGGACCACTACGTCCCTAAACTGGAACAACAGAGCCTCCAAATGCTCTTTTGCCGGATCTAAACGGTCTCGTTTAAGTTGATGTTAGCCCCAAACACGGCTAACATATCCTTAAACATTTAAATGGACTATAAAACTCCAAATTGACTTTGGTTCAAGGGTACATCTCCGAACTCCTCTGACACGTGTCGTTGTAATCCTTCAACGTTGTCAGAGAGGTGACGGGTCCCCGACAGCCATATATTAAATGGACTACTACGTCCTTAAATTGGAATTGGATCTAGACGATCCCGTTAAGTTGATCTTAGTCTCAAATCAGACTAACGTATCCTTAACGAACGTTTAAGTTGATCTTAGTCTCAAATGCGGCTAACGTATCCTTAAACTAAAAACACCAAACCCAAATCTAAGTAAATACGGATTTAGACTAATCCACGTCCTACGGGCGACGGCATTACTCAGTCTCCGTATACAATCCACGGGCAACCACAAACAAAACAAACACCCACGACACGAAGTGAAATTCTGGAGAAAGAGAAAGTTGTTACCGCGATGCGGTAGCGTAATTAACTGCAGGGGCTTGCTCCTGCAGGGAAGAGCGTCCCCACAATAAAAAACCCCTCAAGCGAGGGGGAATCTGACGAAATCTGCTACATCGGCCGCATCCGTCTAAACCTCCGATACACGGTGCCATAAATCAACTTGGCATCTTCGGAGAGGTAGACGGATAAAACCATATAGCATCTGCCCCGAATCTCAGGCGAGACGTCCTCACGTCGCCGCGTCATTCGGAGGGGAACAGATTCTGGCACGCCCGGTAGGACCTTTTCCTCTTTCCACTCCACACTTTGTGTGTCGTCCTCGCGAACCGATCGCGGTTTGTTAATTGGTTACCTTCGGATTTCAAGTTACTAAGATTTGGTCTTTTGCCTGGCACAGAACTCAAGATTCAATGGCCTTTAACTGCACCAACTGCTCGAAATGCCACTGCAACGGACGCTCCACCTCACCGGGAGGTGTAGCATATGGGCCCCAAGTGGCTTCCTTCCTCGCTCTGCCGGTAGACCAGGTGACCCAGGCCACCACTGACCTGTTCTTCGGGACCATGATCCCACCTACAAGCTTCTCTGCGCCAATACCTGCACCGGAAGTGAACAAGAAGTCGGTCTTCGACCGGCTCACTGCTACGAAGACCCCTGTCAACGGGTCGCCCACTACCAAACCGACAGCCTCTGTTTTCACCCGGCTAAATCAGAACTCTAAATTGGCTGTCCCAAGGAAGGCAATAACTGCTGCTCCAGAAGTCGTCAAAGCGGCTTCCCCTGTCATAGAGTCAGTCTTTTCAAGACTGACGATTCCTGCTCCTGCCCCTGCTTGAGGATCCGTCTTCGACAGGTTGAATATCACCCCTCAAAAGACAACCTCGGTCTTTAAGAGGTTAACACCGGCGACGCCTCATTCAGACAGGGAGCAAAAAGAAGATGTCTCAATCTCCGAGCCAGTCCCAACGGCTCGTCATGCTCGACGTCGCCATAGGCAACGAGTGAGGAAGGCAGGGGGCAACTCCCCCTCAGGACTAACTCCACCGGCTCCAGTGGTAGAAGTCAACGCTGCTGTTCCAACTGGGAACAGCTTTGAACTGCTGAGGAGGGTACGTAAGAACTCTCCAACCGCTACACTGAAAAGATCTCCTCCGCCTGCGGAGAGAGTTCCAGAAACAAAACAAGAACAGCCCCCTCAACGGCTGTCCTCAAGAATTTATAAAGTTTGGCGGAGGGTTCAAGACTCCATGATCGACTCAGATCACTCTCGTCAACAAAAGAAGACTAAGGTGCAAAAAGAAAAAGACTGTCCGATTGAACAGCAGAAGACAACAATCGCTAGGGTGCCCACTGCAACGGCCCCTTCAACTTCAACGTCCCACAAAAGAAGAAGGCCGGAGAAAACCCCCGCGTCGGCGACAAATATCAGAGGTGGTGAACCCAAACGCCCTAAGTCAGGGGTCGTTGTAGTTCATACCGTCTATGTGGCGTTAGGTAAAGAGGACAGTCGCATATCTACGGGTCATCGACCGCTTACGCGATCAGTGACCAAGGCGCAGGAGCAGCAACAGAAGCTCCAAGAAATGATGAATGCTATGGCCGCACTTATAGGGCCAAAAGAAAACCCTGAAACGTCCTCGGATGAACGCCAAGAGGAAGAAACCGACGCCGAATTCCTTCGTCGAATATTGGAAAAGAAGGACAAAGAGGCTGCTGAACAAGCAGCCAACATACAGCGTATGAGCCTCCTCTTCCAAGACATGATAGGGATGATGATACAACAAGATCCTCCGGCTGAAGATCCCCCGATCGTCCTTGGTGACGATAGGGGAGAAACGTCGAATCCTCCGCCAGCCCTGTCAATAGCTAAGGAGGATACAATCTCCAAAGCTGATTTGGATGAGTACATCGCCCAACAAATACGGGTTCATCATGCGACCGAAGCAGCCGGCCAGGTCGTAAAAATGGGGCGGCCATATCCAAGTTGGTACGATCAAATCAAGTACCCTCCGGTTACACAATTCCTAAGTTCCATGTCTACAAGGGGATGGACAATCCTCACCAACATGTCGCCCAGTTCAGGGCACTCTGCGGCAACACCGGCGGTGATGACAAGCTTTTGCTTCGCCAGTTTGTTGGAAGTTTATCAGATACAGTGTTCGAATGGTACTCTGAACTCCCGAACGACTCTATCAAGACCTTCGCGGAGATGGAGCTGCTGTTTACTCAGCGTTTTGCAAGCGCCAGTGAACGCACCCCGATGACGGCACTGATTAACGCCAGGGTAAAGCCAGGCGAGACATGGGTTCAATATGCTATACGGTGGCGGAACTTATGGTCGAAGTGCGAGCAGCGCATTGAAGAAGCTCCCGCGGTGGGTATGTTTGTGGGAACCCTTGATCCTCAGGCGACCATTTCACAATTCATGATGTTTTTCAAGCCGACTACCTTCCAAGCCTTGATTGACAAGCTAGCGCAAATGGATCAGATGGGCCATAAACCCCCTCTTCCAAAGCCGGACTCCCGAAATGACAAAGGAAAGGGAAAAGCGATCGTCGTCGCTAATGCTCAATAACAACCGAGCAACTCGAAGCCGGTTGTGCGTCAAAATAATATGCGCCCGTACGTAGACCTCGAGGAGAGACTAGGGCATCCTTACTCGTTTCCCCGCGATAAAACGAGAAGGTTATTCGAGCTGGCATTGCGTAATAGACTCATAAATCTGCCGGATCCAAAACGTCTGTTGCAACCAAGTGACGTCAACGAGCCCAACTACTGTCCTTATCATCGAGTACTGGGTCATCCGATCGAGGATTGCTACGTTTTCAAAAATTGGCTTGAAAACCAGTACCGACAGGGCAAATTCGCATTATCTGACAAATGGAAAGTGAATCCCCCGCAGCCCCATACCTCTAAGGGGACGAATACGCCGGGGGCAACATGCTCCGTCGTTGAAGAAGTTCTTTGGGAGGTTGTATTATCAGCCAAGACAAAGAGGATGCTAAACGATCTTCAGACATGTCCAGCGATCAAGTGGAAGAACCCGTTGGAACCGCAGGTCATTGAAGGGATGTTGAAGCCACGTCCAACTCTAAAGACCGATGGTGGTGGCTCAAGCACTCACAACCAGCCGTCAAAATCCTCGAAGAAGAAGAAAAAGAAGTCAAAGAATCCCGTGAAGCCTGGCGACAAGCACACGGACTTACAAAAACAAATTGACGCGCTGGAGGAATACAACCAGAAGGCACGGACTCCCATTACATTCCAAGAGTTCCTCAATCACGTCTTTCAAGAAGAAGATGAGGGAGAAAGTTCACCTGATGAATCTGAAGAATGCGTGGCGAGCTGTCATATGATTTCCCATTCGTTCACGAACGGTGAGGAGACTTCTTGTACTGAAACGCTGGGGGCAGATCCTGAATCAAAAATTCTGGGGCCATCAGATGAAGTGATTGACGCATTCCTTAATAAAGCTCGGTTGAAGAGTAAAGTTGATCGAGAACGCGAGGCAGTCATATTTGAAAAGGCCAAGCGCCAACGACTTGACGAAAGAGCTGAGATGATCCCGCTGGAGCAAAACACCTCCACCGTTGACAAAAGCCAATTCAAGATAAAGAAAAGGTTTGCTAAGGCCATATCAATGGGCATGAAACTACCATCCTCTGAAGGAAACATCACCGGTGAATTGTAAATGCACCCCTCCTATTGCTTATATCATCAGAAGGTTTCGCACCCCACTCAAGAGTGCAAAGCTTTCGATAGATGGTGGTAAGGATACGTTGCTCATCGACAACACTTTAAACGGGAAAAGCGTAAAACTCGTCGGGAGCAAAGAAATGCGACCGAAGAGCTTGAAAGAACTACCGGCGATTGTCGCATGGTTAACACCAGCGGGTCACAAGTGCCTACATTCGGGAGCGATTCTGATGAAGAGCTGGAACTTGCCCCTCTCTTTAAAGAATCCACTTCGGGAAAAGAAGAAGAGCCGAAGGTCTGCGAAAATATCCGGCTGCGGAATCGGACGCTGCCTGAAAAGAATCTCGGACTCTCAAACAGAAAAGATAAAGGGAAAGAAAAGGTCTCTGAAGATATCGTCTTAGATGACCAAGTTCTGGAGGAGCTAAGCGCCAACAACCCGCCGAAGAAGAATAAGGTGGATTACAACGTCCTAGCGCACCTGAGGAAACTACCCTCACAGCTCAGCATTCTCGACGCCCTTTTGCTATCAAAGGAGGCGAGAGATTCGTTGATCAAGGCACTACAAGATCCAGAACAATTCCAAGCATGCCTGGCCGAGGAAAAGATGAAGGATGAGTTGGAGGAAGTGCACACAGCCGATGTCACTTTCGGCGACGAGGACCTTCTCCTTGGGACGTGCGAACACAACCGCCCCCTTTATGTCTCAGGATACTGCCACGATATTAAGATAGGCAAAATCCTGATCGACAATGGATCCTCCGTTAATCTCCTCAACGAGCGGGTCTTAAAAGAAATTTGCATGAGTGTCAAGCACCTTGCTCGGGACAAGATCACCATCTCCGGGTTCGATTTCCAGTCATCAAGAACTCTTGGGTCTGTGATACTGACGCTACGCTTCGGGCTACTCGTCACGGACATTAAGTTCCACGTCATAGACCCCAAGACATGCTACAACGCTTTGCTCGGCCGACCATGGTTACACGAGTACAACATCATCCCTTCTACACAACATCAGTGATTGAAGTATTTTAAGGATGGTTTCGAATATACCGTGACGGGAGAACTGAACCCGTTCTCTGTCAACGAGGTCCGCAAATACAAAGATGCCAAATACTTCTTACCGGATTTCGAAGACACAGAAAGGTGTCACAAGCCGGAGAACAAAGCTAACGCCACCATCCCTGTTTTCGGGAGTGATACCGAGGAGGAAGAGGAGATAGTGTATTCGGGTCCGCCCCAACACAACAAGCCAGGACCGTCCGCACCTACGTTGATCTTTGGCAGCGACTCGGAAGATGAGATCCATGCTGTATTCTCTGCTCGACCTTCAATACGAACGTCCGCTGACGAAGAGCAAAGTCTACAAGTCGCCATAGTGCCGCTTAAACACCATAAAGATCTGGATGCACTTAATATTTACAATGTAGAAGAGCTACAAACGTTCTACATCCCTCCCAGGCGAGAAAGCGAGAAAGCAATTTTGTTCTACCGCTCTGAAGAAACCAAGGTGGAAAAAGAAATCTGGCATGGCGCGGATCCTACGCTCGACAGGCTTCAGCCTATCCGTCTTCCCAGATATTATACAGAGGGTTTAAAAAAGCTGCTGAAACGCCAGGGGATATCCTTCAAGTAGACCGTTCGAAAAGCCAAGTTCTATGACAAAATCTGGAACGTTCCCGGGACTCAACGCAAACTGCCTAATGGGAGAGTGGAAACAATTGGACTTGGATACATCCGGTCAAAGAAACGAGATCTACTAAACAGCTGCTATGTCATGTATGACTTCGATGAAGAGGCGGATGCTCAATGAGAGGACGCTAATCCTGAGACAGTGAAAGTTCCAGATGCAAAAGTGCCCAGTCCGCTGTTCGAAGAACAAATGGACAAGCTTATAAAGGAAGCGGGTCAAAAATCCGGGACGATCATAACCGTGAAATGGTCATCTACGAGAAAGCCAAAACATAGCGCCTCCTCCAACAGGCCGTGAAAGATGAAGATGCCGCTCCTTGTCAACCTGTTATAAAGAAGGCTCGGCGCAAAAGCAGAAATAAGTCAAAAGGCCAAAAAAGTGCTCAACAACAACAAAGCAGGGCTAAGAAGCCACGCAAATGGGAGTCGAGCGTTATTGATCTACCCCTCATGAAGAAAATGGGTCGAGCGTACTCGTTTCCTCGGGACAAGACAAAAAAGATACTTGATCTTGCTCTAAAATATCAAATGCTTACACTGCCGGAGTCCAAACACCCCGAACAAGCAGGAGAGGTCTCACACCCAGACTATTGCTCTTATCACCGAGTGGTAGGGCATCCTCTCGAAGACTGCTTCACCTTCAAGAATTGGGTCGAATATCAGTATCAGCTTGGCAAGTTCACTCTGTCTGACAACTGGAGGATAACGCCGCCACGGAAGCACGAACCCGAAGCCACGAAAGAAGAACCAGTTCCGCATTGGGATTGGAAGAGAATTCGTACTTGTCACGTGATAATGATATCAAGGGAAGAGCCCGAGAACATGGATGGCCTTTCCTGGTGCTTCGAAAACGACAACGACGAGATAATCTCAGAATTCCCACCAGCGCCAAAAAAGCTGGAAGATGGAATCCATACCACTGCAGATAACCTCAAGAAAATTGAGTTGGGGACGGCAAACGATCTACGACCGACATTCATCAGCGAGCTACTATCTGAAGAAAGGGTATCTGCGTTAAAGGACGTGCTCCTACAACATAAAGATTGTTTCGCATGGAACTACTCCGAAATGCCGGGATTAGATCCAGAAATTGCTGTGCATAGATTGGCGATATCTCCGGACGTCAAGCCAATCAAACAGGCGCCGAGAAAAATGCGGCTCGAGCTTGAAATGAGTATCAATGCTGAAGTCAAAAAGCCGATCGACTCTGGCTTCATCCAGGAAGTTCAATACCCTGAATGGATCGCCAACATCGTCCCGGTGATGAAGAAAAATGGGACAGTGCGCATATGCGTAGACTTCCGGGATCTCAATAAAGCCTGCCAGAAAGACGATTTCCCAGTGCCAGTCACCGAACTGATGATAGACAATACGTCCACTCATGAGGTTTTCTCCTTCATGGATGGCTCATCAGGGTATAACCAGATAAAGATGCATCCAGAAGACCAGAAGCATACCGCCTTCAGGACTCCTCTGGGTATATTCTGTTACAAGGTGATGCCCTTTGGTCTAAAGAACGCCGGTGCCACCTACCAAAGGGCCATGACGAAGATCTTCGATGACCTTATACACGAAATCGTCGAATGCTATATCGACGATCTCGTGGTTAAAAGCAAATCATACGAGGAACATCTCGAGCATTTGAAGACTGTATTTCAACGCCTTCGACAATACAACTTGAAAATGAACCCGCTCAAGTGTGCATTCGGAGTTTCCTCAGGCAAATTCCTGGGATTCATTGTTCGACACCGAGGTATTGAAATAGATCCGTCTAAGATCAAGGCGATCATGGAAATGCCTCCGCCAAGGAATCTCAAACAGCTGCGGTCTCTCCAAGGGAAGCTCGCGTATATACGGCGATTTATAGCCAACCTTTCAGGAAAGTGCCATCCTTACAACCCGTTCGTCTGGGACCAAAAATGCCAAAGCGCACTAGACGAGATCAAGCAATACCTGCAGAACCCGCCGGTGTTGGCTGCTCCGGTCAAGGGAAAACCCCTCATTCTTTATACAACCGCCCTCGAAGGTTCCTTAGGCGCATTATGGGCACAAGAGAACGATCAAGGGAAAGAAAGAGCACTCTACTACTTAAGTCGAGTTCTGCTGGGGGCAGAAAGCAACTACTCTCCCATTGAAAAACACTGCCTGGCGTTGATCTTCGCGATAACAAAGCTCAGGCACTATGCGTTGGCGCACGAGGTCCGTCTCATTTCAAAGGTGGACCCCCTTAAATACTTGATGTCAAAGGCCATATTGACGGGACGACTCGCTAAATGGGCCCTGCTCTTGATGGAGTTCTCGATAACATATCAACCTCTCAAGGCAGTGAAAGGCCAGGCCATTGCCGACTTCCTCGCTGAGCATCCGATACCGGCCGGCTCTCCTTTAAACTGCGATCTTCCAGACGAACATGCGTTTGATGCGATCGACGGTGATAATACCCGATGGGAGCTTTATTTCGACGGAGCATCTTCCGTGAAGAAGCGCAAACAAAGTACCCCTATAATCAAATCGGGGGTAGGACTCATCTTTATAACTCCACAAGGAGGGATAATGCGCTACGCGTTCTCCCTGACGGAGCCGAGGACAAACAACGAAGCCGAATACGAAGCTCTGATAGCAGGCCTCGAGATCGCCATTGACATGGGAATTGAAAACCTCCTCATATACGGAGATTCTCAACTGGTCGTTAGTCAAGTAAAGGGCGACTACCAAACGTGCAAGCCAGAATTGGTAAAGTACGACGAAAAGGTGCAACAATTGTTGACCCAAATTCCCTCTTATACTTTGGAGAACATACCGCGCGCGGAAAACAGCAAAGCAGACGCGTTGGCCAAACTTGCTAAAGAATTGGCTGACGAGAACCTCGATGACGTTAGAATCGTGGTACAAAGCCGTCGAGTGCTTTCCCCAGCAGAAATATCTCCGGAATCATCCGAAGAAAAGGGAGCGAGCGAGCAGACGACCCTGCAAGTAAAAGATTGGAAAAATGCCGAGGATTGGAGAGAAGTCTTCATAGACTACTTTAAATCCCACCGAATGCCTGAAGAAGCGTCCACAAGACATCAGCTCATGAAACGAGCTCTGTCTTTCGCCTTCATCAATGATACTCTATACAAGAGGTCGTTTGATTCTCTGTGGTTGAGATGCCTGGGACCTGATGAAGCGAAAAGGGTCGTCCAGGAAGTTCATGACGGACTCTGCGGTTCTCACCAAGCGGACCCAAAGATGAAGTTGAAGATAAAACGGATGGGCTACTACTGGCCCACGATGATTCAGGACTGCCTCGAATATGCGAAGCAGTGCCACTCATGTCAAATTCATGGGGATTTCATCCATCAGCATCCAAATCCTCTACATCCGACGGTGGCTAGCTGGCCGTTTGAGATGTGGGGAACTGACATAGTCGGCCCCATCGAACCAGCATCGTCCAGAGGACATCGTTTTATCCTGGCGACGACTGATTACTTCTCCAAATGGGCAGAGGCAGTACCGCTGAGGGAAGTGAAGACGGAGAATATCCTCCACTTCTTCAAGACGCACGTCATATATCGGTTTAGAACGCCAAGACGGATAATCTCCGATAACGAGCCAGCCTACAGAAGACATAAGATCAGTCGCTTCGCACAGCAGCATAATATAGACTGGAGATATTCTTCAGTTTACAATCCGTGAGCTAATGGTCTAGCTGAAGCCTTCAACAAGACCCTGATGAAAATCATGAAAAAGACGGTGTCCCGAAATAAGAGAGACTGGCACGAGAGACTGCAAGAGGCTCTTTGGGCGTATCGAACTACGTTCAAGACGGCCACGAGCACAACGCCGTACGCGTTGGTATTTGGGACAGAAGCGGTACTCCCCCTCGAGATAGAGTTACCCTCTCTACGAGTGGCAGTCCACTACGAGCTGACGGACGAAGAAAATGCTCACCTTCGGCTTGAGGAGCTTGACGCCCTTGATGAAACCCGACTCATAGCGCAACAAAATCTGGAAGCTTATAAAGAAAAGATAACACGCTCATATGAAAGATTGACCCGACCGAGGACATTCCGCCAAGGCGAACTCGTGTTAGTGGTCAAAAGGCCTATGATCCCCAACCGCGCCAAGCGGGGAAAATTCGAGCCAAACTATGAAGGCCCGTACATCATAGATAAGGTCTACCAGGGTGGAGCCTATCTACTCATGGACATGCATGGTGAAAGGCCTTTCAGGCCGATAAACGGTCGCTTCCTAAAGAAATACTACGCTTAATGAGTCACAGCCCAGGTCAATGATAGATGACGACGACTATGTCCGCTCGCTATCTTCCTAAGCTCAAGCTTTATAAGCAGTAGCCGGCCTTCTCCATGTCGGACCGAAATGTCCTTAAACTAATAGCAGACCGAAACGTATTTAAACTACCACCGCAGCATCTTTAGGCTAACGAGATATAAAAAAAAACATATAAAAATAAAATTAAAAAAAACGGTATGTCCATAAGCAAAAAGGGCATGGATGAAAACCCGAAAGGGCTCCGTGAGTAAAAACAGCAGGGCTACCGGCGAGTGTTCGTGAAAACCCGAAAGGGCGCGACCTCGTAAAAAAAAATATATAAAAAGAATAAAAAAAAGAACGGTATGTCCATAAGCAAAAAGGGCACGGATGAAAACCCGAAAGGGCTCCGTGAGTAAAAACAGCAGGGCTACCGGCGAGTGTTCATGAAAACCCGATAGGGCGCGACCTCGTAAAAAAAATATATAAAAAGAATAGAAAAAAAAAACGGTATGTCCATAAGCAAAATGGGCACGGATGAAAACCCGAAAGGGCTCCGTGAGTAAAAACAGCAGGGCTACCGGCGAGTGTTTGTGAAAACCTGAAAAGGCGCAACTTCGTTAAAGGACACTTATAGGGCCCTCTCGACCTTGTAAGGAGAAACCACCCGCGTGAGATCCTTACGACTCACAAGGGAACAACACACTTAGGGATCCCCACGATTCCTAAGGAGAAAATACACTTGCGAGATCCTCACGACTCGTAAGGAGAAATCTCTTATGGGACCCTCACGGCTTATAAGAGTTGAAAGTCTTAAGTTACAGAGACCTAAACCTGTGCTTAAGCAACCCCACAACTTCCGATATTGCCCTATAAGTGGCTCAATACTGACACTTGTATACAATCCACGGGCACGAATAAACATTTTCCTAACCAAGTCTCATCCGTGACTGGGGATATGTTCGCATGGTGAACAACCCTTGTAAATCCTCTCGATTTATGAGGAGAAAACCCTCCTTTAGGATCCTTACGACTTACAGAGGAAATGAACACTTAGGAATCATCACGATTCCTAAGGAGAAAATACACCTACAAGATCCTCACGACTTGTAGGAAGAAATACCTTTGTGAGACCCTTATGGCTCATGAAGTCAAAAGCCTTAGTCGGCGGGACCCTAACCCTGTTCGCTAAGCCACCTTTGTTTGACACCGACGGAGGCAAATGATTATTCGCTCCTGGCAATATCCCAGTTGTAGCGGTGCTGATGCCGAAATCGACGTCTAATTTCAGGATTACGGCGAAAAGCCAATAGGCCGCACATGCATACGAAATAGCCGAAATGATAGGGCAACTTGCAATAAAAAGCAGCAAGTAAAAATGTATGCATGCAAAATAGCCGAAATGATTGGGCAACTCGCAATAAAAAGCAGCGAGTGAAAACAAAATAAACAGCCGAAATGATTGGGCACCGCGAAAAATAGCCGAAATGATTGGGCAATCGCGACCTTCGCGATATAAAAGCTGAAATGATAGAGCATCGCGGAAATAAAACAAAAAAAAAGAAGATGATAAAACTTTGGCCCTACAGTTAAGATCACATCGATCCCTGTATACAATCCAAGGGCGTAAACAAACAAGAGGGAACCATACTTTCCCAACAGGCTCCGCCAGAAAACGAAGCCAAATCTCGACGGTTCATTCCAACTCCGAAGAAACCAGTGTCTTCAGCAAATACCTCGACTCACGGATACAAACACTCCTTGACGAGAGCCTCCTGATCCGCGTCGACTCGCAGAGCAACCAGTGCCTCCTTGGGAAATTCTTGACTCGTTTCAACCCTAAGGAAACAAATAATCCTTGGCGCTAGGGAAACAAATAATCCCTAGCAAATTCCTCGACTCACGGATACAAACACTCCTTGACGAGAGCCTCCTGATCCGCGTCGACTCGCAGAGCAACCAGTGCCTCCGTGGGAAGTTCTCGACTCGTTTCAACCCCAAGGAAACAAATAATCCTTGGCGCTAGGGAAAAAAATAATCCCTGGCAAATTCCTCGACTCACGGATACAAACACTCCTTGACGAGAGACTCCTGATCCGCGTCGACTCGCAGAGCAACCCGTGCCTCCGTGGGAAATTCTCGACTCGTTTCAACCCCAAGGAAATAAATAATCCTTGGCGCTAAGGAAACAAATAATCCCTAGCAAATTCCTCGACTCACGGATACAAACACTCCTTGACGAGAGCCTCCTGATCCGCGTCGACTCGCAGAGCAACCAGTGCCTCCGTGGGAAATTCTCGACTCGTTTCAACCCCAAGGAAACAAATAATCCTTGGCGCTAGGGAAACAAATAATCCCTAGCAAATTCCTCGACTCACGGATACAAACACTCCTTGACGAGAGCCTCCTGATCCGCGTCGACTCGCAGAGCAACCAGTGCCTCCGTGGGAAATTCTCGACTCGTTTCAACCCCAAGGAAACAAATAATCCTTGGCGCTAGGGAAACAAATAATCCCTAGCAAATTCCTCGACTCACGGATACAAACACTCCTTGACGAGAGCCTCCTGATCCGCGTCGAATCGCAGAGCAACCAGTACCTCCGTGGGAAATTCTCGACTCGTTTCAACCCCAAGGAAACAAATAATCCTTGGCGCTAGGGAAACAAATAATCCCTAGCAAATTCCTCGACTCACGGATATAAACACTCCTTGACGAGAGCCTCCTGATCCGCGTCGACTCGCAGAGCAACCAGTGCCTCCGTGGGAAATTCTCGACTCGTTTCAACCCCAAGAAAACAAATAATCCTTGGCGCTAGGGAAACAAATAATCCCTAGCAAATTTCTCGACTCACGGATACAAACACTCCTTGACGAGAGCCTCCTGATTCGCGTCGGCTCGCAGAGAAACCAGTGTCTCCGCGGGAAAATTTCCGATTCGTCTCAACTTGCAAGATGAAGCCTCAGGCAGCAGGGACTAAAAAACTTGCTTCCTGAACAATGGGACCCTGCAAGTCGATCCAAAAAGACCTCTTGCATACTATTCACGGGTCTCACTCTCCAAAGTCGAATCTCGACAAGGAGGGAAACAACCGCTTACGGGTCCTCTCGATTTGTAAGAGGGAAGAATTCTCTTATAGGATCCTTACGACTTATGAGAGAAAACACACTTAGGAATCCTCACGATTCCTAAGGAGAAAACTCACCTATGAGATCCTCTCGGTCCGTAGGGAGAAAGTCTCTATGAGACCCTCATGGTTCATAGAGTTGAAAAGTCTTAGGCAGCAGATCTGAACCTGCGGTCTAAGCCATCGCTGTTTCTTGAGGGGGTCGGGATACTCGCCCTAATCATCCGTCAACCATGGTTACTAAGGTGGCATACTGATAATAAAAGAAAGAAAAGACGGAGAAAATGACAGAAAGAACATCCGATTTACATTTGATCAAGCACTCGAGACACACTCATTCATGCATGGGCAGAAGACTCAGGACGAGAAATAAGACAAGCTGAAATAAAAAGTTTCCATTCATATTGCCAAAAATTCTTACAATCATAAAAAGCAATGAACGAAAAATATTATTACAATGGAATAACTTCAGATCCAGGGCACGGATTGAGAAAGTCAAAAGTAAGGCCATCCAGAGTTCTTCTGGCCTTTCTGATTATTCTTATGCGCAGCCTCTCGCGCTCCTGTGTGTCAAGATCCTCGACAAGCCCTCCCGGCCTTCGATAAGCAGCAACTATCGTCGTCTGCTGAAAGATTTGATGTAGGATGTCAATGTGGCTGTCCCGCCGTTTCTTCGAGATCAGCCCCGTCAGGTACACTGAATGCACCTTGTCTTCGGCATCATCCAGAGCATTGAGCGGTAGGGCCTCGTGAAGACCCGGAAGTGATCTCCATATTGCTCCCAACACGACCTTCAAGAGAGCTGAACGACGAGGAAGTAGCCAACCACCGCTTGCGTTGAGGCGGTCCATGACCTCCGTGCACTGGGCGTCCGTAAACTCCTGGTTTTGATGACGGCCCTGTGCGCGGATATCGTCATAGGTGATGAACTCGTGCAAACTGTAAAGACGCACCGCCATTATGCCTGGAGAAAATACCATAGGAAGCTTAGCGATAAAAGAAAAATAATATACACAGAAGGCTAAATTCCTCGAGAGCAAAGCTCTGTTCATGGGTTAGAACCCATGAACAAGATCTCTGCAGATCTATAAGTGTTTGAGAGCAAAGCTCTGTTTATGAAACCCCAATGGGGATCTCTTTAGATCAAAAGATCTGTAAGAGCAAAGCTCTTTGACTGAGATTAATTTAAATTAATTAGATTTACATTAATTTTACCTAAAGTTTCTAACTTTGAAAATGAGCAAAGCTCTGCTGGTGAAACCCCGAAGGGATTTTCTTTAGATCAGAAGATCTATGAGAGCAAAGCTCTGCTGGTTAAGATTAATTAAAATTAATTTAATCTGAGAATCAATTTTACCTAAAGTTTTTCTAAAAAACTTTGGAAAGGAGAGCAAAGCTCTGGAGTTCTTAAAGGCAAGAGCAAAGCTCTGAAGTTTTTTGAAAATAAAAATCTGAAAGATGATAAGCATCTGTGGAGGACCAAAGGTCCTATTTATAGGCATCAAGTGCCTCTTCAACTTCCAAAAAGTTGCCACGGCGGTTGGAATTCCGCCACCGTTGCGCTCACATTTGGGGCCACGTAAGCGCAACGGTGGGGGGGCATTTGTTTACCCCAATCAGAGCAAAGCTCTGTTCAAATTCCGAGGCGGGAGATGAAGCAACGCTTCATCTTCCCCCAATCAGAGCAAAGCTCTGCTTTGAAAATTTAAATTTTAATAAATAAAGCAACGCTTCAGATTATTTGCGCTGCGCGCAACGCGCCACGTGTCAGGCGCAGACACATCAGCGCAGCGCCCAAAACAGCGCACCCAATCATAGCAAAGCTCTATTTAAAGAAGAATTAAAGGAAGCAACGCTTCAGTTGCGCAAGCGCTGCGCTGCGTGACACGTGTCAGCGCCGATGCGCTAGCGCAGTTGCGCAAGCGCTGCGCGATACGTGTCAGCGCAGATGCGCTAGCGCAGTTGTGCTGCGCTCTGCACTGCGCGACGCGTGTCAGCGCAGATGCGCTCGCGCAGATGCGCTCGCGCAGTTGCGCTGCGCGACGCGTGTCAGCGCAGATGCGCTAGCGCAGTTGCGCTGTGCGCTGCTTGACACGTGTCACGCGCTGGGGGCGTCTGCGCCAAACAGAATTAAGATTCTAAAGAAATCTTTCTGTTCTTGTTAAAACAAGAATATTTTCTTCTGTAAAACAGAAGCCCTTGGATCAAAGATCCAACGGTGGGGAAAATTCCCCAAATCACTCAGAGAAAGATCTCTTTAACTAATTTATGGGCACTATAAAAAGGACCCTAGACCTCAATTCAAAGGAATCAACATTTTTTTTTGGTGAAGAATCAAGAACTTCAAACAGAGAAAACTCTGAAGAAACTCCAAAAGAAGAAAAGGTAAAAACCTTTAGGAAGAAGAGAAAATTCTCTTATGAACAGATTATTGATCTAAGAGCAAGATCAATAATCTTAAATAAACAAAAAAAAATAAATAATAATAGTGCTTTGCACTTTCTTATGAACCATTGGTTCTTTGAAAACAAGAAAAAACTTGTTTTCTTTGATTTAAAATCAATCAAAATATAAAACAGTGCTTTGCACTTGAAAAATTGCACTGTTGCGCTCCTTTGTTGGCGCAAGCCACCAGGGAGCGCCACGTGTCAACAGCGCAACAGCGCAGCGCACTGACACAGAGCACTGCGCTATTGCGCTTGCATTCACCGGAGTGCGACACGTGTCGCTTCCACGAGCGCTTGCGCTCATTATTTGGCGCAAAGCGCCTGACAAGCCACTGTCAAATAATTAGTGCACCGCATTACTTACAAAAGGGCCAAGCCCAATTAAAGAAGGCCTAACAGGCCTAATAAAATGCAATGCATTATTTTAAAAAGGGCAGAGCCCAAACCAAAACAGATGCTCTGCATCATTTACAAAGGGACAGAGCCCAAATAAAAAAGGCCTAGTAAGGGCAAAGCCCTAGCACAAGCCTAATAGGCCAAAGATAAATAAAAACGTTGAACATTCTTCAACTGGACTTAGCCCAATCATGGCCGTAAGTTCTCAAATTAAATTGACTGAGCGCAGCTCTCTCTTAAATCAATTTATATCCGGTTCGAGGGTACATCTCCGAACTCCTCTGACGCCTGTCGTTGTAATCCCTCAACGACGTCAGAGAGGTGGCGGGTCCCGACGACCACACATCAATATGAACTGCGGGGTCCTTAAACTCGTGGACCGAGACGTCCTTAAACTAATATCGGACCGAAACGTCCTTAAACTAATATCGGACCGAGACGTCCTTAAACTAATAGTGGACCGAAACGTACTTAAACTAATAATGGACCACCATGTCCCTAAACTGGAACATGGACCACTACGTCCCTAAACTGGAACAACAGAGCCTCCAAATGCTCTTTTGCTGGATCTAAATGGTCTCGTTTAAGTTGATCTTAGCCCCAAACACGGCTAACGTATCCTTAAACATTTAAATGGACTATAAAACTCCAAATCGACTTTGGTTCAAGGGTACATCTCCGAACTTCTCTGACACATGTCGTTGTAATCCTTCAACGTTGTCAGAGAGGTGACGGGTCCCCGACAGCCATATATTAAATGGACCACTACGTCCTTAAACTGGAATTGGATCTAGACGATCCCGTTAAGTTGATCTTAGTCTCAAATCAGACTAACGTATCCTTAACGAACGTTTAAGTTGATCTTAGTCTCAAATGCGGCTAACGTATCCTTAAACTAAAAACACCAAACCTAAATCTAAGTAAATACGGATTTGGACTAATCCACGTCCTACGGGCGACGGCATTACTCAGTCTCCGTATACAATCTACGGGAAACCACAAACAAAACAAACACCCACGACACGAAGTGAAATTCTGGAGAAGAAGAAAGTTGTTACCGCGATGCGGTAGCGTAATTAACTGCAGGGGCTTGCGCCTGCAGGGAAGAGCGTCCCCACAATCAAAAACCCCTCAAGCGAGGGGGAATCTGACGAAATCTGCTACATCGGCCGCATCCGTCTAAACCTCCGATACATGGTGCCATAAATCAACTTGGCATCTTCGGAGAGGTAGACGGATAAAACCATATAGCATCTGCCCCGAATCTCAGGCGAGACGTCCTCACGTCGCCGCGTCATTCGGAGGGGAACATATGGCTAACGTATCCTTAAACCAAAACCCTAAACCTAAATCTAAGAAAATACGGATTTGGACTAATCCACGTCCTACGGGCGACGACATAAATTAGTCTCCGTATACAATCCACGGGCAACCACAAACAAAACAAACACCCACGATACGAAGTGAAATTCTGGAGAAGGAGAAAGTTGTTACCGCGATGCGGTAGCATAATTAACTGCAGGGGCTTGCGCCTGCAGGGAAGAGCGTCCCCACAATCAAAAACCCCTCGAACGAGGGGGAATCTGACGAAGTCTGCTACATCAGCCGCATCCGTCTAAACCTCTGATACACGGTACCATAAATCAACTTGGCATCTTCGGAGAGGTGGACGGATAAAACCATATAGCATCTGCCCCGAATCTCAGGCAAGACGTCCATGTCTTGGCCGCCATTCGGAGGGGAACACCTGTACCTGTCTGATCCTGTGTTGGCATTAGCTCTAGATTACTTAATACCTGACTTGAACACATATGACTTGGGGGGTATGGGGAAATCAATGATGAAACCTGACTTGTAACTCGACAGTTCTATACCTGTTCTGATCAGTCTTACGGGCTAGGCCAGCCCCGGAGTAATGCTACGGACATCACTCGTCATTACCTACCACCCTTTTACTGCCTTGCGGCACGTCTCGGGTTCAGCCCGAGAGTCATAGACCGTGATCCCGGGCACGCACGGGATACTGTTGAGTTACATCGATGATTCATCAAATTGATTTCAAAGACTTGAGAGTAGTTAACCCAATAGACTAGTTTAGATTACTCACTACACATTACCCCACTGTCCTTACTTATATCACTGTTATGCTTGTTTTATCATTTATACTCATACTTGCATGTATTGCTACCCCTGTTTATATTATCGCTTGATGTTATGACGCGCTGACGTCTGGGTTTTGCATGGCCCAGATCCTCTACCTTTGTTGCAGACTGATCATGAGTATTGTCGTTGTTAGACCGAGCGGTGAAGATTCTGTTGGTATGCAGTTTACTTTCCAGGTGTTTCATTTATTGTATCTTTTTCTTCCGCATATTATCATTTCCTGACTCATTTATTCTGGCTCATGGACATGTACTAGATAGTTTAGTTTACTTTCCTGTTCTTGATATCTCTACAGCCGTAATGTGACTGTGGAAGGATTTTTTTCCTATCCACAGGTAGCATGGTTGGCTATGTCACGTGCCCAACTTAGCGTACTCTGGGAAGCGGGGCGTGACAATCCTGCCCGGCCAAGGGTCCTTGGTAGACTTCTTACAGCCCTATAGCTCTTCCCCCGCCAAGAACCAAAGTCCTCCCAGAGGCAGTCGGGTTTTTGCTCGGCTATCCCCGGCTGGTAGCTTCCTACCGCAACCGACAGGGATCAAAGTCCTCGCCAAGATGCACTGGACAGCAACCCTGCTCGGTCCCCGTCCTGAAGGATCAAAAGCCCTCGTAAGAGGCAACCGAGCAGCTGCCCTGCTCGGTCATCTCCGGCTGGTAGCTCCCTGCCCATGACGCCAGGGATCGAAGCCCTCGTAAGAGGCATCCGAGCGGCTACCCCACTCAGTCATCCCAGGCTGGTAGTTGCCTACCCACGACGCCAGAGATCAAAGCCCTCGCCAAGAGGCACCGAGCAGCTATCCTGCTCGGCCATCCTTAGCAGGCCTCCCACGTCCCCTCAGACGCTGAGGATCTCAAGCCCTCACCGCGAGGCCGCTGAGTTCCTTCTGCTCGGCGCATCCCCAGCGGGCATCCTCCTGCCCATCTGACGCTGAGGATCTCAAACCCTCACCGTAAGGCCGCCGAGTTCCTTCTGCTCGGCGTATCCCCAGCGGGCATCCTCCTGCCCATCAGATGCTGAGGATCTCAAGCCTTCATCGTGAGGCCGCCGAGTTCCTTCCTGCTCGGCGCATCCCCGGCGGGCATCCTCCTGCCCATCAGATGCTGAGGATCTCAAGCCCTCATCGTGGGATAGTCGAGTTCCTTCTTGCTCGACGCATCCCAGTGGGCATCCTCCTGCCCATCAGACGCTGATGGTCTAAGCCCTCATCGCGAGGCCGCCGAGTTCCTTCCTGCTCGACGCATCCCCAGCGGGCATCCTCCTGCCCATCAGATGCTTATGGTCTGAAGCCCTCATCGCGAGGCCGCCGAGTTCCTTCCTGCTCGGCGCATCCCAGCGGGCATCCTCCTGCCCATCAGACGCTGATGGTCTGAAGCCCTCATCGCGAGGCCGTCGAGTTCCTTCCTGCTCGGTGCATCCCCAGCGGGCGTCCTCCTGCCCATCAAACGCTGAGGATCTGAAGCCCTCTTCGCGAGTCCGCCGAGCCCCTTCCTACTCGGCGCATCCCGGCGGGTAGCTTCCTGCCCAACAAAGACAAGGATCAAAGTCCTTCCAGACTCGACTATCCCTGGCCGGTAGCTTCCCTACTCACAACGCCTGGGGTCAAGACCCTCGCCAAGGTCAACCGAGCAGCTTCCCTACTTGGTCATCCCCAACAGGCATCTCCTGCCCAACAGACGCTGCCGGTTTGTAGCCCTCATAACGAGGCCACTGAGCCAATCACATGCAGCGGATCCGAAGCCCCAACAAGAGACATCAAGTTTATCCAAGTCTGAGTAATCCCCCATCGACTTCGGGGCCATGGAGATGCCTCCTTCTCAGCAGCGCTTGGCACACTCGGCAAGTGATCGAAATCAACTCGACGACCGATCTCTCCACATGTCACGCCCACACTGGGCTGCGCCCCATCAGTCCACAGGTCTGCACACATCGCGTTGGCCAACCGACGCTTGACACGCAGACAGTCGCTTCAGTGACAGGATGCACAAACCGGCGCACTTTCCTTAAATGCAGAGATTTCGCCCTGATTCGCTGACAGAAAAGGCAGCTGACAGCCCGGGGACGCGTCCTGACGAAATCTTAGGAGGGAGCTCTCCCCGGGCGGCCCGGCGGTCCACTCTTGGCCGGACCTGCCAGCTGGTCGGGACAAGAGTGGGGGGCTAATGATGATGCTCTATATTGGCGACCTTCCAGATCAGGACACGTGGCAGATGACGTGTCGCAGAACTCAGAAGAGAGGGCCCACAGGGGCCGATCAGGCCACCCCTGTACCCGACCTACAAGCACAAAGCTGGCTCACCTCAGAGCCCCCTGCAAATTGGTCTCTTCGGCTTCTCAGCTCGCCTACGAGCTACCGCAGGACCAAGATACCTCGGCCCTCTCGTTCGTTCCCGAGCTCTCCCGCCGAGACCATCTTCCTCGGTCCCTCCGACCGACCAACTCCACCACTCACAGGCTTAACCGCTGCTCCGCTAATCTCGTCATGCGCAGATTCTCCGCCAGAAACATCCCACGTTCCATGCCATCACGATCCCCATTAATGGGCGATCCGCTCTTTACGCGGGCATGACGTCGGGAGCGTAACTGCCGGCGAGATTCTCGCGCCTGCTGCTGCATGCCACCACCGCTATATAAACCCCCATCACAGAGGGGTCAAGTCCTCGGCAGCCGCTCCCTCACCTCATCTCTTCCTCCAAAAACCCATTGAGATCCACACGCGAAGGAAGATAATCAACTAAGTCCACTGCGAGATCAACGGAAGACAACATCTGACGGAGGCCCGAAAAGGAGCTCCATCAGTACCCCTAATCTCACTAATTGTGTGATGATGAGCAAGTTTTACGCTGGCTAAGTTAGCAAAGTCATAGAATTATTCCCCAAATATGACATATAACATTCAAACCTACTGTATGCATGCTTGCCTTCCCAGCAAACACATGCACATGCCATCTCTGTTACATTACTATTAATTGTGGGTTTTTATATTCCGCCGCCTCCCCCCTCCCCTCCCACCAAATAACGGAGTGAGCGCCTAACGCGAAAGCCTATAGCTCCATCCAACCTCCAATCCAGACTTCCATATTTCCAAAAAAGACACCCCAAACTTGATATTTTCAAAAAGGACATCCCAAACTTAACTGTTAACTAAAAAACACATTCCGTTAAATTCAATGGTTAAATCCTAAATATAAAGACGAAACTGCCACTCTTCTTCTCCTCCTTTTACCATGCATGGGTATTCCGGTCTTTTTGAGTCTCAAAAACTCTTATATTTAACGGAGTTTGAATAAAAGTTAACGGGGTCTTTTTTAGTAAATTTAAGAGGTTTGAGGTGTACTTTTTAAAGATAACAAGTTTGAGATGTTTTTTTTGAAAATATGAAAGTTTGGAGGGTCCAAACTCAAAAAAAGAAAACTTAATTTTGTCTATCATATGAATGAAGAAAATATGGCAATGTTTGTAAATATGTATGATCGTTAACCTTCACCATCATTAAATTGTCTACCTTTTTGCAGAACCTGCTTCATTTCACCATCTCTTGTGCCTAAATTTGAACTCTACACATTTCATTTCTTCATGGAAAATATATATAACGACCGTGTATCCTAGATACGTAATAAAAACGTTTTATAATTTTTCTCGAGGTCAAAACAATTATTTTACTGTTTCTATTGGTAGAAAACACTCTTAAAATATTTTTCCATGATTAAAATGAATTAATATGATTTTTAGGAATTTTTGGGAATTTCTAAGAATTTAAATTGATTTTTTTCATCGAAGGGAAAAGTGTCTTAAAACCGACAAGGGGAGCTATTTTGGACTAAATTTGGTTACAAAATACATTTTCTATAATTTTCCCAGATTTTTATAATATTTTAAACTATTTTAAAATAATTTTTAGAAGCCAAAAACAATTTTAAAAATATTTTTAAATATTAAAAACAAATTTTACTAATATTTTTAGAGCGGGAAAGGATCTGGACTGTCGGATCTGAAAACCAACGGTCAAGATTCTGCAGACAGTTTATTTAAAAGATATATATATATACACACACACGCGCGCGCGCGCGCCTTTGATCTAGACCGTTGGATCAACGATCCAACGGTCAAGGATCGCCAGAGCCAACTCAAGCCGGGTCCCATGCTAGCTCACGCGTGATGTGATGTGGGTCATTGGATCTGGTCGTGCGACAGTCCGGATTGGCTCCTGTAGCGGCTGGGGAAATTAGCGGCTGGGGAAATTAATAGGGATTTTTAATCTCCGAAAATCCTTATAAACAGCCATGAGCTTCCAAAATCCCCAAAACATATCTGTTTGACAAAAAGTATCTCAAAAATTTTCTGAGTCTTCTACACTCTGGACCAAGTCCCAAAGGCAAAAAAATGGAGGGACCAGAGCTTCCTCAAATATCTCATATATTATTCTCTTTTATATATATATATATATATATGAGAATAATGGAGGAAAGATACCATAGGAGGGAATTTCCTCCTATGGCGTTGAAAAAATAAAATCTCCATCGTGTTTTCCGACGACCGGCACCCTTCATTTTCATCGTTATCATCTAATATATGGATACACCAAATTTCATGTGATTCTACAACCTTTTCACCGTTGAATTAGTAGGTTTAAAATTAACGGTTTACCGACAATAGAACTTTTTACATTGCTAAATCAACGGTGAAAAAGTTGTGGAATCACATGAAATTTGGCGTACCCACATCTTAGATGATAACGATGAAGATGATGGATTCCAATCGTCGGAAAACACGATGGAGAGGGCATATTTTTTCAACGCCATAGGAGGAAATTCCCTCCTATGGCATCTTTCCTCCATTATTCTCTCTCTCTATATATATATAATGTTCAAATGATTATAGAGATTTCCGTTTTCCTTTCTTTTTCTTTTTTCTCCTCGATAGAAGCAAGGATTGATTTAAATCAACTTTATAATAGAATAGTCAAAATGTGAAATAATATATAGTTGTCCTGTGTCCAAACAAAAAACTCAACCACACAACCTTCTTTCCATTTTAAAGTGCCCAACAATTCTTTTGTTGCTAAGAGCTCAAATGTTGATCATTGATTTCACTGTGGTTGTTTGGAAATCAGTTTACTCAAAAGCTGGAAACTTGTTAGTGGTGGATTAATGACAGTTATCTCACACACACACACACACACACACACACACACTCCATGGAAGGTTGTAATTCATTTGGAACGTACACAATACCTTTTCTTTTACTCAAACAATACACCTTGTTTTGAAGTATATACAAAAGACACTGCCGTTGATGGAATTACTTCACTAGAGCTTTGGTACAATGTTCCTCTTCAATATCCTAATAGAACTTGTTGTGTCTCATAAATATAGATTTTAAATGCATAAAAATCACATATTAATACTCTTACATAAATTTCATGACACTATATCTAGCTAGTGTGTGTGTGTGTGTTCCAAATATTGTGATCTTTATACATAGTAGGCCACTATGTAGCCATATATTGCACTTTAAAGAATAAATTTGATATAACTATATAAATCATTCAAATTTCACCTAAGATTCTTTTAAAATGTCTTCAGATTTGCTAATGAGATCAAAGACAATAAGTTAGGACTCAGAACAACCAGAAGTTTTGGACAGTTTGCTTTCTAGTCATGTCAAAAGTGAAGGCACATCACTCTGGGAAAAAAATTCTACACACATTAGTTTTCTTGCAAAAACTTAAATTTAGATTAGTTAAGTCAACCAAAGTCATCAACTTCATTCAAATATATGTTTTCACTCAAAGAACAACAAAAATGAAATAGAGCCTGTAGTGAGGATTATAGGAGGACTTTTGATATAGATTAAACTAAAATAAATGATACTGCACAGTATCAAATTTGAATATAGTAATATATCATAGCATCATCAAATAAGGAGCAAGATTTTTATTATTACTATTATTATTTTATCTAGCTAGCTAGTAAAAAAACAACATATTTCCCAACTAATCAACACATCAATGCTTGGGAAACAATAACTCATGTCAACATAAGAACAAGGGAAATTAAAAAGAAAAGAAGAAGACATAACTCAACCCAACAAAAAAAAGAAAAAGAAAAGTACAGTCTCATTGATGAGTCAATGACAAAGGAGCCTTGTTTGCAAAATGATGCTTGTTGTTATGCATCCAAACCTTGAGCACTCTCCTCTTCACCCCAATCTCTTGGCACAGCTGCTGCACAACACTCTCCTCTTGCTTCTGCAGCTTCCAACCAACTCTCTCTGCAAATGCTAGCATCTTCCCCTTCTGCTCAGCGCTAAACTTTGTCCTAACCCTCCTCTTCTTCTTCATTAATCCCTCATGATACCCTATAGGCATTATCATGTTGTGGGGAGCTGGGTTATCAATCATCAATTTTCTTAATGATGAATTCATAGGGTACTCTCCCAATTCAATCTCTTTTCTGTGGAAATTTCTGTGGCAACTGCAAGCAGAGCACTTGAAGGAATCAAGGGTGCCATTCTCACCAGCACTGGGCATGAACTCACCACAGCCATCAGTTGCCTTGCCACCAATGGAGGCTGCATGGTTCTTGAGGCACTCTCTGTACTTCACCAAAGCAGCTCCTCCTTTTTCATAATTGATGATGGGGTGGCCATGGATTTGATTAGCATGTTTGTTGGTGCTTATTGGGGTTGGGATTGTGACTTCTCTTTCATGCACAGAATGATCCATTTTCTTAATTTCTCTCCCTACTTGTATTTAAAGAAAATCAGAATGTTAACAAAATGAGAAGGTAGAAGAAAATAATTAAGCCCATTTTACTCTTTCTCCCTCTCTAAGTATAGAGAAACTATGGGAAAAGAAGTGAGACAGAGATTATAAATATGTGGATGGCTCTACCCTGAACTAAGTCTTGAATGAAAAACTTTTTGTAGGAAGAAGTTAGAGGAAGGCAAGAGAGAAGCAACTGAAGGGATTTTTGGGTGAAGGGTTTGATATGTAGTGAGGCACTAAACAAGAGGTTTAATTATAGCAGCAGTGAAGTGAGACAGCTCAAAGGTTGGAAAAAAATTGGAGAGAGAAAAAGTTTTTTTTAGCAGAGAAAAGAGTGTTGTTACTGGAGATCTGTGATGGAGAAAATAATAGTGTGTGTTTGCTTTGCTTGCACTATCAGGAATCACAAGCTTGGGCCATTGATGTAGAAAGATCAAGGATGAGAGAGAAAGAGAGAGCCCACATCACAATTTTGCAGAGATAAAAAATGGGAGTCTCAAAGAACACAAAAATACCATCACAAAGAGAATTCATTAGTGCAGCATTTTGTCATTTCTCAGACCAATTCTCTCAAAATTAATACATGGGCCATGCCATTACTTACCTTCACTTTTTCAGTATGTCTAGCTTAATTACCATATGAACACCCCTCAAGGAAATCAACATCCTGTTAAAATGTGAAGTAAAAGCCAAAAGTTTTGATTAATGATAATGCCATCAAAAGAGACCAGTCTTGAGTGATCCTTGGATCAATCCTTCATGAGACTTAATTGGCAAACACTTCCTTTTCACCTATTACTAATTTGGTTAGCTCCAACCTTTTAACATGGAAGAAACAAACTAAATATTATATCACATGTGAGAAATGGAGTTAAGCCCAACATTTTATGATTGGTTGCATGATTTTGGTGGGTATAAACCTACCTACCTACCACAAAGCTCTAGAGGTTAAAATAGAATAGATTATATTTTTGCATCCTTAACCGTTTTTCTTTGTGGGTCCTACCATATGTGATTTGGGCATAGTTTATGTGCCAAGAATTTCTTCTGAAAGGTTACCGGTTCAATTCATGAAAAGATCGCATCCGAAAAAACATGCTACATGCGAATTATGGAGGTTGAACAAAGGCCTTACTATGTTTAAATGCACATGGATAGTTGTCAAAGCCTGAGGTGCACTGTCCATGCTTGCTATTTGCTAATTAAGATTCTCCTTAACCATTAAATGCTCATTTTATGTGCCCATAATATTATTAAGAGGAAAACAATGGCCTAAATATTTTAAAAGACAATGAGAAAAAACAATGGCAATTTTTTTAAAATTTTTTTAGTCATGTTGAACACTAGCATTAGATTTCAGACTCATAAAAACAATATTGTATTTTGCTACCATTTTTTATTTTTGTTATAAAGATAGAACCATTCCACTCTGCTTAAAATATTCTATCAAATTTTATTTTTCTGAAAAAGCTTTTTTCTTTCTAACACATATAAAAAATGACACTTCGTTTTTATTTTTAAAAAATCTTAGTTTTGTATCCGGCTTACCATAAAATTTTGGCTCTGCCAATAAGTAATAACTCATATAATCTCATCGACACTTTTTATTGGGTCTTCGCATTTAGGAGAATCATGTTCTATTAAAGAAAAAAGAATGAGTTGGAGATCCTAGAATATACGTCTAAAATGAAGCGGTTGTGAAATCTTTTGGTCGAATTTTGCAATAGAATGTTCTTTCTAATTCTCTTTTTCATCGAATTTATGTTTTTCTTTTGTCCTACTAACTTTTAGGTACTCACCACTTTATATATTCTTCCCTATCTTCTTCTTTATTCTAATTAACATTATGGAAAAAACCTTTTCTCTTGGTTTTTTCTTCTTGCCTTTCTTTCCTTTTTTTAATTTTAAATTTACCTTCCTTGTCCTAATTGTTAATTCTGTTTAATAATAGGTTGCATACAAGCGTGTTTGAAACTCTAAACCTCTTACTCAACCGCAAGAGGTTATACCACTGTGATATAGACACTTGCATCCTGATTGTTATTAACCCTGAAAATTCTTCTTAGGCAAGTGAATGTCTATGTTTACTTAGTATGTGTGACAAGCACTCAACAAGAAATTTTTAACCGTGAGAATAATATATCTGAACTCCTTGACTATTGGTAAATTACTTGTTTGGTTGATCTTGGATTTGATTTTCAGGAAATTTATTTGTATGATAATAATGTTGTTATTGGTATCGAATAATTGAAGAGTTTTCTCCCGTGTTTAGAAGAATAACTAGGTACACTAGGCTATATTATTAATTAACAACTAAATCGTATTTGAGGGATGTCACCTGATCGTTAAGGATTATTTCAATTTCATTCATCATCTAGTTAATTTCTCGCTCATAATCTTAACACGGATAAAAAAAAATTGTTAACTAAGAACTTGTAATAATTTGTCAAAATCACCAAATTGCCATAGCAAGACACCTTAGCACACCCATTCCATGAAACACGCCTTAAATTTCACGTGGCATCCTAAGACTACTTATTGATCCTAAGACTACTTACTGATCCGGACCACAAGATCAAGAATTTGGGCGCGGCCTTCTTGCAAACTACACAATCAAAACCGACTGAATTTTGCTGTACTTGGAGATATTTGTTGGCAACACTTCAATGCAGGATTATTTTTCATACAATTTATACAGGGGTGAGGTCAAGGTTGGATAAAAGTTGGCTGCTGATGGGCATTCCTGGTTCTGATGCTATGGCCATCATAGGCGATGCCCATTCATCAAATTGAGTGAGCCTGGGCATGTTTCGAACATTTCTTGATGATGACAGAGGCCTTTGAGAGAGCATTTGATGAGAAAATGTTTAGATTTGGCTTGAATCAACGACGATTTTGTATGCAAAAATAGGAGTAAATTGGGTCGGGTTTGACACGAATCCGACCATGCTCATCCATAAAATGCAGGCTTTAGATTTATGATCATGCAGAAACAAATCAGTAAGATTTCTTTTTTTAAAAAATAGGTAAACTACATCCATGAGTGACTAATTTTAATCATATTGAAATCATGCCTGGACTAAGATACCTTTTAAAATCAGTATGTTTCCCCACGCAAAGAACCTTGTACATCCAAGACAAACACAAGGAATGGCGCATAATTTTTGTACAAATGAATAAAGACAACACGGACTTGAATTATGATCTACAATTTAATATATTACAGGGTTACACACTGCTAATAATTTCCGCTGAGGCCGCATGGCGCATGCACACATTAAAAAGAGAGAGAAGATTTTTTCTTTGTTTGGGGGGGGGGGGGGGGGGGGTTGTGCGGGGGGGCAACCTTAAATTCACCAACCCTTCTCCTCACCTGTGAGATGAAACATATTTATTTGAGTATGGATATTCCAATTAAGTCATATAATCGAAATTATAATCCTCCGTACTGAAGAAAATCTGCGCAAGGATACACTTATTAATCCCAACCCCTTGGTTACCTTCTCACCGCTCTCCTATTTTCCCTTATATGGACCGTTGGATCCCTACACTGATTTTAAACCCGTGCAATGGATCCATATAATCCTATGATAGATCAAGGTTGCGAAAAGAGCAAGGCGGTTTTACCCCTTTTTAAGTAAATATAAGCGTATACACAAATTAAAGATAACAAAGAAATACATAGGTAATTCACCAAGGTTCTATCAAAAATATAAATATACATATAATAAACGAAAAAATGATGTAATATGTATAACATTACTTGGATAACAACTAAGCACTATAACCGTTTTATTCTAACTCCTAGTCTTCTAAGACCTCTTTTGCTAGTCGGCTGCCTAGACCGCTTTTCATAACTGTATGTTCGACTCAGTTATACACTCTGTGTAAGACTTAGGAGCTGATATAATGAGAAATAGAATAAAGATATTAACCTTCGAGCTTGCAATATCTAGTTTTTTTGTCACTTAGAAAAGGAAATAAAGAAGAAGAAACCTACAATGATCAGTTTAGATAATCTCTAAGATAATTGTAATATTTCAAAAAATTTAAAGTTTATTTTGGAGTTTTAATAATGATATTATGAGTTTTATTAAAGTGATAACATTTACTGAATTGGTTTTCATAAATCGGTAGAGGGTTTTTTCCTTATTTTTGGCATGGCAAGCATATTTAATATTTACTTTTTCTTCTTTTTCTCTCTAAATAAAATTGGGAGAGGCATGGGCTCACCTTACCTATATGCACCATACCCATTTTCCCTTTCCTCTTTTCTTCTCCAAAGTTTATTTCTCACTCCCACACAACTCTAGCTCTCTCTCTCACCCCCTCTCATTTTATCTCCTCAACACCAAACTCATCTCTTCAAGTAGAATCCATCATCAAGTCTTCAAGTAGCTTCATACGGGTTTTGATTTCCTCTTCAATTCATTTTCTTCAAGAGGTAATTCTTACTTTTCAAGTTTCAAGTTTTATTTGCCCTGAAAACTACATCTTCTACATAAAAAAAAACATGTTTTTATGGTTTAAATCTTGCACAAATGAAGTTTTATTGATTATTATAGTTGTAGTATGTTTAGTATAGCTATTTGTTGTTGTCACAACTTGTTTTGGATTTGTAGAGAGTAATTTTACGCAAAAGTTTTGGTTTTTGAAGTGTTCTACAATCCCAATTTTCAGGCAGCATTTTCTTTCTTCGGACGTCTGTGCATTGAACTTCAGACGTTTGCGATTTCTTTGTTTTTGATTTGTGTTGTTCGTCAGACGTCTGAGCTTAAAGCTTCAAACGTCTTCTCTTTCTCTAAGGTCTCAATGTTTTTGAGGTCAGACTTCTGACACTTATTCTTGAAACGTCTGCCTCTTCTTTGTCTCGTCTCGATGTCTTCTTCAGACGTCTGAGCCTTTGAGCTTCAGACGTCTGATGCTCTTTTGTTTGCCTGATTAACTTGAGTTTTGCACTATATTGGTTTGTTTTGGATTTATATCGATATTGATAGGGTTTTCTTGCATATTTATGAGTATTATTGGTTATACAATCGATTGCGGAGACTCCTGAGTCGACGGGGAAAGACAAGACGGTCGTAGACTTCGATTAGCTTGATCCGCATTTTTGTGAGAGATTTAGCATTTACAAGTGGAGAATCGGGTGGATGGTGTATAACACTTCCGACAACTAAATTTATTATGATCACTTCTTTATTTATTATATTTTATGTCTCATATGCTTAGTTTACAATACTATATTTTCTTTCCTTTGCTATACTTTTGCGAACATAATTGTTAGGACACTTACACATTTACTAATGATTACCAAGCGGCACCAACACAGCCTTACATGCTACACGTACACATCATTAGTAACTGTCATGACACATATAAATATAGACTCACATGGTAATACGTACACATTACCAGCATTTACCATGCCACGTGTAGAACTTGCCATACTTTATATGTTAAAAGTATGATCAATGTGATGTGTGTGTACGCGGCTAGATATCCGTACTATTTGTGTACGTAGACTAACGGTCCGTACTATTTGAACCGTGTATTTGCGTACGTAGACTAGATGTCCGTACTTGCTGTTATTGAGCGCCTTAAATTACTTCCAGACTAAATGAAATTATGATTTTGATTCAATGGAATATGTTATTGTCATCGTACGTGATTAGATTTTGTACTAGATGAAGTGGTGATGGTTTGCCGAATGCGGCTTTTTATTATTGACTCATTGAGTCTTAGAATTTATCCCAATTGGGAGATTATGAAATTATGAAAATATAAAGGTTGTACTTATTTTTAAAATAGCGTTTCGTTTCATATTTTTAAAGTAGTAATGCAAAGGATGTACTACTTGGATTTCAAAGGTATATGTATTTTTAAAATATCGCAGCCTCCTTATTTCCAAATAACGTTTCGTTTTATTTTAAACTATAATTGAATTATTCAGACCATTTATAATGCTCATTTACGCTATGCTTGCTTTACTCGCTATCCGTTCGCACTATGATTATATTATTCTTTGTACTACGTTTATATTATCCGTTCGTGCTATGATTTTGTTATTAGTTTGTGCTACATTTATGTTATCCGTTCGCGTTACGATTATGGTTTGTGCTATGATTGTACTATCTGCTCATGCTATGATTATGTTATGGTTTGCGCTACATTTATACTATCCGCTCGTGCTATGATTATGTTATTGTTTTGGGCTATGTTTGTACTATCCGCTCGTGCTATGATTATGTTATTGGTTTGCGCTACGTTTGTACTGTCCGCTCGTGTTATGATTATATTATTTGTTTGTGTTGTTTATACTATCCGCTCGTACTATGATTATGGTTGCAAATTGCGGTTTACTCTTGAAATGATGATACGTCCACCTTGAGTTTTTCTATATATTTATGGTTTGGCGATATCCGATACCGAGATAGGAAAGAACCGGTTACAGATACATTATTTTTACTAGTTGGCGATGCGTTACATTACCCATCTATGCTATACTTATTTCATGCAAACCCAAAAGAATGCGATTTAATCGAGATTTATATTATTGAGGAACGCTTTGTGTGATCAATCCAAAGAGAGTGAGGATAATTTGAAAGAAAATTAAGATGTGATCAATCCGTGAGTGATTGATGTCAGAAGGCACAATATATCTTGCTGAGGCCAGAGGGATCATTATAGATATCCTGCTGAGGTCGGAGGGTCGTTATAGATACCCTGCCGAAAAGAAAATGTATTAAACTGTATAGTTTTAAAACATGACTGTCCAAGAGACAGTACCTAAGATAGTGTTTACATATGGCGATGTTGATACATGGATTTCAAAAAGAGCTATTGTCGTACTATTTTCCACGTGTCCATGATCGACACAAGAGTTTTTCAAAAGAAAACCTTTTATATCCTTTTTAAAGAGCGTGACGTATATTTTAATAAAATGTTTATATTACTTTACAAATTGACGTCCGCCATTTATGCCGTGATATATACACAGTACGACCACTTCTAAAATGATTTTATATTAATTTATAATGAGTAGCTAATGTGTTGCAACTACATATCAACAAACAAATATTTTGTAGAAGATGTAGTTTGAACAACATTTTAACTAAACAAAAAATGGTATTGCAACTGCATTAGTGGGATCTACACGTAATTACAAATGCGTTGTTTTTTCCAACTGCAAGCAACCAAACATACCCAAGAGAGGAAGCAATCTTGATCTAAGAGAGGAAGCAATCTTGATAGAGGGATCATGGGGACTTTAAATTCAGAGCCCACGTTGTACAAAATACCTAAAAAGGAACTGATGCTTAATGTACTTCCTATAGGGTGCACTCTACAATGGAGCTCACACCACAATACCTTATTGGGTGTTTCCTATTTAAAAACGTGACATGATATATATAAATATATATAAAAAAAGACTCCAATATTCAAATGTGACTTGAGAGAATTTTTAAGTCATACGTTAGGTAATTGAGCCAGAATTTATTGGGCCTTGCGTTTCAAATTCAAAATAATTTCAACCCTCAAAACCGAGTAATCAGCTTAAAAACTGATTAACCGGGTTTTGAAGCGAGTGCTCACTTTGACCGAAAAATATGCCGAGTAGCCAAGTTACAGTTCGTTTTCTGATCGAGTACGATCACTCAACCAATCAATCGGCAGAGTAATCCAATTTTTACAACACTGCTCATTATCCTCAATATCAGACTCATGTGCGAACTAATAAGGGCGTTTTTCAAACTTAATTCTCATAGACACATAACTATGATCATAGACACGTAACTATGAAACAGTAGAACAAGCCTTATCTAGCAAAACAGTGTAGGCTAAGTAATGAAGGTATTATTTAACAAAACTTGAGAATGTATGGGTTGTCTAGCTGACATCATGCATTTATGAAGTGGACCATGTGCCCGATTGTCGAGGATCACAACGATTTGACACTGCTCAGAATTTGATAAAGGGTTTCGACTACCCTTGTAATGTTCAAGTTATTGGCCCCTGTGATCGGCAACCACTGAAGTGATACTCAGGAGTATTGGGTATGTCATAGTGCACAACAAGGCTGGTCTTCGGACTTTAAGTTCTCGGCTAATCCCCACTTCTTATCTGGGTATTTGGAATGGGAAAAATACTCCATGGGTCATAAGCATGAAAAGTTGAAGTCTGAACGAATCTACGACGCGGTTTACTTCTCCCTCTTTCATTATCCCTCGCCTGTTGACTATTTGAAGGCTTTCCTGGAGAATTTCAGCACCCACACTAACACCGCTTTTTCGACCATGTGTGAATTCGAGATTACCTTGCTACATGTTAGGGATCGCTTCGGGCTACCCATTATAGGGGAAATCTATGACGAATGTAATCCGCCGGAGGAGTTGTTATTTCTAAGGAACGAATGGTACCGGCATTACGTTCATTCGTCTTGTGTGGACTTGTACAACGCTTGCTACACCCTCTCCTGCACCGAGACACAACCACCGCCCAAGGCCGTAAGTTTTGAGGATTGGATTAACTACTTTTTGAATTTGAAGGAAAGTCAGAAGTACGAGAATTTCTTGAACATCCCTTTCCTAAGGATGACTCCAAAGTTTCCTCTCCACAACAATAACAACTGAGCCTTTTATCCCAAGCATAAGGGGTAGGCTCTCCCCAGGGTCAAAAGAAAAAGCAGGTTCGCAAACCAAAAGGATGGGCAAAGGGCAAAAAGGCATCCTCGTTAACAGACCGTGAACACAACATGAGGAAGCGGGAGAAAGGACGCATTCTTTACGATTGCGAGATGAGCATACCATTAGGGCATATGCTTTCTTCCAAACGCTATTTATTAAGTTTAGCTGTCGATCAAGACACCATTTTAAGCGCATTCACCACATTGTGGATTTTCCACTTTGTTGTTCCTTCAAAACCTAAGAGGGTGATGCAACCAGAAGTATTTTGGATGGCGTCGAATATGACTCAAGGAGTTAAGCATGCCATCGGACTGCATGTGTATGCCCACATCCATCATAGAATATGCATTTTCCTAGGAGCCAACTCGCTTGGATCAGTGTCGGTTGTAGCTCCTATGCATTACATATATGCCTTTTAGGGGACTCAGACCGAAACAAGTATACAACCATCGCTCCTCCTGCACACTTCTGGGTGCATCCGTGGCCTTCCATGCTCACCGTGGCTTCAGCAACGCCGCACAAGGGGCCCGATGCTCTTGAATGGGGCGCCCTTCCAAAAATGCTATTAAGGTCCTAAAGGATGAGGCCGTACTTCGAATAGAAGCCCTTTGGAATCCTGATGCATTAAGGGATTCTCCGTATGCTATCTTTATTTTGTGTTTTTTCTTTGAATGTTGAAACTTCAATAGCAATTTTGGTATTGTTTATTTATTCATCTGTATGTAACCCTGAATAAACAAATAAAGTGATCATTTCTTTCATTTGTTCTTTGTATATATTTTCTATGTTTGAATAACTTTGATCTAACATCACTCAAACATAAAAATTAACTTTAGAATCAATTCAAACTTAAGTCGTGAAACTTCAGTTTAAAGTCATTGCGGACATAATTTTAGAAATTTAAAAAACTTTAGTTTAAAGTCATTGCAGACACAACTTAGAAACTTGAGAACTTTTAGTTTAAAATCATTTCGGCGTGAGCTTGAAAACTTGAGAAACTTTAGTTTAGAGTCATTCCGGACGTAACTTAGAAACTTGAGAAACTTGAGTTTAAAGTCATTTCGGACATTAGTTGAAAATTTAAGAAATTTTAGTTTAAAGTCATTTCGAACGTGGGGTTGAAAACTTGAGAAACTTTAGTTTAGAGTCATTCCGGACGTACCTTAGAAACTTGAGAAACTTTAGTTTAAAGTCATTTCGGACGTTAGTTGAAAATTTGAGAATCTTTAGTTTAAAGTCATTTCGGACGTGAACTGAAAATTTGATTAAAACGGGACCAAATTTGGAGTTCCTTACTTACAAGTAAGCTCGATTATATATATATATATATATATATATATATATATATATCATTGCGGGACCTTATAAAATAAAATTTTGATAAGTATCCTAATGGGTCGTACTCATCTTTCCATTTTGGTAGCGTCTTTTCTGACTTTCCCGTAATGTGGATATTCAAACCGCGAGACCTAAACATAAACATTTTGGTGAGTATCTTTAGTTTAACGTCATTTCGGACGTGAGCTGAAAATTTGATTAAAACGGGGCCAAATTCGCAGTTCCTTATTTACAAGTAAGCTCGATTAAATTGACATATCCATACATGTTTATATATACTTAGATATCATTGCTGATATCATTGCAGGACCTTATGAAATAAAATTTTGATTAGTATCCTAGTGGGTCATACTCATCTTTCCATTTTGATAGCGCTTTTTTTGACTTTTCCGTAATGTGGATATTCAAATCGCGAGACCTAAAGAAAACATTTTTGTGAGTATCCTTTTAGGATGTACTCGGTTTATCTTTGGTGTTGCCTTTTCGTGGCTTTGCACGGCGCCCGGAGATAAATCATGTGGTCACCCCTATTGAGCATGCCCGGCCTATCTCGAGTCCGATCCAGATCCAAGAGATATGTGGGGATTTGTTTGGTTTCGGACATGTCCATGTTTGATATATCAAAGGAGGGCCTACTGCATAGTATTTTACTAACAAGAATACTCAATTTTAATTGGTCCATCTGCATGCAAGGTTCTAAATATCGGATATCGGATACGTATCGGACATGTGTTTTCAATATCAGATAGCGGAAATTGGACGATATCGCGGCGATACAAGTTCATATCGGTGGTCATATCGGATATCGATATCGGACATATCAGACGCAATATCAAGCATATCGGACGTCAATATTAGGCATATATCACTTGTAAACATTAAAAATCTTGTCTTGTAAACATGAAATGTGTAAATTGTAAACATATTGTAATCTATTGTATTTTCATATGATATAATTTGATGGAAGTTATACATGAAATTCAACAAGGTTCATATTGTAATATATTATATTTTCATATTTCATATTGTAATACATGAAATTAGTAATGAAATCTTACGGTGTTTTACCTGCAGCTATTTTACCTGTAAACTCGATAGAAGTTATTGTTGTTGATGTCATTACTGCTTATGTTGCGGCCTTGCGAGTGTAGTGCCGCTGCTTCTTGCTTCTTCTTGTTGCCGCCGCCTCCTCCTAACGTACTGCAAACGGAAATAATTATACGTTAAAACATACAAAGAAAGAGAGGCATCTAATTGAATGATTTTTTAAGCTTGTCCCATTTTCAATATACATCTCTCACAACTTTTACAATTCATGTGGCACAACTTTTGATTTCACACAATTATTGGTGATCGAGGACAATTTTGCAAAAATAAAAGGAGATGATGCAATTTCGAGAGAGATTGTGATCAAGCTTCAGCATCAACAAACTTTACCAAATTATGACAATAAAAGAAAGAAAATGACTCACCCAAGGTTCAACACCTCAAGTAACAAAGATCAAAACCTATAAAAACTAGTAAAAAATGCAACCATAATGTTGGTTATATGTATGTCCTAGAGACCATTATTGTACATGATTGTATATTATAGTGGATACTTGGACATACATAGAGAGGACTTTCTTGCTCGATATGGTAGTATACTATCTGGTTGCTCTTTATCTTAACATGTACACTTGTATTATTATACTGTCTCTCCGTTACATGTTGATAAAGCCTTTAAGATGTGTGCTTGACTACCAGGACTATGATGCAGATCATACTAGTGGGGCCAGGATAGTCCACAAGTTCATCCTTTAATTGTTCCTAGTCGAGAGAGTATCGAGACATGGCATCGATATTCCAGAGTAGACTAGTGTACGTTTCTTGACCCTGCATGTGGTGATGGTTGATCCCACAACCATTGGTGTTTGACATCAAAAATTGTACACATGTGCTCATTGGAGAATGGGTACACCGAACAGGACTCGCCGAGAACTCCTAGATGGTATTATACCTATCGTCAGATAACAGTTCTCTGGTGACACTGATACAGGTTAGTCTGTAGACCCGAGATCGTCATAGAGTCTTGTGTGATTCCCACCGTACTTTAATTTCCTCCCTGCCATACTCATGAGAGCGTGCAAACAGGTGGATTTTGGATACAGTCCCGAGTCACATGGAGGCAATGAGCGATAGAAAGGGTTTCGTCTCTCCCGGCATTGGGGGTTGGTGTTGCGCTATGCTCGATTGGCTATATCAGAAAGTCCCTGGCCATGGCTGATGCTGAGATTTACTGATAAGTGTTATCAGTAGTTTCTCGACCCGTTATGAGCCCCACATCGGTATGGCTTATCAAGTTATTGGGTCTGACGTTTACTACCCCCAGACTCGAATGCGACATATCAGACGAAGAGACCAGACTGTACAGTAGTGTTGCTTACTGGATTCACGGAAGTATAGACAAGCTTGCTTGTTGATCTTCTGATCGTTCAATACCTGAGTAGCCGTTACGTCCAGCTAGTACTGCTGACGGCTTTTGATAACTGATATGATCATTACCTACTGCTGGCGTATTGACGAGTCTTTAGAGTACTACATAGAGGTTTCATGGCTCAAGCGAAACGAAGTAGGGCACATATGTGATGTGCGAGAATGAGATTAATACGTGTATGTGATACCGTATTCTAATCTCGCGATAAATGATATTAGTCGGTTATATGTGATATAGCCGGATTATTAAATCAAGTGATAATTTGATAATTTAATATGTAATTATATATTTGATATATTAATATATATTAACAAATATTACCTCACTTAAGAATTTCTTTTCTACTAATACATTTAAATATATAAGTGATATATATTAATGTATTTAATTTTTGTCATGATTGATGATACATTGGACATGGGTGTATGAGACTCATACCGAACTAAAGATAATTTGGGGATTTAACTATTAAGGGATAAATCAAAATTAGGTGGAAATTACCATGGTTTAGGATGCTTGTGGAAGCATATAGAAACCTTGACTTAGTCCACTAATTTTGTTTTACTCTAGATATTTATTAACCCAACCATTATCTTTAGCCATAGTTAAGTCTCTACAAATATCATTTGTGATATTTTCTCACCCATGGTTGAAAGGGTTCACACTTGATCATCTTCTTCATCTCCTTCTTTGCTCTCTAACTTTTGAGTGAGGTGAAAAAGAAAGAGAAACATTCTAAAGTGGGCAAAATTCCTACTTCATCAATCTATACCAAACTAGCCATTTAGTATAGGTTATTTACTTCACTAATTCCTCAATTAGGAAAGAGGTAGCTTGAGTTAGAGATTCTTCGACGTAAATCATCTTCGGCCTTGAAGATCCTTAAGCGAGCTCGTTCCTTCCGCCTAGTGGAGCCTAAGAAGAGTTCGAGGACCACTACTTGGAGCTAAGGGACTACTACACGAAGCTTTAGAAGTGAAGGACCGGTCTATAAAAGTTGTATTCCTTGTTCACTTAGTGCAAAGTTTGTTTACATGCTTTATAAAACCCTAATTCTCTAGTTCGATTCTTGGATGGTGTTGCTTAGCACTCTAGATTTTTTTAAATTGCATACTTGATGCTTGCTAAAACCTAATGGTCGTGCTAAGAAACCCCAACAGTGGTATCAGAGCCAAGCTAGAGCATTAGGAGTTGTCTAGGCGAAGTTAAAGTGTTCGATCGACTTTTCGAAACCCTAAATTCCCACTCTATGGAAATTTTTACAAAAGTTGGAATTTTTGAATTTAAAAATATGCAGAAAATTGTGCAAGGTTTTATATGGATCCCCAAGAAGAACAAGCGCACAACTCGATCAAACGGCCGCGCAACCGCGGCCAAACCATGGGTTTAGCCGCGGTTCCGCGGCGCCGTTAGTGAGACAGGGACCATGCCTTCTTGTGCAGATCCGTAGGTACTTGTGGCACATTCTGGGTATTTTTAAGTGTGACTCAAGTGTTGAGGTCTCTTGGAATTTTAGGTGTTTGATAAATCGATCGAAATGTTTGACATCGTCTAGATATCTGTGATTTGTGATACAATATTTGGAATCCACAATAATTAGTTTTATGAAAACTAATTAGTGTTTTGTAAATCTAGCAATCTAGTCTCTTTTGATCGGTTGTCACGGGTTTTTTATTCAGATCAAAACTCCGTCGTAATCTCGTATAGTACGCGAACACTCGCCGGGTAACACTACTCGATAGCCACGCCCCATAGCCCCGACCAAGTGACTGTAGGAGAACCCCGTAGCCAAAAGTATCCGTTCGGGTGCTCACGGCCACAGTGTTCCTCTTAAGTGCACTTCGTCGACGGCATCGGAAGTGCGGCTTGTTGGGGTCAAAATTTGCACCCCGGTTGACCAAGTCAAAGTCACGGTCAACCCCAAGCCAGGTGGGCCCAAACCCAGGTCAAGCGGGCCCATGCCCAAGTTGAGCCCGCGGCCGGCCAGCCTCCACATGCCAACATAAAAATCATGTAATAAATAATTTTAATGTAGTTTTTTATGCATGAATGGGCATAAAGCCAAATTTTTGTAAAGTTCATAGCTTATGTGCAAAAAGAAATGACACATGAGCCATGGGATGAGCAAAATGCCATTTTGTAAAGCCAAAGGGGCTATATGTAAATATGTAAGCCTATATAAGGCAACATGATGACGAATAATATACACTTTTCATTCCCTCAAAAATCTAGGGTTCTTTGTGCCTCCTCCTTCCTCAAGGTTCTAAACCTTCTTCCCCTTTTCTCAATTAAATCAAGAGTTTTACTTTCCCTTTCCCAAAACTAAATAGTTTTTCATCACAAAACCCACAAAGGGGAGCTCAGATCTTCCATTAGATCTCAAAATGGGAGATTTTTAAATCTCACCCCCTTTCTCCAAGATCCGGCCGACCGACAGGAAGAAGAAGAAGACTCATCTCCAGAAATCCCATCTTGGGAAGATCCAGAGCCAGAGGGGTCATTTCTAGATATTTTTAGGAGTCTAACTCCATTCAAGATCCATTGGAGTTTAACTCCCTAAATTAATCTCTGTTAGGAGTTCAACTCCATAAGTCAAATCGGGAGCACAGCTCCTAGTGCAGGGACCAAGTCCCTTTTGCTGCTGGGCGCTGGCGCTCTAGCGCGCAGCGCCCCCGTGCCAGGCACGTGGGGCGCTGGCACCTTTTCCCACGCATTCTTTGGATGCCCTTTTTCCTTTTATATACATATATATATATACACACACACAGACACATACTCTACAACACTGTTCCGGTTAGAAAAAATTTCTAACGGGGCGCTGCCCCGCACCCCGCAAGGGGCTGCTAACCCCCTTGACCCCCAGCCTGCTATCCGAATAGCGGGGCCCCCGATATATCCAAAACCCCTTCAAAACACAACGCTGCACATTGAGTTCGCATGACCAGTTTAACCCATTAATCGGAGATTCTCTCGCTCCATAGACGAGGGGTAATTAAGGGCAGCTTAGTCCACGGCTGCCGGAGATTCGGATCTCCACAATCAATAAACCACAGCCTACCCTAGGCAGGGGGAATCTGTACTGTGCCTGACCAGCGCGCGCGTATTCCCATCTCAATGGGGTGACGAAAAACACCATACAGATTATGGCACGTCCGGTAGGACATAATCTCTCCTCCCATATTTCGGGTTAAATATTCATGCGAACTCAATCAATATACATTGATTGCATGTACTGAAATCATGCTTCTATGTGCAGAGGGTTGACGACTTTCGACTGCAATCTTCGAACGCAGGTCGGTATTTGAACGACTTTCCTTGGCCCCAGCTGGGGGCAAGGCCATCAACACCGACAAAGTAATAGGCCATCTCGGGCAAGCTCCAGCGGTGCCCCTGACAACTGCTCAATCGGGTATCTTCTCTAAGCTCCCCGTCAGATGACCTCTAAGTCGTTAAACTGGAAACAGATGACCTCCACGTCGTTAAACTGGAAACATATGACCACTAAGTTGTTAAACTGGAAACAGTCGACCACCACGTCATTAAACTGGGAATAATCGACCTCTAAGTCGTTAAACTGGGGATGTAAAAATGTGTAAATAAAACAAAAAATATTTAATATATATATATATAAAGCAGAAATGATGAGACAACTCGCAATAAAAATCAGCGAGTAAAAATAAAAATGAAAATAAAGCCGAAATGATGGGGCAACTCGCAATAAAAATCAGCGAGTAAAAATAAAAATGAAAATAAAACCGAAATGATGGAGCAACCGCGAATGAAAAGCCTAAATGATAAAGCAATCGCGACCTTCGTGATAAAAAAAAGCTGAAATGATAGAGCAATCGCGGTATAAAAAAACGGCGGATGATGAGTCGCTCCTGGTACCATATTCCAGTGCAGTGATGCAGACGCCAACCAAAATTTCAAATCTTTGAATGTCCCAATGGCGAATGATGAGTCGCTCCTCGTACCATATTCCAGTGCAGCAATGCAGACACCAACCAAATTCCAAACTCAAATCCTAAATGGCGAATGATGAGTTGCTCCTGGTACCATATTCCAGTGCAGCGATACAGACGCCAACCAAATTCCAAACTCAAATCCCAAGTGGCGAATGATGAGTCGCTCATGATACCATATTCCAGTGCAGCGATGCAGACGCCAACCAAATTCCAAACCCCATGCCCCAAGTGGCGAATGATGAGTCGCTCCTGATACCATATTCCAGTGCAGCGATGCAGACGCCAACCAAATTCCAAATTCCATACCCCAATTGCGAATGATGAGTCGCTCCTAGTACCATATTCCAGTGCAGCGATGCAAACGCCAACAAAGTCCCGAAATTTTTCCGGCCCTACGGTCTGGATCATACATCCTGCAAAACCGTATACAATCCACGGGCGTAAAACGATCCCAATCTCTCCCAGGTCCTATCGGCGAGACCATATTCAAAGTCCCACCGGCGGTGAAGATCCAAAAAAAAAGGTATGTCCACAAGCAAAATGGGCACGGATGAAAACCCGAAAGGGCTCCGTGAGTAAAAACAGCAGGACTGCCGGCAAGTTAGTAAAAACCCGAAAGGGCGCAAACTCGTGAAAAAGAGATGATATGCACTCGCAAAGTCCTCTCGACTGTGAGGAAAAAATTCCCGCGTGAGATCCTTACGACTCACGAAGGAAAAACACGCTTGAGAGTCTCCACGACTCCTAAGGAGAAAATACACCTACGGGATCCTTTCAACTCGTAAAGAGAAAATGCTTTTATGGGACCCTTACGGCTCATAAAATTGAAAAGCCTTAGGTAATAGGGATCTAAACCTATCTCCTAAGCCACCAATTCCCAAATCCTCCTGGGGAAAATGATGAGTTGCTCTTGGTATTATTCCAGTGCAGCAATGCAGATGCCGATCAAAACCAAAATCCTTAAATTCTCTCATGGCAAATGATGATTCGCTCCTGGTACCATATTCCAACGTAACGATACTGATGTCAACCTAAATAAAATCAAACCAACAACCTCTGCGGCGGAATCATGCTTCGTCTCAGAGTGTACCCAGTGTCAAAATCATGCTTCGCCTCGGAGTATACACCTTCCCTATCGGAATTATGCTTCGCCTAGAAATCGGTCTCTACATCAAAACCAATGACACTCTGTACCGGGAAAACGTCGACCACAAACACTCCGTGCCAGCGACAAGTCAACCAGCGACCTCCTCGTCGGAATTATGCTTCGACTCGGAATCAAGTCAACCAGCAACTTCCTCGTCGGAATTATGCTTCGACTTGGGACAAGTCAACCAGCGACCTCGTCGGAATTATGCTCCGCCCCGAAATCAAGTCAACCAGCGACCTCCTCGTCGGAATTATGCTCCGCCCCGGAATCAAGTCAACCAGCGACCTCCTCGTCGGAATTATGCTCAGTCCCGAAATCAAGTCGACCAGCGACCTCCTCATCGGAATTATGCTCCGTCCTGGAATCAAGTCGACCAGCGACCTCCTTGTCGGAATTATGCTCCGTCCTGAAAACAAGTCAACCAACGACCTCCTCGTCAGAATTATGCCTCGTCCTGGAATCAAGTCAACCAGCGACCTCGTCGGAGTTATGCTCCGCCCTGGAATCAAGTCAACCAGCGACCTCCTCGTCGAAATTAAGCTCCGCCTCGGAATCAAGTCGACCAACAAGCTCTGTGCCGGAATCATGCTTCGTCTAAGAGTATACCCCGCGTCGAAATCAAGCTTCACCTCGGTGTATCTGCCTTCCCTGTCAGAATTATGCTTCGGCTCGAAATCAACCAACGACCTCCTCGTCGGAATTAAGCTCCGTCTCGGAATCAAGTCGACCAACAAGCTCTGCGCCGGAATAATGCTTCGTCTCAGAGTGTACCCCGTGTCGAAATCATGCTTCGCCTCGGCGTATCTGCCTTCCCTATCTAAATTATGCTTCGTCTCGGAATCAAGTCAGCCAACAAGCTGTGCGCCGGAATCATGCTTCGTCTCAGAGTGTACCCCGCGTCGAAATCAAGCTTCGCCTCGAAGTATCTGTCTTCCCTGTCGGAATTATGTTTCTCCTGGGAATCAACCTCTGCATCAAAATTATGCGTCGGTCAGAATGTCTGCCGGTCTTCGGAATTGTCACGCCCCGCTTCCCCGAGTACGCTAAGATGGGCACGTGACATAGCCAACCATGCTACCTGTGGATAGGGAATATCCTTCCACAGTCACATTACGGTTGTAGAGATATCAAGAATAATAATAAACTATCTAACACATGTCCATAAGCCAAAATAAAATGAGTCGTTAATAAAATAATGCGGAAGCAAAAGATCCAATACAAGAATAAACTGGAATGTACGTCCCATAATGCGGGCTCACATCAGAAATGAAAATACTGAAAAATAAAAGAACTAACTACTAACGAGTCATCACTGCTCAGCCTGCTGACTGAAGTACTCCTGCCCGGACTGCTCCTTAATTTCTTTACCTCCACCAATCTGCTCCTTCGTTTGATTGTCCTGGATCACAAAATTATTAGAAGAGAAAGTTATTGAACAGTTGAAATCATTAGTAAGACGACGAACAGATAAATATTTGTACGAAGTGAAGGAACAACGAGAACATTTTTAAGTGGTAATGAAGATGTCACATCAATATTGATACAGCCATGAACAGGAAGGACATCCTCATTGGCAGTGGAAACGAATTTATGCGAAGTGGAAAACATAGAAATAGAAGCAGTATGAGTCATGGGGTCGGAAGTCCCGGAGTCAAGAACCTAGGGGTTTGACCGAGATATTAGATGTGGTTAAATTGGTAGTAGAGACATGAGAGAAAATACGTTGTAGGCGTTGTAAGTTTTCAGGAGAGATCTGCGAGGACAATGATACTGGTAGTTAGGTAACTGTGGATAGAGGAGCCATACTCTGTCGGGCAGTAGAAGTCTGATCCAGATAGCCATGTGTCTCTCAGCAGAATTGTTCAGTATGGTTGGTATGACCGCAATGAGAGCAAGAAAAGGAACTACGACCGCGACCCCGTCCCCCACGACCACGAGTACTAATAGGAGCACAGCCACGACCAGGACGAAAACCTCGGCCACGGCCCAAAGCAACAAGGGCAGAAGATGGAGCATTTACTGTAGAAACACCTGGTGGAGGGACACGATAGGTAGCAGCGAGAATACTATTCAGGGTAACGACTGGATCGGAAAATATGGATTGAAACATGTTCCATTCGTCTAGAACCCCCGGAACAGGGCCCCAAAGTTAAAAGAGATGAGAAAGAGATATTTTATTATGTGATTAAAGAACTCTTTATATAAAAATTACAATTACTTGATGCCCAAGTATTATGGTACGATGTACCCTAATAATAACATAGTCTAAATTATTCCAATAATAACCTTTAGGCATCGCAGCACTAGGACTAGTTCGCCTTGAGTGAAAGCCTTAGATCTGACCAATTTGTTGTAAGCATGCGTCTATCGATCTCGATATTGCTTCAAGTTTTGTTGAGCTTTCAGTCATGTGTTGTCTAAGGTTTCAAGTTCTTCGAGCCTTAGCACCGCGTCTTCTTCGGTAGTTAATCCTTCATCCATTGCAACCCGGAGAGATAGTATTTGGATTCCAAGTGGAAGGATAACTTCTGTTCTAAACACCAATTGATATAGGGTCGCTTTTGTAGGTGTTTTGTGTTAGAATCTAAAATATATTCTCTCAACACTCATTATAACTTCGTAGTTTTGGTACAGTAAAAGGAATATTTCATATTATATCGGAGCAACCTAAGTTTGATTCCTACCGGACGCGTATTAAATGCAGATTTATTAAATTAGAAATATTGCTACGCAAAAGCCCAGGTTTCGACCTAAGGGGTCTTCGATCTGTGGGAACGTTTTAGAATATAAAATATACTCTCAACCCTTATCATAACTTCAGAGTTTAGATGCAGTGGAAGGGACATTTCATATTTTGTATGTAGTTCGGTACGTCCACAAAGTCTTAGTCATCTTGGAATGCCAATCCCTTTTGTTTTTAAGGATTATCTTTTTGAGTAGTTTAATCAATGTTAAACACTTCGGCTAAACCATTTGCTCTTGGATTATAGATAGAAAGAGTACCGCCGGTCAATTTTGTGAGTTCTGGCGAACTTGGATATATTGTTACTTTTACAGGCGGGTCCATTAACAGACAAAATACGCCTTGGGCATCCAAACCTGTCGCGCCCCGCTTCCTGAAAGAGCGGTAACGGCACATGACGGTGCCCGCGAAGTATTTATTCCAAGAAGGATATTTCTCAAAACAAATACGTTAAACGTATTGCAAGTAATAAAAAGATAACAAGAAAACACAACTGAAAGAAAATCCAACTACGATATATTTCCATTCCAAATTTCACATAGTTTCAAACTGATACAAGATCTTAAAAAAATACAAACAAAGAATCCTTGAACAAGAGGCATACACTAAATAAAAGATGGACTAAAACTAAAGATCTGCTTATGATATGATTCGGTTGTAATCCTCTTCAGTCAGTTCCACCTCCTCTGACCCTAAACCACCTGACGAACATTTCAAGAAAGAAAGAAATAGGGCGGAATGTCCATCAAGGAACTTGTGCTCGGTAAGTCCCCAAGAAAGGTGAGATTATAACATGTGTGTAATGACAAGTTATATAGGTGAAAATGGAAATCATAAAGTAGTGAACGAGTGTAATATGGTAATTAAACATGACAATTAATATAAGCATGACAATTCTATGTAGTATGGTGGTTCTATATAACATGATTGTATGGTGTAGGTAATGTATTGGTTAACTTATGCTTATAACAAGTAAAAATGTTGAACATGTAATGAACGGTAATGTGTCCTAAAAGGTCTCTATAAGGATAATCTAACTAACGTCGGTTCAAGTATGAATGTCTACCTATCTCAAGAACGTTCTCGAACTCAAGAATAAAGCCCCTGAAGCAAAGGAATCACGAGCCCGAATCAAGTGTTAGTTTCAGGACTTCAACCGTCGTTGAAGTATTCCAAACCCAAGAGTAGGGGCCCAGAAGCTTGGAAACATGGGCCATCGTGATTGTATATTAAGTCAGTAGACATGAATTCATGAACTAGGGGTTCCTGAGCTTCCGTTGGATTCACACTTAAACTACTCCAACACCCCGTGTATATTATTCTCTAATTAATGTCATAAGCCATGATCGAATTCATGAGTACAAAAAGAATGTATAAGGTCAAGTTTTAAAGATTGAGTCATGTCAAGATCAAGTATTCATGTGAAGTTGTATTCATGGTTCGAGTCCAGCATGCAATGGTTTAGCACAAGTCATGTAGAGTATCATGTGTTGAGTAATGTTTGAGTCGATATTCATGCAATTTGATTTCCATGAAGATATGAATTATATAGAGAGAGATAGGTAAGTGATAACACTCATTATCTCCGGTTTTCCGAGAATCAAAAAAGAAGATACCACTTAAACCCTTCTGTTACCTAATTACTTGAAAATTACTTGTCTTAGAAATTCAAGGGTTTTATGTGAAAATACGACAATTGAAAACTTCATGGTATTTATGTAAAAATAGTCCATTGAAGGATCGAGAGGGTTTTATGTAAAATAAACTATTTTAAAATCTCAAGGATGTTTTGATAAAACTATATTATTTAAAATGTCGAGGGTGTTTTGATTAAAATATACTTTTGAAAAGTTAGGGTATTATAGTGAAAATTCTACTTTTGGAAATTGATGGCATTTTAGTAAAATCTAACCTTTTAAGAGTTCAGAGTATTTTCTTGCAAAATCTAATTTGAAACCTTTGTTTTCTTTTAAATTAAATACAAATGATAAAATAATGGGTACTAACCCAATTAATTTGATTCGTCATCTTTTCTTTTCTTTTCTTTTAATTTTATAAAAATTGTTTTAAAGTTCGCTTTTTCTTTCCTTTCAAAACCGCGTTCTGTGAGGAGCTCTGCATTTTACTCTACTAACCCAATTTTACTCTACTAGACCTCCAAAATGTGTTTTAAACAGCATCATCCACAACTGGATTCCCCTAAAGAGGGTTGTAGAGGCAAAATATGCAAAGGAAAAGATAACAGGTAATCTTTAGAAATTGTTATAAAATTTTAGTGGATTTAGGATTCGAAAGAAAGTGGGGGTAGGTCGTTACCACGTGCGTTATCTACGAACAATAATCAACAAACCATATGCAATGCTTGATGAATTTCATTTATAGAAATATATTCATTGAGTTTATACACTTTCATTCATATGATGAGACATGATATTAGCGTTTACTGTTGCAGTGTTGTATTATTTTGTAGTGTTGATATTGACATACAACACACAAATGTTAACATCTATAGTTTCATACACATTAAATTCATTATGATTTAGTATCAGTTTTGTATATTATGCATAACATGCCAGATTGTAAATCGTGTATGGCGGTCCAAGACGGTCGTGGGGTTTCATGGCGGATAGCGGACAACAGCCTTTATGACGGCGTTTATATATAAATGGCTCTACAAGTATTATGGAATGAAGTTCAATATAGAATTAGATTAAATAACATTTCACATATGTTTCCATACACATCAATGTTCAAAATAAAAGGAACAATCATCATCATTATCCAAAACCAAAAAGCAAAAGTGTTAACAATCAACCATAAATTTCATGCATTATAATTCAAAAAACTAAAATGAAATAAGTTTTCAATAAACAATAAGGTATCACAAAAACAAACTCGATCATCTCATTAACATCGGAGTTGGAGGTAGAATCATCACTTGCAGACGCCATGGCTCCCGCTATACTACAAATATTGCGGGTAGCGGGCACCATGGAGCCCGCTATATCCTAATCCGCTATAAAACCATACTGGTGTATCCCGTATAGCGCCGAAGGGTCTAAAACGCTATTGCGGCCGCTGTGACCGCAATTTAAAACATTGACAGCATGTCATAGTTATAGTAGTATATAGTTAGTATAATTGAGTACAATATCATGTTGTTATATTTTGTGTTTATGCTTGTCTTTTGTTTTGGCAGAAGATAAAGCAAGATAAAATCGTGACGCTTTAATTCTGCTTTAACACAAAAATCTACATATATAAATATTTTTCATTAGGGATTACAACAAGACAAGGCGGCAAATTCATGAAAGAGCAAGACAAGAGGAAGAGAGGGACGGAAGGGGGCTTACTCGCGTGAGACGACTGGAAACTCAATAGGGCATTTCATCGAACACCGTCTCGCACAAAATCGAAACATCGTCGGAACGGGAATCTGGAGGCATGGAAATGACTGTGGCGCTCACACGGACTCGGGCCTAGTCTTGGAGCCTCAATTTTCGGCCCTGAACGCATCGAAAAGATGATCGAAGGTAGAGGTTTGGTGGTGTTTGTTTTTGCATCAAAGTAGCCAACACACTTAATGTTCCCTTGTAGTATATAGATATATTTAGTGGCATACCCTATAGGAGATTGAGATATAGAGCACAGATTCAATGGGTTCTTGATGGCGACCGCGGTGGCAAGAAAGAGGCGACGATAGCGATTGGTGAAGACGAAGTGGACGGCTTGGGAGATTAGGTCATTGCGGCCACGCGATAGAAGGAGAAGACGGCTGTGACGCTAGGAGTTGACGTCGCAGATAAGATCAAGTCGGCGCGGTCAAATACGATGCGACGGCGAGGCGACAGTGACGAGGTTTTTCTTTCGAGATTCAATGGGGGAAAATGGGGACCACAAACTACAAGAAACCTGCCTAAAGAGGGGAATTAAGGAATTCTAGCGGTTTTTCTTTCGAGTTAGGTCTTCGTTTTTCTTCCCAAGTTCTTATACCTCATAACAAGATCTCTGCACTTGTTTAAAAAAAATTCAGAGATCAAAAAAAATTCGACAAAAACATGGTTTTCATGTTATCGAAAAACGGAATTTTTTTGTTTCGAAATGTAAATATCGTCTAAATCTAATTCCAGTGTTTGGGTGGCTCCGGTACCATGTAGGTAGACGCTCGTACTCGTACCGTAAACTACCGGCTATGCGGAATACAAAACGTAAATTTTCGAAACTTAAGCACGAAATACTACAACCTAGAATCGAATCCAAACACTAAAATAGAAACAAACTAGGAGTTAACTACTAGGTTTGTGATTACAACCTTTGTAGTCGTGTCTTTCGTCTTCTTTCCACTTCCTTAGCTCCTTAGGTCGTCGGGAACGAACTTGGGAGTCGGTCTTCCTTGCCGAAGATGATCCACCTCGAAGGAGCACAAGCTTAGGCTCTAGCTTCACAATAAAAACAAAGTGAAACAACTAGTGATCAAAACTTGCTAGGAATTGATCACTAGATGATATAGTGGCTAATCTCTAATTGTTCTCTCATAATCTTTTCTTCTTTCTCAACTTAGAAAATCCCAAGATAGGAAGAAGCGGCTTGAGTGAAAAACAAGCGTGGCAACAAAAAAAATAATCCTTCATCATCATTTTCTTTTCTTTTAAAAGAGGTGTGAAGTGGGTGGAATTGTGACTCACTAGTGTGAGTCACAAGTCCACACATTTCTCCTTTATTCAAGAAAGAATGAGAAGAAAAATATGAGCCATGACTCGTTGTACACATACATATATATTTGTATATATAAATATATACAGATACACTATCAAGACACGAATACCCGTATTCGTATCAAGACACAAATACCCATATTTATACAAATAATTCTGTCAAAATACGAATTCTGAAAAGAGAGATACTAAAAAGAGATATATAATACTAGCTCACATTTTATCCAAGTGTGATAATCTAGCTATATTTCAAACCAGCTGGTATTAACAAAATATCCGATTAAAAGCACGTGTACGAAAACACGTGTTTTAATCGAATCTGAGCACGTATCAAAACCGTACACTACATCGTTTCGCCCAAGTTGGGAAACCCTTTGTGTGGGACTCTGAAGACTCGATAATACGCTGGCAATTGATTTAACCACAAGTACGTCAGCGGCACTAGCTGTACGTAACGGCTATCCAGGAATTGAACGAAAGAAAGGCCGACAAACAAACTCGTCTGTATCCCTACTAAGCCTGAATGTAGCAGTTTTCGTACAATCTGATCTATTCATCTAAAAGTATTGCATATCGGGTCTAAGGGATGGATAAAGTCAGACCCCTAATAACGCGATTAGTCGTGTCGGTGTGAAGCCTATCACCCACTGAGAAACTACTGATCCAAATCAGTAATTCTCATCCGCATTGGCTAAGGATTTCTGGTGATGGCTACCCGTGCACAGCGCGACATCTACCCCAATACCGGGAGAGACGAATCCCTGACCATCTGCTCACTGCATCCATATAGCTCGGGACTGTACCCAACTAAAATATGTTTGCACGGCTCAGTAGAGCCATGGTAGAGTAATAATCAAAGTACAGTGGGAACTCACACAAGACAAATGACGATCTCAAGTCGACAGACTGACATGTACTAGTGTTACTGGAGAACTGCTACCTGACAATAAGTATAATACCATCTAGCATGTTCCCGGCATGTCCATCCAGTGTAACTCATAACCCATGAGCAGGTCCTGTATACTATCTTTGGTGACTAACTGACACTAATGGCTGTAAGACCAACCATCGCCGTTCGTCGGGGTCAAGAAACGTATACATTAATTTACTCTGAAATATCGATGTCCAGTCTCGATATTCCCACGATTAGGACATTTAAGGATTTGCTTATAGACTACTTAGTTCTCACAAGTGTGATCACCACAATAATCCTGATAGTCAAACAAAAATCCTATGGGCTCTATCAACATGTAATAGTGATCCGTAATACCACAAAATGCATGTACATGATATAAAGATGAACCAGATAGCATATTATCATCTCGAGTAAGACTGTTCTACCTGTATAGGCCCTTCAATCATCATAATCGCCTGCCTGCGAATACAATAATTGCCTTGAGGACACTGTAGCCAACAGTACTCGATGCATAAGGGCTACCTTTCCTCTGTCTCATCACCCTTCTCCCTTCGGGGAGTTATTAGAGGGGTATGTAAGTCACTCTGACAGTAGGTCAGCAAGCGAGGAATTAAGGAAATGTAGAAGAACGCGGCGCTAAGGCCTGCTTTCTGATGAGAAGAGTGCTTCCATTGGCTCCCTCCCTCTTTTTCCAAGAATGAACGAGACGCACGGAAAGAGCTTTCCATTTCCGTCAAATGCCCTCTCTACTCCGGGCCCTGACATCGCTTACAACTCACTAGTTATAGTGGCCACTATATTTGAATTAATTTTGCTTCAATTGATCAGCAATCAATTTCTAACGCGCAACTATATCTAAATTAGCAATTGCTGACGGCATGGTGCTTAAGGAGCAGGTGGAGATGCAGTAGCTGCTACTGCAGGCATCGTTGCTACCATAACTGTAGCTGGTGGCTTTGACACTGGAGACGCATGCTCCATTCTGCTCGACGCTGGTGTCGAATGGGGTTTCGCACTTTGAGTTAGATTAGGCAAAGGGATAGATGTCCCTGCCTTATCCACTGGCGGATTGAATCTTGGCGTTTCAGTGAAGCTAATTTGTGCAGCCATCAGCTGGATAGTTGTTAAATCAGCTATCTGGTTTTGCATTTCTTCGAAATCGCAGTCTTCATTTCCAGCCTGCTGCCCTGTAGGTGCTTGAGGAGCATTATAAGCCTCATCATTATCACCATTTGTTTCGAAGATTGGGCTGTTGATATTCTGAGGTAGGATTTCTGCTTCGTTATCATGAACAGCCTCCTCTTGAGGAGGTGCTTGATCGCCTCCTATTGACGCATTTTCATTTATTTGCAGAGGGCAGTTCCGAGTTGACCGTATCGGACTATCACCCTGACTCGTTTGAGACTCATCTTCATTTCTGTGCATGACCATTCGGCACGTGTGGATTATTGGCTGAGAAGAGGATGTATTTGGATATTTCTTGAACGTCTTCTGTAAACCGGGCGATCCCTAGAAACTTCAATTGGGATATGAATTTCACTCGAAAGCCGGTTTAGGATCTGCCCCTTCTTCCAGTAGGTCTCCGTTGGAACAGATCTTTGTATAGTTCTGGCCTCTTTATAAGCCTCATACACCCTTCGATTAGCATTCATCTTCTTCCTGGAGGAATGCCTGCTAACTGACCCCGCATTAGGACCATTATCTTGGAACCATGTTCGTCACCCTTGGTGTGGCGCGAATGGGTTTCTTACGGGAACAGAGGGACCTGATGGTAAATCGGGAAATGGCTACCGTCTTCACTTTGCGATCTCCTGGCAGCTCGACGTCTAGCATTTCGAGACGTCGCTTTCTTTTGGACTGAGGATGATGTTGCGAAACAGTCCTCGACAAAAGTGACGATGCCATCACTTCGATGGTCATACTTAAGAAAGTCTTTCAAATACGGACTTTCCTTTCATCTTTGCATCGAGAGCTGGCACCGTAATGGGTTGCCCCAGGTATATGGTAGTTGTATTGGTGATGACAACTTTCCCGTCTTAAACACGACGGGTGATTTTCTTTGATGTGGAAAGAGCATTCATCACAGGCTTGGCAGAGTCCGGTGCAATCTGGAGATTGATCCGACTCTGCACGGGTACCTGTACCGCATTGAAGTTAAGCTTGTCCAGCACAGGTGCTTTTCTTTGATAGGCTTGCAGCACCGGGAAGTCTTTAATAGTGCCGAAGGGGCACTCTTCTGGGTCATAGCCGCAAGCCCATTGGGATGCACAGGGGATTTGCCCCAGTAATCAGGAACATAGGTCATGTGATCCTGTCTGCAGCAGCCAGATCAATGGAGGAAGCGTTGTTGAAAGTCATAGATTATGGTTTGAGTAATCTTGTAAAGGAGACCATCGTGACATTAGAAATCTTAAGTCATAAAGTGGGCCCAAGACAAAATACATTAAGCACTCATGCTTAAAGAATGATTTCGGCTCGAAAGGTTTCATAATATCACAATAGTCGCATAATAGGAAACATAGACATGCTAAGTCACTTATTAGGCTCAGCACACTTTGTTAGTACATAGCCCTTCTAATTAGTATGAGATTCAGCGGACTTCTGTTAATGCATGCACATGTGATATTTAAAAGGAAATTATGTCAACTAGAAATTCTAAGACAGAATACAGTATCGATGTGATTTAAAACAACCTAGGGAGAAGTCGGTCCCCAACAGAATCGTCATTTTTGTTTACCCTCTCTAGAACCTTTTAACGCTTCATCGTTTGAGAAAAGGTCGAGTCTAAACAAAACAAAATCACATTTTTTTAAGTATGACCAGAAGGTCATGGGTTCATGACTTCTAATAAGCGCAAGCACTTACAGTTAATTTACACCCTATTGTCTCAGAAAGTATCTAAACAAGATATCTTGTTAGGTTGTTCTAAATCACATCATTTGAAGAAAAGATCACATAACAGCTATATATACTTACAGATAAAAGACATTATGAAAAAGAATCATCAAGAGATTTCATTATATTGATTTAAGTACAACTTTGATACGTATACATTCTTTACATCTCAAAATTCATACAAAGAGAATCAAAAGAATTACAAGTGTACTTTGAAAAGTGAAAGGATTTAATAAAATGGATACAATTTCAAAACCTAAGTGGGCACTTCCATTTGTGGGACTTAAACTTAGTCAAACCAAAGCAATTGCGGATACCTTCGTAGGGGACCCATAGCACATATTGCTTAAAGCATGGGCGGGTAACTCAAAGTTGGACCCAGACCCTAGTGAGACAGGAATCAGATACCTTTACAGGGTATCCGACCAAAACATGGTTGCGCGGGTATCTTTTGAGGAACCAAACTTGCAGGTATCTATTTAAGAGATACTCGATGAATGGGTACCTATTTTGAAAATACCCGTCGAGCGGGTATCTGATTTGGTAGATACCTGATATGTTGGTGGAGTCGGGTTCCTTAATGAAGATACCTGACATGTGGGCATCTCCTTTTAGAGACACTAGCTTTAAAGACATTTTTTTAAAGAGAAAATTGTTGAGTGGCAATTTTCTGTCTTTTAAGGAGGAAATGATACGCTATCTCATTTCACAAATATGATGAACATAATGATATGTTCGAAGTTAACATAAATATAGTGTTAACCCTATTTTCAAGACATTTGATAGAAAAACATGGTTTCCCCTAGCTTTTTATTTTTATGTGAAGAATAAGGGGTTATGGCCCACCTATGTTTTCTAATTTGTAGAGAACGGTGAGATTGCTCTCATGTTCTCTACTTGTCAAAGAAGCATGAATTTGATCATGTTCTTAAGTCCCTCAGGAAATACTTAATTTATGGGACTTGATAAGAATTCCAAGTACTCAACCCTAAAAGAAATATCCCAAATAGGGTTGTGCTCAAGTAAACAGAAGAGGAGATCATGAAGTCTTTGTCTAATTTCCACCTTTCTTCTTCTTCTTCCAAGCCGAGCATTAATTCTTCAAGTCTTGGTAATTCTATGTATAAGGAGAGGTTGATCCTGATTTCTGTCTTAAGGAAAGGTATTTATAACCTTTTCTTTACGTTTAGAGGGAAAGTGGGGTGAATATCCCCCACTAACACATTTAAAATGGGCAATATCCTAAAAAGTCCATAGGGGGAAATACTTTATTATGAGGAAAGGTATTTATACTTGTCAAAGAATCATGAAATTAATCATGTTCTTAAAAAGTCCATCGGGGGAAATACTTGATTATGAGGGGGAAATACAATTTCCTACACACCAATAACCTATTGCTGTCATGGTAACTTTCCCTAATGCCAAGAACTTAGTACCGCCTTCTTACAAATCAAGGTGGCAAGCAATTTTAAATTTTGTCTACAATGATTATTTTTATTGCCATGTCTGAGCTAATGACTACAGTTAAAGATTAATTTTGAAATAAAATAGAAATTTGTGCACCAAAACCAGAAAACAGAGAAGATACCTGCCCAAGTAAAACTGTAAAAGCACATGAGGAAGAAATCAGCTGGAAGATCCTCTTCGGTAGATGGAGAATTGGCCACACATTGTTCGCCCTTGAAATCATAAAGAGGAAGCTTGGAGACTGCATACAACAAAATCACAACTGTATTAACCTTAAAATTCATGAATTTAGGGGATACTCACAGGGAAGGTAGCAATCGCCAAGCCAATTGCGTCCATATCCAGCGGCCGAAGCATCCTCTTCTTGAAAATTAGAAATGAGAATGGCGACCCTCTTAATCGTCAACAACGTCTCTCTCATGATTGGAAAAAAAGCTAGGGTTTTGGGAAGTTGAAGTTAGAGGGGGTTAAATCAATCGCCGCCGCCGGCAAGGAAGAGGAGGTCGGAGGGGGCTGCCTTCGGCGGAGGGGAGGGCGCCGCGGCTGCCGTGAGTAGACGCCGTGGCAGCGACGAGAGTCGAGAGAGGTAGGACCCACCAGCACCCTGCCTCTTCGTCTTCGTGTAGTTGGCGAGGGTCTCCACTTGTTGCTGCTGAGACGATGGCGGTGGAGCCTCCGCCGAGCCTCGCCGACTTTTGATTTGAATCTCTCTATCTCTCTTTGTGATGAAGAGAAAGAGGAGAGGTTTTGTGTGAGCTTAAATACAGGAGGGGGAGAGAGAGCATGGGAAGGGTTCCCAGTTTAGGACATGGTCTATGTTAGGAAAGCTTACACTAAAATACCCTGGACTATCGTTCGATCGGGCCATGGTATTTTATTAGGAAGCTTGCACTAAAATCTATTATATATATATATATATATATATAACCAAATCTATTATATATATATATATATATATATAACCAAATCTCACGAACCACCGGAGTAAGTTTACTCCTGCAAATTCAAAAAATGTCAACACTTCACCAACTTTTTGACGCTTAGCATACACCATCTTCGTCTTCATCGTGCAAGATCAAGATGCACCAAATTTGATGACAATCCAACATCTTTTCACCGTTGATATAGTGAGTGCAAAATTAACGGTTTTTCTAATTGTATAACATATTTAGTATTTTTACATCATAAAATTAACGGTGAAAGGGTATTGGATTCGTATCAAAATTTGGTGAATCTACATCTTGCACAATGAAGATGAACGTCGTGGATGTCAGATCATCGAAAAAATTGGTGGAGTGTTAACTTTTTTTGATGCCATTGAAGGAAACTTCCTCCTGTGGCAGCTGAGATTCTGTTTTCTTTTATATATATATATGTATATAGAGAGAGAGAGAGAGAGAATAATGGAGGAAAGATGCCATAGGAGGGAATTTCCTCCTATGGCGTCGAAAAAGTACAACATCCATCGTTTTTTCCGACGATCGGCACTCATCATCTTCATCGTTATCATCTAAAATATGGGTACACTAAATTTCATGTGTATCTACAGCCTTTTCACCGTTGAATTAGTGGGTTCAAAATTAACGGTTTACCGACAATAGAACTTTTCACATTGCTAAATCAACGGTGAAAAAGTTGTAGAATCACATGAAATTTGTTGTATCCACATCTTAAATGATAACGATGAAGATGATGGAATCCAATCGTCAGAAAACACGATGGAGTTTGAAATTCCCTCCTATGGTCTCTTTCCTCCATTATATATATATATATATATATATATATATATATATATATATATATATATATATATATATATATATATATAGCGAGAGAGAATAACGGAGGAAAGAGACCTTAAGAGGTTTTTTAGTTAGATGGCGGCAAAAAGTAACGGAGGAAAGAGGCCTTAAGAGGTTTTTTCGTTAGATGGCGGCAAAAAGTACCATCCATCTTGATTTTCATCGTCTACTATGTCGATACACAAAATTTCATGTGATTCTAACACTTTTTCACCGTTGATTTAACAATGTAAAAAGTTCAATTGTCGGTAAACCATTAATTTTACACCAATTAAATCAACGGTGAAAAAGTGTTAGAATCAAATTAAATTTGGCGTTTCGACATATTAAACGATAAAGATCAAGATGGACGGCGCTGATCGTGTTGGGTTACGCAAGCGCCCCGGCCATCAATCCATGATCAAATACGGAACAAAAATTTATAAAACTTGCCGCTACCACAACCAATTACCCGGATCTACCCATAAGCCCTAGATAACAAAACATGCAAAGGAATTAGAATGGTTATACCGAATAGATCCGTGTCATTCGGTCTTCAACCATCATCCTAAGCTCCTAGGAGCTTTCTTGATCAAGCTTGATCTCCGGTCTCCCTACATCGAAGATGATCCACCCGAGAGTCTATGCAGCGAGCTCCAACCTTATATCAGAGGCAACTAGGGCACCTAGATCGCTATTCTAGATACCGTAGATGAAGTAGAGAGTGATGAAGGATTAATTTGTCTCAAGACATCCAATGATTCTCAACTCATGAGAGGGTTTGAGTGGAGCTAGAGAAAGAAGAAGATGCCATGAGAATGAGGTGTTGAGAGCAACTCAAGAGAGAGAAAAAGAAATAAACAATGGCTTATGTTTTTGTTTGTTGTGTGAGTGTGATAAGAAATAATGGAGCCATCACATAAATATCCATGTCTCCAAAACATCTTAGTCAACAAAAAAATCTCAAGTCAACATAATCTCACAACAAACAAAAACCCTAAGCATGCTAGAATAGTAACCATGGGTCACTAATTAGCCATACCACAAAAAATGCAATAAACACCTCATCCCACACCTCAATAACATTTTAATCCAAAAAGGTCTAAACCATGATGAGGTGTAATCTTCTAAAAGTAATCTTGTAATAAATTACAAGAATACCCCTCGACTGTATATACATACCGCATCCGTATTCTGAAGAATACGAATACAATTAGATGAAAATAATCAACAATATAATACTAGGATCCGGTTTAAACCAAAGCCCACTGGTATTATCCGTCTAAACATCATCCGTGCACAAGCACACGTATGTGATCGAACCCTGCCGTAAAACCATACGGCCTCTGCAACATTTCGCCCGAAGTAGGGAAAACCTCTGTGTGGAACTCTAAAAACTCGTCAATACGCTGGCAGTGGGTTTAACCACAAGCACGTCAGCGGCACTAGCTGTATGTAACGGCTACCCAGGTATTGAGCGAAAGGGAGGCCGACGAGCAAACTCATCCTGAAACCCCTCCTGATCCCGACAGTGACAATATCCGTACAGTCCGGTCCGTTCGTCTATGAGTATCGCATATCGAGTCTAGGGGTGGATAAAGTCAGACCCCTAATAACACGACATTTAGTGTCGGTATGAAGCCCGTCACTACCTGAGAAACTACTAATCCTAGATCAGTAATTCTCGACTGCCTTGGCCAAGGATTTCTGGTGATGGCCACCCATGCACAACCGCGACATCAACCCCCAATACCAGGAGAGACGAATCCCCCAACGATCCGCTCACTGTCTCCATGTGGCTCGGGACTGTACCCAACTAAAACCTGTTTGCACGACTCCTTTGAGCCGTGGTAGAGTAGTAATCAAAGCACGGTAGGAACTCACACGAGACAAATGACGATCTTAGGTCAATAGACTAACCTGTACACATGTCACCAGGGAACCGCTATCTAACAATAGGTATAATACCAAGTAGCATGTTCCCAGCGAGTCCGTCCGGTGTACTCATAACCCAATGAGCACTGTATACATCTTAGGTGAACCAACTGACACCAATGGCTTGTGAGACCGGCCACCGTCCCTCGTCAGGGTCTCGGTCAGTATACACTAGTCTACTCTCGGAGTATCGATGCCCAGTCTCGAAACTCTCACGATCAGGGACATTATAAGGATGTGCTTATAGACCACCCAGCTCTCACGTATATGATCGCCATCATACTGCTGGTAGTCAAGCAAGAATCCTATAGGCTCTATCAACGTGTAATAGTGATCTGTAATGTCACCTGAAGTATACACACGATGATAAAGACAAACCAGATAGCATACCATCATCTCGAATAAGACTGTTCTACCGGTATAGGTCCTCCCTCAATCATTGCAATCACGTGCCTGCGATCTAATAATTGACTTGAAGACACTATAGCCAACAATCTACTACTTGCACTTAAGGCTAATTATTGCGGTGTCGCATACTCACAGCCCGTGTGATACCGAACACCCAATTTCTCTACCAATCAGTTTCACAAAACTCGTTTGAAAAACTATTGCGTTCGAGAAATAGCCTCAGTGAGTGGATCCGCTCCAATGTTTCTTTCTATGTCTCTCTTTATCTCAAGTTCGCGGAGAAAGCCATCTCCCGAAATAAGCAATACCTGTCTTAGAATATGTCTGGATATCTGATGGGACCTAGTTCACAAATGAACTCCAAATCCAGCAAACTTCTTAGACTGTATCGTCCACTGAATTTAATCAGTATCCTGCATCATGCCTCCCTCAGTATCCGCTTGGACCACCTGTCCAAACTACTGTCCTACGTCAAGAGGGAAAACTATAACTCTGACAGTCACTCTGTCATCCAGGTCACCTTTGAAGCCTAGAATGATAACCGTCTCCCGAAAAAGGCTGCCGTTACCAAATCCCTAAAATATCCACTTATGTTCATAAACTACTTCCGAACGTTTCTCCAGGATTGGATTAATATAAACTTATTGCAGCTAGTGCAAAAACAACATCCGGTGTGGTACTTGACATCTCACGATTGACTCAATTGCCTTAGCAAGTGATATGCCAATCATGCACATCCCTATCCCCTTTAGTCTATAAGACACCTTTAGAGAGGGTGACTCCATCACCTGCAGGTACACCACCATGCTAGGAGTCGTCCATTCTAAAACACCTTTAGAATACTGTCTAAGTACCCAAATTGGAAAACTACCCAAATCTAGATTTAAAAACATAGATCCAGTAACCAGAATGCCTGATATTATATCCATATCCTATGTAGAGAAATAACCGTATGACAACCACAGTATAACCGATCGTAGTATAGGAATCTCACTTCCTATAAAGTGCATATCATCCAAATACCAGGACATCACACCCTACTACCTTCTTAACAGATCCATCTCCTATTCCGATGAAGTCAAAGCGTATGACTATCACATCAAAAATAGATGATCTATCTCCGCTATACTTGTTTTAGTCTATAAATAGACACAAGCTACTTGTCCACTATGCTTCCGTTGCTCCCACTGACTATAACAACCATCTGGCAGAGTCATATACACGTACACTTTTAAAGATAGTTTAGAACGATACTATACTCATCCTCCTGCCGGGTCTTATAGTCTAGAACAACAGTAATGGCAAGTCTGGGTAAACAAGAACCTCCATGTCACCGTTTCTGAGAAGACCGAAGTACCTCTCGGGTGTCTGAGGTTACCCACCATATCTACGGAGTGGCTAATGGAATGTCAAGCCCGATTGAATACTTAGGTTCTATTAAATTTTCAGTAATCGTATGTGGTTCTGGAATCACTTCCAGTTCTACCATACTCCTACTACTGTTTTCTGAAAAAGTCAATTTTGCTAAAACTGTGGCGAGTCAAGAACAATATCACTATTAATCTTCCAGATGGTAGAAAATTACCCCTCATCATAGTCCGGGATAACCTACAAACTGCTATTACTGAAACGTGTCTTGAGTATGTCCAGAGTCTGGTTTTAAGCATAAGCCGGACAACTCCATATACCTTAACATCGTTAAGATATGAACCATTCTATATAAAATATAGAAACAGAGACACTAATTTAATTGGAACCAGATTCAAATCATGCAGCTGTCTCCAGTGCATGTCAACTAAATGGAGAGAGGCCGATCAACATTACTCAACTAGAAGTGCATCCAGATATGAGTAACCAGAAAGAGAAGTAAGTTCTCAAAACCATTACTATCAACTGAATACCAAACACAAGTATCTACATTTTCGATCACCTTGAAGAATCCCGATACTTGCAACACATGGTTCTCTACTTTATTCATATATCTACAACTTCTCAAAATTTGGACCTTGTATTTCTATGAAATACTTGTCTAAAACTGGAGAAGTCACAAGTAAACAGAACATAGCACGAGCACCAACCCCTCTGTCATAATGGACACTGGACAACATACAGTACTTTGTATAAGTCTCCTGAATTCAATAACTCAAACCATGTGCGTCGTAGGTTGAAAACTGTACTATGGTTAAGAAGAATTACACCGTTGTTGAATGCTCCTTACCTAACAATCAACTGATATAGGTAAATATCATAGACATAATTTCAAAAGGTTATATCTCACTTTATAAAATAAATGTACAGATATATCAGTTTGAAACTGGTGCATAACTACGGATATTCAAAACCAAATATTTGTCGTCCGGCAAAAACCCAGGTGATTTCCTCAAATATCACCAATTACAACGAATTCCGATATAATGAGAATATAATCACCTAATTCCCAATATTTTACTTCCACTAATCATCTGTAATACCATACAGATGTGAGAATCAAACCTGGTAAATACATACCCTGGAGTAAGAATCTAATTGGGAAATCAGTTTTCAATTAATAACTCACAGTGAAACTGAAACATGAAAATGTTTCGAAGGGGTATCCGGGTATTCCTAGTAATGCCTCTTCCGCTATCCAGATTCATGACTGTAACCGTATATTTCATTGTCATCTCTCCAATCTCTTTATTTGTCTTTACTTATTACCTTCTGTACACCGTACTTAGGCTAAATGGTTTTCTTCCTTCCCTACCTTTTGGCACCAGCCTAAGGTTTGGAAGAAGATTATCCAATAAGCGTAATAGGTGTACCCTCCTAATCCTAGGAGCTCTCGTAACCTGAGAGAAGGTAAAGGGAAAAGACAACTGAATAATCCTTATTCAATTTCTCCTGAACCAGAATACATTCTCGAACTGGAACAAGTTCCTTCGAGTTCGTATGTAACTATACGATGGATTATCCAATAAATGTGGATCTTCGTAGTGATACGGGGTTTTCTGGAGAAATGCAAAGGTGAAGTAGGAGTGGCGATGATATACGCGGTTTGGTCGTGAATGTAGCAGTTACAATTTACTTTGCCTTCTTTCTAATCTCTTTATTTGTCTTCACTTATTACCTTCTGTACACCTCACTTAGGCTAATTGGTTTTTTTCCTTCCCCACCTTTCGGCACCTGCCTATGGTTTAGAAGAAAACTATCCAATAAGCGCAATAGATGTACCCTCCCCTAATCCTAGGAGCCCTCACAACCTGAGAGAAGGTAAAAGGAAAAGACAACTGAATAGTTTTATTCAATTTCTATAGAACTGGAAACCATTCTCGAATCTGAAATAAGTTTCTTCGAGTTCGTATGTAACTATACGATGGTCATATCCAATAAATATGGATCTTCGCAGTGATACGGAATGTTCCGGATAAATTCAAAGGGTAAAAGTAGGAGCGGCAATGATAAATGCGACTCTGACAATCCAAAAGCCAATGTGATTTAAGAAGGTTCGGTTAACTTGGTTCATGAGTTTTAGTCTAGGGTCGGGCCATGGTCGCTGCCAAAGAGAGAGAGAGAAAAGAAACACTCGGCGTGCACTCTAACGTAGATCAGAATGGTTAATCATTTTATCTAATCAGGATGTCTCCCACTGTATCCTTAAATTCTCCTCCAAACCCAAAAAAAGAATTAGTCGGGATCGTCTAAAATTACCCGAGGAGTAAACTAACTCATCAGTGGGAATCGGGATCCAACTATCATCGCATGATAACCTGATGGAATCCACTCAAATTATCACACTCCAGAAGGTATGCGCATGCCTGGCAAGTTTCCTGTATGTTTGAAACTCCCGATGTGATTTCTGCCCCATACTCTTATGATCTTGATGAATGCCAACATATCATAAGTCACATGTCAAGTTCTATCCGTCATTGTCCAGGTTAATTTGAACCCATCCGTACATACCCTTGACGAAGGCCAATATAGTAGTACGACTATCCCAATCCAACGCATCTATCTATGCAATAGAAAAGTAACAAATAGCCACCATACACTATGCCTTGACAAAGGCCAACAAACATAGCATGAATACTAAGTGCTATCCGTCTGAAATGACGAAGGGCTACGAATAGTTTTGTAACAACCTAGTTCATTTATATCAAATTCCAGTTCTCGTATTTTCTTATTTGCGGTATTTTTCCTGATTTATCGTGTTTTGAGTGCGAATAGTATTTTACATTTTACATTGCATTCGATCCGACCCGGGCGCGTTTTGGAATATTTTGTATGTCGCCAAAATTCAAATTTTATTAAATTTAATATCTTTATTTTTCCTTTAAAATCAACGTTTAAATTTACATAACAAACTAAAATCTTTTTTTAATTTAAAAATCTTAAATCCTAACTCCTAAATCTAACAGCACTTCACACACACTCTCTCTAAACCCCGGCCCTACCTTTCTCTCTCCCTCTCTCAGCCTCTCTCTTTCTCTCTTCCCTTCTCTCTCTCCCCCTCATAATCTTTCTCTCTCTCTCTCTCCTCTCGATCCTCTCTCTCTCTCTCCTCTTGCAATCTCTGTAGCGGATCCCATCACCTCCCGAAGATCTCGTCACCTCCCTTAATAAACCGCATCTCCTCGTCTTCCTCCTTCGATAAAAACCCCGAGCCCATCTCTCTTTAACCCATCAGCAACTCTCGAAACCCAAACCCGCATTGCTTCATCCTCCCTCGACAGAGCCCTCACCTCCTTCTCGCCGACTCCTTCCTCCCTCGTTAACCTCGAGCACCCCTGCAACCTGAGAACAACCCATCACCACCACCCTTCCTTCGCCGCCGACCACCTCGTTTTGCATCACCATCTCCTTCCTCTTCTCTTCTCTCTCCTCTGTCCTCTCTCCTTCATAAGAACCCTACACCATCCCTGCACCAAACCCCAGCAAACAAAACCCAAACCCTAACCGAAACCCTATCATCAAACCCTCTTCGCCGGAGCTCCGTTCATCACCGTCGACACCACCTCCTCTCTCTGCGAACCCAGTGCACAAACTTCATTCGCCGGAGCCGGAATCGACGCCGACGATCCAGACGACATACCTGGACTGCGTGATCACCTTCGCGCGTTTCTTGAACACGTTCCGTGTGCCGTGCATGCTTCGCGACTTTTCACCGACGTGAGACGTTCCGTACACATCCATTTCTTGATCCGTCGAGGGAAGTTAATCTTGCTACATTCTATATAACTCATTATATACCTATTTAAATAAATATCACACCTGTATTTTAAATTAAGCATCCCATGTTTCATATTACAGCTTTTTGACGTACCGTTTACATCTGTATAGTGCATTTCAGATCTAGGGCATGCAAACCAATCTTAATTACATGCTACATTACTTTAGATGCATCTATTTTAACAAATGGAATACCTGTATTTAAAATCATGCACCCCATGTTTAGTTTTATAACTTTTCGATGTTCTGTTTGCATCCATTCATATCATTTTAGATCTAGGTCATGAAAACCTATCTTGTTACATCCTAGATTACAATATACTGCATCCATATCAATATTTACATCACATATTGCTTAGTTGTACATCCCACATTACCATTTTACAGTTTTACTGATTTCGGATACCCGTTTGCATCCATCTCATTTAAAATATATATAACTGCATCCATAGATCACATTAATACATAACACTGTGATATTAACACCCCATGTTTAATAAAGTGCATCATAATTAGTATTGGAACTATAAATGTAACCCTAATCGATAATTGTGCATCCATATCTTTGAATTTATATCTATTTGCATACCATATCACATTATTCCATTTTATTGTTATATTAGTACTCCATACTTGATTTTGTGTACCCATACTTATTACAGTTTGATTATGAGCACCCACTTGATACTTGTGCACTACCTGACATGACCTGATACACTACTACTTGACAGGACTTGATACATGTGCACTACTTGACATGATTTGATCCATGTACACCACCTGACATGACCTGATGTACCACAGCTTGACACATTACCTGATCTTGTTACTAATGCCGACAATCTTGACCTGTTGTCCTTATGGACATATCATGTTGTCTATACAGACAAACATGTACCTGCTTGATCCTGTGTTGGCATTAGCTCCGGATTTACCAATACATGACTTGAACACATAACCTTGGGGGTATGGGAAAATCAAAAGTGTAAACTAAAGTGTAGTTTACAAGGGTATTACTTGATCTGTGGTCCCGGGGGATAACGGGACAGAATCATTCGTGATTCTTACTTGATCCGTGGTCCCGGGGGATAACGGGACAGAATCATTCATGACTTCCATTACCTGATCCGTGGTCCCGGGGGATAACGAGATATATCCTTTGAGTTACATGGAGGATTACTCTAATTGATTTCAATAATTTTAGAGTAGATAACCCTATAGCACAGTTTAGACTATTCACTGCACTTCACCTGTATATATCCTGTTCACTGATCTATATTCATGTTACTGTTTATTCCTGATAACACGTTACTGTTTATACTTCATACCTGCATATTTCATTTCATCCTGCTTGCTTAGAATTATTGATATTATGACGCACCGACGTCTGGGTTTTGCATGGCCCAGATCCCTTGTCCTTATCGCAGGCTGTCCAGGAGTACTTTGATCAACAAGCCGAGCGGTGATGACCTGTTATTAGTTTAGTTTAGTTTTCTTTCAGTATTTTCATTCCTGATGTGAGCCCGCATTATAGGACGTACATTCCAGTTATTATTGTATTGGATCTTTTTGCTTCCGCATTATTTTATTCTTGACTCGTTATTCTGGCTCATGGACATGTATTAGATAGTTGTTTATTATTGTTCTTGATATCTCTACAGCCGTAATGTGACTATGGAGGGATATTTCATATCCACAGGTAGCATGGTTGGCTCTGTCACGTGCCTATCTTAGCGCACTCTGGGAAGCGGGGCGTGACAGGGTTTGCTTGGTATCAGAGACATAAGATTTAGGTTAATCGGGTTTGATTCTTTTGTTGTTAGGTATTGGACCCAATACATGAATCAGAATACTCGTAACTAGGAGCATGTCCTGCCACATTGTTATCGTGATTCTTGAATCATGTCTTTCTCTTGACCCTTTGTCTTGACGATATGCAAACAACTTTGCATCTCGGCTTGAAATCTTCTTGATTCCTTATTGTTTATCCCGTCCTATTCCTTCGATTCTGATACTAGGATTTGGGCGACTTGAGTGGAGTTATGTGATTGTAACTATATACCGCGGCATAGTTACAATGCGGTACTCTATTTAAGTAACTTGGAGTCCTGGTCTTGATTCATTTCCTTGTTCCATGGTCGTTTTATTACCTTGGTTCTCTCAGTTTCATTACTTACCAGTTCATGTTTTGCAGATTTCTTGGTGATCAATACTGGCAGTTATGAAGTTTTCTTGGGAATGGATTTTCTCGGCACATTCCACGCTCACATTGATTGTAAGGCAAAGAAAGTGATTTTCCAGATTCCCGGACATCCGGAGTTTATCTTTACTGGAGGAAGCAGATCTGTCGGGCCAGTCGAGTTTAGGGCTAGGCCGACAAACAGTGTTCTTTCGTCGATGGAAGTTGATAAGGAAGAAGCGCCAGCTGTAGTTCGAGAGTTCATGGACGTGTTCGAAGATATCTCGGGTTTACCACCAAAACGAGATGTGGAGTTCGCGATCGATCTTATTCCTGGTGCAACGCCAATCTCTAAGGCGTACTATCCAATGGCACCAGTGGAGTTGGAAGAAGTCAAGAAGCAGGTTACCGAATTACTTGAGAAGGGTTGGATTCGCAGCAGCAATTCACCTTGGGGAGCTTCAGTTCTTCTAGTTAAGAAGAAAGATGGCACGAGGAGGATGTGCATCGATTATCGAGAATTAAACTGGGTGACTATTAAGAACAAGTACCCGATCCCCCGCATTGGCGAATTATTCGAGCAGCTTAGTGGCGCAAGGGTATTCTCGAAGCTGGATTTGCGATCCGGATATCATCAGGTCCGAGTTAAATCAGAAGATATTTGCAAGACGGCGTTCAGAACTCGGTATGGACATTACGAGTATTTAGTGATGCCCTTCGGAGTAACGAATGCACCGGCGATATTTATGGACTTGATGAACCGAATCTTTTCACCGTTCTTGGACCAGTTTATAGTGGTGTTCATTGATGATATTCTGGTCTACTCAAAGAGTATTGAAGAGCATGCAGAACACTTGAAGATCGCACTGCAGATATTGAGGCAAGAAAGATTGTATGCAAAGATGAGCAAGTGCGAGTTTTGGCTTGAAGAAGTGAAGTTTTTGGGGCATGTCGTGTCCGGAGATGGAATCGCCGTTGATCCCGAAAAGATTACAGCAGTTCGAGATTGGCCGATTCCGAAGAACGTGGCAGAGATCAAAAGTTTTCTTGGACTTGCCGGGTATTACAGAAGGTTCGTGGAGAATTTTGCTCGTTTAGCTGAGCCTCTGACCAAGCTTATGCGTAAGGAAGTACCGTTCGTATGGAACGATAAATGTGCGTCAGCTTTTAAGGCATTGAAGCAGAGATTGATAACCGCTCCTATTTTGATCGTACCAGACAGTTCCGGAGGATTGGTGACTCACAGCGACGCATCTGGGAAAGGATTGGGATGTGTTTTGATGCAGCATGGGAAGGTTATAGTTTACGCATCGAGACAGTTGAAGACCCATGAGAAGAATTACCCAACTCATGATTTGGAGCTAGCAGCTGTGATTTTCGCTTTGAAGATTTGGAGGCACTACTTATTGGACGAAAGGGTCGAAGTATTCACCGATCACAAAAGCCTGAAGTATGTGTTCACACAGAAGGAGCTTAATATGAGGCAACGTAGATGGTTGGAGCTGATGGCTGACTACGATCTTGATCTTAAGTACCATCCGGGGAAAGTTAATGTTGTGCCGGATGCGCTTAGTCGGTTGCCAGCAATTCGGATGTTGACTGCACAGAAGGAACTCATCGAAGACTTTCGGAGATTCGAGTTGGAGATCGTGCTACCGCGTTCTTCGGGACAGTTGATGCAGCTACAAGTACAGTCGTCGTTGATCGAGAATATTAAAGCAGCGCAGTTACAGGATCCTAGATTGCAAAAGTTTCGGTAACAGGTTGAAGCTGGACTTCGAACGGACTTGTTGATCTATGAAGATGGTTCGTTGCGATATGGTAGCCGTTTGTGTGTGCCAAAAGGAGATATTCACGAAGAAGTTATGAAGGAGACGCACAGTTCCGCTTATTCCGTACATCCAGGAGGCATGAAGATGTACCGTGATCTACGACAGCGTTTTTGGTGGGAAAGCATGAAAAGGGAGATTGCTCGCTTTGTAGCGAAGTGCTTGGTGTGTTAGCAAGTTAAGGCTGAACATCAAAGGGTTGTTGGTTTATTGCAACCACTTCCGATTCCTCAATGGAAGTGGGAACATATAACCATGGATTTCATGACAGCTTTACCACGGAGTCCAAAGGACAACAATGCAGTTTGGGTGATTGTTGATCGATTGACCAAGGCAGCTCATTTCATACCATTTCAAGTTGGTCAGTCAACGGAAGCGTTGGCGGAACGGTACATGCAGGAGATTGTGAGATTGCATGGAGTACCTGCGAGCATCGTGTCCGACAGTGACACCCGATTCTTATCACACTTCTGGAGGAGTTTACAGGAAAGTTTGGGGACGCGATTGAAGTTTAGCACAGCTTATCATCCTCAGACAGATGGCCAGTCGGAGAGAACGATCCAAACTCTTGAAGACATGTTGAGAGCTTGCATGTTAGACTTCAAGGGTTCATGGGAGGATCATCTACACTTGGTGGAGTTCTCGTATAATAACAACTTCCAGGCGACTATTCAGATGGCTCCATTCGAAGCATTGTATGGTCGCAAGTGTCGCTCACCCGTTTGTTGGGACGATATTGGAGAGCGAAGATTGTTGGGACCGTATTTGATCGTGCAAACAGTAGAGAAAGTTATTACTATCCGGAATCATATGAAGACAGCACAAGATCGGTAGAAGAGTTGGGCCGATACATCGAGAAGACCTCTAGAGTTTGCTGTTGGTAATCTTGTGTTCTTAAAGATATCACCGACTAGAGGAGTGATTCGTTTTGGGAGTCGAGGCAAGCTTAGTCCTCGATTCGTAGGGCCTTTCGAGATTTTGGAGCGTATTGGAGAAGTGGCTTATCGATTGGCTTTACCACAATCGTTGGCGAATGTTCATGACGTGTTTCATGTATCTCAACTCCGTAAGTATGTTCGAGATGAAACACACGTGCTGGATCATTCGGAGCTGACTGTAAGAGAGGATTTGACCTTTGAGGAACGACCGCTGTCGATTGTTGATCGAAGAGAAAAGGTCCTTAAGAACAAGGTTATCCCTCTTGTACTAGTTTCTTGGGGAAATCGCTCGCCTGGAGAATCAACTTGGGAACGAGAAGATGAAATCCAACAGAAGTTTCCACACCTATTCTTGTAGTTTTTTGATTGTTTTATCCTTTCTAGTTCTTGGAATTTCGAGGACGAAATTCTTTTGTGGTTGGGTATAATGTAACAACCTAGTTCATTTATATCAAATTCCAATTCTCGTATTTTCTTATTTGTGGTATTTTTCCTGATTTATCGTGTTTTGGGTGCGAATAGTATTTTACATTTTACATTGCATTCGACACGACCCGGGCGCGTTTTGGAATATTTTGTATACCGCTAAAATTCAAATTTTATTAAATTTAATATCTTTATTTTTCCTTTAAAATCAACGTTTAAATTTACATAACAAACTAAAATCTTTTTTTAATTTAAAAATCTTAAATCCTAACTCCTAAATCTAACAGCACTTCACACACACTCTCTCTAAACCCCGGCCCCACCTTTCTTTCTCCCTCTCTCAGCCTCTCTCTTTCTCTCTTCCCTTCTCTCTCTCCCCCTCATAATTTTTCTCTCTCTCTCCTCTCGCTCTCTCTATCTCTCTCCTCTCGATCCTTTCTCTCTCTCCTCTCGCAATCTCTGTAGCGGATCCCATCACCTCCCAAAGATCTCGTCACCTCCCTTAATAAACCGCATCTCCTCGTCTTCTTCCTTCGATAAAACCCCCGAGCCCATCTCTCTTTAACCCATCAGCAACTTTCGAAACCCTAACCCTCATTGCTTCCTCCTCCCTCGATAGAGCCCTCACCTCCTTCTCGCCGACTCCTTCCTCCCTCGTTAACCCCGAGCACCCCTGCAACCCGAGAACAACCCATCACCACCACCCTTCCTTCGCCGCCGACCACTTCGCTTTGCCATCACCATCTCCTTCCTCTTCTCTCCTCTCTCCTCTGTCCTCTCTCCTTCACAAGAACCCTGCACCATCCCTGCACCAAACCCCAGCAAACAAAACCGAAACCCTAACCGAAACCCTAACATCAACCCCTCTTTGCCGGAGCTCCGTTCATCACCGTCGACACCATCACCTCTCTCTGCGAACCCAGTGCTCAAACTTCATTCGCCGGAGCCGGGATCGACGCCGACGATCCAGATGACGTACCTGGACTGCGTGATCAGCCTTGCGCGTTTCTTGAACCCGTTCCGTGTGCCGTGCGTGCGTCGCGACTTTTCACCGACGTGAGACGTTCCGTACACATCCATTTCTTGATCCGTCGAGGCAAGTTAATCTTGCTACATGCTATTTAACTCATTATATACCTATTTAAATAAATATCACACCTGCATTTTAAATTAAGCATCCCATGTTTCATATTACAGCTTTTTAACGTACCGTTTACATCTGTATAGTCCATTTCAGATCTAAGGCATGCAAACCAATCTTAATTACATGCTACATTACTTTAGACGCATCTATTTTAACAAATGGAATACCTGTATTTAAAATCATGCACACCATGTTTAGTTTTATAACTTTTCGATATTCCGTTTGCATCCATTCATATCATTTTAGATCTAGGTCATGAAATCCTATCTTGTTACATCCTAGATTACAATATACTGCATCCATATCAATATTTACATCACATATTGCTTAGTTGTACATCCCACATTACCATTTTACAGTTTTACTGATTTCGGATACCCGTTTGCATCCATCTCATTTAAAATATATATAACTGCATCCATAGATCACATTAATACATAACACTGTGATATTAACACCCCATGTTTAATAAAGTGCATCCTAATTAGTATTGGAACTATAAATGTAACCCTAATCGATAATTATGCATCCATATCTTTGAATTTATATTTATTTGCATACCATATCACATTATTCCATTTTATTGTTATATTAGTGTAATACCCGGTTCTTTTATTCACCAATATCCATATTTTTATAAAAAGGGTTAATTACAAATTTATTTATTTATATCTATAAACTATTTTAAATATTTTAAAACTCCCAATCGATTTTATTTTTCCCCTCTCTTTTCTCAAACCCTGATCCCAAATTCCTCATTTTCTTTTATATAAATCTCTATTCACAGCCCATTCTTTTTATTAAAATCAAACCCAGCACTGAAATCCTCAGCCCAATTCTTTTTTTATAAAAATTAAACCCTGCCCAACTCTTATATTCATTTTCATCAAAGCCCGGCCCAGTAGTTTCCTCAGCCCACGAATTTAAAAAGAATTTATTCTATTCCGGCCCATTCCCTTCAGCCCGCACTTGCAAACCCGACCCGGCCCACACCCGACTCCCCTTCTTCCCCAACGTCTCTCCCCTTTTCCCGCTCCCTGCTCCCCGATCTGTTTCCTCCGCCCGCGCTCGCGCCCACGTCGTGCGACGTTACCACTCGCGATCCCCTCAATGTTCTCCTCTCGTCTCCCCTCATTCCCCACTCCCTCAAACCTCCTCCTCTCTCTCAACCCATCACGAAATCCACTGCACACCCCATCCCCTCACCACCGACCCGCTCTCGGCGAGCTCCTCATCGACGCTCGCCGACCATCGTCGACCCCCTTGCCTCGCCAGCAACCTTCACCTCACTGCAACCACCACTCATTACCCCAAACCACCGAGCACCCCTCGCTCGAGCTCCAACTCTCCCGACACCCTGTTCCGGCCACCTGCTGCACGCCGACGAGCTCCCTTGCTGCCCCGAGTCGCCTCGTCGACCCGAGTACCACCTCCTCATCACCGCCGAGCCTTCTCTCTCACTCCCTCTCTTTCTCTCTCTCTCTCCGATTCTCTATCACTCTCTCTGTCTCTCTCTCTAAATTCCCCCCCTCTCTCTGCGTCTCTCTCCCCCCCTCCAATCCCTAACTCTCTCTCTGTCTATACTCTAACTCTCTTTCTCTCTATGTCTCTCTCTCCCTCTAAATCTCTCTCTCTTTGTCTAACTCTCTCTGTTCCATCCCTCACTCTCTCTGTTTTCTTTCTCTCTCTCCCTCTCTACACTTTTCTCTCTCGTCCCTCTGGCAACCCCCACTGCACATCACCGTCGCTAAGTCACCGCCGACGAGCCCCTACAAACCACCGCACAACCACTATCGCTACAAGCCCTCAAGCTTCAAGCCAAATAGCCCGGTAATTCATCGAACACCTGCAATCGTCGGAAACTCCGCTATTCCAGCCGCCGCCATCGCCATCCAAGCCATCTCCACCATCATTGTGCCCATCGCCGTCGTCGACGCAGCAACCGTCGCAATGCCAGCGCACGTCCGTTCCACTCACCGAGCCATCAAGCACAAGATCAAGCTCTACCGAAGCCAACCCTTGTCATGTTTGCGTTCGTGCCGCTGTCGCTGCCGTGTATCGCCAGAACGTCTCCAGGCAAGTACTTGTACTTGCTACATGCTAATCTATTCGAGTTACAAACTTATATCATATAGATTTCAAGTTTACAATATTCAATAGATTATGTGCTATACCTGTTCGATGAATGATCCCAATGAGATTATTCATCTATTTTGATGGAATTGGATTGTTTATGTTGGCCCATGTAGTGACGAACATCCTGTATAAATTTCACTGGAAATACGACTATTAATGACTAAAACGATTACCCCCAAATATACCTGTAAAACTGGAACTTTCCTGTACCTGAAAACCGTTAAAATCATCGTAAATTATGTACATACTGGAATGATGCGTTCGAGGGCTTAAATCGAAGCCGACTCGACGAACTATAACCCTATGCAAGTTTCTAATGGTTTCTATATTTAAATTGTGATAATATTTATATCGGAGTGTGACTCTGGACTGCAGTCCAGAGCGATTCTGATTATAGCTTACTGTCCCGAAATGGGTACCACCAGGTTTCCTTAACTCGTAGGTTGCGGAACTCCGCTGTTTATTAAATGTGAATCTGTTAGCTAGATAATACAAGTGGTTTCACCCTGTTTCGTCATCATTTGCTATTTAACCTGTAATTTAAAAGATCGGGACGTATAACAGTCCCAACAGAATCAGAATTGACATACTAGTATTGAACAGTGTTCATCTCCTGACGTACAGACGCGATTGAGAATCCGTCTATTGAGTTGAAAACCTTACTGAAAACCCTAGATTTCATTCAACTGTAGCATCGCTAAAATCTGATCCCAACTGGGATTAAAATGCGTTGCGAAACGGACTTCCGATTCTGAAACCGGATTTCCAGCCGTGAACGCTTAAAATGAAATGGCCATAACTAGTGATCCCGAAACCCGATTGACGTGAAACTAAGTTCGCTGAATAGATAATAAAACATACTATTTATTCCCCGTTCATCGTTTCGCTAAACTGTACACTTATGATTTATTATAAATTACGCAAGTGGTAGAATACTGATTTATGACATCTTAATCATGCTTTACATACTGTTTCCACATCATATCATACATATGTCACTGCATTGATAACCTAGTGATCATGTGCATTACCCAGTGTTAGGTATTAGTGATGATTGTGACAAGTACGTTAGTGTTCGTACATGAGTGAATAAATAAAAGTGACGCGTACTTGTACACAATCAGTGAACCCTATTATTCTATTGCATTGTCGACGTCTGTGGGACGCGTGTACGTGTGACTATAAGTGGTATGGGACAATTATGGAAACTCTTGCATGAGTGTCACAGATAAGGCACCAGACACTGCCATTTATCTTGGGTATTAGTCGGGACGTGCTTGATGGAGATCCTGTCTCCAGTTCTCGCGCAGACTCGCCACAGACCGACTGGTATTTGAGGTTATGGTTAGCGTTTGATGTAGACTACGGGGTGCGGGGTAGTTTGAGTGTGAGTTCGACAGAATCTCGGGAGTCCCATGCCGGCTTATATATATGGGGATATATGGAGATTTACAGGGTACATGATTATTACCGTGAGTTACATGTTGGGCCCGTGGTCCCTTGCCCTTGGGTCCGTGAGACTTAGAGACTGATAGGGATAATAGCATTAATATACATTACTTACTGTGTTGACATACCTGGCATATTGCTTTACTGCTTTACCGTTCACCTGATCTATTGGACACTTCATTGGTTACTGCAGGTTCATACCTATACCGTTTTGATTTACTGTTATATATATCTATTATCACTGTTCGAGTTGCCACTTGCATCTATATATTATTTTTCTATTGTGTCGCTCTGACGACCTGAGTATGCATGCTCAGTGTGAGGAGTGGATTTAGCCGAGACCAGGACCGGACGCATATCACGGACATCTTGATTAGCTATCCAGAGTTATACCATTTTGTTTCCCTTCAGGTCAGTTCTTTATATTGTCCTTTTTTTTAGTTACTGCATTTCGCATTACCTGCGCACTATTTACTGTTTACCACGTAAAGCTAGAATCTGAAGTGTGACTACGGCAGGACATTTCCTCGACCGTAGGAGCATGGCTGGCCTTGTCAACTCCTCGTTTTCCTTATTTTGGGAAGCGGGGCGTGACAATTAGTACTCCATACTTGATTTTGTGTACCCATACTTATTACAGTTTGATTATGAGCACCCACTTGATACTTGTGCACAACCTGACATGACCTGATACACTACTACTTGACAGGACTTGATACATGTGCACTACTTGACATGATTTGATCCATGTACACCACCTGACATGACCTGATGTACGACAGCTTGACACATTACCTGATCTTGTTACTAATGCCGACAATCTTGACCTGTTGTCCCTATGGACATATCATGTTGTCTATACAGACAAACATGTACCTGCTTGATCCTGTGTTGGTATTAGCTCCAGATTTACCAATACCTGACTTGAACTCATAACCTTGGGGGTATGGGGAAATCAAAAGTGTAAACTAAAGTGTAGCTTACAAGGGTATTACTTGATCCGTGGTCCCGGGGGATAACGGGTCATAATCATTCGTGATTCTTACTTGATCCATGGTTCCGGGGGATAACGGGACAGAGTCATTCATGACTCCCACTACCTGATCCGTGGTCCCGGGGGATAACGGGACATATCCTTTGAGTTACATGGAGGATTACTTTAATTGATTTCAATAATTTTAGAGTAGATAACCCTATAGCACAGTTTAGACTATTCACTGCACTTCACCTGTATATATCCTGTTCACTGATCTATATTCATGTTACTGTTTATTCCTGATAACTCGTTACTGTTTATACTTCATACCTGCATATTTCATTTCATCCTACTTGCTTAGAATTATTGATATTATGACGCACTGACGTCTGGGTTTTGCATGGCCCAGATCCCTTGACCTTATCGCAGGCTGTCCAGGAGTACTTTGATCAACAGGCCGAGCGGTGATGACCTGTTATTAGTTTAGTTTAGTTTCCTTTCAGTATATTCATTCCTGATATGAGCCCGCATTATGGGACGTACATTCCAGTTATTATTGTATTGGATCTTTTTGCTTTCGCATTATTTTATTCTTGATTCGTTATTCTAGCTCATGAACATGTATTAGATAGTTGTTTATTATTGTTCTTGATATCTCTACAGCCGTAATGTGACTGTGGAGGGATATTTCCTCTCCACAGGTAGCATGGTTGGCTCTGTCACGTGCCTATCTTAGCGCACTCTAGGAAGTGGGGCGTGACAGTTTTTGGCGAAAAACCTTTCACGTAATGAACTTGATATCGTTTAAGTAACCGGATAGCTTTACAAATATACAGTGGCAAAAACCTTTGCTAAAGAGGCCCCCCCGTGAAGGGATCTCGGCTCTTTCCTCGTCGAATGAGGTGCAGGATATTCCCAACTGAATACCTCGACGCAAAACAAAATAGTAATCAACTATAGTGAAGTTATTATCCTGACGCAAACTTCTGCCCAAGAGGTCACTCCCGGTGAAAGGATCTCGGCTCTTGCCTCGTCGAATGAGGTGCTGGATATTCATAACCGAATACCGCTGTGCAAAACAAAAGAAAATATCCTTGTAATAACATCTTTTGAAAATTGTTCCAACTGTTAGTTATATGTATGCCCTAGAGGCCATTACTGTACATGCGATGTATATTGTAGTGGATGCTTGGACATATATAGGGAGGACTTTCTTGCTCGACATGATAGTATGCTATCTGGTTGCGCTTTGTCTTAACATGTTAACAAATACTGTTTTATGATCACATGTTGATAAAGCCCGTAGGATGATTACTTGACTACCAGAATTATGATGCAGATCATACTAGTGGGGACATGGTGGTCGATAAGTACATCCTTCAAATGTTCATAGTCGTGGGAGTATCGAGACAGGGCATCGGTACTCCAGAGTAGACTAGCGTATGCGTTTCTTGACCCATATGATGGGCGATGGATGATCCCATATCCATTGGTGTTTGACATCATAGAAGGCATACGGGTGCTCAGTGGAGACTGGGTACACTGAACGGACTCGCCAAGAACTCCTAGATGGTATTATACCTATCGTCGGATAGCAGTTCTCTGGTGACACTGGTACATGATAGTCTGTAGACCCGAGATCGTCATAGAGTCTTGTGTGATTCTCACTGTGCTTTGATTTCCACCATACCACGGTCAAGAGATCGTGCAAAACGGTGGCTTTTGGGTACAGTCCCGAGTCACATGGAGGCAATGAGCGATAGGAGGGGTTTCGTCTCTCCCGGTATAGGGAGTTGATGTTGCGCTATGCTCGATTGGCCATAACAGGAAATCCCTGGCCAGAGTTGCTGAGATTTACTGGTAAGTGTTACCAGTAGTTTCTCGAACCGTTATGGACTTTGCATCGGCATGACTTATCAGGCTATTGGGGTCTGACGTTATACCACCATCAAGCTGTGATATGCGACATATCAGACGAAGAGACCGGACTGTATGGTAGTGTTACTGATTGGATTCGCAAGAATTATCGCAGGTTTACTTGTTGATCTTCTGATCGCTCAATACCCAGGTGGCCGTTACATTTAGCAGACCACTTGCGGGTTGTGGGTGTTTGATATGATCATCACCTACTGCCGGCGTATTGACGAGTCTTTAGAGTCTTACACAGAGGTTTCCTGGTTCATGCGAAATGGAGTAGGAACAAATATGTGATATGTGTGGGACCGAGATTAATACGAGTATGTGATACCGTATTCTATTCTCCCGATATGTGATATCGGTCGGATCAAGTATTGATTCGATATGTTGATTCATTTGATATTAGTCGGTTATATGTATTATAGCCGGATTATTAAATTAAGTGTTGATTTAATAATTTAATGTAGAATTATATATTTGATATATTAAATTACATTAACTAATATTAGCCCGCTTAAGATTTGTTTTCTCACTTGATGATATATTGATATATATGTGATATATGTTAATTGTATTATTTTCTTTTTGTACAAAAAATATATGTCATATATATTGTTGTGTTATGTTGGGTTACACTTGCAACATGTATGTAAGAGACTTATACCATTCTAGGGTTTATGTTTGGGTTTTATTTATCACTAAGTAATTCACAAAAGATTGAGAATGGGTCATGGATGAAGCTTGTAGAAGCTTGTAGAAAATATTGACCAAGTCCACTCTTTTGTCATTGCTTAAGATATTTTTTAACCCAACCCTTAACTCATAGCTATGGTTTATTCTCTACATGAGTTAGGCATGACACTGACTCACCCATGGTTGCAATTCTAATCTCACTCTCTCATTCATTTGCTTCATCATTTCTTCTTCTTCTTCAAAAGAAAAAGCTTGCTAGTTTTTTTCTAAAGTGATGAAACCTTGTGAGAAAAATAAAACTAAAGTGAGTCCACTTCCTACTTCATCATCCTATACTATTAGCCATTTAGTTTAGGGTGTTTGCTTCACTAATCTACACAATTAGTGAAAAGATAGCATGAGCTAGTGTCTCCCCGACGTAGATCATCTTCGGCCTCGAAAACTTCGAAGAAAGCTTGTTCGTTTTTTCATGGGAGCTTTTCTGGAGTCCGGGGGATCGTGATCGCAGCGAAGGGACTACTATATAGAGCTATTGATGTGAAGGACCGGTCTACAAAGATTGTATTCCTTGTTCACTTAGATGTAAAGAGTTTACATATCATATTTAACCCTAAGTCTCTAGTTAAGATCTTGGTTAGGGTTTGTTTAGCACCCCAAAATTTTAAAGTAGCATGATTAATGATTGCCAAAACCTTCATAAGGCGCTAAGCTAACCCTAAAGTGGTATCAGAGACAAGCTAGAGTATTAGGCGTTGCGTAGGAGAAGTTTAAAGTCCGATCGAACTCCGAAAGTCCGAAAAGACCCCCTTTCTGGAAATTTTTCCAAAAGTTGGATTTTCCATGTTAAAAATACTCAGAAAATCATGCAGGGAATTCTATGGACACACCTGAAGAACGAAACCCAAACTCGTCCAAGTGACCACGGAATCGCGGCCAAAACATGGTTTTGGCGGCGGATCCGCGGCGCCACTTGAGAGGCTTGGGTCGGGCCCTTCAGCTGTTGGTCCGTAGGTACTGTGGCATGTCTCTGGTTAATTTTAACTGTGCCCAAGTGTTGAGCTCTCTGGGAATTTTTGAGAATTCGTTGCATCGATCGAATTATCTAACTTCGCCTAACTATCTGTGATTGTGATACAATATTTGGAATCCACATAATTGGTTATATGATAACTAGTTTGAATTTTATAAATCTAGCACTTTAGTCTCATTCGATCGGTTGCCACGGGATTTTGATGTGGATCAAAAGTCCATTACAATTACGTAGTGTATGCGGATACTCGCCGGGTAACCTATCTAGATAGCCATGCCCCATAGCCCCGACCAAGTGACTGTAGGAGAACCCCGTCGCCAAAAGCATCAGTTCGGGTGCTCGCGGCTACGGTGTTCCGCCTTGGTGCACTTCGTCGACGGCATCGGGGGGTGCGGACGTCTACTAAAGTTTCTGACGAGCATTCGATCAAATTATCGGGAATCTTGTTGAATTACCCGACAGGTTACTGGAAAGTGTTTTCAATATCGAGACTAAAATGCGGGGTTTATAAATATTAGGCATGCGATGTCTAAGGAATTCATTTGATTAGGCATGAAATCCAATGTATGTGATATATTGGGTTTATGATGTCTAAGGTGGTTGCGAATTCCAACTGTTGTAGTTTTTCACTTTCTTTTCTACTACCGTAAGTGTAATATGTGGTGTATCGCCGGTTTCGGTGCTATATGTCAACGACAATTGGGATAGCATATTTACTTACGTTGATGACATGTGATGTTATGTGTTGCTGTGATATGTTATATTGGATCGTCGTGTTCTGAATAGCCGGGTTTTTTTTATGTGAGATGAGAGTTTTTCATTTTCATTCATGTAAAAGCTTGTATGTAATATTCTTTTATTGGGGCACTTCCGGGTTGAGGATGATGTCACCATTGTATTTTATTTACTTTTCCGCATTAGGATGGACACAAGGCGGGGAGCATAAGTAACCGGGTTCTAGGGTCCAGTGGAAGACCATCTCAAGGAGCTGAGACCAGGCCACCTAACTCTAGAATTAGTAGGGTTGCTTGCCGCACTCGTAGGGGTCTAGGGATGTAGTTTTGGCTATTCACCACGACCATGGAATCCGCGTTTTTACTGGCTTAAATAAAACACGGAATTCCTAGTATGTCCAATATTTCATATATGTTCTTCTGCTGCTGATATTTTGTGATGTGATCATTTGATATATTCTGAGACGAATGCCTATATTATATATATGAGATATGATAAATATTGCTGCTTTCGTTTCTTATGTGATGCTTAGGAAGCATAATAAATGATGCGATTTCATTAATGAGATTAATGAAAGAAAGAAAAAGAAACGTAAAGATGTTGTAGAAACTTGTTTTAAAAACTGGTAGCTCTAGTTCTTGCTTTGCATAGCGGCATTTCTTATAGAATATCCAGCACCTTATTCGATAAGGAAAGAGCCGAAATTCCTTCACCGGGAGTGACTTCTTTAGCGAAACTAGCAGATGCTACAAACACGGGTTGTCTTTTGATTGCTTCTATAGTTTTTGCTTTGCATAGTGGTATTTGTGAAATATCCTGCACCTTATTCGATAAGGAAAGAGCCGAGATCCCTTCACCGAGAGTGACCTCTTTAGCAAAACTAGTAAAAGCCTAAAAAACACTCCTTTTAAAAATCACTCGATTCTACAAACGATATCAAGTTCATTACGCTCATGGTTTTCTTAAAATCTTGCGTAGCCCTCTGTCATTTCAGATAAGTAGTATTTAGTATTCGTGCTGCGTTTATTGACCTTGTCAAGGCGTAGTATGCGGTAGCTGATTAGTGCTTATCTGCAAAGCATATGATGCGATTGGATTAGGGTAGTCGTGCGGCCTTGTTGACCTTGTCAAGGGTCGTGCGGGCGGGTTTAATTCAATCGGGAAATGACGGGTTGAACTTGACTTGCGGTCTATGGTTTGTTGACCTTGTCAAGGTCATAGATCGCTTGGGGCAAAATATTATCGGGAATTTCAAGTGTTGAAATTTGCAATGAGATTGCATACCTTCTATAAGATAGTTGGATCCCGATACCCACTGCGAGTAAAAGTTACTCCTGGGAGAGTTTTACACATTACAATTAGCCGATCAAGTAGGTGTCTAGAAAGGTGTCAATGGGGTTACGCCCCTGGGAAAACGAGGTTTATTTTAATTAGGTCCGTCTGAAAGCACGGGGAACCTCCCTCAAAGTACCGATACTAGCCTGGCCGAAAAATTGGCGAACATGTAGGGTGTAATTAATCCCGGCTAGTCTTACCTTTTAGGGTTTGAAGGTAGATTTGACTAAAACAGTGGGAGCCATCCTGATTAGATAAAATAATAACCAATCTAATCTTGAAAGAGCACACGCAGAGTGTTTTCTTCTCTCTCTCTCCTGGTAGCGACTATGTCATGCCTTAATCAAGATAATAATATGGATGCATTGACCGAACCTACTTATTATACTGAGCAGGGGAATGTTGGTTCCGTTCTTTCTTATAATTATTATAAGACTGAATAGGATATAAGGGAATATCCGGATTCCCATACCACCAAATCGAAGAAAGTGCATGTTGATGCATCTTCTTCGGGTGTCCTTATTACCGAGAACTGTTTCTCAGTATCCTCTAAGTCCTGGGTATGTGATACCGGATCAGGATCCCGCATATGTAATATGTTACATGGGCTACAGAAAGGTAGAGAACTGAGAATGGGTGATATGTCTCTAAGTGTTAGAGAATGATGTATTTGTTGCAGCCAAATCAGTTGGCAAATATCACATTATATTTGATATATTGATTCTGAACCTGATATACAACATTATATCATATTCTTTACTGAGTTAAAGAAAGATATAATTCTGCATTGTAGGCGTTGTGAACATTTTCCTTAATCAAGAGTTGATTCGATCAGGCACATTATATAATAACATATATGTTCTAAATCAAACCACAGTTCAAAGTATATAGAGCACACACAAGAGGAGTAGTTCAGAAATGAATGAATCTTTCTTGTGGCATTGTAGACTAGGTCATATCAATGCGACACGACCAGCTAAGTTACATGAGGATGAATATAAGAATCTGTTCGAATTTTCATCTTATGCCACTTTCCAGTCTTGTCTCAAAGGTAATATGACCAATACTCCATTTACTGGAAACAGAGAAAGAGTTACTGAACTCTTGGGAAAAATACATGATGATGTATATGGTCCCATGTCTACTGTTCCTGCCAAAAAATTTCTACACAAAAGAGCCCAAGGTATCTAATGGCAGCGATACGTTTAAGAAAATGTGAAGCAGTATTTTCCGGGCTTTATTTTGACAAACTCCTAAATGAGAAACAGCTAAATTCTGATGGTATCGAAAGTGTATCGAAAAACCCTTCGATTTGATATATTATGGGCCTCATAATTCATCCGGGATCAAAAATTATGAGGCATCACGTGCTCACACGTGACCGGGCATCATGTGCAGACACGTGACCATTTACAGGCAAAGTCTTGAAGCACTGAATAAAATAAATAATTAGAAATAATTAATCAGTGGGGTCACGTGTCAATATGTGATGGGCCTTTAAACCCACTGAAAAGAATTAAAGGTATAATAAAATAACAAGGAAAAATCCCAATGGGGCATCACGTGCCAACACGTGACTAAGGGTCACGTGCTGACACGTGATAATTCCTGAGTTCTCTAAAACAACAGAATTAAATTCTGGTCAAATGCTTAATCAGAGGGTCACGTGCCAACACGTGATGGGTTCCTAAAGATTTATGAATTAATAGAATTAAATTCTAATTAAGAGGGAATCAAAAACCCTAACTGGAAAAATATTTCTCTAAATTTTTCCAAACAAAAAAGATGGTGCTCTGTAAAATGGAGCACCGTTGGATTAAAAATCCAATGGTGATTAAAAATCATCAATTTATGGAAAGATTCTATACAAGGAAAGATTTCCCTGAAATTTGAATAACAGATCAATCGAACGAGATCAACTCCAAGATCTGTTGGGGAGGGATTGAGAGATTCACGGATAAGCCATCCCATCTAAAGATCTTTTGGATTAAAAATCCAATGGTGAATAAAATTCACTTAGTGATCTAAAAGATCATGTTGGTTACAAAATCAATTAAAATCTTTCAATGAAAGATTGACTAAACAAACTGATTCTTTTCTTTCTCCTATAAATAGGAGCCAAGAAGAGAAGAGAAATGATCTACTTTTTTGGGGAGATAACAACAACAGAGAGAAAAAAGAGAGGAGAATTTAATTCTCAAGAGAGAAAAAAAGATCTCTTCAGAGAAAAGAAACCCGAGGTGAGAAAAGAGAAAGAGATCTAAATTCCATAAAACAAAGAGAATTTAATTCTCAATTTAAGAGTTTAACTCTTCTGCAAAAAAACTTAGTTCTTCCTCTGGTTAAAGATCTGCAGAAGCAAATCTCCCCATAGGTTGAGAATTTAATTCTTATCGGGTTGAGATTCTGCCATGCAGATCCAAAACTTAGAGGGAGAATTGAGTCTAGAGAATTTAATTCTCCCAAATTGACTGGAATTTAATTCCTCCAAGATAAAACTAGGGTTTAACCCTATATGAGAATTTAATTCTCTCAAATTTACAGGAATTTAATTCCTTCAAGATAAAACTAGGGTTTAACCCTATATGAGAATTTAATTCTCTCAAACTCACATGAATTCAATTCCTTCAAGATAAAACTAGGGTTTAACCCTATATGAGAATTTAATTCTCCTAAATTTATAGGAATTTAATTCCTTCAAGACAGATAAGACCAGGGTTTAACCCTACTTGAGAATTTAATTCTCTAAAATTGATAGGAATTTAATTCCTCCTAAAATGAAATTAGGGTTTCACCCTACATAAGAATTTAATTCTTTCGTATATATAGGAATTTAATTCCTCTAAACATAATTAGGGTTTAACCCTACAGAGAATTTAATTCTTAAAAATAAAGAGACTTGAAAGATCTCCATGCATGCAAAAGTTAGGTCACGTGTCCCCACGTGACCCCTGAACAGATCTCCCAAAAATGAGAAGAAAAAGCTTTGAGGCAATGCCTCATGTGCTCCCACGTGACCTCCAAAATAACGAGAACAAAGCAAAGACAGGTTCTGACTTGGGCGCTCTCACGTGTTACCACGTGACCCCTTGATAAACGCTTTAACAATCAGCTAACAAACCTCCATCACGTGCCAACACGTGATGGCCAGAAAATCAAAGTGTTTAACACTTATTTGCAGAATAAAGTAAAAGGGGATCTGGCCCCACATTTGGGTGCCCTCACGTGTCCCCACGTGACCCATTCCCATTTTAGTGTTTAACACTATTTTTGAAGCGTTTTGTTCTGAGTGTTTGACACTATTTTTAGCGCATCACGTAGGAACACGTGACCATAAAATATATGTTAGTGTTTAACACTATATTCAAATCAACCCTAACCTAAATTGGCTAAGTCCTTCTGAGGCAAGACTTCTCTTTTTATTGAGTCTCAAGTACATCCTTGCCTTCCAAAATTAATCATTCTATATGGCATATGAGTGCCTAGCACTCAACAAAGATAAAATGTTGTCAGAACCCCTGTTTAGCAGTGCCAAATAATGGGGGGTTGAACCCAGAAAAATGTCTAATGGTCCAATAAAGGGCCAACACTTCAAATCTAATTGGACTTAGCCCAAACTGGCCATAAGTCCTCAATCCAGATTTAACTGAGCCCATGAGCTCACAATCTAATTAATTGATCTTAGTCCCAAATTGGACTACAGATCCCCAATCAACCTTGGTTCAAGGGTACATCTCTTTACTCCTCTGATATTTGTCATTGTAATCCCTCAACGTCTTCAGGGAGGTGACGGGTCCCGACAACCACACATTTCACAGACTATGACGTCTCTAAACTACGGACTGTGGGGTCCTTAAACTCATAGACTATGATGTCCTTAACCTTGAATGTGAGGTCTTTAAACTCACGGACTATGATGTCCTTAACCTCAACCATGATGTCTTTAAACTAACATTGGACTGTGGGGTCCTCAAACCTATGGACTATGATGTCCTTAACCTCGACCGTGATGTCTTTAAACTAATATTGGACTGTAGGGTCCTTAAACTCATGGACTATGATATCCTTAACCTCGACCGCGATATCTTTAAACTAACATTGGATCGTAATGTCCCTAAACTAATCGACCGCAAAGTCCCTAAACTAAAACAATAGAGCCCAAATGCTCTTTTGTTGGATCTAAATGATCTTGTTAAGTAGATCCTAGTCTAAAATTAGACTAACGTATCATTAACAAATGGTTAAGTTGACCTTAGTCTAAAATTAGACTAACTTGTTATTAACAAACTGTTAAGTAGATCTTAGTCTAAAATTAGACTAACGTATCCTTAACAAACGTTTAAGTTGATCTTAGTCTCAAATGAGACTAACGTATTGTAACATTTCAGAAAAACATAATATTATTTTTGGGAATTTTTATAATTTAATATTATTTTATTGAATATTTTAATATTCCGGTATAATTAAATACCGATAAATGGGGAAAATTCTGAAGAAAAATTATGGAAATTCTAAAATATGTTTAATGTAGGGTTTTTTGGTAAAAAGTTTACCAAAATTGGTTTCTGATGAACTATCTGGTTTTATGAATATTTTATCGGAATTTTATCTGGACTGCACACATTTGTGCATGGTAGCTAGGGTTGAGCCTAGGGTTGAACCATATTTAGATGACCATGGTGGCTTAAACCATATGATTAAGTTAAGAGTGTTGTTTAAGGGTGATTAGGGTGGGGTTGACTTGTGGCTAGAGAGGGTGAGCCATGAAGGTTGTCATGCTAGCATCTATTGAGAGAGAGAAGGGTGGCTATAGGTTGTGTCACATCCCTTTTCATTTCAAAACTTTTGCATCTCACATCTCTCCCTCTCACTCTCACACATCAGCCCCCATTATCAAGCATCAACCCCTAACACCTTAGCCCCATACCTACACACTCACATCAGCAGCTACTTCAGCCCCCATATCAACACATCAGCAGCTTCATCAGCCATAAAACAGCCCCTACAGAAGCTGCTGAAACCATACATCAGCTCAACATTTCAGCCCCATTTCTTAACAACATCAGCTGCAACAGCAGCAAGAATCAGCCCCAGCACCATAGCACAACAACACCATACCACAACATCACACAAACACCACCAAACCAACAACCCACAACTGCAGTAGCTGCTGCAAACAGTAATGAAAAGGAAAATAGCAAGCAGCAGCAGCAGCCTGATGCAGCAACAGCAGCAAGAAAGTGTTGGAGATAGTGCCCTCAGAGTCAATTATCGGATCACAGGCACGTGATTGCAATGATTGAGGGAGGACCTATCCCAGTAGGACAGTCTTACTCAAGATGATAGTATGCTATCTGGTTTATCTTTATCATCGTGTACTGCTTTAGGTGACCTTACGAGTCGCTATTACACGTTGATAGAGCCCCTAGGATTCTTGCTTGACTACCAGCAGTATGAGGGTGATCATATACGTGGGAGCTGGGGTCTATAAGCACATCCTTAAAAGGTCCCTAGTCGTGGGAGTTTCGAGACAGAGCATCGATTCTCCAGAGTAGACTGGTGTATACAGTCGAGACCCCGACGAGGGGTGGTGGCCGGTCTCACAAGCCACTGGTGTTAGTTGGTTCACCTAAGATGTATACATGTGCTCATTGGGTTATGAGTACACCGGACAGGACTCGCCGGGAACCTGCTAGTTGGGATTATACCAGATGTCAGATAGCAGTTCCCTGGTGACATGTGTACAGGTTAGTTCATCGACCTGAGATCGTGATTTGTCTCGTGTGAGTTCCCACTGTACTTTGATTACTACCCTACCACGCTCAAAGGAGACGTGCAAACAGGTTTTAGTTGGGTACAGTCCCGAGCCACATGGAGGCAGTGAGCGGATCTGCAGGGGTTCGTCTCTCCCGGTATTGGGGGTGAGGTCGCGCTGTGTCTAGGAGAGCCAGTACATGAAAAGTCCTTGGCCAAGGCAGGAGATTTGCTGGTAGGTATTCCAGTAGTATCTCAGGGTGTTCTGGGCTACACTCTGACACGACTTGTACCGCTTTTGAGGGTCTGACTTTTACCAACCCCCTAGGCCCGCCATGCGATGCTCATAGGCGAACGGACCGGACTGTACGGATATTGTCACTGACAGGCTCAGTAGGGTGTCAGGATGAGTTCGCTCATCGACATCCCTTTTGGTCAATAGCTGGTAGCCCGTCACATATGGCTAATACCTCTGACGTGCTAGTGGTTAAATCCACAGCCATAGTATTGACGAGTCTTTAGAGTCCACCACACACAGTTACTCAGGTTTCGGGCGAAACGCTGTAGAGGCCGTATAGAGATATGGCAGGATTCGATCAGATACGTGCGGTATTGCACGGATCGTGATCGGACGGATTTTACTAGCCGGATCCTAGTATTAGACAGTGTAGATTTTGTCTCTTTGCATTTGTGTTCAGTGGGAATACAAATGCGGGCATGTATATACAGTCGCGGGGTTTTCCTGTAATTTATTACGGGATCAGTTTTCTGAAGTTGCCAGTTTGCATTTCGGTTTCGGCCGTTTTCCTTTGTTGCTTCTCGGCCGGACTTTTGTGATGGAGGGGCTAATTTGCAAGTTCGCAAATTAGCATTAGTGGAGGGGGTTTTTGTGAAATGAAAGATTATGATAGCATCTTTTGATTCCATTCTTTTCTTTCATCATTTCTTGCATTAATGAGATTAGAAATTGATATGATATGGTTATCATTGCTTTTGGGTGTGGTCACCCCCTTTGCTTTTACTACTCTCACCTTCCTTCATGTTTTGATTCCTCCACCATTTTTGATAAGGGGGGCCGGCCACATTGTGAGAGAGAGAGTTCATTTTGAGTGTGGGAAATTTACATCTTTCATTTTTCATGCTTGCAAGAAATATGATACACCTTCCTCCTCACCAAAGTTCTTTCTCTTCTCCATCATCTTTATGGCAACTTTACTACCCCAAAGAGACTAAGATTCTACACTACACCTACAGTACCCTTGGACGCGTCGGCTTGCCCACTTTGCGCCCGAGTTGCCTCGGTCCAGAGGTGGGAGCCCGTAAAAGAAATCGGCTACGTGGTGCCCTTTCCGACGAGGAGGTGACGGACGGAGATTCCGCGGGAGATCGGAGTGGAGACGAAGACCGAAGGACACGGATCGCTCGGTATATCTCTCTTCCCATATTTTAGTTTGCTAGTAGCTAGGTTAATTGCCCGATCCGGGATAAAAGTGCGCGGTGGTGCCGATTTGCTAGTTTGCAAAGTTTTTTGTTTCCGTGTTTCCGGCGTCGGATTGACGGCCGGGGCGCCGCCGTGCACTTACATTGGTATCAGAGCCACGCCATTAACCTAGTCTAGCTTGCTCTAATGTGTTTACAAGTTCGATCGAACAAATTTCCGAAAACCCAATTTCCATTGCATCAGGTTTCTGTCGAAATTTTTTGGGCTCTAAAATTTTTTCAGGGTGTTGCAGAAATATGTGCAGGGTGTTCGAAGACTTCTGGAAAAATTTAGTGGCATGATTCGACTTTTCCACCGCGGAACCGCGGCCAAACACATGCATTGGACGCGGTTCCGCGGCCATAATGACCCCTTGTTGCACCATTTTTTTTCCAGTGGGTCCTAGTCTGTGAAATGGGGTTTTTGGAATATTATTTTTGGGCCCAGATTTTCTGTGAGTGCTACAGTAGTGCTTGGGGCCCACTTCGGTGAATTTGTTCGATCGGATATTTTAAACATACTAGTTCACAATATTTACATTATATCTGCGACCGTGAATGTCATTTGATCGGTAAATTCTGTCTAACTGCTATAGCCCTTTTAGACGGATTTGCGAACGTGACATTCATGTTGATGTTCTGTGTTGTGCTGTGATGTTGCGGATTGGTCGTGGGGGATAGCCTGGATGCAATGGTAGTACAGTTTTGTTTTATATGTACATTTGATATTGCGGGGCGAGTGTCCGACATGTGGACCGCCGTCACTGCCTGTTTGTATTATTCTTTTGGGGCACGACCGGGTCGAGGTCGATGTACCCGTTGTATGTATATTTTACTTTCTGTACTAGGATTACCCCGTGGAGGGGTGCACGGATAGCCGGATTCTAGAGGGCAACGGGCCCGCATCTCATGGCTTTGAGACGGAGGGGGCTTTACTCTAGAATTGGCGGGCTATTCGCCGCACTCGTAGGGGGTACAGGTTGACCCAGGAGGGGTGCCCAAGTTACCGGATTCCGTAAAGTGCTGGGTGGTCCATTCACGTTGCTGAAGGGGGCTGCCTCGCTTCAGGTTTTTGCGGGTAACTTGCCGCACCCGTAGGGGTCTAGGATTTTCATTGCACAGGCTATCCACACGACCAGGGGAACGTCGGGTTTCAGTAGCGGCTCTATGAAACTCGAGGATCCCAGATATCTGTATTGTTCTGTGATGCTGTACATTTCTGTGATGTTGCATTTTATCACGCCTTGAGCGAAATATTATATATTGATATATATACTAGTAGATGTTGTATATGTTTTGCATCCGCGCTAGTCCAGTCCCCGCTCTGTCGTTAGTTAAGTAACCTAACGGGTGATGACGGGACCCAGTGGCGAATGCGGATGGCATATACGTACATCATTATTTTCGTTCTTTTGTGGTGTGATCAATTGGTGGGACTGCGTTGATTCGGATCAATGCAAGATAAACAAACCTATTCTGATGTTGTTGGAACACTTTTTCAAAAGGCTGTTATTGCAAGGGCGTTCTCTTTTGTTTTGCATCGTGGTATTCAGTTGGAATATCCTGCTCCTAAGTCGACGAGGCAAGGGCCGAGATCCCTTCACCGGGAGTGACCCCTTGGACAAAAGTTTGCGTCAGGGCAATAACTTCACTATAGCTGATTACTTTTGCTTTGTATCGTGGTATTCAGTTGGAATATCCTGCACCTCATTCTACGGGGAAAGAGCCGAGATCCCTTCGCCGGGAGTGACCTCTTTAGCAAAGGTTTTCGTCACTATATTTTTAAAAATCTATCCGGTTCCTTCAATGATATCAAGTTCATTACGTTAAAGGTTTTCGCCAAAAACCATTCGTAGCCCTCCGTCGTTTCATATGAATAGTCAATAAGTATTCAAGCTGTGTATGTTGGCCAAAGTCAAGGCACGGTGATTGGTAGCTATTGGGTATTCATATGCAGCATAGATAGATGCGTTGGTTTGGGACAGTCGTACTACTATTTTGGCCAAAGTCAAGGGTATGTACGAGTGGGTTCAAATTAACCTGAAGAATGACGGGTAGAACTTGACATGTGACTTATGATATGTTGGCCAAAGTCAAGGTCATAAGAGCATGGGGCAAAAATCACATCGGGAGTTTCTAAAGAAACTGAAACTTGCCAGATATGCGCATACATTCTAGAGTGTGATAACGTGAGCGGATTCCGTTACGTTATCATGCGATGATAGTTGGATCCCGATTCCCACTGATGAGTTGGTTTACTCCTCGGGTGATCCCGACTAATTCTTCTTTCAGGTTTGGAGGAGAATTTGAGGTTACAGTGGGAGGTTTTCAGATTAGATAAAGTGATAACCATTCTGATTTAGGTTAGAGTGCACGCTGAGTGTTTCTTTTCTCTTTCTCTTTGGCAGCGACCATTGACCCGACCCTAGACTATGACTCAGTGACCAAAATTAACCGAACCTTCTTAACACTGGCTTTTGGATTGTCAGAGTTGCAAACCTCATTGACACTCCTACTTTTACCCTTTTTCTCCGGGACACCCCGTATTACTACGAACGTCCACTTCTATTGGACAAAACCATCGTATGGTTATATACGAACTCGAAGGAATTCGAGGATGGTTTCCGGTTCTGGAGAAAACGAATGGGACTATTCAGTTGTCTTTTTCTTTTACCTTCTCTCAGGTTGCGAGTACTCCTTGGTTTAGGAGATAGTACACCTATTAAGCAAATTGGATAGTCTTCTTCCAAACCATAGGCTGGTGCCGACCGGTAGGAAATGAAGAAAACCAATTAGCCTAAACGGTGTACAGAAGGTATTAAGTTAAGAAAAAGAAAGGGATTAGTAAGAGGGCAAAGTAAATTGCGACTGCTATTCACGACCAAACCAAATATTTCTTCGCCAATCCTAAATCACCTTTGTATTTCTCCAGGACACTCCGTATCACTACGAAGATCCACAGATTATTGGATACTCCATCATATGGTTATATACGAACTCGAAAGGAACTTGTTCCAGTTCGAGGATGGATTCTGGTTCAGGAGAAATAGGAATACGGTTTATTCGGTTGTCTTTTATCTTCACCTTCTCTCGCATTGCGAGTGCTCCTAGGATTGGGACAGTACACCCATTATGCTTATTGGATAGTCTTCTTCCAAACCATAGGCTGGTGCCGAACGGTAGGAAAGGAAAAAAACCATTTGGCCTAAAAGGGTGTGCAGAAGGTAACGACTAAAGACATATAAAGGGATTTGGAGAGATGACAAAGAATTATACGGTTACAGTTATGAATCTGGATAATGGAAGAGGCATTACTAGGAATACCGGGATACCCCATCGAAACATTTCAATGTTTCAGTTTCACTGTGTACTGTTAAAACAAAACTGATTTCCTAATTAGACACTTACTCCAGGGTATGTATTTACCAGGTATGATTCTCACATCTGTATGGTTTTACAGATGATGAGTGGGAGTAAGCTATTGGGAATTAGGTGATCATCCTCATTATATCGGAATTCGTTGTAATTGGTGATATTTGAGGAAATCGCCTGGGTTGTTTGCCGGACGGCAAATATTTGGTTTTGAATATCCGTTGTTATGCACCAATTTCAAATTGATATATCTGTACGTCTATTTTTATAGAGTGAGATATAATTTTTTTTTGAAATTATGTCTATGACATTTACCTATATCAGTGGATGGTTAGGTAAGGAGTATTAAACAGCGGTGTAATTCTTCATAACCATAGTACAGTTTTCAATCTACGACACACAGGGAATGAGTTATTAGACTCAAGGGACTTATACAGAGTATTGTATGTTGTCCAGCGTCCATTAGGACAGAGGGGTTGGTACTCGTACTATATTCTATTTACTTGTGACTTCTCTAGTTCTTAGACACGTGTTTCGTAGAAACACAGGGTCCGAGTTTTGAGAAGTTATAGGTATGTGGATAAAGTAGAGAACCAGGTGTTGCAAGTATCGGGATTCTTCAAGGTGATTGAAGACGTAGATACTTGTGTATGGTATTCAGTTGATAGTAATGATTAAGAGAACTAGCTTCTCTTTCAGGTTACTCATAATTGGAAGTACTCCTAAGTTGAGTAACGCTGATCGGCCTCCTTCCATTTAGTTGACATGCACTGGAGACAGCTGCATGATTTGAATCTGGTTCCAATTAAATCAGTGCCTCTGTTTCTATATTGGATATAGAACAGTTCATATCTTGACATTGTTAAGATACGGGGAGTTGTCCAGCTTATGCTTAAAACCAGACTCCGGATAACTCAAGGCACGTTTCTGTAATGGCTGTTTGTGGGTTGACCCGGGCTATGACGAGGGTTGATTTTCTACCATCTGGAAGATTAATAGTGATATTGTTCTTGACTCGCCACAGTTTTAACAAAAATGGATTTTTTCAGAAAACAGTAGTGGGAGTATGGTAGAACTGGAAGTGATTCCAGAACCGCAAACGATTACTGAAGATTTGATAAGAACCTAAAGATTCAATCTGGTTTGACATTCCATTGGCCACTCCGCAGATAAAGTGGGTAACCTCAGGCACTCGAGAGGTACTTCGGTATGCTCAAGGACGGTAGTAAGGAGGTTCTTGTTTACCCAGACTTGCCATTGCTGTTGTTCCAGACTGTGAGACCCGGCAGGAGGATGAGTATAGCGTCGTTCTAAACTGTCTTTAGAAGTGTACGTCTATATGACTCTGCCAGAGGGTTGTCGTGGTCAGTGGGAGCAGCGGAAGCATCGTGGACAAGTGGCTTATGTCTATTTATAGACTAAAGCGGATATAGCGGAGATAGATCATCTATTTCTGATATGACAGTCATAGGTTTGACTTCATCAGAATAGGGGATGGATCTGTTAAGAAGGTAGTAGGGTGTGATGTCCTGGTATTTGGATGACATACACAGAGTAGAAAGTGAAATTCCTATACTACGGTCGGTTAAACTTTGGTTGTCACACAGTGGTTTCTCCACACAGGACTTGGATATTATATCAGACATTCTGGTCACTAGATCTATGGTTTTAGATCTAGATTTGGGTAGTTTCCCAATCTGGGTACTTAGACAGCATTCTAAGAGTTTTTAGAATGGACGACTCCTGGCACGGTGGTGTACCTGCAGGTGATGGAGTCACCCTCTCTAAAGGCGTCTTACAGACTAAAGGGGAGAGGGATGCGTATGATTGGCAGATCACTTGCTTAGGCAATTGAGTTGATCATGAGATGTCAAGTACCACACCAGATGTTGTTTTTGCAGTAGGTGCAATAAGTTGATATTAATCCAATTCAGGAGAAACAATCGGGAGCAGTTTTAGAACATAAGTGCATGTTCTAGGGATATGATAACGGCATCCTCCTTTGGGAGACAGTTATCATTCCAGGCTTCCAAGGTGACCTGGATGACAGAGTGGCTGTCAGAGTTATAGTTTTCCCTCTGACGAGGGGCGGTATTTTGGACAGATGGTCCAGGTGGATACTGAGGGAAGGCATGGCGCAAGGTACTGATTAAGTTCAGTTGACGATACAGTCTAAGAAGTTTGGATTTGGAGTTCATTTATGAGCTAGGTCCCATCAGATATCCAGACACATTCTAAGACAGGTATTGCTCATTTCGGGAGATGGCTTTCTCCGCGAACTTGAGATAAAGAGAGACATAGAAAGAAACATCAGAGCGGATCCACTAACTGAGGCTATTTCTCGAACGCAATAGTTTCGCAAACGAGCTTTGTAAGACTGACTAGTAGAAGAGTTGAGTGTTCGGTATCACACGGGCTGTGAGTATGCGACATCGCAATAATTAGCCTTGAGTGCAAGTGGGAGATTGTTGGAGATAGTGCCCTCAGAGTCAATTATCGGATCACAGGCACGTGATTGCAATGATTGAGGGAGGACCTATCCCGGTAGGACAGTCTTACTCAAGATGATAGTATGCTATCTGGTTTATCTTTATCATCGTGTACTGCTTTAGGTGACCTTACGAGTCGCTATTACACGTTGATAGAGCTCCTAGGATTCTTACTTGACTACCAGCAGTATGAGGGCGATCATATACGTGGGAGCTGGGGTCTATAAGCACATCCTTAAAAGGTCCCTAGTCGTGGGAGTTTCGAGACAGGGCATCGATTCTCCAGAGTAGTGTCACGCCCCGCTTCCTAAAATACGGAGTACGAGGGGTAGACAAGGCCAGCCATACTCCTACGGTCAAGGAAATGTCCTGCCGTAGTCACACTTCGGCTTCTAGTTTATCATGGTAAACAGTAAACGATGCGCAGGTAATGAGAAATGCAGTAACTGAAAGATACAATAATATAAACTGACCTGAAGTGGAACAAACGTATGTAACTCGGAATGAAGTCAAGAAGTCTGTGATGCACTGGTCCAGGCTGAATCTTCTCCCCACACTGAGCATGCATACTCAGGTCGTCAGAGCGATAAAATAGCAATATAATATGTATAAAATCAAGTGACAGTTCTAACAGTGATAATAGGTATGTGAAGCTGTAAATAAATGACATCATGAATATGCATGTGCAGTAATCAATGCAGCGGAACAGTAAAGCAGTATAACGATATGTCTCGTATGCCAACACAATATATAAGGAATATAAATGCCAGTATCCCTATCAGTCTCTAAGTCTCACTGTACAGGTCACTAAGCCTATCGTCAGTCCAAGTGTGAGAGTCAACCACTCGCGAGTGTCCTCCACCCAAGGGTAGAACCCAAGGGCAAGGGACCACGGGCCCAACATGTAACAAGAATATCACGGTGTATATATCACGTACCCTGTAAATCTCCATATAACTCCCTAAATATATAAGCCGGCATGGGACTCCCGAGATTCTGTTGAACTCACACTTAAACTAACCCACACCCCGTGGTCTACGTCAAACGCTAACCACAACCCTAAATACTAGTCGATCCGTGATAAGTTTGCGCGAGAACTGGAGGCAGGACCTCCATCAAGCACGTCCCGACTAATACCTAAGATAAATGGCAGTGTCGGGACGTAAATGCACGATATCACTAGGTTATCACTACAATGTTATGGGCATGATTTGATACGTGAACAGTATATGAAGTACGATCAAGATGTCATAAAAACAGTATGCTATCACTTGCACAATTTATCATGAAAGTACGTGTATAATTTAGCGAAACGATAAACAGGTGGTATTTAGTATGTTCAGTTGTCCATCCATCAAATTTGGTTTCAAGCCAATCGGGTTCCAGGATTGCTAATTATAACCATTTCATTTTAAGCGCTCGCGGCTGGAAATCCAATTTCAGAATCAGAAGTCCGTTTCGCAATGCATTTTGATCCCAGTTGGGATCGGATTTTAGCGACGCTACAGTTGGATGAATTCTAGGGTTTTCAGTAAAGTTTTCAACGCAACAAACGGGTCTTCAATCGCGTCTGTACGTTAGGAGTTATAATCTGTTTAACATTAACATGTCAATTCTGATTCTGCTGGGACTGTTATGTGTCCCGATCTATTAAATTATAGAATAAATATCAAACGGTAACGAAACAGAATGAAACCAATTGTGTTGTCTAGCTAACAGATTTATCTATAATAAGCAGTGGAGTTCCGCAACCTACGAGTTAAGGAAATCCTATGATATTCAATACGGAACAGCAAGCACGACTGGAGTCGCTCTGGACTGCAGTCCAGAGTCGCACTCCGATACAATTATCATCATGGTTTAAGTACAGGAATGTCAGGAAACTGGTATAGGGTTAAAGTTCGTCGAGTTGTCTTCGATTTGAGTCATCGAACGCACTATTCTAGTATGTATATGATTTATGGGGAATTTAACGGTTTTCAAGTGCAACAGAATTACAGTTTTACGGTTAAACTTGGGGGCAGTTGTTTTAGTCGTTAACGATCAAATTGTCCAACGAAATTCATACACTAAGTTCAAAGCCATACGGGCCAAGCAAAACTATTTAGTTCCACCAAATTTGATAATGTTTTCCTAAGCGAACAAGCATCGAACAGATACAGCACGTAATAGTTTTAAACTTGTAACTTTATAATCCATGTATTTAACGATTGTAACTTAGGAAAATAGCATGTAAGCAAGTAGAATACTTGCCTGGGAACGTCTCGGGGATGCACGGCAGCGACGCGGTCTAATGTGATGGCCCGACGCGATCACGACAAGTATTGGCCTCGGCTCGATCTTGGCTCGGCCTCGGAGCTTGGACTAGGCTTGAAGCTCGAGCATGGCATCAAAGGCTCGGTTGCTGGGGTCTTGACGGTGAGTGTAGTGGTTCACAGAGCGGTGTTAGAGAGAGAGAGAAAGAGAATGAGAGAGATAGAGACTGCAGAGAGATAGAGAGAGAAGAGTGAGAAAGAGAGAGAGAGAACTGAGAGAGCTACAGAGGGAGAGAGAGGCGGTATAGAGATAGTGTAGGCAGAGAGAGGGAGAACTGAGGGAGTGAAAGAGTGAAAGACAGAGAGAGAGGGAGAGAGTGTGTAGAGTGAGAAAGCTGAGAGAGAGAGAGAATGAACAGAGGGATTGAGGGAGATAGGGTGAGGTGATGATGGAGATGGTGAGGATGAGGGCGCTGCGAGGTGGTGAAGGCGGAGGCACAACGACGTGGGCACGAGGTGGCTGCGGTCGTCGGCGTTGTTGCCGGGGAAGTGGGTGTAGAAGGTTCGAGCTCGGTGGGTTTGGGTGTACAGGGGATCCGCCACGAGCTCTGGCTCCGGTGATGGAGGTAGAAGGGGGAGTCGGTGAAGGAGACCAGGCGATAAGGATCTCGAGGAGATGAGGTCGGAGGTAAGGGGACTCGGGTGATCGGGGATGGGGTGCAGTGGTTTCGAAGGTGGAAGCGAGAGAGGAGGAGGAAGGAGGTCGAGTGAGAGAGGAAAGAGGCGACATGGGGTTAGAGGGGGTGTGCGCGATGTGAGGGTAACGGCTCGCGACGAGGGTGGAGGAGGCGGCGTGGGCGACGGCGAGGAAAGCGGATCTCGCGCGCGAATGGAGGAAAGAGCCGTTGGAGGGAAGATGAATAGGGTAGCGGGTCGGGTTGAGAAGAAGCGGGTGAGGTAAGGGTGAGGAGAGTGGGCCGCGGGAAAAACTGGGCCGGCAGAAAAATAAAAAATAATTTAAATATAGAAGTGATTGCTGGGCTGAATGAGATGGGCCGGGGCAAAATACAAAAGAATTAGGAAATGGGATAAGAGGGCTAGGCCGGGGTTTAGAGGGGAATTTAAAAGAGAACAAGAAAAATAAAATGATGGGAAAATGAAGAGTGGGCCGGCTCGGTGGGCTTCTGAGGAAAAGAAAAGGGATTTTAAATATTTGAAAGAGGGCCAGGCCGGGAATAATAGAGAAAGAGATAGTGGACTTAGGGAATAAAATCAAATGGGAAAAAGATTTAGTTTTGGGTTTTAAAAATGAATAATGGGATTTAGAAGGAATAAAATTATAGGTAAAATAAATAAAATCGTAAAATAATAAAATACGGATTTTGGTATAAAAGAGCTGGGTATTATATCATACCACCCTTACAAAAATTTCATCCTCGAAATTTAAAACTAAACGATAATTTGTAAAATCAAGAGTGTAAACTATCCTATCACAAACTAACTCATAATGGTTTACTTAGAACGGGTTGATGAAAATTTGAAGGTATATATATATGCAAGAACAACTTACAAAAGGATGGATTTAAATAAGTGTACGGTAGGAAAAACTATAAGGACGAACTACTAGTATACGAGAGTAAAGATAACAATAACGAGCAAAATAATCAAGGCGGTTTCAATAAAATCGAAACTCAGATGGGTGTTCAAGTAAGTATATCAACAGTAGCGAGGTAGAATTATAATAAGTATAAAACACCACCCTTTATAAAAATAACCATAGGCAAAAAACCCGAAAATAAAGTAACGACAATAAAGCGGTGAAGATCAGTCGTTAAGTTAAAACATCTTAAGATAATGCGTCGATACAATAGATTTAAAATAATTTAGAAAACTCGTATAGTGAAATTAAGAAACATGGACCAAAAGTATGCGCAGTGTAGGGTTGCGCTGCTGAAAATGAAAAATAATAATAGTTGTATTTAAAAATACAAAAACGGAGTAATCAATAACACGAACCAAAATAATGAAAACTAAATTTTTGAATAACACTGTCCCTATAAATAGTTAGGGTAATAGGAAGAACACAACAATGTATGGGGCTAGCTAGGGTAACGATTACAAGGGAAGGTAGCTCATTCAGAAGGTCGGAGTATGGCGGTTTTAGGCTGAGGATCAAGGGAATTGGGATCGGGTCAGCACAGAAAGTAAGGATGAATAACAAAAGAATACAAAAGGAAAAGTGTGGGGGAAACAACAGTTGGTACAACACGCGAATCAAAATTTGAAGAGTTAGTGAACTCGGAAGTTTCACAGGAACTGTTCTCCTCCCAGAAGGATTCTCAACGGGGCACAGACGAGGGATGGAGGGTGGCTCATTCTAAGGATCAGGGTGCGGTACTTTCAAATCGAAACGGGGTGAAAACTATACCATGAGTAGGGGTGGACAGTCAGGGAACTCAGCAGGAAAAAAATAAATGGATAAGGGCAATAAACAAGTATCAAGCGAACCAATAATCAAAGGGTTTACGAATTCAGAAGATTTATTTCATTCAAGAAAATTTGAAACAAGGCATTCCCAAAGGCGAAAAGTGGCCCTAAACTATACACAATTTATTTGGCCAGAAAGACAACATCAAAAGAAATTCCGTCAGTCGCGGTCGTGGAGATTCAGTAGGTTGCGGTAGGCTCGTGCACTCAGGTAGGGGCGTCCATTTCCATAGCGCCTTGCTGGTACCTCTATTGGAAGTCCTTCCACCACAGGGTCTTGATCTTCTGGTCCTTCTTTCTCGGATAGAGCTTCTTCATCGAGATCCGATTCCATGTGATTTTCTTCTTCTGGATTTTCTTCCACAGGGTTTTCCTTCGCTGAATTTTCTTCTATCGGTTCTTCCTCGGGGTCTTCATCTTATGGGTCTTCCTCTATAGGGTTCTCTTCAGGATCTCCTTCTTCTTCGTCAGAATCAGCTATCATGTCAACCCTGGGGCGGCTGCTCCTTCGTCCTCTGAATTATTGTTTTCGAAGTTGACCTGTGGACCATTGACCTCATCATCGGAATTCGTCAGTGTGTGATCTAAGGAAACGCATGACTGTGCATCCTCGTCTAGATGCGGCGCTGCTCCAGGGTGGGCCATGGCCTGAAAAGAGAAGTCATGATTAGACAGTGGAATACATCAAGGAAGGCTCAGGGTACGAAATATAGGAAAATATGCGGTTGCAGGAACTGAAAGATCAGAATGGAAATACTGTGATAATGAATAGAATTTGACATAGAGAAAGCATGAGAATGATACATATATTATGATTCAAATTTTATTTCATTCAACTAAAAGTCCGACGGATACAAAGGTTCAGACGGAAAGAAATGTTTAAAAGAGGATGACAACATAATACTGAAATTGGAAAACATATAATTCTTCTTTGACTGCCAGAACGCTGCATCTTCGTTACGCGAGTTGAATGCTGCGTTAGGTTTGCCTTATGGTCGAAGTTCAAACTACGCGATGATCCTCACTTGGCCGAAGTGGGGAATGTGGTCGAGTCTCCTCCCTGTAATTCTTTCCTTTCTGGGCAACCGTTGATGAGATGTTTGTCGGAACCGCATATCAGACATTTCCCTTGGACACGGCGACAATCCTTCTGAAGATGTCCTGGCCTCCTACAATATCCACAGCAAGGGTTCTTCTGATGATTATGTTGATGCTTCATCTTCTTCTCTTTTCCTCGTCTAATAGGGATCCCTTTATGATAGGAGACTCCCGCTGGGGTCTGACTCACCTGTCTTCTCAGCCCTTCAGCTAATAGGTCGTTTGTTCGCTCCTGGGCTTCCTTTAAACCTTGCAGTACACTAAGGATCTCAACAGTCTGATTCTGAGGAGTGGAGATAGAGGAAGAGTCGTTGGAAGACATGATCCTGAAACAATGATTCTAAGGATGATATAAGTCACAAGATATACGAATCAAAATATAATATGGATAGGACAAAGATTCAAAATACTAGAGGTGCTGAATTTATTATAATTGGGGAGTCAACTGTATGACTTTGAGTCACTTGATTAGAGTACGGTAATGCAATTGCAACCACGTAACCTTGCCAAGTCACCCGAAACCATAGCGAATGGATAGCTGAACGCACAATGTGAATATGGATCAAGAATGACAAGTTTACAATCTAGACCGAGGGATGTCTTAGATTGCCAAACTGTACACGGAAAACTGCAATCCCAATCGATGCAAAACCTGGGCTCTGATACCAACTAAACCATGTCACGCCCCGCTTCCCAAAATACGGAGTACGAGGGGTAGACAAGGCCAGCCATACTCCTACGGTCAAGGAAATGTCCTGCCGTAGTCACACTTCGGCTTCTAGTTTATCATGGTAAACAGTAAACGATGCGCAGGTAATGAGAAATGCAGTAACTGAAAGATACAATAATATAAACTGACCTGAAGTGGAACAAACGTATGTAACTCGGAATGAAGTCAAGAAGTCTGTGATGCACTGGTCCAGGCTGAATCTTCTCCCCACACTGAGCATGCATACTCAGGTCGTCAGAGCGACACAATAGCAATATAATATGTATAAAATCAAGTGACAGTTCTAACAGTGATAATAAGTATGTGAAGCAGTAAATAAATGACATCATGAATATGCATGTGCAGTAATCAATGCAGCGGAACAGTAAAGCAGTATAACGATATGTCTCGTATGCCAACACAGTATATAAGGAATATAAATGCCAGTATCCCTATCAGTCTCTAAGTCTCACTGTACAGGTCACTAAGCCTATCGTCAGTCCAAGTGTGAGAGTCAACCACTCGCGAGTGTCCTCCACCCAAGGGTAGAACCCAAGGGCAAGGGACCAACGGGCCCAACATGTAACAAGAATATCACGGTGTATATATCACGTACCCTGTAAATCTCCATATAACTCCCTAAATATATAAGCCGGCATGGGACTCCCGAGATTCTGTTGAACTCACACTTAAACTACCCCACACCCCGTGGTCTACGTCAAACGCTAACCACAACCCTAAATACTAGTCGATCCGTGACAAGTCTGCGCGAGAACTGGAGGCAGGACCTCCATCAAGCACGTCCCGACTAATACCTAAGATAAATGGCAGTGTCGGATGCCTTATCTGTAACACCCGTGCAAGCGCTTCCATAAGTGTCCCATACCACTTATAGTCACACGTACACGCATCCCACAGACGTCGACAATGCAATAGAATAATAGGGTCACTGATTGTGTACAAGTACGTATCACTTTCACTTAATCACGAATACACGAACACTGACGTACTTGCCACAATCATCGCTAGAACTAACACTGGGTAAATGCACGATATCACTAGGTTATCACTACAATGTTATGGGCATGATTTGATACGTGAACAGTATATGAAGTACGATCAAAATGTCATAAAAACAGTATGCTATCACTTGCACAATTTATCATGAAAGTACGTGTATAATTTAGCGAAACGATAAACAGGTGGTATTTAGTATGTTCAGTTGTCCATCCATCAAATTTAGTTTCAAGCCAATCGGGTTCCAGGATTGCTAATTATAACCATTTCATTTTAAGCGCTCGCGGCTGGAAATCCAATTTCAGAATCAGAAGTCCGTTTCGCAATGCATTTTGATCCCAGTCGGGATCGGATTTTAGCGACGCTACAGTTGGATGAATTCTAGGGTTTTCAGTAAAGTTTTCAACGCAACAAACGGGTCTTCAATCGCGTCTGTACGTTAGGAGTTATAATCTGTTTAACATTAACATGTCAATTCTGATTCTGCTGGGACTGTTATGTGTCCCGATCTATTAAATTATAGAATAAATATCAAACGGTAACGAAACAGAATGAAACCAATTGTGTTGTCTATCTAACAGATTTATCTATAATAAGCAGCGGAGTTCCGCAACCTACGAGTTAAGGAAATCCTATGATATTCAATACGGAACAGCAAGCACGACTGGAGTCGCTCTGGACTGCAGTCCAGAGTCGCACTCCGATACAATTATCATCATGGTTTAAGTACAGGAATGTCAGGAAACTGGTATAGGATTAAAGTTCGTCGAGTTGGCTTCGATTTGAGCCGTCGAACGCACTATTCTAGTATGTATATGATTTATGGGGAATTTAACGGTTTTCAGGTGCAACAGAATTACAGTTTTACGGTTAAACTTGGGGGCAGTTGTTTTAGTCGTTAACAATCAAATTGTCCAACGAAATTCATACACTAAGTTCAAAGCCATACGGGCCAAGCAAAACTATTTAGTTCCGCCAAATTTGATAATGTTTTCCTAAGGGAACAAGCATCGAACAGATACAACACGTAATAGTTTTAAACTTGTAACTTTATAATCCATGTATTTAACGATTGTAACTTAGGCAAATAGCATGTAAGCAAGTAGAATACTTGCCTGGGAACGTCTCGGGGATGCACGGCAGCGACGCGGTCTAATGTGATGGCCCGACGCGATCACGACAAGTATTGGCCTCGGCTCGATCTTGGCTCGGCCTCGGAGCTTGGACTAGGCTTAAAGCTCGAGCATGGCATCAAAGGCTCAGTTGCTGGGGTCTTGACGGTGAGTGTAGTGGTTCACAGAGCGGTGTTAGAGAGAGAGAGAAAGAGAATGAGAGAGATAGAGACTGCAGAGAGATAGAGAGAGAAGAGTGAGAAAGAGAGAGAGAGAGAGAGAACTGAGAGAGCTACAGAGGGGGAGAGAGGCAGTATAGAGAGAGTGTAGGCAGAGAGAGAGGGAGAACTGAGGGAGTGAGAGAGTGAAAGACAGAGAGAGAGGGAGAGAGTGTGTAGAGTGAGAAAGCTGAGAGAGAGAGAGAATGAACAGAGGGATTGAGGGAGATAGGGTGAGGTGATGATGGAGATGGTGAGGATGAGGGCGCTGCGAGGTGGTGAAGGCGGAGGCACAACGACGTGGGCACGAGGTGGCTGCGGTCGTCGGCGTTGTTGCCGGGGAAGTGGGTGTAGAAGGTTCGAGCTCGGTGGGTTTGGGTGTACAGGGGATCCGCCACGAGCTCTGTCTCCGGTGATGGAGGTAGAAGGGGGAGTCGGTGAAGGAGACCAGGCGATGAGGATCTCGAGGAGATGAGGTCGGAGGTAAGGGGACTCGGGTGATCGGGGATGGGGTGCAGTGGTTTCGAAGGTGGAAGCGAGAGAGGAGGAGGAAGGAGGTCGAGTGAGAGAGGAAAGAGGCGACATGGGGTTAGAGGGGGTGTGCGCGACGTGGGGGTAACGGCTCGCGACGAGGGCGGAGGAGGCGGCGTGGGCGACGGCGAGGAAAGCGGATCTCGCGCGCGAATGGAGGAAAGAGCCGTTGGAGGGAAGATGAATAGGGTAGCGGGTCGGGTCGAGAAGAAGCGGGTGAGGTAAGGGTGAGGAGAGTGGGCCGTGGGAAAAACTGGGCCGGCAGAAAAATAAAAAATAATTTAAATATAGAAGTGATTGCTGGGCTGAATGAGATGGGCCGGGGCAAAATACAAAAGAATTAGGAAATGGGATAAGAGGGCTAGGCCGGGGTTTAGAGGGGAATTTAAAAGAGAACAAGAAAAATAAAATGATGGGAAAATGAAGAGCGGGCCGGCTCGGTGGGCTTCTGAGGAAAAGAAAAGGGATTTTAAATATTTGAAAGAGGGCCAGGCCGGGAATAATAGAGAAAGAGATAGTGGACTTAGGGAATAAAATCAAATGGGAAAAAGATTTAGTTTTGGGTTTTAAAAATGAATAATGGGATTTAGAAGGAATAAAATTATAGGTAAAATAAATAAAATCGTAAAATAATAAAATACGGATTTTGGTATAAAAGAGCTGGGTATTACAAGTAGACTAGTGTATACAGTCGAGACCCCGACGAGGGGCGGTGGCCGGTCTCACAAGCCACTGGTGTCAGTTGGTTCACCTAAGATGTATACATGTGCTCATTGGGTTATGAGTACACCGGACAGGACTCGCCGGGAACCTGCTAGTTGGGATTATACCAGATGTCAGATAGCAGTTCCCTGGTGACATGTGTACAGGTTAGTTCATCGACCTGAGATCGTGATTTGTCTCATGTGAGTTCCCACTGTACTTTGATTACTACCCTACCACGCTCAAAGGAGACGTGCAAACAGGTTTTAGTTGGGTACAGTCCCGAGCCACATGGAGGCAGTGAGCGGATCTGCAGGGGTTCGTCTCTCCCGGTATTGGGGGTGAGGTCGCGTTGTGTCTAGAAGAGCCAGTACATGAAAAGTCCTTGGCCAAGGCAGGAGATTTGCTGGTAGGTATTCCAGTAGTATCTCAGGGTGTTCTGGGCTACACTCCGACACGACTTGTACTGCTTTTGGGGGTCTGACTTTTACCAACCCCCTAGGCCCGCCATACGATGCTCATAGGCGAACGGACCGGACTGTACAGATATTGTCACTGACAGGCTCAGTAGGGTGTCAGGATGAGTTCGCTCATCGACATCCCTTTTGGTCAATAGCTGGTAGCCCGTCACGTATGGCTAATACCTCTGACGTGCTAGTGGTTAAATCCACAGCCATAGTATTGACGAGTCTTTAGAGTCCACCACACACAGTTACTCAGGTTTCGGGCGAAACGCTGTAGAGGCCGTATGGAGATATGGCAGGGTTCGATCAGATACGTGCGGTATTGCACGGATCGTGATCGGACGGATTTTACTAGCCGGCTTTGGTTTAAGCCGGATCCTAGTATTAGCCAGTGTAGATTTTGTCTCTTTGCATTTGTGTTCAGTGGGAATACAAATGCGGGCATGTATATGCAGTCGCGGGGTTTTCCTGTAATTTATTACGGGATCAGTTTTCTGAAGTTGCCAGTTTGCATTCCGGTTTCGGCCGTTTTCTTTTGTTGCTTCTCGGCCGAACTTTTGTGATGGAGGGGCTAATTTGTAAGTTCGCAAATTAGCATTAGTGGAGGGGTTTTTTGTGAAATTAATGATTATGATAGTATCTTTTGATTCCATTCTTTTCTTTCATCATTTCTTGCATTAATGAGATTAGAAATTGATATGATATGGTTATCATTGCTTTTGGGTGTGGTCACCCCCTTTACTTTTGCTACTCTCACCTTCCTTCATGTTTTGATTCCTCCACCATTTTTGATAGGGGGGCGGCCACATTGTGAGAGAGAGAGTTCATTTTGAGTGTGGGAAATTTACATCTTTCATTTTTCATGCTTGCAAGAATTATGATACACCTTCCTCCTCTCCAAAGTTCTTTCTCTTCTCCATCATCTTTATGGCAACTTCACTATCCCAAAGAGACTAAGATTCTACACTACACCTACAATACCCTTGGACGCGTCGGCTTGCCAACTTCGCGCCCGAGTTGCCTCGGTCCAGAGGTGGGAGCCCGTAAAGAAATCGGCTACGTGGTGCCCTTTCCGACGAGGAGGTGACGGACGGAGATTCCGCGGGAGATCGGAGTGGAGACGAAGACCGAAGGACACGGATCGCTCGGTATATCTCTCTTCCCATCTTTTAGTTTGCTAGTAGCTAGGTTAATGGCCCGATCCGGGATAAAAGTGCGCGGTGGTGCCGGTTTGCTAGTTTGCAAAGTTTTTCGTTTCCGCGTTTCCGGCGTCGGATTGACGGCCGGGGCGCCGCCGTGCACTTACAGAAAGATCAGCCCAAGGAACAGCTCAGCATGCAGCACAACCCTCCTTCCTCTTTCATCCTCTCTTCTCCTTAATCCTAGGACCCCCTTGAGGTATAAACTTGCAACCCAACTCCTTTATCATGGTTGTCTAACTGAAATTAGTGTTATTAAGAAGATTTGTGTTAGTTAGGAGAATTTGAGTGAGATTTGGCCAAGTGTTGGTTGTAATGGTTAGTATAGCCTAATTAAGTGTGTTTGAGGCCAGTTTAACCAAGATTACCCCAGTTTTCCAGTAAGTTACCTGAATGTGTCAACTTGGCGTATTTTAGCGATTTTGTCGATTTTGTGACTTTTCTGGAAACTGCTATCAATCCGGACCTCCTAAAATAAAATTGACTTGGCAGTGAGATGTGCAGGTAGATAGAAGACAACACCTAAAACCCTAGCCCCGACCATCTTACCTCGGCCGCAGATTTAATCCCTCTGGACGCAATTTGCGGCCAGAGCAGTAGGGAACCCCCTCGTTTTGCGTGCACAGCTCTTTTACCTGTAAACTTGACCCTGGGTATGTCTAGTTTTGTCTGGTTCCAACCAAGGTAGAATATGGGTTGATTTTCTTGACTTGGCGCATGATTTACGACTTGTTTTCGTATGGATTTTGGTATTCGATGATTCATTTCTGTCGGGTGGCGTTTGAACGCCAACGGCAGAGGGTTATGGACTGTATTTGCACGCGAGGCCACAGGTTTTTACCTAAGGGCGTAGCATGCACCATTTTGGCTTTCGACATGGTTTTTATGTGTTTTAGCGTGTGATATCCTTATAGGTACCCCACGTGGCGTCGAAGCGTTGGAGATGCAAATGGCGATATCGGCACCGGCACACATAAGAAGGTGAGTAGATTTATATCTACGGGGAGAAGTCGGGTGGATGGCGTATAGCACCCCCGCTGTCCGATGTCTAGTATACCATATATACTGTACTTATATATGATAGCTTATGTGTGACTTGGCTGTTTAGGATGTGGTAGGTGTACTATGCATTGATTAGGGTTAAAAGTAACTAGTGTAGTTCCTAGTCGCGAACCCTAGAATAGTTTGCACCCACACGCGCACACGTGCTTATTTGCTATATTCATACTGTGATGACGAGGATATTGGAGGACTTTGGATGTGAGTCGATGAGTTTGGGCATGGTGCCATGATATCGGTGATGTGATGTGATTCGTATTTGGGATACGATATATGATTTTTAGCGGGCCTTTGGGCATGTCTTTCGCACACGCATTCATACTTATGTAGATGGTATCGATTCGTACTAGACTTAGATCAGTACCCCAGATTATGTGATATGATGATAAGGATACCAGATAATTGATGTGATGATTGTGATATTGACCCGCACCCAGCTATTGGGATGCCGTACGACGATTTACCGTACGAGCTTTATATTAATGATTGATCCGCACTCATGACTTGAGGGTGTCAGATGATTTACGGCATCGTATGCGATACTATTAAGGTGGGATCACCGACTACTATCTTTATATTTATATATATCGACTCAGACTTAGGTGGTTTCCTTACCCCTCCCGATTGACTTGATAGTTAGATCAGTAGTTAGTGTAGTAGATGTTAGACTAGACCCGAGTCATACCTATTTCCAAACTAACGAATCGGGAGTATTTTAAAGACAGGCAAACATGGATTCTACGGATAATTTCAAAGGGCGCATCTTTTCTTAAAAACACCGTAGCCCTTATTTTACTAAAAACCCCGATTCGTCTTATTTCAAAAAGGCAAAACTGCATGACACTTACATATTGATATAGACTCTTCACTGTTGCATTGATTGTTTGATTCCGCATATTCATAGTATTTGCATCGCATTACTTGTGTTTATTGAGATATTACCATCATGCTGTTAGGACACCAGCACCATTATCGATGATGCGTATGTTCCACGTACACTATTTGCCGGCTCACACACTTCATCATCGATAATTGCCATGCCACTACACTGTAGTACTGTTGCATTCATGATATGATTCTTGCATGGCATATTGTACACTTATACCTGTACACATACATAGATGATTCCGGCTTGATTAGAGATTTGGGAACCGCAAGATATTCTTTAAAACCGATTCATTTTAAAAGAGCGGTTTCCCTCGACATGTGCACATTACTATTCCATGTTGCATGACTTACTGATATGCTTACCTTTCTTTACATGTCGCATACATCATGTTTTGATTATACGCATTGAGATATGTTGTTTCCATGATATTTCTGGATTTGGGGACTGTGGATATTTCAAAAGGAAATATGTAATTGTTTTAAAAATCCGGTCACCCTTGATATGATATTTCAGTGCGTCCACCATGAGTTTTCTCGGTTCCAGAGAGCTTGTGTGGGTATACCCGATTCGAGGAGCAGTAGGCACCGATTGCGGGTACATGGTGAACCCGGTGAGGTACCCCGGGGCAAGAAGACTCGTATATGCTAGACGGTGAGCCCGGCAAGGGGAGTACTACCTACCGGTGATAGTATTTAGGACCCGTCGGTTATCTGGGGGATACCGACTGGAGTCATGAGATGGATATGAGGGCCGACCAGGGTGTGCGGCGCCTGAGATACATGAGGATTTACGTGTCGATGCTAGGCACAGGTGTTCATGATGTTTTCGAGTGTCGATGCTAGGCACTCAGGTTCCATGATTTGATTATATCCTCATATTTCCATGCATATGCTTTACGATATTTACATGCATGATGCTTGTTGTCATTGGGTGACACGTGGACGGGATCCACCGATTTACAGATATTGATTACCTAGTTGGAGGACATCCACATACTATTAGATTCATGTTATAGCTGGCATTGATTCATATTACTCCATGCAGACATACCTCACATTTATGACATGTTATTACCTGAGGCATTGGCGAGTACTTGGCACTACATACATGTATAGATATTACATTGCCACCTTAGCATGCTTCAGACTTATTCATTTCAGGTTTATATTTGTTGATCGTATGACCTAGGATTGCGTCATACATGCGATTTTCTATTCGTAGATGTTCTTCTATTCACGAGTTGGCAACTCACCCCCGTTGTGCCCCAGTTCTTGCAGGTGTTTGCCGTACAGGGTTCATTACGGCTTGCGGCACTGCTTCTTTCGGGTGACTTGCTAGTAGGTGGGTTTATTTGTATCGTACCCATCATTAAACATTGTATATTATATTCAGTTGTATCTAGAAGTTCCATCAACTAAACATGTACTTATTTGAGATAGAGACCAGTGTTGATTATTCTTTCGACCTTAGAGTCGCACGTTATATTTCTCTGGGTTTCATGCTATTGAGTTTCCTTTCTGTTGTGATCCTCGCCTTTAGGCGTTGTATATTATATTGCAGACTGGTTGTTTTACTTATGGTTTTTCCTTCACTCCACTACTTTCTTGGTTTGGATTTCTGGGCTCGGCTTACTTAGAGTACGCACGCCTTGAGACGTTCGTAGCCTATGTTCCGGTCATGTTCCGTACTTTCGGGTCGTGACACGTATCCTTAAACCCAACCCCCAAACCCAAATCTAAGAAAATACGGATTTGGACTAATCCACGCCCTACGGGCGACAACATAAATTAGTCTCCGTATACAATCCACGGGAAACAAAAAACAAAACAAACACCCACGGCGCGAAGTGACCATCTGGAGAAGGAGAAAGTGGTTACCGCGATGCGGTAGCGTAATTAACTGCAGGGGCTTGCGCCTGCAGGGAAGAGCGTCCCCACAATCAAAAACCCCTCAACGAGGGGGAATCTGACGAAGTATGCTACATCGGCCGCATCCGTTTAAACCTTCGATACATGGTGTCATAAATCAACTTGGCATCTTCGGAGAGGTGGACGGATAGCACCAATTAGCATCTGCCCACAAATTCAGGCAAGACGTTTGTCTTCCCGGTTTTGGAGGGGAACATCTACAAATGCCAAGGTTGGTTCTTTTGAGAACCAAACGGGTAGAAGTATTAAAGTCCTACGATGTGATCGAGGAGGCGAATACTTGCGTATGGAGTTCCTGGAGTTTCTAAAAGGAGAATGTGATTCTCTCTCAGTTTACTCCTTCGTATACACCACAACACAATGGTGTATCGGGGCAGAGGTATCGCACCCTATGAGATATAACGCACTCTATGATGAGTATTGCTGAGTTACTTGTTTCCTTTTTGGTGTTATGCACTTAAGAAGTTGCATACCTATTAAATAGGGTTCCATCCAAATAGATGCCTACCACTACATATGAGATATGGAATGGGAAGAGACCATGTCTTAAACGAGTTAAGATATAGGGTTGTCCGGCCTATGTTGAAAAGCAAAAATCGGACAAGCTCGAGACAAGGTCAGTTGTGTAAGTTTGTCAGGATATCCCAAACATTAGAATATCTTCTACCTAACTGAGGAGCAAAAGGTGTTTTGTTTCTCAGCATGCCGTTATTTTAGAAAAGAATTTTCTTGTGAAGAAATTAGTGGTCATGAGGTAGAACTGGAAGGAGTTCCAGCTAGACAAACTAACAGCTGATGATTTGATGAAACCAAAGGATTCAATAGTCTCCAACGAACCTCAGGCTCTCCGTGAAGTTGGTAGGGTTCCTCATCCACTTGAGAGATACTACAGTCTTCTCCGTGACAGTGGGAGCGAGGATTGCATCATGAGATGATGGCCCAACCGAGTTCAGGCAGTTGGAACGTCTGTTTTGATGTGATAGTCAAAGAGTTTGACTTCATCAAAATGGTAGATGAACCTTGTATATACAAGAAGGTTGTAGAGAGTAAGATTGTCTTCTACGTATTGTACGTAGATGACATACTCTTGATAGGAAATGGTTTCCTATGCTACACTCGGTCAAGCTCCTCTTGTCATGATGATTCTCAATAAAAGATCTGGATGATACCTACTACATCTTGTGGATTTTGATCTATGATGATAGATCTAAGTGGATGTTGGGAGTGTCCCAAATCCAGGTACATTAAACACCATACTAAAAGGGTTTAGTATGGACGATTCTAAGTGTGGTGGTTCGCCCACTGCCTCAGGAATCACTCTCTCCAAAAAGGATGTCTCCCGAGACTGATTTGAAGAGAGCTCGCGTACAAAAGGATACCCTATGCTTCGGCAGTAGGCTCTATAAGAGTATGCGATGTTATGTACCAGACCAGATGTAGATGACTCACTAGATGAAGTGATCAGGAATCAATCGGATCTTAGGAGAATCACTGAAAAGCTGTGGAGAACATTCTGAAGTACTTGAGAAGCACTAAAAGAAAGTTCTTGGTTCCAGCTTCCAGAGTGATAAGTTCGACTGAGAGTCAGTCACATGCATTGTCTTTACTCTCAGTGGAGGGACGGTATGTTGGAAGAGTTCCAAGCTAGATACCGTGATATACTAGACGATAAAGGCTGAATACATTGCTACAAACGATACTACCAAAGTGGTTGTCTGGACATTTCTTGTTCATGAGATGAACAAGGTTCCTACCATTGAGCGTCCAATAACAGTTATTGTGGCGACAATGGAGTTGTGGTTTTGGCCTAGGAACGCAGGTCCCATCAGCGTTCCAGACATATTCTGAGGCTAGTATCACCTGATCAGGGAGATGGCTGATCTCTAAGGGATCGAGGTTAGGAGAGTAGACCAGAAGGTTGATACAGCAGATCCACTCACAAAGGCCTTACCCCTAGAGAGACTTCACTACAATGGTTGAGTATGGGATACTACAACCACTGCTATATTGTTGGGTATTGGATACTACAACAGATGGCCTTAGTGCAAGTGGGAGATTATTAGTTATATGTATGCCCTAGAGGTTATTACTGTACATGCGATGTATATTGTAGTGGATACTTGGACATATATAGGGAGGACTTTCTTGCTCGACATGATAGTATGCTATCTGGTTGCACTTTATCTTAACATGTTAACAAATACGGTTTTGTGATCACATGTTGATAAAGCCCTTAGGATGATTACCTGACTACCAGAATTATGATGCAGATCATACTAGTGGGGACAGTGTAGTCGATAAGTACATCCTTCAAATGTTCCTAGTCGTGGGAGTATCGAGACAGGGCATCGGTACTCCAGAGTAGACTAGCGTATGCGCTTCTTGACCCATATGATGGGCGATGGATGATCCCATATCCATTAGTGTTTGACATCAGAGAAGGCATACGGGTGCTCAGTGGAGACTGAGTACACTGAACGGACTCGCCGAGAACTCCTAGATGGTATTATACCTATCGTCGGATAGCAGTTCTCTGGTGACACTGGTACATGTTAGTCTGTAGACCCGAGATCGTCATAGAGTCTTGTGTGATTCCCACTGTGCTTTGATTTCCACCATACCACAGTTAAGAGATCATGCAAAACGGTGGCTTTTGGGTACAGACCCGAGTCACATGGAGGCAATGAGCGATAGGAGGGGTTTCGTCTCTCCCGGTATAGGGAGTTGATATTGCGCTATGCTCGATTGGCCATAACAGGAAATCCCTGGCCAGGGTTGCTGAGATTTACTGGTAAGTGTTACCACTAGTTTCTCGAACCGTTATGGACCTTGCATCGGCATGACTTATCAGGCTATTGGGGTCTGACATTATACCACCCCCAGGCTGTGATATGTGACATATCAGACGAAGAGACCGGACTGTATGGTAGTGTTACTGATTGGATTCGCAGGAGTTATAGCAGGCTTGCTTGTTGATCTTCTGATCGCTCAATACCCGGGTGGCCGTTACGTTTAGCAGACCGCTTGCGGCTTATGGGTGTTTGATATGATCATCACCTACTGCCGGCGTATTGACGAGTCTTTAGAGTCCTACACAGAGATTTCCTGGTTCATGCGAAACGGAGTAGGAGCACATATGTGATATGTGCAGGACCGAGATTAATACGAGTATGCGATACCGTATTCTATTCTCCCGATATGTGATATCGGTCGGATCAAGTGTTGATTCGATATGTTGATTCATTTGATATTAGTCGGTTATATGTATTATAGCCGGATTATTAAATCAAGTGTTGATTTAATAATATAATGTAGAATTATATATTTGATATATTAAATTACATTAACTAATATTAGCTCACTTAAGATTTGTTTTCTCACTTGATGATACATTGATATATATGTGATATATGTTAATTGTATTATTTTCTTTTTGTACACAAAATATATATGTGATATATATTGTTGTGTTATGTTAGGTTACACTTGTAACATGTATGTAAGAGACTTATACCATTCTAGGGTTTATGTTTGGGTTTTATTTATCATTAAGTAATTCACAAAAGATTGAGAATGAATCATGGATGAAGCTTGTAGAAGCTTGTAGAAAACATTGACCAAGCCCACTCTTTTGTCATTGCTTAAATATTTTTTAACCCAACCCTTAACTCATAATTATGGTTTATTCTCTACATGAGTTAGGCATGACACTAACTCACCCATGGTTGCAATTCTAACATCACTCTCTCATTCATTTGCTTCATTACTTCTTCTTCTTCTTCAAAAGAAAAAGCTTGCTAGTTTTTTCTAAAGTGATGAAATCTTGTGAGAAAAATAAAACTAAAGTGAGTCTACTTCCTACTTCATCATCCTATACTATTAGCCATTTAGTTTAGGGTGTTTTCTTCACTAATCTACACAATTAGTGAAGAGATAACATGAGCTAGTGTCTCCTTGACGTAGATCATCTTGGTCCGGTTGAGATTGAGTCAGATCCCTTTCGGCCTGAGCTTCCTTATTTCCTCCCTTTGCTACAAAAACCATCCCGGCGCTCGCAAGGACGAGCCGAGCTGGGTATATATTTCCTTTAGAAAACAACGGAGTGATACTGCCGGTCGGGGATTGTCGTAGTACCTTCTTCCATCCATAAATGGAAGAGGAAGTTTTTCTTTTTCGCGCTGCCCGAGGGTGAGGATTGGCCTGTGCCCACCCTGTGGCAAAAGGCCAGCTGTCCGCTGGTGGGGCGATCGAATGAACCCGACGTGGTGGCGGTGTAAAAGTGGGAGTCCCTCCCTCGGGTCGACGTGCTGCTGTCTGAGTGGGCCCTCAGTTGGGCCGGGCTCAGCTCCGCCGAGTACACGAGTAAGTTGGGAGCTCTCATGCGACATGTTTAGACTTGTGCCTTTTTTTTATTTTTCCTGGCATCGCTGACTCCTTGTATTTTTGTCTTATGCAGGACCCATGGATATGAGCAAGTTCCGCGCGGCAGTGATCGACGCGAAGAGGGGGAAGAAGTCCAAAAGCGCTGGCCCTTCTCACCCGCCGTCCGTTCCGGCCCCGCCGGTGGCCCTTTCACCCCGGTGCCCAAGCGAGCCCCAGCCCCCCGAGTCTAGTCGTGCGCCGGCTCGAAAGCGTGCTCGGGCGCAAGAGCCTCGAGCCCCCGAGGTTGGAGACGAGGAGGGTTCTCCCGCGCCGTTCCTCAAGAGGTCTCACAGGAGGGCGCCCCGCTCCTCGGCTTCCCCGATCCTTGTGGACGATGGGGAGCTTCGCTTCGAGGTGCCCTCGGGGCTTTCTGTCGTCGACAGCCTGCTCTCGGATATGGAGAGGTCGGCCGGAGGCAGGGTCCCTCGAGGAACTCTCCGGGCCCAAATGGCGGCGATAGCTCAAGAGGCCGTGCAGGTTAGTGTTTGCACTTTACCTGGTTCTTCATCCAACATTTTGTCCGCATGGTCGGGTGCTTCCCTCCCCTTTTTGACCCTTTTTATTTCTTCAGGTCCTCCAGCACGTTGCCCTCGTCGTCCACATGGAGGACGAGGAGATTGTTCCGGCGATGCGGGCCGCAGGCGAGTTCTCCTTACGGGAGGAGAGCTTAAGGCAGGAGCTGGGGGCAGCGACGAAAAGGGCTGCTGCACTTGAGGACCGGGTGGAGGCTGGGAACAGGGAGGTCGCTCGGTACCGAGAGGCCTCCCGAGCCATCGAGTCCTAGTTGGAGGACTCCCGGGTGCTCGTTGCTACCATGAAGAAGATAGAAGGAGAACGAGGTGGCAAAGGACCGGACGCGGAAGGCGGTGGAGAGCTACAAAAAGTCGGATCAGTTCTACGCCGACCTGGCCAGTGCCGGGGGCGTCATTTGGCACGACGCCCTCGACTCTGTCAAGGCTCAGATGCCGGAGTTCCCAGACGCCGAGCTCTGGGCCTTGTATCCTCTCGGCGACAACGCGCAGGGGATCGCCCCCGGATTTGATGCAGGGAAAGTGGCCTCCGGCGGGGGTGTGAGGGGTAAAGTCGGTTGCCCCGGCTGACGGCGCCGAAGTTCCCGCCGGTGGTCCCGACCCTGAAGATGCCGCCCCGGTGGTCGTAGGGGAGGGGCCACACGTCGAGGTCGTCCCCGCCCCTGAGGCTTGAAGCCCCACGTCTTTTTATTTCTATCCTTTGCTCTGAAATTTGTAAGCTTCCGGGCACTTTTGTTAAGCTGGGGAGCCCATAATACCTTTGTAGAGTCTTTTGATTTATGTGAATAAAAAATCTTTTTGCAGTTTCTTTGCATGCACGTTATCCTTTTGTTTGTGGAGAACATTCGTTATTTGCACGGTTCAGCTTTCATGTCAGGTCGGTTCTTCGTCTGGCGATCACACGTCGAGTTGAATTTGACCATTTGCCAAGTGTGCAAAGACCGGTGAAGGGTCGGTATCTTCATAGCCTCGAAGTCGAGGTGGGGATTGCTTAGACGTGGATGGCCTCTTGGCGAGGGCTTAGACCGTGGCGTCGGTGGGTAGTAACACCAGCCATGGATGACAGAGCAGGGTAGCTGCTCGATTACCTCTTGGCGAGGGCTTTGATCTCTGGCGTTATGGGTATGGGGTTACCAGCCAGGGATAACCGAGCGGGGTTGCTACCCGATTGCCTCTTGATGAGGGCTTTGATCCTTAACGCGGGAGGGGCCGTAAGGGGCCTGCTAAGGACGGGCCGAGCAGGGTTGCTGCTTGGTGCCTCTTGGTGAGGGCTTTGATCCTTAACACGGGAGGGGCTGTAAGGGGCCTGCTAAGGACAGGCCGAGCAGGGTTGCTGCCCGGTGCCTCTTGGCGAGGGCTTTGATCCTTAAGGACGGGCCGAGTAGGGTTACTACCCGGTGCCTCTTGGCGAGGGCTTTGATCTCTGGCGTTGTGGGTAGGGAGCTACCGGCCAGAGATAACCGAGCAGGTTTGCTGCCCGATTGCCTCTTGATGAGGGCTTTGATTCTTAGCGCGGGAGGGGCCGTAATGGGCCTGCTAAGGACGGGCCGAGCAGGGTTGCTTCCCGGTGCTCTTGGCGAGGGCTTTGATCCTTAAGGAAGGGCCGGGCAGGGTTGCTGCTCGGTGCCTCTTGGCGAGGGCTTTGATCCCTGGCGTCATGGGGTAGCGAACTACCAGCCCGGGATAGCCGAGCAGGGTAGCCGCTCGGCTGCCTCTGGGTGAGGGCTTTGATCCCTGGCGTTGCGGGATAGGGAACCACCAGCCAGGGATAACCGAACATGGTTGCTGCCCGATTGCCTCTTGGCGAGGGCTTAGATCCTTAAGGACGGGCCGGGCAGGGTTGCTGCCCGGTGCCCCTTGGCGAGGGCTTTGATCCCTGGCGTCTTGGGGGTAGTGAACTACTAGCCCGGGATAGCCAAGCAGGGTAGTCGCTGGGCTGCCTCTTGGTGAGGGCTTTGATCCCTAGTGTTGCGGGGTAGGGAACCACCAGCCAAGGATAACCGAACAGGGTTGCTGCCCGATTGTCTCTTGGCGAGGGCTTAGATCCCTGGCGTCGTGGGGTAGGGAACTACCAGGCAGGCATAATGAACAGGGGCAAGCCCGGTTGCCTCTTGGTGAGGGCTTCGATCCTTAGTGCAGGAGGGGCCGTAAGAGGCCTGCTAAGGATGGACCGAGCAGTGAAGCTGCTCAGTTGCCTCTTGGCGAGGGCTTTGACCCCTGGCGTCGTGGGATAGGGAGCTACCAACCAGGGATAACCGAACAGAGGCGAGCCCGGTTGATTCGTGAGGTTCTGGCCGACCTTGCCGGTGTGGGTGTCACGGCCCGAAATAGCACGTGACTGGCCCTTGAATCATATGAAGTCTATAGGACCCCATCTAATCCAAGTAAGCCAAAAGCCCAGAAATCTAAAACCATTTTAAGGAGTAAATAAAGAAAACTAGTTTTTAAGAAGTAAAGAAAACATGTCTTAAAAGCAAGGTTTTTAAATAAGTAAGCCGAATATGCATTTTTAAAATCTCTAGTCTTTTCTGAAAATTTCGGCAGACTTTCCTTTGTAAATACTGGCCCCAAACGGGGTACAACATGAATAATATATATGCAATGATAAAAGGCATCACCAAACGGGAGCTAGCTCTTCGTCAATCGACGGTCACAACCACACAAGCAATATAATATACAACGCCGAAGGGCGAGGATCAAAACTCAAAAGGAAACTCAAAGTCAGCATGAAAACCATAATACTACAATGCGCGACTCTAAGGTCGAAATAATACATAATTAGTTTTCTAAGTCTGAAGCAATATACAAGTTTTGTTGGAGATAGTGCCCTCAAAGTCAATTATTGGATCGCAGGTACGTGATTGCAATGATTGAGGCAGGACCTATACCGATATGACAGTCTTACTCAAGATGATAGTATGCTATCCGGTTTGTCTTTATCATCGTATACATGCTTTAGTTCACTATTGCATGATGATAGAGCCCATAGGATTCTTGCTTGACTACCAGCAGTATGATGGCGATCATATACGTGGGAGCTGGGGTCTGTAAGCACATCCTTAAAGTGTCCCTAGTCGTGGGAGTTTCGAGACAGGGCATCGATACTCCGGAGTAGACTAGTGTATACAGTCGAGACCCCGACGAGGGGCGGTGGCCGGTCTCACAAGCCACTGGTGTCAGTTTGATCACCTAAGATGTATACAGGTGCTCATTGGGTTATGAGTATACCGGACAGGACTCGCCGGGAACATGCTAGTTGGTATTATACATATCGTCAGATAGCAGTTCCCTGGTGACATGTGTACAGGTTAGTTCATCGACCTGAGATCGTCATTTGTCTCATGTGAGTTCCCACCGTGCTTAGATTACTACCCTACCACGCTCAAAGGAGTTGTGCAAACAGGTTTTAGTTGGGTACAGTCCTGAGCCATATTGGAGGCAAGTGAGCGGATCGGCAGGGGATTCGTCTCTCCCGGTATTGGGGGTGAGATCGCGCTGTGTCTAGGAGAGCCATTACACAAAGCCCTCGGCCGAGGCAGGAGATTTACTGGTAGGTACTCCAGTAGTATCTCAGGGTGTTCTGGGCTACTCTCTGACACGACTTATACCGCTATTGGGGGTCTGACGTTACTAGCCCCTTAGGCCAGATATGCGATACTCATAGACGAACGGACCGGACTGTATGTATATTGTCACTGTTAGGCTCAGTAGGGTTTATGGATGAGTTCGCTCGTCAGCTTCCCTTCCAATCAATACATAGGCAAACCGTTACGTACAGTTAGTACCTCTGACGTGCTAGGGGTTATACCCAGTGCCGATGTGTTGATGAGTCATTAGAGTCCCCCACAGACACTTTCCCAAGTTTGGGCGAAACGTTGTAGAGGCCGTATGGGTTTATGGCAAGGTTCGGAAAAAGCATGTACGTTTTCACACGTGTCGTTTTTCGGGCAGATAATACTGGTAGGCTTTGGTTTAAGCCGGAACCCAGTATTATACTGTGTAGATATAATATCTTTGTCTCAGTTGCATTTGTATTCGGTCGTAATACAAATGCGGGTATGTTTATACCGATACGGGGTTATCCTGAAATTCGTTTCAGGATCACTTTTGGAAGTTGCCAGTTTCCAGTTTTCTATCAGCCGTATTTTGACATTCGGTTAAATACGGATTTATCTTTTCTTGAGATTTGTGTGGAAGCTTCTAGAAGACGTGACTAGGATGGTGACTAGGATGGTGAGGTGGCTTTGTTCATTAATGGTGCATTAATGTGTTGATGACTATGTATTATGATTCATCACTTGCATTAATGCATTCATACTAGGTGTTTTTGATGATTCTTCTCTTCATTAATGGTTGTAGTCACCCCCCCTCTTCTACACTCACCTCCCCCCTCTCCTTAAATGGCCGGCCACCCCCTTGGTGGGATATCATGGTTGTTGTTTTGAAAAGATTAAGGATTTTGGTTCATGGAAATTGATATACTCCATTTCTCATTTCGTATCAATCCAAAAGGCAACTTCATTAACCGTTCGTCCATAGCCTTGGACGTAACGAGACAAAGTGTTCTACTCATTCTCTACTTCATCTTGGTCGTCTCTTCTAGCAAATTTGACGATCGAGTTGCCTCGGTTCAGAGGCGGGAGCCCGTTTAAAGATCCGTCGACGTGGTGCCACCTGGACGAGAAGAATGAAGATTCAGAAGATCGGAGCAGCCGCAACAAGCGTGGGATGATGGTTGAAGACCGAAGGACTCGGATCGTTCGGTATAACTCTTCTACCCACTTTGTAGTTTGTTAGTTTAGCTTTAATGGCAGATCCGGGTTACGGTACACGATAGCGCCAGTTTATAAAAAGTTTTTGTTCCGCATTTGGCGTCTGTTAGACGGACGGGGCGCTACCGTGGACTTACAGTGGTATCAGAGCCTCACCATTAAGCTATACTAACTTGGCTAACACGTTTAAAATATCGATCGAACGGATTTTCGAAAAACGCAATTTTCAAGTGCTTAAGTTTCTGTCGATTTTAAACAGTGTCTAAAAATTATTTTGATCATCCCAGAAAATTAAGCAGGGTTTTTTAAGCATACGGATGAAAATTGGGCACGTGATTCCATAAGAGCACCGCGGATCCGCGGCGCTTTGGTGGGAACAGTGCATCAATTTTTCACAGTGAGCTGAATTTGGGAAATTGTGGGTTTTGGAATAGTTCTTTTGGGCCCAGATTTTGTTACTGTACAGCAGATGTACGTGGGGCCCACTTCGGGAAATTTAGTCGATCAAAATTTTAAACTTGTTAGTATACAGTATTTACATTATATCTCCGACCGGGAATGTCATTTGATTGGTAAACCGCGTCTGATTGCTATAGTTCTTTTAGACGGGTTTGCGAACGTGACATTCGCGTTGATGTTCTGTGTTGTGCTGTATTGTTGCGGATATGTCATGGTGGATAGCAGGGTACAATGATAGTGCAGTTTGGATTTATTTGTACATTTGATATTGCGGGGCGAGCGTCCAACATGTGGACTGCCGTTACTGCCTGTTTGTATAATATTCTTTTGAGGCACGACCGGGTCGAGGTCGATGTACCCGTTGTACATATTTTTATTTCTGTACTAGGTTTATCCCGCGAAGGAGTGCACGGATAGCCGGGTTCTGGAGGGCAACAGGTCCGTATCTCATGGCTTTGAGAGGCAGAGGGACCTCACTCTAGAATTGGCAGACTGTTCGCCGCACTCGTACGGGGTATAGGTTGACCCAAGGAGGGGTGCTCAATTTACCGGATTCCGTGAAGTGCCGGATGTTCCATTCACTATGTTGTGGGGACTACCTCGCTTTAGGTTTTGGCGGGTAACTTGCCGCACCCGTAGGGGTCTAGGTTTCATTGCACAGGCTATCCACACGACCAGGGGAACGCCAGGTTTCAGCAGCGGCTCTGTGAAACCCGGGGATCCCAGATTATCTGTATTGTTCTGTGATGCTTATTACTTTTCTGTAATGTTGCATATTATCACGCCTGGAGCGATTATTGTATATTGGTATATATACTATTAGATGTTGTATATGTTTTACACCCGCGCTAGTCCAGCCCCCGCTCTGTCGTTAGTTAAGTAACCTAACGGGTGATGACGGGATCCAGTGACGAATGCGGATGGCATATACGTACATTTTATTTTCGTTCTTTTCTGGTGTGATTGATTGATGGGACTGCATTGATTTTTATCAATGCAAGGATAAAACAAACCTATATTTGATGTTGTAGGAACAAATTTAAAAAAAAAAGGTGTTATTACAAAGATGTTTCCTTTTGTTTTGCATAGTGATATTCAGTTGGAATATCCTGCACCTCATTCGACGAGGCAAGGGCTGATATCCCTTCACCGGGAAAAACCCCTTGGGCAGAAGTTTACGTCAGGGTAGTAACTTCAATATGGTCGATTACAAGTTGCTTTGCATCGCGGTATTCAGTTGGAATATCCTGCACCTCATTCCACGAGGAAAGAGTAGAGATCCCTTCACCGGGAATGACCTCTTTAGCAAAACGTTTTCGCCACTATATTTTTATAAAAAAAAAAGCTATCAGGTTCCTTCAACGAGACCAAGTTCATTACGTTAAAAGTTTTTCGCCAAAACTAGCCGTAGCCCTCCGTCATTTCTTATGGATGGTCAGTAGTATTCAAGCTATGTTTGTTGACCTTCGTCAAGGCATAGTGTTTGGTAGCTGCGGGGTATTCATTTGTTGCATAGATAGATGTGTTGGTTTGGGACAGTCGTATAGCCTTGTTGACCTTCGTCAAGGGCTTGTACGGGTGGGTTCAAATTAACCTGGACAATGACGGGTAGAACTTGACATGTGACTTATGATTTGTTGACCTTCGTCAAGGTCATAAGAGCATGGGGCAAAAATCATATCGGGAGTTTCAAACATACAGGAAACTTGCCAGGCATGCGCATACCTTCTGGAGTGTGATAACTTGAGTGGCTTCCATCAAGTTATCATGCGATGATAGTTGGATCCCGATTCTCACTGATGAGTTGGTTTACTCTTCGGGTGATCCCGACTAATTTTTCTTTCTGGTTTGGAGGAGAATTTGAGATAACAGTGGGAGGTTTCCTGATTAGATAAAGTGATAACCATTCTGATCTAGGTTAGAGTGCACGCAGAGTGTTTCTTTTCTCTCTCTTTTTGGCAGCGACCTTTTGACCGACCCTAGACTATGACTCAGTGACCAAAGTTGACCGAACCTTCTTAAAATACTGGCTTTTGGATTGTCTTAAGTTGCATAAGTCATTGCCGCTCTTTCCTTTACCCTTTGTATTTCTCAGAACACCCCGTATTACTACGGACATCCACTTCCATTGGATAGATCCATCGTATGGTTATATACGAACTCGAAGGGACTTCTTCGAGGATGGATCCAGGTTCAGGAGAAATAGAATCGGTTTATTCAGTTGTCGTTTATTATCACCTTCTCTCAGGTTGCGAGGGCTCCTTAGTTTAGGAGAGTACACCTATTACGCTTATTGGATAGTCTTATTCCAAACCATAGGCATGTGCCGAAAGGTAGGGAATGAAGAAAACCAATTAGCCTAAGTAGGGTGTGCAGAAGGTAATTTGTAAAGACAAAATAAAAGAATTGGAAAGAGGGCAAAGTAAATTGCGACTGTTATCATTCACGACCAAACCACATACTTCATTGCCACTCCGATTTCACCTTTGCTTTTTCCCCAGTTCGGGAGAAATAGAATAAGGTTTTATTCAGTAGTCTTTTATCATCACCTTCTCTCAAGTTACGAGTACTCCTAGGATTAGGAGGGTACACCTATTATGCTTACTAGATAGTCTTCTTCCAAACCATAGGCTGGTGCCGAATGGTAGGAAAGGAAGAAAACCACTTAGCCTAACGATGGTGTACAGAAGTTAACGACTAAAGACAAATAAAGGGATTTGGAGAGATGGCAAAGAAATATACGGTTACAGTCATGAATAGGATTATGGAAGAGGCATTACTAGGAATACCAGGATACCCCTACGAAACATTTTCATATTTCAGTTACACTGCGCATTGTTAAAAGTAAACTGATTTCCCGATTAAATACTTACTCCAAGGGTATGTATTTACCAGATTTCATTCTCATATCTGTATGGTTTTACAGATGATGAGTGGGAGTAAGTTATTTGGGAATTAGGTGATCATCCTCATTATATCGGAATTCGTTGTAATTGGTGATATTTGAGGAAATCGCCTGGGTACAGTTTTCAACCTGTGATGCACAGGTTTTGAGTTATTCAACTCAGCGAACTTATACAGAGTATTGTATGTTGTCCAGTGTCCATCAGGACAAAGGGGTAGGTCCTCGTACTATGTTCTGTTTACTTGTGACTTCTCTAGTTTTTTGACAAGTGTTTCGTAGAAATACAATGTCTAAATTTTGAGAAGTTGTGGGTATAGGAATAAAGTAGAGAACCAGGTATCGCAAGTATCGGGATTCTTCAAAGAGATTGAGGATGTAGATTCTTGTGATTGGTATTTAGTTGATAGTAATGGTTTTGAGAAACTTGTTTCTCTTTCAGGTTACTCATAATTGGATGGATTCTTAAGTTGAGTAATGCTGAGTAGCCCCTCTCCATTAAGTTGTTATGCACTGGAGACAGCTGCATGATTAGAATCTGGTTCCAATTAAATTTGTGTCTCTATTTCTATATTGTATATAGAATGGTTCATATCTTAACGATGTTAAGATAAAGGGAGTTGTTCAGCTTATGCTTAAAACCAGACACTGGATAACTCAAGGCACGTTTCTGTAATGGCTGTTTGTGGGTTGACCCTGGCTTTAACAAGGGTTGACATTTCTACCATCTGGAAGATCAATAGTGATATTGTTCTAGACTCGCCACAGTTTTATTAAAATGGAATTTTTCAGAAAACAGTAGTGGGAGTATGGTAGAACTGGAAGTGATTCCAGAACCGCAAACGATTACGGAAAATTTAATAGGATCTATATATTCAATCAGGTTTGACATTCCATTAGCCACTCCGCAGATATGGTGGGTAACCTCAGACACCCGAGAGGTACTCCGGTAGCCTCAAGGACGGTGACAGGGAGGTTCTTGTTTACCCAGACTTGACACTACTGTTGTTCCAGACTATGAGACCCGGCAAGAGGATAAGTATAACGTCGTTCTAAACTAGCTTTAGAAGTGTACGTATATATTATTCTGCCAGAGGGTTGTCGTAGTCAGTGGGAGCAGCGGAAGCATAGTGGGCAAATAGCTTATGTCTATTTCTAGACTTAAGCAGATATAGCGGAGATAAGATCATCTAATTTTGATGTGACAGTCATGGGTTTGACTTCATCAGAATAGGGGATGGATCTATTAAGAAGGTAGTAGGGTGTGATGTCCTGGTATTTGGATGACATACACAGAGTAGGAAGTAAAATTCCTATACTTCAACCGGTCGTACTTTGGTCGTCACACAGTTGTTTCTCCACAAGGATATGGATATAATATCAGACATTCTGGTTTCTAGATCTATGGTTTTAGATCTGGATTTGGGTAGTTTCCCAATATGGGTACTTTGACAATATTCTAATAGTATTTTAGAATAGATGACTCCTGGCATGGTGGTGTACCTGCAGGTGATGGAGTCACCCTCTCTAAAGGTGTCTTACAGACTAAAGGAGAGAAGGATGTGCATGATTGGCAGATCACTTGCTTAGGCAATTGAGTCAATCATGAAATGTCAAGTACCACACCAGATGTTGTTTTTGCACTATATGCGATATGTTTATATTAATCCAATCCAGAAGAAACATAAGGAAGCAGTTTCAGAACATAAGTGTTTGTTCTACGGATATGATGACGACAGCCTCCTTCGGGAGACGGTTATCATTCCAGGCTTCCAAGATGACATGGATGACAGAGTGATTGTCATAGTTATAGTTTTCCCTAGTCGAGGGACAGTATTATGGACATGTGGTCCAAGAGGATACGGTGGGAGGTATGGTGCTGGAAACTGATTAGGGTCAGTTATCGATACAGTCTAAGAAGTTTGGATTTGGAGTTCATTTATGAACTAGGTCCCATCAGATATCCAGACATATTCTAAGACAGGTATTACTCGATTTGGGAGATGGCTTTCTCCGAGAACTTGAGATTAAGAGAGACATGGAAAGAAACATCAGGGCGGATCCACTCACTGAGGCTATTTCTCGAACACAAGAGTTTTACAAAACTAGCTTTGTAAAACTGATTAGTAGAGGAGTTGGATGTTCTGTATCACATGGGCTGTGAGTATTCGACATCGCAATAATTAGCCTTGAGTGAAAGTGGGAGATTGTTGGAGATAGTACCCTCAAAGTCAATTATTGGATCGCTGGTACGTGATTGCAATGATTGAGGCATGACCTATACCGATATGATAGTCTTACTCGAGATGATAGTATGCTATCCGGTTTGTCTTTATCATCGTATACATGCTTTAGTTCACTATTGCATGATGATAGAGCCCATAGGATTCTTGCTTGACTACCAGCAGTATGATGGCGATCATATACGTGGGAGCTGGGGTCTGTAAGCACATCCTTAAAGTGTCCCTAGTCGTGGGAGTTTCGAGACGGGCATCGATACTCCGGAGTAGACTAGTGTATACAGTCGAGACCCCGACGAAGGGCGGTGGCCGGTCTCACAAGCCACTGGTGTCAATTTGATCACCTAAGATGTATACATGTGCTCATTGGGTTATGAGTACACCGGACAGGACTCGCCGGGAACATGCTAGTTGGTATTATACATATCGTCAGATAGCAGTTCCCTGGTGACATGTGTACAGGTTAGTTCATTGACCTGAGATCGTCATTTGTCTCATGTGAGTTCCCACCGTGCTTAGATTACTACCCTACCACGCTCAAAGGAGTTGTGCAAACAGGTTTTAGTTGGGTACAGTCCCGAGCCACATTGGAGGCAAGTGAGCGGATCGGCAGGGGATTCGTCTCTCCCGGTATTGGGGGTGAGATCGCGTTGTGTCTAGGAGAGCCATTACATAAAGCCCTCGGCCGAGGCAGGAGATTTACTGGTAAGTACTCCAGTAGTATCTTAGGGTGTTCTGGGCTACTCTCTGACACGACTTATACCGCTATTGGGGGTCTGACGTTACTAGCCCCCTAGGCCAGATATGCGATACTCATAGACGAACGGACCGGGCTGTATGTATATTGTCACTGTTAGGCTCAGTAGGGTTTATGGATGAGTTCGCTCGTCAGCTTCCCTTCCAATCAATACATAGGCAAACCGTTACGTACAGTTAGTACCTCTGACGTGCTAGGGGTTATACCTAGTGCCGATGTGTTGATGAGTCATTAGAGTCCCCCACAGACACTTTCCCAAGTTCGGGCGAAATGTTGTAGAGGCCGTATGAGTTTATGGCAAGGTTCGGAAAAAGCACGTGCGTTTTCGCACGTGTCGTTTTCGGGCAGATAATACTGGTAGGCTTTGGTTTAAGCCGGAACCCAGTATTATACTGTGTAGATATAATATCTTTGTCTCAGTTGCATTTGTATTAGGTCGTAATACAAATGCGGGTATGTTTATACCGATACGGGGTTATCCTGAAATTCGTTTCAGGATCACTTTTGGAAGTTGCCAGTTTCCAGTTTTCTATCAGCCGTATTTTGACATTCGGTTAAATACGGATTTATCTTTTCTTGAGATTTGTGTGGAAGCTTCTAGAAGAGATGACTAGGATGGTGACTAGGATGGTGAGGTGGCTTTGTTCATTAATGGTGCATTAATGTGTTGATGACTATGTATTATGATTCATCACTTGCACTAATGCATTCATACTAGGTGTTTTTGATGATTCTTCTCTTCATTAATGGTTGTAGTCACCCCCTCTCTCCTACACTCACCTCCCCCCTCTCCTTAAATGGCCGGCCACCCCCTTGGTGGGATATCATGGTTGTTGTTTTGAAAAGATTAAGGATTTTGGTTCATGGAAATTGATATACTCCATTTCTCATTTCGTATCAATCCAAAAGGCAACTTCATTAACCGTTCGTCCATAGCCTTGGACGTAACGAGACAAAGTGTTCTACTCATTCTCTACTTCATCTTGGTCGTCTCTTCTAGCAAATTTGACGATCGTGTTGCCTCGGTTCAGAGGCGGGAGCCCGTTTAAAGATCCGTCGACGTGGTGCCACTTGGACGAGAAGAATGAAGATTCAGAAGATCGGAGCAGCTGCAACAAGCGTGGGATGATGGTTGAAGACCGAAGGACTCGGATCGTTCGGTATAACTCTTCTACCCACTTTGTAGTTTGTTAGTTTAGCTTTAATGGCAGATCCGGGTTACGGTACACGATAGCGCCAGTTTATAAAAAGTTTTTGTTCCGCATTTGGCGTCTGTTAGACGGCCGAGGCGCTACCGTGGACTTACAAGTTTGGTTGATGGAATAACTAGATACAACTGAATAATACATATACAGTGGTGGTTCTGATGCAAAAGAACCCACCTACCAAAGCAGATCACCCGTAAGGGAAGTGTGCCAGAAAGCCGTAATGAAACCTGTACGGCAAAACCTGCAAGAACTGGGGCACAATGGGGGTGAGTTGCCAACTCGTGAATAGAAAACATCACAGAGCAGAAATCGTATGCATGACTCAATCCTAGGTCAATACGATCAAATATATATATAAACCTCAAATTAATAAGTCTTAAGCATAATAAGGTGGCAAAGGTAACATCTATACATAAGTGTAGTACCAAGTACATCGTGCCAGTGCCTCAGGTAACAAACTATCATAATGTGAGGTATGATCAATGTAATCAGTGTCAACTATATGTATGTGGATCTCGTCCACGTATCACCCAATGACATAAAGCATCATGCATGTAAATATCATAAAGCATATGTGATTGAGAACGATTTGAATTTGTGTGTAGAGAAAATTGTATATAGAAATCACAACCAAAAATATTTTGACCGCAATCAACTACGGTGTCGGATGTAGATCGTTAGCGAGTGCGGATCGTCCACAGGGAAAGTGTAATCGTTCGTGCTTCGATTTAGATGAGTCGAAAATTTAAAGAAAAGAAAAGAAAACAATTCATGATTTAAAATTGCATTTCAAGAAAGAGAAAAATCTAGATCTAAAAGAAAGCATTAAAAATCAAGAAGTGGTAATTTGTGATGATTTCCAACCAACAATCAAGATTCGAAGTATGGCTCGTAGGAGTAGATCGGATCTATAGATGTGATGAGATCTAAAGATTTCATGTTCTCATCCATTAACTAATTGATACTAGATCGATGTCGATTGATCGAGGACTAAGGATTTTTGCGAAGAAGCTAGGGTTTCCCGTCTTATCCTTAATCCTTTCGATGAATCTCATTCAAATTCTAGCTTCTAGTTAATCAAATGATCAATCGTTGTTCCCTAGTTTCGAGTGAACACAATCAAAGAAGGATCATCCCGAAACTAGATCATTGATCATTTGATTCACAAGAATTTACAATCGTTATAGGATTTAAGAATTGTAAAAAGATCTAAATCATCATCATTCTATTGATCGTCACAAATCCTATACGAGCGGAGATTACTCAAACATCATGATCACAAACACAATCACAAATTGAGATCTAATCATTATGCTTGAATTAAAAGATAAGCAAGATATAGAAATTTCACCTTTATTATATCAACAATTAGTTACAACTCTCAAGAACTACAAGAGGATGGAACTTTGATCGTCGATTTCTGCTTCGCTCGGCTCCTTGAGTCGCGGATCGGCTTGGATCTCTTGCTCCGATGGAATCCGGCGTCGCTTGCTAAAGGTTGAAGGCTCTCTTGCTTGAATGGTACTCGGGATCTTGATCTTGATTTTGAATTGGAATGAGAATTTGGGGCTACAAGATGTGTCACTCAACTTGCAGATGGAATGGGGGGAATGAAGAAGAATGAACCCTAGATCTAGGCTCTCTTTTATAGACCATCCAAAACCCTAGATCTAGGATTTGAATTTTGAATTTCCCTCCAAAAGTTTGTTAGCAAAAGATTTGAATTTCCCTCCAAAAGTTTGTTAAGAGAGCCTTCTAGAAATAGTTTGTTAGCCGAGCCTTCTAGATGTGCCACGTAGACAATCTAGACTCTTCTAGAAGCTTTAGCCATTAGAGTAAGCACGTGCAGAAAAACTGAGATCTTGAAGCCATGGAGACGCCGCGGTTCCGCGGCACAAGCGGGCTCCCGCCGCGGAACCGCAGCACTTTGTGGGCCTTAGGGCTTGAAACTTCAGGGACTTTCTGCTTATGATATTTGGGCCTTTTTGTGATATGTTGATTTGTATTTGGCCTTCTGTATTGCTACCAGATCTTTAGCCTTTGAGTTGGCGTAATTTATCAGCACTGCTTCACAATTTTGGCTCGGTTCTGGGATTTCCTGCACAATTTCTCAAGACAAGAGTTGCGCTATACAAGAATGATGCGATGCCATGATAAACACACAATTCCCTTAGAAATGTCGGTTTTAGAGTCTAACACATGCAATCTGATATTTTACGACTGATTTGCTAATATGTGTAATATGAATGCCGAACACTTCTAGATGAGTGCAAATGATAGGGAAATTGCCGTGTTAAAAATGCAGAATTTTCAACTGATCAATATGCATGGAAGTATGGGGATATAAATCAACATGTGTCCCTCGCGACACATCAAAATCATGGAACCGGAGTGTCCAGCATCGACACTCGAAAACATCATGAAACCTGTGCCCAGCATCGGCACATAAATCATCATATATCGGGCTCCGTCAGTCCGGATCGGCCCACGGGCTCCGTCAGTCCGGACCGACCCATATCATCTTTCGACTCCGGTTGGTATCCTCCGGATATCCGCCGAGCCCAAATACTATCACCGGTAGGTAGTGGCCCCTCTGCCAGGCTCACCGTCTATATACACAGCATTCCTTTCTTGCCCCGGGATACCATATCGGGCCCCACCATGTACCCAGACACGGCTCACGACTCCTCCTCGCATGGGGTGTATATATACATCAGAACCGATAAAACTCATGGTGGGTGCACTGAAATATCATATCAAGGGTAACTGGGTTTTTAAAACAATACATACTCTCTTTTGAAATACCCACGGTTCCCAAATCCAGAAATATCATGGAAACAGCATATCTCAATGTGTATAATCATAAAGCATGATGTATGCGACATATAAAAGAAAGGTAAGCATACCAGTATATCATGCAAGGAGTCATATCATGATGCAACAGTCCTACTGTGTAGTGACATGGCAATTATCGATGATGAAGTGTGTGAGCCGGCAAGCAAGTGTACGTGGAACATATGCATCATCGATAATGGTGCTGGTGTCCTAACAGCATGGTTTTGATGTAACAATAAACACATTTGCACATGCAATGCGATGCAAATAGCAAGAATATACAGAAATCGACTAATAAACACAACAGTGAAGAATCTACATCAATATAAAAATGTCATACAGTTTTGCCATTTGAAATAAGACGAATCGGGGTTTTTAGTAAAATAAGGGCTACGGTGTTTTTAAGAAAAGGTGCGTCTTTTGAAAATATCTGTATAACCCCTTTGCCTGTCTTTAAAATACTCCTGATTCATTAGTTTTGAAATAGGTATGACATCGGTCTAGCCTAACATCTACTAAGCAAACTACAGATCTAACTAACAAGCTAATCGGGAGGGGTATGGAAACCACCTAAATCTGAGTCGATATAAATATATAAATATAATAGTCGGTGATCCCGCTTCAATAGTATCAGGTACGATACAATATATCATATGACATTCTTGAGTCATGAGTGCGGATCTTATCATCAATTAAAGCTAGTACGGTAAATCATCGTACGGCATCCCAAATCTGGGTACGGGTCAATATCACATTCATCTCATCAATTAACTGGTATCTTTATCATCATATCTCATGAACTGGGTACTGATCTAAGTCTAGTACAAACCGATACCATCTATGTAAATATAAGTGCGTGTGTAAAACACACGTCCAAAGGTCCGCTAAAATCTCATGTCGTATCCCAAATACGAACCACATCATATCACCGATCTCATGGCACTATGCCCAATCTCATCGACTCATCCCCAAATATCATCCACTATTCTCATCATCCAGGTATAAGTATAACATATAAGCATGTGCGTGCGTGTGGGTGTAAACCTATTCTAGGGTTCGCAACTAGGAAACTATACTAGTTTACTTCTAAACCCTAATCTATCCATAGTACACCTGATCACATCTTGAATATCCAAGTCACACAATACGCTAACATACATATATATATATAGTATATATCTAGTATACTAAGTATCGAACTGCAGGGGTGCTATACGCCATCCACCCGACTTCTCCCGTAGATATAATCTACTCACCTTGATCTTGCTTGCCGATGTCGATGTCGCCACCATCTTCTTCATCGTCTCGAATCATTGTGGGGGTACCTATATGTCACACGTATCTGATTGCATTAAAACCAAATCAAAACCAAAACGACACACGAAAACCAAAACGATACGCTTAAAAGCCTATAGTTAGAACCTATGGTTAGCTCTCGCAAATCAACCCGATATCACTCGAGATAGACGTACAAGCGTCACGTAATCGAGATAATGCAAAAATACAAAAATCCAGAAATCGAAATACGGAAAACCATAACTCAAATCAAAGCAGCAACTAGAGAAAGTGGTCCCAGATTTTGACTAAGGCCAAAACAAGGCAAGCAGACAACTCTGGGGTGATATATAGTGTGAATATAACCTACTGAAGCAATCTAGGCACCTAATTTATCATGGGGCCCGGCCAAAAACCACAAAATTCCGGCCAGGCCGGTTTTGTCAAGGAGTTAGGGTCTCGTTCTGGTAGGGTGGCCTCGTGGTGGTCCATCTCGGCTACTGGTACCGTTTACTTTTCTAGTATTGGTCCCGGATCACTCCAGATTTCCCTGCATGCCTAAAACACTCACAAACCGACATAGACTGTTCTGTTTTGGGTTCCAGGTTTGGTATCGTGTTGGATCTGGGTTCATAGCACCAAGGGGGGTTTAAGGGTCACCACTAAGGCTTAACACTAACACAACTCAATTTAACCCTAACCCTCTCTAGGGTTTTCCAAAGTCCACTAAACTTCGCCAAAACGATATTAAACTTGAAATGAGGCTTAAGCACTTGAAACACTACACTAATTGTGAAAGGGTTTACCTCATTTAGCTCCCATGAATTCTCTACAGCGCCAAAATCAAATTTTTCTTGGTCCATAAGGTAGCTTGTGAGCTTGTCCACCTTTTTTGTGAAATGAGGTTTGAGTTTTGAAGTGTTTTTCATGGAGTTTGAGAGGGTTGAAGAGGGGGAGGGGTGAGGGCAGCAGCAGTAGCAAGAAGGTGAGAGAGAGGAGAGAAAATGGTGAAGAGTAAAGTGATGGGAGCTTGGTCCAAGATGTTGACCCCTTACCCTCTCATTCTCTAACTTGCCCATACTTGTATATAATATTCTTTTCTTTTCTAATTTCCTTTTCTCCTCAATAGTAACCCAAAACAAATACCACACCCCAAATCATGTAGGAAATGTAACAAGTGTGATATAATGACATGTGCACAAAACACGCTTAAAGTCCGATTAGCGATTTTTAATCGCGATTAGCACTAAATTAGCATATAATTAATCATAAAAACTTAAAATTTGCATAATTCACATAAAACACCATCTTTTAGTAATTTCTATAATTTTTCAAATTTTTTTCTTCAAATTTATCGGTATTTAATTATACCGCCTTATTAAAATATTCAATATTTTATTATTAAATTATAAAAATTCCCAAAAATAATATTTTATTTTTTTGAAATGTTACAGTGGGTGTCGGGAAGAGGGACAGTCGCGGGTGACACGTGTCATGAACGCGTGGGGGAGGCGAAGCGCCGGAGCCGCGTCGTTTCGATTTCGTTGAAAAAGGCTCTGTGTTTGCCGCGTGGCGGTACAGTTGTGGGTGAAATGAGCGACTGTTGGACTCCTGGGCGTTGTGGGCTATAAAACGAAGGGAGCGTTGATCACCCCTTCCTTCGCATCCAAAACGTCAGAATGGAGGACTTCCCTTTTACCATCCCCGACATCGTAAACTTCGAGGACGCGTACCTCTACGATCAGTACTGCACCGAGGACACGGTGCAGTTAGTGATAGGCCGCATTAAGGATCATTTTGGCCGACTGCTTCCCCGGCGCTCCCCCTGTTCCAGCTGTTGATGTACTCCATTTGGAGGGCATCGCCGAGGCTCTACAACCCCTTGTCCGAACAGCTGAAGGTCGAGGCGGTTGGTAAGCTAAAGTCTTTGCGGCGCTTCGGCCTGATCTCCGCGGGTCGGCGGGATCGCACGGTGGCGCTCATCCTTGAGTGCTACCAATTGAGGCATGATGCCGACGTTTGCGGGCGGCATCAGAGGCAGAGGTCTGAAGCCGCGAGGGCTTGGCTGGCGGAAATATCCTCGGGGTACCATGAGCAATGTTCTATGCACCCTTTCCCTCGCTACTGTAATTTTTCTTTTTCGATGTACGGCTGAGGAGCCTATAGTACCCTTTTGAATAAACAAAACTCTTTTTTTTGCAATATTTTATTGATCCCTTCTTATTCTATAAACAGAAAGATCTTAAGAAAAAAGTTTACATTGCCTTAGTAAAAGAAGTAACACTAGTAGATATTCTTTTTATTGGTACGGTTTGAGCTTCTTGGCGGTGTAAGGCCGTCAAAAACGATCGGCTCGGTCTCCCTGACCCTCATCCTCGGATGGCTGTTGGCCTCCACGACCGTCGTGGGGTGCCGAGCCTCATTGGTACTCGACGTACCCCCCGCCGACATGACCATAATTTGGCTGATTGTCATCTCGCCGGGAGGGGGACGCTGCTCCTGCTCGCGATCAGCTTGCCGCTTGTCCCGTAAGTACGCTGCCAGGTGTCCCGAATGGATGAGCTCCTCGATATAGTCTCGGAGCTGCTTACAGCTCTTTGTGGAGTGGCCTTGCGACCTGTGGAAACCGTAGTAGGGGCCCCGGGTGCGCTTGGCCGCCATGCGCGAGATCGGGGGGAGCTTGAAGAACCCCTCGCCCTTAGCTTCTTCTAGCAGTACCATCTGGGAGACGTTGAGCGGGGTGTACTCCTGAAACTTCGGGGAGTAGGGCTTTGGCTGCTCAAGTCTCTTTCTCTCTTCCCTCGCCCTTTTCTTTTGGTCAGTTAGCTCTGCCCCGGGAAGATTTGCGTTCACCTCGGACTCGAGTTAGATCTCACGCTCGGTCCAGGCCTTTACCTCGGCCATGGTCTTAGGTTGCGCTAATGCAAAGGAGCGTAACCACTCTTTGTGCCTAAGACCAGACCTAAGTGTTGTAATGACCATCTCGTCCCGGTGCTCTGGGATCTCGAGAAGGGCGTTGTAGAAGTGGGTGATATACCCTTTGAACGTTTCTTTGTCCCCGCTCTTGATTGTGAAGAGATGGTCGACGGTCCGTTTCTGCCGTCTGTTCCCGACTACGTGGCCGAGGAATTAGGTGGCCAGATCGTCGAAGGTTGAGATCGAGCATGGCGCGAGTCCTCGGAACCAGTCTCTCCCGGAGCGGATCAGTATGGCCGGGAAAACTCGGCATTGGGCGGCGTCGGAGTTGTCTTGGAAGCTCATTCCTGCGGTGAAAGCGTCCAAATGGTCCTTCGGGTCAGACTTACCATCGAAAAGAGAGACTTTTGGGGGCTTGTTCCGGGAGGAGACATGGACGGCGAGCAGCTCCTCGGTGAAGGGTCTTGTGAGCGAGTCGGCGGCGTACTTAGCCCCGTCGCTCGAGTTATGACCTTCCCGATACATACCCTCGATCTTCTTTTCGAGGGCGTCGAGTCGGCCGAGGTATCCCGACGATTCGGCACGTTATGATCTTTGGCCTCTGCTGTTGGAGACCTGTGTCTGGCCGCAGCCCCGGTTCCTTTCGATGATGTTCCTCAGGTCCCTTGGTGAGGTAGTCTTCGAGCTTCCGTGATGAGTCCCGTCTACGCGACCCCGTCGAGGGAAGGGGTGTCGGTCATGCCTGGGAGCAAGCGAGCCGACCAACATCTCTTCGGGAGGGACAGGGGCGCGAACGGGCTCGGGGCGAGGAGCTCTGGCGACGGACCTCGGTGTTGAACTGTGGGGGGCCCAGCTGGTCATAGAATATGTTGGCCCGGGAGATCTACGGCCGTGGGAGGCAGCGAGGCGGTGGTCGGCAGTGTCGACGCGAGCAGAGTCTTCTCTCCCTCTGTAGGGGTCCCAGTCCCGAGGTGGGGGAGCGGCGACCTGGGGAGCTTGTCCCGCCGTTTGGACACGGAAGAGCGCATCCACGACGGACGCGAGTCGATCTATCCGGACGGCTAGGGCATTGATGGAGTTCGGGGGAGGAGATTCGTCCGCACCTCCGTTGTGAGGGAGGCGGCAGCTAGTGCTTGGATCGTCGCTGTGATCGCTCGCCATTGAGTTGAGATCGGAAGATGAACTTTGTTCAGTGGAATCAAGAAGTTCCCATAGACGGCGCCAGCTGACGGATGTCGGATCACGTCAAGATGTTACCTTCCGTAGATCTGCTGTTGGCGATGATGGACGGCCGAGATTGGGTTAGAAGTTGCCTCCTGAAGCATGTGGATTCTCAATGGGTTTGAGGTGGTTGAGGCCGAGCTATCAGCAAGGAAGTCCCGGGGTGGTTGTACTACCGAGGACCCTCTGACGATCAAGTTAGACCGGATATTTGAGCAGAGTAACGACCTAGTGAGGAGAAAATGACTTACTTGAACCGTCTGAAGGAGGGGTTTATATAGTGGTGGCAACAGGCAGGCGGGCGCGAGAATCACGCCGGCCGTTACGTTCCCGGCGTCAAGCCCGCGTAATGGGCGGGATCTCCCATTAATGATGAGATAGGCTCGTTAATGGAGGATCGTGATGGTGTAGAACGCGGGACATGGCCGGAGAATATCTCGCGCATGGCAAGATTCGCGGAGGTGAGACGGTTGCGCCTGCGATAGGTGCCGTCAGTCGGTCGATAAGACCGAGGAATATGAGCTCGGCGGGAGGCTCGGGGACAAGCTAGAGGCCGAGGTATCTTGCTTCTGTGGTAGCCCGGAGACAAGCTGAGAGGGCCGAGGAGACCGCTTATGCAGGGGGCTCGGAGGCGAGCCAACTGCTGTTTGTGAGGCGGGCACAGGAATGGTGTGGACGGTCGCAGAAGGTCGGCTATGTCTAAGGGTCGCAGACCCGAGATATTTCACCGACGTACCGTTCCTGGTCCTTTCTTACTAGCTTCGGGACACGTCATCTGTCACGTTTCACGATCTGGGAGATCACCGATATCGAGCATCATCAAATTTCATTCATTTTTCATATCTAGTTAATTTCTTGCTCATAGTCTTGACACAAATTAAAAAATTGTTAGCTAAGAACTAGTAATAATTTGTCAAAGCCGCCAAATTGCCATAGCAAGACCCTTAGCACATCCATTCCACGAAAATCACCTTATATTTCACATGACATCCTGAGACTACTTATTGATCCGGACCACATAATCAACAATTTGGGCGCAGCCTTCTTGCAAACTACACAATTCAATATCGACCAAAATTTGTGATCTACAATTGTCATAGCAAGACCATAATTTTTGCACAAATGAATAAAGACAACATGGACTTGAATTATGATCTACAACTTAATATATTACAGGGTTACACTTGCACATTATTGATAATTCCCGCTGAGCGTCCGTGGTGAACACACTGTAAAAGAGAGAAAGGATTTTTTTTGGTTTTTTGGGGGAGGAAGGGGGGGGGGGGGGGCGCGGCGCGCTCATCAGATCCCATCTCCATCATATGTTGTCCATCTCACTATTACAACCTTAAATTCATCATCCCTTCTCCTCGCCTGTGAAGTGAAACATATTCTAGCGTATAATTGAAATTATAATCCGTACTAAAGAAAATCAGCGCAAGGATACACTTATTAATCCCAACCCCTTGGTTACCCTTCTCACCACTCTCCTATTTTCCCTTATATGGACCGTCGGATCCCTACACCGATTTTAAACCCGTGTAGTGGATCCATATAATCATATGATAGATCAAGGTCGTGAAAAAAGTTAGGTGGTTTTACCCTTTTTTAAGTAAATATAAGCCTATACACAAATTAAAGATAACAAAGAAATACATAGGTAATTGACTAGGGTTCTATCAAAAATATGAATAAAATATAATGAACGAAAAAAATGAAGTAATATGTATAACATTATTTGGATAATAACTAAGAACTATAACCGTTTTATTCTAGCTCCTAGTGTACTAAGACCTCTTTTGCCTGGTCGGCTGCCTAGATCGCTATTCAGAACTGTGTGATTGACTCAGTTATACACTCTATTTAAGGTTTAGTAGCTAATATAGTGAGAAATAGAATAAAAATATTAACCTTCGAGCTTGCAATATCTAGTTTCTTATTGCTGGGGAAAAGAAACAAAGAAGAACAAACCTACAATGATCAATTCAGATAATACAGAAATTAATATTATGTACAAATATTTACCTCAACCGATGGCTTTTTACCATGTAACAGCATATCAACACTTCTTTCTGTCTGAAAAAGGAAAAATATAGAAATTAGTACCATCTTAACAAGATTTATCATAAAGAAATCGTTGTAAGTTCTCTCGATCAGTCATTAGTTTAGTCTTTGAGAGGATTGAAGGCCACAAATGCTCAAACTAATGTCTGAGTTTGGCTGAAACAGAACCTGGACAATCTATGCACATCTTGATAATTTTCTACAACAAATGTCTCATGTCGCACAAATGTATTGTGTTTGCGGCATTGACCGGCCCTTTTATTTTCCTATTTAAATTATGTTGCCAATGTTTATCTACATTTTCTGGCTAAATATAAGGGTTCCCCCCCCCCCCCCCCCCCCCCCCCCCTTTTAATTCAAAATTTGAAAATCTTGACAAGATAGAAATAAGTTGGTTCACGGAGACTAATGAAATTCTACATAGCTGCCGAGATCACTTTTCAAGCTAACTTTAACAAATGAAAACAACAAAGGTAAAGGGATAAAGGACTCCCTTTCTCCAGGAACTCGAATTTTAACCTTATTCCCTAGGGCTCAAAAACAAATAGAGTATAGTCCCGGGAAAAAATAAAACTTGTCAAAAATTCTCTAAACTCATATTTCTTTGTCTTATTGTACATTAACTGACATGTTATGCCAATATTGCCCTTTTAGATAAATTACTACATTTACTTTTTAAAATAATGTATTTATGTTATAAAGTACTACATTTAGATGTAGCAGTTTTACTAATGGATGTACCAGTTTAGATTAAATGTAATATTAATATAAATATAGTCGACAATATAAATGTAGTACTTAATAAGATAAATATAGTATTATATAAGGTAAATATAGTATTATATCAAGTAAATACAGTACTTTCACTGAAAGGGTAGATTGACATAACATATCAGTTAATATATTACAAGGACTAAAACAAAGAAATCTTTGAGTATAGGGTGTTTTTGACTAGTTATTTTAATCTAGGGACAAACTTATTGCTTTTGGGTCATAGGCAGTGTTCTAAAAGGTAGTCTTGGCGTCTGCCTAGACGGAAACGGTGTGAAGCCGTCTCGCTTCAGCCCTAGGGGCTTAAGCGGGAGCCTAGACGGACTCAGCCCACTTAATAGAATAAAAATTAGTACTTTTTAGGTATCAAGAGTCATCTTTTTTCTCTTTTTGTCACACCTAACCCAAACCCATACTTATGAAATAAAAGTTAGTCAATTTTGTTCTTTTTTTGAATAAATTTTGAATTATATAGCTCATAATTTATTTTTTGCTGATTTTTATTGTTAAACATCAATATGTTATGGGTTATCATGCTAAATTATCAATATATTTATGTTTATGCTGCTGAAATTTCAATATGTATATATATTAAATATAATTTTACCTAAAATTAAAAAAACCACCTAGACGGCTTGGTGTTAGACGGTACCCCAAGCGTTCAGCTCCGCCTAACGCTTTTTACAAGCTTGGTCATAGAAACCTAAACCCATTTTCGTTAGGTCTTATATGACCTCTTCCAGATGAAAACTACCGTGTACAATTGACTTCCATATAAGTCATAAAAAAACGAAAGGTTCTTTCCCCTCCATAATTGAGCAACCAAGGGAGTGTTTGATTACCTATAATTGGAAAACAATTTATTTGCGTATACATGCCGATCCAAGCACTACAATCGGAACACCCTTTTTTGTTTGGTTAAAATAAAGTTCTAACCACATCTTTTCTAAAATATTCGTTTGGTTGCATGTAATTGCTACACGTTAACTATCTTTTTCCTTGTATATTGTCTTCGAACACATAGTCGCAAAAGCGATCATTTAGAGCGTAGATGCAACTACATGCTTTTTAACTCAAATTGTTGTTCCAACTACATATTGGAACAAAAATTACTTAGAAACAATTACGTATTTTTAGATTTTAGTGTAGTTGGAACCGAATTGGAGTGTCCAGCTACATCAACCAAACAACCCTTTAAAATGAATTTTACAATTACATGTGTTGGAAAACAAAATATATTGAGTAGTTAATGTGTTGCAACCACATACAAACAAACAAATATTTTGTACATGATATAGTTAGAATTACATTTTAACCAAACAAAAATATGGTATTGCAACTGCATTAGTGGGATCTACACGTAATTACAAGTACATTGTTTATCCAACTATAAGCAACCAAACATACCCCAAGAGAGGAAGCAATCTCGATAGAGGGATCATGGGGGCAATACCTAAAAAGGAGCAATGTACTTATTGTAGGGCGCACCCTACAATGTCCACTTAATAAAGACCCAGTTTGTCCTCTCCCGTCAACATATTATTCTTCTCTCCCATCAACATATTTCTCATCTCGCATATCACATTTTTTAGGTATTTGACAGACATATACATATGAAAGACGAAATCCAATTATACAGCATATAAACCCTTTATATGTTATGCGCTGGCCAAACAAGTAGACAATGAATACTTGTATTGGTTCTCATGCTATTCATGGTAAATTGTATATATAATGAAAGAAACTAACAGAATATACAAATATCTCCACATCGAGGATCAACTGATGAAATCGATTAAATTCACAAAAGGGAATAACCATCCTCATTATCCTCAATATCAGACTCATGTGCGAACTAACAAGGGCATTTTACAAACTCAATTCTCATACACACGTAACTATGAAGCATTAGAACAAGCCTTATCAAGCAAAACAGGGTAGGCTAAGTAATGAAGGTATAATTTAATAAAACTTGAGAATATACGGGTTGTCTAGCTGACATCATGCATTTATGAAGTGGACCTTATAACATTTTAGCAACAGGAGTTTCTGTTGAGTTTGGAAAACCAGTGGAAGTGAGGAAACTCATGATAATACTAGCCTTAGTTTTAATTTGTTCAATTGAGAAGAAAGCCCCAAAGTTTAACCTTGTAACTTGCATTCAGAGATTAAATATAGGCGACTCTTAGCCATGGTACTATGGTAGTATATGCTAAATAGAGCACATTAGAAAGGGGGAAAAAAACATTTCTATAGGTTAAATATATTTCTAAACAGTTGCTGTCTGATTAGGTCTACTTAAATTCAAACTACAAAAGGTTTGTAGGCATGGAAATGATCTTTGTTTCTCATATTGCACCTATTTTGCATGATGCAAAAAAGTTCACACAGAAGGGGGGAAACCTCAAACCAGGCTGGCATACCACATCCTGTTTGTTACGGATTCGTCGTCAAGGAGACGTGTCTGTGTACAGTTTCATCTAGGACACTTGTGGACTATTATTGTTACATTTTCAAATATACATTGCATATTCGATGCATTGAACATGTATTAATAATGCTGAAATGCCAGCTATCCATGCATCACTACCAACAATTTTTATGCAATTTTAATTAGATTTGCTAAAAATGACTACTCTTTCTTATGATGTGTATATACAACAAACATTAGCATATCCCAGCAAATTTTATCCCAAATTTTGGAAGATTGCAGATCTGTGGTTCCAACTGGTCTCATGCCATTTTCAGATCTCAATTCGTGCTACATAGATGTTATGACAAAACCCAGCATCCCGTACGACTCAATGATCTTTATACTAGTTTAGCCAAAAACTTTTTTGCAAGGTAAAGAACCCAATCAGAAAAAACAATTCATAAGACAATTCAACAACTGCACTTTGAAATGTTAGAAGCATAAAATGTATCATATACTTGTTTACCAAATCGGAAAGTGCCGGATTCTTTATTATGTTGGCGAGCCTTTCTCCATGGGCAGTGCCAATAAGCATTACGCCCCTTTCAGCAATGGAGAGGCATGCGAGAGCCTCTGCTTCTGTGCCGATATCATCCACAATAACCACTTGGGGCATATGATTCTCTACGGCTTCAATCATGACCCTATGCTGCATAGATGGTTCTGGGACTTGCATTCTTCTTGCACCTCCTATTGCTGAATATGGAACGTCCCTGTCCCCGCTGATCTCGTTGCTAGTGTCAACAATCACCTATCTTATTGCACTAGTAAGTCAGCAAAAGGTAATTAATTTACTTGAGTTTAATTATTTTATGGATAGCATAACAAGCATGTAGAAACAGTAACTGATGAAGATCTGGTTCATCATATCTTCTATAGCTCTTTCTATTGTAATTTTCTGACTGCTTCTGTATACGAGGAATGAAGTTGCCTAAAAACTGAAAGAGAGCAATGTAACCTTCCTAGAAATAAGATACTTTCTTTGTATTGTAGAAGATCGCGGACCATCTCAACGTGACCAGTAACTGCTCAACCAACTCTGCAAGTTAATCCAACAATAAGTCCTTTCCTACTTCTTAGCGCAGATATCCTGTGTAAAGTTCCCTCAATCCCATCTCTGTTGTCTCCTCCAAATTCGCCAACGGCATTCTGAGCTTCCTCCAACTCTTCTAGTGATATCTAAAATAATGAAAAAAGCTGACAATATTTTCTGATGAAGCATAAATTCAAAACCCATCAAACAAGCATAACTCCTTATGAAATAAATAAAATAAGCAAAATGGCACTATTTAAGAATTAAAGGGAGCTCTGGATTATTCCATCTGAACTATTGGAAGATAATACTGCTACAAGTGCTGTGCATAATAACTTGATATACAATGGCATCATAACCATCATGAACTGTGCAACATATGTGCAAAGGAAGCAACATATAAGCAGTACTAAGTTATATTAAAAGTCAAAAGTGCACATTACAGTCAAGGTAATTATTCACCTCACTGTTCCTCAGATACTGACCGCCGGATTCACCAAGAAATCGCGCTTCAGGTCGGCGTCCCAAATCAAGTACCACCTTTACATTAAACAGACTAATTGTCTATAAAATGATGTAATTTAAAAAACATAGAGCATTTTCATAATATTCTCCTCTAGACAACACATGTATGTAATGCAATGGACATGTAATCAACCAAAAAAATGCGTTTAGTTTGTTTAAGAAGGTGAATTATACAGTTGTTATTGAATAAACAATTACAAAATAGTAAGTGCTAAGTGCTAACCAATTACCTCTTTAAGTTGAGGCCTTCTAGGCTCATTTTGCAAATTCTCTCGCAAGTCTCTAGGCAAAATCTACAAAAGGTAAGCCAATCATGGTATGAGTAACACGGAAATTACAAAAAAAAATATATTGACTGGATTTGTTGAACTAACAAAGTACAGGAAAATTATGTTTAATGCAAAAGAATTAACTTTGGATGTTGCATATAGCACACATAATGTTAACAAACTTTAAACTTCCAACCAGACATAACACTAATAAGAATGTTAACATGATGCTTCTAAGAATATATGATCTCCAGTATCAACTTGTTTTCAAGGGCTCATTCTAAACCGCGTTCAATAAGTATGAATACGTGGCTTCAGTGATGTTGCATGCTGCACTTTTCCATTTGTAATGTGTCTTGGCGTGATGGCACCAGGGCCAATGGGGTAAAATAAAACCACATGTGCCTCAGTGCAATAAATAGTCATTCTGATATTTTTTTTTTGAGAGAGGTTTGTTAAGATTATCACATTGTATCGTCACAAACAGAACGATGTTATGCTACCTTGGGTGCAGAAGATTCAAAAACTCGCTGTTAGGTGATACAAGATCTATATGGAGAATTAATGTCATAGAGTTATGCTAAGCTCATCAAGTTACATTGCTGCAGCCAGAAGGGTAATAATAAGAACTTAAATAAATTACCTTCATTTTGAGCTTGCACACCTAGTTATTTATAGCATAATAATTGGAGCAGACCTATCAGGTACCGAACTGTACGCGTAAGATCTTAATTAAACCTTTTGTAGCCTTTATTCTCTTAACTATTACCGAATTTGACAGCGATAGACATAGGCCCGGTATATAGAAAGACTGAGGGGTAAGTAAGGTACACCAGAAAAACATATCTAGCATCTGATGATACTTTGCTACAAATCCTCTGTGCTCCATACTCCTCAGCCTCCTCAATACTCATTCTCAATTTCCTATATCACGCTTTCTCAATATTATTTATCCATCTTCCCACCCTTTTATTTGCAGTAGGCAAAAAAATATCTGTTGCCCTTTTCCTTCATATGTTGTGCTCAGGGAATGCAGGATGTACCCTTGTTATATTCTAATTTCCCAATATCTCTATTTATAATTCTATCAAATTGTGAGAATGTGAATCCGTCTGACATATAGGTTCATATCCATTTCTACTTCTTTAATTTTTCCATCATATGTAAAACCTGGAGACTTTCACTATTATTTAAACAAATAGCATGACTCACCATATAGTGTTGCTAGCGAAAAAATTTATTGTTCTACACCACATGAAGCTTTACTTGAATAGTGAATTGATGGTTTTAAAACGCTGCCTATTTTAATTCTCTCTGAAGTCAGAAACCTATCTCCTAACTTCACTAGTGACTACATCAGTTACTTCAATATATTCATGATGTGTGCGCTTATAAGCGGCAACTAATTTCTACCAGAATATCCTGCATGTCAGAGACAACATGTCCTATTGCATAGAAAGAAATTCTGAAATCACTATGGAGTTTTTATAGAATTCAAGCAGGTATGCAGTTTTACTGGCTTCATAAAAATAAAATAAAAATTAGCAACTAAATGCAATGATGGACACTTTAAAATTGTACAATATTTCCATGCCATATGGAAGTAAGATATCCAACTGAACTAATTTGCTATTTTCTCCCCAAAATAATCCCCTCAAGAATAGAATAAAGTAATGCTACATTTGCAGTAATGCTTTATAATGCTAAAAACACTTTGTGATGATTTTTTAATTGTCACAGTTGTGGTTATGTGTCAAGATGCATGATTGTTATTTAACAACATAAACCAATATGTGCACTATTACATAGTACGGGTTAAAAAAATAAGTACAGCATAGCAGAATTCAGTGTCAAGTTCCTAAATTAGTATATTTATATGTGCATTTAAACAAGCTCAACATTAAACCACACAGTTACTGCATACACAATCTAGATAGGCTAAGCTCGAGCTCAAGCTCGGCTTGCTTAGTATATTACTAGCATGCCTCGTTTTTGCTAATCAAGCCATGGCCAATTAAAGTTTTCGTCAAACAGCATAGAAGAAGCATCAAAGTGGAATGCCTCCATGAATTAAAGAGCAAAATTATCAAAATCAGCACATTTTGTGCAAAATATAAGATGGTAAAACCAGCTAGGCAGAATAGAAGCTTTGCAATGCACTCAAGACAATAACAACAAGAAATTCTAATCCTAAATTGTTGGGTCGAATAAATAATTTTTTTCTTCCATAAGCACTGTTAACGTCTGTCGCCTTAAATTTAATTGATTTATCAACATATCGTGTTTAACTGCCTACTACCTCTATACATGTTCATTTAGACCTCTCCCTACACCTTGTTACGGCATTAATTGAATTTTGACACCTCTCATAACCGGAGCACCGATTGATCTCCAATGCACATGTCCAAACCATCTCAATCAGTTCTCTCTCATTTCACCTTCAATGAACCTCAAACTTGTTACAAATATACCCATTTCATATGCTATCTTCTAGAGTATTATCACTCACCCATTTGAACATTGTCATCTTAGCCACACTCATCTTTGGACATGTCGTAATTGCCCAACATTTTGACCTTTAAAGCAATTATGTCCTTATAGCCGTCTTATAAATAGCATTTTGATCCATAAAGCAAATGAAACTAATAGCTTCAACACATCAATGAGGTTAATATATAACTAATGAACTCGGAAGCTTTGCCTAATAACGAAGCATAAATAACAACAAGAGTCTTTCTTACATGATCTGAGCCTCATTAAACAACTTTGAAGCTGTTTTCACTAGGGCTGACGTGTCTCTTCCATTACACATTACATTTTAAGACCATTGAACACCGACTACTATCAATTAGCAAGAAAAATAATTAATCCCCTTAGTGGCATTCCGACAAACAGATCGAGCAGACGACTTCTATTCCCTCCAAACAAATCATTTCTTATAATCCCAAATGCTCCTTAGTCCGATCACGGAACATGCAATTTACTTGGGTCCTAATTAACTTTGCTAAAGTTCACTTCACAAACTTTGCAAAATATCATCTTTTTTGTAGCACTACAATGAGAAAAATTTATTCAACAGTTTCTAATCGTAAACATGCGATTGCATAACTGAAAGTTGAATTTGAAGAAAGGATTAGATTACCTTGAGGAGAGCGTGGATATCGTCTTCAACGATTGTGAATCCATCTTCTTCCAAGGGTTTTCTTGATGCGAGAAACAATGGAGAGCAGCGACGGCTGGTCTTCTTTTTGATGAAGGAATTGGGGTTCAAATGCTTGTTAAATTGGGGGTTTGGTGATGGTTGGGGATTTAGAACCCTAGAATAGTGATGATGCTCTATATTGGCGATCTCCCAGATCAGGACACGTGGCAGATAACGTGCCCGAGGACTCAAAATAAAGGGCCCACAGGGGTCGACCAGGCCACCCCTGTACCCGACCTGCAAGCACAAGCTGGCTCTGCTCATGACCCCTGCAAATTGGCCTCCTCGGCCTCTCAGCTCGCCCCGAGCTGTCACGGGATCAAGACTCCTCGACCCTTCCGCTCGTTCCCGAGCTCCCCTGCCGAGGCCATCTTCCTCGGTCCCTCCGACCGACCAACTCCACCACTCACAGGCGTAACCGCCGCTCCGCAAATCTCGCCATGCGCATATTCTCCGCCGGCAACATCCCATGTTCCACGCCACCACGATCCCCCTTAACGGGCGATCCGCTCTTTACGCGGACGTGACGTCGGGAGCGTAACTGCCGGCGAGATTCTCACGCCTGCTGCTGCGTGCTGCCGCCACTATATAAACCCCCATCACAGAGGGGTCAAGTAAGATTTTTTCACCCCACTTAGCCGTTACTTTGCTCGGATCTTGTGCTAACTTGATCGTCGGAGGGTCCTCGGGGGTACCAAACCACCCTGGGACTTCCTTGCAGGTACTCGGCACAAACTCCTCAAACCACCAATCTCCTAAAAGCCCATTGAGACCCACACGCAAGAGGAGACCACCTCCAAATCCACCGGGAGATCGACGGAAGACAACATCTGACGGAGACTCGAAAGGGACCTCCATCAGTTGGCGCCGTCTGTGGGAACTAAACTCCACAAAAAACAAAGTTGGCCTTCCGATCTCCATCCACATGTCAAGCGATCACCGTGAAGATCCAGGTACCAGCCGCCGCCTCCCCCTCACCGAAGGCGCGAATGAACCTCCTCCGGCGACCGTCATCAACGCCCTCGCCGGCCGAATAGATCGGCTACAGTCCCTCGTGGTGGCGCTCGTCCGCGTCCAAACGGCCAGGCCAGGGCCCCAGATCGCCGCTCCTCCGCCTACAGAAGGCTCTGCCCTTGTCGGCACGGCTGACCACCGGCAGGCTACGACCCCATGGCCATAGATCTCACGGGCCGATACTCCCTGAGGCCCGCTGGGTGCCCCACAGCTCCACACCAAGATCTGTCGCTAGAGCGCCTCACCTCGAGCCTCCTCACGACCCTTATCCCCTTGAGAAGATGTCGGTCACCTTGCCTGCCTCTAGGCATGATCGATACCCCTCCCTCGACGGGGTCGCACAGAGGGGGCTCGCCACGACGGCTCGAGGGCCACCTCACCCGAGAATCTGAGGAACCTCATCGAGAGGAACCGGGGCCGCGCCCAGACGCAGATCTCCCATAGCATAGGCCAGGGATCACAGGGCGCCGAATCATCGGGGTACCACGGCCGACTCGATGCCCTCGAAAAGAAGATCGAGGGCATGCGCCGGAAAGGTCACCTCTCAGCCGACGGGGCTAAATACGCCGCCGACTCGTTCACCAAGCCATTTACCGAGGGACTGCTCGTTGTCCACGTCTCCTCGCGCAATAAGCCCCCGAAAGTCTCTCTGTTCGACGGGAAAACCGCCCCGAAAGACCATTTGGATGCTTTCACCGCGGGGATGAGCTTCCAAGACCATTCCGACGCCGTCCAGTGCAGGGCCTTCCCAGCCACCCTCATCCACTTTGGTCGGGACTGGTTCCGAGGACTCGAGCCTCACTCAATCTCGACCTTTGATGAGCTGGCTACTCAGTTCCTCGGCCACTTCGTCGGGAACTGTTGGCAGAAGCCCACGGTTGACTACCTCTTCACAATTAAGAGCGAGGACAAAGAGATGTTCAAAGCTTACGTCACCCGCTTCTATAACGCCCTCCTCGAGGTCCCCGAACACCGGGACGAGACCGTCATTATGGCGCTCAGATCTGGTCTTAGGCACAAGGAGTGGTTGCGCTCCTTTGCGTTGGCGCAGCCTAAGACCATGGCCGAGGTCAAGGCGTGGACCGAGCGGGAGATCCAGCTCGAGTCCGAGGTGAATGCGAACCTCCCTCGAGCAGAACGGTCCGATCAGAAGAAGAGGGCTCGGGAAGAGAATCCAGAGTGTCAGCAGCCCTATCACCCGAAGTTCCAGGAGTACATCCCGCTCAACGTCTCCCTCGCAGTGTTATTAGAGGAGGCCCAGGGCGAGGGGTTCTTCAAGTTCCCTCCAATCCCGTGTCAGGCCTCGGAGCGAACCCGAGGCCCCTACTGTGCCTTCCACCGGACGCTGGGCCACGCTATGGAGGATTGTAAGCAACTCCGGGACTACATCGAGGAGCTCATCCGATCGGGGCACCTCGCCGCCTACTTGAGGGATAAGCGACAGGGTGACCGCGAGCAGGAGCGGCATCCCCCTCCCGCCGAGCTGACCATCGGCCAGATCATGCTCGTTTCGGCGGATGACCAGTCCAGAGCCCAGGGAGCCCCGTACCCGGCGCCGAGCACGGAGACCAACAAGCCTCCGGGGAGCTCGGGCCACGCTAATAAGATCATCTATTAGCATGTACTTTTTTAGGGCAATGTAAACTCTTCCTAGAGTCTATTGTAAATTTTATAAAGCTCAATGGAACATTGCGAAAAAGAACGAAAAGTCTCATTTATTCAAAAAGGTATTATGGGCTCCTCATCCATACATGCAAAAAGAAAAAGAAAATTACAGCAGCGGGGGAAGGGGGTGCAGAGAGCACTGCTCATGGTACTCAGTAAAGATCTCCGCCAGCCGAGGCCTCACGAGATCCGACCTCAGCCTTCGATTCCCCCGCGCGCGTTGACCTCGAGCCTCAGTTCGTAGCACTCACGGATGAGCGCCTCCGAGCGAGCCAGCCGACCCGCGGAGATCAGGTCGAAGCGTCTCAGAGACCGCAGCTTGCCCACGGCCTCGTCGTAGAGCTGCTCGGACAAGGGGTTGTAAAGCCCCGGCGACGCCCTCCAGATGGAGTACATCAGCAGCTGCAGCAGGGGGGAGCGCCGGGGGAGCAGCCGGCCGAAGTGGTCTTCGATATTCCCGTAGATCAACTGCACCGTGTCCTTGGTGTAGTTCTGGTCATAGAGGTATACATCTTCGAAGTGGATGATATCGGGGATGGTAAAGGGGAAGTCTTCCATTCTCGACGATCTGTTTACGAAGAAAAGAAGGACCGGTGCTCCCTTAGCTTTATATAGCTCACTGCGCCGCAACGGGACTCAACAGTCGCCCGTTTTCGCCCAAAAAGTCGCTGCCACGCGACAATCATTGAGCCTTCTCTGGCGGAATCGAAACGACGCGACTCTGACGCTTCGCCTCTCCACACATTCAATGCGCATGCTACGCGCACGTCGCCGCGACCGTCCCTGTTCCCTATACCTGCAGCTGGATGGTCGGACGAAACCTCATGAAGAATCGGCCAAGCATCTACCATGCTCGGCTATCCCTGGCCGGTAGCTTCCCTACACGCGACGCCGGGGATCAAAGCCCTCGCCAAGAGGCAACCGCGCAGATTCACTACCCGGCTATCCTTAGCAGGCCTCCTACGGCCTCTCCGACGCTAAGGATTAAAGTCCTCCTTAGAGGCAGCTCAGCAGCTACCCTGCTCGGTTGTCCCTGGCCGGTAGCTTCCCTACTCGCAACGCCAGGGGTCAAAACCCTTGCCAAGAGGCAACCGCGCAGCTTCACTGCCCGGTTATCCTTAGCAAGCCTCCTACGGCCTCTCCAACGCTAAGGGTCAAATGTCTTTCTTAGAGGCAGCCCAACGGCTACCCTGCTCGGCTATCCCCGGCTGGTAGCTTCCTACCACGACCGACAGGGATCAAAAGCCCTCCCAGAGGCAGTCGAGCCCGAACCTCGCTTGGCTATCCTTCAGGACAAAAGCCCTCGCCAAGAGGCACCGGGCAGTAACCCTGCTCGGCCAAGGGTCCTTGGTAGGCTTCTTACAGCCCCTCCTGCGCTAAGGACCAAAGTCCTCCTTTGAGGCGGTCGAGCCCGACCCTTGCTTGGCTATCCTCGGCTGGTAGCTTCCTACCACAACCGACAGGGATCAAAGTCCTCGCTAAGAGGCACTTGGCAGTAACCCTGCTCAGTCCCCATCCTGAAGGATCAAAAGCCCCCGCAAGAGGCAACCGAGCCCGACCCTTGCTCGGTCATCTCCGGCTGGTAGCTCCATACCCATGACGCCAGGGATCAAAGCCCTCGCAAGAGGCCTCCGAACGGCTACCCTGCTCGGTCATCCCACGCCGGTAGTTGCCTACCCACAACGCCAGAGATCAAAGCTCTCACCAAGAAGCAACCGCGCAGCTTCACTGTCCGGTCATCCTTAGTAGACTTCTTACAGCCCCTCCAACGCTAAGAATCAAAGTCCTCCTTAGAGGCAGCCGAGCAGCTACCTGCTTGGCTATCCCCGGCCGGTAGCTTCCCTACTCGCAATGCCAGGGATCGAAGCCCTTGCCAAGAGGCAACCGCGCAGCTTCACCGGTCGGTTATCCTTAGCAGGCCTCTAATGACCCCTCCAACGCTAAGGATCAAAGTCCTCCTTAGAGGCAGCTCAGCAGCTACCCTGCTCGGCTATCCCTGGCCGGTAGCTTCCTACTCGCAACGCCAGGGACCAAAAAGTCCTCCCAGAGGTAGACGAGCCCGACCCTCGCTCGGCCATCCCCGGCCGGTAATTGCCTGCTCGCAACGCCAGAAATCAAAGCCTTCGCCAAGAGGCAACCAAGCAGCTTCCCTGCTCGGTCATACCCAGCAGGCAGGGTCCTCGGCCAACTCCTCATCAGGAATCTCTTCTCCCTGCTCATCGGCGCCCGCGAGGGGGTATTCGTCCCAGAGCTCTTCATTGTCAAACTCCGGCATCCGGGCCTTAACGGCATCGAGGGCCTCGTGCCAGATGCGGGTGGTGGCCACGGCTAAGTCATTATAAAAGTCCTTCGACTTCTTGTAGCCCTCCACCGCCTTTGCCACCGAAAGGTCGGCCCGCTTCTCCGCCTCGACCGCCGTCCCCAGCTCCTTCCGGAGGGTCCTCACCGTCTTCTTCATATTGCCAGCGAGCGCGTGAGCATCCTCAAGCTTGACCTCGGCAGCCACGGTGGCCTCGCGGTATCGGGCAACCTCTCGTTTCCCGGCCTCCACCTCGCCTTCCAGGGCGGCAACCCTCGCCATCACCGCCTCCAGCTCCCGCTTGGAGCTCTCTTTCAGTGAGGCAAGCTGGTCCACAGCCTTCATCGCCGGGGCTATCACCTCGGCCTCCATGCGTAAGGCAAGGGCGACGTGCTGGAGAACCTGAAAAATAGGAAAGAGGTCAAGAAGATGAAGGAGGCACCGAATCTCACAAACAATCGAGCACTTATCTGCACGGACTCCTCGGCGATGGACGCCATCTGGGCCCTGAAGGTCCCCCCGATGACCCTACCCCTCGCCGATTTCTCTATCTCGTGCAGCAGGCTATCCGCGACGGATAGCCCCGAGGGCACCACGAACTGGAGGCCGCCCTCTTCCACCATGATCGGCGAGGGCAGGCCCCGGAAAGACCTCCGGGTACCCCTCTTAAGTGGCTCCGATGGGGAGCCGATCTCCTCCTCCGAGACCGGGTCCTCTAGAATTCGAGCCCGCTTCCGGCCCGACGCTCTGCTAGGCCCCAGGGTGGGATCTGCCCCCGAACGCTCATGGGACGCAGCCACCGGAGGAGAAGGAGCCGGGACGGGCTTCGAACGAGAAGAGCTGGCGCCTCCAGCCTTCGTGACCTTCCTCGGCTGGCGCATGGAGACTCGGAGCTCGTCCATATCCATGGGTCCTACACAAAACCAAATGCAAAGAAGTCAGCGACACGTGCAATATACAAGCCAAAAAGCAAACCTAACTTACTGACGAACTCGACGGGGCTGAGCCCGGCCCAACTTAGAACCCTTTCAGACAACAGCACATCAAATCGGGGGACGGACTCCCACGACGCTCCCCTCACCGCGGCTGGGTCATTGGACTGGTTCCCCGGGAAGCATTTTTCCCTCGACCACTTGGTGGGCACGGGCCGTCCTCGCCCTCGGGCGGCGCGACGAAGAAAAACTTTTTCTTCCAGTCGTGAATGGAAGAAGGCAGGGCCACAACCTCTGTCCCGGCGGCGCCCCCCGACGCTTTCTAAAAGAGAGGTAGACCTACATCGGGTCGCCCGCTTGGCCCTCAGGATGATTTTTGAAAACAAGAGAGGAATCAAGGATAGAGAGGCTGAAGGGAACCGCCTGTAGCTTCAGGCGGATCAGGAACTCGAGGAGAATTCTCTATGAGTTTGGCACTAGCTGTCCAGGGGCTAACCAGAAGAAGTTCAGCGCTTCGACGACCTCGGAAGAGAAGGGCAGGCACATTCCACCCAAAAAAGCTTCTAAATACAGGGCGATCTCCCTGCCCCGTACTTGGTCTGCCCTCTCTCCCTCCTTGGCCAGACGAAGCGTATAACTTGAGGGGATGTGGAAGCGAGCCCGAGCATTGGCAAGCTCGTCCTCATGACTCACCCAACACGACGCGCTGGGGGTAGCGTCTGCCTCCTCCTCCCTGGAGGCAGCCCTCGCCGCGCGATCCCGAGAATAGGATCTGACCCATGCTCCCCGGGAAGACTCAGACTCAACTAGAGGGTCCCTAGAACCTACTCCTACGGCATCTACAGATTCTACGAAAGAAGACATCTAACATGAAGGAGAGAGATCCTCGGGAAACGAAAGCAGAAGAAAGAAGACGAGCGCCGAGCAACCAGGACTTAGAGCGAGGAAATATGAAGGAGTAAGGGCCCTGAGGTGGGCCCCACCCCAATTTATCACTGCGGTCGCCCTCATCCAACTTCGCCCTTCATCTCCCGCCAAAACGCCTCCTCGTGTCCAATGGCCCCGATCGCTCCACTTGTCGTTCCCACAATGGGCCATATCCCATCAGACGCCGCAGGTCTGCACATGTCGTGTCGGCCAATCGATGCTTGACACGCGGACCATCGCTTCAGTGACAGGATACACGAACCGGCGCACCTCCCTTAAATGCAGAGATCTCTCCCTGATTCACTGGCAGAAAAGACAGCTGACAGCCCGGGGACGCGTCCCGACGAAATCTTAAGAGGGTGCTCACCCCGGGCGGCCCGGCAGTCCACTCTTGACCCGACCCGCCAGCTAGCCGGGACAAGAGTGGGGGGCTAATGATGATACTCTATATTGGTGATCTACCAGATCAGGACACGTGGCTGATGACGTGTCCCAAGACTCAAAAGAAAGGGTCTACAAGGGCCAACCAGGACACCCCTTTACCCGACCTGCAAGCACAAGATGGCTCTCCTCAGGACCCCTTGCAAATTGGCCTCCTCGGCCTCTCAGCTCGTCCCGAGCTGCCACAGGATTGTTCCCCTCCGAAAGGCGGCGCACAAGACCGCGATGTCCTGACGCTGAGATTCGGGGCAGATGCTATTTGGTTTTATCCGTCTATTTCTCCGAAGATGCCAAGTTGATTTATGGCATCTTGCATCGGAGGATTAGATGGATGCGGCCGATGTAGCAGACTTCGTCAGATTCCCCCTCAGGGTGAGGGTTTTTGATTGTGGGGACGCTCTTCCCTACAGGCGCAAGCCCCTGCAGTTAATTACGCTACCGCATCGCGGTAACAACTTTCTCCTTCTCCAGAATTTTACTTCGTGTCGTGTGTGTTTGTTTTGTTTGTGGTTGCCCGTGGATTGTATACGGAGACTGAGTAATGCCGTCGCCCGTAGGACGTGGATTAGTCCAAATCCGTATTTCCTAAGATTTGGGTTTGGCGTTTTTAGTTTAAGGATGCATTAGTCGCGTTGCGACTAAGATCAACTTAAACGTTCGTTAAGGATACGTTAGTCCTGTTTTAGACTAAGATCCACTTAACGTAGTGATTAATTTAATGTATGGCCATCGGGACTCGTCGCCTCTTTGACGTCGTTGAGGAATTACAACGACGGATGTCAAAAGAGTTCGGAGATGTACCCTCGAACCAGAGTTGATTGGGAGTTTTATAATCCATTTGAATGTTTAAGGATACGTTAGCCGTGTTTGGGGCTAAGATCAACTTAAACGGGACCGTTTAGATCCGGCAAAAGAGCGTTTGGAAGCTCTGTTGTTCCAGTTTAAGGACGCGGTGGTCCGTCGCCAGTTTAGGGACGTAGTGGTCCATATTCCAGTTTAGGGACGTGGTGGTCCAATATTAGTTTAGGGACGTTTCGGTCCGATATTAGTTTAGGGACGTTTCGGTCCGATATTAGTTTAAGAACGTTTCGGTCCGATATTAGTTTAAGGACGTTTCGGTGCGATATTAGTTTAAGGACGTTTCGGTCCGATATTAGTTTAGGGACGTCTCGGTCCACGAGTTTAAGGACCCCGCAGTCCATATGAGTGTATGGTCGTTGGGACTCGTCACCTCTTTGACGTCGTTGAGGAATTACAACGATGGATGTCAAAGGAATTCGGAGATGTACCCTCGAACCGGATGTAAATTGATTTAAGAGAGCCATTTTGCTCAGTCAATTTAATTTAAGGACTTACGGCCACGATTGGGCTAAGTCCATTGCTTTTGCATTTCTTTTGCTTTTATTTGGGCTTTGCCCAAAAAGGATGCAGAGCATCAATTTTATTTGGGTCCAGCCCTTTTATTGCTTTGCAATTTATTTTGACATGCTAGGTCTTTTTGATTTGGGCCTAGCCTTTCAAATAATGCATTGCATTTGTGCAAAGCACCAAGAATCTTTTAGATTCAAGAAAAGAAGTGCAGAGCACTTTTTAATTTCTTTATCTAAATTTAGATCAAAGAAAAGAAAAGAAAGAAATCTTTTCTTTCTTTCTGTTTCAGAGAACCAGAGGTTCATAGCAAGTGCAAGGCACTATTTTTATTATTTTTATTTATTTATTTATCTATTGAAGATCACTGATCTTGTTTTCTAGATCAATGATCTATTCTTTAAGAGAATTTTCTCTTATCTCAAAGGTTTTTACCTTCCTTTTTGTGTTCTCCAGAAATTCTCAAGAGTTCTCCTCTTTTTTTTTTATCCAATTGTCTATATCTTTGAAATGGGGTCTGGGGTTCTTTTATAGTGCTCAAAGATCTGTTAAATTTGTTAAAAAGATCTTTTCTGAGTGATTCGGGGAATTTTCCCCACCGTTGGATCTTTGATCCAAAGGTCCCTATTTTACAGAAGAAATCTTCTTGTTTTAACAAGAACAGAAAAGATTTCCTTAAATCTTCATTCTGTTGTTGCGCAACTCACCAGCGCGTGACACGTGTCGCGCAGTATGGCGCTTGCGCAGCTGCGATTGCGCAACTGCGCAGACACGTGTCGCGCAGTGAAGCGCTTGCGTAACAGCGCTTGCGCACCTGCGCAGACACGTGTCGCGCTGACGTGCGCTTGCGCAGTTGTGCTTGCGCAACTGCGCAGACACGTGTCGCGCTGCGGTGCGCTTGCGCAGTTAAGTGTTACTTATGTTTTTAAAGAGCCTTGCTCTGATCGGACGTATCGCCTTGGGCGTTGTGCTGCCGTGTCAACTTCTGACACGTGGCGCATTGCGCGCAGCGCACGGGAACCGAAGCGTTGCTTCAAAATTTGAATTTTCAAAATTCAAACAGAACCTTGCTCTGAATGGGGGAACAAATGCCCCCCCACCGTTGCGCTCACGTGGCACGCACGTGAGTGCAGCGGTGGCAAGATCCCGACCATTGGATCATGGAGGTCAGGTGAAGAGACGCAGGCGTCTATAAATGGGACCCTTGGTCCTTAAAATTTTTTACCGTTTCAAGAACTTTTGCTCAGAGCCTTGCTCTTGCTTAAATAACTCTTAGAGCCTTGCTCTTGCTCTTCCCAAGAACTTTGAAGTTCAGAACTTAGAATCACTCTTATGTAGAAATTTAAATTAATTAATTTTAATTAACAGAGCCTTGCTCTTGTAGATCTTTGATCTAAAGGAAAACCCCTTTGGGGTTTCTTCAACAGAGCCTTGCTCTTGTAGATCTTTGATCTAAAGAAAAACCCCTTTGGGGTTTCTTCCACAGAGCCTTGCTCTCAAAAATTTACAGAGATCTTGTTCCTGGGTTTTAACCCATGAACAGAGCCCTGCTCATAGATCAAATAGAGAACTTCTAAAAGTTTTCATGGATCTTTAAGATCCCAAAAATTTTAATTCTTAGGAGTTATAATTTTTTATTACTACTACAGAGCTAAGCTCTTTTTTAAGAAGTTTTATTGCTTTGAGACCAGAGTTTGACAAATGTCACTCTGTGACAGAGCTTTGCTCTAAAAAGAGGAGATTTTCTCCTTGTCTCTAGGAATTTCCCCCCCGATGAGGATATTCTCTTGGGGGTCTTTTTTGTTGACTGACAGTCTCATCCAATGATGGGACTGTCTTATCAAATGATGCGACGTCATCTTGATTTTGTGGGTCCCCCTTTGGTCTCCTACCCACTGCATTGTAGTGTGATGTAGGCCTTTGAAATGTGAAGCATTGGAACACTAACGGTTATGTTTTTTCTTTTGTCTACAGGAAACATGTCTGAAGATTTGTCCTTCCCTTTTGTTCGCTCAGAAGGAGGGTTCCCACATGCACCAGTGGACCGGGTGGTGTTCGCCTTGATTAGAGATCATGATCCTGAGTGCAAGAGACTTCACCTGTGGGGAAGGTGGTACAGCCAAATCATCCAAGGCCGCCGCAGCTTCAGCTCCGCTTCGCCCTCTGAGCCTACAGTTACGATCCCTTATGCGGACAAGCCCCCGGTGGAGTATGCTGTGGAGGTTAAAAATTGGAATTCTGACGACCTCCTCCAGCCTGCCATTGGCGCCATTCCGGTGCAGCCGCCGCCGGCTATAGATATTTTGGGGAGGCGAATCTGTCAGGGTGAAGCACGCCCTTGGGGACAGGCTTATAACATTGGACTGATCCCGCGACCGCTTGCTGGATATTTGCCCTGGGCCCGTTACATCTTAGCGGCGAAAAGGACTCATCTGACGAAGATTGGTTTATACTCGGCCGTTTACGTTTCGCTTTTCGAGTATCCCTCTCCTCCAACGTGGTGGATAAAGGCCTTTATTGAACAATGGAATATCCCCACCCACACCTTCTTGACAGCGGATAGGGAAGTCTCCATCTCTTTGGAAGAATTTGTTGAGATTTCAGGTCTACCAGTGAGGGGGGAGCACTACGAAGAGTTGCTTCCTCCTGATGAGTACGTCTTTGCCACCAAGCAGGTTGTATTTGACTTAACTCCGGAAAATGCCATTCAGCATCAGCACCCGGGCTTGGTGAAGGTGTTGGAGATTTATGAGGAACTCCATTTGGAATCGGGCGACCGGGGCGTCAGTTTCGCGGATTTCATTGCTCGTTTTATCCGCCCAGAGTTCCTATCAGAGCAGGGCGAGAAGTTTGCTCAGCTTGCTGACCCCTTTGGTTTCGGCTTGGACCGCCGACCTTCATCGGAAAATGAGCAGCGGGATTTTTATCTCCCCGGCACTGCCAGTGTCCCTTTCTCAGAGATCGCCGTTCCTGGCATGGACGAGGAGACTTTTTTCATAGGGTTCTTGGGTCTATGGCTATGCAGCTTCGCGCTTCCCATGCACCCACGCCTCATGCGGTCCTCCGTCTTTTACCCGGCGCATCGAATGGTGGCCGGTTTGCAGTTATCGGTAGGGATCGCCGGATTGGCTTACCTTTACAATGGACTTAGCGTAGCGGCGGACGCTAGTGAGCCTGGGGTACAGCCTGCCAACTTCCCGATGCACTATTTTATTTCTTGGATGGAGATGCACGTGCGAGGAGTGTTTGGTGCCCACAAGACTCCTCTGCTCTTCGAGAAATACAGACTCCGGAGAGTCATACGGTTGGTTGGGGCTTCAATTGTGGTTCCAGCCCCGCGGGAGTCTAGAGGGTTGCTCCTTCGTCCACATCTGGTCGGAGCGAAGGTTTCCTTTGTGGACAAGGTCATAACCATAGGCTCAGAGACCACCAAATCAGTGGTGCCTCTGCATGATGACTTTAAAGGCGGGGCTTCTGTACTGAAGGCTCGGGAAATCCTCCATCTTTACTCCATTCGGCCGGGTTACCTAGTATTTAGGCAGAATGAGACGGCTCTCTTTATGAGGTATAACCCGCATCGATTTGCTCGACAATCGAGCTACAATCAAGGGATCCCGTTGGAAGCCTTTCTGGAAACACCCGCAGTCGGCCCAGAGGGGGTAAGGAATGCGATGCATCATTTCACCCGGCTCAATACAGGCTCCTATTTTTTTATCAGTGAGCCTAGCTGTGTCCCTAAAATAATCCATCCGTATGTAGCCTGGTATGCGCATGCTATGGGCCCAATCATCTTAATGGAGAAACGCCTGATGGTCGACCGTAGGGCTGCGCCTCCTGGCGGTGATCGCAAGGCTCCCTTGCAGCCAAGGATGCAGGTCATCCCCCCGATAAAAGATGCCAGAGTTGACCGACCGCGCGTGTTGAGCCCCCCGCGTGGATTGCCATTGCCCACTATGGTGGATGCACCGCCGGCGCCCCATGCTCCCACGAAGACGGTTAATGTGGTATCGCCAGGATCTGGCGGAGGGGCAGAGATCGGGACTCGCCGCCCTAAAGTGGCTGCCAAGCGCAAATCCGCTCCGGGTGGATCTAAAGCTGGTGGACAGCAGAAAAAGAAGAAGTCCACCCTTTCCCTCGATGCGATCCTCAGCTCAAAGCCTGCGGCTTCTCCTGCCGAGGCCATATGTGAGTATGGCAGCAATGAGGGCTTTGTGGTGGACCCTGAGGACACCAATTTAGCTGCCGCCATTGCAGCTTCGGAGCGATCGGCGAGGCTTGAAGCGATGTTAAGCAAACTCGCTGAGTCCGGTAATCATCAGACGCTTTATTTGTCATTTTACTGCATTTTTATTATTATCTTTAGCTAATATTTGCTTCGTTCTCAACAGGCATTTCTACTGAAGAGGCCATTGCTGCCTCTTTGAAGACCTTCCAGGAGGAGGAGAAGAAGCGTGTCCCAGCAGGCGTTGGTATGTCTTACCCTTTTCCCTTTCATAATGAAAGTTTGTCATCTTCTCTAATGGTCAACCTAACCTTCTTTTGTTTCTTTGCAGAGGTTATATCAGTTGACGCGGGGATCCTTCCTGAGCCTGTTACCGAAGTCCCAGCTTCGTCGAAGTTGCCGCAAGAGCCTCAGCTTGACAAAACGACGAGGGATGCCCTGAAAAACCTAGAGGCCTCCCTATTCACGGACGAGGACACCTCAATTAGGGAAGCTCTAGTGGCATCCGTCTCAACGGCTCGGGAGGAGCGGAAGCGGTTGAGACGTGCAGCAAAGGCGCGTAGAGCTGCTTTGGCTGCGGGAGCGGGTCCTAGTACCATTCCTCGCGCTGACACTCCTTCTGAAGAGGCCCCTGTCGTCCTATCTACTGCTTATAGGCGAGCGGCGCGCGCGGCCCGAAGTGCAAATGATAAATCTTCTTCAGGTAGTACTTCTTTCAGAGCTTTGTCGTAAGAATTATAAAGCCATTGGCTCATATGCGTTTCATCTGGCAGGGCCTAGTCCGACTGAGGGGGAGGCGGAGACCGTCGAACCCCGGGGAGCGGAGGAAGCGGTACTTGCCGAGCCCGAGCCGACAGTGAGCAACGTCATCGGGGCCACGGGGCCTGCAATAGAGGTTGAGGGGTCCGCCGCCGAGAGGGTCATTGATGCCGCACCTGAAGTGGCGGCAGATGAGATGATTGTATTAACCGAGCCGAAGACGGTAGAGGGGGAGGCGCTTGAGGCTGGAGACCTCGCGGCGACGGTGGACGAGACAACTGTGGCTGCAGGACCCGAAGGAGTAGCGGGTGAGGTGGCCACGATTCCTGGGGACGAGCCAGCCGCTCCTTCTTTGGAATCTGGCAATACTCCAATCATAGCCCTCCCCGCGTATGGTTCCTTGCCGTCTCCAGGGCTTGCGAGCACAACAACGGTTCCCATCGAGTCGGGTGATGAGGCTACGGGCGGTGGTCTCATGTCAATGGAGGAAGGAGTTGCCTCAGTCTCGGCTGGCAGTTCGTCGGGTAAGTTTTGGGTTACTATCGTTTCCCCTTTTTTTATATATCTTGCGATCTCTTCTAACAAGCTTGTCTTTGCAGGTGCGGCCAGTGCCGACGCTCCATTGCTCGAAGGAGCACCGTCAACTACTGCTTTGGCGGTGGTCACCTCCCCGTCTTCCCTCGTGCCATCGCGGATGTTGGAAGGTATGGATTTGCAACTCACAAGTTAATCTTTTAAACGTGTAGTTCATGGACTAAAGCCATACCACCGCATCTTTTCAGGAGTGCTCTTTGATCATCTATATCAAGTGTTGCTCCCACACTTCTCCTTCCCATCCGAACTTGCTTCTCCCTCTAGTGGCGCTGGTGAGTGTACGTTCAATACAATATCTTTGTTCATCCCCTTTTTCTAGCAATTGAATGATTTCTGACTTTTCCCTTTCTTTATTGCAGTGCCACAAATCGAAGGAGGGGATGCCAGACCTGCCGCGCTACCGGCCCTTCCGGCTCTGCCGTCCGTTGCTGCTGGTATAGCAAATTCCTTTTTTGGTAACCCTTAAATATCTCTTGAACCATCGTTTAACCATGTTTTGTTTTGCAGCTATTGTTCCGGCTCCGGTCCCTTTTGAGTCTCGCGTCCTTCTACCGGCAGACCCTTTCTTGAGACGCCCGTCTTCAAAGGGTGCTGTGATGAGTTTGGGCATGCTGAGCGGGTACATCGAAGAGCTCAACATGGACGCTCTCCCTTCTGCCGTAGATTTCGCTGTGGAGGTTAATCCAATGTTGGCGGCGCTCGTAACTTTTCATAACGAAGGCGTCGTCGGATCTTGGGTTAATCACTGCAGGGAGATCGAGGCCTGTCTATACCGGCTGGAGTCGACGCGCCCTTCTCCCGAAGTTTTAGCCCTGAGCACCCAACGCACAACTTGGCTCGAGCAAAGCACTTCGCACTCCCGCCACTTGGAGCAAGAAGCAGCTCTAAGACTAAGGGAATGCCAAAAGTCCTCGAACGAAACGGCCCATCTGCGCGCTGAGGTTGAGGCAAATGCTGCCCAAGTGAAGACTATCTTTGAGGGTCTCTTGGAGCGCATCTCCCATGGGCTAAACTTGAAGCGGAAGCTTGACGTAGCTGAGCGCAATATCCCAAGTCGGGAAGCTGCCTATCAAGTCGTGAGGGAGCAGCTTGCGTCGGTCTTGCAGCAACGAGCCCAAGTGGAGGCAGAGCTGGCGGTGGTAGCCAATCAAGAGAATGCATGGAAGGACATATGCGAGCGATTGCTACATCTGTGCAAGACGCTTCCTTCCCAATAATTCTCCTTGTATCATTTGTCTTTGTAAAGTATATGTATATATTTTTTTATTCTTTAGCACAATGTATCCTGTACTCAATCAATATTTATGAATAAAAGATGCACATTTTTGTAATGTCTTGTGTCATTTCTCCGCCTTTGCTTTCTTTTATTATCTGTATGCCACCTTAGTAACCATGATTGACGGATGATTAGGACGAGTATCCCTGACCTTCTTAAGAAATAGCGATGGCTTAGGCCGCGGGTTCAGATCTGCTGCCTAAGACTTTTCAACTCTATAAGCCGTGAGGGTTTCATAGAGACTTTTCTCCCTACGGATCGAGAGGATCTCGTAGGTGGATTTTCTCCTTAGGAATCGTGAGGATTCCTAAGTGTGGTTTTCTCTTATAAGTCGTAAGGATCTTATAAGAGAATTTTCCCTCTTACGAGTCGAGAGGATTCGTAAGTGGTTGTTTCCCTCCTCGTCGAAATTCGACTTCGGAGAGTGAGACCCGTGAATAGTATGCAAGAGACCAGTTTGGATTGACTTGCAGGGCCCCATTGCTCGAAAAGCAAGCCTTCCTTACTGTCTGAGACTTCTTCTTACAAATTGAGACGAATCGGGGATCTGTCTGCAGTTGTAGCAGAACAGTTGACATGAGTTAAGAAGCTTTCGTCACGGAGTGTTTGTATCCGTGAGTCGAGGAGTTTGCTAGGGATTATTTGTTTCCCAAGCGCCAAGGATTATTTGTTTCCTTGGGGTTTGAAACGAGTCGAGGGTTCCCACGGGGGCTCTGGTAGCTCTGCGGGTCGACGCGGATCAGGAAGCTCTCGTCAAGGAGTGTTTGTATCCGTGAGTCGAGGAGTTTGCTGGGATTATTTGTTTCCCAAGCGCCAAGGATTATTTGTTTCCTTGGGGTTTGAAACGAGTCGAGGATTCCTACGGAGGCACTGGTGGCTCTGCGGGTCGACGTGGATCAGAAGGCTCTCGTCAAGGAGTGTTTGTATCCGTGAGTCGAGGAGTTTGCTGGGATTCTTTGTTTCCCGAGCGCCAAGGATTACTTGTTTCCTTAGGGTTTGAAACGAGTCGAGGATTCCTACGGAGGCTCTGTTAGCTCTGCGGGTCGACGCGGATCAGGAAGCTCTCGTCACGGAGTGTTTGTATCTGTGAGTCGAGGAGTTTGCTGGGATTATTTGTTTCCCAAGCGCCAAGGATTGTTTGTTTCCTTGGGGTTTGAAACGAGTCGAGGATTCCTACGGAGGCACTGGTGGCTCTGCGGGTCGACGCGGATCAGAAGGCTCTCGTCAAGGAGTGTTTGTATCCGTGAGTCGAGGAATTTTGCCAGGGATTATTTGTTTCCCAAGCGCCAAGGATTATTTGTTTCCTTGGGGTTTGAAACGAGTCGAGGGTTCCCACGGGGGCTCTAGTGGCTCTGCGGGTCGACGCGGATCAGGAGGCTCTCGTCAAGGAGTGTTTGTATCCGTGAGTCGAGGAATTTTGCTGAAATCACTGGCTTCTTCGGTTGAAATGAACCGGTGAGGTTTGGGGTTCGTCGTCTGACGGAATCCGCTGGGAAAGTATGGTTCATTCTTTGTTTACGCTCTTGGATTGTATACAGGGATCGATGTGATCTTAACTGTAGGGCCAAAGTTTTATCATTTCTTCTTTTTATTTTATTTTATTTCCGCGATACTCTATCATTTCATCTTTTATATCGCGAAGGTCGCGATTGCCCGATCATTTCGGCTATTTTTCGCGGTGCCCAATCATTTCGGCTATTTGTTTTTTTTTTTATTTTTACTCGTTGCTTTTTATTACGAGTTGCCCAATCATTTCGGCTATTTAGCATGCATACATTTTTACTTGCTGCTTTTTATTGCAAGTTGCCCCATCATTTCGGCTATTTCGTATGCGTGAGCGGCCTACTGGCTTTCGCCGTAAACCTGAAATTGGACACCGATTTCGGCACCAGCACCGCTGCAACTGGGATATTACCAGGAGAGAATCATCATTTGCCTCTTTCGTTGTCGAACAAAGGAGGCTTAGCGACCAGGGTTAGGATCCTGTCGGCTAAGGCTTTTGACTTCATGAGCCGTAAGGGTCTCGTGAAGGTATTTCTCCCTACAAGTCGTGGGGATCTTGTAGGTGTATTTTCTCCTTAGGAGTCGTGAGGATCCCTAAGTGTTTGTTTCTCCGTAAGTCGTAAGGATCCTACAGGAGGGCTTTCTCCTTGTAAGTTGAGAGGATTTACAAGGGTTGTTTACCATGCAAACATATCCCTAGTTTCAGATGGGACTTAGTTAGGGAAATGTTTATTCGCGCCCGTGGATTGTATACAAGGGTCGATATTGAACCACTTGTAGGGCAATATTAGAAGTTTGTGGGGGTTTGCTTAAGCACAGGTTTAGGTCTCTGTGACTTAAGACTTTCAAATCCTATGAGCCGTGAGGGTCCCATAAGAGAGTTCTCCTTACGAGTCGTGAGGATCTCGCAAGTGTATTTTCTACTTAGGAATCGTGGGGATCCCTAAGTGTGTTGCTCCTTTGTGAGTCGTAAGGATCTCACGCAGGTGGTTTCTCCTTACAAGGTCGAGAGGACTCTATAAGGGTTCTTTAACGAAGTTGCGCCCTTTCGGGTTTTCACAAATATTCGCCGGTAGTCCTGCTGTTTTTACTCACGGCGCCCTTTTGGGTTTTCATCCGTGCCCACTTTGCTTATGGACATACCGTTTTTTTTTCTTTCTTTTTTTTATGAGGTCGCGCCCTTTCGGGTTTTCACGAACACTCGCCGGCAGCCCTGCTGTTTTTACTCACGGAGCCCTATCGGGTTTTCATCCGTGCCCTTTTTGCTCATGGACATACCGTTTATTTTATTTTATTTTTATATGTTTTTATTTTTTATATCTCGTCAGTCTAAGGATGCTGCGGTATTAGTTTAAAGACGTTTCGGTCTGCTATTAGTTTAAGGACATTTCGGTCCATTATTGAGAAGGCCGGCTGCTTTTTATAAAGCTTGAGCTTAGGAAGATAGCGAGCGGACATAGTCGTCGTCATCTATCATTGACCTAGGCTGCGGCTCATTAAGCATAGTATTTCTTTAGGAAGCGACCGTTTATTGGCCTGAAAGGCCTTTCACCGTGCATGTCCATGAGTAGATAGACCCCACCCTGGTAGACCTTATCTATGATGTACGGGCCTTCATAGTTTGGCTCGAATTTTTCCCGCTTGGCTCGATTGGGGATCATAGGCCTTTTGACCACTAGCACGAGTTCGCCTTGACAAAATGTCCTCGGTCGGTTCAATCTTTCGTATGAGCGCGTCATCTTTGCTTTATAAGCTTCCAGATTTTGTTGCGCTATGAGCCGGGTTTCATCAAGGGCGTTAAGCTCTTCAAACCGAAGGTGAGCATTTTCTTCGTCAGTTAGCTCGAAGTGGACTGCCACTCGTAGAGAGGGTAATTCTATCTCGAGAGGGAGTACTGCTTCTGTCCCAAATACCAACGCGTACGGCGTTGTGTTTGTGGCCGTTTTAAATGTAGTTCGATACGCCCAAAGAGCCTCTTGCAATCTTTCGTGCCAATCTCTCTTATTTCGTGACACTGTTTTCTTCATGATCTTCGTCAATGTCTTGTTGAAGGCCTCAGCTAGACCGTTAGCTCGCGGATTATAAACTGAGGAATATCTCCAGTCTATATTGTGCTGCTGTGCGAAGCGGCTAATTTTATGACTTCGGTAGGCTGGCCCATTATCAGAGATGATCCTTCTCGGGGTTCCAAACCGGTATATGACATGCGTTTTGAAGAAATGGAGGATGTTCTCCGTCTTCACTTCCTTCAACGGTACCGCCTCTGCCCATTTGGAGAAGTAATCAGTCGTCGCCAAGATGAAACGATGTCCCTTGGACGATGCTGGTTCGATGGTGCCGACTATGTCAGTTCCCCACATTTCGAATGGCCAACTAGCCACTGTTGGATGCAGTGGATTGGGATGCTGATGGATGAAGTCCCCATGAATTTGGCATGAATGACATTGCCTCGCGTATTCCAGGCAATCCTGCATCATCGTGGGCCAGTAGTAGCCCATCCGTTTTATCTTCAACTTCATCTTAGGGCCTGCTTGGTGGGAACCGCAGAGTCCGTCGTGAACTTCTTGGACGACCCTTCTCGCTTCGTCAGGTCCTAGGCATCTCAGCCACAGAGAATCGAATGACCTCTTGTATAGAGTATCGTTGACGAAGGCGAAAGACAGAGCTCGTTTCACGAGCTGATGTCTTATGGACGCTTCTTCAGGCATTCGGTGGAACTTGAAGTAATCTATGAAGACTTCTCTCCAGTCTTCGGTCTTCTCATGATCTTTTATTTGTAGGGTCGCCTGCTCAGTTGCTCCCTTTTCTTTATATGATTCTGGAGGTATTTCTGCTGGGGCGAGCACTCGACGGCTTTGTATCACGATTCTAACGTCATCGAGGTTCTCGTCAGCCAATTCTTTAGCAAGTTTGGTCAGTGCGTCCGCTTTGCTGTTTTCCGCGCGCGGTATGCTTTCCAAAGTATAGGAGGGAATTTGGGTTAGCAGTTGTTGCACCTTTTCACCGTATTTTATCAATTCTGGTTTGCATGTTTGGTAATTGCCGTTCACTTGACCGACGACTAGCTGGGAGTCCCCATATATGAGGAGGTTTTCAATTCCCATGTCGATGGCAATCTCCAAGCCCGCTATCAAAGCTTCGTATTCAGCTTCATTATTCGTTCTCGGCTCTGTCAAGGAGAAGGCGAAGCGCATTATTCCTCCTTATGGGGTTACGAAGATAAGGCCTACTCCCGATTTGATCATTGTCGTATTTTGTTTGTGCTTTTTCATGGAAGACGCCCCATCGAAATAAAGCTCCCAACGGGTATCACCACCGTCGATTGCGTCAAACGCATGTTTGTCTGGCAACTCGCAATTCAGAGGGGAATCGACAAGTATCGGGTGCTCAGCGAGGAAGTCGGCTATGGCCTGACCCTTCACTGCCTTGAGGGGTCGATATGTTATCGAGAACTCCATTAAGAGCAGAGCCCATTTAGCGAGTCGTCCCGTCAAGATGGCCTTTGACATTAAATATTTGAGAGGGTCCACTTTTGAAATGAGATGGACTTCATGCGCTAATGCGTAATGTCTAAGCTTTGTTATTGCGAAGATCAACGCTAGGCAGTGTTTTTCAATGGGGGAGTAATTGCTTTCTGCCCCCAGCAGAACCCGACTTAAGTAGTAGAGTGCTCTTTCTTTCCCCTGGTCATTCTCTTGTGCCTATAATGCTCCTAAAGAACCCTCAAGGACGGTCGTGTAAAGAATGAGAGGCTTTCCCTTAACTGGAGCAGCCAACACCGGAGTGTTTTGCAGATATTGCTTGATCTCATCCAATGCGCCTTGGCATTTGTGATCCCAAACGAATGAGGTTCCCTTCTTCATCAGGTGACTGTAAGGACGGCACTTTCCTGAAAGATTAGCTATAAATCGCCGTATGTATGCGAGCTTCCCTTGGAGAGATCGCAACTGTTTAAGAGTCCTTGGCGGAGGCATTTCCATGATCACTTTAATCTTAGACGGATCTATTTCAATGCCTCGGTGTCGAACGATAAACCCTAGGAATTTGCCCGAGGAAACCCCGAACGCACATTTTAAAGGATTCATCTTCAAATTGTATCGCCGAAGGCGTTGAAATACGGTCTTCAAATGCTCGAGATGCTCTTCGTATGACTTGCTTTTAACCACGAGATCGTCGATATAGAATTCGACGATTTCGTGTATAAGGTCGTCGAAGATCTTTGTCATGGCCCTCTGATAAGTAGCACCGGCGTTCTTCAAACCGAAGGGCATTACTTTATAACAAAATATCCCTAAAGGAGTCCGGAAAGCCGTATGTTTCTGATCTTCAGGATGCATTTTTATTTGATTATACCCTGATGAGCCGTCCATGAAGGAGAAAACCTCATGAGTGGATGTATTGTCTATCATCAGTTCAGTGACTGGCACTGGGAAATCATCCTTCGGGCAAGCTTTATTAAGATCCCGGAAGTCTACGCATACGCGCACTGTCCCATTTTTCTTCATCACTGGGACAATGTTAGCGATCCATTCAGGGTACTGAACTTCTTGAATGAAGCCAGAGTCGATTAACTTTTTGACTTCGGTATTTATGCTCATCTCAAGCTCAAGTCGCATTCTTCTCGGCGCCTGTTTGACTGGTTTGACGTTTGGGGATATTGCTAGTCTATGTACAGCGACTTCTGGATCTAGTCCTGGCATCTCGGAATAGTTCCATGCGAAGCAATCTTTATGCTGCACAAGGACGTCTTTTAACGCAGCCACCCTCTCTTCAGACAGCAGCTCGCTGACGAATGTCGGTCACGGATCATTTACCGTCCCCAACTCAATTTTCTTGAGATTATCTGCAGTGGTATGGATTCCATCCTCCAGTTCTTTAGGAGCTGGGGGAAATTCTGAGATTACCTCATCGCTGCTGTTTTCAAAGCACCAAGGAAGGCTGTTCATGTCCTCGGACTCTTCTTTTAATATTGTTACCACGTGGCAAGTGCGAATTTTCTGCCAATCCCAATGCGGAGTTGGTTCTATCCTTGTGTTTTCGGGTTCGTGCCTTTGCGGCGGCGCTACCCTCCAGTTGTCAGACAACGCGAATTTGCCAAGCTGATATTGGTCCTCAACCCAATTCTTAAAGGTGAAGCAATCTTCAAGCGGATGCCCTACTACTCGATGGTAAGAGCAATAATTTGGGTTGGAGACTTCGCCCGCTTGCTCAGGGTGTTTAGACTCTGGCAGTGTAAGCATTTGATGTTTTAGAGCAAGATCAAGTATTTTCCTTGTTTTGTTCCGAGGAAATGAGTATGCTCGACCCATTTTCTTCATGAGGGCTAGGTCAATAACGCTCGACTCTCGGATGCGTGGCTTCTTAGCTCTGCTTTGTGGTTGTCGAGCGCCTTTCTTGCCTTTCGACTTGTTTTTGCTTTCGCGTCGAACCTTTTTTGTAGTAGGTTGACAAGGAGCGGCATTTTCATCCTTCACCGCCTGTTGAAGGAGGCGCTGTGTCTTGGCTCTCTCATAGATTGCCATTTCACGATTGTGATCATCTCGAGCTTTTTGACCCGCATTCCTTATAAGTTTGCCCATCTGGTCTTCAAATGATGGACTGGGCGGTTTTGCATCAGGAACTTTTGCTGGCTCAGGATTAGCGTCCTCCCATTGAGCGTCCGCCTCTTCATCGAAGTCATACATAACATAACAGCTGTTTACTAGCTCCCGTTTCTTTGACCGGATGTACCCAAGCCCTTTCGTTTCTATTCTCCCGTTAGGCAGTTTGCATTGAGTCCCGGGAACGTTCCAGACCTTGTCATAGAATTTGGCTTTTCTAACGGTCTGTGTGAAGGATATCCCCTGGCGTTTCAGCAGTTTCTTCAAACCTTCGGTATAATATCTGGGAAGACGGATAGGCTGAAGCCTGTCGAGCGTGGGATCTGCGCCATGCCAAATCTCTTTTTCCACCTCGTTTTCTTCAGAACGGTAGAATAGGATTGCCTTCTCGCCCTTTCGTCCGGGAGGAATATAGAATGTCTGCAATTCTTCTATACTGTTGGTGTCGAGTGCATCTAGTTCTTTGTAATGTTCAAGCGGCACCATGGTTATCTGCAGACTTCGCTCTTCATCAGTGAAAATCCGTATTGAAGGCCGAGCAGGGAATACAGCATGAACTTCATCTTCTGAATCACTGCCGAAGATCAATGAAGGAACGGATGGTCCTGGCCTGGTGGATTGGGATGGACCTGAATAAATTACATCCTCCTCCTCCTCCTTGGTGTCACTGCCGAAGACAGGGATGGTTGCGTTAGTTTTGTTCTCCGGTTTGTGGCACCTTTCCGTGTCTTCGAAACCCGGTAAGAAGTATTTGGCATCTTCATACTTGCGAACTTCATTCACGGAAAACGGATTCAACTCTCCCGCCACAGTGTACTCGAGGCCATCCCTAGAATACTTCATGCACTGATGCTGTGTAGAAGGGATGATATTGTACTCGTGTAGCCATGGTCGGCCAAGCAGAGCATTGTAGCATGTCTTGGCGTCTATAACATGGAATTTGATGTCTGTGACGAGCAACCCGAAGCGTAACGTCAATATCACAGATCCAAGAGTTTTTGATGATTGGGAGTCGAATCTGGAGATGGTGATTTTGTCTCGGGCGAGGTGTTGGACACTCATGCAAATCTCCTTTAACACTCGCACATTGAGTAAATTAACAGACGATCCGTTATCGACCAAGATTTTACCTATCTTTATGTCATGGCAGTATCCTGAGACATAAAGGGGGCGATTGTGTTCACAAGTCCCGAGGAGAAGGTCTTCATCACCAAAAGCAACGTCGGCTGTGTGCACTTCTTCTAATTCGTCCTTCATCTTTTCTTCGGCTAGGAAGGCTTGGAACTGGTTCGGATCTTGTAGCGCCTTAATCAAAGAGTCTCTCGCCTCCTTTGATAGTAACAAGGCATCAAGGACGCTGAGCTGAGAGGGCAGTTTCCTCAGATGCGCCAGAATGTTGTAATCCACCTTATTTCTCTTCGGTGGGTTTTCGGCGTTTAACTCTTCCGCGACTCGGTCATCCAAGGCGATATCTTCGGAGATTTTCTCTTTCCCTTTGTCTTTCTTGTTTAGAGGTCCGAGATTCTTCTCAGGTAGCGTCCGATTCCGCAGCCGGATATTTTCGCAGACCGTTGGCTCTTCTTCTTTTCCCGAAGTTGACTCTTTAAAGAGAGTGGCAAGTTCTAGCTCCTCATCAGAGTCGCTCCCAAATGTAGGCATTTGTGACCCGGCAGCGTTAACCATGTGACAATTGCCGGCAGTTCTTTCAAGTTCTTCGGTCGTATTTCTTTGCTCCCGGCGAATTTTACGTTTTTCCCGTTTAAAGCGTTGTCGATTAGCGACGTATCCTTGCCACCATCCATTGAAAGCTTTGCAATCTTGGGTGGGATGCGAGACCTTCTGATGATATAAGTAATAAGAGGGGTGCATTTCTACCATACCAGTCATTTTTCCTTCAGAGGATGGTAGCTTCATACCCATTGATATGGCTTTAGCAAACCTCTTTTTTATCTTGAATTGGCTTTTGTCAGCGGTGGAGGCATTTTGCTCCAGCGGGATCATCTCAGCTCTTTCCTCAAGTCGCTGGCGCTTGGCCCTTTCGAATATAGCCGTCTCGCGTTCTCGATCAGCTTTACTTTTCAATCGAGCTTCACTAAGAAACGCGTCAATCATTTCGATTGATAACTCCGGAACCCTTGACTCCGTATTTGCCCCCAGCGTTTTAGTGCTAGAAATCCCTTCATCGTTCGTGGTCGAATGGGAGATCATATGACAGCTCGCCATATATTCCTCGGATTCATCCGATGAACTTTCTCCCCCATCTTCTTTTTGAAAGACGTGATCAAGGAAATCTTGGAGCGTAATGGGAGTCCGCGCCTTTTGGTTGTATTCATCCATTGCGTCGATTTGCTTTTGTAAGTCCGTGCGCTTGTCGCCAGGCTTCACGGGCTTCTTAAATTTCTTCTTCTTCTTTTTCGAAGATTTTGACGGCTGACTATGAACGCTTGAACTATCACCATCGGTCCTCGGAGTCGGACATGGCTTCAACATCCCCTCAATAACCTGCGGTTCCAAGGGGTTTTTCCACTTGACCGCTGGACAGGCCTGAAGATCATTTAGCATTCTCCTCGTTTTGGATGATAATACAACCTCCCAAGGAGCTTCCTCAATGACGGAGCATGTTGCCCCCGGCGTATTCGTCCCTTTAGAGGTGTGGGGCTGCGGGGGATTCACCTTCCATTTGTCGGATAGCGCAAATTTGCCCCGGCGGTACTGGTTTTCAAGCCAATTTTTGAAAACGTAACAGTCTTCGATCAGATGTCTTAGCACTCGATGGTAAGGGCAGTAATTGGGCTCGTTGACGTCACTTGGTTGCAACGGGCGTTTTGGATCTGGCAGATTTATGAGTCTGTTGCGCAACGCCAGCTCGAATAGCCTCCTCGTTTTATCGCGGGGGAAGGAGTAAGGACGTCCCATCCTGTCCTCGAGGGGTACGTATGGGCGTGTATTGTTTGGACGAGCAACCGGCTTCGAGTCGCTCGGTTGTTGTTGGGCATTAGCGACAATGATCGCTTTTCCCTTTCCTTTATCGTTTCGGGAGTCCGGCTTCGGGAGAGGGGGTTTATGGCCCATCTGGTCCATCTGCGCTAATTTGTCGATCAAAGCCTGGAAGGTAGTCGGCTTGAAGAACATCATAAACTGTGAAATGGTTGCTTGTGGATCAAGGGTTCCAACAAACATTCCCACCGCAGGGGCTTCTTCTATGCGCTGTTCACACTTAGACCATAGATTACGCCACCGTATAGCGTACTGAACCCATGTCTCGCCGGGTTTTACCCTGGCGTTAATCAGCGCCGTCATCGAGGTACGCTCACTGGCACTTGCAAAACGTTGGGTGAAGAGCAGCTCCATCTCCGCAAAGGTTTTAATAGAGTCGTTGGGGAGCTCAGAATACCATTCGAACGCCGTATCTGATAGGCTTCCAACGAACTGGCGAAGCAAAAGCTTGTCGTCGCCGCCGGTGTTACCGCAAAGCGCCCTGAACTGGGCAACATGTTGATGGGGATTGCCGGTCCCCTTGTAAACATGGAACTTGGGAATCCTGTAACCCGGCGGGTACTTGATTTGGTCATACCAGCCCGGATATGGCCGCCCCGTTTTTACGACGTGGCCGGCTGCTTCGGCCGCATGATGAACCTTTATTTGCTGGGCTATATATTCGTCCAGATCAGTCTTAGAGATTGTATCCTTTTTAACCATTGATAAAACGGGCTGAGGGTTTGACGTTTCTCCCCTATCATCCCCAAGGACAATCGGGGGTTCTTCAGTCGGGGGATCTTGTTGTATCATCATCCCTATCATGTCCTGGAAGAGGAGGCCCATACGCTGTATATTGGCTGCCTGTTCAGCAGCCTCTTTGTCTCTCTTTTCCAGTACTCGGCGGAGGAACTCGGCGTCGGTCTCTTCCTCTTGGCGTTCATCTAAGGACGTCTCAGGGTTCTCTTTTGGCTCCGTGAGTGCAGCCATTGTAGTCATCATCTCCTGGAACTTTTGTTGCTGCTCCTGAGCCTTGGTCACTGATCGGGTAAGCGGTCGGTGACCCGTAGAAGTACGACTTTCTTCCTTTCCAGAAGCCATATAAACCATATGAACTATTATGCCCCCTGACTTGGGGCATTTAGGTTCACCGCTTTTAAACTTTGTCAGTGTCACGGGAGCTTTTTCTGGCCTTTTTCTTTTGTGGACCATTGAGGTTGAAGGAGCCGTTGAAGTGGGCATCCTAGCATTTGTTGCCCCCTGCTGTTTAATGGGGCGGTTTTTGTCCTTTTCCACCTTTGCCTTTTTCTGGCGATGAAAGTGGTCTGGGTCAATCACGGAGTCTTGAACCCTCCGCCAAACTTTATAAATTTTTGACGACAGCCGTTGAGGGGGCTGTTCCTGCTTTGTCCCCGGAGCTTTTTCCATAGGCGGAGGAGATTTTTTCAATGTAGCAATTGGAGAGTTCTTTCTCACCTTCCTCAGCAATTCAAAGCTGTTCCCAGTTGGAACAGCAGCGTTGACCTCCACCACTGGAGCAGGTGGGGTTAGCCCTGAGGGGGAGTTGCCCCCTGCTTTCCTTACTCGTCGCCAATGGCGACGTCGCGCACGACGAGCCGTTGGGACTGGCTCAGAAATCGAGATGGTTTCTTGTTGCCCCCTGTTTGAGTGCAGGGTAACTGCCGATGTCAGCCTATCGAAGACTGATGCCTTTTGACCAGCTGGGGGAGGAGTGGGAGCCTTCAATCTTGTGAAGACCGACTCTCTGATGGGAGAAGCCGCTTTAACGACTTCCAAAGCAGCGGCCGTTGCTCTCTTTGGGACGGTCACTTTATAGTTCTGACCTAGCTTGGTGAAAACGGAGGCTGTCGGTCTAGTAGCGGGCGACCCGTTGACAGGGGTCGTGGTAGCAGTGAGCCGGTCGAAGACCGACTTTTTGTTCACTTCCGGTGCAGGTACTGGCATAGGGAAGCTTGTAGGTGGGACCATGGTCCCGAAAAACAGGCCGGTAGTGGACTGGGTCACCTGTTCTACCGGCAGAGCGAGGAAAGAGGCCGCTTGGGGCCCATATGTTACACCTCTCGGTGAGGTGGAGCATCCGTTACAGTGGTGCTTCGCGCATTTGGTGCAGTTAGAATCCATGGATGCTTGAGTTCTGCGCCAGGTAAAAGACCAAATCTTAGCAACTTGAAATCCGAAGACAACCATTTAACAAACCGCGATTGGTTCGCGAAGACGACACACGAAGTGTGGAGTGGAAAGAGGAAAAGGTCCCACCGGGCGTGCCAGAATCTGTTCCCCTCCGAAAGACGGCGCACAAGACCGCGATGTCCTGACACTGAGATTCGGGGCAGATGCTATTTGGTTTTATCCGTCTATCTCTCCGAAGATGCCAAGTTGATTTATGGCATCTTGCATCGGAGGTTTAGATGGATACAGCCGATGTAGCAGACTTCGTCAGATTCCCCCTCAGGGTGAGGGGTTTTTGATTGTGGGGACGCTCTTCCCTGCAGGCGCAAGCCCCTGCAGTTAATTACGCTACCGCATCGCGGTAATAACTTTCTCCTTCTCCAGAATTTTACTTCGTGTCGTGTGTGTTTGTTTTGTTTGTGGTTGCCCGTGGATTGTATACGGAGACTGAGTAATGCCGTCGCCCGTAGGACGTGGATTAGTCCAAATCCATATTTCCTAAGATTTGGGTTTGGTGTTTTTAGTTTAAGGATGCATTAGTCGCGTTGCGACTAAGATCAACTTAAACGTTCGTTAAGGATACGTTAGTCCTGTTTTAGACTAAGATCCACTTAACGTAGTGATTAATTTAATGTATGGCCATCGGGACTCGTCACCTCTTTGACGTCGTTGAGGAATTACAACGACGGATGTCAAAGGAGTTCGGAGATGTACCCTCGAACCAGAGTTGATTGGGAGTTTTATAATCCATTTGAATGTTTAAGGATACGTTAGCCGTGTTTGGGGCTAAGATCAACTTAAACGGGACCGTTTAGATCCGGCAAAAGAGCGTTTGGAAGCTCTGTTGTTCCAGTTTAAGGACGTGGTGGTCCGTCGCCAGTTTAGGGACGTAGAGGTCCATATTCCAGTTTAGGGACGTGGTGGTCCAATATTAGTTTAGGGACGTTTCGGTCCGATATTAGTTTAGGGACGTTTCGGTCCGATATTAGTTTAAGGACGTTTCGGTCCGATATTAGTTTAGGGACGTCTCGGTCCACGAGTTTAAGGACCCCGCAGTCCATATGGGTGTATGGTCGTTGGGACTCGTCACCTCTTTGACGTCGTTGAGGAATTACAACGATGGATGTCAAAGGAATTCGGAGATGTACCCTCGAACCGGATGTAAATTGATTTAAGAGAGCCATTTTGCTCAGTCAATTTAATTTAAGGACTTACGGCCACGATTGGGCTAAGTCCATTGCTTTTGCATTTCTTTTACTTTTATTTGGGCTTTGCCCAAAAAGGATGCAGAGCATCAATTTTATTTGGGTCCAGCCCTTTTATTGCTTTGCAATTTATTTTGACCTGCTAGGTCTTTTTGATTTGGGCCTAGCCCTTCAAATAATGCATTGCATTTGTGCAAAGCACCAAGAATCTTTTAGATTCAGGAAAAGAAGTGCAGAGCACTTTTTAATTTCTTTATCTAAATTTAGATCAAAGAAAAGAAAAGAAAGAAATCTTTTCTTTCTTTCTGTTTCAGAGAACCAGAGGTTCATAGCAAGTGCAAGGCACTATTTTTATTATTTTTATTTATTTATTTATCTATTGAAGATCACTGATCTTGTTTTCTAGATCAATGATCTATTCTTTAAGAGAGTTTTCTCTTATCTCAAAGGTTTTTACCTTCTTTTTTGTGTTCTCCAGAAATTCTCAAGAGTTCTCCTCTTTTTTTTTTATCCAATTGTCTATATCTTTGAAATGGGGTCTGGGGTTTTTTTATAGTGCTCAAAGATCAGTTAAATTTGTTAAAAAGATCTTTTCTGAGTGATTCGGGGAATTTTCCCCACCGTTGGATCTTTGATCCAAAGGTCCCTGTTTTACAGAAGAAATCTTCTTGTTTTAACAAGAACAGAAAAGATTTCCTTAAATCTTCATTCTGTTGTTGCGCAACTCACCAGCGCGTGACACGTGTCGCGCAGTAAGGCGCTTGCGCAGCTGCGATTGCGCAACTGCGCAGACACGTGTCGCGCAGTGAAGCGCTTGCGCAACAGCGCTTGCGCACCTGCGCAGACACGTGTCGCGCAGCCGTGCGCTTGCGCAGTTGCGCTTGCGCAACTGCGCAGACACGTGTCGCGCTGTCGTGCGCTTGCGCAGTTAAGTGTTACTTATGTTTTTAAAGAGCCTTGCTCTGATCGGACGTATCGCCTTGGGCGTTGTGCTGCCGTGTCAACTTCTGACACGTGGCGCATTGCGCGCAGCGCACGGGAACCGAAGCGTTGCTTCAAAATTTGAATTTTCAAAATTCAAACAGAGCCTTGCTCTGAATGGGGGAACAAGGATCAAGACTCCTCGACCCTTCCGCTCGTTCACGAGCTCTCCTGCCGAGGCCATCTTCCTCGGTCTTTCCGACCAACCAACTCCACCACTCACAGGCGTAACCGCCGCTCCGCAAATCCCGCTGTGCGCAGATTCTCCGCCGGCAACATCCCACGTTCCACGCCACCACGATCCCCATTAATGGGCGATCCGCTCTTTACGCGGGCGTGATGTCGGGAGCGTAACTGCCGGCAAGATTCTCGCGCCTGCTGTTGCATGCTGCCGCCACTATATAAACCCTCATCACAGAGGGGTCAAGTAAGCTTTTTTCACCCCACTTAGCCGTTACTCTGCTCGGATCTTATGCTAACTTGATCGTCGAAGGGTCCTCGGTGGTACCAAACCACCCCGGACTTCCCTGCAGGTACTCGGTGCAAACTCCTCAAACCACCAATCTCCTCAAAGCCCATTGAGACCCACACACAAGAGGAGATCACCTACAAATCCACCGGGAGATCGACGGAAGACAACATCTGACGGACACCCGAAAAGGACCTCCATCAAATAGATTGCAATCGTGCTCATTTGAGAGAGAGAGAGGGGGAGAGAGAGAGCAGGGCCTCAAAAATAGCGGATTATGATTTTGCATGTAGCCCCCGCGTTCCTTTCAATTTTAAAAAAAGAGCAAGCAGATGCAAGCGTGATGCACCTGAGCGATAAGAGAATTGAATTTTTGGTTTTAATAGGGCTGCGCTCGTCCCACCCGGCCACTGGGGAGTGGGGTCCGGCTTTTTTAAGATAAGGCCCCCGCCCCCTTGTTTAAGGTAGTTTGCACGCAGCGATGGGGTTCTAGCCGACAGCAGCCTCATAAAGCTTTATATATTGTTTCATGTTTCAAGATATATGGGATGAGTATATTCTATTGTTATTTATTTTCTTGGGCGGACAACTTTAACGATTTAGAACAAATTGTAGATATTTTTTTACTGTTTTGAATTTCTTCTTAGGAAAAGGGACGAAATGTTACCTTACCTTGGATTCTACTTTATAATAGTAGCAGAGTAGAAATATTTTACCTATCCTTTTTGAATCGATGACCGTGTGTACCCGCTTTCTTTTTATATTTTATTTAAATGATATGAGTTCGAATGCTCATGTAATGCCTTATATCTCTATATAAATTAAGCTCTTTCAGTGACTTATTATGCGGTATATACAGGGATTGAAGGAGACATGCATGCCATCTAATTATGTCCTATTACACCTTAATAACTACAATTTTATGTCCAAGCTTCACATGTCATACATTTGCACAAACCCCACTAGGCATGGCTAATGAACCGGGGCGATCAGCGAGCGTGAATCGCCTGCCTCGTCCAACCCTTCGAGGCGAGTTGGACTTGTCTCGCCCGCTAGGCGAGGCGAGTTCAATAGTGACGGGGACAGACCCTGCTTGCCTCGCCCGAGTCAGGCGATTCAACTGGTCTGAGTTTGGTGTTTTTTTTAAAATTAAAAACACCTTAAAAATTAATAATAAATAAAAAATGAACTAAAATATTTATTAACATAAATCAAATTACAATTATATAATACAATTTGTTTTTTTGTACATTAGAGACCGAACCCACTCGGGCTGCCTACGTATCCCTCCCAAATATTGAGCTCAATGAGAGAGAATCGGATCTACGTAGTTCTTTTTCTATTATTACAGATCCTACTCGCTACTCGTCAGCGCCGGTTGTGGTTCCTCCTTCGGTGTTGCTTTCGTTCGATCCTGTAACCTTCTCAGGTAGATAATCCGAGTCCAAAATGATTACATTTTGTTTCCTGACAGCTGATACTTCCCATTCTTGCGAGCAAATCATGCACTCCACTGTGTTGTACGCCAAACTGCATCTCTTATCGCTTAATATCCTGCCACCTGTACCAAAAGAACTTTTCAACGCTACTGTGGACACTGGAATGGTTAGTAAATCATGAACCATAGTAGAAACCACCAAATACAATTATATGTGGGTTTTCCACCAAACTAAAACATCAAACCCATTTATAGTATAATCTACATCTAAATTAGTTTGTAAATATATTGTTAATTCATTTAAAGATGATAATGATGAGGCCACGGGGCCTCGTGTCTTTTTCTTCTGTTGAATAAGTGCAAAAGCCAGAGTCGAAGCACGTGAACTGGTTGAGGCCGGTAGACTACTAGTTCTACCAGCAGAAGATCGTGCCACATACAAATCAAACACTTCAACTAAATTACTTTTAATGGTGCTAACATAAACATTAATATCTATATTATGTCTTATGCATCCATGGAACCCATTTAAAAGAACCTCAAAACCTTCTAATTTAATTGTTGGGTGCATTACCGAACACAAACGGTAAACAATTAGAGTTTTAGAGAAATATTTAGAAATCTTAGTTAGCATGGCAAGTATAACTGGCTAAATTATTGGATTATTAGAGTAAGTAGCAAAACATTGAGCTATATTATACAATCAAGAGACAAGATATGAGAAGTAGGGGTATAAGTGAAAGTTTCTAGTGCCCTCGCCGTTAACCCATGGTCAATGCGGAATCCGAACACAAAAATTTTAAGGCACTAAAAACTTATACCCTATAATCTAATCCAAACACCTAAACTAGCACTACAACAAGATAGAAATTACAACCTTTATAGTGTTTTCATTTGCTCCAATTGGGTTGGACTCTAGCATGTTGTCAAGAGCTTTGGATCGCGCTTGCAAACCGGTCTTCTTTCGCCGAAGAAGATCCATCCGAGAGAATCAGGTTTAAGCTTGAACTTCACAATGAAGTAATTAAAGATCCTAGATTGCTAATCTAGAATATTTAGTGATGTGTGTGAGTGTTTTAATGATTTTCTTCCTCTTAATCCTCTTGAATCTCAACTCATGAGAAGGTAGAGAAAGAAGAAGAAGGAGGGGTCATGGAAAAGAAAGAAACAAAAAGGGTAGAATGAAAATCCTTTTTAAATTCAAGCATACTCATAACTTTTGTAAAAAAAATTTCCATTTTTAAACAACAACCATGCTTGAATAGTATTTGCAAATGAATTATAAATTCATTTGTCCATACCTTCCACCATTTCTCTTTTCCATCTCATTTCTTAATTTCTTAAAAGGAAAAACATTGAAATGAGTTCTTCTTCTTCTTCTAAAAGTATTCTTGTATAAATATAAGATTACGTCCCCGCAAATACATATCCGTATTCGTATCAAAATACGAAAACCCAAGAGATAGAAAAATACAATGAATATAATATTAGAATATACATATAGAAATATATATATGTAAATTATTAAATCAAAACTTGATTTAATAATCCGGCTTAATCCTAAACCGGCTAGTATTATCATCCGCCCGATTAAAGTGTGTGTGGCTAGCACACATGCCTAATCGGAACCCTTCACGTATCAATATGCGGTCACTGCATCATTTTTCCTGAACTGGGAAAACCCTCTGTGTTGAACTCTAAAGACTCGTCAATAAGCTGGCAGGGGTTTAACTACAAGCACGTCGGCGGTACTAGCTGTGCGTAACGACTACCCAGGTATTGAGCGAAAGGAAGGCCGACGAGCAAGCTCATTATCATGCCCCGTTTCCCAATAGAGGAAAACGATGACGTGGCAAGCCCACGTCATTGTAGGGTGTTTTTCATCACCCCATTGATATGGGAATACGCACGCGCTTGTCAGATGTACTACAGATTCTCAGGGTAGGCGGGGGTTTATTGATTGTGGGGATCCGAATCTCCGGCAGCGCGGACTAAGCTGCCGTTAATTACCCCTCGCTTTTGGAGCGAGAGAACCTCCGATTGATGGGTCAAACTGGTCATGTGAACTCAACGTGCAGTGTGCATATGTGTATCTTAAGGGGTTTTAGATATATTGGGAGTCTCGCAGAGTTTACGGGGGTCCCGCTACCCGATTAGCGGGCTGGGGGTCAAGGGGGCTAGCAGCGCCATGTTAGAAATTTTTTCTAACGGGGACAATGTTGTGGAGTGTGTGTGTAAATAAAAAAAAAAGAAGAATAGCGTCTAAAGGACGCGTGGGTGCCAGCGCCTTACGTGCCTAGCACATGGGCGCTAAGCGCTGGGCGCTAGGCACGCGGGCGCTGGACGCCCAACGGCTCATGTGTTTGGCACGCGGGCGCTAGGCGCTGGGCGTCAGCAGCAAAAGGGACTTGGTCCCTACACGGGGAGCTGTGCTCCCGATTGAATTTTGGAGTTGAACTCCTGACAAAGAGGACAATGGGGCTTAGCCCCTGCACTAGGAGTAGTACTCCCCAAAAGAAAGATTTATTATTTTATATATGTATATATATATATATATATATATATATATATATATATATATTTTTGAGGAGTTAAACTCCTAAGATATTTTCGGAGCTGATGAAAGGGGATCTCTTTCTTCTCCCTTGGGTCCTGGATCTTCCCCAAAGTGGGGTTTTTAGAGGTGGGTCTCCTTCTTCTTCCTCTCGGTTGGCCGCATCTTGGAGAAAGAGGGTGAGATTTAAAAAAATCTCCCCTTTTGAGATCTGATGGAAGATCTGAGCTCCCCTTTGTGGGTTTTGTGGTGAAAAACTATTTAATTTTGGAAAAAGAAGAGTAAAACTCTTGATTTAATTGGAAAGGGGGAAAATGTTTAGAATCTTAAGGAAGGAGAAGGAGGCATAAAAACCCTAGATTTTGAGGGGAACGAAAAGTTTTCTGTTATTTCATTATCATGTTGCCTTATATAGGCTTAAAAATTTACATATAGCCCTTTAGGCTTTACAAAATGGCATTTTACCCATCACATGCCTCATGTGCTCATTTCTTTTTGCACATGAGCCATGAGTTTTACAAAAATTTGGCTTTATGCCCATTTTTTTTTTACATTCATGCATAAAAAATTACATCAAAATTATTTATTACATGATTTCATTTTGGCATGGGGGAGGCCGACCGCGGGGCTCGACTTGGGCATGGGCCGACTTGATCTAGGCTTGGACTCGCTTACTTGGGGTTGACTTTGACTTTGACTCAACCGGGATGCAATTTTTGACCCCAACAAAGTGCCCCCATCAATAAATGCACACCATGTATATGAGTTGTGTGCATGAAATTGATAGACCTTGGAGTTGGACTTCAAGGTAGAATATTATTCCGGGGGCGGAGCATCATTCCGGGAGTATAATTCCGGGGATCGGAGCATCATTCCGATTTGCGGAGCATAATTCCGGAGGTTGGAGCATAATTCCGAAGAGCGGGGCATAATTCTGAGATTGGGGCATAATTCCGAGATCGGAGCATGATTCCACGGATCCGAGCATCATTCCGAAGAGCGGAGCATGATTCCGGGGGTCGGAGCATAATTCCGACGAGCGGAGCATAATTCCAGCGACCGGAGCATAATTCCGGAGAGCGGCAGACATTCTGACCGAAGCATAATTTCGATGCAGAGGTTGATTCCCAGGCAAAGCATAATTCCGACAGGGAAGGTAGATACTCCGAGGCGAAGTATGATTTCGATACGGGGTAAATTCTGAAACGAAGTATGATTTCGTCGCGAAGCTTGTTGGTTGACGTGATTCCGAGACGGAGCATAATTCCGACGGGGAGGTTATTGGTTGACTTGGCTCCAAGGCGGAGCATAATTCCGACAGGGAGGTCGCTTGCTGACTTGATTCCAAGGCGAAGCATAATTCCGACAGGGAGGTCGCTTGGATGTCTTGTCCTTGGGTCGGAGTGTCTATGGCCGACGTTCCCCGGCACGAAGTGTTACTGGTTTTGATGTAGAGGCTGATTCCCAGGCGAAGCATAATTCCGACAGGGAAGGTAGATACTCCGAGGCGAAGTATGATTTCGACACGGGGTACTGTTCAGTTGATAAAACTGCACATTTGTATTACATTTTTCCTACCATTTTCATATTAAAAAGGGACTTTATTATAATATATTATACATATAAGGGTTTATGTGTAAAAACACCATTTTCCATGTGTTAATATATTTTAATTAGTATTTGGTAGGAAAATGTATGCAAATAATATTATTGATCTAATCCTAGTAGAACAAAGTCTACTAAAATCTTATTTGAGTTGTTGTGCAGAATATTTCCAAGTTGTGCAGAATTTTCAAGGCTAGAATCAAACAAATCAAGTTGTTGAAGAAATCTTACCAAATTAAGAAGCAAAACTTGGAGACCAAGTCTAGAAGCAACCGAGAGAAGATTTCTTAATTCTAAAGGTGCCTTGGATTGCCAAATGTCACAATCAGAAAGCCTAAGAAAACTGACAAAGTGATCTTCACCATTGAGCGCGGATCCGCGGCCAAACCCACCCTTGGGCCGCGGATTCGCCGCAATTATAGGGAATCAGAGTACAATATTTTTTGGCGTAAATCTATGCTGAATTTTACCAAGTTTCCAACTACAAGATTCTGGCTTTGCACTATAAAAAGGCACCGAGAGCCTCTTGGAAAAGGTATCAAGCCGACGCGATCACGAAGCTCCCGACGCTCACGCATCCAGGCTGATCATCGACTGTTCGACTACCTCCTTAGGAAAGATCGAGAAGCAACTAGTTGTAATCATTTTCTATAGATTAAAAGTGTAGTTTGTTCAAGTCGATTAATAAAGGTAGTTCTTTTTAATTGTTTTTTGCATTTTACATTATGTTTTCCCTCTCTTTCTTTTCATCTTCTTCTCCCAACATGCGCGAGTAATTCTCCGCTTGTTAGGGTTCGTAGGATTAGGGTAGGCTAATGGACGATGAAAATAATTAAACCCTTTTTAAGTCCTATAAAGTTTAGGAACTTTATCAAAAGAATCATTAACATCCTAATCGGGCGCGCTAGCAATTCTTTGCTAGTTCCGACCGCGATTAGAGATTAGATTAACGATTGTTTTGGTAAAGGCTAGATATGAACGGAGTTCCGTGTCGAGATAAGGGTTACGAGTGGGATTCCTTTTCCCTCCAGAAACCCTAATCTACACGCATCACCGTCGTTCTAGTGCTAAATCTATTAATGGATAAAAAGAGTAACTTTTAATCAATCGTCCATAACTACTAAATCCTAACGAACCCTACAAGCCTTCTTATTATATTATCTAAGTCTCTAAAATAATCTAGATCTATATTTTACATTCTTGTTTAACGTAGATCTAGAAACCATTCTATAAAATTCTTTATCTCTCCTCTCTTTCTCAACACATCTAAAGTAAAAGTAAAAGGTTCCACGTTTCCCAGAGGACGACCCGTACTCATCTCGGTCTAGCTACACGCGACACCGTTATTGATTGCGGTTAAATACAAACAAAAACACTTTTTCGAACCAATCAAATGGCGCCGTTGCCGGGGACACGTGCGTAATTTTTTATTTTTACTATTTGTGTTGAATTCTTAGACGATTTATATCATTATTAACACAAAACTGCAAATTGCATATTTAACGACTTGTGCGTGAATTTTGCAAGGAGATCTGGAGTTACAGAATTGAGGAAAACAGAAGACAGAGCCATTCATCGAGATCCAGAGGAGCACAGAGGGACACAGAAAAATTTTCAGCAAGCGATCCATCCACCTCGCGGCGGAACCGCGGCACAAAGGTGCTATCGGCGGCGGAATCGCGGCGGGTTTGGGGAATTAGGGCTTCAATCTTCTTTGGTATTTTCTTTCAACTCCTCATCTCTCCTCTAAAATCCAATAAAATCTATCTTCTGCAGGATTCTTTGCAAAATCGCGCCGCTAAAAAAATCTTTTTGCAAAAGTTTTGTGATTGGTTTTGTTTTGCATATTTTAATACGGACTCTAAGGGGAAAAGACCAAATCAAGATTAGGTGGGGATTTCATCACCCTTCCTAAGCCCCACAAATCATAAACCGAGCATCTAGATCAACCTTTCATTAATTTAAAAAATATCTAGACCAGACTCTAAGGACTGTCGCGCTCAATAAGGACAGAGGAAGGTCGTGGGTAATCTATCGTTTATCCGCATTACTTTTGTAGTGCATAGGCAAGTGTGTCAAAGGCTAGTGGTTTTTAATTAGGCCCACTACCGTGGTTCCTTCCCACTTACCTGGCACTTATCTGGCTACAAGGGTAGTACGGAGGCGGTAGAGGTTGATCCTGCGGCTTGTCCTTTGGAAGTCTAGGAGCGGTCTAGAGACTGGACCTAGGTAACCTTAGTTCTAGGGTTGCTTGTGCATCTTAGGGAGATTTGTCTTGAGTCCACTTTTTCAAAACAAGCCAATTTTAAATCACACACACGCTGCCACTTGCACTAAACCCGCTTAGTGCATGCTCGGCTGGACACGGGATCCTAGTGCCCGTCTTGTCCGCGTTCCTGCTATCGACGCCGAAGTCGGCACTTCTTCATCTTCTTTTCCCCCACCACACACCACGACCGAGATGGACGGCACTCCATCAAATTATAACACCACGCTGCCACCGCCCGAAGGTGCGTAGAATCCACCGCGCATCTCTCTCCAAGAGAGGTGCTATCCTATCCGTGGTCCTCTTCCCACTTGTTTATCTCTTCCACCACCTAACGGGGATAATTTCGAAATTAAACCCCACTACATCAATCTGCTGCCCAAATTTCACGGGCTTGAGTCGGAAGACGCGTATGTTTTCATCACCAAATTCGAAAACGTATGCGCAATGATGGGTACTTCACAATTGACTTTAGATGCTATGCGCTTACGTCTTCTCCCATTCACACTGTGCGACTTGGCAGAAAAATGGCTTTATAATACTTCCGCACACTCTATCGCTAATTAGGATGAATTCGTCGTAGCATTTCTTAAGAAGTTTTACCCAAATCATAAGACTGCACATGTTAGGAGCGAGATCAACCAGTTCACCCAGCTTCCTAATGAACCATTTTGGAAGTGCTTTGAACGTTTTAAAGATCTGCTTGTCCAATGCCCCCATCACGGAATACAAAGATAGGATTTATGTCGGATTATATATGAGGGCATTAATCCAGCGACAAAGCAGATGCTTGAAACAATGTGTCAATACAATTTCATGTCTAAAGATGACGGTGAAGCATGGAAATATCTGGAAGACCTTCCTGAACACACATTGCAGTGGGAAAGCGTAAGACCACCTCAACTAAGGGAGGTATTCACCAGCTCGATGTTTCTATCGCAGTGAAAGCCGAAATGGCAGCGATACAGAAGAAACTCGATGCTATTGAAAACAAGTTCTCAACATTCTCCCTAAATCAGGTTACGCTTCCTAAGACTGTCTGTGGTTGCTGTTCGGATCCTTCACACTTAACGGAAGAATGTCCTATGAATGCATCGTTTCAAGCTAATGCTGCTTTTCAGCAGCGACCTAGAAATGATCCTTATTCTTCCACATATAATCAAGGATGGAGGAATCATCCTAACTTTGCTTGGAATCAAAACCAACAAAGTAATTATCAAAGACCTCCTCCACAGCAACCACAACCACAGAATCAGCCCCCCTTTTAGTCACAAAATTTCTAAAATCCGACCAACATTTCTACACCACAAGTGGCCGGTACTGACAACTCACTTGCACAAACTTTGGATATGTTCATGAAACAATCCATGCAAAATTCGGCTGAGATAAGGTCTTCTATTGATACCCTAACGAAAAACTCCTCCTCCCATGGTGAGAGTATTAAATCAATAGAAAACCAAATCGCACAGTTAAACGCCGCAATGAGTGCGAGAGAGAAAGGGAAACTCCCATCTCAACCCCTACCGAATCCTGGCCATTCACAAAGTCATAATGTGAATGCCATTACTACGTTGAGATCGGGGAGAGTGCTGAATAACCAAGTGGGTGAGCAATTTGATGATAGTGACACATTTGATACCCCTTCTTCTTCTTCCCCTAATTCATCTAGTCTCCCACCTTCATCCGAGCCTATTCTCCGTTTTCCCCAAGGCTCGAACATTTCGCCAAATCTATCTAAGTCGATACCCACTCCAATTTTGGGATCGAATCCGTCGCCACAGTCTTCTCCACAAACGTTGGACCCAAAACTTATTGATCGAGCTCCATTTCCAAACCGATTAAGGGCCAACAGACCTAACCCGCAAATGGAGAAGATTGTGGAAATGTTTAAGCAAGTTAGCGTGAATATTCCTCTCCTAGATGCTATTCAACAAGTCCCATCTTATGCAAGAATCCTTAAAGACTTGTGCACTAGGAAGAGAAAAACTCAAGTGCCTAAAAAGGTTTTCATGACGAGTAATGTTAGCATAGCTTTTACCCAACAAATACCAAAGAAACGTAAGGACCCCGGCTGTCCTACAATCTCTATTTCTATTGGGGGTAAAAATATAAACCGTGCTTTACTCGATCTAGGCGCTAGCGTCAACTTGCTTCCTTATTCAGTATACGAGCAGTTAGGAATTGGAGAGTTAAAACCCGCCCATTGTACTCTCCAAATGGCAGACCGATCTATCACCAAACCTCGGGGCGAACTAGAGGATGTGTTAATTAAAGTCGGGGAATTCATATTTCCCGTGGACTTTATTGTTTTAGATACACAACCTGTGGCAAACCCACGCAATCAAATCCCGGTGATACTTGGTCGACCCTTCCTAGCAACTTCTAACGCTGTGATTAATTGTTGTAACGGTTCGATGAACTTATCCTTCGGGAAAATGACAATTGAGCTTAATATTTACAAGCTAGGAAGTCAGCCATCAGAACCTTCTGCTCATTTGCTGGATGTTTGTTCCATCTACGAGATAGCTCCCGAAAGCTGCATGGATGAGGAACTTTGCTTTGATGTTCTCGACAACACTAATGAGACATCGTTTGATCTTGCACCACTTCACAGTGAGGATATGTTCAATGAGTCCGACCTTGAGATTGAACCCGTTGACTCGTTGCAAAAGTCAGCAGCACTTTCCGAGTCAATATCTTATGCAAGTTTTGAACCTCTTTAGGAGTCCGAATATCATTCCGTTACCCCTCCTTCTATTATCTCTCCGCCAATTCTTGATCTCAAACCGTTACCTTCTCATCTTAAATATGCATATTTAAGAGAGAATGAGACTTTGCCAGTAATTATTTCCGCTTCTCTAGCCTTAGAGCAAGAGAATGCACTTTTGGCAGTGTTGAGATCGAATCGGAAAGCATTTGGTTGGACAATGGCCGACATCAAAGGGATTAGTCCCTTAATTGTTGAACATCACATACATCTGATGGATGAAGCCAAACCAACCCGAGACCCACAAAGACGGTTAAATCCCGTTATGAAGGAGGCGGTAAAGAAAGAAATCGTCAAGTGTCTTGATAGTGGAATAATTTACCCCATATCTGATAGCCAATGGGTAAGTCCAATTCATGTGGTCCCTAAAAAGTCTGGCATCACGGTCATCACTAACGAGGCTAATGAGTTAATCCAAACACGCACCCAAACTGGGTGGCGCGTATGTATTGATTACAGAAAACTCAATGCCGCGACGAGGAAAGATCACTTCCCACTACCTTTCATTGACCAGATGTTGGAACGATTAGCGGGACACGATTACTACTGTTTCTTGGACGGATACTCTGGCTACAATCAGGTCCCCATCGCCGAAAAGGATCAAGATAAAACCACTTTTACTTGTCCTTTCGGAACTTTTGCTTATAGACGCATGCCCTTTGGGTTATGCAACGCTCCCGCTACATTTCAGCGGTGCATGATGGGGATATTTTCAGATATGGTGGAAAATTTTCTAGAAATTTTTATGGACGATTTCTCCATTTTTGGGGACTCCTTTGAGGACTGCCTTCGTAATCTTGACGCTGTTCTTACCCGCTGTAAGGATAAGAACTTGACTTTGAATTGGGAAAAATGCCATTTTATGGTCCAAGAAGGTATTGTACTTGGACATATAATTTCACAAAAAGGCATTGAGGTTGACAGAGCTAAAATAGATGTCATTCATAACCTCCCTCGTCCCAACTGCGTCAAAGATATACGATCCTTCCTTGGCCATGCAGGATTTTATAGGAGATTTATTAAGGACTTTAGCAAAATTGCTAGACCCTTAACCCTTCTATTGGCCAAGGACACTACATTTCACTTCGATTCGGATTGTGAGGCTGCTTTTGTATCGCTTAAAGAATCATTCACTACAGCCCCTGTTCTATCATCTCCGGATTGGAACCACCCGTTCGAGCTTATGTGTGACGCATCAGATTTTGCTATTGGTGCTGTCTTGGGACAGCATATTGATAAGATGCCACATGTAATTTACTATGCAAGTAGGACCTTGAATGATGCACAAATAAATTACACAACTACCGAGAAAGAACTCTTGGCAGTTGTATTTGCATTAGAGAAATTCAGGCCCTACTTGATTGGCTCGCCTATTGTGGTTTACACAGATCACTCCGCCCTACGACATCTTTTAACGAAGAAGGATGCAAAGGCCAGGCTAATACGTTGGATCGTATTGTTACAAGAATTTGATCTTGTTATCAAAGACAAGAGTGGATGTGAAAATGTAGTAGCCGACCATCTTTCACGCATCACTTCTTCGCCAACTGTGACCGTGCCGATAAATGACTCATTTCCCGACGAACAGCTCTTGAATGTATCCTACAAACCTTGGTTCGTGGATATCGTGAACTATCTTGCGACGGGACTTATACCTAGTGATTGGTCGAAACAAGACAAACTTCGATTTTTATCCCAAGTAAAATATTTTTACTGGGATGAACCATATCTATTCAAGTATTGTTCCGATCAAATCATTAGCAGGTGTGTCCCTAACGATGAATTCAAGAGCGTGTTATCATTTTGTCATGATCAGGCATGCAGCGGTCACTTTGGACCTCGAAAAACGGCGGAGAAAGTTTTGCAATGTGGCTTTTATTGGCCAACATTATTTAAAGATGCATTTGAACATTGCAAAACTTGTCCGCGATGTCAGCATTTGGGTCGGATTTCACGAAGGAACGAGATGCCTCTCCAACCTATATTGGTTGTGGAAATATTTGATGTTTGGGGTATTGATTTTATGGGCCCTTTTCCCAACTCCTTTGGGAATCTATATATCTTGTTAGCGGTTGATTATGTCTCGAAGTGGGTGGAAGCTATACCGTGTCGCACTAATGACAACAAAGTTGTCATTAAGTTCCTTAAAGAAAATATCTTTTCGCGATTCGGACACCCTCGCGCTATCATTAGCGACAACGGGACACATTTCTGCAATAGGTCTTTCGAGGCCTTGATGCGGAAATATTCAATCACTCACAAGCTTTCTACGCCCTATCATCCCCAAACAAGCGGGCAGGCTGAGATCTCAAATAGGCAGATCAAACATATTTTGGAGAAGACGGTTTCGAAAAACCGTAAAGATTGGTCAACCAAATTGACGGATGCTCTTTGGGCATTCCGCACCGCTTATAAGACCGATCTTGGTATGTCTCCATACCGCCTTGTGTTTGGGAAGGCATGTCACCTCCCTGTCGAGATTGAACATAAGGCAATGTGGGCTATTAAAGAGCTTAATTTTGATCTTGATCATGCAGGAAGCTATCGGAAGCTGCAATTGAATGAGCTAAGCGAACTCCGCGATGAAGCTTACGATAATGCGGTGATAGTAAAGAATAGGACCAAAGTGTTCCACGATAAAAATCTTTCTAGAAAAACCTTCACATCGGGGAAACAAGTCCTTCTTTACGATTCCCGTCTCCATCTTCATCCGGGTAAGCTTAAATCTCGTTGGAAAGGACCTTTTGTGGTGCGGTATGTACACCCGCACGGGGCAGTTGAAGTCGAAAATTTGAAAAATGGCTCGATTTTTAAAGTGAATGGGCATAGATTAAAACCGTATTTTTCTGCTGACCCCGCGGAGGAGCTCCTGTTTTTACAGGAGCCGCTTTATCAAAACTAAATTTCCTCCGCCTCACCTCCATGTTTTGGTAACTTTTTCACATTTTAAGAATGGAGGTGAGTAAAAAATGATTTGATTGAATATCTGTGCGTGTCAAAGAATAAGTTTGGGGGAATTTTTCATTCAACTATTATTTTACCCCTTGTATCTCTCCCTTAGTATACAGGTCCATATTCTCAAAAGGCTACATCAGTGAGGACACTGCTGAAAACAGGTTTAGGGGGGAGGTTTGTATTCACTGAATTATCTTTGACACCGGGCATTGAAATATTTTTTATAACAAAAGAATAGAAAGTGAAACATTACATCCAAAAGATAGGAATAGTTTAAGAAAACCAAGAAAATTAGAAGTTTTCTTATACGAACTAGTAATAAGTAGTTATGAGCTGTTGTCCCAAGGGTTAGTAAGATGAAGGAAGTCACTAATCTGAGGATAAAAATAAGTCTGAAAAATAGTTTCTATTCTGGAAGCCAAACATTTTGAACGTTGATACCCTACTATATGCATTTACACACGTCTTGAAACTCGGGATAGTAGAGGATACTTTGAAATGCTCTTGTCTAAAAGCCAAAGTATGAAGGAAATGAAAAAAATGAAGAAAATATAAAAATGGTGAAAAGAAAAAATGAACACTGGTTTTGTTATCGCCAAGGCAGCAATAAAAAAATATATAGCGAGAGTGCCTCTTCACCTAGTGCCCTAAGGCCAACTGGTCTGGGAGTCACTGCTAAGCCTTAGGCGGTGCAAGACGAGGAAAATATTATCACCTAATTAGCAAGCACATGAGTAATCGGTTGGTTAGTACCTCAAGAAGTATTAACGGTCGCATGAAAATGTGTGAGCAAATCTTTAATATTCATTAAATTAAAAAGTATTAAGGTAGATGGACAAGAGTATGATAGCTTGAATTGAATTCTCCGAGTGTAGGGATGTCCATTTCACACACGTAGGGTTATATGATCAATGTTTGGAAGAGAGGTAGAAATGAAGAATAAAGACGATGTTTTATTGAGGGGTAATGTGATTTCTAACATTTTTTCATGACTATTAAGATAGGGCTCATGACAACTGAAAAGCTAGTATAGTTGGAAACTCTTCTTTTCAAAGTATTTCTTTTATGGTTCTTATCTTTATATGTAAATTTCACCATCTCTCTTTTGTTATAGGATTTTGTGGGTGTAATCCGCTGAAAACCCTCAGGAGACAACATTCCTCCTACTAGGGACACCTAGAGGTTTAACGGCTTGTTGCACGTGCTCAGTGCAATCGTGTCTGCCTACGAAAGTGTGCTTAGTTTTCTTATTTCTTTTTCTCCTCTTAAATAAACTAGTTTGCTCGGGACGATCAAAGATAAGTTTGGGGGTATTTGTTCAGTTGATAAAACTGCACATTTGTATTACATTTTTCCTACCATTTTCATATTAAAAAGAGACTTTATTATAATATATTATACATATAAGGGTTTATGTGTAAAAACACTATTTTCCATGTGTTAATATATTTTAATTAGTATTTGGTAGGAAAATGTATGCAAATAATATTATTGATCTAATCCTAGTAGAACAAAGTCTACTAAAATCTTATTTGAGTTGTTGTGCAGAATATTTCCAAGTTGTGCAGAATTTTCAAGGCTAGAATCAAACAAATCAAGTTGTTGAAGAAATCTTACCAAATTAAGAAGCAAAACTTGGAGACCAAGTCTGGAAGCAACCGAGAGAAGATTTCTTAATTCTAAAGGTGCCTTGGATTGCCAAATGTCACAATCAGAAAGCCTAAGAAAACTGACAAAGTGATCTTCACCATTGAGCGCGGATCCGCGGCCAAACCTACCCTTGGGCCGCGGATCCGCCGCAATTATAGGGAATCAGAGTACAATATTTTTTGGCGTAAATCTATGCTGAATTTTACCAAGTTTCCAACTACAAGATTCTGGCTTTGCACTATAAAAAGGCACCGAGAGCCTCTTGGAAAAGGTATCAAGCCGACGCGATCACGAAGCTCCCGACGCTCACGCATCCAGGCTGATCATCGACTGTTCGACTACCTCCTTAGGAAAGATCGAGAAGCAACTAGTTGTAATCATTTTCTATGGATTAAAAGTGTAGTTTGTTCAAGTCGATTAATAAAGGTAGTTCTTTTTAATTGTTTTTTGCATTTTACATTATGTTTTCCCTCTCTTTCTTTTCATCTTCTTCTCCCAACATGCGCGAGTAATTCTCCGCTTGTTAGGGTTCGTAGGATTAGGGTAGGCTAATGGACGATGAAAATAATTAAACCCTTTTTAAGTCCTATAAAGTTTAGGAACTTTATCAAAAGAATCATTAACATCCTAATCGGGCGCGCTAGCAATTCTTTGCTAGTTCCGACCGTGATTAGAGATTAGATTAACGATTGTTTTGGTAAAGCCTAGATATGAACGGAGTTCCGTGTCGAGATAAGGGTTACGAGTGGGATTCCTTTTCCCTCCAGAAACCCTAATCTACACGCATCACCGTCGTTCTAGTTCTAAATCTATTAATGGATAAAAAGGGTAACTTTTAATCAATCGTCCATAACTACTAAATCCTAACGAACCCTACAAGCCTTCTTATTATATTATCTAAGTCTCTAAAATAATCTAGATCTATATTTTACATTCTTGTTTAACGTAGATCTAGAAACCATTCTATAAAATTCTTTATCTCTCCTCTCTTTCTCAACACATCTAAAATAAAAGTAAAAGGTTCCACGTTTCCCAGAGGACGACCCGTACTCATCTCGGTCTAGCTACACGCGACACCGTTATTGATTGCGGTTAACTGCAAACAAAAACACTTTTTCGAACCAATCAGGTACACTCTGAGGCGAAGCATGATTCCGACGCAGAGGTCATTGGTTTGATTTGATTTGGGTTGACATTAGCATCGCTACACTGGAATATAGTACCAGGAGCGAATCATCATTTGCCATGAGTGGATTTGGGGAATTTGGTTTTGGTCTAGCATCAGCACCGCTACACTGGAACATGGTACCATGAGCGAATCATCATTTGCCATGAAGAGATTTCCCTCGATCCTAGTTTAACGAATTAGGGGTCATCTGTTCCCAGTTTAACGACTTAGAGGTCTTCTATCTCCAGTTTAATGACTTAGAGGTCATCTGTTCCCAGTTTACAGATTTAGGTGTCTGCTGGATCGAAAGTTCGGAATTTTGGGGTTGGGGTCGGCATCAGCGTTGCTAACACTGAAGCATAGGTGTCAGGAGCAAGTCATCATTTGTCTTTTCCTGTTGGGGAGCGATGGGTTAGGAGAAAGGTTAGGACCCTATCACCTAAGGCTTTTCAATTTTATAAGCCGTAAGGGTCTCATAAAAGCATTTTCTCCCTACGAGTCGAAAGGATCTCGTAGATGTACTTTCTCCTTAGGAGTCGTGGGGACTCCCAAGTGTTCTTTTCCTTTGTGAGTCGTAAGGATCCCACGAAGGTGTTTTCTTACGAGTCGTGAGGATCCCGTAAGTTTTGTTCTCCTCATGTATCATCAGGACACGTGAGTGGGTCTTCCTAAATGTAGTATAATTCCAAGGGCGGAGACCGGCCGCTGGACGGGTGATTGCAGTAGGGCATGGGTGTGATGAGAATTATTTGAGCCCATGGATTGTATACGGTAGTCAACTTGGGGACCAACCGTAGGGCTGGTAGAATTTTGGGACTTTGTTGGCGTCTGCATCACTGCACTGGAATATGGTACCAGGAGCGACTCATCATTCGCCGTTGGGACATTCAGAGACTTGAAATTTTGGTTGGCGTCTGCATCGCTGCACTGGAATATGGTACCAGGAGTGACTCATCATTCGCCATTTGGGAATTTGAATTTTGGTTGGCGTCTGCATCGCTGCACTGGAATATGGTACCAGGAGCGACTCATCATTCACCGTCTGAGGATTTGAATTTTGGTTGGTGTTTGTATCGCTGCACTGGAATATGGCACCAGGAGCGACTCATCATTCGCAGTTTATTTTACTGCGATTGCTCTATCATTTCAGCTTTTCTTATCGCGATGGTCGCGGTTGCCCTATCATTTCGGCTATTCATTCGCGGTTGGCCCATCATTTCGGCTTTATTTTTCATCTTTATTTTACTCGCTGATTTTTATTGCGAGTTGCTCCATCATTTCGGCTTTATTTATTTATTTACACATTTTTTTACATCCCCAGTTTAACGACTTAGAGGTCGATTGTTCCCAGTTTAACGACGTGGTGGTCAACTCTTTTTAGAGAAAGGCAGATGTCTGAGAGAATCAGGTTTCCGAAGGACTTCAGTCTTTATTTGTATGAAATTGGCGGCTGCAGCTTGACTGTTTGTTAACACGCCTTTAGACAGTTCTATCTCTCCCGCCTTGTATTGCTTTTAAACCCAATCTTTGAAGACGAAGCAGTTCTCAATGGAATGACCTATCATTCTGTGATAGGGACAGTATTTGGGGTCGTCGATCATATTCGCTTCTTACGGTCTTTTTGATTCTGGCAATTGTAGACCGTTTCTTAGGGCGTTTTTGAATATTTTACAGACTTTGTCCCTTCTGAAGGAATAGACCTTATCCAGCTTCTCTTTCAGTGGAGCTTCTCCTCCCTCTCCGAACACTGGCTTCCGAGGCTGGTTGGCATTAGGCCCGCTCATCACTTGCTTTTTTCGGTTAGTCGAAATGTTGAAAGATTCAGTATTGTCGGAATTTCCGCCTTTGCGATTATCGTCCTTTCAGTTTTTCCAGGACCTATTGTTATTTTGGGAATCAGAGGATGACTCCTGTTTTTAGCGCTCCAACATCTGAACTTTCCTGGTCAGCTTTTGGAATGTTTTGAGACCCGCGGTGCATAGAAACGGGGCCATCCAATTATTGAGATTTCCGACGAGGAGGCTGACAGATTGGTCCTGCTCTATTGGTGGTTCACATTAGACGGAGAAATTGCGCCATCGGGTTATAAAATCCATGCTGCTTTCGTTGTTCTTTGGCTTGGTATTTACAAGGTCGGCGATGGTAATCTTATCGCTGACACTCATGAACCTTTGTCGGAATAGAGATTATATTTGGACGAAAGTAGTAGCGGAGTCATCCGGTATGCTAGGTGCCAATCGAAAGCGACATCGGTTAAGCTATTAACGAACTGGCGGAGAAGAAGCGTATCATTTCCCCCAGTATTCCCGCATGAGGCTTTAAAGTGTGCGATGTGCTGATTCGCATTTCTTATCCCATCAAATCTTCCAAATTTGAGGATGACATAGCCGCTAGGAAATTCTACTAGATCATACTGAGCAGGATATGGTCTCCCACTACTGCTGATATCTTTTCGTGCTTCGGCTTCGGCTACCGATGTTTTGACTTTGGTGGCAACCAAATCAATGATTTGATCTTGAGTTAGCGGGCTACTGTCATAGGTAGCCAAGACATTTCCCGAGATAGAATGCGACTGACTTTCATGCAGTCTACCTACCTTTGGATTTGAGGGAATATGTGTCAGCTGTCTCGGAACACCGTTTCCCGGTTCATGAGCAAAACCCTGCGCTTGATTGGACGGTTGAAAGGCAACTTGGGTCGTGGGCTGCATCATGACATTCGTCAAGTCGTCAATTTTGGAGTAAAGTTTGGCCATCTCCTTGTCTTTACTTCTGAGCTGTTTTCGGAGCTCTTGTAGAAGTTGCTGCTCTGCGTTCTTAGGATGGAAGATTGGCTCATCTTCGCATTCCGAGCCCGACTCCTCATGAACTGAGGGATCTCTCTGCCTATCAGCCTCACTGGGAGGATTTTCATCACCCTCCGGAGGATGCTGGTTTTGGGAAGTGACAGCTACATTCACACCAGATTGGATTTGAGATGTGGTGGCCCCGTCCTTGCTCTTGATGCGCGTGCCCACCATGTAGACAGTGTGGACTACATATCCAGCCATTTCCTCTCTTTAGCGGGGTAACCCTGTTCTTCGAACCTCCTGAAGTTCAGCCTAGAAGGAGCCCTAACCCTTTTGTTAGCTCTGTATCTGAGCCTTTTCTGTCTTAACTTCTCGATTTTGAGGGCTTAGCGGGCATCTGTTATCCAGGAAGCCATTGTGAGTCGATTAGCGGGGAGCTTAGAGAAGACACACGATCGAGCAGTTGTTAGGGGCACCGCCGGAGCTTGCTCGAGACGCCTTGTTGCTTTGTTGGTGTTGATGGCCTTGCCCCCAGCTGGGGCCAAGGAAAGTCATTCAAACATCGACTTGCGTTTGGATATTGGTGCCCTCGAGATCACCACATTTGGCCTCCTTCCTTTCAAGGCCGGTTTTTCTGTCACCGGAGCTTGAGAAGCTGGGACGGCGCTAGCTGGCACGAACAGAATAGAGCCAAATCATAGCAGCGGCTCCTTCCACTGTCGCCCGAGACTGGCCGGGAGGACCGTCCTGGAGTCCATCTTCATCATGTAGGAGATGAGAGCTGTGCCGAGAGCTGAGCTTGTCCTTGGAAACATTTTTTCCGCGTTCGAAGATTGCAATTGGAGATTGTTAATCTGCAAATAGAAACATGATTTCAGTACAGGTAATTGATTTGTATATTGATTGAGTTCGCATGAACGTTTAACCCGAAATATTAGAGGAGTGATTGAGTCCCCCGGGCGTGCCAGAATCTGTATGGTGTTTTTCGTCACCCCATTGAGATGGGAATACACGCTCGCTTGTCAGGCGTACTACAGATTCCCCCTGTCTATGGTATGCGGGGGTTTATTGATTGTGGGGATCCGAATCTCCTGCAGCCGCGGACTAAGCTACCGTTAATTACCCCTCGCATTTGGAGCGAGGGAACATCCGATTGACTGGTCAAACTGGTCATGTGAACTCAACGTGCAGTGTGCATATGTGTATCTTAAGGGGTTTTGGATATATCGGGAGCCTCGCATAGTTTACGGGGGGTCCCGCTACCCGATTTGCGGGCTGAGGGTCAAGGGGCTAGCAGCGCCCCGTTAGAAATTTTTTCTAACGGGGACAGTGTTGTGGAGTGTGTGTGTAAATAAAAATAAGAAGAATAGCGTATAAAGGACGCGTGGGTACCAGCGCCTTACGTGCCTAGCACGTGGGCGCTGGGCGCTGGGCGCTAGGCACGCGGGTGCTGGGTGCCCAGCGGCTCACGTGCTTGGCACGCGGGCGCTAGGCGCTGGGCGTCAGCAGCAAAAGGGACTTGGTCCCTGCACTAGGAGCTGTGCTCCCAATTGACTTTTGGAGTTACATTTTTTCCCTGCACTGGGAGCAGCAGAAAGGACTTCTTCCTCTCGGTTGGCTGGATCTTGGTGAAAGGGGGTGAGATTTTAAAAAATCCCCCCTTTTGAGATTTGATGGAAGTTCTGAGCTCCCTTTTGTGGGTTTTGTGGTGAAAAACTATTTAATTTTGGAAAAGGAAGAGTAAAACTCTTGATTTAATTGAAAAGGGGAAGAAGGTTTAGAACCTTGAGGAAGGAGAAGGAGACACAAAAACCTTAGATTTTGAGGGGAATGAAAAGTTCTCTGTTATTTCATTATCATGTTGCCTTATATAGGCTTACAAATTTACATATAGCCCCTTGAGCTTTACAAAATGGCATTTTGCCAATCTCATGCCTCATGTGCTCATTTCTTTTTACACATGAGCCATGGGCTTTACAAAAATTTGGCTTTATGCCCATTTTTCTTACATTCATGCACAAAAAATTACATCAAAATTATTTATTACATGATTTCATTTTGGCATGGGGAAGGCCGGTCGCGGGGCTCGATCTGGGTTTGGGCCTACTTAATCTGGTCTTGGGCTCGCTTATTTGGGGTTGACTTTGACTTTGACTTGGTCAACCGGGGTGCAATTTTTGACCCCAACAGTCATATTTATCCAGAGAAGGCCATTCCCTAAATAAATATACTAAGCGTATTGAAACGATAATACACAATGCAAGAATAAATGAAGACTGTAAATTTTTAAACAAATATCTTTATTTACATTCAACTTCAAATATTTACAAGTACATGAGTTTCAACTGGAAAGTAAATATATAAAAGAAAATGGCTAAACATGTGGCATACATAAGTTGGAAGAAAAATAAATGAATGAACCTAAGCTACTCCTGAGTAGTAGTCTTGTTGTAGTCCTCCTCTGTAGCCTTCACTTCCTCCGTCTCGACCGTATCTGACGAACATTCTAAGAAAATAAAAGTGGTTGGAATGTCCGTCAGCGAACTAGCGCTCAGTAAGTCCCAAGAATGTAGCAAGAGGAAAAATGACAAGTGTAGAATATATATGACGAGTAAAAGAATATGATTCATGGGTATATTTATATACTATATGTCTCTAAATGGTCATTATGTTAACGTTAAGTTCCAAGTGTGAATATCAACACAACCGTAGAAATATTCATGAGCTCAAGGGTGGGGACGCAGGAGTAAGGAAACACAGGCCCATTTCATGTGTTAGCATTGGATCTTTAGGCTGTAGAGGAGTCGACCCGACTGATATTCGAGTAAAATAAAAAAAAGGTTAGTACGAGACTCCTGAAGCTCCATTATATTCACACAAGAAACTATCCCAAGCACCCTGAGTATAAGTAGTCTATAACTGTATAATATACTTAATTAATTTGATTGATTGATTATAACATGTTTTGATCGAAACTATAGATTGCAAAAGGTGTAAAATGAAGTTGAGAGAGTCGAGTAAAATATGAGTGATGTCAATTGCAATCTTGGTTCGCGTTAAGTTAGTTTGAGTAAACCGGGTTCGAGTTCATGTTCAAGTTTAGATTCGAGTTTGGATTCGAGTTCAAGTTCAAGTTCAAATTTAGATTTGGGTTATAGTCTTTTTCATATGAATTGATTTAACTGTTAAAAATCTTATGTTCGAGAGAAATCAGACAACTGCTGCATATGAACGGCAGGATTTGTGTCTTTTTCCAAGACAATTGCCACTTGATAACTCCGTTAAGTTGTCTAATCTGAATAGGCAAGCACTCACTTTCTCCGGCTTTCCGGGGCTCAAGAGAAATGATACCGCTTAAGCCTATATTATCTAGAGTCCTTAATATTTATTATTGTTTGTTTACATTGTTTTTATATTGTTTGCATTTCTCAAGGGGGTTTTATGAAAAATACTTTAATATGGTTTAAAAATAAATCTCGAGGATGATTTATAATATTTAGGGTTTTCATGAACATGTATTTTAATTGCTATTTTAGTGATAAAACCTAAATTTTGAAAGTTTATGGTATTTTTATGAAAACAACTACTTTTGGAAATTTGTTGGTATTTTATTAAAATTCTAATTTTTCATTTTAAAAAATATAGTTTTCATAATTTGTTTTTATTGAAAATACGAATTCATAGTTTTATATAATTTTCCAAAGTTTAGTTTTGTTTAAAAAAGTCGTATTTCTTAAAAAAAAATGTATTTTTATTTTCTTTTGAGACCGAATACTCTGTAAGGAGTTCTGCATCTCGCTCTACTATCTCCAGGATGTGCGATAATTCACACCATCCATTAGCGGGTCTCCTAACGAGATTTGTAGAGGCGCAATTGCCAAGTATGTAAAAATATCGATTAAAAGAAACACTTTTTGAAAAAAGTGGTATTTTAATATAAAACCTATTCTTTGAATTAACCATATATTTAGATATTGTGCTATGAAAACATAGTGTGCGTGTAGGGTAGGTCGTTACCCCGTGAAATTTTCCTAAAAGTATATATAATAATTATCAAAATAATGATTATACTAAAGTTCATGTTATTTTTCTGAAAACTTCATTTTATGATTATTTCACATGGAAAATTTTATTAAACTAAAAGCTAAATGATGTAAATATGGTTAAGAGTGGTGTTAGAATGTTAGTTTGACCTAATTTGCTTATCAAGTGGATTATAAATGTTAAAAAGAAAATTATATCGGGGCTAACCCCACTTTGTCGATGTGCTTATAGAAGGCGATTTGAGATGAAAAGCAATAGAGAGAGAGAAGGGGCTTACTGGTTTAGACTGTTAACAAGAGAGAGGGGAAGCCTTCGGGGGTCGTGGTTTCGTCGGAAAGGCTTCGGCCGTCGAGCTTGGGTTGCTACTCCACTTGGGTGCTTAACCCCACTTGATACTTAGAAAGTTTGAGAGAATTTTGATAGAAATTTCAGAATGGGAGAGAGCTAAGGGATGTGATGGTATTTATAGTGAAGAATTTAAGGTATGAGAATTAAAAATTGAATTAAAAGAATTAAAATTGATGTTAAATGATGAATTGAATTGTCTCTATTTAATTGCAGAGAAATCAAACAGTGCAGGGGAGTAGAGAGAAACTGAAGGGGTGTGTGTGCAAAGCACAGAGTCGAACGGAGCACTATGGACTGTTGGTAGCAGCTAAAGTTATGAAACGGGCAGTCGGATTTTGATGGTTTGCCTCGAGATTCGTGCCACGTGTTTAACTCTGTGTTTACTTCTCATTTATCCTGTTTGATTTTTCTGAAACTTTTCGTTTCTCCGTGTATTGCACGTGCAACTCTTAAGTATCCAAAAAAATAAAAGGAAAAATATAAAAATAATTGGGACTGATGGGATTCAATCACATAGCCTTCACAGCAATGTAGAGGCTTTACCAGTGAGCTACAAATTACTTTTTGTTTTTATTGAACAAAAATAACTTATAACTCCTACACAGGCTGAAATGCCCTTTTCTAAATAATTAAACAAATAATACCGTACATAGATTTCAGAGTTGTTGCATTCTACCCTCCTTATAAAAATTTCGTTCTTGAAATTTATATTTATATAGAGACTAATTTTCAAAAAGGTAAGGGTATCGTGCACGCATATCTTCTTCTCTTTCCCAAGTTGATTCCCTCGGCGAATCCTTTCTCCACACCACTCGGACCAAGTTCACCTCCTTGTTCCGCAATGTCTTCACCTTTCGGTTCAGGATCTCAACTAGTTGTTGCTCGCAAGTTAGATCAGTATGTACCGTGAGTTCTAAGTGATCAAGTATATAGCTTGGGTCGTCACATATCGTCGTAGCTGGGATATGTGGAACACATTGTACACTCCTTCCAATAAAGATGATAGTGCTAAACGGTATGCCACTTCTCCAACTCGTTCGAGTATATCGAATGGTCCTATGTACCTTGAACTTAATGTACCCCTATTTCCAAAATGTATCACTCCTCTGTTTGGAGAGATCTTTAGGATTACATACTCTCTAAGTTGAAACTCCAGATGTCGACGTTTTGCATCTGCCCGATGTTTCTGTCGGTCCTGAGCTATACGCATCTTTTTTCTGATTGTACAAACCACATCTACAGTTGCTACAATCATCTCCGGTCCAAAGAGTTCACGATCTCCAATGTCGTCCCAACTCAGTGGGAAACGACAATTCTGTTCATGGAGTGTCGTGAATGGTGCCATCCCAATACTTGTCTGTTAGCTGTTGTTATATGAGAACTGCACAAGGTGTATGTGATCTTCCCACGAAGATCCGAAGTCTAACATACAAACTTTCAGCATATCTTCTAATATTTGAATTGTTCGCTTGGACTGTCCGTCCATTTGTGGATGATACGCCGTGCTGAAATTCAGAGTCGTTCCCAGGCTAGCTTGCAGACTCTGCCAAAATTATGATCGGAATCTCGTATCACGATTGGAGATGATGCAGACAGATAACCCATGTAATCTCACGATCTCCTGCATGAGTTTATAGGTATCAAGACAAGTATGGTACATCTTGAAGGTTTAAATCTTACTTTAGATTTTTACTCACCTCTATGTACTTCCTTGCCAACGTCAGGGTTGACTGGCCAACTCAGAATGGAATAAACTGAGCCGACTTGGTGAGTCAATCCACAATAACCCAAATTACGTCGTTACCCTTCGTGCTATGGGGGAAAGCAGTCACGAAGTTCATGGTAATTGTTGAAGTCAAAATTTGCACCCCGGTTGACCAAGTCAAAGTCAAGGTCAACCCCAAGCCAGGTGGGCCCAAGCCCAAGCAAGTGAGCCAATGCCCAGGTCAAGCCCGAGCATGAAGCGTCCGACCTTCCGCCATGCTAAAATATAGATCATGTAATAAATAATTTTTATGTAATTTTTTATGCATGAATGTATGCAAAATGGGCATAAAGCTAAATTTTTGTAAAGCCCATGTCTTATGTGCAAAAAGAAATGGCACATGAGCCATGAGATGGGCAAAATGCCATTTTGTAAAGCCCAAGGGGCTATATGTAAATATGTAAGCCTATATAAGGCAACATGATGAAAATATCTAATATACTTTTTCATTCCCCCAAAAAAACTAGGGTTCTTTATGCCTCCCGCTCCTTCTCCAAGGTTCTAAACCTTCTCATTTCTTTTGAATTAAATCAAGAGTTTTACTCTTTCTTTTCCAAAACTAAGTAGTTTTCCACCACAAAATCCACAAAGGGGAACTCAGATCTCCCATCAGATCTCAAAAAGGAGAGATTTTTAAAATCTTCTACTTCTTGATCTTCAAGATCCGGCCAACAAAGGAAGAATAAGGAGACCCATCTCCAGAAACCCCACTTTGGGGAAGAACCAGGGCTCAAGGGGAGAAGCCCTTCATCAGCTTCAAAACATCCTAGGAGTTTAACTCCTCATATATATATATATATATATATATATATATATATAGACACACACACACACACAGAATACTAAGTGCTCCTTTCTGGGAGTACAACTCCCATTGAAGGGACCAAGTCCCTTTTGCTGCTCGAGCGCCCACGTGCTGACACGTGGCGCGTTAGCGCTCTTGCGCTCAGAGCGCTAGCGCCCAAAGCGCTAGCGCCCGAGCGCCCACGTGCTGACACGTGGTGCGCTAGCGCTCTTGCGCTCAGAACGCTAGCGCCCGAGCGCCCACGTGCTGACACGTGGTGCGCTAGCGCTCAAAGCATTCTTGCGCTCAGAGCGCTAGTGCCCAAAGCGTAGCACCCGAGCGCCCATGTGCTGACACGTGGTGCGCTATCGCTCAAAGCGCTAGCGCCCAAAGCACTAGCGCCCGAGCGCCCACGTGCTGACATGTGGTGCGCTAGCGCTCTTGCGCTCAGAGCGCTAGCGCCCAAAGTACTAGCGCCCGAGCGCCCATGTGCTGACACGTGGCGCGCTAGCGCCCGAGTGCCCACGTGCTGACATGTGGCGCGCTAGCGCTCTTGCGCTCAGAGCGCTAGCGCCCGAGCGCCCACGTGCTGACACATGGCGCGCTAGCGCTCTTGCGCTCAGAGCGCTAGCGCCCAAGCGCCCACGTGCTGACACGTGGTGCGCTAGCGCTCTTGCGCTCAAAGCGCTGGCGCTGGCCCCACGCATCCTTTGGATGCCTTTTCCCCCTTTTTATACACACACACACACACACATATACATATGTATACATACACACACACACACACACATCTACAACACTATCCCCCTCGAAAAATTTTTGGCCGGGGTGCTGTCCCGCACCACGCACCTTGACCCCCAGCCCGCTATCCGGGTAGCGGGACCCCCGTAAATCTGCTGGGCCTCCGATATATCCAAGCCCCCCTCCAAAACAAAACACACGTACACTACACATTGAGCTCGCATGACCAATTTAACCCGTCAATCGGAGGTTCCCTCGCTTCAAAGGCGAGGGGTAATTAACGGCAGCTTAGTCCGCGGCTGCCGGAGATTCGGATCCCCACAATCATTAAACCCCCGCCTACCGTAGGAAGGGGGAATCTGTAGTACGTCTGACAAGTGCGCGCGTATTCCCATCTCAATGGGGTGACGAAAAACACCCTACAGTAATGTGCTGCCATTTCCATTCTGGGATCGGTAACGACTGAAGTAGACCAGCAGTTATGTGATGTTCGGCTTTCACTTGCTGACACACCAAACACTTTGCTACTCTCCTTACTACTTTGCGCTTCATTCCATGCCACCCGTAGTGTTGCCGTAGATCCTTGTATATCTTCGTACCGCCGGGGTGTACCGAATACGGAGAGCTATGAGTTTCTTTTATTAACTCTTCTAGAACAGAGCCGATTGGAACACATAAACGGCTTCCATATCGCAAGGATCCATCTTCGTGGATGATGAAGTCAGTTCAAAATCCACTTTCTACTTGTTGTCGGATCTTTTGTAGCTTGACATCATTTGCTTGAGCTGAATTGATCAGATTTACAAGAGTGTACTGAACGTGTAAGTTCATCAACCATGAAGCATTACCTGGCATAACTACTTCGATCTCCAATCCGTGCAATTCTTGCTGCAGCTTCCATTGAGCGGTGATTTTCATTGCTAATGGCCGGCGACTAAGTACATCAGGATCTACGTTTACCTTCCCAGAATGATACTGTAGATTGATGTCGAAGTCCGCCATGAGTTCTAACCATCTTCTCTGCCACATGTTGAGTTCCTTCTGAGTAAATACATACTTCAGACTCTTGTTGTCAGTATATATATCCACTCGTTCTCCCAAAAGATAGTGGCGCCAAATCTTGAGTGTGAAGACCACTGCTGCCAATTCTAGATCATGTATTGGATAGCTGCGTTCATGAACTTTTAATTGCCTTGATACAAAAGTCACAACTTTTCCATGCTGATGTAGAACACATCCTAATCCTTTACCGGACACATCACAATGTACATCGAATCATCCAGATCGATTCGGTATTACAAGGATAGGTGCAAAGGTTAATCTCGACTTGAGTTCTACAAAAGCCTTCTCACATGCTTCTGACCACACGAATCTTCGTCCTTACGTGTGAGTTTGGTTAGGGGTGCTGCGATCTTTGAGAATCCTTCGATGAAGCGTCTGTAATATCCTGCTAAGCCTAAAAAGCTTCTTATATCTTTCACCGTCTTTGGTGTCGTCCACTCGCTGACAGCTGACAGCTTTGCTGGATCCACAGAGATTCCTTCACCTGAAATGACATGTCTGAGAAATCCGAATTGATCTAGCCAAAATTCACACTTTCTGTACTTGGAATAGAGCTGGTGTTGTCATAATGTTTTCAGAACAATCCGTAAGTGCTCGGCGTGCTCTTTTCGATTGTTTGAATATACCAGGATGTCGTCGACGAAGATAACAACAAATCTGTCTAAGTACTCTCAGAAAACGTGATTCATCAAGTTCATAAAGATGGCAGGTGCATTGGTCACTCCAAATGGCATTACGAGATATTCATAATGACCATAACGAGTCCTAAATACCGTCTTCGGAATGTCGGACTCCTTGACCTTCACCTGATGATATCCTGAACGGAGATCTAACTTTGAAAAGACACAAGATCTACTTAACTGATTGAAAAGTTCATCGATGCGAGGTAGCGGATACTTGTTTTTAATTGTCACTTCGTTCAGAGCTTGATAATCCACGCACATCCTGTAGGTACCTTCCTTCTTCTTCAACAATAGCACCGGAGATCCCCAACTTAAAGTACTGGGTCGGATCCAACCTTTCTTTAGGAGTTCGTCCAACTGAATACGGATCTCCTTCAATCCTTCCGGACTTAATCGATATGGAGATTTTATTATCGGTTGTGCACTGGGTTGCAAATCAATGTTGAATTCAAGAGCTCGATCGGGAGGCAAACCTGATATATTTTCAGGGAAAACATCCTTGAACTCTCGAACTACCTTTGGTTTCAATCCTTCCGCTTACAACGCTGCAATCTCTGGCTTCTTTGGTCTTGCTCGGTAGACGCTAGGCTCCAAAGTCCGGTCTCTGCTATTGAAATAGAACACTGGATAACCTGGTATTTCAAACACTACCCTCCTTTGGCGACAATCGATGGCAGTGAAGAAAGTTCCCAGCCAATCCATTCCCAAGACTACATCGAAATTCGGTATGTCCAGCACCTTGAAGTCCACATAGAATTCTCGACTGCAGACGACCATTGGACACAGATCGTATCCTAAGGTTGCTTTTAGAATGTCGTTCTCTGAACTGACATTCCAGCTGGATACGACCACTGGACACAGATCGCATGAGTTCTTACGAACCATTGTGGCATGAAGCAATGCGATGCCCCAGTGTCGAAGTGCGCGAGTGCAGATAGAGTGGATACTAAGATTGTACCTAAGTCGCAGGGGATCGGTATAACAAATATAAGATGGTTAGGAATTGAAAGGATTTGAAAAGGAATAGGGCAAGGATTTACCAGTGATAACCCGACCCGTACCTTCGGCCTCTTCGATCGATATAGTGAATGCTTGGCGTCACAACACTTTCCTCTGTGCCTGGTTAAACACTCGGCATTGAGGTTGAGCGGTATGGGTGCGGGGAGCTGGAGCTGGTAGAGCTAACCGGGTAGGAGGAGTTTGGATCGCTAGTCTAGCTGGAGGGTTGTCAGGTCCTCGGTTCTTGGGGCATGCTCCGATGGCGTGAGTAGAAGACCCACATATCAGGTATAAGTTGTTCGCCCTACGACAGTTCTTCATAAGATACCCTATTCTTTTGCAGTAGATGCAAAAGTCTGGCTAGTTGTTGGCAAACGAACCTCCTGGCCTCCGAGATGGTCCATTGAAGGTTGGCCTGGAAGAGGCCCCTTCTGTGATCTGGTGCACAAGAAATTTCATACCGACAGTCTGCGGCCTGCCCTTCTTCACAATTGCCTTATAGCGTCGGGCAGCCTTCAAAGTAAGCTCATGGGTTGGAAAATCTCTTGTAACGAGCGCAAATTAGATTTCAGGGTCCAATTTGCTGGAATCTTCATGCCCGGATCTCCGTAGTGTGAATAAGGTGTGCAGCGAACCTACCGAGCATGGTAAACTCAGCATCATATCCATCCACATACTTGACCCACATCAAACCTTACTTTAGACGGATGAATTGCTGCTCTATGTCAAAACGGATAGTCTCCGGAAAGTACTAGGTATTGAAGAGGTCTCGGAAAGTCTTCCACTCTATTGGTTGTGCGAGACGACTTTCCTCAGCTTTCAACCATACCATGGCGTTGTCGGTCAGTTGTAACTTAGCAACTTTCACCCAGGCTACATCTGGCATTTGGGCCGCTGCTAGGTCATCCTCAATCTCTTGAGCCTATTCTTCTACTTCAAGCTGGCTCTCCTTACTCGAGAAGTTATTTGGGTGCAACTCCCGGAACTGCTTTACTCCAGGTGCCTCGGTCTCGGGGAGATTCATAAGTATAGTAGTCTGTTATTGCTGACCCTCCAATAGGCTCTTAATTGTAACATTTCAGAAAATAAAATAATATTTTTTTTTGAAGTTAAATATTTAAAATATTAAACTTTATGGATATTATGTAAAGTATAGAAATTGATTTTAATGAAATGGCATGATTATATATGTATAGTTTGGAAAATATTTGGAAATTAATATGAATTATTGATTTGGAAAGAATTTATGCGATTTGGACATTTTATAAAATCGTATACAATTAATTGTATGCAAATTAGTGCTAAACTTGATTAATATTTCGCTAATTATGCATTAATCCTGTTTATGTTTATGACATGCAACATGACATGTTGCAAAAGATTTGTTACATTTTTATAGCACCATGTTTCATTTGCATTTAAATGGTTTTTTTTTGTTCTTTTAAAAATAATAAATAAATAAAAAGAAAAGATAGAAGGGACAAAGAGGTATGACTTGCATGAGAGAGGGGGGGGGGGTCTTCATCCCACCATGGCACCATTCCTCATTATCTCTTCCTCCACCATTTCTCTTCTCCTCCTCCTCCTCCTCCAATGTCCACCTCGTCATCCACCATGCAACACCTCTAAAACCATCCCAAAACACCATACTTCCTTCACAAAAAATGATCCCAACCTCACTACAAAACTTATAAAGGAATCAAGTTGGGACTTTGAGGCACTTGGGCAACTCAAGAATTTTCTTCAGTTGTAGATAAGGTATAAGTCTAGACTTTTAGTTAAAGTTATTAGTATTTAGTATATCCTGGTATAGTTTAGAATTAACTAGTGAAGATTAGTGGAGTTTGAAGATTCATAGTTGAGGTTAGGGGATTATTGGAATTGTGAAAGTGTAATTGAGGTGTAGTGTATGTTGCATGACCTTAGTGATGTATTAGAGATCAAACAGAGACTTGAACCTTAGAGTTTTGCCGATATCGTATTTTGTGGAATTGTGATGATATTAAGAATCTGGAGCAACCTGGGTTCTTTTCAAGAAAACCAAACAACTTCATTGACCTAGTAGGACCATTAGATGACCACCACAGAAGAACGAGACAAGGAATTGCAAGTGGGGTCGGCGACACCGGGTAGAATGGCTTTCTCGCCGGCCATTTTGTTTTAGCTGGTGTCGGGGTGTGGCCAGTAGCTTTCACTCCTTATAACTTAACTTCTGTATTGTTAGTTTAGTCCCAATTTACCTGAGCAAAAATCTGAGAGCATTTTGAGTTGATTTTGATAATGTTTTCCGATTTCTAAAACTTGGGTTTTGGTAATTGAGTTTGGATTTCGTCGTTGGATGTTTATACGTCAATGACAAGGGTTATTTAGTTGTTCTGCATGCGTAGGCAATAGGTTCTAACCTATGAGCCTTTCGTGTGCCGTATCGGTTTTCCGGACATGGTTTTAATGGCATTTCGATGAGTTTTGATTGTAGGTACTTTCGCGTGGACTCCCGAGACGACGAAGCACATCGACTTCGACTAAGCAAGGAGTTGCAGGTAAGTAGATTTATATTTACGGGGGAAGTCGGGTGGATGGTGTATAGCACCCCCGCAACCATTGATATGGAAAATCGATATGTAAATTATAATTTGGAGAAAAGATATGCTAGAAACTTATGGATATGGTCAAAGAGTTAATATGAAATGTTATGACCAATGCAAGATGACGTGAATTGAGATATTAATATGATGATATAAGAGGATATGAGCAGATACGCTTGATATGAGGATGTGAGGCTATGTAGATATTTATATACATGTGCCTAGATATGAAATAGGGTTGTTAATGAGAGGATATGAGATCGATAAGGATGCGACATGAGATTAATAGCGATGAGATGAGATTGATAGTGAAATGATTTGAGATCGATATCAATATGATATGAGATCGAAGTAAATACGATGCGAGATTGAGATAGAGATGTGATGAGATCGATAAGATAGGATGTACGAGACCATAGATCCGTACCCTTATCGATGTATAAGACGATAGAATCCCTATTTTGTTGGTTGCCGTCGTACGATGGATTACCGTACGTGATGAGATACACCGGATGATTGATCCACGCTCGTGATTTGAGGATGATGATCGAGGATATTGCCATATCGGATACTATGAGCCTGGATCGCCGACGTGATTAATTCACCTGAACCGTACTTATTTCTAAAACCGACGATTCATATGCACTGTTAAATGGAAACCTCAAGGGATGCTACAGATTTTCAAATGGTGTCTTTTCCTCAAAAATACCGTAGCCCCCACTTTCAAAACTATGATTCGTATCTTTTAAACCGGCCGTATGGTTCATGGGTAGATGTATACCTTTTTATAGTTCATGTTTATATTGGATTATCCCTCATGAGATACGTGTTATGTTTTTGGTATTTACCGCTTTATGATATCATCTGCTAGTACACCTGCATTATTACCGATGATGCGCATGTTACACTTACACAGATTTGCCGGCTCACACATTCATCATCAGTAATTGCTAGGCCACTTATATAGTAGAACTGCCATATCATGATATTATTCTGAACTGTAAAGTACATCATTGTTCAGTACTATTATAGGACATGCTTGCATGATATACTTGATATGCTCACATTACTGTTCTATATTTGCATACATCGTACTTTATGGTTATATGCATTGAGATGCTGTTTTTATGAGATTTCTGGATTTGAGAACCGCGGTTATATTTCAAAGGAAATTATAAATTGTTTTAAAAACACGGTTTCTCATGATGTGATTTCGAGGCGTCCACCATGAGTTTTCTCGGTTCTGAGATTGTTTTCGAGACTCGATTCGAGAAGTTGGATGAACCGTCTGTGAGTACATGGTGGACCCGGTGAGATGTAGACAATGAGCCTGGCAGGAGGGAGCACTACCTACCGGTGATAGTTTGGCATGGCGGATATCTGGAGGATACCGACCATGGTCGTGAGATCAGATGGATATGGGCCGATCCGGACTGATGGAGCCCATGAGCCGATCCGGACTGATGGAGCCCATGAGCCGATCCGGACTGACGGAGCCCGAGATATGAGGATTTACGTGACGATGTTGGACACGGTTTTCAAGATGTTTCGAGTGTCGATGTTGGACACTCAGGTTCCATGATATTGATTGTGTCGTTGATGGATACACGTGGATGATATCTACATGCATACAGGCATATGATTTCAGATGTTTATTTGTATATGTCATTTGCATTGACTCTATTGTTGACATATATGAATACATGGTCACCCTACATATCATAGTATTACCTTCATGATATAGTATGACCTAGGAATCGCTGTTTATTTGATTTCTACATGCTGATGTTTTCTACTCACGGGTTGGCAACTCACCCTCGTTGTGCCACAGTTTTTTTGCAGGTTCGACCGCCTGTATCAGTAGCGGTATCGCCGGCACATAGTACCTTCAGGGTGTTTTGCTATGATAGGTGGGACACATTGGATCGTGCCCACTCTTGTATTTATTTCTATTGTATCTAGATAAATTCCATCAACCAGAAACCAGACTATGTATATTTGTAGACTTAGAAACCTTGACTTGTATTTTCTTTCGGCCTTAGAGTTACGCTCATGTATAATTTCTTTATGCTGTTTTCTTTGATGCCTGTTTTCTTTATTTTCGTTCTGAGTTTTGATCCTCCCATTCGGCGTTGTATATTTATATCTTGCGTGGTTGTTTCCGCCAATTGGCGAAGAGCTAGCTCCCGCATGGGAATACCTTTTATTATATTGCTTGTACCGTTTTCAGGTAAAAAATTGCAAAGGAGGTGCTGCCCAAATTTCAAATGACGACACAGGTTTTTTTCAAGCTAGTTATAAAACATTGTTTTTTTCGTATAAGTTTACTCATGTTTTCAAGAAAGAACCAGATTTTATTAAACCTTTATTTCAAAACTTCACATCCACTATTTTCCCTAAAAGGTTTAGATTTCTGGGCTTTTGGCTTACTTGAATTATGTGGGGTCCTATAGACTTCACATGATTCAAGTGCCAGTCACGTGCCTTTTTCGGGTCGTGACAAAGTTGGTATCAAAGTGTTAGGTTTAATCTTGGTTCAAGTTTAGGCTTGACTTCATGGCACTTAGACTTGACTGAAGGGGTATTAGACCCGAACTTTCGTCGCGTAGGTTGACCTTGGTTGATGGAGTAGGTAGCTTGAGTAGAGTGACGTACCGTATGTAAGTTCTGCTGCATACTTACGATACGCTACTTCAATTAAGTAGCCTTACAATGTATATTTCTTATGCACCGTATCCTATTCGTTCCTATGATCTATCCTCATCGATATCGGATTGTAGTTTCCGTTACCTTGGCTACACAAGCAGAGAAAGCCGCGGCTAGAGATGCGGTCAGAGCGAGCTCATCAGGAATGAGAACCGACCAAGATGTATTCCGGTGACACACGAACGCACTGTTTTATTGCTTTATTAAGATTTCTTGTTGACACGAGCGTTCGAGACCTACACCAGATGATCGGGCCATTGCTAGAGGCCAGCCGGATTGCGAAGATTATTATGGTACCGTCTACTCCAGATGATTAAGGTGTTGCCTACCGTGCGGACAGATGAGCCAGCTGTTGCTGAGTTGATAAGATATCGCCCCCAGACTTTAGAAGCTAATGCAGCAGGAGTTTACACATGGAGATGTGATAGAAGATCACTAATCACCCTTGGATAAATGACTAGGACAGTTTGTTCGTTTGAATACTCCGATGCGAAGTCATCAATTGCCTAGCTTCGATCAGAAGGAGACCTCACTCAGACGTGTTGAGAGTCGATCAAGAAAGGACGAGCAAAGGTGCATTACCCGGTGAATTGGAAGAGTTTCCGAGGAGGAAATTGGTCAAACACCTTCCACAGGGTATTTGAGATGCCGAACTTGTAGCTTCGAAAGAGACTCTAGATATGAGTACAGCCAATTGAAGCGCAGCCCACACAGCTACGAAGAGATGATTCCGAATTGGTCCATACTGAAGAGAAGCGGAGTAAGTGGTTCGTACGAGATCTTGACGAGATGGCGTTCCTCTCCGTTGACATCAGAGACTTGATACGCACACAGAGGCGTTGGATACGGGCATATTTTCCAGAAGAAGGTCATGATGGGAATGCAGCTATCCCGGAACAAGAAATGGATTAAGTAAAGAATGCCAACTTTCGGGCAGTCCGGCAGAGATGAGATTGGGAAAGAGATCCTGATAGGATCTGATAGGATCTTTCGGGAATACTACACGATAAGGACTTGGACCCAGGATCGGTTGTATTGCGCATACGCAGTGGGCCGAGGCTACCATCATTGACATGATACGTTACGAGTGACCATGTTAATTGGTCAGGAGATTTTCAGAGAAGCGCCAGAGCGGAACTGTTCTGTCATTACTCCGATTAGGGCTGTCAAGCCGAGCAGTCATGTGACTGGTAATCCACAAAGAGAAACGAGGACCTAAGAGCAGAGGACGCAAAATCGTGGGCAAGAGGTAAGTGGATATTCTTTCTCTGCTAGTTTTGGATGCACCAACACCTTTCGACATTGAAAGAGAGGCACCTCGACAGCAGTTATTGTGGATTTCGTCTTGGTGATTAATATATCATGTTTCATCGTTTTGATGTCGGTATTTTGAGGATTTAGCTTCATGATTGATACTTCCTATGTGCACCACGGTTGCACTTGATTCGTATTTTCATGTATCAGTTGTATTGATATTCGTTTTGTGCATACCTACCGCACTTGATTTTGATTTTTATGCATTCTGAGATATTTGATTTTGATTCCGTACACTCCGATACACTTTATTTGATTTCGTGCATATGGTATGCACATGATTTTGACTTATGCATTCGGTGTAGTTTACACGCGCTTTTAGTATTTGATATGGGGTTTTGTGCACACAAATGCACACGTTTACGAGTTTACATACCACGGTATACTTGATTTGGATTGGTGTATGTTGTATACCATCGATTTAGATTTTGAGACTCAATATTCGTTTTCGTGCACCCTAGTGCACTGGATTTATGTTTTCGTGCACCTTGTGTACTCGATTTGGATTCTTGCGCACACTTGGTGCACTAGATGCGATTCTGTGCACACCAGATGCACTAAATCGAGATTCTCGTGCATATCAGATTCACCTGATATTATTGTCGTGTACACCCGTTGCACTTGACAGATGTTTTCGTGCACACTCGTTGCACTTGGTTTTGTTTCTGTGCACATTCGTGGCACTGTATTTGATTTCGATTTCCGTGCGCACTAGACGCACATGGCATTTTTAGTATACTCTATTTGAGATTGATTTCATTTCGAGCATCGATATTTACGAGAGGGATTTTCAAAAAGAGCTATAGTCTCAATATTTTTCTACGTGTCCTTGACGACATAATACTTTACAAAGAAAACCCTTCTAAATTTGTTTTAAAAAGATGGGACGTATATATTAAACAAAAGATATGTATATATATATAGCTATTTCCTTATAAAGGAACATCCGCTACTTGTGCCGTGATTTGCGTATCGCACGGCGATTTGAAAAGAGATTTTTGCATGCACTTTATTCCAGTTGTCTTGATGATTTTACAAGATGCGTACTATATATATGTTATAATCCTAATTATATCATATTTGATTTTCGTAATGATTTTGACACTAGTATTTCCGCATTAACTCCTATGATGGCGTGACGCTATCATATGTCATATATATTCGTGATTTCGGAGCCCCGACGACTTGATTGTTTTGCTGAAATGTTTTAAGTATTTGGGGGGTTTAAATTTAAATTCAGGGATCGAATTTATTTAAGGGGGGAAGATTGTAACATTTCAGAAAATAAACTATTATTTTTTGGAATTTAAATAATTAAAATATTAAACTTTATGGATATTATGAAAAGTATAGAAATTGGTTTTAATGAAATGGCATGATTATATATGTATAGTTTGGAAAATATTTGGAAATTAATATGAATTATTGATTTGGAAAGAATTTATGCGATCTGGACATTTTATAAAATCGTATACAATTAATTGTATGCAAATTAATGCTAAACTTGATTAATATTTCGCTATTTATGCACTAATCCTGTTTATGTCCATGACATGCAACATGAAATGTTGCAAAAGATTTGTTACATTTTTATAGCACCATGTTTCATTTGGATTTCCCTCATAAGATACGTGTTATATTTCCGGTATTTACCGCTTTATGATATCATCTGCTAGTACACCTGCATTATTACCGATGGTGCGCATGTTACACTTACATAGATTTGCCGGCTCATACATTCATCATCGGTAATTGCTAGGCCACTTACACAGTAGAACTGCCATATCATGATGTTATTCTGAACTGTAAAGTACATTCATTGTTCAGTACTATTATAGGACATGCTTGCATGATATACTTGATATGCTCACATTATTGTTCTATATTTGCATACATCGTACTTTATGGTTATATGTATTGAGATACTGTTTTCATGAGATTTCTGGATTTGAGAACCGCGGTTATATTTCAAAGGAAATTATAAATTTTTTTTAAAATGCGGTTTCTCATGATGTGATTTCGAGACATCCACCAGGAGTTTTATCGGTTCTGAGATTGTTTTCGAGACCCGATTCGAGAAGTTGGATGAACCGTCTGCGAGTATATGGTGGACCTGGTATGGTACCCCGGGGCAAGAAGTTCGAGATGTAGACGATGAGCCTGGCAGGAGGGAGCACTACCTACCGGTGATAGTTTGGCACGGCGGATATCCGGAGGATACCGACCGTAGTCGTGAGATCAGATGGATATGGGCTGATCTGAACTGACGGAGCCCATGGGTCAATCCGAACTGATGGAGCCCGAGATATGAGGATTTACTTGTCGATGCTTGATACGGTTTTCATAATGTTTCGAGTGTCGATGTTGGACACTCAGGTTCCATGATATTGATTGTGTCATTGATGGACACACGTGGATGATATCCACATGCGTACATGCATATGATTTCAGATGTTTATTTGTATATGACATTTGCATTGACTCTATTGTTTACATATATGCATACATGGTCACCCTAAATATTATAGTATTACCTTCATGATATAGTATGACCTAGGAATCGCTGTTTATTCAATTTCTACCTGCTGATATTTCTACTCACGGGTTGGCAACTCACCCCCGTTGTGCCACAGTTTTTTTGCAGGTTCAACCGTCTGGATCAACAGCGATATCGCTGGCACACAGTTCCTTCAGGGTGTTTTGCTATGATAGGTAGGACACATTGGATCATGCCCACTATTATATTTATTTCTATTGTATCTAGTTAAATTCCATCAATCAGAAACCAGACTATGTATATTTGTAGACTTAGAAATCTCGACTTGTATTTTCTTTCGGCCTTAGAGTCACGCTCATGTATTATTTCTTTATGCCGTTTTCTTTGATGCATGTTTTCTTTATTTTCGTTCTGAGTTTTGATCCTCGCCTTCGGCGTTGTATATTTATATCTTGCGTGGTTATTTCCGCCAATTGGGGAAGAGCTAGCTTCCGCTTGGGGATGCCTTTTATTATATTGCTTGTACCGTTTTCGGATTAAAAATTGCAAAGGAGGTGCCGCCCAAATTTCAAATGACGACACAGGTTTTTTTCAAGCTAGTTATAAAACATTGTTTTTTTCATATAAGTTTACTTATGTTTTCAAGAAAGAACCTGATTTTATCAAACCTTTATATCAAAAATTCACATCCACTATTTTCCCTAAAAGGTTTAGATTTCTGGACTTTTGACTTACTTGAATTAGGTGGGGTCCTATAGATTTCACATGATTCAAGTGCCAGTCACGTGCCTTTTCCGGGTCGTGACATTAATAGTTGTTCCCTCATGGGAACTGAATAAAATACAAATAAAGCAGCAAGGAAAACCCCCAAGTGGAGCATCACGTGCCCACATGTGATCGGGCTTCACGTGAGGACATGTGACCTTTTATGGGCAAAGTCTATAGGCGCTGAAATAAACAACTGGAGATGCTTGATCAGCGGGGTTATGTGCCAACACGTGATGGGTTCCTGAGCCCTCTGAACTAATAGAATTAAATTCTAATTAGAACTTAATCAGTGAGGTCATGTGCCAACACGTGATGGGTTCCCGAACCCTCTGAACCAATAGAATTAAATTCTAATTAAAAGGAATCAAAAGCCCTAATTGGAAAAATATTCCCTAGATCTTTCCAAACAAAAAAGATTGCATTCTATAAAGTAGAGTACCGTTGGATTAAAAATCCAATGGTGATTAAAAAATCACCAATTTATAGAAAGATTCTGTACAAGGAAATATTTTCCTAAAATTTGCCAGGAACAACAAATAAAATATCTTATGGATTAAAAAAAAATCCAATGGTGAATAAAATTCACCGAATGATCTAAAAGATCATTTTGGTTATAAAATCAATCAAAATCTCTCAATGAGAAATTGGCTGAACAAACTGATTTTTTTCTTTCTCCTATAAATAGGAGCCAAGAAGAAAAGAAAAGGAGATACAACAGAAAAAAAAAAGAGAAAGGAGAATACAACATAGAGAAATAGAGAAGAAGATCTTTTCAGAGAAGAAAGAAACTCTAGGTAAGAGAAGGAAGGAGATCATTCTATAAGCTCCCACAAAACAAAAGAAAATTTAATTATCAAACCAAGAGTTTAACTCTTCTGAATAAGAACTCAGTTCTTCCTCTGGTTGAAGATCTGCAGAAGCAGATCTTCCCATAAGTTGAGAATTTAATTCTCATCGGGGAGATCTGCCATGCAGATCCAAAACTTAGAGGGAGAATTGGATTACAGAATTTAATTCTTTAAAACACAGAGGAATTTAATTCCTCTAAATAAAATTGGGGTTTAACTCTATAAAAGAATTTAATTCTTAAACAAGGGATTTAACTCTCCATGCACGTAAAAGATATCAGTACCCAACATGATTACGTGTGTCCACGTGAGCCTCCTCAATGATCAAAAGAGAACGAATAAATTTAGGTCACATGCTCCCATATGACCCTTGAATAAGCTTCCCAAAATAAAAAGGAAGTAAAGCCGAGGCATTTCACTTTCTGGTGTCTCACGTGCTCCCACGTGACCCTTGAACAAGCTTCTCAAAATAAAAGGGGGTAAAGCCAAGGCAATTTCACTTTTTTGGGCGTTTCACGTGTTCCCACGTGACCCCTAGCAATTATCAAACACTCATAATGTAATAACCGAGTTCATTTATACCAATTTTGGTTACCGTATGTGTTGTTTGCGGTGTTTATTTCATTTACCATGTTTGATTTTGAGTGGTAGTTACTTTATATTCGACCCGTTTACATGAGCTTGTTGTTTCCTGGTTATAGATTACCCTAACATTACATATTGTTGCATATAACAATTTAAGTCTCTTAAAACAATTTAAAAATACATGACATGGCCTACTTGGTACCCCTAACCCTGTGGTAGCGTCTTTGCATCGAGTTCTCGTCCCGTTCAGTGAAACGGACGCGTTTGGATGGCTACGCGCACGTACGTGCGTCCGTTCTTAGGGGTATACATTTCTGTTACAAAATCCTTCATTTTAATTTTTGGAACTTGCCAATAATTTTCATACTTCAAATTCGAAATTTTGGACCCGACCCGGACGCAATTCTGAAATATTTTTGCATCCCGCCAAATCCTATTTATTCTAAATCTTTTTAAATCAGCCTAGAATATTTTTACAGCCTATCATAATTTCCTAAGCAAACGATATTATACTTCTTTAAACCCAGTAAATCTTTTATAATTTTTTTCCTAACAGTTTCCCCTAACCAATCAAAACCCTCGTTTCCTTTTCCCCTGGGCCCCACGTCTCCCTCTCTTTCTTTCTCCTTCTCTTTCTCTCCCCCTCGAACGCAGTCTCTCTCTCTCTTCTTTCTCTCTCCTCTCGCATCTTTCTCTCACCTCTCGCGATTACTATTCACTCCTCGGATCGCGTCACCGCCTCCCCGCTATACTCACCTCCCTCTTTATATTTCTTCGTCTTCTTCTTCTGTTCGTGGAAAACCCGGTGCAACGAAACCCTAACCCTAGCTGCCTCCTCTACCTACTCGACCCGACCTCGTCACCACCTCCATCTCATCTTCTTCTCATCCTCCTCTTCGTCTTCATCTTCTTTTTCTTTCCTTCTTCCCGAGCCTCACTCCCCTGCACGCACACCCGGGGAAAGCCCAACAGCCCAACAACGCCTCCCATCGCCGCCGACCATCCTCATCGCCATTTCTTCCTTCTCCTCTGCTCACCCTCCAGCACCCAAAACCCTGCACACAAAACCCCCAACGACTTCTAACCCGAGCACCCGAGGCCTTCCCTATAACCTTGAACGCGAGCTACCTTGCCGTCGTTCTTGCCGGAGATCCTAGCCGACGACTTCCAACCTTGCAACCACATCCTAGCCTTCTTCCAAACCCCAGTAAGCAACCCCTTCTATCTCAGTCTCTATCTTCTTCTTCTTTCTTCTTTATCTTTGTAATTTTTTCTTTTCTGTTTTTTTTAAATGAAGAGAAGTACCTCTGTAGATCGCCGGAGTTCCTCGACGCCGTCGACAACTCACCACTCCCTTCTAAACCACACGAGGACCTCTGACCCGTGTGATTCCATTGTTCGTGGTTTGGACTCATTCCGTGTACTGTGCGTGCGCCGCGACTTTTCCCGCCGACGCGTAACGTTCCGTTTACCGTTTCTTGAATCCGTCGAGGCAAGTGAAACTTGCTACATGCTATTCATACTATTCCTATATTTATTTATCTAATTTCATATTAAATCTATAGATAGAATCTAAAGTCTTGAATTCCAAGTTAACAGTGCGACGTCCCGTTTACATATTTTAGATTCAAAACTTGAAACCTAACTGTTGCATTTAGTTGACTATACCTAGTTACCACAGTTACATTTTAATCACATAATAACTACTGTACATAGTCTATGATACCCTTTTCTCTAGTTTTACTCTATCGGACATCCTGTAAGTCTACGCTAGTGCCCCGGCAGTCTACAGACGCCAAATGCGGAACAAAAACTTTTTAACTGGCGCTATCGTATACTTTAACCTGGATCTGCCATTATTGCTAAACTAACAAACTGTAAAGAGTGTAGAAAGATTGTACCGAACGATCCGAGTCCTTCGTTCTTCAACCATGATCCCACGCTCCGTTGCGGCTGCTCCGATCTCGTCGATCTCCGATCTCCTCCGTCGAGGTGGCACCACATGATCGGTTCTTTAAACGGGCTCCCGCCTCTGACTCGAGGCAACTCGATCGTCAAGTTTGCTAAAAGAGACGACCAAGAATGATGTAGAGAATGAGTAGATGACTTTGTCTCACTTCGTCCAAATCCGTGGACGATCGGTTAATGAAGTTGCCGAAGGAATCGGGTGATGGAATGAAATGGACTGTGAAATTCCATACACCCCAAATACTGTCATATCTTTTCTACAAATGAAATCAACAACCATCAGAGAGAGAGGAGGGGGCCGGCCTCTTATAAAGAGAGGGGGGGGTGACCGTAGGAGCAAAGAGGGTGACCTTAAGAAAATATCATATGTGAACACAAACTAAATATCTTGCATAAAGATCTTAAGCAAAACAAGAATGTAATGAAATCAAAGCATGAGTCACTTAGCCTTGTCACAAATTCTAGAACCTTCTAGAACCTTCTAGAAGCACGACTCACTCTCATCCAAGAAAAGATAAATCCGCCTTTAACCAAATGTTAAAAGACGGCTGATAGAAAACTGGAAACTGGCAACTTCCAAAAGTGATCCTGAAACGACTTTCAGGATAACCCCGAAACTGTATAAATATACCCGCATTTGTATTACGAACGAATACAAATGCAACTGAGACAAAGAAACTATACCTACTCAATATAATACTCGGATCCGGCTTAAACCAAAGCCGACCAGTATTATCTGCCCGAAAAATAACACGTGCGTAAACGCACGTGCATTTTCCGAACCCTGCCATAAAACCATACGGCCTCTACAACGTTTCGCCCGAACTTGGGAAACTGTCTGTGGGGGACTCTAATGACTCGTCAGTACCCTGGCAGTGGGTTTAACCACAAACCGTCAGCGGCACTAGCAATGCGTAACGGCTGCCAATGGACTGACCTCAAGGGAGGCCGAGGAGCGAACTCAAGGGAGACCGATGAGCGAACTCCTCCGAAAACCCTACTGAGCCTAACAGTGACAATGTATATACAGTCCGGTCCGTTTGTCAATGAGTATCGCATATCTGCCTAGGGGGCTAGCAACGTCAGACCCCCAATAGCAGTATAAGTCGTGTCGGAGTGAAGCCTCAATACACCCTGAGATACTACTGGAGTACCTACCAGTAAATCTCCTACCATGGCCATGGATTTGTGTAATGGCTCTCCTAGACACAGCACGACCTCGCCCCCAATACCGGGAGAGACGAATCCCCTGCCGATCCGCTCACGTGCCTCCATATGGCTCGGGACTGTACCCAAAAGCTACCTGTTTGCACGACTCCTTTGAGCCGTGGTAGGGTAGAAATCAAAGCACAGTGGAAACTCACACGAGACAAATGACGACCTCAGGTCGATGAACTAACCTGTACACATGTCACCAGGGAACTGCTATCTGACGGTAGATATAATACTAACTAGCAGATTCCCGGCGAGTCCTGTCCGGTGTACTCATAACCCAATGAGCACCTGTATACATCTTAGGTGATCCAACTGACACCAGTGGCTTGTGAGACCGGCCACCGCCCCTCGTCGGGGTCTCGACTGTACACACTAGTCTACTCCGGAGTATCGATGCCCTGTCTCGAAACTCCCACGACTAGGGACCACAATTAAGGATATGCATATAAACTACCCAACTTTCACGTATATGATCGCCATCATACTGTTGGTAGTAAAGCAAGATCCTAAGGGCTCTATCAAAGTGTAACATGCAATCAGTCACCTGAACATGTACACGACTGATAAAGGCAAACCAGATAGCATACTATCATCTCGAGTAAGACTGTGCTACCGGGATAGGTCCTCCGCAATCATTGCAATCACGTACCTGCGATCCAATAATTGACTATGAGGGCACTATCTCCAACAATCTCCCACTTGCACTCAAGGCTAATATTGCGATGTCGACTACTCACAGCCCGTGTGAAACCGAACATCCAACTCCTCTACTAATCAGTTTCACAAAGCCCGTTTGAAAAACTATTGTGTTCGAGAAATAGCCTCAGTGAGTGGATCCGCCTAGAAGTTTCTTTCTATATCTCTCTAAATCTCAAGTTCGCGGAGAAAGCCATCTCCCGAAATGAGTAATACCTGTCTTAGAATATGTCTGGATATCTGATGGGACCTGGTTCATAAATGAACTCCAAATCCAAACTTCTTAGACTGTATCGATCACTGAACCTAATCAGTATCGGGCACCATGCCACCCACAGTATCCTCTTGGACCACCTGTCCATAATACTGTCCCTCGTCAGAGGGAAAACTAAAACTCTGACAATCACTCTGTCATCCATGTCACCTTTGAAGCCTGGAATGATAACCGTCTCCCGAAAGAGGCTGCCGTCATCAAATCCGTAGAACATGTACTTATGTTCTAAAACTGCTTCCTTATGTTTCTCCAGGATTGGATTAATACAAATTTATTGCATCTTGTGCAAAACCAACATTTGGTGTGGTACTTGACATCTAATGATTGACTCAATTGCCTAAGCAAGTGATCTGCCAATCATGCACATCCCTCTCCCCTTTAGTCTGTAAGACACCTTTAGAGAGGGTGACTCCATCACCTGCAGGTACACCACCATGCTAGGAGTCAACTATTCCAAAAACCATTAGAATATCTGTCAAAGTACCCACATTGGGAAACTACCCAAATCCAGATCTAAAACCATAGATCCAGAAACCAGAATGTCAAATATTATATCCATATCCTGTCTGGAGAAACAACTGTGTGACGACCACAGTACAACCGATCGTAGTATAGGAATTTTACTTCCTACTCTGTGTATGTCATCCAGATACCATGACATCACACCCTACTACCTTCTTAACTGATTCATCCCCTATTCTGATTGAAGTCAAACCCATGACTGTCACATCAAAATTAGATGATCTATCTCCGCTATAACTGCTCAAGTCTATAAATAGATATAAGCATCTTGCCCACTATGCTTCCGCTGCTCCCACTGACTACGACAACCCTTCTACCGGGTCTCATATCCTGGAACAACAGTAGTGTCAAGTCTTGGTAGATAAGAACCTCCTTGTCACCGTCCCTGAGGCTACCGAAGTACCTCTCGGGTGTCTGAGGTTACCTACCATACCTGCGGAGTGTCTATTGGAATGTCAAACCTGATCGAATATATAGGTCCTATTAAATTTTCCGTAATCGTTCGTGGTTCTGGAATCACTTCCAGTTCTACCATACTCCCACTACTGTTTTCTGAAAAAGATCTGTTTTACTAAAACTGTGGCGAGTCAAGAACAATATCACTATTGATCTTCCAAATGGTAGAATATCAACCCTCGTCATAGCCAGGGTCAACCCACAAACAGCCATTACAGAATCGTGCCCTGAGTTATCCAGAGTCTGGTTTTAATCATAAGCTGGACAACTCCCCGTACCTTAACATCTTTTAAGGTACGATCCATTCTATATCCAATACAGAAACTTTGGCACTAATTTAATTGGAACCATATTCAAATCATGCAGCTGTCTCCAGTGCATATCAACTTAATGGAAAGAGGCTAATCAGCATTACTCAACTTAGGAATCCATCCAATTATGAGTAACCTGAAAGAGAAACACGTTTCTCAAAACCATTACTATCATCTGAATACCAATCACAAGAATCTACATCTTCGATCTCTTTGAAGAATCCCGATACTTGTGACACCTGGTTCTCTACTTTATTCTTATACCCACAACTTCTCAAAACTTAGACCTTGTATTTCTACGAAACACTCGTCTAAATACTAGAGAAGTTATAAGTAAACAGAACATAGTACGAGGACCTACCCCTTTGTCCTGATGGACACTGGACAACATACAATACTCTGTATAAGTCCGCTGAGTTAAACAACTCAAAACCTGTGCGTTGTAGGTGGAAAACTGTACCCTGGCGATTTCCTCAAATATCACCAATTACAACGAATTCCGATATAATGAGGATAATCACCTAATTCCCAATATCTTACTCCCACTCATCATCTGTAAAACCATACAGATATGAGAATGAAACCTGGTAAATACATACCCTTGGAGTAAGTGTCTAATCGTGAAAACAGTTTTTCCTTTAACAATTCACTGAAACATGAAAATGTTTCGTAGGGGTATCCTGGTATTCATAGCAATGCCTCTTCCATAATCCAATTCATGACTTCAACCGTATATCTCTTTGCCATCTCTCCAAATCCCCTTTATTTGTCTTTAGTCGTTACCTTCTGTACACCATTGTTAGGCTAACTGGTTTTCTTCCTTCCCTACCGTTCGGCACCAGCCTATGGTTTGGAAGAAGACTATCCAGTAAGCATAATAGGTGTACCCTCCTAAACCAAGGAGTACTCGCAACTGAGAGAAGGTGATGATAAAAGACAACTGAATAATACCTTATTCTTTTTTAAAGGTGAAATAGGAGCGGCGATGAAGTACGCGGTTTTGGTCGTGAACGATATCAGTCGCAATTTACTTTGCCCTCTTTCTAATCCCTTTATTTTGTCTTTACATATTACCTTCTGCACACCCTACTTAGGCTAATCGGTTTTCTTCATTCCCTACCTTTCGGCACCAGCCTATGGTTTGGAATAAGACTATCCAATAAGCGTAATAGGTGTACTCTCCTAAACCAAGGAGTACTCGCAACTGAGAGAAGGTGATGATAAAAGACAACTGAATAATACCTTATTCTTTTTTAAAGGTGAAATAGGAGCGGCGATGAAGTACGCGGTTTTGGTTGTGAACGATATCAGTCGCAATTTACTTTGCCCTCTTTCTAATCCCTTTATTTTGTCTTTACATATTACCTTCTGCACACCCTACTTAGGCTAATCGGTTTTCTTCATTCCCTACCTTTCGGCACCAGCCTATGGTTTGGAATAAGACTATCCAATAAGCGTAATAGGTGTACTCTCCTAAACCAAGGAGCTCTCGCAACCTGAGAGAAGGTGATAATAAAAGACAACTGAATAAACCAATTCTATTTCTCCTGAACCTGGATCCATCCTCGAAGAAGTCCCTTCGAGTTCGTATATAACCATACGGTGGCTCTATCCAATGGAAGTGGATATCCGTAGTAATACGGGTGTTCTGAGAAATGCAAAGGGTAAAAGAAGGAGTGGCAATGACTTATGCAACTCAGACAATCCAAAAGCCAGTATTTTAAGAAGGTTCGGTCAACCTGGTCACTGAGTCATAGTCTAGGGTCGGTCAAAGGTCGCTGCCAAAGAGAGAGAGAAAAGAAACACTCTGCGTGCACTCTAACCTAGATCAGAATGGTCATCATTTTATCTAATCCGGAAACCTCCCACTGTCCTGTCAAATTCTCCTCCAAACCTAAAGAAGAATCAATCGGGATCACCCGAAGAGTAAACCAACTCATCAGTGGGAATCGGGATCCAACTCTCATCGCATGATAACGTGGTGGAATGCATCCACGTTACTCATACTCCAGAAGGTATGCGCATACTTGGCAAGTTTCAGTTTCTTTAGAAACTCCCGATATGATTTATGCCCCATGCTCTTATGACCTTGACGTATGCCAACAAATCATAAGTCACATGTCAAGTTCTGCCCGTCATTATCTTGTTAATTTGAACCCACCCGTACATACCCTTGACGTATGCCAACAAGGTAATACGACTGTCCCAAACCAACGCATCTATCTATGCAACAAATGAATACCCAACAGCTACCAAACACTATGCCTTGACGTATGCCAACAAACATAGCTTGAATACTACTGACCATCCATAAGAAACGACGGAGGGCTACGACTGGTTTTTGGCGAAAAACCTTTAGCGTAGTGAACTTGATATCGCTGAAGGAACCTGATAGCTTTTTAAAATATAGTGGCGAAAACCTTTTGCTAAAGAGGTCACTGCCGGTAAAGGGATCTCGGCTCTTTCCTCGTGGAATGAGGTGCAGGATATTCCACTGAATACCGCTATACAAAGCAACTTGTAATCGACTATATTGAAGTTATTACTCTGACGCAAACTTCTGCCCAAGGGGTCAGTCCCGGTGAAGAGATATCGGCCCTTGCCCCGTCGAATGAGGTGCAGGATATTCCACTGAATACCGCTATGCATAACAAAAGGAAACGTCTTTGTAACAACATTTTTTTAAATTTGTTCCAACAACTGTAAACAGGTTTGTTTTACTTTGCGTTGATCAGAATCAACACAGTCCCATCATTTAATCACACCAGAAAAGAACGAAAATAAAATGTACGTATATGCCATCCGCATTCGTCACTGGGTCCCGTCATCACCCGTTAGGTTACTTAACTAACGACAGAGCGGGGACTGGACTAGCGCGGGTGTAAAACATATACAACATCTAATAGTATATAAACCAAAATACAATAATCGCTCCAGGCATGATAGTATGCAACATTACAGAAAAGTAATAAGCATCACAGAACAATACAGATATCTGGGATCCCCGAGTTTCACAGAGCCGCTGCTGAAACTCGACGTTCCCCTGTCGTGTGGATAGCCTGTGCAATGAAACCTAGACCCCTACGGGTGCGGCAAGTTACCCGCCAAAACCTGAAGCGAGGCAGCCCCCTACAGCATAGTGAATGGACCACCCAGCACTTCACGGAATCCGGTAATCTTGGGCACCCCTCCTTGGGTCAACCTGTACCCCCTACGAGTGCGGCGAATAGTCTACCAATTCTAGAGTGGGACCCCTCTGCCTCTCAAAGCCATGAGATGCGGACCCGTTGCCCCCCAGAACCCGGCTATCCGTGCACTCCGTCTCGGGGCAAAACCTAGTACAGTAATGAAAAATAGTACAATAGGTACATCGACCGCAACCTGGTCGTGCCCCAAAAAGAATATTATACAACAGGCAGTGACGGCTGTCCACAAGTTGGACGCTCGCCCCGCAATATCAAATGTACAAATAAACACAAACTGTACTACCATTGCACACTGCTATCCACCACGACAAATCCGCAACATCACAGCACAACACAGAACATCAACGCGAATGTCACGTTCGCAAACCCGTCTAAAAGAACTATAGCAATTAAACGCGGTTTACCGATCAAATGACATTCCCGGTCGGAGATATAATGTAAGCACCGTAAACTAACGTGTTTAAATTTCGATCGACCAAATATCAAAAAGTGGTCCCCACGACTTACTGGTGAACAGTAACAAAACCTGGGCCCAAACGATATATACCAAAAATCCCAATTTGCAATAGAGAATGCACTGTAGAAATTGCGCAGAGTGATTTGACTTTCCTGCAGCTCATCCGCGGCCAAAACCATGCTTGGGCCGCGGATGCGCGGCGGAACAGTAAGATTACTTCGTCGAATTTCTGCAGTTTTCCTAAAAAAGCCTGCTTGATTTTCTGGAATGGTCAAAATGACATTTGGACCAGTTTTGAAATTAACAGAAACTGTCAAGTGAAGAAATTGCGATTTTTGATTTCCGGTTCGATCGATATTTTAAACGCGTTAGCACAAGTTAGTATAGAAAAATGGTGAGGCTCTGATACCACTGTAAGTCTACGCTAGCGCCCCGGCAGTCTACAGACGCCAAATGCGGAACAAAAACTTTTTAACTGGCGCTATCGTATACTTTAACCCGGATCTGCCATTATTGCTAAACTAACAAACTGTAAAGAGTGTAGAAAGATTGTACCGAACGATCCGAGTCCTTCGTTCTTCAACCATGATCCCACGCTCCGTTGCGGCTGCTCCGATCTCGTCGATCTCCGATCTCCTCCGTCGAGGTGGCACCACATGATCGGTTCTTTAAACGGGCTCCCGCCTCTGACTCGAGGCAACTCGATCGTCAAGTTTGCTAAAAGAGATGACCAAGAATGATGTAGAGAATGAGTAGATGACTTTGTCTCACTTCGTCCAAATCCGTGGACGATCGGTTAATGAAGTTGCCGAAGGAATCGGGTGATGGAATGAAATGGACTGTGAAATTCCATACACCCCAAATACTGTCATATCTTTTCTACAAATGAAATCAACAACCATCAGAGAGAGAGGAGGGGGCCGGCCTCTTATAAAGAGAGGGGGGGTGACCGTAGGAGCAAAGAGGGTGACCTTAAGAAAATATCATATGTGAACACAAACTAAATATCTTGCATAAAGATCTTAAGCAAAACAAGAATGTAATGAAATCAAAGCATGAGTCACTTAGCCTTGTCACAAATTCTAGAACCTTCTAGAACCTTCTAGAAGCACGACTCACTCTCATCCAAGAAAAGATAAATCCGCCTTTAACCAAATGTTAAAAGACGGCTGATAGAAAACTGGAAACTGGCAACTTCCAAAAGTGATCCTGAAACGACTTTCAGGATAACCCCGAAACTGTATAAATATACCCGCATTTGTATTACGACCGAATACAAATGCAACTGAGACAAAGAAATTATACCTACTCAATATAATACTCGGATCCGGCTTAAACCAAAGCCGACCAGTATTATCTGCCCGAAAAATAACACGTGCGTAAACGCACGTGCATTTTCCGAACCCTGCCATAAAACCATACGGCCTCTACAATGTTTCGCCCGAACTTGGGAAACTGTCTGTGGGGGACTCTAATGACTCGTCAGTACCCTGGCAGTGGGTTTAACCACAAACCGTCAGCGGCACTAGCAATGCGTAACGGCTGCCCATGGACTGACCTCAAGGGAGGCCGAGGAGCGAACTCAAGGGAGACCGATGAGCGAACTCCTCCGAAAACCCTACTGAGCCTAACAGTGACAATGTATATACAGTCCGGTCCGTTCGTCAATGAGTATCGCATATCTGCCTAGGGGGCTAGCAACGTCAGACCCCCAATAGCAGTATAAGTCGTGTCGGAGTGAAGCCTCAATACACCCTGAGATACTACTGGAGTACCTACCAGTAAATCTCCTACCATGGCCATGGATTTGTGTAATAGCTCTCCTAGACACAGCACGACCTCGCCCCCAATACCGGGAGAGACGAATCCCCTGCCGATCCGCTCACGTGCCTCCATATGGCTCGGGAATGTACCCAAAAGCTACCTGTTTGCACGACTCCTTTGAGCCGTGGTAGGGTAGAAATCAAAGCACAGTGGGAACTCACACGAGACAAATGACGACCTCAGGTCGATGAACTAACCTGTACACATGTCACCAGGGAACTGCTATCTGACGGTAGATATAATACTAACTAGCAGATTCCCGGCGAGTCCTGTCCGGTGTACTCATAACCCAATGAGCACCTGTATACATCTTAGGTGATCCAACTGACACCAGTGGCTTGTGAGACCGGCCACCGCCCCTCGTCGGGGTCTCGACTGTACACACTAGTCTACTCCGGAGTATCGATGCCCTGTCTCGAAACTCCCACGACTAGGGACCACAATTAAGGATATGCATATAAACTACCCAACTTTCACGTATATGATCGCCATCATACTGTTGGTAGTAAAGCAAGATCCTAAGGGCTCTATCAAAGTGTAACATGCAATCACTCACCTGAACATGTACACGACTGATAAAGGCAAACCAGATAGCATACTATCATCTCGAGTAAGACTGTGCTACCGGGATAGGTCCTCCGCAATCATTGCAATCACGTACCTGCGATCCAATAATTGACTATGAGGGCACTATCTCCAACACATCCGTGTGCATATTTAACCGGTTTTAGTTATAATTGCATCCATTGAACATATTATACATGTCATTGCATCCCTAGATTACTTAATACTTATTAACCTAATTTTAACATCCATATTTGTCATACTGTATTCATGTAATGTTGAAACTATCTCTTTAACACAAACTGATAACCGTACAGCTGAGTAGTTTAATGTGCACATAGTGCTTAACATATTACATGCGCCAGTTTATTGTTCTGATAATACCCATGCTTGTTTATTTATAACCATGATTATGCTAAGTTGATTATGAGCACCCACATGATATCTTGTGCACCCTGACATGACTTGCTACACATACTACTTGATATGACATGGTACCGTACACTCTTGACATGACATGACATCTAAATACACTACTCGACTTGACCTGATGTACCATGGCTTTACCTGTTACCTGATCTTGTGTCTAATGCCAACAAACCTGACATGCAGTCCTTACGGACCGTTCCTGTTGTCTATCCAGACAAACCTGCACCTACCTGATCCCGAGTTGGCATTAGTTCTCGATTACTTAATACCTGACTTGAACAGATATAACTTGGGGGTATGGGGAATTCAATGATAAAATCCTGACTTGTAAATCGACAGTTGCTTGCTTATATTAATCAGTTTTAGAGGCTAGGCCCGCCTCGGGATGATGCTGCTGACATCGTTCGTCTTTACCCTTTTCCTTTTAGTGCCTAGAGGCATGTCTCGGTTTCAGCCCGAGAGTCTTAGACCGTGGTCCCGGGCATGCACGGGATACTATTGAGTTACATCGATAATTCATCAAATTGATTTCAAGGACTTGAGACTATTCAACCCAATAACCAGTTTAGATTACTCACTGCACACTACCTTTCACCGCCCTAATTTATATTGCTGTTACCCTGCTTTACCATTTATGATTATACTTGCATGTCTTGCTACCCTGTTTACATATTATTGCTTGATGTTATGACGCGCTGACGTCTGGGTTTTGCATGGCCCAGATTCCTTACCCTTGCTGCAGTCAGAGCAGGAGTACTTCAGTCAGCGGGCCGAGCAGTGAGGACTCTTTAGTAGTTAGTTCTGTTACTTTCAGTATTATTTTATTCCTGATGTGAGCCCGCATTATGGGACATACATTCCAGTTATTCTCGTATTGGATCTCTTGCTTCCGCATTATTTATTCTTGACTCATTTTATTTTGGCTTATGGATATGTGTTAGATAGTTTATTATTGTTCTTGATATCTCTACAGCCGTAATGTGACTATGGATGGATACTTCCTACCCACAGGTAGCATGATTGGCTATGTCACGTGCCCATCTTAGCATACTCTGGGAAGCGGGGCGTGACATGGTTCTTTCGGTATCAAAGCTATAGGTTAATCGGGTTGATTCTTTTGTAGTTGGGTATTGTACCCAATACATGAATCAGAATACTCGTGATTAGGAAACATGTCCTGCCACCTTACCGTTTTACCGTTCTTGAATCTTAACCTCCTCCTGATTATACTTTTACGATATGCAAACCTCTTTTGCATGTCGACTCGAAACCTGATTCCTTATCATCTCTAGAACTTAGGCGACTTGGGTGGAGTTATGTAATTGTAGTTATGATACCGCAACATAGTTACAATGCGGTACTCTATTAAGTAACTCGGAGTTCTAGCCTTGATCTACATTTTGAATCTGTCATCATGCTAATCCTTGGGTGTTTTGATTTCAGGAGTATGGCAGACAAGAATCTGAAGACGTACCAAAGGCGTGTTGACGAAGCCGCTATGCTTGGAGTAATACGTGGGATGTTGGAGAATCAAAAGAGACAGACCGAGCTGATCCAACAGCAGGCTAAATCTTTTCAGGAAGGTTTGCGGGCCATTCAACAGTCCGTAAACAATGTTGGGGTCTGACCAGTAGATCGTGTGGGAACCGTAGCAGATTTCAGAAGACTGGGTCCTTCTGTCTTTACTGGTTTGGAGGAACCGTTGCCAGCGGAGCAGTGGCTGGTTGACACGGAGAATCTACTCATTGCAGCACAGATCCCAGATGATAAAAGGGTGGATGTGGTACGCATCCAGTTGGTGGATTACGCCCGTGAATGGTGGCTTGTGGAGGAGACCAGCTTGCCCAAGCCGATCAAGTGGGCGGATTTTTCAAAGAGTTTCTTGGAGAAGTTCTTCCCGCGGACTGCACGGGAGGAGATGGAAGAGAAGTTCATCAGTCTAAGGCAGAACGGTGCACCTGTAGATGTGCATGCAGCCGAGTGGACGCGGCTCAATAGATTCGCTGGACCGTTGGTTGCCGATGATGCTGATAGGGCAAGGAGATTCATGCGCAGTTTAGATGTGGACATCCAGAGGCAGATTGTCTCCCTGGGTTTGACCACTTTCTCACAGGTACTTACGGCAGCCCGAGAACAGCAGAGCTTATCTGGGAAGACTGGGAGTTCACAGCAGACAACAGTTACAGTGAGGAAGCCGGCATTTGCACCGAACCGAGCTCATGGACGCAGAGGTATTCCAGTGGACCGTCGTGGTGTAACACCGATGAAGAAGCCTGCTGTCGTTGATCAGAGAAAGACCGTGATTTGTAGCCATTGCCATTTACCCGGACATTTGCAAAGGGAATGTCGCAGGATGCGGGGTCTCTGTTTGGTTTGTGGATCGGCGGATCATACTATTAACTCTTTCCCGTCGAAGCTTCGCACAAAAGATGATGTTCAGAAGCCACCGTAGAAACCGTTTCAGGGACAGAAGCAGCTGACTCAAGGACCCAATCAAGCTCGAGCTTTTACCCTGACGGCTGAGGAAGCCAAGGCTTCAGGAGAAGTTATTTCAGGTATTCTACTTGTTCATGGTTTTCCCACATTAGCGTTATTTGATTCTGGTGCATCCCATTGTTTTATGTCGTCCAACTTTATAACTACACACTCGATTGCTTGCACGACCCTGTCTAGTTTCTGGGACATACACACTGGGAATGGGAAAATCATATCTAGTAGAGAGTGTAAGGACTGTGCAGTTGTTGTTTGCGGACGGGAGCTTTTTGCAGATTTCTTGGTGATTGATACGTGCAGCTATGAAGTCGTCTTGGGAATGGATTTTCTCGGCACTTTCCATGCTCACATTGATTCTAGGGCAAAGAAAATAATTTTCCAGATTCTCGGACACCCCGAGTTTATCTTTACTGGAGGAAGCAGTTCTGTCGGGCCAGTCGAGTTTAGGGCTAGGCCGACGGCTAATATTCTTGCCTCAATGGAGGTTGCTCAAGATGAAACGCCAGCTGTTTTTCGAGATTTCATGGACGTGTTTGAAAACATATCAGGTTTACCGCCGAAGCGAGACGTGGAGTCCGCAATTGATCTTGTTCCGGGTGCAGCGCCAGTTTCTAAAGCGTATTATCCAGTGGTACCAGTGGAGTTGGAAGAAGTAAAGAAGCAGGTTATTGAATTACTTGTGAAGGGCAGGATCCGAAGCAGTAACTCGCCTTGGGGAGCTCCAGTTCTTCTAGTAAAGAAGAAGGATGGCACAAGGAGGATGTGCATCGACTATCGAGAATTAAACCGGGTGACTATTAAGAACAAGTACCCGATCCCGCATTGGCGAATTATTTGAACAGCTTAGTTGCGCGAGGGTATTCTCGAAGCTGGATTTGCGATCCGGATATCATCAGGTCCAAGTTAAACCAGAGAATATTTGCAAGACTGTGTTCCGAACTCGGTATGGACATTACGAGTATTAGTGATGCCCTTCGGAGTAACGAATGCACCGGCGATATTTATGGACTTGATGAGCCGAATCTTTTCACCATTCTTGGACCAATTTATAGTGGTATTTATTGATAATATTCTGGTCTACTCCAAGAGCTGAGAAGAGCATGCAGAATATTGGGTGATCGCACTGCAGACGTTGAGGTAAGAAAGTTTGCATGCAAAGTTGAGCAAGTATGAGTTTTGGCTTAAAGAAGTGAAGTTTTGGGACATGTCATGTCTGGAGACGGAACACCGTTGATCCCGAAAGGATTGCAACAGTTCGAGATCGACCGATTCCGAAGAATGTTGTAGAGATCAGAAGCTTTCTTGGACTTGGCGGGTATTACAGATATTCGTGAAGAACTTATGAAGGAGGCGCACAGTTCAGTATATTCCGTACATCCAGGAGGCACGAAGATGTACCGAGACTTACGACAGCATTTCTGGCAGGAAGGCATGAAACGGGAGATTGTCCGCTTTGTGGCAAAATGTTTGGCGTGTCAGCAAGTAAGGCTGAACATCAATGGGTTGCTGGTTTATTACAACCACTTCTGATTCCTCAGTGGAAGTGGGAACATATAACCATGGATTTCGTGACAGCTCTACCGCGGAGTCCAAAAGGCAACAATGTTGTATGGGTGATTGTTGATCGTTTGACCAAGGCAGCTCATTTCATTCTTTTTCGGGTTGGTCAATCAACAGAAGCTTTGGCAGAACGGTACATGCTGGAGATTGTAAGATTGCATGGAGTACAGGTGAGCATCGTGTCCGATCGTGACACTTGTTTCTTATCACATTTTTGGAGGAGCTTACAGGAAAGTTTGGGGACTCGATTGAAGTTTAGTACAGCTTATCATCCCCAGACAGATGGCCAGTCGGAGAGAACGATCCAAACTCTTGAAGACATGTTGAGAGCTTGCATGTTAGATTTCAAGGGTTCATGGGAGGATCATCTGCATTTGGTGGAGTTTTTTTACAACAACAGTTTCCATGTAACAATTCAGATGGCTCCATTCGAAGCTTTATATGGTCGCAAGTGTCGTTCACCTGTTTGTTGGGACGATGTCGGTGAACAAAGATTGTTGGGACCAGACTTGGTTGTGCAGACAGTTAAGAAAGTTAATGCTATCCGACATCATATGAAAGCAGCACAAGACAGACAGAAGAGTTGGGAAGATACGTCGAGAAGACCTCTGGAGTTTGCCGTGAGTGATTTGGTATTCTTGAAGATATCACCGACTAGAGGGGTGATTCGTTTCGGAAGTCGAAGTAAGCTCAGTCCTCGATTCGTCGGACCCTTTGAGATTTTGGAGCGTGTCGGTGAGGTAGCGTATCGATTGGTGTTACCGCAATCCTTGGCGAATGTGCATGATGTGTTTCACGTATCTCAACTCCGTAAGTATGTTCGAGATGAAACATATGTGTTGGATCATTCGGAGTTGACTGTACGAGAAGACTTGACTTTTGAGGAGCGACCGATTGCAATTGTGGATCGAAGGGAAAGGGTTCTTAAGAACAAGGTTATCCCACTTGTACTTGTTTCTTGGGGTAGTCGCTCACATGGAGAGTCAACTTGGGAACGAGAAGATGAAATCCGGCAGAAGTTTCCCCATCTTTTCTTGTAGTTGTTGGTTGTTTATCTTTTGTGTTCTTGGAATTTCGAGGACGAAATTCTTTTTGCAGTTGGGTATAATGTAACAACCGAGTTCAGTTGTACCAATTTCGGTTACATATGTGTTGTTTGCGGTGTTTATTTCATTTACCATGTTTGATTTTGAGTGGTAGTTACTTTATATTCGACCCGTTTACATGAGCTTGTTGTTTCCTAGTTATAGATTACCCTAACATTACATATTGTTGCATATAACAATTTAAGTCTCTTAAAATAATTTAAAAATACATGACATGGCCTGCTTGGTACCCCTAACCATGTGGTAGCGTCCTTGCATTGAGTTCTCATCCCGTTCAGTGAAACGGACGCGTTTGGATGGCTACGCGCACGTACGTGCGTCCGTTCTTAGGGGTATACATTTCTGTTACAAAATCCTTCATTTTAATTTTTGGAACTTGCCAATAATTTTCATATTTCAAATTCGAAATTTTGGACCCGACCCGGGCGCAATTCTGAAATATTTTTGCATCCCGCCAAATCCTATTTATTCTAAATCTTTTTAAATCAGCCCAGAATATTTTTACAGCCTATCATAATTTCCTAAGCAAACGATATTATATTTCTTTAAACCCAGTAAATCTTTTATAATTTTTTTCCTAACAGTTTCCCCTAACCAATCAAAACCCTCGTTTCCTTTTCCCCTGGGCCCCACGTCTCCCTCTCTTTCTTTCTCCTTCTCTTTCTCTCCCCCCCGAACGCAGTCTCTCTCTCTCTTCTTTCTCTCTCCTCTCGCATCTTTCTCTCACCTCTCGCGATTACTATTCACTCCTCGGATCGCGTCACCGCCTCCCCGCTATACTCACCTCCCTCTTTATATTTCTTCGTCTTCTTCTTCTGTTCGTGGAAAACCCGGTGCAACGAAACCCTAACCCTAGCTGCCTCCTCTACCTACTCGACCCGACCTCGTCACCACCTCCATCTCATCTTCTTCTCATCCTCCTCCTCTTCATCTTCCTTTTCTTTCCTTCTTCCCGAGCCTCACTCCCCTGCACGCACACCCGGGGAAAACCAAACAGCCCAACAACGCCTCCCATCGCCGCCGACCATCCCCATCGCCATCGCCATTTCTTCGTTCTCCTCTGCTCTCCCTCCAGCACCCAAAACCCTGCACACAAAACCCCCAACGACTTTTAACCCGAGCACCCGAGGCCTTCCCTATAACCTTGAACGCGAGCTACATTGCCGTCGTTCTTGCCGGAGATCCTAGCCGACGACTTCCAACCTTGCAACCACATCCTAGCCTTCTTCCAAACCCCAGTAAGCAACCCCTTCTCTCTCAGTCTCTATCTTCTTCTTCTTTGTTCTTTATCTTTGTAATTTTTTCTTTTCTGTTTTTTTTTAAATGAAGAGAAGTACCTCTGTAGATCGCCGGAGTTCCGTCGACGCCGTCGACACCTCACCACTCCCTTCTAAACCACACGAGGACCTCTGACCCGTGTGATTCCATTGTTCGTGGTTCGGACTCATTCTGTGTACCGTGCGCGCGCCGCGACTTTTCCCGCCGACGCGTAACGTTCCGTTTACCGTTTCTTGAATCCGTCGAGGCAAGTGAAACTTGCTACATGCTATTCATACTATTCCTATATTTATTTATCTAATTTCATATTAAATCTATAGATAGAATCTAAAGTCTTGAATTCCAAGTTAACAGTGCGACGTCCCGTTTACATATTTTAGATTCAAAACTTGAAACCTAACTGTTGCATTTAGTTGACTATACCTAGTTACCACAGTTACAATTTAATCACATAATAACTACCGTACATAGTCTATGATACCCTTTTCTCTAGTTTTACTCTATCGGACATCCGTGTGCATCTTTAACCGGTTTTAGTTATAATTGCATCCATTGAACATATTGTCCCGCCCCGCTTCCCAGAGTACGCTAAAATGAGCACGTGACATAGCCAACCATGCTACCTGTGGGTAAGAAGTATCCATCCACAGTCACATTACGGCTGTAGAGATATCAAGAACAAAATAAAACTATCTAAACATGTCCATAATCCAAGATAACATGAGTCAAGAATAATAAAATGCGGAAGCGAAAGATCCAATACAAAATAACTGGAATGTATGTCCCATAATGCGGGCTCACATCAGGAATAGAATGCAGGAAAGAAAAGCTAACTACTGCTGACACTCACAGCTCAGCCTGTCGGCTGAAGTACTCCTGCTCGGACTGCGACAGCGGTACAGAATCTGGGCCATGCAAAACCCAGACGTCAGCACGTCAAGTCATCAAGTAATAACATAATAAACAGGGTAACAGGCAATGCGAATATAAACATGAATAAAGCAAGGGTAACAATAATATAAATCAGAGCAGTACAGGGTAGTGTGCAGTGGGTAAACTAAACTGTTCTATCAGGTTTTCTGTTCTAAAGTCTTTGAAACCAAATTGATGAATCATCAATGTAACTCAATAGTATCCCGTACATACCCGGGACCACGGCCCCAGATTCTCGGGCTGAAACCGAGACATGCCGCTAGGCACTAAACAAGAATGTGTACAGATGAATGATGTCAGCAGCATCATTCCAAGGCTGGCCTAGCCTCTAAAACTGATCAGAACAGGTAGCGAACTGTTGAGTTACAAGTCAGGTTTCACCTTTGATTTCCCCATACCCCCAAGTTATATGTGTATGTCAAGTCAGGTATCCCGTAATCAAGAAACTAATGCCAACACAGGATCAGGTAAACAGGTTTGTCTGGATATATAACAGGAACGGTCCATGAGGACTACATGTCAGGTTTGTTGGCATTAGACACAAGATCAGGTAACGGGTCAGGTCATGGTACATCAGGTCAGGTCAAGCAGTGTATGGTACCATGTCGGGTCAAACAATATGTATGTAGCAAGTCAGGTCAAGATGTAAACGATATCATGGGGTTGCTCATACTCAGTTAAATAATCAAGCATGGTCATCAACAACATAGATTTAAGCAACGAATTAAACAATAGAGAAGCATCGATTAATTAGCCGCACGGTTATCAATTGTGTGTCCGAGGTGTTATCAACATTACAAGAATACAATATGACAGTTAGGGCCGTTAAATCATGTTAACCAGTTTAAGAATTTTATGGATGCAATGATATATATATATATATATAGGTTCCAGGGATGAAAGCACAGTTTATGCAGGTTAAATGTACACGAGTGTCCGAGTGAAGTAAAACGATAGAGAAAGTGCCATAGGCTACGTCATTAGTGAAAGTGTAATTAAAACATGTAAATGTAGTTATTAGGTTCAATACCGTAATTGCAAAAGGTAGGTTCCAAGTTTGAAAGATAAAAATGATATATAACAATATTGAACACGAAAATGGGAAATGATCGTACTAAAGTTAAAACTACAGGTTTTAGGGTGTCATCAAGTATATGTAAATATTGTTTATCATGTAGCAAGGGGTACTTGCCTCGACGGGTCGCGAACCGGGAATACGGAACGTTAAACGTCGGCGGGGAAATCTCGCGACGGGCGCACGGTTCACGGAATGAACCCAAACGACGAACAGTGGAACCACACAGATCAGAGTACCTCGCTGGATCGTTGGGACACGTCGCCGGCACGGCCGGATTCCGGCGAACCCAAAAACAGTGAATCTACAATTTTCAAGAATTCATGAAACGAAAAAAGAAGAATCAAGAAGATGGAAGAGAATGAGGATAGAGACGAGGGTGCTCACGAGGATCTGTGGAGGGGTGGTGATGGTTGACCACGTCGACGGAGCTCCGGCGGCCAGCTTATCATGACGGCGACCGAAACTGCAGATCAAGAACCATGAGCAGGGAGAAAGAAGAAGAAAGGAGAAGAGGAGAGGGAGCATCACTCACGGAGGGGTGTGCGCGATGGCCAGGGCACGGAGACGGGTCGTCGGCAGCGATTTCCGACGGCGCGGCCGTATGCAGGGGGCGCAGTTCCCTCATGCAGGTGCTCGGTCGTCGAAGCTTTGGGTGCAGGGTTTTGGATGCTGGATGAAGAGCAGAGGAGAAGAAGGGAATGGCGATGGCGATGGGGATGGTCGGCGGCGATGGGAGACGGTGTTGGCGATGGGTTCTGGGTGCAGCCGGTGTGCAGGATACTCGGGGAGGATAGGAAAAGAGGAAGGATGTGCAATGGAGCGGACGAGGGCGAGGAGGCGATGCGGTCGGTGATGATGGCGTCGGCGTTGGGGCTGCGTCGGTGAAGGGCAAGGCGGCTAGGGCTCGCGACGTTGGGTGCTACGGTGAAAAGAAAAAGAAGAGGAGGAAGATAGAAATATATAGGGGGGAGAGAGAAAGAGACGGGGAGAGAGAGAGAGAGAGATAGAGATGGGGGGAGAGAGAGTGGGGAGAGATAGAGAGGAGAGAGAATTGGGGAGGAGAGAGAAAGATAGAGAGAGAGAGAGATAATGTGGAGCCCATGGGGGTTACGAGAAATGTGATTGGCCGGGAGAAAGAATTTGGTGTTAGGAAAAATTAAATAAAAGATTTAGAAATATTAAAAATATTATGAGGTTAAAATATATATATTCGACGGTTTAAAAAAATATATTCGAAATTGGGATTTGGCGCAAAGTAAAATATTTCCAAATTGCGGCCGGGTCGGGTCCAAAAATTCGAAATTGAAATAAGAAAATTTTAGGCGGGATCCAAAATTTAAAATGAAGTATTTTACAATCAAAAAGCATACCCCCAAAACGGACACACGTACGTGCACGTAGCCGTCCAAACTTGCCCGTTTCACTGAACGGGACGAGAACACGATGCACGGACGCTACAACAGGGCTAGGGGTGTCAAGCATGCCATGACGAATATTTTTAATTTTATTTTAGATGCCTTAAATTGTTATATGCAGAAATGAATTGACGGGGTAAAATTACAATAAGTAATAATCAAGCAAGATAAATGAAATAAAGGCCACACTCCAATCATAAGGTAACAGAAATTAGTAGAATTGGGCTCGGTTTTTACATTATACCCAACTACAAAAGAATTTCGTCCTCGAAATTCCAAGAATACAAGATAGACAACAAAAACTACAAGAAAAGATGAGGAAACTTCTGTCGGATTTCATCTTCTCGTTCCCAAGTGGACTCTCCATGCGAGCGATTACCCCAAGAAACAAGCACAAGAGGGATCACCTTGTTCTTAAGAACCTTTTCCCTTCGATCCACAATTTCAATCGGTCGCTCCTCAAAAGTCAAGTCTTCTCGTACAGTTAGCTCCGAATGATCCAATACGTGCGTTTCATCTCGAACATACCTACGGAGTTGAGATACGTGAAACATATCGTGCACATTCGCCAAGGACTACGGTAGCGCCAAACGATACGCTACCTTACCAACACGCTCCAAGGTCTCAAAGGGTCCAACGAATCGAGGACTGAGCTTTCCTCGACTTCCAAAGCGAATCACCCCTCTAGTTGGTGATATCTTCAAGAATACCAAATCACCCACGGCGAACTCTAGAGGTCTTCTCGACGTATCCGCCCAACTCTTCTGTCGGTCTTGTGCTGCTTTCATATGATTTCTGATAGTGTTAACTTTCTCTATTGTCTGCACCACCAAATCTGGTCCCAACAATCTTCGTTCACCGACATCGTCCCAACAAAGAGGTGAACGGCATTTACGACCATACAAGCTTCAAACGGAGCCATCTGGATAGTTTCCTGAAAACTGTTGTTGTAAGAAAACTCCACCAAATGTAGATGATCCTCCTAAGACCCCTTGAAGTCCAACATGCATACTCTCAACATATCTTCAAGAGTTTGGATTGTTCTCTCCGACTGGCCATCAGTTTGAGGATGAAAAGCTGTGCTAAACTTTAATCGAGTCCCCAAACTTTCCTGTAGACTCCGCCAAAAGTGTGATAAGAACCGAGTGTCCCGATCGGACATGATGCTCACCGGTAGTCCATGCAATCTTATAATCTCTTGCATGTACCGCTCCGCCAAAGTCTCTGTTGATTGACCAACCCGAAAAGGAATAAAGTGAGCTGCCTTGGTCAATCGATCAACAATCACCCATACAGCATTGTTGCCCTTTGGACTTCGCGGTAAAGCCGTCACGAAATCCATGGTTATATGTTCCCACTTCCACTGAGGAATCGGAAGTGGTTGCAATAAACCAGCAACCCTTTGATGTTCGGCCTTAACTTGCTGACACACCAAGTACTTTGCCACAAAGCGAGCAATCTCCCGTTTCATGCCTTCCCACCAGAAATGCTGTCGAATATCTTGGTACATCTTTGTGCCTCCAGGATGTACAGAATAAGTTGAACTATGTGCTTCTTTCATAAGCTCTTCACGAATATCTCCCTTTGGCACACACAACCGGCTACCATACCTCAACGAACCATCTTCGTGGATCAATAAATCTGTTCGTAGTCCGGCTTCAACCTGTTCTCGAAATTTTTTCAGTCTAGGATCCTGCGATTGTGCTGCTTTAATATTCTCGATCAACGATGAATGTACTTGCAGCTGCATCAACTGTCCCGTAGAATGCGGTAGCACAACCTCCAAGTCAAATCTTCGAAAATCTTCAACGATCTCCTTCTACGTAGTTAACACCTGAATTGCTGGTAACCGACTAAGCGCATCCGGCACGACATTAACCTTCCCCAGATGGTACTTAAGATCAAGATCGTAGTCAGCCATCAGCTCCAACCATCTACGCTGCCTCATATTAAGCTCCTTCTGCGTGAACACATACTTCAAGCTCTTATGATCAGTGAAAACTTCGACCCTTTCGCCTAAAAGGTAGTGTCTCCAAATCTTCAAAGCGAAAATCACAGCCGCAACCTCCAAGTCATGAATTGGGTAATTCTTCTCATGGGTCTTCAACTGTCTCGATGCGTACGCTACAACCTTCCCATGCTGCATCAAAACACATCCCAATCCTTTCCCAGATGCGTCGCTGTGAATCACCAATCCTCCAGAATTGTCTGGCACGGTCAGAATAGGGGCGGTTATCAACTTCTTCTTCAACGTCTCAAAAGCTAACGCACGCTTATCCGTCCATACAAAAGGTACCTCCTTGCACGTAAGCTTGGTTAACGGCTCCACCAGACAAGCAAAGGGCTCCACAAATCTTCTGTAATACTCGGCGAGTCCAAGAAAACTTCTTATCTCCGCAACATTCTTTGGAATCGGCCAATCTCGTACTGCTGCAATCTTTTCTGGATCGACGGCAATTCCATCGCCAGACACAACATGCCCCAAAAACTTTACTTCCTCCAGCCAAAACTCGCACTTACTCATCTTCGCATACAACTTCTCTTGTCTCAACGTTTTCAGTGCGATCTTCAAATGCTCAGCATGCTCTTCAAAACTCTTCGAGTAAACCAGAATATCGTCAATGAATACCACAATAAACTGGTCCAAGAATGGTGAAAAGATTCGGTTCATCAAGTCCATGAATACTGCCGGCGCATTCGTTACTTCGAAGGGCATCACTAAGTATTCGTAATGTCCATACCGAGTTCGGAACGCCGTCTTGCAAATATCTTCTACTTTCACTCGGACCTGATGATATCCGGATCGCAAATCCAGCTTCGGGAATATCCTCGCGCCACTAAGCTGCTCAAAAAGTTCGCCAATGCGAGGGATCGGGTACTTGTTCTTAATAGTCACCCGGTTTAATTCTCGATAGTCGATGCACATCCTTCTTGTGCCATCCTTCTTCTTCACTAGAAGAACTGGAGCTCCCCAAGGCGAGTTACTGCTTCGAATCCAACCCTTCTCAAGCAATTCAGCAACCTGTTTCTTGACTTCTTCCAACTCTACTGGTGCCATTGGATAATACGCTTTGGATACTGGCGCTGCACCAGGAATAAGATCAATTGCAAACTCCACGTCTTGCTTCGGCGGTAAACCCGATATATCTTCAAACACGTCCATAAAATCGCGAACAACAGCCGGCTCTTTACTTTTATCAACTTCTATTGCTGCAAGAATATTGTTTGTCGGCCTAGCCCTAAACTCGACTGGCCCGACAGAACTGCTTCCTCCAGTGAAGCTAAACTCGGGATGTCCGGGAATCTGGAAAATTACTTTCCTTGCCCTACAATCAATGTGAGCGTGGAAAGTGCCAAGAAAATCCATTCCCAAGACAACTTCTCTTTCATTTCTTCCCGTGCGGTCCGAGGAAAGAACTTCTCTAGGAAACTCTTTGAAAAATCCGCCCACTTGATCGGCTTGGGCAAACGGTTCTCCTCCACAAGCCACCATTCTCGGGCGTAGTCCACTAACTGAATGCGTACCACATCAACTCTTTTCTCATCTGGAATCTGTGCTGCAATAAGCAAGTTCTCTGTGTCAACTAGCCACTGCTCCGCTGGCAACGGCTCCTCCAAACCAGTAAATGTAGACGGACCCAAACGCCTGAAATCTGCTACGGTTCCTACTCGGTCAACTGGTTTAGCTCCAACATCATTCACAGACTGTTGAACGATCTGCAAACCTTCCTGAAACGATTCCGCTTGCTGCTGGATCAGCTCGGTCTGTCTCTTTTGATTCTCCAGCATTCCCCTTATCACTCCAAGCATGGCGGCTTCGTCCACACGCCTTTGGTACGTCTTCAACTTCTTACCTGCCATATTCCTGAAATCAAAACACCCAAAATTAGCATGATGATAGATTCAAAATATAGATCAAGGCTAGAACTCCAAGTTACTTAAATAGAGTGCCGCATTGTAACTATGCCGCGGTATCATAGCCACAATTACATAACTCTACCAAAGTCGCCTAAGTCCCAGAGATAACAAGGAATCAGGTTTCGAGTCGATATGCAAAGGAAGTTTACGCATCGTAAAAGATATAATTAGGAAGAATGTGATTCAAGAATGGTAAAACGGCAAGGTGGCAGGACATGTTTCCTAAATGCGGGTATTCTGATTCGTGTATTGGGTATAATACCCAACTACAAAAGAATCAACCCGACTAACCTATGGCTCTGATACCAAAAGAACCATGTCACGCCCCGCTTCCCAGAGTACGCTAAAATGGGCACGTGACATAGCCAACCATGCTACCTGTGGGTAGGAAGTATCCATCTATAGTCACATTACGGCTGTAGAGATATCAAGAACAAAATAAAACTATCTAAACATGTCCATAATCCAAGATAACATGAGTCAAGAATAATAAAATGCGGAAGCGAAAGATCCAATACAAAATAACTGGAATGTATGTCCCATAATGCGGGCTCACATCAGGAATAGAATGCGGGAAAGAAAAGCTAACTACTGCTGACACTCACAGCTCAGCCTGTTGGCTGAAGTACTCCTGCTCGGACTGCGACAGCGGTATAGAATCTGGACCATGCAAAACCCAGACGTCAGCGCGTCAAGTCATCAAGTAATAATATAATAAACAGGGTAACAGGCAATGCGAATATAAACATGAATAAAGCAAGGGTAACAATAATATAAATCAGAGCAGTACAGGGTAGTGTGCGGTGGGTAAACTTGTTAGTTATGTATATGCCCTAGAGGCCATTGTTGTACATATGATGTATATTATAATGGATGCTTGGTTATATATAGAGATGACTTTCTTGCTCGTCATGATAGTATGCTATTTGGTTTCACTTTATCTTAACATGTTGACTTGTATTGGTTTACTGTTTTACTCTCACATGTTGATAAAGCCCTTAGGGTTTGTACTAGACTACTGGGACTATGATGAGATCATACTAGTGGGGCCGCGGTAGTCGATGAGTACATCCTATAACTGTTCCTAGTCGAGGGTATATCGAGACAGGGCATCGATACACCAGAGTAGACTAGCATATACGCATCTTGACCCATATGATGGGCGATGGATGATCCCATATCCATCGGTGTTAGACATCAGAGATGGTGTACGGGTGCTCAGTGGAGACTGGGTACACTGGACGGACTCGTCGAGAACTCCCAGATGGTGATATACCACACGTCAGATGGCAGTTCTCCGGTGACACAGGTACAGGGTAGTCTGAAGACCCGAGATCGTCATAGAGTCTTGTGTGATTCCTACTGTGCTTTGATTTCCACCTTACCACGTCCAAGAGGGCGTGCAAAACGGTGGCTTTTGGGTACAGTCCCGAATCACATGGAGGCAATGAGCGATAGGAGGGGATTCGTCTCTCCCGGTATAGGGAGTTGATGTTGTGCTGTGTTCGATTGGCCATAACTGGAAGTCCCTGGCCAGGGCTGATATAGAGATTTACTGGTAAGTGTTACTAGTAGTTTCTCGACCCGTTATGAGCCATACATCGACACGACTTATCGGTTACTGGGGTCTGACGTATACCACCCCTAGACTTGATATGCGACATATCAGACGAACAGACCGGACTGTACGGGAGTGTTACTGGTTGGATTCACAGGAGAACGCACAGGCTAGCTTGTTGATCTTCTGATCGCTCAATACCTGGGTGGCTGTTACGTTTAGCTGACCGCTTGCAGCTTGTGGGTGTTTGATATGATCATCACCTGCTACCGGCGTATTGACGATTCTTTAGAATCCTACACAGAGGTTTCTTGGCTCAGGCGAAACGGAGTAGTAGCGCATATGTGATATGCGCAGGAACGAGAATAATGCGATATGGGATACCGTATTATATTCTCGCGATATATGGATATGAACCGGGTCATCGGATCAAGTGTTGATTCGATGAATCGGTACATGATATATTAGTCGGTAATATTCGATATAGCCGGATCGTCGAATCAAATGTTGATTCGATGATTTAATGTATAATAATATATATGATATATTGTATTACATTATCTAATATTGGCTCGCTTTATTATTTCATTTTCTCAGTGGATGATACATTGATATATATGCGATATATGTTAATTGTATTATTTTCTTTTGTTGCAAATATATAATATATATGTGATATATATTATTGTGACATGATATGATTAATTGTTAAACATGTTTAAGGATGATTAATTGAGGTTAAGGTTTGATTAGGGTTGGATGCTTCAAGTTCCTTCTAGAAGCTTTCTTCTTTTGTCATTCTTAAGATATTTAGAATGACACATTCTTTTAACCTAACCAAACCCTAACCCTAGTTGTTTCTCTACTCATTCTTATCCATTCATCCTTGACCATGGTTTACATATCAATCATATACTTTATTTTCTATTCATCACAAAAGGATTAATTCATATTATCATTTTTTCCATTATCTTCTTCTTCTTCTCTCTTGAAGAAGCTCTCTTGAAAATCCTAAAGTGATGATAAAATATGAGAAAATGATATTAAAAGAAAGCAAAATTACTACTCTCTCATTCTCATCTCATCTAGCCCATGGGATTAGTGTGTTCACTTCTTTAAGAGTGAGATAGCTTGAGTTCTTTGAAACCTCGACGTAGATCATCGGAGATTTGGAATACGACAAGCTAGAATGTATCGTTCGAGTCGTGGAGCCTCTCATGAGTCCGGGAGATCGTGGATCGTGGCAAAGGGACTTCTACTCGGAGCTTGTGAAGTGAAGGAGCGGACTACAAAGGTTGTAATCCCTCACACTTAGATAAAAGTTATCATCTTGCATGTTTAAACCTAATAATCTAGCAAAGATCCCGGCTTTGGGTTGTTCGGCACGTCTAAATTTTTATCCGGGCATGTTTGATGCCTTTTGAACCTTCACAAGAGTGCCTAGGAACCCTACAAAACTAAACTGTTCTATCAGGTTTTCTGTTCTAAAGTCTTTGAAACCAAATTGATGAATCATCGATGTAACTCAATAGTATCCCGTACATACCCGGGACCACGGCCCCAGATTCTCGGGCTGAAACCGAGACATGCCGCTAGGCACTAAACAAGAATGTGTACAGATGAATGATGTCAGCAGCATCATTCCAAGGCTGGCCTAGCCTCTAAAACTGATCAGAACAGGTAGCGAACTGTTGAGTTACAAGTCAGGTTTCACCTTTGATTTCCCCATACCCCCAAGTTATATGTGTATGTCAAGTCAGGTATCCCGTAATCAAGAAACTAATGCCAACACAGGATCAGGTAAACAGGTTTGTCTGGATAGATAACAGGAACGGTCCATGAGGACTACATGTCAGGTTTGTTGGCATTAGACACAAGATCAGGTAACGGGTCAGGTCATGGTACATCAGGTCAGGTCAAGCAGTGTATGGTACCATGTCGGGTCAAACAATATGTATGTAGCAAGTCAGGTCAAGATGTAAACGATATCATGGGGTTGCTCATACTCAGTTAAATAATCAAGCATGGTCATCAACAACATAGATTTAAGCAACGAATTAAACAATAGAGAAGCATCGATTAATTAGCCGCACGGTTATCAATTGTGTGTCCGAGGTGTTATCAACATTACAAGAATACAATATGACAGTTAGGGCCGTTAAATCATGTTAACCAGTTTAAGAATTTTATGGATGCAATGATATATATATATATATAGGTTCCAGGGATGAAAGCACAGTTTATGCAGGTTAAATGTACACGAGTGTCCGAGTGAAGTAAAACGATAGAGAAAGTGCCATAGGCTACGTCATTAGTGAAAGTGTAATTAAAACATGTAAATGTAGTTATTAGGTTCAATACCGTAATTGCAAAAGGTAGGTTCCAAGTTTGAAAGATAAAAATGATATATAACAATATTGAACACGAAAATGGGAAATGATCGTACTAAAGTTAAAACTACAGGTTTTAGGGTGTCATCAAGTATATGTAAATATTGTTTATCATGTAGCAAGGGGTACTTGCCTCGACGGGTCGCGAACCGGGAATACGGAACGTTAAACGTCGGCGGGGAAATCTCGCGACGGGCGCACGGTTCACGGAATGAACCCAAACGACGAACAGTGGAACCACACAGATCAGAGTACCTCGCTGGATCGTTGGGACACGTCGCCGGCACGGCCGGATTCCGGCGAACCCAAAAACAGTGAATCTACAATTTTCAAGAATTCATGAAACGACAAAAGAAGAATCAAGAAGATGGAAGAGAATGAGGATAGAGACGAGGGTGCTCACGAGGATCTGTGGAGGGGTGGTGATGGTCGACCACGTCGACGAAGCTCCGGCGGCCAGCCTATCATGACGGCGACCGAAACTGCAGATCAAGAACCATGAGCAGGGAGAAAGAAGAAGAAAGGAGAAGAGGAGAGGGAGCATCACCCACGGAGGGGTGTGCGCGATGGCCAGGGCACGGAGACGGGTCGTCGGCAGCGATTTCCGGCGGCGCGGCCGTATGCAAGGGGCACAGTTCCCTCATGCAGGTGCTCGGTCGTCGAAGCTTTGGGTGCAGGGATTTGGATGCTGGATGAAGAGCAGAGGAGAAGAAGGGAATGGCGATGGCGATGGGGATGGTCGGCGGCGATGGGAGACGGTGTTGGCAATGGGTTCTGGGTGCAGCCGGTGTGCAGGGTACTCGAGGAGGATGGGAAAAGAGGAAGGAGGTGCAATGGAGCGGACGAGGGCGAGGAGGTGATGCGGTCGGTGATGATGGCGTCGGCGTTGGGGCTGCGGCGGCGAAGGGCGAGGCGGCTAGGGCTCGCGACGTTGGGTGCTACGGTGAAAAGAAAAAGAACAGGAGGAAGATAGAAATATATAGGGGGGAGAGAGAGAGAGAGACGGGGGGAGACGGGGAGAGAGAGAGGAGAGAGATAGAGAGAGGAGAGAGATCGAGAGGAGAGAGAAAGATAGAGAGAGAGAGCCCACGGGGGTTACGAGAAATGTGATTGGCTGGGAGAAAGAATTTAGGGTTAGGAAAAATTAAATAAAAGATTTAGAAATATTAAAAATATTATGAGGTTAAAATATATATATTCGACGGTTTAAAAAAATATATTAGAAATTGGGATTTGGCGCAAAGTAAAATATTTCCAAATTGCGTCCGGGTCGGGTCCAAAAATTCGAAATTGAAATAAGAAAATTTTAGGCGGGATCCAAAATTTAAAATGAAGTATTTTACAATCAAAAAGCATACCCCCAAAACGGACACACGTACGTGCACGTAGACGTCCAAACTTGCCCGTTTCACTGACCGGGACGAGAACACGATGCACGGACGCTACAACAGGGCTAGGGGTGTCAAGCATGCCATGACGAATATTTTTAATTTTATTTTATATGCCTTAAATTGTTATATGCAGAAATGAATTGACGGGGTAAAATTACAATAAGTAATAATCAAGCAAGATAAATGAAATAAAGGCCACACTCCAATCATAAGGTAACAGAAATTAGTAGCATTGGGCTCGGTTGTTACACATATTATACATGTCATTGCATCCCTAGATTACTTAATACTTATTAACCTGATTTTAACATCCATATTTGTCATACTGTATTCATGTAATGTTGAAACTATCTCTTTAACACAAACTGATAACCGTACAGCTAAGTAGTTTAATCTGCACATAGTGCTTAATATATTACATGTGCCAGTTTATTATTCTGATAATACCCATGCTTGTTTATTTATAACCATGATTATGCTAAGTTGATTATGAGCACCCACATGATATCTTGTACACCCTGACATGACTTGCTACACATACTACTTGATATGACATGGTACCGTACACTCTTGACATGACATGACATCTAAATACACTACTCGACTTGACCTGATATACCATGGCTTTACCTGTTACCCGATCTTGTGTCTAATGCCAACAAACCTGACATGCAGTCCTTACGGACCGTTCCTGTTGTCTATCCAGACAAACCTGCACCTACCTGATCCTGAGTTGGCATTAGTTCTCGATTACTTAATACCTGACTTGAAAATATATAACTTGGGGGTATGGGGAAATCAATGATGAAATCCTGACTTGTAACTCGACAGTTGCTTGCTTATACTGATCAATTTTAGAGGCTAGGCCCGCCTCGGGATGATGATGCTGACATCGTTCCTCTTTACCCTTTTCCTTTTAGTGCCTAGCGGCACGTCTCGGTTTCAGCCCGAGAGTCTTAGACCGTGGTCCCAGGCATGCACGGGATACTATTGAGTCACATCGATGATTCATCAAATTGATTTCAAGGACTTGAGACTATTCAACCCAATAACCAGTTTAGATTACTCACTGCACACTACCTTTCACCGCCCTGATTTATATTGCTGTTACCCTGCTTTACCATTTATGATTATACTTGCATGTCTTGCTACCCTGTTTACATATTATTGCTTGATGTTATGACGCGCTGACGTCTGGGTTTTGCATGGCCCAGATTCTTTACCCTTGCTGCAGTCAGAGCAGGAGTACTTCAGTCAGCGGGCCGAGCAGTGAGGACTTCTTAGTAGTTAGTTCTGTTACTTTCAGTATTATTTTATTCCTGATCTGAGCCCGCATTATGGGACATACATTCCAGTATTCTCGTATTGGATCTCTTGCTTCCACATTATTTATTCTTGACTCATTTTATTTTGGCTTATGGACATGTGTTAGATTGTTTATTATTGTTCTTGATATCTCTACAGCCGTAATGTGACTGTGGATGGATACTTCCTACCCACATGTAGCATGGTTGGCTATGTCACGTGCCCATCTTAGCATACTCTGGGAAGCGGGGCGTGACATGGTTCTTTTGGTATCAAAGCCATAGGTTAATCGGGTTGATTCTTTTGTAGTTGGGTATTGTACCCAATACATGAATCAGAATACTCGTGATTAGGAAACATGTCCTGCCACCTTGCCGTTTTACCGTTCTTGAATCTTAACCTCCTCCTGATTATACTTTTACGATATGCAAACCTCTTTTGCATGTCGACTCGAAACCTGATTCCTTGTTATCTCTAGAACTTAGGCGACTTGGGTGGAGTTATGTAATTGTAGTTATGATACCGCGACATAGTTACAATGCGGTACTCTATTTAAGTAACTCGGAGTTCTAGCCTTGATCTACATTTTGAATCTGTCATCATGCTAATCCTTGGGTGTTTTGATTTCAGGAGTATGGCAGACAAGAATCTGAAGACGTACCAAAGGCGTGTTGACGAAGCCGCTATGCTTGGAGTAATACGTGGGATGTTGGAGAATCAAAAGAGACAGACCGAGCTGATCCAGCAGCAGGCTAAATCTTTTCAGGAAGGTTTGCGGGCCGTTCAGCAGTCCGTAAACAATGTTGGGGTCAGACCAGTAGATCGTGTGGGAACCGTAGCAGATTTCAGAAGACTGGGTCCGTCTGTCTTTACTGGTTTGGAGGAACCATTGCCAGCGGAGCAGTGGCTGGTTGACTTGGAGAATCTACTCATTGCGGCAAAGATCCCAGATGATAAAAGGGTGGATGTAGTACGCATCCAGTTGGTGGATTACGCCTGTGAATGGTGGCTTGTGGAGGAGACCCGCTTGCCCAAGCCGATCAAGTGGGCGGATTTTTCAAAGAGTTTCTTGGAGAAGTTCTTCCCGCGGACTGCACGGGAGGAGATGGAAGAGAAGTTCATCAGTCTAAGGCAGAACGGTGCACCTGTAGATGTGCATGCAGCCGAGTGGACGCGGCTCAATAGATTCGCTGGACCGTTGGTTGCCGATGATGCTGATAGGGCAAGGAGATTCATGCGCAGTTTGGATGTGGACATCCAGAGGCAGATTGTCTCCCTGGGTTTTTCTGTTCCCCTCCGAAAGGCGGCGCACACGACTGCGATGTCCTGACGCTGAGATTCGGGGCAGATGCTATTTGGTTTTATCCGTCTACCTCTCCGAAGATGCCAAGTTGATTTATGGCACCGTGTATCGGAGGTTTAGACGGATGCGGCCGATGTAGCAGACTTTGTCAGATTCCCCCTCGCTTGAGGGGTTTTTGATTGTGGGGACGCTCTTCCCTGCAGGCGCAAGCCCCTGCAGTTAATTACGCTACCGCATCGCGGTAACAACTTTCTCCTTCTACAGAATTTCACTTCGTGTCGTGTGTGTTTGTTTTGTTTGTAGTTGCCCGTGGATTGTATACGGAGACTGAGTAATGCCGTCGCCCGTAGGACGTGGATTAGTCCAAATCCGTATTTACTTAGATTTGGGTTTGGTGTTTTTAGTTTAAGGATGCATTAGTCGCGTTGCGGCTAAGATCAACTTAAACGTTCGTTAAGGATACGATAGTCCTGTTTGAGACTAAGATCAACTTAACGTGATCGTTTAGATCCGACAAAAGAGCGTTTGGGCTCTATTGTTCCAGTTTGGGAGATTCATAGTCCAATTTGGGACTAAAGTCTGTTTGGAGGATACGTTAGCCATTTTTTAGGCTAAGATCGACTCAAACGTTTGTTAAGGATACGTTACTCCAGTTTGAGACTAAGATCAACTTAACGGGACCGTTTAGATCCGACAAAAGAGCATTTGGGCTCTATTGTGCCAGTTTAGGGACGTGGTGGTCTATATTCTAGTTTAGGGACGTGGTAGTCCGATATTAGTTTAGGGACGTCTCGGTCCGATATTAGTTTAGGGACGTCTCGGTCCGATATTAGTTTAGGGACGTCTCGGTCCACGAGTTTAAGGACCCCGCAGTCCATATGGGTGTGTGGTCATTGGGACCCGTCACCTCTTTGACGTCGATGAGGAATTGCAACGATGGATATCAAAGGAGTTCGGAGATGTACCCTTGAACCGGATGTGAATTGGTTTAGGAGAGCCGTTTTGCTCAGTTAATTTAGTTTAAGGACTTATGGCCACGATTGGGCTAAGTCCAGTTAAAAATGTCCAATATTTTATTTGCATTTGTTTTTATTTTTATTTGGGCTTTGCCCAGAAAAGATGCAGGGCATCAATTTGTTTTGGGCGCTGCCCTTTATAAATGATGCAGAGCATCAATTTCATTTGGGCTCTGCCCTTGTATAAAGGATGCAAATCATCAATTTATTTGGGCTCTGCCCATTTATTGCCTTGCAATTTATTTTGGCCTGTCAGGTCATTTTGATTTGGGCCTAGCCCTTTTAGTAATGCATCGCATTTGTGCAAAGCACTGTTAATTTGAGAATCTTTTAGATTCAAGAACCGATGGTTCATAAAAGAAGTGCAAAGCACTTTTTGATTTAGATCTAAGAAAAAACAAATTTTTTCTTGTTTTTCTTATCTCAGAGAACCAAAGGTTCATAAAAGTACAAAGCACTATTAATTTAAGAACCTTTTAGGTTCAAGAACCGATGGTTCATAAAACAAGTGCAAGGCACTATTTGATTTAGATCTAAGAAAAAAACAAGTTTTTTTCTTGTTTTTCTTATCTCAGAGAACCAAAGGTTCATGAAAGTGCAAAGCACTATTAATTTAAGAACCTTTTAAGTTCAAGAACCGATAGTTCATAAAACAAATGCAAGGCACTATTTTACTTATTTATTTATTTATTGTTGAAGATCCATGATCTTATTCATAAGAGAATTTTCTCTTCTTTTAAAGGTTTTTACCTTTTTTTTTATTCTTCAAGAGTTCTCTTCTCTTTTTTTTTAGCAAGATGTTCCTCCTTTTAAAATGAGGTCTGGGGTCCTTTTTATAGTGCTAATAAATTAGTTAAATAAATCTTTTTCTGAGTGATTTGGGTAATTTTCCCCACCGTTGGATTTTTGATCCAAAGGCCCCTGTTTTACAGAAGAAAATCTTCTTGTTTTAACAAGAAAAGAAAAGATTTATTCTGTTTTGCGCAACTCCCCAAGCGCTTGACACGTGTCATGCAGCTGAATTTTTTTTTTTTTGCTTGCGCAACTGCGCGCGCTGACACGTGTCGCGCAGCGCACTGCGCAACTCCTTTTTTTTTACTTGCTTGCGCAACTGCGCGCGCTGACACGTGTCGCGCAGCTGCGCTGACACGTGTCGCGCAGCGCACTGCGCACTTGCGCGGTTGCGCACTTTTTTTTTTTTGCGCGCAACTGCGCGCGCTGACACGTGTCGCGCAGCGCACTGCGCAGCTGCGCTGACACGCAACTCCCTTTTTTTTTTTGCTTGCGCAACTGCGCGCGCTGACACGTGTCGCGCAGCGCATTGCGCAGCTGCGTGACACGTGTCGCGCAGCGCACTGCGCAGTTGCGCGGTTGCGCATTTTTTTTTTTAACTTTGCTCTGATTTAGGTAAACAGATGCCCCCCCCACCGTGGTGCTTACGTGGCCTCCTAACGTGAGCGCAGCGGTGGCAGACTCCGAACCATCGCGCCATCTTTTGGAAGCTGAAAGGGCACTTGATGCTTATAAATAGGACCTTTGGTCTCTTAGATGATTCTCATTTCTAAAATTTTACTTTCAGAACTCAGAGCCCTGCTCTTTTTATTTTCAAGAACTTTAAGAGTTAAATTCTTAAAACTTTTAGGTGAAAATTTTAATTAGGATTAAATTAAATTAAATTAATTTTCATTGATAGAGCCTCGCTCTCAATAGATCCCTGATCTAAAGGAAACCTATTTAGGGTTTCACTTAGAAGAGCTTTGCTCTACAGGTCTTAAAGGGGTCTAAAGAGAACTAAAGGAGACCCTACTAGGGTTCAATAAAGCTCTGCTCTCTGAAAGATTTTCCTTAGATTTTCTTAATTCATTAATGGAGCTTTGCTCCTCCTAAATCATATAGAAGACTCTTAAGAATTCTTCATGGATCTTGGAACTTAAAGATGGCATTTTATTCCTCAGTGCATTATATCGTTTTGCTTAATCAGTCTTCCTGATAATTCTGTTGATCCTCTTTCACAGGAACAATGAACGCCCACATGTACGCTCTTAACGAGATCATCTCTCATGAGGACATCCGCCGACTTGGCCACTCTCAAAATCAGGAGTTCACAAACGAGGAGTGTGCTGAAATAATGAGTCGCTTCGACGCATGCAATGGTCTACTGCTTCCCCGACGTTCCTCTCTTCTTAAACTTATCGTGGGAGCTATCTGGGAAGCGCTTCCCCTATTCTGTTCCGGCGTGCCGCTTAGGGCGTTGGATGCTGCTGAGGACAAGGTGCACTCTGTGTACCTATTGAACTTTATCTCGAAGAGACGGCGAGACAGTCTTATCGACCTCTTGCACAAGGTCTTTCAACAGTCTGCCATACTCGCTGCTTATCGGATGGTGGAAGACATCGGAAGGGACCCTGACGCCTGTGCTCGCGAAAGGAAGCACACTAGGATGGTCCGCGAGGCTTGGAAAGTCATAGATAGGGTCGCTTTTGAATTCCTTAATCCATGCCCTGGATCTGAGGTTATTCCATTGTAACTTTCATTTATTGTTTTTATGACTGTAAGAACTTCGGGCAATATTAATGGAATTTTTTTTATATCCCAGCTTGTTTTTATTATATATCTTTTGTCCTGAGTCTTTTTGCCCATGCATGAATGATTGTGTCTTGAACGCTTGATCAAATGTAAATCGGATGCTCTTTCTGTTGCTTTTCCTCTTTCTCAGCATGTCGTCACAATTAGCAGGTAATAGAGTAAGCTTCTTGATTTCTTCACGAGATAGCGAGGGCTTAGGCCGCAGGTTCAGATCTGCTTCCTAAGACTTTTCAACTCTATAAGCCGTGAGGGTCTCATAGAGACTTTTCTCCCTACGGATCGAGAGGATCTCGTAGGTGGGTTTTTCTCCTTAGGAATCGTGAGGATTCCTAAGTGTGGTTTTCTCTTGTAGGTCGTAAGGATCCTACAAGAGAATTTTTCCCTCTTACGAGTCGAGAGGACTTGTAAGCGGTTGTTTCCCTCCTTGTCGAAGTTCGATGTTGGAGAGTGAGACCCGTGGATGGTATGGAAGAGACCGTTTTGGGCCAACTGGCAGGGTCCCAATGCTTAGGAAACAGGCTTCTTTTATGCCCACTGCCTAAGGCTTTATCTCACGAGTCAAGCCGCCTCGACAATTTTTCACAAGTCGAGACGAATCGAACGTTTCTCGCAAGAACATCTTAACGTCGCATTTAACCTCTGCTCTTTACGACAGAAGCCCGTTAAGGTTGGTGGTACTTAGGGTTTTGGCCATCGTACCGTCGCATAAGCTGATATAGTCCTCGATAGGCAATCATGCTGTTCGAGTAGCCCTGCGACTGCTGTGTCTCTGATCCCTTCGGGGGCTGGACAAGACGTCTTCAAGCAATCCTCCTTGGCAGTTTGACCGTCGGAAGAGCAAGCGCTAGGAATTTGCCATGCCGCTTTTTACTTGAGGTTAGGCTCATTTTGGAGAGCCCCGACGAGTCATAACCACTCCGCGCTGGTGTGGGGATGATCTCCGATAGTCTTTCGGGCTTTATGTGAGTTGCCGTCAAGACCCTGAAGCTAGGAGTTTGGCCTTTGCTTCATTTGCTGGCATTGCGTCTGCTGTATCGAGACGAATGTTGCGGTGGGAACTAGGGATTTTGCCGTGGCTCCGTTTGTTTGATGACGTTGCGTCTGCTGTGTCGAGACGAACGTTGGGGTGACATCTCGTCTGCTGTATCGAGACGGACGTCGAGGTTGTCTCTAGGTTACTGGTGAACCGCCGAGGTTTGGAACTAGGGATTTTGCCGTAGCTCCATTCGTTTGATGACGTTGCGTCTGCTGTGTCGAGACGAACGTTGGGGTGACATCGCGTCTGCTGTATTGAGACGGATGTCGAGGTGGTGACCATTCTGTGCTGGTGCGAGATGATCTCCGATTGTCTTTCTGGTTTTATATGAGTTACCGTCAAGACGTCGAAACTAGGAATGTGGCCTTCGCTTCGTTTGCTTTGGTGTGTCCAAATCCTGTTGGAGGAAGAATGCTGGGGTTGACATTTCGTCTGCTGTATAGAGATGAACGTCAAGGTGGTGACCACTCTGTGTTGGTGCGAGATGATCTCCGATTGTCTTTCCGGTTTTATGTGAGTTACCGTAAAGACGTTGAAGCTAGGAATGTGGCCTTCGCTTCGTTTGCTTTCTCACGTCCGAATCCCTGCTGGAGGAAGAACGCTGGGGTGACAACTCGTCTGCTGTATCGAGACGATCATCGAGGTGGTGACCATTCCGCACTGGTGCAAGATGATCTCCGATTGTCTTTCAGGCTTTATATGACTTGCCGTTAAGACCTTGAAGCTAGGAATTTGGCCTTTGCTTCATTTGCTTTGTCACGTCCGAGTCCTGTTGGAGGAAGAACGCTGGGGTGACATCTTGTCTGCTGTATCGAGACGAACGTCGAGGTGGTGACCACTCCGCACTGGTGCAAGATGATCTCCGATTGTCTTTCAGGCTTTATATGACTTGCCGTTAAGACCTTGAAGCTAGGAATTTGGCCTTCTCTTCATTTGCTGGCATCGCGTCTACTGTATCGAGACGAATGCCGAGGTGGAGCTGGGATTTTGCCGTTACTTCGCTTGTTTGGCCATGGGGTCTTTCGTTGAAGTTGCATCTGCATCCCGCTGGACTGCAAAGTAATGTCGTTGTTGACATCCCGTCTACTGTATCGAGACGAATGTTGAGGTGGAGCTGGGATTTTGCCGTCGCTCCGCTTTGTTTCGACCGTGAGGTCTTTTGTTGGCGTTGCATCTGCATTTTGCTGGACTACGGAGGAACGCCATTGATGACATCTCGTCTGCTGTATTGAGACGAATGCTGAGGTGGAGCTGGGATTTTGCCGTCGCTCCGCTTGATGGTGTAACATCTGTGTCCTACTGAAATGAGGAGGCACACCGTTGTTGGTCTCCAGGTTGCAGATGTGGCCATTGAGATTTGGAACTAGAGACTTTGCCATGGTTCCGTTTCGTTGCAATTCTGAGGTCGGTTGTTGACGTCAAGACCCTGAAGCTCGGGATCTTCGTTTGCTTCATTTGTTGACATCGTGTCTGTAATATTGCGACAAATGTCGAGATGGTCTCTAGGTTGTCTATGAACCGTCGAGATTTGGCTTCGCTTTCTGATGGAGCCTGTTGGGAAGGTATGGTTCCCTCCTTATCTGTGCCCCTGGATTGTATACAGGGATCGATGTGATCTTACCTGTAGGGAAAAAAGTTTCATTCTTTCATTTTTATTTTTATTTTTTCTTTCCGCGATGCTCTATCATTTCAGCTTTTTATATCGCGAAAATCGTGATTGCCCAATCATTTCGGCTATTTTTCGTGGTGCCCAATCATTTCGGCTATTTTTTTTTACTCGCTGCTTTTTATTGCGAGTTGCCCAATCATTTCGGCTATTTTGCATGCATACATTTTTACTTGCTGATTTTGTTTGCAAGTTGCCCCATCATTTCGGCTATTTCGTATGCATTTTTATTTTGGCTCGCTGATTTTTTTTTTCGCGAGTAGGGGATTTGGGATCTGATACCAATCTTGGCATCAGCATCGCTGCGACTGGAATATTGCCAGGAGCGAATCATCATTTGCCGTGAAAGGACTTGGAATTTGATACCGGTTTAGGCATCAGCATCGCTACCACTGGGATATTGCCAGGAGCGAATCATCATTTGCCTCTGTCGATGTAGAACAAAGGTGGCTTAGCGACCAGGGTTAAGGTCCTGTCGACTAAGGCTTTTGACTTTATGAGCCGTAAGGGTCTCACAAAGCTATTTCTCCCTACAAGTCGTGAGGATCTTGTAGGTGTGTTTTCTCCTTGGGAATCGTGAGGATTCCTAAGTGCATGTTCTCTTGTAAGTCGTAAGGATCTTACAAAAGGGTTTTCTCCTTATAAGTCGAGAGGACTTACAAGTGTTGTTTGCTGTATAAGCATATCCCTAGTCACGGATGGGACTTTGTTAGGAAAATATTTATTCATGCCCGTGGATTGTATACAAGGGTCAATATGAGCCGCTTGTAGGGCAATATCGAAGGTTGTGGGGGCTGCTTAAGAACAGGTTAAGGTTTCTGTAACTTAAGACTTTCAAATCTTATGAGCCGTAAGGGTCCCACAAGAGAGTTCTCCTTACGAGTTGTGAGGATCTCGCAAGTGTATTTTCTCCTTAGGAATCGTGGGGATCCCTAAGTGTGTTGTTCCTTTGTGAGTCGTAAGGATCTCACGCAAGTGGTTTCTCCTTACAGGGTCGAGAGGACCCTATAAGTGTTTCTTAACGAGGTTGCGCCCTTTCGGGTTTTCACAAACACTCGCCGGTAGTCCTGCTGTTTTTACTCACGGAGCCCTTTCAGGTTTTCATCCGTGCCCATTTTGCTTATGGACTTACCCTTTTTTTAATTCTTTTTATTCCTTTTATTTTTTTTTCTCTTTCTCTCTTTTTTTTTACGAGGTCGCGCCCTTTCGGGTTTTCACGAACACTCGCCGGTAGTCCTGCTGTTTTTACTCACGGAGCCCTTTCGGGTTTTCATCCGTGCCCATTTTGCTTATGGACATACCGTTTTTTTGTTTTTTTTTATATTCTCGTCAGCCTGAGAATGCTGCGGTAGTAGTTTAAAAACATTTCGGTCATTTGCAAGTTTTAGGACATTGCGGTCCATCATTAGTTTAAGGACATCTCGGTCTGTTGTTAGTTTAAGGACGTTTCGGTCCGTTATCCAGTTTTAGGACGTAGTGGTCCGTTGGGCTTTCTCTATGAATGAGCATGATGCCCCCGGCGTGTCCATATTTTTCGGAGCATGCGGTTGTGGCGGGTTCACCTTCCAAATTTCGGACAACGCGAACTTGCCCTGTTGGTATTGGTCTTCAACCCAGTTCTTGAAGACGTAGCAATCCTCGATCAGATGACCTACCGTTTGGTGGTAAGGGCAATAATTAGGATTATTAATATCGCCTGGCCGCAACGGACGTTTTGGACTCGGCAGATTGATGAGTCTGTCGCACACTGCCAGCTCGAACAGTCCCCTTGTTTTATCTTGCGGAAACGAGTAAGGACGTTTCAACTTTTCCTGGAGGGGTTGCCGCTTGTTGCTTTGGAGAGCAACCGGCCTAGGGTCACCTGATTGTTGTTGAGTGCTGGCGACGAGGGCCGTTTTTCTTTTTCCTTTATCCTTTTTGTTCGATCCTTTGTTTACGGGGCCGAGATTTTTTCCGAGTAGCATGCGATTGCACGGCTGAACGTTCTCGCAGCTTCTCAATTCCTTTATTTTTGAAATAGATTCCCCGAGGGAAAAGTTGGGGATAGCTTCTTCGTCAGAGTCGCTTCCAAAGGTGACAATTTGTGATCCCTTGAAGTCGGCTATATGACAGTTTGCGGCGGCTCCTTTGCGCTCATATATCGCATTTTTCCGATGTCCACGAGATTCACACTTTGTCTTGTCGAAGTGTTGCTTTTGAGCGACATACCCTTGCCACCAACAGTTAAAGGACTCACAGTCTTCGGTAGGATGTATGATCTTTTGATGATATAAACAGAAGTTAGGGTGCATCTCTGCCTCAGCGAAAGAATTTTCTTCAGAGGGCGGTAGCTTCATTCCTACTGATAGAGCTTTGGCGAACCGTTTTCTCGTCTTGAATTTATTTTTACCCGTGGTGTATGGCTTTTGATTTGACGGGAATAGCTTGGTTCTTTCCAGTATGGCCATTTCATGCTCTTGATTGGCTTTTGCTTTCAGACGAATTTCATTTAGGAAGGCATCGATCAACTTGTCTGACGGCCGCGGAATTTCTGTTTCAGGGTCCGCCATTGATTTCTCAGCGCAAGGAGCCTCCTCATCATCCGTCAGTGAATGAGAAATCACATGACAAGTCGCTACGTAGTCTTCGGATTCATCCGATAAGTTTTTTCCATCGTTTTCATCCTCGACGAAAGAACAAGTTGCCCCCGGCGTGTCCGTCTTCTTTGGAGAGTGCGGCTGTGGTGGATTTACCTTCCAGCTTTCAGACAGCGTGAACTTGCCTTGCAGGTATTGATCCTCGATCCATCCCTTAAAGACGAAACAATCCTCAATCGGGTGACTTACCGTTTGGTGGTAAGGGCAATAATTGGGATTATTAAGATCGCCTGGCTGCGACAGACGGACTCGGCAGATTGATGAGTCTGTTACGCACTGCCAGCTCAAACAGTCTTCTCATTTTATTCTGAGGAAACGAGTAATGACGTCCTAGCCTCTCTTCGAGGGATGGGCGTGGACGCACGTTGTTTTGGCGAGCGACCGGCTTTGAGTTGCTCGACTGTTGCTGAGCGTTGGCGACGATGATCGCTTTTCCTTTCTCATTTCGGGGATCGGTTCTTGGAGGAGACGGTCTATGGCCCATCTGGTCCATTTGGGCTAATTTGTCGATCAAGGCCTGGAAGGTGGTCGGCCTGAAGAACATCATGAATTGCGAAATGGTCGCCTGCGGATCGAGAGTGCCCACAAACATGCCTACCGCAGGTGCCTCTTCTATGCGTTGTTCGCATTTCGACTATAGGTTTCACCATCGTGTTGCGTATTGGACCCACGTTTCGCCGGGCCTTATCCTGGCATTTATCAGTGCTGTAATCGGGGTGCGTTCACTAGCACTTGCGAATCTTTGTGTAAACAGCAGTTCCATCTCTGCAAATGTTTTGACAGAGTCGTTAGGTAGCTCCGAATACCATTCAAAGGCTGTTTCTCCTAAGCTGCCGACGAATTGACGTAGCAACAATTTGTCATCGCCTCCAGTACCGCATAAGGCCCTGAATTGAGCGACATGCTGATGCGGATTCCCTGTCCCTTTATATACGTGGAATTTAGGGATCGTATATCCTGGCGGGTAATTGATTTGGTCATACCAGCTCGGATACGGTCGTCCGGTTCTAACAATTTGCCCAGCCGCTTCATTCGCCTGATGAACCCGGATCTGCTGAGCTATATATTCGTCTAGGTCGACTTTGGAGATTGCCTCCTCCTTGGCTGTTGATAGAGCCGGCGGAGGATTTGACGTTTCTCCCCTGTCGTCTTCAAGGACGATCGGAGGATCTTCAGCAGGAGGGTCCGGCTGTAACATCATCCCTACCATATCTTTGAAGAGGAGCGCCATCTGCTTTATGTTAGCCGCCTGCTCTGCAGCTTCTTTGTCCCTCTTTTCGAGGACTCTGCGTAAAAAGTCAGCGTCAGTTTCTTGTTCTTGACGCTCATCCGAAGACGTTTCAGAGCTTTCTTTTGGCTCAGTGAGTGCAGCCATTGTAGTCATCATTTCCCGAAGCTTTTGCTGTTGCTCCTGGGCTTTCGTCACGGATCGGGTGAGCGGTCGGTGGCCCGTAGAAGTGCGGCTTTCCTCCTTTCCAGAAGCCATATAAACAGTGTGCACCACCATGCCCCTAGATTTGGGGCGTTTGTGTTCAGCGTTTTTATGCTTCGCCATGTTCATAGGGGCTTTTTGTGGCCTCCTTTTTTGAGTGATTGGAGTTAAGGGAGCCGTTGTAGTGGACATCCAAGTAGCTTTTGCTTTTTGTGGTTTGACAGAGTAATCCTTCCCCTGCCGAACCTTCATCTTTTTCTGTCGTCGGAGGCAGTCTTGATCGATCACCGACTCTTGGACCTGTTGCCAGACTTTGTAAATTTTAGAGGACAGCCGTTGAGGGGGCTGCTCTAGCTTCTTCTCTGGAGTATTCTCCACAGGTGAAGGAGTTCGTTTCAACATCGCAGTAGGAGAGTTTCTGCGTACCTTGTTGAGCAGTTCAAAGCTGTTCTTGGTTGGAACAGCAGTATCGATCCCAACCGTTAGAGCTGGCGGAGTTATCTCAGAGGGGGAGTTGCCCCCAGCCTTCCTTACTCGACGCCAGTGGCGACGTCGAGCATGTCGTGCTGATGGAGTTGTTTCAGCTATAGGGGTGACCTCCTCATGCCCCCTGTGTTGGTCAGAATATACTGGTACCAGCTTTTTAAAGACCGACGTCCGTTGAACGGGGACGACCAACTTGTCAGAAGCGGACTTCTGAACATGGGAAGCAACCTTGGTGACTTCGCCAAGAACGGGAGCTGGGATGGCTATCCGCATCGGGATAACGCCTTCTGGTATGGCAGGCTTCTTCATGAGCCTGTTAGAGCTCTGGCCTAGTCCGTTAAAAACTGAAGCAGTGGAGTTGGACGACCCGTTGAGAGGGGTCGCGGCAGTGGTGAGTCGATCGAAGACCGACTTCTTTGGAGCTTCTTGCAATGTCATTGGGGCGTTGAAGCTCATTGATGGGAGCATGGTCCCAAAAAATAGTCCAGTGGTGGCTTGAGCCACCTGCTCCACCGGCATTTTGAAAAGGGAGGCCGCTTGGGGCCCATAAGTCACTCCTCCAGCAATGACGGAGCGAGAGTTATCGCTGCGGGCGGTGCAGTTCGAAGCCATCGATTTTCTGTTTTCTGCATAAAGCAAGACACCAAATCTTAGTACCTTGAATCGACAGGCAATCACAGCAAACCGCGATTTGTTCGCGAACACGACACACGAAGTGTGGAGTAGAAAGAGGAAGAGGTCCCACCGGGCGTGCCAGAATCTGTTCCCCTCCGAAAGGCGGCGCACACGACTGCGATGTCATGACGCTGAGATTCGGGGCAGATGCTATTTGGTTTTATCCGTCTACCTCTCCGAAGATGCCAAGTTGATTTATGGCACCGTGTATCGGAGGTTTAGACGGATGCGGCCGATGTAGCAGACTTTGTCAGATTCCCCCTCGCTTGAGGGGTTTTTGATTGTGGGGACGCTCTTCCCTGCAGGCGCAAGCCCCTGCAGTTAATTACGCTACCGCATCGCGGTAACAACTTTCTCCTTCTCCAGAATTTCACTTCGTGTCGTGTGTGTTTGTTTTGTTTGTAGTTGCCCGTGGATTGTTTACGGAGACTGAGTAATGCCGTCGCCCGTAGGACGTAGATTAGTCCAAATCCGTATTTACTTAGATTTGGGTTTGGTGTTTTTAGTTTAAGGATGCATTAGTCGCGTTGCGGCTAAGATCAACTTAAACGTTCGTTAAGGATACGATAGTCCTGTTTGAGACTAAGATCAACTTAACGTGATCGTTTAGATCCGACAAAAGAGCGTCTGGGCTCTATTGTTCCAGTTTGGGAGATTCATAGTCCAATTTGGGACTAAAGTCTGTTTGGAGGATACGTTAGCCATTTTTTAGGCTAAGATCGACTCAAACGTTTGTTAAGGATACGTTACTCCAGTTTGAGACTAAGATCAACTTAACGGGACCGTTTAGATCCGACAAAAGAGCATTTGGGCTCTATTGTGCCAGTTTAGGGACGTGGTAGTCTATATTCTAGTTTAGGGACGTGGTGGTCCGATATTACTTTAGGGACGTCTCGGTCCGATATTAGTTTAGGGACGTCTCGGTCCGATATTAGTTTAGGGACGTTTCGGTCCGATATTAGTTTATGGACGTTTCGGTCCACGAGTTTAAGGACCCCGCAGTCCATATGGGTGTGTGGTCGTTGGAACCCGTCACCTCTTTGACGTCGTTGAGGAATTGCAACGATGGATATCAAAGGAGTTCGGAGATGTACCCTTGAACCGGATGTGGATTGGTTTAGGAGAGCCGTTTTGCTCAGTTAATTTAGTTTAAGGACTTATGGCCACGATTGGGCTAAGTCCAGTTAAAAATGTCCAATATTTTATTTGCATTTGTTTTTATTTTTATTTGGGCTTTGCCCAGAAAAGATGCAGGGCATCAATTTGTTTTGGGCGCTGCCCTTTATAAATGATGCAGAGCATCAATTTCATTTGGGCTCTGCCCTTGTATAAAGGATGCAAATCATCAATTTATTTGGGCTCTGCCCATTTATTGCCTTGCAATTTATTTTGGCCTGTCAGGTCATTTTGATTTGGGCCTAGCCCTTTTAGTAATGCATTGCATTTGTGCAAAGCACTGTTAATTTGAGAATCTTTTAGATTTAAGAACCGATGGTTCATAAAAGAAGTGCAAAGCACTTTTTGATTTAGATCTAAGAAAAAACAAGTTTTTTTCTTGTTTTTCTTATCTCAGAGAACCAAAGGTTCATAAAAGTGCAAAGCACTATTAATTTAAGAACCTTTTAGGTTCAAGAACCGATGGTTCATAAAACAAGTGCAAGGCACTATTTGATTTAGATCTAAGAAAAAACAAGTTTTTTTCTTGTTTTTCTTATATCAGAGAACCAAAGGTTCATGAAAGTGCAAAGCACTATTAATTTAAGAACCTTTTAGGTTCAAGAACCGATAGTTCATAAAACAAGTGCAAGGCACTATTTTACTTATTTATTTATTTATTGTTGAAGATCCATGATCTTATTCATAAGAGAATTTTCTCTTCTTTTAAAGGTTTTTACCTTTTTTTTTAATTCTTCAAGAGTTCTCAAGAGTTCTCTTCTCTTTTTTTTTAGCAAGATGTTCCTCCTTTTAAAATGAGGTCTGGGGTCCTTTTTATAGTGCTAATAAATTAGTTAAATAAATCTTTTTCTGAGTGATTTGGGTAATTTTCCCCACCGTTGGATTTTTGATCCAAAGGCCCATGTTTTACAAAAGAAAATCTTCTTGTTTTAACAAGAAAAGAAAAGATTTATTCTGTTTTGCGCAACTCCCCAAGCGCGTGACACGAGTCGTGCAGCTGAATTTTTTTTTTTGCTTGCGCAACTGCGCGCGCTGACACGTGTCGCGCAGCGCACTGCGCGACTCCTTTTTTTTTTTTTAACTTGCTTGCGCAACTGCGCGCGCTGACACGTGTCGCGCAGCGCACTGCGCAGCTGCGCTGACACGTGTCGCGCAGCGCACTGCGCAGTTGCGCACTTACGCACCGCGCACTTTTTTTTTTTGTGCGCAACTGCGCGCGCAGACACGTGTCGCGCAGCGCAGCTGCGCAGACACGTGTCGCGCAGCGCACTGCGCAACTCCCTTTTTTTTTGCTTGCTCAACTGCGCGCGCTGACACGTGTCGCGCAGCGCACTGCGCAGTTGCGCACTTGCGCGGTTGCGCATTTTTTTTATTTTTTATTTTTTAACTTTGCTCTGATTTAGGTAAACATTGACCACTTTCTCACAGATACTTACGGCAGCCCGAGAACAGCAGAGCTTATCTGGGAAGACTGGGAGTTCAAAACAGACAGCAGTTACAGTGAGGAAGCCGGCATTTGCACCGAACCGAGCTCATGGACGCAGAGGTATTCCAGTTACGTGACCCCTAGCAATTATCAAACACTCATAATGTAACAACCGGGTTCAGTTATACCAATTTCGGTTACCGTATGTGTTGTTTGCGGTGTTTATTTCATTTACCATGTTTGATTTTGAGTGGTAGTTACTTTATATTCGACCCGTTTACATGAGCTTGTCGTTTCCTAGTTATAGATTACCCTAACATTACATATTGTTGCATATAACAATTTAAGTCTCTTAAAATAATTTAAAATTACATGACATGGCCTGCTTGGTACCCCTAACCCTGTGGTAGCGTCCTTGCATCGAGTTCTCGTCCCGTTCAGTGAAACGGACGCGTTTGGATGGCTACAGGCACGTACGTGCGTCCGTTCTTAGGGGTATACATTTCTGTTACAAAATCCTTCATTTTAATTTTTGGAACTTGCCAATAATTTTCATACTTCAAATTCGAAATTTTGGACCCGACCCGGGCGCAATTCTGAAATATTTTTGCATCCCGCCAAATCCTATTTATTCTAAATCTTTTTAAATCAACCCAGAATATTTTTACAGCCTATCATAATTTCCTAAGCAAACGATATTATATTTCTTTAAACCCAGTAAATCTTTTATAATTTTTTTCCTAACAGTTTCCCCTAACCAATCAAAACCCTCGTTTCCTTTCCCCCTGGGTCCCACGCCTCCCTCTCTTTCTTTCTCCTTCTCTTTCTCCCCCCCCCCGAACGCAGTCTCTCTCTCTCTCCTCTCGCACCTTTCTCTCACCTCTCGCGATTACTATTCACTCCTCGGATCGCGTCACTGCCTCCCCGCTATACTCACCTCCCTCTTTATATTTCTTCGTCTTCTTCTTCTGTTCGTGGAAAACCCAGTGCAATGAAACCCTAACCCTAGCTGCCTCCTCTACCTACTCGACCCGACCTCGTCACCACCTCCATCTCATCTTCTTCTCATCCTCCTCCTCGTCTTCATCTTCTTTTTCTTTCTTTCTTCCCAAGCCTCTCTCCCCTGCACGCACAACCGGGGAAAACCCAACAGCCCAACACCGCCTCCCATCGCCGCCGACCATCCCCATCGCCATTTCTTCCTTCTCCTCTGCTCTCCCTCCAGCACCCAAAACCCTGCACACAAAACCCCCAACGACTTCTAACCCGAGCACCCGAGGCCTTCCCTATAACCTTGAACACGAGCTACCTTGTCGTCGTTCTTGCCGGAGATCCTTGCCGACGACTTCCAACCTTGCAACCACATCCTAGCCTTCTTCCAAACCCCAGTAAGCAACCCCTTCTCTCTCAGTCTCTATCTTCTTCTTCTTTCTTCTTTATCTTTGTAATTTTTTCTTTTCTGTTTTTTTTAAAATGAAGAGAAATACCTCTGTAGATCGCCGGAGTTCCGTCGACGCCGTCGACACCTCACCACTCCTTTCTAAACCACACGAGGACCTCTGACCCGTGTGATTCCATTGTTCGTGGTTTGGACTCATTCCGTGTACCGTACGCGCGCCACGACTTTTCCCGCCAACGCGTAACGTTCCGTTTACCGTTTCTTGAATCCGTCGAGGCAAGTGAAATTTGCTACATGCTATTCATACTATTCCTATATTTATTTATCTAATTTCGTATTAAATCTATAGATAGAATCTAAAGTCTTCAATTCCAAGTTAACAGTGCGACGTCCCGTTTACATATTTTAGATTCAAAACTTGAAATCTAACAGTTGCATTTAGTTGACTATACCTAGTTACCACAGTTACATTTTAATCACATAATAACTACTGTACATAGTCTATGATACCCTTTTCTCTAGTTTTACTCTATCGGACATCCGTGTGCATCTTTAACCGGTTTTAGTTATAATTGCATCCATTGAACATATTATACATGTCATTGCATCCCTAGATTACTTAATACTTATTAACCTGATTTTAACATCCATATTTGTCATACTGTATTCATGTAATGTTGAAACTATCTCTTTAACACAAACTGATAACCGTACAGCTAAGTAGTTTAATCTGCACATAGTGCTTAACATATTACATGTGCCAGTTTATTGTTCTGATAATACCCATACTTGTTTATTTATAACCATGATTATGCTAAGTTGATTATGAGCACCCACATGATATCTTGTGCACCCTGACATGACTTGCTACACATACTACTTGATATGACATGGTACCGTACACTCTTGACATGGCATGACATCTAAATACACTACTCGACTTGACCTGATGTACCATGGCTTTACCTGTTACCTGATCTTGTGTCTAATGCCAACAAACCTGACATGCAGTCCTTACGGACCGTTCCTGTTGTCTATCCAGACAAACCTGCACCTACCTGATCCTGAGTTGGCATTAGTTCTCGATTACTTAATACCTGACTTGAACACATATAACTTGGGGGTATGGGGAAATCAATGATGAAATCCTGACTTGTAACTCGATAGTTGCTTGCTTATACTGATCAGTTTTAGAGGCTAGGCCCGCCTCGGGATGCTGCTGCTGACATCGTTCGTCTTTACCCTTTTCCTTTTAGTACCTAGCGGCACATCTCGGTTTCAGCCCGAGAGTCTTAGACCGTGGTCCCGGGCATGCACGAGATGCTATTGAGTTACATCGATGATTCATCAAATTGATTTCAAGGACTTGACACTATTCAACCCAATAACCAGTTTAGATTACTCACTGCACACTACCTTTCACCGTCCTGATTTATATTGTTGTTACCCTGCTTTACCATTTATGATTATACTTGCATGTCTTGCTATCCTGTTTACATATTATTGCTTGATGTTATGACGCGCTGACGTCTGGGTTTTTCATCGCCCAGATTCCTTACCCTTGCTGCAGTCAGAGCAGGAATACTTCAGTCAGCGGGCCGAGCAGTGAGGACTCCTTATTAGTTAGTTCTGTTACTTTCAGTATTATTTTATTCCTGATGTGAGCCCACATTATGGGACATACATTCCAGTTATTCTCGTATTGGATCTCTTGCTTCCGCATTATTTATTCTTGACTCATTTTATTTTGGCTTATGGACATGTGTTAGATAGTTTATTATTGTTCTTGATATCTCTACAGCCGTAATGTGACTGTGGATGGATACTTCCTACCCACAGGTAACATGGTTGGCTATGTCACGTGCCCATCTTAGCGTACTCTGGGAAGCGGGGCGTGACACATAAAAAAGTGGATTCTACCCAAAGGCAATGTCCACCTAAATGATGTCTCACGTGTCTCCACGTGACCCTTGACAAACACCCTTTTAAAGAGAAAATGGGGCAAAACTGAAGGATTAATATCCAACGCATGGGTACTCTCACGTATCTACACGTGATGATCATAAAGATCAAGTTTTTTAATGGTTATATGCATATCCTGGGAGTAAAATAGAAGAAGTAAGGCCCACTCTTCAGGTGCCTCACGTGACCCCACATGAGCGCTTCGTTCTTAGTGTTTAACACTACTTTAAGCGCTTCATTCTTAGTATTTAACACTACTTTAAGCGCCTCACGTGGGAACACATGAGCGCTGAGTATACTCTAGTGTTTAACACTATATTCAAACCAATTTTAGCCCAAATTAGCTAAGTCGTCCAGAGGCAAGACCCCCTCATCAACTGAACCCAACTATACTCTTGTCTTCCAAAATTGATCATCTCATATGGCATTCAAAGTAATTCCCAGAGCCTTTCAACCAACATTGGTTCAAGGGTACATCTCTTCATACCTCTGATATATGTCGTTGTAATCCTTCAACGTCTTCAGAGAGATGACGGGTCCCAACAACCAGACATTCCACGGACTGTGGGGTCCTTAAACTTATGGACTATGATATTCTTAAACTTTACAGACTATGATATCTCTAAACCACCATGGACTGTGAGGTCCTTAAACTCATAGACTATGATGTCTTTAAACTTTATAGACTATGACGTCTTTAAACTGTCACGGACTATGATGTCCTTAAACTTATGGACCACAAAGTCCCTAAACTAAAACAATAGAGTTCAAATGCTCTTTTGTTGGATCTAAATGATCATGTTAAGTAGATCTTAGTCTAAAATTAGACTAACGTATCCTTAACAAATGTTTAAGTTGATCTTAGTCTCAAATGAGATTAACGATCCTTAAACCCAACCCAAACCCAAATCTAAGAAAATACGGATTTGGACTAATCAATGCCCTACGGGCGACAACCTAAATTAGTCTCTGTATACAATCCACGGGCAACCAAAAACAAAACAAACACACACAACACGAAGTGACCATCTGTAGAAGGAGAAAGTGGTTACCGCGACGCGGTAGCGTAATTAACTGTAGGGGCTTGCGTCTGTAGGGAAGAGCATCCCCACAATCAAAACCCCTCACAATGAGGGGGAATCTGACGAAGTTTGCTACATTGGCCGCATCCGTCTAAACCTCCGATACACGGTGCCATAAATCAACTTGGCATTTTCGGAGAGGTGAACGGATAAAACCAAATAGCATTTGGCCCAAAATTCAGGCCAGACGTCCCAACGTCCCGGTCGCTTCTTTCGGCAGAGAACAGATTCTGGCACGCTCGGTGGGACCTTTTCCTCTTTCCACTCCACACTTCGTGTATCGTGTTTCGCGAACGAATTGCGGTTTGTTATGGTTGCCCCTGGATTAGAGGTACTAAGATTTGGTGTTTTGCTCCCGTGCAGATCAATGGCTTCCAACTGCACCAACTGCAACAATTACAACAACTCCCACTCTGTCCTCGCTGGAGGAGTGACTTATGGGCCTCAGGCGGCCTCTGTTTTCAAGATGCCAGTGGAACAGGTGACGCAAGCCACCACTGGGCTTTTCTTTGGGACCATGCTCCCACCTATGAGCTTCAACGCCCCACTGCCGCCGCAAGAAGCTCCGAAGAAGCCGGTCTTTGATCGGCTCACCACTATCGTGGCCCCTCTCAACGGGTCGTCCAAGTCTAATAGCTCAGTCTTCGACAGGCTGAGCCTAAGCTCAAAGGGGCTCATGAAGAGGCTCGCAATACCAGAGAAGGCTATCCCAGCTCCTGCTGCAATTGAAGCTGTCCAAACTTCTTCCTCTACTCAAAAGTCGGCCTTCGATAGGTTAACTATTCCTTCCCAGCGGATGACAGTCTTTGACAGGCTGGCGCCAACAGCAGCCCCTCATCAGAGCAGGGGGCATGATGAAACCACCCCCATAGCTGAATCAATACCGTCTGCTCGACATGCTCGACGTCGCCACTGGCGCCGAGTGAGGAAAGCTGGGGGCAGTTCCCCTTCTGGACTGACTCCGCCAGCTCCAACGATGGAAATTGCTGCTGCTGTTCCAACTAGGAACATCTTTGAACCACTTAGGAGGATGCGCAAGAACTCTCCGACTGGCGTGCTGAAAAGATCTCCTCCACCTGTGGAAAATGCTACAAAGGTAGAGCCAGAACAGCCTCCTCAGCGGCTATCCTCTAAAATTCACAGGATCTAGCGAAGGGTCCAAGACTCGGTGATCAACTAAGACTACTCTTGCCAACCGAAGAAGATGAAAGTTCGGCAAGAGAAGGACCACCCTATTGTACCACAAAAGGTGTCGTCTACTTGGGTGCCCACTGCAACGGTTCCCTCAACTTCGACCACTCACAAAAGGCGAAGGCCGGAGAAAATTCATGTGTTTGCGACGAATCTAAAGGGCACTGAATCTAAACGCCCCAAATCTGGGGGCATGGTGGTGCACACTGTCTATATGGCATTCGGAAAAGAGGATAGCCGTATCTCTACGGGTCATCGACCACTCACCAGATCTGTAACAAAGGCCCAGGAGCAACAACAGAAGCTCCAGGAAATGTTAACACAGATGGCCGCACTCACTGAGCCAAAAGAAAGCCCGGAGATATCGTCAGAGCAGCATCATGAACAAGAAACCGACGCTGAGTTCCTCCACAGAATCCTTGAAAAGAAAGACAGAGAGGCTACGGAACAAGCGGCCAACATAAAACGAATGGCGCTTTTATTCCAAGATATGGTTGGAATGATGATACAGCCAGATCCTCCAGCTGAAGACCCACCGATTGTCCTTGAAGACGACAGAGGGGAGACATCAAACCCTCTTCCGGCTTTATCAACGGCCAAAGAGGAGACGATCTCCAAAGCCTCCCTGAATGACTATATAGCTTAACAGATACGAGCTCATCAGGTGAGCGAAGCGGCTAAACAAATTGTTAAGACTGGACGACCCTATTCGGGTTTGTTCCCCTCCGAACGGCGGCCGAGACGTTAGGACGTCCTGTGCCTGAGGTTCGGGGCAGATGCCATTTGGTTTTATCCGTCTATCTCTCCGAAGATGCCAAGTTGATTTATGGCACCGTGTATCGGAGGTTTAGACGGATGCAGCCGATGTAGCAGACTTCGTCAGATTCCCCCTCAAGGTGAGGGGTTTTTGATTGTGGGGACGCTCTTCCCTGCAGGCGCAAGCCCCTGCAGTTAATTACGCTACCGCATCGCGATAACAACTTTCTCCTTCTCCAGAGTTTCACTTCGTGTCGTGTGTGTTTGTTTTGCTTGTGATTGCCCGTGGATTGTATACGGAGACTGAGTGATGTCGTCACCCGTAGGACGTGGATCGGTCCAAATCTGTATTTACTTAGATTTGGGTTTGGTGTTTTTAGTTTAAGGATACGTTAGTCGCGTTGCGGCTAGGATCAACTTAAACGTTCGTTAAGGATACGTTAGTCATGTTTGAGACTAAGATCAACTTAACGTGGTGATTGATTTAATTATCTGGCCGTCGGGACTCGTCACCTCTCTGACGTCGTTGAGGGATTACAACGACAGGCGTCAGAGGAGTTCAGAGATGTACCCTTGAACCAAAGTTGATTCGGGGTTTTATTGTTTATTTAAATGTCTAAGGATGCGCTAGCCGTGTTTGGGGCTAAGATCAACTTAAACGGGACCGTTTAGATCCGGCAAAAGAGCGTTCGGGCTCGATTGCGCTAGTTTAAGGACGTGGCGGTCCATCGCCAGTTTTAGGGACGTGGTGGTCCATTATTAGTTTAGGGACGTTTCGGTCCGTCGCCAGTTTAAGGACGTAGCGGTCCATATTCCAGTTTAGGGACGTAGTGGTCCATCGCCAGTTTAGGGACGTGGTGGTCCGATATTAGTTTAGGGACGTTTCGGTCCGATATTAGTTTAGGGACGTTTCGGTCCGCTTTTTAGTTTAGGGACGTTTCGGTCCAATATTAGTTTAGGGACGTTTCGGTCCGATATTAGTTTAGGGACATCTCGGTCCGATATTAGTTTAGGGACATCTCGGTCCGTTCTTAGTTTAAGGACGTCTCGGTCCACGAGTTTAAGGACCCCGCAGTCCATAGCGATGTGCGGTCGATGGGACCCGTCACCTCTTTGACGTCGTTGAGGAATTACAACGACAAATGTCAAAGGAGTTCGGAGATGTACCCTCGAACCGGATGTAAGTTGATTTAGGAGAGCCATTTTGCTCAGTCAATTTACTTTAAGGACTTATGGCCACGATTGGGCTAAGTCCAGTTCAACATCTTTATTAAGTAATGTATTGCATTTAGGCTCTGCAGAGCATCACTTTATTCTGAGCTCTGCTCATTTATGAATGATGCAATGCATTTGTTTTTGATTTGGGCTCTGCCCCTTGTAAAATGCATAGCATTCTGGGGATTCTGTTTGGGCTCTGCCCATTTATAAATGATGCAAAGCATCTGTTTTAATTTGGGCTCTGCCCCTTAAAATAATGCATTTGCGCTTTATTGAGCCTGTTAGGCCTTCTCTTAATTGGGCTTGGCCCTTTTTAATGCATCTGCGCTTTGCGCTAAGCAATGAGCGCAAGTCCATATGGTGATGACACGTGTCGTGCTCTCATGAGTGCAAGCGCACTAGCGCAGCGCGTTGCGCTGTTGCGCTGCGCTATTGCGCTGCAGACACGTGGCGCGCTCTCAGCGAGTTGCGCTAATTCCAGAGAGCAAAGCTCTATCTTAAGGGCGCTCAGCGCAAGTGGTTTTATAGCCGACACGTGGCGCTCTGTTAAGAGCGCAACGGCGCAACTTGGAAGTGCAAAGCACTAAGAATCTTTTAGATTCAAGAAGGGAAGTGCAAAGCACTGTTTAATTTTTTCGTCCAAATTAGATCAAAGAAAAAATAAATTTTTTTCTTTATTCGAAGAACCAGAGGTTCTTTAAAAGTGCAAAGCACTATTCTTTTATTATTCTATTATTTTTATTGTTTTTACAGAACCGAAGGTTCACAAGAAGTGCAAAGCACTGTTTTTTTTTATAAAGATCATTGATCTTATTTTTAGATCAATGATCCATTAGAAGGCCTTTTTTTTCTACCTCATGAAGGTTCTTTACCTTTTTCTTCTCGGAGTTTTCTCTGTTTAGGGTTCTTGATTTTTCGAGAAAATTCTTGATGCCTTTGAATTGAGGCTTAGGGTCCTATTTATAGTGACCACAAATCTGTTGAATTTGTTAACGGGATCTTTCCTGAATGATTTTTGGGAGTTTTCCCACCGTCGGATCTTTGATCCAAAGGCCGAAGAGAGTCTTATAGTTCTGGGAAGAAAAGAAAAGATTTCATAAAAATCTTAATTCAGTTTGGCGCAGATGCCCCAGCGCATGACACGTGTCGCGCAGCGCAGAACACAGCGCAAGTGCGCTAGCGCATCTGCGCTGACGCGTGTCGCGCAGCGCAGAGCGCAGCGCAACTGCGCTAGCGCATCTGCGCTGACGCGTGTCGCGCAGCGCAGAGCGCAGCGCAACTGCGCTAGCTCATCTGCGCTGACGCGTGTCGCGCAGCGCAGGGCGCAGCGCAGCCGAAGCGTTGCTTCCTTTAAACAGAGCTTTGCTCTGATTGGGTGCGCTTTCTTGGGCGCTGCGCTCGGCGCGTTGCGCCTGACACGTGGCGCGTTGCGCCCAGCACAAAGAATCTGAAGCGTTGCTTCAGTTATTAAAGCTTAAATTTCCACAGCAGAGCTTTGCTCTGATTGGGGGAAGATGAAGCGTTGCTTCATCTCCCGCCTCGGAATTTGAACAGAGCTTTGCTCTGATTGGGGTAAACAAAATGCCCCCCGCACCGTTGCGCTTACGTGGCCCCAAACGTGAGCGCAACGGTGGCGAGATTCCAACCGCCATGACGACTTTTGGAAGTCGAAGAGGCACTTGGTGCCTATAAATAGGACCTCTGGTCCCCTACAGATGCTTATCATCTTTCCGGTTTTTATTTTCAACAGCTTCAGAGCTTTGCTCTTGCCTTCAAGAACTCTAGAGCTTTGCTCTTCTTTCCAAAGTTCTTTAGAGAAAATTTTAGGTAAAATTGAATCTTAGATTAAATTAACTTTAATTAATCTTAAACAGCAGAGCTTTGCTCAATTTCAAAGTTAGCAACTTTAGGTAAAACTTTAGGTAAAATTAATATAAATCAAATTAACTTAAATTAATCTTAATCAAAGAGCCCTGCTCTTGCAGATCTTTTGATCTAAAGAGGTCCCCATTGGGGTTTCACTAGCAGAGCTTTGCTTAGTTCCAAAATTGGAAACTTTAGGTAAATTTAATGTAAATCAAATTAATTTAAATTAATCTCAGTCAAAGAGCTTTGCTCTCACAGATCTTTTGATCTAAAGAAATCCCCATTGGGGTTTCATTAAGCTTTTGTTCGTGGGTTTTAATCCTTGAATAGAGCTTTGCCCTCCAAAAGATTTGTAATTTGTTGATTCATTAATGGAGCTTCGCTCCTTTTAAATTATATAACATAGCTTTTAAGGGTTACTGATTGTTGTCGATCTTCTTCTACAGGAACAATGGACGCCCATATGTATGCTCTTAACGAGATCATCTCCTACGGGGACATCCGCCGACTTGGCCGCTCTCAAAATCGAGAGTTCACAAACGCGGAGTGTGCTGAAATCATGAGCCGCTTCGACGCATACAATGGTCCACTGCTTCCCCGGCGTTCTTCTCTTCTCAAGCTTATAGTGGGAGCCATCTGGGAGGCGCTTCCCCTCTTCTGTTCCGGCGTACCGCTTAGGGCGTTGGATGCTGCTGAGGACAAGGTGCACTCGGTGTACCTGTTGAATTTTATCTCAAAGAGGCGACGAGACAGCCTTATCGATCTCCTGCATGAGGTCTTTCAACAGTCCGCCATACTCGCCGCTTATCGAAGGGTGGAAGACATCCGGGGGGACCCTGACGTTTGTGCTCGTGAAAGGAAGCATACCAGGATGGTCCGCGCGGCCTGGAAAGTCATAGATAGGGTGGCTTTCGAGTTCCTCAATCCATGCCCTGGGTTCGAGGTTATTCCGTTGTAATAACATTTTTAATTTATCGCTTTATGATTGTAAGAACTTTGGGCGATATTAATGAAAATTTTGTCTTTCCTATCCTGTCTTATCTTCTGCTCTGAATCTTTCACCTGACTGAATGCGTCTCATATGCCCGATCAAGTGTAAATCATATGCTTTTTTTTTTGTTGCTTCTCCTCTTTTTCAGCATGTCGTCACAATTAGCAGGTAGTAGAGTAAGCTTCTTGATTTCTTCGAGATATAGCGATGGCTTAGGCCGCAGTTTCAGATCTGTCGCCTAGGACTTTTCAACTCCATGAGCCGTGAGGGTCTGATAGAGGCTTTTCTCCCTACGGATCGAGAGGATCTCGCAGGTGGGTTTTCTCCTTAGGAATCGTGAGGATTTCTAAGTGTGGTTTGCTCTTATAAGTCGGAAGGATCCTATAAGAGAATTTTCCCTCTTACGAGTCGAGGGGATTCGTAAGTGGTTGTTTCCCTCTTTGTCGAGAATCGACTTCAGAGAGTGAGACCCGTGAATAGTATGCAAGAGACCATTTAGGATTGACTTGCAGGGTCCCATTGCCCTCTTATGAGTCGGGAAGGCTCGTAAGCGGTTGTTTCCCTCTTTGTCGAGAATCGACTTCAGAGAGTGAGACCCGTGAATAGTATGCAAGAGACCATTTAGGATTGACTTGCAGGGTCCCATTTTTTAGGAAGCAAGTTTTTGAATCCTTACTGCCCGAGATGTGAGTCAAAGAAACTCTCGTCACGGAGTGTTTGTATCCGTGAGTTGAGGAATTTGCTGGGATTATTTGTTTCCCGAGCGCCAAGGATTATTTGTGTCCTTGGGGTTTGAAACGAGTCGAGGGTTCCTACGGAGGCACTGGTGGCTCTGCGGGTCGACGCGGATCGGAAGGCTCTCGTCAAGGAGTGTTTGTATCCGTGAGTCGAGGAATTTGCCGGGATTATTTGTTTCCCGAGCGCCAAGGATTATTTGTGTCCTTGGGGTTTGAAACGAGTCGAGGGTTCCTACGGAGGCACTGATGGCTCTGCGGGTCGACGCGGATCGGTAGGCTCTCGTCAAGGAGTGTTTGTATCCGTGAGTCGAGGAATTTGCCGGGATTATTTGTTTCCCAAGCGCCAAGGATTATTTGTGTCCTTGGGGTTTGAAACGAGTCGAGGGTTCCTACGGAGGCACTGGTGGCTCTGCGGGTCGACGCGGATCAGGAGGCTCTCGTCAAGGAGTGTTTGTATCCGTGAGTCGAGGAATTTGCCGGGATTATTTGTTTCCCGAGCGCCAAGGATTATTTGTGTCCTTGGGGTTTGAAACGAGTCGAGGGTTCCTACGGAGGCACTGGTGGCTCTGCGGGTCGACGCGGATCAGGAGGCTCTCGTCAAGGAGTGTTTGTATCCGTGAGTTGAGAAATTTGTCGTTGAAGCCACTGGCTTCTTCGGTTGAAATGAACCGTTGAGGTTTGGTTTCGTCGTTCGACGGAATCCGCTGGGGAGGTATGGTTTCTTCTTTGTTTACGCCCTTGGATTGTATACAGGGATCGATGTGATCTTAACTGTAGGGCCGAAGTTTTATCATTTCTTATTTTTTTGTTTTATTTTATTTCCGTGATGCTCTATCATTTCAGCTTTTATATCGCGAAGGTCGCGATTGCCCAAACATTTCGGCTATTTTTCGCGGTGCCCAATCATTTCGGCTATTTATTTTATTTTTACTCGCTGCTTTTTTATTGCGAGCTGCCCTATCATTTCGGCTATTTCGCATGCATACATTTCTACTTGCTGCTTTTTATTGCAAGTTGCCCTATCATTTCGGCCATTTCGTATGCATGTGCGGCCTATCGGCTTTTCGCCGTAAACCTGAAATTGGACATCGATTTCGGCATCAGCACCGCTGCGACTGGGATATTACCAGGAGCGAATCATCATTTGCCTCTGTCGATGCCGAACAAAGGAGGCTTAGCGACCGGGGTTAGGATCCCGTCAGCTAAGGCTTTTGACTTCATGAGCCGTAAGGGTCTCGTGAAGGTATTTCTCCCTACAAGTCGTGGGGATCTTGTAAGTGTATTTTCTCCTTAGGAACCGTGAGGGTTTCTAAGTGTTTTGTTCTCCTGTAAGTCGTAAGGATCCTACAGGAATGTTTTTTCCTTATAAATCGAGGGGATTTATAAGGGTTGTTTACCATACGAACGTATTCCCAGTCATGGATGGGCCTTGGTTAGGGAAATGTTTATTCGCGCCCGTGGATTGTATACAAGGGTCAGTATTGAGCTACTTGTAGGGCAATATTGGAAGTTTGTGGGGGTTTGCTTAAGCCCAGGTTTAGGTCTCTGTGACTTAAGACTTTCAAATCCTATGAGCCGTGAGGGTCCCATAAGAGAGTTCTCCTTACGAGTCGTGAGGATCTCGCAAGCGTATTTTCTCCTTAGGAATCGTGGAGATTCCTAAGTGTGTTGTTCCCTTGTAAGTCGTAAGGCTCTCACGCGGGTGGTTTCTCCTTACAGGGTCGAGAGGACTCCATAAGGGTTCTTTAACGAAGTTGCGCCCTTTCGGGTTTTCACAAACATTCGCCGGCAGTCCTGCTGTTTTTACTCACGGAGCCCTTTCGGGTTTTCATCCGTGCCCATTTTGCTTATGGACTTACCGTTTTTTTTATTATTATTATTATATTTTTTTTTATTCATCTTGTCAGCCCAAGGATGCTGCAGTATTAGTTTAAAGACGTTTCGGTCTGATATTAGTTTAAGGACATTTCGGTCCACTATTGAGAGGGTTGGCTACTACTTATAAAGCTTGAGCTTAGGAAAATAGCGAGCGGACATAGTCGTCGTCATCTACCATTGACCTAGGCTGTGGCTTATTAAGCGTAGTATTTCTTTAGGAAGCGTCCGTTTATTGGCCTGAAAGGCCTTTCACCGTGCATGTCCATGAGTAGATAGGCCCCACCTTGGTAGACCTTATCAATGATATAAGGACCTTCATAGTTTGGCTCGAATTTTCCTCGCTTGGCGCGATTGGGGATCATGGGCCTTTTGACCACTAGCACGAGTTCGCCTTGGTGGAATGTCCTCGGGCGGCTCAATCTTTCATATGAGCGCGTCATCTTTGCTTTATAGGCTTCCAGATTTTGTTGTGCTAGAAGCCGGATTTCATCAAGGGCGTCAAGCTCTTCAAACCGAAGGTGAGCATTTTCTTCGTCTGTCAGCTCGTAGTGGACTGCCACTCGTAGAGAGGGTAATTCTATCTCGAGAGGGAGTACTGCTTCCGTCCCAAATACCAACGCGTATGGCGTTGTGTTTGTGGCCGTTTTAAACGTAGTCCGATACGCCCAAAGAGCCTCTTGCAATCTTTCGTGCCAATCTTTCTTATTTCGTGACACTGTTTTCTTTATGATCTTCGTCAAGGTCTTGTTGAAGGCTTCAGCTAGACCGTTAGCTCGCGGGTTATAAACTGAGGAATATCTCCAGTCTATATTGTGCTGCTGTGCAAAACGGCTAATTCTATGACTTCGATAGGCTGGCCCATTATCAGAGATGATTCTTCTCGGGGTTCCAAACCGGTATATGACATGCGTTTTGAAGAAATGGAGGATGTTCTCCGTCTTCACTTCCCTCAACGGTACCGCCTCTGCCCATTTGGAGAAGTAATCAGTCGTCGCCAAGATGAAACGATGTCCCTTTGACGATGCTGGTTCGATGGGACCGACTATGTCAGTTCCCCACATTTCGAATGGCCAACTAGCCATTGTCGGATGTAGTGGATTGGGATGCTGATGGATGAAGTCCCCATGAATTTGGCATGAATGACATTGCTTCGCATATTCGAGGCAATCCTGCATCATCGTGGGCCAGTAGTAGCCCATCCGCTTTATCTTCAACTTCATCTTAGGGCCTGCTTGGTGGGAACCGCAGAGTCCGTCGTGAACTTCTTGGACGACCCTTCTCGCTTCGTCAGGTCCTAAGCATCTCAACCACAGAGAGTCGAATGACCTCTTGTATAGAGTATCATTGACGAAGGCGAAAGACAGAGCTCGTTTCGTGAGCTGATGTCGCGTGGACGCCTCTTGAGGTATTCGGTGGAACTTGAAGTAATCTATGAAGACTTCTCTCCAATCCTCGGTATTTTCCCTGTCTTTTATTTGCAAGGTTGTCTCCTCTTTCGCTCCTTTTTCTTCAGACGATTTCGGAGATATTTCTGTTGGGGCGAGCACTCGACGGCTTTGTATCACGATTCTAACGTCATCGAGGTTCTCGTCAGCCAATTCTTTAGCAAGTTTGGCCAGTGCGTCCGCTTTGCCGTTTTCCGCGCGCGGTATACTTTCCAAAGTGTAAGAGGGAATTTGGGTTAGCAGTTGCTGCACTTTTTCACCGTATTTTACCAATTCCGGTTTGCACGTTTGGTAGTCGCCGTTTACTTGACTAACGACCAGTTGGGAATCGCCGTATATGAGGAGATCTTCAATTCCCATGTCAATGGCGATCTCGAGGCCTGCTATCAGAGCTTCGTATTCGGCTTCATTGTTTGTTCTCGGCTCCGTTAGGGAGAACGCGTAGCGCATTATCCCTCCTTGTGGAGTTACAAAGATGAGTCCTACCCCTGATTTAATTATAGGGGTACTTTGTTTACGTTTCTTCATGGAAGATGCTCCATCGAAATAAAGCTCCCATCGGGTATTATCACCGTCGATCGCATCGAACGCATGTTCGTCTGGAAGATCGCAATTCAGAGGAGAATCGGCGGGTATCGGATGCTCAGCGAGGAAGTCGGCGATGGCCTGGCCTTTCACTGCCTTGAGAGGTTGATACGTTATCGAGAATTCCATCAAGAGCAGGGCCCATTTAGCGAGTCTTCCCGTCAATATGGCCTTTGACATTAAATATTTAAGAGGGTCCACTTTTGAAATCAGACGGACCTCGTGCGCCAACGCGTAGTGCCTAAGCTTTGTTATTGCGAAGATCAACGCCAGGCAGTGTTTTTCAATGGGAGAGTAGTTGCTTTCTGCCCCCAGCAGGACTCGACTTAAGTAGTAGAGTGCTCTTTCTTTCCCTTGATCGTTCTCTTGTGCCCATAATGCGCCTAAAGAACCTTCGAGGGCGGTTGTATAAAGAATAAGAGGCTTCCCCTTAACTGGAGCAGCCAACACCGGCGGGTTTTGCAGATATTGCTTGATCTCATCCAGCGCGCCTTGGCATTTTTGATCCCAAACGAATGGGGTTCCCTTCTTCATCAGGTGGCTGTAAGGACGGCACTTTCCTGAAAGGTTGGCTATGAATCGCCGTATATACGCGAGTTTCCCTTGGAGAGACCGCAACTGTTTGAGAGTCCTCGGCGGAGGCATTTCCATGATCGCTTTGATCTTTGACGGATCTATTTCAATACCTCGGTGTCGAACGACGAATCCCAGGAATTTGCCTGAGGAAACCCCGAACGCACATTTAAGAGGATTCATCTTCAAGTTGTATTGCCGAAGGCGTTGAAATACAGTCTTCAGATGCTCGAGATGTTCCTCGTATGATTTGCTTTTAACCACGAGATCGTCGACATAGCATTCAACGATTTCGTGTATAAGGTCGTCGAAGATCTTCGTCATGGCCCTCTGATAAGTAGCACCGGCGTTCTTCCAACCGAAGGGCATCACTTTATAACAAAATATACCAAGAGGAGTCCTGAAGGCTGTGTGCTTCTGATCTTCCGGGTGCATTTTTATTTGATTATACCCCGATGAGCCGTCCATGAAGGAGAAAACCTCATGAGTGGATGTGTTGTCTATCATCAGCTCGGTGACTGGCACTGGGAAGTCATCTTTTGGGCAGGCTTTGTTGAGATCCCGGAAGTCTACGCATATGCGCACTGTCCCATTTTTCTTCATCACCGGGACAATGTTGGCGATCCATTCAGGGTATTGGACTTCCTGGATGAAGCCAGAGTCTATCAACTTTTTGACTTCGGCGTTGATACTCATCTCAAGCTCGAGTCGCATTCTCCTCGGCGCTTGTTTGACTGGCTTGATGTCCGGGGATATCGCCAACTTGTGTACTGCAATTTCTGGGTCTAATCCCGGCATTTCGGAATAGTTCCACGCGAAGCAATCTTTGTGCTGTAGAAGCACATCCTTTAACGCAGCCACCCTTCCTTCAGATAGCAGCTCGCTGATGAATGTCGGTCGCGGGTCATTTTCCGTCCCCAACTCAATTTTCTTGAGATTATCTGCAGTGGTATGTATTCCTTCCTCCAGTTCTTTCGGAGCTGGGGGAAATTCTGAGATTACCTCATCGCTGCCGCTTTCAAAGCACCAAGGGAGATTGTTCATGTCCTCGGACCCTTCTTTTAATATTGTTATCACATGGCAGGTGCAAATTTTCTGCCAATCCCAATGCGGAGTTGGTTTTATTCTTGTATTTTCGGGTTCGTGCTTTTGCGGCGGCGCTACCCTCCAACTATCAGACAACGCGAATTTGCCAAGCTGGTATTGGTCCTCAACCCAATTCTTAAAGGTGAAGCAATCTTCAAGCGGATGCCCTACTACTCGATGGTAAAAGCAATACTTCGGGTTGGAGACTTCGCCTGCTTGTTCAGGGTGTTTAGACTCTGGCAACGTAAGCATTTGATGTTTTAGAGCGAGATCGAATATTTTCCTTGTTTTGTTCCGAGGAAAAGAGTATGCTCGACCCATTTTCTTCCCGAGGGCTAAGTCAATAACGCTCGATTCTCGGATGAGCGGCTTCTTAGCTCTGCTTTGTAGTTGTCGAGCGCCTCTCTTGCCTTTCGACTTGTTTTTGTTCTCGCGTCGAACCTTTTTTGTAGCAGGTTGACAAGGAGCGGCATCTTCGTTCTTTACTGCCTGTTGGAGGAGGCGCTGTGTCTTAGCTTTCTCATAGATTGCCATTTCACGATCGTGATCATCTCGGGCTTTTTGACTCGCATCCCTTATAAGTTTGCTCATCTGGTCTTCGGACGATGGACTGGGCGGTTTTGCATCAGGAACTTTTGTTGGCTCAGGATTAGCGTCCTCCCATTGAGCGTCCGCCTCTTCGTCGAAGTCATACATGGCATAACAGCTGTTTACTAGCTCTCGCTTCTTTGGCCGGATGTACCCAAGCCCTCTGGTTTCTACTTTCCCGTTAGGCAGTTTGCATTGGGTCCCGGGAATGTTCCAGACCTTGTCATAGAATTTGGCTTTTCTAACGGTCTGTGTGAAGGACATCCCCTGGCATTTTAGCAGTTTTTTCAAACCTTCGGTATAATATCGGGGAAGACGGATAGGCTGAAGCCTGTCGAGCGTGGGATCCGCGCCATGCCAAACTTCTTTTTCTACTTTGTTTTCTTCAGAACGGTAGAATAAGATTGCCTTCTCGCCTCTTCGTCCGGGAGGGATATAGAATGTCTGCAATTCTTCTACGCTGTTGGTGTCGAGTGCATCCAGTTCTTTGTAATGCTCAAGTGGCACCATGGTTATCTGTAGACTTCGCTCTTCATCAGCGGAAATCCGTATCGAAGGCCGAGCAGGGAATATAGCATGAACTTCATCCTCTGAATCACTACCGAAGATCAACGAAGGAACGGATGGTCCTGGCCTGGTAGATTGAGATGGACCTGAATGAATTATATCCTCCTCCTCGGTGTCACTGCCGAAGACAGGGATGGTGGCATTAGTTTTGTTCTCCGGTTTGTGACACCTTTCCGTGTCTTCGAAACTCGGCAAGAAGTATTTGGCATCTTCATACTTGCGAACTTCGTTCACGGAAAACGGATTCAACTCTCCGGCCACAGTGTACTCGAGGCCATCCCTGGAATACTTCATGCACTGATGCTGTGTAGAAGGGATGATATTGTACTCGTGTAGCCATGGTCGGCCGAGCAAAGCATTGTAGCACGTCTTGGCATCTATAACATGGAATTTAATGTCTGTGACGAGCAACCCGAAGCGTAACGTCAATATCACAGATCTGAGAGTCTTTAAGGATTGAGAGTCGAAACCGGAGATAGTGATCTTGTCTCGGGCGAGGTGTTGGACACTCATGCAAATCTCCTTTAACACTCGTACGTTGAGTAAATTGACGGACGATCCGTTATCGACCAAGATTTTACCTATCTTTATATCATGGCAATATCCTGAGACATAAAGAGGGCGATTGTGTTCACACGTCCCGAGGAGAAGGTCTTCATCACCAAAAGCCACGTCGGCTGTGTGTACTTCTTCCAATTCGTCTTTCATCTTTTCTTCGGCCAAGAAGGCTTGGAACTGGTCCGGATCTTGTAGCGCCTTAATCAAAGAGTCTCTCGCCTCTTTTGATAGTAACAAGGCATCGAGGATGCTGAGTTGTGAGGGTAGCTTCCTCAGATGCGCTAAGACATTGTAATCCACCTTACTCCTCTTTGGCGGATTTTTGGCGGTTAACTCTTCCGCGACTTGGTCATCTAAAGTGATGTCTTCAGAGACCTTCTCTTTCCCTTTATCTTTTCTATTCGAGGGTCCGAGGTTCTTCTCAGGCAGTGTCCGATTCCGCAACTGTATATTTTCGCAAGACTTCGGTTCTTCTTCTTTTCCCGAAGTTGATTCTTTAAAGAGAGGGGCAATCTCTAGTTCCTCATCAGAGTCGCTCCCAAACGTGGGCACTTGTGACCTGGTAGTGTTAACCATGTGACAGTTGCCGGCAGTTCTTTCAAGCACTTTGGTCGTGTTTCTTTGCTCCCGACGAACCTTGCGCTTTTCCCGTTTAAAGCGTTGTTGATTAGTAACGTATCTTTGCCATCATTTATCGAACGCTTTGCACTCTTGGGTAGAATGTGAGACCTTCTGATGATATAAGCAATAAGAGGGATGCATTTCTACCACGCTAGTAACTCCTTCTTCTGAGGGTGGTAGCTTCATGCCCATCGATATGGCCTTGGCGAACTTCTTTTTTATCTTAAATTGGCTTTTGTCAGCGGTGAAGGCATTTTGCTCCAGTGGGATTATCTCAGCTCCTCCCTCAAGCCGCTGGCGCTTGGCCGTTTCGAATATCGCCGTCTCGCGTTCTTGATCAGCTTTACTTTTCAATCGAGCTTCACTAAGAAACGCGTCAATCATTTCTATTGATAATTCCGGAACCCTTGACTCAGTATTTGCCCCCGGCGTTTTGGTGCCAGAAGTCCCCTCATCGTTCGAGGTCGAGTGAGAGATCATATGACAGCTTGCCACATCTCCGTCGGATTCATCCGATGAAGTTTCTTCCTCATCTTCCTTTTGAAAGACGTGATCAAGGAAATCTTGGAGCGTAATGGGAGTTCGCGCCTTTTGGTTATACTCGTCCAGTGCGTCAATCTGCTTCTGTAAGTCCGTCCGCTTGTCGCTGGGCTTCACGGGCTTCTTAGATTTCTTCTTCTTCTTTTTCGAAGATTTTGACGGCTGGTTATGAACGCTTGAACTACCACCATCGGCCTTCGGAGTCGGACGTGGTTTCAACATCCCCTCAATAACCTGCGGCTCCAAGGGGTTCTTCCACTTGACCGCTGGGCAGGTCTGCAGATCATTTAGCATTCTCCTCGTTTTGGCTGATAATACAACATCCCAGGGAGCTTCTTCAATGACGGAGCATGTTGCCCCTGGCGTATTCGTTCCCTTATAGGTGTGGGGTTGCGGAGGATTCACCTTCCATTTGTCGGATAGCGCAAACTTGCCCTGACGGTACTGGTTTTCGAGCCAATTTTTGAACATGTAACAGTCTTCGATCGGATGTCCTAGCACTCTATGATAAGGGCAGTAATTAGGATCGTTGACGTCACTTGGTTATGACGGACGTTTTGGATCCGGCAGATTTATAAGCCTATTGCGCAATGCCAGCTCAAATAACCTCCTTGTTTTATCACGGGGGAAGGAGTAAGCACGTCCCATCCTGTCCTCAAGGGGTACGTACGGGCGCGTGTTATTTGGACGAGCAACCGGCTTCGAGTCGTTCGGTTGTTGTTGGGAATTAGCGACGATGATAGCTTTTCCCTTTCCTTTGTCGTTTCGAGAGTCGGGCTTCGGGAGAGGGGGTTTATGGCCCATCTGGTCCATCTGCGCCAATTTTTCGATCAAAGCCTGGAAAGAAGTCGGCTTGAAGAACATCATAAACTGCGAAATGGTTGCTTGTGGATCAAGGGTTCCAACAAACATTCCCACCGCAGGGGCTTCTTCTATACGCTGTTCACATTTAAACCATAAATTACGCCACCGTATAGCGTACTGGACCCATGTCTCGCCGGGCTTTACCCTGGCGTTAATCAGCGCCGTCATCGGAGTACGTTCGCTGGCGCTTGCAAAGCGTTGGGTGAAGAGCAGCTCCATCTCAGCGAAGGTTTTAATGGAGTCGTTGGGGAGCTCGGAATACCACTCGAAAGCCGTATCTGATAAACTTCCAACAAACTGGCGCAGCAAGAGCTTGTCGTCGCCTCCAGTGTTACCACAAAGCGCCCTGAATTGGGCAACATGTTGATAGGGATTGCCGGTCCCCTTGTAGACATGAAACTTTGGAATTGTGTAACCCAGCGGGTATTTGATTTGGTCATACCAGCCCGGATATGGCCGCCCCGTTTTTACAACGTGGCCGGCTGCTTCGGCCGCGTGATGAACTTTTATCTGCTGGGCTATATATTCGTCTAGATCTGTTTTAGAGATTGTGTCTTCTTTAGCCGTCGATAGAACGGGCTGAGGGTTTGATGTTTCCCCCCTATCATCCCCAAGGACGGTCGGGGGTTCTTCAGTCGGGGATTCTGGTTGTATCATCATCCCTATCATATCCTGGAAGAGAAGGCCCATGCGCTGTATATTGGCTGCTTGTTCGGCAGCCTCTTGGTCTCTTTTTTCGAGCATTCGGCGAAGGAACTCGGCGTCGGTCTCTTCTTCTTGACGTTCATCTAAGGACGTCTCAGGATTCTCTTTTAGCCCCGTGAGTGCAGCCATGGTAGTCATCATCTCCTGGAGTTTTTGTTGCTGCTCCTGAGACTTGGTCACTGACCGGGTAAGCGGTCGGTGACCCATAGAAGTACGACTTTCTTCTTTCCCCGAAGCCATATAGACTGTATGAACTGTGATGCCCCCTGACTTGGGGCGTTTAGGTTCACCGTTCTTAGACTTTGTCAGCGTCATGGGAGCTTTTTCTGGCCTCTTCCTTTTATGGGCCTTTGAGGTTGAAGGAGCCGCTGAATTGGGCATCCTAGCATTTGTTGCCCCCTGTTGTTTGGCGGGGCGATTTTTGTCTTTTTCCACCCTTGCCCTGTTCTGGCGACGGAAGTGGTCTGAGTCAATCACGGAGTCTTGAACCCTCCGCCAGACTTTATAAACTTTCGCTGACAGCCGTTGAGGGGGCTGTTCCTGTTTCATCTCCGGAGCTTTTTCCATGGGTGGAGGAGACCTTTTTAATGTGGCCACCGGGGAGTTCTTTCTCACCTTCCTCAGCATTTCGAAGCTGTTCCCAGTTGGAACAGCAGCATCGACTTCCACCGTTGGAGCAGGTGGGGTTAGCCCTGAGGGGGAGTTGCCCCCTGCTTTCCTTACTCTCTGCCAATGGCGACGTCGCACACGACGAGCCGCCGGGGTTGGCTCGGAGATTGAGATGGTTTCTTGTTGCCCCTTGTTTGAGCGTGGGGTAATTGTTGATGTCAGCCTATCGAAGACCGACGCCTTCTGACCAGCTGGGGGAGGAGTAGGAACCGTCAATCTTGTGAAGACTGACTCTCTGATAGGAGAAGCCGCTTTAACGACTTCCAAAGCAGCGGCCGTTGCCCTCTTTGGGACAGCCACCTTATAGTTCTGGCCCAGCCTGGTGAAAACGGAGGCTGTTGGTCCAGTAGCAGGCGACCCGCTGACAGGGGTCGGAGTAGCAGTGAGCCGGTCGAACACCGACTTCTTGTTTGCTTCCAGTGTGGGTATCGGTGCCGAGAAGCTTGTAGGTGGGACCATGGTCCCGAAGAACAAGCCGGTGGTAGCCTGAGTCAACTGGCCTACCGGCAGTGTCAGGAAGGAAGCCGCCTGGGGCCCATATGCTATACCTCTAGGTGAGGTGGAGCGTCCGTTGCAGTTGCACTTCGAGCAGTTGGTGCAGTTGGTGGCCATTGAATGCTTGAGTTCTGTACAAAACAAAAGACCAAATCTTAGCAACTTGAAATCCGAAGGCAATCATTTAACAAACCGCGATTGGTTCGCGAAGACGACACACGAAGTGTGGAGTGGAAAGAGGAAGAGGTCCCACCGGGCGTGCCAGAATCTGTTCCCCTCCGAACGGCGGCCGAGACGTTAGGACGTCCTGTGCCTGAGGTTCGGGGCAGATGCCATTTGGTTTTATCCGTCTATCTCTCCGAAGATGCCAAGTTGATTTATGGCACCGTGTATCGAAGGTTTAGACGGATGCAGCCGATGTAGCAGACTTCGTCAGATTCCCCCTCAGGGTGAGGGGTTTTTGATTGTGGGGACGCTCTTCCCTGCAGGCGCAAGCCCCTGCAGTTAATTACGCTACCGCATCGCGATAACAACTTTCTCCTTCTCCAGAGTTTCACTTCGTGTCGTGTGTGTTTGTTTTGCTTGTGATTGCCCGTGGATTGTATACGGAGACTGAGTGATGTCGTCACCCGTAGGACGTGGATCGGTCCAAATCTGTATTTACTTAGATTTGGGTTTGGTGTTTTTAGTTTAAGGATACGTTAGTCGCGTTGCGGCTAGGATCAACTTAAACGTTCGTTAAGGATACGTTAGTCATGTTTGAGACTAAGATCAACTTAACGTGGTGATTGATTTAATTATCTGGCCGTCGGGACTCGTCACCTCTCTGACGTCGTTGAGGGATTACAACGACAGGCGTCAGAGGAGTTCAGAGATGTACCCTTGAACCAAAGTTGATTCGGGGTTTTATTGTTTATTTAAATGTCTAAGGATGCGCTAGCCGTGTTTGGGACTAAGATCAACTTAAACGGGACCGTTTAGATCCGGCAAAAGAGCGTTCGGGCTCGATTGCGCTAGTTTAAGGACGTGGCGGTCCATCGCCAGTTTTAGGGACGTGGTGGTCCATTATTAGTTTAGGGACGTTTCGGTCCGTCGCCAGTTTAAGGACGTAGCGGTCCATATTCCAGTTTAGGGACGTAGTGGTCCATCGCCAGTTTAGGGACGTGGTGGTCCGATATTAGTTTAGGGACGTTTCGGTCCGATATTAGTTTAGGGACGTTTCGGTCCGCTTTTTAGTTTAGGGACGTTTCGGTCCAATATTAGTTTAGGGACGTTTCGGTCCGATATTAGTTTAGGGACATCTCGGTCCGATATTAGTTTAGGGACATCTCGGTCCGTTCTTAGTTTAAGGACGTCTCGGTCCACGAGTTTAAGGACCCCGCAGTCCATAGCGATGTGCGGTCGATGGGACCCGTCACCTCTTTGACGTCGTTGAGGAATTACAACGACAAATGTCAAAGGAGTTCGGAGATGTACCCTCGAACCGGATGTAAGTTGATTTAGGAGAGCCATTTTGCTCAGTCAATTTACTTTAAGGACTTATGGCCACGATTGGGCTAAGTCCAGTTCAACATCTTTATTAAGTAATGTATTGCATTTAGGCTCTGCAGAGCATCACTTTATTCTGAGCTCTGCTCATTTATGAATGATGCAATGCATTTGTTTTTGATTTGGGCTCTGCCCCTTGTAAAATGCATAGCATTCTGGGGATTCTGTTTGGGCTCTGCCCATTTATAAATGATGCAAAGCATCTGTTTTAATTTGGGCTCTGCCCCTTAAAATAATGCATTTGCGCTTTATTGAGCCTGTTAGGCCTTCTCTTAATTGGGCTTGGCCCTTTTTAATGCATCTGCGCTTTGCGCTAAGCAATGAGCGCAAGTCCATATGGTGATGACACGTGTCGTGCTCTCATGAGTGCAAGCGCACTAGCGCAGCGCGTTGCGCTGTTGCACTGCGCTATTGCGCTGCAGACACGTGGCGCGCTCTCAGCGAGTTGCGCTAATTCCAGAGAGCAAAGCTCTATCTTAAGGGCGCTCAGCGCAAGTGGTTTTATAGCCGACACGTGGCGCTCTGTCAAGAGCGCAACGGCGCAACTTGGAAGTGCAAAGCACTAAGAATCTTTTAGATTCAAGAAGGGAAGTGCAAAGCACTGTTTAATTTTTTCGTCCAAATTAGATCAAAGAAAAAATAAATTTTTTTCTTTATTCGAAGAACCAGAGGTTCTTTAAAAGTGCAAAGCACTATTCTTTTATTATTCTATTATTTTTATTGTTTTTACAGAACCGAAGGTTCACAAGAAGTGCAAAGCACTGTTTTTTTTTATAAAGATCATTGATCTTATTTTTAGATCAATGATCCATTAGAAGGCCTTTTTTTTTCTACCTCATGAAGGTTCTTTACCTTTTTCTTCTCGGAGTTTTCTCTGTTTAGGGTTCTTGATTTTTCGAGAAAATTCTTGATGCCTTTGAATTGAGGCTTAGGGTCCTATTTATAGTGACCACAAATCTGTTGAATTTGTTAACGGGATCTTTCCTGAATGATTTTTGGGAGTTTTCCCACCGTCGGATCTTTGATCCAAAGGCCGAAGAGAGTCTTATAGTTCTGGGAAGAACAGAAAATATTTCATAAAAATCTTAATTCAGTTTGGCGCAGATGCCCCAGCGCATGACACGTGTCGTGCAGCGCAGAACACAGCGCAAGTGCGCTAGCGCATCTGCGCTGACACGTGTCGCGCAGCGCAACTGCGCTAGAGCATCTGCGCTGACACGTGTCACGCAGCGCAGCCGAAGCGTTGCTTCCTTTAAACAGAGCTTTGCTCTGATTGGGTGCGCTTTCTTGGGCGCTGCGCTCGGCGCGTTGCGCCTGACACGTGGCGCGTTGCGCCCAGCACAAAGAATCTGAAGCGTTGCTTCAGTTATTAAAGCTTAAATTTCCACAGCAGAGCTTTGCTCTGATTGGGGGAAGATGAAGCGTTGCTTCATCTCCCGCCTCGGAATTTGAACAGAGCTTTGCTCTGATTGGGGTAAACAGGGTTGGTACGACCAAACAATGTACCCACCAGGATATACGATCCCTAAATTCCATGTATATAAAGGGACGGGAAATCCACACAAGCACGTTCACGACTCGAAATAGTACGTGACTGGCCCTTGAATCATATGAAGTCTATAGGGTCCCATCTAATTCAAGTAAGCCAAAAGCCCAGAAATCTAAAACCATTTTAAATAATAAATGAAGGAGAATTAGTTTTAAAGAAGTGAAGAAAATATGTTTTAAAAACAAGGTTTTTAAATAAGTAAGCCGAATATGCATTTTTAAAATCTCAAGTCTTTTCTGAAAATTTCGGCAGAGTTTCCTTTGTAAATACTTGCCCCAAACGGGGTACAACTAGAATAATATATGCGTAATGATAAAAGGCATCCCCAAGCGGGAGCTAGCTCTTCGTCAATCGACGGTCACAACCACGCAAGCAATATAATATACAACGCCGAAGGGCGAGGATCAAAACTCAAAAAGGAAACTCAAAAACATCATGAAAACCATAATACTACAACGCGCGACTCTAAGGTCGAAATAATACACAACTGGTTTTCTAAGTCTGAAATAGTATACAAGTTTGGTTGATGGAATTACTAGATACAACTGATTAAAATAAATACAAGGATGGTCACGATACGAGTGAACCCACCTACCAAAGCAATCACCCAGAAAGGAAGCAGTGAGCCAGAAAAGCCGCAATGAAACCTGTACGGCCAAAACCTGCAAGAACTGTGGCACAACGGGGGTGAGTTGCCAACTCGTGAGTAGAAAACATCACAGAGCAGAAATCATATGTATGATACAATCCAAGGTCAATACGATCGATAATAATATATCCTCAATATGAATAAGTCTAAAGCATGAAAAGGTGGCCAGGATAAACATCTATACATAAGTGTAATCCCATGTGCTCGTGTCAGTGCCTCAGGTAACAACATATCATAAATATGAGGTATGATCAATGTAATCAACATGAATCAATGTCAACTATATCATGAAGTCTATAAGTATGTGGATATCATCCAACTATGTAATCAATGTCTGTATGTATGTGGATCTCGTCCACGTGTCACCCAATGACATAAAACATTATGCATGTAAATATCATAAGCATATGCATGGAAGTATGAGAATATAAATCGACGTGTGTCCCTCGCGACACATCAAAATCATGGAACCTGAGTGTCTAGTATCGACACTCGAAAACATCATGAAACCTGTGCCCAACATCGGCACGTAAATCCTCATATATCGGGCTCCGTCAGTCTGGATCGGCCCACGGGCTCCGTCAGTCCGGATCGGCCCATATCATCTCTCGACTCCGGTCGGTATCCTCCGGATATCCGCCTAGCCCAAATACTATCACCGGTAGGTAGTAGACCCTCTGCCAGGCTCACCGTCTGTATACACAACATCCCTTTCTTGCTCAGGGGTACCATACCGGGCCCCACCATGTACCCGCACACGGCCCACGGCTCCTCCTCGCATGGGGTATATATATATCAGAACCGATAAAACTCATGGTGGGCGCACTGAAATATCATATCAAGGGTAACCGGGTTTTTAAAACAAAACATACTCTCTTTTGAAATAACCACGGTTCCCAAATCCAGAATTATCATGGAAACAACATATCTCAATGCGTAAAATCACAATGCATGATGTATGCGACATATAAAAGAAATGTAAGCATATCAGTATATCATGCAACATAAAACAGTAATATGCACATATCGAGGGAAGACCGCTCCTTTAAAATGAATCAGTTTTTAAAAGTATCTTACGGTTCCCAAATCTCCAAATCAAGTCAGAATCATCTATGTATGTGCAAATACGTATGTATGCAAGTATGGGTGTACAATATGTGTGTACGCAAGCATGTCATACAAGGGGTCATATCCTGATGCAACAATCCTACTGTGTAGTGACATGGCAATTATCTATGATGAAGTGTGTGAGCCGGCAAGCAGGCGTACGTGGAACATACGCATCATCGATAATGGTGCTGGTGTCCTGACAGCATGGTTTTAATATAACCATAAACACATTTACCCATGCAATGCGATGCGAATAGCAAGAATATGCAGAAATTGACTAATAACACAATAGTGAAGAATCTACATCAATATAAAAATGTCATACAGTTTTGCCATTTGAAATAAAACGAATCGGGGTTTTTAGTAAAATAAGGGCTACGGTGTTTTTAAGAAAATGTGCGTCCTTTGAAAATATCCGTAGAATCCCTTTGCCTGTCTTCAAAATACTCACGATTCGTTAGTTTTGAAATAGGTATGACTCGGGTCTAGTCTAACATCTACTAAGCAAACTACAGATCTAACTAACAAGCTAATCGAAAGGGTATGGAAACCACCTAAATCTGAGTCGATATATATATATATATATAAATATAATAGTCGGTGATCCCGCCTCAATAGTATCACATACGATACAATATACAATATGGCTTTCTCGAGTCAAGAGTGTGGATCTATCATCAATATAAAGTTCGTACGTAAATCCATCGTACGGCATCCCAAATCTGGGTATGGGTTATTTTCCCCCAATCAGAGCAATGCTCTGTTTTGAATTTCAAAATTCAAAAATTGAAGCAACGCTTCAGATCCCGTGCGCTGATTGAATAATTTAGCGTGCTTGCGCTTTCTAAAAGATAGATCAAAAATATTTGTAACCGCAATCAAGAACGGCGTCGCTTTGCAGCTAGCCGGTGAGTACGGGTTGGTCCACAGGGATTTTGTGAGTTTCCGATTCGCGCTTACGAGTTAATTCCGAAGGGTGTTCGGATTAATTATTAAATCTAAAAACCTAATTAACCTAGAGCAATTATCTAGATCTACTCTTGCTAGGGCTAGGTTTAGGGATGGTTTGGAAATGTAATTAAATCTCACCGCTTTCAATACCCGAATGAAAATCTGTGAGGAGTTATGGTAATTATCAATAAAGGGGATTAGATCCGTTCGGGAAGGTGTTCCTTCCTCTAGGTTCTTGTCCTTCCTTTAGAGATCCTTACCCTAACCTCCATGGAAAACATCACACCCGGGCCTTTATACTACGGTATCACCGCTACCTCGAGGGATAGAGTGCCGTAGGGAGCGGTATGTGCATGTATGCATGGAGTCCTATTGTAAATATTTGGTGGGTAAGAAAGGGATGAGAGATCTCATCTCTCAAAATCCTTCCCCAAGGCTAACTCTAAACAAGTTCCTAGGGCATGAAATTAAATCTACCTAGGGTAAGGAATTTAAATCTACACTAAGGCAAGAAATTAAATTACTTACAGATGCATCCTTCCAATCATCCATGCAGGGTTGTCAGATCTGAATTTCTGAATGGAGAAGAAACACCGATGCTCTCCAAAAGATTTCTAAATTTTATTCATTAAAGGGAGGCATAGCCTTTACAATGATTTAGAGTTCCTATTTATAGATGATAGGAAATCCTAGGTTACAATTGATTCGCATGTCTACATTTACCAAAATATCCTTAGGAAGACCTAGTCAAAGTAGACTTCAAAATTTGGTAAAATTTTATGTCATTGTCTCTTTAAAAGGAAGTATTGGGTCTTGAAATTATTGGGCCTTGAAATTTCCTTTGTGGGCTCTTCTGTCTTTATGCTTCCTTATTATTTGGTTCTTTTATTAAAATAGCTTCTATGTTTCTTCCAGATCTCCAGTGAATAATTGCGGTGGACTTTTAACCGTTCACTTTGTAATCTTGGACCTTGCATTGCCTTGTACTTTGTGAATTTTATCTTTGATGTAGGCTTGATCAAGAGTCTTCTGTTTGTTGGTCAAAGTCCACTTTTGCATCATCTTTTCATCGTTTTCACTATTTTAGATCCAAGAACCTGTAACCTGTAATTTGTAGCAGACATGCGTCAAAAGCACCTGTTTATTTATAAAACGAATAAGAATAGGGAATATAATAATGCAATATTATGGTATGAACAAATACCCCCAAACTTATCTTTTGCTCGTTCTCGAGCAAACTTATTTTTTATTCTCTACAAAATCCTAACCGCACTTTCGCAGGGAAACGCGATTGCACTGAGCACGCGCAACAAGCCGTTAAACCTCTAGGTGTCCCTAGTAGGAGGAGTGTTGTCTCCTGAGGGTTTTCAGCGGATACTACCCACAAAATCCTATCAATTCGGCCCATTAACTTTTGTTTCTCCAATTAGGTTTTCTAACAAGGAATTCTATTATCGTCGACTCGTAAACTATCCACCCATATTCTTCACACTTCCTCATCATTTAACTTAAGGTTATATATGTTCTATAGACTTACTTAGATTTCGGCATCTCTTAAGTTTTCCTTCTAGGGTTCCATCTCTACTTAGGAATTTCTATCAACTCTATTAAAGATACAAGTTCTATTCTTCATTCCTCTCTCTTATCTAAATTCCAATCACATACCCCTACGTGTGTGTATAGATCACCCCTACACTTGGAAATTCAAATCAAGCAATCATACTCTCGTCCGTTGTCCAAAGCACTTCTTAATTAGTGAATTTTTAATTGAACTTTTGCTTACGCATCCTTCATGCGACCATTAATACTTCTTGAGGTACCAACAACTGATTACAAGATGTGTTTGCACTTTAAAGCGTAATTCCTAGTTTTGCAACACCCAAGGCTTTTAGCAGTGACTCCCAAACCAGTTGGTCTAAGGCACTAGGTGATGAAGCACCCTCGCTAAATATTTTTCTATTTTTGCAGCCTCGAGTAATTACAAAAACCAGTGTTCATTTTTTTATTCTTAATTCAGACTTGTATATTTTTTTTCTTCGTACTAAGGACTCTAGACAAGAGCATTGCAAGGTCTCTTCTACTATTCCAAGTTTCAAGGTGCGTGTTTATGCAAATTGTAGGGTATACGTTTTCAGAATCTAGATTTAAGCTAGGAACTATTTTTCAAACTTATACTCTAATAAGAACATCAATACTCTTCCCTTGTTTCGACTTAGCCCAAGAAGTGAACCCAAAATTTGCCTATTTCTAAATAAACTATAAAGACATATATTTTCTACCGTTAAACTTTAAAGAAGGTTATTTTTAGGATTTTTAATTTACTAAGTCTAAGATCTAGTTGTTCCTAACCAGTTAACATATTTGTTAAACTCAAGTCAATTAAGCCAAAATTGAATACATTAATTTTTATAATTTTTGAAATTTTTAAATTTTTATGGGTTTTAAAATAAGTATGCAAATGCGAAAATATGTACAAATGAATGCGAAGGAAGAAGACTTACCGAGCATACCCCCAAACTTGAACTTGACAGTGTCCTCACTGTCATGCTAAACCAAGAGGGTCAAAATACCGGCACTCCCCTGTTTATTTATTTATAATTTTTTTTCATATTTTGAAATTTGTTTTTATAGAAAAAGAAAACAAAAAATATATATATACATATATACAACAAGGTTCCCCCCAAACTTAAGCTTGGCCTTACACAAGCCAAAGGTTAGCACCAACCATTCAAAAATCTTATCGTTGTAATGGTCTAGTTGGTGAAATAAAGGAGTGGAAAGAAAAGAAATGAGAAACACACGAGACCGTGTGGAAAGAAGAATGGTAGAATATGGTCTCGGAGGGGGAGAAGAATGGCGAAAAGAAGAAGGAAGTGGAGTACGATCTTGAGGGTGTAAATTGAGTGAATAAATTAGCGCGGTTTGTGATGACCGATGTGTTAAAAGCGATTGCGCTATCCTATCAACTCGTCGTGCAATGGGGTCAAATCCCTCAAGATTCGCAAGAAAACATGGGTACGCCGAACTTGGTATAGGAGATGGAAACGTAACGGTCTCCTGTTCGGCCGGAACAATGGGAAAGACGAAAGGGAGTGAATTAGGGATAGTATCTTTCTCACCGTAGTAAACTGTTTCGAACTTGAAAGATTCCATTAATGGTTCAAAACTACTATAATCAACTGAGTCTGATGGCTCATCTGAAAATGTAAAGGACTCAAACTCGGGCGGTGAGTCATCAACATCGTCCGAAAAAGTGAAACACTCGTAGGTGTCATCGTCTGTGAGAATTGTGTCAAATTCAAAGGAAAAGGTTTCAAGTTCACAGTCTTCAAGCGGGGTCGGAACGATGGGAAGGAGGGAGGGTGATATAACAGTCAAAGGTTCAGGAGGATGAATTGGAAAATCAGACACATCAAATAAAAATGATTCAACCTCAATATTATCCTCAAGACTCTCCTCAATACTATCCTCAATATTTAACTCATCCATGCCGTTATCATCAAAATCTAGACGCATATGAGATTCGGGAGAAACATTTAATAACTTAGGATGATGATTTGAACATAAAATTTCAAGCAAATCGACAGGTTCATCATCCGAAATATTCCCGGCGTCTATATCCTCAATCAAGTGAAAATCAATTTCTTTAGACACCTCATCAAAAGCATGGATATTTATCGATTTAGGTTCTAGAGTGGAGGTGTAAAGATCGAAAGGATTAGGTGCGGTTTCACTCGAAAGGGGTTCCTCACAATTTGGCAAATCAAGCACTACAAAATCACACAACTCATTTTTATTTTCAACAGGTGAACTATTTAGGGCAATCGATGGAAAACAGGAGTTGTGGGCTTCAATTGGGTAAGGGTAGGTTTGATTTGAAAATCCTCTCTCATTCTCACTTTGTTCAACCGCCTCCTTATACATTAAAAAATTTTGAGCTAGCGGGAAACTAGCTACCGGTTCACTAGGTTGCATAAGGGCGGCCATGGACGCTTCCACATTCCTCACCATTTTGTTTGTTTCAGCAATATAAGCCTCCAACGACTCTTCCAAACTAGACTTAGGTAGTGAGGGGGTTTCGATAAAAGATTCAAAATGGTGTTGATATGCAAAACTCCCAATAGGCTGTGTAGAAACAGTGTCTAGTAAAGGTGGGAAGGTCGGGTATGACTGGTAGGAAGTGGGAGATTGGACAGGGGTAGGGTCAACATGTGGATAAAAAGGTGAATAATCGTGCGAATCCCTAGAACTAGATGAGTGGAGAGGGGTGAAAGATCGGCTGCGAGATTGAGCAATATGCTCAGCAATGGACATCGGCTTAGGAGTGACAGAAGGACTTAAAAAAGTGGTATCAACATATGGAGGTGGTAAAGGTTGACTTAGTTGACACAAAGTGGGTTGAAAAGTCAAACGGTTTCTTCTAGACGCCTCTATTTGATCTTTCAAAGATTTTTTAAGCAAGGAAGGATCGTCTTTAAATTGACCGAACAAATTGACGTACGACGCAAAATTAGGTTCGGGATACCAAAGTTCTGCAAGTGATTTATTATGTGGGGTACCCATGTTAGAAGAAAGGGGGAAAGAAAGAAAGTAGGTGGTGCAAGGATTTCTTAGCGGCAAAATTTTGCAAGTTTTTATAAAAAATTTCCTTTTTTCCTTTTTTTTTATTTGGAACTGTTTGCAAAAGAAAAAATTTTGATAAAGGGCTAAGACACACTTTTGATCAACCAAAAATGCACAATAAGGCCTAGATCTAGGGTCGCCTAGGTCATCTAGACAGCTCCTAACTTTTCAAAAGGGCTAGAGATAGGACCTCAAACCGCCTCTTCATCGCCAATTGCGGCCAGGTAAGTGCCAGGTAAGTGGGAAGGAACCACAGTAGTGGGCCTAATTAAAAACCACTAGCCTTTGACACACTTGTCTAGGCACCGCAAAGTCAGGTTAGGATAAACGGTCGATGCCTATAACTAGTTCTCTGTCCTATTGAGCTCGAAGTCCTTAAGGCTGAGTCTATTATTTTTTAATTAAAGATTGGTCAATGCAAATGCTTAATGTGATTTCTGGGGTCCTGGGAAGGGTGATGAAATCTCCACCCAATCTGATTTGGTCAAAAGCCCCTTAAAATCCGATTAAAGATATGCAAAACAGTAAATCACTTTCAATCAAATCTTTTTTTTTCTATGAATTTCAAAGTTTGCAAATTTTCTAATTAAAATTTTTCTTTTTCCGCTTACTCTTTATTTGGAAATTTTGCAAAAAGATTTTCGATAAAAGATATGCAAAACAAAAATATTACTTGCAATCAATTATTATTTTAAGCATAGCACAAAGAATCTTTATTTGGAAAAAATTGTTGCAAAAAGATTTTCGAGAAAAGATATGCAACAAAAAAGATTACTTGCAATCACTTTCTATTTTAAACGAGGAGCACAAATCCTGCACAAGATTGTTATTTGGAACGGGAAATATTTTTAAAGCACAAAGAAATCCTGCAGGCAAATTTACAGAAAATATATCAAGATTTGCAGAGGAGGAGAGAGAAAACTAACAGAAATTTGCAGTGGCGGAACTTTTTTCTTTCTTTTTTTTTTTTTGCGCGGAACCGCCGCCTCCACCGCGGAACCGCCGCGAGTTGCACTTCACGACCGCGGATCCGCCGGCAGTTTTTTTTTTTTTTTTGAGATCGCCGCGGTTGACTTGTTGACTCGATCCTCCAAATTTCTTCTGCTGTCTGTTGTAATATTTCTCTGTTTGTTCGGATTTGATATTTGTTGTTTTGATCTCTGGAGATTTCCAGATCCGAACTTGATTGTAGATCCTGCAAAATTCAAACAAAGATACCCTTCCAAAAATAACAGATGATATATTTTTTTTATATTTTTTTGTGATTTTTCAGATTTTTATGATTTTTTTAATTTTAGATTAACCCGAAATTGCAAAAAGAAAATAACACGCCATCCCCGGCAACGGCGTCGTTGTAGTATAGTGGTGAGTATTCCCGCCTGTCACGCGGGTGACCCGGGTTCGATCCCCGGCAACGGGGCCATTTGATTGAATAATTTAGCGTGCTTGCGCTTTCTAAAAGATAGATCAAAAATATTTGTAACCGCAATCAAGAACGGCGTCGCTTTGCAGCTAGCCGGTGAGTACGGGTCGGTCCACAGGGATGTTGTGAGTTTCCGATTCGCGCTTACGAGTTAATCCCGAAGGGTGTTCGGATTAATTATTAAATCTAAAAACCTAATTAACCTAGAGCAATTATCTAGATCTACTCTTGCTAGGGCTAGGTTTAGGGATGGTTTGGAAATGTAATTAAATCTCACGGCTTTCAATACCCGAATGAAGATCTGTGAGGAGTTATGGTAATTATCAATAAAGGGGATTAGATCCGTTCGGGAAGGTGTTCCTTCCTCTAGGTTCTTGTCCTTCCTTTAGAGATCCTTACCCTAACCTCCATGGAAAACATCACACCCGGGCCTTTATACTACGGTATCACCGCTACCTCGAGGGATAGAGTGCCGTAGGGAGCGGTATGTGCATGTATGCATGGAGTCCTATTGTAAATATTTGGTGGGTAAGAAAGGGATGAGAGATCTCATCTCTCAAAATCCTTCCCCAAGGCTAACTCTAAACAAGTTCCTAGGGCATGAAATTAAATCTACCTAGGGCAAGGAATTTAAATCTACACTAAGGCAAGAAATTAAATTACTTACAGATGCATCCCTCCAATCATCCATGCAGGGTTGTCAGATCTGAATTTCTGAATGGAGAAGAAACACCGATGCTCTCCAAAAGATTTCTAAATTTTATTCATTAAAGGGAGGCATAGCCTTTACAATGATTTAGAGTTCCTATTTATAGAGGATAGGAAACCCTAGGTTACAATTGATTCGCATGTCTACATTTACCAAAATATCCTTAGGAAGACCTAGTCAAAGTAGACTTCAAAATTTGGTAAAATTTTATGTCATTGTCTCTTTAAAAGGAAGTATTGGGTCTTGAAATTATTGGGCCTTGAAATTTCCTTTGTGGGCTCTTTTGTCTTTAGGCTTCCTTATTATTTGGTTCTTTTATTAAAATAGCTTCTATGTTTCTTCCGGATCTCCAGTGAATAATTGCGGTGGACTTTTAACCGGTCACTTTGTAATCTTGGACCTTGCATTGCCTTGTACTTTGTGAATTTTATCTTTGATGTAGGCTTGATCAAGAGTCTTCTGTTTGTTGGTCAAAGTCCACTTTTGCATCATCTTTTCATCGTTTTCACTGTTTTAGATCCAAGAACTTGTAACCTGTAATATGTAGCAGACATGCGTCAAATGCACCTGTTTATTTATAAAACGAATAAGAATGGGGAATATAATAATGCAATATTATGGTATGAACATGCGCTGCGCGCCACGTGTCAAAAGCAGACACGCCAGCGCCAGGAGCGCTGCGCCCTAGGCAGCGCACCCCAATCAGAGCAAAGCTCTGTTTCAAAATTCAGATTTTAAAAGTTGAAGCAACGCTTCAGATCCAGCGCTCTGCGTTGCGCGCCACGTGTCAAACACAGGCGCGCTAGCGCAGTTGCGCTGCGCGCCACATGTCAAGCACGGATGCGCTAGCGCAGTTGCGTTACGCTCTGCGCTCTGCGCCACGTGTCAAACGTAGGTGCGCTAGCGCCAAGTGCGCCAGCGCTGGAATTAAAATAATTCCCCACCGTTAGATCAAAAGATCTAATAATAATAAATTATTAATTAATCAGAATTAAAATTCTGTTATGGAAAGATTTTTCAATCTTATTAAAATAAGAAGATTATCTTTTGTAAAACAGAAGCCTTAGGATCAAAGATCCAACGGTGGGAAATATTCCCAAATCAATGAGAGAAAGATCTCTTCAACTGATTTAACAAATCAATCGGCCCTATATAAAGGCCCCAGGACTTCAAGTCTCAGATAAAAAAAAACCCTCTACAAACTTTGAGAAAAACTCAAAGAAAAAGAAAGGTAAAGAATTGATTCTTGAAAAACAGAAATGAAAACATCTCGTAAAAAGAAGAAACGTCTTCTAAAAAGATCTTAGATCTATAAAAAAGACCAAGGTCTTTGAATAAAAAGAAAAGATCAAAAGATAAATTATAAAAAAAGAAGTACTTTTACTTCACAGATCTTCTGATCTACAAAGGCAGAGCCTTTTAATAAAAAAAAAAGAACTGTTGTTCTTGGATCTTGAGGCAAGGCCTCCTTTGAAGAACATAAGTTTGTTCTTTGATCTTAAAATTGATCAAAATGCGCTTTGCGCTACTAGACAGTGCTTTGCACTCATGAACTGCGCCTTTACGCTCCTTGGACTGGCGCTCAGCGCCATAACATGCCACGTGTCAACCATAGACACGATCTGCGCTTTGCGCTTCTAAAAACAGCGCACTGCGCTCTTGGGTTGGCGCTCAGCGCCAAGCGTGCCACGTGTCACTCACTGGCGCACCCATAAACTAGCGCAGCGCACTAACAAATTAGCGCTAAGCGACACGTGTCCTCCTCGTGTGCGCTGACCGACAGAAGCGCAATGCGCTCTTTGACTGGCGCAAAGCACCTAGTGCGCCACGTGGCGCTCTGTCAGAACATACCTTGTTCTGATAAATGCTGTGCATTCAGTATAAGACAAGAAATGTCAGAGCCCAATGCTTGGCATTATTAAAAGGGCAGAGCCCAAACAAAGGCCTAACAGGCAGAACAAAAATAAAATGTTCAACATTCTTTTAACTGGACTTAGCCCAATTCTGGCCATAAGTCCTCAATTTAAATTGAACTGAGCTCATCTGCTCTTCTAATCAATTTACACCCGGTTCGAGGGTACATATCTTTACTCCTCTGACATCTGTCGCTGTAATCCTTCAACGTCGTCAGAGAGGTGACGGGTCCCGATGACCACACATTACTACGGACTGTGGGGTCCTTAAACTCATGGACTATGATGTCCTTAACCTCGACCGTGATGTCTTAAAACTAACACCGGACTGCGAGGTCCTTAAACTCACGGACTATGATGTCCTTAACCTCGACCGTGATGTCTTAAAACTAACGTCGGACTGTGGTGTCCTTAAATCCACGGACTATGATGTCCTTAACCTCGACCGTGATGTATTAAAACTAACATCGGACTGTGAGGTCCTTAAACTCACGGACTATGATGTCCTTAATCTCGACTGTGATGTCTTAAAACTAACACCGGACTGTGAGGTCCTTAAACTCACGGACTATAATGTCCTTAACCTCGACCGCGATGTCTTAAAACTAACATTGGACCGTAATGTTCTTAAACTAATTATCGACCGCAATGTCATTAAACTAAACAATAGAGCCCAATTGCTCTCTTGTCGGATCTAAACGATCCCGTTAAGTCGATCTTAGTCTAAAATTAGACCAACGTGTCCTTAACAAACGTTTAAGTTGATCTTAGCCCCAAATAAGGCTAACATATCCTTAAACACAACCCCCCCAAACCCAAATCTAAGAAAGATACGGATTTGGACTAATCCACGTCCTACGGGCAACAACATAACTTAGTCTCCGTATACAATCCACAGGAAACCGAACACAAAATAAACACCCACGACACGAAGTGACCATCTGGAGAAGGAGAAAGTTGTTACCGCGATGCGGTAGCGTAATTAACTGCAGGGGCTTGCGCCTGCAGGGAAGAGCGTCCCCACAATCAAAAACCCCTCAAACGAGGGGGAATCTGACGAAGTCTGCTACATCGGCCGCATCCGTTTAAACTTTCGATACATGCTGCCATAAATCAACTTGGCATCTTCGGAGAGGTGGACGAATAGCACCAATCAGCATCTGCCCCGAATTTCAGGCAAGATGGACCTGCGCGGCCGCCTCTCTGTGTTCGGCGGGGAACAGATTCTGGCACGCCCGGTGGGACCTTTTCCTCTTTCCACTCCACACTTCGTGTGTCGTGTTCGCGAACCAATCGCGGTTTGCTAATGGTTGCCCTTGGGTTTCGAGGTACTAAGATTTGGCGTTTTGCTTGGTGCAGAAAGCAAAGGATCAAAGGCATTTACCTGCTCAAAGTGTTCCATATGCAACTGCAACCCACATCCTGCTTCAACTGGGGGCATAGCCTACGGGCCCCAAGCGGTTTCCCTGTTCACGATGCCCGTGGAACAGGTCACTCAAGCCACCACAGGGTTGTTTTTCGGGACCATGCTCCCGCCAACGAGCTTCACCGCGCCTGTGCCGACACCGGAAGCTCCCAAGAAGTCGGTCTTCGATCGGCTAACACCTGCTGTGGCCCCTCTCAACGGGTCGTCCAGCTCCTCGGTCTTCGCCAGACTGGGCCAAAATTCCTGTAAGCCCAGGATGAAGTCTGCACCTCAAGAAAAGGCTGCTTCGAAGAGAGTAACCAACCCTGCTTCTGAAGTTGTCAAGACGGCTTCTCCTGCCAAGGGGTCGGTCTTTACAAGACTGACTGTCCCAACTCCCGCTCCTGCTACTCAAAGGACATCAGTCTTCAACAGGCTAACACCAGCAACAGCCCCTCACCTGAACAGGGGGCAAGACCAAGCCATCCCCATCACCGAACCAACTCCATCAGCTCGACGCGCTCGACGTCGTCACTGGCGCCGGGTAAGGAAGGCAGGGGGCAACTCCCTCTCTGGACTAACTCCACCAGCCCCAACGGCGGAAATTAATGCTGCTGTTCCAACCGGGAACAGCTTCGAGCTGCTGAATAAGGTGCGCAGGAATTATCCTACCGCTGTACTGAAAAGATCTCTTCCTCCGATGGAGAATGTTGCGGAAGCAAAGCCAGAACAGTCCCTTCAGCGACGGTCCTCTAAAATCTACAAGGTCTGGCGTCAAGTCCAAGACTCGGTGATTGATCCAAATTTCTCCCGCCAGCACAAGAAGCTGAAGGTCCGACAGGAAGAAAACCGTCATGTTAAGCCACAAAAGATGGAGACTACTTGGGTGCCCACTGCAGCGGCCCCCTCAACTTCGACCACCCATAAGAAGAGAAGGCCGGAGAAGATCCCCATGCCTGCGACAAATGTCAAAGGCACTGAGCCCAAACGCCCTAAGTCTGGGGGCATGGTGGTGCATACCGTCTACATGGCATCCGGAAAAGAGGATAGCCGTATCTCCACAGGTCATCGACCGCTTACGCGGTCCGTGACAAAAGCCCAAGAGCAGCAGCAGAAGCTTCAGGAGATGATGACTGCGATGGCCGCGCTCACAGGACCGCAAGCAAGCCCAGAGGCATCCTCCGAGCAACGCCACGAGCAGGAAACTGACACCGAATTCCTTCGGAGAATGCTCGAGAAGAAGGACAAAGAGGCTGCGGGACAAGCAGCCAATATAAAGCAAATGGCCCTTCTCCTCCAAGACATGGTTGGGATGATGATACAGCCGGATCCCCCAGCCGAAGATCCTCCAGTAATAATGGAAGATGACAGAGGAGAAACATCAAATCCTCTGCCGGCTCTGTCAACAGCCAAGGAGGAGACAATCTCTAAAGCTGCCCTGGATGACTACATTGCTCAGCAAATAAGAGTTCACCAGGAAAATGAAGCAGCTGGCCAGGTCGTGAAGACTGGGCGACCATATCCGGGCTGGTATGACCAGATAAAATACCCGTCGGGATACACAATCCCCAAATTCCATGTTTACAAGGGGACAGGCAATCCCCACCAACACGTCGCCCAGTTCAGAGTTCTATGCGGCAACACCAGGGGCGATGATAAGCTTTTGCTCCGTCAATTCGTCAGCAGCTTGTCGGAAACGGCGTTTGAGTGGTACTCTGAACTTCCAAACGACTCCGTCAAAACTTTCACAGAAATGGAGTTATTGTTCACCCAGCGATTCGCAAGCGCAAGTGAACGCACCCCGATAATAGCATTGATCAATGCGAGAGTAAAGCCGGGCGAAACTTGGGTTCAATATGCAATCCGATGGAGAAATCTGTGGTCGAAGTGCGAACAGCGCATCGAAGAAGCACCAGCGGTGGGCATGTTCATGGGCACCCTAGACCCTCATGCAACTATTTCACAGTTCATGATGTTCTTCAAACCGACCACGTTTCAGGCTTTAATTGACAAGGTAGCCCAGATGGATCAGATGGGTCACAGACCGTCTCCTCCGAAGCCGGAACCGCTGAACGAAAAAGGTAAAGGGAAGGCGACCTTCGTTGCGAACACCCAACAGCAGCCCGGTGCTCCAAAACTAACGGATCAGTTGGAAGAGAGACGGCGCTATTACAATGAGAAAATGAAGCGCCCTTACTCATTCCCGCGGGATAAAATGAAGAGGCTGTTCGAGATGGCGGTGCACAACAGGCTTATCAAATTGCCAAATCCAAGGCGACCACCGCAACCCAGCGAAGTGAATAATCCCAATTATTGCCCTTACCACCAAACAGTAAGCCATCCGATCGAAGATTGCTTCGTCTTTAAGGGATGGATCGAGGATCAGTACCTACAAGGCAAGTTTGCGCTGTCTGAGAAGTGGAAAGTAAATCCACTACAACCGCACACTCCTAAAAAGATGGACACACCGGGGGCAACATGCTCTTTTGTTAAAGAAGCTCCATGGGAGGTCGTGCTTTCAGCCAAAACCAAAAGGATGCTGAATGATCTCCAGACATGCCCAGCAATCAGGTGGAAGAACCCGCTGGAACCTCAGATCATCGAAGGGATGCTGAAGCCGCGCCCAACTCCAAAGATTGGTGGTGATAGCCAAAGCGTTCATGCTCAGCCGTCGAAATCTTCGAAAAAGAAGAAGAAATCCAAAAAGCCCGTGAAGCCTGGCGACAAGCGCACGGACCTGCAGAAACAGATCGACGCGCTGGAGGAGTATAATCAAAAGACGTGGACTCCGATCACGCTCCAAGAGTTCCTCAGCCGCGTCCTTGAGGACGAAGATGATGGAGAAGGCTCGTCGGATGGATCTGAGGATTACGTAGCAAGCTGCCGTGTGATCTCTCATTCATCGCTAGACAATGAAGAAGCTCCCTGCGCAGAAAGACTGGAGGCAGGTCCCGAGCCAGAACTTCTATGGCCGTCAGACGAAATGATCGACGCCTTCCTGAATGAGATTCATCTGAAAAGTAAAGCCAATCGGGAGCGTGAGATGGCCATATTTGAAAGAGCCAAACGCCGGCGACTAGACGAATGAGTCGAGACACTCCCGCCGAATCAAGGAACATCCGTCACGGATAAAAACAAGTTCAAGACGAGGAAAAGGTCTACTAAAGCCATATCAATGGGAATGAAGCTACCACCCTCTGAAGGAAACACTCCCGGTGAAGCAGAAACACATCCTAGCTACTGCTTATAGTTTAAGCGGATGAAACGCAAAACTCGTCGGGAGAAAAGAAGTGCGACTGAGGAGCATGAAAGAAATACCGGTAACTGTCGCATGGTCAACACCGGGGGATCGCAGATTCTCACTTTCGGAAGCGACTCTGACGAAGAGATGGCTCTTAGCCCTCTCTTTAAAGAATCCACATTGGGGAAGGAGGAAGAACTGAAGGCCTGTGAAAACATTCAGCTGCGCAATCGCACGCTTCCAGAAAAGAATCTCGGATCCACGAGTAGAAAAGATTAGGGAAAACAAAAGGTCTCCGAGGATATTGCCCTGGACGACCAAGTCATGAAAGAACTGACCACCAAGGACCCGCCAAAGAAGAGTAAGGTGGACTATAACGTTCTGGCGCACTTGAGGAAGTTACCCTCGCAGCTCAGTATTCTCGACGCCCTTCTACTATCCAAAGAAGCGAGAGATTCACTGATCAAGGCGCTACAAGAGCCAGAGCAATTCCAAGCTTTTCTCGCCGAAGAAAAGATGAAGGACGAGCTAGAGGAAGTACACACAGCCGATATCATCTTCGGCGACGAAGACCTCCTCCTTGGGACGTGCGAGCACAACCTTCCCCTCTATGTCTCAGGATACTGCCACAATATAAAGATAGGAAAAATCCTGGTCGACAATGGGTCTTCTGTCAATCTTCTCAACATGCGAGTGTTGAAGGAAATCTACATGAGCGTCCGGCATCTCGCTCGTGATAAAATCACCATCTCTGGTTTTGACTCCCAGTCATCGCGGACTCTCGGGTCTGTGATATTGACATTACGATCCGGGCTACTTGTCACGGATATTAAATTTCATGTCATTGACGCCAAGACATGCTATAACGCTTTGCTCGGCCGGCCTTGGTTACACGAGTACAACATCATCCCTTCTACACAACATCAGTGTATGAAATACTTTAAGGATGGTCTCGAGTATACCGTAACGGGAGAGCTGAATCCATTCTCCGTGAACGAAGTCCGCAAGTACGAAGTTGCAAAATACTTTTTGCCAGATTTCGAGGACACGGAGAGATGTCACAAACCGGAGAACAAAGCTATCACCACCATTCCAGTCTTCGGGAGTGATACTGAAGAAGAGGAAGCGATAGTTTATTCAGGTCCACCCCAGCACAACAAGCCAGGACCGTCCGCTCCTATGTTGATCTTTGGCAGTGACTCGGAAGATGAGGTCCATGCTATATTCTCCGCTCGGCCTTCAATACAAACATTCGCTGATGAAGAGCAAAGTTTGCAAATTGCCATGGTTCCGCCCAAACATCATAAAGAACTAGACGCTCTTGATACCTACAGTGTGGAAGAGCTGCAGACGTTCTATGTCCCTCCCAGGCGAGAAGGCAAAAAGGCGATCCTATTCTACCGCTCCGGGGAAACCAAAGTGGAGAAAGAAATCTGGCACGGCGCGGATTCTATACTTGACAGGCTCCAGCCCATCCGTCTGCCTAGATATTATACAGAAGGCTTGAAAAGGCCGTTGAAGCGCCAAGGGATACCCTTCAAACAGACCGCTCAAAAAGCTAAGTTCTATGATAGGATCTGGAACGTTCCCGGAACTCAGCGCAAGTTGCCCAACGGGAGAATGGAAGCGATCGGGCTTGGATATGTTCGGTCCAAGAAACGGGAGCTACTCCACCACTGCTATGTCATACATGACTTTGATGAGAAGGAGATGCTCAATGGGAGAATGCTAACCCTAAACCAGAAAGAGCCCCCGACGTGAAAATGCCCAGTCCGTCTTTCGAAGAACAAATAGACAGGCTTATAAGGGAAGCTGGTCAAAAAGTTTGAGACGACCATAATTGCGAAATGGCCATCTACGAGAAAGCCATGACTCAACGCCTTCTTCAACAGGCTGTGAAAGATGAAAATGCCCCTCCCTGTCAACCTGTTGTGCAAAAGGCTCGACGCAGAGACCGAAACAAGTCAAAAAGCGGAAAAGGCGCTCAGCAACGACAAAGCGGGACCAAGAATTCACGCGATCGGGAATCGAGCGGTCCGGATTTGTCCCTTATGAAGAAGATGAGTCGAGCATACTCTTTTCCTCAAGACAAGACAAAGAAGATACTTGATCTTGCCATAAGACATCAAATGCTTACACTCCCGGAGTCCAAGCACCCTGAGCAAGCTAACGAGGTCTCTCATCCAGACTATTGCTCTTATCACCGAGCAATAGGACACCCTCTCGAAGACTGCTTCACCTTTAAGAACTGAGTCAAAGACCAATATCAGCTCGGCAAGTTCTCTCTATCCGACAGTTGGAGGATAACTCCGCCGCAGAAGCATGAACCCAAATCCACGAAGGTAGACCCAGATCCACATCGGTCTTGGAAGCAAGCTCGTACTTGTCATATGATAACGATATCAAAAGAAGAACCCGAGGATATGGATGACCTCCCCTGGTGCTTCGAAAACAATGATGACGAGGTGATCTCAGAGTTTCCACCGGCGCCAAAAGAGCTGGAAGATAGAATACATACCACTGCAGATAACCTCAAGAAAATTGATTTGGGGACGACAAGTGACCCACGACCGACATTCGTCGGTGAGCTGCTATCTGAAGAAATGGTGGATGTGCTAAAAGACGTGCTTATGCAGCATAGAGATTTCTTCACATGGAACTATTCCGAAATGCCAGGATTAGATCCAGAGGTTGCAGTCCACAAATTGGCGATATCCCCGGACGTTAAGCCAATCAAACAAGCACCGAGAAGAATGCGGCTCGAGATTGAGATGGGCATCAACGCCGAGGTCAAGAAGCTGATCGACTCTGGCTTCATCCAAGAGGTTCAGTATCCTGACTGGATCGCCAACATCGTTCCGGTGATGAAGAAAAATGGGACAGTGCGCATCTGCGTAGACTTTCGGGATCTCAATAAAGCTTGCCCGAAGGACGACTTCCCAGTTCCGGTCACCGAGCTAATGATAGACAATACGTCTACTCACGAGGTTTTCTCCTTTATGGACGGATCATTAGGATACAATCAGATAAAGATGCATCCTGAAGACCAGAAGCATACTGCTTTCCGGACCCCTTTGGGTATATTCTGCTATAAGGTAATGCCTTTCGGTCTAAAGAACGCCGGTGCCACCTATCAGAGGGCCACGACGAAGATCTTCGATGACCTCATACATGAAATCGTCGAATGCTATATCGACGACCTCGTGGTTAAAAGCAAATCATACGAGGAACATCTCGAGCATCTGAAGATCGTATTTCAACGCCTTCGGCAATACAACTTGAAGATGAACCCTCTCAAATGCGCGTTCGGGGTGTCCTCAGGTAACTTCCTAGGATTCATCGTCCGACACCGAAGTATCGAGATAGATCCGTCAAAGATCAAGGCGATCATGGAAATGCCTCCGCCAAGAACTCTCAAGCAATTGCGGTCTCTCCAAGGGAAGCTCGCGTATTTTCGGCGATTTATAGCCAATCTCTCAGGCAAGTGCCGCCCTTACAGTCATCTGATGAAGAAGGGAACCCCGTTTGTCTGGGATCACAAATGCCAAAGTGCGCTGGACGAAATCAAGCAATACCTGCAGAATCCGCCAGTACTGGCCGCTCCGGTCAAGGGAAAGCCTCTCATTCTTTATACAACAGCCCTCGAAGGTTCTTTAGGCGCATTATGGGCACAAGAGAACGACCAAGGGAAGGAAAGAGCCATTTACTATTTGAGTCGAGTTCTACTGGGGGCAGAAAGCAATTACTCTCCCATCGAAAAACACTGCCTGGCGCTGATCTTCGCGATAACAAAACTCCGGCACTATGCATTGGCGCATTAAGTCCGTCTCATATCGAAGGTGGACCCTCTCAAATATTTGATGTCAAAGGCCATATTGACAGGTCGGCTCGCTAAATGGGCCTTGCTCTTAATGGAGTTCCCAATAACTTATCAGCCTCTTAAGGCAGTGAAAGGCCAGGCCATCACCGACTTCCTCGCCGAACATCCGATACCTGCCGATTCTTCTTTGAATTGCGAACTGCCAGACGAACATGCGTTTGATGCGATCGACGGTGGTGATACCCGATGGGAACTTTATTTTGATAGAGTGGCTTCCATGAAGAAACGCAAACAGAACACGCCTATAATCAAATCAGGGGTAGGCCTCATCTTCGTAACTCCACAAGGAGGGATAATGCGCTTTGCCTTCTCCTTAACAGAGCCGAGGACAAACAATGAAGCCGAGTATGAGGCTTTGATAGCAGGCCTCGAGATCGCCATCGACATGGGAATTGAAAACCTCCTCATATACGGAGACTCCCAACTGGTCGTTAGTCAAGTAAACGACGACTATCAAATATGCAAACCAGAACTGGTAAAGTACGGCGAGAGAGTGCAGCAACTGCTAACCCAAATTCCTTCCTACACCCTCAAAAGCATACCGCGTGCGGAAAATAGCAAAGCGGATGCATTAGCCAAGCTTGCTAAAGAATTGGCCGATGAGAACCTCGATGACGTAAGAATCGTGGTACAAAGCTATCGGGTTCTTACACCGGCAGAAATATCTCTGGAGTCGTCCGAGGAAAAGGGAGCGACCGAGAAAATGGCTCTACAAGTGAAAGACCAAGAAAAGGTCGAAGATTGGAGAGAAGTCTTTATAGACTACTTCAAATCCCGTCGAACACCTAAAGATGCGTCCTCAAAACATCAGCTCATGAAGCGAGCCCTATCTTTCGCCTTCGTCAATGATACTCTGTACAAGAGGTCGTTTGATTCTCTGTGGTTGAGATGCCTGGGACCTGAAGAGGCAAAAAGAGTCGTTCAAGAAGTTCACGACGGACTCTGCTGTTCTCACCAAGCAGGCCCGAAGATGAAGTTGAAGATCAAACGGATGGGTTACTATTGGCCCACGATGATTCAGGACTGCCTCGAGTATGCGAAGCAATGCCACTCGTGCCAGATTCATGGGGACTTTATCCATCAACATCTAATTCCACTACATCCAATGGTGGCTAGCTGGTCGTTCGAAATATGGGGAACTGACATAATCGGCCCCATCGAACCGGCATCGTCCAGAGGACATCATTTCATTTTGGTGAAAACTGATTACTTCTCCAAATGGGCAGAAGCAGTACCGCTGAGGGAAGTGAAAACGAAGAACATCCTTTATTTCTTCAAGACGCACGTTATTTATCGGTTTGGCACTCCGTGACGGATTATCTCCGATAACGGGCCAGCCTACAGAGCCACAAGATCAGGCGCTTCGCACAACAACATAACATAGACTGGAGATACTCCTCAGTTTATAACCCCCGAGCTAACGGTCTAGCTGAGGCTTTTAACAAGACCTTGACGAAGACCGTGAAGAAGACGATGTCCTGAAATAAGAAGGACTGGCACGAGAGACTGCATGAAGCTCTCTGGGCATATCGAACTACGTTCAAGAAAGCCACGAACACAACGTCGTACACGTTGGTATTCGGTACAGAAGCGGTACTCTCCCTCGAGATAGAGTTACCCTCTCTACGAGTAGTAGTCCATTATGAGCTAACGGACGAAGAGAATGCTCACCTTCGCCTTGAGGAGCTCGATGCCCTCGATGAAACCCGGCTCATAGCGCAACAAAATCTGGAGGCTTATAAAGCAAAGATGATGCGCTCATATGAAAGATTGACCAGGCCGAGGACATTCCGCCAAGGTGAACTCGTGCTAGTGGTCAAAAGACCTATGATCCCTAATCACGCCAAGCGGGGAAAATTCGAGCCGAACTATGAAGGCTCGTACATCATAGACAAGGTCTACCAGGGTGGAGCCTATCTGCTCATGGACATGCATGATGAAAGACCCTTCAGGCCAATAAATGGTCGCTTCCTGAAGAAATACTACGCCTAACGAGTCACGGCCTAGGTCAATGATAGATGACGATGACTATGTCCGCTCGCTATCTTCCCAAGCCCAAACTCTATAAGTAGTAACCGGCTTACTTTACAGCGGACTGAGATGTCCTTAAACTAACAACGGACCGAAACGTCCTTAAACTAATGGCGGACCGAAACGTCCTTAAACTAACAGCGGACCGAGATGTCCTTAAACTAACAACGGACCGAGACGTCCTTAAACTAACGGCGGACCGAAACGTCCTTAAACTAATGGCGGACCGAAACGTCCTTAAACTAACGACGGACCACTATGTCCTAAAACTAGTTGTTGACCGAGATGTCGATAAACTACGGTGGATTGCAGCATCCTAAATCTAAAATAAAAAGAATTAAAAAGAATTAAAAAAACGGTATGTCCATAAGCAAAATGGGCACGGATGAAAACCCAAAAGGGCTCCGTGAGTAAAAACAGCAGGGCTACCGGCGAGTCTTGTGAAAACCCGAAAGGGCGCAACCTCATTTAAAAAAAAAGAAAAGAAAAGAAAAGAATAAAAAAACGGTATGTCCATGAGCAAAATGGGCATGGATGAAAACCCGAAAGGGCTCCGTGAGTAAAACCAGCAGGGCTACCGGCGAGTGTTTGTGAAAACCCGAAAGGGCGCAACCTCGTTAAAAGACACTTACAGGGTCCTCTCGACCTTGTGAGGAGAAACCACCTGCGTGAGATCCTTACGACTCACAAGGGAGCAACACACTTAGGAATCCTCACGATTCCTAAGGAGAAATTACACTTGCGAGATCCTCACGACTCGTAAGGAGAATCCTCTTATGGGACCCTCACGGCTCACAAGATTTGAAAGTCTTAAGCTACAGGGATCTAAACCTGTTCTTAAGCAGCCCCCTCAACCTCCACTACTGCCCTACAAGTGGCTCAATGTTGACTCTTGTATACAATCCACGGGCGCGAATAAACATTTCCCTAACAAAGTCTCATCCGTGACTAGGGATATGTCCATATGGTGAACAACCCTTGTAAGTCCTCTCGACTTATAAGGAGAAAACCCTCTTGTAAGATCCTTACGACTTACAGGAGAACATGCACTTAGGAATCCTCACGCTCCTAAGGAGAAAACACACCTACGAGATCCTTACGACTCGCAGGGAGAAATACCTTTGTGAGACCCTTACGGCTCATGAAGTCAAAAGCCTTAGTCGACAGGATCCTAACCCTGTTCGCTAAGCCACCTTTGTTCGATATCCATAGAGGCAAATGATGATTCGCTCCTGGCAATATTCCAGTTGTAGCGGTGCTGATGCCGAAATCGGTGTCTAATCCCAAGCTTGCAGCAAAAAGACAGCAAGCCACACATGCATACGAAATAGCCGAAATGATGGGGCAACTTGCAAACAAAAGCAGCAAGTAAAAAATGTACGCATGCAAAATAGCCGAAATGATTGGGCAACTCGCAATAAAAAGCAGCGAGTAAAAATAAAATAAATAGCCGAAATGATTGGGCACCGCGAAAAATAGCTGAAATGATGGGGCAATCGCGACCTTCGCGATATAAAAGCTGAAATGATAGAGCATCGCGGAAAGAAATAAAAATAAAAATGAAATTTATGCCCTACATGTGATATCACATCAATCCCTGTATACGATCCAGGGGCGCAAACAAAGAAGGAATCACACTCCTCCTCCCCAGGTTTCATCAGAAGAAGAAGCTAAACCTCGACGGTTCTCAGATAGCCTGGAAAGCATCTTAACATTCGTCTCATTACAACACACACAACATCAAGCAAAGCGGAACAGCGGCAACTCCCAGTTCCATGACTCGGCGGTGTACAGATGACCGAGAGTCAAATCCCGACTCCCTGAAATGCGGATATAATCAGCAAAATTCCTGGTCACGTGGAACGCGGATAACGTCACTTCTAACCCCGTGGAAAACGTTCAGAGCGGATTCTGGTCCTCGCAGAGCACGGCAGTGAACCCGTGTGAAGCATCCAGAGCGGAGCCTAGTCCTCGCCGAACATGGCAGTGAACCCGTGGGAAGCATCTAGAGCAAAATTCCTGGTTACGTGGAACGCGGATTATGTCACTTCTGACCCCGTGGAAAACGTCCAGAGCGGATCCTGGTCCTCGTAGAGAACGGAAGTGAACCCGTGTGAAGCATCCAGAGCGGAGCCTAGTCCTCGCCGAATACGGCAGTGAACCCGTGGGAAGCATCTAGAGCAAAATTTCTGGTCACGTGGAACGCGGATAACGTCACTTCTGAACCCGTGTGAAGCATCCAGAGCAGAGCCTGTTCCTCACCGAACACGGCAGTGAACCCGTGGGAAGCATCCAGAGCAAAATTCCTGGTCACGTGGAACGCGGATAACGTCACTTCTGACCCCGTGGAAAACGTCTAGAGTGGATCCTGGTCCTCACAGAGCACGGCAGTGAACCCGTGTGAAGCATCCAGAGTGGAGCCTAGTCCTCGCCGAACACGGCAGTGAACCCGTGGGAAGCATCCAGAGCAAAATTCCTGGTCACGTGGAATGCGGATAACGTCACTTCTGAACCCGTGTGAAGCATCCAGAGCGGAGCCTGGTCCTCGCCGAACACGGTAGTGAACCCGTGGGAAGCATCCAGAGCAAAATTCCTGGTCACGTGGAACACGGATAACGTCACTTCTGACCCCGTGGAAAACATCCAGAGCGGATCCTGGTCCTCGCGGAGCACGGCAGTGAACCCGTGTGAAGCATCCAGAGCGGAGCCTGGTCCTCGCCGAACATGGCAGTGAACCCGTGGGAAGCATCCAGAGCAAAATTCCTAGTCACGTGGAACACGGATAACGTCACTTCTGATCCCATGGAAAATGTCCAGAGCGGATCCTGGTCCTCGCAGAGCACGGCAGTGAACCCGTGTGAAGCATCCAGAGCGGAGCCTGGTCCTCGCCGAACACGGCAGTGAACCCGTGGGAAGCATCCAGAGAAAAATTCCTGGTCACGTGGAATGCGGATAACGTCACTTCTGACCCCGTGGAAAACGTCCAGAGCGGATCCTGGTCCTCACAGAGCACGGAAGTGAACCCGTGTGAAGCATCCAGAGCGGAGCCTAGTTCTCGCCGAACACGGCAGTGAACCCGTGGGAAGCATCTAGAGCAAAATTCCTGGTTACGTGAAACGTGGATTATGTCACTTCTGACCCTGTGGAAAACGTCCAGAGCGGATCCTGGTCCTCGCAGAGCACGGCAGTGAACCCGTGTGAAGAATCCAGAGCAGAGCCTAGTCCTCGCCGAATACGGCAGTGAACCTGTTGGAAGCATCTAGAGCAAAATTCCTGGTTACGTGGAACGCGGATAACGTCACTTCTGACCCCGTGGAAAATGTTCAGAGTGGATCCTGGTCCTCGCAGAGCACGGCAGTGAACCCATGTGAAGCATCCAGAGCGGAGCATAGTCCTCGCCGAACACGGCAGTGAACCCGTGGAAAGCATCTAGAACAAAATTCCTGGCTACGTGGAACACGAATTATGTCACTTCTGACCCCGTGGAAAACGTCCAGAGCGGATCCTGGTCCTCGCAGAGCACGGCAGTGAACCCGTGTGAAGTGTCCAGAGTGGAGCCTGGTCCTCTCCAAACACAGCAGTGAACCCGTGGGAAGCATCCAGAGCAAACATCGGACTGTGGAGTTCTTAAATCCACGGACTATGATGTCCTTAACCTTGACCGTGATTTCTTAAAACTAACCTCGGACTGTGGAGTCCTTAAATCCATGGACCATGATGTCCTTAACCTCGACCGTGATGTCTTAAAACTAACATCGGACTATGAGGTCCTTAAACTCACGGACTATGATGTCCTTAACCTCGACCGTGATGTCTTAAAACTAACATCGGACTGTGAGGTCCTTAAACTCACGGACTATGATGTCCTTAACCTCGACCGTGATGTCTTAAAACTAACATTGTACTGTGGAGTCCTTAAATCCACGGACTATGATGTCCTTAACCTCGACCGTGATGTTTTAAAACTAACATTGGACTGTGGAGTCCTTAAATCTACGGACTATGATGTCCTTAACCTCGACCGCGATGTCTTAAAACTAACATCGGACTGTGAGGTCCTTAAACTCACGGACTATGATGTCCTTAACCTTGACCGCCATGTCTTTAAACTACGGTATTCTGGAAAACGTCCAGAGCGGAACCTGGTCCTCGCCAAACACGGCAGTGAACCCGTGGGAAGCATCCAGAGCAACCCCTGACTCCGTGAAATGCGGATAAGGACAACTTCACCCATCACTTGCGGGTCCTCACGACTCGTAAGGGAGTAAATTTTCTTGTGAGATCCTTACGACTTTCAAGAGAAAACACACTTAGGAATCCTCACGATTCTTAAGGTGAAATTACCCCTACGGGATCCTCTCGACCGGTAGGAAGAAAATTCTTTATGAGACCCTCACGGCTCATAAAGTTGAAAAGTCTTAGGTCAAAGATCCTAATCCTATTTTCTAAGCCATTAACACTCTACAAAGAATCCAAAATTTACAGTTATATGCTATCTACAGATTGCACTTGCTAAAATCACATGGTAACAACACAGCAAGGAGAAGAAAGCAACAGTATAACAAAAAGAATGTCTTTATTCATGAAACTCAATTGAATACAAGATACATCATATAAAGGAATAAAAAATAGATACATATTATTCAGAGATTACAAGTGTATGATACAAAGGCAGCTACTGAGAAGGAAGCGTTTTCAACAAGTCCGCAAGCTGCTCTCGCACTTCTTTCAGTGCCTTCTCATGATCAGCCGCCGCGGCTAGCTCCGCTTCGATTCGAGTCCTTTGCTGCTGTTAGTTATATGTATGCCCTAGAGGCCATTACTGTACATACGATGTATATTGTAGTGGATGCTAGGACATATATAGGGAGGACTTTCTTGCTCGACATGATAGTATGCTATCTGGTTGTACTTTATCTTAACATGTACTCTGATTGTCTCTATGTTACATGTTGATAAAGCCCTTAGGATATGTACTCGACTACTGGGACTATGATGAGATCATACTAGTGGGGCCACGGTAGTCGACGAGTACATCCTATAACTGTTCCTAGTCGAGGGTGTATCGAGACAGGGCATCGATGCACCAGAGTAGACTAGCGTATACGCATCTTGACCCATATGATGGGCGATGGATGATCCCATATCCATCGGTGTTTGACATCAAGGATGGTGTACGGGTGCTCAGTGGAGACTGGGTACACTGGACGGACTCGCCGAGAACTCCCAGATGGTATTATACCATACGTCAGATGGCAGTTCTCCGGTGACACTGGTACAGAGTAGTCTGTTGACCCGAGATCGTCATAGAGTCTTGTGTGGTTCCCACTGTGCTTTGATTTCCATCATACCACGTCCAAGAGGGCGTGTAAAAAGGTGGCTTTTGGGTACAGTCCCGAATCACATGGAGGCAATGAGCGATAGGAGGGGATTCGTCTCTCCCGGTATAGGGAGTTGATGTTGTGCTGTGTTCGATTGGCTATAACCGGAAATCCCTGGCCAGGGTTGCTGAGATTTACTGGTAAGTGTTATCGGTAGTTTCTCGAACTGTTATAGACCTCAAATCGACACGACATATCAAGCTACTGGGGTCTGACGTTCACCACCCCTAGGCGAGATATGCGACATATCAGACGACGAGACCGGACTGTACGGGAGTGTTACTGTTTGGATCCACAGGAGAAAGTACAGGCTTGCTTGTTGATCTTCTGAGCGCTCAATACCTGGGTAGCTGTTACGTTTAGCTGACCGCTTGCAGCTTGTGGGTGTTTGATATGTCATCACCTACTGCCGGCGTATTGACGATTCTTTAGAGTCCTACACAGAGGTTTCTTGACTCAGGCAAAACGGAGTAGGAGCACATATGTGATATGTGCGGGACCGAGGATAATGCGATATATGATACCGTATTATATTCTCGCGATATTTGATATCAGCCGGGTCATCGGATCAAGTGTTGATTCGATGAATCGGTACGGATAAATATTAGCCGGTTATATGCGATATAGCCGGATTGTCGGATCAAGTGTTGATTCGATAATTTAATGTATAATAATATATGTGATATATTAAATTGCATTAACTAATATTTGCTCACTAAAAGATTCTTTTTCTCACTCGGGTAATACATTGATATATATGCGATATATGTTAATTGTATTATTTTATTTTATTACGGTAAATATTATATATGTGATATATAATATTGTAACATGATATGATAACTAATGCAACTCGTTTAGTGGAGTTTAAACTTGATTAGGGTTCGGATTAGGGTTAATCTTTCTAGAAGTTTCTAGAAGGATTTGTTTTGTTTTGTGAAAGATATTTGTTCATGACTCATTCTTTTAATTACCCAAAAACCCTAACCCTAGTCAATTCTCTACAAAGGTTAAGTGAACCATGGTTGCTTTATCTATCATATTATTATTTCCTATTCATCACAAATGGATTAATCTTCTTCTTCCTCCTTCATTCTTCCATGGAAAAGCTTGCTAGTTTTTCAAAGGTGATGAATAATAGTGAGAAAAAGATAAATAAATAGAGCAAAATTCCTACTTCATCATCCTCATCTTCCCTTGCCATTTAGATGAGGGTGTTCATATCATTTCATGAGTGTTAGCTTGTGTTAAAGAAACTTCGAGGTAGATCATCTTAGTATCGAAGATCGGAAGCAAAGGTTGCGCCTTTCTCTTCGTAGAACCTCTCGAGAGCCCGGAACCTGATGATCGCAGCGAAGGGACCACAACACGGAGCATATGAAGTGAAGGACCGGATCTACAAAGGTTGTGATCCCTCTCACTTAGTGTTAAATTATTTAGCATGTTGTTTTTCGCCTAATCTCTAGTTTAAAGTTCCGTATTCGGGTAGTTCGGCACGGCTAAATTTTTATTCGGGTATGGTTGATGCCTCGTAGACCCTTGTGCGCGTGCCTAGCAACCCTACAGCTGCAAGCATGATAAAATCTTCTCATCAATTTCCCGTTGGGCAGCTTCGCAACTCTGCGTAACCCGCTCGATAGAGTCGAGCTTCCGTCTCAATACAAGCCCGTCCGAGATACATCGCTGCAAAGTATCAAAGACGGCTCTCAGTTGTGCAACGTTCACTTCGACCTGGGCGCGCAACTGGATAGACTCAGTGGAAGCCTCCACGCATTCCTTCCACCTCAAGGTTGCTTCTTGTTCGAAATGGCGTAGGAAGGACGCGCTCTGCTCGACCCATGCGGCCCGCTGGGAGTTCAAAGCCTGAGTCTCAGGGGCAAGACGCATAAGTTCAAGCTGATGCAGATAGGCCTCGATCTTCCTGCAGTGACTAACCCAAGACTCGACAACGCCTTCATTATGGAAATAAGCGTCACCAGCATCAGATTGACCTCGGCAGCGAAATCTGCGGCAGATGTAGGAGCTTCCGCGTCAAGCTCCTCGACGTACTCGCTCAACATACGCAGACTCGTCACAGCACCCTTTGAGGATGGACGTCTGGAGAAGGGACCTGCCGGCATCATAATGCGAGATTCGAAAGAGGCCGGAGTCGAAGCGACCGCTGTAAGACAAGTCACAATCAGATGACGGATCTAGAAATATAAGAGATTCATGAACCATGGAATTTACTATACCAGCTGTAGTAGGGGGCAAAGCCGGAAAGACCGGTGGCGCAACTGATCTCTTATCACCTCCTTCAATCTATAGTACTGCAATCAAGGCAAAAAAGAATCAGAAATAATTTCATTATCGATAAAAGAAAGAGCATTGATTGAAAGCTGTATTCACCAGCGCCACTGGATGAAGCAATCTCCGACGGGAAGGAGAAGTGGGGATGCAACACTTGATACAGGTGGTCAAAAAGGACTCCTGCAAAAACGCGATAACGCAACGTCAGTACATGAATTATACGACCGAGAGATAAGACTAATGGGTTACAAATCCATACCTTCCAGCATTTGCGAGGGCGCGAGAGAAGGTAGAGAGGTGGTCACCGTCAGGGCGGTAGCTGACGGCGCTGTCTCGAGTAGCGCGACATCAGCACTAGCCGCACCTGCATTAGAAACAAGATAAACCCTGTCAAAAAAAAATTGAAAAGAGATTGCAGAATAAAAAGAAGGGCGGTAACCTAAAATTTACCGGAAGAGTCGCCAGCCGGAGCCGTGACGAGGGCGTCACTTGATACAACGGTGGTGTCTCCCTCCTCCATCAGGATGGTCTCACCTCCCGTCGTCTCATCCCCTGACTCCATAAGAGTCGTTGTCACGCTCGCGATGCCAGGAGATAACAAGGAACCGTAGGCGGGGAGAGCGATGATCGGAGCGGTGCCCGACTCTTTAGAATGAGCGGCCATCTCGGGCCCAACAATCATACCCGTTTCGCTCGCCACTACCTCGGGCTCAGTGATCATAGCCGTTTTATCCACAGCTGCCTTAGGCTCAGCCGTGGTAGCCGTCTCGTCCACCGCTGCCTTAGGCTCGGCCATGGTAGCCGTCTCACCCGCCGCCACCTCGGGCTCGGCAGTGGTAGCTATCTCGGGCATAGCAGTCGTGGCTGTCTCGTTAGCCACTATCTTTGGCCCGGCAATTACGGTTACATCGCCTACCGTCACCCCGGGTTTAGCAGCTACCTCCTCCACCGCCCCCTCATACTCAACGGTCGCCGCCACTCCTTCGGTAAGGCTCGGCCCTGCAGGACAAAATATATAAGAACTGATAGTTTAAAGCTTTGACAACGAAGCCTTAAAACACATTACCTGGGGTCGATTTACCATTGGCTTCCCGAGCTGCACGTGTCGCACGTCTATGAGCAGTAGACAAGGCAACCGGGAACTCCTCTAAAGGAGTAGCAGTGGGAGTAACGGCGCTTGAACCTGCCCCCGCAGCCAAAGCAGCACTACGTTCCCTTGCTGCGTGCCTCAGGCGCTTCCTTTCCTCCCGAGCCGTCACAACGGACCTTTTAGAAGCCTCCTTCAGTAAGGCGTTGTCGTCCGCATTCAGGGTTACCTCCAAAGCCTTCAAGGCTTCCATCATCGGTTTTTTGAGCAATGCCTCCTTCGGCAGTACCAAAGAGGCCGGGACTTCGGTGGCTGGCCCGGGAAGAGTCCCCACATCACCTTGCGGGACCGGCATTGTGGTCCCTACGATGAGATAAAGAAAGGGTTAGATTGTCCATAAAAAGGAGAATGAATACTCAATGAGCCGAAACATACCAATGCCGAATAGAGCGCGATTCCTCTCCTCCTCCTCGAAAGTCCTGAGGGAAGCCGCCAGAGCCTCCTCAGTAGTGAAGCCTGTTATAAAAGGAAGAATGTCGGTCAAGACATGATAATAAAAATAAAGATATAACGCAATGACAAAAGTGCGACTAATGTTTACTAGATTGCACGAGGGCGGCTATTTTCGCTTGGTGGCTCGCGAGTCGCGTAGAAGCTGCAATAGCGGCATCGAGATCAGTGTCTTCTGGAGCTATCAAGAGACCCTCATTGGTTCCATATTCACTTAGGCCTTCGGTAAGAGGAGACTGAGGCTCTAGGCGGAGTACGGCATCAAGGGAGAGGACCGACTTCTTCTTCTTTTTCTGTGTGCGAGCTCCGGTCGCAGTCAGAATCAGCTTGCGCTTCGTGGGCACTTTGGGACGGCGAGTCCCGATATCCGAGCCCACACCGGACTCAGGGGAAGCTACGTTTACCGTCTCCACGGGAGCACGGGGCACCGAAAGCACGTCCACCGTCCCCATAGAATCACGGGAAATCCACGCGTGGGGCTTAGCACACATGGAGGCTCAACTACAGCATCTCCTCTTAATGGAGGAGGGACAGGGGTCCTTCGCTTTAAAGGGACGTTGTGATCGCTGGCGGGGGCGCACTCTTGCGATCGAGCAGCAGCCGCTTCTCTTCCCTGATGACAGCACCCATCGCGTGTTGATACCAGGCCCCGTATACGTTGAGGGCCCTTGGAATGCAACTCGGCTCGCTAATGAAGAAGTGGGAGCCCGTATTTAACCGCATAAAGTGATGCAGTGCACTCCGTATTCCCTCTCTGGTGGCCGTAGGCTCTTCCTAAAACGCATCCAGTGGGACCCCCTGGTTATAACTTAGCTGCTAGGAAAAACGATGGGGGTTGTATCTCATAAAAAGTGCCGCATCATTTTGCCTGAATACGAGGAAGCCCGGCCTGATGGAGTATAGATGTAGAATCTCTTGAGCTTTCAATACGGAGGCCCCGTCCTTGAAATTGTCGCGCAACGCCAGCACCTTCTTGGAAGTTTCCTGGCCGATTGTCAGGACCTTGTCCGTGAAAGACATACCCGCTCCGACCGTGCACGGATGAAGAAGAAACCCCCTAGCCTCCCGCTGAGGCGGATTCACGATAGAAGCATCGATCAGCCGCATAATTCTCAGGAATCTGCACTTCTCGTAAAACGAGGGTCTTTTATGAATACCAAACACCCCGAGCACGTGCATTTCCATCCACAAAGTAAAGTAGTGCATCGGGAAATTGACATCTTGCACCCCCGGTTCAGTTGTGTCCGCCGCCACGCTAAGACCATGGTACAGGTAGGCCAGCCCGGCAATCCCGATGGCCAATTGTATGCCAGCCGCCATTCGATGTGCTGGGTAAAATACAGACGGCCTCATATAGCGAGGGTGCATGGGGAGTGCGAACCAGCACAACCATATCCCCAGAAACCCAAGAAAGAAAGTCTCCTCGTCGATGCCCGGAGCAGCGATTTCTGACAGAGGTATGATCGCGGTATCAGGGAGATAAAAGCCTTTTTGATCATCCTCCAGTACTGGTCGACGATCTAAGCCAAAGCTGAAGGGATCGTCGAGCTTGGCAAATTTTTTGCCCCGTTGCGATAGAATCTCCGGTCGAAGAAAATGGGCAATGAAGTCTGTGAAACTAACTCCCCGGCCTTCGGATTCCAAGAAGAGACTCTCGTACATATTCAGCACCTTTATCAGACTCGAAAACTGGTGCTGAATAGTGTTCTCTGGCGTTAGGTCCATCACCAACGGTTTGGTGGAAAAAACGTATTCATCCGGAGGAAGCATCTCCTCATAGTGCTCCCCCCTCACCGGCAGACCGGAAATCTCAGCAAATTCTTCTAGAGAGATGGAAACTTCTCTGTCCATTAGAAGAAAGGTATGGATTGGGATGTTCCATTGCTCCACGAACTCCTTAATCCACCATGTCGGAGGAGTGGAATACTGGAACAGCGAGGCGTAAACCGCAGGGTATAGACCGATTTTCAGCAGATGCGCCTTCTTTGCTGACAAAATGTACCTGGCCCACTGGAAATACCCAGCCGAATGTCGAGGGGTCAACCCGATGTTGTAGGGTTGTCCCCAAGGGCGCGACTCGCCCTGGCATATGTGCCACCCTAAAATATCCAAAGCTGCCGGCAGCTGCATGGGTATGGCGGCAATCGAAGGTTGAAGAAGACCCTCCGAAGTCCAATTAACGACCTCCACGGCATAGTTCACCGGGGGTACATCTGCATACGAGATCGATGAGATCGGATCCGATGGCGTCGCCCAAGAGAAGCTTCGGCGACCTTTGATGATTTGGTCGTACCACATACCCCACAGGTGAAGGTTTTTGTATTCCGGGTCATAGTCCCTAATAAGCGCAAGAAACTCCCGGTCTACCGGTGCTTCAGGGAATCCTCCCTCTGAACGGAAAAACGGGAAAGAAAGATCAGAATACATGTCGTCTGCGAGAAAGAACGAAATTTAATTATCAGTGTCATAATTTAATTTTAAAAATCCCGACACTCGGTACTTTAAAATTTGTACCACACTGCAATACAGTGGAGAAGGGACCAAAGGGGGACCCACAAAATCCAGATGACAATGCATCAATTAATAAGACAGCCTTATCATTGGATGAGACTGTCAATTAATGAGGAAATCCTCAACAAATATTCTCATTGAATGAGAGATCTCTCGGGAGAAGGAGAAAATCTCCCTTTCAAAGCAAAGCTCTATAACAGAGTGACACTTGTCAAACTCTGGTCACGAGGGAATAAAATTCCTTAAAGAGCCTAGCTCTGTAATGATGATGGAAAATCCATCAAAGATTAATGAAAATTAATTCTTAAGAATTAAAATTCTGGGTCTTAAAGATCCATGAAAAAACTCTTAAGAGTTCTTCATCAAAAGATCTATATATTGTCAAAAGAGCAGAGCTCTGACTCATGGGCTAAGAAACCCTAAGAAAAGATCTGTTTGGATCTATGGGTTCATGAGAGCAAGGCTCTGTTTATGAAACCCTAAAGGGGTTTTCTTTAGATCAAAAGATCTATGAAGAGCAAGGCTCTGTTAATGGGTAAAAACCCTAATTTATTAGAATTAATTTAATTTAATTTTACCTAAGTTTAGTAGAGTTTTAACTCTTGAATGTTCTTGAACAAAAGAGCAAGGCTCTGAATAAAATTCTTAAGAAGAAGATGAAGATAATCTGAGGACCAAAAGGTCCTATTTATAGGCGCTGAACCGCCTCCTCAACTTCTGAGTTGATCCAAAGGCTCAGATGTTGTCACCGCTGCACTTACGTGTGCGCCACGTGAGCGCAACGGTGGAGGGGGCATTTGTTTTCCCCCAATCAGAGCAAAGCTCTGTTTTGAATTTCAAAATTCAAAAATTGAAGTAACGCTTCAGATCCCGTGCGCTGCGCGCCACGTGTCAAAAGCAGACAAGCCAGCGCCAGGAGCGCTGCGCCCTAGGCAGCGCACCCCAATCAGAGCAAAGCTCTGTTTCAAAATTCAGATTTTAAAAGTTGAAGCAACGCTTCAGATCCAGCGTTCTGCGCTGCGCGCCACGTGTCAAACGTAGGTGCGCTCGCGCCAAGTGCGCCAGCGCTGGAATTAAAAGAATTCCCCACCGTTAGATCAAAAGATCTAATAATAATAAATTATTAATTAATCAGAATTAAAATTCTGTTATGAAAGATTTTTCAATCTTATTAAAACAAGAAGATTATCTTCTGTAAAACAGAAGCCTTAGGATCAAAGATCCAACGGTGGGAAATATTCCCAAATCAATCAGAGAAAGATCTCTTCAACTGATTTAACAAATCAATTGGCCTTATATAAAGGCCCCAAGACTTCAAGTCTCAGATAAAAAAAAAACCCTCTGCAAATTTTGAGAAAAACTCAAAGAAAAAGAAAGGTAAAGAATTGATTCTTGAAAAACAGAGATGAAAATATCTCGTAAAAAGAAGAAACGTCTTCTAAAAAGATCTTAGATCTATAAAAAAGACCAAGGTCTTTGAATAAAAAGAAAAGATCAAAAGACCTAATCATAAAAATATAAAAAAAGAAGTACTTTTACTTCACAGATCTTCTGATCTACAAAGGCAGAGCCTTTTAATAAAAAACAAGAACTGTTGTTCTTGGATCTTGAGGCAAGGCCTCCTTTGAAGAACATAAGTTTGTTCTTTGATCTTAAAATTGATCAAAATGCGCTTTGCGCTACTAGACAGTGTTTTGCACTCATGAACTGTGCCTTTGCGCTCCTTGGACTGGCGCTCAGCGCCATAACATGCCACGTGTCAACCATAGACATGATCTGCGCTTTGCGCTTCTGAAAACAGCGCACTGCGCTCTTGGGTTGGTGCTCAGCGCCAAGCGCGCCACGTGTCACTCACTGGCGCACCCATAAACTATCGCAGTGCGCTAACAAATTAGCGCTTAGCGCTAAGCGACGCGTGTCCTCCTCGTGTGTGTTAACCGACAGAAGCGCAATGCGCTCTTTGACTGGCGCAAAGCACCTAGTACGCCACGTGGCGCTCTGTCAGAACATACCTTGTTCTGATAAATGCAGTGCATTCAGTATAAGACAAGAAATGTCAGAGCCCAATGCTTGGCATTATTAAAAGGGCAGAACCCAAACAAAGGCCTAACAGGCAGAACAAAAATAAAATGTTCAACATTCTTTTAACTGGACTTAGCCCAATTCTGGCCATAAGTCCTCAATTTAAATTGAACTGGCTCATCTGCTCTTCCAATCAATTTACACCCGGTTCGAGGATACATATCTTTACTCCTCTGACATCTGTCGTTGTAATCCTTCAACGTCGTCAGAGAGGTGACGGGTCCCGACGACCACACATTACTACGGACTGTGGGGTCCTTAAACTCATGGACTATGATGTCCTTAACATCGACCGTGATGTCTTAAAACTAACACCGGACTGTGAGGTCCTTAAACTCACGGACTATGATGTCCTTAACCTCGACCGTGATGTCTTAAAACTAACGTCGGACTGTGGAGTCCTTAAATCCACGGACTATGATGTCCTTAACCTCGACCGTGATATCTTAAAACTAACATCGGACTGTGAGGTCCTTAAACTCACGGACTATGATGTCCTTAACCTCGACCGTGATGTCTTAAAACTAACACCGGACTGTGAGGTCCTTAAACTCACGGACTATGTGTCCTTAACTTCGACCGCGATGTCTTAAAACTAATATTGGACCGTAATGTCCTTAAACTAATTATCGACCGTAATGTCATTAAACTAAACAATAGAGCCCAATTGCTCTATTGTCGGATCTAAATGATCCCGTTAAGTCGATCTTAGTCTAAAATTAGACTAACGTGTCCTTAAAAAACGTTTAAGTTGGTCTTAGCCCCAAATAAGGCTAACGTATCCTTAAACACAACCCCCCCAAACCCAAATCTAAGAAAGATACGGATTTGTACTAATCCACGTCCTATGGGCGACAGCATAACTTAGTCTCCGTATACAATTCACAGGCAACCGAACACAAAACAAGCACCCACGACACGAACTGACCATCTGGAGAAGGAGAAAATTGTTACCGCGATGCGGTAGCGTAATTAACTGCAGGGGCTTGCGCCTGCAGGGAAGACCGTCCCCACAATCAAAAACCCCTCAAACGAGGGGGAATCTGACGAAGTCTGCTACATCGGCCGCATCCGTTTAAACCTTTGATACATGGTGCCATAAATCAACTTGGCATCTTCTGAGAGGTGGACGGATAGCACCAATTAGCATCTCCCTGAATTTCTGGCAAGACGGATCTGTGCGGCCGCGTCTCTGTGTTCGGCGGGGAACACGGGTCAATTATCACATTCATCTCATCATTTATCTGGTATCATTATCATCATATCTCATGAACTGGGGTACTGATCTAAGTCTAGTACAGCTGATACCATCTATATAAATGTGTGTGTAAAACACACGTCCAAAGGCCCGCTAAAATCTCATGCCGTATCCCGAATACGAACCACATCATATCACCGATCTCATGGCACTATGCCCAATCTCATCGACTCATCTCCAAATATCATCCACTATCCTCATCATCCAGGTATAAGTATAACAAGCAAGCATGTGCGTGCGTGCGGGTGTAAACCTATTCTAGGGTTCGCAACTAAGAAGCTTTACTAGTTTACTTCTAAAAACCCTGATCTAACCATAGTACACATAATCACATCTTGAATATCCATGTCACACATAAGGCTATCATATATATATAGTATATATATAGTATACTAAATATCGAACTGCGGGGGTGCTATACGCCATCCACTCGACTTCCCCGTAGATATAATCTACTCACCTTGCATCTTGCGTGTCGGTGTCGATGTCGCCATCATCTTCTTCATCGTATGAAACCCACGTGAAGGTACCTACATAGATAACACAATCGCAAATGCGTATTAAAATCACATCGGAAAACCAAAACGACACGCTAAGGCTTATAGGTTATAACCTATGGACCACGCCTTCAAAACCACCAACAACCCTCGACATCGTCATACAAACGTCGAATGATCGAGGTACAACACAGATACAAAAATCCAGAATGCAAAATACGCAAAATGAAACCCCGAATCAAAGCAGCAACTCTTGGAAATGGTCCCAGATTTCACCCTAGGTCAAATTAGTCAAATTTTGCATATGCCAAGGGTCTAGTTTACAGGAGATAGAGCTACAGACCAAACACGCACCCACTTGAACCAGGTCTGGCCTCAATTTGTGGCCAGAAAGATTAAATTTGCGGCCTATATTGGGAGATAGGGGCTAGGGTTTCAATAGGGGGTCCTAGGTTGCCTGCATGTGTCACTGTGTTTGCAAAAAAAATTCAGAGTCTCCGGGTGATAGCAGATTTAAAAATACACACACAGAATCCACAATTCTTCCGATATCGGGTTTCTAAATCCGTATTCCGGGGTTCTAGTCTCTGGTTTGGGTCTCCAATCAATCACCACAGCGGTTGTATAGCCTCTAGTAACCCTAATTTCACCTTTGGGTTCAACTAAAACCCTAATCCTCAACTCAAGTTTTCCAAAGTTCCCAAAACCACACAATATCGGTTCTAATTTGACATGGTGCAAAAGCAATAGAAATACTAGGCTAAAGGTTGAGAGAATACCTCATTTGGCAACTCAAGAAAATTCTTGAGTTGCCCCAAGTGTCCAAAATGCAAGCTTTCTTGGTCCAATGTGTTGCTAGTGAGCTCATGCACATTTTTTGTGAAGTGGGAGTGAGGTTTGGAGTAGTGTTTAATGGAGTTTTGGGGGTTGTAGTAGAGGAGGAAGAGAGGGGGCAGCAGCTGAAATCAAGAGGGAGGGAAATGATGAAGGAGATGAAGATGAAGGTAATGGTCCAAGGTCAAAGGAACCTCTCTCCTTCTCTCTCTTGCCCATACCTCTTTAGTTTAATGGTTTCTTTTTCTTTTTCCTTTTCTATTTCTTTATCCTTTGTTTTCTTCTCTCCTCAATAGTAAACCCAAAACAAATACCCATACACCCCAAATCATGTAGGAAAATGTAACAAGTGCTAAAAAAAAGACATGTGCATGTTTTGCACAAAACAAGCTTAATGCGTGATTAACGATATTTAATCGCGATTAGCACTGAATTAGTGTATAATAAATCATAAAAACTTATAATTTGCATAATCCACATAAAACACCCTCTTTTTAGTAATTTCCAAAATTTTCCCAAATTTATCGGTATTTAATTATACAGCCTTATTAAAATATTCAATATATTTATTATTTAATTATAAAAATCCCCAAAAATAATATTTTATTTTTTGAAATGTTACAGCTCAATTCAGAGCCTTGTGCGGTAATACTGGGGGTGACGACAAATTGCTGCTTCGCCGGTTTGTTGGCAGCTTATTGGAGACAACTTTTGAATGGTACTCCGAGCTCCCGAACGACTCCGTTAAGACATTTACAGAAATGGAGTTACTATTTACGCAGAGATTAGCAAGCGCTAGCGAGCGCACCCCGATCACCGCATTAATTAATGCCAGAGTGAAGCCGGGAGAGACATGGGTTCAGTACGCGATACGGTGGAGGAATCTATGGTTGAAATACGAACAACGCATAGAAGAAGCCCCTGCAGTTGGCATGTTTGTGGGAACCCTCGATCCACAGGCGACCATATCCCAGTTCATGATGTTCTTCAAGCCAACTACTTTCCAGGCCTTGATTGACAAGCTGGCCCAAATTGATCAGATGGGTCATAGACCATCTTCCTCGAAGATGGAATCTCGAAACGAAAAAAGGGAAAAGTAAAGCGACCTTCATCGCCAATGCTCAGCAGCAGCCCAGTGGTCCAAAACCAACTGATCGCCAAGACGATAGGCGGCGATTCTTTAATGAGAAACTGAAGCGCCCTTATTTGTTTCCTCGGGATAAAACGAGGAGACAGTTCGAGCTGGCGGTGCGCAACAAGCTCATCACCTTGCCGTATCCAAAACGTTCATTACAGCCCGGCGATGCAAACAATTCTAATTACTGCCCTTACCACCGAGCAGTAAGCCATCCAATCGAAGATTGCTTCATTTTCAAAGGCTGGATTGAGGACCAGTACCAGCAAGGCAAATTTGCGCTGTCTGAGAATTGAAAGATAAGCCCGCCACAACCACACGCTCCTAAAAAGGTTGACACGCCGGGGGCATCGTGCTCTTTTATAGAAAATGCTCCATGGGAGGTCGCTCTTTCAACCAAAACGAAAATAATGCTGAAAGATCTCCAAACATGCCCGGCGATCAGGTGGAAAAGTCCGCTGGAACCCGAGCTCATTGAAGGAATGCTGAAGCCGCGCCTAACTCCAAGAATTAGTAGCGATAATCAAAACGCTCAGGCTCAGCCGTCAAAGTCTTCAAAGATGAAGAAGAATATCAAAAAGCCCGTAAAGCCTGATGGCAAGCGCATGGACCTGCAAAAACATATAGACGCGCTGGAAGAATATAACCAGAAGGCGCGAACCCCAGTCACACTCCAAGAATTTCTCAACTACATCCTTAAAGACGAAGATGGCGACAAAGATGAGGAAGAAGACTCGTCAGATGAACCTAAGGATTATGTGGCAAGCTGCCACGTATCTCTCACTCGTCAATGAAAGGTGAAGAAGCTTCTGATACAGAGAAACTGGAGGCAGATCCCGAACCGGAACTCCTAGGACTGTTAGACAAGATTATTGACGTATTCCTGAATGAAGCCCGCCAGAAAAGCAAAGCCGATCGGGAGCGCGAAATGGCCATATTCGAAAAAGCCAAATGCCGGCGGCTGGACGAAAGGGTTAAAACACTCCCACCAGATCAAAGCACATCTGTCGCAAACAAAAGCAAACTTAAGACGGGGACACGGTTCACCAAAGCCATGTCAATGGGAATGAAGCTGCCACCCTCCGAAGGAAACACTCCTGGTGGGATACACCTTGACGAAAAGGATGTACATCCAAATTACGGCTTATACTATCAGAGGATCGCACACCCTACTGAAGAGTGCAACGACTTTAAAAACTGGTGGCAAGGATATGTCGCCCATCGACAACATTTCAAGAGGATGAAGTGTGAAGCTCGTCGACAGCGAAAAAATGTGATAGATGAGCACAAAAGAACTGTCGGTAACTGTCACATGGTCGATTTTGGGATATCGCAAGTTCTCACCTTCGGAAGTGATTCTGATGAGGAAATAGCCCTCGACCCTTTCTTCAAAGAACCCTCCTCCGAAGCAGAAGAGATGAAAACTTGCGAGAATATTCAGCTGCGCAATCGTATGCTACCCGAAAAGAATCTCGGACCCACAAGCAAGGGAGCGAACAAAAAATATAAGGGGAAGGAAAAAGTCCTTGAGGATATCACCCTCGATGATCGAGTCGTCGAGGAGTTGGCCACCAAGGATCCGCTAAAGAAAAACAAGGTGGATTACAACGTTCTTGCACACCTGAGGAAGATACCCTCACAACTGAGCATTCTCAATGCCCTTCTGCTATCTAAAGAGGCGAGAGATTCGTTGATCAAGGCGTTACAGGACCCTGGGCAGTTTCAAGCCTTCCTTGCCAAAGAAAAGATGAAGGACGAGCTGGAAGAAGTGTACACAGCCGACATCACCTTCAGCGACGAGGACCTCCTCCTCGGGATGTGCGAGCATAACCGTCCCCTCTATGTCTCCGGGTATTGCCATGATATCAAGATAGGGAAGATCCTAATTGACAACGGGTCCTCTTCCAACCTCCTAAATGTAAGAGTGCTAAAAGAAATCTGCATGAGCGTTCAACATCTCGCTCGGGATAAAATCACTATTTCTGGGTTCGTCTCCCAATCATCACGGACGCTCGGGTCTGTAATTCTGATGTTACGCTTTGGACTGCTTGTCACCGACATCAAGTTTCACGTCATTGACGCCAAGACTTGCTACAACACTTTGCTCGGCAGGCCTTGGTTACACAAGTACAACATCATCCCTTCTACACAACATCAGTGTATGAAGTATTTCAAGGATGGTCTTGAGTACATCGTAACGGGAGAGCTATACCCATTCTCCGTGAATGAAGTCCACAAATACGAGGACGCAAAGTACTTTCTGCCAGACTTTGAAGACACGGAAAGATGCCATAAACCGGAGAAAAGCAAAAGGCTATCACCACTATTCCGGTCTTCGGGAGCGATACCGAGGAGGAAGAAGAGATGGTCTATTCAGGGCTGCCCCAATGCAACAAGCCTGGACCGTCTACCCCTATGCTGGTCTTTGGTAGTGACTCTGAAGACGAGGTCAACGCAGTGTTCTCGGTCCGCCCATCGATGCAGGCCTTCACCGGAGATGATCAGAGTTTGCAAATCACCGTGGTCCTGAGAAAGCATTACAAAGAACGCGATACCTATAGCGTGCAAGAGCTGCAGACGTTCTACGTCCCTCTCAGGCGAAAAGATGAAAAGGCGATCCTCTTTTATCGATCCGCGGAGAATAAAGTGGAGAAAGAAATATGGCATGGTGCCGATTCTAAGCTTGACAGGCTTCAGCCCATCCGTCTATCCAGATACTATACAGAAAGATTAAAAAGGTTGTTGAGGCGCCAAGGCGTACCCTTCAAATAGACTACTCGACAAGCTCGGTTCTACAATAGGATTTGGAACGTCCCTGGAACTCAGCGAAAGTTGCCCAATGGGAGAATGGAAACAATCGGACTTGGATATGTTCAATCCAAGAAACGGGAGCGATTCCATGGCTACTGCGCCATACATGACTTCGATGAAGAAGGAGATGCTCTGTTAGAAGACGCTAATCCTGAACCAAAATGAGGTCCCGCCATGAAAGTGCCAAATCCGTCGTTCGAAGAACAGATGAACAACCTAATAAGGGAAGCAAGTCAAAAGGTCCGGGATGACCATAGCCGCGAAATGGACATTTATGAGAAAGCCAGGACGCAGAGCCTCCTTTAGCAGGCTACGGAGAATGATGATGCCCTTCATCGCCAGCCTGTCATATGGAAGACTCGACATGGAGGCAAAAACAAATTGAAGAACGGAAAAAACGTTCGACAGCAGCAAAACGGGTCCAAGAAGCTACGCTATCGAGAATTGAGCAGCCAGGATTTGTCGCTTATAAAGAAGATGGGTCGAGCATATTCTTTTCCCCAAGACAAGACAAGGAAGATATTCGATCTTGTCATGAAACATCAGATGATTACTCTCTCGGAGTCCAAGCACCCCGAACAAGCAAGTGAGGTTCATCACCCAGACTATTGCTTCTATCACAGAGCGATAGAACATTCTCTCGAAGAATGCTTCATATTCAAAAACTGGGTTGAAAACCAATATCAGCAAGGCAGGTTCGCTCTATCCAGCAGTTGGAGGGTAACCCCACCACAGAAGCATGAACCGAAAGCCATATATGCAGCGAGAGTAGAGCCAGATCAACATCGGTCTTGGAAGCGATCTCGTACCTGTCACGTGATAATGATGTCGGAAGAAGGAAAGCACGATAATGTGGATGACCTCTCCTGGTGCTTCAAAAATCAGGGTGAATATGAGTTGATCTCAGAACTTCCACTGGCGCCAAAAGAGCTGGAAGATGGAATACATACTACTGCGGACAACCTGAGGAAAATCGACTTGGGGACGGCAAACGACCCAAGGCCTACGTTCGTCAGCGAGCTGCTATCCGAAGAATAGGTAGCTACGCTCAAAGACGTGCTCATGCAGTATAAAGACTGCTTCGCATGGAACTACTCTGAGATGTCGGGACTAAATCCAGAAATAGCCGTGCACAAACTAGCGATATCTCCGGGCATTAAGCCGATCAAACAAGCGCCGAGAAGAATGCAGCTCGAACTTAAAATGAGCATCAACGCCGAAGTTAAGAAGCTGATCGATTCCGGCTTCATCCAAGAAGTTCAGTACCCTGACTGGATCGCCAATATCGTCCCAGTGATGAAGAAGAATGGGACGGTGCGCGTCTGCGTGGACTTTCGGGACTTCAACAAAGCTTGTTTGAAAGATGACTTCCCCGTACCGGTTCCCGAGCTGATGATAGAAAACACGTCCACTCACGAAGTCTTCTCCTTCATGGACAGCTCATCAGGGTACAATCAAATAAAGATGCATCCCGAAGACCAGAAGCATACCGCTTTTCGGACTCCTCTGGGCATATTCTGCTACAAAGTAATGCCTTTAGGTCTAAAGAACGCCGGCGCCACCTATCAGAGAGCCACGACGAAGATTTTCGATGACCTCATACATGAAATCGTCGAATGCTATATCGACGACTTCGTGGTTAAAAGCAAATCGTACGAGGAACATTGGCAGCATCTGAAGATAGTGTTCCAGCGTCTTCAAAAATACAACCTAAAGATGAACCCTCTCAAATGTGCGTTCGGAGTTTCCTCGGGCAAATTTCTAGGGTTCATCATACGACATCGAGGCATCGAAATAGAACCATCGAAGATCAAGGCGATTATGGAAATACCTTCGCCAAGAACTCTTAAGCAACTGCGATCTCTCCAAGGAGAGCTCGCATATATCCGACGATTCATAGCCAATCTCTCCGGCAAGTGCCGCCCCTACAGTCATCTAACGAAGAAGAGGACTCCTTTCGTCTGGGATCGCAAATGTCAAAGCACACTGGACGAAATCAAGCAATACCTGCAGAATCCGCTGGTACTGACCGCTCCGGTCAAGGGAAAGCCCCTCATCCTATACACAATAGCTCTTGAAGGTTCTTTAGGTGTGTTATGGGCACAGGAAAATGACCAAGGGAAAGAGAGAGCCCTTTACTATTTGAGTCGAGTTCTCCTGGGGGCAGAAAACAACTACTCCCCCATTGAAAAACACAGCCTGGCATTAATCTTCGCGATAACGAAGCTCCGACATTATGCTTTAGCGCATGAGGTCCACCTAATATCAAAAGTAGATCCTCTCAAATATTTGATGTCAAGAGCCATACTAACAGGACGACTAGCTAAATGAGACCTCCTCTTGATGGAGTTCTCGATAACATACCGACCTCTCAAGGCAGTGAAGGGCCAGGCCATTGCCGACTTCCTCACTGAGCATCCTATACCTGCCGATTCACCCTTAAATTGCGAATTGCCAGATGAGCACGTGTTTGACATGATCGATGGGAAGAAAGGAGAGAGTGACACCCGATGGGAACTCTACTTCGACGGGGCATCTTCCATGAAGAAACGAGAGCACATCACCCCCATAATCAAATCTGGGGTAGGCCTTATCTTCGTGACTCCACAAGGAGGGATAATGCGCTTTGCCTTTTCCTTGACAGAGCCTAGGACAAACAATGAAGCCGAATATGAAGTTTTGATAGCAGGTCTTGAGATCGCTGTCGACATGGGAATCGAAAACCTCCTCATATACGGAAACTTCTAGTTGGTCGTTAGTCAAGTAAATGGCGACTATCAAACATGCAAACTAGAGTTGGTAAAGTACGGTGAGAGAGTGCAACAATTGCTGGCTCAAATTCCCGCCTACACCCTGGAAAACATACCGCGTGCGGAAAATAGCAAAGAGGATGTGTTAGCCAAACTCGCTAAAAAACTGGCTGACGAAGACCTCGATGACGTGAGGATCGTGGTACAAAGCCGTCAGGTTCTTGCACCGGCAGAAATATCTCCAGAGTCGTCCGAAGAAAAGGGAGCGACCAAGCAGACGACCCTACAAATAAAAGACCAGGAAAAGGCTAAGAATTGGAGAGAAGTCTTTATAGACTACTTCAAATCCCGTCGAACACCTGAAGATGCGTCCTCAAGACATCAGCTCATGAAACGAGCTTTGTCTTTTGCCTTCGTCAATGACACGCTGTATAAGAGATCATTTGACTCTCTATGGATGAGATGCTTGGGACCAGAATAAGCAAGGAAAGTCATCCAAGAAACTCATAACGGACTATGCGGTTCTCATCAAGCCGGACCAAAGATGAAGCTGAAGATCAAAAGGATGGGCTACTATTGGCCCTCGATGATTCAGGACTGCCTCGAATACGCGAAGCAGTGCCACTCGTGCCAAATTCACGAGGACTTCATCCACCAACACCTGAATCCGCTACACCCGACAGTGACTAGTTGGCCGTTCGAAATGTGGGGAACCGATATATTCGGGCCCATCGAACCAGCATCGTCCAGAGGACATCGGTTCATATTGGCGACAACTGATTACTTCTCCAAATGGGTAGAAGCAGTACCTCTAAGAGAAGTGAAGACGGAGAATATTCTCCTTTTCTTCAAGACACGTGTCATCTATCGGTTCGGCACTCCGCGACGGATTATCTTCGATAACGGGTCGGCCTACAGAAGTCACAAAATCAGCCGCTTCACACAACAGCATAATATAGACTGGAGATACTCTTCGGTCTATAATCCCCGAGCTAATGGTTTAGCTGAGGCTTTCAATAAGACCTTGACGAAGATCATAAAGAATACGGTGTCTCGAAATAAGAAGGACTGACACGATAGACTGCATGAAGCCCTCTGGGCGTATCAGACCACGTTCAAAACGGCCACGAATACAACGCTGTATGCATTGGTATTCGGCGCTGAAGCAGTACTTCCCTTGGAGATAGAGCTACCTTCTCTACGAGTGACAGTCCATTACGAGCTAACAGACGAAGAGAATGCTCATCTTTGGCTTGAGGAGCTCGATGCCCTCGATGAAACCCGTCTTATAGCGCAACAAAACTTGGAGGCTTACAAAGCAAAGATGACGCGCTCATACGAGAGATTGACCAAGTCGAGAACATTCCGCCAAGGCGAACTCGTGCTAGTGGTCAAGAGACCTATGATCACTATGTTCCCCTCCGAATGGCGGCCAAGACAGACATGGAGACGTCTTGCCTGAGATTCGGGACAGATGCTATATGGTTTTATCCGTCCACCTCTCCGAAGATGCCAAGTTGATTTATGCCACCGTGTATCGGAGGTTTAGACGGATGCGGCCGATGTAGCAGACTTCATCAGATTCCCCCTCTTTCGAGGGGTTTTTTGATTGTGAGGACGCTCTTCCCTGCAGGAGCAAGCCCCTGCAGTTAATTACGCTACCGCTTCACGGTAACAACTTTCTCCTTCTCTAGAATTTCACTTCGTGTCGTGTGTATTTGTTTTGTTTGTGGTTGCCCGTGGATTGTATACGGAGACTAATTTATATCGTCGCCCGTAGGACGTGGATTAGTCCAAATCCGTATTTTCTTAGATTTGGGTTTGGGGTTTTGGTTTGAGGATACGTTAGCCATATTGAGGCTAAGATCAACTTAAACGCTCGTTAAGGATACGTTAGTCTAATTTGATACTAAGATCAACTTAACAGGATCGTTTAGATCCGAAAAAAGAGCATCTGGAGGCTCTATTGTTCCAATTTAGGGACATAGTGGTCCATTGCATGTATGGCCGTCGGGACCCATCACCTCTCTGACGACGTTGAAGGATTACAACGACAGGTGTCAGAGGAGTTCAGAGATGTTCCCTTGAACCGAAGTTGATTGTGGGGGAACTATAGTCCAATTTGGGACTAAAGTCTGTTTGAAGGTTTAAGGATACGTTAGCCATATTTGAGGCTAAGATCAACTTAAACGGGATCGTTTAGATCCAACAAAAGAGCATTTGGGGGCTCTATTGTTCCAGTTTAGGGACATAGTGGTCCATGTTCCGGTTTTAGGGACGTGGGGGACCATTGCCAGTTTAGGGACATGGTGGTACATTGCCAGTTTAGGTACATGGTGGTCCATAGGTTTGTGGCCGTCGGGACCCGTCACCTCTCTAACGTCGTTGAAAGATTACAACGACAGGTGTCAGAGGAGTTCGGAGATGTACCCTTGAACCGGATGTAAATTGATTTAAGAGAGCAGCCGTGCTCAGTTAATTTAATTTGAGGACTTACGGCCACGATTGGGCTAAGTCCAGTTGAAGATGTTCAACATTTTTATTTGTAGTTGGCCTGTTAGGCCTTTATTTGGAATCTGCCCCTGTTTAATAATGCATGGCATTTTATTTTAGTCTTTCCTTTTAATTGGGCTCTGCCCCTTTTAATAGTGCATAGCACTTTTATTTGGTCTGATAGACATTTTTTATTGGGCTCTGCCCTTGATAATGCATTGCATTAAATGCTCTGACAGCGCCCCACGTGGCTTGTTAGGCGCTTTGCGCCAATTGAGGAGCGCAAGGCGCAAACTCATGTGATGGTTCCACGTGTCACGCTCTGGTGGGCGCAAGTGCAGTGTGTTGCACCACTGCACTGCGCTAGTGCGCTGCTGACACGTGGCGCACTCTAGAGAGTTGCGCCAACTTAAGAGAGCAGTGCTCTGTTTTTAAAAGCGCATGGCGCAAGTTGTTCTGGAGCTGACACGTGGCGCTCTCTGGTGGCTTGCGCCAACCCAAGAGCGCAACTGTGCAGATTTACAAGTGCAAGGCACTGTTTTAATATCTTGATCCAATTTTGGATTCAAGAAGAGAATCTTTTAAGATTCCAGAACCATTGGTTCATCAAAAGGCAATGCCTTTGTTTAGATCAAATGATCTTCTTATTTTTTATTCTTTTTATTTTAAGATCTTGATCTTGTTCTTAGATCATTGATCTTTTCAGAAGAAATTCTTCTTTTATTAAAGCTTTTTACCTTTTCTTTCTTTGAGCTCTTCTCAAAATTCTTTAGAGGAATTCTCTATTTTTCTCTCTGTGTTGATATGATTTTTAATCTCTCCCCTTTTGGAATTGGGGTCTAGAGGCCTTTATATAGTGCCCATTAATTTGTTAAATTTGTTAAAGAGATCATTCTCTGAGTGATTTAGGGATTTTTCCACACCGTCGGATCTTTGATCCAAGGGCTCCTGTTTTACAGGAGAGGATCTTATTGTTTTAATAAGATCAGAGAGATCTTTCAGAATTTTTCTGTTTGGCACAAGCGCACCTGTGCTTGACACGTGTCGCGCAGCGCACTGTGCTAGAGCAACTGCGCTGACACGTGTCGCGCAGAGCAGAACGCAGCATGACTGCGCTAGCGCGACTGCGCTGCCACATGTCGCGCAGCGCACTGCGCTAGCGCAACTGCGCTGACACGTGGCGCGCAGCGCAGAGCGCAAGTCAGCTGAAGCGTTGCTTCTTTAATTTTTTAGTTTTCATTTTAATTTTCAGAACAGAGCCTTGCTCTGATTGGGGGAAACAGAAGCGTTGCTTCGTTTCCCGCCTTGGAATTTGAACAGAGCTTTGCTCTGATTGGGGTAAACACACCAATCGTGCCAAACGGTGGAAATTCGAGCCGAACTATGAGGGCACATACATCATAGACAAAGTCTACCAAGGAGGGGCCTATCTACTCATAGACATGCATGGCGAAAGACCCTTCAGGCCAATAAACGGCCGGTTCCTGAAAAAATACTACGCCTGACGAGTCACGGCCTAGGTCAACGATAGATGACGACGCCTACATCCGCTCGCTATCTTCCCAAGCCCAAACTCTATAAGTAGTATCCGACGAAATCTCGTCTCGAAAACGTGCGATGGACCATAATGTCCTTAAACTAACAACAGACCGTAATGTCCTTAAACTAGCAATGGACCGAAACGTCCTAAAACTAACGACTGACCGAAATGTCTATAAACTACTACGAACCGCAGCATCCTCGAGCTGACGCGTTAAAAAAACGGTACGTCCACAAGCAAAATGGGCACGAATGAAAACTCGAAAGGACTCTGTGAGTAAAAACAGCAGGGCTACCGGCGGGTTTGTGAAAACCCGAAAAGGTGCAATCTCGTTAAAAGACACTTGCAAGGTCCTCTCTATCTTGTGAGGAGAAAATTACATGTGTGAGATCCTTACGACTCACAAAGGAGCGACACACTTAGGGATCCCCACGATTCCTAAGGAGAAATTATACTTACGAGATCCTCATGACTCGTAAGGAGAACCCTCTTATGAGACCCTCACGGCTCATAAGATTCAAAAGCCTTAAGCTACAGGGATCTGAACCTGTTCTTAAGCCATCACAATCCTCAGATTGCCCTACAAGCGGTTTAATACGGACCCTTGTATACAATCCACCAGCGCAAATAATCATTTCCTTTCCGAGTCCCACCAACGACTAGGAATGCCCTCATTTGATGAACAAACACTTGTAAGTCCTCTCAACTTATAAGGAGAAAACACTCTTGTAAGATCCTTACAACTTATAAGAGAACACACACTTAGGAATCCTCACGGTTCCTAAGGAGAAAATGCACTTACGAGATCCCCACGACTCGTAGGGAGAAACACCTTTATGAGACCCTTACGGCTCATGAAGTCAAAAGCCTTAGTCGATAGGATTCTAACCCTGTTTGCTAAGCCATCTTTGTTTAAATCGACAAAGGCAGATGATGATTCGCTCCTGGCAATGTCCCAGTGATAGCGATGCTGATGCCTAAATCGGTAACAAATTTCATGTCCTTTCACGGCAAATGATGATTCGCTCCTGGCAATATTCCAGTTGCAGCGATGCTGATGCTAAGATTGGCATCAGGTTCCAAGTTCCATACTTGCAACAAAATCAGCAAGTAAAAGAAATGCATATGAAATAGCCGAAATGATGGTGCAAATTGCAACAAAATCATCAAGTAAAATATATGCATACAAAATAGACGAAATGATCGGGCAACTCGCAATAAAAAGCAGCGAGTAAAAAGAAAAATAGCCGAAATGATTGGGCACCGCGAAAAATAGCCGAAATGATTGGGCAATCGCGACTTTCGCGATACAAAAAGCTGAAATGATAGAGCATCGCAAAAAGAAAATAAAAAAATTAATACATATAACATGAAACTTTTGCCCTACAGGTGAGATCACATCGATCTCTGTATACAATCCAGGGGCACAAACAAAAAGGGAACCATATCATTCCACCAGGCTCCATCAGAAAGAGAGCCAAGTCTCGATGGCAACATCTCTAGCCTGGAGACCCACAACAGCGTTTCTCCTCATTCCAGCAGAATTCGGACACGACAATCAATCTCGGAGCCATGACAGAGTCCCTAGTTCCAAGTCTCAATGGCCACATCTACAGCACGGAGACCCACAACAGCGTTTCTCCTCATTCTAGCAGGATTCGGATGCGACAATCAATCTCGGAGCCACGGCAGAGTCCCTAGTTCCAAGTCTCGACGGTCGCATCTACAGCACGGAGACCCACAACAGCGTTCCTCCTTATTCCAGCAGGATTCGGACGCGACAATCAATCTCGGAGCCACGGCAGAGTCCCTAGTTCCAAGTCTCGATGGCTACATCTACAGCACGGAGACCCACAACAGCGTTCCTCCTCATTCCAGCAGGATTCGGACGCGACAATCAATCTCGGAGCCACGGCAGAGTCCCTGGTTCCAAGTCTCGATGGCCACATCTACAGCCTGAAGACCCACAATAACGTTCCTCCTCATTCCAGCAGGATTCAGACGCGACAATCAACCTCGGAGCCATGGCAAAGTCCCTAGTTCCAAATCTCGACGGTTCACAGACAACTTAGAGACCACCTCGACATTCATCTCATTACAGCAGACGCAACGTCAGCAAAGCAGAGCCATAGCAAAGTCCCTAGTTCCAAATCTCGAAGGTTCACAGACAACCTAGAGACCACCTCGACATTCGTATCGTTACAGCAGACGCAACGTCAGCGAAGCGGAGCCGCGGCAAAGTTCCCAGTTCCAGGACTCGGCGGTGCACAGACAACCGAGAGTCAACCCCTGACCCCGTAGAACACGGCTAAAGTCAAACCTGACCCCGTGGGAAACGACCAAAGTCAATCCCTGACCCCGTAGAACACGGCTAAAGTCAATCCTGACCCAGTGGGAAACGGCCAAATTCAACCCCTGACCCCGTAGAACACGGCTAAAGTCAATCCTGGCCCCGTGGGAAACGGCCAAAGTCAATCTCTGACCCTGTAGAACACGACTAAAGTCAATCCTGACCCCGTGGGAAACAACCAAATTCAATTCCTGACCCCGTGGAAAACGGACAAAGTCAACCCCCGACCCCGTAGAACACGGCTAAAGTCAGTCCTGACCCCGTAGGAAATGGCCAAAGTCAACCCCTGGCCCAGTAGAACACGGGTAAAATCAATTCTGACCCCGTGGGAAATGGCCAAAGTCAATCCCTAACCCCGTAGAACACGGCTAAAGTCAATCCTGACCACGTGGAAAACGGCCAAAGTCAACCCCTGACCCCGTAGAACACGGTTAAAGTCAATCCTGACCCCTTGGAAAACGGTCAAAGTTAACCCCTGACCCCATAGAACACGGCTAAAGTCAATCCTGACCCCGTGGAAAACTACCAAAGTCAATCCTGACCCCGTAGAACACTGCTAAAGTCAATCCTGACCCCGTGGAAAATGGCCAAAGTCAACCCTCGACCTCCCCGTCGAAGTAATGCTTTGACTCGGGAGCAGGTCAACTCATCAATCACTTACGAGTCCTCTCGACTTGTAAGGAAGAAAATTATCTTGTGAGATCCTTACGACTCTCAAGAGAAAGCACACTTAGGAATCCTCACGATTCCTAAGGAGAAAATACACCTACGAGATCCTCTCGACTCGTAGGGAGAAAAATCTTTATGAGACCCTCACGGCTCATAAAGTTGGAAAGCCTTAGGTGGCAGACCTGAACCTGTTTCCTAAGCCATCACTACCTACAAAGAAGTCAAGATGGACTATTTACAGACCACATTTGCCAAAATTACATGCCAGAGGAATGGAGGTGCTCAAGAGTGCGTAAACTGCTCTGCGTCAAATCGAAATGAAAAGGCGTAACCTACGGACGTCAACCACATACTATGAATGACGGTAAGAAGAACATTTGATTCGTACCCAGTTAAGCGTTCGAAGCATACCCATTTATGTATGTGCGGAAAAGGTTTAGTGCATAAAATAAACACGCGGAAACAAAAATTGTCTATTTATACTTCAGAAAATTCTTACAGTGATGAAAATGGTAAACAAAAACATCATTATAATCTTTACAATGGCAAGACGTCAAATCCAGGACATGGATTGAGAAATTCAAAAGTTAGGCCATCTAAAATGTTTCGGGCCTCTCGGACCATTCTCGTATGCTTCCTCTCACGATCACAAGCGTCAGGGTCCTCACTGAGGTCCTCCGCCCTTCGATAGGCAACGATTATCGTCGCCTGTTAAAAAGTTTGATGCAGAATATAAACAAGATTGTCTCGCCTTTTCTTTGAGATTAGGCCCATCAGATACACTGAGTGTACCTTATCTTCGGCGTCATCCAATCCTTTAAGCGGCATGCCGTCATAGAATAAAGGAAGTGCTTCCCAGATCGCTCTCATAATGAACCTTAAAAGAGCGAAATGACGAGGAAGCAGTCGACCATTGTATTTATCAAAGGGACGCATGATTTCGGCGCACTGAGCATTTGTAAACTCCTGGTTCTGGCAGCGGCCTAGTGCACGAATGTCTCCATAAGAAATAATCTCGTCGAGATCATACAGATGAGCGACCATAACGTCTGAAAAGGAAAATCAGTGAGAGTTTAGTGGGCAGATTGATTAAGAAAAAGCTTATTGAAATAGACATTGGAATTCAAACAACTCTTGGAAAAATAACCTCTGATAAGACGCCTAACAAAATTAAAAATCGGCGCGAATAAGGGAAAAACCCTCGGCGTGGATTTAAAATCCAAAAAGAATTTTATAAAAGAAGAAGAAAAGTTCCTCGGCTGTTCAAGATCCTTACCTGGAAAAGTATTCTTTTTTGTTGACAGAGTTAAACTCTGGAATTTTTTGAACAGAGAACTGAGCTCTAAGGAAGAGAATTAAATTCTCGAAGAAAACGAAGAAAGAAGAAAATGAAGGAATGGAGGTGCTGCTGAAGAGACCCTTGCATTTATAATACATGATAGGAAACAGTTCATCTTCCCCGTTCTCTAAGCAAATCCAACGGCCACAAAGGTGACAGCGTTGCACTTACGTGCAAACACATGAGAACAACGCTGTGGGGGGAATTTGTTCCCTCATGGGAACTGAATAAAATACAAATAAAGCAGCAAGGAAAACCCCCAAGTGGAGCATCACGTGTCCACACGTGATCGGGCCTCACGTGAGGACATGTGACCTTTTATGGGCAAAGTCTATAGGCGCTGAAATAAACAACTGGAGATGCTTGATCAGTGGGGTCACGTGCCAACACGTGATGGGTTCCTGAGCCCTCTAAACTAATAGAATTAAATTCTAATTAGATGCTTAATCAGTGGGGTCACATGCCAACACGTGATGGGTTCCCGAACCCTCTGAACCAATAGAATTAAATTCTAATTAAAAGGAATCAAAAGCCCTAATTGGAAAAATATTCCCTAGATCTTTCCAAACAAAAAAGATTGCACTCTGTAAAGCGGAGCACCGTTGGATTAAAAATACAATGGTGATTAAAAAATCACCAATTTATAGAAAGATTCTATACAAGGAAATATTTTCCTAAAATTTGCCAGGAACAACAAATAAAATATCTTATGGATTAAAAAAATCCAATGGTGAATAAAATTCACCGAATGATCTAAAAGATCATGTTAGTTATAAAATCAATCAAAATCTCTCAATGAGAGATTGGCTGAACAAACTGATTCTTTTCTTTCTCATATAAATAGGAGCCAAGAAGAAAAGAAAAGAAAAGGAGATACAACAGAAAAAAAAGAGAAAGGAGAATACAACAGAGAGAAAGAGAGAAGAAGATCTCTTCAGAGAAGAAAGAAACATTAGGTAAGAGAAGAAATGAGATCATTCTATAAGCTCCCACAAAACAAAAGAGAATTTAATTCTCAAACCAAGAGTTTAACTCTTCTGAATAAGAACTCAGTTCTTCCTCTGGTTGAAGATCTGCAGAAACAGATCTCCCTATAAGTTGAGAATTTAATTCTCATCGGGGAGATTCTGCCATGCAGATCCAAAACTTAGAGAGAGAATTGGGTTTAAAGAATTTAATTCTTTCAAACACAGAGGAATTTAATTTCTCTAAATAAAATTGGGGTTTAACCCTATAAAAGAATTTAATTCTTAAACAAAGGATTTAACTCTCCATGCACGTAAAAGAGATCAGTACCTAACATGATCACGTGTGTCCATATGAGCCCCCTCAATGATCAAAAGAGAACGAATAAGTTTAGGTCGCGTGCTCCCACGCGACCCTTGAATAAGCTTCCCAAAATAAAAAGGGAGTAAGGCCGAGGCATTTCACTTTCTGGCGTCTCACGTGCTCCCACATGACCCTTGAACAAGCTTCTCAAAATAAAAGGGAGTAAAGCCAAGGCAGTTTCACTTTTTTGGGCGTCTCACGTGTTCCCACTTAACCCCTAGCAATTATCAAACACTCATAAAAAAGAGGATTCTACCCAAATGCAATGTCCGCCTAAAGGATGCCTCACGTGTCTCCACGTGACCCTTGACAAACACCTTTTTAAAGAGAAAATGGGGTAAAACTGAAGGATTAATATTCAACGCATGGGTACCCTCACGTGTCCACACGTGATGATCATAAAGATCAAGTTTTTTAATGCTTATATGCATATCCTGGGAGTAAAATAGAAGAAGTAAGGCCCACTCTTCAAGTGCCTCACGTGACCCCACGTGAGCGCTTCGTTCTTAGTGTTTAACACTACTTTAAGCGCTTCATTCTTAGTGTTTAACACTACTTTAAGCGCCTCACGTGGGAACACGTGAGCGCTGAGTATACTCTAGTGTTTAACATTATATTCAAACCAATCTTAGCCCAAATTAGCTAAGTCGCCCAGAGGCAAGATCCCCCATCAACTGAACCCCAACTATACTCTTGTCTTCCAAAATTGATCATCTCATATGACATTCAAAGTAATTCCCAGAGCCTTTCAACCAACATTGGTTCAAGGGTACATCTCTTCATACCTCTGATATATGTTATTGTAATCCTTCAACGTTTTCAGAGAGATGACGGGTCCCAACAACAAGACATTCCACGGACTGTGGGATCCTTAAACTCATGGACTATGATGTCCTTAAACTTTACAGACTATGATATCTCTAAACCACCATGGACTGTGAGGTCCTTAAACTCATAGACTATGACGTCTTTAAACTTTATAGACTATGACGTTTTTAATGTTAGTTGTATGTATGCCCTAGAGGCCAGTATTGTACAGATGATGTATATTATATTGGATGCTTGGACATATATAGAGATGACTTTCTTGCTCAATATGATAGTATGCTATCTGGTTACTCTTTATCTTAACATGTACACTTGTCTCTTTAAACTGTCTTATAGTTACATGTTGATAAAGCCCTTAGGATGTGTACTTGACTACCTGGACTATGATGCAGATCATACTAGTGGGGACATGGTAGTCCATAGGTACATCCTTCAAGGTCCCTAGTCGTGGGTATATCGAGACGGGGCATCGATATACCAGAGTAGACTAGCGTATACGCTTCTCGACCCATGAGATGGGCGATGGATGATCCCATATCCATTGGTGTTTGACATCAGAGATGGTATACGGGTGCTCAGTGGAGACTGGGTACACTGGACGGACTCGCCGAGAACTCCCAGATGGTATTATACCTCACGTCAGATGGCAGTTCTCAGGTGACACTTGTGCAGGTTAGTCTGTAGACCCGAGATCGTCATAGAATCTTGTGTGATTCCCACTGTGCTTTGATCTCCACCTTACCGCGTCCATGAGGGCATGCAAAACGGTGGTCTTTGGGTACAGTCCCGAGTCACATGGAGGCAATGAGCGATAGGAGGGGTTTCGTCTCTCCCGGTATTGGGGGTTGATGTTGCGCAGTGCTCGATTGGCCGTAACAGGGAAGTCCCTGGCCAGGGCTGATTAGAGATTTGCTGGTAAGTGTTACCAGTAGTTTCTCAACCCGTTATGTGCCTCACATCGGCACGACTTATCGGTTATTGGGGTCTGACGTTTACCACCCCTAGACTTGATATGCGACATATCAGACGAATAGACCGTACTGTACGGTAAGTGTTACTGGTTGGATTCACAGGAGTGTGAGCGGGCTAGCTCGTCGATCTTCTGATCGCTCAATACCCGGATGGCCGTTACGTTTAGCAGACCGCTTGCGGCTTGTGGGTGCTTGATATGATCTTCATCTGCTACCGGCGTATTGACGAGTCTTTAGAGTCCTACACAGAGGTTTCCTGGCTCAAGCGAAACGAAATAGGAGCGCATATGAGATATGTGCAGGACCGAGAATAATGCGTGTATGTGATACCGCATTTCATTCTCGTGATGAATGTTTCGATTGGTTGTATGCGATATGACCTAGTTATCGAATCATTGATTCGATAAATCGATACATTGGATACTAGTCGGTTATATGCGATATAACCGGATCGTTAAATCAAGTGTTGATTTAATGATTTAATGTATAATTATATATTTGATATATTATTTTGTATTAGCTAGTATTGGTTCACTTTATATGGATTTTCTCACTTGATGTGCAAGAAGTATATGTGATATACTTTTGTGCACATATTTGTATCATGTTTGATGATACTTGATCATTTAGTTAAGTGTATAGAAGTAAACCATGGTTAATTTGATGATTAGGGTTTTGCTTATTCATTTATTTATTTATTTGTTCATTTATTTATTTGGAAATGATTTAGATGAGAATGGTGGCTTTATTTGTTTCTAGTTGAAGCTTCATGAAGCTTTGACTTCTTAACCATTCTTGTCTTCATGCTTAACCCTAACCCATCCAAGTAACCATGGTCTATTCTCTACACTCTACCCTAGTTAGTATATGATAAGTAATCATTTACTTTTCAATTTGATTAATACTTATCATATTCTTTCTCCTTCTTGATCATCTTCTTCTTCAAGAAAAGCTTAAGCCCATCAATAGCAACTTGAGCAAAAGTGAGTGAAATCCAATTCTAAAGTGAACCCACCTCCTATTTCTTCACCCTCTACCTCTTGCCAATTTGTTTTGGGTGTTTTCTTCACAAGTTTCACAACTTGGTGAAGTTGGAGCTTGAACTTGTGCAACCTCGACGTAGATCATCTTCGGCACGAAGCCGACGACCTATTCCGCTCATTTCTCCGATGAAGCCGACGCAAGAGTCCGAGATTCGAGATGGACAGCGAGGGGACGACTACGTGGAGCTAAGGAAGTGGATAACCGGATCTACAAAGGTTGTAGCTTCTTATCTTTAGTTAAGTTGTTAACTAGATTCGTATTTCGCCTAAACTTCTAGTCAACGATCCGTATTAGGTTTTCTCGGCACCCGTAAAATTTGAAATTGGCATGGTTGATGCCTTGTGAGACCTCTTGAGAGTGCCTAGGAACCCTACATTTAAACTGTCACGGACTATGATGTCCTTAAACTTATGGACCGCAAAGTCCCTAAACTAAAACAATATAGTCCAAATGCTCTTTTGTTGGATCTAAATGATCCTGTTAAGTAGATCTTAGTTTAAAATTAGATTAACGTATCCATAACAAAGTTGATCTTAGTCTCAAATGAGATTAACGATCCGTAAACCCAAGCCAAACCCAAATCTAAGAAAATACGGATTTGGACTAATCCACGCCCTACGGGTGACAACATAAATTAGTCTCCATATACAATTCATGGGCAACTAAAAATAAAACAAACACACAGGACACGAAGTGACCATCTGGAGAAGGAGAAAGTGGTTACCGCGATGCGGTAGCGTAATTAACTGCAGGGACTTGCGCCTGCAGGGAAGAGCGTCCCCACAATCAAAAACCCCTCACAATGAGGGGGAATCTGACAAAGTTTGCTACATTGGCCGCATCCGTCTAAACCTCCGATACACGGTGCCATAAATCAACTTGGCATTTTCGGAGAGGTTGACGGATAAAACCAAATAGCATCTGCCCCCAAAATTCAGGCCAGACGTCCCAACTTCCTGGTCGCGTCTTTCGGCGGAGAATAATAGCCTCAAGAAGTACTATTTTCTCATTGATAGGAGCTGCAATGGTAGATGGTGGTGGTGGTAGTATAGGCGGTGGAGTATTGTCGTTGATATTTATGCTGGTATTATTCGGAAAGTCCATCACTTTGATATAAAAGATATGTTAGGATAGATTCAAGGAATTTAAAATGCAAGGAATGTAAATGTTTGTTGAATTCATTAATTCTTGCGGTATATTGTTTACGACTTCATGCAGAACTGGCCTGCATAGGCCACCGATAAAATCTGTCATTCCCCGCTTCCCAGTAGATGGGAACGATGACGTGGTAAGCCTGCAACATATTTATCCAGAGAAGATCATTCCCTAAATAAATATACTAAGCGTATTGAAATAATAATACACAATGCAAGAATAAATGGAGACCGTAAAATTTTCAACAAATACTTTATTTACTTTCAACTTCAAATATTTACAAGTACATGAGTTCAACTGAAAAGTAAATACAATAAAAGAAAATGCCTAAACATATGGCATACAAAAGCTGGAAGAAAAATAAATGAATGAAGCTAAGCTAATCCTGAGTAGCGATCTGGTTGTAGTCCTCCTCTGTGGCCTCCACTTTCTCCGTCTCGACCGTATCTGACGAACATTCCGAGAAAACAAAAGTGGATTGAATACCCGTCGGCGAATTAACGCTCGGTAAGTCCCAAGGATGTAGTAAGAGTAACAATGACAAGTGTAAAATATATATGACGAGTAAAAGTATATGATTCATGGGTATATTTATATAGTATAAGTCTCTAGATGGTCACTATGTTAACGTTAAGTTCCAAGTGTGAACGTCAACGCAACCGTAGAAGTATTCACGAACTCAAGACTGGGACCCCGGGAGAAAAGAAACACAGGCTCATTTCATGTGTTAGCATCAGGGCTTTAGGCTGTGGAGGAGTCGACCCGACTGATATTCGAGTAAAATAAAAAAAAAGGTTAATACGAGACTCCTGAAATTCTGTTGGATTCACACAAGAAACTATCCCAAGCACCCCGAATATAAATAGTCTATAACTGTATAATATAATTAATTAATTTGATTGATTGATTATAACATATCTTGATCGAAACCATAGATTGCAAAAGATGTAGAATGAAGTTGAGAGAGTCAAGTAAAATGCGAGTAATGTCAATTGCAATCTTGATTTGAGTCAAGTTAGTTTGAGTAGACTGGGTTTGAGTTCATGTTTAAGTTTGGATTCGAGTTCAAGTTCAAGTTCAAATTTAAATTCTGGTTATAGTCTTTTTCATATGAATTGATTTAATTGTTAAAGATCTTATGTTCGGGAGAAAATAGACAACTGCTGCACATGAATGGCAGGATTTGTGTCTTTTTCGAAGACAATTGCAACTTGATAACTCCGTTAAGTTGTGTAACCTGAATAGGCAAGCACTCACTTTCTCCAGCTCCCCGAGACTCAAGAGAAATGATACCGCTTAAGCCTATATTAATCTAGAGTTCTTAATATTTATTATTGTTTGTTTACATTGTTTTTATATTGTTTGCATTTCTCGAGGGAGTTTTATGAAAAATACTTTAATATGGTTTAAAAATAAAATCTCGAGGATGATTTATAATATTTAGGGTTTTCATAAACATTTATTTTAATTGTTGTGGTATTTTAGTGATAAAAGCTAACTTTTGAAAGTTTATGATACTTTTATGAAAACTACTATTTTTGGAAACTTGTTGGTATTTTATTGAAATTATAATTTTTCATTTTAAAAAATATAGTTTTCATAATTTGTTTTTATTGAAAATACGGATTCATAGTTTTATATAATTTTCCAAAGTTTTGTTTTGTCTAGAAAAGTCGTATTTCTTAAAAAAGCATATTTTTATTTTCTTTCGAGACCGAATACTCCGTGAAAAGTTTTGCATCTCGCTTTACTATCCTCAGGATGTGCGATAATCTGCACCATCCATTAGCGGATCCCCTAACGAGAGTTGTAGAGACGCAATTGCCAAGAATGTAAAAATATCGATTAAAAGAAACCCTTTTTGAAAAAAAAAGTGGTATTTTAATGTAAAACATATTCTTTGAATTAACCATATATTTATACATCGTGCTATGAAACCATAGTGTGCGTGTAGGGTAGGTCGTTACCCTGTGAAATTTTCCTAAAGGTATGTATAATAATTATCGAAATAATGATTATACTAAAATTCATGGTATTTTTCTAAAAACTTCGTTTTATGATTATTCCATATGGAAAATTTTATTAAACTAAAAGCTAAATGATGTAATTAAGGTTAAGAGTGATGTTAGGATGTTAGTTTTACCTAATTTGCTTATTAAGTGGATTACAAATGTTAAAAATAAAATTATATCGGGGTTAACTCCACTTTGTCGATGTGCTTTTAGAAAGCGATTTGAGATGAAAACAAATCGAAAGAGAAAGAACTTACTGGTTTAGATTGTTAACAAGAGAGAGAGGAATTCTTCAGGGGTCGTGGTTTCGTTGGAAAGGCTTCAGTCGTCGAGCTTGACTTGCTACTCCACTTGGGTGCTTAACTCCACTTGGTACTTAGAGAGTTTGAGAGAATTTTGATAGAGATTTCAGAATGGGAGAGAGCTAGAGGATGTGGTGGTATTTATAGTGAAGAATTTAGGGTATGAGAATTAAAAATTGAATTAAAAGAATTAAAATTGATATTAAATAACGAATTGAATAGTCTCTGTTTAATTGCAGGGAAATCAAACAGTGTAGGAGAATAAAGAGGAGCTGAAGGGGTTTGTGCAAAGCAAACAGTGCGGGAGAGTAAAGGGGAGCTGAAGGGGTGTGTGTGCAAAGCACAGAGTCGAACGGAGCATTGTGGACCATTGGTAGCAGCCAAAGTGATAGAATGGACAATCGGATTTTGATGGTTTGCCTCGAGATTCATGCTACATGTTTAACTCTGTGTTTACTCCTTATTTATCCCATTTGATTTTTCTGAAACTTTTCGTTTCGCCGTGTATTTCACGTGCAACTCTTGAAGGAAAAATATAAAAATAATTGGGACTGATGGGATTCGAACACACAAGCTATGTCACAGCAGTATAGAGGCTTTACCAGTGAGCTACAAGTTGCCTTTTGCTTTTATTGAACAAAAATAATTTATAACTCCTATACAGGCTGAAATACCTTTTTCTATACATTTAAACAAATAATACTGCACAGAAATTTCAGAGTCATTACACCCATCTATACCCCTACTGAGCCTGTCTGTCACAATCTCCATACAGTCCAGTCTCTTCGTCTAAGATAATTGCATATCGGGTCTAGGGGGTGGATAACGTTAGACCCTACTAACCCGATAAGTTGTGTCGGTCTGAAGCTCAACACCCACTGAGAAACTATTGATATCATATCAGTAAATCTCATACACCTTGACCAAGGATTTCTGGTGATGGTTGACCCAACACAGCGCGACATCGACTTCCAATACCGGGAGAGACGAATCCCTGACGATTGGTCACTGCCTCCGTGTCGCTCGGGACTGTACCCAACTAAAACCTGTTTGCACGACTTCTTTCGGTCATGATAGGGTAGTATTCTAAGTACAGTGGGAACTCACATGAGACAAATGAAAATCTCAAGTCAAAAGACTAACATGTACCCATGCCATAAGAGAACTTCCATCCGAGAATAGGTATAATACCATATAGAAGTTCTCGGAGAGTCCGTCCAGTGTACTCATCTCCGGTGAGCACCCGTATACTATCTTAGGTGACTCAACACCAATGGCTTGTGAGACCGGTCACCGCTTCTCGTCGGGGTCTCGAAAAGTATATACCAGTCTACTCCGGAGTATCGATGCCCAGTCTCGATACTCTCTCGACTTGGAACATTTAAGAATGTACTTATGGACCACCCAGCTCCCACGTGTATGATCGCCATCATAATGATAAAGACAAACCAAATAGTATACTATCATCTCAAGTAATATTGTTCTACCTGTATAGGTTCTCGTTTAATTATCATAATTGCCTGCTTACAATTACCATAATTGCCTTGAGGGCTCTATATCCAATAATAAGTAGCAGAAAATCGTTCGGCAGCTATTTTACAAGTCATAAGAAAATCTTTAAAAAGTTCTGTAATCGCCCAATGATCCTCTGTTAAGTGGTTTTTTACAGGCATTTGTTCATTCTACATGTTACTAATAATTAATCCAGCAGTCTTTGATGTAGTACGAAATATGTTATATGTACTATTTCACCTGGTAACCATAAATTTCTCAGAGGCGTCCTTAATCCTTGAGCCTGACATTTAGCTTTATATTCGAATTTTCTTTTTCTAGAACTTTTAATAAACCTACATGTATCTTTAATTGTTTGAATATTTGAACTACATACAGTATATGCATCCTGTACAACAAGATTAAGTGTATGGCATGCACAACGAATATGAAAAAAGCGACCACTATAAATTGGTTTGCAAATCCTAATAAGTTTAGCAGCAGCAACATTATTGTTGCTAGTATTATCGAAAGAAATAGAAAAAAATTATTTACACAATAATATTCTTTTAAAATATATCTAATTTCAGAAGCTATGTTAAAAGCACTATGCGGGAATTGAAATTGTCTAAAAGCAATAATTCTTTTTTGCAAAATGCCAGTCAGAATCTATCCAATGTACAGTAACACAAATCCAAGGAAGTTCCCTTCTATCATTCTAAATATCAGAAGTTAATGAAATATTGGTATTTAAAGAAGCAAAAGTAGTAATTAACACCTGTTTACCTTCGTTATAGAGACTAAAATAATGACTTTTAAGCATGGTCCTCGGAACCCGTTTATATGCCAGTTGCAATGCCCATGAACGTACAGCTTAAAAACTTGGCTATCTCTAAATCCGAAAATCTGTTCATCTGCCATAACAAATTTTGCCATTTCTTCAATATTCAAATCATGATCATATTGAAAAAGACCTTGACTGGCGAAACTAATTTGCGATTGTGTATTGGAGAAACTGGCCGGGGCATCTAAGTGTTTCTTTGCATGTTTATGCAAAGTACCGGTGTTGGTACCTTCCTTATGTTTATATGCATTGTCACAATATTTGTAAATTGCGTGTCTAAATACCTTCCTTAATTTCAATTATATAGTGATCCCAAATATTACTGGGATTCGCACGTTTTTTAGCTTCTCTAGATATACGTGTGGATCTTTCTACTTGTGGTCATAATTCGGGATTAGGAACTTGGGTTTGATATGCTTATCGGATGAACCCTCTATATTAATTTTTTTAACTAATTAAAAAATTAAATACTAAATATAACAAAACCAACAATCCTAATTTAACCACAAAATAAACTACTAAAATAAAACAAGTAATAAGAAAGAAAGCAGAATTTCAGAATAGCAGTGGAATAGAATGAGTCGGTCGGAGTCGAAGGTTCGGAGCTTCGGAAACTCGAAGTCCTAGGATTGGAGCTTCCATTCTTCAAAATTTGGAAGTTATAGATGGTATTTTGTTTTTGAGAGATGGTATTTTAGAAGCGATGATATTTCTTTGTGAGAGAAGATAATTTTTTTAATTTGGGAAAGAATGATTTGAAATGAGAAGAAATGGAGGTTGGAGGTATTTATAGAGTTTTAATTTTTTTTTAAAATCCTGCCTCTTTCAGACCGTTACGGGGCGAGACGAGGCGAATCGCCTCGCCTAGCCTAAATCCTCACGATCCGCCCGTTGGATGCGGATCTCAAGACGAGGCAAAAAGAACTTTGACCGTTGGATGGCAGATTCGAGATGAGGCGAGGCGAAGTGAAGCGATTTGTCGAGCATCCAACTATTGCTGACCGTTGGATGTGGGTTTCGAGGTGAGTCGGTTAACGAGGCGAAGCGATCCTGGGCGAGTCATCGATTCGTGGCGATTTCAGATGAGTTAACTCGCGAATTGACGAGGCGAGACGAGAGTTAGACGAGGCGAACTCAAGTGAAGCAACATCGGGTATTTTCAGAACCGAGTCGCCGTGTCTTATTCGTTAAGGCGAGACGAGTCAACTCGTTGACTCGCCCGCGTCGACAACGAGGCAAATAAAATCCGCCTCATCACGAGGCGAGGCGAGCCGCGGTTAACTCGGCTCATTAGCCAGGCCTAAACCCCACCAGTTTTACAACCTTAAATCATTAGTTGATCTTATGGCAGTTCACTCTAACTTCTCCTTGATCCCCTTCTTTAATCGCTGAGTATCGCCATTTTCACCATTGAGATCGAAAAAATCGCCGAAAATCCTGTCCTGGCTCATTGCGTAAGCACTCACCATCCCTTGTGTTTCTGAACTAGTGAACAATGTTTGATCGGAAGTGAGCAGACCTCCTCCCATTGCCAATGCATTGAAATAGCTGTTGTCGAATGCGTTGCTTGTCCAATCCAAAGGAACCGTCGTGTTATCTCCCGAGGCGCAGATTCTCGATAGCATGGTTGCAAAGTTTGGGTTCAGAGTCAGATCGATATCGTTGGTTGAGTCAAAATTTTTGAGCCGGTCTTTGAAGAATTGGCATCTTGCCACGCCCAATGTGTGAGCACCAAAGTAAACCAGAAACATAACAAATGCTGGATTCATAATTCATCAATATTATATGCAAGTCTTCACCTTACTGCCATTAAACTAAAGTAAATGTCATATTTTTGAAAACACAAGATTTTGCAAACATTATTTCGACCACCGTCGAATTTAGCAAATAGTTTAACTAAATTAAATTTGAATTACGATATCGCACTAATGGTTTAAATATACCAGCTAAGGCGACCAATTCCTGAACAGTGAAGCCATTCCGAACAAACATCGGAAAGAGCATTGTGCAACTGAAGGAGGGCGGAGGCAAATTCACCGTGTCTTCAATTTTGGATCTTCTCCCGTCTTTTCTTCCTTTCGGCACATCGTACATTGGACCCCCAACCTACACTCATCAAAAGTACATAGTAAAAAATATGCTGCATCAAGACAGATTAATTATGTGCATGAAATAGTTTCATTCAAAGTTAAGGGGTTTCGGGTTTAATCATGATCAAATTTATGTTCATGGTAGAACTATTTTAGACAAGGCTAAACTATAAGAGAATAAAATGGTATGAAGATTGAGCTTTTATGATTAATACCTAAGGCATCCAAAATTACACTAAAGTACCATGAACATTTTTCTCTTTAATACCATGATTTTCAATTCACAACTGCAACAAATGCTGTTTAACATTCACGGCAATATTATTATCAGGAAAATCATTGAAGGTAAAGATTCCAAACCCTCTGAATTATACCAAGGTTCTTAAAGAAAACGGACTGTAAAGCAAATATGTCATGGTATTTTCGTATGTTATATGTCATGGTATTTATCTAAAAAATGCCGAAAGTTCATATAATTTTAGGACCCCAGGGGTGGGACAACTAACAACTCCAGGGCACATCCTCTCTCAAGTAGTTGCTTGGTTTGGTCGATGATCTCGAATCCGTGCAGGCTTAGATTTGGAGGAGAGTCTTTCTCTGCCTTGTTATCCCACGTCGAATCTATAAGAACTGATCCATCACAAACCTGCACGCACAAATAAGAAACAGTACTAAAACATATTTAATTAGGTTCATGGGAATTAATTTATGGTAGTGTGGCTAGGTTCCTTAATTGCTAATTTTATTTAAAAGTTGCCAACTGTGTAAATTTGACTGTGTAAATATGGGTTATAAACTCACTCCTACTCCAATAATCACACTGTGTAATGGAATAGATATAGTGAATAAGCCGAGGAAAGAGGCCCTAGGAGGCTTTTTCAGCAGGCGGCGTCAAAAAACTACACCCCCACCGTTTTATTCGACGATAGGCATCCATCATCTTCATTCTTATCATCTAAGATGTGGATACACCGAATTTCATGTGATTTTACCCATTTTTCACTGTTGAAGTCATTTTGGTCTTTTTCAAGTCTCTTAACTGGTAAAAATTCGAAACAAATGGAAAATTATTATAATATGCTAAGTTAAATCTAACTATGGGAGATTTTTGAATAGGTTCGAGGATTTAGGGAGGAAATTTAGAAATATGAATTTTTAGGGATGTAATTTATAAATATGTAAGTTTTGGGAGTGATATAAAAAAAACTTTAATATCAAAACCAGAACCCACATGTCATCTTCTCGTTTTTATAAGAATATCCAACAAAGGTTTTTAAAAAAATTCTTCTTAATAAATACACAGTTGCAAAAAATCAAGTAAAAATAAATAATGCAAAAACACGGTCAATTTGAACTCATGACCTCAACTAAGCAACCGTATAACTTACCATCTACACTAGACTACAATATTAACAATCTATTGCATATGTATATATAACATATCTTCCAAAATATAATAGTTTCTTACTACCAATATAAATCTTTTGTTTATCGGCAAAAAAATCAGTGGGGGCAATTGCCCCCGCTGGACCCCATGTAGATCCGTCCCTGCTTGTAAATGGACATTTTACTGGGGAGATTGGTCGTGCTTGTTACACATAAACACAAGAAGTTGATTTTTACACGAGAGGCCTGGGACTCCAAGATATACAGCCTCCTCCTTAATGAAGAAATATGCTTCAGTAGTCATGCATTCATACTAGGTCTTTTATTTGTAGAATTCATTAAAATTGTGCATAAACTATGTTACCCCTTAATTGAAAAAAAGAGAGGCAAAGTTTTTGTAGAATCGCTATTTGACGTCGTAAAGTAGAAGAAGCATATTATGCAGGAGCGTTCCTTATGGGATATATGGCAAAAGGGCTGAAGAAGAATCAACATTTATTTTTAAATCTATTCCTTTTGTTTTATCAAATCTCAATCATCCAACTATCAAACTATGAAAGGTGGATAACTGACTTTTATCTTATAATACAAATGAAATTTTAGAGGTACTTTTTAATAGAAAACATGATCATTTACGTAAGATCAAAATTAAATTTGCTAAGTAAACCGTTCGATCTATGGAACAACTTTCTTTTTCATTTTAGTTGTTACTAGAACACATGTTAGGGGTTTGAAACTAAAAATCCAAGGTTAGCAACCTGGTTTTAATATTTTTGATGAATCTAGAGTTACCAACCCAAGACTTATAGATTAACCGCTTAATTCAATTCCTCTGCTGATGTAATCGTTATTCATAGTAAATTTGTAGAGCTCAACTTTCTTAATTAAATTTTAAACCATGTTCTTTTCATAAATTGTCCTTCCATTTTCACTGACTTATGCTCCCTTTTCTTTGTTTACTCTAATGAAATAAAAAGAAATTGAGCACCACTTGAAATACATCATACCCTTTACAAATTCTGCATTACAACTACAGTTTCAAGTTTAGGTTTTACAATACATCCACAACATCTGTCAATAAATATAAGGCTTGCATATTCATCTCACAATGTGACTTTTCAAAACACAATATCAAATGTAATGCCCAAAACCTAGGCCGTTTCGGCTCATAAAAAGATGCATAGATATTTTACAAAGACGGGAAAAAGAAAAGGAAAAGGATAATATATAACAAATATCTATGATACTCAAGGAGTACAGTAACTTTTCAGGACTTGCCTTGCAAGATCCACAGCCCCACTCTTCTTGTAAATCAAATGTAAATTGTATGCAGCCTCTCTATGAAGACTGCAATAACCCGGCTTATGATTTTTCGAAACACTCAAATCCTCATTGGGAAGCTTTGGAAGTGGGTGATCCTTCTCCTGGATACTAAGAACCTTTTCATAGTACGATGCTGCAAGAGTAACTAGGCCTACATGATGATATGCACGGGCAACATTGTATAAAGCTTCCTGCAAAATATTCCCATGAGATGTCTCAGTAACAGAAGAAATAATCCGCTTTTTCTACGAAATAGGTACATAATTACATATCAACCTAAGAGCGAAATATATATGTGTGTGTGTGTGTGTGTGTGTGTGTGTGTGTAGAATGGCAAGCATTTCTTGGCTTAGTCTAACAAGAATCTTGCTTTGAAAAGGTTCAAGACAGTTGTCAGTTTGCTAAAAGCTCTGGTAGATGCCCACAAACTATTCACGGTTTACAAGGGATATGTTTCAGGAAATCAGTATCGTTGATTGAAGTCTACATACATTAATATAACTTATTCATGAAATGAAAACATAATAAAATAAGAATTCAAAATAAACAGAACATAATGAAAGCAAAACCAAATATATAAATGAATAAATAATAAAAAGTTAGCTTGAGGGAATCTCCCACCATCACTTTGGCCTGCAATTGCTATGTATCACCTACTTTTCAAAAGCGGCACTTTAACCTCAACATTGACAGTAAATTGCTTTTCCATCTCCGCTTTTTAAATTCCAAAAAGAAAAGTCTCAATGGAATTATAAAATAAGCAATGTTTGTAATGAAATAGCAGAAAAAAATGCAAGCAAGCTAGGGTACTTTGTTGATTTAAAGATGCAGAGATGGAGACGACGACGGCAACCAAAAAAAAAACTATTGCTAGGGTAGGAGGCAAGTGCAGTTATTGAAAAAGAAAAAAAATGAGCTGCCGCCAAATGTGGGAGAGGTTTCCTGCAATTTAGCCATAATAAAAATTATGAAAAGAAACAGGAAAAACTAAATCACTACAACTGCTATATACTCATCTTAAATAAGGAATTTTCATAGCTCATCAAACCTGACTGTTATTGCAGAGGTGTAAATAATTATAAAGGAATGCAAGCGCTTGCACAATGCATCGGTGCTTGTTCTGAAGCCTAAACCCAAGGGCTAAGTTTATTAAAGCCGTCCCTGCAATAGATAAAGAAAGTAATAATCCTCAGTGCCAACTTACGAAAATCCTTTTTTGCCCTTTACGCTATCTACACAATGATAGGTTCCCTTTATGACGTACCAACACAGAGATTGATGAGCGGATTCTCTGGCTGCAGTTTATAAGCTTCTAGATACTCCCTTGCAGCTGCTTGATGCTGGCTAATGGCAGTAAACTGATTCCCACTAATGACCACAGGAGGCACGCAATTCCCTAGCTTCACCCGTGTACGATGCATAAATTTTTGGTGCTTTGTTAAACGGGACTCCGATCTACATCAGAACTAGAAAGCTATTACTAGTAAGGCAGAAATTGAGTGCTTCCCCTCAGTAGCTAGAAAGTTCACCAAGCATATAGAACACAAATAAGTGAACTTTTCTGGAAAAACTCTTTGAGGGGAAAAATACATGCATAGTGGGTTCTTATTGTATAGAAAAAAGGTTTTTAAAGGCGCAAAGATATTCTACAGGACACCAGCTTTTGTAAAATAGTTCTACACCCGTAGCAAGGAAACTATGAGTGATAACTGTTAAAGATGGAAAGATTTGATACTATTTTCTTATTACGGCTAATTATATGTCTCATTTAGAGATCTTTTACCTTATTTTGTTGGCCATATTTCATATAATTTATTTCCTGTTCTAGGATATTATGTTTCCTATTTCATGTAGCTCTATAAATAGAGCATTATGATATTAATAAAATCATAACAATACCAATAAAACCTTTGATGAGGAAAATATATTCAATGAGGAAATTAAGACTTAATAGAAAGCCATATGGAGTTTGGCGAAGAATAATTATGATATTATGTTGCTACATTTATCTTGATAATAACAACACAAAAATAAGCCATAGATAAATGGATTAGCATTTCAAACCAAAATTTTATTGTACAAAATATAAAATGGTTAGCATGGGTTTTCTGATTTCTTACCTAATAGAGAACCAATTAATAGGTATAGCACGAGGAATGAACACATAAGCATTATAATGTAGAAAATATACTATTTGTGCGATAATCTGGAAACATTGAAAGACAGAGAGTTGCGCTGTCAGAATGAGTAGCCGAGTAGGTAAACAACATTCACTGCAACCAGAGTAATTGCAAAATAGAGGATAACAAGGTGCATGAAATGTAGGTTAGCATGGAAGCATGGAAGCTAAATGTTATTTGCTCATTTTGTAATCAGAATATATGGGTTTTACTCTCTACCAAAAATGAACCAAAGATGAGGGTTGATATCATTCTACGTGCAAATACTGAATTCTGAAGTCTCTTGGAAGTTGCACAAAGTGTTCTATAATTTTGGCTTCTTATATTGGTTTCGGTTAATTTCTGTGGACAACAATCTTGGTGGATTGTTAGCCTGCCATGTTGATGTCATTTTATGGAATATGTATAATCTGCCACCATTTTCACCTTTCCATCCGTTTCATTTCAATTAAGTTGAATATAATTTAACCTGTTTATACTTATACAAGAATTTGACATAATGAATAATTGATAGAAATATTATATTGGTTATCAAAATATTCCACATTAGCCTGTCTTGTCTTTCAATGATTGTTGTCATTAAATGTATTTTGTGTCCTGGATGAACAGACCTATTGACTTCCTCCATTCTTTTTCGTTTCGATTCGTTTTTCTTCCTTGTGTGTGTGTGGGGGGGGGGGGGCATGCATATAAACAACTATTACGTATGGTCAAAATAAAAGATAAGGAATATAAATAACATTGAAAAAGTATATTAAATAGCACAAGTAGCATATATTACCTTGAAACAACTTTATAGTAGCAGTTCCATGCACCGACACTGTAAGGATGCTTCTGAACTATATATCGAGCATAATTATACCCATGTTTTGGATCTCTAGTGCTGTATGCTATTTCTGTAAATATACAGGAAAATGAAAGAAGATGCCAGAAATTAATGTTATTGATGTACATATACATGTGTGTGTGTGTAAGGGGGGTGTAGGTATGTGTATTTATATAAGTAGGTGCACATACACAAAAGTTTATGGTGTGACGTGTATATATAAAACAAGCATATGTCCACAATTAATAAATTGGCTTAAGTCCAAACAACTATCAAATACTTTGGCTCGGTTACGAGAAACTACCAAATACTCTAAAAAATACGAGAAACTGCCACAAAACTTTCAAAAACTGCAAAAAAAAAATATCATAACTAAGATGCCACATCAGCAATATTTGCAAGAAACTACCATAAAACTTTCAAAGTATGGTAGTTTCTTGTATTTATAAGAGAGTTTTTGGTAGTTTCTCGTAACTAAGCCAAAGTATTTGATAGTTTTTTTTTGGAAATTAAGCGTAATAAATTATAAGTTTGTAAACAATAAATGATTGTCAAACTACGATGCAGAATATAGATAAATCTATACTTACGAGCACCCAATGACCGAAGCTCCTCTTTCTTTTCAATTGACATTGTGTTGTCGGACAATTTCAGAGTGAGATTGATAATCTCTAGTGACTCCAAGTAGCGACGTAAGGAGAGTAATGCTTTGCAGAGCTACAGAAAGTTCAATGAATTACGACATAATCATGCAGTTATGATATCAATAACAAGAAGAAAGCCACTTATCCAAAGCTGTTAGGTGCAGCTATATAGATTTACTTTGTCTCCATTCGGATCCACAAAGGGAGGAAAAGGACGCAGATGGGCAGAATGAAAGGAAAAAATAATGGGGAAAGGAAGAAAGATAGCAGGCACAGAGATTGATTCCAAAGATAAGGAAAGAATTTAACCAAGCGATAAAAAGATGAATATCAAATTTTCCTAGAATTCTCTTATATCCCAAAGTAATTAGATTTCTTTCTCCCCGACTTGAAACACACTAAATGAGAATTCTCCAAGTCTTCCAAAATAAAATTATTCGTTAGATTTTACCGTGTCACTAGAAAGTTCTAAAAAATTGCCTTTTCTTCTTAAAATTATATTTTAAGCATGTCATATGAGGATAGTGATATCAAATTCAAGAAAATATTGGTCCCAAGGCCAACACAAACTTTTAGTTATTTTTTTACATTTATGTGTGTGTGTGTTTCCTTTATCTATTATTTATAGTTTCTTGAGTCTATTAGCTTCTCTCTATGTTTGGATGCTTTAATCGCTTTTGTTGATATTTGATTAGTGAAACCATGGAAATGCAGCAATTGTTTCATGCAACAAATATTGCATGCATCATTTGTTGCAAGTAGAAATCCTCAAATTCATTGTTTGGATGTTTTTAATTTTTGTTGCTGGTTCTCCAAATCCAATCACTTTGTGTTTAGTTAAACAAAATACAATTGGAAATGCAACATTTGTTGCAAAGAAAATTTTTATGTGGTTATGGAAAGCTTATGTGACACCCATAATAATTGGTTAAACAAAAAACAATTGGAAATGCAACAAATGTTGCTAAGAATTGTTGCTTTTTGCAACTCCATTTCCATTGACAGCTCAAATTGTTGATAACCCAATAGGGAAAATAGAGATTTTGTGCAACCAATCCTATAGTTATCATGACCCTAAAGTGCATAGTCCACACATAAGAGGAGATAAGGCTTTAAGCCAGAAAAAAAAATCGTTACATAATCGCAATAAGCTAAAAACTTAAGCATAGATAAGCATCTTTAAAAATGATGATGCAAGGTAAGAACTTTGCAGCCAGCCAGTTTTTAGCAGTATGACATGCTGAACCATAGTCACCTGTGAAGCTGTCATGCTACATCTAATCAATGTTGAAAATAGAGCATAGTACTTAGCTACTCTGCATTGTTTAGCATAACTCAATATATTTCTTAGAAAATGCAAGTCATGCAACAAAATAACTTAGATACAAGAAAGCTTGCGCCTTTTATTACAAACAGCTTGCGCTACCTTACGTGTTGCGATACTACTCTACACCATTCCCGAATAGGATTTTCTCTTATCAAACTAGATCAAGTAATTTCGACATGGCAAGTAAACTATTTCCTAAACTCCTCATCTTTCATAACTCAAAGATAACCGAGTTTCTCTAATCCCTCACTTGCATCTTTTCCCTAATCCCCATATCCCAAAAGACTTTGATTCCTTAAATCTTCTTGTCGACTTCCGTACCTTATTCTAAACTATTTTGCTTCTTTAGAACCTAATTGTTAACCGAGTATAATGCAATTATGAAGTACATGTGTGAACTTGATTGATTATTTAATTACTTTTTCACGAGTATAATGCTATGGGAAGTATGGATGTGATCTTACGGGTTAAAAAGTAAAATTTTATTCATTAATTATTTGAATGGTTTGTATTTTTTTTTACAAAATTATATTTGTACTTTATAAAACTAAGTTTCTTTTATTTAATTTAATTGTAATCAATTTATAATTATAGAAATTAATAATCAATGTAGCTTACACTTTACACAATGCTATTTGAGCTTTCCACTTTATGGAAGTGGGGTGCAACGCTTTACGCCATGACTAATTTCAACATTGTTTCTAATCAGCCAAAATTGCAATCAACCATCTAAATTTTTTAGATCTATAAATTATACATCTCAACCTGATTTGAAAGTCGACCAGTCTAGTTACCAGAGTTAAAGCAAACTGGATCATTCTACTGTCCTGACAATCAATCACAGAAACACAACACAGAAAACATAACACGGTAACATGTTCGATTGAAAGTGGCCAGCAAATGCTATTTTCCCAGATATGGGCATCTACACTACCAGCTGAGCATCTTCGAAGATTTTCAATCAACAGCGTGTCAAAAGGTACTATCTTGAAATTTAAAGTTTGGAACAATAGGAATATCAAGAAAATTTGGCGCTTAGCTTCTATATTCGCTTAAGGCAATATTGGAGACCTTTATAACTCAAATGACCGATGTACACTTTCAAGTAAATTTTGATCTTCATCAAAATAAACTACTTCAAAACTTCCAAATAGTTGCCTAATCCATGCTTCAGACCTAATGTTACATGTTTAATGATGCCGGGCCTTATTAATATTACATACATATATGTTATCTTTATCTGTCTTAGGTCATTTGATCCGTCGCATCTAATTTCCTTAGGATTTACATTCTAATGTTTTATGTCTCGTCCTAAATTTAGCCAGATATCATGTCTCTATCATCGTGTGCTTGTATTAGCAGACGACATCATTTTGCCTCTTAGTTCATACTATTTGCACCTCTACAGTGGCTACATAAACCATATATAAATCATTTCATTACCGTAACTTGGTTTCATATGAGCCGAGTAATAATACAAATTTTATAATGTTCTAAAATGAAGGGTAAATTTCACCAAATCACCCTTAACTATAATTAATTTTCCCTAAACTACCTTAAAGTTTCTACTCACAACATACCCCCTTAAAGTTGGGTTTTAAGAGGTTTTTTTCACACAAATATCCTTAAATGTAAAACTTAAGGGAGCTTACGGTAATAAAATCATTTTAAGGCAATTTAGTGAAAAAACACGATATCTAGAGACTATGAAGCACGGATTCATGTAAAGGGGCGGCAATCACTCTGATTCGCTCATCAAAGTTGGATTCGCTCCACTTGGCAAATTAGAGTCGTGAATCCTAAACACACTTATTTAATACAAAATGACTTTGAATTCGCCAGGATTGGACCAAATTCTTAGGCAGGTTTTTTAAATGAGAACCAACTGCTAAAAGGGGTTCAATCAGCATCCAACCCATTATATACCCCCAAACCTCCAAATTAACACCAAATTGACGCAAAACCAAATTGACGCAAAAATAAGTCTGACTTTTTCTTCTCCTTCGAGCGGCTTGGATTTCGAGCTCTCTCCTTAAGAAGCTAGGTTTTCAAGATCATCCCTCCTTCAAGAAGCTAGTGTTTATTCGCCTCCCCCCTCTCTCTCTCAGTATCCAAAGATACTATCCCTCTCTCGCTATATCCATTTCTCTCTCAGACTCTATCTTTCTTCTATGCATCTCGTAGGGATATATTTTGGTTCAATAAAATCTTAGCTTAGAATTGTTTGATAATTATTTTTGTTATTTACATATTTGTGTGTGTGTGTATAGAGAGAGGAAAAGGTATGAGGTGGCGGTCCTTTTTTAAAAAGGGCCCCTGCCTCAAACATACATTACCCTTATGTTTTTCACCAATCCAAACCAACCATCTTGATCTACTTATTAGCAAAACCCCTATGTACAAAAAAATCTCGTGATTTAAAGACCTATACCGCGTTCATCAAGAAGATAAAAAATTTAACGGTTTATTGATATAGGAAAAATATGATAACTTGATGGACGCGTTAGAGATATTTAAATCTCGAAATTTTTTAAACATGGGGTTTTATGATACGTAGATCAAGATGACTAGTTTGGATCGGTGAAATACAAGGGGGTTTGTGTGTTTTGAGACGGGGACCCCTTTTTTAAAAGGGGCCGCCACCCATTTACCTTTTTGTGTGTGTGTGTTGTATCCTATGTTCTTGGAAATTGTGAATCTGTCAATCCAGATTGTATCCCATCTCCCATATCCGTAACCGAATATGTGCTACATAGGTAAAGAATACTTAAGCGAAATGTACCCAAAATGAAAATTTTTGCAACAGGTTTATTCAAGTGCCTAACTATTGCAAGCAACCATGCAAAACTGGTTGTTAATATTTCTACTAATGCATGTAAGGCACTATTGTTAATCAAATGCATTAAATTGATCTTATAAACTAGATGATTGTAAATTCGGTGTTCATATTTATAGGAAAAGAGAACACCCATTCAACAAGATATAATTTAGTTGATGAATAAATACAAGTATCAAACAATTTAGAATGTGAAGGAGGTGTTTTAAGCATATACTAACATCAAGTATGAGTTGATGATTTTCATCGTCCACTAACAGCTTTGGCAGAGGAGGTTTTCCAATAGATTCCTTCAGCTGGCACCAAGACATGTATAAATAGGAGCATTATCAGAAAAGCAATTTTAAAAAACATAGGGTGCACGGAATATTCAGTTACCGGAGCATCATCTTCTGAATCTTCACTTTGCCAATCCATACCCGCAGCTAAAGCAGCCACTTTCTTTTCTTCCCTCATGGCTGCCTTCTTTGCAAGCAACTTCTTTGCTCTGTTAGCCTTGGCCCTTTATACAAGAAAAGGTAAATGTATAAAATTCCTTCACCCATTTTGCAAATCACAGTTTATAACAAAAGAAGTTCAAATAATACAAGAATGAATCAAGATAAAGGATGATATGCATATAACAAAGAATAGAAGAACAAAGGCACACATACTTATCACATTTTAATGACTACTAATATTTGTGTATAGCCAGTGAAAAGGCAAAAAAAAAAAAAATTGATACGTGGGTATGTCTGCCAAGAGTATGAATCCAACTAGCATGTGCCAATCAGCTGCAATTTGCTTGAAGTACTACATAACTAACTAAAAATAAATATTTACAAAAATCTTGGTTAAAGCCAACCAAAGTATCAAGATATCCTAAATCTTAAAAATGGAAAACTTCATAAAGTATATCATTTGATCCTGCTGCCTTTCCCATTTCACTTCAGAAATGAATCTCCCAATATACATCAACAAATGCATGTGGCCACATACCACCGCATATGCTTCGGCATTTTATATGCAGCTGGACATTATCTGATGCAATTGTTTGTATGGTTATGGAAAGGCGCATTCTTGGGTAAGATTTCTATCTCATAATTCAACCATAATTCAAATCCTTCTGTAATTAAACCTGATTTATTCTCACTTTTGCCCTAATTTCTCTAAACAATGAAAAGATGGCTTAAGGTCATGAAGTCCCCTTTCTCTCATGTCTTCCTCCCAAGTATCAGATAAGACATCACATTCCATTCATCTCTTCCACCCAACTATCTGCATTTTGGCAAGAACCCAGTATAATAGTTGCCAGATTACATTGCTATTAGCATATGATTAGCTAGCTTTGTCATTAGGTTTTTATTACTTGATTTATCTTTAATAGCACATGTTATTTATTCATGTATGTTACATGATAACTTGTTAGTCATCCTACTCCTAAAGAATCATATTACTTATCGTCGACTATTGAGGATCGGTTGTAACATGTACATTAAATATGTTTTATGCCACTTGGAATAATTAGCAAACATTTAATCCTTTAGGTTTTATGTTACTTTTCAGTTGTTAAAGTACTTTAGCATATCATTGGTCATGATAATCTAAATCATCGCTATCATCAAAATATTTAATTGAGGAATAATTTTTCAAATTTAGATATCAATCCTGAGCAATGTTTTAGAAGCAGGGGAAAAAGTGAAGCAGCCAGAACGCCTGGCTACTTAAGCGCCATTTGGGCCGCTCATGAAGAAGCAACCTTGTTTCTTTGTTTAATCGTGTTATTTCTGGTAAAGTGTTTGTTGATCATTAATTCTAATAGTTTCTTATAACTAGTTTTTTTTCCACTTTCACTAGACGAGCATTTTCAAAGGCATAAACAATTAAAAATACCAATTGGATTAAGTGTTGTTCACACACCAAGAGAAGCCAGAATATATTCAACACGACTTCATAAGAAGTATATAGTTTACTAGGAAGATGTGGTAAGAGTAAATACACATTTAATAAAAGTACTGCTATCACGCTTATATACTTCTAAGTACACCTCTTTAAGTAACAAAAACCGTATATTAACACGAAGGTTGGGGTAATTATATCAGACCGGTTAATCGCCCAAAAAGCAAAGTGCTCGACCAGTCAGGACCGCTTAAACAGCCGCCTAGGCGGCCACTTGTTAAAATACTGATACCTAGCTTTCGGAGCTTGTTTGTTCTAATTTAGGCATTGTTCACTAATTCACTCAACATACCTCAGCTATACTCATTTTCTAGACATGTTGCTTACATGCCCAATATTTTAACCCATAAAGAATGGCTGCTTTTATAGTGATCCTATAAAACTAGTATAAATATGTACAAAATAATGCCAAATGTGAATGCCCTTGATGCCACAGGAAGAATGCCTGATGTAGAAAACAAATCTATAGTCTAAGAAATGTTACTTTGGTCTATTTCAAAAAATTATCATTGTAAATCAATAAGCCTAAAGACACTGATGTTTTGATTACTGCAACATAATAATTTGAAGCGCGTGATCACTCGGTTTGTGGCAACTGGCATATACTAAAATTATGCATGAACGATGGCTGAATGTTAATGCCATATCACTGGAACTATTATGTGGGCTTTTTATCTCCCAAGGTTTAAAATCTCTTTCTTTCAATTTCTGTTGGCAAATATCCATCTCTGTCATGCTTTGGATACTCATATAACCATCATTCCACCAATGATCATCGAAGTGACCAATTACTAAAAAATAGGCCTTGAGGACAAAGAAGTTTTAGGGTTGTATTTTCTATCCAGCACAAATATGGTAATAAAAAAGTAGCATTTGTGGAAAGAAAATATAAATTAAATAGAATAGTTATTGGAATATTAAACTTAAATTGTATAAAGAACTTAGACGATCAGGATACATTGTACAATTGCAAGAGCAAAAGAGATAAAGTTTATGCTTATTGATAAATCTCAACTTGCAGAATTAAATAGCCCCTACTTTCCATGTTCCTTTTTGATGTCTCTAAGACTTTCACACCAAATTTACCATGAATATGCCTCCTCAAGAAAACTTGGCTCAAAGCGTGCCTCAAAGTTGCTTTTCCACACTGATGTGCAGCTGCAATAGTCATGCAGTACATATTCTATAGCATGCTAAATGCCAATTTCAATATGCTAAATACCAGCTACCTTTGACCAGTAATAGAGTATGAAATTTTAATTTTCGAGCCTTAACAATAGTGTGATTGAGCGTGCTAAAAAGACTATGAAGAGCACTGATGACTTTATTGGTTTCAGTGGGGGTCAAGGATGATAACTCACAGAGAATTCAAAGGAAGTTAACATTAACAATTGTACTCAGTTAGCATAAATAGTAACACAATTAGTGTGCAATAACTTGAGTAAACTATAATACTAAGCCATGATGATCTAAATCTTAAAGAATTGGGATTGTCGCAATGAAGAAAGAACATTGCATTTCAAAGTGAATGAGGGTACCAAACTTTTGGTTTACCTCAATCAAAAATAACCATTAAGATAGTTTACTTGCAGACATAAATGTGATGCATAGTTTTCCACTGTGCTGTATCTTCATTTAAACATCTTTGCAGCTTACATTAGTTAGAATGGTTGTCATTAGCCATATGTTAGGCTCTACTTAAGGAATTGTAAATTGTGTTCAGGTTCAACCCCCCCCCCCCCCCCCTCTTCTCTTTATTGAGTATAAAAATGGTGCTTTGCCAAATAGTGCATATTTTCTGAACAGAGATCAAAAACTCCTACATGAAATGCTTGCCACTTTAATCTTGTTGAACAAAGTAATACTAATAGTGAACCAGAGAAAATAGCATATAATAAGAACCATTATTATAGACTGTAGAATATTATGTGCATCCAGTTCAGATAAATGGTTCATGAATTTAGATGACGTTTAACATAATGATATGGATTTAACATACGGGATAGGTTGACTGAAAATCCTCCAATTCCCCCTTTCTTTTATTTCATACTTTTTGCCTGACTGCATTGGCACTCCTACGGCATTCAATGGACTATAACACCTTAACTTGGCATTAGGGACGCATGCCCATTGTCACAAAGAATTAGCAATGGAACTCCTTATAACATCTGCAAGATGCTCTTATAAATTTACTCGAAACATGGACACTGCCAGAACTTACTAGGGCATGGTTATTATTAAATGAAAAATGTGTGTAGGTCTATCAAATCTAAAGCAAAATCATGAAATCCCTAGAATAATATTTTATTTTCTCCAAAAAAAAAAACCTTAAAAACTACTGACAATTTTTATCTACTTTTATATGGTTTTTGTCTTGTATTTTTCTACATACCAATACTACCCTTTCCTACTTTACACCTCAGCAATAGCAAACTTCACCTAATATCTTCATTTATGCACCTGTTTATTATATTTAGGCTCTATGTTACTTTGTTTGCACGGTTCACTTCAACTTCAAAGTATTCCACTAGTGTGTCACAGTTATGTAGCATTAGATGAGACCGGCAATAGTGCAGAAACCACAGCTATACTGTAACTTATTTTAATGGCTAAATACGAGAAGAAAATATTCTTTGTACTCGTTTATCTTATTAGTAAATGAAGTAACTTACATCGTTCATACTATAAATAGTTGGAAAAATATTTTATTTTTATTTTATTATATTTATAGATAAATCTCATCAATCGGTGGTCTATATCAGTGGTGGAACCAGGACATCAAGTCAAGTAGTGCGAAAACTTTAAAGATAAAAAATGTCATGGTGATGGAGCCATAAATTTTTAACTTGAAAGAATGATTAAATTCATTATTGTTAACGGTTTTTAGTTTATCCACATAAAAATATTTATTTAAACTTTGACAAATATTTTCTATGGTAGAAAGAGGAAAAGTAGTGAAACTTAGCCTTCAAAATCATTAGTTCTACTACTCGTGTTATTTTTATTTAAATATAATGATAATTAATAAAAAGAAAAAAAAATCCAATTAGCTTCTTATTTATATAATTGTTGAGCCTATATTTCAGTATATACTAAGATATGTCATGTGTAACACATGACTAGACATAATACATTTCTTATTTCGGTGAAAATATAAAAAAGAACCTTAAATGTATTATATATGATATACGGATGAATGTATAAAGAAACATTACAATTGAATTTAATGCATGAACTCATTTTCGATTTTAGGACATATTTTTGTATTAAAACAAAACAAAATTAATTACTTTTCACTTTTATTTTACGACTTTGCATAAAAAAAGTAACTTAGGGCCATTATTGAAAAAGGATATTACAAATTATAAAAATAAATGATGCCCATGAGCCTTGAACTCACAACCTCAGCCACAAAAACATCATGCACCATCCAATGGGCCATTCGGTTCTATTTACAAGAAGATATAGCATGTGGTTTATATATATGACTTATTAGGTGTGCATATCTATGTCGATACCGCGGATCTAGATAGGGAGGCCGCCTAGCCTTGGCGCTATGTAGATCCGCCCATGGTCTATATCCCTTTTATTTTAACACTTGCGCTCCAAACAGCATACTGCATACTTCTTAGAGATAGTATTTTAGGATAAATCATTCCTTTATATTTACTTTATCGCACTGCACAAATGTAGCAACTTAACTATAACTATCTCCATCTTGCTACATATATGCAGTAACTTGCTACATTTATTGCTATCTTGCTGCATGCATGCTGTTATTTACTACATACTATCTCTATCTTGCAACATATATGCAGTAACTTGCTACATTTATTGCTATCTTGCTACATGTATGCTGTAATTTCCTACATATACACTGCGGCTTGCTCCATATATCCAGTAGTTTACATATATGCAGCAACTCCGTTTTATTATATTACTACATCACACTCCATATTACCGCACGTGTTTAACTCAAACTTGCTTGCTTTTGCTACATTTCAGTTTAGAATAAGATGAAGTGAGGAAGAAGATGAGAGAAAAAGAAATGATATAGTTTAGGCAAATAATGAACCGCCCGTATAATGTGTTCAGGCATTGCATATGGTAGGGTCTTTCCATATTGGAATTTGTGTTTCAGGGACTTTCCATATTGGAATTTGTGTTTTAGGGACTTTCCATATTGGAATTTATGTTTAAGGACTTTCTGTCAATAAAAAAATTACCAGGGACTTTTCCTGTTTTTACTTCATCTTTCAGGAATTACTTAAAACACATCTTGCCCTAGTATCAGAGTAAAAGGGTAAGAATATAAAAAAAATATTTACATGCAGGTAATGGCTAGGATCCAATATAAAGGGGAGAAGCACTCACAGATCTGAATTATTTGCAAAAGGTTTCAACCTATGAAACAGATAGTCACCCTGTGGATCTTCCAATATCTTGACTCTTTCGACCAGAACTCTATTTGTCAGTCTTTTTTGTGTGTTTTCACTTTTCCGCATCTATTTTCAGTTCAATGATACAATCAGTAGAAAAATAAGTCAAACGGCTGAAGAAGCCACAAAAGCATGAAATCTACTTGCCCAATCTTAAAATAAAACCAGAAATATCGAAGATAGTTAAGAACCATTATCAGAAGAGTATCAAACATCTGTATGTTGCTACATGTGCTAACCCACAAGTTTATAGAAATTTGCATTCACATTGATCAGAGTCCCAGTAGACAATACTGGCATGTGCAGAACCATCATTTATAAATATCTAGAAGAAAAAAGATTATATGACGCTCTCCCTACTAAATTAAATGAAATTAATCGCTCTCCGCTTGTGACTGTTACAAAATTACTTTGCACTTCTCTTATAAGCTGATACCTACGTATTAAGATTAAAGCTTTGCTGCTGCCACTGAATCACAAATCATGAATAAGAAGTGTTTGAATAGAACATACATATTCTTTATGATTCCATCGTGAAGATGGAGGTATAGAGCATGTAATATGAAGAGAATTACTATGGTATTGTGGGAACTCAGTTTGCATACAACAATGAGTTAATACGAAGTAATTAAAGTATTTTTTTCACACCTCAAAGTTGAGAGGATAACAAGAAGCCAATTCGTGATTGGCTTATCTAGGTTGGATCATGGAGGCTGTGTCGTTTGACATTTCTTGGGATTGAACATTCTAAAGTTATAAGCATATAGAAGAATTGCAGACAGAAAATTTGTCAGGGTTAACAATATTCAATCCTTAAAGTATGACACCTTAAAAGTGGTAATACTAATCCAACAATAATGCAGGATCAGAAATTATATCATGTTAAGCAATGCAAATTTTTCCGAAGTTACACCTTTAAACATTAGGTTTACGCCAAAAATTTCAAGCATTTTCTTTTGGTGTTTTAAGAATGCTACCTTTTGAGGATGGAGCAAATGGGATGCAGGACTCAATGGGGAAAACTCAATAATATACCACCCAACCAGTCATAATAACAATTTAGGCCGCAAGTATATTCCTAACTATGCTATAGATGCAGTTTAACCAAAAACTCATGAGACTCCTAAAAAGCCAAAAAGTAATTAAGCTCAAAGCCAAATAAGCATACAAACTTTTGTCTTATGTTTGCTGTAGTAATGATCCTAAAAGTCCATTTGAAGCCCATAGAGGTTACCATTAAGGAGAGTCAATTTCAAATCCCAGTAAAATTGCAATATTGCGGAAATTTTATTTGATTGGAAAATATACTTTTCACTGCATCGACAATCTTCCAGGGATCACTGAATTTAATTTGCAGTTAAAACGAACATTATGTTACTTGAATAGAGAATATATATAAATATCATACATAATACTGGGTTAAAAGAGAACAGAAGCTGATATGTTTAGAGTTACCTTCTTCTTAGTCATGGCTTCGATAACTAATGTTTTATGAATGACAGCATGAATTGCATTAATAAATTCCTCAAGCATCCCTTTTGCACGATAAATTTTGGCAAGTTGCATTCTGACTTTTCCATCAAGCCACCAGGATTTGGATTGTGCGGAATCTTGAGCTGGTTCTATAAATCGTGGAAAAACAAAAAAAATTGAAACAGAAACAACAATGAAATATATCAGGAACTGCATCACAATCTACAAAAGGTATTAAACCCCTTAAAGCAAATATTGTCGGGTATTGAATACCTGAGCTTATGGGAGTAGAAAGCAATATGATTGCTTCATCATCTTTATCTTCTTCAAGAAGAAGGGAAGATAAAGTTAAACGAGTGTCGATATTGTCTTCTGCTCCTGATAAAGCTGAAAGAATAAACAAATTATACTTCAATAATATTATATTAATCCATGAGTGCATGGTGAAAGCATAAAACGTCTGCAAAATAATTAAAAGTCAAGGCATAAACCATTTAGCCTTACATCAGTTGAGGATTAAATTTGTCCTCAACATTGTTGAAGAAAAGTAGGCAAAAAAACAAGAAACCCTAGGGAAAAGAAAATAACATGATAAGAGAGGGAACAAGAGATCAGAATGATATGAGACTTCACATTTTCATCGCTCAAAGATCTAATAATTAGCATTATCTAATATCTTTCTACTTTGGGATGCCCCTACTGTTAGTTATGTATATACCCTAGAGGCCATTGTTGTACATATGATGTATATTATAATGGATGCTTGGATATATATAGAGAGGACTTTCTTGCTCGTCATGATAGTATGCTATTTGGTTTTCCTTTATCTTAACATGTTGGCTTATATTAGTTTAGTGTCTTACTCTCACATGTTGATAAAGCCCTTAGGATCTGTACTCGACTACTGGGACTATGATGAGATCATACTAGTGGGGCCACGGTAGTCGATGAGTACATCCTATAACTGTTCCTAGTCGAGAGTGTGTCGAGACAGGGCATCGATACACCGGAGTAGACTAGCGTATACGCATCTTGACCCATATGATGGGCGATGGATGATCCCATATCCATCGGTGTTTGACATCAAGGATGGTGTACGGATGCTCAGTGGAGACTGGGTACACTGGACGGACTCGCCGAGAACTCCCAGATGGTATTATACCTCACGTCAGATGGCAGTTCTCCCGTGACACTGGTACAGGGCAGTCTATAGACCCGAGATCGTCATAGAGTCTTGTGTGATTCCCACTATGCTTTGATTTCCAACTTACCACGTCCGAGAGGGCGTGCAAAACGGTGGCTTTTGGATGCAGTCCCGAATCACATGGAGGCAATGAGCGACAGGAGGGGATTCGTCTCTCCCGGTATAGGGAGTTGATGTTGTGCTGTGTTCGATTGGCTATAACTGGAAGTCCCTGACCAGGGCTGATATAGAGATTTACTGATAAGTGTTATCAGTAGTTTCTCGACCTGTTATGAGCCTCATATCGACATGACTTATCGGTTACTGGGGTCTGACGTTTACCACCCCTAGACTAGATATGCAACATATCAGACGAAGAGACCGGACTGTATGGGAGTGTTATTGATTGGATTCACAGGAGAATGTACAGGCTTGCTTGTTGATCTTCTGATCGCTCAATACATGGGTGGCTGTTACGTTTAGCTGACCGCTTGCAGCTTGTGGGTGTTTGATATGATCATCACCTGCTGCCGGCATATTGACGATTCTTTAGAGTCCTACACAGAGGTTTCTTGACTCAGGCAAAACGGAGTAGGGGCACATATGTGATATGTGCAGGACCGAGAATAATGCAATATGAGATACCGTATTATATTCTCGCGATATTTTGATATAAGCCGGATCATCGGATCAAGTGTTGATTCGATGAATCGGTACATGATATATTAGTCGGTTATATTCGATATAGCCGGATTGTCGGATCAAGTGTTGATTCGATAATTTAATGTATAATTATATATGTGATATATTACATTACATTATCTAATATTGGCTCGCTTTATTATTTCATTTTCTCACCGGATAATACATTGATATATATGCGATATATGTTAATTGTATTATTTTCTTTTATTACAAAATATATTATATATGTGATATATAATATTGTAACATGTTATAATTACTAATGCAACATGATTAGTGGAGATTAAACATGGTTAGGGTTTGATTTGGGTTAGTTCTTTCATGAACCTTTTAGAAGGTTTTCTTTTGTTTTGTGCTAAGATATTATGGTTGATATTTTAGTGACTCATTGTTAACCCAACCCAAACCCTTCACCCTAGGTTAAGTCTCTACATGGGTTAGCTTACTCATTATCAACTATGGTTGCATTTGTAATTCACTTCAATTTCATTATTCATCACAAAAGGATTTTCCTTCTCCTTCTTCTTTGAGCTTTGAGAAAGCTTTCTAGGTTTTCTTTATGTGATGATTTAGTGTGAGAATTTGACAATAAAAGAGAGCACAAATACTACTTCATCATCCTCATCTAATCTAGCCAATTAGATTAGGGTGTTCACCTCATTAGAGAGAGAGAGCTTGAGTTATAGAAACTTCGAGGTAAATCATCGGAGAAAAGAAAAACTACAAGCTAGCATGGATCATTCGGGTTGTGGAGCCTCTCTTGAGTCCGGGAGATCATGGATCGCGGCGAATGGACTTCTACTCGGAGCTTATGAAGCGAAGGAGCGGACTACAAAGGTTGTAATCCCTCACTCCTAGTTGTAAAGATATTTACTTGCATGTTAAACCCTAATAATCTAGCAAAGATCCCGGCTTTGGGTTGTTCGGCACGTCTAAATTTTTATCCGGGCATGGTTGATGCCTTATAGACCCTTGTATGACTGCCTAGGAACCCTACAGTGGTATCAGAGCCTAGCTAGAGCATTAGGCGACGTGTTTACGATGTTAAAACTCCGATCGAACCCCGATACATCGAACTAGACCCCCTCTCTAGAAATTTTGTAAAAATGTGATTTTTTCTGCATTAAAAATACTCAAAAAAATCAGCAGGGAATTCTAAAAGTTACTGTGCAAACGACACCAAAACTCCACTAAAGCGCCGCGGATCCGCGGCCGTACCATGCATTCTGCAGCGGTTCCGCGACAGCACGGTAGAGTTAGGGTTAGCTTTTTGGCACAGTACATCCGTAGGTATTTGTAGCTGCTTCTGGGTATTTTTAATCTGACTCAAGTGTTGAGTGTTCTGGGGATTATTTTGTAATCGTAGATTTGATCGGAAAATTTAATTTCGTTCTGTTTTCCGGATAATTTAGAAACTGTTAAAATGTTTGAACGGATATCATTAACTCACTTTTTCCCGGCACGAAAAACTTTCAAGTGTTGAATTTTTCTTGAGTTTAAATCTTTCGAAAAACTTGCAAGTAACGCGGTGGACCCTCTAGAAGAACACAAACCTTAACTCGATTATGTGACCGTCTGAACTGCCTCTAAACCTTAGGGTTTGGGGCAGTACGGCGTGCCACATGTGAGGCGTTGGCTTGACCCTTCTACGGCTGGACCATTGGTACTGTGACATATTCTGGGATTATTTAAACTCCGCTCAAGTGTTGAGCTATTTAGGAAACCTTGGATATTTGATTATTCGATCGGAAAGTTTAATATTGTCTATTTATCTGGAATGTGATACAATACGTGGAATTCATATAGTTAGGCATGAAATGCGAAGTATGTGATATTTCGGATTTATGATGTCTAAAGAGATTGTGGATTCCAAATGTTGTAGTTTTACAATTTCTTTTCTGTGACCGTAAGTGTAGTATGTAGTTGTATTGCCGGTTTTCGTTGCTATACATCAACGACGATCGGTGTATGCATACTTGCTTACGTTGATGATATGAGATATTATGTGTTGCTGTGATATGTTATATTGGATCGTCGTGTTTTGAATAGCCGGGGGTTTTATGTGAGATGAGGGTTTTTATTTTCATTCATGTAAAATTCATTTGTATGTAATATTCTTTTGTTGGGGCACCTTCCGGGATGAGGTTGATGTCACCAGTGTATATTATTTACTTTTCCGCATTAGGTGGACGCAAGGAGGGGAGCATAAGTAACCGGGTTCTAGGGTCCAGTGGGAGGCCATCTCGAGGAGTCGGGACCGGGTCTCCTAACCCTAGAATTGGCAGTGTTACTTGCCGCTCTCGTAGGGGTCTAGAGATGTGGGTTTGGCTATTCATCGCGACCGTGGAATCCGTGTTTTATACAGGCTCGTATTAAAACACGGACATCCTAGTATATCCAATATTTCATATATGTTCTTCTGCTGCAATGTTCTGTGATGAGATCATATTACTGCCTGAGACGAATGCTTATACTATATATATATGCTGATATATAAATATTACTGCTTTCGTTTCTTCTGTGATATTTAGGAAGCATAAATTGATGGGATTTTATTAATGAGATTAATAAAAGAAAAGAAAGCTAAAAGATGTTGTAGAATCAAAACTTTATAAAAAGGATAGCTACAGTTTTGCTTTGCATAGCGGTATATATGATATACCCTGCACCTTATTCGATAAGGAAAGAGCCGAGATCCCTTCACCGGGAGTGACCTCTTTAGCAAAACTGGCAGATGCTACAAACTCACGGTTTAGTTTTTGACAGCTTATATAGTTCTTGCTTTGCACAGCGGTATATATGATATATCCTGCACCTTATTCGATGGGGAAAGAGCCAAGATACCTTCACTGGGAGTGACCTCTTTAGCGATACTAGAAAAGCCTCAAAAACACTCCTTTTTCAAAAATCACTTGTTTCTACAACCGATATCAAGATCATTACGCTCATGGTTTTCTGAAAAACCTGCGTAGCCCTCCGTCATTTTATGAAAATAAAGTACTTAGTATTCGTGTTGCGTTTGTTGACCATAGTTAAGACGCAGTGTACGGTAGCTGAGTGATGTTTTCCTACATAACATATGACGTGATTAATTAGAACAGTCATATGACTTTGTTGACCATAGTTAAGGGTCATGTGGGTGGGTTTAAATTAATCAAGAAATGATGGGTAGAACTTGACTGGTGCTTATGATTTGTTGATCATAGTTAAGATCATAAGTCGCTAGGGATAAAAACATTATCAGGAATTTCAAGTGTTGAAATTTGTAATGAGATTGCATACCTTCTATGAGATAGATGGATCCTGATACCCACTACGAGTAAGAGTTACTTCTGGGAGAATTTTACACAGGACAATTAGCCGATCAAGTAGGTGTCTAGAAAGGTGTTAACGGGGTTATGCCTCTGGGAAGACGGGGTTTATTTTAATTAGGTCCGTGCGAAAGCACGAGAAACCTCCCTCAAGTACCAACACTGATCTGGCTGAAATATTGACGAAATTGTAGAGTGTGATTAATCCCGGCTAATCTTACCTTTTAGGGTTTGAAGGAAGATTTGATAAAAACAGTGGGAGATATCCTGATTAGATAAGATAATAACCAATCTAATCTTGCAAGAGCATACGCTAAAGTATTTCCTTCTCTCTCTCCAGGTAGCGACCATGTCAGGACTTAATCAAGATAATAATATGGATGTATTGACTGAACTTGCTTGTTATACTGAGCAAGGAAACGTTGGTCTCATTCTTTCTTATAAGAGTTATAAGACTGAACAGGAAACAGGAGAATATCTGGATTCTCATACCGTCCAAACGAAGAATATGTATGCTGATGCATCTTCTTCAGGTGTGTTAGTTATTGAGAACTGTTTCTCAGTTCACCCTACATCCTGGGTATTAGATACCGGATCGGGATCCCACATATGTAAATTGTTACGTGGGCTACGTAAAGGTAGAGAACTGAGAAAGGGTGATCATTCCGTTCAAGTAGGGAATAGTGCAAGTATTGCAGCCAAAGCAGTTGACGAATATCACCTTGTATTACCAAATAGTAATACATTGATTCTGAACGAGTGTTATTATATACCGAACATGATGTGCAACATTATATCAGTTTCTTTATTAAGTAAAGAAGGATATAATTTTGTAGTACAGGATAATGTTATGAACATATTCCTGAATCAAAAGTTGATTGGATCAGGCTCGTTACATAATGGCATATTCATTCTCAATCAAAATACAGTTCTTAATATACAAAACACACACAAGAGGAAGAGTTCAGAAATGAACGAATCCTTCTTGTGGCATTGTAGACTTGGTCATATCAATGCGATACAGCTGGCTAAGTTACATAAGGATGGATATTTGAATCCGTTCGAATTATCATCTTATGATACTTGCCATTAATGTCTCAAAGGAAAAATGACCAAAACTCCGTTTAGTGGACACGGAGAAAGAGTTACGGAACTCTTAGGACCGGTACATAGTGATGTATACGGTCCTATGTCTACACACGCCAGGAACGGTTCTTCCTACTTTATTACATTTACTGACGATATCTCTAGATTCGGGCATGTATTCCTGATGAAACACAAGTCTGAAGCTTTTGAGAAATTCCGAGAATATAAGCACGAAGTAGAGAACCAAACGGGCAAAAGTATTAAAATCTTTCGATCTGATCGAGGAGGAGAATACTTGAGCAATGAGTTCCGGGATTATCTAAAAGAGAATGGGATTCTCTCTCAGCTTACTCCTCCTTATACACCACAGCACAACGGTGTATCGGAGAGAAGGAATCGCACCCTATTAGATATGGTGCGCTCTATGATGAGCACTGCTGAGTTACCTATCTCCTTTTGGGGTTATACGATGGAGACAGCCGCATACCTATGGAATAGAGTTCCAACTAAATCAGTGTCTACCACTCCATATGAGATTTGGAATGGGAAGAGACCATCTCTTAAACGAGTTAAGATATGGGGTTGTCCGGCCTATGTTAAAAAGCAAAATCCGGACAAGCTCGAGGCAAGATCAGGTCTATGTAAGTTTGTAGGATATCCAAAAGATTCCTATGGATATATCTTCTACCACGGTGAGGAACAAAAGGTGTTTGTTTCTCAATATGCCACCTTTTTAGAAAAGGAATTTCTTGCAAAAGAAATTAGTGGCGAAGACGTAGAGCTGGAAGAGGTTCCAGCATCGCAAACAACAACTGATGATTTATTGGAACCAGAGGATTCAGTAGTACCCGACGAACCCCAGCCTCTCCGTCGATCTAGCAGGGTTTCTCATCCACCTGAGAGATACTACGGCTTTCTCATTGATGGTGGAAGCGAGGATTGCATCATGGAAGATGATGACCCGACTAGTATCGAGCAGGCCATCACGAGTGGTGATTCTATGAAATGGATGGATGCAATTCGATCTGAGATGGAATCCATATACACCAACAAAGTATGGACTTTGGAAAAAGCTCCTGAAAGGGTAAAACCCATTGGGAGCAAGTGGATCTTTAAAAAGAAAATTGGTGTAGATGGAAAAGTTGAGACTTTCAAAGCTAGACTTGTTGCAAAGGGTTTTCGTCAACGACCAGGTGTGGATTATGACGAAACCTTTTCTCCAGTGGCTATGCTTAAGTCCATCCGGATGTTACCTGCCATTGCTGCATACCATGACTACGAAATCTGGCAAATAGATGTTAAGATCGCCTTTCTAAACGGTGATTTAGAAGAGTGCGTGTACATGACTCAGCCAGAGGGCTTCGTAGATAGTGGGAGCAGCGGAAAGGTGTGCAACCTGCTTAAATCCATTTATGGGTTAAAGCAAGCATCGCGGAGTTGGAACATCTGCTTTGATGTTGTAGTCAAAGAGTTTGACTTCATCAAAAACGTAGATGAACCTTGTATTTATAAGAAGGTTGCAGAGAATAAGGTTGTCTTCCTCGTATTGTACGTCGATGACATACTCTTGATAGGAAATGATGTTCCTATGCTGCAATCAATCAAGCTCTTCTTATCACAAAGATTCTCAATAAAAGATCTAGGTGATGCCTCCTGCATATTGGGAATCATGATCTATAGAGATAGATCTAAACGGATACTGGGATTATCCCAATCCAGGTACATTGACACCATACTAAAGAGGTTTAGTATGGAAGAATCCAAGCGTGGGAACCAACCCACGATCTCTGGACTCACTCTCTCCAAAGAGATGTCTCCCAAGACTGATCTGGAGAGAGCTCGCATGCAAGAGATACCCTATGCTTCGGCAGTAGGCTCCATCATGTATGCGATGCTATGTACCAGACCTGATGTAGCATACTCACTAAGTGTAGTGAGTCGGTATCAAGCAGATCCTGAAGAAAGTGACTAGACAGCTGTGAAGAACATTCTTAAGTACTTGCGAAGGACTAAAGAGATGTTCTTGGTGTATGGTAACGGAAAACTCCAGGTGGAGTCCTTATCCGATTCAAGCTTCCAAAGTGATAAGGACGACTCTAAGTCGCACTCGGGATTTGTCTTTACCCTCAATGGAGAGGTGGTATGTTGGAAGAGTTCCAAACAGGATACCGTTGCAGACTCGACGATGAAGGCTGAATACATCGCTGCCAACGATGATGCCAAAGAGGCTGTCTGGATAAAGAAGTTCATTAGTGAACTTGGTGTGGTTCTATCCATTGAGCATCCAATACCTCTGTATTGTGATAACAATGGAGCTGTGGCTTTAGCCAAGGAACCCAGGTCCCATCAGAAGTCCAGACATATTCTGAGGCGGTATCACCTGATCAGGGAGATAGTTGATCGTCGGGAGATCGAGGTCAGGAGAGTAGATACGAAGGACAACACTGTGGATCCACTCACGAAGGCCATTCCCCAGATACAGTTTGAGAGATTATTCGAGATGCTAGATATGAGATACTACAACAGCTGGCCTTAGTGCAAGTGGGAGATTGTTAGTTATGTATATACCCTAGAGGCCATTGTTGTACATATGATGTATATTATAATGGATGCTTGGATATATATAGAGAGGATTTTCTTGCTCGTCATGATAGTATGCTATTTGGTTTTCCTTTATCTTAACATGTTGACTTATATTAGTTTACTGTTTTACTCTAACATGTTGATAAAGCCCTTAGGATCTGTACTCGACTACTGGGACTATGATAAGATCATACTAGTAGGGCCACGGTAGTCGATGAGTACATCCTATAACTGTTCCTAGTCGAGGGTGTGTCAAGACAGGGCATCGATACACCGGAGTAGACTAGCGTATACGCATCTTGACTCATATGATGGGCGATGGATGATCTCATATCCATCGGTGTTTGACATCAAGGATGGTGTACGAGTGCTCAGTGAAGACTGGGTACACTGGACGGACTCGCCGAGAACTCCCAGATGGTATTATACCTCGTGTCAGATGGCAGTTCTCCGGTGACACTGGTACAGGGTAGTCTGTAGACCCGAGATCGTCATAGAGTCTTGTGTGATTCCCACTATGCTTTGATTTCCACCTTACCACGTCCAAGAGGGCGTGCAAAACGGTGGCTTTTGGGTGCAGTCCCGAATCACATGGAGGCAATGAGCGATAGGAGGGGATTCGTCTCTCCCGGTCTAGGGAGTTGATATTGTGCTGTGTTCGATTGGCTATAACTGGAAGTCCCTGGCCAGGGCTGATATAAAGATTTACTGGTAAGTGTTATCAGTAGTTTTTCGACATGTTATGAACCTCACATCGACACGACTTATCGGTTACTGGGGTCTGATGTTTACCACCCCTAGACTAGATATGCAACATATCTGACGAAGAGACCGGACTGTATGGGAGTGTTACTGATTGGATTCACAGGAGAATGTACAGGCTTGCTTGTTGATCTTCTGATCGCTCAATACCTGGGTGGCTGTTACGTTTAGCTGACCGCTTGCAGCTTGTGGGTGTTTGATATGATCATCACCTGCTGCCGGCGTATTGACGATTCTTTAGAGTCCTACACAGAGGTTTCTTGACTCAGGCAAAACGGAGTAGGGGCACATATGTGATATGTGCAGAACCGAGGAAAATGCGATATGAGATACCATATTATATTCTCGCGATATTTTGATATGAGCCGGATCATCGGATCAAGTGTTGATTCGATGAATCGGTACATGATATATTAGTCTGTTATATTCGATATAGCCGGATTGTCGGATCAAGTGTTGATTCGATAATTTAATGTATAATTATATATGTGATATATTACATTATATTATCTAATATTGGCTCGCTTTATTATTTCATTTTCTTACCGGGTAATACATTGATATATATGCGATATATGTTAATTGTATTATTTTCTTTTGTTACAAAATATATTATATATGTGATATATAATATTGTAACATGTTATAATTACTAATGCAACATGATTAGTGGAGATTAAACTTGGTTAGGGTTTGATTTGGGTTAGTTCTTTCATGAACCTTCTAGAAGGTTTTCTTTTGTTTTGTGCTAAGATATTATGGTTGATATTTTAGTGACTCATTGTTAACCCAACCCAAACCCTTCACCCTAGGTTAAGTCTCTACATGGGTTAGCCTACTCATTATCAACTATGGTTGCATTTGTAATTATCACTTCAATTTCATTATTCATCACAAAAGGATTTTCCTTTTCCTTCTTCCTTGAGCTTTGAGAAAGCTTTCTAGGTTTTCTTTATGTGATGATTTAGTGTAAGAATTTGACAATAAAAGATAGCATAAATACTACTTCATCATCCTCATCTAATCAAACCAATTAGATTAGGATGTTCACCTCATTAGAGAGAGAGAGCTTGAGTTATAGAAATTTCGAGGTAGATCATCGGAGAAAAGTAAGACTACAAGCTAGCATGGATCATTCGGGTTGTGGAGCCTCTCTTGAGTCCGGGAGATCATGGATCGCGGCGAAGGGACTTCTACTCAGAGTTTATGAAGCGAAGGAGCGGACTTCAAAGGTTGTAATCCCTCACTCTTAGTTGTAAGATGTTTACTTGCATGTTAAACCCTAATAATCTAGCAAAGATCCCGGCTTTGGGTTGTTCGGCATGTCTAAATTTCTATCCGGGCATGGTTGATGCTTTATAGACCCTTGTATGACTGTCTAGGAACCCTACACCTACCATTATGATTATGGGCAGAACGTGAAATTTTAACACTTCAGACATAATTTTAGTATGATAATTTTGACAAAGCCAAACTCATTATAATTTCACTTGATTTTCGTAACTGATGATTGCCAAAGAAAATCTTTGGACTGGTTTATACCGTAGTGATAAAGTCAATAGTAATTCAAATATTATACAAATTAAACTCAATCAGAGCTCTTTGATCCAATCAACTCCTACAGCCCCACTCGCTATTAAATCCTAACCTTAGAAGCATGGACATTGACATGGTGAACACGCCAACATAAACATGACACGATACAACAAAGATAAATAGATATTCACGCCGATTACATAATCAGAAGTGTCAAGTAAGATATCTAGGTTCCATCATTCAAAAGGATGGGAAGATCAATAGCGATATTAATCAAAGGATCCAAGCTGGCTGGTTGAAATGGAGGAGTGTAACAGGGATTTTATGCGATCGTAATTTTCCGTTTAGGTTGAAAGGGAAGTTTTATCGGAGCGCTATTCAGCATGCTTTATTATATGGTACAGAATGCTGGGCTCCTAAGAAGCATCATACACAGAAGATGCACATAGCGGAGATGTATATGTTTCTTTGGATGTGTGGTAACTGGTAACACTAGAAAAAATAAGGTGTGAAATGAGGATATTCGTGCAAAAGTTGGTGTAGCATTTGTGGCGGAGAAGATGTGGAAAAACCGGCTAAGATAGTTTGGTCATGTGCGACGCAGATCTATAGAAGCACCGGTTCGACGAATGGATACTCTCAATATAGGCAATGTCAAAAGGACGAAATGGAGACCGAAGAAAACATGGATGGAGGTAGGTGATACGAAAAGATATGGTTGCTAAAGGCCTCAATGAAAGTATATTGTTCGATAGGAGGGAGTGGGGGCGGAGGATTCATGTGCTGGACCCGGTGTGATTCTCATGTTGGTTCATGTAGCCTACCCCATATGCTTGGGATAAAAGGCTCGATTGTTGTTGTTGTCAAGTTTGATATGTGTGTGATGTGTCTCACATAACACGGCTATCCAAAAATGGACTAGTAATACCCAACAACAATATAAATTCTTTCAGGATCCATTTCAGAGAAATTTGACCAAGTTTTATGCTGCTTTTCGGCTACTTAACTCAAGCCCCATAATTTATAATCAAACTTTTTAGCCCAATGGTGCAATTTGACTATGATACAACACATGTTTATAAAATTATGATCTTAGAGAACCTTTGTAGAAGAATGTGATAGCCTTTCCTCTATCCTTCATGCACATGAAGCATTCCGCAATTTTTAGATGTAAACTGCCCTACAGACATGTAGCACACTTTAGAAACTAAATTTTACATGAGAAAACAATAGAGCTGGGTTCCACCATAAATTTAAAGTTAAAAACAAAGAAACTTAAAAAAAATAGAAAGAGGTTTCAAGAGTGGTCTTTATTCTTTCAGCGACTTTAATATCCAAAATTTGAGCAATGAATTAATTTTAAATGCAGATGCCAAACAAAAAGACATTTCCAAGCTGAAGCCAAGGTTTTTAACAGTTGATGTGCATAATTAAAGGTTCAAATAGTTTGGTGGATCAAGATTCAAGAATTTTGTTATCTCCACTATTACAACTAGAATTCAAGGGCTCCACGTGGCATTTTCAATAAACCAAAAAAGTTTCAAAATTTCTTCTCATTTTTCTTAATTCTAAAGATGCAACATCAACCTCTCCCCATCCTCTCTCTCTCTCTCTTCCTCGAAAGGTGAGAAAACTCTCTCTCGCCCCATCCCCCAAAATAATTTTTATTATTTATATATGCTATAAGTTCTACAAATCTATTCGATAGTAACCGGCTAACCGCTTTATTCGTGATTTTTAAATTTAAAACCACATTAATGGCATTATTACTAACAACTAAGCTAATATGGAAAATAAATCAAAATCTATCTCAAATATGTAGAAGGATTACGTTATTTTTGCGAAACTAAAGCCAAAAAATCCTATCATTCTTTGATAGACAACATTACAAGTTATTTCGCGTGCCATAGTCTAGTGATTATTTAGCTTTTGGAGCAATCCAACTATGAAACAGGAAGCAATATCATAGTGCGTATGGGCAACAATTGTTGCATACCAACGGCCACTGACAGACCCATGTATCAGTCAATAGGGGCACATTCCCCCACCAAGCTTCAGCTAATTAATGAGGATCTACTTCTCTTGAATTCTACTTCTATAACCAATTCTACATTCCATCAAAAAATCCTAATTTTACACAACTAGTCTCATCAACCATATGATCCTTTATTAAAATTTTAAAAAATAACCCAAAACCCAGTCAATGAAATCTTGCTTGGACTTTGGTCACCAACGGAATTAACAAGGTCAATTTTTTTTATCTTCTCCATATTTCATATTTATAAATTATAATTGTTTTCAAATTATTAGGTTTTTGTGTTGCAATTTGCAACAGTATTTGTTGTTAATTTTTTGACAATTACATTGCGGTTTGAGATTTTGATGTTTAGATTAAACCTTTCTAAAACTCATGACGCATGAATTGTAAACAAAATGATGAGTTTACTGTCTTTGATTGGATTATTTTAAAATTTTGTTGCATTGTTTCAATTTATAATATGGCTTTTGCATATTTAGTTGGAATTGTCAATGGATCTTAAAAGCTTTTTGCGATTCCGCTGACCAAACTTTTTGGGTCTGCCTCTGCCAACAGCTGAAAACTTGATAGCTTCATATGAATAAATTTGACATGTTATCACTATATATCATAAGAAGCCTATGTATAATGGACAGAACTTACAATATCCTGAACTGGAGTCTGTTCAATTATAAAGTAGAACTTCAGTGCAAATTCATAATGCCCAAGATTCAAGAGCGTATCACCAACTTCAACAACCATGTCATACTTAACTTCAGCTTGCTCCATTTGCAGGTTCTTGAGAAGAACCTATAAGGGATTACACAGCAGTTACTAGTCGTAGATTTGAAAGGACATAATTGGGCTTTAGGTTTTATTGTATATGAAAACAGGGGCATGCCTGCTATAAAAGTAATGGCTAATATGTTCTTTTAGATACATAAATGTGACCTCACAAATTATTGACAAGCAAAAAAAATTTACAATTAGCTAATGTAAGCAGCTCAGCAAACATGAACGCTAACAGCCGGAAATTAGCTTTTCAGGAACTCATCTCCGCTACTTATGATAAACAAGGGGGAAAAGTTCTAAGATATATCAAAGTAAGAATAAGAGCAAACCTCGGCATGTTCCAGATTTCCAAGATGGGCATGGCAAACAGCCTCTTTCGCTTTCAAGTATAATGGCAATTTGTTCCCTGGGCCATAAACTAAGCATGCATGATCAATGTGATGAAGTGCTTTAACGTAATCTTTGTTTTCCGTTTGCAAGGTAATAAGCAGGTCAACGATACTCCGATCAGCTTGAGAATGATTATTAACAAAATCCTCCAGAATATTGATGGCCTGAACCAGCTGATGGGTTTTTTGGTACATCTGAACCGAAACAAAAATAATGATAAAATGAGAAACAGAAACTTGTATATGGATAAATCTTATTTCAACACCCCCTATACCTTCTATTCAGATTCAGTCATAGATTCAGCTACCTATAGAGATCATGTAAGGAAATGCATGTTCTCCATAACATATCAGAAGAAAAATTATGAAGTCGTCATTTGAGCTTAAAAAATAACAAGAAGAAGCCGTTATCCCGAACCTTTAGGATCAGCGACATGAATCCTTTTTCTTGCAGTTGGCTTGGTTAACAGAAAATTTGAGTATGATATGTTAAACAAATCAGATATCAAGGATAAATTCACATGATAGTTGGATCACTAATAAGAACATGAAAGAAAGTTAACTTTCTAAAGAAATAAAACAGTCGCCAGTCAGGTAACAGGAAAGTTCCTATGTTATTGTTCAGTGAGCATAAGTATATGAAAGAAAATTAAGCGAATGTAATAACACAAGGTTTCTATGTAACTGTTCAGTAACCGATGGGCCAGGATGCTGTTCTTGTCCATAAGAAACAGAGTTGAAAGTGGGGAAAAATGCACGGTTAATATTTTGGTAACTACAGTGCATTATCTTCCAACCTCACACGGATCAGACTGAATAGAGATTGGTATATATAACTCTGATACAAGACTAATTGGACAATATGTAAAGATAAGTATTACATTTCCCGAAGCTGCACTTGCTAACCCTATTGACTTGTTATTTTGTTAAGGAATGCATCCTCGTAGATAAATCTTAAAGATGTAAAATTGTTTTGAAAATTAAATTGCAACGTGCAAATGGTGAACCACAACAAAGAGGTTCTCGACGAGTGTTCGATTCAATATACGAGTCAGTTAACTTATGTCGTAGTTTATAGTAGCTTAATTTAATTTTGCATATTACAAAACTAACATTACCTTTGCAGCCATCTTGCGGGCCAAGATGTTGTCAGGACTGAGTCTTACTATTTGGCTGTATAATCCTGCAGATTTCTGATAATCTTTAATTTTGAAATATATTGATGCTAAGTCAAATTTAAGGCCGACGTCTTTTGGATCAGCAGTTATTGCCTTTGAAAGACAATACTTAACCTGGCCCATGTTATTTTGTTCCCTACGCAAGAAAATAACAGTCCACTAATTAGATAATTGCATTAAATCCTCAGATACATTCATGATAAAATAATCCCATAACATAAGACATCAGTAAAATCCCATAATTAGCATAAAGGATAATTTATATTCCATGTGTATATATAACAAGTTCGAGACCTACAGACCACCTATGAAAAAGAAATAAAAGTCTACATTTGGCGAGAACTTGTATTTCTATCACAGTGACTCATTTAAGTTCAAATACTAATCATAAAATCTTCATGATATTTACAGATATCATCAAACAAATATTTGAGCATGATCAAAGTATGATAGGGAAAGATAATTTTTTAGGTTCTGTTTTGTTATATCAATTGTTTGAAATAAAATATGGGGAGAAGTTACAGATGGTATTTTTAACCGGTCTCAGGAAAAAAATTTAGTCCTTTAATAACTCTAACTCCACATAAACATCAGTGCACATGGCCTTTCACTGATTAGGACGTGCCAGGTGGCTTGTCGCTTATGAAAGTCATCGTACAACTATTCTGGTGTTCACGAATTACACTGATCTTCCAGCCCTTTCCAAAACTTCTCAAATTCATTGCACATATTTAGTAATCAAACAAGTTCTTCTCTACTAATACACATCAATAACAATACCACTTTCTAGACACCTGGCCAACCTGCTTAGTATTTCTTACTCATATGAACCAAATCCACCAAACAAAACATAATAATCTGCAAATGTAACCGAACTCTTCAGCCTCTTCTCTATTCGCGTCTGCATTTCATGAACTTTGTCAACTGTGTTGCAAGTTTCTAGTCCAAATTCTCACAGCATGCCTTAAATTTCCAAACAGAGCTATCTTTAGCAGGCTTTAGATTCCCCAAGCACCTCTATTAGTACTTTAACAACTTTGTTCTCCATGCAACCCAAACATACAATTAGATGTAGTGTGCTGCATAACATTTACTTCATGCACAACAAACTAAATTCTTCGCTGGTTACAGCAAGATAGATGAATGAGTACAATTACATGTATGATGTACGTGTGACGTGTGTTGTACAGGTGAGTATATTTACTGTGTATGATGTGGCTTCTTAATGCAATGTCTGCTTGACATGTGTCAATGATAATGTTAATTGTTACAACTTAATTCTCTAAGCAATTCGTTCATTGCCCAAGTGTCTTAAACTACAGTATGAAACATAAATTTATTGCACCCCCTTCAACTCAGTGCAGTAGCTGAAATACAAAATGCATGATGCACACACTAGGCCACTGCTCTTACACAAAATGTACACTCAACGAAATGTGTTCGTAAATAAACCTAGGATTCTAAAGAAATGGCTTATGAAACAGGTGTCGCCAAGAGGCTACTGCAAATTATAGGGTTTGAGCAAGATAAAGAAAATAGTTTAACCAAGAATTCTGAACAGAAGAACAGTTCAACAACTACGAACAAGGCCCTACTGTCATTGTCTCAAAAGGTTATAAAAGAAAATAGAGAGAGGAAAAAGAACAAAAAGGATAGCCTGTTAGACATGCAGATTCATGAAAAGCTAAGGAGAAAGGATTTGGTTAACAATGGGCTTTGATTTTGATCGCCACAACGCAGAAGGTTAGCGACAAAATAGATGAACATATAATTGTAACCTCTGTGCCCTATTGGTGTTTATAAACTTTATATAAAGGGTATTAAAGCAGGAAAGGGAAGAGAGAGGGTGAGGATGTTTTTACCGAGAACATTTTTGAAAATAGATAACTTTCACATTAAAGGCAAGTTTAATTTATATCAAAAAGCAAACGAGGACTGCTTTTAGAAATGTTTTGATATAATGAATATTTTTAAGGGAACACGGATACTTAAAAGGTTGTGTCTACCACAATTCTAGCACCAATAGAGTGGTTACAACTTGATGTTTGAAAATAAAGATGAAGCACTGATACTATTGAACTTAAGTTGCAATGAAAGAAAGAAATATCAAGAGGTGCTCACATGGACCAGGCCACAAGTTTCTTCCAAAGAGACGGATCCTTAGGTGTCAGATGAGCAGCAATCATATGAAAGTTCAAAGCCTTATTCCTGTCACCCTTTAGATCATAGATAAGACCAAGTATATAGTATGCATCAGGAGAACAAGGTGCAAGCCGAACAATCTCTTCTGATAAACGAACTGCCTGCATTCAACACGTAGTAATATCAGAAATATCATCCTGTCGCAGGACAATTTTAGTCTGTGATTTAAACCGTCTAATTACATGTTTATTTCAACTGTTTTGCAGGTAACAACTACCAACAACCTAGCCTCATCTACTTCTGTCAGTTTCAGTTTTTCAGAATAGAAGGACTTTACCAAAAGAGTCTCCTCAGAATGAAATCTAACAGAAAGAAAGTGGATACAAAAACACTGAGAAAGTGGAGAAGATTTCTAAGAAACGTAAGACGTTACAAAACGTTCTAGGAATGTGGAAATACTGGCAATCAAACAGCAGAAATGATAAGCCGTTATCAGCAAACATAATCCTACACCATGCTTGGTGACCATTTTCAAGCTCAAGCATCACAAAATTTCTTTGATGATGCAAAAGTCCTCGGCATCAATACAACAAGATAACAAGAGCCATCCACAGGAGAATAAATGAGATATACTTATTGCCTGCTGAGGCATCACTAAACTCTACAAGCTATCATTTCCTGAGGAAATTGATGGAAAATTACTTTTAGTAACCTTTATTATAGCAGATCTGCATGCTCTTATCAACCTTAAATCTACCCCACCCACACACACACACAAACACTGTGCAAGGTAGAACAACTAAAATGCAACTGTGAGGAATTGCAGTCAGGCTAATATTATTCCAGTTGAGATTGTCTTACAAGAGCAGTCAACTATAAGTATAGTTCTACATGAGTCATGATAGTAGTCATGTGCAGTCAGGATAATACCTTTGCAGCTTAATGTGGATGGTAGAGATGAAATCAAGAGGCTAAATTGGAATTATGGATATTGGGAGGTAAGATCACTCACTCCTTACAAAAATGCCTGGTCATGTTTTCTGCTAATGCTTTAGAGGCTTTTAAGTGCAGATCTACTCATCTAATTCATATTCCAGGTTAAGCAAAGCTGCAGTCAAAACTAACTTGGCCTCCGCTGTGCCTAGTCTCCCTAATTTTAGTATAAGAAATTCAATAGCTAGTGGAGAATTATAAATGGACGTTTTGGCTACCGTGAACACAATTTAGCATTAAACTGAGTAAACTTTGAATGCTCACAACTGTTTTCAGTTACATTTGATTCGAAGAAAGATGAACCAGAACAATATCTAAAGATCCAAATTTATGAAAGTAATGTGTTGGCTTCCCTAGAAGTCCAAAACAAGGAAGCAATAACAAGAAAGCATACGAGTTAACAAGGTTTGACCTCATCAAAATTTTCAGATGCATAATGAAGAGTAGCATCACCAATTTTTCTTGTGACTTCAGGACTGAGGGTATTCTTAGACCCCTTCTTTCTTCGCCTTTTCTTATGCTGCAAATAAACATAAAATGGAAAATGTCAGCTCCCAAGTGAAAGAAAAAATGATTAAAATGGTAATAGAATCTGGCATACAAATAATCATTAGGGAGGTCAAAGCACTGGAGGGCTTGAGAATTTATCTTCCAAGGAAGTGAGCAGTGTAACAAGCAACACACAATATAATACTACAAAAACTTGCAAGGTTGTGGAAAGCAGAAAGTCGAGCGAGGCGGTGGGGTGGCGCTTTAGCTTTAGCGCGATTTAGCAGTGCTTTCGCGGAAAAAGCGTCAACCTTTTTTTGAATATATAATTTAATATACATATATTATATGTATATTTTATATATAAATAGTTTGATAACAATAAAAAAAACCAAATAATTATTTAAAAAATATATTAAAAATTTCAAAAATAGTAAAAGATCTTGAGTTTGGTAGTTTATTAGGTCACGTATAATCGCTTTATTTATAGCTGAACCTATTAGGGTTTATTTTTTATTACAAAACCGCTTTGTATCAAACCCGCTTCACCCACTTTAAGACCCGATTCGCTCTCTTCATGGCCGCTTCGCCCGCTTCACGACGCTTCATCCGCTAAAGCGACGCTTTTTTGGTTCGAAACTCTAAAAGAACCTCTTAAACGCTTTATATTACTGCTTTCCTCCAAAGCGAAGCGGATACCCCTTCAAAACGCTTTAGCGACCGCTTCAAGCGCTTTTTACAACAGTGAAAACTTGTAAATAAAAAACATATGAAGATGAGAATAGAATTGAGAGAACGACGAGATTTACAATATTAAAACCATGGAATTTAAGTTATGAGCCTTATGACCAATACCTCTATCACTATGGGTAATATTTCATATTAGTTATGCATTATAATGCCAATTGTAAGCAGCTAGTTATGTAAGTTAGAAACGGGTAATCGATGGAGGGCATGACGCATGGCTCTCATTGTTTCATGTTATAGTTCTGCTACTTCTACTCTTCTTCTTTTTGTGACCCCGTCGCGTATCGAGCCGATGAGCTCTCACTTTGGAGAGGAAATTCTCGTCACAAGAGCTAAAAGCTCAATTGGTAGTTGCTTTTGCCCTTGGAGGGGCACATGATCCTTATTTCTAACTTATAAGTTCTAGCTCCTGCTAACAGCTAATAGCTATTTAGCGTACAATAATTAATGCTCTACCTCCCCTCTTTCTCACCCTCCTAGATGGTGGTAGAAGTTGTAGTCAAGGTAGTAGTATTTAATTGGGAGTCTAAGGGTTTTCAGATTCATATGAAAATTTGGTTTTCGGTATGTATGTGTGTGCATAGAGAGAGTAAGACTAGGATCCTGCCGGGGGGAAATGAAAACAAATCCTACCTACTTTTTAACCTTTTGATCAGCATTAGGATATGTGCAAACAATTATGCCAAAGTTTAAACAAATGAGAGCTTTTCTTCAAATTTGTGTACACACATCCCAAAACAAACCCATTGGTTAAAGTTAGATAGGATCTTCCAAATCCTAGCGATAGGGTCTTGGTCTAGCTATACACACACATGCATAGGTATACATATATGCATATATGTATGCATATGCATATGCATATGCATATGTATATGTGTGTGTGTAGTTAGTTAGTTAGTTGATCTTAACATCGTATTTGGATAATGTTGTGTGTGGTTGGTTAGTAGTCGACCAGTCAATTGATCATAACATCGGATTTGGATTATAATATACCAAAGTGAAATGAAATCCAAACTTAGAAAAAACTTGGGACAATCTAAGGATGACAATTGCACAGAAAGCAAGCATATATCATGAAAAACATGCGCAAATGACTTGTGACAAAGATGTGCAAGAGGACATCGGCATGGCCACACAGTCCACCATGAGCAAGCAACGACACAACCTGAGGTGGACACTCAGACTTTGGAAATTTATTGCAAAGAAGATAAGAGGAACCCAATGGATGTGAGATGAGAACAAAATTTTAACTGGTACATGTTATATGAAGGATCCCTATTTCTATGTCACTATTTGAAGGAAGGGTATATGGTAACTTAACAAGTCTAGAGTCTTGACATCCGTGTCCCACGATCCTCAGTTTCAATTATTTAATTCAAAACCTTATTTAAACGAATTCATAAGTTACTGATGGCGTTTCCAAGTGTTTATTCTTGAGTACAGCATGCATAATATATCAAACATCAAGCAATATTGCCTACAATGTGATACGCACTCAAAACGGTGATATGACATGAAGACTTAACGCAGGCAATAACGTGATGCAAGCCTAATTAAGATATAATGACGTCTCAACGCAACAATTCAAAAAAAAATGAAGATCAAGATGAACCAAGACAAAGATAGGAGATATAAGTGTTATACATATGTCTAGTGTTGATCTCATAAGGTTAGAAACCTCATTCCAACGTGTTCTCTTTACTACAAACGTCTCCCCTCGCATTGAGAGACGTCTAATCTATCCATTGGAATTCAAACTGCCAAATTTCAAAAATATATATTCATCCATGTCAGAAAATAGGCGTCTGTATCACAATTTTTTTGAACCCCAAACGTCTCCTACAGACGTTTGTAGCACAAATTCCCAAAATATCAAACACTGGATAAACTTCAGAAACGAATCTACAGAAGTCTGCTGAATAATTTTTTGTTCTCCAGACGTCTCCTACAGACGTCTGGTGAAGGAATTTGTCTAATGGCAGACGTCTCTTATAGACGTTTTCACGGACAGTTTTTAGCAGTTAATTCAAATTTGAGTTTTGAATCGAAGGGATATTTACGCTGTTTTCAATTCTAACCGCCTCCAACGGTCATTAACTGTTTTATGACAATTTTTGGCAGTTATTGAAAGTAAGAATAACTTTCCGTTCGATCCCTATATAAAGCCATGAGATCTCACACTTTCAATTAACAATTCATTGCAAATCATTTTGAGAAATCCTTTTATTCTTCTCGTGCTTACACTTGCCCAAATTCTTTTCATTTCAATAGCGCCAAAACCTGATATAATCTATTAAATAATTCTCGTGCCACACCGGTTATAATCTATTGAGATAATAGGATTGAGAGTGAGTAAATTTGTCGTTTATAAAACGATTGTAAACCCACGAGAGAGGGTGTCTCTCAACACACAAGAGAGGTGCCTCTTATTGCTTGAATTGTGTGGATTCGGTGTGGAAAAAGAGATCTTCCTCGAGAGTAGTGGATTAGAGAGGAAAGTGCAGTTTTCCTAAAGAATCGCGGATTAGAGAGGAAGAAGACTTATTTCTTAAGAAATCACAAGTTCAAGAGTGTGATCCTTATGAAGAGAGATTTCTTTACAATCCTGTGAAGAGCGATTTGTGTTCCTCACAACAATAGTGCAGAAATCCTGATAAATGTCTCAGGCGGGGACTAATCACAGAAACGTGGTGAACCCTAGTAAACAAATCTTTATGTTTGCGTTGCTTTGACTCTATTTAATTTTTCTGTGATTGTGTTGATTACCGTACTAAGTTTTATAATTTAAACTTGTTTAAATTATTCCCGCAAAAACTTGGTAATCAATTAAAATATTGTAATTAAAAATTTAAATTCCCATAGGACACGTAGTTATCTTATTCATCCTTCTCTAAGGTATTTTTAATTGGTATCAGAGCAGCTTGCTCATTTTTAAAATATTAACATCTTGAGTTTATAGATCCATAATGATAAACCAACTAGAGAATCAATCCACCACACGAGCTCCACTATTTAACAACACTAATTCTCAGTTTTAGAAAACAAAAATGAATTTTTTCTACAATGCATTGATTTAGAAATATTAGACATATTAGATACAACCTATGTCATTCCTACAACTAAACCTTATTCCGACGCAAATAAGCGTTCGATGATACTAAATGTTAAGGCTATGAATGCCCTTCATTTCTCTTTGGTCTCGGAAGAATTCAATCGAATTTCCATGTGCCAGACGGCTCATGATATCTCAAGTACCCTTGAAACTACATATGAAGGGACAAACCTGTTGGATATAGTGCCATAAAGGCAACTATTGTAATTGCAGGCACGTGACTATGATAATTGAGGGATGACTTATACAGGTAGAACAATTTTACTCGAGATGATAGTATGCTATCTGGTTTGTCTTTATCATTGATGTGTAATGTTTTACTTGTCGCTAATACATAATGATGAAACCCGTAGGATTCTTGCTTGACGACTAGCATTATGAAGCGATCATATATGTGAGCTGGGTAGTCCATAAGCACATTCTTAAATATCCCTAATCGTGGGAGTATTGAAACTGGGCATCAATATTCCGGAGTAAACTGGTGTATACGTTTTGAGACCCTGACGAGGGACGAGGGTCGGTCTCACAAGCCATTGGTGTTGTGTCACCTAAGATAGTATACAAGTGCTCACTGGAAGTGAGTACACTGGACAGACTGGCCAAGATCTTCTAAATTGTATTATATCTATCGTCAGATAGAAGTTCTCTAGTGGCATGAGTACATGTTAGTCTTTTGACTTGAGATCGTCATTTATCTCGTGTGAGTTTCCAATGTACTTTGATTGCTACCCTACCATGGCTCAAAGGAGTCGTACAAACAGGTTTTAGTTAGGTACAATCCCGAACCACATGGAGGCAGCTTGCGATTGTCGGGGATTCGTCTCTCCTAGTATTAGGAGTCGATGACGCGCTGTGTTCAGTTGGCCGTCACCCTAAATCCGTGGTCACGGTAGATGAGATTTACTGATATGAGTTCAATAGTTTCTCGGTTGGTGATGAGCTTGACTCCGACACGACTTATCGGGTTATTAAGGTCTGTCGTTATCCACCTCCTGGACCCGGTATGCGATACTCTTAGACGAAGAGACCGGACTGTATGAAAATTGTCACATTCAGGCTCAATAGGGTATGGACGGACTTGATTGTCTACCACCCTTTCGGCACATTCCTAGGTAACCGTTACGTACAGCTAGTGCCGCTGACGTTCTTGTGGTTTTTGGATTTGTCCAGTAAGTCACTGCCAGAGTATTATCAAGTTTTTAGAGTCTCATACATAGGGTTTTCCCGGTTCAGGCGATATGTAGATGACGTATGTTGGTACATACAAAGGGTCCGATTAAATAGATGTACAGGCTACACGGACTTTAATCGGACGGTTGATAATACTAGCGGCTTAGGATTAAACCGGATTATTAAATCAGATTTTGATTTAATAATTTATATATATATATATATATTTAATATATATATTCTGGTATTATTGTTCACTATTCATTTTCTCTCTTGGTTATTCGTATTTTTACACGAATACGTGTATATGTATTTCGATACATATACCGCGGATTGTATTCCGTATTTATACGGAATTTGTTTTAGAAAATGGACACTTCATTTGTTAATTTTTCTTTATAAAGAAAATCAAAAATAAGGTCGAGGATGAGGTGTAAAGAAGCATGGTACAGAGGTACGGCCTTGGTTTTCATATTGTAAAAATCATTTGTGTTTACTATTCTTTCATGGTTGGAAAATGAGGAGCCGTTCTTTTCTACTTAATTCTTTTTCCTACAAAAAAACACTTAGCATTTTTTTCTTGTGATGGCTACTAACTTTTTCACCTCCTCCTTCATCTTAGATACTCTCTTGAGATTCAAAATAGAGAAAAAAAGATGGTGGAAAATTCCTACATCTCCACTATCCACTCGTAGCAAGTTTGGAGCGTTGGTTGCTTCACTAGGTGAAACCAGAGCTTGGATCGGTTCTCTCGGATGGATTATCTTCGGCAAGGACGGTCGCCATTCGACCTCGTTCTGGACGGCATACAAGGAGCTTGGAGGGGTCTTCCATGATTGGGTGGACACGCGTCATGTTGCATTCTCTACGAACCTTATATGCTTGTTGCTAGTTTCGGTGTATGGTTTGATTCCTTGGGAATATATGTTTTGTGTTTGCATAAAAGTCATTGTTTTCGCTTTCGTCTTGGCCGCGGCTTCCGCAGCGCGAGCACAACACATTAACATGGTATTTGAGCTAATCCACCTTAAACTAGCATTTTACAGCTTTAGAATTCTTCGTTTTCGCCAATTTGGAACTGCTAATTTCAGCCAAAAAAATTCAGTCGTGTTTGTGTTTATATCTTCACTTTTAAAGCTTGTACTCAATCCCCGGAGCTCTTGTTTTGAAACGGGGACTCCGTAGGAGATTGAGGGTGACCCGTAATGTCTCGGTAAGCCATTTTCAAAACCGTTTTTCGAAGTTGGTCAATGTTTTTTCTTGGCTGAAAGCTACTTCAATTGGCTGTCCAAAAATCAATTTCTTTTGTGTTTTCCGATCGCCGCAGGCTGTTGGTTCAGACCAAGAACCCGCGAGGAGGATCGGGGGTACCCGACGAGTTCCTGGGGACATTGGATGGGTTGTTCGGACTCTGTTTGACAAAAACAATGGATTTACGGATGGCGGAATGAACTCGATTTTCATCGTTTGGAAAATTGAGTGTTGGCTTCGCGGATGTTGAATTCTAAGGTCATGGTTTTCGTTATACATGCTACTTTGATGTATGTGTTGTTAAACGTCTTATAATTGCTATATCTTCAATTAGACCGGGTTGCACACTTGCCTGTGTTGCTTGTTTCTGTGGTTATATATATCTTGGTTATGGTTTAGTCGGATAGCCTCTCGTGCGTTTGGTTGTACAGTTTTGATTCACATTGTTGTATTCATTTGTTCAGGATGAGCTCCAACATGTGGCCGCAGTTTCCGTATTATGTAATTCTTTTATTGGGGCTCGACCAGGATACGATCGATATCACCATTATATATAATTCATTTCTGTACTAAGATTAATCCAGGAGAAGTGCTCGAGTAGCCGGGTTCTAGAGTGCAGCAGGTGGCCCTCTCATGGAGTTGAGACCGGGCCTTCTTGCTCTAAAATTGGCGGGTTGCTCACCGCACTTGTAGGGGTTATAGGATTCGACCCACGGAGGGATGCATAAGTTATCGAATTCTAGAAAGCGACGGATGACCGACTCATTTCATTGAGAGCGTGTTACCCAGTTATAGAATTGGTTGGTGGGTTACCGCACTCGTAGAGGTCTACGATCGACTTTGTACGGGCTATCCACACGACCGGGGAATGTCGTGTCTCATTTACGGCTCAATTGAAACGCGGGACTCGTAGTTTATCAGCTATTCCATATTGTTGTTCGCATGCCTATGATGACTATTACCTGCCTGCGATATTGATATATATATATTTAGTAGATACTCCTATATGTTTTGCATCCGCGTTAGCCCTGTCCCCGCCCTGCCGTAAGTTAAATAACCTTACGGTGAAGACCCGGGATCTCATGGCAAATGCGAATGGCATATAAAAGCATGTTATTTTATTTGTTTCCGGTGTGGCTTAGAAACTTGTATTGATGGGATCGCATTATATGTATAATGCAAGGAAAACAAACATATTTGATGTTGTCGGAACCAATTTTTAATACTACTCGATTTTTTTCAAAACAGTTATATTTTTTTGCTTTGTATAGCGGTATTCGGTTAGGAATATCCAACACCTCATTTTATGAGGAAAGATGTTTGATCCCTTTACGGGAAGTTCGCTCTTAAGCAAAAGTTTATGTTGCTAGTTTTAAGATGCGGAGCCTAAACCATTCCATTTCAAAGCCACTTGACTTCCTTCAACGATATCAAGTTCATTATGTTAAAAGTTTTTCGCCAAAACCAGTCGTAGCCCTCCGTCATTTCAGATGAGTATCAACTAGTATTCATGTTATGTGTTTTGTCCTTCGCCAAGACATAGTGTTTGGTAGTTAGAGGATACTTGTCTGTTGCATAGATAGATGTATAATTTAAGACATGCGTACAGCTGTTTTGACCTTCGTCAAAAGCTTGTACGAATGGGTCTAGATTAATCAGGACAATGACGGGTTGAACTTGACTTGCGACTTATAATGTTTTGACCTTCGTTAAGGTTATAAGCGCTTTGGGCAAAAACCATATCGGGAGTTTCAAATATAAGGGAAACTTGCAAAGTTTGCGCATACCTTCTGGAGTGTTGTAATTTTGGTCGGCTTCCGTCAAAATTATCATGTGATAATAGTTGGGTCTCAATTCCCACTTATGGGTAGGTATTACTCCTCGGAAGATTTTTACTTCATTATTAGCTAACCTATTAGGTGTCTAGAAAGTGTTGACGAGATTACACCTCTACGAAAACGGGGTTATTTAATTGGGTCTGTGCGAAAGCACGGGGAACCTCCATCGGAATACCAACACCGACCTGACTGAATGGTTAGCGAACTTCTAAGGTATAAATGATCCCAACTAGTTCTCCTTTTAGAGTTTGAAGAAGAATTCGAGAAAACAGTGGGAGCCATCCTGATTAGATAAAGTGATAACCAATCTAATCTTGATAGAGTGCACGCTGAGTGTTTCTTTTCTCTCTCTAGTTACAGCGACCCATGATTTATCCAAAACTCATTAACCAAGTTAACCGAGCCTTCTTACACACAGTGGTTTTGGATTGTCATGATTCACAACAAAGTCGCAAATATCCCTGCTACTCCTACTTTCCCTTTGCATTTCTCTAGAACACTCTATATCACTACAATGATCCATATTGCTTGAAAATGGCCATCGTATAATTACATACGAACTCGATGAAATTATTTCAGTCGAGAATAGCAACTGGTTCTGGAGAATTTGGATTGTATTATTCGGTTGTCTCTTCCTTTTACATTTTCTCAGGTTGCGAGAGCCCCCTATATTAGGAAAGTACATCTATTATACTTATTGGATAGTTTTCTTCCAAACCTTAGGATGGTGCCGAAAGGTAGGAAAGAAAGAAAACCAATTAGCTTAAATACGGTGTATAGAATGTAAGATATAGAGACATATAAAGGGGTCGAAATGAGGGCAAAGAAAATTGCGACTACTGTCATGAATCTGGATAGTGAAAAGGGCATTAATAGGATTACCCGGCCACCCCTTGAAACATTTATATTTCAGATTTTCTATGTATTTGTAAATGAGAACTGTATTTCCAATTAATTCTGACTTCAGGGTATGTATTTACCGGATTTGGATCTCACATCGGTATAGCGTTACAGATGCTCAGTATGAGTAGAATATTGAGAAATGGGCGATTTGATTCTCAATATCGGAATTCGTTGGAATTGGTGATATTGGATTAAATCGTATGATTTTACCTAACGGCAAATATTTGGTTTCGAATAACCGTTATATGCATCGATTTTTAAAATGATATATATGTATCTTTATTTTATAAAGTGGGATATAAATTTTGAAAATTATGTTCAAAACATTTACTTTTATTGAGAATAATGTAAGGTGCATTGAATAACGATGTAAGACATTCTTGACCAAAATACAATTTTCAACCTACAACACACAGAATTTGAGATAGTATACTCTTGAGACTTATACATGAAAAGTATGTTGTCCAGTGTCCTTCGAGACAAGGGTTGGTACTCTTATTTCATTTAAGTTTACCTATGAGTTCTCTGGTTTTAGACATTATTCGTTGTAATGCAATGTCCAAAGATTTTGAGAAGATTATAGATATAAGAATAAAGTAGAGAACCATATATTGGAAGTATCATGATTTTTCGAAGTGATCGAAGATGTAGATACTTATGCTAGGCATTCCATCATAGTAATATCGAGAACTTGATTTTCTCTCAGGTTACTCAACCGTGGGTTCGCTCCTTGATGAGTAATGTTGTATTGGTCTTTTTTCATTTATGTGATATATACTGGAAACAGCTGCATGACATTTGAATCGGGTCCCATCTAAATTAGTATATTTGATTCTCTATGGATATAGATCGGTTGCATATCTTGAGGTTATTAAGATATAAAGTTATCCGGTTCCTGTTTAAAAGCAGAATCCGGACAAACTCAAGGCACGCTTCGGTAATGGCTGTTTGTGGATTATCCCAAACATTCGCTAGGATTTTGTTTCTACCATTTTCAAAATCAATAGTTTCATTGTTCTTGACCCGCCATCATTTTATAAAAGGAATCTTTTTGCAAAAGAAACTAGTGGGAGTATGATAGAACTGGAAGTGATTCCAGAACCATAAACGGTTACTGAAAATTTGGTAGAACCTAAGAATTCAATTGGACTTGACAAACCATTAACCACTCCGCAGATTTTAGTAAGTGGTCTTAACCACCTGAGAGATACTTCGGTTTTCTCATAAACGGTGATAGGAAGGTCAGCATCATGGTTATGATGACCCTACTGATTATCTGTAGGTCAAAAGAAGTGGTAACTTCCAGGTGATCAGATGCTTTATATCCAAGTTGGACTCTACGCACTTCAGCAAATATTGGATTTTGGATTTTGCTCGGTGCTCCTGAAGGGATAAAACCCATTAGGAGCAAGTAGATCTTTTGAGATCTGTGTAAGTGGAAAGGTATTAACCTAATAAGGCTAGACTTGTTGTAAATATTCACATCAAATACCCGTTGTGGATTGTGATGAAACTTTTACTTCAGTGTCTATGCTAAGTCCATACAGATATGACTTGCCACTGTTGCTATTCAAGACTATGATATCTGGCAAGAGGATGACTATAATGTCTAAATAAATGAAAATTTAAAAGTGCACGTATATATGACTCTGCCAAAGGGTTATCATAGTCAGTGGGAGCAGCGAAAGGTGTACAGGTTGCTTATGTCTATTTGTAGACTAAAGCATGGATAGCGGAGACGGATCATCTGTTTTGATGTGACGGTCAAGGTGATAGACTTCATCAAAACACAGATGAACCTAGTAAGAAGAGTGTAAGGAGTACTGCCTTGGGATTTGATGACATACTCCATATAGAAAGTGATGTTCATGTACTACAACTGGTCAAATTTTGGTTATCACATAGTGTTTTCTCCACGTTGGATATGGATAATATATCAGGGATTCTGATGACTAGATCTATGGTTTTAGATCTAAATTTGGAAAGTGTCCTAATTCGAGTACTTAGACAGCATTCTAAAGTACTTTAAAATGGACGACTCCTGACATTGTGGTGTACCCGCAGGTGATGGAGTCACCCTCTAAAGAGATATCTTCTAGACCGATGAGGAGATGAACTGGCATGAATAGCATATCATTTGCTTAGGCAATTGAATCAATCATGCAATGTCTTGTACACAGCCAGATGTTGCTTATACACTTGCTGTAGTAAACAAATATTAATCCAATCTTGAAGAAATAAAGGGAAGCAATTATGATGTTCTTGGTATATGATAACGGCAATCTTCTCCGGAAGGCGGTTATCGGTTCAGGCTTCTAAAGTGACCTGGATGACAGAGATGCTGTCAGAGTTTTGAGTTTAATCTTTTCTGAGGATCGGTATATTGGATAATGTTCTAATAGAGATACCGAGCTAAGCATGGTGCAAAATGCTGGTTATGACTCAACAGAGAATACAGCCTAAGAAGTTTGTTGGATAAAATTGTTCATTTATAAACTTGGTCCCATCAAGTATCCAGACAAATTCTTGTGGCGGGGTATCGCTCAGTTCAGGAAATTGCTCATCTCCGCGAAGTTAAGATATAGAGAGAGGAAGTTGGAATAATGTAGCGGATCCACTCATTCAGGCTATTTCTCGAACACAGATATTTCGCAAACACGCTTTGCGAAACTGATTAGTAGAGAAATTGGGTATTCGATAGCACACGGGATGTGGGTATGCAATACCGCAATAATTAGTCTTAAGTGCAAGTGGGAGATTGTTGGATATATTGCCCTCAAGACAATTATTGTAATTTCAGACACGCGATTATAATAATTGAGGGAGGACCTATACAGGTAGAACAATCTTACTCGAGATAATAGAATGATGTCTGGTTTGTCTTTATCATTGATATGTACACGTTTTACTTGTTATTACGTGTTGCTAATACATAATGATAAAGCCCGTAGAATTCTTGCTTGACTACTAGCATTATGAGGCGATGATATACGTGAGAGCCGGGTAGTCCATAAGCACATCCTTAAATGTCCCTAGTCGTGGAAGTATCGAGATTGGGTATTGATATTCCGGAGTAAACTGGTGTATACGTTTCGAGACCCCGACGAGGGACGGTGGCCGGTCTCACAAGCCGTTGGTGTTGTATCACCTAAGATAATATACAGGTGCTCATTGGAGGTGAGTACATTGGACGGATTCGCCGAGATCTTCTAAATGGTATTATATCTATTGTCAGATGGAAGTTCTCTGGCAGCATGAGTACATGTTAGTCTTTTGATCTGAAATCGTCATTTACCTCGTGTGAGTTCTCACTGTACTTTGATTACTACCCTACCACGCTCAAAGGAGTCGTGTAAACAGGTTTTAGTCGGGTACAGTCCCGAGCCACATGAAGACAGTAAGCGATTGTCTGGGATTCGTCTCTCCTGATATTAAGAGTCGATGTCGCGCTGTGTTCGGTTGGCTATCACCCTAAATCCGTGACCACAATAAATAAGATTTACTGATATGAATTCAGTAGTTTCTAGGTTGGTGATGTGCTTGACACCGACACGACTTATCGGTTTATTAGGGGTCTGACGTTATCCACCCCTAAACCCGGTATGCGATAGTTTTAGACGAAGAGATCGGACTGTATGGAGATTGTCGCATTCAAACTCGGTAGGGTACGGACGGACTTTATTGTCGACCTCCCTTTCGGTATATTCCTGGGTAGCCGTTACGTACAGCTAGTGCCGTTGACGTGCTTGTGGTTTTTGGTTTATCCAGTAAATCACTGCCAGTGTATTGTCGAGTCTTTAGAGTCCAACAAAGATGGTTTTCTCGGTTCAGGCGATATGATATAGATGACGTATATTGGTACATACAAAGGATCTGATTAACTATGTGTACAGGATACACGGACTTTATTCGGACGGTTGATAATACTAATGGCTTAGGATTAAACTGGATTATTAAATCAGGTTTTGATTTAATAATTTATATATATATTTTTAATGTATGTATTATTGTATTATTGTTCACTATTCATTTTCTCTCTTGGCTATTCGTATTTTTATACAAATACACGTATATGTATTTTGATACATATACCAGGTTGTATTCCGTATTTATATGGAATTTGTTCTAAAAGATGGACACTTCATTTGTTGATTTTTCTTTATAAAGAAAATCAAAATGAGGTGGAGGATAAGGTGTAAAAAAGCACGGTGGAGAGGTATGGCCTTGGTTTTAATATTGTAAAAATCATTTGTGTTTACTATTCTTTCATGGTTGAAAAATGAGGAGCTATTCTTTTTTACTTGATTCTTTTTCCTATAAAAAAAACACCTAGCCATTTTTTTTCTTGTGGTGGCTACTAACTTCTTCATCTCCTCCTCCTTCATCTTAGATGCTCTCTTGAGCTTCAAAATAAAGAGAAAAACATAGTGGAAAATTCCTATATCCCCACTCTCAATTCGTAGCGAGCTTGGAGTGTCAGTTGCTTCACTAGGTGAATCCGGAGCTTGGATCGGTTCACTCAGGTGGATCATCTTCGGCAAGGGCGGTCGTCATTCGAGCTCGTTCCGGAAGGCATGATGTAATTCGAGCTCGTTCCGGAAGGGTTATTCGATAGCACACGGTCGTCATTCGAGCTCGTTCCGGAGCTTGGAGGGGTCTTTCACGATTGGGTGGACACACGTCAAAGGTTGTATTCTCTACGAACCTTGTATGCTTTGTGCTAGTTTCGGTGTATGGTTTGATTCCTTAGGAATATGTGTTTTGTGCTTGCTTAAAAATCATTGTTTCTGCTTCCGTCTTGGAAGCGGCTTCCGCGGCGTGAGAACAACACACTAACATAACCAAGTAAAAGAAAGTAAAATAAATAGGTTAATACACGAATATGAAATGTTTTCAATGAACGAAAACGAAACTGTAGATTTCATGTACTCTATAGGTTTAATAATATAGTCACTGAATTATTTAATTTAAGAAAGAAATTAATAGAGAAAGAAAAGAACTATAAAATTCTTCGATCACTAATCTTTCTTGGCGATCAAGATCAAAGAAAACAATCAACGTAAGAATATCGCACTAAAGGAGTCAACTCACAAGATCAAGGAACGTATCCCATCAAGTGACGATGAAAACGACGAGATGATGAAATGGCCAACATCGCAAGGCACTTCAAAAGGTTTCTTAAGAATAGAGACAACTCTCTTAAGAAACGGGTGAATTCAACTAAGGACATGCGATACTTTGAATGCAACAAAGAAAGTCACATTAAGGCGGACTGTCCAAACCTTAAAGTCAAGGACAAATCCAAATGGAAGAAAGATTCAGAACGACGTGCTTTTCAGGCCATCTGGGATGAGCCTAACTCAAGTGAGTCAAAGAATGAAAAGGGCGTAAAAATGTGCTTCATGATTGTTGAAAGTAAAAACCAAATGTTGGGAAATTTTTTAATGATAGTTCCACATTGGAAACAACAAAAAAACACATGGGTATAAGATATAAGATAGATCAAACCACAACAAGGCTTGAGTCTTATTGTTGAAAGTCAACTCATATCAAAGGCCAATGTGTACCTATAAAAGCCCATCACTCTCTCAACTTAACTACTCTAAACTCTTAACATGGTATCAGAACCGATGACTCGATCCAAACTCGTTCTCTTAACGTGATAACCACACCAAGAAAAAGTGATGGTTGCACGTAACTCGTCTCATACTTTCCGCATGGCAACCACACCAAGAAAAAGTGATTGTTGCATGTGAAGAGGAGTGTTGAAAGTAAAAACCAAATGATGGGAAAACTTTAATAATAATCCCATATTGGAAACAACAAAAGAAACACATGGATATAAGATATAAGATGTGTCAAATCTCAACAAAGCTTGAGTCTTACTGATGGAAGTCCACTTATATCAAAGGACTATGTGTATTTATAAAAGCACATCACTCGCTCAACTTAATTACTCTAAACTCTTAACAATGGCGAAAAATGATGATGAGATTAGTGATGATATCCTTGATATTGAAAGCTTATCCAAAGATAACTTAGTAAATTTATGTCTTTACTTAAAATCTAGTTATCAGAAAATTTACTCAAAATATAAACAACTAAAGGATAATAAGAACATAAATAATAGTCAAGTTAAAAATGAATATGAAAAACTAATTTAGAAAAAAAATGACATAAAAGAAAAATTAGTATTAAAAGAAGAAACACATTTGAAAACTACTGATACTATAGGAACTTTAAAGAATGAAAATTTTGATTTAAAAAGAAAATTAGAAATTAAAGAAAATATAATTCTTAAATTTACAAAAACTAAGGATAACTTTGACGTTATGTTAGGAACCTGCATAAATCATTACAAACGTTAAGAAGTAGGTTTTCATGACGACTCAAAATATGAAAAACCAACCAAATTTATTATCAGTTCTAATTCATATAGATATGAAAATAGATATGCAAATGTTGTGTAATTACTGTTGTAATTTAGGATATGTTGCTAAATGCTATCAAATTAAACTAAATTCAACTTATAAATATCATTTTACTATTAACCCCAGTGGACCGAGAATGAAATGGATTTCTAAGGTCACACCTTAGTCTTTTTGTTTTGTAGAATCCCAGATCACGTAGTAAGAAGTGGATTCTTGATAGCGGTTGCTCGAGACACATGACTGGCAATATTAATTGTTTCCAAACACTATCAAGAGAATATGGTAGTACCATGACATTTGGTGATAACAAAAAGGCCAACATAATCGGTAAGGTACCATTTCATTTAATAATGATTCCAATAGTACTATTATTAGTGATGTTTTTAGTGTACGTGTTTTAGTTTATGTTTGGTTTAGTTTGTGTTTTAGTTTTCATTTGTGTGTTAGTTTATCGTTTTGAATGCTATATATGAACTTCAAGTTTCTATTTATGAAAAGTTTGAATTTTGTTGTCTTGCTATCGAGTTCGTATACTATTTAATATTTTAGTTGGTACTATAAATCATGCGCTAAAATGGATATTATTTATCCTCACGTCACTAAAAATACACTTTGTTCATTTGATATGCCTTACAAGCCTCGTATTGTTTTCCATAAACTTAAAATTTCCATATTCATGTATGTTTTCGTAACCCTTGCTCTATTTTTTAAACTTTTTGATATTTTTCAAAAGGGGGGAGAAAATATTCAAAATATTCATGAATATCCTTAATTAGTGCTTAAATGGTCATAAAATTCAAGTTTTATCACTCGTCTCCATGCAATACTTCTTGAAAAATAGTATTAGTGGTATGGGATATTAATATGAGTTTAAAGATTTTTCCAACCAAGCATGAATTAAGAGGGAGTGTTTAAATCGAATTTATATTTTTTATATATCACGGTTTCTTTAAATAAGTTTTGCTAAATATCAAAAAGGGGGAGATTGTTGACATCTGTTTCACACGATTCTCGATTTCGGTTATTTAGTTCAAAACCTTATTTAAACGAATTCATAAATTACTAATGACGTTTCCAAGTGTTTATTCTTGAGTACGGCATGCACAATATATCAAATATCAAGCAAGATTGCCTACAATATGATACGCACTCGAAACGGTGATATGACATGAAGACTTGACCCAAGCGATAATGTGATGCAAGCATAATCAAGATATAATGACGTCTCAACGTAACAATTTAAGAAAATGAAGATTAAAAAAGAACCAAGACGAAAATAGAAGATATAAGTGTTGTACATGTGTTTAGTGTTGATCTCATAAGATTAGAAATCTCATTCCAACATGTTCTCTTTACTCAAGACGTCTCCCCTCTCATTGAGAGATGTTTAACCTATCCGTTGGAATTCAAGCTGCCAAGTTTCAAAAACAGGTATTCATGTGAGAAAATAGAGGTCTGGTACAGACATCTGTATCATAAATTTTTTTTAACCCCAGACGTCTCCCACAAACGTCTGTAGCATAAATTCCCAAAATATCAAATACTGGACAAACTTCGGAGACGAATCTACAAACATCTGCTAAATAATTTTTTATTCTCCAGACGTCGACGTCTGGTGAAGGAATTTGTCTAATGGAAAACGTCTCCTACAGACGTCTGGTGAAGGAATTTGTCTAATGGAAGACGTCTTCTACAGACGTCTGCACGAGCAGTTTTTAACAGTTAATTCAAATTTGAATTTTGAATCGAAGAAATATTTACGCCGTTTTCAATTCTAACCGCCTACAACGGTCATTAACTGTTTAATGACAGTTTTTAGTAGTTATTAGGAGTTAGAATAACTTCTCATTCGATCCCTATATAAAGCCATGAGATCTCACACTTTCAATTAACAATTCATTGCAAATCATTTTGAGAAATCCTTTTATCCTTCTTATGCTTACACTTGCCTAAATTCTTTTCATTTCCACGAAGCCAAAACTTGATATAATCTCTCAAATCAATCTTTGTGCCATGCCGGTTATAATCTATGGAGATAACAGGATTGAGAATGGGTAAATTTGTCGTTTGTAAACGATTGTAAACCCACGAGAAAGGATGTCTCTCAACCCACGAGAGTGGGTACCTCTTATTGCTTGAATTGTGTGGATTCGAAGTGGAAAAAAATCTTCCTAGAGAGTCGTGGATTAGAGAAGAAAATATGGCTTTCCTAAAGAATCACGGATTAGAGAGAAAGAAGACTTGTTTTCTAGGGAATCACAAGTTCAAGATTGATCTTTGTGAAGAGGAATTTGTGTTCTTCACAACCCCGTGAAGAGTGATTTGTGTTCTTCACAACAATAGTGCAAAAATCCTGAGAAGGTGTCTCAGGCGGGGACTAGCACATGAGCATGGTGAACCTTAGTCAACAAATCTCTGTGTTTGCGTTGCTTCAACTCTATTTGCTTTTTCTGTGATTATGTTGATTACCTTACTAAGTTTCATTATTTAAACTTGTTTAAATTATTTCCGCGGAAACTTGGTAATCAATTAAAATATTGTAATTAATAATTTAAATTTGTCATAGGACACGTAGTTATCTTATTGAACCCCCTCTAAGGTATTTTCATAGAGGCTATGTGTATTATAATCCAGGAGGAAAAGTCAAATGGATAGCGGAAAGCGTCAAGAAGTAGCATGGCCTATGGCGCACGATTACATGGATTTTGATATATTTTCAAAGTGTGCAGGCAATATCAAAGCATTTGTACCACGACAAATTCATGCAACTATGGACAGAAAGCATTTCCTAAACATATATAACAAACTCAAGTATGAGACATCCGCATATTTTTTGAAGCCAGGGTTTCAAAATACATTCAGTCATCTAACTTGTGCTCAAAATAGAAATATTGACACATTCAGACTCATGGCCAGGAATAATGACCTTACCTTCTTTGATTTCCTTCGGCGACCAAAGTTCATATATTCATTAATAAATTCCATTGCAGCACCTTCCTCCTGTCGAAGCCTTTTCGCTTGTTCGTCACTATAACCTCAAAAAAATATAAAAAAACATTCGGGGTTAGAAAAAGGAACGAGATTAGAGCATTTACCACACTAAAAAGCTATCTGCATACTCAACGATGATTCAAAAATAGGCCAAAGTTCCAATATTTTGGGTTACCCACTTCTTGGTTCTTTGGATACTTGGTAGCCACCTTATTAATTTAAGCATTTTAATCAATTTAGATAGTTACACAATTGAGTAACCTAAGCAATCAAAACTCTAGCAAAGAATATAATGCATGACAAAACACCAGTTATATCGGCATTTTGATTTCGAACCTTGCGACACTACAAAGAACATATTTTTACCAATTTTCAGGATCAAGGAGGGCTTTCCGCTTTCTCTCAGCTAGGGCTTCGTACTCGAGCCGCTTAAACTGCCGGTAAATCTCGCCACCATTGGATGAATCTTTGAGGGCGAAATCGAGGGGATCCATCTCTCCATAGAATTTAAGATTGTAGGTCTCGTCTTCTTCCTCCTCTTCGCCTTCCCCTTCTTCTTCCTCTTCTTCAACCTCAATCTCAAAAGAGGCGTCTTCTTCAAAGCTTTCATCGAAGGCCATGGCTTCGTTGGTCTCCTCTTCAGCCATTGCATGATCATCTTATAGAGATAGCAAGATGGGGGTTTTATTTTTATTTTGTTACTAGATTTAATGTAAATAAACCCTAAACCCTTATACTTATGAGAATTCAAGATGATACCTTGTTCCATATCTTCGCCTGGATGAAGTTGAGAAGGCGATGACGGTATTATTTTGTCGAGTCGAGATGATGAAGACATTGAGAAATTTTTCAGAGAGAGAATAATTAAAAGCTGCTATGGATTTTTTTTTTTTTTGGCCCTAAATTATTTATTAGTTTCTAAATTTGGGTTTATTCAACGAGGAGGAATGATATTGTTTTGCACATGCGAGCCTGTATATGAATAATATTAGGATAAATTGTCAAAAATAACCCAAGCACTATTTTCAAATCCCCGGCCTAAAAAGGTTAGTCAAATCCCCCTGAAAATATTTTTGTTGTCAAAAAATCCCTTATCCGTGATGTCTAATAGTTGAATGATATATTTAGTTTCCTGCGATATCTAAGTGCTAGCTAGCGATGTCTAAACAGTTGTCTGTGGTGTCTAAACCGTTAAAAAGATATTAGTATCATATAAAATTTGGTGTATCCACATCTTAGAAGATAAGGATGAAGATGGTGGATGCCGATTACGGGTGTTAATTTTTTTCGATCTTATAGGAGGTTATTCCCTCCTGTGGCGTCTAACTTTTCGTTTTCTCGTAATAGAATCGTATTTGTTACCGTGCCAGGCGATCCATTGCAATGCTAAATGATCCGAGTGACGTATTGTCGTCTTTGGAGATATTATATGCAACGAGCCTAAAACACAAACACCAAACAAAGAACAATAACAATGCAAGTATATCCATCAATTCCGACGTACAACTAAAAAGCGACATTTACATAAGTTATCATATAGCCATCGGCCATCGGCTAACGCAAACAGGCAGTGTATATATACATATACGAGGTAAGTGCAAGCTGCTAATAACGGATACAACAAGCAAGTGCCATCTCATAAAACTTATTTGCTGGATGGCCAGATCGAACATATATTCCTATAACATGACTTTAAGATGTATAACTTGAGAGGTTGAATTAAGTGGTTCTGTAACGACCCTAAAATCCGTACACCATTGTATTGTTTCTTGTTAATAAAATGTCGTTTTCTTTTCGAGCGTCGAGTTATATTTATTCCTTGATAGCTAAGTACAAGAACAATCTGTAGCTCATTGGATAAGTCTTTACACTGTTGTCCGCATGTTAGAACCCAGGAAATTCACGAGCGTTGCACATGGGGTCCTGAAATCACATAAGAAAAAAGATACATATTTTTGGACCATAAACGATGGCACAAGCTTAGGGGTGGAGGCTCGAACCCAATGCTCGAGCCATGACCGACCCGGGCGGTCTCAAGAAGGGTCCGGGCTGTCATGTGGGCCCACTCGTGCTCATCCTCGGAGCACGAGTTCATTTGGATGAGAGACCGTTTGGTAAATATTCTGAAAACGGCAATTTAAACCAGTAAGCCTCCAGCTTTTGAATTCCTCCATTAAACCTTTTTAATATCTTTTGCTCACTTTCAGTAAATCATTCTTTTTAATTGTCTTCTCCTCTTTCCATAGCTGTCCAAAACTCCATTCATCTCTGAATTTTTACTCAAAAAAATCTTTCCAAGGCAAATCGACGATCTCCTTACTCCTAGACGATGAAACTTCCAATCAAGTCCTTGTTTCCTTACAAACGGCGATACGGTTGTTATACCATATTGCAACGCGAGCAAGTCCCGTCTCTCTCTCTCTCCCTCTCTTGTCGTGCTCCTCTATGAACCCGCTATCCTTGCCTTGTCATGGTGCCGGATATGGTGTGTCTATGTGTATAGTTTACGTATGTTTTGATTAAACCTGTTGATTGCCTTGTGTTCAAGTTTTATGTCATTTAATGTTCCCTTGTATGCTAGCATGCCTCCATGTTGTGGATTTAATTTATAAGCTAATTAGTGACACCGTGAAACCAGCGGAAACAAATGATGCATGATAACGTGTCTGCAAATGAGTTTTCATGAAAATAGGAATCTATGGTGTAAGTTTTGATCGATATTCATTATCCATATGTCAATATTCGGAGATCCGGATGGGGTTACACATAGTGTCGCGGTTTCTTTTATCATTTATATTTAATTTTAAAAAGCAAACGAAGTTGCAAATACATATCATGGTTTTGTCATTCTCAACCACGACATTAAAATACCTCTATTGATTACGAAATAAATTATTGGGATCAATATTGACTTCTGGAAATTCTAGAAAAATTAGGATAAATATTATATAGAATTTCGGGTCTACTATAAAGATTTCAGGCCAAACCGAATTACGATTTATGTTTGACGACGCATTTTTGTCGCTGTCACTAATTAGAAAGCTATTTGTATTGGCCATCTTTAAAAACACATAACTCCATCTTTTGAGGTCTATTTTGAGCAAACTTAAGTGTTTTAGATATCTAAATCTAAAGATCTAGATTTTCTTAGTTATAAGGTTTTCCTGAAAACTGACATAAATTATAGAATTCTGCATCATAAAATTATGTGACGAATTTGGACAGAAACTGTCCTGATTCGCGCACTGTTTTTAAACATGACATAATTCGAGCTCTCTATATCGGTTTGTGATAAATTTTAGATGTATGGATGCATAATTGGCAAATCTATAACTTTCCTATATATTTGGCGACTCAGAAATGTATAGGACGAACTGATATATACTCTGCAAGACAATCCATAGCTGCTGTTCTGAAAGCATAGTTTCTGTTTTAAACCCTAATATTAACATGACCATAACCAGAGCTTCAGAAATCCAAATCGCGCGGAACTTAGTTATTTTGATAAGTATACCGAAAGACCTACAAGTTTCTAATAATTCTCGAGACTTAAAAACCAATGGAAAATAATGCAAGCTGTGTTTTAAAAATATGTGTCGTGGCTGGACTGATTCTGATCTGTTCTGCACCACGATATGAAAACGCGTATATCTCTTAAACCAGCAGTAGTAATCAGGCAAAACTTGAACACACGTTTGTATAACACCTAGGGTTATATTTCTTATTTAAATTCTGAATTCAATTGACTTGAGTAATTAGTAGTTCACAACACTTCTTTACAGTACTGTTTTTCTTGTCATTATTTGAATTTCATACCATGTAACTTCTCATTTTGTTGTACTTATATGAATCGTGTTAATAATTTATTGCATGCTTGAAATGACTTGACTTGAACCATGAATATGTAATGAACTCGATTTGAACTTGACATGAACTCGAATTGAACTTGATATGAAACTTGACTTGAACTGGTAATCCCCAATGTATTCATGGATACGTGTAAGGTTTGTACCATTATTAATAGCTTGACATATGTAACGACCCTAAAATTCATATAACTTTGTATTAATAAAATACCGTATCTATTTGTTTTGGCATTTCCATTCTCTATTAAATTTATTATTATTTTATCTCTCCATCTATATTATCTATTTTTTTTCTAGGTTCAATTTCTTTTCCTTGTATTTAAGTTATTAACTTATCATTCTCGCTTTCTTTTATAAATCTTCAAGCCCAAAACCAAGTCTCTTTACCCAAATTAATTAACTCATATTTTTTCAAACCTATAAACTCCTTAGCCCATTTTTATTTTTATCCAAGCCTAGCCCAAAACCCATTTCTTTTAACCAAAACCCCAAACTCACACAGTCCCTAACATTAACTTAGTTTTTTCAAAATAAAACCCATACCAACTATCAAACAAACCCACTATCCCTTCAACTTCTTTCTCTCTCTCTCCTGGAACCCCAACTCCATGTTTAAAACACCCTCTCTCTTTCCATCTCACCTTTCTCTCTTTACACACACACACACATCCTAACATTTTCTGTTGTCACCCTTTTTTCTCTATCTCTTCTTCTTTTTCGTTTAAAACCAACACCCATTTACACCACCATGGCCGACCCTTCTCTTTCTTCACCGACTCGATCCATCAAACTGGACAAACTCCACCGCCACCAATGCCAGCTTGCCTCCATCAACCGCACCATCCAAGCATGAAACCCTCGACATTCAACAAGTCCGTACGACGTGATCGAACCAAGAACCGAGGCTCCAAGCCCAGCCCCAAGTCAGCATGAGAACGACGGTAATTTTCACGCCTCTGGATCTTCAATCCATCGACGTTTCAAATTTGCGTCTGGAGGTGTCCGACGATATGCCCTAATGAGTTTTCCATCGTTTCTCATGGGTAAGTCAACTTCCTTTTCTTTCTTTCTCGTTCTTTCCCACTTTTCTTCTCCACGCTCCTCCTCTCTGGTAGAGTTGCCCCAACTCTATCTTGATACTCCATAGCAAATCCTATCTTAATCTACTCTCAGTCAAATAAAATGCAATTTAATAAAAGTTAAAACATATATTGAATGAGGAGATGTTTTTGATTGGTTCCCAAAATCTCACACTAAAATCTAACTAGAACCTAAAGATAATTAAAAGAAGACAATTTGATAAATAGCTTAGCCTCTCTCTTCTCTGTCTCGGTTATATAGAACATTGAGTGTTGATATTTGCATTTAGGCCCTCGGCAATAATTGTTTCACACATAAGCACTTAGCCATAATCATAAACAGGACTTGGCCTATAATGCTTGCGTCATATCTGAAACTTAAATTGTACCTCAGTCTTAAAAAAATCTATTATATCACATCTATCCTAATAATCTTTTTATTCATAACTGATTTAATCTGCATGTATGTATATCGGTAATATTATCTTATGTTTATGTATAAACCCTTATTACACTCATTATACTCATGTATCTCTGCTTAAATAAACATATTTTACAACTATATATAATTCATAACAAAACTCATATATCCCTAGTAATATTGCTAAAGTTTAGATTTTCACTAAAATACCCTAAATTTTAATTTCTACAATTTCCTTTGTAATTGCACCTCTACAATTCTCTTTTGGGGAACCCATTTATGGTTGGTGCGGAATATCGCATATCCTGAGATTTAGTGGAGTGAGATATAGAGCTCTTCATGGAGTGCAGTCTCGAAATGGAAAAAATACAGTTTTTAATAAACACTAAAGAGGTAAATCAATCAACTCGGTTTTTAGCTTTTAAAATCCAATTTTAATCAGTTTAAAGGAAACAGGGTTTCAAACCTTATAAAATACTCGTATTTTTCTAAATTAGTATATCTATTAAAATACCAAACACTTTTAAAACCAAGTCTTATCACAAAAACACCACTAAATATAAGATATATTTTTATACAAAAATCTTGACATTTTAATTAACTTATTTTATTAAAAACATATTCGAGATTTTAGGATGAATCAAAAACCCTCGAGCATTTTTAAATGACTTTTTATAAAAATGCCTTAGAAATCAAAAGACTAGTCTATGTTACGTATTTTAGGCTACAGATTGATTTGAGTAGTATCTTATCTTGTCAGTTGTCTCGGGGTTGCCGGAAACAATGATCTACCACTTGTTTCTCCCTGAATATAGATCGTAATCTTAGGGTGGAAATTATTCACAAATCCTGTCGTCCATATGCAGCGGTTATTGATAATTTTCCAAACTCAAGAATTTACAAGATTAAAACTATTCACAAGATTTAAATCTGATAATATGGAAGGACTATAACTCGAATCCAAACTCGAACCTAAATTTGAATTTAAACTTGAACTCGAACTTAAACTCGAACTTAAACTTGAACTTAAACTCGAACTCAATCCACTCAAACTAATTTAACTCGACCCAGGATTGCAATTGACATAACTCGCAATCTACTCGACCCACTTAACTTCATTCTTTACCTTTTGCAATCTATGGTTTCGATCAAGATATGTTATAATCAACCAATCGAATCAACTAAGTCAATCTAACAGTTATAATATATTATACTCGGGGTGTTTGGGATAGTTGCAGGTGTGAATCCAACGAAACTTCAGAAGTCCAGTATTAACCTATTCAAATTCTATTTACTTGAATCTCAGTCGAGTCAACTCTTCCATGGCTTGGAGTCCCGATGCTAATGTTAGGAATATGTGTGCCCTAGAGGCCATTATTGTATATTGCAGTGGATGCTTGGACATATATATAAAGGATTTTCTTGCTTGACATGATAGTATACTATCTGGTTGCTCTTTATCTTAACATGTTCACTATTTTGAGTTTACTATCTTTTGATACATGTTGATAAAGCCCTTAGGATGTTAGCTTGACTACCATGACTATGAAGCAGATCATACTAGTTGGGCATGTGTAGTCCACAAGCACATCCTTAACAGCTCCTAGTCAAGAGAGTATCGAGACATGGCATCGATATTCCAGAGTAGACTAGTGTATACGTTTCTTGACCCTGTATTGGGGCGATGGATGATCCCATATCCATACAGGTGCTCATTAGAGACTGAGTACTTTTCTCCGCCGAATGACGCGACCGGGACGTTGGGACGTCCTGGCCTGAATTCCGAGGGCAGATGCTAATTGGTGCTATACGTCCACCTCTCCGAAGATGCCAAGTTGATTTATGACACCATGTATCGAAGGTTTAAACGGATACGGCCGATGTAGCAGACTTCGTCAGATTCCCCCTTATTGAGGGGTTTTTGATTGTGGGGACGCTCTTCCCTGCAGGCGCAAGCCCCTGCAGTTAATTATACTACCGCATCGCGGTAACCACTTTCTCCTTCTCTAGATGATCACTTCGTGTCGTGGGTGTTTGTTTTGTTTTTGGTTGCCCATGGATTGTATACGGAGACTAATTTATGTTGTCGCCCGTAGGACGTGGATTAGTCCAAATCCGTACTTTCTTAGATTTGGGTTTGGGGGTTGGGTTTAAGGATACATTAGTCTCATTTGAGACTAAGATCAACTTAAACGTTTGTTAAGGATACGTTAGTATAATTTTAGACTAAGATCAACTTAACGGGATCGTTTAGATCCAACAAGAGAGCATTTGGACTCAATTGTTTAGTTTAGGGACATTGCGGTCGACTATCAGTTTAAGGACATGGTGGTCCAATACCAGTTTAAGGACGTGATGGTCCATGAGTTTAAAGACCTCACAGTCAAGATTAAGGACGTCATAGTCCGTGAGTTTAAATACCTCACAGTCAAGGTTAAGGACGTCATAGTCCGTGAGTTTAAAGACCTCACAGTCAAGGTTAAGGACGTCATAGTCCGTGAGTTTAAAGACCACACAGTCAAGGTTAATGACATCATAGTCTGTGGGTTTAAAGGGACCCCACAGTCCAGTTTAAAGACGTCGTAGTCTATAAAGTTTAAGGACATCATGGTCCATGAGTTTAAGGACCCCACAGTCCATGGAATGTTTGGTTATCGGGACCCGTCATCTCTTTGAAGACGTTGAAGGATTACAACGACAAATATCAAAGGAGTGAAGAGATGTACCCTTAAACCAATTTGGGTTGAGAGACCTATAGTCCAATTGGGGCTAAGATCTGTGATTTATGAGCAGATGAACTCAATTAATCTGAATTGAGGACTTATGGCCAATTTGTGCTAAGTCCATTCAATTACAATGTTCAACATTTGTTTTTGAGTTGTTAGATGTTTGTTTGAGCCCAATCCCTTAAAAATGCTAAGCATTGGTTTGGTCTCTGACAATGTTTTGTCTTTAGTTGAATGCTGTGCATTTGTCATAGCTCCAGGCTTATTCAAAGAAACAGTTTATGTTCTGTCCAAGCGCACATAAAAGCATGTGGCACACTTAGCACTAGCGCCAGTCGATGAGCGCAGTGCGCTATGGTTAAAGCGCTGATGCGCTTAGCGCTTTACGCCAGATGTGAAGCGCTAATGCGCTTTGCGCTAAATGAAGAGCGCTGATGCGCTTTGCGCTAGATGTAGAGCGCTGATGCGCTATAATTGAAGCGTTGAGGCGCTTGGCGCTGGTGCCATATAATGAGCGCAAAGTGCTTTTAGTAATGCAGCGTACACGTGAGGAGCACGTGGCGCGCTTAGCGCTAGCCAATGAGCGCAGTGCGCTGTGTTTAAAGTGCTATGGCACTGCAGCGCTTTGCGCTAGGTGAAGAGCACTAAGACACTTTTAAATTAGGAGTGCTAAGGCTCTTCTTAGGTTAACTTTGCGTTCTGAAGATTATTTTCTCTTTGATAAGAGACTTTGCCTCAAGATTCTAAGAACAAAGTTCTTAATTTATAGGAGATATTTTAATCTCTTTTTGATGAAAGGCTTTGTCTTTATGGATCTGTGATTCTAAGAGAATTGAATAATTCTTCCCCTTTATAATGAGATGTTCATGATCTCAGAAAGACAATTTGTCTTATAGATCTATGATCTGCGAGAAGAATTATGTTCTTCTTTGTTTTATGATAAGATCTTTTTGATCTCTTTATAAAAGACCTTGGTCTTTGTAGATTTATGATCTTTTAAGAAGAGAATTCTTCTTTTTAATTATGAGATGATTTCATCTCTTTGTTCATCATCATTCTTTTTATCTTGAAGAAAAAATCTTCTTTCTTGAGAGCTTGGCTCTTCTTTCTGAGATCTCAAAGCTTATGGGGGAGTTCCTCTATTTTTTGCGTCTGTATCTTTTAGACTTGAAGTCTAGGGCCTTTATATAGGGCAAGCTGATCAGTTCAATCAGTTAAAGAGATTTATTCTCTAATTGATTTGGGAATTTCCCCACCGTCGGATCTTTGATCCAAGGGATTCTGGTTTACAGAAGATAATCTTCTTGTTTTAACAAGATTGAGAAATCTTTCCCCCTTACAGATTTTGTTATGTATTTTAGTGATTTTTAATCACCATTGGATCATTGATCCAACGGTGTTCCAAATTCAAGGCACAATCTTTTCTGTTTGGAAAGATTCAACAGAATTTTATTCTTGTTAATTGATGATTTAATCATATCCATTGGATATTTGATCCAACGGTGAGGAACATTTAGTTCCAGCGCTAGCGTTTATGCGCTCTGCCCATGGTGCGCTACTTAGAGCGCAGCGCTCTTAGCGCTAGCGCATACGTACTTTGCACGTGGTGCGCTAGCGCATATGCGCTTTACACGGGGTGCGCTAGTCAAAGCATTTGACTCCTTAGCGCTGGCGCTGCTATGAAACGTTGCTTCAGAATGTTTTAACTCTTGGCTTTGAGGCATTTGTTACATTCTTTGCATGTGGAGTTTTTCCCTTTATTATTTTTTTTATTTTATTGTTATTATTTTATAAGGGAGCGAGTTTGTCGTGACCCGGTTCTTGCTCACGGAGCAAAGTGCCACACGGAACAAAGTGCCACGCCAAGTGTCGTGTTAAGTGGGCGGGGGCCACCTCTTGAATCCGTAGGGGCCACCTCTTGAGTCCGTGGGACCCACTGTAGAACAATGGGGAATCTTCGAAGCACATTCCGAAAGAGGACCGAATTGCATTATAAATATAATGATACCACCCTCAATTATAGAGGCGCCTTTTAAGTGAACCGGCACTACAGGAATTTGAGAACTCCGTAGTTAAGCGTGCTCGGGCCAGGGAAGTCCTGGGATGGGTGACCTCCTGGGAAGTGGCCCCTGGTCGGGTCCGGTTCGCTCCGAAGGACAAAACCGTGTGGCTTCGGCCAGAGCGGACAATACTCTCTGTATTGTGGGTGGGGCATGACATAATGGTATCAGAGCCAGGTTCCTCAATAGTAGATCTGTGGTTCGAGGTCGAACCATTGTTCAAAGGTAGGGAGAATGTCGGGACCCAGTTCTTGCTCACGGAGCAAAGTGCCACACGGAACAAAGTGCCACGCCAAGTGTCGTGTTAAGTGGGCGGGGGCCACCTCTTGAATCCGTGGGGGCCACCTCTTGAGTCCGTGGGACCCACTGTAGAACAATGGGGAATCTTCGGAGCACATTCCGAAAGAGGACCGAATTGCATTATAAATATAATGATACCACCCTCAATTATAGAGGCGCCTTTTAAGTGAACCGGCACTACAGGAATTTGAGAACTCCGTAGTTAAGCGTGCTCGGGCCAGGGAAGTCCTGGGATGGGTGACCTCCTGGGAAGTGGCCCCTGGTCGGGTCCGGTTCGCTCCGAAGGACAAAACCGTGTGGCTTCGGCCAGAGCGGACAATACTCTCTGTATTGTGGGTGGGGCGTGACAGAGTTTTGAGCCAAAATTTTGGCGGGAACAAATGCCCCCCACTAGTTTGCCCACGTAAGTATATACGTAGGTGAAGTAGTGCAGAGTTATGCATGGACACAGAATTGAGGGCTTAGGGGATAAGTTTAGGGTCCTTATAGCCTAAGAATTTCTTCGTCTTCATGAACCGTAAGGGTCTCAAGAAGGTTTTTCTCCTTACGAGTCGGGAGGATCTCATAGGTGCAAATTCTTCCTAGAAATCGTGAGGATTTCTAAGTGTTCATTACCTCCGTGAGTCGTAAGGATCTCACTCGGGTATTTTTCCTTACGAATCGTGAGGACCCGTAAGTAGCTTCTTTATTCCAGTGGCATGTAATTGTGTCAAATGTGGCCCGTAGATAGTAAGTGATGGTCTATCTTGGACTCTTTGCCGGGTAACGATGGCTTAGGAAACAGGTTCAGGTCTGTTGCCTAAGACTTTTCAACTTTATGAGCTGTAAGGGTCTCATAAAGACTTTTCTCCCTACGAGTCGAGAGGATCTCGTAGGTGTATTTTCTCCTTAGGGATCGTGAGAATTCCCAAGTGTGGTTTCTCTTGAGAGTCGTAAGGATCTCACAAGAGAACTTTCCCTCTTACAAGTCAAGAGGACTCATAAGTGGTTGTTTCCCTCCTTGTCGAGATTCGACTTTGGGGAGTGTGGTCCGTGAATAGTATGCAAGAGTCCATTTTGGACCGACTTGCAGGGCCCCAGTGCTTAGGAAACAAGCTTTTTTAATCCCCACTGCCTAAGGGTTTTCCCTACGAGTCGAGACAAATCGAGAAGTTCTCGCAAGGATGTCCTAACGTTACAGTTAACCTTTGCTCTTTACGACAGATGTCCGTTAGGGTCTGTGGTACTAGGGTTTTGCCCATCGTACCGTCGCGTTGGCTGATGTATTCCTCGATAGGCAATCTTGTTGTTCGAGTAGCCTTGCAACTGTCGTGTCTCTGATCCCTTCGGGGGCTGGACAAGACGTCTTCAACCAATCTTCTTAGGCAGTTTGACCGTCAGAAGAGCAAGCGTTAGGAATTTTGCCATACCGCTTTTTACTTGAGGTTAGGCTCATTTTGGAGAGCTCCGATGAGTCATAGCCACTCCGCGCTGGTGTGGGATAATCTCCGATAGTCTTTCAGGTTTTATATGAGTTGCCGTCAAGACCCTGAAGCTAGGAATTTGGCCTTTGCTTCGTTTGCTGGCATTGCGTCTGCTGTAACGAGACGAACGTCGCGGTTGTCTCTAGGTTGCGTGTGAACCGTCGAGGCTTGGAACTAGGGATTTTTTCGTGGCTCTGTTGTTTGATTGTCGCGTGTGGATCCTGCTGGAGGAAGAACGCCGTGGTGACATCTCGTCTGCTGTATTGAGACGAATGTCGAGGTGGTGACCACTCCATGTGGGATGATCTCCGGTAGTCTTTCAGGTTTTATATGAGTTACCGTCAAGACCCTGAAGCTAGGAATATTGCCTTTGCTTCATTTGCTGGCGTTGCGTCTGCTGTATCGAGACGAATGTCGAGGTAGTGACCATTCCGCGCTGGTGTGGGATGATCTCCGATAGTCTTTCAGGTTTTATATGAGTTGCTGTCAAGACCCCGAAGCTAGGAATTTGGCCTTCGCTTCGTTTGCTTTAACGTGTCCAGATCCTGTTGGAGGAAGGACGTTGTGGTGACATCTCGTCTGCTGTATCGAGACGAATGTCGAGGTGGTGACTACTCCGCGCTGGCGTGGGATGATCTCCGATAGTCTTTCAGGTTTTATATGAGTTGCCGTCAAGACCTTGAAGCTAGGAATTTGGCCTTTGCTTCATTTGCTTTGGCCTTGCGTCTGCTGTATCGAGACGAACGTCGAGGTGGTGGTGGGATTTTTCCATCACTCCGCTTTGTTTTGACCGCGATGTCTTTTGTTGACGTTGCGTCTGCATCCTGCTGGACTGTGAAGGAACACCGTTGTTGACATTGCGTCTGCTATAACGAGACGAATGCTGAGATGGAGTTGGGATTTTGTCGTCACTCCGCTTTGTTTTGACCGCGAGGTCTTTTGTTGGTGTTGCGTCTGCATCCCGCTGGACTGTGAAGGAACGCCGTTGTTGACATTGCGTCTGCTGTAACGAGACGAATGCTGAGGTGGAGTTGGGATCACTCCGCTTTGTTTCGATCATGGGGTCTTTCGTTGATGTTGCATCTGAATCCTGCTGGAATGAGGAGGATCACCGTTGCTGGTTTTTAGGCTGTAAATGTCGTCGTTGAAATATGGAACTAGGGACTTTGCCATAGCTCCGTTTGGTAGAATCGCGTCTGAATCCTGTTGGAGGAAGAACGCTGTGGTGACATCTTGTCTGCTGTGTCGAGACGAATGTCGAGGTGGTCTCTAGATTGCTGATGAACCGTCGAGGCTTGGAACTAGGGACTTTGCCGTGGCTCCGTTGTTTTGACCTTGGGGTCGCTTGTTTACGTCGCGTTTGCATTCCGTTGTAGTGAGAAGAAACACTATTGTTGGTCTCCAGGCTGTAGATGCGGCCGTCGAGACTTGGAACTAGGGACTCTGCCATGGCTCCGAGATTGATTGTCGCATTCGAATCCTACTGGAATGAGGAGGAACGCTGTTGTGATCTCTAGGCTGTAGATGTTGCCGTCGAGACTTGGAACTAGGGACTTTGCCGTGGCTCCGTTGTTTTGACCTTGGGGTCGCTTGTTGACGTCGCGTCTGCATTCCGTTGCAGTAAGAAGAAACGCTGTTGTTGGTCTCCAGGCTGTAGATGTGGCCGTCGAGACTTGGAACTAGGGACTCTGCCATGGCTCCGAGATTGATTGTCGCATTCGAATCCTGCTGGAATGAGGAGGAATGCTGTTGTGATCTCTTGGCTATAGATGTTGCCGCTGAGAGTTGGAACTAGGGACTCTGCCATGGCTTCGAGGTAGTCTCTAGGTTGTCTGTGAACCGTCGAGATTTGGAACTAGGGGACTTTGCCGTGGCTCCGTTTGTTGATGTTGCGTCTGCATCCGATTGGAGGGAGGAAGAACGCCGGTGTTGATCTCTAAGTTGTTGATGTTGACATCGAGACTCTGAAGCTAAGGATCTTCCTTCGCTTCCTTTGTTAACATTGTGTCTGCAATATTGCGACGAATGTCGAGATGGTCTCTAGGTTGTCTATGAACCGTCGAGATTTGGCTTCGCTTCGACGAAGCCTGGTGGGACGATATGGCGGGACGATATTGTGCCCATGGATTGTATACATGGGTCAATGTGACCTCACCTGCAGGGCAAAAGTTTTACTCTTTCATTTTTTTTATTTCCACGATGCTCTATCATTTCAGCTTTTATATCACGAAGTTCGCGATTGCCTAATCATTTCGGCTATTTTTCGTGGTGCCCAATCATTTCGGCTATTTTTCTTTTTACTCGCTATTTTTTTATTGCGAGTTGCCAAACCATTTCAGCTATTTTGTATGCATATATTTTTACTTGCTGATTTTGTTGCAAGTTGCCCCATCATTTCGGCTATTTCATATGCATTTTTGGCTCGCTGATTTTAATCGCGAGTTTAGACTTGGAATTTGATACCGATTTAGGCATCAGCATCGCTACAACCAGGATATTGCCAGGAACGAATCATCATTTTCCTTTGTCGATGTCGAACAAAGATGGCTTAGCAAACAGGATTAGGATCCTGTCGACTAAGGCTTTTAACTTCATGAGCCGTAAGGGTCTCATAAAGGTATTTCTGCTTACGAGTCGTGAGGATCTTGTAAGTGTAACTTTTCCTTAGGAATCGTGGGGATCCCTAAGTGTGTTGCTCCCTTGTGAGTCGTAAGGATCTCACGCAGGTATTTTTTTCCCTACATGGTCGAGAGGACCTTGCGAGTGTCTTTTAACGAGATTGCGCCCTTTCGGGTTTTCACAATCTCGCCGGTAGTCCTGCTGTTTTTACTCACGGAGCCCTTTCGGGTTTTCATTCGTGTCCATCTCGCTTGTGGACGTACCTTTTTTTGTGTGTGTCGGCCTTGGGATGCTGCGGTCCGTAGTAGTTTATAGACATCTCGGTCGATATCCAGTTTTAGGACATAGTGGTCCATTGTTAGTTTAATGACATTTCGGTCTGTAGTTGCCATATTTGCGGCGAGTTTCTAGTTTACAGACTTTTCGGTCCATGGGGCTTTCTCTATGAATGAGCACGATGCCCCGGCATGTCCATCTTTTTTCGGAGCATGTGGTTGTGGCGGGTTCACCTTCCAGTTTTCGGACAGCGCGAACTTGTCCTGTTGGTATTGATCCTCAATCCAGCCTTTGAAGACGAAGCAATCTTCGATTGGATGGCTTACTGCTTAGTGGTAAGGACAGTAATTAGGATTGTTGACATCGCCTGGCTGCAACGGACGTTTTGGATCCGGCAGATTAATGAGTCTGTTGCGCACTGCCAGCTCGAACAGTCTCCTCGTTTTATCGAGGGGGACGAGTAAGGACGTCCCAGTCTCTCCTCGAGGGATGGGCGTGGACGCACATTGTTTTGACGAACAACTTGCTTTAAGTTGCTCGGCTGTTGTTGAGTATTGGCAACAAAAGTCGTGTTCCCTTTCCCTTTTTCGTTTCAAGGCTCCAGCTTCGAAGAGGAAGGCATGCGACCTATCTGGTCCATTTGGGCCAGTTTGTCAATCAAAGCCTGGTAAAAGGTCGGCTTGAAAAACATCATGAATTGGGAAATAGTTGCCTGAGGGTCGAGAGTACCCACGAACATGCCTACCGCGTGCGCTTCTTCGATGCGCTGCTCGCACTTCGACCATAAATTCTGCCACCGTATTGCATACTGGATCCAAGTTTCTCCAGGCTTCACCCTGGCATTGATCAATGCCGTGATTGGGGTACGTTCACTAGCACTTGCGAAACGCTGGGTGAATAGCAGCTCCATCTCTGTAAATGTCTTGACAGAGTCATTTGGGAGTTCGGAATACCGTTCGAAGGCCGTTTCTGCCAAGCTGCCGACGAATTGGTGAAGCAGTAGCTTATTGTCACCTCCGGTGTTGCCGCACAAGGCTCTGAATTGAGCGACGTGCTGATGTGGATTTCCCGTCCCTTTATATATATGGAATTTAGGGATCATATACCCTGGCGGGTACTTTATTTAGTCGTACCAACTGGGATAGGGTCGTCCAGTCTTAACAACCTGACCGGCCGCTTCATTCACCTGGTGAGCTCGTATTTGCTGAGCAATGTAATCATCCAGAGCGGCCTTGGAGATGGTCTCCTCCTTGGCTGCTGAAAGAGCTGGAGGAGGGTTCGACGTCTCCCCTCTGTCGTCTTCAATGATAATCGGGGGGTCTTCAGCTGGAGGTTCCGGTTGTAATATCATGCCCACTATATCTTGGAATAGAAGGGCCATCTGTTTTATGTTGGCAGCTTGTTCCGCTGCTTCTCTGTCCGTCTTTTCGAGGATTCTGCGGAGGAAGTCAGCATCAGTTTCTTGCTCACGGCGTTGCTCCGAGGTCTCAAGAAAGAAGATTGCACCGGGTGTGCCAGAATCTGTTTCCCTACGGAAGACGCGACCGGGACGTTGGGACGTCTGGGCCTGAATTCCGTTGTAGTGAGAAGAAACGCTGTTGTTGGTCTCCAGGATGTAGATGTGGCTGTCGAGACTTGAAAATAGAGACTCTACCATGGCTCCGAGATTAATTGTCGCATTCGAATCCTGCTGGAATGAGGAGGAACGCTGTTGTGATCTCTAGGCTGTAGATGTTGCCGTCGAGAGTTGGAACTAGGGACTCTGCCATGGCTCCGAGGTAGTCTCTAGGTTGTCTGTGAACCGTCGAGATTTGGAACTAGGGGACTTTGCCGTGGCTCCGTTTGTTGATGTTGCGTCTGCATCCGATTGGAGGGAGGAAGAACGCCGGTGTTGATATCTAAGTTGTCGATGTTGACATCGAGACTCTGAAGCTAAGGATCTTCCTTCGCTTCGTTTGTTGACATTGTGTCTGCAATATTGCGACGAATGTCGAGATGGTCTCTAGGTTGTCTATGAATCGTCGAGATTTGGCTTCGCTTCGACGAAGCCTAGTGGGACGATATGGTTCCTTCCTTGTTTGTGCCCATGGATTGTATACAGGGGTCAATGTGACCTCACCTGCAGGGCAAAAGTTTTGCTCTTTCATTTTTTTTATTTCCACGATGCTCTATCATTTCAGCTTTTATATCACGAAGTTTGCGATTGCCTAATCATTTCGGCTATTTTTCGCGGTGCCCAATCATTTCGGCTATTTTTCTTTTTACTCGCTATTTTTTTATTGCGAGTTGCCCAACCATTTCGGCTATTTTGTATGCATATATTTTTACTTGCTGATTTTGTTGCAAGTTGCTCCATCATTTCGGCTATTTCATATGCATTTTTAGCTCGCTGATTTTAATCGCAAGTTTAGACTTGGAATTTGATACCGATTTAGGCATCAGCATCGCTACAACTGGGATATTGCCAGGAACGAATTATCATTTGCCTTTGTCGATGTCAAACAAAGGTGGCTTAGAAAACAGGGTTAGGATCCTGTCGACTAAGGCTTTTGACTTCATGAGCTGTAAGGGTCTCATAAAGGTATTTCTCCTTACGAGTCGTGAGGATCTCGTAAGTGTAACTTCTCCTTAGGAATCGTGGGGATCCCTAAGTGTGTTGCTCCTTTGTGAGTCGTAAGGATCTCACGCAGGTATATTTTCCTTACAAGGTCGAGAGGACCTTGCGAGTGTCTTTTAACGAGATTGCGCCCTTTCGGGTTTTCACAATCTCGCCGGTAGTCCTGCTGTTTTTACTCACGGAGCCCTTTCGGGTTTTCATCCGTGCCCATCTCGCTTGTGGACGTTTTTTTTTGTCAGCCTTGGGATGCTGCGGTCCGTAATAGTTTATAGACGTCTCGGTCGATATTCAGTTTTAGGATATAGTGGTCCATTGTTAGTTTAACGACGTTTCGGTCTGTAGTTGCCATATTTGAGGCGAGTTTCTAGTTTACGGACTTTTCGGTCTATGGGGCTTTCTCTATGAATGAGCATGATGCCCCCGACATGTCCATCTATTTCGGAGCATGTGGTTGTAGCGGGTTCACCTTCCAGTTTTCGGACAGCGCGAACTTTTCCTGTTGGTATTGATCCTCAATCCAACCTTTGAAGATGAAGCAATCTTCGATTGGATGGCTTACTGCTTGGTGGTAAGGGCAGTAATTAGGATTGTTGACATCGCCTGGTTGCAACGGACGTTTTGGATCCGGTAGATTGATGAGTCTGTTGCGCACTGCCAGCTCGAACAGTCTCCTCGTTTTATCGCGAGGGAACGAGTAAGGACGTCCCATTCTCTCCTCGAGGGATGGGCGTGGACGCACGTTGTTTTGGCGAACAAGTGGCTTTAAGTTGCTTGGCTGTTGTTGAGGCTTCGAAGAGGAAGGCATGTGACCCATCTGGTCCATTTGGGCCAGTTTGTCAATCAAAGCCTGGAAAGTGGCCGGCTTGAAAAACATCATGAATTGGGAAATAGTCGCCTGAGGGTCGAGAGTACCCACGAACATGCCTACCGCGGGCGCTTCTTCGATGCGCTGCTCGCACTTCGACCATAAATTCCGCCACCGCATTGCATACTAGACCCAAGTTTCTCCAGGCTTCACCCTGGCATTGATCAATGCCATGATTGGGGTGTGTTCGCTAGCACTTGCGAAACGCTGGGTGAATAGCAGGTCCATCTCTGCAAATGTCTTGACATAGTCATTTGGGAGTTCGGAATACCATTCGAAGGCCGTTTCTGCCAAGCTGCCGACAATTAGCGAAGCAGTAGCTTATCGCCACCTCCGGTGTTGCCGCACAAGGCTCTGAATTGAGCGACGTGCTGATGCGGATTTCCCGTCCCTTTATATATATGGAATTTAGGGATCGTATACCCCGGCGGGTACTTTATTTGGTCGTACCAACCCGGATAGGGTCGTCCAGTCTTAACAACCTGACCGGCCGCTTCATTCATCCGGTGAGCTCGTATTTGCTGAGCAATGTAATCATCCAGAGCGGCCTTGGAGATGGTCTCCTCCTTGGCTACTGAAAGAGCCGGAGGAGGGTTTGACGTCTCCCCTCTGTCGTCTTCAATGGTAATCGGGGGGTCTTCATCTGGAGGTTCCGGCCGTAACATCATGCCCACCATATCTTGGAATAGAAGGGCCATCTATTTTATGTTGGCCGCTTGTTCCGCTGCTTCTCTGTCCTTCTTTTCGAGGATTCTGCGGAGGAAGTCAACATCAGTTTCTTGCTCACGGCGCTGCTCCGAGGTCTCTGGATTTTCTTTCGGCCCCGTAAGTGCGGCCATAGCTGTTAGCATTTCTTGGAGCTTTTGTTGTTGTTGCTCTTGAGCCTTAGTCCTGATCGCATAAGCGGCCGATAACCTGTGGAGATACGGCTATCCTCTTTTCCGGATGCCATATAGACGGTATGCACCACCATGCCTTGGGGCATTTGGGTTCAGTGGTCTTGCGATTCGCTGCAGACTCAGGGATTTTCTCCGGCCTTCTCTTCTTGTGGACGGTCGAAGTTGAGGGGGCCGTTGCAGTGGGCACCCAAGTAGCTGTCGCCTTCTGTGGCTTGACAGGATGGTTGTCTTCTCGCTGAACTTTCACCTTTTTCTGTCGGCGAGAGTAATCTCGATCAGTCACCGGGTCCTGGACTTGATGCCAGACCTTGTAAATTTTAGAGGACAGCCATTGAGGGGGCTGCTCCAGCTTCGCCTGTGTGGCATTCTCCATAAGTGGAGGAGATCTTTTCAGCACAATAGTCAGAGAGTTCTTGCGGACCCTCCTAAGCGGTTCGAAGCTGTTCCCAGTTGGAACAGCAACATTGATTTCCACCGTTGGAGCTGGTGGAGTCAGTCCAGACGGAGAACTGCCCCCAGCCTTCCTTACTCGGCGCCAGTGACGACGGCGAGTATGTCGCGCGGATGGTGTTGGTTCAGCTATGGGGATGGCTTCATCGTGCCCCTGTTCTGGTCAGGCGCTGCTGGTATCAGCCTCTTGAAGACCGACGTCCGTTGACTGGGGACAGCCAACCTATCAAAAGCAGACTTTCGCGCAGGGTGAGAAGTTTTGACAACCTCGTTTGGGGCGAAAGCGGAACAGTCAGTCTAGCGAAGACCGACTCCTTGGCAGGAGAAGCCGCTTTGACGACTTCGGGAGCAGGGATGGCTATCCTTTTTGGAATAACCCTTTCTGGGATTGCATGCTTCTTCATGGGCCCACATGGACTTTGGCCCAATATGGTAAAGACTGAAGCATTTGGTTTGGGCGACCCGTTGAGAGGGGCCGCAGCAGTTGCAAGCCGATCAAAGACCGACTTATTCGGAGCTTCTTGTAATGGTGTAGGAGTGCTGAAACTCATTAGCGGGATCATAGTCCCGAAGAATAGTCCAATGGTGGCCTGAGTCACCTGGTCCACCGGCATTGTGAAAAGGGAGGTCGCTTGAGGCCCATAGGTTACACCTCTAGAAGAGGCGGAATGGGAGTTGCAGTTGCAGCTAGTGCAGGTTGAAGCCATTGATCTTCTGTTTTCTGAACAGAGCAAGCCACCAAATCTTAGAACCTCGAATCCAGGGCAACCATAGTAAACCGCGACTCGTTCGCGAAACACGACACACGAAGTGTGGAGTGGAAAGAGGAAAAGGTCCTACCAGGCGTGCCAGAATCTGTTCTCCGCCGAAAGACGCGACCGGGACGTTGGGATGTCCTGACCTGAATTCCGAGGGCAGATGCTAATTGGTGCTATACTTCCACCTCTCCGAAGATACCAAGTTGATTTATGGCACCATGTATCGAAGGTTTAAACGGATGCGTCCGATGTAGCAGACTTCGTTAGATTCCCCTTTGTTGAGGGGTTTTTGATTGTAGGGACGCTCTTCCCTGCAGGCGCAAGCCCCTGCAGTTAATTACGCTACCGCATCGCGGTAACCACTTTCTCCTTCTCCAGATGGTCACTTCGTGTCGTGGGTGTTTGTTTTGTTTTTGGTTGCCCGTGGATTGTATACGAAGACTAATTTATGTTGTCGCCCGTAGGACGTGGATTAGTCCAAATCCGTACTTTCTTAGATTTGGGTTTGGGGGTTGGGTTTAAGGATACGTTAGTCTCATTTGAGACTAAGATCAACTTAAACGTTTGTTAAGGATACGTTAGTCTAATTTTAGACTAAGATCAACTCAACGGGATCGTTTAGATCAAACAAGAGAGCATTTAGACTCAATTGTTTAGTTTAGGGACATTGCGGTCGACTACCAGTTTAAGGACATGGTGGTCCAATACCAGTTTAAGGACGTGATGGTCCATGAGTTTAAAGACCTCACAGTCAAGGTTAAGGACGTCATAGTCCGTGAGTTTAAAGACCTCACAGTCAAGGTTAAGGACATCATAGTCCGTGAGTTTAAAGACCTCACAGTCAAGGTTAAGGACATCATAGTCCGTGGGTTTAAAGGGACCCCACAGTCTAGTTTAAAGACGTCGTAGTCTATAAAGTTTAAGGACATCATAGTCCATGAGTTTAAGGACCCCACAGTCCATGGAATGTTTGGTTATCGGGACCCGTCATCTCTTTGAAGATGTTGAAGGATTACAATGACAAATATCAAATGAGTGAAGAGATGTACCCTTAAACCAATTTGGGTTGAGAGACCTATAGTCCAATTGGGGCTAAAATCTGTGATTTATGAGCATATGAACTCAATTAATCTGAATTGAGGACTTATGGCCAATTTGGGCTAAGTCCATTCAATTACAATGTTCAACATTTGTTTTTGAGTTGTTAGATGTTTGTTTGAGCCCAATCCTTTAAAAATGCTAAGCATTGGTTTGGTCTCTGACAATGTTTTGTCTTTAGTTGAATGCTGTGCATTTGTCATAGCTCCAGACTTATTCAAAGAAACAGTTTATGTTCTGTCCAAGCGCACATAAAAGCATGTGGCGTACTTGGCACTAGCACCAGTCGATGAGCGCAGTGCGCAATGGTTAAAGCGCTGATGCGCTTAGCGCTTTGCGCCAGATGTGAAGCGCTAATGCGCTTAGCGCTAAATGAAGAGCGCTGATGTGCTTTGCGCTAGATGTAGAGCGCTGATGCGCTATAATTGAAGCGTTGAGGTGCTTGGCGCTGATGCCATATAACGAGCGCAAAGCGCTTTTAGTAATGCAGCGCACACGTGAGGAGCATGTGGCACGTGGCACGCTTAGCGCTGAGCGCTAGCCAATGAGCGCAGTGCGCTGTATTTAAAGTGCTATGGCACTGCAGCGCTTTGCGCTTGATGAAGAGCACTGAGGCACTTTTAAATTAGGAGCGCTAAGGCTCTTCTTAGGTTAACTTTGCGCTCTGAAGATTATCTTCTCTTTGATAAGAGATTTTGTCTCAAAATTCTAAAAACAAAGTTCTTAATTTATAGGAGATATTTCAATCTCTTTTTGATAAAAGGCTTTGCCTTTATGGATCTGTGATCCTAAGAGAATTGAATAATTCTCCCCCCCTTTATAATGAGATGTTCATGATCTCAGAAAGACAATTTGTCTTATAGATCTATGATCTGTGAGAAAAATTATGTTCTTCTTTGTTTTATGATAAGATCTTTTTGATCTCTTTATAAATGACCTTGGTCTTTGTAGATCTATGATCTTTTAAGAAGAGAATTCTTCTTTTTAATTATGAGATGATTTCATCTCTTTGTTCATCATCATTCTTTTTACCTTGAAGAAAAAATCTTCTTTCTTGAGAGCTTGGCTCTTCTTTCTGAGATCTCAAAGCTTATGGGGGAGTTCCTCTGTTTTTTGCCTCTGTATCTTTTAGACTTGAAGTCTAGGGGCCTTTATATAGGGCAAGCTGATCAGTTCAATCAGTTAAAGAGATTTATTCTCTAATTGATTTGGAAATTTCCCCACCGTCGGATCTTTGATCCAAGGGCTTCTGGTTTACAGAAGATAATCTTCTTGTTTTAATAAGATTGAGAAATCTTTCCCCCTTACAGATTTTGTTATGTATTTTAGCGATTTTTAATCACTATTGGATTATTGATCCAACGGTGTTCCAAATTCAAGGCATAATCTTTTCTGTTTGAAAAAATTCAACAGAATTTCATTCTTGTTAATTGATAATTTAATCATATCCGTTGGATATTTGATCCAACGGTGAGGAACATTTAGTTCCAGCGCTAGCGCTTATACGGTCTGCCCATGGTGCGCTACTTGGAGCGCAGCGCTCTTAGCGCTAGCGCACATGTGCTTTGCACGTGGTGCGCTACTTGGAGCGCAGCGCATCTAGCGCTAGCGCCTATGCGCTTTGCACGGGATGCGCTAGTCAAAACATTTGACTCCTTAGCGCTGGCGCTGCTATGAAGCGCTGTTTCAGAATGTTTTAACTCTTAGTTTTGAGGCATTTGTTACATTCTTTGCATGTGGAGTTTTTCCCTTTATTATTCTTTTTATTTTATTGTTATTATTTTATAAGGGAGCGGGTTTTGAGCCAAAATTTTGGCGGGAACAAATACACTGAACGGACTCGCCGAGAACTTCTAAATGGTATTTACCTTGTAACGACCGTGTTTTCTAATACCTAATAAAATATATTTTATTTAAATTTCTACTATCAAATAATTATTTACGTGTTTCTTTTACAGAAGAATAATTTTTAAAGTAATATTAATAATTTTCAAAGCATTGAAAATGATTAAAGAGAATTTTCTAAAAAAATTATTTATAACTTCGTAGGCTAAGAATGGGTTAATAAAATTTTATAAATAGCTTAAAATACTCTACACACTTTTATTATCAATTAAAACAATTGCTTCCAAATATATATATATATACATTCAAAAATATTTTAAAGGATAAACTAGATATTATATAACTTTAATAACTTGAGAAAACCATAAGAATAGATATATATTTAGTTTTAGCACAAACTTATTTTTATACTAAAGATAACAATAAAATATATTTTCTGAAATTTTCCCATAATTTTAACTATTTTTAACAATTTTTTTACCCAAATCGATATTTTTAAATAAACTGCTGAATTTTTATAAAATTTTGTTTTTAAAATTTTTATTTTTAAAACCTTTTAACCTGGACCATTAGATCACAAGATCCAACAGCCCAGACCTTCGCGTGGTCTCCACTCGCTGACGCGCGCCTGTCGCGTGGCGACACGTGGCGGGTGGCTCAGCGGCGCGATCTGGGCCGTTGGATGCAGATCCAACGGCCACGAATTCGTGGCGGCGGGCGCAATCATGGCAGAATGATTCGCAATCATGGGCCGGCATGATTTTCCGTGCGATTTAACGATTTTTTGGATTTTCTTGTTACCATTTGAACCCTATAAATAGACACCTTCAAACCTAAATTTCTCACACCACCGAACTCCAAAAATTCTGAAAAAAATACTGGTGCCTTCGTATAGACGACGCCGACGCTACGGCTCCTCCCAATCGCCGAGAAAAAATCAGGACGCGGAGCTTTTGCGGAGTTTTGTACCACCCTACGTCTTCCACCGTCTACGTCCAAACTCTAAACAAAGGTAGGATCCGCCTCTCTCCCCTTTTTCTGTCACCTTTTTATTTTTCAATAACCTAGTTCCAACTTATAATCATCAACCCTATTTAAAAAGTTGTGCATACCTATTCCTTGTACCCTCAATAATGTTAATGTTAACCAATATTTAAAACGATGTTTAATTTCCTCTGTACACAAAAGTATATTACACACCCATAATACCTGAAATCTGATATACTTAATGTCATAACCCATGAATTGGCAATTTCACCTCTGACATATCCATACTATAAAAATGATCTCGAAATAGGTTACTTCCACAAGATATCCTCGTTTAATTAAAATATTATATCTGTTTAAATAACAATAAGAAATAAAGATATGTGAAATAAATATTTTATACAGCATACGTATATTTTACTTACAAATATTTTTAAACCCTCTTCAACCTTTTTGAAGAAGAAAATACTAAATTTAAATAACGATATCTTTTCAAAAGGAATATTTATTATCTTTTAAAAAGGTAATTTTAAAATAACACCAATCTAGGACAAAGGAAAGGTTGTAGGCATCGATCATTCATCTAAACCAGACTTTGTGGTGCCTAGGCTAGACAAGTGAGAAATGTAACTTTAAAAGGCCCGTCTCACGGTGATTCGTGAGCGGATCACTCCTTTCTTCACTTGTGCTTACCTGGCCATAATTGGCGGTGAAGAGGCGATTTGAGGACCTCACAACTTGCCCTTTTTGAAACAGTTAGAAGCTGTCTAGATTTTCAAATAAAAACCTCTTGCAACTTGTCCTTATAAAAATCTCTTATAAAAGATTTTCAAATAAACACCACAAGCTTTTATCGAAAGGATATTTTTCCGTAAAATATTATGTTTTTCCAAAATGATAAATATCCCAAATCTCATAGTTTTTCTTAGAAGTAATAAATAATAATTAAACACTATTATTCTTTTTACTAAGCATTCCCTAAGATGACACGAAGTACTTTACGAACTTTAGAAATTAAAACGAGTGGTGGTGGAAGGCCATATTAAACGAGATCAATACTCTTTCTAAAATTTCCAGTTTATGACAACATGACATATACAATACATGATACGGTAAGGGTTAGAATGCGTGGACCTAGGTATGGAATACAAATATGAAGATCCCGATATTCCGGGTGAACAGTCCAATATATGGGCAATTATACAAATATGAAGATCCCGACATTCCGGGTGAACAGTCTAATTTATGGGCGACTATATAAATATGAAGATCTCCATATTCCGGGTGAACAGTCCAATATATGGGCGACTATACAATGTGAAAATTCCATGCCTAGAAGTATATGCACTAACTCTAATTCGTCCGAACCTTTATACTGAACCACGGGGATGGGTAGTTTGATTAGGCAAGGATAATTCGGAATTCGGATTCCCCAACTACTCGATCATGATTCCGGGAAGTGAAACGGTACATTTCACTTCCCTAGTTGTTGTTCCATGGCCACAACGGAATAATCGCGAGTATCAGGACCCTTGTTTAACAAACTAATACGAACTTTTACTTTCACCTATACTTCCTACTACTTATCTACATACAACTTACAACATACTCATGCTCATATATACCTCTCTTCAAAACGTCTTAAGTTTGTGCATTTCAAACATTTACACCCCTTACTTTATGTCTGCATGCATGCATCATACTCTTATATACACCTGTTCATTTTATACCCCTACTCCCTTATAAGGCAATCCTACCCGAGTATAACTCGCTGACGGACTTTCCTTTTCTTCCTCTATCTTTGGAATGTCCGTCAGATAAGAATGAGTATTATAGCGAAGATCAAGGTGTGAAGCCAACTTATGAAGATTATGCAGACTGGACGATGGAAGATCAACTAGATTTAATTTTTGTTGTTGCCCACATGTTTAGGGCTTTTGTTTCTCCTCGATATAATTAAACTACTTAGTTTATTTTACTCTTTCTTTTGGGATGTAATAAAGTTTGGTTAATGGAAATAAATGCCTTTCGCTTTTATTATTTTTGTTTTGGTACACATCCTGCATGTTAAATATTCATACGCTTAACATAACTGTATTGAATAGACCACCTTCAATACAGTTAGGTTGCGGACCATGCCACGTCATCCTTCTTTTTATTTTGGGAAGCGGGTCGTGACATACCTATCGTTAAATATCAGTTCTCCGATGACACTTGTACATGTTAGTCTGTAGACCCGACATTGTTATAGTGTCTTGTGTGCTTCCCACCGTGTTTTGATTTCCATCCAACCACGGCTCTACTGAGTTGTGCGAACAGGTGGATTTTGGGTACAGTCCCGAGATACATGGAGGCAGTGAGCGATAGGAAGGGTTTTGTCTCTCCCGGTATTTGGAGTTGATGTTGTGCTATGCACGATTGGCTATAACCGCAAGTCCCTGGCCATGGCTGATGAGATTTACTAATAAGTGTTATCAGTAGTTTCTCGATTGGTTATAGCCACACATCGGCATGACTTATCGATTTATTGGGGCCTGACGATTCCAGCTCCCAAGACTCGATATGCGACATATCAGATGAAGAGACCGGACTGTACGGCAAGTGTTACTTATTGGCTTTACGGGAGTTTGAACAAGTTTGCTTGTTGATCTTCTATTCGTTCAATACCTGGGTAGCCGCTACGTACAGCTAGTACCGCTGACGGCATGTGGGTATCTGATACGATCATTACCTACTGCTAGCGTATTGACGAGTCTTAAGAGTCCCACATAGAGGTTTCTAAACTCAAGCGAAATTAAGTAGGGCATATATGAAGATATGTGCGGGAGCTTGATTAACTACGGGTATGTGATACCGTACTTCAATCTAGCGTTTTTGATATTAGTCAGGTTATATATGATATGACCGGATTATTAAATCAAGTGTTGATTTAATAATAAACTAATTACTCATTGTAATTCTTTTCTTTATATATATATATATATTTGATATATGTATAAATGTATCATGGTTGATGATACAAAGAACATGACAATGTAAGAATCATATTGGAGAAATTGAATAGATAGGTATTGATAAATACATGAATAAAACAAATGAAGAAATGAGTCATGGCTTCTAAGAGGTTCTCAAAGACTCTAGTAACCCTGACTCATTCTTTTCTATTTATTATTATTCACCCATATTTTTCTCTCTCTCACTCTTATCTCCAAGATACATTCATCTCTTTTCCAAGGTTCATCTTCTACATTCCTTTCTAGATATTTTTCTATGTTGGTAAAAAGAAAAGAAAAAGAAAGAATTTTGTGAGAAAAATCCCACTTCATCAACCTATACTAAAATAGCAAATTAGTATAGGTTGTTATCTTCACTTATTCATAGTTAAGTGAAGCAAGAGTTTGAGAGTGTGAAGTTTCGTGGTGGATCATCATAGACAACGAAGACTTCTAGCAACCTTGTTCCAATTTCAAGTGGAGCTATAAAGGAGCTCAAGGACTTCTACACGGAGCAATTGAAGTGAAAGATCGGACAACAAAGGTTGCAGTTCTCATTCACTTAGTTTTTATCCCTAGTTGCTCCCTTTGTAATCCTAATCTCTAGTTCGATTCGTGATTTGTATACTTAGCTCTCTAGTTTTTTAAAATTGCTCACATGCTTCAGTTTAAAACCCTAGTAGAGGAGCTAGTGTATACTTACATGATATCAGAGCCGAGTTAGAGACTTAGGAGAAGTCTAAACAACGTTAAAGTGTTCGATCGAAGTTTCAAAACCCTAATTTTCAAGCTTTCTGTCCAATTTTTCAAACGTTGAAATTTTACAGATTAAAAATTCGTAGAAAATTATGCAGTTAATTTTATGGAGCCCCAAGAAGTACGAGACCCTATCTCGTCCAAATCGTCGCGGAACCGCCGCCTAACCCTTGGTTCGGCCGCGGTTCCGCCGCAAACTTGAAAAGATAAAGGCTCGTGTTTCTTGTGCTGCTCCATTTTGAAGTTTTTTGCTTTATGGGAATTTTTAATAAGGCTCAAGGTGTTGAAATCTCTGTGATTTTCTAGTGTTTGAAATATCGATCGAAATATTTAACATCGTCTAGACATTATGGATATGTGATACAATTTTTGGAATCCATATTGATTAGTTTTAAGAAAACTAGTTAATGAAATATAAATCTCGTATTTTAGTCTCTAAAGATGGATTGCCATGGAGTTTGGATTTGGATCGAAACTCCGGCGCAATCTCGTATCGTACGCGGATACTCACCGGAAGACACTAGTAGATTGCCACACTCCAATACCCCGACCAAGTGACTGTAGGAGAACCCCATGTCCAAGAACATCCACTTGGGTGCTCACGGCCGCGGTGTTCCGTCTAAGTACACTTCGTTGACGGCCTCGGGGGTGCGGCCATCTACTAAAGTTCCCGACGAGCATTAGAATTTTTTAAATCGGGAATCTTGTTGAATTGCCCGACTTTATTTTTGAAAAGTGTTTTCAATTCTAGACTTAAATGCAAGATTTATAGGGTTAGGCATGAAATCCGGAATATGTGATAATCCTATGATGCCTAAAGATGATGCGGATTCTAATTATTGTAGTTTTTCATTTCTTTTCTGCGTCCGTAAGTGTAATATGTGACTGTATCCCTAATCTCGTTGCTATACGTCAACGACATTAAGAATACACATATTTACTTACGTTGATGACATATGATGCTATTTTGTTGCCTTTTTTATATGTTATATAGGTGTAAGTCGATGTACAACACCCAACGACTTGCGGGGAGGCGGAAATATGAAAAACGATCTTGTTCTTTGCTTAAATATCGACTAACCGCATGAATCGAAGCTAAACGATAACTAACAACTAACATAGAAGTTCTAAACTACTATGTGAAGTGATTATACCTAAAGAACCGTGTCCTTCGTCTTTACGAACTCCACCTCCTCCTCGGCCTTCTCCAAGTAGTAGACGATCCACCACGAGAGCTTTACTCTAAGCTTTGCCTCTAAACTTGAGGCAACTAGGTTTCTTTAAGTGCTAATCAAAGTACCTAGATGATATAGAGTGAGGGTTATGGATTAAGTAGTCTAACTAATCCTTGTACTCAACACATGAGAGGGGAGGATTAGGGTTTGAAGAGAGAAAGCTTGAGGAGAGAGAAGATGAACATAATAATGAAATGAGAAAATGAGTTATCATAATATATATCAAGCATTATTGTTTTTCAAGAAAAGAAAAGAAAATGATTTACAACCATGCTTGATAAATATCTAATGGTGATTCACCTCCATGAGTCATTAAGCTTTTATGATGCATTAATGACATGGGTGAATCATCCATATGACTCACTAATCTCATTTAATGTATATGCCACCTTAACCCCTTAGTCACCATCTTCTAGAAGCTTCTCGCGCAATTACGAGAACGCCCTTCCTATCCGTGAAAACACGGAAAAACTTTAGACTGTATAAATCTAATAACCGGATACTAGTAACTGGCTTAAACCAAAGCCGACTAGTAAAAACTGTCCGAAAGTCGTACGTGCGTAAACACACGTATGCGTCCGAACCCTTGTCGTAAAACCATACGACCTTTATATCGTTTCGCCTGGAGTAGGGAAACTCTCTGTGTGGAACTCTAGAGACTCGACTACTACGCTGGCAGTGGGTTTAACTATAGACCGCAAGCGGCACTAGCTGTACGTAACGGTCTCCAGGTAGATGTCGATAAGAAGGCCGATGAGGAAACCCATCCGAACTCGTACCGAGTCTGATGTGACAATCTCCATACAGTCCGGTCCGTTCGTCTAAGACTATCGCATATCGGGCCTAGGGGGGCGGCAAGCGTCAGTCCCCTAATAGCGGTATAAGTCATGTCGGAGCGAAGCCCATTACACCCTGAGAAACTACTGGAACCTACCAGCAAATCTCGCTTGCCCTGGCCAGGGACTTTGCGTAATGGCTCTCTGACACAGCGCGATATCAACCCCCAATACCGGGAGAGACGAATCCTGTCTAACCGCCACTGCCTCCAAGTGCTCGGGACTGCACCCAACTGCTACCTATTTGCACGACTCCTTTGAGCCGTGGTAGGGTAGCAATATAAGAACAGTGGGACACACTCGAGGCGAAGTAGCAGTGTCAAGTCTGCGGACTATACTGTACTCATGTCACTTAGGAACTGTTCACTGACGACTAGGATAAAACCAACCAACAGTTCCCTGTGAGTCCTGTCCGGTGTACCCGTAACCTAACGAGCACCTGCATACTATCTCCAGTACGACGTACCGACGGCTGTGGGACAGACCATCTCCCCAACTGGGATGAGAAGCGTACACACTAGTCTACTCCGGAGTATCGATGCCCTGTCTCGATAATCCAACGACTAGGGACCTGAATAAGGATGTGCTTGTAGACTACCCAGCCCCCACTAGTGTGACTGCCATCACTACTCTGGTAGTCAAGCAAGATCCTAAGAGCTCTATCAATACGTTTACTCACATATTAAGATAGAAAAACCAAGTAGCATACTACTATGTTTAGCAAGACTGTTATATACATGTGAATATCCCAAGCTTCCATTAAGTAATATACAAACTAGTATGATACAGTAATGGTCTTCTAGGGCATAAACACTAACAATCTCCCACTTGCACTAGGGCCATGTACTGGCGTATCGAAGACCAATGATCTCGAGTAGCCTCTCGAACTGAATCTGAGGTAGGGCCTTAGTGAATGGATCAGCAATGTTATCCTCTGTATTTACTCTCTTTACCTCGATCTCCCGGCGATCTACGATCTCCCTGATCAGGTGATACCGCCTTAAGATGTGTCTGGACTTCTGATGGGACCTGGGTTCCTTCGCTAAAGCTATAGCGCCGTTGTTGTCGTAATACAGAGGTATTGGATCAACACTGGTAGGAACCACCTGAAGTTCTATGAGGAACTTCTTCATCCAGACAGTTTCTTTTGCGGCATCGCAAGCAGCTATGTACTCCGCTTCCATCGTTGAGTCAGCAACGGTGTCCTGCTTGGAACTCTTCCAACAGACCGCCCCTCTATTGAGGGTAAAGACATAACCCGACATGGACTTGGAGTCATCCTTGTCACTCTGGAAGCCGGAATCAGCATAGGCCTCCATCCTGAGGTCTGTTCCGCCGTAAACCAAGAACACCTCCTTAGTCCTTCTTAGGTACTTGAGAATGTTCTTTACTGCTATCCAGTGATTCTCCCCTGGGTTTGCCTGATACCGGCTTACAACGCTCAATGCGTATGCTACATCTGGTCTGGTACATAACATCGCATACATTATAGAGCCTACCACAGAAGCGTACGGTATAATCGACATGCGTTCCCTTTCCAAATCAGTCTTGGGAGACATCTCTTTAGAGAGGGTGATTCCGTGACAAGCCGGTAGGTTACCGCGCTTAGAATCTTCCATACTGAATCTTTTCAATATGGTGTCTATGTACCTGGACTGCGAAAGTCCCAACATCCTCTTTGATCTATCACGATAGATCTGGATCCCCAGAATGTAGGTGGCATCACCCAGGTCCTTCATGAAGAATTTCTGTGACAAGAATCTTTTGACTGACTGTAGCATAGGAATATCATTTCCTATTAGGAGAATGTCATCCACGTACAAGACGAGGAATACAACAACTCTCCCTACAATCTTACTGTATATGCATGGTTCATCTGGATTTTTGATAAAGTCGAATTCTTTGACAGTATCATCAAAACAGGTGTTCCAACTCCGCGATGCCTGCTTTAGTCCATAAATGGACTTAAGCAGCTTGCATACTTTACCGCTGCTCCCACTCTGAATGAATCTCTCTGGTTGATCCATATAGACGCTCTCTTCTAAATTTCCATTTAGAAAGGCCGTCTTTACGTCCATCTGCCAGATCTCATAATCGTGGAAGGCAGCAATAGCAAGAAGGACCCGAATGGATTTCAGCATAGCCACTGGAAAAAAGGTTTCGTCATAGTCCAAACCAGGTCTTTGACGGAAACCCTTTGCAACAAGTCTAGCCTTATAGGTTTTAACCTGTCCATCTACACCAATCTTCTTTCTGAAGATCCACTTGTATCTTACGGGTTTTACCCCATCTGGTGCAGTGTCCAAAGTCCATACTTTGTTAGTGTACATAGACTCCATTTCGGTCCGCATTGCATCCAGCCATTTTACCGAGTCGCCGCTCTGAATGGCTTGCTGGAAGCTAGTAGGGTCGTCATTATCAATGACGCAATCTTCTCGATCCCCGTCTATGAGAAAACCGTAGTATCTCTCGGGCGGATGAGACTGCCTACTACTTCTGCGGATAGACGCTGGTATGTCCCTTTTCTTCTGAAACTTCTTGTTCTACCAAACTTTCAGTAACAACTTGTGGTTCTGGAATTTCTTCCAGTTCTACTGCGCTCCCACTCTTCTGATTTTCTAAAAATTCAGTTTCTAAGAAGCGGGCATGACGAGAAACAAAGACCTTTTGTTCCTCTGCGTAGTAGAAGCAATATCCCATAGAGTTCTTTGGATATCCCACAAACTTATACTCTACTGAGCGTGCCTCGAGCTTGTCCGGATGCTGCTTTATTACAAAAGCTGGACATCCCCATGTCTTCAGGTACCGAAGATAGGGTTTCTTCCCACTCCACATCTGATATGGTGTGGTAGGCACAGTCTTGGTTGGAACCTTGTTCAAAAGATATGCCGCTGATTCTAGCGCATAACCCCAGAATGATCGCGGTAACTCAGCCTTACTCATCATGGAACGAACCATATCCAATAGGGTTCGATTCCTCCTTTCCGATATACCGTTGTGTTGTGGTGTGTATGGAGGAGTAAGCTGAGAGAGAATTCCTTTCTCTTTTAAGTAACCCAGGAACTCGGCACTTAAGTGTTCACCACCTCGATCAGATCTTAGTGTCTTAATACTTTTGCCTGTTTGGTTTTCCACTTCATTCTTGTATTCCTGGAATTTCTCAAAGGCCTCGGATTTATGTTTCATCAAGAAGATATGTCCATACCTAGAGAAATCATCCGTAAAAGTAATGAAGTAGGAATAACCACCTCGCGCATGTGTAGACATTGGACCGCACACGTCACTGTGTACGAGTCCTAAGAGCTCGCTCGCTCTTACTCCGTGTCCAGTAAACGGAGTCTTTGTCATCTTTCCCATGAGACAAGATTCACAAGTGGCATAAGATTGATATTCGAACGGATTCAAATATCCTTCTCTATGTAACTTCATTAATCGTGTTTCATTGATGTGACCTAGTCTACAATGCCATAAGAAAGCCTGATTCATTTCTGGAGACTTTCTTTTAAGTGTGTTCTGGACATTGAAAACCTGAGCTTGATTCAATACGTATATACCGTCATCTAATGTACCAGACCCAATCAGAACTTGATTTAGGTGGATGTGAACTACATCGCTTACGAATGTAAAGTCATATCCCTCTCTTGAAAGTGAGGACACTGATATGATATTACAAGTCAAACTAGGTACATACAGATAGTTACGTAGAATCAATATCTGCCCACTTGTCAACCCTAGGCGATATTCTCTCACGGATTCAGCGTCCACGCTCATTCCGTTTGCAACTCTGAGAGACAAATCACCTATCCTTATAACTTTACGGTTTCTCAAAGCATGTAACGAATTACAGATATGAGATCCTGCTCCGGTATCTAGTACCCAGGAAGTAGAGTTAATTGACAAACAGTTCTCAATTACAAATACACTTGCGGCTGAAGCCACAACATGCTTCGTATCCTGGCTACAGGCTTCCAAAGCCCTGCAATCCTTCTGCCAATGTCCGTTCCCATAACAATAGGAACATCCCTCCTTCCCTACACCAAGTCCCGAAACTTTTGCTCTTCCCTTTCCTCCTACTTTACTGACACTGTATATCGGCTTTGTAGAGTTCTTCTTCTTTTCATCCTTTGCTTTCGCCCTGGATGTAGAAGAAGAAGGTCCCCCATTAAGTAGAGCTTGTGTCTCCCTGGTTTCTTTCAGGGTATAAGTAGAGGGTAGGGACTGTGGAAATAAGTCAGCATATGACCTGTTTCCCAACGTGGTCTCCAGGTCCTTGAGCTCATCAATATAGCTAGTCATCGTAAGGACGTTGTCCCTTACAGATGACCCGTCAGCCGACCTCGCTTGAATTAATTCGTTCGAGGCCTCATATCCTGCGATATGAGATTGCTCTCCATATAAATCTTTGTTATGGAGAAAGATAGAAACATAGTCCATCTTCTCGTGCTGCTTCTGGTATACACCATCAACTGAAGCCAACACGAGGCACTTGGCTTTCGCTTTATCCTTTTCCTTTGTCTGACGTATATCCATATCCGCGACGGTGGAAACTGGACCTGGGACGGCGGGATCTTGAGTAGTAATAGGGTGGTCCAGCTTGTCATAGGCAATGGTCATTTGGACAGACCTTTGCCAGTCAAAAAAGTCAGATTCGGTCAACTTGTTATCTAGATGTAACCTAGTCATGGTCACAAGGTCGCTGCAATGAGAGAGAGAGAAGAAAACACTTTAGCATGATGCTCTTGCAAGTTTAGATTGGTTTTTAATTTATCTAAACTGGATGGCTCCCACTGTTTCTCGAATCCTTTCTCAAACCATAAAAGAAGAATTAGCCAGGACTATTCTCACTGTACAATACTTGCTTAACCGTTCAGCCAGGCTAGTGTCGGTACTTCGAGGGAGGTTTTCCAACGCTTTCGCGAAGTTCCTTAATTAAATAACCTCTTTTCTCTGGGGGCGTAGCCCCGCTGACACCTTTCTCGGCACCTACTTGGTTTATAGCATTGATCGTTAAGTGACGAATCTCCTGATAAGTAGCATATACTCACAGTAGGATCGGGATCCAAATATCATCGTATGATAATGTTGAAGGAATCCTACCAACATTCATTAAACTCCAAATGGTATCCATCTCTTTGCAAATTTCAGTTTCTTTAGAAATTCCCAATATAGATTTTTGCCCTATGTTCTTATGATCATGACGAAAGCCAACAAATCATAAAACACATGTCAAGTTTTGCCCATCATTATCTTGTTAATTTGAACCCACCCGTATATACCCTTGACGAAAGCCAACAAGGTTATACGACAGTCCCAAACCAACTCATCTATCTATGCAACAAATGAATACCCAGCAGCTACCAAACACTATGCCTTGACGAAAGCCAACAAACATAGCTTGAATACTACTGACCATCCATAAGAAATGACGGAGGGCTACGACTGGTTTTGGCGAAACCGTGAACGTAGTGAACTTGATATAATCGAAGGAACCTGATAGCTTTTTTAAAAGGAGTGGTTAAAGCTCCGCAATTAAAAATTCTGCTCTTTTAAAATAACCGAGTGGTTTCTTTTAAATTTGTTCCAACGATTCAACTTTGGTTTATTTTCTTTGCATTATAAATAACGTGTCCCATCATTAACCTATTATTGCAGAAAACAACGAACTTATGCCATCCGCATTCGCCACTTGGTCCCGTCATCACCCGTTAGGTTACTTAACTAACGACAGAGCGGGGGATGGGCTAGCGCGGATGTAAAACATAAGTGACGTCTAAATAGCTATCATATATAGATATTGTACATTCGTCAGACGCAATAATAGGCATTCCAGATCTCATATGAACTTTATTGGATTTGCAAGCAATCCGCGTTTGTTTAGAGCCTGCAACAAAAGACGGATTACACAGTTGTGATGAATGGCCATTACCCCACCCTAGACCCCTACGGGTACGGCAAACTACCCGCCAAATACCCGAAGTGAAGCGGTCTCCCTCAACAAAGTGAGTAGGCCACTAAACACTTCAAAGTACCCGGTAGTTTGTGCACCCCATCTTGGGTCTATCCTAGGAGCAAAAATAGTAAAATGAAATAATACAACGGTGGCTACAACCGCAACCTGGATGCGCCCCGCAAATAATATTACAACATATTACAATTACATCGAATGAATTAAAATAATAACCCATCACAAACCCCGGCTAATCATCACAACAGTCCAATACAGTTCACATCCACAAATAGTAAAAACCATTACAGAAATGTGCAACCCCTTACCAACCGACATACTAGCAGTTAGGGGAGGTTTACAAACACATTATACAATCACAGATATAATCAAATTAGCAAACATCGCAAAATTTCGATCGAACAAACGCTTTTAGATTCTACTCCAATACTTCTCTGTGCACCTGAGATCTTAGCAGAAAATAAAACATTCCAGAAACATCACTGTTATCACCTAAGAGTTACTGAATAAATTTGGGCCGACTCGGCCCCAACTCGGCCGCGGATCCGCGGCAAGTTAGCCGAGTTACGCGACCAAATTTCTTCAGTAGCCCTAGTTTTTCCTTCTTGTTATTCTGAAGCACCCTGAAAAATTTTTAGAACCAGTTTAAAAAACGACAGCAAGTGTGATAATCGACGATGTTTCCGGTTCTTTTTTGTGTTCGAAATTCTTGCGACTTTGCTAATGAGTTAATTATTATTTAGCGAGGCTCTGATACCACTGTAAGTCGATGTACAACACCCCACGACTTGCGGGGAGGCGGAAATATGAAAAACGATCTTGTTCTTTGCTTAAACATCGACTAACCGCATGAATCGAAGCTAAACGATAACTAACAACTAACATAGAAGTTCTAAACTACTATGTGAAGTGATTATACCTAAAGAACCATGTCCTTCGTCTTTACGAACTCCACCTCCTCCTCGGCCTTCTCCAAGTAGTAGATGATCCACCATGAGAGCTTTACTCCAAGATTTGCCTCTAAACTTGAGGCAACTAGGTTTCTTTAAGTGCTAATCAAAGTATCTAGATGATATAGAGTGAGGGTTATGGATTAAGTAGTCTAACTAATCCTTGTACTCAACACATGAGAGGGGAGGATTAGGGTTTGAAGAGAGAGAGCTTGAGGAGAGAGAAGATGAACATAATAATGAAATGAGAAAATGAGTTATCATAATATATATCAAGCATTATTGTTTTTCAAGAAAAGAAAAGAAAATGATTTACAACCATGCTTGATAAATATCTAATGGTGATTCACCTCCATGAGTCATTAAGCATTTATGATGCATTAATGACATGGATGAATCATCCATATGACTCACTAATCTCATTTAATGTATATGCCACATTAACCCCTTAGTCACCATCTTCTAGAAGCTTCTCGCACAATTACGAGAACGCCCCTCCTATCCGTGAAAACACGGAAAAACTTTAGACTGTATAAATCCAATAACCGGATACTAGTAACTGGCTTAAACCAAAGCCGACTAGTAAAAACTGTTCGAAAGTCGTACGTGCGTAAACACACGTATGCGTCCGAACCCTTGTCGTAAAACCATACGACCTCTATATCGTTTCGCTTGGAGTGGGGAAACTCTCTGTATGGGACTCTAGAGACTCGACTACTACGCTGGCAGTGGGTTTAACCACAGACCGCAAGCGGCACTAGCTGTACGTAACGGTCTCCAGGTAGATGTCGATAAGAAGGCCGATGAGGAAACCCATCCGAACTCCTACCGAGTCTGATGTGACAATCTCCATACAGTCCGGTCCGTTCGTCTAAGACTATCGCATATCGGGCCTAGGGGGGCGGCAAGCATCAGTCCCCTAATAGGGGTATAAGTCGTGTCGGAGCGAAGCCCATTACACCCTGAGAAACTACTGGAACCTACCAGCAAATCTCGCTTGCCCTGGCCAGGGACTTTGCGTAATGGCTCTCTGACACAGCGCGATATCAACCCCCAATACCGGGAGAGACGAATCCTGTCTAACCGCTACTGCCTCCAAGTGCTCGGGACTGCACCCAACTGCTACCTGTTTGCACGACTCCTTTGAGCCGTGGTAGGGTAGCAATCTAAGAACAGTGGGACACACTCGAGGCGAAGTAGCAATGTCAAGTCTGCGGACTATGCTGTACTCATGTCACCTAGGAACTGTTCACTGACGACTGGTATAAAACCAACCAACAGTTCCCTGTGAGTCCTGTCCGGTGTACCCGTAATCTAACGAGCACCTGCATACTATCTCCAGTACGACGTACTGATGGCTGTGGGACAGACCATCTCCCCAACTGGGATGAGAAGCGTACACACTAGTCTACTCCGGAGTATCGATGCCCTGTGTCGATAATCCAACGACTAGGGACCTGAATAAGGATGTGCTTGTAGACTACCCAGCCCCCACTAGTGTGACTGCCATCACAACGCTGGTAGTCAAGCAAGATCCTAAGAGCTCTATCAATACGTTTACTCACATATTAAGATAGAAAAACCAAGTAGCATACTACTATGTTTAGCAAGACTGTTATATACATGTGAATATCCCAAGCTTCCATTAAATAATATACAAACTAGTATGATACAGTAATGGCCTTCTAGGGCATAAACACTAACAATAGGATCGTCATGATTGAATGTAATTAATCTTGGCTAATTTTCTTTTTAGGGTTTGAAAGAAAATTTGATAAAAGCAGTGGGAGACATCGATTAGATAAGATAAATAACCAATCTAATCATGCAAGAGCTCTAGTTGCTCCCTTTGTAACCCTAATCTCTAGTTCGATTCGTGATTTGAATACTCAGCACTCTAGTTTTTTAAAATTGCTCACATGCTTCAGTTTAAAACCCCAGTAAAGGAGCTAGTGTAAACTTACATGATATCAGAGCCAAGTTAAAGACTGAGGAGAAGTCTAAACGACGTTAAAGTGTTCGATCGAAGTTTCAAAACCCTAATTTTCAAGCTTTCAGTCCAATTTTTCAAACGTTGAAATTTTACAGATTAAAAATTCTTAGAAAATTATGCAGTTAATTTTATGGAGCCCCAAGAAGTACGAGACCCTATCTCGTCCAAATCGTCATGGAACCGCCGCCTAACCCTTGGTTTGGCCGCGGTTTCACTGCAAACTTGAAAAGATAAGGGCTCGTGTTTCTTGTGCTGCTCCATTTTGAAGATTTTTGCTTTCTGGGAATTTTTAATAAGGCTCAAGGTGTTGAGATCTCTGTGATTTTCTGGTGTTTGAAATATCGATCGAAATGTTTAACATCGTCTAGAAATTATGGATATGTGATACAATTTTTGGAATCCAGATTGATTAGTTCTACGAAAACTAGTTAATGAAATGTAAATCTCACATTTTAGTCTCTAAAGATGGACTGCCATGGAGTTTGGATTTGGATCGAAACTCCGGCGCAATCTCGTATCGTACGCGGATACTCACCGGAAGACACTAGTAGATAGCCACACTCCAATACCCCAACCAAGTGACTATAGGAGAACCTCATGGCTAAGAACATCCACTTGGGTGCTCGCGGCCGCGGTGTTCCGCCTAAGTACACTTCGTTGACGGCCTCGGGGGTGCGGTCATCTACTAAAGTTCCCGACGAGCATTAGAATTTTTTAAATCGGGAATCTTGTTGAATTGCCCGACTTTATTTTTGAAAAGTGTTTTTAATTCTAGACTTAAATGCAAGATTTATAGGGTTAGGCATGAAATCCGGAATATATGATAATCCTATAATGTCTAAAGATGATGCGGATTCAAATTATTGCAGTTTTTCATTTCTTTTCTGCGTCCGTATGTGTAATATGTGACTGTATCCATAATCTCGTTGCTATACGTCAACAAAATTAGGAATACGCATATTTACTTACGTTGATGACATATGATACTATTCTGTTGCCTTTTTGATATGTTATATAGGATCGTCATGATTGAATGTAATTAATCTTGGCTAATTTTCTTTTTAGGGTTTGAAAGAAAATTTGATAAAAGCAGTGGGAGATATCGATTAGATAAGATAAATAACCAATCTAATTATGCAAGAGCTCTGGTTGCTCCCTTTGTAACCCTAATCTCTAGTTCGATTCGTGATTTGTATACTTAGCTCTTTAGTTTTTAAAAATTGCTCACATGCTTCAGTTTAAAACCTAGTAGAGGAGCTAGTGTACACTTACATGATATCAGAGCCAAGTTAGAGACTTAGGAGAAGTCTAAACAACGTTAAAGTGTTCGATCGAAGTTTCAAAACCCTAATTTTCATGCTTTCTGTCCAATTTTTCAAACGTTGAAATTTTACAGATTAAAAATTCCCAGAAAATTATGCAGTTAATTTTATGGAGCCCCAAGAAGTACGAGACCCTATCTCGTCCAAATCGTCGCGGAACCGCCACCTAACCCTTGGTTTGGCCGCGGTTCTGCCGCAAACTTGAAGAGATAAGGGCTCGTGTTTCTTGTGCTGCTCCATTTTGAAGTTTTTTGCTTTCTGGGAATTTTTAATAAGGCTCAAGGTGTTGAGATCTCTGTGATTTTCTGGTGTTTGAAATATCGATCGAATTGTTTAATATCGTCTAGACATTATGGATATGTGATACAATTTTTGGAATCCAGATTGATTAGTTTTACGAAAACTAGTTATCGAAATGTAAATCTCGCATTTTAGTCTCTAAAGATGGATTGCCATGGAGTTTGGATTTGGATCGAAACTCCGGCGCAATCTCGTATCGTACGCAGATACTCGCCGGAAGTCACTAGTAGATAGCCACACTCCAATACCCCGACCAAGTGACTGTAGGAGAACCCTATGGCCAAAAACATCCACTTGGGTGCTCGCGGCCGCGGTGTTCTGCCTAAGTACACTTCGTTGATGGCCTCGGGGGTGCGACCATCTACTAAAGTTCCCGATGAGCATTAGAATTTTTTAAATCGGGAATCTTGTTGAATTGCCTGACTTTATTTTTGAAAAGTGTTTTCAGTTCTAGACTTAAATGCAAGATTTATAGGGTTAGGCATGAAATCCGGAATATGTGATAATCCTATGATGTCTAAAGATGATGCGGATTCTAATTATTGTAGTTTTTCATTTCTTTTCCGTGTCTGTAAGTTTAATATGTGACTGTATCCCTAATCTCGTTGCTATACGTCAATGACATTAGGAATACGCATATTTACTTACGTTAATGACATATGATACTATTCTGTTGCCTTTTTGATATGTTATATAGGATCGTCATGATTGAATGTAATTAATCTTGGCTAATTTTCTTTTTAGGGTTTGAAAGAAAATTTGATAAAAGCAGTGGGAGACATCAATTAGATAAGATAAATAACCAATCTAATCATGCAAGAGCTCTAGTTGCTTCCTTTGTAACCCTAATCTCTAGTTCGATTCGTGATTTGTATACTTAGCTCCCTAGTTTTTAAAAATTGCTCACATGCTTCAGTTTAAAACCCTAGTAGAGGAGCTAGTGTACACTTACATGATATCAGAGCCAAGTTAGAGACTTAGGAGAAGTCTAAACGACGTTAAAGTGTTCGATCGAAGTTTCAAAACCCTAATTATCAAGCTTTCTGTCCAATTTTTCAAACGTTGAAATTATTCAGATTAAAAATTCTCAGAACATTATGCAGTTAATTTTATGGAGCTCCAAGAAGTACGAGACTCTATCTCTTCCAAATCGTCGCGGAACCGCCGCCTAACTCTTGGTTTGGCCGCGGTTCCGCCACAAACTTGAAGAGATAAGGGCTCGTATTTTTTGTGCTGCTCCATTTTGAAGTTTTTTGCTTCCTGGGAATTTTTAATAAGGCTCAAGGTATTGAGATCTCTGTGATTTTCTGGTGTTTGAAATATCGATCGAAATGTTTAACATCGTCTATACATTATGGATATGTGATACAATTTTTGGAATCCAGATTGATTAGTTTTACGAAAACTAGTTATCGAAATGTAAATCTCGCATTTTAGTCTCTAAAGATGGATTGCCATGGAGTTTGGATTTGGATCGAAACTCCGACGCAATCTCGTATCGTACGCGGATACTCGCCGGAAGACACTAGTAGATAGCCACACCCTAATACCCCGACCAAGTGACTGTAAGAGAACCCTATGGACAAGAACATCTACTTGGGTGCTCGCGGCCGCGGTGTTCCGCCTAAGTACACATCGTTGACGGCCTCGGGGGTGCGGCCATCTACTAAAGTTCCCGATGGGCATTAGAATTTTTTAAATCGGGAATCTTGTTGAATTGCCCGACTTTATTTTTAAAAAGTGTGTTTTAAATTCTAGACTTAAATGCAAGATTTATAGGGTTAGGCATGAAATCCGGAATATGTGATAATCCTATGATGTCTAAAGATGATGCGAATTCTAATTATTGTAGTTTTTCATTTCTTTTCTGCGTCCGTAAGTGTAATATGTGACTGTATCCCTAATCTCGTTGCTATACGTCAACGACATTAGGAATATGCATATTTACTTACGTTTATGACATATGATGCTATTCTATTGCCTTTTTGATATGTTATATAGGATCGTCATGATTGAATGTAATTAATCTTGGCTAATTTTCTTTTTAGGGTTTGAAAGAAAATTTGATAAAAGCAGTGGGAGACATCGATTAGATATGATAAATAACCAATCTAATCATGCAAGAGCTCTAGTTGCTCCCTCTGTAACCCTAATCTATAGTTATTCGTGATTTGTATACTTAGCTCTCTTGTTTTTAAAAATTGCTCACATGCTTCAGTTTAAAACCCTAGACGAGGAGCTAGTGTACACTTATATGATATCAGAGCCAAGTTAGAGACTTAGGAGAAGTCTAAACGACGTTAAAGTGTTCGATCAAAGTTTCAAAACCCTAATTTTCAAGCTTTCTGTCCAATTTTTCAAACGTTGAAATTTTACAGATTAAAAATTCTCAGAAAATTATGCAGTTAATTTTATGGAGCCCCAAGAAGTACGAGACCATATCTCTTCCAAATCGCCGCGGAACCGCCACCTAACCCTTGGTTTGTCCGCGGTTCCACCGCAAACTTGAAGAGATAAGGGCTCGTGTTTCTTGTGCTGCTCTATTTTGAAGTTTTTTGCTTTCTGGGAATTTTTTATAAGGCTCAAGGTGTTGAGATCTCTGTGATTTTCTGGTGTTTGAAATATCGATCGAAATGTTTAACATCGTCTATACATTATGGATATGTGATACAATTTTTGGAATCCAGATTGATTAGTTTTACGAAAACTAGTTATCGAAATGTAAATCTCGCATTTTAGTCTCTAAAGATGGATTGCGATGGAGTTTGGATTTGGATCGAAACTCCGGCGCAATCTCGTATCGTACGCGGATACTCTCCGGAAGACACTAGTAGATAGCCACACCCCAATACCCTGACCAAGTGATTGTAGGAGAATCCCATGGCCAAGAACATCCACTTGGGTGCTCGCGGTCGCGGTGTTCCGCCTAAGTACACTTTGTTGACGGCCTCGGGGGTGCGGCCATCTACTAAAGTTCTCGACAAGCATTAGAATTTTTTAAATCGGGAATCTTGTTGAATTGCTCGAATTTATTTTTAAAAAGTGTTTTCAATTCTAGACTTAAATGCAAGATTTATAGGGTTAGGCATGAAATCTGGAATATGTGATAATCCTATGATGTCTAAAGATGATGCAAATTCTAATTATTGTAGTTTTTCATTTCTTTTCTGCGTCCGTAAGTGTAATATGTGACTGTATCCCTAATCTCGTTGCTATACGTCAACAACATTAGGAATACGCATATTTACTTACGTTGATGACATATGATGCTATTCTGTTGCCTTTTTGATATGTTATATAGGACCGTTATGATTGAATGTAATTAATCTTGGCTAATTTTCTTTTTAGGGTTTGAAAGAAAATTTGATAAAAGCAGTGGGAGACATCGATTAGATAAGATAAATAACCAATTTAATCATGCAAGAGCTTTCGCTGAGTGTTTTCTTTTCTCTCTCCTAATGGCAGATATCAATGACGGGACTTAAGCTTCTACTAGAGAAAAACAAACTGACGGGACCTAATTATAAAGACTGGCTGAGGAACGTGAACATTGCCCTTACCTATGATAAGGTTGCATACGTCCTCACTTCTCCAGTCCCCTCCCCTCCCAGGCACTGATTCCTCTGTTGCGGATAAGGAGATCCGCAAGATATGAGATATCGACCGCGCCGCAGCCAAATGCCTCATGTTAGCTTCGATAGATAATGAACATCAAAGGCAACATGAGAAGATGGATGTGCAATCCATCTTTTTCCATACAAAAGAGTTGTATGGGGAGCAATCTCGTGCTCTTCGTTACGAGGCCTCACGAAAATTATTTCAAATGAGGATGGCTGCTGGTACATCTGTAGGAGATCATGTCCTAAAGATGATAGGGCTTATTGAAGAACTTGAGGACCTGGGATGGACGATGGAGAATGAACAATATATTGATATTGTTCTACAGTCTCTCCCCCCAGCCTATGCTCAATTTATAGTGAAGTTCAATATGCACAACTTAGAGAAATCGCTTTCTGAACTTCTCAATATGTTGAGAAGTGCAGAGAGCACGCTCAAGATGGTGAAAACTCTCGCTTTATTTGTTGGGCAATCTTTCTCTTCTGTCCCAAAAGCTAAAATTAAGGGAAAGAAAAAGAAGAAACCCACCAAACCGAGAGGTGGAGTTAAGAAGTAGAAGGGGAAAGAAAAATCTGGGGCTGTGGGATCCGGAAAGGGAGAATGCTTCTACTGCCATAAGACGGGGTATTGGAAAAGAAACCGCACTGAGTACCTTGCCGATCTCAAGAAGAAGAAGCATGTTGATGCTTCTGCTTCAGGTGTGTTTGTCACCGAAACCGTTTTTCAATAAACTCTACATCCTGGGTATTAGATACCAGTTCAGGATCTTACATCTGCAATTGTGTGCAGGGATTACGAAATAGCAAAGTTTTGAAGAAAGGTGATCATACTCTCCACGTTGGAAATGGTTCAAGTGTTGATGCTGCATCAGTGGGAGAGTATCACCTAGGGTTGCCTTCAGGGTGTATATTGATTTTGAATCCTGTTATTTTGTACCGACTATGTTATGTAATATAATATCTGTATCTTTGTTAGACAATGAAGGATATCATTTTGTATTGCAAAGTAATGTTATGAACATTAACCTAAATCAACAGTTGATTGGGTATGATACATTAAATAACGGAATCTATGTCCAGAATTAACACACAGTTTTTAACATCCAGCACACAAACAAAAGAAAGACTTCAGATATAAATGAAGCATTCATGTGGCATTTTAGACTTGGTCATATTAACGAAACAAGAATAACTAAGCTACATAAAGATGGATATTTAAATCCGTTTGAATATAAATCTTATGCGACTTGCCAGTCTTGCATCAATGGTAAAATGACCAAAACTCCGTTTACTGAACACGGAGAGAGAGCTACTGAACTCTTAAGTCTCATACATAGTGATGTATGTAGACCAATGTCTACACTTGCAAGAAGCGGTTATTCATACTTCATAACCTTTACTGATGATTTCTCGAGATTTGGACACGTGTTCTTATTGAAACATAAGTCTGAAGCTTTCGAAAAATTCAAGTAGTATAAAATTGAAGTAGAAAAACAAACTGGGTTGAGTATCAAGAAACTTCGATCAGATCATGGAGGAGAGTACTTAAGTACAGAGTTCCAAAATTTCCTAAAAGAGAATGGGATTCTCTCTCAGCTCACTCCTCCATACACACCACAACATAACGGTGTGTCAGAGTGGAGGAATCGCACCCTATTAGATATGGTACGCTCAATGATGAGTGATATTGAGTTACCACTTTCTTTTTAGGGGTATGCATTGGAGACTGCAGTATATCTATTAAACATGGTTCCGACCAAATCCGTGCCTACCACTCCATATGAGATATGGTATGGGAAGAGACCATCTCTTAAATGAGTTAGGATATAGGGTTGTCCTGTTTTTGTTAAAAAGCAGAATCCAGACAAACTCAAGACACTATCGGTTTTGTGTAAATTTGTGGGATATCCTAAACATTCATATGGATATCTTTTCTACCACAAGGAGGAACAAAGAGTGTTTGTTTCTCAATATGCCACATTTTTAGAAAATGATTTTTTTACAAATGATTTTATTGGCAATACGGTAGAACTGGAAGAAATTCCAGAGTCACAAACAATTACTAACGATTTGGTTGAACATGATGTTTCGATAGAACCCAACGAGCCTCAGTCACTCCGTAGATCTAGTAGGACTTCTTGCCTACCAGAGAGACACTATGGTTTCCTCATTGATAGTAATAGAGAAGATTGTATCATGGACGATGATGATCCTACTAGTTTTCAGTAAGCTATCACGAGTAGCGACTCAGTGAAATGGCTGGATACCATGAGATCCGAAATGGAATCCATGCACACCAACAAAGTATGGATTTTGGATGTTGCACCTTCTGGAATAAAACCCGCAGGGTGCAAATGGATCTTTAAGAAAAAGATTGGTGTGGATGGACAGGTAGAGACCTATAAAGCTAGACTTTTAGCGAAAGGATTTCGTCAAAGACCAGGATTGGACTATGATGAGACCTTTTCTCCAGTAGCAGTGCTTAAATCCATTTGAATCCTACTTGCTATTGCTACTTACTACGACTATGAAATCTGGCAGATGAACGTTAAAACTGCATTTCTGAATGGTGATTTGGAAGAATGCGTTTTTATGGATCAGCCGGAAGGCTTCATTGACAGTAGGAGCAACGAAAAGGCATGCAGGTTGCTTAAATCCATCTATGGATTAAAGCAGGCATCACGGAGTTGGAATATCTGTTTTGATGATACGACCAAAGAGTTTGATTTTATAAAAAACGTAGATGAACCTTGCATTTATAAGAAGATTGTAGGGAGTAAAGTCACATTCCTCGTATTATACGTGGATGACATTATCTTGATAGGAAATGATATTTCCATGCTACAATCGGTCAAACTATTCTATCACAAAGGTTCTCCATGAAGGACCCCGGTGATGCCTCATGTATTCTAGGCATTAAGATTTATAGAGATAGATCTAAGAGATTGTTGGGATTGTCCCAATCTAGATACATAGACACCATACTAAAGAGGTTTAGTATGGAAGATTCCAAGCGAGGTAATTTACCCGCTTGTCACGGAATCACCCTCTCTAAAGACTTTTATCCCAAGTCTGATGAAGAGAGGGCTCGCATGAGTGTTATACCCTACGCTTCTGCAGTAGGGTCTATCATGTATGCGATATTATGTACTCGCTCAGCTGTAGCTTATGTACTGAGTATAGTAAGTAGGTATCAATCTAATCCAGGGGAGAAACACTGGACAGCTGTGAAGAACATTCTTAAGTACTTACGAAGGACTAAAGAAATGTTCTTGGTATATGGTAATGGGAATCTTCAAATAGAGGCCTTTACCGATTCCAGCTTCCAAAGTGATAAGGATGACATCAAGTCTATCCCGAGTTTAGTATTTACCCTCAATGGAGGGGCCTGTTGGAAAAGTTCCAAACATGACACTGTTGCAGACTCAATGATGGAAGCTGAGTACATTGCTGCAAATGATGCTGTCAAGGAAGCTGTATGGATGCGGAAGTTCATCTCAGAGCTTGGAGTGGTTCCAACCATTATTGATCTAATACCTTTGTATTGTGATAATAATGGGGGTATGTCATTATCCAAGGAACCCAGGTCCCATCAGCGTTCCAGACATATCTTGAGGCGATATCACCTGATCTGGGAGATAGTTGATCGCCGCGAGATCGAAGTGCGGAGAGTAGACACCAAGAACAATACCGCGGATCCACTCACCAAGGCCCTTCCACTGGCGCAATTTGAGCGACTTTTTGAGATGTTGGGTATGAGATACGCCAATAATTGGCCTTAGTGCAAGTGAGAGATTGTTAGGAATATGTATGCCCTAGAGGCCATTATTGTATATTGTTGTGGATGCTTGGACATATATATAGAGAACTTTCTTGCTCGACATGATAGTATGCTATTTGATTGCACTTTATCTTAACATGTTCACTATTTTGAGTTTACTGTCTTTTGATACATATTGATAAAGCCCTTAGGATGTTAGCTTGACTACCATGACTATGATGCAGATTATACTAGTTGGGCATGTGTAGTCCACAAGCACATCCTTAACAATTCCTAGTCGAGGGAGTATCGAGACAGGGCATCGATATTCCAGAGTAGACTAGCGTATACGTTTCTTGACCCTGTATTGGGATGATGGATGATCCCATATCCATTGGTGTTTAACATCAAAGATTGTATACAGGTGCTCATTAGAGTCTGAGTACACTGAACGGACTCGCCGAGAACTCCTAGATGGTATTATACCTATCGTCAAATAGCAGTTCTCCGGTGATACTTGTACAGGTTAGTCTGTAGACCTGAGATTGTCATACTGTCTTGTGTGCTTCCCATTGTGCTTTGATTTCCACCTAACCACGGCTCTACCGAGTCGTGCGAATAGGTGGATTTTGGGTACAGTCCCGAGACACATGGAGGCAGTGAGCGATAGGAGGGGTTTCGTCTCTCCCGGTATTGGGAGTTGATGTTGTGCTATGCGCGATTGGCTATAACCGCAAGTCCCTGGCCAGGACTGATGAGATTTACTAATAAGTGTTATCAGTAGTTTCTCAATTGGTTATAGGCCACACATCGGCATGACTTATCGATTTATTGGGGCCTGATGATTCCACCTCCCAAGACTCGATATACGACATATCAGACGAAGAGACCGGACTGTACGGTAAGTGTTGCTTATTGGCTTTACGGGAGTTTGAACAATTTTGCTTGTTGATCTTCTATTCGTTCAATACCTGGGTAGCCGCTATGTCCAGCTAGTACCGCTGGCGGCTTGTGGGTATCTGATATGATCATTACCTACTGCTAGCGTATTGATGAGTCTTAAGAGTCATAAAGGTTTCTAAACTCAAGCGAAACGAAGTAGGGCATATATGGAGATATGTGCGGGAGTTTGATTAACTACGAGTATGTGATACCGTACTTTAATCTAGTGTTTTTGATATTAGTCGGGTTATATATGATATGACGGATTATTAAATTAAGTGTTGATTTAATAATAAACTAATTACTCATTATAATTCTTTTCTTTATATATATATATTTGATATATGTATAAATGTATCATGGTTGATGATACAAAGAACATGGCAATGTAAGAATCACATTGGAGAAATTGAATAGATAGATATTGATAAATATGTGAGTAAAAAAAATGAAGATATGAGTCACTGCTTTAAGAGGTTCTTAAAGACTCTAGTAACCATGACTCATTCTTTTCTATTTATTATTGTTCACCCATATTTATCTCTCGCTCACTCTTATCTATAAGATACATTCATCTCTTTGCCAAGGTTCATCTTCTTCATTCCTTTCTAGATATTTTTCTAGGTTGGTAAAAAGAAAAGAAAAAGAAAGAATTTTGTGAGAAAAATCCCACTTCATCAACCTATATTAAAATAGAAAATTAGTGTTGGTTGTTATCTTCACTCATTCATAGTTTAGTGAAGCAAGAGTTTGAGAGTGTGAAGCTTCATGGTGGATCATCATAGACAACGAAGACTTCTAGCAATCTTGTTCCAACTTCAAGTGGACCTATAGAGGAGCTCAAGGACTTCTACAGCAATTGAAGTGAAGGACCGGACAACAATGGTTGTATTTCTCATTCACTTAGTTTTTATCCCTAATTGCTCCCTTTGTAATCCTAATCTCTAGTTCGATTCGTGATTTGTATACTTGGCTCTCTAGTTTTTTAAAATTGCTCACATGCTTCAGTTTAAAACCCTAGTAGAAGAGCTAGTGTACACTTACAGCTAACACATGAAATGAGCCCGTGTTTCCTTGCTCCTGGGACCCCACTCTTGAACTCGTGAATACTTCTACGGTAGTGTTGACATTCACACTTGGAACTTAACGTTAATATAGTGACCATATAGAGACCTATAGGTCATATACCCATGTTCATTTCCATACACTTTTACCCATCATTTACATTACTTCATTTTATACTATACCTATCATTTTTCACATTTACCTTACTTTTGGGACTTACCGAGCGAAAGTTCGCTGATGGGCATTCTACCCATCTTTTTTTTTGAAATGTTCGTCAGATAATATAGAGATTAAGGAGGTGGAACTGATTTCAGAGGATTACTCATAGTTTGCAGTACAAGCCGACTACTGGTCCTTCAGCAGTTATTTCCTTTCTTTCCAGTATGCCACTGTTTAGGCACCTTCATTGCACTTTTCTTTTAATTTATCTTGTATCAGTGTAAACTTTGAGAATGTAAATATATAAAGTGTTGGATTTTAGTATCACTTGTCTATTCTTGTCAATGTTATATTACTTATTTTACGCTTAGCATATTTGTTGCAAGAAAAAACCTTCTTGGAATAAATACATCGCGGGTCTCGTCACGTTTCCTGCTCCCGTCTTTTGGGAAGCGGGGCGTGACAACATACATGGGGTGTTGGGGTAGTTTGAGTTGTGAGTTCGATCAACGGAATCTTAGGAGTCCTATTACTAACACATGAATCCGTGAACGTGTGTTGCTGTGGTACCGGGCTAAAACGGTATATTACTAACTCTTGAATCAGGCCCGTGTTTCGTGTAAGTGTCTAGTGCTCTTGACGCTATAACCACGGCCAAGGCGGAATCGAAATACTTTAATTTAAATAAGCACTAGAAACTAAACCCTAATGATCGGTTCAAAACACTAACTAGTAAACTAAATTGCAAGTTTGTAGAAATTACAACCTTTGTAGTCATGTTCTTCGTCTTGAAAACTCCTTTTCTTGAGCTTCTCGTTCGTCGGGATTGAGCTTGTAAGTGGGTCTTCCTATGTCGAAGATGATCCACCCAAGAGTGTCGGTCCAAGCTCAAGCTTCACCTAGCAAAGCAACTGAAAACTACAACTTGCTAGAAAGTAGTGCTTAGAGGAGTAGAGTGTGTTCTTGTATTTTTCTTTCTCGTCACCCTCTTGGATTCTCAACACATGAGAAAGGGTGGATGAAGGAGGAGCAAAGTAGGAGAGAGAAGCAAGAAGAGAGAATGAGAGCTTGTGTTCAAAATGAAGCATAACATAATATGTTTTTGTTAAAAAGAATTTCTAAATTAAAAAAACTGGCCATGCTTCAATAGTGTTAGCAAATGAATAAAGAATTCATTTGCCCATTCCCTCCACCATACTCCACTATACTCTATGCCACCTCACCCCTCCACCCCATTTCCATTTAAATAAATAAATGGAAAATCCAACATGAGGTGTCCTTCCTCTAGAAGTATTTTTGTATGCATACAAAAATACATCCCTATAAATACATACCCGTTTTCGTATCAAAAATACAAATACCCTAGATATAGAAAATAATAATGAATATAATACTAGAATACATGTATCAAAATATATGTAAATTATTAAATCAATACTTGATTTAATAATCCGGCTTAATCCTAAGCCGGCTAGTATTATCATCCGCCTGATTAAAGTCCATATACTAGTACACGTATTTAATCAAAACCCTACACGTATCAATATACGACCTCTATATCGTTTCACCTGAACCAGGAAAAATTTCTGTGTGGGACTCTAAAGACTTGACAGTATGCTGACAGTGTGTTACTGGATAAAACACAACCACAAGTACGTCAGTAGCACTAGCTGTACGTAACGGCTACCCAGGTACCTGTTAAAAGGAAAGGCGACGAGCAAGCTCATCCGAACCCCTACCGAGCCTGTGAATGTGTAACAACCCTAAACTTTTTGTACAATTTTTCAAAAAAAAAAAATACAGAAAGGGGTACTTAAGCCTGAGCACGAGTTATAAGTTTGTTTTGCTTTAGAACAGCAAGAAGGAGCTTGTAGCTCACTGGTAAGACCTTGCACTGCTGAACCAAAGCAACAGAGTTCAAATCCCATCAGCCACATATTCTTTTTATTTTAAATTCTTTTAATCTTTTTAGAAGCCCAAAAGACTACACGTGCACTACACGTAAACTGAAGAGACATAAGATAATCAAACACGTGCACTGTAGAATACCAAACGACCCCGACCCAATACCCCAACACCAACCCAGACCGTCGGCATTGGGCCGACGACAAGCCTAGAAAATCCGGCGAGGTTGGATCAAACCATCCCAAATGCTTCTAAACTTCTCCCTCTGCACCTCTTTAGCTACCCCACTAACCCCATATTACTTGTTTACTGTGATTATTTCCAGAGAGCAATAAAATGCCCAATTAATCCCAATTTTAATGCATATTTCAATGCATTCTTTAAACACCCTAAACCCTAATTTGTCCTATAAATACCCACTCCATTTTTCATCCCTTCACACTGAAAATTCTATACAAAAACTCTTAAGAAATTTCCAAGTTTCCATAGTGTGCAAGTGGAGTTAACGAAGGGCGAAGCTCCGACGAAGTTCCGGTGACGATATAAGGAGTTTCCGGTAATGAAACGAAGCACCGAAGAATCCTAGACCTCCTCCTACCTCTCCCATCTCATCTAAGCCAGTAAGTCCCATTCTTCTCTCTCATCTTGATCTCTAAAAAGTTCTATTTCTAAAACCCGACGTAAGCGGAGTTAATCCGACTCTCGATTCGGTTTTCTTTGAAAACTAGATTTCTTAATTAAGATAACTTCATATTCTCACATATTGTTAAGCAAACATTAACAAAACTAGTAAATCAAGTTTCACCTCCAAATAATTATTGTGGTAACTTTTATCGCATTTTTACATTAAAATACTTTCATATTTCATTTTGACATTATGATTTATTTTCTTTGCTATACCTTTAGGTAGTTCACGAGATAATGACATACCCCATCACAACATACATCTCTATCATAGCACGATAAAATTTTGGTACAATAGAATACGGGAAATACGACCTTGCAAATAAATCCCTGTAACTTATAAAAACCGTTTTCTTTAAAAGATGTATTAAAATATTTCCATGCAACTGAGCCTCTACAACCCATTTTGGGGACCCCGTTTGGGATGGTGCGGATTATCGCACATCCTCGGGCTTAGTAGAGCGAGATGCAGACCTCCGCAAGGAGCATTCGATCTCGATGGAATTTTTATACATTTTTCTTTAGGAAATGAGATTTTTACAAGAAAATAAATAAAATTATTTTCATTTAATATGTATATATAATTATTACCATATTACCTATTTTAAATATATATATTATTCCATGTTTCTAAAACTCAAGAAAAGAATTCCAATATTACGTGAAACTGACATGATGATTCAAACAGTATTCATATTACAAAAAAAATATCATATATTATGAAATTATGTTTTTTCACTAGAAATGTCACACTTATAAAAGATACATCAATGAAAACCCTAAAGACGATAATTAAATACTTGAGGTGTATTTTGAAATTATACCAAAACTATTTTTACATAAAACCCCCTCAAGTTATACTAAATTACAATAAGGACTCTAGTAAACATAGGTTTAAACGGAACCAGTCTCTTGAGCCTCAGGGAGCCGGAGATATGGGTGCTTGCCTATTTAAGATAGACAACTTAACAAACGGTGTTATTAACACGGTAATTGTCTGGGAAAAAGACATAAATCCTGCCGTCCATGTGCAGCAGTTACCGATAATACCAAAACAATTAGGATTTCAAGTTCTCTTAAAAATGTCTGACTCAGACTGAGTCTCGATATAATCAAACTGACATGAATATGATTTAAGTATATATTCAACATGAATCCATATATTCAATCTATTCAATCTATACAACTTGACCGAACCGAACCATGGATATACTCTATTTACAAGTTCATCCATTATATCCGTTCCATTACTGATATCATGGTTTCGGCAAATCTTCCATTTACAATTTACAATACAAGACAATAGAATACAACCAGTACTATCAATACTATCAATACAATAAACACTACGGGGTTATAAATGGGTAGACCGGTACAGAACATGTTAAAGGTAGCACGAGGTGGTCACTTAAGACGTAATTACATTCATGCCGTTGTTCCGTGGTATTATCGATGGAGCCTTGTACTACGGGTTACCAAAGTTTCCGGTGTAAGTGGGACTCCTCTCATATACACCGGCATCTTCTGTTCCAAGCTACAAACAACTGCTCTAACATTATAATAAAACATTATAAAACTATACTCTCTCTCTCTATCTACTTCTCCCTCATCTTTAGGACTTACCGAGCGATTGTTCGCTGACGACATTCCTATTTCTCTTCTTCTTTGGAATGTTGTCAGGAGGACCCGACACTGAGGAGTACGAGACCGGTCAGGAGCATTTGGAGCAGGCCCTTGAGCAGTACACCGAAGACCCAGAGCTGTAGCCACTTGTACTTATTCCATTTCATTTTCTGTTATGCCATTGTTTAGGCATTGCTTTCATTCCCTGTATTTACTTTTCATTGTATTGTAAAAAGAATGTTAATAAATAAAGTTGTTGTTCATTTACATCTTGTCCTTGTGTACATTTACTTATATTGCCTAGATACGCTTAGTGTGTTTACTTCAGAGTAAATGCGTAGCGGGCCTCGCCGCGTCCCCTTCACCGTACACCGGGAAGCGGGGCGTGACAAGTTTTGTTGGTGGTCCATGCATGTCCGCTCTGTGTGGACATACAAGTCAGCTTTGTATGGACATGCAGGTCACCACTGTATGGACAACCTAAGCAATATAACACAAGAATCAGCAACTGAAAACATTCTTTACAATTCATATTCCTTGAATCTTACAATTTCATATATTTTGAATCTGTCCTAATCAAAATTCTTCTTTCAAGGTTATGGATTCCCCAAACAACACCAGCACGAATGTCAACAACACTCCCCAACCACTACCACTCACACCTGCCATCGCTGCTCTGATCAATGAGCAGACAGTTTTGCTTGAGGCGATCCGCAGCCTCCTGGATGGACAACAACAGCATACTGCTATTCTAATGAACCGTCCTGAGGCAGAAGCACCTGGAGTGAAGCAATTCATGGCCTTGCACCCAAGCAATTCTCAGGAAAATAGAGCCCGCTGGAAGCTGAGAAATGGGCTCAGAGCACCGAGGACGACCTGGCAGCAGCACAAGTGCACAAGATAGCCTGGGTTCGAGTTGCGAAGCTGCAGCTCATGGACAATGCACGGGTCTGGTGGAAGGCGGAAGAAAGCCATCTCATTCAGCCTATCGAATGGAGGATCTTTCACGATATGTTTGACGCGAAGTACTTCCCTGAGACCGCCAGATTTGACATAAAACAACAGTTCATCCATCTACAAAGGGTTCGATGTGGACCAAATCCGTGGATGAGTATGATGCTGAGTTTACCATGCTCAGTCGATTCGCGACACACTTGATACCGACGGATGAGATCAGAGCCCAACGATTTCAGCAAGGGTTGGACCAGGAGATCCAAGCTGCCTTAGCTACAGGGGATTTCCCAACCCATGATTTGTCTTTGAAGGCTGCCCGAAGATACGAGGCAGTGGTGAAGAGGAAGGGCAGACCCCAATCTGCCGGAGTTAAGCGCCTTGCCAACCAGATGGCAGGAGTAGCCTCTTCAAGGCCAACTGTTGAACCCAGGAGATCGGATGAAACCCATAACCAGCCAAGTCCCAACTTTTGCTTCTATTGCAAGAGGGAAGGACACTTGTGGAAGGACTGTAGGCACGCAAAATGCCCATGCTTAGTTTGTGGCGCATCCAATCACGGAATTGGAAACTGTCCTTATAGACGCAACCCAGCTCACACACCTACCAACTACCCACAGCGGCCAGCTATCCAGGCTCCTGCAGCTCGCCTTGCACTCCCTGCTCCACCACCTGCATGACCTACTCTCCAGTTCCGTCAGGCTCTGAGGAACATGCCTCGAGGGCAGAGAAACATGCCCCAAGGACAGAGAAATGTGCCCCCAGCTAGGAGGAATGAACCCCGGCATCAGGCTTTCCTTTTAGCGACCGAAGAAGTAGAGCCCATAGACCAAGGTAAACCTGGTAATTTCCTCAACTCTTTTCAAGTCTCTCACATTCTTTTGTTCTCTCACATAATTTTCAGACACTACTAATAGTTCTATCACCAAACTTTTCTTGAATATAAATTTCGAGGACAAAATTTTTATAAGGAGGGTAGAATGTATCAACCCTAAACTTTCTGTACAATTTTTCAAAAAAAAAAATACAGAAAGGGGTACTTAAGCCTGAGCATGAGTTATAAGTTTGTTTTGCTTTAGAACAGCAAGAAGGAGCTTGCAGCTCACTGGTAAGACCTTGCACTGCTGAACCAAAGCAATAGAGTTCAAATCCTATCAGCCACATATTCTTTTTATTTTAAATTCTTTTAATCTCTTTAGAAGCCCAAAAGACTACACGTAAACTGAAGAGACACAAGATAATCAAACATGTGCACTGTAGAATACTAAACAACCCCGACCCAATACCCCAACACCAACCCAGACCGTCGGCATTGGGCCGGCGAAAAGCCTAGAAAATCCGGCGAGGTCGGGTCAAACCGTCCCAAATGCTTCTAAACTTCACCCCCTGCACCTCTTCGGCTACCCCACTACCCCCACATTACTTGTTTACTCTGATTATTTCCAGAGAGCAATAAAATGCCTAATTAATCACAATTTTAATGCATATTTCAATGCATTCTTTAAACACCCTAAACCCTAATTTGTCCTATAAATACCTACTCTATTTTGCATCCCTTCACACTGAAAATTCTATACAAAAACTCTCAAGAAATTTCCAAGTTCCCATAGTGTGCAAGTGGAGTTAACGAAGGGCGAAGCTCCGACGAAGTTCCGGCGACGATACAAGGAGTTTCCGGCAACGAAACGAAGCACTGATGAATCCTAGACCTCCTCCTACCTCTCCCCTCTCATCTAAGCCAGTAAGTCCCATTCTTCTCTCTCATCTTGATCTCTAAAAAGTTCTATTTCTAAAACCCGACGGAAGCGGAGTTAATGTGACTCCCGATTCGGTTTTCTTTGAAAACTAGATTTTTCTTAATAAAGATAACTTCATATTCTCACATATTGTTAAGCAAACATTAACAAAACTAGTAAATCAAGTTTCACTTCCAAATAATTATTGTGGTAACTTTTATCGCATTTTTACATTAAAATACCTTCATATTTCATTTTGACATTATGATTTATTTTCTTTGCTATACCTTTAGGTAGTTCATGAGGTAATAACCTACCTCATCACAACACACATCTTTATCATAGCACGATAAAATTTTGGTACAATAGAATACGGGAAATACGACCTTGCAAATAAATCCCTTTAACTTATAAAAACCGTTTTTTTTAAAAGATGTATTAAAATATTTCCATGCAATTGAGCCTCTACAACCCATTTTGGGGACCTCGTTTAGGATGGTGCGGATTATTGCACATCCTCGAGCTTAGTAGAGTGGATGCAGACCTCCGTAAGGAGCATTCGATCTCGATGGAATTTTTATACATTTTTCTTTAGAAAATGAGATTTTTACAAGAAAACAAATAAAATTATTTTCATTTAATATGTATATATAATTATTACCAAATTACCTATTTTAAATATATATATATATATATTATTCCATGTTTCCAAAACTCAAGAAAAGAATTCCAATATTACGTGAAACTAACATGATGATTCAAACAGTATTCATATTACAAAAAAATACCATATATTATGAAATTAGGTTTTATTCACTAGAAATGTCACACTTATAAAAGATACATCAATGAAAACACTAAAGACGATAATTAAATACTTGAGGTGTATTTTGAAATTATACCAAAACTATTTTTACATAAACTCCCCTCAAGTTATACCAAATTACAATAAGGACTCTAGTAAACATAGGTTTAAACGGAACCAGTCTTTTGAGCCTCAGAGAGCCGGAGATATGGGTGCTTGCCTATTTAAGATAGACAACTTAACAAACGGTGTTATCAACACGGTAATTGTCTTGGAAAAAGACATAAATCCTGCCGTCCATGTGCAGCAGTTACCGATAACACCAAAACAATCAGGATTTCAAGTTCTCTTAAAAATGTCTGACTCAGATTGAGTCTCGATATAATCAAACTGACTTGAATATGATTCAAGTATATATTCAACATGAATCCATATATTCAATCTATTCAATCTATACAACTTGACTGAACCGAACCATGGATATACTCTATTTACAAGTTCATCCATTATATCCGTTCCATTACCGATATCATGGTTTCGGCAAATCTTCCATTTAAACTACAAGACAATAGAATACAACCAGTACTATCAATACTATCAATACAATAAACACTACGGGGTTATAAAGGGGTAGACTGGTACGGAACATGTTAAAGGTGGTACAAGGTGGTCACTTAGGACATAATTACATCCATGCCGTTGTTCGGTGGTATTATCGACAGAGGCTTGTACTACGGGTTACTAAAGTCTCCGGTATAAGTGGGACTCCTCTCGTATACACCGGCATCTTCTATACCAAGCTACAAACAACTGCGCTAACATTATAATAAAACATTATAAAACTATACTCTCTCTCTGTCTATCTACTTCTCCCTCATCTTTGGGACTTACCGAGCGATTGTTCGCTGACGACATTCCTATTTCTCTTCTTCTTTGGAATGTTGTCAGGAGGACCCGACACTGAGGAGTACGAGACTAGTCAGGAGCATTTGGAGCAGGCCCCTGAGCAGTACACCGAAGAACCAGAGCTGTAGCCACTTGTACTTATTCCATTTTCATTTTCTGTTATGCCACTGTTTAGGCATTGCTTTCATTCCCTGTATTTACTTTTCATTGTATTGTAAAAAGAATGTTAATAAATAAAGTTGCTGTTCATTTACATCTTGTCTCTTGTGTACATTTACTTATATTGCTTAGATACGCTTAGTGTGTTTACTTTAGAGTAAATATGTAGTGGGCCTCGCCGCGTCCTCTTCACCGTATATCGGGAAGCGGGGCGTGACAGAATGACAATCTCTATACAGTCTGGTCTGTTCATCAAAGAGTATCGCATACCGGATCTCGGGGTAGATAACGTCAGACCCCTAATAACCCGATAAGTCGTACCGATGTGGCTCAAGACCATTCGAGAAACTACTGATCTAACTATCAGTAAATCTTATCTGCCCTGGTCAGGGACTTATGGTATTGGCCAACTGAATACAGTGCGACATCGACTCTTTATACCGGGAGAGACGAATCCTTAACGATCGCTCACTGTCTCTATGTGGTTCGGGACTGTACCTAACTAAAACCTTTTTGCACGACTCAGTAGAGCCTTGCTAGGGTAGTAATCAAAGTACAATGGGAACTCACACGAGACAAATGACGATCTCAGGTCAACAGACTACCCTGTACTCATGTCACCAAAGAACTGCTATCTGACGATTGGTATAGTACTATCTAGATGTTCTCGGCGAGTCCGATTAGTGTACTCATACTCATATGAGCACCTGTATACAACCTTTGGTGCCTGACACCAATGGCTGTGGGACCGGTCATCGCCCCTCATCGGGGTCAAGAAATGTATACACTAGTCTACTCTGGAATATCGATACCCAGTCTCGATACTCCTACAACTAGGAATATTTAAGGATATGATTATGCACTACTCGACCCCCACAAATATGATAGCCATCATAATCCTGATAGTCAAGCAAAGATCTTACGGGTTTTATCAACATGTATTAGCGATACGTAATTGTTCCTGCCAAAAAATTCTGCACAAAAGAGCCAAAGGCATCAAATGGCAGCAATACGCTTAAGAAAATGCAAACCAGTATTTTCCGGGCTGTATTTTGCCAAAATCCCGAATGAGAATCAGGAAAATTCTGATGGCATCGAAAGCGTCTTGAAAAATCCTTAGACTATACATGCATAGCATATTTGCTCATAACTTTTGATTCCGGAAGAGTTATGAGGCCCGTAATATATGCTCTAACATATTGGGGATACATTTTTAGTTCCACATCGGGAAAAAGAGAGATCATTTCTCTCCCACTTCCCTATAAATAAGAGGGGATACCTTTCAGAAAAATGGGGATTCGATCCTCAAAGAAGATTAGTTCTTCAAATTAGGGCCTTAGCTGCCTTCACCATAATGTGCATATGCGCAAGCGCCATGTACGCCACGTATGATGCACGTGTGCTCGCCACGTGCGCACCACGTGCGCCCGCTACGTGCGCACCATGTGTGAGAGATTCAATCCTTAAATGAGCTTAGTTCTACAAGTTAGGGCCTTAACTGCCCCCTTATAATGTGCATATGCGCAAGCGCCACGTGCGCCCGCCACGTGCACACCACGCCTGAGGATTCAATTCTCAAAGGAGCTTAGTTCTCCAAGCTAGGGCCTAGTTGCTCCCCATGATGCGTATGCGCTTGCGTTACATGCACCCGTCACGTGCGACGCACGTGCGCCCGTCACGTGCGACGCAAGTGCGCCCACCAAGTGCGACGCACGTGCGCGAACGCAAGAAGTCTTTTTGAGCCGTTAGGAGTTTAAGCTCCAACCTGTTCTTCCCCCTGATGAATGGGATATGGTTCAAAGGGTACATCCCTTCACACCTTTAATATATGGCATTGTAATCACTCAGCGTCGTCGGAGAGGTGGTGGGTCCCAACGACCAATGATATCTCTTTCCAAATAATAGTGAAAACCTCCCATAAGCTTCTAAAAATAATATAGAAAGCTTTAAAAACAATAGAGAAGAAGAAGACCTGCCTCCTCAAAAAACCTAAGTAAAAAAAACACAGAGACCAAAATATCTTTTTTTACCTATCTAAGGGTTTAACCCTTCTCAAAGAACTTAGTTCTTTCTTTGAATAAAAGATCCACAAGATAAGTCTCCCACAAGTTGAGAATTTAATTCTCATCAGGAAGATCTTGTTCTTGAGAATCAAAGATTCAGAAAAGAACTAGGTTAAAAAGAAAAAAAAACATATGTTGTGAGAATTTAATTCCTCTGAAATTAGGGTTTAACTCTGCATAAAGAACTCAGTTCTTATAAAAAGAAAAAGAAGAACTTAGTTCTCCAATGAAGAAAAAACGATCCAAGTTCTTCAAAATGGAGATATTCATGATCATTAATGGCCAAAAATGGCACTAATAGAGATTCAATCTCTAAGAAAGAAAAGAACTCAACGCCTCACGTGCGTTCCACGTGGGCGCCCTCCCAACAGCGCCCAGCGCCTCACGTGAAAAACACGCGGGCGTCCAAAATAGATGGTTAGCGCCTCACGTGAAATATACGTAAGCGCTTAATAAAAATTGCTTAGCACTCCATATACAGCCAAAACGGCTGAGTGCTTAGCATTAATTGGGTAGCGCCCAGCGCCTCACGTGCTCCTCACGTGGACGCCACAAAAAAAAGTGCTTAGCACTCTATATACAGCCAAAACGGCTGAGTGCTTAGCACTAATTGGGCAGCGCCTAGCGCCTCACGTGGATGCCACACAAAAGTGCTTAGCACTTCATATACAGCCAGAATTACTCGGTGCTTAGTACTGATTGGGCAGCACCCAGCGCCGCACGTGCTCTTTGTTAGGAATATGGATGCCCCAGAGGCCATTATTGTATGATATAGAGGATGCTTGGACATATATATAGGGGACTTTCTTGCTCGACATGATAGTATGCTATCTGGGTGCTTTTTATCTTAATATGTACAATTGTATTATTATACCGTCTCTCTGATACATATTGATAAAGCCTCTAGGATGTTTGCTTGACTACCAGGACTATGATGCGGATCATACTACTGGGACTTGTCTAGTCCACAAGCACATCCTTTAACAGTTCCTAGTAAAGGGAGTATCGAGACAGGGCATCGACAGAGTAGACTAGTGTGTACGTTTCTTGACCCTGTAGGAGGCGATGATTGATCCAATAACCATTGGTGTTTGACATCAAAGATTGTACACAGGTTCTCATTAGAGAATGGGTACACCGAACATGACTCGTCGAGAACTCCTAGATGGTACCATACCTATCGTTAGATTGCGGTTCTCTGGTGACACTGGTATAGGTTAGTCTGTAGACCCGAGATCGTCATAGTGTCTTGTATGGTTCCCGCTGTGCTTTGATTTCCTCCCTACCACGGCTCAAAGGAGTCATGCAAACAGGTGGATTTTGGGTACAGTCCCGAGTCACATGGAGGCAGTGAGCGATATGAGGGGTTTCGTCTCTCTCGATATTGGGAGTTGATATTGCGCTATGCTCGATTGGCTATAACAGCAAGTCCCTGGCCAGGGCTGATGAGATTTACTGGTAAGTGTTATCAGTAGTTTCTCGAACTGTTATGAGCCACACATCGGCATGACTTATGAAGTTACTAGGGTCTGACGATTCCACCCCTAGACTCGATATGCGACATATCAGACGAGGAGACTAGACTGTACGGTAAGTGTTACTTATAGGTTTTATAGGAGTTTGGACAAGCTTTCTTGTTGATCTTTTAATCGCTCAATACCTAGGTAGTCGTTACATCCAGCTGGTACCGCCGATGGCTTATGGGTAACTGATGTGATCATTACCTACTGCTGGCGTATTGACGAGTCTTTAAAGTCCCACACAGAGGTTTCCTTGTTCAAGCGAAACGAAGTAGGGCACATATGCTGATATGTGCGGGAGCCTGATTAAATATGAGTATGTGATACCGTATTCTAATCTGGTGACATTTGATATCGGTTAGGTTATATGTGATATAACCGGATTGTTGAATCAAGTGTTGATTTGATAATGTGATATACAGATAAATGATATTAGTTGGTTATATATGATATAACCGGATTATTAAATCAAGTGTTGATTTAATAATTTGATATATATTTATATTTGATATAATTATATATTAACTAATATTAAGCTCACTTAAAGTTAATATTCTTATAATATATATTTATATATATATGTGATATATATATATTTGGATTTATCTATTTTGTGAAAATGGATAAATGAGGTGGAAAATGGGAGGTATTTTTGGCATGGGTGTGAGGCATGACTCATTCATTTCTTTATTAGTTTGGTATCCCAATTGAAGCATGGTTGGAATAAAGTATTGGGTTTTATTCCATGCTTCAATAAGTGAGAGGATTATTGAGCCATTCTTCACTTCTTCATCCAAGCTAGCTCATTTTCTCTCTAGCTCTCACCATTATCTCCTCTTTCCTCCTAAAAGCCCTTACCCTCACATGTGTTGTGAACCCTAGGATTTTAGAGAAATCCAAGTGAGCTAAACACCCTACTTCATCAACCTACACTCTATTAGCAATTAAATATAGGTTGTTTCCTTCACTAATAGTAGATTAGTGAAGAGGTAGCTTGAGCTAGAGAAACTTCGGGTGGATCATCTTCGACACGAACATCGCGAAGCAAGTTCGTGCACTTCTTCAAGTGGAGCTACGAGGAGTCGTAGGGACTACTACCCGAAGCTTTAGAAGAGAAGGACTTGGTTTACAAAGGTTGTAGTTCCATCTCTTAGAATAGTTCTTGTTTTATATCATGTTAAACCCTAATACTCTAGTTAGATTCTAGGTTAGTGTATCTTAGCATCCAAGAAATTTTATAATTGCATGCTTGATGCTGGTTAAAACCCTGTGGTGGTGCTAAGAAACACTTTCACTCCTCACGTGGACGCCATATAAAAATTGCTTAGCACTATATATATACATATATTCATTCAAAATAACTGAGTACTTAGCACTGATTGGGCGGCACCCATAATTGAAGGCATTGCATGATACCTATGTGAGCGCCAGAGCGTCAAACAAGTGCTTAGCACTTTTGCATAAAAGGGGGGCTGAACAAGCAGAGCCCAAATAAGTGCGTAGCATTTTCGAACACAAAAAAGACTGAGCAGACTAAGCCCAAATTGGTTTAGTCTCTCTAAAAAGGTTTTCTTACAACTGAGCCTAAATGCTCTGTTGTTGGATCTGATATAAAAATGATCCTTAAAATTTTGCTAAGTTGATCTTAGTCTCAAATTAGACTAACGCATTTGTAGCTAAAATAAATTGAGCCCAAAGGCTCATATATTTAAGTTGATCTTAATCTCAAACTAGATTAAGGGTCCTAAAATAAAACAAACCCAAATCTAAAATATACGGATTTAGACTAATCCACGCCCTACGGGCGACGGCATAAACTAGTCTCCGTATACAATCCGCATGCAACCAAAATAAACAAAAATACACACGACACGAAGTGAACTTCCGGAGCAGGAGAAAATGGTTATCGTAATGCTTTAACATAATTAACTGTAGGGGATTGTTCCTATAGGGAAGAGCGTCCCTACAATCAAAACCCCTCACAAATGAGGGGGAATCTGATAAAATCTGCTACATCGATCGCATTTATCCAAACCTCCGATATACGATGCAATAAATCAACTTGGTATTTTCGGAGAGGTGGATGGAGAAGTCCAAATAGCATCTGTCCCCAAATTCAGGCAAGACGATCTGTCCCAGTTCGTCTCTGTTTTCGGTAGAGAACAGATTCTGGTGCGCCCGGTGGGACCTTTTCCTCTTTCCACTCCATACTTCGTGTGTCTTGTTTCGCGAACAAAATCGCGGTTCGCTATGGTCGCCCTTGGATTCGAGGTACTAAAACTTGGTGTCTTGCTCCTGTGCAGAAAATCGATGGCTTCCCAATGCACCTCATGCAACAGCAACTCTCGCTCCACCCCAATTGGAGAAGTGACCTACGGGCCCAACACGGCCTCTATTTTCTCAATGCCAGTGGGGCAAGTCACGGAAGCCACTACTGGATTGTTCTTTGGGACCATGCTCCCACCGGTGAGTTTCGATGCCTCAATATCGTAAGAAGAAGATCCCAAAAGGTTGGTCTTCGATCGACTGGAAAGCTCAACGGCCCCTCTCAACGGGCCGTCCAAATCTGGCGTCTCAGTCTTCAACTGGTTGAGTAAAAGTACAAACGGGCCCGTAAAGAAGCTCGTGATATCTAAAAGGGCTACCCCAAAATGGCTAGCCCTCCCAACTGCTACAGGCAAAGCCGTCAAAAGTGCTTCCCCCATCAGAAAGTCGGTCTTCGAAAGATTGGCCGGCCCTCCCTAAACTTTAACAAGGACGTCGGGCTTCAACAGGCTGATGCTAATTGCAGCTCCTCAGCAAAACTAGGGGCGTGATGAAGCCGCTTTCAGAACTAAGGCGTTCCCTTCAAAAAGGCACGCTCAACGTCGCCACTGGCGCTGAGTGAGAGAAGTTAGGGGCAACTCCCCCTCTGGACTCACCCCACCAGCTCCAATGGTAGAAGTCGACACTGCTGTTCCAGCTGGGAACTGTTTTGAACCGCTTAAGAGGGTGCGCAAAAACTCTCCAACGGCGGTGCTAAAGAGATCACCCCTGTCTGCAGAAGTTACAGTGCAGGCAAAGCCGGAGCATCCTCATCAGCGGTTCTTCTTGCAAATTCATAGGGTCTGGCAGAAAGTCCAAGACTCTGTGATCGACAAAGATTGCTCTCGTCAACCTAAGAAACCTAAAGGCCGACAAGAAAAAGATCATTCCTCCGCCATACAACGGGGGACTTCCCCTAAGCAGGTGCCTATCATAATGGCTCCTTCAACTCCAATCTCCCATAAAAGAACAAGCTTGGAAAAAACTCTACCGCCCGCGGCAAATTCCAAAGGTGATGGATCCAAACGCCCTAAGGCTGGGGGCATAACAATACATATGGTCTACATGGCTTCGGGAAAAGCAGAAAGCCGTGCTTCAGTGAGTCACCGACCGCAAACTCGATCGCTGACTAAGGCTCAGGGGCAACAAAAAAAAACTCCAGGAAATGCTAACCAAAATTGCAGCACTTACAGGACAGAAAGAAAGTCCGGAAAAAGAAGCCAAACAGCGCCATGAGCAGGAGACCGATATAGAGTTTCTGCGAAGGGTGCTCGAGAGAAAAGACAAAGAATCCGCTAAATAAGCTGCCAACATAAAGCAGATGGCTCTCTTATTCCAAGACATGGTTGGAATGATGATCCGGCCAGAACCCCCAGCCGAAGATCCACCAATAATCGTTGAGGACGACATGGGGGAACATCAAACCCTCCTCCGACCTTATCTGCAGCCAAGGAGGAAACGATCTCAAGGCCGCTCTTGATGATTATATTGTTCAACAAATAAGAGCTTATCAAGTTAATGAAGCTACTGGCCAAATCATCAAAACTGGGCGACCGTATCTTGGCTGGTATGATCAAATCAAGTACTCGCCGGGGTATACGATCCCGAATTCCATGTATACAAAAGGACAAGCAACCCTCACCAGCACGCCGCGCAGTTCAGAGCTCTGTGCGGCAACACTGGTGTCAACGACAAACTGTTGCTTCGCCAGTTCGTTGGCAGCCTGTCAGAAACGGCCTTTGAATGGTACTCGGAGCTCTTAAATAACTCCGTAAAAACATTCACAGAGATGGAACCGCTGTTCACACAGCGGTTCGTTAGCGCGAGCGAGCAGACTCCAATTACAACATTAATCAATGCCAGGATAAAGCCGGGAGAAACTTGGGTCCAATACGTGATCCGGTGGCGGAACCTGTGATCTAAGTGTGAACAACACATTGAAGAATCTCCCGCCGTGGGCATGTTCATCGGGACCCTAGATTCTTAAAAGACTGTGTCCCAGTTCATGACATTCTTCAAACTAACCACCTTCCAGGCTCTGATAGATAAACTGGCCCAAATGGACCAGATGGGCCACGGGCCTTCCTTCTCAAATAAGGACCCTCGAAATAACAAGGGTAAAGGGAAAGCGGCCTTCGCTGCTAACACGTAACAACAACCGAGTGACCCAAAACCGGCCGCTCGCCAAAAAAACGCACGTCCGCGCCTATCCTTAGAGGAAAGACTAGGACGCGCTTACTCGTTTCCCCGCGACAAGACGAGGAGACTGTTCGAATTGACAGTGCGTAATAAACTCATCACATTGCCAGACCCGCGACGTCCACTGCTACCCGGTGACGTCAACAACCCTAATTACTGCTCCTATCACAGAATGGTGAGCCACCCAATTGAAGATTGCTATGTCTTCAAGAACTGGGTCGAAGACCAGTATCAACAGGAAAAATTCATGCTGTCTGATAACTGGAGGGTAAACCCATCCCAGAAGCACACTCCAAAAAAGGTGGACGTGCAGGGGGCATCATGCTCACTCGTGGAAGAAACTTCATGGGAAGTTATTCTTTCAGAAAAAACCAAAAGAATGCTAAAAGATCTATAGGCATGTCCAGCAGTCAGGTGGAAAAGCCCACTTGAACCTGAAATCAATGAAGGGATGCTAAAACCTCGTCCCTCAACGAAAATTATTGACGAGGGAATAACCCCCAAGTCAAGCATTCAAAGTCTTCAAAGAAAAAGAAGAAGACCAAGAAGCCTGTGCAGCCTGCCGAGTATGACGATAAGCGCACAGATCTACAAAAATATAATGACGCACTGGAGGAGTACAACCAGAAGGCACGAACACCAGTCACGCTCAAAGAGTTCCTCAAGCATATTCCTGAGGACGAGATAGTGACATTGATGAGGAAAATAACTCATCAGAAGACACCGAAGACCGTGTAGCAAGTTGCCACATGGTCTCCCATTCGTCGTTATATGACGAAGTGGGTCCCTCAGCGTCAGAAAACAACGCAGAGGAACCGGGGGCAGGATCGGCGCTAAAATCCCCGGAGCTGCCAGAAGACCCGATCGAATAGGCTGTTAAACGAAACCTTTCAAAAAAGCAAACATGACCGAGAACGCGAAACAACCATATACTAAAAGGCTAAGCATCAGCGTCAGCACAAAGAAGCCACGGCAAGGATGAGTCGTAAAGTATTCCGACCAAACCAAAGCATACCTACTACAAATAAGAGCAGGATCAAAACAGAGAAGCGGTTTGCCAAAACCCTGTCAATGGGGATGAAGCTGCCACCTCTCATGGGGAACACTCCCAGGGCCATATGCCTCGATGAAGAAGATGCATGCCCAAACTATATCATTGGAGGGTCACTCACCCCACCGAGGAATGTGGTGCCTTTAAGAAGTGGTGATAAGGATACGTTGCCCATCAAAAACACTTCAAGAGGATGAAGCGCGAAACTCGTGCTCGTTGACGGCAAAATAGTGTGGCAAACGCGCATAAAGAAACGACTGGCAACTGTCATATGGTTGGTACCGGTTCGGAAGGGAAAAAACCCAAAGTTCTTACCTTCGGGAGCGATTCTGAGGAAGAAATACCCCTCAGCCCTCTCTTCAAAGTCTCCACCTCCGAAAAAGAAGAAGAGGAGAAGAACTGCGAGAATATTCAGCTGCGTAACCGCACGCTGCCTGAGAAAAATCTCAGACCTACAAAAAAAGTTCGAACAAAAATGACAAAGGGAAAGGAAAAATCCTCGAGGAGATCGCCCTCGATGAAGAAGCACTCAAAGCGCCTGCAGCTAAAGATCCGCCTAAGAAAAACAAGGCGGATTACAACGTCCTGACATATCAGAGGAAAATACTCTCACAACCGAGCATATTGGATGCTCTCCTCCTGTCCAAAGAGGCACGAGATTCCTTGATCAAGGCATTTCAAGAGCCCTATCAATTCCAAGCTTTCTTCACAGAATAGAAGATAAAGGATGAGCTGGAAGAGGTCCACGCGGCTGACATTACATTAGGTGATGAAGATCTCCTCTTCGGTACATGCGAGTATAATCGCCCGTTATACGTCACCGGGTACTGCCATGACATTAAGACAGGGAAAATCCTTGTTGACAACGGATCTTCCGTTAAACTTCTCAATGTAAAAGCACTGAAGGAGATTTGCATGAACGTTTAACACCTCACCCGAGATAAAATCACCATCTCCGGGTTCGACTCACAGTCGTCACGGACGCTTGGGTCCGTAATACTGACGCTGCGCTTCGGGCTGCTCATCACTGACATCAAATTTCATGTCATTGACCCCAAGACTTGCTATAACGCTTTGCTCGGCAGGCCCTGGTTACACGAGTACAACATCATCCCTTCTACACAACATCAGTGTATGAATTATTTCAAAGATGGCTCGGAGTACACCGTCACGGGAGATTTAAATCCGTTCTCCGCAAACGAAGTCCGGAAATACGAAGACGCAAAATACTTCTTGCCAGACTTTGAAGATACAGAAAGGTGTCATAAGCCGGAGAATAAACAAAAATCCGTCGCTACTATCCCGATATTTGGGAGCAACACCGAGGAAGATGAAGAAATCGTCTACTCGGGGCAACCCCAAAAAGAAAACAATAAGCCTGGACCATCTAATCCTATTTTGGACTTTGGCAGCGACTCTAAATACGAGGTTAACACAGTATTCTCCATCCGTCCGTTAATGCAAACCTTCGCCGGAGCAAATCAGAGTCTGCAAATCACAATGGCTCTGCCTCGGCATTTTAAGAAACTTGATGCGCTTGATACATACAGCGTACAAGAACTGCAAACTTTCTACGCCCCTCTCTGGCGAAGAGGTGAAAAGGCAATCCTTTTCGACCAATCTACGGAGACAAAAGTAGAAAAAGTAGTTTGACGTGGTGCCAATTTTGCACTCGACAAGTTTCAACCAATCCGTTTGCCCAGGTATTACACGGAGGGATTGAAAAGGCTGTTAAGATGCTAAGGTGTACCCCTTGAACAAACTGTTCGACAAGCCCAATTCTTTAAAAAGATTTGGGATATTCCCGGGACCCAGCGAAAGATTCCCAACAGGAAGATGAAGATTACCGGGCTCGGATATGTTCGGTCCAAGAAACGGGAGCAGATCCACAGTTTCTGCGTCGTAAACTGCTCAAGTGAAGGGAAAAACGCTCTTCTAAATAACCGTGACGTCAAATCGGAGCAAGATCACGCTCTAAAAATGTTAAGTCTGTTGCTGGAAGAACAAATTGACAAGTTAATAAAAGAAGCTTGTCAAATGAGCCGGGACAATCACAGCCGCGAAATGGCTATTTATGAAAAAGCTAAGATGCAGCGTCTTAGCCGGCAATCTGCGGAGAAAGTAGACCGTAATGCTCTTCATCCCCAGCCCGCTATATGTTCTCGCGAAAGGGGAAGACCCCAAAATGGAGGTAAAAATAGGGCAAAGAACGCAAATAACGTTCGAAGACAATAAAGCGGATCTAAGATGCCGTACAATCGAGAAAAGGTCGATTGGAGCCCGTCCTTTATAAAGAAGATGGGTCGGGAATACTCTTTCCCTCAAGACAAGACAAGAAAAATATTCAACCTTGTCATGAAGCACCAAATGATGACACTTCCGGAGTCTCGGCACCTGAATAAATTGTAAGTCCACGTTATCCACCCCGGTGCTTACGGGAAGGCGGAATAGGTAAAAAACAGATTTTTAACACAAGGTAACATGGACTAAAACTCGAGGATCTTTGCTAAACAAAAACTAACAAACTAGCTACAAGTTCTAGCTACATGGTAAGATGGTTATACCTAGATCTTAAACTTCTTCTCTTCTTGTTGTGGTCCTCCTTGTTGCTAGCTCCTTGGAGTGGTGTAGACGGCTCCTCCTCGTCGTCTTCTCTTTGCAGAAGAAAGATCCACCCGAAGGCCTCTACCTCGAGCTCCTACCTCAACCAAGAGGTAACTAGAGTGTTTGGCTTGCTAAACTGCGAACCCTAGAATGAGTAGAGAGATGTCTTGATGGTTTTATCTCACAAAGCTCATGGTTTTCAACACATGAAAGAAGAGAGCTTTGAAAGAGGAAGAGGGAGAGCTTAGCATGAGAGAGAAAGAGCAAGAGAGAATGAGCAAGAATAACAACCATGCTCTCATATGAGAATAATAATAATAATAATAACTAAAGAAAATTGTGATGGTTAGTTGAAATGACCATTATCATTTTACATTTAATGCAATTTGCAAGAATCAAGAAGCATCTTGCAAAAGAAATGATCATGGTCAAATGGTCAACAAAAGTCAAATGGTCAACCAAAGTCAAATGGTCAACCTAACCATGGCACAATTATCCTTAATTAATATTATCAATCATATTTCTCATTCTCATTAGGGTTTAGAAAAAGTCAACTGCCAAAAACCCTAATGAGATTCCTCTGTCTCTGTCAACTGTGCATACACACCCGCATCCGTGTTCCGAGGAACACGAATACAATGAGACAAAACCAATCCCAAAACAAATACTAAGATCTGGCTTAAACCAAAGCCCGCTAGTAATAACTGCCCGGACACCAAACGTGCACAAGTGCGCGGATGTGAACGAACCCCATCGCAAAACCATGCGACGTCTACTCTGTTTTGACCAAAGGCGAACAACCTTCTATGTGGGACTCTAAAGACTCGACACTACGCTGGCTGTGGGTTTAACCACAGGACGCAAGCGGTACTAGCTGTATGTAACGGTCCCCAGGTAGATTCCGATAAGAAGACCGATGAGGTGAACCCATCCGAACTCCTACTGAGCCTGAATGTGACAATCTCCGTACAGTCCGGTCTGTTCATCTGAGAGTATCGCATGTCGGGCCTAGGGGGGCGGTAAACGTCAGTCCTCTAATAGCGGTATAAGTCGTGTCAGAGTGTAGCCCAGAACACCCTGAGAAAACACTGGAAACGCTACCAGTATATCTCGCTTGCCCTGGCCAGGGACTTTGTGTAATGGCTCTCCTACACACAGCGCGATATCTACTCCCAATACCGGGAGAGACGAATCCTGTCTAACCATCACTGCCTCCAAGTGCTTCGGGACTGCACTCAACTACTACCTATTTGCACGACTCATTTGAGCCGTGGTAGGGTAGTAATCTAAGAACAGTGGGAACGCACTCGAGGCAAAGTGACAGTGTCAAGTCAACGGACTAAGCTGTACTCATGTCACCTGGGAACTGATAACTGACGATAGGTATAATACCAACCAACAGTTCCCAGTGAGTCCTGTCCAGTATACTCGTAACCTAATGAGCACCCGCATACTATCTCCAGTACGACGTACTAATGGCTGTGGGACAGACCATCTCCCCCGCTGGGATGAGAAGCGCATACGCTAGTCTACTCTGGAGTATCGATGCCCCGTCTCGATAATCCTACGACTAGGGACCAGTATAAGGATGTGCTTGTAGATTACCCAGCCCCCACCAGTGTGACTGCCATCACAACGCTGGTAATCAAGCAAAGATCCTAAGGGCTCCACTAATATGTATAGGCGATATGCTAAAAGAAACATATGCACACATTAAAGTAGAAACAAACCAAGTAGCATACTACCATTTTGAGCAAGATTGTCTATACAACTGTGAATATCCCAAGCTTCCATTAAGTAATATACAAACTAGTATGATACAATAATGGCCTCTAGGGCATATACACTAACAATCTCTCACTTGCACTAGGGCCATGTACTGGCGTATCGAAGACCTATCATCTCGATCAGCCGCTCGAACTAAGTTTGGGGTATGGCCTTCGTGAATGGATCTGCAGTGTTATCTTCTGTAGAAACCCTCCGAACCTCGATCTCCTGGCGATCCACGATCTCCTTAATCAGGTGATACCGCCTCAAGATGTGTCTGGACTTCTGATGGACCTGGGTTCCTTTGCTAAAGCTATAGCCCCGTTGTTGTCACAATACAAAGGTATTTGATCAACAATGGACGGAACCACCTGAAGTTCTGTCAAGAACTTCCTCATCCAGACGGCTTCTTTTGCGGCATCAGATACTGCGATATATTCCGCTTCCATCGTCGAGTCAGCAACGGTTTCCTGTTTGGAACTCTTCCAACACACCGCCCCTCCATTGAGAGTAAAGACATAACCCGACATGGATTTGGAGTCATCCTTGTCACTCTGAAAGCTGGAGTCAGCAAATGCCTCCATCTGGAGGTCTTTTCCGCCGTAAACCAAAAACATAACCTTAGTCCTTCTCAGGTACTTCAGAATATTCTTTACCGCTATCCAGTGCTTCTCCCCAGGGTTTGACTGATACCGGCTTACCACACTTAGTGAATAAGCTACATCTGGTCTGGTACACAACATCGCATACATTATAGAGCCTACCGCAGAGGCGTAGGGTATAATTGACATGCGATCCCTTTCCAAATCAGTCTTAGGAGACATCTCTTTGGAGAGGGTGATCCCGTGACAAGCCGGTAAATTACCGCACTTGGAATCTTCCATACTGAATCTTTTTAGTATGGTGTCGATGTACCTGGACTGTGAAAGTCCTAATATCCTCTTGGACCTATCACGATGGATCTGGATCCCTAGAATGTAAGAGGCATCACTCAGGTCTTTCATGGAGAACCTGTGTGATAAGAACCCTTTGACAGATTGTAGCATAGGAATGTCATTTCCTATAAAGAGAATGTCATCCACGTATAAAACGAGGAATACAACAGTTCGTGCTACAATTTTACTATAAATGCATGGTTCATCTGGATTTTTGATAAAGCCAAAATCTTTGACCGTCTCATCAAAACAGATGTTCCAACTCCACGATGCCTGCTTCAGTCCATAAATGGACTTAAGCAACTTGCACACCTTCCCGCTGCTCCCACTCTGAATGAAACCCTTTGGCTGGTCCATATATACACACTCCTCTAAATTTCCATTTAGAAAAGCGATCTTTACGTCCATCTGCCAAATCTCATAATCGTGGAAGGCAGCAATGGCAAGAAGGATTCGAATGGATTTGAGCATAGCCACTGGAGAAAAGGTTTTGTCATAGTCCAAACCAGGTCTTTGACGAAAACCCTTTGCAACAAGTCTAGCCTTATAGGTCTCAACCTGTCCATCTACACCAATCTTCCTTTTGAAGATCCATTTGCAGCCTATGGGTTTTACCCCTTCCGGAGCAACGTCCAAAGTCCATACTTTGTTGGTGTACATGGACTCCATCTCGGTCCGCATTGCATCCAGCCATTTCACTGAGTCAGTGCTCCGAATGGCCTGCTGGAAGCTAGTCGGCTCATCATTATCACTGATGCAATCCTCTCTATCCCCGTCTATGAGAAAACCGTAGTATCTCTCGGGCGGACGAGACTGCCTACTACTCCTGCGGAGCGGCGCAGGAATGTCCTATTCTTTCGAACCTTCTGGTTCTACCAAGCTTTCAGTAATAGCTTGTGGTTCTGGAATTTCTTCCAGTTCTATTGTACTCCCACTTGTTTCTTTTTCTAAGAACTGATGTTCCAGAAAGTGGGCATGACGAAAGACAAAAACCTTTTGTTCTTCTGCGTAATAGAAAAGATACCCCCTGGAGTTCTTTGGGTATCCCACAAACTTGCACTGTACTGAGCGTGCCTCGAGTTTGTCCGCATGCTGCTTTTTGACAAAAGCTGGACATCCCCATATCTTCAGATATTGAAGATAGGGTTTCTTCCCACTCCACATCTGATATGGTGTGGTAGGCACAGTCTTAGTTGAAACTCGGTTCAAAAGATATGCAGCCGATTCTAGTGCATATCTCCAGAAAGATCGCGGCAACTCAGCGTTACTCATCATGGAACGTGCCATATCCAATAGGGTTCGGTTCTGTCTCTCCGATACACCATTATGTTGTGGGGTGTATGGAGGAGTAAGTTGAGAGAGAATTCCATTCTTTTTTAGGTAACCTAGGAATTCGACACTCAAGTATTCACCACCTCGATCAGATCTCAGTGTCTTGATACTTTTGCCTATTTGTTTTTCTACTTCATTCTTATATTCCTGGAATTTTTCAAAAGCCTCGGATTTATGCTTCATTAAGAAGACATGTCCATACCTTGAAAAATCATCCGTAAAAGTAATGAAGTAAGAATAACCGCTTCGCGCATGTGTAGACATTGGACCATATACATCGCTGTGTATGAGTCCTAAGAGCTCGCTCGCTCTTACTCCGTGTCCAGTGAACGGAGCCTTTATCATCTTTCCTTTGAGACATGATTGACAAGTTGCATATGATTGATATTCGAACGGATCCAAATATCCTTCTTTATGCAACTTAGTTAACCTTGTCTCATTGATGTGACCCGGTCTACAATGCCATAAGAAAGCATGATTTAATTCTGGAGACTTTCTTTTGTGTGTATTCTGGATATTGAAAATCTGTGGTTGGTTCAATACGTATATACTGTTGCTTAATGTACCCGACCCAATCAGAACATGATTAAGGTGAATGTTTACAACATTGCTTACAAATTCAAAATCATAACCTTCTTTAGACATTAAAGATATAGATATGATATTACAAGTCGAACTAGGTACAAAATAACAGTCACGCAAAACCAAAACATGTCCATCTGACAATCCCAAGTGATAGTCCCCCACGGACTCAACATCCATGCTAGCTCCGTTTGCAACTCTAAGGATCATATCACCTGCCTTCAAAACCCTATGCTTTCTCAGTGCCTGCAAAGAGTTACAGATATGAGATCCCGATCCGGTATCCAATACCCAGGAAGTAGAGTTTATTGATAGACAATTTTCAATAACATACACACCTGAAGCCGAAGTCACAACTTGCTTCGGGTCCTGGTTCTTGGCCTTCCAAGCCCTGAAATCTTTCTTCCAGTGTCCTTTTTTATGACAATAAAAGCACTCTTCCTTCCTCACAAGCTGTCCCGCAACCTTTGCTACCTTTGCCTTTCCCTTGGCTTCCACTTTACTAACACCGCCCCTTGGTTTGGTGGGGGCCTTCTTCTTCTTTCCTTTGGCTTTCGCCTTGGACCTAGAAGAGGAAGCTCCTCCAACAAACAAAGCGGGTGTTTCCATGACTTTCTGTAGGGTGCCCTCTGCACTCCTCAATATGTTGAGGAGTTCCGGAAGTTCAAGTTCTTTTCCTTGCATGTTGAAGTTCAGGATAAACTGGGCGTAAGTGGAAGGAAGGGACTGGAGAATCAAGTTAGTGTAGAGCTCGTTCTCTAACGTGGTCCCGAGGTCCACGAGCTCTTCAATGTAGCCAATCATCTTAAGCACGTGTTTCGCTACAGATGATCCGACGGCCAATCTTGCTGAAAACAACTTTTTCGAGACTTCGTATTTGGCGATACGGGATTGCTCTCCATATAGTTCCTTAGTATGGAGAAATATGGATTCAAGGTCCATATTCTCGTGCCTCCTCTGATGTTCATTATCCATATAGGCAAGCACGAGGCACTTGGCCTTCGCGCAGTCAATCTTCCAGGTCTTACGGATTTCCTTATCCGCGACGCTGGATTGAGGATCTGGGACAACAGGGGCTTTGGTGGTAAGGAGATACCCCAACTTGTCATAAGTGATTTCCATTTTGACATTCCTGAGCCAATCTTTATAGTTTGGTCCTGTCAGTATATTTTTATCTAGTAGTAACTTAAGGCCGGTCATGATGTTTGGTCGCTGCAATTAGGAGAGAGAGAAGAAACACTTTAGCATGATGCTCTTGCAAGTTTAGAGTGGTTTTTAGTTTGTCTAAACAGGATGGCTCCCACTGTTTCTCGAATCCTTCCTCAAACCATAAAAGAAGAATTAGTCGGGATCAATCTCACCGTACAATACTTGCTTAACTGCCAGGCCAGTGTTGGTACTTCGAGGAAGGTTTTACGACGCTTTCGCGAAGTTCCTTGATTAAATAACCTCTTTTCCCTGTGGGCGTAGCCCCGCTAACACCTTTCTAGACACCTACTTGGTTTATAGCATTGATCGTTAAGTGAGAAAGTTTCCTGAGGAGTAGTATATACTCACAGTAGAATCGGGATCCAAATATCATCGTGTGATAAAGCTGAAGGAATCCTACCAAAATCATCACACTCTAAATGGTATGCAACACTAGCAAGTTTCAGTTTTTTTAGAAACTCCCGATGTGGATTTTTGCCCCATGCTCTTATGACCTTGACGAAGGCCAACATATCATAAGTCACATGTCAAGTTGTACCCGTCATTTACCAGGTTAATTTGAACCCACCCGTACATACCCTTGATGAAGGCCAAAATGGTAGTACGACTGTCTTAAACCAACGCATCTATCTATGCAACAGATAAATATTCGGTAGCTACCAATCACTATGTCTTGGTGAAGGTCAAAATACATAGCTTGAATACTACTGAATATTTAACTGAAATGACGGAGGGCTACGAATGGTTTTGGCGAAACCGTGAACGTAGTGAACATGATATAATCGAAGGAACCTGATAGCTTTTAAAAAGAGTGGTTTAAGCTCCGCGTTTTTAAAAGTTTTTCTGTTTTAAAAAAACCGAGTGGTTTTAAAATTGTTCCAACGATTCAGCTTTGGTTTGTTTTCTTTGCATTAATTTAATGCGTCCCATCAATTAATCCTACCATTGCAGAAAACAACGAAAATATGACGTACGCTTATGCCATCCGTATTCGCCACGGGGCCCCGTCATCACCCGTTAGGTTACTTAACTAACGACAGAGCGGGGGCTGGACTAGCGCGGATGCAAAACATAAGCAATACCTACTAGATATCATATATAGATATATACATTCGTCAGATGCAATGATAGCCATTCCAGATCATAGATGAACACATTGGATATGCTAGGAATCCGCGTTTCGTTCGAGCTTGCAATGAAAGACGGATTACACGGTCGCGATGAATAGCTAAACCCCATCCTAGACCCCTACGGGTGCGGCAAACTACCCGCCAAGTACCCGAAGTGAAGCAACCTCCCTCAACAACGTGAGTAGGCCACTCGGCACTTCAAAGTACCCTGTAGTTTGTGCACCCCACCTTGGGTCTATCCTAGGAGCAAAAACAGTAAAAGAAATAATATACAATGGCGGCAACAACCTCAACTCGGATGTGCGGCCATAAAAATAATATTACATCAATTTACAATTTACATCAAATGAAAGATAAATAAACTCTCATCTCACAAACCCCGGCTATTCATCCACGACAATCCAACAAGTTCATATACACAATCCAACATTACAGATCACAGATATGCACAACTCCCACTAGTCGACGTATAGCGATTAGTCGACGTTCAGTACATATATCACATTACAGATATAACCAATTAGCTAAAGTTTATAGAATTTCGATCAATATTCCAATTTGAAACTACCCCAAATACAATACCGTTCTCTGAAGAATCTGGGCAGAAACAAATCATCTTAAAAAACACAAAATATCAAGCTGAACACACTGCAGGAAAAACGAGTCGCGACCGAGTCGACCCGGCCGCGGATTCGCGGCGAGACGCTTGGTTTTGCCGCGCTTCCGCAGCGGTCTGATCGAGTCATGGGCTCGTTTTTCTTGGTTATTCTTAAAAAAACCTGCACGTATTTTTCAGGTGTGTGGAAATATTTTAAGGCATGTTTTAAAAATCGGCAGAAAGTATAAGATTTTGATGTATTTTGCGATTTTTTTCCGGATCGAAGTTCTAAAGACTTTGCTAACATGTTAGTTGTTGTTTAGCTAGGCTCTGATACCACTGTAAGTCCACGTTACCCACCCCGGTGCTTACGGGGAGGCGGAATAGGTAAAAAATGGATTTTTAACACAAGGTAACATGGACTAAAACTCGAGGATCTTTGCTAAACAAAAACTAACAAACTAGCTACAAGTTCTAGCTACATGGTAAGATGGTTATACCTAGATCTTGAACTCCTTCTCTTCTTATTGTGGTCCTCCTTGTTGCTAGCTCCTTGGAGTGGTGTAGACGGCTCCTCCTCGTCGTCTTCTCTTTGCCGAAGAAAGATCCACCCGAAGACCTCTACCTTGAGCTCCTACCTCAACCAAGAGGTAACTAGAGTGCTTGGCTTGCTAAACTGAGAACCCTAGAATGAGTAGAGAGATGTCTTGATGGTTTTATCTCACAAAGCTCATGGTTTTCAACACATGAAAGAAGAGAGCTTTGAGAGAGAAAGAGGGAGAGCTTAGCATGAGAGAGAAAGAGCAAGATAGAATGAGCAAGAATAACAACCATGCTCTCATATGAGAATAATAATAATAATAACTAAAGAAAATTGTGATGGTTAGTTGAAATGACCATTATCATTTCACATTTAATGCAATTTGCAAGAATCAAGAAGTATCTTGCAAAAGAAATGATCATAGTCAAATGGTCAACAAAAGTCAAATGGTCAACCAAAGTCAAATGGTCAACCTAACCATGGCACAATTATCCTTAATTAATATTATCAATCATATTTCTCATTCTCATTAGGGTTTAGAAAAAGTCAACTATCAAAAACCCTAATGAGATTCCTCTGCCTCTGTTAACTGTGCATACACACCCGCATCCGTGTTCCGAGAAACACGAATACAATGAGACAAAACCAATCCCAAAACAAATACTAGAATCTGGCTTAAACCAAAGCCCGCTAGTAATAACTGCCCGGACACCAAACGTACATAAGTGCGCGGATGTGAACAAACCCGTCGCAAAACCATGCGACGTCTACTCTGTTTTGCCCAAAGGCGAACAACCCTTTATGTGGGACTCTAAAGACTCGACACTACGCTGACAGTGGGTTTAACCACAGGTCGCAAGCGGTACTAGCTGTACGTTACGGTCCCTAGGTAGATGCCGATAAGAAGACCGATGAGGTGAACCCATCCGAACTCCTACTGAGCCTGAATGTGACAATCTCCGTACAGTCCGGTCTGTTCGTCTGAGAGTATCGCATGTCGGGCCTATGGGGCGGTAAACGTCAGTCCCTTAATAGCGGTACAAGTCGTGTCGGAGTGTAGCCCAGAACACCCTGAGAAAACACTGGAAATGCTACCAGTATATCTCGCTTGCCCTGGCCAGAGACTTTGTGTAATGGCTCTCCTACACACAGCGCGATATCAACTCCCAATACCGGGAGAGACGAATCCTGTCTAACCGTCACTGCCTCTAAGTGCTTCGGGACTGCACCCAACTACTACCTGTTTGCACGACTCATTTGAGCCGTGGTAGGGTAGTAATCTAAGAACAGTGGGAATGCACTCGAGGCGAAGTGACAGTGTCAAATCAATGGACTAAGCTGTACTCATGTCACCTGGGAACTGATAACTGACGATAGGTATAATACCAACCAACAGTTCCCAGCGAGTCCTGTCCAGTGTACTTGTAACCTAACGAGCACCCGCATACTATCTCCAGTACGACGTACTAATGGCTGTGGGACAGACCATCTCCCCCGCTGGGATGAGAAGCGCATACGCTAGTCTACTCTGGAGTATCGATGCCCCATCTCGATAATCCTACGACTATGGACCAGTATAAGGACGTGCTTGTAGATTACCGAGCCCCCACCAGTGTGACTGCCATCACAACGCTGGTAATCAAGCAAAGGTCCTAAGGGCTCCACTAATATGTATATGCGATATGCTAAAAGAAACATATGCACACATTAAAGTAGAAACAAACCAAGTAGGATACTACCATTTTGAGCAAGATTTTTTATACAACTGTGAATATCCCAAGCTTCCATTAAGTAATATATAAACTAGTATGATACAATAATGGCCTCTAGGGCATATACACTAACACAAATAAACAAGGTCCATCATCCGGATTATTGCTCCTATCACCGAGTAATAGGCCATCCCCTTGAAGAATGATTCATCTTCAAAGAATAGGTAGAAAACCAGTATCAGCAAGGCAGGTTCGCTTTATTCGACAGCTGGAGGGTAACCTCGCCGCAAAAACATGAGCCAAAGAGGACCTGTACCGTAAGGATAGGACCAGCTCAACATCAAGAATGGAAGCGAACTCGTACCTGCCATATGATAACACTCTCAAAAGAGAAAGGGCACGAGACTATGGATGACCTCCACATGTGCTTCGCAAATGAAGACGAGGAAGAGATGATCTCACAGTTTCCACTGGCACAAAAAGAGCAGGAAGATTGAATACACACTACGGCGGACAACCTAAGAAAAATTAACTTAGGTGTTAGTTATGTATATGCTCTAGAGACCATTATTGTACATATGATGTATATTATAGTGGATGCTTGGATATATATAGAGAGGACATTCTTGCTCGACATGATAGTATGCTATATGGTTTCACTTTGTCTTAACATGTTGACTTGTATTGGTTTACTGTCTTACTCTCACATGTTGATAAAGCCCTTGGGATATGTACTTGACTACTAGGACTATGATGTAGATCATACTAGTAGGGCCAGGGTAGTCAACGAGTACATCCTATAATTGTTCCTAGTCGAGGGTGTATCGAGACAAAGCATCGATACACCAGAGTAGACTAGCGTATACGCTTCTCGACCCATATGATGGGCGATGGATGATCCCGTATCCATTGGTGTTTGACATTAGAGAAGGTATACGGGTGCTCAGTGGAGACTGGGTACACTGAACGGACTCGCCGAGAACTCCTAGATGGTATTATACCTATCGTCAGATAGCAGTTCTCTGATGACACTGGTACAGGTTAGTCTGTAGACCCGAGATCGTCATAGAGTCTTATGTGATTCCCACTGTGCTTTGATTTCCACCTTACCACGTTCATGAGAACGTGCAAAACGGTGGCTTTTGGGTACAGTCCCGAATCACATGGAGGAATGAGCGATAGGAGGGGTTTCGTCTCTCCCAGTATTGGGGGTTGATGTTGCGCTGTGTTCGATTGGCTATAACTGGAAGTCCCTGGCCAGGGCTGATATGGAGACCTACTGGTAAGTGTTATCAGTAGTTTCTCGACCCGTTATGAGCCTCATATCGACACGACTTATCGGTTACCGGGGTCTGACGTTTACTACCCTTAGACTGGATATGCGACATATCAGACGAAGAGACCGGACTGTATGGAAGTGTTACTGATTAGATTCACAGGAGTATGAGCATGCTTGCTATTTGATCTTCTGATCGCTCAATACCCGGGTGGCTGTTACGTTTAGCTGACCGCTTGCAGCTTATGGGTGTTTGATATGATCATCCCCTACTGCCGGCGTATTGACGATTCTTTAGAGTCCTACACGGATGTTTCCTGGCTCAGGCAAAACAGAGTAGGAGCACATATGTGATATGTGCGGGACCGAGATTAATACGATATGAGATACCGTATTCAATTCTCGTGATATGTGATATCGGCCGGGTATATGTGATATAGCCGAGTCATCGAATCAAGTGTTGATTTGATGAACTGATACATATTATATTAGTCGGTTATTTGCAAAATAGCCGGATTATCGGATCAAGTGTTGATTCGATAATTTAATGTATAATTATATATTTGATATATTACATTATATTAACTAATATAAGCTCACTTTATAGATTCATTTTCTCACTTGATGATACATTGATATATATGTGATATATGTTAATTGTATTATTTTTTTTTGTTACATTATATATTATATATGTGATATATAATATTGTAACATGTTAGGGTTACAAATGCAACTAGAGTTTATGAGATTAAACCATGCTAGGGTTTAAATTAGGGTTAACATTTTCTTTTTAGTTAATTCTAAATCTTGGATTAAAATTAAGATATTTTCTTTTGTTGACTAAAGTCCACACTTTAGATATTTTGCTAGATATTTGTTAACCTAACTTTTTAACCCTAGCCTATGATTTATTCTCTACAAGGGTTAAGCATGCCATGCTTAATCTTGGTTGCATTTCTAACCTCAACACAATTCTTTCATCACAACACTTCATCTTCTTCTTCCTCTCACAAAAGCTCACTAGCTTTTTATTTTGTGATGAATTAAAGTGAGAAAAAGAAAACTAAAGAGAGCAAAATTCCTATTTCATCATCCTCATCTATTCTAGCCACTTAGATTAGGGTGTTCACTTCACTGATACCTCATTAGTGAAGAGAGAGCTTGGGTTTGTGATTTCTCAAGATAGATCATCTTGGATTGTGAAGTGTTCAAGCAAGGATGTCTTATTCACCTCATGGAGCCTTTGTAGAGTCCGGGAGCTTGATGATCGCAGCGAAGAGACCTCAACTCGGAGCTTATGAAGCGAAGGAACGGACCACAAAGATTGTAATCCCTAACTCTTAGAAGTAAAGTTGTTTACTTGTAGTTTTAGTTTGATTCTCTAGTTAAAGATCTAGGGTTAGGGTTATCTAGATTGGCAAAAATTTAAACTTGGTATGAATGATGCCTCCCGAAACCTTGTTGCCGTTGTAGGTAACCCAACAGTGGTATTAGAGCCTAGCTAGAGAATTAGACGGATAAGTGTAGGATTACGAAACCGAAACAACTCCGAAACATCCGAATCGAAACCCTAGTTTCTGTCGAAATATTTCAGGTGTCAAATTTTTTTTCAAACAGTTGCAGAGTGATGTATGTGATACATAATGAACACTGTAAAAAATTGGGCACCTCCCCTCGGATTTTGGCCGAGCACCCTTGCACAAAATCCGGCCAGATCGGCCATTTGGTGAGTTTCAGGGTCCAATTTTTTATGTTGTTCTCGTCTCTGGGGTTTGGTAATTCAGGTGTTGTTTGTTTTTGCTAAATTTGCATGTGATGTTATCTTTTTACAGAGGCAATTCGGAGTGTTTCATATTCATAATTCTAGATTGTTTTCGGGTTAAGTTAGACGATATTAAAAAGTTCGAACGGATATCAAATACCCACTTTTTCCCTTGCTGAAATTTTTTCAAGAGTTGGATCTTTTTCATAGTTAAAGAATATTCAAATATCGTGCAAGTGATTCGGTGGACCCTCTAGAAAAACGAAATCTTAACTCGATTTTGTGACCGTCAAAACCGCCACTAAACCCTAGGGTTTGTGGTAGTTTAGCGGTGCCACAAGTGAGACATTGGTTGACCCTTCTACGGCTGGTTCATTGCTACTGTGGCTTGTGATGGATACTTCTAAACTACGCTCAAGTGTTGGGCATTTTGGGAAATTTTGGGTGTTTGTTGATTCGATCGGAATGTTTAACACCGTCTAGCTTTTTTTGTAATGTGATACAATATGTGGAATTCATATAGTTAGGCATGAAATCCGTAATATGTGATATTTCGAATTTACGATGTCTAAGGTGATTGTGGATTCCAAATGTTATAGTTTTTCACTTTCTTTTCTGCGACCGTAAGTGTAATATGTGGTATATCGCCGTTTTCGTTGCTATATGTCAACGACAATTGTGATAGGCATATTTACTTACGTTGATGACATGTGATGTTATGTGTTGCTGTGATATATTATATTGGACCGTCGTGTTCTGAATAGCCAGGGGTTTTATGTGAGATGAGGGTTTTTATTTTCATTCATGTAAAATTCATTGTATGTAATATTCTTTTATTGGAACACTTCCGGGTTGAGGATGATGTCACCATTGTATATTATTTACTTTTCCGCATTAGGATAGACCCAAGGAGGGGAGCATAAGTAGCCGGGTTCTAGGGTCCAGTAGGAGGCCATTTCGAGGAGTCGAGACCGGGTCTCCTAACCCTAGAATTGGTAGGGTTGCTGGACGCTCTTGTAGGGGTCTAGGGATGTGGGTTTGGCTATTCATCGCGACCGTGGAATCTGTGTTTTATATAGGCTCAAAATAAAACACGGACTTCCTAATATATCCAATATTACATATGTTGTCTTCTGCTGCTGATATACTGTGATGTGATCATTTTATATGCGTGAGACGAATGCTTTATTATTGTATATATGATATATAATAAACGTTGCTTATGTTTTGCACCCGCACTAGTCCTGCCCCGGTAATCCATTAGTTAAGTAACCTAACGGTGCATAACGGGACACAGTGGCGAATGCGGATGACATAAGCGTTCGTTGTATTTTCGTTTCTTCTGTGATGCTTAGGAAGCTTAAATGATGGGATTCATTAATGAGATTAATGAAAGAAAAGAAACCTAAAAGATGTCGTAAAATCAAATTTATAAAAAGGGTAGCTCTAGTTTTTGCTTTGCATAGCGGTATTCCTTGTAGAATATCCAGCACCTTATTCGATAAGGAAAGAGCCAAGATCCCTTCACCGGGAATGACCTCTTTAGCGAAACTAGCAGATGTTACAACTTGCTCGGTTTTGTTTTTGATTGCTTCTATAGTTCTTGCTTTGCATAGTGGTATTTGTGAAATATCCTTCACCTTATTCGATAAGGAAAGAGCCGAGATCCCTTCACCGGGAGTGACCTCTTTAGCGAAACTAGTAAAAGCCTAAAAAACACTCATTTTTCAAAATCACTTGTTTCTACAATGATATCAAGTTCATTACGTTCATGGTTTTCTGAAAAACCTGCGTAGCCCTCCGTCATTTCAGATAAAGATTATTTAGTATTCGTGCTGCGTTTGTTGACCTCTGTCAAGGTGTAGTGTGCGGTAGCTGATTAGTACTTATCTGTAAAACATAAGATGAGATTGAATTAGGGTAGTCGTACGACCTTGTTGACCTCTATCAAGGGTCGTGCGGGTGGGTTTGATTCAATCAAGAAATGAAGGGTTGAACTTGACTAGTGCACTATGGTTTTTTGACCTCTGTCAAGGTCATAGCCCGCTAGGGGCAAAAGAATTATCGGGAATTTCAAGAGTTAAAATTTGCAATGAGATTGCATACCTTCTATAAGATGGTTGGATCCTGATACCCACTGCGAGTAAGAGTTACTCCTGGGAGAGTTTTACACATGACAATTAGCCGATCAAGTAGGTGTCTAGAAAGGTGTTAACGAGGTTATGCCTTTGGGAAAACGAGGTTTATTTTAATTAGGTCCATGCGAAAGCACAGGGAAACTCCCTCAAAGTATCAACACTGGCCTGGCCGAAAGATTGGCGAACTTGTAAGGTGTAATTAATCCCGGCTAGTCTAATCTTTTAGGGTTTGAAGGAAAATTTGATGAAAACAGTGGGAGCCATCCTGATTAGATAAGATACTAACCAATCTAATCTTGCAAGATCATACGCTAAAGTGTTTTCTTCTCTCTCTCTCCAGGTAGCGACCATGTCAGGCCTTAATCAAGATAATAATATGGATGTATTGACCGAACCCGCTTATTATACTGAGCAGAGGAACGTTGGTTCCGTTCTTTCTTATAACTGTTATAAGATAGAACAGGGAATATGAGAATATCCGGATTCTCACGCCGCCCAAACGAAGAATAAGCATGTTGATGCATCTTCTTCGGGTGTGTTTGTTATCGAGAACCATTTCTCAGTTCACTCTACGTCCTGCGTATTAGATACCGGACCGGGATCCCATATATGTAATATGTTACATGGGCTACGTAAAGGCAGAGAACTGGGAGAGGGTGATCAATCCATAAGAGTAGGGAATGGTGCAAATGTTGCAGCCAAGGCCGTTGGCGAATATCACCTTGTGTTGCCAAATGGTAATACATTGATTCTGAATGAATGCTATTACATTCCGACCCTGATATGCAATATTATATCAGTTTCTTTATTGAGTAAAGAAAGATTTAATTTTATAGTACATGATAATGTTATGAACATCTTCTTGAATCAAAAGTTGATTGGATCAGACTCGTTAAATAATGGCATATATGTTCTGAATCAAACTACAGTACTTAATATACAAAACACACACAAGAGGATGAGTTCAGAAATGAACGAATCCTTCTTGTGGTATTGTAGACTAGGTTATATCAATGCGACATGGCTAGATAAGTTACATAAAGATGGATATTTGAAACCGTTCGAATTTTCATCTTATGACACTTGCCAGTCATGTCTCAAAGGCAAGATGACCAAAACTCCGTTTAGTGGATACGGAGAAAGAGTTATGGAACTCTTGGGACTGATACATAGTGATGTATGTGGTCCCATGTCTACACATACCAGGAATGGTTCCTTGTACTTCATTACATTCACTGACGATCTCTCAAGATACGGACATGTGTTCCTGTTGAAACACAAGTCTGAAGCTTTTAAGAAATTCAGAAAATATAAGAACGAAGTCGAGAACCAAACGGGTAAAAGTATTAAGATCCTTCGATCTGATCGAGGAGGAGAATACTTGAGCAATGAGTTCCTGGACTATCTAAAAGAGAATGTGATTCTCTCTCAGCTTACTCCTCCTTATACACCACAGCACAACGGTGTATCGGAACGGAGGAATCGCACCCTATGAGCACCGCTGAGTTACCTATTTCCTTTTAGGGTTATGCGCTTGAAGCAGCAGCATACCTATTGAATCAGGTTCCATCAAAATCTGTACCTACCACACCATATGAGATATGGAGTGGGAAGAGACCATGTCTTAAATGAGTTAAGATATGGGGTTGTCCGGCCTATGTCAAAAGGAAAAATCCGGACAAACTCGAGGCACGATCAGTTCTTTGTAAGTTTGTTGGATATCCTAAACATTCGAATGGATATCTATTCTACCACGGTGAACAACAAAAGGTGTTTGTTGCTCAACATGCCACCTTTTTAGAAAATGAATTTCTTGCAAAAGAAATTAGTGGAGAAGAGGTAGAGCTGGAAGAAGTTCCAGCAGAACAAACTACAACTGAAGATTTAGTAGAACCAGAGGATTTGATAGCTCCCAACGAACCCCAGCCTCTCCGCCGATCTAGTAGGGTTCCTCATCCACTTGAGAGATACTACGGTTTTCTCATAGATGGTGGGAGCGAGGATTGCATCATGGAAGATGATGACTCGACTAGCTTCGAGCAGGCCATCACGAGTGGAGACTCTGTGAAATGGCTGGATGCAATGCGGTCTGAGATGGAATCCATGTACACCAACAAAGTATGGACTTTGGAAATTTCTCCTAAAGGGGTAAACCCCTTTGGGAGCAAATGGATCTTTAAGAAGAAACTTGGTGTAGATGGAAAAGTGGAGACTTTCAAAGCTAGACTTGTTGCAAAGGGTTTTCGTTAACGACCAGTTGTGGATTATGACTAAACCTTTTCTCCAGTGGCTATGCTTAAGTCCATCCGGATCTTACTTGCCATTGCTGCATACTATGACTACGAAATCTGCCAAATGGATGTTAAGACCGCCTTTCTAAATGGTGATTTAGAGGAGTGCGTGTACATGACTCAGCCAGAGGGCTTCGTAGACAGTGGGAGCAGTGGAAAGGTTTGCAAGCTGCTTAAATCCATCTACGGGTTAAAGCAGGCATCCCGGAGTTGGAACATCTGCTTTGATGTGGTAGTCAAAGAGTTTGACTTCATCAAGAACGGAGATGAACCTTGTATCTACAAGAAGGTTGCAGAGAGTAAGGTTGTCTTCATCGTATTATACGTAGATGACATACTCTTGATAGGAAATGATGTTCCTATGCTGCACTCGGTCAAGCTCTTCTTATCACATGGATTCTCAATGAAAGATCTAGGTGATGCCTCCTGTATATTGGGGATTAAGATCTATAGAGATAGATATAAAAGGATACTTCTGTTCCCTTCCGAATGACGGCGCGACATGGACGTCTTGCCTGAAATTCGGGGCAGATGCTAATTGGTGCTATCCGTCCACCTCTCCGAAGATGCCAAGTTGATTTATGGCACCATGTATCGAAGGTTTAAACGGATGCGGCCGATGTAGCAGACTTCGTCAGATTCCCCCTCGTTTGAGGGGTTTTTGATTGTGGGGACGCTCTTCCCTGCAGGCGCAAGCCCCTGCAGTTAATTACGCTACCGCATCGCGGTAACAACTTTCTCCTTCTCCAGATGGTCACTTCGTGTCGTGTGTGTTTATTTTATGTTTTGTTGCCCGTGGATTGTTTACGGAGACCGAGTTATGTCGTCGCCCGTAGGGCGTGGACTGGTCCAAATCCGTGTTATCTTAGATTTGGGTTTGGGGGTTTGGTTTGAGGATACGTTAGCCATACTTGAGGCTAAGATCAACTCAAACGTTTGTTAAGGATACATTAGTCTAACTTGAGACTAAGATCAACTTAACAGGATCGTTTAGATCCGACAAAAGAACGTTTGGGTTCTATTGTTCCAGTTTAGGGACATGGTGGTCCATTTAATATATGGCCGTCGGGACCCGTCACCTCTCTGACGACGTTGAAGGATTCCAACGACAGATGTCAGAGGAGTTCAAAGATGTACCCTTGAACCAAAGTTGATTAGGGGAGATTCATAGTCCAGTCTTTTTGAAGGTTTAAGGATACGTTAGCCATCTTTGAGGCTAAGATCAACTTAAACGGTTGTTAAGGATACGTTAGTCCAGTTTGGGACTAAGATCGACTTAACGGGATCGTTTAGATCCGACAAAAGAGCATGCGGGGCTCTATTGTTCCAGTTTAGGGACGTGGTGGTCCATTACTAGTTTAAGGACATTGCGGTCCATGGGTAGTTTAAGGACATTGCGGTCCATTGTTAGTTTTAAGACATCTCGGTCAAGGTTAAGGACGTCGTAGTCCATGGGTTTAAGGACCCCACAGTCCATTGTTAGTTTTAAGACATCTCGGTCAAGGTTAAGGACGTCGTAGTCCATGGGTTTAAGGACCCCACAGTCCATTGTTAGTTTTAAGACATCTCGGTCAAGGTTAAGGACGTCGTAGTCCATGGGTTTAAGGACCCCACAGTCCATTATTAGTTTTAAGACATTTCGGTCAAGGTTAAGGACGTCGTAGTCCATGGGTTTAAGGACCCCACAGTCCATATCAATGTGTGGTCATCGGGACCCGTCACCTCTTTGAAGACATTGAGGGATTACAATGCCAAGTATCAAAGGAGTGAAGAGACGTACCCTGGAAACCGGAGTGGATTAAATAGTCTTTGGCCCAATTTGGGATCAAGATCAATTAATTATGTTATGAGCCCATTAGCCCAGTTAAGTCTGAATTGAGGACTTATGGCCAGCTTGGGCTAAATCCAATCATGTCTGGAATATTGGCTTCCTGTTGGTCCATTGAAGGAGAGATTTTGTCTCTGGCCATTTAGCCAATTGGGCCAATGCCTAGTGTTAAACACTACAGACCAATCAGTGTTGAACACTGGGAATGAGATTGACAAGTTAGTGTTTAACACCAAAAGATAGTTGGTGTTAAACACCAGTAACAAGGCTTTCAAATTAGTGTTAAACACTAAAACAGATCAGTGTTAAATACTGGCAATAGAGATATCAAATTAGTGTTAAACATTAAGGTAATCAGTGTTGAACACTGCAAATAAAGTTCTTTGATTAGTGTTGAACACTAAGGCCCAACAGTGTTTTAACACTGGATTCGGGAGTTCCAATTTAGCGTTAGACGCTGAGGCAAGAGGGGTCACGTGGCAGCACGTGAGGGCGCCCTCCCCTCGTTTGTTCTGCTGAAAAGATCACATATTTTGGAGCATCACGTGTCATCACGTGACGGGTGTTTAAATGAGGTATGTTAAAGCTTCTGCCAAGGGTCACGTGGGTCACGTGAGGCACTGCCTCAAAGGGCTTTCTGTAGATCTTTTGGGGGGGAGGTCACGTGGTGACACGTGACCCTTCTTTTCTGTAGTTGTTTAGAAGATCCGTTAATCCCTTTCAGGAATTAAATTCCTCGTAGGGTTGAACCCTGACAATAATTTCAGAGGAATTAAATTCCTAGTTCCTTTTGAAGAGTTGAACTCTGAATTTTCTGTAGGAATTAAATTCCTCATATATATGAAGAACTGAATAGGGTTAAACCCTAATAAAGCTCTAAGGAGTTAAACTCCCGCTCTTTGTTAAAGAATTATTCTGGGGAATGAGATTAAGGGAATTAAATTCCTGTTGTTTTAACAGAACTAAGTTCTTAACTAGGGTTAAACCCTGATTCTTTTCATTTTGAAGGAATTAAATTCCCATAACACAGGGTCAAACCCTAATTTTATTTTAAAGGAATTAAATTCCTATAGTTCTGTGAGAATTAAATTCTCGTGCTTCCATTCCCTCTCTATGCTTTGGATCTGCATGGCAGGATCTCAACCCATTGAGAATTAAATTCTCAACTTCAAGGGGAGATGTGCACTTTACAGATCCTCTATCAAAGAGAGAAGAAATATATCCTTCTGTTTTATATCAGAGTTAAACTCTGTTGAGAATTAAATTCTCTTTTCTTTCAAAAAGCCTTCCCTTTCTTCCCTAGGGTTTTCTTTTGCAGAAGATCCTAATTCCTCAAAGTATCCAGGCTCTCTCCCTTTTCTTCCCTCTGCATATATATCTTTTCCTGTGTGTCCCTTGGCTCCTATTTATAGAAGAAGCAGCCGAGTCAATTAGTTTTTGATGAATCTTTCATTGAGAGATTTGATTTGCATCCATCATTCGTTTTGGACCTTTGGATTATTAGGTGAATTTTATTCACCATTGGATTTTAAATCCAGAGATTCTCCTTTGTTATTTCTGTTAGATTTGAAGGGGAAATCTTTCCAAATTCGAGATTTTCCCATAGATAGATGATATTTAATCACCTCTGAATCTTTAATTTAATCGGTTGCTTTTGGAAAGATTTGAGAGGTCTTTCTCAGAATTTAATTCTGTTAACAAATGGGTTTTGAAGTCGGTCACGTGTGGCCACGTGACCCTTGGTCACGTGTGGGCACGTGACCTCCTTGGAACGAGCCTTCTTCCTTCTTTTTACGCTCTATCTTCTGGTTGCTGCTTAACTATCACGTGCCACCACGTGACAACTGATCACGTGTGAGCACGTGACCCTGGCATGGAGCCTTCTTCTTGATTTAACCGGAGAATGAGTCTAATGTTTTGAGTGTCACGTGCCAACACGTGACCCTGGTCACGTGGGAGCACGTGACCTCTTCTGAAGCCTTTTTCTTGATTTGCTCAGGGAGCTGTTGGGTTTTGAAGCCGCTTTTGATTGTCACGTGCCAACACGTGACCCAGGTCACGTGGGAGCACGTGACCCTTTCTGAAGCCCTTATCTTTGATGTAATCGGGAAGCTGAATTTGCCTTGCTGATGCTTTTAGGTGTCACGTGCCAACACGTGACTGCTGGTCACGTGTAAGCACGTGACCCTTTTCTGAAGCTTTTTCCATAAGCTTTTCTGATTTTAAATCAGGAAACAGGATTGTCCCAATCCAAGTACATTGACACCATACTAAAGAGGTTTAGTAAGCGTGGGAATTTACCCACGATCTCTGGACTCACTCTCTCCAAAGAGATGTCTCCCAAGACTGATTTGGAGAGAGCTCGCATGAAAGTGATACCCTATGCTTCGGCAGTAGGCTCTATCATGTACGCGATGCTATGTACCAGACCTGATGTAGCATACTCACTAAGTGTAGTGAGTAGGTATCAAGCAGATCCAGGAGAGAATCACTGGACAGCTGTGAAGAACATTCTCAAGTACTTAAGAAGGACTAAGGAGATGTTTTTGGTGTATGGTAACGGAGAACTTCAGGTGGAGCCCTTTACTGATTCGAGCTTCCAAACTGATAAGGACGACTTTAAGCTGCACTCGGGGTTTGTCTTTACCCTAAATGGAGGGGCGGTTTGTTGGAAGAGTTCTAAGCAAGAAACCGTGGCAGACTCGACGATGGAGGCTGAATACATCGCTGCCAACGATGCTGCCAAAGAAGCTTTCTGGATGAAGAAGTTCATCACTGAACTTGGTATGGTTCTATCCATTGTGCATCCAATACCTTTGTATTGTGATAATAATGGAGCTGTGGCTTTGGCCAAGGAACCCAGGTCCTATCAGAGATCCAGGCATATTCTGAGGTGGTATCACCTGATCCGGAAGATAGTTGATCGCTGAGAGATCGAGGTCAGGAGAGTTGATACGAAGGACAACACTGCGGATCCACTCATGAAGGCCATACCCCAGATACATTTTGAGAGACTCTTCGGGATGTTGGGTATAAGATACTACAACAGCCGGCCTTAGTGCAAGTGGGAGATTGTTAGTTATGTATATGCCCTAGAGGCCATTGTTGTACATATGATGTATATTATAGTGGATGCTTGGATATATATAGAGAGGACTTTCTTGCTCGACATGATAGTATGCTATCTGGTTTCACTTTGTCTTAACATGTTAACTTGTATTGGTTTACTGTCTTACTCTCACATGTTGATAAAGCCCTTGGGATATGTACTTGACTACTAGGACTATGATGTAGATCATACTAGTGGGGCCAGAGTATTCAACGAGTACATTCTATAATTGTTCCTAGTCGAGGGTGTATCGAGACAGGACATCGATGCACGAGAGTAGACTAGTGTATACGCTTCTCGACCCATATGATGGGCGATGGATGATCCTATATCCATTGGTGTTTGATATCAGAGAAGGTATATGGGTGCTCAGTGGAGACTGGGTACACTGAACGGACTCGCCGAGAACTCTTAGATGGTATTATACCTATCGTCAGATAGCAGTTCTCTGGTGACACTGGTACAGGTTAGTCTGTAGACCCGAGATCGTCATAGAGTCTTGTGTGATTCCCACTGTGCTTTGATTTCCACCTTACCACGTTCATGAGAACGTGTAAAATGGTGGCTTTTGGGTATAGTCCCGAATCACATGGAGGCAATGAGCGATAGAAGGGGTTTCGTCTCTCCCGGTATTGGGGGTTGATGTTGCGTTGTGTTCGATTGGCTATAACTGGAAGTCCCTGGCCAGGGCTGATATGTAGACCTACTGGTAAGTATTATCAGTAGTTTCTCGACCCATTATGAGCCTCATATCGACACGACTTATCGGTTACTGGGGTCTGACGTTTACCACCCCTAGACTGGATATGCGATATATCAGACGAAGAGACCGGACTGTACGGAAGTGTTACTGATTGGATTCACAGGAGTATGTACAGGCTTGCTTGTTGATCTTCTGATCGCTCAATACCCGGGTGGCTGTTACGTTTAGCTGACCGCTTGCAGCTTGTAAGTGTTTGATATGATCATCGCCTACTGCCGGCGTATTGACGATTCTTTAGAGTCCTACACCGATGTTTCCTGGCTCTGGCAAAATGGAGTAGGAGCACATATGTGATATGTGCGGGACCGAGATTAATACGATATGAGATACCGTATTCAATTCTCATGATATGTGATATTAGCTGGGTATATGTGATATAGCCGGGTCATCGGATCAAGTGTTGATTTGATGAACTGATACATATTATATTAGTCGGTTATTTGCAAAATAACCGGATTATCGGATCAAGTGTTGATTCGATAATTTAATGTATAATTATATATTTGATATATTACATTACATTAACTAATATAAGCTCACTTTATAGATTCATTTTCTCACTTGATGATACATTGATATATATGTGATATATGTTAATTGTATTATTTTCTTTTGTTACATTATATATTATATATGTGATATATAATATTGTAACATGTTAGGATTACAAATGCAACTAGAGTTTATGAGATTAAACCATGCTAGGGTTTAAATTAGGGTTAACATTTTTTTTTAGTTAATTCTAAATCTTGGATTAAAATTAAGATATTTTCTTTTGTTGACTAAAGTCCACCCTTTAGATATTTTGCTAGATATTTGTTAACCTAACTTTTTAACCCTAGCCTATGATTTATTCTCTACAAGGGTTAAGCATGCCATGCTTAACCTTGGTTGCATTTCTAACCTCAACACAATTCTTTCATCACAACACTTCATCTTCTTCTTCCTTTCACAAAAGCTCACTAGCTTTTTATTTTGTGATGAATTAAAGTGAGAAAAAGAAAACTAAAGAGAGCAAAATTCCTACTTCATCATCCTCATCTATTCTAGCCACTTAGATTTGGGTGTTCACTTCACTGATACCTCATTAGTGAAGAGAGAGCTTGGGTTTGTGATTTCTCAAGATAGATCATCTTGGATTGTTCAAGCAAGGATATCTTATTCACCTCATGGAGCCTTTGTAGAGTCCGGGAGCTTGATGATCGCAGCGAAGAGACCTCAACTCGAAGCTTATGAAGCGAAGGAACGGACTACAAAGGTTGTAATCCCTAACTCTTAGAAGTAAAGTTGTTTACTTGTAGTTTTAGTTTGATTCTCTAGTTAAAGATCTAGGGTTAGGGTTATCTAGAATGGCAAAAATTTAAACTTGGTATGAATGATGCCTCCCGAAACCTTGCTGCCGTTGTAGGTAACCCAACATTAGGGACGGAAGATCAACCGAGACCAAAGTTCGTCAGTGAGCTGCTATCTGAGAAACATGTGGCCACATTAAAAGACGTGCTTATGCAGTATAAAGATTGCTATGCCTGGAACTACTCCGTAATACCGGATCTAGATCCAAAGATGGCATTACATAAACTGGCTATATCACCAGGAATAAAGCCAATCAAACAGGCACCGAGAAGGATGCGACTCGAACTTGAGATGATCATCAACGCTGAGGTCAAGAAACTAATCGACTCCGGCTTCATCCAAGAAGTTCGACATCTTGACTGGATCGCTAACATTGTTCCAGTGATGAAGAAAAATGGGACGGTACGCATCTGCGTAGATTTTCAGGACCTCAACAAAGCTTGCCTGAAAGATGATTTCTCAGTACCTGTTACCGAGCCGATGATCGATAACACGTCTACCCATGAGGTCTTCTCCTTCATGAATGGATCTTCAGGATACAACCAAATAAAAATGCATCCTGAAGACCAAAAGTATACCTCCTTCCGAACCCCATTGGGTATATTCTGCTTTAAAGTGATGCCCTTCGATTTGAAGAACGCCGACGCTACCTACCAGGGAGCCATGGCAAAGATCTTTGATGAACTCATACACGAGATCGTCGAATGCTACATTGACGACCTTGTGGTAAAGAGTAAATCTCATGAGGAACATTGGGAACATCTAAAAATAGTGTTCCAACGCCTTCGGAAGTATAATCTGAAGATGAATCCTCTAAAATGCGCGCTTGGAGTTTCCTCAGGCAAATTCCTAGGATTCGTCATACATCACCGGGGTATCGAAATCGACCCTTCAAAGATCAAGGCGATTATGGAAATGCCCACACCAAGAACCCTCAAATAATTGCGGTCTCTCCAAGGAAAGCTCGCATATATCCGGCGGTTCATAGTTAACCTCTCCGGGAAATGCCGTCCCTACAGTCATTTGATAAAGAAGGGGACCCCGTTCGTCTGGGATCAAAAGTGCCAAAGTGCATTGGACGAAATCAAATAATACTTGCAAAATCCGCCGGTATTGACTGCTCCGGTTAAGGGAAAACCCCTTATCCTATATACAACAGCCCTTGAGGGTTCTCTAGGCGTATTGTGGGTACAAGAGAACGATCAAAGAAAGGAGAAAGCTCTATACTATTTAAGTCGAGTTCTCCTTGGGGTAGAAAACAACTATTCCCCCATCGAAAAGTATTGCCTGGCGCCGATCTTCGCAATAACAAAGCTCAGACATTACGCCTTAGCACACGAGCTCCATCTTATATCAAATATGGATCCTTTCAAATATCTAATGTCAAAGGCCATACTAACAGGAAGGCTTGCCAAATGGGCCCTCCTCCTGATGGAGTTCTCAGTGACGTATCGACCCTTTAAAGCAGTAAAAGGTCAGGCCATAGCTGACTTTCTCACGGAGCATCCGATACCAGTCGACTCCCTATTAAATTGCGAATTGCCAGACGAACACGCGTTCGATACGATTGAAGAAGAAAATGATTCCCAATGGTAACTCTACTTCGATGGAGCATCTTCCATGAAGCAGCGAAAGCAAAACACCGCTATAATCAAAGCCGGGGTATACCTTATCTTCGTGACTCCACAAGGAGAGATATCGCATTACGCTATCTCCTTAACAGAGCCAAGAACTAATAACAAAGCTGAATATGAAGCTTTGATAGCATGTCTCAAGATCGCTATCGATATAGGAATCAAAGACCTCCTAATAAATGGAGACTCCCAGCTGATCGTTAGTCAAGTAAATGGCGACTATCAGACATGCAAGCCAGAGCTGATAAAGTATGGAGAAAGAGTGCAGCAACTGCTAACACAAATCCCTTCCTACACCCTGGAAAATATACCGCGAGCAGAAAACAGCAAGGCAGACGCATTGGCCAAATTGGCTGATGAAGACCTCGATGACGTAAGGATTATTGTGCAAAGCCGTAGGATTCTCGTGCCAACGGATATATCTTCAAAAGACCTAATCGAGCCATCTGAAGAAAAAGAAGCGACCGAACAAGTAGCCCTTCAAATAGAGGACGAAGAAAAGGTCAAGGATTGGAGGGAAGTTTTCGTAGACTACTTCAAATCCCAACGAACGCCCAAAAATGCCTCGTCTAGACATCATCTCATGAAACGAGGTTTGTCTTTCGCCTGTCAATGATACTCTATATAAGAGATCGTTCGACTATCTGTGGCTAAGATGCCTGGGGCCGAAGGAAGCAAAAAAAGTCGTCCAAGAAACTGACGACGGACTCAGCGGTTCGCATCAAGCCGGGCCAAAGATGAAGCTGAAGATAAAAAGAATGGGTTACTATTGGCCCATAATGATTTAGGACTGTCACGGCCTGCTTTCCAGTATACGGAGAAGTAGACGTGACGGGCCGCGGCGTATTTACTCAGAACTAAACACGTTAAGCGTAAATAAGCAATATAAATAAATACACAAGAATAATAAGAGATGTAAAATAAACAGCAACTTTTATTAACATTCATTCTTTACATTATAACTGATTTGAAAAGGAAATGTACAATGATAAAAGCAATGCCTAAACAGTGGCATACAAAAGAAAAGATAAATACAAGTAAGCTAGAAGTCTGGCTATGCTTCAATCTGCTCCAGATACTCCTGACCGGGCTCGGTCTCCTGAAGATCCGGTCCTCCCGACGAACATTCCAAAGAAAGAAGAGACATGAATGTCGTCAGCGAACTAGCGCTCGGTAAGTCCCAAAGATAAGGGTGGAATAGAACAAGTAAAGAATATATGTCTGGTAATCTGAACCAGTATATGTTTGTAGCTTGGTATAGAATGTATCAGTGTATATGAGAGGAGTCCAACTTGCTTCGTGGACTATTGTAATCGGTAGTATAAGGCCCCGTCAAAACCCACGGGACAACGGTACGGATATTCAGGTAGGTGTCTTTTAGTGACCATCTCGTTCCACTTCTAATACATTCCATACCAATCTACCCCGTTAAACCCCGTAATGTATATTGTATAAATTGTAGTTATTAGACTTGCCGAGACCATGGATACAAGTTGTTCATATAATCAGGTTCATGATGTATCAAGTAGGCAAGTAATCAAGTCAAGTTATAGCCATGGTTCGGTCAAGTCAAGTCATGTTTGCATATTGATATTGTTCTGGTATTCAGGTTCAGGTTCAAGTATACATGTTAGATTCATGTTAGATTTGAATTCATGTTTGGATTTGATTCATATTAGACTTAGACTCAGACTTGAGTCAGATACTTTAAAACAGATTTGGATCCTGAATTAGGTTTGGGAGTTATCGGTAACTGCTGTACATGGACGGCAGGATTTGTGTCTTTTCCCAAGACAATTACCATTGATAACTTTGTTAAGTTTTTCTACCTTAAATAGGCAAGCACTCACTTTCTCTGGCTCCCTGAGGCTCAATAGAATTGATCCCGCTTAAATCCATATTTACTAAAGTCCTTAATTATAATTTTATATAACTCGATGGGGTTTTATGAAAAAATATTTATATACTTTCAAAATAAATCTTGAGTAATTATTTATATTATTTAGGATTTCCATAATGTGTATTTTAAGAATGTGAGGTATATTAGTGAATATTTACATAGCTTGAATAATTCAAGCTATTTTAGTGTAAGACTTGTCTTCTATCGATTCTTGATTGTATATTAATGAATATTTACATAGCTTGAATAATTTAAGCTATTTTAGTGTAAGACTTGTCTTCAAGGTATTTTAGTGTAAGACTTATCTTTTAAGGATGTCGGTATAACTCCACTTACCGACATGTTTTATGAAATAAGATTTTTAGAGAAGAAGGGGGAGAATTAGAAGGGACTTACCAGCTAGAAAGAGGAAGGAGAGGTAGAAGAAAAGGTTATAGCTTTCATGGCGTCGTAGGGTCATCGGAACTTGCGTAGATCCTCGCCGGAAGTTGACCTTGGGCCAACTCCACTTCTACTCCACTTGTACTTAGAAAAATTTGATAATTTTGGCTAGAGATTTCAGAATGAGGAAGGGTTATGATATGGGGTTGTATTTATAATGTGGAATTAGGGTTTTGGAATTGAAAGAATAAATTAAAATGCATTTAAAATTGGATTAATTGGGAAATTGAATTCTCTGTTAAATTGCAGAGAAAACAAACAGTGCAGGGGTAATGGGGGTAGGGGAAATGATAAGTGTGCAAAGCACACGGGTGTTTTACTAACGAGCGACCGTCGGCACCGTCCGTATCATTGATCTCGCAGGTTCAAATGTGGAGGGGGCGTCAGATCATTGACACGTGTCCACCTCTCTGTTTACAATATTTTACACATGTTTGTTTTTCTGTCTTTTCATTTTTGTGTGCAGTGCACGTGTAAACTTTTGGGCTTCCAAAAAGTTTAATAGAAAAATCAGGAAAAATAATATGTGGCTGATGAGATTCGAACACAGGGGCTACGTCACAGCAGTGCAAGGCTTTACCAATGAGATACAAGTGCTTTCTTCCTGTTCTTAAACAAAAATAACTTATAAATTGTACTTAGTCTTGCAAACTCCATTTTGTACATTGATTTAAAAAATTTCATACAGGAAAATCAGAGTCGTTACAAGGACTGCCTCGAATATGCGAAGCAGTGTCACTCATGCCAAATTCATGGGGACTTCATCCACTAACATCCAAATCCACTACACCCAACAGTGGCCAGCTGGCCGTTAGAAATGTGGGGAACCGATATAATTGGCCCCATTGAAACATCATCGTCCAAAGGACATCGGTTTATTTTGGAAACGACCGACTGCTTCTCTAAGTGGGCAGAAGCAGTACCACTAAGGGAGGTGAAGACGGAGAATATCCTTCATTTCTTCAGAACCCATATCATCTATCGGTTCGGCACTCCGCGACGAATTATCTCAGATAATGGGCCAGCTTATAGAAGCCATAAAATAAGCTGCTTCACACAGCAACATAAAATAGATTGGAGATACTCTTCAGTCTATAATCCTCGGGCCAACGGTCTAGATGAAGCTTTCAACAAAACCCTTATAAAGATTATAAAGAAAACAGTGTCCAGAAACAAAAAGGACTCGCACGAAAGGCTGCATGAAGCTCTCTGGGCGTACCGAACAACGTTCAAGACGGCTATAAATACAACTCCATACGCATTAGTGTTCGGCACGGAAGCAGTGCTCCCGTTGGAAATAGAGCTCCCCTCTCTATAAGTAGCAGTTCGATATGAGCTGACAGATGAAGAAAACGCTCATCTTAAGCTTGAGGAGCTCAACGCCCTCGACGAAACCTGCCTTATAACACAGCAAAATTTGGAGGCTTATAAGATAAGGATGACGCGGTCATATGAAAAACTGACCAGGCCGAGAATATTGCGCCAAGGCGAATTCGTACTAGTCGTCAAAAGACCAATGATCTCCAATTGTGCAAAATGGGGGAAATTCGAGCCAAACTATGAAGGCCCATACATCACAGATAAATTCTACTAAGGTGGAGCCTACCTGCTCATGGATATGCATGGCGAAAGACTCTTCTGGCCAATAAATGGCCGATTCCTCAAAAAATACTACGCTTGAAGAGTCATGACTTAGGTCAATGATAGATGACGACACTTGTGTCTGCTCGCTATCTTCCTGAGTCAGAACTCTTAAAGCAGTATCCAAAAAGCCCCGTCACCTAAAAAATGGTGACATCGGACCGAGATGTCCCTAAACTAACAACGGACCGAGATGTCCCTAAAGCAATAACGGACCGAGATGTCCCTAAACTAATATGGACCGAAATGTCCTTAAACTAACATCTGTCCCTAAAATAGGAAAAATGGACCGAACGTCCTTAAACTAATACTCGTCCCAAAAACGGGAATGACGGATTGAGATGTCCTTAAACTAACAACGGACCAAGATGTCCCTAAACTAATATGGACCGAAATGTCCTTAAACTAATATTCGTCCCCAAAATGGGAATGCTGGATCGAAAAGTCCTTAAACTAAAACTTTGCCTCAAACATGGCGATAATGGACCGAAATGTCTCTAAACTAATATTCGTCCCCAAAATGGGAATGCTGGACCAAAAAGTCCTTAAAATAAAACTTTGCCTAAAAAATGGCGATAATGGACCGAAATGTCTCTAAACTAGTGCGCCGTCTCAAACAGGGAACATCGCCCCAAATACAGCAGTGTCCTCCCTTGAGATCTATATCTCAATCGAAGTCTCAACGGTGAGAGTTGCAACTCAAGTCCAACAGGCAAACAGATGGGCATCTGCGGCGAAACTACTTTTGGGAGTTCCATCATTAAAGAAAAACGGTATGTCTACAAGCGAAATGGGCGCGGATGAAAACCCGAATGGGCGTCTTGAGTAAAAACAACAGGACTATCGGCGAGCTTGTGAAAACCCGAAAGGGTGCAATTTTGTAAAAGTACGGTATGTCCACAAGCGAAATGGGCGCGGATGAAAACCCGAAAGGGCGCCGTGAGTAAAAACAGTAGGACTGCCGGCGAGCTTGTGAAAACCCGAAAAGGCGCAATTTTGTAAAAAAATTTATTATGTGCACTTGCAAGGCCCTCTCGACTTTACGAGAAAAAAAATACCTGGGTGAGATCTTTATGACTCACAAAGGAGCAACACACTTAGGAACCCCCACGATTCCTAAGGAGAAATCACACTTGCGAGATCCCCATGACTCGTAAGGAGAATTCCCTCTATAAGACCCTCATGGCTCGTAGATTCAAAAGCCTTAAGCTACATGGATCTAAACCTGCTCTTAAACCGTCATATTCCCTTAATGCTGCCTTACAAGTGGTCTAATATTAACCCTTATATACAATCCACGGGCATAAATAAAAAATTCCCCACCAAGTTCCATCAATGACGAGAAATGTCCCCATATGGTGAACGACACTTGTAAGTCCTCTCGACTTATAAGGAGAAAACACTCTTGAAAGATCCTTACGACTTACAAAAGAAAATATCACTCAGGAATCCCTACGATTCCTAAGAAGAAAATACACCTACGAGATCCTCACGACTCATAGGGAGAAACACGTTTATGAGACCCTTACGGCTCATAAAGTCAAAAAGCCTTAGTCGACAGGATCCTAACCCTGTTTGTTAAGTCACCTTTGTTTAAATCGACAAAATTAAATGATGATTTGCTCCTGGAAATATTCCAGTGGTAGCAATGCTGATGCCTAAATAGGTATCAAATTTCAAGTCCTCTTATGGCAAATGATGATTCGCTCCTGGCAATATTCCAGTTGCAGCGATACTGATGCCACAATGTGTATCAAGACCAAATCCCCAACTCGCGACAAAAATCAGCGAGAAAAAAATATGCATATAAAAAAAGAGCCGAAATATTTGGGCAACTCGTAATAAAAAGCAGCAAGTAAAAATAAAAAAAAGCCGGAATGTTTGGACAACTCTCAAAAAAAGGCAGCGAGTAAAAATAAAAAAATATAGCCGAAATGATTGGGCACCGTGATAAATAGCTGAAATGATTGGGCAATCGCTACTTTTGCGACATAAAAGCTGAAAAGATAGAGCTTTGCAGAAAGAAATAAAAAAAATGAAATGAAAATGAAACTTTTCTGTCCTGCAAGTATGTCCATATTGACTCTTGTACATGATCCATGGGCACAAATAAAAGAAAGAGAACCATATTTTCCCACCATGCTTCACCAAAAGAAGCTCCGAGTCTCGACGGTACATATACCACCTAGAGACTATCCTTGTGTTCCCCCTCATTCCCGCAGAGGCAAACACAACAAGCAAATAAAAATGAAGTGATGGTAAAATCCTAGCTTCAGATCTTAATGGCAACATCTAAAGCCTAGAGATCATTCCGACGTTCTTCTCATTCCAGCAAGATGCAGATGCAACGTCAACAAAAGACCCAAGGGTCAAAGCAAAAATAAAGTAACGGCAACATCCTAGCTCCAAGTCTCGACGGTACATATACAACCTAGGGAATATCCTGGCGTTTCCCTCTCATTTCAGCAGGATGTGGACGCAGCTATCAAATGAAATTGGAGCAACGACATATTCCTAGCTCCGGACTTCAATTGCAATACATACATCATAGAGCTTCTATAGTTGTCTACCCTACTTCAGCAAAGAATCGGCGCGATATCGTCAAACCAAAAAAAACACAAAGTGACAGCATACTCTCAGCTTCGGGACTTGACGGCAACTCATATAAAGCCTAAAAGACTATTGGAGATCATGCCATCCCAGAAGGGTCCGGTTATGACTCATCGGGGCTCCAAATTGAGCCTAAGCTCAAGTAAAAAGCGTCATGGCAAATTCCTAACGCTTGCTCTTTCGACAGTAATATGACCTAAGAAGATTACTTGAAAACGTCTTGTCCAGCCTCAGAAGGGATCAGAAACACGATAGTCGCGGGGCTACTCGAGCAGCAACTTAAGGGACCGCATATCGAGGAGCATATCAGCCAATGCGACGGTACGATGGACATAAACTTAGTACCACAAAGCTAACGGACCTCTATCAGAAAAAGGGGTTATCTATATTTCACGTTAGGACACACCTGCGAGATCCTCTCGATTCGTCTTGACCCGTAGGGAAAAACATCTTTATGAAACCTTCAGGACTCATAAAGGTGAAAAGCCTTAGGCGACGGGGATATCAACCCGTTTCCTTAGCACTATGGCCCTAAAAGTAGGTCCAAATTGACTCTTCTATGCTATCCACGGGTCACATTCTCCAAAGTCGCATATCGATGAGGAGAAAAAGCCACTTACGAGTTCTCTCGACTCGTAAGGGGAAAATACTCTTGTGAGATCCTTATGACTCTCAAGAGAAAACACACTTAGGGGTCCTTAAGACTTCTAAGAAGAAAATACACCTACGAGATCCTCTCGATTCGTAGAGAGAAAAATCTTTATGAGATCTTCACGGCTCATAAAGTTGAAAAGCCTTAAGCGACAGATCTAAATCTGTTTCCTAAGCCATCACTGCACTACAAGAAGGTCCAAACCGACTCTTGTACACTATCCACGGGCCACATTCGCTAATAAAGTGAAGAACCACTTGCGGGTCCCCTCGACTCGTAAGGAGAAAATACTTGCGTGAGATCCTTACGACTCACGAAAGTGAAAGACACTTAGGAATCCTCACGATTTCTAGAGTGAATACGCACATATGAGATCCTCACGACTCATATGGAGAAAAACTTTTTTAAGACCCTTACGGCTCATGAAAATGAAAAAGTCTTAGGCAACAGGAACCTAAACCTGTCTCCTGAGCCATCAATTCTACGAAGATGCATAACTTTGCACTACTTAACCCACGTACATACCTATGTGGGAAAAATAGTGTGGGGCATTTGTTCTCGCCAAAAATTTCCGCGCAAAAGAGCCCAAGGTTTCAAATGGTAGCAATATACTTAAGAAAATGCAAACCAGTATTTTCCGGACCGTATTTTGTGAAACTACCAAATGAGAATCAAGTAAGTTCTGATGGCATCGAAAGCGTCTCGAAAAATCCTTCGATTTGATATATTACGGGCCTCATAACTCTTCCGGAATCAAAAGTTATGAGCAAATGTGCTATGCACGTATAGTTTAAGTAATCCTCTACCACATGGGGGATAAATTTTTAATCCCGCATCGGGAAAAAGAGAGATCTCTTCTCTATCACTCCCCTATAAATAAGAGGAGATACCTTTCAGAAAAAAATAGGGATTCAATCCGCAAAGAAGATTAGTTCTCCATAGGAGCTTAGTTCTCCAAGTTAGGGCTTTAGCCGTCCTCCCCATAATGCGCATATGCCCAAGCGTTATGTGCGTCCGCCACGTGCGCACCACATGCAATGCACGTGCGCTCGTCATGAGTGCACCACGTGCGCTCGTCACGAGCGCACCACGTGCGGGGGATTCAATCCTTAAAAGAGCTTAGTTCTCTATAGGAGCTTACTTCTCCAAGTCAGGGCCTTAATTGCCTCCCATAATGTGTAAGCACCATGTGCGTCACGTGCAACGCACGTGCGCCCGCCACTGCACACCATGTGTGAGGATTCAATTCTCAAAGGAGCTTAGTTCTCCAAGCTAGGGCCTTAGCTTCCCCCATGATGCGTATACGCAAGCGCCACGTGCGACGCACGTGCACCCACCAAGTGCGCAACACGTGCGACGCACGTGTGCCCACGCTATGCGCAACATGTGTGACGCACTTGCGCCCGCCATGTGTGAGGCGTGTGTTCCCGCCACGTGCGACGCACGTGCGCGAATGCAAAGAAGCCTTTTTCAGCCGTTAAGAGTTTAAGCTCCAACCTGTTTTTCCCTCTGATGAATGTGACATGATTCAAAGGGTACATCCCTCCACACCTTCTATATATAGCACTGTAATCACCCAGCCTCGTCGGAGAGGTGGTGGGTCCCAACGACCAATGATTTCTCTTTCCAAATAATAGAGAAACCCCCCATAAGCTTCTAAAAAAATACAGAAAGATTTAAAAACAACAAACAAGAAGAAGACTTGCCTCCTCAAAAAACCCTAGGTAAAAAAAACCACAGAGACCAAAATATCTCTTTTTACCTATCTAAAGATTTAACCCTTCTCAAAGAATTTAGTTCTTTCTCTGCATCAAAGATCCACAAGACAAGTCTCACACAAGTTGAGAATTTAATTCTTATAGAGAAGATCTTGTTCTTGAGAATCAAAGATTTAGAAAAGAACTAGCTTAAAAAGAAAAAAAAATATGTTCTGGGAATTTAATTCCTCCGAAATTAGGGTTTAACCCTACATAAAGAACTTAGTTCTTATAAAAAGAAAAAAAAGAACTTAGTTCTCCAATGAAGAAAAAACGATCCAAGGTCTTCAAAATGGAGATCTTGATGATCATTAATGGCCAAAAATGGCACTAACTGAGATTCAATCTCTAAAAATGAAAAAAACTTAGTGCCTCATGTGCTTCCCACATGGACGCCCTTCCAATAGTGCTCAGCGCCTCACGTGAAAACACGCGGGTGCCCAAAGCAGAAGGCCAACGCCTCACGTGAAATACACGTGAGCGCTGAATAAAAAATGCTTAGTGATACAGCCAAAACGGCTGAGTGCTTAGCACTAATTGGGCAGCGCCCAGCGCCTCATGTGCTCCTCATATGGACGCCACAAAAAAGTGCTTAGCACTCCATATACAGCCAAAATGGCTGAGTGCTTAACACTAATTGGACAGCGCCCAGCGCCTCACGTGCTCTCACGTGAACGCCACACAAAAAGTACTTAGCACTTCATATACAGCCAGAATAACTGAGTGCTTAGCACTGATTGGGCAGCGCCCAGCGCCGCACGTGCTCCTCACGTGGACGCCATATAAAAGTGCTTAGCACTATATATATACATATATTCAGTCAAAATAACTGAGTGCTTAGCACTGATTGGGCGGCGCCCATAACTTAAGGCTTCACATAGGTTCTTTTGTGCAGAATAAGAAAGAGCGGGATACCCATGTGAGTGCCAGAGCATCAAACAAGTGCTTAGCACTTTTGCATAAAAATGGGGGCTGAACAAGCATAGCCCAAATAAGTGCTTAGCACTTTCGAACACAAAAAGACTGAGCAGACTAAGCCCAAATTGGTTTAGTCTCTCTAAAAAGGTTTTCTTACAGCTGAGCCCAAATGCTCTGTTATTGGATCTGAAATAAAAATGATTCTTGAAATTTTGCTAAGTTGATCTTAGTCTCAAATTAGACTAACTATTCTTAGCTAAAATAAATTGAGCCCAAATGCTCATATATTTAAGTTGATATTAATCTCAAACTACATTAACGGTCCTTAAATAAAATAAACCAAATCTAAAATATACAGATTTGGACTAATCTGCGCATTATGGACGACGACATAAACTAGTCTCCTTATACAATCTACGGGCAACCAAAATAAACAAAATACACACGACACGAAGTGAACTTCCGGAGTAGGAGAAAGTGGTTATCGCAATGCGGTAACGTAATTAACTGTAAGGGCTTGCGCCTGCAGAGAAGAGCGTCCCTACAATCAAAAACTCCTCACAAATGAGGGAGAATCTGATAAAGTCTGCTACATCGGTCGCATCTATCTAAACCTCCGATACACGGTGCCATAAATCAACTTGGTATTTTCGAAAAGGTGGATGGAGAAGTCCAGATAGCATCTACCCCCAAATTCAGGCAAGACGATCTATCCCAGTTCGTCTCTGTTTTCGGCAGAGAAGAGTAATAACAAGTAAAACATATACACATGTTAAGATAAAATCAAACCAAATAGCATACTATCATATCGAGCAAGACTGTCCTGTACATACATACACCCGGCATCCAATACAATAAAGGCCTCCAGGGCATGCATATCCAACATTTCCTTGCCCCTGAACGATAACCTTGGGTTGGTGAATACTCCTGCGGTGGTTGACGCTCACACTCGAACTGACGTTAAATTAGCTTACCCTTATAGAGACCTTCTTAGACTATACTATCAGTCACTTCATGCTCGTCAGTTATATTTATTATATGCTTATGTTAACTGACACCATGCTTATACTGAACTGCAATGCTTATATAGTTTGCCTGCTTACCTTATTTAACATACTTGTTTATCTCGATATGCCACTTTCATACTTTATCTTATAGTTGTCATTATATCACTTTATTTTATTATCGCATCTTATTGGGGACTTACTGAGCGCAGGTTCGCTGATGGACATTGTCACGCCCCACTTCCTAAAAAACTGGAGCGGAGACGCGACGATGTCTGCGATGTAGCTATACCGAGAGAGAGAACTCAACTCGATACAACTATGCTAAGCGTAAAGTAATGCAAGGAGTATACAAAAGCAAGTAAAGAAAAGGAACAACTTTATTCATTAACCAACATTTATTACAATGATAACAAATGAGCAACAATATACAATAGGATCCAAAAGGTACAAATACAATATGTGATTCTATGATACAATAATACAATAATAATATAACCTGAAAGATACCGAAATGGAAATTCAATAAGTCTTGGGCCCTTCACGGTTCCATTATGCACTCTGATGACTGAGTCTGGTCCTACGAATATTGCTACCCAACTGGGAACACAATTCCTAGGGTGTCAGAACACCCACAAGCATAAAAAAGACGGGTGAGTGCGATGCAAGTAATAATAGTAAATCATGATGACATATGAAAACATGTAAAATGAAAGTACGGGAAATCATATATGTAAAGTAATGTGAAAACAGGACTAAAGTGTACAGTATAAATGATGTCATATGTGTATGCAATATATTGATGTTATATGTATGTAGTGGTAATGATTATCAGGTATTGCCTAACGTTGTGCATGTATTAGTTTGGTTAGGTAAGAGTACCGAGTTCTCGAGATTATCCGATGGGCCACGGATAACAGCATATTGAATATATATATATATATATAACTTCTCATTCACCCCCGGATCTAATGTGAAGTCTAGAAGGGGAGTCCGAGACCCATAATACTATCTTACTTAAGCCAAACTATCCTACCCCGGTCTTGTCCAGTGTCATAGGATTACGGATTAGTGTTAGCGTGTACTTCATCAAGGTATGTAATTTCAACAATTATATGGTCATCCGTATATCGGAATCTTCAATGATAATGGTCGTCCGTATATCGGACTGATCATCCATAATATCGGGATCTTTTGATATAATAGTCGTTCATATATGGGACTGGTCACCCGTAATATCAGGATCTTTTTATATAATAGTCGCCTGTATATCGGATTAGTCACCCATAGTATCGGAATCTTCATATATAATAGTCGTCTGTAAATCGAACTGTTCACACTATCGGGATCTTCATATATAATAGTCGCCCGTATATCAGACTGGTCACACGAAGTATCGGGATATTCATAAAGTATTCTACCTAGGTTCGTGTGTTTAACTCTAACCGTATTAGATGTCATATCATGTGTTGTGTAAAGTATAGGGGGCCATGCCCATGTGATTGGATTTTCATAACAGTTCGTGGTATTTTCGTGCAAATACAATTTAAGGAAGTTCATGGTATTTTGGTGAAATGTAATTTAAGGACGTTCAAGGTATTTTAATGACGCCTTATCAAACAAATGCCGGGAGAGATATTTATGCACCAATTTATACTAAACTAATCATGATATTTATGGAAAAGAATAAAAACCAGCAACATTTGAGTTATAGATTTATAAGAGCTATCTACAAGATAAGCAACAAATTTAATTAGAACATGACAATGCTAATTAATAATAGTACTCAAGAGTAAGATACAACTGAAGCACTCAAACATTATCAATGGAACCTCCATGACTAACATGATAAAGTTTTCCTTAAATATCTTGTTGCAAAAAATATAATGTTTCAGGCTTGTAAGTAACAAAAGCAGTTTAAATAGGGCAGTGCACAGCAGTAGTTATACATGTCATGCATAATTGCAGTGTGTTGGTAATCAATATGAAATCATAAAGTGCCAAGTCATCCGACATAGGCGAGCAGGTGATAAACACTTGCCTCGGGGATCCACGACGAGTGTGCGGCACGCGATAAGAACGAGAGAAACGATGGAAATTCCTTTGAGGCATTTCGTCGAACATCTTCGCGCGCAAAATCAAAGTGTCGTCGGAATGGAGATCTGGAGGCAGGAAAACGATCGCGGCGCTCTCGCGGACTCGGGCCCGGCCTTGCAGCCTCGATTCTAGGCTCGGGTTGCACTGAACGGACTGTCGAAGGACGAGAGTTTGTGTTGGGCTCAGGGTTGGCGTACACGGGCTAGACAGCGACGGTGGTGGTCGTCGTTGTCGTTGTTGTAGGGGTTTGGCCATGGAGAAGATGGAGGAGGTGGCTATGATGTTGATGGTTTGCTCGGCCATGATGGGGAGAGACTAGAGTTAGGGTTAGGCTCGGGTTCTTAATGGGTTTTGTTGAAGAGAGAATGGGAGAAGAAGCTTGATGAGATGGTGGAGGAGGAGGTGAGCTCGACCAAGAAGGAACAACCATGGGAAGCAAGAGTCTCGGTCAGGAGAAGGGGTTCGAACGAGAGAGATGAAGGAGAAGGAGAAGAAGAAGAAAGATAAGGCTGCAGTGTGTGTGGGGGGAGAGAGTAGAATATATTAAGGTTAGGGTTCACATATGATTAAATAGTTGTAAGCACAAATATTATGTTAGTTATCATATTATATTATATATTGATAGTAAGTACCTTACATATATACTGTAGAATCTTATCAGTGCCATAACTGAAATTGATTTTAAAAACATTCCAATCAATTATAGTTAATGACAAAGTAATACTAATTAACCCAATTAAAACACAGTTAATAAAAATTAATACAAATTAATAACAATCAATACCAAATTAATCATAATTAAATAAAAAACAAAAACTGTTTTGGTTTAAATAAAAGAAAACGGGTTTTGGGCTTAGGTCTAAAGAAAAGAAAAGAAGAAAATGAAAATGAGTAGGTAAATACTTAAACATAAGGAAAAGAAGTTGGACCTAGGAAAATAATAGGAAAATAGATGGAGGGATTAACTAGAAAAATATATTTAATAGAAAACAAAACAAAACAAAACAACTTCGGAAATATTAACGACTTCAAATAATTATGAAATGTTTTTTTATTCGGTATATGAAAATCAAAGTCGTTACAATATACTTTTCTTAAAACAATTTAGTCCTCGAAATTAGAAAGGAGTTGTAAGGACCGAGTTTTAAAAAATACATATAATGGCAGTATTGTTTCAAAATAAATTCTCTAAAACGATTCCTCTAAAACAATCCTTCTTTAATAAAACCAAGCAAATGTAAATGAATAACAACAATATGAACTATAAAGATATATGTAAATTTGTTGCAATATATAATAAAATGACAACAATACAATAAATATAACATAGAAAACCGTGAAATTAAACAAAAATGATAATAATGGTAGATTAATAATAACACACAATACACAAATGCAAAATAAATAATTTGAAAATAAAACAAGCATTCCAACATATGAAAAATACACGATAACCAATAATGTACTATAAACTTGAGTGAAATAACCTTTCATAAAATAAAAATTTCTCAATTAAATGAAATATAAATTTCTTTTTTCCAAAAATGTTGTAAACAAGAAACCTCTTTAGAACAAAATTAGATTTTTCCTAAAATTACTTTCTTTAAAACCAAAAACTTATATTCCTTTTCTTTTCAAATAAAAATTATTTATAACTCCTTTTCTCTTAACAGAAATTATGTTAACGGTTCTAAAAATTTAGAAAATCTTTGACTATTCATTCCTTTCAATATAAATTTTAAAAATCTCTTTTAATAGAAACTATTAACATTAAAACACCATGAAGAAATATTTTGCTTTAAAAAATAATAATAAAATAGCATTTATTTACTATATGAATATTACGGTTAACACAATTTATCCTCCTTAAAAATTTCGTCCTTGAAATTTTCAAAAGGAGGATCTCGTAATAGGGTAAGAAAATATAAGGATAACGCAGTCGTGTTTCGTTTTCTTGACTCCTAAGTGGACCTGCCTGCTGGAGATTCTTTCTTGCATATAAACTAAAAGAGCTGAACGACCTTATTTCTTAGGGTCTTCTCTATTCGGTCTAGAATCTCATCTCAACCAACTGCGGCTCATGAGTTAGGTCGGCCCCTACGGTGATTTTTGAATGATCCACAACATGACTACGACCGTCGTCATCTTTTCTTAGCCGCGAGATTTGAAAAACGTTGTCCATGCCTTTCAACTGTAGAGTGTTTTTCGTCATTATATTAAGATAGAAATGCGCGTCACTTGTCAGGCGCATACAGATTCCCCCGGCCTAAGATAGACTGGGGTTTAATGATTGTGGGAAATCAAATCTCCGGCAGTCTGGACAAAACTGCCGTTAATTACTCCTCTCTTCCGGAGCGAGGGAACCTCTGATTTATCGGTCAAACAGATAATGCAAACTCAATATGCAGTATGTGTATGTGTGTCTTGAGGCTGTTTTGGGCATATCGGAGGTCTTGCAGAGTTTACGGGGGTCCCGCTACCCGGATAGCGGGCTGAGAGTCAAAGGGGCTAGCGGCCTCCTTGCAGGGTGTGGGGCAGCGTCCTGTTAGAAAATTTTCTAATAGGAGAAGGCTTTTGAGTGTGGGGCATGTTTTTTATTCATCTTTTTTATTTTGTAAAATATTTTCAAGAAAGACATAAGTGAGGGATGCATGTGTACCACATGCCCACTTAACAAAGTGAGTACATGGTAAGATGCACATCTGTCGGGATGCGCACCTGGCAGGGTGCGTACCTGACAAGGTGCACATCTAGCCCGGTGAGCACTTGGCGAGATGCGAGAATGAGGGGCCAAAGGGTCCTGAATAGGCCAAAAAGTCCACTAAAGCGCGCATTTAGGGAGGTGCCAACCTAACGAGAGACCAAAGGGTCCCAAATAGGCCAAAATATCTAGCAAGGTGCATCCTTAGGGAGATGCGCACCTAGCAAGATGCGAGAGTGAGAGGCCAAAGGGTCCCGAATGGGCCAAAAGGCCCAGTGTGATGCGCACTTAGTGAGGTGCGCACCTGGCATGACGTACACCCAACATGGTGTGCATCTAGCCAAATGGCCACCTGGTGAGGTGCACACCTAGCACGGTGCAAGCAAGGGTTAAAACCCAATGGAGCTACAGCCTTAAACACAGGATTTTGATGCCAGAAGATCAAAATGGGGGCTCTTTTCCCCTTCTACGAGGACTCGAGACATGCGTAGATGGGTCTTGACATGGGGTTTTCCTCTTTTCTCCTCTCCTCTATTAGATCGTGTGTAAGTCGATGTCGCGCACCCTGTGGGTTCGTTGGTAGGCGGAATGTGTAAAAAACGATTTTTGTATGCTTCGCAACACCGACTAAACTCCAGGATCTTAACTTGAACCTTAACTAGCTAAACTACTAGAGGTTTAACTACTATGTAGAAGTGTTATACCTCCATGTATAAGTCCTTCGGGTCTTCTTGCTGTCCTCCTCCTTGTCATAAGCTCCTCGGATCGTATACGGATCGCGCCTCCTCGTCGGCCTCTTCAAGTCAAAGACGATCCACCCGAGAGTCTATAGTTCGAGCTCCAATCTCAATACCGAGGTAACTAGGGCACCTAGTTCGCTAAAGTAGATGGCCTAGAGGATGTAGAGAGTGAAGATGGATTAGTTTGTCTCTAAATACCCTAGGTTTCTCAACACATGAGACATTTAGGTTTAGAGGAAGAAAAAGAAGCTTGAGGAAGTGAGAGTGTAGAAGAGATCAAGTGAATGAAGATGGCTAAGCTTGTTGACTAATGAAGCATACCAATAATTCATAAGCAAAATATCTAGCATACATGCAAAATATCCAGCATGCTTCAATGAGTCACCAAGTGAGTCATCCCATGAGTCACCCCATGAGTCATACTTCATTTAATGATAATCTCTACTTCATACCTCCAGCTCATTAAGTATTTAACCTAAATGGTTATAATAGAAATGATGTGTCTTCTTCTAGAAGTATACTTGAGCAAATTACAAGAATACCCCTCATCCATATATACATACCCGTATCCGTATTCCGAAAAATACGAATACGAAGAGACAAAAATAATCCAAGAATATAATACTAGGATCTGGCTTAAACCAAAGCCCACTAGTATTATTCGCCTGAACATCATTCGTGTACAAGTACATGTATGTGATCGAAGCCCTGCCGTAAAACCATACGGCCTCTACATCTTTTGCCCGATGCAGGGAAACCCTCTATGTGGGACTCTAAAGACTCGACAGTACGCTGGCAGTGGGTTTAACTACAAGCACGCCAGCAGTACCAGCTGCACGTAACGGCTATCCAGGTATCTGTCGATAAGAAGGTCGATGAGTATACTCATCTGAACTCATACTGAACTTATCTGTGACAATCTCCGTACAGTCCGGTCTGTTCGTCTAAGAGTATCGCATATCAGGCATAGGGGGCGGTAACCGTCAGACCCCTAATAGAGCAATAAGTCATGTCGGAGTAGATCCCAAAAACACCCTGAGAAACTACTGGAGTACCTACCAGTAAATATCGCTTGCCCTGGCCAGGGAATTTGTGTAATGGCTTTCCGAACACAGCGCGATATTAACCCCCACTACCAGGAGAGACAAATCCAATCTAACCGCTACTGTCTCCAAGTGCTTCGGGACTGCACCCAACTATTACATGTTTGCATGACTCCTTTGAGCCATGGTAGGGTGGTAATCAAAGAACAGCGGGAACACACTCGAGGTGAAGTAGTGATGTCAAGTCGACGGACGAAGCTGTACTCATGTCACCTGGGAACTGCTACCCGACGATAGGTATTATACCCACCAGCAGTTCCCAACGGTCCTGTCCAGTGTACTAATAACCTAATGAGCACCTGCATACTATCTCCAGTACGACGTACTAATGGTTGTGGGACAGACCATCTTCCCAGTTGGGATGAGAAGCGTATACACTAGTCTACTCTGGAGTATCGATACCCTGCCTCGATAATCTTATGGCTAGGGACCTGTATAAGGATGTGCTTATTGATTACCTAGCCCCCACTAGTGTGATTGCCATCACAACGCTGGTAATCAAGCAAAGATCCTAAGGGCTCTACCAATATGTATACGCGATATGCTAAAAGAAACGCATGCACATATTGAGATAAAATCAAACCAAGTAGCATACTACCATTTTGAGTAAGACTGTTAATATATCCGTATATATCCCAAGCTTCCAAAATGTAATATACAAACCAGTGTGATACAATAATGGCCTCTAGGGCATATATCACTAACATCGTGAGGAGAGAGATGGAGGAAAAAATTACTCATTTGTTGATTTTGACAAGAGATCTGTATTCTTCTCAGTGGATTAATGGCCAAAATCAATTTTGTTTTGGAAAAGAGAGAAGATTTGCCTTGAATTTAATTGAAAAACAGAGGAGGAAGAAGAAGGAGACCTTTTAAGAGAGCAGCACAAAACCCTAGATTTATTTTTGGGGAATCAAAAGTTGTTATTGAGTCACCATGGGGGGCCTTTTATAAGCCTATATATTTACATATAGCCCTATGACTTTTACAAAATTGGCTTATTGCCTATTTAATTTACAAAACACGAATTACATTTAACCTTTTCTTCGTTTTCTTTTTTTCTTTCTTATCTTTTGGCTGGCCCCTCTTAATGCTTGGGCTTGACTTGGGCTCGGCTCACTTTGATTTTGATTTTGAACTTGAATTTGATTTTTGATTTTGGCAAAGGGATGCAATTTTTCACCCCAACAGAGTGCCCCCATCAATAAATACACACTGCGTATATGGGTTGTGCATGAAATTGATGGATCTTATTCTATATGGAGATTGATTTAGTTTGGTTCTCTTTTGATGACGTGAAGGGTCAATGCTACCCTTTTAACGGCGTGGACGGTCGATACTTCCATTTTTGCAACTTGGACGGTTGATCCTGCCATTTTTGTGACTTGGACAGTCGATTCTTAATTTTACTTGCTCTGCTTCTTGCGATGTTAGGGTTGGGATTGACTTGCTCCGTTTCCCTAAAAGAAGTCACTTAACTATCCGGGTCTGCTGGTTTTTGCAGTGCCGGGATTTAATTTGACTTGCTCCGCTTTTTGCGGTGTCAGGGTTGAAGTTGACTTACTCCACTTCTTGCGGTGTCGGGATTTGATTTAACTTGCTTCGCTTTCTATGGTATCGGGGTTGAAGTTGAGTTGCTCCGCTTCTTGCAGTGTTAGGATTTGATTTGATTTGGAGTTTCCCGTTCCGCAGGACTTTTTGACCTTGGAAGCACTGCCAGGTGGGATATTGATTTGATTTGTTTGATTTTCGTCTTGTTTGGCTGTACTCTTGCATTTGAGTGGGACCTGGAATTTGGATTTTGTTTGGCATCAGCATTGCTACACTATAATAGTGCCAGGAGCAACTCATCATTTGTCCTTAGGGGACTTAGGATTTGGGTTTTGGGACGGCATCAGTACTGCTATTACTGCGGCGTAGCGCCACGAGCGACTCATCATTTGCCTTGGGAAGACTTAGGATTTGGGTTTTGGGTCGGCATCAGCACCGCTAATATTGAAGCGTAGTGCCAGGAGCGACTCATCATTTTCCATTGCCCGTTGGGGAGCGATGGCTTAGGAGACATGTTTATGTCCCTGTCATTTACGCCTTTTTGATTTAATGAGCCATAAGGGTCTCATAAAACCATTTTCTCCCTACGAGTCGAGAGGATCTCGTAAGTGTATATTCTCCTTAGGAATCATGAGGATTCCTAAGTGTGTTGCTCCTTTATGAGTCATAAGGATCTCACACGGGGATATTCTCCTCACAAGGTCGAGAGAACTTTGCGAGTGTATTTTTGTCTCTTTTCATGAGTTTGCACCCTTTTGGCAGTCCGGCTGTTTTTACTCACGGAGTCCTTTCGGATTTTCATCTGTGTTCGTTTTGCTTGTGGACATACCGATTTTTTCTGACCGCCTTGTTAGCGGAGCTTCATCGCCAGTAGGACATCAGATGTAGCCTCGCTGGTGGGACTTGGGAGATATAGGGATCGTTTATGCCCGTGAATTGTATATGGTTTTATAGAATGTAAGATCCAGACCGTAAGGCAGGTGTGCTCAATTCGTCTGCGACTTGGAGCATTCAAGTGTAGTATTTTTTGAAATATCGGCCGTTGATGGGTGGCATGGGCCTTTCTCCCTCAGCATTTATTAGTTGGTAAGATCCCCCGTCAAACACTTTCTCGATGACGTATGGTCTTTTCTAGTTTGGCTCGAACTTTCCCTTGGCATGTCGACTGGGGATGATCGGTCTTTTGAGGACCAACACCAATTCATCTTTCTTGAAAGTACGGAGACGAGTCATCTTGTCATAGTCCCGTCCATTTGGGCGGTACTGTAAGGCTTTTTTCTTCGAGGGCGTCAAGTTCTTCGAGCCAAAGAAGAGTGTTTTCCTCCTTCGTCAAACCGTGCTGGACGGCCATCCTGAGGCTTGGATCTTTGACTTCGAGGGGGAATATTGCTTCCACTTCAAAGAGTAATGAGTATGGAGTGGACTGAGTTGGAGTGAGGTGTGTGGTACGATATGCCTACAACGCCTCGTGGAGTTTGAGATTCTAGTCTCTTTTGTTTGCTGAAGCATTTTCCTTAGGAGTTTGCATAGAGTTTTATTAAAGGTTTCGGCTAGCCCATTGGCTCTTGGATTATAGATGGAGGAATATCTCCAGTTTATCTTATGTTGAGTAGCGAGTCTTGAGATTTTGAAGCTTTAAAAGAAGGCCCGTTGTCAGATATGATTCTTCTTGGTGTACCGAAGCGGTATAGAATATTATACCGGAAGAATGTCAGAATATCTTCTGTCTTGACTTCTTTTAGCGGGACAGCTTTAGCCCATCTAGAGAAGTAATCAGTTGCGGCCAATATGAATCGGTGGCCTTTGGATGACGGGGGATCAATTGGGCTAACTATGTCGGTGCCCCAAATTTTGAAAGGCCATGATGCCACGGTAGGATGCAGCGGATTGGGATGCTTGTGAATAAAGTCACCGTGAATTTGGCGGAGATGACATTTCTTCGCATGCTTTTCACAATATCTTATCATGGTAGGCCAGTAATATCCTAGTCATTTGATTTGAAGCTGCATTTTAGGGCCGGATTGGTGAGCTCCACAAACGCCTGAATGAACTTCTTTCATGACTTTTTGGGCTTCAGCCGAGGATACACACCTGAGCTAGAGCATGTCGTATGATCTGCGGTATAGCATATTATATACGAATACATATTGGAGAGCTCTCTTTTTCTGCTAAACCCTCACAGATTTTTTTCCGGGTAGCTTGTCATATAGGAGGTACTCTATGAAGGGTTCTCTCTAGTGAGGCTCGTTTTGAATGATCAGAGCTTCTTTGTCATGGTTGTTCTCTTGCGTTTTTTTCTTCTTGTAAAGAGATTGGAGGCAGAATTTGCTGGCTTCTGACTGTGATCATAATTTCATACATGTCAGATCAGCCAGCTCTTTGGCTAGACAAGCGAGTATGTCAGATTTTCCGTTCAACGTTCTAGGAACTCTCATCAGTTCAATGTAGGTGAATTGTTTCATGAGTTCCACCAACTGGCTTTTATATCGAGCTAACTCGGGCTAATATATCTTGTAGTCGCCGCTCATTTGGTTGACGAAAAACTGGTAATCACCGTAGACCATAGCCGAAGGGCCTCCATTTCCCTGGTGAGTTCTAGACCATCTATCAGGGCTTTATACCCAGCCTCATTATTTGTGCGAGGCTCGGTAAGAGCAAAAGAACGTCGTAGGGTTCTTTCTGATGATGTGATGAACACTAATCCTATTCCTGCTTTTATCTGCGGGATGCTTGATTTGCTGGAGGTTCTTATTGATGAGGCTCTATCGAAGTAGAGCTCCCAGCATGGCTCGTTACTTTCAAGGCACAACACTTGTTTGTCGGGTAACTCGCATTTTAGCGGTTACCCTTCAGGTATGGGATGGGTAGCGAGGAAGTCGGCGAGGGCTTGCCCTTTTACTGCTTTCTTGTTGGATATGTGTGCCCTAAAGGCCTTTATTGTATAGGATGCTAGGGGTATGTAGGTACAAGACAATCTTGATCAATCTGATAGTATGCTATTTGGTTTGCCTTTATCTTAACATGTGTATATGTTTTACTTGTTATTTCATATCGCTTATACATGTTGATAAAACCCGCAGGATTCTTGCTTGACTGCCAGCGTTGTGATGTCAATCATACTTGTGGGAGCTGGGTAGTCGATAAGCACATCCTTAAATGTCCCTAGTCGTGGAAGTATCGAAACTGGGCATCGATACTTCAAAGTAGACTAGTGTATACATTTCTAGACCTTGACGAGGGGCGATGGTTGGTTCCGCAGCCATTGGTGTGATTCACCTAAGATTGTATACATGTGCTTACTTGGGGTGAGTACACTAGATGGACTCGCCGAGAACTGGCTAGATGGTATTATACCTATCATCAGATAGCAGTTCTCTGGTGACAAGAGTACAGATAGTTTGTCGACCTGAGATCGTCATTTGTTTCGTGTGAGTTCCTACCGTGTTTTGATTACTACCCTATTACGGCATAACTGAGTCGTGCAAATATGTTTTAGTTGGGTACAGTCCTGAGCCATATGGAGGCAGTGAGCGATTTTTGGGGATTCGTCTCTCCCGGTATAGAGAGTCGATGTAGCGCTGTGTTCGGTTGGCCAACATCCTAAGTCCCTGGCAAGGGCGGATTGAGAATTACTGATAGTTAGATCAGTATATTCTCGGATGGTCTTGACCCACATCAGCAAGACTTGTCAGGTTATTAGGTGTTGGATATGCATACCCTAGAGACCTGTATTGTATATGATGCTAGGGGTATGTATGTACATGACAATCTTGCTTAGTTGTATATAGTATATTATTTGAGATGTCTCTATATTAGTACATGTATTTCTTTCTCTTGTTGCTTTATATTTCTTACGCATATTGATAAAGACTCGATACAGTAGTATACTATTATGGCTTGAATTTATCTTAACATGTGCATATGTTATACTCGATATCACATATGGCTGATATATGTTGATAAAGCCCATAGGATTTTTGCTTGACTACCAGCGTTATGATGACGATCATACTTGTGGGAGCTGAGTAGTCTATAAGCACATCCTTAAAGGTCCCAAGTCTCAGGAGTATCGAGACCGGGTATCAATATTCCACAGTAGAATTGTGTATACGTTTCTAGACCTCGATGAAGAGCGGTGATTGGTCCTACAGCCATTGGTGTGACCACCTAAGATTGTATACAGGTGCTCAACGGGGGTGAGTAAACTGGACAGACTCGCCAAGAACCTCTATATAGTATTATACCTATTGTAAGATAGCGGTTCTCAGGTGACTTGAGTACAGGTTAGTCTTTGGACCTGAGATCATCATTTGTCTCGTGTGAGTTCCCACTGTGCTTTGATCACTACCCTACCACGGCTCTACTGAGTCGTGCAAATAGGGGTTAGTTGGGTACAGTCCCGAGCCATATGGAGGCAGTGAGTGATTGTCAGGGATTTGTCTCTCGCGGTATTGGGAGTCGATATCGTACTGTGTACGGTTGGCTAGAACCATTATACCTTGGCCAATGTAGTTGAGATTTACTTATAGTTATATCAGTAGTTTCTTGGATTGGTCCTGAGCCAAATCGACATGACTTATCAGGTCAGTAGGGGTCTGTCGTTTACCACCCCTAGACCTGGTATGTGATACTCTTAGACGAAGAGACCAGACTGTGTGGAGATTGTCATGGATAGGCTCAGTAGGGGTTCTGATGAGCTTGCTCGTCAGCCTTATTTTCGACAGGTACTTGGGTAGCCATTACGTACAGCTAATGCTGTTGACGTGCTTATGGTTAAACCCTCTGCCAGCGTACTGTTGAGTCTTTAGAGTTCCACAAAGAGGGTTTCTCTGATTCAGGTGAAACGATGTGGTGGCCGTATGTTTATACGTGCAGGGTTACGATCGAATGATAATACTAGCCGGCTTAGGATTAAGCCGTATTATTAAATCATGTATTGATTTAATAATTTACATATACATATTTCGATATGTATATTCTAGTGTTATTCAGGTTTTCGATCAGACGGTTGATGATACTAGCGGGCTTAGGATTAAACTGGTTTGTTAAATCAGATATTGATTTAATGCTAGTATTATATTAGTAGTATTATTCTATCTCTTGGGTATTCGTATTTTGGTACGAATACAGGTATGTATATACGGTAGAGTGTATTCCGTATTTATACGAAAAACATTCTAGAAGGTGGACACCTCATTTTTTATTTATCCATTTATTCTTTTAAATGGAAATGGGGTGTAAAGGTAGTGAGGTTAGAATGGTGAGAATCATGCTTCAATAGTGTTGACAAATGAATTGAATATTCATTTGTGCAAACTATTCAAGCATGGTTGTGATTTTATATTAGAAAAAAGAGATATACAAAACCGTGGTTCATTATTTTTCACACAAGTTTTGATCTCATTTCTCACCATGAGTTTCTCTCTCCTCTCTATCCTTTATTGAGTTCCTCCTCTTCCTTCTTCATCTTCCTCCCTACCATCTCATAAGTTGAGAATTAAGGGAGGAAGAGAGATAAAATTACAATAGAAAACTTACTACACCTCCTTAGTAACCTAGATTAGCAAACTAGGTTACTAAGTTGCTTCATTAGTGAAGCTAAGCTTGGATGATAAATTCTCGGGTGGATTGTCTAGGATCAAGAAGGCCATCAAGTAAGGTTGATCTAGGATACCTTAAGGAGTTTAAGAAGAGGAGTGAAGACCCGAAGGACATGTGTCTTTAGGTATAACCTCTTATCACAGTAACTAGACTCCTATAGTTTACTAGTTTCGATATTTGGTTAGATTCTAGGATGTGTTCTCTAGCGCCTAATTTTAAAAGTGAAAGTTTTTCGTTTTGCAACGGCCGCGGTCAGGACGCTAGGAATCCCAACATTAGGGGTCTGGCGTTTTCTACCCCTATACCCAACATGCGATACTCTGAGACGAACTGACGGGATTGTACGGAGATTGTCACGGATAGGCTCAGTAGGAGTTCGGATGAGTTTGCTCGTCGGCCTTCTTTTCGACAAGTAACTGGGTATCTGTTACGTACTAGCTACACGTATTTTTGTTCGGACGGATAATACTAGCGAGATTAGGATTAAGCCACATTATTGAATCAAGTATTAATTTAATAATGATCTAGTATTATATGATTGGATTATTTTATCTCTTGGTATTCGTATTTTTTGTAGTATGAATACATTTATGTATATACGGTGAAGGTATTCTTGCATTTACACTAGAATGCTTCTAGATGAAGACACCTCATTTTATGTTAATCTATTTGTCTAAATAGATAATGAGGTGGAGGGATGAGGTGTTATTAAAGTATGGTTTGAAGCATGGCTACTTGTTTTTAATTTATTTGTGATAACTATTCAAGCATGGTTACAATATTTTTATTTTAAATGAATTGCTTGATAGTTTCATCCTTAGCCATTCTTCACTTGACTTTTGCTTTGCCATTCTCTTTCCTCTTTTGAGCTCTTTTTCTTCCTTAAACCCTGACCATCTCATGAGTTGAGAAACCATGGGTTTACGAGATAAACAAATCTAATAAACATTCTCTACATCCACTAAACCACTTAGATTAGCAAACTAGGTGCTTTAGTTATCTCACTTTTGAGGTTGAAGCTTGAATTATAGACTCTCGGGGGGATCGTCTTTGACACAAGGAGGCCGACGACCAAGATCGATCCCGATGGATGAGGAGCTTAAGAAGAGGATAAGAAGACCCGAAGGACTTGAGCATATAGGTATAAACCTCTTCATAGTAGATTGGAACCTATGTTAGTTTTGTTAACTAAGGCTTATGGTAGTTCTTGGGAGATTAGTCAATGTTGCCCGCTTAACATTGTTTTTTGTAAATTTCGCGACTCTATAAACCCTGTGGAGTGTGCGACATTGACTTATATGTTTTTAGAGCGACTCCATAAGCCTTAGATAGCTCAGAGCGACGTTAGAAATCCGCCGTTTTTGACGTGCACAAACTGCCGACAAAAACAATCCCTAAAATTGAAGTTTTAACTTGTTTGTACATCCCACGGGCTTACGGTTTGAACCAAGAAGCCGCATGGTGAAGCTTGGGCACCCCGGGGATACCCCGAGGAGGACTGAAGGTTGGGCCCATACCCCAAGACCACTACATGGTGGCCGTGGGGGTGGGGACCTGAGAGCACCCCACAAGGGTGCTCTCGGGTCTGCCCAGCTCATGGGGCCACCTCGTGGTGGCCCCGGGGGCTGGGTACCCCCTATTCCCCCAATGTGATAGTCAATTTTGTACCCTTCACTTCCACAAAGATTTGGACGGGTTTTAAGTTCATTTCGACTCCTGGATTGGCTTAAAACTAATATTTTTGGGACTTTAGCTCACTGAATTTTCAAGTCTTGAAAAATTGGTTTTGTTTTCTAATTATGTGCGGAATTTTAACGTTGTGGTTTTCTTTACTTGCTTTTATGATGCGTATATGTGTTCTTAAACGTCTTCTAATTACTATATGTCGATTAGAAGGGGTTGCACATATCTTGTGATGTTTTGTTGGTAATGGATTGATGGATTGTTGGTGTGAATGGTCCGGTGTGAATTTAGATGTGAGATGTGAGTGGATTTTGTAATTCATGTAATATTTGATGCATATTCTTTTATTGGGGCGCATCTGAGTTGAGAATGTAGTCACCGGCTGTATATTATATTTTCCATTTTCGCATTTAGGATTGAGCCACGGATGAGTGTACAAGTTACCAGATTCTAGGATTCAGCGGGTGGCCATCTTGAGGAGTTGAGACCCGGGTCACCCAATTCTAGGATTGGCGGGTAGTTTTCCGCACTCGTAGGGGTCTAGAGTTATTCACACTTGGCTATTCACATGACCGTAGAGGACTGTGTTTCAAAGGCGGCTCAATAAAATGCAAATGTTTTAGTTGATCCATTTTTCCATTCTCTGTGATATTTATATCTGCCTGTGATGCTTATCATGCCCGTGACAAATGGATATATATATATAAATGTTGTATATGTTTTGCATTCGCGCTAGTCCAGCCCCCACTTTGCCATTAGTTAAGTAACCTAACGGTCCCGTGGAGAATGCGGGTAGCATATACGTACATTCTATTTTCGTTCATTTTCTGGTGTGATAAGGTTAATTGATGGGACCATATTATTCTCACTTATTGCAAAGTAATAAACCTAATATTTGATGTCGTTGGAATAATTGCAAAACCACTCGGTTTTCTTTAAAAACAACTTTTAAAAGCGGAGCCTAAACCACTCCTTTTCAAAATCTATTCGGTTACTTCGACTATATCAAGTTCATTACGTTTATGGTTTTCGCCAAAACCAGCCGTAGGCCTCCGTCATTTCAGATACGTATCAGCTAGTATTCATGCTATGTGTTTTGACCTTCGCCAACACATAGTGTTTGGTAGCTAGCAGGTACTTATCTGTAGTATAGATAGATGTATTAATCTAGGATCGACGTACAGCTGTTTTGATCTTCGTCAAGGGCTTGGGTCTTGATTAATATGGACAATGACGGGTTGAACTTGACTTACGACTTATGATGTTTTGACCTTCATCAAGGTTATAAGTGCTTGGGGCAAAAAAAGAACCACATTGGGAGTTTCAAACATACATGAAACTTGCTAGTATTGCATACCTTCTGGAGTGTGGTAGGCTTCTTTCAAAATTATCGCACAATGATAGTTGGGTCCCAATCCTACTGTGAGTATCAGCCACTCTTCAGGAGATTTTTTTGCTTTGCAATTAGCTAATTAAGTAGGTGTCTAGAAAGGTGTTAACATGGATATGCCTCTGGGAAACCGGGGTTATTTAATTAGGTCCGTGCGAAAGAACGGGGGACCTCCCTCCAAAGTACCAATACTGGCCTGGCCGAAAAAGCGAACTTATAGAGTGCGATTAATCTTGACTAATTCTTCTTTTAGGGTTTGAAGGAGAATTCGAGGAAACAGTGGGAGCTATCCTGTTTAGATAAACTAATAACCAATCTAAACTTGCAAGATATAGCTGAGTGTTTCTTTTCTCTCTCCCCTGATTGCAGCGACCATGACATGACTTAAGCTTATATTGGATAAAAATAAACTGACTGGCCGAACTATAAAGATTGGCTAAGAAACGTCCACACGGCCCTTACTTATAATAAGGTTGCATATGTCCTCATGGCTAAAGCCCCTTTTTTAGGTGCTGAATTCTCAGTCGCGGATGTTGAGGCTCGTAAGACTTGCGTTCTTGATTGCGTGAGAGCCAAGCGTCTCGTGCTGGTCTCCATGGATAATGAATATCAGAGGTGGCACGAGAAGCTGGAATTTGCTTCCATCTTCCTCCATACCAAAGATTTATATGGAGAACAATCTCGTATCGCAAGATACGAGATCTCGAAGAAATTAAACGAGGTTGGCTGTCGGATCATCTGTTGGGGACCACGTCCTAAAGATGACTACTTTCATTAAAGAGCTTGCGGACCTAGGAACTACGTTGGAGAATGGGTTGTATACTCACTTGATTCTGCAGTCTCTTCCCTCCACCTATGCCTAATTCGTATTGAATTTCAATATGCAAAAGAAGGAAGTTACCCTTCCTGAGCTCCTCAACATGTTGAGGGTGGCAGAGGGCACCTTGAAGAAATCCAAGGAAATACCCGCTCTATTTATTAGGGAATCTTCTTCCTCTAAATCCAAGGCTAAGGCCAAGTTGAAGAAGAAAAAGAAGGCCCCTACCAAACCGAGAGGAGGTGTGCAGAAGTTGCAGGGAAAGGGAAAGGAAAAGATTGTGGGCTTAGCCACAAAGGAGGAATGTTTCTACAGTCACAAGAAGGGACATTGGAAGAAAGATTGTCGGGCTTTAAAAGTCAAGAATCAGGACACGAAGCAAGTTGTGGCTTTGGTTTTAGGTGTGTTCGTGATTGATAACTGTTTCTCTGTTAACTCTACTTCCTGAGTATTGGATACCGGATCAGGATCTCACATCTGTAATTCTTTGCAGGTGCTGAGAAGCCGTAGAGTTTTGAGGAAATGTGATATGACCCTCAGGGTTGGCAACAGAACCAGTGTGGATGCTGCTGATGTGGGAAAATATCACCTTGGATTAGCGAGTGGACATATTTTGTTGTTGCATAACTGCTTTTGTGTACCCAGTATGATGTGTAATATTATATATGTATCTTTGTTATCTAATGAAGGATACAATTTTGCACTTGAAAGTAATGTCATAAACATTCACCTGAATCATAAAATGATTAGGTCGGGTACATTTAATAACAAAATATACGTTCTCAATCAACATCAAGTTTTCAACGTCTAAAACATGCATAAAAGAAAGACTTTAAAATTAAATCAAGCTTTCTTATGGCATTATAGACTTGGTCATATCAATGAAACACGATTGACTAAGTTATATAAAAATGGATATTTAGATCCGTTTGAATATCAATCATATGCAACCTATCAATCATGTATCAAATGAAAGATGACCAAAACTCCATTCACTGGACATGGAGAAAGGGCCACCGAGCTCCTATGACTCGTACACAGCGACGTGTGGGCGAATGTCTACACATGAAAGAAGTGGTTATTCCTATTCCATCACTTTTACCGATGATTTCTTAAGATATGGACATGTATTTTTGATGAAACATAAATCCAAGACTTTTGAGAAATTCCAGGAGTATAAGAATGAAGTGGAAAAGCAAACCGATAAAAGTATTAAGATGCTTCGATCTGATCGGGGTGGTGAATACTTAAGTGCCGAGTTCCTAGAATATCTAAAAGAGAATGGAATTCTCTTTCAGCTTACTCCTCCACACACACCATAACATAACGGTGTATCAGAAAGATGGAATTGCACCTTGCTAGATATGGTGCGTTCCATGATGAGTAACGCTGAGTTGCCGCCATCCTTTTGGTGTTATGCATTAGAATCTTCTGCATACCTATTGAATAAAGTTCTAACTAAGTTTGTGCCTACCACTTCATATGAAATGTGGAGCGGAAAGAAACCCTATCTTAAGTATCTTAGGATATGGGGGTTTCCTGCTTTTTTCAAAAAGATTCATCCGGACAAGCTCGAGGCACGCTCACTATTGTGTAAGTTTGTGGGATAACCTAAGAATTTTATGGGGTATTTTTTCTATTAAACCGAGAAACAAAAGTTTGTTTCTCATCATGCCCGCTTTATGAAAACTCCATTTCTTGAAAAAGAAATTAATAGGAGCACAATAGAACTGGAAGAAGTTCCAGAAACACAAACTATTACTGAAGACTTAATAGAACCTGAAATTTCAATGAAACCAGACATACCTACACCACTCCGCATATCTAATAGGCAGTCTCATCCACCCGAGAGATACTACAGTTATCTCGTAGATGAGGATAGAGAGGTTTGCATCATCGATGATGATGAGCTTACTAGTTTTCAACAAGCCATTACGAGTAGAGACTCGGTGAAGTGGCTGGATGCTATGCAATCCGAGATGGAATCCATGTACACTAATAAAGTATGGACTTTGGATGTTGCTCCTCCTAGGGTAAAACCCATTGGATGCAAATGGATCTTCAAAAAGATGATTAGTGTAGATGGACAGGTAGAAACCTACAAAGCTAGACTTATTGCTAAAGGTTTTCATCAAAGACCAGGATTGGATTATGATGAAACTTTTTCACCAGTGGCTATGCTTAAATCCATTCAGATCCTACTTGCCATTGCCGCCTTCCATGACTATGACATCTGGCAGATAGATGTTAAAACCACTTTTCTAAATGGATGTTTAGAAGAGTATGTTTACATGGATCAAGCAGAGAGTTTCATAGACAATGGGAGCAGCGGAAAGGTGTGTTAGTTGCTTAAATCCATTTATGGATTAAAGAAGGCATCGCGGAGTTGGAACATCTGCTTTGATGAGACGGTCAAGGAATTTGACTTTATCAAAGATGTAGATGAACCCTATATTTATAAGAAGATTGTAGGGAGAACTGTGGTATTCCTCGTTTTATATGTAGATGACATTCTCCTGATAGAAAATGATATTCTTATGCTACAATCGGCCAAACTCTTCTTGTCACAAAAGTTCTCTATGAAAGACCTGGGTGATGCCTCGTACATTCTGAAGATTATGATTTATCGTGACAGATCTAAAAGAATGCTGGGACTTTCACAGTCAGGATACATAGACACCGTGCTAAAGAGATTTAGTATGGAAGATTCCAAGCACGGTAATTTACCCGCTTGTCACAAATCACACTCTCTAAAGAGATGTCTCTCAAGACTAATGAGGAGAGGGCTCGCATGAGTATTGTACCCTATGCTTCGGTGGTAGGGTCTATAATGTATGCGATGTTGTGTACCAGATAAGATGTAGCTTACGCACTTAGCGTTATAAGAAGGTATCAGTCCAACCCAGATAAGAAGCATTGGATAACAGTAAAGAACATTCTTAAGAACCTGAGAAGGACTAAGGAGATATTCTTGGTATACGGTAATAGGAACCTCTAGATCAAGATTTTTACCGACTCTGGGTTCCAGAGTGACAAGGATGACGCTAAATCTGTCTCGGGTTATGTGTTTACCATCAATGGAAGGGTAGCCTGTTGGAAGAGCTCCAAATAGGACACCGTAGCAGGCTCAACGATGGAGGCTGAGTACATCGCTACTAACGATGCTGCAAAAGAGGTAATCTGGATGAGGAAGTTCATTTCTGAAGTTCAGGCGGTTCCATCTATTGCTGATCCAATACCTTTGTATTGCGATAACAATGGAGTCATGGCTTTGGCAAAGGAATCACAGTCCCATCAGAAATCCAGACATATCTTGAGAAAGTATTACATGATCTAGGAGATCGTGGATCGCCGGGAGATCGAGGTGCAGAGAGTAGATACAAAGAACAACTCGGCAGATCCATTCACCAAGGCCATCCCTCAAGTCCAGTTCGAGAGACTGTTTGATATGTTGGGTAAGCGGTACGCCAGCAACTCGTCCTAGAGCAGACGTTGGGTACTCAATACGCCAATAACAAGCCTTAGTGCAAGTGAGAGATTGTTGGATATGTATACCCTACATGCGTTTATTGTATAGGATGCTAGGGGTATGTATGTACATGACAATCTTGCTTAATATGATAATATGCTATTTGGTTTGCCTTTATCTGAACATGCATATATATTTTACTTGTTATTTCATATCGCTTATACATGTTGATAAAGCCAGTAGGATCCTTGCTTGGTTACCAGTGTTGTGATGGCAATCATACTTTTGGGAGCTGGATAGTCGATAAGCACATCCTTAAATGTCCCTAGTCGTAGGAGTATCGAGACCGGACATCGATACTCCAGAATAGACTAGTGTATACATTTCTAGACCCTTACGAGAAGCGATAGTTAGTCCCGCAGCCATTGGAGTGATTCACCTAAAATTGTATACAGGTGCTCACTGGGGGTGAGTATACTGGACGGACTCGCCGACAGCTGGCTAGATGGTATTATATCTATCGTCAGATGACCGTTCTCTGGTGACATCAGTACAGATAGTCTGTCGACCTGAGGTCATCATTTGTCTCGTGTGAGCTCCCACTGTGCTTTGATTACTATCCTACCATGGGCTCTACAGAGTCGTGCAAATATATTTTAGTTGGGTATAGTCCCAAGCCATATGGAGGCAGTGAGCGATTGTTGTGGATTCGTCTCTCCCGGTATAGGGAGTCGATATCGCGCTATGTTTGGTTGGCCAACACCATAAGTCCTTGGCCATGGAGGATTGAGAATTACTGATAGTTAGATCAGTACATCCTCGGATGGTCTTGAGCCACATCGGCACGACTTGTCAGGTTCTTGGGAGTCTGACGTTTTCCACCCCTAGACCAGGCATGCGATACCCTCAGACGAACAGAACGACTGTACGGAGATTGTCATGGACAGGATCAGTAGGAGTTCAGACGAGTTTGCTCGTCGGCCTTCTTTTCGACAAGTACCTGGGTAGCCGTTACGTACAGCTAGTGCCACTGACATGCTTTTGGTTAAACCCACTACCACCGTACTGTCGAGTCTTTAGAGTCCCACACATAGGGTTTCCCTGGTTTAGGCGAAACGATGTAGAGGCCGTATGGTTATACGTGCAGGGTTCCGATCATATACGTGTATTAGCTACACGTATTTTTGTTCGGACGGATATTACTCGTAGACTTAGGATTAAGCCGCATTATTAAATCAAGTATTGATTTAATAACGATCTAGAATTATATAATTGGATTATTTTATCTCTTGGTATTCGTATTTTTGTAGTTTGAATACAGGTATGTCTATACTGTGAGGGTATTCTTGTATTTACACTAGAATGCTTCAAGAAGAAGACACCTCATTTTGTGTTAATCTATTTGTTTAAATAGATAATGAGGTGCAGGGATGAGGTGTTATTAAAGCATAGTTTGAAGCATGGCTACTTGTTTTTCATTCATTTGTGATAACTATTCAAGCATGGTTACAATATATTTATTGTAAATGAAATGCTTGATAGTTTTATCTTTAGCCATTCTTCACTTGACTTTTGCTTTGCCATTCTTTTTCCTCTTTGGAGCTCTTCTTCTTCCTCAAACCTTAACCCTCTCATGTGTTAAGAAACCACGAGTTTATGAGATAAACAAATCCAATAAACATTCTCCACATCCACTAAACCACTTAGATTAGCAAACTGGGTGCTTTAGTTACCTCATTTTTGAGGTTGGAGCTTGAACTATATACTCTCGGGTGGATCGTCTTCGACACAAGGAAGTCGAAAACAAAGTTTGATCCCGACGGATGAGGAGCTTAAAAAGAGGATAAGAAGACCCCGAAGGACTTGAGCACATAGGTATAAATCTCTTCATAGTAGATTAGAACCTATATTAGTTTTGTTAGCTAGGGCTTATGGTAGTTCTTGGGAGATTAGTTAATATTTCCCGCTTAAAATTGTTTTTTATAAATTCCGCCTCTCTACAAACTCTGTGGAGTGTGCGACATCGAATTACATTTATGAGGAGTATAGACTAGGTCGAACTCAAGCAGCATGACAGCCCATCTTTCCATTCTGTCGGCAAGGCTTGCCTTGGTCATTAAGTATTTGAGCGGGCCGACCTTAGAGATCAGCATAACCTGATGTGCGAGCAGATAGTGCCTCAGCTTCTTCATAGTTAATATCAAGGCCAAGCATTACTTTTTAATCGGGGAATAGTTATGTTCCTCCCTGACTAATGTTCGCCTGAGGTGGTAGAGAGCATTTTCTTTTCCTTCCTCGTTGTTCTGGGCAAGGAGCGCGCCGAGTGATTAATTTAGCGTAGTAGTGTCGAGAATTAACGGTTTATTTGGAATGGTAGCAGCAAGCACTGGAGGGTGTGGCAGGTACTGTTTGATACTTTTGAACGCTTCTTGGCATTCGGCGTCCAGGCAAAGGGACCCCCTTTCTTCATGAGTTTCTAGAAGGGCCTACATTTCCCCGATTAGTTTGAGATAAATCTTCGTATGTAAGAAAGCTTGTCTTGAAAGGATCTTAGCCGTGTCATATTCTTTGGAGGGGCTTCTCTATTATGGCCTTTATCTTTGATAGGTCAACTTAGATCCCCCAGTGTCGGACTATAAAGCCCAAGTATTTTTCCGATGACACGCTAAAAGCGCACTTCAGAGGATTCATCTTTAGATCATATTCCCTCAGTCTGGTGAAAACGGTCCTAAGATCTTGGATGTGATCGGCCTTGACTTTAGTTTTGACAATCAAATCATCAACATAATATTCGACACACTTATGGATTAAATCATCGAAGATCTTGATCATTGCCTTTTGATATGTGTCACCTGCGTTCTTCAGTCGAAACGGTATCATCCTATAACAGTATATGCCTATCGGGGTTCAAAATGCTGTATACTTCTCATCCTCAGGCAACATTTTTATTTGATTGTACCCAGACGAATCATTTATAAAGATGAAAAGCTTGTAATTTAAGGTGTCGTCGACTATCATTTTCATGACCGGAAGCGAGAAATCATCTTTAGTGCATGCCTTGTTGAAGTATCTGAAATCGATGCAGACCCGGATCTGCCCATTCTTCTTTTTCACTGGGACGATGCATGCGATTCAGTCCGCATAGTTCTCTTCTCTGATGAAGCCGGCATCGATGAGTTTCTTGGTTTCCTCGATGACCTTATCTTCCAGCTCCCTTCTGATTCTTTGAGGAGCTTGTTTGACTGGTTTGGCATCAGGAGATATAGTCAGCTTATGCATGACTACTTCAGGGGAGAGGCCAGGCATTTCTTTCTACGTCCACACGAAATAGTCAATGAACTCATGCAGCAGGGCAATTATTTGCTCTTTTATTTCCTCTGACAAGAGCGAGCTGATATCGGTCGGCCTTAGATTGTCTGGCGTTTCCAAATCAATCTCGGTTAGCTCGTCGAAGGTGGATTGTCCGCCATCTTCGAGCTCTTGAAGTGCTTCTTCTGGCTCGACTAGCTCGTCGTCATCATTTGACTTTTCGCTGGCTTCACCAACATGGATCATGCAACATTCATTGACATCAGGTTGAATGAAGCCTATACCCCGTCTATCTGGGACCCGCCCAACGATGAGTCTTCGGACCTGAGGCGGATGCCACAGCCCCTCATAAAATTTCGCTTCGGAGTCCATTTGATATAACCGACATCCTTACCTTTTAAAATATTCTCGCATCTCGGACGCATAATATCTATAGTTTAGGATGGCTCTTATGCCACTTTCATAGGGAATGCATGTGACAGACAAATCGTTCGGGTGCATGACAGGATTTGACCCATAAAACAGGATGCCCTTCTGTCCATTCTTTCTTCCAGGAATGTAGAAAGTTTTCAGCTGGTCCATAGTGGAGACTCATAATGATTAAGTTTTTGGACATCTGCTCCGGCACCCTTATGATGGCTAGGGACCCTTCTGTAATCTCGAAGGTTTCTCTTAGCTTTGCTTTTTACATGAAAGCCCAATCTGCATAGCTATTGCAAGATGGGTCCTCTTCTTATGATTCTTCAGTGTCGCTACCTAAATGAGGGCAAATTTTGTTGCCAGATGGGCCTTCGATATCAGACTCTTCCGTATCACTACTGAAATGAGAGCGAGTTTTAAGGAAGGATGGACTTCCAGCGTCGGACTCATCAGTGTCACTGCCGAAATGCGGGCGCACTTTAGGGTTTTTACTTTTGAAGGTGACAGCCGGCTAAGATTTTCTTTTGAGTTTCGAAGCCGTTCAGTCTTTGGTCAGTTGCGGCTCAGCATTTTAGGGGTTCACAAAGTACCGAGAATCTTCATATCGGAATTTATGCATACCGAATGGCTGGATGTCTCCGTTAATGTGTCTTTCTTCTCCATTCTTAGTATACTTCATGCATTGATGGAACGTTGACAGAATGATACCGTAATCGTGAAGCTACGGCTGTCCTAGGAGAATCTTATAGGATGTGTCAGCGTCGATCATGTATATCTTAGTTTCGGTTTGTAGGTCCTCGAATTTGATTAGCAGAGCTATGGATCCCAGGACTTGATGGATGTTTTGAATGAAGACTTGAATAACAATCCTTTCCCTTGACAGGTGTCGGACGTCCATTGACAAACTCTTCAGAGTCTGTAAGTTCATGATGTTCACTGAGGACCCCAGATCAATCAATATGCGATTAATCCGGTCTCCATCGCTATACCTGGTTATGTAAAGTGGCCGGTTATGCTCAGCTGTTTCCAGTAGCAGGTCTTCATCTTTAAATGTGACCGCGGCTGTATGCAAAGTGTACTGGGGTTCCTTCATATTAATTTCTGCGGAGCGAGCCTGATACCGCTCGGGATTTTGTAGAGCATGAATGAGGGTGTCTCTAAGTTCCTTTAGAGAGAACCAGAGCGTCATAAATGCTTGGGAGAGGCAGAAGATTCCGGAGATGAGCCAAGACATTGTAGTTTGCTGAAGAAGAACTCGGGTCTTCCTGAGCCGGCTCTCCGCCGTCTTCTTTGTTAGCAACCTATTTTTCCTTCTCTTTTGGGGCGTGCTCTCTGCCGAAAGTCCGGACCAAGACGTTGGGACGTCTGACCTGAATTTGGGGGCAGATGCTATTTGGATTTATCCATCCACCTCTCCGAAGCTACCAAGTTGATTTATAGCACCATATATTGGAGGTTTGGATAGATGCGACCGATATAGCAGACTTTATCATATTCCCCCTCATTTGTGAGGGGTTGTTGATTGTGGGGACGCTCTTCTCTGTAGGCGCAAGCCCCTGCAGTTAATTACGTTAGCGCATTGCGATAACAACTTTCTCTTGCTCCAGCAGTTCACTTTGTGTCGTGTGTATTTTTTGTTTATTTTGGTTGCCCGTGGATTGTATATGGAGACTAGTTTATGTCGTCGCTCGTAGGGCGCGAATTAGTCGAAATTCGTAAATTTTAGATTTGTTGGGTCAAGGATTTGCTTGACGGGGGTTTGAACTTAGGTTATATGTTCCTGTGGTTCAAAAATATTTTGTTTTATTTAAGAACCGTTAATCTAGTTTGAGATTAAGATCAACTTAAATATATGAGCATTTGGGCTCAATTTATTTTAAACTAAGGATACGTTAGTCTAATTTGAGACTAAGATCATCTTAGCAAAACTTTTAAGGATCATTAAATTTATTAAGATCCAGAGCACTTGGGCTCAGTTATAAGAGACTTAGCCAATTTGGGTTTACTCAGTCTCTTTTTTTGTTTTGTTCAAAAGTGCTAAGCACTTGTCTGGGCTCTGTTTTTTCAGCCCCCTTTTTATGCGAAAGTGCTAAGCACTTATTTGACGCTCTGACACTCACATGGGTATCATGTGAAGCATTCAATTATGGGCGCTGCCTAATTAGTGTTGAGCACTCAATTGTATATATAGTGCTAAGCGCTTTTATTTTTTTTATGGCGTCCACATGAGGAGCACGTGCGGCGCTGGGCGCTGCCCAATCAGTGCTATGCACTCAGGCGTTTTGGCTGTATATGGAGTGCTAAGCACTTTTTGTGTGGCGCCCACGTGAGGAGCACGTGAGGCGCTGGGCGCTTCCCAATCAGTGCTAAGCACTTAATCGTTTTGGTTATATATGGAGTGCTAGGCACTTTTATTCAGCGCCCACGTGTATTTCGCGTGAGGCGCTGCACTTCTGCTTTGGGCGCTCGCGTGTTTTTCACGTGAGGCGCCAGTCTTTTCTTTCTTTTTTTAGAGATTAAATCTCTGTTAATGGCATTTTGACCATTAATGATCACCAAGATCTTTGTTTTGAAGATTTGGGATCATGTTTTTCTTTAAGAACTAAGTTCTTTTATAAGAACTAAGTTTCTTTTAGGGTTAAACCCTATTTTCCGAGGAATTAAATTCTGATAGGATATGTTCTTTTTCTTTTTGTTTTTTTTTTAGACCTAGTTCTTTTCTGAATCATTGATTCTCAAGAACAAGATCTTCCCGATGAGAATTAAATTCTCAACTTGTGGGAGACTTGTCTTGTGGATCTCTGATCCAGAGAAAGAACTAAGTTTTTTGAGAAGGGTTAAACCCTTAAATAAGTAAAAGAGATATTTTGATCTCTGTGTTTTCTTTACCTAGGGTTTTTTTTGAAAAGAAAAGTCTTCTTCTTTTAGAATTAAATTCTCTATTGTTTTGAAAGCTTTCTGTCTTTTTCAGAAGCTTATGGGGGGTTCCTCTCTCTGTGTGCGTGTCTCTGAGACTTGAAGTTTTAGGTCCTTTATATAGTAGAGGTAGATTGTTAATCTATTTTGAGAAAATCTCTCATTGAGAGATTCCAATTGATTTAATTGGTCTCAAAATTGATTTGGGGAATTTTACCCACCGTTGGATCTTTGATCCAAGGGTTTCTGTTTTACAGAATATGTTTTCTTGTTTTTAACGAGATTGGGGACATATTTTCCTATATACAGAATTTATTCTGTAAAATAGTGATTTTTAATCACCATTGGATTTTTAATCCAAGAGTTCTCTGTTTTACAGAGAGCAATCTTTTTTGTTTAGAAAATTTGAGGGAATATATCCCCAAAATAGAATTTTATTCTATAATTGGATCTTTGATCCAATCGAGAGTATCTTTCTTATTTAGAAAGATTTAGAAGATATTTTCTCCTAATAGAATTTAATTCTATATTTTTATGATTTATCATCTCCATTGGATTTTTGATCCAACGGCTCTGTTTAACAGAGAGTATCCCAAATTCTCATATAGAATTTAGTTCTATTGATCTTGACTTGGGCGCCGGTGCTTACGTGTTGTGTACGTGGGCGCCAATTAAGAATTTAATTCTTATGGTGGGTACTCCTGTGCTTTGCACATTGGCGCCTGCGTGATGAGAAGGTGCGGCGCTATATAAGAATTTAATTCTTATTCGGAAAGTGTTTCTGTGCTTTGCACATTGGTGCCGGCATGATGAGCACGTGCGGTGCCATCATAGGATTTAATCCTACAAAATTGATGCTAGCGCTGGCGCCCTGGTGAGAAACACGTGAGGCATTGCCCTATTAAATTTCAACAGACCTTTTCTTTTTCTATATATATTTTTTATTTTTGGGGGAACAAATGCCCCCCACCGTTGTTCCCACGTGGCTTACACGTGGGTGCAACGGTGTCACTTTTTCACCGTTTGATCTCCTAGGGAGTTGAACCGTCCCTTCACATCTTATAAATAGGGCCTTTGAGATGACTACCATCTCTTCATCTTCTTTCTTGAACTTTCTTTTCTTTTGAAAATTTAATTCTCATTTCCAGAGCTTTGATCTCTGTCTCCCAGAACTCTTTTGAACAGAGTATACTTTGTCAGATTTCTTGGTAAGAACTATGAACAAAGCTTAGCAATTAACTCCTTTTGAGCATATATATTTTCTTAGTTTTGGATTTTAAGTCTATTATCAGTTTCGACAGAACTTAACTCTCTTTCTTTCCTTTTTTTTGAATCGATCTCTTGGAGATCTAAAAACTTTCTTTTTATAGATTATGGTTCTTAATGTTCTCATCCAAGACTTGAGAATCTTTAATTCTCTTATTTAGGGTTTTACCCTACTATCAATCTTGACACTTATTCTGGAATTTGATTCCATCAATTAACCCATGAATTCTTTTAGCATGGGGATTGTTCTGGGATTTGATCCCACTATTTAGGGGAATTTAATTCCATTTTTCCTTGCAGTGCTTAGCTCTGATTTGGATTTTGAGAACTTTAGGACTTTTATTCCTTTTACCGTTCTTGTATGTTTTATTATTATTATTTTTATTTTTGGGGTTTTAATTAATTATTTTTTCTTCACAGATTTTAATCTGTTGTTTGTTTTAAAGAGCAAAGAAAACATGGATGGAGGTGATACGAAACGATATGGTTGCTAAAGGACTCAATGAAAGTTTATTGTTCGATAGGAGTGAGTGGAGGCGGAGGATTCATGTGCTGGACCCGGCGTGATTCTCATGTTGGTTCATGTAGCCTATCCCATATGCTTGGGATAAAAGGCTCAGTTGTTGTTGTTTTGTTTTAAAGAGCCCGCCTTTTGGGGAATATTGAGAGTTTTTAACTCCACTGTCTAATGGGCACTATTTATTTAATGAGAACCCTTTCGGATTCTCACAATGGGTACATGTCTCATCATTGATGAGCCATCACCTTGATTTTGTGGGGCCCACTGTAGTGATTTTAACATGTTAATCACTAACTCTCCACCTTTTTAAAAATTTTTTTAGGTACCATGGCTGGTCATTTGTACGGTCTTAAAGAAATCATCTCTTACGAGGAGATTGGCATCCAAGGTCGCTGCCAAGGTCAGGAGTTTACTGATGTCCAATGCGCTGAGGTGATGCATCGCTTCGATGATTACAACGATCGATTGCTCCCCCACCGTTCTTCTCTTTTAAAGATCATTGTCGGGTCTATCTGGGAAGCTATACCCGGACATCTTGAGGTTATGCCACTCCAAGCACTCGATGACGCCGAGGATAAGGTACATTCAGTGTACTTGGTGGGGTTGATCTCAAAGAAACGGAGAGATAATCTCGTCGCTATCTTGCACCGCGTCTTTCAATAGAAAGCAATAATATCAGCATATCAGAGGGTGAAGGACATTAGTAGTGACCCTGACGCTTGCATCCGAGAGAAGATGCACAAAAAGATGGTCGATGAAGTTGAAGGCGCACTGCTCAAACTTGCTTTTGAGTTTGAGAATCAGTATCCGAAGTTTAGCGTCTTGCCGTTGTAGACCTCAGATGATGTAGTAGCGTTTTTTTTGTAATCTTTTCTGAAGTATGAATGATAAGCCCTTTTTCTTCCATATTTGCACTTCTCTTTTCTTGTTTGTCTTGATTCGGCGCAAAATAGTTTATGTACTCATTTTGGAGTTTGTAGTTTATTCACTCGTTTCGGAGTTTCTACTTTATGTACTCATTTCGGAGTCTGTAGTTTATTCACTCGTTTCAGAGTCTCTAGTTTATGTACCTATTTCGGAGTCTGTAGTTTATTCACTCGTTTTGGAGTCTCTAGTTTATGCACTCATTTCGGAGTCTCTAGTTTATGCACTCGTTTCGGAGTTTGTAGTTTATTCACTAATTTCGGAGTCTCTATATACTCGTTTCGAAGTTTGTAGTTTATTCACTCGTTTTAGAGTCTCTAGTTTATGTACTTGTTTCGGAGTTTTTTTAGTTTACCTCCATTGGGTTTACAGGAAAACCTGTCTTAACGTTGTATGTAGATAACCCCCATTCTTTTTACGACAGAGGTCTGTTAGGTTTGTGGTACTAGGGTTTTAGTCCGTGGTACCGTCGCATTGGCTAATGTATTCCTCGATATGCAATCTTTAAGATGCTGTTCGAGTAGCCCCGCGACTGTCGTGTCTCTGATCCCTTCGGGGGCTGGACAAGACGTCTTTAAGTAATCTCCTTAGGTCATATTGCCGTCGGAAGTGCAAGTGTTAGGAATTTTCCATAACGATTTTTACCTGAAGTTAGGCTCAAATTGGAGCCCCGATGAGCCATAACCTCACCCTTCTGGGGTGGGACGATCTCCAATGGTCTTTTAGGCTTTATATGAGTGGTCGTTAAGACCCAAAGCTGGGAATATGCCGTCACTTCATTTTTTTCGTTGACGATGTTGTGCCGATTCTTTGCTGAAGTTGGGTAAACATCTGGAGGACCTCTATGCTGCGTGTATTGCAGTTGAAGTCCAGAGCTAGGAATATGTCATTCTTGGATTTCATTTAATAGATGCGTCTGCATCCTGCTAAAATGAGGGGGGGGGGGAACGCCGGGATAGTCTCTAGGTTGTATATGTACCGTCAAGACTTGGAACTAGATTTTTCCATGGATCTATTTTTTATTTGACCCTCGGGTCCTTTTGGACGTCCCATTTGCATCCTGCTAGAATGAGAAGAACGTTGAGATAGTTTCTAGGTTGTATATGAATCGTCAAGACTTGGAGCTCCTTTTGACGAAGCGTGATAGGAAAATATGGTTTCCTTTTCTTTTATTTGTGCCTATGGATTGTATAGAGGGGTCGGTGTGGACCTACCTGCAGGGCAGAGGAATTTTTTTTTGTTTTATTTTTTATTTCCGCGGTGCTATATCTTTTCATCTTTTAATATCATGAAAGTCGTGATTGCCTAATCATTTCGGCTATTTTTCACGGCGCCCCAATCATTTCGGCTATTTTTGTTTACTCGCTGCTTTTTATTGTGAGTGGTCCAAACATTTCAGTTTTTTTATTTACTCGCTGCATATTATTGCGAGTTGCCCAAACATTTCGCCTTTTTTTTATATGCACATTTTTTGCTCGCTGATTTTTGTCACGAGTTGGGAACTTGGTCCTGATACCCATTGTGGCATCAGCATCGCTGCAACTGGAATATTTCCAGGAGCGAATCATCATTTGCCGTGACATGACTTGGGGTTTGACACCTATTTAGACATCAGCATCGCTACAACTGAAATGTTGCTAAGAGCGAATCATCATTTTCCTTTGTTGGTTTGGACAAAGGTGGCTTAGCAAATAGGGTTAGGATCCCGTCGACTAAGGCTTTTGACTTTATGAGCCGTAAGGATCTCATAAAGGTATTTTTCCCTACAAGTCGTGAGGATCTCGTAGGTGTATTTTCTCCTTAGGAATCATGAGAATTCCTAAGTGTGTTTTCTCTTATAAGTCATAAGGATCTTACAAGAGTATTTTCTCCTTATAAGTCGAGAGAACAAACAAGTGTTGTTCACCATATGGGGATATTTCTCACCATAGGTGGAACTCGGTGGGGGGTATATTTATTTTTTTCCCGTGGATTGTATACAAGGGTCAATATGAGACCGCCTGTAGGGAAATATTAGGGGAATACGATGGCTTAAGAACATGTTTAGATCTCTGTAGTTTTAGGCTTTCGATCCTACGAGCCATGAGGATCTTATAGGGGGAATTCTCCTTACGAGTTGTGGGGATCTCGTAAGTGTAATTTCTCCATAGGAATCGTAGGGATTCCTAAGTGTGTTTCTCCTTTGTGAGTCGTAAGGATCTCACGCAGGTATTTTCTCCTCACAAGGTCGAGAGGACCTTGCAAGTGAACATGAATTTTTTATTTTACGAGTTTGCGCCTTTTTGCGGGTTTTCACAAACTCGCCGATAGTCCTACTGTTTTTATTCATGGCGCCCTTTCGGGTTTTCATCCGTGCCCATTTTGCTTATGGACATACCGTTTTTAGAACAGTGAAACTCTCGAAAGTAGCTTCGTCGTATGTGACCTATCTGTTTGCCGGTGGGACTTGGGGGTCGCTTCATTGCTGGAGCAGCTGTGCAACTTGTGGGACTTGAGTTGCAACCTTTGCCGCTAGGACTTTGATTGCAATATAGATCTCAAGGGAGTGTATCGCCGTATTTGGGGTGATATGTTAGTCATTCTCATTTTGGGGACGTCATTTAGTTTAAAGACATTTTGGTCCTTGGTTAGTTTAGGGACGTTTCGGTCCAACATCGCCATACTTGAGGCGGATTGTTAATGTAGGGACTTCTCGGTCCAACAATAGTTTAGGAACGTTTCGGTCCGTTGTTACCATTTTTGAGGCGAGTATTAGTTTAAGGACGTTTCGGTCTAACATCGCCGTTTTTGAGGCAATGGGGCTTTTGTATACCACTCTCGAAATTCTAACTCAGGAAGATAGCGAGTGCACACAAGCGTCTCATCTATCATTGACTTAAGTCACGACTTGTCAAGTGTAGTATTTTTTGAGGAATCGTCCATTTATTTGCCGGAAGGGTGTTTCGCCATGCATATCCATAAGCAGGTAGGCTCCACCTTGGTAGACATTGTCTATGATGTACGGGCCTTCATAGTTCGGCTCGAATTTTTCCCGTTTTGTACAATTGGGGATCATTGGTCTTTTGATGACAACCACAAGTTCGCCTTGGCGGAATGTTCTCAGCCTGGTCAGTTTTTCGTATGACCGTGTCATCCTAGCCTTATAAGCCTCCAGGTTTTGCGGTGCTAAAAGGCGAGTTTCGTCGAGGGCATCAAGCTCCTCAAACCTAAGATGAGCATTTTCTTCATCTGTCAGCTCGTATCGAACCGCTACTCGTAGAGAAGGGAGGTTTATTTCCAACGGAAGTATTGCTTTTTTGCCGAACACCAATGCGTATGGTGTTGTATTCGTGGTTGTTTTGAATGTTATTCTGTACGCCCAGAGAGTTTCATGCAGCCTTTCGTGCCATTCTTTTTTGTTTCTGGACACTGTTTTCTTTATGATCTTTATCAAGGTCTTATTGAAAGTTTCAGCTACACCGTTGGCCCAAGAATTATAGATTGAAGAGTATCTCCAATCTATTTTATATTGCTGTGCGAAACGGCTGATTTTATGACTTCTGTAAGCTGGCCCATTGTCACGACCCAGAAAAGGCACGTGACCGGCACTTGAATCATGTGAAATCTATAGGATCCTACCTAATTCAAGTAAGCCAAAAGCCCAGAAATCTAAATCTTTTTAGGGAAAATATTTGTAACGTTCTGAAAATTCGATTAGGTTAATTATGTATTAATTAGTGATAATACGTGTTTTCCGTAAAAACCAAGATATAATTATTTTTCAACATAGACTTAATTATACCTATTTTAACTATGTAATTGCTAGTATTTGGTATTTAATTGGTCACTTATAAATTGCTAGTTTAATTAAATATTTTCTTAATTAATTATTTTAAATATTATTTCAAGCTTTCACTTATATATTTAATTAGTGATAATTACAAATTGGAATGGGTTAATTATACTTTAGTGCACCATGACACACTAAACATTCATTTGTAACATGGTTCTAGAATTTTGTAGAATGGTAAAAGAGAAATGAAAAACAAAAGAAAATGATGGGAAAAGATTAGATAAAAGAAGTATGGTGGCTTATTAAATGAGGTATGGGGAGAGTTGACTTAAGAATTCTCATACACCCACACAAAACACCTCTCCCCCTCTCTCCCTGGCCGAATTCTGCAGCCCCCCTCATCTCTCTTCAACCTCAAATTCTTTGCAAAAAAAAAAGAGAAGAAGAATCCACAAAAATCAACACAATATTTTTAGCTCAATTTATTACAAAATTCCTTGCTCAATCTAAGCATGGTTCCTTAGATCAAGTCTACATTTTGGTTGCAAGTTTGGATCTTTTCTAAACCATTGTGAGGTATAAATCTTAATCTAATTATCACTTTGTTAATTATTGCTTTAAATATAATTTTAATTAGGTGTTAACATCGTTTTATTTCATGTTTTGAATATTAAAGAGAAGGGTTTGGTTTAACTCAAAGTTTTAGCATCTAATTATGGTGGCAATGTGTAGTTAAACATCTAAACACCTTGCAAAAATCTAATCTAGTTGTTAATTTGCTAATTGTTAATTTAAATTGTCCTCATTAAAGTTTCTTGCAAACTAATTTCATGATTAGTGTGTAAATAGGTGAGATAAAAATTTAGTTAATAATTGTGTGGCCTAATAAAGATATTAATTGAATATTGTGGCCACTAGATTTGCAAAAACATCTAGATTTGCACTAAAATGGTTAATTGTTGCTTACTAGGTTTTTGGGATAAATCGATTTTAATTAAGTTTGAGGTTTTGATGATGTACAACCTTTTTCCTAATGTATTTAGTATGTTGTGAATACGCGATTGGTGCGATCGGGTTCTAGGCTTGATAGTTGCCACATATAGTGGCCCTAGTTGTGGTTTGTGGCATTGTCGCGAGCGCGTTTTGTGCACCAAGTGTGTGTGCGTCCAGTTAGTGCGCGTTGGTTGTCTTGTATCGTTTGTGTCCGCGACTATTTATATCTATCCTCTTATTTGCTTGTGTGAGATTCTAGGATCGGGTGCAAAGGCGTCGGATGTGGCGCGGAAAGGCAAAGCTGAGATCGGATCAGATTAGCCGAGGCGTCCCGGTGAGTAGATGTACACATCTATGGGGGATCGTCTGGATGGCGCAAGGCGCCCGATAGTTAGTATTACTAGTAGTGCTTGTATTTATATGCGTAGTCTCCTAGTCATTCATCTCATTACATTGCATCATCTTATATATATGATATTATCTTATAGGACACTTGCACCATTACCATTGGTCCATGCCGAACGTGCACTATTCATGTGAACACACACGCCATTGGTAATTTCTATGTCAAGAACACTATAGAACTTGCTTAGAATCGGTATCTGTGCATTTGCATCATATATGATATGTGGACTTGTACCTGTATATTCTCTTCATCAGGATGGATACGAAGGATTGTTAGTCATATATACATACCTCATTGCATCATGATCCATGCATAGCTTCTGGCCGTACTTCGCATAGTATATACTATCGTACCATATACATCCATCATCACCGACATGTTTACATATTGTGATTCTTTCGAGGATTTCGGTATATATGAGATTTCTGGATTTTGGGGAAAACCGCAAGAATTTTATAACCTATTATCATTTTAAAAATAGAAATCTGCGGTTTTCTCATGATATGATGAGTGTGGCGTCCACCATGTGTTTTCTGGGTTCTTGAGCGATATCATATACCTGATTCGAGGAGGGGGATGCACCGTCTGCGGGTACATGGTGGACCCGGTGCGGTACCTCGGGGCAAGAAGATCGCATAAATGGCGTTGAGCTCGGTAGGGGAGCACTACCGATCGGTTATTTTTGACGCGGCGGATATCCGGAGGATACCGACGTAGTCGTGAGATTTGATGATATGGGTCGATCCGGACTGACGGAGCCCGAGATATTGAGATATTGAGATATAAAGATATTGAGACATTGAAATATATATATATATATATATATATATATATATATATATATATATATATATATATATATATTGTGTTGATGCTTGACACGGATTTTCTGTTGATTTCATTGATGATACTTCAGTTTATTGCACAGAGGTTTTTCTAAGATAAGAACAAAGATTTTCTCATACCAGACTTGTTCAGGTTTCGTGTTTGATTATGCATTCATGTTGCATTCATGTTAGTACATCGTATCATATCGATATGCGTAGGTTAAGATGCATTCGCGTGCATGCTTACGATAGTCTTATTGATGTTACTTACTACTCACGAGTTGGCAACTCACCCCCGTTGTGCCACAGTATCTTGCAGCTTCAACCCGTCAGCGTAGTAGTGGCGGGCGTACTTCCTCTTTTTGCTTCATTGCATCGATTTGAAGCTATTCACATAGGTGGGTTGCGAGGATAATTTTGTTCCATCTTGTATGATTATTTGTATCTAGTATACTCCATCTACCCTTGTGTATTGGACTAGACGGTGAGACTCGTGAGACTTGTATTTGTGGTATTTTGTGTCGATGCTCACTTGAGCCGACGTGGTGTTTCTCATTTCTTGCTTTCAGATGCTTATTTCGCACTTTTGATATACATATTGCATGTGGTTGTTTCCTCCATTGGCGAAGAGCTAGCTCCCACTTGGGGATACCTTTATTCATCATTTATATGTATTTTCATGCGTTGTACCTGTTTGGGGGCCAGTATTTACAAAGGAGACTCTGCCGAAATTTTCGGGAAATTTGATGCATTAAAATGTTTTAAGGTGACTTTATTTTACAAAAATCATCTTTTTAAGTTAAGTTTTCCTTCACTCTATTTCTTTAAACGATTTAGATTTCTGGGCTTTGGCTTATTTAGATTATGTTACGCCTTGAGACGTTTCGTAATTTAAGTGCCAGTTACGTTCCGTACCTTTGGGTCGTGACAATATTGGATGTGAAGTTTTGAAATAACGGTATAATAATATCTAGTTCTTCTTCTACAAGTATAAGTAAAAATCATACGAAAATGTAATGTTTATATCTATCTTGAAAACAGTTTTCGACGTTTGAAATTTCGGCAGCACCTCTTTTGCAATTTTTAACTCGAAAACAAAACAAAATAATAATAACAGGCATCCCCAAGCGAGAGCTAGCTCTTCGCCAATTGGCGGAAACAACCACGCAATGATATAATTATACAACGCCAAAGGCGAGGATCAAAACACAAAAAGAAAGCAAAGAAAACTAAGCATCATCAAGAAAGCCAGAAATAATAATAAATACATGAGCGTGACTCTAAGTCCGAAAGAATATACAATAACGTTTCTAAGTCTACAAATATACAAAGTCTGGTTGATGGAGTTTTTAACTAGATACACCTGAATGAAATATACAAGTATATAATGGTGGTCATGATGAAAATGTATCCCACCTATCAATGCAATCACCCTGAAGAAGGTAGTGTGCCAGCAAGCCGCAATGGAATCTGTGCGGTCAAACCTGCAAGAAAACTGTGGCACAACGGGGGTGAGTTGCCAACTCGTGAGTAGAAGATATCACTGAGTCTAAACCAAATGTATGACTATCTCCTAGGTCATACAATACAATAATAATATATAAAGATATCGAGTGGTAGAAAGGATAATAATATATGCATATATATAACAATACTCAAGTAATCATGTCCAAGTCATAATGTAATACAATAACATATGCAATATATATATGAATGTAAATGTAATATCAAGTACTCGTGTCCGTGCCACAAAGTGACTACATGGCAAGTGTATCATGTATAAATGCATCATCCAACGTGTGTCTAGCAACGACACACAAAATCATGATAAAACCTGAGTGCCCAGCATCGACACTCGAAAACATTATGAAAACCGTGTCCATCAGCGACACATAATCCTCATATCTCGGGCTCTGTCAGTCCGGATCGGCCCATATCCATCTGATCTCACGACTACGGTCGGTATCCTTTGGATATCCTCCGTGCCAAACTATCACCGGTCGGTAGTGCTCCCCTGCCGGGCTCAACGTCTCTCTATACGACCTTCTTGCCCCGGGATACCGCACCGGGTCCACCATGTACCCGCAGATGATGTCTCCTCACTCCTCGAATCGGGTAATCATATATCATATATACTCCAGAACCGAGAAATCTCATGGTGGACGCCACACATCATATCAAGGAAAACCATAATTTTCTTTTAAAAGGAGCATAAGTTTTCAAATTCACATGCGGTTTCCCAAATCTAGAAATCTCATGAAATACCGAAAACTCATAATCATGAGTCAATAAGAAAAACAATGAATATCTGCATATAGCCAAATGATTAGTGCATAACCAGAATGTATGTAGAGAATGCACGTGACATCTAAGTAAGAATGTAAAGTCTAAAACTACCATGCGATATCATGAATGCTAAACAATACTATTAAACTACAATTTATCAGATAGTACGAGTGAAGTAACGGTTCTCTAATGAGTACGTGGCATGACAATTACCAATGATGATATGTGTGAGCCGGCCAGTAAGTGTACATGCAACATACGCATCATCGGTAATAGTCCAGGTGTTCTACCAGGCGAGATCATGACAGCAAATGAAAGCACATGTATATATGCAATGCAATGAGAATAACATGAACATAGCAGAAAAGTAAATAGTAAAAGCAACATATAAAATATATATATCTATATACGAGTCATACAGTTATAGTATTTAAAATAGCACGAATCATTGTTTTTAGAAAAGTAGGGGCTACGGTGTTTTTGAAAAGGAAAAAAGACACCTTTCGAAAATCCATAGCATCCCTCGGGTTGCTCTTTGAAAATATCTACGATTCGTTAGTTTTGAAAATATGTATGACTCTAACCCTATTCTAACAGCTACCTAAGTAATTAAGAAACTAAACTGAAAGCTCGAGTAGAAGGTAAATAGAAATCTATACGTGTCCGAGTCGATATATCTAGTAGTCGGCGATCCAGCCTCATAGCATCACGTACGGTATAATCCATCGTACGACATCCTAAAGTCAAGAGTGTAGATCAATCATCATATATATATATATATATCTCGTACGGTATAGTCCGTCATACGACACCCTTAAAATCGAGGGTACGGGTCAATGTCATATATCATATTTCATACGGTATCATCCGTCGTACAATATCATAATTAAGGGTACGGATGTAAGGTCTCGTACATTTTATTATCATATCAAGTCACATGTTATCACATGTTATGTGTATATCTCCCAACGATCCTTAATATATATCATATCGTATACGATGTCTCAACTTAATGTCGTATATCATAATCTCTTGACATCTTGTTCGATCGTATCGACTCAAACCATAACACATATCATATTCTTATCTTACACGTATATGTGTACTATATATATATATATATATATATATATATATATATATATATTAACATATCCATACACACACACACATCAAACAAACTATGTGCGTGTGTGTGTGCGTGCGACGATGTAAAACTAACGGCTCATAACTAAGGAAAATAGACTAAGGATAAACCTTCCTACAAGTATGCCTATTTTAACCTAGAGTCTCATAGAGCCTTACTTGCTAAGTATCCATCTCGCATTGCTATATATATATATATATATAATATAGGTAATAAACTTATTTTACAGTTGCGGGGGTGTTATACGCCATCCACTCGAGTTCCTCCGTAGATGTACATCTACTCACCTAAAACGCCTCGCTCTAGTCGATCCTGACAGATGCCTTGTCCTCCTTCGTCGTCCGGAAAATCCACGCGCTAGTACCTACAGATCAAAACATATCGTATCGCATCAAAATCATATTCGAAAACCGACACGACATGTGAAGCGCACATAGGTTAGAACCTATAGTCAACGCGCGCTAAAACAACAAAATACTATCTGATGTCAACGTGCGAACGTCGAACGACCAAGTTACATCAAGAAATTCAAAAATCCAAGATTCAAATATTGGAAAACATTGTCAAAACCAACTCAAATTGCTCCCAGATTTTTTCACAGATAGTTTGGGACAAAACAAACAATACAATAGCTAAGTTATAAGGAGTGTGAGCTACAGGCTAAACCCCAACATCAAACTCCAAAATTGACCCGTCGGAAGGTGCTACAGTAACCGGTGTCGCCGGCCCAAATTTAGAATTTTGGTCTTGTTCTTTTGTGTTGGTCTTCTAGTGGTTTAATTAGGTCAATGTAGTTGTTTGTTTTTCTTATAAAGACCCCAAATTGCTCCAGAATTCATTTGATCCTCAAAAACTCCACAAAACCGACACCGGAAAATTCTAAACTCAAGCTTTTGGTTTTCTAGTCTCTAATCTAGCTGGAATATCACCATTAAGGTCTTGTAAACACTAACTAAACCTCAATTACACTTTCACAATTCATAATATACCATAAAACTTATCTTGGAAATTTCAAACATCACTAAACCTTATTAGTTTAGCTCTAAACCACTATAGGATATAAGGAAACTCAAATTCTAAACTAAAGGTGTAGGATTATACTTCAATTGGTACATCAAGAAAATTCTTGGGTTGCCCAAAGTGCTCAAAACCTTAACTTGATTCATCCATGGTCTTTGGAGTGAGCTTGTGGTCATAATTTATGAATGGAGCATGGTGTTTTGATGGAGATTTGGGGTTGTTTGAGGGTGGTAGAGGAGATGATGGAGGATGGAGGATGAGGATAAGAAGAAAATGAAGAAGAGAAATGAGGAGATGAGGAATAATAAGGTGATGGCACAATGCTAGAACTTTCTCACTCTCTCTCCCCCTCTCTCCCACCATACACTCATGTCCCCACCCTCTCTCTAATTATCTTTTCCCTTTTCTTTTTAAAAAAAAACAAAAACCATTTAAATGCAAATGAAGTATGGTTCTTGACACAAAAATATAACAAGTGTTTTGCAACATGATTTGTTGCATATGATATACATAAACAAGATTAATGCATAATTAGTGAAGTATTAATCGAGTTTAGTAATAAACTTGTATACGATTAATTGTATAATAATTTACAAAATCTCCAAATCCATAAATACATTCAAAATCAATAATTTATATCAATTCTCCAATTATTCTTCAAACTATAAATATATAATCATACTATTTCGTTAAAACCAATTTCCATACTTTATATAATATCCAAAAATTTATTATTTATTTATTTAAATTCCAAAAATAATATTTTATTATTCTGAAATGTTACAATCTTCCCCTTTAAATAAATTTGGTCCTCGAATTTAAATTTAAACCCCCCAAATACTAAAATATTTCAGTAAAATTATTAAGTCGTCGGGGTTCCGAAATCATGAATACATAATGTAGGGTGTTTTTTGTCACCCCATTGATATGGGAATACACGCGCGCTTGTCATGCGCATTCCAGATCCCCCTGCCTAGGGTAGGCTGGGGTTTATTGATTGTGGGGATCCGAATCTCCGGCAGCCGCGGACTAAGCTGCCGTTAATTACCCATCGTATTTGGAGCGAAGGAACCTCCGATTGACGGGTTAAACTGGTCTTGCGAACTCAATATACAGTGCGTTGGTGTGTGTGTATTTTTTTTTTTTGGAGGGGGCTTGGATATATCGGGATCCACACAGAGTTTTTAAGGAAGTCTCGCTACCCGGATAGCGGGCTGGGGGTCAAGGGGGCTAGCAGCCCCCTTACGGGATGCGGGGCAGCGTCCTGTTAGAAATTTTTTCTAACGGGGGAGGTATATTTAGTGTGGAGTGCATCAAAAAAGGGGGGCAAAAAGCGTCTTAAAGACGCGTGCGCAGCATGTAGGCGCATGGTGCCCGGGGTCACGTGGCGCGCACGTGACTATTGGGCGCCTCAGCGCCCGGGGTCACGTGGCGCGCACGTGATCATTGGGCGCCTCAGCTCCCGGGGTCACGTGGCGCGCACGTAGCTGATGGGCGCCTTAGCGCCCGGGGTCACGCGACGCACATGTAACCATGGGTGCCTTAGCGCCCGGGGTCACGCGGCGCACACGTGACCACTGGGCGCCTTAACGCCCCGGGGTCACGTGGCGCACACGTGACCGACGGGTGCCTTAGCGTCCCGGGGTCACGTGGCGCTCACGTGATCATGGGAACACCTGCGGGAAGGGGGCCTAGCCCTTAGGCTGGGGAGTTGAACTCCCAAGGAGTTTTTGGAGTTGAACTCCTGACAGAAACTAATTTATGGGGTTAAACTCCAACAGATCTAGAAAGGAGTTAAACTCCTGGGGATTTATTGCTCTTCTTTTGAGCCTTGGATCTGTCCAAAGTTAGATTTTTGGAGATGGGTCTCCTTCTTCCTTCTTTTGATCGGCGGGATCTTAGAGAAAAGGGGATGAGACTTAAAAGTTTCCCCTTTTCGAGATCTGATTGGAAATTCGAGCTCCCCTTCGTGGGGTTTGTGGTGAAAAAACTATTTATTTTTGAGAAAGGAAGAGTTAAACTCTTGATTTAATTCAAAAAAGAGGAAGAGGGTTTTAGACCCTTGAGAAAGGGGAAGGAGGCACGAACCCTAGTTTTTGGGAGGAATGAAAAGTATATCTTTTATTTATCATCATGTTGCCTTATATAGGCTTACATATTTACATATAGCCCCTTGGGCTTTACAAAATGGCATTTTCCTTATCCCATCGCTTATGTGCCATTTCTTTTTGCACATAAGCCATGGGCTTTACTTTACAAAAATTTGGCTTTATGCCCATTTTGCATACATTTATGCATAAAAAATTACATAAAAATTATTTATTACATGATCTATATTTTGGCATGGAGGAGACTGGCCGCGGGCTCGACTTGGGCATGGGCCTGTCTGACCTGGGCTTGGGCCCACCTGGCCTGGGGTTGACCTTGACTTTGACTCGGTCAACCGGGGTGCAAATTTTGACCCCAACAAAGTGCCCCCCATCAATAAATGCACACCGCACATTTGAGTTGTGTGCATGAAATTGATGGATCTTGAAGCTGGACTTCGGGGTGGAACATCATTCCAGGGGCGGAGCATCATCCCGGGGAGCATGATTCCCAGGGATCAGAGCATCATTCTGATTCATGGAGCATAATTCTAGGGTCGGAGTATCCCTCGGGAAGCATGATTCCCGGGGATCGGAGCATCATTCCAATTTACGGAGCATAATTCCAAGGATCGGAGCATCATTCCGAAGAGCGGAGCATGATTCCAAGGATCGGAGGAGATCAGAGCATCATTCCGAAATGCGGAGCATAATTCCAAGGATCGGAGCATCATTCCGAAGGGCACAGCATGATTCCAGGGATAGGAGCATCATTCCGAAGGTCGGAGTATGATTCCAGAGATCGGAGCATCATTCCGAATGGCGGAGCATGATTCCGGGGATCGGAGCATCATTCCGATTTGCGGAGCATAATTTCAAGGATCGGAGCATGATTCCGAAGAGCGGAGCATGATTCCAGGGATCGAAGTATCATTCCGAAGAGCGGAGCATGATTCCAGGGATCGGAGTATTATTCCGATGAGCGGAGCATGATTCCAGGGGATCGGAGCATCATTCCGAAGAGTGGAGCATTATTCCAGGGATCGGAGCATCATTCCGATGAGCGGAGCATGATTCCAGGGATCGGAGCATCATTCCGAAGAGCAGAGCATGATTCCAAGGATCGAAGCATCATTCCGAAGAGCGGCAGACATTTTGACCGAAGCATAATTTCGATGCAGAGGCTGATTCCTAGGCGAAGCATAATTCCGACAGGGAAGGCAAATACTCCGAGGCAAAGCATGATTTCGACACGGGGTACATTCTGAAACGGAGCATGATTTCGGCGCAGAGCTTGTTGGTTGACTTGATTCCGAGGTGGAGCATAATTCCGACGAGGAGGTCGTTGGTTGATTCCGAGCCGAAGCATAATTCCGACAGGGAAGGCAGACACACCGAGGCGAAGCTTGATTTCGACGCGGGGTACATTCTGAGACGGAGCATGATTCCGGCGCAGAGCTTGTTGGCTGACTTGATTCCGAGACGAAGCATAATTTCGACAGGGAAGGAAGGTACACCGAGGCGGAGCATCATTTCGACACGGGGTGCACATTCTGAGACGAAGCTTGATTCTGACACAGAGCTGGTTGGTTGATTTGATTCCGAGGCGGAGCATAATTCCGGCAGGGAAGGTAGATATCCCAAGGCAAAGCATGATTTCGACACGGGGTAAATTCTGGGACGAAGCATGATTCCGCCGCAGAGGTTGTTGGTTTGATTTGATTCCGAGGCAGAGCATAATTCCGGTAGGGAAGGTAGATATCCCGAGGCGAAGCATGATTTCGACACGGGGTAAATTTTGGGACGGAGCATGATTCCACCGCAGAGGTTGTTGGTTTGATTTGATTTGGGTTGACATCAGCATCGCTACACTGGAATATGGTACCAGGAGCGAATCATCATCTGTCATGAGAGGATTTGGAGATTTTGGTTTGGCATCTGCATTGCTGCACTGGAATAATGCCAGGAGCAACTCATCATTTGCCCCGGGAGGATTTGGGAATTGGTTTTCTGTCGGCATCTGCATTGCTGCACTGGAATAATGCCAGGAGCAACTTATCATTTGCCCCGGGAGGATTTGGGAATTGGTTTTCTGTCGGCATCTGCATTGCTGCACTGGAATAATGCCAGGAGCAACTCATCATTTGCCCGGGAGGATTTAGAAATTGGTGGTTTAGGAGACATGTTTAGATCCCTATCACCTAAGGCTTTTCAATTTTATGGGTCGTAAGGGTCCCATAAAAGCATTTTCTCCCTACGAGTCGAAAGGATCTCGTAGGTGTATTTTCTCCTTAGGAGTCATGTGGACTCCTAAGTGTGTTTCTCCTTTGTGAGTCGTAAGAATCTCACGCGGGAATTTTCTCCTCACAAAGTCGAGAGGAATTTGCGAGTGCATTTCATCTTTTTTTTTTTTTTACGAGTTTGCGCCCTTTCGGGGTTTCACAAACTCGCCGGCAGTCCTGCTGTTTTTACTCACGGAGCCCTTTCGGGCTTTCATCCGTGCCCATTTTGCTTGTGGACATACCCTTTTCTTTTTTTTTTTTGGACTTTGAATGTGGTCTCACCGGTAAGACTTAGGAGAGATCGGGATTGTTTTACGCCCGTGGATTGTATACGGTTTTGCAGGATGTATGATCCAGACCGTAGGGCCGGAAAATTTTCAGGACTTTGTTGGCGTCTGCATCGCTGCACTGGAATATGGTACCAGGACCATTCGCCGTTGGGGTATGGGAGTTAGAATTTGGTTAGCGTTTGCATCACTGCACTGGAATATGGTACCAGGAGCGACTCATCATTCGCCATTGGGGTATGGGATTTGGAATTTGGTTGGCGTCTGCATCGCTGCACTGGAATATGGTACCAGGAGCGACTCATCATTCGCCACTTGGGGGTTGGGAAACGATGGCTTAGGAGACAGGTTTAGATCTCTATCACCTAAGGCTTTTCAATTTTATGGGCCGTAAGGGTCCCATAAAAGCATTTTCTCCCTACGAGTCGTAAGGATCCCGTAGGTGCATTTTCTCCTTAGGAGTCGTGAGGATTCCCGAGTGTGTTTTTCCTTTATGAGTCGTAAGGATCCCACGAAGGTTCGTTCTCCTCATGCATCATGAGGACACATGAGTGGGTCTTCCTAATGGAGCATAATTCCGATGGCGGAGACCGGCCGCGTAACTGGTGATTGCGGTGGGACATGGGTATGATGAGAATTATTTGAGCCCGTGGATTGTATACGGTAGTCAATTTGGGGACTGGCCGTAGGGCTGGGAGAATTTTGGGAAATTGGATTTTGGTTGGCGTCTGCATCGTTGCACTGGAATATGGTACCAGGAGCGACTCATCATTCGCCATTGGGGTATGGGATTTGGAATTTGGTTGGCGTCTGCATCGCTGCACTGGAATATGGTACCAGGAGCGACTCATCATTCGCCACTTGGGGGTTGGGAAGCGATGGCTTAGGAGACAGGTTTAGATCTCTATCACCTAAGGCTTTTCAATTTTATAGGCCGTAAGGGTCCCATAAAAGCATTTTCTCCCTACGAGTCGTAAGGATCCCGTAGGTGCATTTTCTCGTTAGGAGTCGTGAGGACTCCCAAGTGTGTTTTTCCTTAGTGAGTCGTAAGGATCCCACGAAGGTTCGTTCTCCTCATGCATCGTGAGGACACATGAGTGGGTCTTCCCAATGGAGCATAATTCCGAGGGCGGGGACCGGCCGCGTAACTGGTGATTGCGGTGGGACATGGGTATGATGAGAATTATTTGAGCCCGTGGATTGTATACGGTAGTCAATTTGGGGACTGGCCGTATGGTTGGGAGTATTTTGGGAAATTGGATTTTGGTTGGCGTCTGCATCGCTGCATCGGAATACGATACCAGGAGCGACTCATCATTCGCCTTTGTTTCGTTTTTTTTGTTTTGTTTTTGTTTTTTTTACCACGATTGCTCTATCATTTCAGCTTTTCTTATTGCGAAATGTCGCGATTGCCCTATCATTTCGGCTATTTATTCGCGGTTGCCCTATCATTTCGGCTTTATTTTTATTTTTACTAGCTGATTTTTATTGCGAGTTGCCCCATGATTTCGGCTTTTTATTATTATATTTTTTTTATTTACACTTCTTTTTTTTATTTACACATTATTTTTACATTCCCAGTTTAATGACTTAGAGGTCGACTGTTCCCAGTTTAATGACGTGGTGGTCGACTGTTTTTAGAGAAAGGCAGATGTCTGAGAGAATCGGTTTCACGAAGAACTTCGGTCTCCGTTTGTATGAAATTGGCGGTCGCAGCTAGACTGTTTGTTAACACGCCTTTAGACAGTTCTATCTCTCCTGCCTGGTATTGCTTTTCGATCCAATCTTTGAAGACGAAGTAGTCCTCAATGGTATGACCTATCACTCTGTGATAGGGGCAGTATTTGGGGTCGTCGGTCATATTCGCTTCCTTTGGTCTTTTTGACTCTGGCAGTTGTAGACCGTTCCTCAGGGCATCTTTGAATATTTTACGGATTTTGTCCCTTTTGAAGGAATAAACCTTATCCAGCTTCTCTTTCAGTGGAAATTCTCCTCCCTCTCTGAACACTGGCTTCCGAGGCTGGTTGGCATTAGGCCCGCTCAACCCTTGCTTATTTCGGTTAGCCGAGAATTGAAAGATTCAGTATCGTCGGAATTTCCGCCTTTGCGATTTTCGTCCTTTCGGTTTCTCCGGGACCTATTGTTATTTTGGGAGTCAGAGGAGGACTCCTGCTTTGAGCGCTCCAGCATCTGAACTTTCCTGGTCAGCTCTTGGAATGTTTTGAGACCCGCGGTGCATAGAAACGGGGCCATCCAATTGTTGAGATTTACGACGAGGAGACTGACAGATTGGTCTTGCTCTATCGGCGGTTCGCATTTGACGGAGAGATTGCGCCATCGGGTTATAAAATTCGTGCTGCTTTTGTTGTTCTTGGGCTTGGTCCTTACGAGCTCGGCAATGGTGATCTTATCGCTGACGCTCATGAACCTTTGTCGAAACAAAGATTCCATTTGGACGAAAGTAGTAACAGAGCCATCCGGTATGCTCGCGTACCAGTCGAAAGCAACATCGGTCAGGCTATTAATGAACTGGCGGAGGAGAAGCGCATCATTGCCCCCAGTATTCCCGCATGAGGCTTTAAAGTGGGCGATGTACTGATTCGCATTTCCTGTCCTATCGAATCATCCGAATTTAGGGATGACATAGCCGCTAGGAAATTCTACCAGATCATACTGAGCAGGATATGGTCTCCCACTACTGTTGATATCTTTTTGCGCTTCGGCTTCAGCCACCAATGTTTTGACTTTGCTGGCAACCAAATCCATAATTTGATCTTGAGTTAGAGGGCTACTGTCATCGGCAGCCAAGACATTTCCCGAGATAAGATGCGACTGATTTTCATGCGGTCCTCCCACTTTTGGATTTGAGGGAACGGGCGTCGGCTGTTTCGGGACACCGTTTCCCGGTTCATGAGAGCCCTGCGCCTGATTGGGCGGCTGAGAGGCAAGTTGGGCCGTGAGCTGTAAGACGACATTTTTCAAGTCGTCAATTTTTGAGTAGAGCTTGGCCATCTCCTTGTCTTTGCTTCTGAGCTGTTTTCGGAGCTCTTGGAGAAGTTGCTGCTCTGCGTTCTTGGGACGGAAGATTGGCTCATCTTCGCTTTCCGAGCCCGACTCCTCATGGACCGAAGGGTCTTTCTACCTATCATCCTCATCGAGAGGGTTTTCATCATCCAGCGGAGGAGGCTGTTCTTGGGAAGCGGCAACCACATTCAAGACAGATTGGATTTGAGATGTGGTGGCCCCGTCCTTGCTCTTGCTGCGCGTGCCCACCATGTAGACGGTGTGGACCACATATCCAGTCATCTCTTTATCTTTGGCAGATGATTTCGCAGAGCTGTCCGGGCTTTGGAAATTCATAAATTTTAACATGGCCAGAGCCCTAGCCCTTTTGTTGGCTCTGTATCTGAGCCGCTTCTGCCTCAGCTTTTCTGCGTTGAGCACTTGGCAGGCTTCTGCTCTTCGGGAAGCCGCCATAGGCTGAGCGATGGGGAGGCTTGAGAAGACACTCAATCGAGCAGTTGTCAGAGGCGCCGCTAGAGCTTGCTCAAGATGCGTTGTAGCTTTGTTGGTGTTGATAGACTTGCCCCCAGTTGGGACCAAGGAGAGTCGTTCAAACACCGACTTGCGTTTGAGTTGGGGCGCCTTCGAGACCACAACATTTGGCCTCTTGCCTTTCGAGACCGGTTTGTCTGTCACCGGGGCTTGAGGAGCTGGGATGGCGTTAGCTAACACGAACAGAATAGAGCCAAATAGTAGCGGCGGCTCTTCCCATTGTCGCCCGAGACTGGCCGGAAGGACCGTCCTGGCGTCCATCTTCATCGTGTAGAAGATGGGAGCTGGGTTCATCTTCAGAGACATTGTTGAAAGGTGATTGCTTGAAAATCCTACATGAAAGATCATTATTTTAGTATAATTATAGATATGTATATTGATTGAGTTCGCATGAATGCTTAACCCGAAATATGGGAGGAGAGATTATGTCCCACCGGGCGTGCCAGAATCTGTAGGGTGTTTTTCTTCACCCCATTGAGATGGGAATACACACACGCTTGTCAGGCGCATTACAGATTCCCCCTGCCTAGGGTAGGCTGGGGTTTATTGATTGTGGGGATCTGAATCTCCGGCAGCCGCGGACTAAGCTGCCGTTAATTACCCCTCGCATTTGGAGCGAAGGAACCTCCGATTGACGGGTTAAACTGGTCATGCGAACTCAATATGCAATGCGTTGGTGCGTGTGTATTTTTTTTGTTTTGGAGGGGGCTTGGATATATCGGGAGCCACATAGAGTTTTTACGGGGGTCCCGCTACCCGGATAGCAGGCTGGGGGTCAAGAGGGCTAGCAGCCCCCTTGCGGGGTGCGGGACAGCGTCCTATTAGAAATTTTTTCTAACGGGGGAGCTATATTTAGTGTGGAGTGCATAAAAAATGGGGGGGGGGAAGCGTCTTAAAGACGCGTGCGCAGCATATGGGCGTATGGTGCCCGGGTCATGTGGCGCACACGTGATTATTGGGCGCATGGTGCCCGGGGTCACGTGGCGCGCACGTGACCATTGGGCGCCTCAGCGCCCGGGGTCACGTGGCGCGCACGTGACCGATGGGCGCCTCAGCGCCCGGGGTCACGTGGCGCGCACGTGACCGATGGGCGCCTCAGCGCCCCGGGGTCACGTGGCGCCTTAGTGCCCGGGGTCACGCGGCGCACACGTGACCATGGGCGCCTTAGCACCCGGGGTCACGTGGCGCATACGTGACCACTGGGCGCCTTAACGCCCCGGGGTCACGTAGCGTACACGTGACTGACGGGTGCCTTAGCGTCCCGGGGTCACGTGGCGCTCACGTGACCGACGGGTGCCCTAGCGTCCCGGGGTCACGTGGCGCTCACGTGATCACGGGAACACCCGCGGGAAGGGGGCCTAGCCCTTAGGCTGGGGAGTTGAACTCCCAAGAAGTTTTTGGAGTTGAACTCCTGACAGAAACTAATTTATGGGGTTAAACTCCAACATATCTAGAAAGGAGTTAAACTCCTGGGGATTTATTGCTCTTCTTTTGAGCCTTAGATCTGTCCAAAGTTAGATTTTTGGAGATGGGTCTCCTTCTTCCTTCTCTTGATCGGCGGGATCTTGGAGAAAAGGGGATGAGACTTAAAAGTCTCCCCTTTTCGAGATCTGATTGGAAATTCGAGCTCCCCTTCGTGGGTTTTGTGGTGAAAAAACTATTTATTTTTTAGAAAGGAAGAGTTAAACTCTTGATTTAATTCAAAAAAGAGGAAGAGCGTTTTAGACCCTTGAGAAAGGGGAAGGAGGCACAAACCCTAGTTTTTGGGAGAAATGAAAAGTATATCTTTTATTTATCATCATGTTGCCTTATATAGGCTTACATATTTACATATAGCCCTTTGGGCTTTACAAAATGGCATTTTGCTTACCCCATGGCTCATGTGCCATTTCTTTTTGCACATAAGCCATGGGCTTTACAAAAATTTGGTTTTATGCCCATTTTGCATACATTTATGCATAAAAAATTACATAAAAATTATTTATTACATGATCTATATTTTGGCATGGAGGAGGCTGGCTGCGGGCTCGACTTGGGCATGGGCCTGCCTGACCTGGGCTTGGGCCCACCTGGCCTGGGGTTGACCTTGACCTTGACTCGGTCAACCTGGATTCAAATTTTGACCCCAACACATAAGACGCATGATAGCGCATACATGCGCATGAAAACGAGTGCAAAACTCGAAAATTGAAACTCCATCAAGCATCTCGCAATCATCGAAGTTAATGCGAAAATACCAGTTTCAAAATTTATTGTCAAGATCAATTATAATGAAGTTAGGACTATATCATATAAATAGTACGCACTATTGTGAAGTCGTCAAAACAATTGAATAAAAGTGTATGCAAAATCCTTTTCAAATCGCCGTGCGATGCGCGAATCACGTCACAAGTAGCGGGCGTTCATTATAAAGAAACATCTATATATATATCCTTTGTTTGACATATATGTCCCGCCTTTTGAAAATGATTTAGAAGAGTTTTCTTTATAAAATTTCGTGTCATCATGGACACGTAGGAAAATATGGAGACTATAGCTCCTTTTGAAAATCCCCTCGGTAAATATCGATGCATGTAAAAATACCTAGGTATTGTTCTCAGACTAGTCCTGCTCGGTTATTAAACCATATAGTATATATCATAAAACATGCTGCTCGAAAGAAATCATTCCCAAAAATGTATACAAGAATGCCACGTGCGTCTGGTGCGCATAAAAATCAAAATCAAATACAGGTGCCAGGAATGTACACGAAAACAAAACTAAGTGCAATGGGTGTGCACAAAACATATATTGAGTGCAACAAGTGTGCACGACAACAATACCGGGTGCATCTAATGTGCACGAAGAATCTCGATTAAGTGCATCTGGTGTGCACAAAATCACATCAAGTGCGCTGAGTGTGCGCAAGAATCTCAATCAAGTGCACAAGGTGCACAAAATGATAAATCCGGTGCACTAGGATGCACAGAAACATATATCGAGAATCAAAATCGAAATTAACGGTGTACGATATACACCGAATCAAAGTCAAGTATACCGCGGTATATAAACTCATAAACATATGCATCTGTGTGCACAAAATCATATCAAAGTACTGAAAGTGCTCGTAAACTACACGGAATGCATAAGTCAAAATCATATGCATACTATATGCATGAAATCAAATCAAATATATCGAAGTATACGAAATCAAAATCGAGTGCAAATGGGTATGCACAAAACGAAAATAAGTACAACTGATACATAAAAATGCGAATCAAGTACAACTGTGGTGTACATAGGAAATATCAATCATAAAACAAATCGTCAAAATACAGGGATCAAAATGATAGAAACATGATATACGAATCACCAAGAAACAATTTACAATAACTGCCGTCGAGGTGCCCCTCCTCCAATGTCGAAAAGTGCTGGTGCATCTAAGGCAGGCAGAGCAAGAATATCTACTTGCCTCTTGCCCACGGTCTGGCGTTCTCTGCTGTTATGACCTCGTTTCTCTCTGCGGATTACCAGTTACATGACTTCTCAGCTCGACAGCCCGATTCGGAGTAATGACAGAAATAATCCCGTTTCTGGCGCTTCTCTGAAGATCTCCTGACCAATTATCAGGGTCACTCGTAACATATCACGCCAATGATGGAAATCTCTGGCCCACTGAGTGCGCGCGATACAATTAATCCTGGTTCAAGTCTTTATCATGAAGTACTCCCAAAAGATCCTGTCAGGGTCACTTTCCAATCTTTTTTCTGCCGGACTGCCCGGAAGTTGGCACTCTTTAGTCAATCTGTTTCTTGTTCCGGGACAATTGCATTCTCATCACGGCGTTCTTTTGGAAAGGTGGCCGTATCCAACGCCTCGGCGTGCATAGTAACTCACTGACATCAACGGAGTGGAACGACAACTCTTGAAAAGCTCGCACGAACTTCTTACTCTGCTTCCCTATAGTATGGACCAATTCGGAATCATCTCTTCGTAGCTGTGTAGACTGTGCTCCAATTGGCTGTATTCATATCTAGAGTCTCTTTCGAAGTTATGAACTCGGCATCTCTAATACCCTGTAGAAGGCATCTGGTTGATTACGTCCTCGGAAACTCGTCCAATCATCGGAGTGATGCGCTTTCGCTCGTCCCTTCCCGATCGACTCACAACATTTCTATGTGAGGTTCCCTTCTAGCTGAAGATAGCCAATTGATGACCTTGCATCGAAGCAACCAAATGAACAAAAGGTCCTAGTCTTATCCAAGGGTGACTAGCGATCTTCTATCACATCCTTGTGTATAAGCTCATGCTGCATTTGCTTCAAGGGTCTGGGGGGCGATATCTGTCAAACTCAGCTACAGCTGGCTCATGTGTCCGCATGGTAGACAACGCCTCAATCATCTAGAGTAGACGGTACCTTAATAGTCTTCACAATCTAGCCGGCCTCTAGTAATGGCCGATCATCCGGTGCAGATCTCGAACGTTCGCGTCAACGAGAAAACCCTAATAAAACAATATATCAACGCGTTCGGGTGTCAACGGAATACATCCTGGTCAGTCTTCGTCCCTGACGAGCTCGCTCTGACCGCATCTCTAGCTGCAACTTTTTCTGCTCGTGTAGCCAAGGTAACAGAAACCACAATCCGATATCGATGAGGATAGATCATAAGAATGAATAGAAATACAGTGCATAAGAAATGTACATCCTAAGGCTACTTAAGCGAAGTAGCGTATCGTAAGTATGCCGCAGAACATACACACGGTACTTCACTTTACTTAAGTCACCTACTCCATCAACCAAGGTCAACTTACACGACGAAAGTTCGGGTCTAATACCCCCTCGGTCAAGTCTAAGCTCCGTAAGGTCAAGCCTAGGTTCCGAAATATATATACGCCCTAGACTCTGCATAGTCAAACCTAGACTCGAACCAAGGTTAAACCTAACGCTTTGATACCAACTTTGTTATGACCTGGAAAAGGCACGTGACTGGCACTTGAATCATGTGAAATCTATAGGATCCCACCTAATTCAAGTAAGCCAAAAAGCCCAGAAATCTAAACCTTTTTAGGAAAAATATTAGAGGTGAAGTTTTGAAACAACAATATAATAATATTTAGTTCTTCTTTTACAAGTATAAGTAAAAATCATATGAAAATGTAATGTTTATATCTATCTTGAAAACAGTTTTCGACGTTTGAAATTTCGGCAGCACCTCCTTTGTAATTTTTAACCCGAAAATAATACAACATAATAATAATAGGCATCCCCAAGCGGACGTTATCTCTTCGCCAATTGGCGGAAACAACCATGCAATGATATAATTATACAACAACGAAGGCGAGGATCAGAACACAAAAAGAAAGCAAAGAAAACTAAGCATCATCAAGAAAGCCAAAAATAATAATAAATACATGAGTATGACTCTATGTCCAAAAGAATATACAATAACGTTTCTAAGTCTACAAATATACAAAATCTGGTTGATGGAGCTTTTAACTAGATACAACTGAATGAAATATACAAGTATATAATGGTGGTCACGATGCAAATGTATCTCATCTATCAATGTAATCACCTTGAAGAAGGTAGTATGCCAGCAAGCCGCAACGGAACCTGTGCGGTCAAACCTGCAATAAAACTGTGGCACAATGGGATGAGTTGCCAACTTGTGAGTAGAAGACATCACCGAGTAGAAACTGAATGTATGACTATCTCCTAGGTCATACAGTACAATAATAATATATAAAGACATCGAGTGGTAGCAAGGATACTAATATATGCATATGTATAACAATACTCAAGTAATCATGTCCAAGTCATAATGTAATACCATAACATATGTAAATATATGTATGAGTGTAAATGTAATATCAAGTACTCATTTCCATGCCACAAAGTGACTACATGGCGTTCGTCGGGATTTGAAGTAGTCTATGAAGACTTCCCTCCAGTCAATGACATTTTCTTCGTCTTCTATTTGAAGGGCTACTTGTTCGGTCGTTTCTTTTCTTTCGGATGGCTCTATTAGGTCTTCCGAAGACATATCTATTAGCGCGAGAACACTACGGCTTTGCACAATGATTTTTACGTCATTGAGATCTTCATCAGCCAGTTCCTTACCCAATTTTGCCAATGTATCTGCCTTGCTATTTTCTGCATGCGGTATACTCTCTAGGATGTAGGAGGGGATTTGTGTCAGCAGTTGCTGCACTCTTTCGCCATACTTTATCAGCTCTGGTTTGCACATTTGGTAGTCGCCATTTACTTGGCTAACGATCAGCCGTGAGTCTCCATATATGAGAAGGTCTTTGATTCCCATGTCGATAGCGATTTCGAGACCTACTGTTCCCTCCAAAAATTTTGGCCAAGAGCTACTTGTTCCCTTATAAAAAAGGGGGAGAGTCCTCAAAATTAGGCCTCACGTGTTAAACACATGGGCGCTCATATGCAAAGCATATAGGCACTGGGAATAAAACAATTAATGGCCAAATATGCATCACGTGTAAAACATGTGAGCGCTCATATGCAAAGCGTATGAGCGCTGAATAAAATAAACTTAAAGGCCAAACAGGCCTCACGTGTAAAACACGTGAGCGCTCATATGCAAAGCTTACATTAATATGAGAGCAAGGCTCTGTTCAAAATTTGAATTGAGGCAGCGCCTCACGTGCAAGGCACGAGAGCGCCAGCGCCAAGAGTTAAAAACTCTGAGGCAGCGCCTTACGTGCAAAGCAGGAGAGTGCCAGGGCCATAACAAAAAGTTCTCCATGCTTGGATCAAATATCCAACGGAGATGATAAATCATCCGAGCGCAAAATTAAATTCTGATTGAGAAAATACTCCTCAAATCTTTCTAAACAAGAAAGATTGTGCTCTGTAAATCAGAGCACCGTTGGATCAAAGATCCAATGGTGATTAAAAATCACCAAGATACAGAATAAGTTCTGTATGGGAAAATATTTTCCCAACCTTATTAAAAACAAGAAAAATGTATTCTGTAAAACAGAAGTCCTTGGATCAAAGATCCAACGGTGGATAAAATCCACAAATCAATCAGAGATCTCTCAAGGAGAGATTTCCTTAACTGATTCAACAAATCAGCCTCCACTATATAAAGGACCCAAGACTTCAAGTCTTATACAGAGGAGCCCCCCATAAACTTCAAGTTCAAAAATACAGAAAATAGAGAGGAAAACCCCTTGGTAAGCAAAACAAAAAGAGAATTTAATTCTTAAACCAAGAGTTTAACTCTTCTCAAAGAATATAGTTTTTCCTCTGGTTGATATCTGCAGAAGCAGATCTCCCCACAAGTTGAGAATTTAATTCTCATCGGGGAGATTCTGTCATGCAGATCCAAAACCTAGGGGAAAGAACTGATTTCAAAAGAGTTTAACTCTTACAAAACATATGGAAATTTAATTCCTTTAAAACTAGGGTTTAACCCTTTAAAAAGAATTTAATCCCTGCAAAGAACAAAAGGAGAACTTGATTCCTCAGAACCATAAAAGAACAGCCGGATGATTCATTAGCGTTCAAACGCTACATAAAAGCTCACGTGTTCCCACGTGAGCATTTTTGAGGAACAACAAAGGAAAGACTGAGACCAAACCACGTGACCCCCACGTGACCCATGAGAAGTGCTCAGCACTTATAAAAGAGAAAAGGGAATAAACCCTATTTTTGGGGCGCCTCACGTGATCCCACATGACCCCTGAGAAGTGCTTAGTACTAGAATAAGAGAATAAAAGAGGCACCACCCAACTCTAAGCGCCTCATGTGCCACACGTGAGCGCCCCAACTTTCAGTATTTAACACTGCAATGGCGCCTCACGTGCCATACGTGAGCATCTCAGATCTCAGTGTTTAACACTGCCTTAGAATATCACGTGGGAGCACGTGGGCACTGCGCATACACTAGTGTTTAACACTATAAGAGGCCAAATTCAACCCCAGATTGGCTAAGTCTTTCCTGAGATTAAATCTCTAAATAAACCGAGCCTCCATGCTCATGACTGATGACTCCTCAATCTGAAATCTGGTTCAAGGGTACATCTCTCCACACCTCTGATACATGTCGTTGTAATTACTCAACGTCTTCAGAGAGGTGGTGGGTCCCAACAACCAACAAGCTGTGGACCGTAATGTCCTTAAACTAACTATGGACCGTAATGTCCTTAAACTAAACCCTCACCTCAAAAATGGTGATCTCTTGACCGCAACGTCCCTAAACTAAACTCTATGGACTATGGTGTCCTTAAACCCAATGAACCGCAACGTCCCTAAACTAAACTCCATGGACTATGATGCCCTTAAACCTCTATGGACTACGATTTCCTTAAACCATGGACTATGATGTCCTTAAACCCAATAGACCGCAACGTCCCTAAACTAAACTCCATGGACTATGATGTCCTTAAACCCAATGGACCGCAACGTCCCTAAATTAAACTCTATGGACTATGATGTCCTTAAACCCAATGGACCGTAATGTCCCTAAACTAAAACTATAGAGTCCAAATGCTCTTTCGTTGGGTCTAAATGATCCTGAAACCTTGTTAAGTAGATCTTTGTTTAAAATTAGACTAACGTATCCATAAAAAACATTAAGTTGATCTTAATATCAAACGAGGTTAACGAGCCTTAAATCCACGAAACCCAAATCTAAGAAAATACAGATTTGGACTAATCCCCGCCCTATGGGCGACAACATAAATTAGTCTCCGTATATAATCCACGGGCAACCAAAAATAAAAAAAAACACACATGACACAAAGTGAACATCTGGAGCAGGAGAAAGTGGTTATCGCTAGCGGTAACGTAATTAACTACAGAGGCTTGTGCCTGCAGGGAATAGCGTCCCCACAATCAAAAACCCCTTGCAAACGAGGGGAATCTGACGAAGTCTGCTACAACGGCCGCATCTGTTCAAACCTCCGAAGCACGGTGCCATAAATCAACTTGGCATCTTCGAAGAGGTGGACGGATAAAACCAAATAGCATCTGCCCCCAAAATTCAGGCCAGACGTCCTGATTTGTATGTGTTGTTTTTAGATGAAAGAATTGTTAACCGCAATCAAGAACGGCGTCGCTTGGTAGCTAGCCGGTGAGTACGGGTCGGTCCACAGGGATTTTGTGTATTCTCAATTTGTTCTAACGAGTTAATTCCAAATGGTGTTGGATTGATTATTACTAAAAACCAAGGTTGATCTAGACTAGGATTAAAATCATGCTAGGGTTAGGTTTAGGTTAAATTTGGAAAGTCAATATTCCTCACCGCTTTCTATGCCCTAATTAAGATCTATGAGGTGTTATGGTAATAATTAATAAAGTGGATTAGTACCATCGGGAAGAAACGGTGTTTCTTCCTCTAGGTTCTTGTCCTTCCTTTATTAATTCTTACCCTAACCTCCATGGAAAACATACGCAACCGGTCTTTTAAACTACGGTATCACCGCTACCTCGTGGGATAGGGTGCCGTAGGGAGCGGTGTCTGTATGTATGCATGGAGTCCTATAAAAATATGTGATGGGCAAAAAATGGGTGAGAGATTTTCATCTCTCAAACCTTCCCTATTCCTAACCCTAACAAGTGAGTAACTACTCACTCATTAGGGAATTAAAAAACATGTTCTAAACTAATTAACTAGGACAGATAATAAAAATTATACTAGGACAGATAATAAAAGTTATACTAGGGTAGAAAGAAAATTAACTAGGACAATAAAAAGAAAACTTACTCTAATTTTTATTTGATGCTCTCTTCAAACATTACAGGAATTGAAATATGAATTTTGATAAATATAATAAGGCACAAGAAGAGGCATACCTCAAAAAGAGGTTTATGGCTTCTATTTATAGATCATAGAAACCCTAGGGTTACATTCGATATATATCTGCATTTACAAAATTACCCCTAAGAATACTAGTCAACGCACCGCCAACTGTTTAATTTTGCACCGACACGGGCTCATTATGGCCGCGGAACCGCGGCCAAAAGCCCTGTTTGGACGCGGATCCGCGGACATATGGTGGTGTTGTTGGTTCATTTTTTCTGGTCTTGGTCTGGTTGCATTTGGATACTTGTTTCTTCACTTGGTTTCTCAGATTATCTTCTAGTTTTCTTCCAGATTTCCACGGTGCATAATGTCGTGGACTTTTACCGTTTGCTTTGTGTTGAAGTCTTGAATCTTGCGCTGCCCTTTTGCTTTGTGAAATTGTCCATTGATCTTCGTTTATTCTTCAAACTGTAGGCGTGATCAAGATTCTTCCATTTGTTGGTCGTAGTCACACTTTTGTATCGTCTTTTCATCATTTTCACTGTTTTATTCCGAGAACCTGTAACCTGCAACTATGTAGTAGACATGGATCAAAAGCACCTGTTTATTTTTAAAATGTATAAGAATGGGGAATATAATAATGCAAAATTATGTAATGAACAAATACCCCCAAACTTATCTTTTGCTCTTCCTCGAGCAAAACTAGTTTTATTCTCGAAAAAGACCTAGCCTCACTTTCGCAGGGAAACGCGATTGCACTGAGCTCGTGCAACAAGCCGTTAAACCTCTAGGTGTCCCTAATAGGAGGAGTGTTGTCTTCTGAGGGTTTTCAGCGGATACTACCCACAAAATCTTATCAATTCGGCCTATTGACTTTTATTCTCCAATTAGGTTTTCTAATAAGAAACTCTATTATCTTTGACTCAGAAATTATCCACCCATATTTTTCACACTTCCTTATTATTTAACTTAAGATTATATATGTTCTTGTAAATTTACTTAGCTTTTAGCATCTTTTAAGTTTTCCTTCTAAGGTTCTATCTCATCTTAGGAATTTTTATCATCTCTATTAAAGATATAAGTCCTATTTTTCATTCCTATCTCTCATCTAAACCCCAATCACATACTCCTACGTGTGTGTATATATCACCCCTACACTTGGAAATTCAAATCAAGATATTATACTCTTGTCCATCGTCCAAAGTACTTTTCAATTGGTGAATTTTTAGATGAAATTTCTCACACATTCTTCATGCGACCGTTGATACTTCTTGAGGTACCAACGACCGATTACAAAATGTGTTTGCACAATAAGACGTAATTACTTGTCTTGTAACACCTAAGGCTTGAGCAGTGACTCCCAAACCAGTTGGTCTAAGGTACTGGGTGATAAAGCACCCTCGCTAAATATTTTTTCTATTTATGCAGCCTTAAGTAATTACAAAAACCGGTGTTCATTTTTTTTATCTCTTTATTCACACTTGTATTTTTATTTTATTTTCCTTCATACTAAGGACTTTAGACAAGAGCATTTCAAGGTCTCTTCTACTATTCCAAGTTTCAAGATTCGTGTTTGTGCAATTTGTAGGGTATATATTTTCAGAATTTAGACTTAAGCTTAGGGATTATTTTTCAGACTTATACTTTAATAAAAATATCAATACTTTTCCCTTGTTTTAACTTAGCCCAAGAAGTAAACTCGAAATTTGCCTATTTCTAAATAAACTATAAAGACATATACTTTCTACCGTTAAATTTTTAGAAAGGTTATTTTTAGGGTTTTTAATTTACTAAGTCTAAGATCTAGTTGTTCCTAGCTAGTTAACCTTTTTGTCAAACTCAAGTCAATTATGGTCAAAATTGAATGTTTTAATTTTTATAATTTTCAAAATTTTCAATTTTTATGGATTTTAAAATAAGTATGCAAATGTAAGAATATACACATGAATGCGAAGGAAGAAAGCTTACCGAGTATACCCCCAAACTTAAACTTGACAGTGTCCTCACTGTCAGGCTACACCAAGAGGGTCAAAATTGTCGGCACTCCCCTGTTTATTTTATTATAGTTTTTTTATTGTTAAAAGAAAAACAAAATATATATACAAAAAGGTCCCCCCCAAACTTAAGTTAAATAGTGTTTCCACCGTTGAAGCATTAAAGTTCAGAGTTAGGGAGGAGAAAAATCAAACTATACAAGGCCTTACACAGGCCAAAAGTTAGCACCAACCATTCAAAAATTCTATCGTGATAATGGTAGGGTTGGTGAAAGAATGGAGTGTAGAGAAAAGAAATAAGAAACTAACGAGACCGTATGTGAAGAAAAGTGGAATATGGTCTCGGTATATTAGGAGAAGAATGGCGGAAGAGAGAAAGAAGTGTAGTACGAACTTGAGGGTGTAAATTGAGTGAATAAATTAGCATAAATTGTGATGACCGATGTGTTAAAAGCGATTGTGCTAATCTATCAACCTGTCGAGAAATGTGGTCAAATCTCTCAAGATTCGCAAGAAAACATGGGTACGTTGAACTTGGGAAACCATCCATTGAACATGGAAGCGCGACGGATACTTGCGCGGTCGAAACGATGGAAAGGACGAAGGGGAGTGATTTAGGGATAGTCTTATTCTCACCTAAGTAATCTGTCTCGAACTCGAAGGATTCCATCAATGGTTCGAAATGACTGTAAGCAACCGAGTCTGATGGTTCAACTAACTCATCTGAAAATTCAAAGGACTCAAACTCGGGCGGTGAGTTTTCAAAATCTTCCGCAAGAGTGAAACATTCGTAATCGATATCGGTTGTAAGAACTGTGTCAGATTCAAGGAGGAACACACTAGTGGTGTCAAAACTGCTGTGATCGAACAGAAATTTTTCAAGTTCACAGTCCTCCTGCGTGATTTCTTGCATGGTCGGAACGATTGGAAGGATGAGGGGGGGGGTGATTTAGGAAGTATAACAGTTAAAGGTTCAGGAGGTTGAATTGGAAAATCCGACTCATCACACAAAACTGGTTCATCCTCAATACTATCCTCATAATTCTCCTCAAAAGTTATCTCATCCATGCAATTATCATCAAAATCAAGACGCATATGAAGTTCGGGAGAAACATTTAATAACTCGGGATGATGAATTGGAGATAAAATTTCAGTCAAATCTACGGGTTCATCATCCAAAATATTCCCGGCGTCAATATCCTCAATCAAGTGAAAATCCATTTTTTAGACACCTCATCAAAGGCATGGATATTTATCAATTCAGGTTCTAGATTGGAGGTGTAGAGATCGAAAGGATTGGTGATGGTTTCACTCAAGGGACCCTTCACAATCTGGCAAATCAAGCACTACAAAGTCACACAACTCATTAAACGTTCTATCTTCAACTGGTGAATCATTTGGGACACTTGTTTGAAAACTGGAGTTGTGGGATTTAATTGGTGATGGGTAGGTTTGATTTGGAAGGGTGTATAGCTCACTCTCTCCACTCAAATTCTCGATCTGTCCAACCGCCTCATCATACATTGGAATTTTTGGAGCTAGTTGGAAACTAGTTACCGGGTCACTAGGTTGCATAAGGACGGCAATGGACGCATCCAAATTCCTCATCTGTCGGTTTGTTGCTGCAATGTACGCTTCCAACGACTGTTCCAGACTAGACATGGGTTGTGAAGGGGTTTCAGTAAAAGATTCAAAGTTTGGATACGTGAAACTCCCAAATGGTTGTGTAGAAGCAATGTCTATGGAAGGTGTGAAAGTCGGGTAGGACTGGTAGGAATTGAATGGTTGGACAGAAGTAGGATCAACATTTGGATAAAAAGGTGAATGGACTTGTTGATCCCAAGAACTGGAAGTGTTGAAAGGAGTGAAAGATCGGTTACGAGATTGTTCAATATGTTCAGCGATAGACATGGGTTTCGGAGTTACAACAGGACTCGAAAAAGGGGTATCAACGAAAGAAGGTGGTGTAGGTTGAAATGGTTGATACAAAGTGGATTGTGGAGTCGAACTGTTTCTCCTAGACGCTTCTATTCGATCTTTCAAAGAAATTTTGGGCATGGAAGGGTCGTCCGTAATTCGACCAAAACAATTCGCGTATGAAGCAATGTTTAGATGAGGGTACCAAATTTCGGCAAGAGTTTTGTGAGGTGGGGTACCCATGATGTAAGAAAGGAGAAGAAAAAGAATGTGGGGTGCACGGATTTCTTAGCGACAAGTTGCAAGTTTTTGTAAAAAAATTTTCCTTTTTTTTCTTTTTGTGTTTTTTTATGTGGAGCTTTTTGTAAAAAGATTTTTAATAAAAGGCTTAGAAACACGTTCAATCAATCACAAATGCACAATCAAGCCTAGATTTAGGGTCACCTAGGTCAGCTAGACAACTCCTAACTATTCCAAAGGGCAAGATGTGAGGACCTCAAACTGCCTCTTCACGGCCAATTGTGGCCAGGTAAGCACAAGTAGAGAAAGGAGGGATCCGCCCACTAATCACCGTAAGACGGGCCTTTTAAAGTTACCTTTCCCTACCTGTCTAGCCTAGACACCACAAAGTCAGGTTAGGATCAACGGTCGATGCCTACAACTATTCCTTTGTCCTATTGAGCGCGAAGTCCTTAGGGCTGAGTCTAATCTTTTTTTTTTAATTAGATTGATGGTCAATGCAATATGCCTTATGTGATTTTTGGGGTCCTGGGAAGGATGATGAAATTCCCACCCAATCTGGATTGGTGTTCAAGCCCCTTAAAGTCAATTTAGATATGCAAAGCAGTAAACACAATCACTTGCAAACAAAATTTTTTTTTAGCGCGGCGCAAAGAATCCTGCACAAGATCAATTATTGGAGAAGGGGAGAAATTTTTTTTGCGCAAAGAATCCTGTAGGAAAATTTTTACAGAGGAGATATCAGGGGGTTTAGAAGAAGAAAGGAAGCTCACAGAAAAAATTTCAATTGATGACGTCACCACCCCGCGGCGGTTCCGCGGTTGACTTGGCTGTTCAGATCCCAAAATCTCTTCTGTTTCTCTGTTTTGATTCTCCTCTGCTTGCGCAGAATTAAATTCTGATTGAGAAAATACTCCTTAAATCTTTCTAAACAAGAAAGATTGTGCTCTGTAAATCATAGCACCGTTGGATCAAAGATCCAATGGTGATTAAAAATCACCAAGATACAGAATAAGTTCTGTATAGGAAAATATTTTCCCAACCTTATTAAAAATAAGAAAAATATCTTCTGTAAAACAGAAGTCCTTGGATCAAAGATCCAACGGTGGATAAAATCCCCAAATCAATCAGAGATCTCTCAAGGAGAGATTTCCTTAACTGATTCAACAAATCAACCCCTACTATATAAAGGACCCAAGACTTCAAGTCTTACACAGAGGAGCCCCCCAAACTTCAAGTTCAAAAATACAGAAAATAGAGAGGAAAACCACTTGGTAAGCAAAACAAAAAGAGAATTTAATTCTCAAACCAAGAGTTTAACTCTTCTCAAAGAACATAGTTTTTCCTCTGGTTGATATCTGCAGAAGCAGATCTCCCCACAAGTTGAGAATTTAATTCTCATCGGGGAGATTTTGTCATACAGATCCAGAACCTAGGGGAAATAATTGATTTTAAAAGAGTTTAACTCTTACAAAACATATGGAAATTTAATTCCTTTAAAACTAGGGTTTAACCCTTTAAAAAGAATTTAATCCCTGCAAAGAACAAAATGAGAACTTGATTCCTCAGAACCATAGAAGAACAGCCTGATGATTCATTAGCGTTCAAACGCTACATAAAAGCTCACGTGTTCCCACATGAGCATTTTTGAACTTGATTCCTCAGAACCATAGAAGAACAGCCTGATGATTCATTAGCGTTCAAACGCTACATAAAAGCTCACGTGTTCCCACGTGAGCATTTTTGAGGAACAAAAAAAGGAAAGACTGAGACCTAGCCACGTGACCCCACGTGACCCATGAGAAGTGCTCAGCACTTATAAAAGAGAAAAGGGAATAAACCCTATTTTTGGGGCGCCTCACGTGATCCCACGTGACCCCTGAGAAGTGCTTAGTACTAGAATAAGAGAATAAAAGAGGCACCACCCAACTCTAAGCGCCTCACGTGCCACACGTGAGCGCCCCAACTTTCAGTGTTTAACACTGCAATGGCGCCTCACGTGCCACACATGAGCATCTCAGATCTTAGTGTTTAACACTGCCTTAAAATATCACGTGGGAGCACGTGGGCTCTGAGTATACACTAGTGTTTAACACTATAAGAGGCCAACTTCAACCCCAGATTGGCTAAGTCTTTCCTGAGATTAAATCTCTAAATAAACTGAGCCTCCATGCTCATAACTGATGACTCCTCAATCTGAAATCTGGTTCAAGGGTACATCTCTCCACACCTCTGATACATGTCGTTGTAATTACTCAACGTCTTCAAAGAGGTGGTGGGTCCCAACAACCAACAAGCTGTGGACCGTAATGTCCTTAAACTAACTATGGACCGTAATGTCCTTAAACTAAACCCTCACCTCAAAAATGGTGATCTTTTGACCGCAACGTCCCTAAACTAAACTCTATGGACTATGGTGTCCTTAAACCCAATGGACCGCAACGTCCCTAAACTAAACTCCATGGACTATGATGCCCTTAAACCTCTATGGACTACGATTTCCTTAAACCATGGACTATGATGTCCTTAAACCCAATAGACCGCAACGTCTCTAAACTAAACTCCATGGACTATGATGTCCTTAAACCCAATGGACCGCAACGTCCCTAAATTAAACTCTATGGACTATGATGTCCTTAAACCCAATGGACCGTAATGTCCCTAAACTAAAACGATAGAGTCCAAATGCTCTTTCGTTGGGTCTAAATGATCCTGAAACCTCGGTAAGTAGATCTTTGTTTAAAATTAGACTAACGTATCCTTAACAAACATTTAATTTGATCTTAATCTCAAACGAGGTTAACGAGCCTTAAATCCACCAAACCCAAATCTAAGAAAATACGGATTTGGACTAATCCCCGCCCTATGGGCGACAACATAAATTAGTCTCCGTATATAATCCACGGGCAACCAAAAATAAAAAAACACACATGACACGAAGTGAACATCTGGAGCAGGAGAAAGTGGTTATCGCTACGCGGTAACGTAATTAATTGCAGAGGCTTGTTCCTGTAGGGAAGAGCGTCCCCACAATCAAAAACCCTTTGCAAACGAGGGGAATCTGACGAAGTCTGCTACAACGGCCGCATCCGTTCAAGCATCCGAAGCACGGTGCCATAAATCAACTTGGCATCTTCGGAGAGGTGGACGGATAAAACCAAATAGCATCTGCCCCCAAAATTCCGGCCAGACGTCCTGATTTGTATGTGTTGTTTTTAGATGAAAGAATTGTTAACCGCAATCAAGAACGGCGTCGCTTGGTAGCTAGCCGGTGAGTACAGGTCGGTCCACAGGGATTTTGTGTATTCTCAATTTGTTCTAACGAGTTAATTCCAAACGGTGTTGGATTGATTATTACTAAAAACTAAGGTTGATCTAGACTAGGATTAAAATCATGCTAGGGTTACGTTTAGGTTAAATTTGGAAAGTCAATATTCCTCACCGCTTTCTATGCCCTAATTAAGATCTATGAGGTATTATGGTAATAATTAATAAAGTGGATTAGTACCATCGGGAAGAAACGATGTTTCTTCCTCGAGGTTCTTGTCCTTCCTTTCTTAATTCTTACCCTAACCTCCATGGAAAACATACGCAACCGGTCTTTTAAACTACGGTATCACCGCTACCTCATGCGATAGGGTGCCGTAGGGAGCGGTGTGTGTATGTATGCATGGAGTCCTATAAAAATATGTGATGGGCAAAAAATGGGTGAGAGATTTTCATCTCTCAAACCTTCCCTATTCCTAACCCTAACAAGTGAGGAACTACTCACTCATTAGGGAATTAAAAAACATGTTCTAAACTAATTAACTAGGGCAGATAATAAAAATTATACTAGGACAGATAATAAAAGTTATACTAGGGTAGAAAGAAAATTAACTAGGGCAATAAAAAGAAAACTTACTCTAATTTTTATTTGATGCTCTCTTCAAACATTACAGGAATTGAAATCTGAATTTTGATAAATATAATATGGCACAAGAAGAGGCATACCTCAAAAAGAGGTTTAGGGCTTCTATTTATAGATCATAGAAACCCTAGGGTTACATTCGATATATATCTGCATTTACAAAATTACCCCTAAGAATACTAGTCAACGCACCGCCAACTGTTTAATTTTGCACCGACACGGGCTCATTATGGCCGCGGAACCGCGACCAAAAGCCCTGTTTGGACGCGGATCCGCGGACATATGGTGGTGTTGTTGGTTCATTTTTTCTGTTCTTGGTCTGGTTGCATTTGGGTACTTGTTTCTTCACTTGGTTTCTCAGATTGTCTTCTAGTTTTCTTCCAGATTTCCACAGTGCATAATGTCGTGGACTTTTACCGTTTGCTTTGTGTCATAGTCTTGAATCTTGCGCTGCCTTTTTGCTTTGTGAAATTGTCCATTGATCTTCGTTTATTCTTCAAACTGTAGGCGTAATCATGATTCTTCCATTTGTTGGTCGTAGTCTCACTTTTGTATCGTCTTTTCATCATTTTCACTGTTTTGTTCCGAGAACCTGTAACCTGCAACTATGTAGCAGACATGGATCAAAAGCACCTGTTTATTTGTAAAATGAATAAGAATGGGGAATATAATAATGCAAAATTATGTTATGAACACGTCCCAACGTCCCGGTAGCGTCTTTCGGCAGCGAACATAATCTGTTAATGAGAGAGCGTAACACATTATCCCTCCTTGCGGGGTCATGAAGATAAGGCCCACCCCAGTTTTGATTATGGGGGCGTTTTGCTTTCGCCGCTTTATGGAAGATGCTCCGTCGAAGTAGAGTTCCCATTTGGAGTCATTCTCTTCTTCGATTGCATCGAATGCGTGTTCATCTGGTAACTCACAATTTAAAGGGGAGTCGGCTGGTATCGGATGCTCCGCGAGAAAGTCGGCAATGGCCTGGCTTTTCACTGCTTTGAGGGGTCGATACATTATCGAGAACTCCATCAGGAGGAGGGCCCATTTAGCAAGCCTTCCTGTTAGTTTGGCCCTTGACATTAGATATTTCAGAGGATCCACCTGTGATATGAGATGGACCTCGTATGCCAAGGCGTAATGTTTGAGCTTTGTTACCATGAAGATCAGTGCCAGGAAATGCTTTTCGATAAGTGAATAGTTGTTTTCTGCCCCCTGAAGAACTCGACTTAAATAGTATAGAGCTCTCTCCTTTCCTTGATCATTCTCCTATACCCACAATGCGCCTAGAGAACCCTCAAGGGCTGTTGTATATAGAATAAGGGGTTTTCCCTTAACCGGAGCAGTCAATATCGGCGGATTTTGCAGGTATTTCTTGATTTTGTCCAGTGCGTTTTGGCATTTCCGATCCTATAGGGACGACATTTCCTAGAGAGGTTAGCTATGAACCGTCAGATGTATGCGAGCTTTCTTTGGAGAGATCACAATTGTTTGAGGGATCTTGGCGTGGGAATTTCCATAATCATCTTGATCTTTAAGGGATCGATTTCGATATCCCGGTGACGTATGATGAATCCTAGGAATTTGACTAAGGAAACTCCAAATACGCATTTTAGAGAATTCATCTTCAGATTATAATTCCGAAGACATTGGAACACTATTTTTAGATGTTTCCAATGTTCCTCGTGAGATTTGCTCTTTACCATAAGGTCGTCGATGTAGCATTCGACAATCTCATGGATGAGGTCATTGAAGATCTTTGTTATGGCCCTCTGATAGGTAGCGACGGCATTCTTCAAACCGAAGGGTATCACTTTATAGCAGAATATGCCCGCGGATGCATCTTTCTTTGATTGTATCCTGAAGATCCATCCACGAAAGAGAAGTCCTCATGGGTAGACGTGTTATCAATCATCAGCTCGGTAACAGGTACTGGGAAGTCATCCTTCGGACAAGCTTTGTTGAGGTCCCGAAAGTCTACGCAGATGCGCACCGTCCCATTTTTCTTCATCACTGGAACAATGTTAGCGATCCAGTCGGGATATTGAACCTATTGGATGAAGCCGGAGTCAATTAGTTTCTTGACTTCAGCATTGATGCTCATCTCAAGTTCGAGTCGCATCCTTCTCGGCGCCTGTTTGATTGGCTTTATGTCCGGCGATATGGTAAGTTTATATACCGCTACTTTTGGATCTAGACCCGACATTTCGAAATAGTTCCATGTGAAGCAGCCTTTATATTGCAGGAGCACATCTTTTAACGTGGCTACCTGTTTTTCAGATAGCAGTTTACTGACGAACGTCGGCCTCGGATCATTTTCTGTCCCTAAGTCAATTTTTCTTAGGTTGTTCGCCGTGGTGTGTATCCCATCTTCTAGCTTTTTTTGTGCTGGTGGAAACTCTGAGATCACCTCGTTCTCATCTTCTTTTGCGAAGCACTTGTAGAGGTCATTCATAGTCTCGTGCCCTCCCTTTATTGAGAGTGTTATCATATGGCAGGTACGAGTTCGCTTCCATTCTTGATGTTGAGCCAGTTCTATCCTCATGGTATAGATCCTCTTTAGCTCATGTTTTTGCGGCGGGGTTACCCTCTAGCTGTTGGATAAAGCGAACCTGCCTTATCGATACCGGTCTTCTACCCAGTCTTTGAAGGTGAAGCAGTCTTCAAGGGGATGACCTATTACTCGGTGATAAGAGCAGTAATCCGGATGATGGACTTCATTTATTTGTTCGGGGTGCCGAAACTCCGGAAGTGTCATCATTTGGTACTTCATGATAAGGTTGAATATTTTCCTTGTTTTGTCTTAAGAGAAAGAGTATTCCCGACCCATCTTCTTTATAAAGGACGGGCTCCAATCGAGTTTTTCTCGTTTGGACGGTATATTATATCCGCATTGTTTTCTTTGAGCGGCGTTTACGTTCTTTGCCCTGTTTTTTCCTCCATTTCGGGATTTCCCCCTTTTGCGAGAACACATAGCGGGTTGAGGATGAAGAGTGTTTTGGTCTAGTTTGGTGGCAGATTGCCAACTGAGTCGCTGCATCCTGGCCTTCTCGTAGATAGCTATTTCACGACTATGGTCATCTCGACTCTTTTGACAAGCTTCTTTTATTAGCTTGTCGATTTTTTCTTCGAGTGACAGACTTAACGTTCTTAGAGCGGGATTTCGCTCTGTTTCAATGTCACAATTATTTGGAAGAGCGTTTTTCCCTTCACTAGAGCTGTTTATGACGCGGCAACTGTGGAACCACTCCCGTTTCTTGGACCAAACATATCCGAGCCCAGTTGTCTCCATCTTCCTATTGGGCATCTTTCGCCGAGTCCCGAGAATATCCTAAATCTTCTTATAGAATTGGGCTTGTCGAACAGTTTGTTCGAGGGGTACACCTTGGCATCTTAACAGCCTTTTCAATCCCTCCACATAATATCTTAGCAGACGGATTGGTTGAAACCTGTCGAGTGCAAAATCGGCACCATACCAGACTTTTTTTTCTACTTTGGTCTCCGTAGATTGGTAGAAGAGGATCGTCTTTTCACCCCTTCTCTTAGGAAGCACGTAGAAAGTTTGCAGTTCTTATACGCTGTATGTATAGAGCGCATCAAGTTTCTTATAATGCCGAGGTGGAGCCATTGTAATTTATAGACTCTGATCCGTTCTGGCAAAAGTTTGCATTGACGGGCGGACGGAGAACACTGCGTTGGTCTCATCTTCTGAATTGCTGCCAAAGACCAAAATAAGGGTAGGAGGTCCATGCTTATTGTTTTCTTTCCGAGGCTGCCCCGAGTAGACTATTTCATCATCTTTCTCGGTATCGCTCCTAAAGATCGGGATAGTGGCAACGGACTTATGTTCATCCTCCGGCTTATGACACCTTTTCGTATCTTCAAATCTGGTAGGAAGTACTTCGTGTCTTCATATTTTCGGACTTCGTTTACCAAGAACGAGTTTAGCTCTCCCGTTAGGGTGTACTCCGAGCTGTCCTTGAAATACTTCATACATTGATGTTGTGTAGAAGTGATGACGTTGTACTCGTGTAACTAAGGCCTGCCGAGCAAAGCGTTATAGCAAGTCTTGGCGTCAATGACATGAAATTTGATGTCGGTGACGAGCAACCCGAAATGCAGTGTCAGTATTACGGACCCAAGCGTCCGTGACGACTGTGAGTCGAACCCGGAGATGGTAATTTTATCTCGGGTGAGGTGCTGAAAGTTCATGCAAATCTCCTTCAGCACTCTCAAGTTGAGAAGGTTGACGGAGGATCCATTATTGATAAGGATTTTCCCTATCTTAATGTCGTGGCAGTACTCAGTGACATATAACGAAAAATTATGATCGCATGTACCGAGGAGGAGATCTTCATCATTGAATGTAATGTCAGCCGTGTGGATCTCTGCCAGCCCTTCCTTCATCTTCTCTTCTGCGAAGAAAGCTTGGAACTGATTGGGCCCTTGTAATACCTTGATCAGGGAATCTCGTGCCTCTTTGGACAGGAGGAGAGCATCCAATATGCTCAGTTGTGAGGGTATTTTCCTCAGATGTGCTAGAACGTTGTAATCCACTTTGTTTTTCTTGGGCAGGTCCCTTGCTTTGAGCTCTTTGACAACTCCATCGTCGATGGCAATTTCCTCAGAGATTTTTTCTTTCTCTTTGTCTTTTTTTCTCGAACCTTTGTTTGTAGGTCCGAGGTTCTTCTCAGGCAGCGTGCGGTTATGCAGCTGAATATTCTCGCAGTTCTTCCCCTCCTCTTCTTTTTAGAATGGAGTCTTTGAAGAGAGGGATGAGGGGTATTTCGTCCTCAGAGTCGCTTCCGAAGGTAAGACCTTGGGGTTTTTTCCTTTCCGAACTGGTACCAACCATATGACAGTTACCAGTCGTTTATTCATGCGCGTTTGTCACACTATTTTGCTGTCGATGAGCACGAGTTTCACGCTTCATCCTCTTGAAGTATTTTTGATGGGCAACGTATCCTTTCCACCACTTCTTGAAGGCACTGCATTCCTCGGTGGGGTGGGTGACCCTCCGATGATATAAGCAGTAGTTTAGGCATGCATCTTCTCCATCGAGGTATATGGCCCCAGGAGTGTTCCTTACGAGAGGTGGCAGCTTCATCCCCATTGACAGGGCTTTGGCGGACCGCTTCTCTGTTTTGATCCTGCTCTTATTTGTAGCATGTATGCTTTGGTTTGGTTGGAGTACTTTACGACTCATCCTTACCGCGGCTTCTTTGTCCCGATGCTCACGCTTAGCCTTTTCGTATATGGCTGTTTCGCATTCTCGGTCATCTTTGCTTTTTTGAAAGGCTTTGTTTAATAGCCCATCGATCGAGTCTTTTGGCAGTTCCGAGGATTTTAGCACCGATTCTGCCCCTAGTTCCTCTGCGTTGTTTTATGACGCTGAGGGAGCTTCTTCACCATATAACGACGAATGGGAGACCAAGTGGCAACTTGCTACATGGTCTTCGGTGTCTTTTGATGAGTCATTTTCCTTATCATAGTCACTATCTTCGTCCTTAAGAATATGCTTGAGGAATTCTTCGAGCGTGACCGGTGTCCGCGTCTTCTGGTTGTACTCCTCCAGTGCATCAATGTAATTTTGAAGATCTGTGCGCTTGTCGTCATACTTGGTAGGTTGCACAGGCTTCTTGGTCCTCTTCTTTTTCTTTGAAGACTTTGAAGGCTTGACTTGGGGTTTTTTCCCCTTGTCAATAATTTTCGGTGCAGGACGTGGTTTGAGCATCCTTTTGATAATTTTGGGTTCAAGTGGGGTTTTCCACTTGACTCCCGGACATGCATGTAGATCCTTCAGCATTCTTTTGGTTTTTACTGAAAGTACGACTTCCCACGGAGTTTCTTCCACGAGTGAGCATGATTCCCCTGCGCATCCACCTTTTTGGGAGTGTGCTTCTGGGGTGGGTTTACCATCTAGTTATCAGACAGCATGAATTTCCCCTGTTGATACTAGTCTTCTACCCAATTCTTGAAGACGTAGCAATCTTCAATTGGGTGGCTCACCATTCTGTGTAGAAGAAGTAATTAGGGTTGTTGATGTCGCCGGGTTATGGTGGATGCCGCGGGTCTGGCATTGTGACGAGTTTATTACGCACTGCCAATTCGAACAGTCTCCTCATCTTGCTATAGGGAAACGAGTAAGCGTGTCCTAGTCTTTCCTCCAAGGATGGGCGCGGACGCGTGTTGTTTTGGCGAGCAGCCGGTTTTAAGTCGCTCGGTTGTTGTTGCGTATTGGCAACGAAGGCCGATTTCCCTTTACCCTTATTATTTCCGGGGTCCTTATTTGAGGAGGAAGGCCCGTGGCCCATCTGGTCCATTTGGGCCAGTTTATCTATCAGGGCCTGGAAGGTTGTTGGTTTGAAGAATGTCATGAACTGGGACACAGTCGTTTGAGGATCAAGGGTCCAGATGAATATGCCCACGGCGGGAGATTCTTCAATGCGTTGTTCGCACTTAGACCATAGGTTCCGCCATCGGATCGTGTATTGGATCCAAGTTTCTCCCGGCTTTACCCTGGAATTAATTAATGCTGTAATTGGAGTGCGCTCTCTTGCGCTGGCGAAACGCTGTGTGAACAGCAGTTCCATTTTTGTGAATGTTTTTACGGAGTCATTTGGGAGCTCCGAGTACCATTCAAAGACTGTTTCTGACAGGCTGCCAACGAACTGGCGAAGCAACAGTTTGTTGTCGCCTCCAGTGTTGCCGCACAGAGCTCTGAATTGCGTGATGTGCTAATGAGGGTTTCCTGTCCCTTTGTACATATGAAACTTGGGGATCGTATATCCTGGAGGGTACTTAATTTGATCATACCAGCCCGGATATGGTTGTCTTGTTCTGACTATCTGGCCAGCAGCTTCATTAGCTTGATGAGCTCTTATTTGTTAAGCAATATAATCATCAAGGACGGCCTTGGAGATCGTCTCCTCCTTGGCTGCCGATAAGGATGGAGGAGGGTTTGATGTTTTCCCTCTGTCATCCTCGACGATTATTGGCGGAGCTTCGGCCGGGGGTTCTGGCTGGATCATCATTCCAACCATGTCTTGGAACAAGAGAGCTATTTGTTTTATGTTGGCAGCTTGTTCAGCGGCTTCCTTGTCCTTTATCTCGAGCACCCTTTGCAGAAACTCTGTATCGGTCTCTTGCTCTTGGCGCTGTTCAGCTTCTTTGTCCGGACTTTCTTTCTGTCCGGTGAGTGCTGCTATTTTGGCCAGCATTTTCTAGAGCTTCTGTTATTGCTCCTGAGCCTTTGTGAGCGACCGAGTTTGCGGTCGGTGACTCACGGAGGCATGGCTTTCTTCTTTTCCTGAAGCCATGTAGACCGTATGTATGATCATGCCCCTAGTCTTGGGACATTTGGGTCCATCACTTTTGGAATTTGCCGCAGGTGGTGGGATTTTTTCTAGCCTCATTGAAGGGGCCGCTGTAACGGGCACCTGTGTAGAAGGAATCCGCCGTTGTATGGCGGAGGAGTAATCTTTCTCTTGCCGAGCCTTTAATTTTTATCGTCGACGAGAGTGATTTTCATCAATCACGGAGTCTTGGACTTTCCGCAAGATGTTAGTGCATGTTGCATGCTCCGACAACTCTTGTGAGGCGGCGGAAGTGATAAACGAAAACTTTCTTTGCATAAAACACGCACTTTTCTAAAGATCTTGTCTAAACTATAACTAGAAAAACCTAACTAGAGATCTTATCTACTGTGTTAGGGATTATAACTCAATGATACGGTCCTTCGGGTCTTCTCTTTGGTGCAAATCCTTTGCTCCTTGCCACTCCTTAGCTCCTTTGGATGTTGCCGATGTTCTCGATCTCCGGCCACCCCAAGACCTAGATGATCCACGCGAGAGTTGTCGTGCAAGCTAGAAACTCTTCATAAGAGTTTAACCTAGAGACCAAGTTTGCTAGAAGAGGTCACTAGGATCATGTAGAGATTAGAGTATTGGATTATCTTTAATTCTAAACTTTTATTTCACAACACATGTGAAGGGTAAAGCTTAGGATGAAGGAGGAGAAGAGAATAAGGAGAGATAAAGTGTTTGTGATAATGAGAGAGTTCAAGCATGGGAAAATGATATATTGCAAATGAAATAATTGAAGCATATAATATAAAATTAGCACCATGCTTCAATAGTAATTCCAAAAAAATATAAAATTAAATAACCCATTCTTGCAACCATGCTTGGACTTTCTTATTTCCACCTCATTTATTTATTTTCATAAAATAAATAATGTCATTGTGAGGTGGCACCTTCTAGAAGGCATTCTTGTAACAATTACAAGAATACCCCTCCTCCGTATACCGTATACCCGTATCCGAATTCCGAAAAATATGAATACCATTAATCCAATAATATAATACCGGTATCCGGCTTAAACCAAAGCCTACCAGTATTATTGTTCCGATTATTATTCCTGTAACAATTACACGAACATAATCGAAACCTTGTCGTAACACCTTACGGCTGCCGTAACAACTTACGGCCTCTACATCTTTCGCCTAAACGAGGGAACTCTCTGTGTGGGACTCTAAAGACTCGACAGTACGCTGGCAGTGGGTTTAACCACAAGCGCGTCAGCGGCACTAGCTGTGCGTAACGGCAACCCAGGTACATGACGGAAAAGTGGCCGACGAGCGAACTCATCACAACCCCAACGAGCCTGCAAGCAACACTTACCGTACAGTCCGGTCTCTTCGTCTGATACGTCGCATATGAATTCTATGGGTGGTAAATGTCAGTCCCCAGTAACTTTATAAGTCATGCTGATTTACGGCCCATAACAGTTCAAGAAACTACTGATAACATTTATCAGTAAATCTCGAGAACCCTGGACAGGGATTTGATGTTATGGCCGATCAAGCATAGAGCAACACCAACTCCCTATACCGGGAGAGACGAAACCCCTTCTATCGCTCACTGTCTCCATGCGATTCGGGACTGTACCCAAAATCCATCTGTTTGCACGACTCGGCAGAGTCGCGGTAGGGAGGAAATCACAGTACAGTAGGAATCACACAAGACACCATGACGATCTCGGGTCTACAGACTAACCTCTACAAGTTTCGCCAGAGAACTGCTATCTGACAATTGGTATATATACCATCTAGGAGTTCTCGGCGAGTCCTGTTCGGTGTACCCATTCTCCAATGAGGACCTGTGTACAATCTTTGATGTCAAACACCAATGGTTGTGGAATCAACCATCGCCCCCTAAGGTCAGGAAACGTACACACTAGTCTAACTTGGTAATACCGATGCCCTGTCTCGATATACCCTCGACTAGGAACTATTAAAGGATATACTTATAGACTATCCAGGCCCCACTAGTATGATCTCATCATAATCCTGGTAGTCAAGCATAATTCTAAGGGCTTCATCAACATGCATATAAAGATATGAAATATAACACAAGTTAAGATGAAGATAAACCAGATATCATACTATCATTTCGAGCAAAGATTGTTTCTGCACATATACATGCCTAGCATCCTATACAATACAGGCTCCTAGGGCATACATATATAACAATCTCCCACTTGCACTAAGGCCTGTAGTTGATGCAATAAGTACCAACTGTCTGTACTAGAACCAGTTGCCTGCGTACCGCATGCCCAACAGCTCGAACAGTTTCTCAAACTGAACTTGAGGGATGACCTTGGTGAATGGATCTGCTGTGTTGTCTTTTGTGTCTACTCTCTGTACCTCGATGTCCTGGCGATCCACTATCTCCCTGATGAGGTGATACTGCCTCAAGATATGTCTGGATTTCTAATGGGACCTCGGTTCCTTTGCCAAAGCCATGGCTCCATTGTTATCGCAATACAGAGGTATTGGATTAGCAATGGATGGAACCACTTGATGTTCAGAAATGAACTTCCTCATCCAGACTGCCTCTTTTGCGGCATCATTAGCAGCAATATACTCAGCTTCCATCGTGGAGTCAGCGATGGTATCTTGTTTGGAACTCTTTCAACATACCGCCCCTCCTTTTAGGGTAAATACAAACCCTGAGATGGACTTACTATCATCCTTGTCACTCTGGAAGCTGGAGTCAGTAAATCCCTCCATTTGGAGATCTCCGTTACCATACACCAAGAACATTTCTTTAGTTCTTCTCAAGTACTTCAGAATGTTCTTCACAGCAGTCTAGTGTTTCTCCCATGGGTTGGATTGATACCTGCTTACTGCACTCAGTGCATAAGCTACATTTGGGCGAGTACACAACATCGCATACATTATAGATCCTACTGCTGAAGCGTAGGGAATAATGCTCATGTGAGCCCTCTCTTCATCAGTCTTTGGAGACATCTCTTTGGAGAGGGTGATCCCATGACAAGCGGGTAAATTACCCCTCTTGGAATCTTCCATACTAAACCTCTTTAGTATGGTGTGAATGTATCTCGATTGGGACAATCCCAATAATTTCTTAGATCTATCTCTATAGATCTTAATCCCCAGAATGTACGAGGCATCGCCCAGGTCTTTCATGGAGAGCCTTTGCGATAAGAATAGTTTGACCGATTGTAGTATAGGAATATCATTTCCTATTAAGAGAATATCGTCCACGTACAATACGAGGAATGTAACTGTACTCTCTACAATCCTTTTATAAATGCATGGTTCATCCACATTTTTGATAAAACCAAACTCTTTGATTGTATCATCAAAGCAGATGTTCCAACTCCGTGATGCCTGCTTTAATCCATAGATGGATTTAAGCAGCCTGCATGCTTTTCTGCTGCTCCCACTATCAATGAAGCCTTCTGGCTGATCCATAAAAACGCATTCTTCTAAATCACCATTTAGGAATGCCGTTTTAACATCCATCTGCCAGATCTCATAATCATAGTGAGCAGCTATAGCAAGCAGGATCCGAATGGATTTGAGCATCGCGACTGGTGAAAAGGTTTCATCATAGTCCAGTCCTGGTTTTTGACGAAATCCTTTTGCTACCAGCCTAGCTTTATAGGTCTCCACCTGACCATCCACACCGATCTTTATTTTAAAGATCCATTTGCACCCTATGGGTTTTACTCCAGAAGGTGCAACCTCCAAAGTCCATACTTTGTTTGTGTGCATGAATTCCATTTCGGATCTTATGGCATCCAGCCACTTCACTGAGTCACCACTCGTGATAGCTTGCTGAAAACTAGTAGGTTCATCATCATCCATGATGCAATCTTCTCTATCACCATCAATTATAAAACCGTAGTATCTATCAGGTGGGCGAGAAGTCCTACTAGATCTACGGAGTGGCTGGGGTTCGTCAGGTTCTATTGAAATCTCAGGTTTAACCAAATCATCGGTAATTTTTTGTGTATCTAGAATTTCTTCCAGTTCTACTGCATTGCCAATAGTATCATTTGCAAAAAATTCATTTTCTAAAAATGTGGCATACTGAGAAACAAACACCCTTTGTTCCTCCTTGTGGTAGAAGAGATATCCATATGAGTGTTTTGGATATCCCACAAATCTACAAAAAACCGATCGTGTCTCGAGTTTGTCTGGATTCTGCTTTTTCACATAAGCCAGACAACCCCATATCCTAAATCTTTTAAGAGATGGTCTCTTCCCATACCATATCTCATACGGAGTGGTAGACACGGTTTTGGTCGGCACCCTATTCAAAAGATGAATCGCAGTCTCTAATGCGTGCCCCCAGAATGATATTGGTAACTCAGCATCACTCATCATAGATCGTACCATATCTAATAGGGTGCAATTCCTCCTTTCCGATACTCCATTGTGCTGTAGTGTGTACGGAGGAGTGAGCTGAGAGAGAATCCCATTCTCTTTTAGGAAATCTAGAAACTCTGAGTTTAGATACTCACCTCCTCGATCTGATCGAAATTTCTTGATACTTAGGCCTGTTTGTTTTTCTACTTCAGATTTATACTCCTTGAACTTTTCGAAGGCTTCAGACTTATGTTTCATCAAGAACACATGTCCAAATCTTGAGAAGTCATCAGTAAAGGTTATGAAGTATGAAAAACCACCTCTTGCATGTGTAGACATTGGTCCACATACATCACTATGTATGGGGCCTAAGAGTTCAGTAGCTCTCTCTCCGTGTCCAGTAAACGGAGTTTTGGTCATTTTACCTTTGATGCAAGACTGGCAAGTCGCATAAGATTTATATTCAAACGAGTTTAAATATCCATCTTTATGTAGCATGGTTAGTCTTGTTTCATTAATATGACCAAGTCTACAATGCCAAATGAAAGCTTCATTTATGTCTGAAACCTTCATTTTGTTTGTGTGTTGTACGTTAAAAACTGTATGTTGGTTTAGGACGTATATCCCATTATTTAATGTACCAGACCCAATCAACTCTTGATTAAGGTTAATGTTCATAACATTAGATTGCAATACAAAATTATATCCTGTATTTTCCAACACCGATACAGATATAATATTACATAACATAGAAGGTACAAAATAACACGGGTTCAAAACCAATATACAACCCGACGGCAAACCAAGATGATACTCTCCCACTGCTGTAGCATATACTGAGGAACCATTCCCAACCCGAAGAGTGTGATCACCTTTCTTCAAAAACTTGCTATTTCTCAGCCCCTGCAGACAATTGCAGATGTGAGATCCTGACCCAGTATCTAATACCCAGGAAGCAGAGTTAATTGAAAAACAGTTTTCTATTACAAACACACCTGAAGTGGAAGCTTCACCCTGCTTCTTCTTCTTGAGGTCGGCCAAGTATCCAACGCAGTTTCTCTTCCAGTGCCCAGTCTGGTGGTAGTGGAAACATTCCCCTCGTCCTGTCGCAGCAGCCCCTTTCTTGTCCCTTCCCGGTGCCTTTTTCACTCCGCCTCTCTGCTTGATGGGATTCTTCTTCTTCTTTCCCTTTCCCTTGGATTTGGCTTTTGGGATGGAGGAAGAAGATGGCCCAGCAATAAAAGCGGGAGTTTTCGCTACCTTTAGTGTGCTCTCTGCACTCCTCAACATATTGAGGAGTTCAGGCAAAGACTTCTCTATGTTGTGCATGTTGAAGTTTACAATGAATTGAGCAAAGGCAAGGGAAAGGGACTGTAGAACAATATCAACATACTGCTCGTTATCCAGGGTCCAACCCAGGTCCTCAAGTTCTTCGATAAGTCCAATCATCTTCAATACATGGTCACTTACAGACGTGCCAGCAGCCATTCGCATCTGAAACAACTTTCGAGATGCCTCGTATCAGAGAGTACGAGATTGCTCTCCATACAACTCCTTTGTATGGAGAAAGATGGATTGAACATCCATCTTCTCGTGCTGCTTCTGATGTTCATTGTTCATAGAAGCAAGCGCGAGGCACTTGGCTGTGGCGCAGTCTATATCCCATGTCTTGCGGATTTTTTATCCGCAACTGAAGAATCAGGGCCTGGGATAGGAGGGGCTGGAGTAGTCAGGACGTATCCGACCTTATCATAGGTCAGGGCAATATTCACGTTCCTTAGCCAATCTTTGTAATTCGGTCCCATGAGTTTATTTTTGTCTAATAAAAGCTTAAGTCCCGTCATAGGTATCTGCCATTAGGAGAGAGAAAAGAAGACACTCAGCGATTGCTCTTGCGTAATTAGATTGGTTATTAATCTTATCTAACTGATGTTTCCCACTGCTTTTTAACAAATTTTCCTTCAAACCTTTCAAAAAGAAAATTAGCCAGGATTAATTGCAATCTGCAAGTTCGCTAACCGGCCAGCCAGGCCAGTGTCGGTGCTTCGAGGGAGGTTCCCCGTGCTTTCGCACGAACCTAATTAAAGTAAACCTCGTTTTCCTAGAGACGTAACCCCATTGACACATTTCTAGACACCTACTGGATTTGCTAATTGTAAAGTGCAAAACTCTCCCGGGAGTAACTTTTACTCACAGTGAGATCGGGATCCAACCATCAAATAGAAGGTATGCAATCTCATTGGAAATTTCAACTCTTGAAATTCCCGATTTGATTTTTACCCCCAGTGTCTTATGACCATAACTATGGTCAACAAATCATAAGCACTAGTCAAGTTCTACCCGCCATTTCGGGATTGATTTAGACCCACCCGCAAGAACCTTAACTATGGTCAACAAAGTCATGCGAATGTCCTAATCGATCGCATCAAATGCTTTGTAGGAAGACATCACTTAGCTACCGTACACCACGCCTTAACTATAGTCAACAAACGTGGCACGAATACTAAGTACTCTGCTTCCCAAAATGGCGGAGGGCAACGGATGGTTTTTGTGAAAACCTTTGACGTTTTTGAACTTGATATCGTTGTAGAATCGAGTGAAAAGAGTGGTTTAAGCTCCAGTTTTAAAAATCGAATGGTTATGTAGTATCTTTCTAATTTTGCTAAAGAGGTCACTCCTGGTGAAGGGATCTCGGCTCTTTCCTCATCGAATGAGGTGCAGGATATTCATGAATACCACGATGCAAACCAAAAGTTAGATCAACTATAAAAACAATCGAGTTCTTTATAACATTTGCTAGTTTCGCTAAAGGGGTCACTCCCGGTGAAGGGATCTCGGCCCTTTCCTCATCGAATGAGGTGCAGGATATTCAAGAATACCACTATGCAAAGCAAAAACTAGAGTTACCCATTTTAAAAAAAATTTGATTCTACAACATCTTTAGGTTTCTTTTTCTTCACATTAATCACATTAATGCTGTCCCATCATTTACGTTTCCTAAATATCACAGAAAAGAAACGAAAATAGAGCGTACGCTTATGCCATCCGCATTCGCCACTGGGCCCCGTCATGCACCGTTAGGTTACTTAACTAACGGCAGAGCGGGGGCTGGACTAGCGCGGGTGCAAAACATAAGCAACGTTTATTATATATCTCATATATAAATATAGCCATTACAGATCACAGATGAATACATTGGATATACTAGGAATTCCGCATTTCATTCAAGCCTTAATGAAAGACGGGTTCCACGGTCGTGATGAATAGCCAAAACCCCACCCTAGACCCCTACGGGTGCGGCAAGCTACCCGCCAAATTCCCAAAGTGGAGCAACCTCCCTCAACAAAGTGAGTTGGCCACTCGGCACTTCGAAAACCCGGTAGTTTGTGCACCCCACCTTGGGTCTATCCTAAGAGCAAAAACAGTAAAAAGAAATTATACAATGGTGGCTACAACCTCAACCCGGATGTGCCCCGCAAAATAATATTACATTGCTTTTTACAAATTACATTGAATGAAAGAAAAGAAAAACGCTCTACTCACATCCCCCGGCCATTCATCACGACGATCGAACATATTCATATACACATACCATCTCATGATATCATTACAGAAGTGTGCAACCCCGACTAATCGACTTATAGCAATTAGTCGACGTTTCAAACACACATATCATTACCAAGAAGACCCAATTAGCCAAGCACTTTAGAATTTCGATCGATAATTTTAAACCATGCCAACACTTGTCACAATCCAGAGCACAAACAACTTTGTGTAAATTCCAGATATCCCAGAAACACTATTTTCATAATCTAAACAAACTGCTGAAAAACGAGTCAACTCGGCCATGACTCGGCCGCGGATCGGCGGCCAAACACTGAGTTTGGCCGAGGATCCGCGGCGTTCCTGGCGATTTAGAGTCTCATTTTTCTACAGTGTGCTTAGAAAACCCTGCATGTATTTTTAAGGCCACTGAAATGATTTTTTGAACACTTTAAAAATCGACAGAAAACGGGGACAGAAAATGTGTTTTTCCGGGAAAAATTCGTCGATCGAAGTTCTAACTTTTAGCTAATAATCTAATTATGGTTTAGTCAGTCTCTGATTCCATGTTAGTGCATGTTGCATGCTCCCACAACTCTTATGAGGCGGCGGAAGCGATAAACGAAAATTTTCTTTGCATACAACACGCACTTTTCCAAAGATCTTGTCTAAACCATAACTAGAAAAACCTAACTAAAGATCTTATCTACTATGTTAGGGATTATAACTCAATGATACGGTCCTTCGGGTCTTCTCTTTGGTGCAACTCCTTTGCTCCTTGCCACTCCTTAGCTCCTTTGGATGTTGCTGATGTTCTCGATCTCCGGCCACCCCAAGACCTAGATGATCCACGCGAGAGTTGTCGTGCAAGCTAGAAACTCTTCATAAGAGTTTAACCTAGAGACCAAGTTTGCTAGAAGAGGTCACTAGGATCATGTAGAGATTAGGGTATTGGATTATCTTTAATCCTAAACTTTTGTTTCACAACACATGTGAAGGGTAAAGCTTAGGATGAAGGAGGAGAAGAGAAGAAGGAGAGAGAAAGTGTTTGTGATAATAAGAGAGTTCAAGCATGAGAAAATGATATATTGCAAATGAAATAATTGAAGCATATAATATAAAATTAGCACCATGCTTCAATAGTAATTCCAAAACAATATAAAATTAAATAACCCATTCTTGCAACCATGCTTGAACTTTCTTATTTCCACCTCATTTATTTATTTTCATAAAATAAATAATGTCATTATGAGGTGGCACCTTCTAGAAAGTATTCTTGTAACAATTACCAGAATACCCCTCCTCCGTATATCGTATACCCGAATACGAGTTCCGAAAAATACGAATATCATTAATCCAATAATATAATACCGGTATCCGGCTTAAACCAAAGCCTACCAGTATTATTGTTCCGATTATTATTCCTGTAACAATTATACGAACATAATCGAAACCCTGTCGTAACACCTTACGGCTGCCGTAACAACTTACGGCCTCTTCATCTTTCACCTGAATGAGGGAACCCTCTGTGTTGGACTCTAAAGACTCGACAGTACGCTGGCAGTGGGTTTAACCACAAGCGCATCAGCGGCACTAGCTGTGCGTAACGGCTACCCAGGTACATGAGGAAAAAGTGGCCGACGAGCGAACTCATCACAACCCCAACGAGCCTGCAAGCAACACTTACCGTACAGTCCGGTCTCTTCGTCTGATACGTCGCATATGAAGTTTAGGGGTGGTAAATGTCAAACCCCAGTAACTTTATAAGTCATGCTGATTTACGGCTATAACGGTTTGAGAAACTACTGATAACACTTATCAGTAAATCTCGAGAACCCTGGCCAGGTATTTGATGTTATGGCCGATCAAGCATAGCGCGGCACCAACTCCCTATACCGGGAGAGACGAAACCCCTTCTATCGCTCACTGTCTCCATGCGATTCGGGACTGTACCCAAAATCCACCTGTTTGCACGACTCGGCAGAGTCGCGGTAGGGAGGAAATCAAAGCACAGTGGGAATCACACAAGACACTATGACGATCTCGGGTCTACAGACTAACCTGTACAAGTGTCGCCAGAGAACTACTATCTGACAATTGGTATATATACCATCTAGGAGTTCTCGGCGAGTCCTGTTCGGTATACCCATTCTCCAATGAGCACCTGTGTACAATCTTTGATGTCAAACACCAATGGTTGTGGAATCAACCATCGCCTTCAGGGTCAGGAAACGTACACCCTAGTCTAACTTGGTAATACCGATGCCCTATCTCGATATACCCTCGACTGGGAACTATTAAAGGATATGCTTATAGACTATCCAAGCCCCACTAGTATGATCTCATCATAATCCTGGTAGTCAGGAATAATCCTAAGGGCTTCATCAACATGCATATAAAGATATGAAATATAACACAAGTTAAGATGAAGATAAACCAGATAGCATACTATCATTTCAAGTAAAGATTGTTTCTGCACATATACATGCCTACCATCCTATACAATACAGGTCTCTTTGGCATACATATCTAACACTAGACTCTATGAATTTGTGAGGAGAACCACTGATGGGGCCGCTCCGGCTTTGCCTGTACAGGGACTTCCGCAGATGGGTGTGATTTCTTTAACACCGCTGTTGGAGAGTTTTTGCGCACCCTCTTAAGTGGTTCAAAACCGTTCCCAGTTGGAACAACAACGTCAACATCCACCATTGGAGCTGGTGAGGTGAGTCCAGAGGGGGAGTTGCCTCCAGCTTCTCTTACTCGGCACCAGTAGCGACGTCGAGCGTGCCTCGAAGAAGAGACCACCTCAGTTTTGTAAGCGGTTTCCTCATGCCCTCGGCTTTGCTGAGAAGCTTCAATCGGTGTCAGCCTATTGAAAACCGACATCCTTGGTAGAGTTTGAGTAGAAACGGCTAGCCTTTCAAAAACTGATCGTCTGACGGGTGAAGCACCTTTGACGGCTTCGTGTGTAGGTGGAGTTGGGAGGGCTATCCATTTTGGGGTAGCCCCTTCAGGTATCACGAGCCTCTTTTCGGGCTAGTTTGTGCTTTTGCTCAGCCTTTTGAAGATTGAAACGCCAGATTTGGACGGCCCGTTGAGAGGGGCCATTGTAGTTGCTAGTCGATCGAAGACCGACTTTTTGGGAGCTTCTTCTTGCGGCGTTGAGGCACCAAAACTCACAGGTGGGAACATGGTCCCAAAGAACAATCCAATAGTGGCTTGTGTAACTAGCCCCACTGGCATTGAAAAAATAGAGGCCGTGTTAGGCCCGTAGGTCACTCCTCCAGTTGGGGTGGAGCAAGGGTCGTTATTGCATGCAGTGCATTGAGAAGCCATCGATTTTCTACATAGGAGTAAGACACCACGTTTTAGTACCTTGAATCTAAGGGCAACCATAGCGAGCCGCGATTTTGTTCGCGAAACACGACACATGAAGTGTGGAGTGGAAAGAGGAAAAGGTCCTACCGGACGTGCCAGAATCTGTTCTCCGCTGAAAGACTGGACCGAGACGTTGGGACGTCTGGCCTGAATTTGGGGGCAGATGCTATTTGGATTTATCCATCCACCTCTCCGAAAATACCAAGTTGATTTATGGCACCATATATCGGAGATTTGGATATATACGACCGATGTAGCAGACTTTATCAGAATCCCCCTCATTTGTGAAGGGTTTTTGATTGTGGGGACGCTCTTCCCTGCAGGCACAAGCCCCTACAGTTAATTACGTTACCGCATTGCGATAACCACTTTCTCCTGCTCCTGTAGTTCACTTCATGTCGTGTGTATTTTTTATTTATTTTGGTTGCCCGTGGATTATATACGGAGACTAGTTTATGTCGTCGCTTGTAGGGCGCGAATTAGTCCAAATCCGTATATTTTAGATTTGGGCTTGGGTCAAGGATTTGCTTGACGGGGTTTTGAACTTAGGTTATATGTTCCTTTGGTTCAAAAATATTTTATCTTATTTAAGGATCATTAATTTAGTTTGAGATTAAGATCAACTTAAATATATGATCATTTGGGCTCAATTTATTTTAAACTAAGGTACGTTAGTCTAATTTGAGACTAAGATTATCTTAGCAAGACTCTAAGGATCATTAAATTTATTAAGATACAGAGCGTTTGGGCTCAGTTGCAAGAGACTTGGCCAATTTGGGCTTACTCAGTCTCTCTCTTTTTTGTTTGGTTCAAAAGTTCTAAGCACTTGTTTGGGCTCTGTTTGTTCAGCTCCCTTTTTATGCGAAAGTGCTAAGCTCTTATTTGACGCTCTGACACTCACATGGGTATCATGTGAAGCATTCAATTATGGGTGCCGCACAATCAGTGCTGAGCACTCAATTATATATATAGTGTTAAGCACTTTTTTTATGGCGTCCATGTGAGGAGCACGTGTGGCGCTGGGCGCTGCTCAATCAGTGCTAAGCACTCAGCCGTTTTGGCTGTATATGGAGTGCTAAGCACTTTTTGCGTGGCGCCTACGTGAGGAGCACGTGATGCGCTGGGCGCTGCCCAATCAGTGCTAAGAACTTAGCCGTTTTATATATATATGGAGTACTAAGAACTTTTATTCAGCGCTCGCGTGTATTTCACGTGAGGCTCTACACTTCTGCTTTGGGCGTTCGCTTGTTTTTCACATGAGGCGCCAGTCTTTTCGTTCTTTTTTTAGAGATTAAATCTCTGTTAATGGCATTTTGACCATTAATGATCGCCAAGATCTTTGTTTTGAAGATTTAGGATCAGGTTTTTCTTTAAGAACTAAGTTTCTTTTAGGGTTAAACCCTATTTTCCGAGGAATTAAATTCCCATAGGATAGGTTCTTTTTCCTTTTATTTTTCTTTTAGACCTAGTTATTTTCTGAATTTTTGATTCCCAAGAACAAGATCTTTCCGATGAGAATTAAATTCTCAATTTGTAAGAGACTTGTCTTGTAGATCTCTGATCCAGAGAAAGAACTAAGTTCTTTGAGAAGGGTTAAACCCTTAAATAAGTAAAAGAGATATTTTGATCTCTATGTTTTCTTTACCTAGGGTTTTTTTTTTGAAAAGGAAAGTCTTCTTCTTTGAGAATTAAATTTTCTGTTGTTTTGAAAGCTTTCTGTCTTTTCAGAAGCTTATGGGGGGTTCCTCTCTCTGTGTACGTGTCTCTCAGACTTGAAGTCTCGGGTCCTTTATATAGTGGAGGCAAATTGTTAATCTGTTTTGAGAAAATCTCTTATTGAGAGATTCCAATAGATTTAATTGGTCTCAAAATTGATTTGGGGAATTTTACCCACCGTTGGATTTTTGATCCAAGGGCTTCTGTTTTACAGAATATGTTTTCTTATTTTTAACGAGATTGGGGACATATTTTCCCCTATACAGAATTTATTCTGTAAAATGGTGATTTTTAATCCAAGGGTTATCTGTTTTACAGAGAGCAATCTTTTTTGTTTAGAAATATTGAGGGAATATATTCCCAAAATAGAATTTAATTCTATAATTGGATGTTTGATCCAATCAAGAGTATCTTTCTTATTTAGAAAGATTTGGGAGATATTTTCTCCTAATAGAATTTAATTCTATATTTTGATGATTTATCATCTCCATTGGATTTTTGATCCAACGGCTCTGTTTAATAGAGAGTATCCTAAATTCTCATGAAGAATTTAGTTGTATTGATCTTGACTTAGGCGCCGGTGCTCATGTGTTGTACACGTGGACGCCACTTAAGAATTTAATTCTTATGGTGGGTACTCTTGTGCTTTGCACACTGGCGCCCGCGTAATGAGCACGTGCGGCACCATATAAGAATTTAATTCTTATTCAAAAAGTGTTTGTGTGCTTTGCACATTGGCGGCGGCGTGAGGAGCATGTGCGCCGCCGCCATATGATTTAATCCTACAAAATTGATGCTAGCGCTGGCGCCCTCGTGAGAAACACGTAAGGCTCTGTCCCATTAAATTTCAATAGAGCTTTGCTCTTTCTTTATATTTTTTTTCTATTTTTGGGGGAACAGGGCGTTGCCTTGTTTCGGTGGTAGAGCTTTGCCACTTCTGAGTTGGATTTTGTTGGTTTTTGTGACAAGCTCGTCATCCTCTTTGGGAAAACAGAGCTCCTCCTCAGAGTCATTGCCAAGATGAATAACATAGCAGGTCACAATATGGACCATATCATCAGATTCTTCTTCCAGCTCTTCCAGAATCTCAGCTGCTTCTATAGGGAAGAACTCCTTCAATTGAATTAGAATTCTTTCCTTTTGCTTGTAGTCTTCAAGGGAATCGATATACTTTTGAATGATCGATTTCCTCGCAGCCCCTTTTCACGTTGAGTCGCATCCTTCCTTTTCTTCTTCTTAAGCTTTTTGGATTTCTAGAACGGTGGGCTCCTTCTGCCCCTCCTTTTCTATTCTGGGCTCTTTCTGAAGTAGCTTAAACATCTTCTTCGTCTTGTTAGATATGTGCATGCTCTACGGAGGCTGCGGCGAGTCAGATTCATTTCTCGGGGCAGCGGATTCAGCTGTCTGCTCCCAGAAGACTTCAGCTTCTGTCTATATAAAATTGGTGGTCGCATCTTGACTGTTCACCAGCACGCTTTTGGACAGTTTAATCTCTCCGGTCTTGTATTGCTTATCGACCCAGTCCTTTAAAATATAGCAATCCTCGATCGCAAGTCTCACTACTCTGTGGTTATTCTAATACAGAGGATTGTCGGTCATTTTTGCATCGTGAGGCCTCTTCGACTCCGGCGATTGTAGACCGTTGTTCAGGGCATCTTTGAATATCTTGCGGACTTTGTCCCTTTTGAAAGAGTAGACCTTGTTCTACTTCACCTCTAGAGAAGCTCTTCTCCCCGTAGCACTGGCTTTCGAGATCGGTCTGTTTTTGATTCGCCCGCCTTTCGCTTGTCTTCATTGTCAGATGCATTGAAGGTGTTGGTATTGTTGGAACTCCCACTTTTAAGGTTGTCATCCTTTCAGCTCGTCCAAGGCTTGTCATTCTGAGCATCCGGGGTAGACTCTTGTTTTGAGCATTCCAACCTATGAACTCTCTTGGTCAGCTCTTGAAACGTTTTGAGGCCTGTGGTACATAGGAATGGGACCATCCAATTACTGAGGTTCCCATTGATGAGGTTGACGGATTGATCCTGCTCTAGCGGCGGTTCGCATCTGACAGTGAGATTGCGCCATCGAGCAATAAAGTCCGTGCTGCATTTGTTTTCCCTGGATTGGTTCTTACAAGGTCGGCGATGGAGATTTCGTCATTGACACTCATAAATCTTTGCCGAAACAGAGACTTTATTTGGACGAAAGTAGTGACAAATATGTCTGGTATGCTCGCGTACAAGTCGAAAGAGACACCGGTCAGGCTGTTGACAAACTGATGGAGAAGAAGCGCATCATTGCCCCTCTATATTTCCGTATGATGTTTTAAAGTGCACAACATGTTGATTCATATTTTCCGCCCTGACGAATCTTCCGAATTAAAGAATGACGTAACCACTGGGGAACTCGATCAGATAGTACTGCGTGGGCTACCAACATGTTGATTCATATTTTCCGCCCACTACTGCCAATGTCTTTCTGAGCTTCGGCTACCAACGTTTTAACTTTGCTGGTGACCAAATCCACTATCCGATCCAATGTTAGCGGAATACTGCCATCATGGGCCAAGGCATCCCCAGAAGCGGAGTCTGGTAGCTTATGATTGATTGGAGGGTGCCCGAGTAACTTGAGCCGTGAGCTGCATCACGACGTTCATCAAGTCATCAATTTTGAAGTAAAGCTTGTCCATCTCCCTGTCTTTGCTTCAAAGTTGTTTTCGGACCACTTGGAGGACCTCCTGTTCTGTGGTCCTAGGGCGGAAAGTCGGCTCTTTTTCGCTGTCCAAGCTTGATTCCACATGGACTGAGGGGTCCTTCTACTTATCGGCCTTATCGAGGGGGTTTCATCATCCTGCAGAATAGGCTAATCTTGGGAAGGGACAAACACATTCAAACCAGATGGGGCTTGGAATATGGTGGCCCCATCCTTGCTTTTGCTGCAAAGGTTGTCACTGGGACAGATGTCCGCCATGTAGACCGTATAGATAATATATCCGGCCATCTTTTCACCACTGGCAGCTGCTTTCGTGGACCATTGTCGTGGCCCTTCTGTTTCGGTAAAGGACAATCGAAAGAAGACAGTTGGCCTAACTGGGTTCTTAGGTGGCGCTGGTATGACTTTTCTGGCTTTGCCCCGTTGCTTTCGTGCGACACAAAGTGCTTAGTAAACTTCTGAAGAGAGGGTATCACTCCTTTTGTGCTGGGGCTTGGACACATTCCTTCATAGCACAGTTCGAACTGCGGTCTTCTTGATTTTGGCAGACATGGCATTCTTCTGAACCCACTTTAAGGGTAGAAAGGAGTTGCAGATCTTCACGGCTGACACGGTTGTGGTCGCGGGGCGGTCCTTGCCATGGAACTTCTTAAAATTTAACTTGGTCAGAGCTCTGGCCCTTTTGTAAGCTCTATATCTGAGCCGATTCTGCCTTAGCTTTTCCACTTTGAGGACTTGGCGGGCTTCTGCTCTTCGGGAAGTCGCCGTAGGCCGAGTGATGGAGGGCCTTGAAGACACGTCTAATTGTGCTTTTGTAGGAGGTATCGCCTAAGTTGTCCTGTGACGTTTGATAATTTCCTTTGTTTATGTGGTCTTGCCCCCAGCTGGAGCGCCGGATAGTCATTCAAACACCGACTTACGTTTGGGTTGTAGTGCCTTAGCGATCACGACATTCGGCCTCCTGCCCCTTAAGCTCGGTTTGGCCACTTGGTTTGCCGGGGTCTTCGTCAGATGAGCGCTTCCAGCAGAATAGATGATGACGGAACCAAATTGGCATAGAGCCACCTCCCATTGCCTTATGAGACTGCTGGGAGGATCACATATGCGTTTGTTTTGACCACGAAGGTCACCGAAGTTGCGTTAGAAATGAAGTTCATCTTGGGAGATATGATTGTTGAGTTCGAGATTGCGATTGAATGCTGTTAACCTGTACAAAGAAATCTGATTTCAGTACAGATAATCAATATGTATATTAATTGAGTTTTCATGAATGCTTGACCTAAAATATGGGAGGAGAGAATCCCACCGAGTGTGTTAGAATCTGTAGAGTGTTTTTCATCACCCTATTAAGATAGGAATGCGCGTCGCTTGTCAGGCGTGTACAAATTCCTCCGACCTAGGGTAGGCTGGGGTTTAATGATAGTGGGGATCCAAATCTCTGGCAGCCGGGGACAAAACTGTCGTTAATTACCCTTCGCTTCCGGAGCGAGAGAACCTCCGATTTACTGGTCAAACAGATAATGCGAACTCAATGTGCAATATGCGTATGTGTGTCTTGAAGGTGTTTTGGGCATATCGGGGGCCTTACAAATTTTACGGGGGTCTTGCTACCTAGATAGCAGGTTGGAGGTCAAAGGGCCTAGCAGCCCCCTAGTGGGGTATGGGGCAACACCCCGTTAGAAAATTTTCAAAGGGGAGAAGGCTTTTGAGTGTAGGGCGTGTTTATTTTATTCAACATTTTTTTATTTTGTAAAATATTTACAAGAAAGACAAATGAGGGATGCATGCATGTATGCCACATGCGCATTTAGCAAAATGAGCACGTGGTAAGATACACACCTGTCGGGTTGCGCACCTGGCTTGATGTGCACCCAATAGGGTGCAAATCTAGCTTAATGGGCACCTAGCGAGGTGCGCACCTAGCACAATGTAAGCAAGGGTCGAAACCCAATGGTGCTTGTTCATATCAGATTTTTTTGCACTTTTATACCACCCATTCTTGATCGTATTGCATATAGGTAGGTACTTTTGATCCGTCTTTGCTACATAGTTGCAGGTTACAGGTTCTCTGTCCAAAACAATGCAAATCACGAATAATCACGATAAATTCATAACAACTGCCAACAACGGATGAAAATACGGGTTCCGCTCACCATCCGTCAAGTGCCGCTTACGAGTTCAGGAGACAAGATTAAGTGATGGTCATTTGTGTCTCAAACAAGTACAGAACACGAGAGAGGCAGCATAAAAATCAAGAAGGCAACGCGGAGCTCGAGAAAAAAATCAAGGCAAAAGTCCACTCATTTTCATCTTTGGGACTGTTGTAAATCTGGGAGTAATTTGGAATGATTCTGCAAATACAAGTGTACTAATCAGAATAATAAAGCAACACAAGACAGCCCAAGAAAAATGGAGTTTCAATTCCACAGAATGGCCGCGGTTCCGCGGTCTACATCCCCTATAGGCGGCGGATCCGCAGCCAAGATGTGGCCTCTTGTGCTAAATTTTCTGGAGTGTTTTTGTCATTTTATAAGAGCCCAGAAAATGACCCTAGGGCTTCACTTCGCTGCCTATAAATACTCTAGATCATAGCCATATGAAGGAGGTAATTTTTCACTAGTTTTAGTTAGAATTTAGTGTAAACTTTTTATTCTTTTTCATCTTTCCTCCATTAAAATTGTAGTGGGAGCTTTTGAGTGGATGACAAATGAAGTGGAGAGTTTTTATATACATGTCTTGTTAATTTGTTAACTAGTTTTTTTTATAAATTGCTTGTTCTTTTCTTTGTTACGTAGTTGTTGGTTTTATTTGTTCTTTTTCTTCTTCTCTTTTCTTTTATCATTACAACCATGATACTCAAGTGTGATCCTTGCATAGGTAAGATCCCAAGTAGGAAGTTGTCACCTTCTAACTCATTTCTTTTTATCTTCTCTACTTGTTTTTATTTTCTTTTTTATATAATGAGTGAGTAGTTTTCTTACTTGTTAGGGTAGGATAAGGAAAGTTTGAGAGAAAGAAATCTCCCTCACTTTTTTCTTTGCCCAACAACTTGAATTAAACTCCAGTCAAGGCAACCACAATCCGCTCCCTATGGCACCCTATTCTCTAAGATAGCGGTGACAACCTAGCGAGACCGGTTGTGGTTGAATTGATCGGAGGTTATGGCTAAGAGCCAAGAACGAACGGATAAGGACCAAAAGGAAGGAACTAAGCGTTGGAAAGCCTAGCTTATACCTGTAAGTTTTCTTTCTAGTTGTGCTAATTCCCGTTGTTACCGATTACCATAGCATCGATATCAAGAGTGGCAAATGAAAGAAGTAAGCGAACTCCTAACTCAAATTAACCTAATCCTAAACCTAACAAGCTTCCATTAACTTACATATCTAAACACATAGTAAGCTTGGAACAAGCTTGGACAATTTGGACTTAACTCGTTAAAACACTAAGAAAAATATTCTCATCACTTCGTGGATCGACCTGTACTCAACCGGTTAGCTACCAAGAGAAACCGAATTGATTACAGTAAATAGAACTTAAAGAACACATAGCAAAAACATAACAATCAAATGACGTCGTTACCGAAGAGACGATAGTTTATTTCTTTGTGTAGTTTCGGCTTAATTTGTGAAAATATATATAAAAACCAAACAAACTATAAAAATCATCTTATTATTTTTTGATTCTTTTTGTGCGAGTGTGCAGGATAGGGAGACGAGCAAGTTCAGTGCTGAAGTCGTGGGGAGTTAGACCCACATCTCGCGGCTACACCGCGGCGGATCAAGACGTAACCGAGGCTAACCGTACAAATTCTGGAGAAAATTCAGTGACCACATCAATTACCAGAGACTAAATCCTAGAAGAAGAGATCAATTGTAATGCATTAAAGAAAATTGGAGCTCCACTTCACCAATTCGACCGCGGTTTCGTGGCTAAAAGGTAGGTTTGACCGCGGTTCCGCAGTCGAAGTGTGGACTCAGAGCTCAAAAATTTTGGTGAGTATTTTTTTCTTCTGAAAATCCCCTTTGAACTCCACTGAACTGTTTTTCTTGCAGTATTCTTTGCACAAACTCTCCCTCCTTCAATAAACTGTTTTTGTGCAGGATTCTTTGCGCTACCGCCAAATAAATTTTTTTGCAAGTGTTTTAGATTTTTGTTTGTTATTGTTTTGCATAAATAATATGGACTTTAAGGGGATATAACGCCAATTTAGATTGGGTGGGGATTTCATCACTCTTCCTGAGACCCGAAAAATCACAAAAAGCATATGCATTACCGTTGAGCTTAATTAAAAAATATCTAGACTCAACCAACTAAGAACTTGTTGTGCTCAATAGGACAGAGGAACGTTGTGGGCATTCGGTCATTTATCTAAACTTGACCTTGTTGTGTCTAGGCTAGAGAAGTGAGGAGGTAATTTTAAAAGACTTATCTCACGGTGATTCGTGAGCGGAGCCCTCCTTACCTCATTTATGCTTACCTGGCCATAATTGACAGTGAAGAGGCGATTCGAGGGTTATCTCACAACTTGTCGTTTTGGAACAGTTAGGTGCTGGTTGGACTTTGAAGACCATAACTCTAGGTGTGATTGTGTATATTATGACTGTGACTGTTTGAAGTCGTGTCCTTAATTCCTTATATATTTTTACCAAAAACTTTTGATTGATGTGAAAAAATAGTGTGTATGTGTGTTGTAAATAACCGCAATCAAGACGGTGTCGCAAATAGCTAGCCGCGATGAGTACGGGTCATCCACAGGGAAACGGTGAATTTCTTATCTTTCTTTAGACGAGTTGATAGAACAAAGGTGAGATGTTTGTCGTTTTAAACTAGGATGGTTAGAAAATTTTATAATAGAAAGGCTTGTAGGGTTTATAGAACTTAGTAGTTAATGGATGAAATAAAAAAATTAATTCTTTTTATCTTTTAATATTTAATACTAGAGAGATATCGATGAATGTGGATTAGGGTTCTTGGAGGGAATTAGGGTTTCCCATTACTGCCCCTTGTCCTTCCATTGATCTGTATTTATCTCAAACCCTTAATAAAACGATTATTAACGAATCTCGAATCATGGTCGTGACTATCATGAATTGATAGCACGCCCGATAAGAGGGTTAACATTCATTTTGCTAAAATTTATAAACATTAAAATTTTTAAAAAGAATTTAAGTTATAGTTTTCATCCAATATTCTACCCTATCCTACAAACTCTAGCAAGTAAGAATTTACTCGGTCATGGATATTAGCGATTTAAAAGAGAGGTGGAAGATGAATGGAACCATAATTAAAAGTGCAGAAAGTAATTGTGGAAAGTAATATAGAAAAGTACTGCAGAAAAGTAATGCGGAAAGTAAATACGATAAATTTTTTTAAAAAAAGACTACTTTTATTGATCAACTATGTTATTACAAATTGCTCGCTGAAAAACTAAATTACGAAAATCTAGTTGCTCGCTAGATCACTATCTATATCGATGGGTAGATGAATAGATAGATAGATAGCTTTCGGTCCTTTTATAGGCTTTGAAATGTGAAATCCTAAACTTCATGTTGAAGTTTTTCAAATTACGATCATGACCCTAAAGTTTCAGATCCTACGGCCGCCAAATGATCGCTGAACCGCCGCCAAAAGCCTATTTTTACCGTGCTACTGCCGCCTTTTGGTGGATTTGGGTTTCCAAATTTTTCATGGCTTTTCTTCTTGATATTTGGAGATCTTTCTGATAAAAATATTCTGGAAATATTGTTTTTAGTCTCTGCCGTTGCGAGATTTTTCGATTTGCTCCTAATGTTCGGCGGATTTGGCTTAGTGAACCAATTTATTTTGGATCTCCTACTTAGATTTCAGACCTGAGCCGATCTATTATAATACCTGCACAATATCTCAAAATCATCTTGTTAGTAGCATTTTCTAAATTTGAGATATTATTCCAACCATTTAATTGATATAATATCTTAAGAATATTGATTACGAATATTTGATATGATATGCATATTTTAATATGAATATTTTATTTAAATATGATATGCATATATTTTCCCTAATTATATTAATTATAAATGAAGAAACATATGATAATAATCTTTTTACAAATAATCCCACATATGTTCTTTATTTACAATTAATACCTTTTAGTAGTTAATAATAGTAAGGAAAATGTCCATACAAATTTGCAATAAATTTGACTAATCAAATACCCCCAAACTTATGTTTGATCGTCTCGAGCAAACTATTTATTAAAAATAAAAAGAAAAACCTAGCACACTTTCATAGGCAACATGATTGCACTTAGCTCGTGCAACAAGCTTTTGAACCTCTAGGTATCCCTAATAACAGGGGTGTTGTCTCCTGAGAGTTTTCAGCGAATTTCATCCACAAAATTCTAAAATAAAAGAAAGAAGATGAAAGTTACATGCAAAGATGAGGAACATATAAAAGAAAGAACTTGAAAATAAGTGTTTCAAACTACACTAGCTTTTTAGTTGTCATGAGCCCTATCTTAATGGTCTTGAAAAGATATTAGAAATCACATCATCCCTCAATAAAATATCATCTTTAGTTTTCTTCCATGCATTTCCTCCAAACATCGATCATATACCCCTACGTGTGTGTAAAAGACATTCCTACACTTGGAGAATTCAATTCAAGCTTTCATACCCTTTATCCATATTCCTTAGTACTTTTTAGTCGGTGATGTTTTATATGGATTTGCTCACATATTTTTATACGACTGTTAATACTTCTTGATGTACTAACCAACCGATTACTGAATGTGCTTACTTATTAAGACGTAATTAGCAATATCCTAGTCTTGCAACACCTAAGTCTTAGCAGTGACTCCTAAACCAGTTGCTCTAAGGCACCCTCGCTATATTTTTTATACCGCCTTAAGTAATTACAAAACCAGTATTCATTTTTCTGTACCATTTATATTTCATGTGTCATTTATATTTTGTTGATTTATATTTTTCCTTCGTACTAAGGCTTTTAAACAAGAGCATTTCAAGGTATTCTCTATTATCCCAAGTTTCAAGATGTGTGCAAGTGCATATAATAGGGTATCAACGTTCAAAAGTTTGGATTCAAGAATAGGGACTATTTTTCAGACTTATTTCTATCCGCGGATTAGTAATTTCTTCATCTTACTAACCCTTGGAACAACATCTCATGACTACGTATTACTAGATTCGTTTTAAAATATCTAATTTTCTTGAATTCTTAAATCTCTTCCTTTCTTTCATATGTATTTTTCACTTTCTAACTTTTATTTTCAAAAATTTATGCAATGCAATATCTACATATGATGCGTGGATATATACAAACCATCCTCCAAACTTGTTTGCTGCAGTGTCCTTACTGATGTTGTTCTGTAAACTCAAAACCTAAAGACTAGAAGGAACAATTCAATAAGATGGTATAAAGAAGGGGTTAAGAGTGAATGACAGTGAAATTATCCCCAAACTTGTTCTTGGCTCACAATCGTGCAAAAAATTTCATTCTTTCAAGAGCCATTTAAAAATGTTTTTCTTCTCTCCCAAACATGAGTAAAACAATGTTTTCATTACTAAGCATTGAAATTTAACATAAAAAGGGGAAATATTATTGGTCCACATAAAGGTTTACAAAGACCAAAAGTCAACACCAACCATTTAAATATTTTATCAAGGTAACACCATGGTTGGTAGAAGAATGCGAAATGAATGTACATGAAGAAGCCTCGAGACTGTATAAGAATGGAGGTTGTATCATGTCTCAAGTAGAAGAAACATAAATGAAAGTAACGATAAGAGATTAAGTAGGGGGAAGATAAGAATTGTATTCAAAAGGTTTTACGTCTCGGTTGGTAGAGACGAAAAAGTGATAGTGAGTGAAAACGAGAATGTGTAAGATAAGGAATGGGTAGAATAGTCGTATTCTCGTATGTGATTAGAAGAACGGGTGACGGTTCAACTTCTTTAGCCTCAAAGGGATGCGCACGAATTTCCGGTTGAGGTTTATTCATCACAGCATCCAAGTCGTTAAGGAACGTGAGTTCTTTGGCGAAAATATTTTCGAAACTTTCATCGATGATGATCTCATCGAAAAGAAATGAATCAGTGGAATATAAAGATTCACTAGGAAGATTGAAAGTTTCAAGTTCAATGTGTTGCCCACCAGGATTCAAAACACCCGATTCATCAGAAATTATAGAGGTAGGAAACTCGAAAAGCTCATTGTTCCCCTCCGAATGACGGCCAAGACGGACTGTCTAGCCTGAGATTCGGGGCAGATGCTAATAGGTGCTATCCGTCCACCTCTCCGAAGATGCCAAGTTGATTTATGGCACCGTGTATCGAAGGTTTAAACGGATGCGGCCGATGTAGCAGACTTCGTCAGATTCCCCCTCGTTTGAGGGGTTTTTGATTGTGGGGACGCTCTTCCCTGCAGGCGCAAGCCCCTGCAGTTAATTACGCTACCACATCACGGTAACAACTTTCTCCTTCTCCAGCTGGTCACTTCGTGTCGTGGGTGTTTGTTTTGTTTGTGCTTGCCCGTGGATTGTGTACGGAGACAAATTTATGTTGTCGCCCGTAGGACGTGAATTAGTCCAAATACGTATTTTCTTAGATTTGGGTTTGGGGGTTTGGTTTAAGGACACGTTAGCCATATTTGAGGCTAAGATAAACTCAAACGTTTGTTAAGGATACATTAGTCCAATTTGAGACTAAGATCAGCTTAACAGGATCGTTTAGATCCGACAAAAGAGCATTTGGGCTCTATTGTTCCAGTTTAGGGACATAGTGGTCCATTGCATGTATGGCCGTCGGGACCCGTCACCTCTCTGACGACGTTGAAGGATTACAACGACATATATCAGAGGAGTTCAGAGATGTACCCTTGAACCAAAGTCGGTTGGGAGACCTGTAGTCCAATTTGGGACTAAAGTCTGTTTGGAGGTTAGGGTTTAAGGATACGTTAGCCGTATTTAAGCCTAAGATCAACTTAAACGTTTGTTAAGGATACGTTAGTCCAGTTTGAGACTAAGATCAACTTAACAGGATCGTTTAGATCCGACAAAAGAGCGTTTGGGCTCTATTGTTCCAGTTTACGGACATGGTGGTCCATTGACAGTTTAGGGACATGGTGGTCCATTGCCAGTTTAGGGATATAGTGGTCCATGTTCCAGTTTAAGGACATAGCGGTCCATAGGTAGTTTAAGGACGCATAAGTCCGCGGGTTTAAGGACCCCACAGTCCGTATTTTAGTTTAAGGACGCATAAGTCCGTGGGTTTAAGGACCCTACAGTCCGTCTTGATGTGTGGTCGTCGGGACCCGTCACCTCTCTGAAGACGTTGAAGGATTACAACGACAAATACCAGAGGAGTTCAGAGATGTACCCTTGAACTAATGAGTTGGTTGAAAGAGCAGATGTGCTCAGTTCAAGATGATTTGAGGACTTATGGCCAGTTTGGGCTAAGTCCAATTTATGTTTGAAATATTGGCCCTCTATTGGTCCATTGAAGGAGAGGCTCTGCCTCTAGAAACTTAGCCAATTGGGCTAAAGCTAGTGTTAAACACTAAAGACCAACAGTGTTGAACACTAGGAATAAGATTAGCAAGTTAGTGTTAAACACTAAAAGATGACCAGTGTTGAACACTAGCAACAGGGCTTTCAAATTAGTGTTAAACACTAAAGCAAATCAGTGTTAAACACTGGTAATCAGAGATTTCAAATTAGTGTTAAACACTAAAGCAAATCAGTGTTAAACACTGGGAACAAAGTCTTCAGATTAGTGTTAAACACTAAGGAGAGGGGTCACGTGTGGACACGTGAGAGCGCCCTGATTTCCCTTATTTTATTCTGCAGATCAGTGTTTAACTCTTTTAATTCTGATGGCCATCACGTGTGAGCACGTGATGGCGGCCCCCACTCTGGTCTGTTAGAATGCTCATTAGGGGGTCACGTGGTGACATGTGAGGTCGCCCTAAATGTGGAGTCAGATCTCCTTTTGGTTTATCCTCAAATCTGCGAATAAGTGTTAAACACTTTTGTTTTTATTTTAGAGCATCACGTGTTGGCACGTGATGGGGATCTGTGCGCCAATTGTTAAAGCATTTGCTGAGGGGTCACGTGATAACACGTGAGAGCGCCCAAAGCTTTCATTTCCTTTGCTTTTTTCTTTCTGCGTTTTGGGAGTCACGTGGGAGCACGTGAGGTGATACTTCAAAGTTCTTTGCAGGGGATCTTTTCAAGGGTCACGTGGGGGCACGTGACCCTAGTTCTTTTCATGAACAGAGATCTTTTAAGAATTGAATTCTTTGTAGGGTTAAATCCTAATTATGATTTTGGAGGAATTAAATTCCTATCGTGAAAGAATTAAATTCTTATTTAGGATGAAACCCTGATTTCTTTTCAAAAGAATTAAATTCCCAGATATGTAAAAGAATTAAATTCTTGATTAGGGTTAAACCCTAGTTTTGTTTTAGGAGAATTAAATTCTCAAAACTCAATTCCCCTTCTAAGTTTAGGATGTGCATGGCAGGATCTCGACCCGATGAGAATTAAATTCTCAAGTTATGGGGAGATGTGCTCTGTGCAGATCTTCAACCAGAAGAAGAACTAAGTTATTTTTTGTATATGAGTTAAACTCTTGGATTTTGAGAATTAAATTCTCTGTTTGAAGTTTTGATTCCCTTTCTTTTCTCACCTAAGGTTTTCTTTGTTGAGAATTAAATTCTCCTTTCTTTTCTTCCCACTTGAGAATTAAATTCTCCTCTCTCTGTTTTTCTCTTCAAAAAAGTCCGTCCTCTTCTTTTCTTGGCTCCTATTTATAGGAGAAAGAAAGAGAATCAATTTGTTTTGTGAATCTTTCATTGAAAGATTTTAATTGATTTCATAATTAGTATGATCCTTTAGATCATTCAGTGAACTTTATTCACCGTTGGATTTTAAATCCAAAGATATTCTGTTTGTTATTTCGGTGAGATTTGGGGAGATCTTTCCTTATTTAAGATTTTTCCATAAATTGGTGGTTTTTAATCACCATTGGATTTTTAATCCAACGGTCCCCATAATCCTTTTCCATTTGGAAAGATTTAGAGAAATTTAGAATTTTAATTCTATTTCGAAAGATTTTAGAGAAATTTAGAATTTTAATTCTATTAAACTGTAAGGCTTTCAAAGCCTGTTACGTGCTGGCACGTGACCCTTGGTCACGTGTGAGCACGTGACCCCCAAACTGGTTCCTTTAACAGCCGCTTGTTTATGTTGTTGTTTTAACCATCACGTGTCAACACGTGACCATTGGTCACGTTTGAGCACGTGATAGCTCGTTGAGGTATTTCCTGATTTTTAATCAGGGAACAGATTTAGAATTTAATTCTATTCATTATTTTAGAGGCTTTAAAAGCCCATCTCGTGTCTGCACGTGACCCATGGTCACATGTGAACTCGTGATGCCCCATTGGGGTCTTTTCTAAATTTTTATTATATGTTTTAACTCCTCCAGCGGGTTCTTAAAGGTCAATCACGTGTGGACACGTGATGCCTCATAACTTTTGATCCCGGATGAATTATGAGGCCCATAATATATCAAATCGAAGGATTTTTCGAGATGCTTCCAATACCATCAGAATTTAATAGTTCCTCCTTCGGGAACTTATCAAAATACAGGCCGGAAGATATTGGTTCGCATTTCCTTAAGCGTATCGCTTCCATTTGATACCTTGGACTCTTCTGCGCAGAAATTTTCGGCGGGAACAAATGCCCCCTACTACTTTGCCCACGTAAGTATATACATGGGTGAAGTAGTGCAAAGTAATGCATAGCGTATGACCAATTTCGGGTTGGTATATTACTTTCAGAATCTTGATCTGAGAAGATAACGAGCGGACACAAGCGTCGTCATTTATCATTGACTCAAATCTCGACTCTTAAGAGATATAGTTCCAAACCCTCATCCCCATGAGCCGCACCCTTCCATTTTTTATGTCTTACTCTGGCGTGAAGTAGTTTATATGCTCATGAGTAGCTTCTCCATTTCAGTGGCATGTAGCTTTGGCAAGTGTGGCTCATAATTGGTCCATCTTGACCTCTTTGCAGGGCGGTGATGGCTTAGGAGACAGGGTTAGGATCTTCCACCTAAGACTTTTCAACTTTATGAGCCGTGAGGGTCTCATAAAGACTTTTCTCCCTACGAGTCGAGAGGATCCCGCAGGTGTATTTTCTCCTTAGGGGTCGTGAGGACTCCTAAGTGTGTTTTCTCTTGAAAGTCGTAAGGATCTCATAAGAGAATTTTCCTGCTTATAAGTCGAGAGGACTTCGATAGTCTTTCAGGCTTTATATGACTTGCCGTTAAGACTCTGAAGCTAGGAATTTGGCCTTTGCATCGTTTTCTGGCATCGCGTCCTCTGTATCGAGACGAATGTCATGGTTGTCTCTAGGTTGCTGGTGAACCGTCGAGGTTTGGAACTAGGGATTTTGCCATGGCACTTTTTGGTGATGTTGCGTCTGCTGTATCGAGACGAACGTCGAGGTGGTGACCACTCCGCACTGGTGCGAGATAATCTCCGATTGTCTTTCAGGCTTTATATGACTTGCCGTTAAGACCCTGAAGCTAGGAATTTGGCCTTCGCTTCGTTTTCTTGGTGTGTCCTAATCCTGTTGGAGGAAGAACGTTGTTGTTGACATCTCGTCTGCTGTATCGATACGAATATCGTGGTGGTGACCACTCCATGTAGGATGATCTCTGATTGTCTTTTCGGTTTTATATGAGTTACCGTCAAGACGTTGAAGCTAGGAATTTGTCCTTCGCTTCGTTTGCTTTGGCGCGTCCGAATCCTGCTGGGGGAAGAACGCTGGGGTGACATTTCATCTGCTGTATCGAGACGATCGTCGAGGTGGTGACCACTCCCGCGCTGGTGCGAGATGATCTTCGATTGTCTTTCAGGCTTTATATGACTTGCCGTTAAGACGGATGAAGCTAGGAATTTGGCCTTCGCTTCATTTGCTTTGGCGCATCCGAATCCTGCTGGGGGAAGAACGCTGGGGTGACATTTCATCTGCTGTATCGAGACGATCGTCAAGGTGGTGACCACTCCGTGCTGGTGCGAGATGATCTCCGATTGTCTTTCCGGTTTTATATGAGTTACCGTCAAGACGTTGAAGCTAGGAATGTAGCCTTCGCTTCGTTTGCTTTGACTGTGTCTGCTGTATCGAGACGAATGCTGAGGTGGAGCTGGGATTTTGCCGTCACTCCGCTTTGTTTCGACCATGAGGTCTTTTGTTGACGTTGCATCTGCATCCTGCTGGACTGCGGAGGAACGCCATTGTTGACATCTCGTCTGCTGTATTGAAACGAATGCTGAGGTGGAGTTGGGATTTTACCGTCGCTCCGCTTGATGGTGTAACATCTGTGTCATGCTGGAATGAGGAGGCCCACCGTTGTTGGTCTTCAGGCTGCAGATGTGGCCATTGAGATTTGGAACTAGGGACTTTGCCATGGTTCCGTTTCGTTGCGACTCTGAGGTCGATTGTTGACGTCATGTCTGTATCTGGTTGGAGTGAGGAGAAACAACGTTGGCGATCTCTAAGTTGTCGATGTTGACGTCGAGACCCTGAAGCTAGGGATCTTCCTTTACTTCATTTGTTGGCATTGTGTCTGCAATATTGCGACAAATGTCGAAGTTGTCTCTAGGTTGTCTATGAACTGTCGAGATTTGGCTTCGCTTTCTGTTGGAGCCTGTCGGGAAGGTATGGTTACCTCTTTGTTTGTGCCCCTGGATTGTATACAGGGATCGATGTGATCTCACCTGTAGGGAAAAAAGTTTCATTCTTTCATCATTTTTTTTTCTTCTTTCCGCGATGCTTTATCATTTCAGCTTTTTATAGCGCGAAAATCGCGATCGCCCAATCATTTCGGCTATTTTTCGCGGTGCCTAATCATTTCGGCTATTTTTCTTTTTACTCGCTGCTTTTTATTACGAGTTGCCCAATCATTTCGGCTATTTTGCATGCATACATTTTTACTTGCTGATTTTGTTTGCAAGTTGCCCCATCATTTTGGCTATTTCGTATGCATTTTTTTTTAGCTCGCTGATTTTTTTTCACGAGTAGGGGATTTGGGATCTGATACCAATCTTGGCATCAGTATCGCTACAACTGGAATATTGCTAGGAGCGAATCATCATTTGCCATGAAAGGACTCGGAATTTGATAACGGTTCAGGCATCAACATCGCTACCACTGGGATATTTCCAGGAGCGAATCATCATTTGCCTCTGTCGATGTCGAACAAAGGTGGCTTAGCGAACAGGGTTAAGATGCTGTCGACTAAGGCTTTTGACTTCATGAGCCATAAGGGTCTCACAAAGGTATTTCTCCCTACAAGTCGTGAGGATCTCGTAGGTGTGTTTTCTCCTTGGGAATCGCGAGGATTCCTAAGTGCATGTTCTCTTGTAAGTCATAAGGATCTTACAAAAGGGTTTTCTCCTTATAAGTCGAGAGGACTTACAAGGGTTGTTCACCATATGAACATATCCCTAGTCACGGATGGGACTTTTTTAGGGAAATGTTTATTCGCGCCCGTGGATTGTATACAAGGGTCAGTATTGAGCCACTTGTAGGGCAATATCGAAGGTTGTGGGGGTTGCTTAAGAACAGGTTCAGGTCTCTGTAACTTAAGACTTTCAAATCTTATGAGCCGTAAGGGTCCCATAAGAGAGTTCTCCTTACGAGTCATGAGGATCTCGCAAGTGTAATTTCTTCTTAAGAATCGTGGGGATCCTTAAGTGTTTCGCTCCCTTGTGAGTCGTAAGGATCTCACGCGGGTGATTTCTTCTTACAAGGTCGAGAGGACCCTGTAAGTGTCTTTTAACGAGCTTGTGCCCTTTCGGGTTTTCACAAACACTCGCCGGTAGCCCTGCTGTTTTTACTCACGGAGCCCTTTCGGGTTTTCATCCGTGCCCATTTTGCTTATGGACATACCGTTTTCCTCTTTTTTTTAATTCTTTTTATTCTTTTTTCTAACGAGGTTGCGCCCTTTCGGGTTTTCACAAACACTCGCCGGTAGCCCTGCTGTTTTTACTCACGGAGCCCTTTCGGGTTTCATCCGTGCCCATTTTGCTTATGGACATACCGTTTTTTTTTTCTTTTCTTTTTAACCACGCCAGCCTGAGGACGCCGCGGGTTGATAGTAGTTTAACGACGTTTCGGTCATCAGCCAGTTTTAGGACATAGTGGTCCACCGTCACCGTATTTGAGGCGAATATCTAGTTTACTGACTTTTCGGTCTATGGGGCTTTCCCTATGAATGAGCATGATGCCCCCGGCATATCCATCTTTCTCGAGGCATGTGGTTGTGGCAGGCCCACCTTCCAGTTTTCGGACAGCGCGAGTTTGCCTTGTTGGTATTGGTCTTCAACCCAGTTTTTGAAGACGTAGCAATTTTCGAGTGGGTGACCCACTACTCTGTGGTAGGGACAATAGTTAGGATTGTTAACGTCACCTGGCTGCAACGGACGTTTTGGATCTGGCAGAGTGATGAGCCCGCTGCGCACTGCTAGCTCGAACAATCTCTTTGTTTTATCTTTGGGAAACGAGTAAGGACGTTTCAACTTCTCATTGAGGTATCGCGGCTTGTTATTTTGACGACAAAACGGTCTCGGGTTACTCGGTTGTTGTTGAGCGTTGGCGACGAAAGTCGCTTTTCCATTCCCCTTATCCCTTTTGTTCGATCCCTTGTTTGCGGGTTCGAGATTCTTTTCGGGTAGCATGCGATTGCGCAGCTGAACGTTCTCTCAGCTCTTCTTTTCTTCCTCTTTTCCTGAGGTGGATTCATTGAAGGGAGGGCTGAGAGTCATTTCTTCTTCAGAATTGCTCCCGAAGGTGAGAGCTTGCGATCTTCTGCCATCAACCATGTAACCGTTGCCGACAGTTTTCATATGCTCATTTGTCGTGTTCTGTTTCCGATGAGCTTCGCGCTTCAATCGTTGAACGTGCTGCCGGTGAGCAACGTATCCCTGCCACCAGTTTTTAAAGGCATTGCATTCTTCAGTAGGGTGTGCAATCTTCTGATGATATAAGCAGAAGTTAAGATGCATGTCCGCTTCATCAAGATATATATCGGTGGGAGAATTTCCTCTGAAAGAGGGGAGCTTCATTCCCATCGATATGGCTTTGGCGAATCTTTTCCTCATCTTGAACCTGCTTTTATTTGTGGCGGATGTACTTTGATCCGGTGGGAGTGTTTCGACCCTTTCATCTAGTCGTCGGCGTTTGGCTTTCTCGAATATGGCCATCTCGCGCTCTCGATCAGCTTTGCTTTTAAGACGAGCTTCGTTCAGGAAGGCATCGATCATCTCGTCTGATTGCCACAGAAGTTCTGGTTCAGGACCCGCCCCTGGTTTCTCGGTGCAAGGAGCCTCTTTATCATCTATCAATGAGTGAGAGATCACATGACAACTTGCTACGTAGTCCTCAAATTCATCTGATGAGTCTTCTCCATCATTTTTGTTCTCGAGGACGTGGCTGAGGAACTCTTGGAGCGTGATTAGAATCCGCGCCTTCTGGTTATACTCTTCCAGCACGTCAATCTGTTTCTGTAAATCCGTGCGCTTGTCACCGGGCTTCACGGCCTTCTTGGATCTCTTCTTGTTTTTCTTTGAAGATTTTGACGGCTGGGTGTGAGTGCTGGGGCCTTCACCATCGATCTTTGGGGTTGGGTGCGGCTTCAGCATTCCTTCGATGATCTGGGGTTCTAGCGAGTTCTTCCACCCGATCGCCGGGCATGTCTGGAGATCATTCAGCATCTTTTTGGTTTTGGATGACAACACGACCTCCTACGAAGCTTCTTCAACAAAAGAACAAGTTGCCCCCGGTGTGTCCGTCTTCTTTGGAGTGTGCGGTTGTGGTGGGTTTATTTTCCACTTCTCGGACAACGCAAACTTGCCTTGTAGATACTGATCCTCGATCCATCCTTTAAGGACGAAGCAATCCTCGATCGGGTGACTTACCGTTTGGTGGTAAGGACAATAATTGGGATTATTGACATCGCCTGGTTGCAACGGACGTTTTGGATTCGGCAGATTAATGAGTCTGTTGCGCACTGCCAGTTCGAACAGTTTCCCTGCTTTATTATGAGGAAACGAGTAAGGACGTCCCAGTCTCTCCTCGAGGGATAGGCGTGGACGCACGTTGTTTTGGCGAACAACCGGTTTTAAGTTGCTCGGTTGTTGTTGAGCGTTGGCGACGAAGGTTGCTTTCCCTTTGCCCTTTTCATTCCAAGGCTCCGTCTTTAAAGAGGAAGGCCTATGGACCATCTGGTCCATTTGGGCCAGCTTGTCAATCAAGGCCTGGAAGGTGGTCGGCTTGAAGAACATCATGAACTGTGAGATGGTCGCTTGCGGATCAAGAGTGCCCACAAACATGCCTACCGCAGGTGCCTCTTCAAGGCGTTGTTCGCACTTCGACCATAGATTCTGCCATCGCGTTGCGTATTGAACCCACGTTTCGCCTGGCCTTATCCTGGCGTTGATCAGTGCTGTTATCGGGGTGCGTTCACTAGCACTCGCGAATCTTTGTGTAAACAACAACTCCATCTCCGCAAATGTTTTGACAGAGTCGTTAGGTAGCTCCGAATACCATTCGAATGCCGTTTCCGCTAAGCTGCCGACAAATTTTCGAAGCAACAGTCTGTCATCGCCTCCAGTATTGCCGCATAAGGCCCTGAATTGAGCGACATGCTGATGTGGGTTCCCTGTCCCTTTATATACGTGGAACTTAGGGATCGTATATCCCGGCGGGTAACTGATTTGGTCATACCAGCCCGGATAGGGTCGTCCAGTTCTAACAATTTGCACAGCCGCTTCATTTGCCTGGTGAGCTCGTATTTGCTGAGCTATATGGTCATCCAGTGCGGCCTTGGAAATGGTTTCTTCCTTGGCTGCTGAAAGAGCCGGAGGAGGATTCGATGTCTTTCCTTTGTCATCTTCAAGGACAATCGGAGGATCTTCAGCAGGAGGATCTTGCTGGATCATCATCCCTACCATATCTTGGAAGAGAAGCGCCATTTGTTTTATGTTAGCCGCTTACTCTACGGCTTCTTTGTCCTTCTTTTAGAGGACTCTGCGTAGGTAGTCAGCGTCAGTTTCTTGTTCATGACGCTGCTCTGATGATGCCTCCGAGCTTTCTTTTGGCCCGGTAAGTGCAGCCATTGCAGTCATCATCTCCTGAAGCTTCTGTTGCTGCTCCTGGGCTTTCGTTACGGATCGGGTGAGCGGTCGGTGACCCATCGAAGCACGGCTTTCCTTCTTTCCAGAAGCCATATAAACAGTGTGCACCACCATGTCCCCAGACTTGGGGTGTTTGTGCTCAGCGCGTTTACGGTTCGCCTTGTTCACAGGGGCTTTTTGCGGCCTCCTTTTCTTTTGAGTGGTTGAAGTTGAGGGGGCCGTTGTAGTGGGCGCCCAAGTAGCCGTTGCTTTTTGTGGCTTGACGGAGTAATCCTTCCCCTGCCGAACCTTCATCGTTTTTTGTCGGCGGAGATAGTCTTGATCAATCACCGACTCCTGGATTTGTCACCAGACCTTGTAAATTTTAAAGGGTAGCCGTTGAGGGGGCTGCTCCAGCTTTTTCTCTGGAGTATCCTCCACAGGTGAAGGAGTTCTCTTCAATATCGCAGTAGGAGAGTTTCTGCGCACTGTGTTCAGCAATTCAAAGCTGTTCCCGGTTGGAACAGCAGCATCGATCCCTACCGTTGGAGTTGGCGGAGTTATCCCAGATGGGGAGTTGCCCCCAGCCTTCCTCACTCGGCGCCAGTGGCGACGTCGAGCGTGTCGTGTGGATGGAGTTGTCTCAGCCGTAGGGGTGACCTCCTCATGCCCCCTGCTTTGAGGAGAGACCGTTATTGGTGCTGGCATGTCGAAGACTGACACCCGTTGAGAAGCAATGTCTAATCTGTCAAAGACAGACCTCTGGGCAGAGGAAGCAGCTTTGAGGACCTCGCCTGGAGCAGAAGCAGGAATGGCCATCCTTGTAAAAACCGACTTTTTGGAAGGAGAAGCCTTTCCAATGATTTCGTCCGCTTGAGCCGGGATGGCTATCCACTTTGGGATGGCAACTTCGGGTATCGCGGGCTTGTAGACGCTCTGGCCCAATCTGTTGAAAACCGAGGTATTGAAGTTGGGCGACCCGTTGAGAGGGGTCGCGGCCGTGTTAAGCCGATCAAAGACCGACTTCTTTGGGGATTCTTGCAACGTCATTGTGGCATTGAAGCTCAACGGTGGGAGCATGGTCCCGAAGAATAATCCAGTGGTGCCCTGAGTTACCTGCTCCACTGGCATCTTGAAAAGGGAGGCTGCTTGGGGCCCATAAGTCATTCCTCCAGCAAGGACCGAGCGAGAGTTGCAGTTGCAGGCAGTGCAGTTTGAAGCCATTGATCTTCTGTTTTCTGCACGGAGCAAGACACCAAATCTTAGTACCTCGAATCCACAGGAAACCACAGTAAACCGCGATTCGTTCGCGAACATGACACACGAAGTGTGGAGTGGAAAGAGGAAAAGGTCCCACCGGGCGTGCCAGAATCTGTTCCCCTCCGAATGACGGCCAAGACGGACTGTCTAGCCTGAGATTCGGGGCAGATGCTAATAGGTGGTATCCGTCCACCTCTCCGAAGATGCCAAGTTGATTTATGGCACCGTGTATCGAAGGTTTAAACGGATGCGGCCGATGTAGCAGACTTCGTCAGATTCCCCCTCGTTTGAGGGGTTTTTGATTGTGGGGACGCTCTTCCCTGCAGGCGCAAGCCCCTGCAGTTAATTACGCTACCGCATCGCGGTAACAACTTTCTCCTTCTCCAGCTGGTCACTTCGTGTCGTGGGTGTTTGTTTTGTTTGTGCTTGCCCGTGAATTGTGTACGGAGACAAATTTATGTTGTCGCCCGTAGGACGTGGATTAGTCCAAATCCGTATTTTCTTAGATTTGGGTTTGGGGGTTTGGTTTAAGGACGCGTTAGCCATATTTGAGGCTAAGATCAACTCAAACGTTTGTTAAGGACACGTTAGTCTAATTTGAGACTAAGATCAGCTTAACAGGATCGTTTAGATCCGATAAAAGAGCATTTGGGCTCTATTGTTCCAGTTTAGGGACATAGTGGTCCATTGCATGTATGGCCGTCGGGACCCGTCACCTCTCTGACGACGTTAAAGGATTACAACGATATATATCAGAGGAGTTCAGAGATGTACCCTTGAACCAAGTCGGTTGGGAGACCTATAGTCCAATTTGGGACTAAAGTCTGTTTGGAGGTTAGGGTTTAAGGATACGTTAGCCGTATTTAAGGCTAAGATCAACTTAAACGTTTGTTAAGGATACGTTAGTCCAGTTTGAGACTAAGATCAACTTAACGGGATCGTTTAGATCCGACAAAAGAGCGTATGGGCTCTATTGTTCCAGTTTAGAGACATGGTTGTCCATTGACAGTTTAGGGACATGGTGGTCCATTGCCAGTTCAGGGACATAGTGGTCCATGTTCCAGTTTAAGGACATAGCGGTCCATAGGTAGTTTAAGGACGCATAAGTCCGTGGGTTTAAGGACCCCACAGTCCGTATTTTAGTTTAAGGACTCATAAGTCCGTGGGTTTAAGGACCCCACAGTCCGTCTTGATGTATGGTCGTCGGGACCCGTCACCTCTCTGAAGACGTTGAAGGATTACAACGACAAATATCAGAGGAGTTCAGAGATTTACCCTTGAACCAATGAGTTGGTTGAAAGAGCAGATGTTCTCAGTTCAAGATGATTTGAGGACTTATGGCCAGTTTGGGCTAAGTCCAATTTATGTTTGAAATATTGGCCCTCTGTTGGTCCATTGAAGGAGAGGCTCTGCCTCTAGAAACTTAGCCAATTGGGCTAAAGCTAGTGTTAAACACTAAAGACCAACAGTGTTGAACACTAGGAATAAGATTAGCAAGTTAGTGTTAAACACTAAAAGATGACCAGTGTTGAACACTAGCAACAGGGCTTTCAAATTAGTGTTAAACACTAAAGCAAATCAGTGTTAAACACTGGTAATCAGAGATTTCAAATTAGTGTTAAACACTAAAGCAAATCAGTGTTAAACACCGGGAACAAATTCTTCAGATTAGTGTTAAACACTAAGGAGAGAGGCGTCACGGGTGGACACGTGAGAGCGCCCTGAATTCCCTTATTTTATTCTGCAGATCAGTGTTTAACTCTTTTAATTCTGAAGGCCATCACGTGTGAGCACGTGATGGCGGCCCCCACTCTGGTCTGTTAGAATGCTCATTAGGGTGTCACGTGGTGACATGTGAGGGCGCCCTAAATATGGAGCCAGATCTCCTTTTGGTTTATCCTCAAATCTGCGAATAAGTGTTAAACACTTTTGTTTTTATTTTAGAGCATCACGTGTTGGCACGTGATGGGGATCTGTGCGCCAATTGTTAAAGCATTTGCTGAGGGGTCACGTGATAACACGTGAGAGCGCCCAAAGCTTTCATTTCCTTTGCTTTTTCTTTCTGCGTTTTGGGAGTCACGTAGGAGCACGTGAGGTGATGCTTCAAAGTTCTTTGCAGGGGATCTTTTCAAGGGTCACGTGGGGGCACGTGACCCTAGTTCTTTTCATGAACAGAGATCTTTTAAGAATTGAATTCTTTGTAGGGTTAAATCCTAATTATGATTTTGGAGGAATTAAATTCCTATCGTGAAAGAATTAAATTCTTATTTAGGATGAAACCCTGATTTCTTTTCAAAGGAATTAAATTCCCATATATGTAAAAGAATTAAATTCTTGATTAGGGTTAAACCCTAGTTTTGTTTTAGGAGAATTAAATTCTCAAAACTCAATTCCCCTTCTAAGTTTAGGATCTGCATGGCAGGATCTCGACCCGATGAGAATTAAATTCTCTAGTTATGGGAAGATGTGCTCTGTGCAGATCTTCAACCAGAAGAAGAACTAAGTTCTTTTTGTATAAGAGTTAAACTCTTGGATTTTGAGAATTAAATTCTCTGTTTGAAGTTTTGATTCCCTTTCTTTTCTCACCTAGGGTTTTCTTTGTTGAGAATTAAATTCTCCTTTCTTTTCTTCCGTCTTGAGAATTAAATTCTCCCCTCTCTGTTTTTCTCTTCAAAAAAGTCCGTCCTCTTCTTTTCTTGGCTCCTATTTATAGGAGAAAGAAAGAGAATCAATTTGTTTTGTGAATCTTTCATTGAAAGATTTTAATTGATTTCATAATTAATATGATCCTTTAGATCATTCAGTGAACTTTATTCACCGTTGGATTTTAAATCCAAAGATATTCTGTTTGTTATTTCGGTGAGATTTGGGGAGATCTTTCCTTATTTAAGATTTTTCCATAAATTGGTGGTTTTTAATCACTATTGGATTTTTAATCCAGCGGTCCCCATAATTCTTTTCCATTTGGAAAGATTTAGAGAAATTTAGAATTTTAATTCTATTTCGAAAGATTTTAAAGAAATTTAGAATTTTAATTCTATTAAACTGTAAGGCTTTCAAAGCCTGTCACGTGCTGGCACGTGACCCTTGGTCACGTGTGAGCACGTGACCCCTAAATTGGTTCCTTTAACAACCGCTTGTTTATGTTGTTGTTTTAACCATCACGTGTCAACACGTGACCATTGGTCACGTGTGAGCACGTGATAGCTCGTTGAGGTATTTCCCGATTTTTAATCAGGGAACAGATTTTAGAATTTAATTCTATTCATTATTTTAGAGGCCTTAAAAGCCCATCTCGTGTCTGCACGTGACCCATGGTCACGTATGAGCACGTGATGCCCCATTGGGGTCTTTTCTGAGTTTTTATTATATCTTTTAACTCCTCCAGCGGGTTCTTAAAGGTCAATCATGTGTGGACACGTGATGCCTCATAACTTTTGATCCCGGATGAATTATGAGGCCCATAATATATCAAATCGAAGGATTTTTCGAGATGCTTCCAATACCATCAGAATTTAATAGTTCCTCCTTCGGGAACTTATCAAAATACAGGCCGGAAGATATTGGTTCGCATTTCCTTAAGCGTATCGCTTCCATTTGATACCTTGGACTCTTCTGCGCAGAAATTTTCGGCGGGAACACTCATCTCCCTCATTCGCAAAAGAGTCTAAATTAAGTGGTCTTTCAAGAATCATAGAACTCGAAATATTGGAGTGTGGTTTATCAAAGCTCGGTGGAATTGAAAGAAGATGAGAAGAACCAAAGAAAGTGGGTAATGAAATGGATAAACAAATTTGGGATTGTTGAACAAGATATAGGAGATGAAGGCTGAGTATCGTTTTGCAAATCGGATAGGTCGGTGGTAAGAATATGATCGGTTAAATGCATAGGAAGATGTTCGCATTCAATGTAAGGAATATGATGGGTAGGGAAGAATGCTGAACAACATTGGTACACAAATTGATAATGATGACATCCCGGCTATTTCTTCTCCTCCTTCTTATTCCCCTTCTGAGCCTATTCTCCATTCTTCACAAGGCTTTTCTTCTTCGACCGCTGCTAAGAACGGTCCCACCTCTCACGCCACTCAAACTCTAGTTTTAGGTTCCGTTCTATCTACATAATCTCCTCCACAAGTATTGAACTCAACCAATTTCAAAGCCCCATTTCCAAACCGGTTGAGATCCAATAAAAAAAAATTCATAAATGGAGAAGATTATGGAGTTGTTCAAATAGGTTAATATCAACATTCCGCTCTTAGTTGCAATCCAGCAAGTCCTCTCTTATGCGAAAATCTTGAAAGACTTGTACACTAAGAAGAGAAAATCTCAGGTACCGAAGAAAGTTTTCTTGGCTAGTAACGTGAGTGATACTCTTACCCAAGATTTACTACAAAAACGGAAGGACCTTGGTTGTCCTACGATTTCAATTACCATTGGGGATAAGAACATCAATTGCGCTCTTTTGGATCTCGGTGCCAGTGTTAACCTTCTTCCTTATTCAGTTTATGAGTAACTCGGTATAGGAGAACTGATACCTACACATTGTACTCTTCAAATGGCTGACCGATCTATTACCTGTCCTAGGGGTGAGCTAGAGGATGTGTTAATCAAGGTTAGGGACTTCATATTCCCTGTGGATTTCATTGTTTTAGATACACAACCTGTAGCCAACCCCCGGAATCAAATTTTGGTGATTCTTGGTCGCCCATTCCTTGCAACCTCAAATGCAGTGATCAACTGTCTAAATGGTTCCATGAACTTATCTTTTGGTAATATGACAATTGAACTCTACATTTTTAGGCTAGGGAATCAGCCATCCGAACCGAATGCTCATATACTGAATATCTGTTCCATTCAGGAGTCGCCCATGAGAATTGTGAATTTGAAGAATTTCTGTTTGATCACGGTGATCTTGATTCTACTAATGCGTTCCTCTTTGAACCTGCTACTTCTGATTCCGACAAAGAATATGAGTGCTTCACATTTCTGAATGATCTTGACATGTCATCACCTGAGTTGGAATCTTTTGAATTTTTGGATGCGTTAGTTGAACCATCCAACTCTGTTGCATACACTCTCTTTGAGCCCCTCTTGGAATCATTTGAGTTCGAGATACGTTCTCTGATTTTGCTATTAGTTGTTTCTCCTCTGACACACGAACTGAAGCCTCTGCCATCTCACCTGAAGTATGCTTACTTAGGTGAAAATGAGTGTTGGAGGTAGTGCGCTCAGATTCAATTATTCGATCACAGGCACGTGATTACAATGATTGGTGGAGGACCTATCCCGATAGGACAGTCTTACTCGTGATGATAGTATGCTATCTGGTTTACCTTTATCATCGTGTACTGTTTTAGGTGACCTGACAAGTTGCTATTACACGTTGATAGAGCCTCTAGGATTCGTGCTTGACCACCAGCAGTATGAGGGCGATCATATAAGTGGGAGCTGGGGTCTATAAGCATATCCTTAAATGGTCCCTAGTCGTGTGAGTTTCGAGACAGGGCATCGATACTCCAGAGTAGACTAGTGTATACAGTCGAGACCCCGACGAGGGGCGGCGGCCGGTCTCACAAGCCACTGGTGTCAGTTGGATCACCTAAGATGTATACAGGAGCTCATTGGGTTATGAGTACACCGGACAGGACTCACCGGGAACATGCTAGTTGGTCATATACCAGACGTCAGATGGCAGTTCCCTGGTGACATGTGTGCAGGTTAGTTCATCGACCTGGGGATCGTCATTTGTCTCGTGTGAGTTCCCACTGTACTTTGATTACTACCCTACCACGGCTCAAAGGAGTCGTGCAAACAGGTTTTAGTTGGGTGCAGTCCTGAGCCACATGGAGGCAGTGAGCATATCTTCAGGGGTTCGTCTCTCCCGGTATTGGGGGTGAGGTCGTGCTGTGTCTAGGAGAGCCATTACACGAAGCCCTCGGCCGAGGCAAGGAGATTTACTGGTAGGTATTCCAGTAGTATCTCAGGGTGTTCTGGGCTACACTCCGACACGACTTGTACCGCTTTTGGGGGTCTGACTTTTACCAACCCCCTAGGCCCGCCATGCGATACTCATAGACGAACGGACCGGACTGTACGGATATTGTCACTGACAGGCTCAGTAGGGTTGTTTGGCTGAGTTCGCTCACAGACGTCCCTTTTAGTCAATACCTGGTAGCCCGTTACGTATTGGCTTATACCTCTGACGTGCTAGTGGTTAAATCCACAACCAAGGTGTTGACGAGTCTTTAGAGTCCCCCACATTCAGTTACTCAGCTTTCGGGCGAAAGGTTGTAGAGGCCGTATGGAGATATGGCAAGGTCCGATCAGATACATGCGGTATTGCACGGATCAGGATCGTACAGTTTGTACTACTGGCCGTATGGTTATATGGCAGGGTTCGATCAGATACGTGCGGTATTGCACAGATCAGGATCGAACAGATATTACTAGCCGGCTTTGGTTTAAGCCGGATCCTAGTATAGTACAGTGTAGATTTTGTCTCATTGCATTTGTATTTCGGTCGGAATACAAATGCGGGTGTGTATGCACAGTATCGGGGTTTTCCTGTAATTTATTACGGGACCAGTTTTCTGGAGTTGCCAGTTTGTTTTCCGTTTCGGCCAATTTCCTTTGTATCGTTCATTGGCCGAAGATTGGTGGAGGAGGGCTTATTTGCATTGTTGCAAATAAGTGGTTGTGGAAGGGGGTATTTGCATTTCTTTGTATCATGATGGTTTCATGATGGAGCCCATCCCTTGACCTTCCTTACTTGACTTCCTTCTTCATGATGTCTTGACTTTTAAAGTCATCATGGTTGTTGGTGATGGTGTTGTTGGAGTGTTGGGTTTTATGGTGATCATTTTGCTTTTCTTGCTTTACCCACCTCCTTGTCTTTTCCCTCCACCATTGTCTTTTCCCTCCACCATTCTTCTAGTAATGGCCGGCCACTTGGAGTGTGCAGGAAATGCATGTTAAGGGATTATTTTTTTAAGTGAAGAATGAGCAAATAAGTGTGCTGGAGTGAAACTTTATGGAGTTGAGTGGATTAATTAATTGCTATAAAGTTGCATGAATTAATCAACACCTACACCTTCTGTCCAAGATAATTCCAGAGGGCTGGTGTGTTTTCTGGCCGAGCCATTTACAGAGCATGCTTCATTATCATTCCCAGCAAGCTTCCATGGATTTTTCTTTTGCACCAATTCCTCCATCATGGCAACTATCCACAACCCCAAATGAGACTTGCTCACTAGATATTCTACAGCAAATCTTGGGCACGTCGACTAGCCAGCTTCGTGCCCGAGTTGCCTCGGCATTGAGGTGGGAGCCCGTAAAAGAAGTAGGCGATGTGGTGCACTTCCGGCGACGAGGAGGAGACGGCACATTCCGCAGGAGATCGGGACGACGACGAGAAGACCGGAGGACTCGGATCTGTCGGTATATCTCTCTTCCCTTTCTTGTAGATAGCTAGGACTAGTTAGTGGTTCGATCCGGGTATTAGTGCGCGGCGGTTTGCCAGTTCAGTAAAAATTAAAGTTTGTCACCGCTTCCGCATTTGGCCGTCGGATTGACGGCCGGGGCGCCGCCGTGCACTTACAGTGGTATCAAAGCCTCGCCATTAACTTAGTCTAGCTTTGTGTAATGTGTTTGCATTTCCGATCGATCAAAAGTTCCAAAACCGAGTTTTTCAAAGTTAGCATCAGTTTCTGTTGAAATTTTTTGGTCTCGAAATATTTTTCAGGTTGTAAAATATTGATTTACTGGAAAATCTAAGAGCTCTGTAAAAATTCGATGAAGTGAATCCACAGTGGGAGCGCGGAACCGCCGCAAATACCCCCTTCCCGCCGCTGTTCCGCCTCACACTGTGGGGATCCCTGCACCAATTTTTTACAGAGGCTTTCTGGGCTTAAAATATGGGTTTTGGAATATTAATTTTGGGCCCATAATTTCTGTGAGTGCTACAGTATTGTTTGGGGGCCCACTTGTTAAAGTTTGATCGATCGGATATTTTAAACACATTATTTCACAGTATTTACATTATATCTGCGACCGTGAATGTCACTCGATCGGTAAATCCGGTCTAACTGCTATAGCCCGGTTAGACGGATTTGCGAACGTGACTTTCACGTTGATGTTCTGTTTTTGCTGTGATGTTGCGGATCGGTCGTGGGGGATAGCCTGGTTGCAATGCTAGTACAGTTCTGTTGTATTATGTACATTTGATATTGCGGGGCGAGCGTCCGACATGTGGACTGCCGTCACTGCCTGATTGTATTATTATTTTGGGGCACGACCAGGTTGCGGTCGATGTACCCGTTGTATGTATATTTTACTTTCTGTACTAGGATTACCCCGCGGCGGGGTGCACGGATAGCCGGGTTCCAGAGGGCAACAAGCCCGCATCTCATGGCATTGAGACGGAGGGGGCTTCACTCTAGGATTGGCGGGCTATTCGCCGCACTCGTAGGGGGTACAGGTTGACCCAGGAGGGGTGCCCGAGTTACCGGATTCCGTGAAGTGCTGGGTGGTCCATTCACGGTGCTGAAGGGGGCTGCCTCGCTTCAGGTTTTGGCGGGTGACTTGCCGCGCCCGTAGGGGTCTAGGATTTCATTGCACAGGCTATCCACACGACCAGGGGAACGTCGGGTTTCAGCGGCTCTGTGAAACCCGGGGATCCCAGATATCTGTATTGTTCTGTGATGCTGTACATTTCTGTGATGTTGCATTTCTTTTCACGCCTTGAGCGAAATATAATATATTGGTATATATATTAGTAGATGTTGTATATGTTTTGCATCCGCGCTAGTCCAGTCCCCGCTCTGTTGTTAGTTAGCTAACCTAACGGGTAATGACGGGACCCAGTGGCGAATGCGGATGGCATATACGTACATCAGTATATTTTCGTTCTTTCTGGTGTGATCAATTGATGGGACTGAGTTGATTCGGATCAATGCAAGTTAAAAACAAACCTATTCTGATGTTGTTGGAACACTTTTTCAAAAAGCTGTTATTGCAAGGACGTTCACTTTTGTTTTGCATCGTGATATTCGGTTGGAATATCCTGCTCCTCAGTCGACGAGGCAAGGGCCGAGATCCCTTCACCGGGAGTGACCCCTTGGAAAAAAGGTTTGCGTCAGGGCATTAACTTCACTATAGCCGATTACTTTTGCTTTGCATCATGGTATTCAGTTGGAATATCCTGCACCCCATTCTACGGGGAAAGAGCCGAGATCCCTTCACCGGGAGTGACCTCTTTAGTAAAGGTTTTCGTCACTATATTTTCAAAAAGCTATCCGTTCCTTCAACGATATCAAGTTCATTACGTTAAAGGTTTTCGCCAGAAACCATTCGTAGCCCTCCGTCGTTTCATATGGGTGGTCAATAGTATTCAAGCTGTGTATGTTGGCCAAAGTCAAGGCACAGTGATTGGTAGCTATTGGGGTATTCATATGCAGCATAGATAGATGCGTTGGTTTGGGACAGTCGTACTGCCATTTTGGCCAAAGTCAAGGGTATGTACGGGTGGATTCAAATTAACCTGGAGAATGACGGGTAGAACTTGACATGTGACTTATGATATGTTGGCCAAAGTCAAGGTCATAAGAGCATGGGGCAGAAATCACATCGGGAGTTTCAAAAGTACTGAAACTTGCCAGATATGCGCATACCTTCTGGAGTGTGGTGGCGTGAGCGGATTCCGTCACGTTATCATGCAATGATAGTTGGATCCCGATTCCGACTGATGAGTTAGTTTACTCCTCGGATAACCCCGACTAATTCTTCTTTCAGGTTTGGAGGAGAATTTGAGGTACAGTGGGAGGATTCCAGATTAGATAAATTGGTAACCATTCTGATCTAGGTTAGAGTGCACGCTGAGTGTTTCTTTTCTCTCTCTCTTTGGTAGCGACCATTGACCCGACCCTAAGACTATGACTCAGTGACCAAGTTGACCGAACCTTCTTAAACACTGGCTTATGGATTGTCAGAGTTGCAAACCTCATTGCCACTCCTACTTTTTCCCTTTTCTCCAGGACACCCCGTACTACTACGAACGTCCACTTCCATTGGACAAAACCATCGTATGGTTAGATACGAACTCGAAGGGATTTATTCGAGGATGGTTTCCGGTTCTGGAGAAAACGGATAGGACTATTCAGTTGTCTTTTCATTTTACCTTCTCTCAGATTACGAGTACTCTTTGGCTTAGGAGATAGTACATCTATTACGCAAATTGGATAGTCTTCTTCCAGACCTTAGGCTGGTGCCGACCGGTAGGGAATGAAGAACGCCAATTAGCCTAAACGGTGTACAGAAGGTATTAAGTTCAGACAAAGCAAGGGATTAGGAAGAGGGCAAAGTAAATTGCAACAGATATTCACGAACAAACCAAGTATTCCTTCGCCAATCCTAAAATCACCTTTGTATTTCTCCAGGACACTCCGTATCACTACGAAGATCCACAGTTTATTGGATACTCCATCGTATGGTAATATACGAACTCGAAAGGAACTTGTTCCAGTTCGGGGATGGATTCTGGTCCAGGAGAAATAGGAATAAGATTTATTCGGTTGTCTCTTATCTTCACCCTCTCTCATTGCGAGTGTTCCTAGGATTAGGACAGTACACCCATTATGCTTATTGGATAGTCTTCTTCCAAACTATAGGCTGGTGTCGAACGGTAGGGAAGGAAGAAAACCATTTGGCCTAAAGGGGTGTGCAGAAGGTAATGACTAAAGACATATGAAGGGATTTGGAGAGGTGGCAAGGAATTACACGGTTACAGTTGTGAATCTGGATAATGGAAGAGGCATTACTAGGAATACCAGAATACCCCTACGAAACATTTCAATGTTTCAGTCTCACTGTGTACTGCTAAAGGAAAGCTGATTTCCCGACTAGATACTTACTCCAGGGTATGTATTTACCAGGTATGATTCTCACATCTGTATGGTTTTACAGATGATGAGTAGGAGTAAGTTGTTGGGAATTGGGTGACTATCCTCATTATATCGGGATTCGTTGCAATCAGTGATATTTGAGGAAATCACCTGGGCTGTTTGCCGGTCGGCAAATATTTGGTTTTGAATATCCGCTGTTATGCACCAATTTTAAATTGATATATCTGTACGTCTATTTTCATAGAGTGAGATATACCTTTCTGAAATTATGTCTACGACATTTACCTATATCAGTGGATGGTTAGGTAAGGAGCATTAAACATCGGTGTAATTCTTCTTAACCATAAGTACAGTTTTCAACCTACGACACACAGTGAATGAGTTATCAGACTCAAGGGACTTATACAGAGTATTGTATGTTATCCAGGGTCCATCAGGACAGAGGGGTTGGTCCTCGTACTATATTCGGTTTACTTATGACTTCTCTAGTTTTTAGACAGGTGTTTCGTGGAAACACAGGGTCCGAATTTTGAGAAGTTATAGGTATTTGAATAGAGTAGAGAACCAGGTGTAGCAAGTATCGGGATTCTTCAAAGTGATCGAAGATGTAGATACTTGAGTATGGTATTCAGTTGATAGTAATGATTAAGAGATCTTGCTTCTCTTTCAGGTTACTCATAATTGGAAGCATTCCTAAGTTGAGTAACGCTGATCGGCCTCCTTCCATTTAGTTGACATGCACTGGAGACAGCTGCATGATTTGAATCTGGTTCAATTAAATCAGTGCCTCTGGTTCTATATTGGATATAGAACAGTTCATATCTTAACGTTGTTAAGGTACGGGGAGTTGTTCGGCTTATGATTAAAACCAGACACTGGACAACTCAAGGCACGTTTCTGTAATGGCTGTTTGTGGGTTGACCCAGGCTATGACGAGGGTTGACTTTCTACCATCTGGATGAACAATAGAGATATTGTTCTAGACTCGCCACAGTTTTATTAAAAATGGATTTTTTTTTTCAGAAAACAGTAGTGGGAGTATGGTAGAACTGGAAGTGATTCCAGAACCACAAACGATTACTGAAGATTTGATAAGGAACCTAAAAATTCAATCTGGTTTGACATTCCATTGGCCACTCCGCATATAAGGTGGGTAACTTCAGGCACCCGAGAGGTACTATGGTAGCCTCAAGGACGGTGACAGGGAAGTTCTTGTTTACCCATAATTGCCATTGCTGTTGTTCCAGGTTGCGAGACCCGGCAGGAGGATGAGTATAGCGTCGTTCTAAACTAGCTTTAGAAGTGTACGTGTATATGACTCTGCCAGAGGGTTGTCGTAGTCAGTGGGAGCAGCGGAAGCATTGGTGGACAGGTAGCTTATGTCTATAGACTGAAGCACCAGTAGCGGAGATAGATCATCTATTTCTGACGTGACAGTCATAGGTTTGACTTCATCAGAATAGGGGATGGATCTGTTGAGAAGGTAGTAGGGTGTGATATCCTGGTATTTGGATGACATACACAGAATAGGAAAAGAAACTCCTATACTACAGTCGGTTATACTTTGGTCGTCACACAGTAGTTTCTCCACACAGGACTTGGATATTATATAAGACATACTGGTTACTAGATCTATAGTTTTAGATCTAGATTTGGGTGGTTTCCTAATCAGGGTACTTAGACAGCATTCTAAGAGTATTTAGAATGGACGACTCCTGGCACGGTAGTGTACCTGCAGGTGATGGAGTCACCCTCTCTAAAGGTGTCTTACAGACTAAAGGGGAGAGGGACGTGCATGATTGGCAGATCACTTGCTCAGGCAATTGAGTCAATCGTGAGATGTCAAGTACCACACCAGATGTTGTTCTTGCACTAGATGCAATAAGTTGACATTGATCCAATCCTGGAGAAACAGTCGGAAGCAGTTTTAGAACATAAGTGGATGTTCTAGGGATATGATAACGACAGCCTCATTCGGGAGACAGTTATCATTCCAGGCTTCCAAGGTGACCTGGACGACAAGAAGGTTGTCAGAGTTATTGTTTTCCTTCTGATGAGGGGCAGTATTTTGGACAGGTGGTCCAAGGCAATACTGAGGGTGTCATGGCGCAGGATACTGATTAAGTTCAGTTGACGATACAGTCTAAGAAGTTTGGATTTGGAGTTCATTTATGAGCTATGTCCCATCAGACATCCAGACACATTCTAAGACAGGTATTGCTCATTTCGGGAGATGGGTTTCTCCGCGAACTTGAGATATAGAGAGACATAGAAAGAGACATCAAGGCGGATCCACTCACTAAGGCTATTCCTCGAACGCAATAGTTTCGCAAGCGAGCTTTGTGAGACTGACTAGTAGAGGAGTTGGGTGTTCGGTATCACACGTGCTGTGAGTATGCGACATCGCAATAATTAGCCTTGAGTGCAAGTGGGAGATTGTTGGAGGTAGTGCCCTCAGATTCAATTATTCGATCACAGGCACGTGATTACAATGATTGGTGGAGGACCTATCCCGATAGGACAGTCTTACTCGTGATGATAGTATGCTATCTGGTTTACCTTTATCATCGTGTACTGTTTTAGGTGACCTGACAAGTTGCTATTACACGTTGATAGAGCCCCTAGGATTCGTGCTTGACCACCAGCAGTATGAGGGCGATCATATAAGTGGGAGCTGGGGTCTATAAGCATATCCTTAAATGGTCCCTAGTCGTGTGAGTTTCGAGACAGGGCATCGATACTCCGGAGTAGACTAGTGTATACAGTCGAGACCCCGACGAGGGGCAGCGGCCGGTCTCACAAGCCACTGGTGTCAGTTGGATCACCTAAGATGTATACAGGTGCTCATTGGGTTATGAGTACACCGGACAGGACTCGCCGGGAACATGCTAGTTGGTCATATACCAGACGTCAGATGGCAGTTCCCTGGTGACATGTGTGCAGGTTAGTTCATCGACCTGGGGATCGTCATTTGTCTCGTGTGAGTTCCCACTGTACTTTGATTACTACCCTACCACGGCTCAAAGGAGTCGTGCAAACAGGTTTTAGTTAGGTGCAGTCCCGAGCCACATGGAGGCAGTGAGCGTATCTTCAGGGGTTCGTCTCTCCCGGTATTGGGGGTGAGGTCGTGCTATGTCTAGGAGAGCCATTACACGAAGCCCTCGGCCGAGGCAAGGAGATTTACTGGTAGGTATTCCAGTAGTATCTCAGGGTGTTCTGGGCTACACTCCGACACGACTTGTACCGCTTTTGGGGGTCTGACTTTTACCAACCCCCTAGGCCTGCCATGCGATACTCATAGACGACCGGACCGGACTGTACGGATATTGTCACTGACAGGCTCAGTAGGGTTGTCTGGCTGAGTTCGCTCACAGACGTCCCTTTTAGTCAATACCTGGTAGCCCGTTACGTATTGGCTTATACCTCTGACGTGCTAGTGGTTAAATCCACAACCAAGGTGTTGACGAGTCTTTAGAGTCCCCCACATTCAGTTACTCAGCTTTCGGGCGAAAGGTTGTAGAGGCCGTATGGAGATATGGCAAGGTCCGATCAGATACGTGCGGTATTGCACGGATCAGGATCGGACAGTTTGTACTACTGGCCGTATGGTTATATGGCAGGGTTCGATCAGATACGTGCGGTATTGCACGGATCAGGATCGAACAGATATTACTAGCCGGCTTTGGTTTAAGCCGGATCCTAGTATAGTACAGTGTAGATTTTGTCTCATTGCATTTGTATTTCGGTCGGAATACAAATGTGGGTGTGTATGCACAGTATCGGGGTTTTCCTGTAATTTATTACGGGACCAGTTTTCTGGAGTTGCAAGTTTGTTTTCCGTTTCGGCCAATTTCCTTTGTATCGTTCATTGGCCGAAGATTGGTGGAGGAGGGCTTATTTGCATTGTTGCATATAAGTGGTTGTGGAAGGGGGTATTTGCATTTCTTTGTATCATGATGGTTTCATGATGGAGCCCATCCCTTGACCTTCCTTACTTGACTTCCTTCTTTATGATGGCTTGACTTTTAAAGTCATCATGGTTGTTGGTGATGGTGTTGTTGGAGTGTTGGGTTTTGTGGTGATCATTTTGCTTTTCTTGCTTTACCCACCTCCTTGTCTTTTCCCTCCACCATTGTCTTTTCCCTCCACCATTCTTCTAGTAATGGCCGGCCACTTGGAGTGTGTAGGAAATGCATGTTAAGGGATTATTTTTTTAAGTGAAGAATGAGCAAATAAGTGTGCTGGAGTGAAACTTTATGGAGTTGAGTGGATTAATTAATTGCTATAAAGTTGCATGAATTAATCAACACCTACACCTTCTGTCCAAGATAATTCCAGAGGGCTGGTGTGTTTTCTGGCCGAGCCATTTACAGAGCATGCTTCATTATCATTCCCAGCAAGCTTCCATGGATTTTTCTTTTGCACCAATTCCTCCATCATGGCAACTATCCACAACCCCAAATGAGACTTGCTCACTAGATATTCTACAGCAAATCTTGGGCACGTCGACTAGCCAGCTTCGTGCCCGAGTTGCCTCGGCATTGAGGTGGGAGCCTGTAAAAGAAGTAGGCGATGTGGTGCACTTCCGGCGACGAGGAGGAGACGGCACATTCCGCAGGAGATCGGGACGATGACGAGAAGACCGGAGGACTCGGATCTGTCGGTATATCTCTCTTCCCTTTCTTGTAGATAGCTAGGACTAGTTAGTGGTTCGATCCGGGTATTAGTGCACGGCGGTTTGCCAGTTCAGTAAGAATTAAAGTTTGTCACCGCTTCCGCATTTGGCCGTCGGATTGACGGCCGGGGCGCCGCCGTGCACTTACAATGAGACTCTTCCTATAATCATTTCGGCTTTTCTACCTTTAGAGCAAGAGAAAGCCTTTCTCACGTTCTTGCAATCAAATTGGAAAGGATTCGGATGGACGATGGCGGGCATCAAGAGGATTGGTCCCCTACATTTTGAACATCACATTCACATGATGAATGATGCCAAACCAGTTAGGGATCCACAGAGACGATTGAATCCAGTCATGAAGGAGGCTGTGAAGAAAGAGATTGTCAAATGTTTGGATGGTGGTATCATTTACCCTATTTCCAATAGCCAATGGGTCAGTCCGATACATGTTGTCCCTAAAAATTTGGGCATTACGGTCATCACAAACGTGTTGAATGAGTTAATCCCCACTCGGACCGAAACCGGGTGGCGAGTATGCATTGATTATTGAAAACTCAACGCCGCAATACGAAAGGATCACTTTCCACTACCATTCATTGACCAAATGCTCGAATGATTAGCTGGACATGAGTTCTACTATTTTCTGGACGGTTACTCAGGTTACAACCAGATTCCCATTGCTGAAAATGACCAGGACAAAACCACTTTCATTTGTCCTTTCGGCACATTCACATATCGTCTCATGCCCTTTGGGCTATGCAATGCTCCCGCTATATATCAGTGGTGTATGATGGGAATATTCTCTGACATGCTCGAGAAGTTTCTAGAGATATTCATGGACGATTTTTCCATCTTTGGAGACTTTTTTGACGAGTATTTTCAACACCTGGACGCCGTCCGCACCAGATGTGAGGATAAAAATCTCACTTTAAACTTGGAGAAATGCCACTTCATGGTGCGCAAAGGTATTGTCTTAGGACATATCATTTCACGAAATGGCATCGAGGTTGACAAAGCAAAGATTGATGTCATTTCTAACCTCCAGCCTCCCAAATGCATCAGAGATATCGGATCTTTCCTTGGCCATGTCGGTTTCTATAGACGGTTTATCAAGAACTTTAGCAAAATTGCTAGACTATTGACTCTTTTTCTGGCCAAGGATACCACGTTCAACTTTGACTCGAATTGTTTGACTGCTTTCAAAATATTACGAAGCTCACTCACTACTGCTCCTGTTCTTTCTTCTCCCGACTGGACGCATCCTTTCGAGATTATATGCGATGCATCCGACTTTGCTATCGGTGCGGTAATAGGACAACACATCGATAAGATGTCGCATGTGATCTACTACACGAGTCGGACCTTGAATGATGAATAAATGAACTATACAACAACCAAGAAAGAGTTCTTTGGTTGTATTCACTTTGGAGAAATTCAGGCCATATCTCATTGGCTCCCCAGTCATTGTCTACACTAATCATTCCACTCTGAGACATCTTTTTGCAAAAAAGGATTCCAAATCTCGGCTAATACGTTAGATCCTCTTATTTTAAGAGTTTGACCTTGTCATTAAGGACAAAAGAGGATGTGAAAATGTAGTGGCCGATCATCTTTCATGACTTCCTTCTTCGCCGACGCTTCCTCTCCCGATTAACGATGCTTTTCCTGATGAACAACTCTTAATAGTGTCTTGCGAACATGATCCACAGATATTATGAACAATTTAGCAACAGAACTTATACCAAGTGAATGGTTGAGTCAGGACAAATTTAGATTTTTTTCCCAAGTAAAACACTTTTACTGGGACGAACCCTACCTGTTCAAGTATTGTCCAGACCAAATCATTCGCCGGTGTGTCCCTGATAATGAGTTCAAGAGTGTGTTGTTGTTTTGTCACAATCAATCATGTGGAGGGTATTTTGGCCCAAGAAAGACAGCTGAGAAAATCTTACAGTGTGGCTTTTACTGACCAATACATTCTAAAGATGGCCATGATTACTGCAAAACTTGCTCCCGGTGCCAACATTTGGGCCGGATTTTGAGGAGAAACGAGATGCCACTCGAACCAATTCTGGTTGTTGAGATGTTTGACGTTTGGAGGATAGATTTCATGGGCCTAGTTCTCAACTCTTTTGGGAACCTGTACATTCTTTTAGCTGTTGATTATGTCTCTAAATGGGTCGAGGCAGTGCCGAGCCGAACGAACGACAACAAGGTTGTCGTTAGATTCCTGAAAGAAAATATCTTTTCCCGGTTCGGGCACACTCGCGCTATCATTAGCAATAATAGGACACATTTCTGCAATAGGTCTTTTGAGGCCTTGATGCGAAAATACGTAATTAATTACAAGCTATCCATACCCTATCATCCCCAAACAAGCGGGCAAGCCAAAATTTCAAATTGGAAAATCAAGCAAATATTGAAGAAAATGGTTTCCAAGAACCGTAAAGACCGGTCTTTGAAATTAACCGATGCCCTTTAGGCATTCCGAACTGCGTACAAGACTGATCTTGGCATTTCTCCCTATCGGCTTGTGTATGGAAAGGCTTGCCACTTCCCTGTTGAAATCGAGTATCGTGCATTTGGGCGATCAAAGAGCCAAACTTCAATCTTGAAGATGCGGGTAGCTATCGGAAGCTGCAACTTAACGAATTGAATTAGCTTCGGGATGAGGCTTAAAAAAACGCGGTTGTTATAAAGAACGGAACGAAGGTGTTTCATGATAAACACCTTATGCACAAAACTTTCACGCCTGGTCAGCAGGTATTTCTTTATGACACCAGACTCCACTTTCATCCCGGTAAGCTTAGATCTCGCTGAACGGGACCTTTTCTTGTGCAATGTGTATACCCGCACGGCGCGGTGGATTTGGAGAATCCAAAGGACAGTTCATTATTCAAAGTGAAGGGACTCAGAGTAAAACCATTTCTTACCGCAGAACCATTAGAGGAGCTTCTGATGTTGTAGGAGCTGGTTTACATTGCCTGATTTTTCTCTGTTTACCACCAAACGTTACTTATCCAGCCATAAACAATGGAAACACTGTTTCAAATAAATTTGGAGGGTATGTATATACTATCTTGTATGTATGTATATATATATATATATGGATATTATTGTCCGGTGCGTATCCATTTTTTTTGTTCTTCTGACGAGCATCCCTGTCTTATAAATGCCCGGTTTTGTGTGTCGGGACATTTCTTGCCTGGTGAAATTCCCTTTTGTAAAAAAAAATATATAAAAAAAAGGGAAGGATTCTTTTGTAAGTATTCAAAACTATGTGAGAAGAGGACAACTTTTAAATGTTCCAAATTTTAGAGGGGTTTTAGTGCAAAAGAGATACCCTTTTTGACCAACCTTTGACTTCCCTTAGAAAATCTCTCTTTTCTTCTTTATCCCCAACCTGAGAATTTAGCCTTCTTCTCTCACAAAGCCCTAGCTGCCAACAAGAGCTCCAACGGAGATCCGACGAAAGAGCCGTAGAACCACCGCTTAGATCGCCCCTGCCAGCGCATCCGCCGCCTTTTCATCGCGTCACCCTATGAAAATTTCAGAGGAGGTTTGGTTTCTTAATCTCTTCTCTTTAGAACTGTTAAAATTGTATTTTTTGTTTAATGGCTCACAATTTTCAACTTGAGAGGGATTTCTCTTTAATGTTCGCCTACAACTTTTTTGGTAGTAATTTTGGCGACAAAATCTGGAAATGCGGATGGAATTACTTATTGTACAACCATCCAAACGCATTCGTGCTTCTGGATCTCGTTGATCGCTTTTCTGAGAGCATGGAGTAGGGATGTTTAGGGAATTATGGGTGTATACGCTTGTTTTGGGAGGATCGTGAAATTGTGGTAGACAGGGACTTGATTCATGAAGTAATTTTGATCCCCCGTATCTCCTCTCATGTCCAACCCCTTCGATTTGACAATTACATGCCATTGATGGGTGATAGTTGTGTTAGGTAACCCAAGAAAGGAATTCTTGGATGTACGCTGTATGCGAATGTATTAACCGTGTGCCGTTTGGCAAAAAATAACATTTTTGGTAGTTCGCATAACACAACTTTTTCATTCCATCCCTACACATTGTGCACACATTGATGATGAAAACCCCAAGCTATGATATGTGCACCATATTGTTACACTCGATTGGCGCCGGCAAACGGGCGGTCAATTATCCGTGCCCAATATCAGTGACACAATTGTGTCACTACTTTCTTTCTGTGGAGGAGTTCGATATTTTTATGCAGATGGGGGTTCCCATTCGACCCCTGGTGTAACGACTCTATTTTAATGTACAAAATTTTCTTAAAGTTAATGTACTGAATGGAGTATTTGCAAGATTGAGTATGCTTTAAGTATTATTTTATTTGAAAAAAAATCAAGAAACAACTTGTAGCTCACTGGTAAAGCTCTTGCACTGCTGTGACGTAGCCCTTGTGTTCGAATCTCATCAGCCACATATTATTTTTAATGATTATTATTTTAAATTTTTTGGAAGCCCAAAATTTTACACGTGTAATAACGTAAAAATGAAAAGCCACTGAAAATAAACATATGGAAAATGTTATATGAACAGATAGGGACACGTGGTACCAATCCAAGACCCCACCTCAATACAACGACCGACGAGATCGTTGTTTGGGCCGGCACCGCCGGTTTCCCCCGTCGGGAATGCTCCAAATTTCTGAACCCTAATCCCTTGGTCTACCCCCACTACTCCTCTTCTGTTTGTTTTCTCTGCAATTATCCAGAGAATTAAAATTCAGCATTAATCCAAATTTTAATGCATTTTTAATTCTATTTTTCAATCCTAAAACCCCTAATTTCTACTATAAATATAACATCAGACCTTAGCTCTCTCCATTCTGAAATCTATTGTTCAAAATCTTCAAAATTTTCCAAGTCAAAGAAGAGTACAAGTGGAGTTAGCCAAAGGTCAAGTTCCGGCGACGATTCAAGACTATTCCGGTGATTCTGCGACTCTACGAAACTTCCAAATCATTCCTCAACCTCCCCTCTCTCATTTCATCTTGTAAGTCCCCTCCACTCTCTTCTTTTCACCTCTCAAAACCTCTTCTTTTCAATGATGTCGGTAAGTGGAGTTATACCGACATCCATTTCTAAAACTCTTAAAACTAACAATTTTTCTTAAGAACTATTTATCTAAATCATTGTACTTTGTTTGTTAAACATTAAACAATAAATAGAAACAAGTTTCAATTCAATACTCCATATAAAACCACTTTTATTGCACTTTTCGTCTAAATACCACAAACTTTACATACGACATCTTTTATCATATTTGCTTGTACTACCTTTAGGAAAATCTCACGCGATAATGACCTACCTCTTACAACACGCAGATATAGCACGATTTCCTTTTAACAATATTTTTGGGACAAATACGATTTTTACATTAAAATACCATAAACTACTAAAAACTGTATTCTTTGAATTGTATTATTTACATTCCTTGCAATTAAGCCTCTACAATCCATTTTGGGGAATCCGATCGGGATGGTGCAGGTTATCGCACATTCTCGGGATTAGTAGAGTGAGATGCAGGCCTCCTCATAGAGCATCCGATCTCGATGAAATTTTTAATGCAATTTTAAGAATAAAACGTGATTTCATATTTAATAAATAAATTTTATTATATATAAATATTATCAATCATCTATTTTAAATATATAATAAATTCCATGTTTTTCCAAACAAAAGAAAAGAATTACAAGTTTCATAAAAATACCATCAAGAATCCATACAAGTCAAATTTACACAAAAATACCATATATTATTCAAGCTAGGTATTTATTCACTAGAATACCTCACTTTTAAAATTTACATCCATGAAAACCATAAATACGATAAATAAATACTTGAGAATTATTTTGAGATTATACTAAAAATATTTTTCATAAAACCCCTCAAGTTATATTAAATTATAATAAGGATTCTAGTAAATATAGGTTTAAGCGGGACCAATTCTCTTGAGCCTCAGGGAGCAGGAGAAAGTGAGTGCTTGCCTATTTAAGGTAGAAAACTAAAACGGGGTTATCAATGGTAATTGGCTTGGAAAAAGTCATAAATTCTGCCGTCCATGTGCAGCAGTTACCGATAACTCCAAAACCTAATTCAGGAATCCAATTCTATTTAAATGTCTGACTCGATTTAAGTCTCAGTCTAATCCGAATACAATCTAAACATGAACTCAATTCATACATGAATACAATTCAAATCTAACTCCAATACAACATGAATCCATATATACTAGAACTTGAACATGAATACCAGAATACTATCAAATATCAACATGACTTGATTTGATCGAACCATGGATATATATTGACTTGACCACATGACTATCCGTTTATATCCTTATCCGTTTACATGAACAATTTATACCATGGTATCGGCAAGTCTTACATCTATAAAACAACACAATATACATTACGGGGTTTTTAAGGGGTAGATTGGTACGGAATGTATTAGAAGTGGAATGAGACGGTCACTATAATACACCTAACTTGAATATCCATTGCCGTTGTCCCGTGGGTTTTGACGGGGTCTTGTACTCCATATGCCTTAGTCCACGGAGTAAGTTGGACTTCTCTCATATACACTGATATATTCTGTACCAAGGTACAAACAACTACATTAGTATAACAAAAACAGATAAATTATCAGAATCTATTCCTTTTACTTGATCTATCTCTCTTTTGGGACTTACCGAGCGATTGTTCACTGACGACATTCATTTCTCTTCTCTCTTTGGAATGTTGTTAGGAGGACCCGACTCTCAGGAGATCGAGTCCAGCCAGGACGATTTGGAGCAGTTCATTGAGGACCCCGAGCTCTAGTTTTACTTGTACATACTTTTACTTTCAGTTCATATGCCATTGTTTAGGCACCGCTTCCCAGCATTGTATTTACTTTCCAATTGTATTGTAAAGAATGTTCAATCAATAAAAAGTTGCTGTTTATTTATATCTCTTGTCATTTCTTGTATGCATTTATTATATTGCTTATTTACGCTTAACGTGTTTACTTTTGAGTAAATACGTTGCGTCCCTTCCATGTCTCCTTACCCGTACACTGGGAAGCGACCCGTACACTGGGAAGCGTGGCGTGACACCTAGTTGATGGTGCGTCCACGTTATATAAGAGACTTCACGAGTTATGGTCGCGCACCGAGCCGACCGAGGATGTGATGGCGGAGACCCCTAGCTCAAGTTCCACAGTGAGCGATAAGGAGTTGACTCCCACCGAGCAAGCACGCAAGCTGCGGCGCACTCATAGGGGGGTCGAGAGAGTGTTAGGGATGTTGACGACTTTTGATCAGCGTATTACTAGTCTAGAGCAGGGGATGTCTATCCTGTTAGCACGTGGTGATAGTGAGAGATCCAGGAGTCGTGGTGCTGACATTAGTGGAGTTGGCATAAGTAGGCTGGCACAAGTGGTACTGCGTCTGGTACTAGGAGACATAGTAGGCAGTAGTGAGGGTGAGTAAGTTTGGGGGTGGGGTTTGTTGTAAATAATTATCCATGCATTCTGCATTTGCATGTTTTTTTGTAAATATTTATTCTTTTGTTTGCATGTTTAAATTTTGCTTTGCATCATATTTATATTTCTGCATTGCATTGTTATCCCTAAAACCCATAAAATTTTGAAACTCTAAAAAAATAAAAAAATAAAAAAAATTCAAAGTTGGCTATTTAGATTCAAGTTTGACATGATGGTTGACAGTTAGAAATAACTAAATCCAAGGTTTGGTAATTGAAAACTCTTAAAATAACCTTTCTTGAAGTATAACTGTAGTAAATATACGTTCTTGCAGTTTGTTTAGAAGTAAGTAATTTTGAGTTCGGTTCTTGAGTTAAGTTGAAATGAAGGGAAAGTATTGAATACTTTATTGAAGAATAAGTCTGAAAAATAGTTCATATTCTTGAGTCCAAATTCAGAAAGTATATACCCTACAGACTGCACTTACACATACCTTGAAACTTGGGATAGTAGAGCATACTTAGAAATACTCTTGCCTGAAAGCCTAGTATGAAAGAAAAAAATGGTATTTGTAACTAACCAGAGCGTCACTGAAAAATATATCCGGTCTTGAATATATATATATGTGTGTGTGTGTGTGTGTGTGTGTGTGTGTGTGTGTGTGTGTGTGTGTGTGTTACAAGACTTGGAAACTGCTATTTACGCCTTAATAAGTTCACACATTCGGTAATCGGTTGATTAGTGCCTTAGGAAGCAGTACTGGTCGCATGAAAGGTGTGTGAGCGAATCCGCCCTTCATTAATAAAAAAGAATTAGTATTAGGTATTAGGGTAATGCTACTATAGCTTGAATTGAATTTCTAAGTGTAGGAATGAAATTACACACACGTAGGGATATATGATCGATACTTGGAGGAGAGATAAGAATGAAGAATAATTCTTATATGTTCCTCAAAGATGATAAAAATTCCGGATTGGAGACTACGTTTTAGAAGGAAAGCTCAAAAGAAACTGAGATCTTTATAAACTAACAAAATGTATGGGATGTTAAGTTAAATGAATAGGAGGTGTGAAAAATAAGGGGTGGATATTTCTAATTTATGATGATAGATTTTCTAACTAGGATGTAGAACTGTAGGATTAGAGTCGGCGGCCAACTTGACAGGATTTTATGGGTAGTATCCACTGAAAACCCATAGGAGACAAAACTCATCCTCTAGGGCAACCTAAGAGTTTAACGGCTTGTTGCACATGCTAAGTGCAACCGTGATGCCTATGAAAGTGAGCTTAGGACTTTTTGAAACTAAAATGGGTTTCTTCGGGATGAGCAAAAGATAACTTTGGGGGTATTTGTTCATATCAGAATTTTTGCACTTTTATACTACCCATTCTTGATCACATTGAATATGGTAGGTACTTTTGATCCGTGTTTGCTACATAGTTGCAGGTTACAGGTTTTCTGTCCAAAACAATGCAAATCATGAACAATCACGATAAATTCAGGACAATTGCCAACAATAGATAAAAATACGGGTTTCGCTCACCATCCGTCAGGTGCCGCTTACCGGTTCAGAAAACAAGATCAAGCGAGGTTCATTCATGTCTCAAACAAGTACATAACACGAGAGAGGCATCACAAGAATCAAGAAAGCAACGCGGAGCTCGAGAAAAAAATAAAGGCAAAAGTCTACTCATGTTCATCTTTGGGACTGTTGTAAATCTGGGAGTAATTTGGAATGATTCCGCAAATACAAGTGTACTAAACAGAATAATAAAGCAACACAAGACAGCCCAAGAAAAATGGAGTTTCAATCCTACAGAACGGCCATGGTTCTGCGGTCTACATCCCTTATAGGCGGCCAAGATATGGCCTCTTGTGCCAACTTTTCAGGGGTGTTTTTGTCTTTTTATAAGGGCTCAGAAAAAACCCCAGGGCTTCACTTCACTGCCTATAAATACTCCAAATCAGAGCCATATGAAGGAGGTAATTTTTCATTGGTTTTAGTTAGAATTTAGTGTAAACTTCTTCTTCTTCATCATCTTTCCTCCATTAAAATTGTAGTGAGAGCTTTTGAATGGATAACAAATGAAGTGGAGAGTTTTTATATGCATGTCTTATTAATTTGTTAACTAGTTTTTTATAAATTGCTTATTCTTTTCTTTCTTAAGTAGTTGTTGGTTTTATTTGTTCTTTGTTTCTTCTCTTTTCTTTTATCATTACAACCATGATACTCAAGTATGATCCTTGCCTAGATGAGGTCCTAAGTAGCTAGTTGTCACCTTCTAACTCATTTCTTTCTATCTTCTCTATTTGTTTTTATTTTCTTTTTTATATAATGAGTGGGTAGTTTTCTCACTTTTTAGGGTAGGATAAGGAAATGTTGAGAGAAGGAAATCTCCCTCACTCTTTCTTTTGCTCAACTACTTGAATTGAACTCCCGTCAAGGAAACCATAATCCACTCCCTATGGCACCCTATCCTCTTTGATAGCGGTGACAACCTAGCGAGACCGATTGTGGTTGAATTGACCGGAGGTTATGGCTAAGAGCCAAGAACGGACGAACAAGGTCCAAAAGGAAGAAACTAAGCGTTGGAAAACCTAACTTATACTCGCAAGTTTCCTTTCTAGTCGTGTTAATTCCCGTTGTTACCGATTACCGCAACATCGATATTTAGAGTGGCTAACGAAAGAAATAAGCGAACTCCTAACTCAAACTAATCTAATCCTAATCCTAGCAAGCTTCCATTAACTTACATATCTAAACACATAGTTAGCTTGGAACAAACTTGGATAATTTGGACTTAACTCGTTAAAACACTAAGAAAAAGATTCTCATCTCTCCTTGGATCGACCCGTACTCAACCGGCTAGCTACCAAGCAAAACCGAATTGATTGCGGTAAATAGAACTTAAAGAACGCATAGCAAAAACATAACAATCATAGCTACAGCCCCAAACACAAAATTTTGATGCTAGAAGATCAAAAGGGATGGCTCTTTTCCCCTTATACGAGGCCTCGAGATGTGCACAGATAGGTCTTTTCATGGGATTTTCCTCCTTTCTCCTCTCCTCTATTGAATCGTGAGGAGAGACATGGAGAAATAAATTACTCCTTTGGTTATTTTGACAGGAGATCTGTATTCTTCTTAGTGAATTGATGGCCAAAATCAATTTTGTTTTGAAAAAGAGAGAAGATTTATCTTGGATTTAATTGAAAATGAGAGGAGAAAGAAGAAGGAAATCTTTTGAGAGAGCGGAACAAAACCCTAGATTTATTTTTGGGGAATCAAAAGTTATTATTGAGTGACCATGGGAGGACTTTTATAAGCCTACATCTTTACATATAGCCTCATGGCTTTTACAAAATTGGCTTATTGCCTATTTAATTTACAAAACAAGAATTACATTTAACGTGTCCTTCTTTTTCTTTTTTCCTTTCTTCTCTTTTGGCCGGCCCCTCTTCATACTTGGGCTTGACCTGGGCTCTTGCCTACTTTGACTTTTAGACTTTGATTTTGGTTTTGAATTTAAATTTGAATTTGATTTTTGATTTTGGCAAAGGGGTGTAAATTTTTACCCCAACACCAACGATATGACGGTACGGCTAAGCGATATGCAACTTCCCCCACTCGTCCCAGTATGTCGATCGGACCGATGAATCACGGGCTGAGCTTTCCGTGCTTCCCGAAACGTATTACTCCTCAGAAATACATGATCACCCGGTTGGAACTCCAGTTGTCTTCTCTTCGTATCTGCTCAGTGTTTCTGTCGATCTTGGGTTAACCGCAGTTGTCCCCTGATTGTTCTTACGACCTCCATTGTTTCTACAGTCGCATCAAGCCCCAGAAGTTCTCGATCTCCAATATCGACCCAATTCAATGGAGATCACCCTTCCTCCCGTATAAAGCTCCAAACGCCATGCCGATACTTACCTGGTAGTCACTGTTATAAACGAACTCCACTATGTAGGCTATAGTGCCCTCAAGAAAATTATTGTAATTGTAGGCAGACGATTATGATAATTGAGGGATGACCTATACATAAGGAATAGTCTTGCTCAAGATGATAGTATGATATCTGGTTTGTCATTATCATTCTGTGTATATATTTTACTTGTTATTACATATCTCTAATACATAATGATGAAGCCCGCTGAATTCTTGCTTGACTACCAGCATTATGATGGCCATCATATACGTGATAGCTGGGTAGTCCATAAGCACATCCTTAAATATCCCTAGTCGAGAGAGTATCGAGACTGGACATCGATATTCCAGAGTAGACTAGTGTATACATTTCTAGACTATGACGAGGGGCGGTGGCCGGTCTCACAAGCCATTGGTGTTTTGTCACCTAGTATAGTATACAGGCGTTCATTGGAGGTGAGTACATTGGACGTACTCACTAAGAACTTCTAAGTAGTATTATACCTATCGTCAGATAGCAGTTCTCTAGTAGCATGAGTACAGGTTAGTCCTTTGACCAGAGATCGTTATTTGTCTCGTATAAGTTCCCACTGTACTTAGATTACTACCCTACCATTGCTCAAAGAAGTCGTGCAAACAGGTTTTAGTTAGGTACAATCCCGAGCCACATGGAGGCAGTGAGCGATTGTCAGGGATTCGTCTTTCCTGGTATTAGGAGTCGATGTCGCGCTGTGTTCGGTTAGACATCACCATAAATCCGTAGCCACGGTGGTTGATATTTACTGATAGGAGTTCAGTAGTTTCTCGGTTGGTGATGAGCTTGACTCCAGCACGACTTATCGGGTTATTAAGGGTCTGGTGTTATCCACCTCCTAGACCCGATATGTGATACTCTTAGACGAAGAGACCCGACTGTACGGAGATTGTCACATTCAAGCTCAGTAGGGTACGGACGGACATGATTGTCGACCTTCCTTTTGGCGGATACCTGGGTAGCCGTTACGTACAGCTAGTGCCGTAGACGTGCTTGTAGTTTTGGATTTATCCAGTAAATCACTGCTAGCGTTTTGTCGAGTCTTTTGAGTTCCACACAGAGGATTTTTCCGATTCAGGCGATATGATGTTGAGGCCGTATATTGATACGTGCAGGGGTCTGATTGAATACGTGTACTAGCAACACTGACTTTAATTGGATGGTTGATAATAGTAGCCGCCGGCTTAGGTTTAAGCCGGGTTATTAAATCAAGTATTGATTTAATAATTTATATATATATATATATATATATATATATATATATATTCTAGTATTATGTTCACTATTCTTTCTCTCTATCTTGGCTATTCGTATTTTTATATAGATACGTATATATGTACCGATACGTATACCAGGAGATATATTCCGTATTTATATGGAATACCTTATGGAAGAAGAACACCTCATTTGTGAATATTCATTTATGAATATTCAAGGAAATGAGGTGGAGGGTAAAGAAGCTTTGGGTATGGTTGTGAGCATGTAGAGAGAGATGGCTTTGAGTTTTTATATTGCAAAATTGTTATGTTATATATTATTGTATGGTTGAAAATATAATAGCCATTCTCTCATACTCACAACACTTAGCCTTTTTTTTTATTATGGGAGCTTTAGCTTTTCATGATTTTTCCTCCTCTTTCCTCTTGAGTCAGGATGCTCTCTTGAGCATGTAAAAATGAGAGAAAATGATAGTGGAAAAATCCTACATCCCCACTGATTGTAATAAATTGTTGTTGTGTGTAAATCGAATCAAATAGTCCCCGGCAACGGCGCCATTTGATTGGTTTAAAATCTTGTTGTGTCGATTTAAGAAAATTGTAAAGACATCACAACCAAAAATTATATTGACCGCAATCAAACAACGGTGTCAATTGTAGTTCATGAATGAGTGCGGATCGTCCACAGGGATTGCACGATTCGTTTGTATTATGATATGCTTGAATTGAAAAGTTAAGCTAAGATAAACGAAAACATGATTCAAGAGTTTTGATTTTCAAGTGTCACTATTCTATTCAAGAATCAAGAAAAAGATAAACAGTCAAGAATCGGTGTATCGATGATATTTCCAATCAACAGTCAAGAATCTAAAAGAGGCTCGTAAGAATCGATCGGATCGATAGACGTGATGTAATCTAAAGATATCGTGTTCTTGTCCTTCGAAGGATTGATACTAGATCGATGATCATCGACGAGAGTTAGGGCTTTCTCGTGAAACTAGGGTTTCATCTTATCCCTTGTTCTTTTGTCGATATCATTCACATTCTAGCCTCTAGCAATTTCAAGAAACGATCCTAACTCCCCAATTTCGAGCGATATCATTCAAGAAAGCATCGTAACGAAATGGGTTGTCGGTTCTTGAACTTGCTAGGGTTTACAAAACTCGTAGGAATCAAGAATCGATTAAAGCTATGTTACATCATCATTCTATTGAACGTCTCCACTCCTTGACGAGCGGAGTTTTATTCACACATCACCACACAGAAAATATTTACGAATTGTAAAGATATCATGACGCAGAATTTAAAGAAAACAAGATAAAAGAATATCACCTTTATTTATCTCAACAATTTTGATTACATTCGCTTTAAGAACTACAAGAGGAAGAATCTAGATTGTTGATCGGGCGTCGCTCGGCTTCATGAGTCGTGGATCGGCTCGGATCGCTTGCTCCGTTGAAGATCGGCTCCGCTCCTAAAGGTTGTAGGGCTTCTTGCTTAATGGGTACTCGGGATCTTGGCTTTTGGAGTTGGAATTAGGGTTAGGGTTTCACACAAGCCCTGTCACTAGACTTGTGGAAGAAGAAGATGAAGAAAGAGGTAGAATGGGTCTAGTTTGATACTAGATTTTGGATTGATGATCTTATTTTTCCAAGATGAATAATAAGTGAGCTTAGGGTCTTATTTATAGAACACCCAAACCCTAGGTCTAGGTTTGAAACTAAAATTCCCTCCAAAAGTTTGTTGAAAGGTTTCTAGAAGGAGTTTGTTAGGCTTAGCTTAGGGTTTAAGCTAGGGTTTAAGAAGAAGGTTCTAGATTACAAAGCTTAGTTTAGTGTAGAAACAAGGGTTTGCTGATCTGGCAGAAACCTCTGGAGTCTTCTGGAACTTGGAGTACATTTCTGAACTGTAGCCACTGATGTAGGAGTTTTGGTGCAAATTTGGAAGGCTAATTCCTTGAACCCACCGCGGATCCGCGGCACAAGCAAGCCATTGCCGCGGATCCGCGGCTCTTTGATGAGCTTGGACTTTGGGTCTTCTGGTGTGGCCTTGTTCTGTATTTTAGGGCTTCTTCTGATATATTGATTTGTGATTGCTCTTTTGAATTGATACCAGATCTGAAGTTAGTGAGTTGGCGTATCTTTTGAGCAGCGTTGATTCGAGCACGCTTCTAGTTTCCTGCACAGACTTCAAAACACGGTTGCGACATATAGAAATATTGCGATGCCATGCAATGCAGTCAATTTCCCTAGAAATGCCGGTTTTAAGGTCTAATACATGCAATCTGATATTTTGCGACAGTTTTGTTAATATGTAAAATATGAATGCCGTACACTTCTAAATGAGTGCAAATGATGAGGAAATTGCCGGCTAAAATATACAATATTTTCGACTAATCAAATACCCCCAAACTTAATTTCGATCGTCTCGAGCGAACTGTTTTATTAAAAAGAGAAGGAGAAAATAAAGAAAGAGAAAGACTAATTAGCACACTTTCGTAGGCAACACGATTGCACTGAGCACGTGCAACAAGCCTTTAAACCTCTAGGTGTCCCTAGTAGGAGGAGTGTTGTCTCCTGAGGGTTTTCAGCGGATTGCACCCACAAAATCCAATAATAAAAGAAAGATCATGAATATTACATTTAAAGACAAGAATTGTAAAAGAAAAGCCTTGAAAATTAGGGTTTCCAACTAAGCTAGCTTTTCGGTTGTCATGAGCCCTATCTTAATGGTCATGAAAAGATGTCAGAAATCACGTCCTCCCTCAATAAAACATCGTCTTATTTTTCATTCCTATCTTTCATCCAAACATCGATCATATAACCCTGCGTGTGTGTAAAGACATCCCTACACCCGGAGAATTCAATTCAAGCTATCATACTCTTGCCCATCAGCCTCAGTACTTTTTAATTAATGAATATTTAGACGAAATTGCTCACACACTTTCATGCGACCGTTAATACTTCTTGAGGTACTAGCCGACCGATTACTCATGTGCTTGCTTACTTGGTGTATTTTCCTCATCTTGCACCATCTCAGGCATAGCAGTGACTCCCAGACCAGTTGGCCTTAGGGTACTAGGTGAAGAAGCACCCTCGCTATACATTTTTTATTGCCTTCGGTAATAACAAAACCAGTGTTCATTTTTCTCACCACTTAATATATTCTTCATTTTTTTTTATTTCCTTCATACATCGGCTTTAAGACAAGTGCATTTCAAGGTATCCTCTACTATCCCAGGCTTCAAGACGTATGTAAGTGCGAATAGCAGGGTATCAACGTTCAAAATGTTTAGCTTCCAGAATAGAAACTATTTTTCAGACTTATTTTTATCCTCAGATTAGTGACGTCTTTCATCTTACTAACCCTTGGGACAACGGCTCATAACTACTTATTACTAGTTCATATAAGAAAACTTTTAATTTTCTTGGTTTTCTTAAATTTTTCTAATCTCATGGATGTAATTTTTCACTATCTAAACTTTTATTATCTTATTTATGTACAAAAAATATTTTTATAATTTTGAAATTTTTTAAATTTTTATAGGTTTTGAAAATGTTTTGTGCTTATGCAAAGTGATATGCAAATAATGCGAAAACAAGCACAAACCTCCCCCAAACTTGTTTTCAACAGTGTCCTTACTGTTGCCTTCCGCTAAATCTCGAAAAACCTGTAAGCTTGGGAGGAATTTATTAGTGGGGGCAAAATATTTAAGTGAAGAACCTCCCTGAAACTTATTTTTGGCTCAAACTTTTGTAAAAATTTTTCTTTTCAGGAGCCAGAGAAAAAAAATGTACCCCCCTAAACTTATGCAATGTTAATCTTTGAAAATCATATGAGGGGGTCAAGAATCATTGGTCGATGCCAAGCTTTGCAAAGACCGAAAGTTAACACCAACCATTCAAAAATTTTATCAATACAGTGCTCGGGTTGGTGGAAGAAGAAGTGGGGAAAGGGTAAGTGGTGGAATAGAATGTGTGTGTGTCTCATTTTGGAGAGACGATGCAGTGTATGTGATGGATTACTCGCATTCTTTTTACAAGTCAAAAGAAGGGGTGGAGGTTCAATTTCATTGATTGGGAGATGATTCATCTCAACACCCGTGTTATTTAGAAATGCGAGTTCATCAGCGAAGATCTCCTCAAAAGTTTCATCTATACCCCGAAGAATAATGTCATCACAAAGTGCGGGGTGATCTTCAGACTCTAAAAGCAGTTCATAATCAGTGTTAGTTGTTGACCCGGACATCTTGGTGGAAGAGTCCGTACGTGTATGATACATAGTTGGGTCAAACAATAACATATGAAAAGAGTCAAGATCAGTATAAAGAGGATCATCAAATTCGCTGCTGTCGACATCCATTAAGTCGACAAAACATACCTGAGCAATAGGTTCGGAGGGTACACTTCCCAACTTGTAAATGTTCATCTCAATTGTCCTCTTCCCGAAGGATAGGGTCATAGAACCTTTACGACAATTGATGACAGCATTGGAAGTGGCCAAAAAGGAGCTACCTAAAATCACCGGAATTTGATTCCGTGAGTTCGCTACAGGCTGTGTATCAATTACAATAAAGTCTACAGAGAAGATAAATTCCCCGATTTTTATTAACACATCCTCTAGTTCACCCCTAGGTCTGGTGATTGATCGGTCAGCCATCTGGAGAGTGCAAGGAGATTGTTTCAACTCTCCGATCCCTAACTGTTCATAAACTGAGAAAGGAAGCAGGTTAACACTTGCCCCAAGATCTAGTAGAGCACGGTTAATGTGTTTTTCCTCAATAGAGATAGAAATAGTAGGATATCCAGGATCCTTACGTTTCCTCGGTAATTGCTGGGGGAAAGTTGTGTCTACTGTTTTTGCCATGAATATTTTCTTGGGCATTTGTTTCTTCCTTTTTCTAGTGCAAAAATCTTTAAGAACTTTTGCATATGCAGGGACTTGTTGGATAGCATCTAGAAGAGGGATATTGATGTTAACCTGTTTAAACATCTCAGTGATCTTCTCCATATGTGGACTTGGTGTGTTAGCCCTTAACCGATTAGGATAAGGTGCTTTAGCAATAAGCGCTGGGTCCATCATAGGAGAAGGAAGTGTGTGTGGAACCGTTCCCAGAATAGAAGTGGGAATCGTCCGTGGAGGGGTAAAAGAGGTGGGCTGTAGTGGCGAGCCTTTTGGGAAATGAAGAATAGGCTCGGAAGAAGGTGGTGGGATAGAAGAACTGGGATCAGAACTAGAAGTGTGTGTGTGTGGAAAGGACTCAGCCGGGGTGTTGATATGATTTTCAGTATCATCAACTTCTTCCCCAACATGATTGTCAAGCACTCTTCCAGATCTCAACGTGGTGATTGCATTCACATGATGTGAATAACCAGGATTAGGTAAGGGTTGAGCTGGAAGTTTCCCTTTCTCTCTTGCACTCATTTCGGCTTTTAATCGTGCAATTTCTTCTTCCATCGATTTAATACTCTCGTTTTGGGACGCAGAGTTTTTCTCAATTTTATCGACAGAAGACTTCATTTCAGCCGAAACTTGCATGATATTTGTTAAGACCAAATTCATGTATTGTGCAAAAGAAGAGGATTCATCAGTTCCGGTCAACTGTAAAGGACTAGACAGTGCAGGTGTGTTGACCTGATTTTGAAAATTATGTGCTTGAAAGGGGTGCTGACTTAATTGAAGTTGTGGTTGCTGTTGTGGTGGAGGGACCCTTTGGAAATTGTTTTGGTTTGGAACCGTGTTTTGTGATTGTGATTGGTTCCAAGCAAAATTAGGGTGATTCCTCCAACCCTGATTATATGTGGAAGAAAAATGATCGTTTCTCGGTCTTTGAAATGCGGCATTGGTATGCTCACGACCTTGAAACGGACATTCTTCCGTCAAGTGAGACGGATCAGAACAGCAGCCACATACAGTTTTGGAAAGTGACATTTGATTAAGGGAGGCAGCTAAAAATTTGTTTTCCATAGTCTCGTGTTTCTTTTGTATAGCTGAAATGTCAGCTCTAACTCCTATGGAAACATCTGATTGGTTGTTGCCACTCCTAAATGATGGACTTTCCCACTGTAAAGACTTTTCAGCAAACTCTTCTAAATATCGCCAAGCTTCCCCATCATCCTTGGTCATGAAGGTACCTTGACACATGTTTTCAAGGCTCTGTTTAGTGTTAGGGTTACTGCCCTCATATATGATTCGGCAAAGCTCCCATCTCGGGATGCCGTGATGAGGACATTGAACCAATAGATCCTTGAAACGTTCAAAGCATTTAGAGAATGGTTCAGCAGGGAGCTGGGCAAATTGATTCAGTTCGCTACGGATTCGAGCTGTCTTTTGTATTGGGTAAAATTTCTTAAGGAATGCCGCGACGAATTCTCCCCAATTCGTAATAGAATGTGCGGTAGTGTTATATAGCCACTTCTCGGCTATATCGCACAAGGTAAATGGGAGAAGTCGTAGACGCATCGCATCCACTGAAAGTTGTGACGTACCCATCATTGCGCATACGTTTTCAAATTTGGTAATGAAAATGTAAGCGTCCTCAGTCTCGAGTCCGTGGAATTTGGGTAAAAAATTGATATACTGGGGCTTAATTTCAAAGTTATCCCCATTGGCTGGTGGTGTGGATAAGCAGGTCGAAAGAGGACCTCGAATAGGGTAGCACCTCTCCTGGAGAGAAATGCGGGGTTGATTCTGCGCACCAACGGACGGCGGCAGATTAGGGTTAAAGATGTTTGATGGATTCGGATCCATCGGTGTGGGTGTGGTAGTAGGTAAAGAAAAGGCAAATGGAGAAATATTGACTTCGGAGTCGATAAAGGGTACGCGGACTAAACGGGCACTAGAATCCCGTGTCCAGCCTATCTTGTACTAAAAAGGGTTAGTACAAGTGGCAGCGTTGGCTTATAATTAGGGGTAAATGAATGCGGTGTTTGCTTTTGAAAAAGGGACGGATTTTTGAAAAATATGATGCAACACAACAAATGCAGCACACAAACCCTAGAATCTAGTGGTCACCTAGGTCCGGCTCTAGACCGCTCCTAACTGCCAAAAGACTAGTCGCAGGATAGAATCCTCCACTGCCTCTTTGTTCCCCTGTGTCCAGATAAGTGCCAGGTAAGTGGGAAGGTACTCCACTACGTAAGTAGTGGGCCTAATTAATAACCACTAGCCTTAGACACACTCGCCTTAGGCACCACAGGAAAACACGGATAAGCAATGAATTACCCACGGCCTTCTTTTGTCCTAATTGAGCGCGACAGTCCTTAGAGTCATCTCTAGATTTCTTTTAGTTAATGTGGGTCAATGCGGATGCAAGTTTGGTGGTTTTCGGGGCCTAGGAAGGGTAATGAAATCCCCACCTAATTTGGATTTGGCCGTGCCCCTTAATTTCCGTATTTAGAATGCAAACAACCAAGAAACAAAATCACGCACAATTTTAATTTGCAATTTGCGAGCTGCGATTATTTGCAAAGAATCCTGCAGCGAATTGTCAGTTGGAGCTAAAAAGAGGAGAGAGGAGAAGTAAAGAAGCCACCTGAGAGAAAAATTTTGCAGAGAACCCCCAAGATTGCCGCGGTTCCGCCGCAAATGGGCACTTAGGCCGCTCTTCCGCGGTTGAGTAGTGAGTTCACTTCACCAAAAATTTTCAGGGAGCTTCTGTAGACTCCCTCAGCTCTCTGGTATTTTCCAAAAATTTTTCTCAATTCCCAGCAAGCTCCAGATCTCCTTGCAATGAAACAAAACAAATTGTTTAGGGTTTGCACGAATTTTGATCTCAAAATAACAATGGAATAATTCTTTCAATTCAAACTTTGATATACAACGAATTAGCGCGGATCCCCGGCAACGGCGCCATTTGATTGTAATAAATTGTTGTTGTGTGTAAATCGAATCAAATAGTCCCCGGCAACGGCGCCATTTGATTGGTTTAAAATCTTGTTGTGTCGATTTAAGAAAATTATAAAGACATCACAACCAAAAATTATATTGACCGCAATCAAACTACGGTGTCAATTGTAGTTCATGAATGAGTGCGGATCGTCCACAGGGATTGCACGATTCGTTTGTATTATGATATGCTTGAATTGAAAAGTTAATCTAAGATAAACGAAAACATGATTCAAGAGTTTTGATTTTCAAGTGTCACTATTCTATTCAAGAATCAAGAAAAAGATAAACAGTCAAGAATCGGTGTATCGATGATATTTCCAATCAACAGTCAAGAATCTAAAAGAGGCTCGTAGGAATCGATCGGATCGATAGACGTGATGTAATCTAAAGATATCGTGTTCTTGTCCTTCGAAGGATTGATACTAGATCGATGATCATCGACGAGAGTTAGGGCTTTCTCGTGAAACTAGGGTTTCATCTTATCCCTTGTTCTTTTGTCGATATCATTCACATTCTAACCTCTAGCAATTTCAAGAAACGATCCTAACTCCCCAATTTCGAGCGATATCATTCAAGAAAGCATCGTAACGAAATGGGTTATCGGTTCTTGAACTTGCTAGGGTTTACAAAACTCGTAGGAATCAAGAATCGATTAAAGCTATGTTACATCATCATTCTATTGACCGTCTCCACTCCTTGACGAGCGGAGTTTTATTCACACATCACCACACAGAAAATATTTACGAATTGTAAAGATATCATGATGCAGAATTTAAAGAAAACAAGATAAAAGAATATCACCATTATTTATCTCAACAATTTTGATTACATTCGCTTCAAGAACTACAAGAGGAAGAATCTAGATTGTTGATCGGGCGTCGCTCGGCTTCATGAGTCGTGGATCGACTCGGATCGCTTGCTCCGTTGAAGATCGGCTCCGCTCCTAAAAGTTGTAGGGCTTCTTGCTTAATGGGTACTCGGGATCTTGGCTTTTGGAGTTGGAATTAGGGTTAGGGTTTCACACAAGCCCTGTCACTAGACTTGTGGAAGAAGAAGATGAAGAAAGAGGTAGAATGGGTCTAGTTTGATACTAGATTTTGGATTGATGATCTTATTTTTCCAAGATGAATAATAAGTGAGTCTAGGGTCTTATTTATAGAACACCCAAACCCTAGGTCTAGGTTTGAAACTAAAATTCCCTCCAAAAGTTTGTTGAAAGGTTTCTAGAAAGAGTTTGTTAGGCTTAGCTTAGGGTTTAAGCTAGGGTTTAAGAAGAAGGTTCTAGATTACAAAGCTTAGTTTAGTATAGAAACAAGGGTTTGCTGATCTGGCAGAAACCTCTGGAGTCTTTTGGAACTTGGAGTACATTTCTGAACTGTAGCCACTGATGTAGGAGTTTTGGTGCAAATTTGGAAGGCTAATTCCTTGAACCCACCGCGGATCCGCGGCACAAGCAAGCCATTGCCGCGGATCCGCGGCTCTTTGATGAGCTTGGACTTTGGGTCTTCTGGTGTGGCCTTGTTCTGTATTTTAGGGCTTCTTCTGATATATTGATTTGTGATTGCTCTTTTGAATTGATACCAGATCTGAAGTTAGTGAGTTGGCGTATCTTTTGAGCAGCGTTGATTCGAGCACGCTTCTAGTTTCCTGCACAGACTTCAAAACACGGGTTGCGACATATAGAAATATTGCGATGCCATGCAATGCAGTCAATTTCCCTAGAAATGTCGGTTTTAAGGTCTAATACATGCAATCTGATATTTTGCGACAGTTTTGTTAATATGTAAAATATGAATGCCGTACACTTCTAAATGAGTGCAAATGATGAGGAAATTGCCGGCTAAAATATACAATATTTTCGACTAATCACCCACACTCCATTTCTAGCAACTTTGGAGCGTCGGTTGCTTCACTAGGTGAGGCTGGAGCTTAGATAGGTTCTCTTGGATGGATCATCTTCGGTAAGGATGGTCGCCTTTCAAGCTTGTTCCCGACGGTCTACGAGGAGCTTGGAGGGGTCTTTCACGATTAGGTGGACATTCTATAAATATTGTATGCTCGAAATCTTTTAGCGAGTTCTCTTGTTTTTTCCATTTTAAGTGTATGGATGTATCCTAGGTTTTCGGTGATTTGTGCATGCTTTAAATTTTATAAAATTCATTCCGCCTTGGCCGCGGCTCACGCGGCACGTGCAAAAGCATCCTAACATGGTATCAAAACTACTAGACATTGTTCCGACCCATGGGGGGTTCTCACTGTGGTGACAGTAGTGGCAAAGCGCAGGCTCTTACCTCCAGGGTGTCCCATGCGGTTATATGGTCCGGCGGGTTGTAGTCTGTCGTGAGGGGTCTACATAAAAAGTAGCTGCCGAGGGACCTATAGGCGCCACGGCTAGTTTGCGCTGTGCTGACTGACCCTAACATGGTATCAGAGCCAACCATACGATAGGTTTCGTGACCACGGAATTCACACATAGTCACTGTTTTGAACGACAGTTTTTTGGACAACTACCTTTGCTACAAAACTCGTTTTTTAAAGGTTGTATTTGATCCCCGGAGCTCTCGTTTTGGAACGCAGACTCCATAAGGGTTCGATGGTGACATGGGGAGTCTCGGAAAGCTATTTTTTTCAAAACTGTTTTGAGTTTAGTGGTCGATTTATGATGGTTAAAAACCTCCATAAAATAGTCCTAAAAATCAATGTTTTTGCGTTTTTCGAACTTTGCAGGCTCTTAATTTGAGCTAAGAACCCACATGGAAGTTCAGGGGGTGCCTAAGGGAGTTACAGGGGTCCTAAGAAGGGAACCACCACCCCAAGACCACGACGAAGTTATGCTCATGGGTTCACCACCCCCCAAGACCACTTCGTCGTGGACTCGGGTGGTGGGCAGCCCCCTTAGGCTCCCATGCCTCTCTTGGGTTATGCCCAAGTGCCCCATTGGGAACTCAGTCATTTTAAGAGTCATTCAGGATTCGTAGGTTTGCAAAAAGTTTGATTTTTGTCTGTTGAAGTGCATTATTTTTCCGACGATGGAAAACTTGAGTGTTAGCTTCGCGGGTGATGAATTCTAAGGTCATGTTTTTCGTTATACATATTATTGTGATGATGGTGTGTATATATGTGTGTATATGTGTTGGTTAACGTCATTTAATTTCTATACGTTTGATTAAACAAGGTTGCATATACTGTGGTGTTGCTTGTTCTGATATATATATATATATATATATATACATATATATATATATATATATAGAGAGAGAGAGAATAATGGAGGAAAGATGCCATAGGAGGGAATTTCCTCCTATGGCGTCGAAAAAATACGCCCTCCATCGTGTTTTCCGACGATCGGAGTCCATCATCTTCATTGTTATCATCTAATATGTGGGTACGCCAAATTTCATGTGATTCTACAATTTTTTCACCCTTGAATTAGTGGGTTCAAAATTAACGGTTTACCAACAATAGAACTTTTTACATTGCTAAATCAACGGTGAAAAAGTTGTAGAATCACATGAAATTTGGCGTACCCACATCTTAGATGATAACGATGAAGTTGATGGATTCCGATCGTCGGGAAACACGATGGAGGGCGTATTTTTTCGACGCCATAGGAGGAAATTCCTTCCTATGGCATCTTTCCTCCATTATTCTCATATATATATATATATATATATATATATATATATCTTGTTGTGGTTTAGCCGGATTGTCGTGATGGATAGCCCCACGTGCGATTGCTTGTACAGTTTTATTTTATAATTGTTGTATTCATTTGTTCGGTACGAACTCCAACTTGTGGCCGCCATTTCCGTTTTATGTATATTCTTTTATTAGGGCTCGACCAAGATACGATCGTTGTCATCTTTATATATATTTCTTTTCTGTACTAGAATTAACCCAGGAGAAATACTCGAGTAGCCGGGTTCTAGAGTGGAGTAGGTGGTCGTTTCTTGGTTTTTATGTTACGAATGTATGCCTTAGTGGCCATTATTGTAAATTATAGTGGATGCTTAGAAAAACACACACACACACACACACATAAAGAGAGGAATTTCTTACTCATTATAATAGTATGCTATCTGGTTACTTTTTGTCTTAACATGTATATATGTTCTAGTTTACTATTTCACTGATACATGTTGATAAAGCCCTTAGAATGTTTTGCTTGACTACCAGGAATATGATATAGATTATACTAGTGGGGCCTGAGTAGTCCACAAGCACATCTTTGAGGTGTTCCTAGCCGAGAGAGTATCAAGACAGGGCATCAATATTCCAGAGTAGACTAGTGTGTACGTTTCTTGACCCTGTATGGGTGCGGTGGATGATCCCACAACCATTGGTGTTTGACACCAAAGATTATACACATGTGCTCATTGGAGAATTAGTACACCGAACGGACTCGCCAAGAACTCTAAGATGGTACCATACATATCATCAGATAGGAGTTCTCTGGTGACTCTTGTACATGTTAGTCTGTAGACCCGAGATCGTCATAGTGTATTGTGTGGTTCCTACTAAGCTTTGATTACCTCCCTACCACGGCTTTACTAAGTCATGCATATAGGTGGTAGTTGGGTACAGTCCCGAGTCAGATGGAGGCGATGAGTGATAGGAGGGGTTTCATCTCTCTTGGTATTAGGAGTTGATGTTGTGCTATGCTTGATTGGCTATAACAGCAAGTCCTTGGCCAGAGCTGATGAGATTTACTGATAAGTGTTGTCAGTAGTTTCTCGATTTGTTATATCCCATTCATCAACATGACTTATCGAGTTTTTGGGGTCTGACGATTCCACTCCTAGACTCGATATGCAACATATCAGACAAAGAGACCGGACTGTACTTATAGGCTCTACGGAAGTTTGGACAAGTTTACTTGTTGATCTTCTATTTGTTGAATACTTGAGTAGCCGTTACGTGCAGCTAGTACCGCTGATGGCTTGCAGGTGTTTGATGTGATCATTACCTACTGCCAGCGTATTAGTGAGTCTTTAGAGTCCCATATAGAGGTATGAATGGAGATATGTGTGGTAGCATGATTATTCTCACAACCATCTTCATCTTCTTCTTCTTGATCTCTTGAGAAACTATTCACTCAAGAGTAAAAATAAAGAAAAGATTTTTAGTGTGATAAAAACCCTTACTTCATCAACCTAAACCATTCTAGTAATTTAGTTTAGGTTTTTTACTTCACAAATACTTTGATTAATGAAGTGTGATCTTGAGTGTGGGTTAACTCAAGGTGGATAATTTACGACGAAGAAGACACAAGAAAGCTCATTCCTTATTTCAAGTTGAGCCCTATAAGGAGTTCAAAGGACTACTACAAAGAGCTATTGAAGTGAAGGACTTGGCTACAAAGGTTGTAGCTTCTCTTCACTTAGTTAATAACTTTAGTTAGCTATCTTTGTAACCCTAAACCTTTAGTTCGATTTTGATAGTAAACTTAACCCTCTAGAAATTTTAAAATTGCATACTTGATGTTCTTAAAACCTTAGTAGAGGTGCTCGTATCTACTTTCATTGTATCAGAGCTAAAATAGAGGCTTAGGTGATGTTTAGACGAAGTTAAAGTGTTCGATCGACATTTTAAATCCGAAAAATACTAGTTTCTGTCCAATTTTTCAAACTTCGATATTTTTCAGATTAAAAATGCTTAGAAAATCATGCAGGCTTTTCTAAGGTGCCACAATAAAACAAAGCGCCTAATGCTCACAAGTGGCCGTGGATCCGTCGCCTAGGCAGTGCTTTGGTCATGGATCCGTCGCCCACTTAGAGCATTAGAACTCCAATTTTCTTGTACCGCTTCATTTTGAGATATTGTATATTCTGGGTATTTTATTTGAGGCTCAAGTGGTTGCGGTCTCTGCTAATTGTTGTTGATTAGAATTTCGATCGAAATGTTAACATCGTCTAAATATTTTGGTTATGTGATACAATTTTTAGAATCCACATTAATTAGTTTTGCGAAAACTAGTTATCGATATATAAATCTCACGTTTTAGCCTCACTTAATAGATTACCATTGAGTTTAGATTTGAATCAAAACTCCGTCGTAATTTCGTATCGTACGCGAAGACTCGCCAGGACATACTAGTAGAGTGACACGCCCCATTTCCCCAACAAAGTGACCATGGGAAAACCTCATGGCCAAGAGCATCCACTTGGGTGCTCGCGGCGATAGTGTCCCACCCAAAGCCATTTCGTCGACGGCTTCGGGGGTGCGGCCATCCCCTAACATTCCTGACGAGCCTTCAAATTATTCATCGGAAATCTTGTTGAATTGCCCGGCTTTATCTTTGAAAATGGTTTTCAATTTGAGACTTAAATGTATGGTTTATGATGTTAAGCATGAAATTCGGATTATGAGATAATCCGGGTTTATGATGTCTACAGTTGAAGATTCTAATTATTGTATTTTTATTTTTTTCTGCGACCGTAAGTGTAATATGTGGATGTATTCCCAATTTCGTTACTATATGTCAACGACATTAGGGGTACGCATATTTACTTACGTTGATGACATGTGGTGTTATTGTGTTGCTGTATCGATATGCAATATTGGATCGTCGTGATTGAATGGTCGGGAGTTTATGTGAGATGAGAGTTTTCCATTTTCAGTCATGTAAATTATTGTATATAATATTCTTTTATTGGGGCACATCCGGGAGTGAGAATGTAGTCACCTTGATGTATATTATTTACTTTTCCTCATTAGGATAGACCCAAGGCGGAGGGCATAAGTAACCGGGTTCTAGTGTCCAGTGGGTGGAAATCTCGAGGATTCGAGACCGGTCGCCTAACTCTAGAATTAGCAGAGTTCCTTGCCACTCTCGTAGGGGTCTATGGGTGTGGACTTGGCTATTCATCACGACCGTGAAATCCGTGTTTTTCTTTAATGACTTAATCTAAAACACGGAACTTCTGGTATATCCTATATTTCATATATATGCTTCTGCTATGCTGTGATGTGATATGATTATATAAATGCGTGAAGTGAATGTGTAACGCATTGAAAATTCTTTTAGGTTATTTTTGCGCTAATTAGCGATAATGCGTGTTTTCACATTATCCTGTTAATAGCTTTTTCCACATAGACTGGAATAAATATAATTTTAATTGTGAAAATATGTAATTATATATATAATTATGTTTTATTAATTATCATTTAATTTTATTGTTCACTAATTACCAAGTTTTCTTAACTATATTTTTCTTAGCCAAAATTTTAGTTAGCATGCACAACCAATATTTACCCTAGTTAATAATGTAACATGTTTTCTTTTTTAATTTCCTTATTGATTCTCTTTTTCCTTTAAAAACCAAAACAATTTAGAAAATAAGAAAAAAAGAAAAGAAAAGGGAAGCATGGGGGCATTAATGAGGCACAGAGCCTTGACTTTGGGGGCTCTCTCTCCCCTCATTCTTTCCTGCACCCAGCAGCAGCAGCAGCTCCAGCAGCAGCCCCTCCCCTTTCCCTCTTCTTTTTCTTCTTCTTCTTTCACTCAAGCCTCATCTCCATATAAAAATCACCCTTTTCTTCACTAAACCTCACATTAAACACTTCCTAGTTAGTTCTTGTGGCAAGTCTTTGCCTTTGAAGGCAAGCTTAGCAAGTTTGAGCCATCACTAAACCAACTTGAGATATAAAGCTTACCCTAAATTCCTTTTTGCTAAACTTATAGTTTATTTAGCTTAATGTAGTATTTTAATGAGTTTTAATGCTAATTATATGGTTTAAGTGGAGATTAGATTAAGTTAGGATTTTTATGGCTTGATTAGCTTAATTAAGTGTTGTTAGTATCGTTTAATCCAAGTCTTTGCACCAGATTACACTAAAATACCATATTGTATTAAATTAGTGTTAATTAGTGTTTTAGTTAAGATTTGTGCAAGTTTTGTGATCTGCTGTTAACCCGGTTGCTTCAGGAAAAAGTTGCATTTACTGGAGCATGTTTACTTGACCTAGACCAAACACACAAAGCACGAGACCCCCACTCCCTTCCTTAGCCGCAAATAAATGAGTTCTGGCCGAAAATTGCGGCCAGATGGTGGATCTGAGTGTCGGGGTTTCTTCTGTAGGTGTCTGCTATATAATTTCAGTCTTTGGTACATGCAACTTTTCCTAATTCAACTCGTATCAAAATCTGGAACCAATTACCTTGTTTTCAATACTTTTAAACTTGCGCGACACGTGTGTTCTGAGTTTGGGTTTAGTGTTTGCTGAGTATCATAGCGTGTCAGGGTGGTTTCAGACGTTTGGGTACACGTTTTGGTGTTTAGAGTGCACAAGCATTAGCCTGCGACGCTAGTTTCTCGTATGGTCTTGTTATCGCGTTTTTGCAGGATATTAGCTTATGTGTGTGGCTTTGTGAAATTCTAGGATCGATCGCGGTGACATCGGACGCGGCGTGGAAAGGTAAGGCGGTGATCAGATCGGACTAGCGGAGGCGTTCCGGTGAGTAGATGTACACGTCTACGGGGGAAATCGTTTGGATGGAACATGACGCCCGATAGTTAGAATATAGTTTGGTACTTATAATTATATGTGTAGTTCCTAATTAATTACCCTGTTGCATTGCATCATTTATCATATGTATATATAATGTGCTAGTACCCCATAGGACACTCACACTATTACCATTAGTTTATGCTGCACGGGCACTATTCATGGGAACACACACGCCTTGGTAATTGCTATGCCACGAACACTTTATAACTTGTTTAAATCCGTATCTTATCACTTGCACCAATTATTGATTAATAAACCTGATATTGATATATTTAATTAATTAATATGGATATGTAGGATTGCTAGACCCATGCACACATCTTATTGCATCACTGTTCATGCATAGCTTTCTAGTTTCCGCATTGCATTGCATATTGTTAATATCATAGGTATTGATGTATCATGATTTTATCGAGGATTTCTATAGTTATGAGATTTATGGATTTTGAGAAACCGTAAGGATTTGAAAACGTATTACCATTTTTAAAATGTAAGTTGCGGTTTTCTCGTGTTATGATGCATCTATCGTCCACCATGAGATTTCTCGGTGCTTGAGCAGTATCATACACCCAATTTGAGGAGGACGTAGAACCGTTTGTGGGTGCATGGTGGACCCGGTGCGGTACCCTGGGGCATGATGGTCGCAGATGATGGCGTTGAGCCTGGCAGGGTAGCACTACTGACCGGTTATTTATGACGCGCCGGATATCCGGAGGATACCGACGTAGTCTTGAGTTTTGAGGATATGGGACAGTCCGGATTTGCCGGAGCCCTAGCTCAGATATTTTGGGCCAGTCCGGATTGTCGGAGCCCTGGATAATTGAGATATTCATATTTAGTGTCGATACTTGGCACAGATTTATTTTGACTTCATTGATGAAACTAATGCTAAATTATAGAAGTTATTAAGACAAGAATACAGATTTCCCATGTTAATTATATTCAAATCTTGCATTGTTCATTTCATCCATGTTGCATACATATTATTACATCGCATCATATTAGTATATGTAGGTTGTGACATCATTGTGTACATGCTTACGATAGCCTTATTAGATTTTACTTATTACTCACGAGTTGGAAACTCACCCCTGTCGTGCCACAGTGTTTTGCAGCTCTGACCCGTCTGCACAGTAGCGGCGGGCGTACCTTCCCTTTTGCTCCTTTTGCTTGGACTCGCAGCATTGTTCGTAGGTGGGTTGCGGGGTTATTTTGTTGCCACCTTGTATTATTATTGTATCTAGTGTACTCTATCTACCATATCTACCACATGTATTATTGTATTAGCGACTTGGAGACAAGACAGTGAGATTTGTGTATTTATATGTTGTATTTCTGGGTCGAGCTCACTTGAACCGACATGATGCTTTATTACTCGTGCCTTTATGTTTATTTTTCACAGTTATGAATTATATTGCGTGAGATTTTGAGTCCTCCTTGGACGAAGAGCTAGCTCCCGCTTGGGGATGCCTTATTTCATTTTGTGCATTTAATTCCTATTTTGTACTCGTTTGGGGCCCGTATTTACAAAGGAGACTCTGCCGAAATTTTCGGAAAATGATGTTGCTTTTAAAAAGCTTGATGTGATATATCTGGTTTAAATCGCTTTCAATAAATCTTGGTTTTCCTTCACTCTACTGCTCTTTTTGGTTTTGATTTTCTGGGTTTCAGCTTACTTAGATTACGTGCGCCTCGAGACGTTTCGTAATTTAAGTGCCGGTCACGTTCCGTACTTTTCGGGTCTTGACAAAGTTGGTATCAGAGCGTTGGGTTTTACCTTTATGAGTGTAGGATGACCCTCGGTAGATGGAGTAGGTAATTTAAGCAGAGTGACGTAACGTGTGTATGTTCCGCGGCATACCTACGATACGATACTCCACTTAAGAAACCTAGGATGTACATATATTGAGATCTTTGAGTCTATTTGTTTCCACGATAATACCCTTATTGATTCTATTCCTCCTTATAATCATGTGTCCATCTTGGGATCTGTTGATTCCTTTCATTCCATCGATATGGTTTCATCGATACATGCTTGAGGTTCCTGTCACCATGGTTTAAGCGCAGATTGAGCTGCTGCTAGCGATGCGGTCAAGGGAGAATGGACAAGGACCAACCATCGTGTTTTCTGGTGACACGAGAACGTCTCCATTTTTGTATTGGTGTTGTGACTTCTCGTTTGAGGCGAGTGTTCGGCGTTGCACCGTATGATCGGGACGTTGATAGAGGCTGTCGGTTGTGTGAGGACTGTTGATGTACAACATACCTCAGAGTTTTTGATGTCGTCTACCGTGTGGATAGATAACCTAGCTGTTGCTGAGATTGATGTGATGTCGCTTCCAGAGCTTACGAGCTGATATCGCTGGAGCTTTCCGGCAGAGATACGACAGATGATGGCCAGCCTATCTTGAGTTCAGAGACGAAGGATATTCACATGTTGTCTAGGCAAAGTTAAAAGTTCGAATGAATGTCAGAAACCCATTTTTTCCAAGTTTAAAGTATTCGGAGGAACATGCAAGTAATTCTGTGGACCCTCTAGAAGAATGAAACCCTAACTCGTCATGATGACCATGGAACTGCTTTTTAACCTTAGGGTTTGCGGCAGTTTAGCGGTGCCATCAGTGAGGCTTGGGTTTTCCCTTCTACGGTTGGTCCATAGGTACTGTGGCATGTACTAGATATTATTAAATTGTGCTCAGAGTTGACCTTTCGGGGAATCATGGGACTTTGACAAATTGAACGAAAAGTTTAACGTCGTCCGAATATCATGTGATAGGAGACCAGTACGTGGACCAGCTTCAGATAAGGATCTCACCCAGATGCATTGTGAGTTGATCGAGAACGGACGAGTATTGAGTATTCCTTCGATGGTATGGACGAGTTCCCGAGGACGTGTTCGGTTAGAGATCTTCTACAGGGTGATGAAGATACCGAGTTCGTGATTTTGAGTCCATGTGAGAAACTCCGGATTGACTGTAGCCGAGTCAATTGCAGTACACAGATAGCTTGACGTGGCGTCGAAGCAGACGATAATAAAGATGAGTGGAACAAGAGGTTCGTGCGAGATGTTAAACGAGCTGTTTCTACTCCCCGTTGAGATTAGAGATCTGATATGTATACAGAGGCGTGATATACGACCAGTTCCTGAGGAAAAACTGTGCTGAGAACGCAGATGTCCAGAAAGCGAGAAGAAGATTAGGCAAGAGTACCAGCTTTCGTATAGTTCAGCATAGGCAAGATCGGAAGAGACCTTGAGCAGGTTCCTTCCAAGAAACTGCTGCAATAAGATTTTCACTGATGACCAGACATGTGACGAGTATTCAGAGGACCAGAGGCCGACGCCAGTGACGTGCTGCTTTACGAATGGTCATACTAATTGGCTAAGAGACGAACAGAGAAGTTCCAGAGCGGAATCGTATCCGTTAGCACACCTTATTGAACCAAAGAGCCGATGGATTGCGAGATTGGTAATCCACAGAGAAATGAGGACCCAGAGATAGAGGACGCCAAACCGTGAGCAGGAGGCAAGCGGATGTTCTTGCTCTGCCAGTTTTGGGCGCACCAATATTTTCTTTTCGACATTGTAGGAGGTGTACCTCAATGTCATTTGCTGCGATTTGCGTTGTGATCCGAGTATCACGGTTATATCTCTTGGATTTGAGTTTTAATGATTTAGTTTTATGATATTGATTTCGTGCACCATTGCTGCACCTACTGGGTATTTATATTTTTCTGCGTAGTTATCGCACTTGATATATGATTTACACATTGTTGTATTGGTTTATGATTTGTGGATATCTATTGCACTTGATATTGATTTTGTGCCTTGGCTGCACATGCTTATGATTTCTTGGATTTCATACGGTTGAGTTGATTTCTGTGCGTGTGGTACGCACTCGATTTGATCTTGCACTCGGTATAGCTCATATGTGCTTGCAGTACATTGATACGCGTTTTGTGCACGCAGTTGCACATGTTTATGATTTTTACACCTTGGTACACTCAGTGTTGCTTTTTATGCACTTGAGTTATTGATTGGTATTTTGTGCATTTGATGCACCAGATTTGTATTTTTGTGCATTTGTTACACCAGACTTATATTTTTCGTACATGCTATTGCACTATATGCTTTTTACGGACCTGGCGTGTTTGATTTGGATTTTCGTGCATGATATGAGATGTGATTTTGTGCACACCGGATGCACTCAATTGAGATTTTCATGCACAATAGCTGCACCAGATATTGTTATCGTGCACACCCATTGCACTGGACAGATGCTTTCGTGCATACCCGTTGCACTTAGTTTTGCGTTGTGCATATTGTGGCACCTGTGTTGGAATTTGATTTCTGTGCGCACAAGACGCACGTGATTGTTGGATACGCCTTTTGATGCTGATTTTGCTTTTGAGCACCTTGTTTTCAGGATTGGCACTATATTGTGTAGTAGCCAAACATGACTGATCTGAGGACAGTACCTGAGTATTTTGCATGCACTAAAAAGTTAACAAGAGGTTTTCAAAAAAAAGGGGAGCTATAGTCTCACTATTTCCTACGTGTCCGCGAGCGGCACGAACGTTTATAAGGAAAACCTTTCGGGATTTTTTTAAAAAAAAAACAGCGGAACGTATAATTTGAGCAAAAACATATACAAGTATATTTACTACTTTACAATGAGCGTCCGCCCCTTGTGCCGTGTGTTACGCATCACACGGCAATTCAGAAAGATTTTTGCATGTGTTTTATTCGATTTTAAGATTTTTCCAAGGATGCGTGCTATATATATGTATTATGGTATTTGACTATGCATAATGGATTTCAGTAGGGGATTTCGAGATCTGTATCTCCATCGTAACTCCGATGATATGCGTGCAAATCGGATGATTTGCGAGACGCTTGACGGAGTTCGATTTTGAGTTTGTATTCGTTTTCAGTCTCACGCGATGCGCTGTGGCTTTCAATATCTTCCTTGATTTCGGAATTCTTGATTTATGACCAGGGTGTGCTACGTTTAGGAACTCGTTGGTGTATACCTGATACTGATGGGTAGAGACGCGAGGTCCTAGAGCAGGCACATCAGTCAGCTTTCAGTGTTCACCCAAGTGCCACCAAGATGTAACGTGACTTGAGAGATAGTTACGGGTAGGCAGAGATGAAGAGTGAAGTTTCGGATTTCGTTTTGAAGTGTTGACTTGTCAGCGAGCTAAGGTTGAGCATTTGAGATCGGCAGGAGAGTTGCAATCTTTAACCGTTCCGGAGTGGGAATGGGAGCAGATCTTCATGAATTTCGTTGTGGGTCTACCCAGGTCTAATCAAGGGTATGACTCCATCTGGGTGATTGTTGTCCAGTTATACTCAGTATGCTCAGTTTGCTCAGTTGTTCTTCGATAAGTTGTACGTTTGCACAGAGTTCCTTCATGCATTGTATCCAATAGAGGCATCTAGTTCACTAGCCGTCGTCGGCAGAAGCTTTAGGAAGCCTTGGGTACCTGTTGAGCTTTAAGTCCGCTCTCCGTCCGTAGGCTGATGGTCAGTCAGAGCGGACTATACAGACTCTGGAGGATATGCTTCGTATGTGCGTGCTTAAGTTCGTTGGCAATTGAGATCTTCACTTACCATTGGTAGAACTCTCCTACAATAACAGTTATCAGGAGACGATTCAGATGGCAACCCTTTTAGGCTTGTATGGTAAATTGTGTCGATCTCCAGTCTGTTTGACTGACTCCGTGAGAGCAGGATTTTGGACCCCAGCTAGTCAAGAGACTTCGGAGATGATCCAGTTGATTCAGGTCAGGATGAGAGCAGCTCAGGGCGGACATAAGTCTTATGTCGACCGTCGTCGTCGCATACTTAAGTTCGCAGTGGGGGATCATGTATTCCTACGGATTTTTCCAATGAAATGGCGTATTGAGTTTTGGGAAGCTTAGGCCTAGATTGTTGGTCCTTTTGATAACCTTGAGCGAGTCAGTACCTTTGCCTATTGTTTGGCTCTTCCGCCCAGTTTTCCTGATGTTTACCCCGTATTCCACGTATCGATACTCCGCAAGTACCTTCATGACCCTTTTCATGCGATTCAGCACCCGACGATCCAGCTGGGGGTGCGACCTTTCCTTTACAAGGCAGCCAGTGGTCATCCTGGATCGGCAGGTGAAGAAATTGAGATCAAAGGTTATGCCGTCCGTAAAGATCCTTTGGCGTGGCCTGAGCAGCGAAGAGGTCACCTGGGAGACCAAGGACGTGATGAGGAAGAAGTATCCTCATCTCTTCGAAAGTACGCGTAGCTAAATTTTTAAATTCGGGGACCAAATTTCTTTAAGGGGGGAAGATTGTAACGCCTTGAAAATTCGTTTAGGTTATTTTCGCGTTAATTAGCGATAATACGTGTTTTTCACATAACCCTGTTAATAGCTTTTTCCACATAGACTAGAATAAATCTAATTTTAATTGTGAAATCATGTAATTATATATATAATTGTGTTTTATTAATTATCATTTAATTTTATTGTTCACTATTACCAAGTTTTCTTAACTATATTTTTCTTAGCCAAAATTTTAGTTAGCATGCACAACCAATATTTACCCTAGTTAATAATGTAACATGTTTTCTTTTTAAATTTCCTTCTTGATTCTATTTTTCCTTTAAAAACCAAAACAATTTATTGAAAAGAAAAAGTGAAGCATGGGGGCATTAATGAGGCATGGAGCCTTGACTTTGCGGGCTCTCTCTCTCTCTCCTTCATTCTTTCCTGAACCCAGCAGCAGCTCCAGCAACAACCCCTCCCCTTTCCCTCTTCTTTTTCTTCTTCTTCTTTCACTTAAGCATCATCTCCATATAAAAATCACATTTTTCTTCACTGAACCTCACATTAAACACTTCCTAGTTGGTTCTTGAGGCAAGTCTTTGCCTTTGAAGGCAAGGTTAGCAAGTTTCAGCCATCACTAAACCAACTTGAGGTATAAAGCTTACCCTAAATTCCTTTTTGCTAAAATTATAGTTTATTTAGCTTAATTTAGTGTTTTATTGAGTTTTAATGCTAATTATGTGGTTTAAGTGGAGATTAGGTTAAGTTAGGATTTTTATGGCTTGATTAGCTTAATTAAGTGTTGTTAGTGTCCTTTAATCCAAGTCTTTGCACCAGATTACACTAAAATACCATATTGTATTAAATTAGTGTTTTAGTTAAGATTTGTGCAAGTTTTGTGATCTGCTGTTAACCCGGTTGCTTCAGGAAAAAGTAGCATTTACTGGAGCATATTTACTTGACCTAGACCACACACACAAAGCACGAGACCCCCTCTCCCCTCCTTGGCCGCAAATAAATGAGTTTTGGCCGCAAATTGCGGCCAGATGGTGGATCCGTGTGTCGGGGTTTCTTCTGTAGGTGTCTGCTATATAATTTAGATCTTTGGTACATGAAACATTTCCTAATTCAACTCGTATCAAAATCTGGAACCAATTACCTTGTTTTCAATACTTTTAAACTTGTATGACACGTATGTTCTGAGTTTGGGTTTAGTGTTTGCTGTGTATCACAGCATGTCAGGGTGGTTTCAGACGTTTGCGCACACGTTTTGGTGTTTAGAGTGCATACGCGTTAGCTTGCGACGCTAGTTTCTCGTATGGTCTTGTTATCACGTTTTTGCAGGATATTAGCTTATGTGTGTTGCTTTGTGAAATTCTAGGATCGGTCGCGGTGACATCGGACGCGGCGCAGAAAGGTAAGGCGGTGATCAGATCGGACTAGCGGAGGCGTTCCGGTGAGTAGATGTACACATCTACGGGGGAAATCGTTTGGATAGCGCATGACGCCCGATAGTTAGAATGTAGTTTGGTACTTATAATTATATGCGTAGTTCCTAATTAATTACCCAGTTGCATTGCATCATTTATCATATGTATATATACTGTGCTAGTACCTCATAGGACACTCGCACTATTACTATTGGTTTATGCTGCACGGGCACTATTCATGGGGATGCACACACCTTGATAATTGCTATGCCACGAACACTTTATAACTTGTTTAAATCCGTATCTTATCACTTGCACCAATTATTGATTAATAAACCTGAAATTGATATATTTAATTAATTAATATGGATATGTAGGATTGCTAGACCCATGCACACATCTTATTGCATCACTGTTTATGCATAGCTTTCTAGTTTCCGCATTGTATTGCATATTGTTAATATCATAGGTATTCATGTATTATGATTTTATCGAGGATTTCCATAATTATGAGATTTATGGATTTTGAGAAACCGCAAGGATTTGAAAACGTATTACCATTTTAAAAATGTAAGTTGCGGTTTTCTCGTGTTATGATGCATCTATCGTCCACCATGAGATTTCTCGGTGCCTAAGCAGTATCATACACCCGATTCGACGAGGAGGAGGAGGAACCGTTTGTGGGTGCATGGTAGACCCGGTATGGTACCCCGGGTTAAGATGGTCGCAGATGATGGTGTTGAGCCCGGCAGAGGAGCACTACCGACCGATTATTTGTGACGCGCCGGATATCCGGAGTATACCGACGTAGTCTTGAGTTTTGAGGATATGGGCCAGTCCGGATTTGCCGGAGCCCTAGATCAGATATTTTGGGCCAGTCCGGATTGCCGGAGCCCTGGATAATTGAGATATTCATATTTAGTGTCGATGCTTGACACAGATTTATTTTGACTTCATTGATGAAACTAATGCTAAATTACAGAAGTTATTAAGACAAGAATACAGATTTCCCATGGTGATTATATTCAAATCTCGCATTGTTCATTGCATCCATGTTGCATACATATTATTACATCGCATCATATTAGTATATGTAGGTTGTGACATCATTGTGTACATGCTTACGATAGCCTTATTAGATGTTACTTATTACTCACGAGTTGGCAACTCACCCCCGTCGTGCCACTGTGTTTTGCAGGTCTGACCCATTAGCACAGTAGCGGCGGGCGTACCTTCCCTTTTGCTCCTTTTGTTTGGACTCGCAGCATTATTCGTAGGCGGGTTGCGGGGTTATTTTGTTGCCACCTTGTATCATTATTGTATCTAGTGTACTCCTTCTACCATATCTACCTTATGTATTATTGTATTAGCGACTTAGAGACAAGACAGTGAGATTTGTGTATTTATATGTTGTATCTCTGGGTCGAGCTCACTTGAGCCGACATGATGCTTTATTACTCATGCCTTTATGTTTATTTTGCACAGTTATGATTTATATTGCGTGAGATTTTGAGTCCGCCTTGGGCGAAGAGCTATCTCCCTCTTAGGGATGCCTTATTTCATTTTGTGCATTTAATTCCTGTTTTGTACCCGTTTGGGGCCTGTATTTACAAAGGAGACTCTGCCGAAATTTTCGGAAAATGATGTTGCTTTTAAAAAGCTTTATGTGATATATTTGGTTTAAATCGCTTTCAATAAATCTTTGTTTTCCTTCACTCTACTGCTCTTTTTGGTTTTGATTTTATGGGTTTCGGCTTACTTAGATTATGCGCGCCTCGAGATATTTCGTAATTTAAGTGTCGGTCACGTTCCGTCATTTTCGGGTCGTGACAGAATGCTACTTATATATATGATATATTAGTAAACACTATATATGTTTTGCATCCGCGCTAGTTCTGACCCCGCCCTGCCGTAGGTTATGTAAACTTACGGTGAAGACTCGGGTGCCTGTGGCAAATGCGAATGGCATATATATGTGTTTTATTTTCATTTCTTTTGTGATGTTTGGGAAACATAAATGATGGGACTTCATTAATAAGATTAATGAAAAGAAAAGAAACCTTAAAGATGTTGTAGAATCATATTTTTCAAAAAGGTAGCTCTAGTTCTTGCTTTGCATAGTGGTATTCATTTATGAATATCCAGCACCTCATTCGATGAGGAAAGAGCCTAGATCTCTTCACCGGGAATGACCTCTTTAGCAAAAACTAGCATATGCTACAATCCACTCGGTTTGTTTTGAAAACTACTCAATTTTAAAGCTGAGCTTAAACCACTCCTTTTTCAAATCACTTGGTTCTACAACGATATCAAGTTCATTACGTTAAAAGTTTTCATCAAAACCAGCCGTAGCCTTCCATCATTTCAAATAAGTAGAGTACTTAGTATTCATGTTACGTTTGTTGATTATTCATCAAGGCGTAGTGTATGATAGCTAAGTGATACTTATTTGTTGCATGTGATGCGATTAGTTAGGATATTCGTATGGCTTTATTGATTATTTGTCAAGGGTCATGTGGGTGGGTCTAAATTAATCACGAAATGACGGGTACAACTTGACTAGAACTTTTTGATTTATTGATTATTCATCAAGGTCATAGAGTTTTAGAGGAAAAATAATTATCGAGAATTTCATGTGTTGAAATTTGCAATGAGATTGCATACCTTATATGCGATAGTTGGATCCCGATACCGACTGCCAGTAAGTATTACTCCTCGGAGAGTTTTCCACTTTATAATTAGCTAATCCAGTAGGTGACTAGAAAGGTGTTAACGGGGTTATGCCTCTGCAGAAACTAGGTTATTTAATTAGTTCCGTGCGAAAGCAAGGGGAGACTCACTCGGAGTACCAACACCAGTCTGGCTGACCGATTAGCAATCTTGTAGGATATAATTAATCCCGGCTAATCTTTCCTTTTAGGGTTTGAAGGGAGATTTGATAAAATCAGTGAGAGCCATCCTGATTAGATAAGATAATAACCATTCTAATGTTGCAAGAGTGCACGCTAAAGTGTTTCTTCTCTCTCTCTCTAGGTAGTGACCATGGCATGCCTTAATCAAGATAATAATATAGATGTATTGACCGAACTCGCTTTTTATACTGGACTTGCAAACGTTGGTTCCGCTATAGTTTAAGACAATTGTCGTAAGTCTGAGCAATGGATAGGGGAATTCAAGGATTTCCACGCAACCCAAATGACGAAGAAGCATTATAATGCATCTTCTTCGGGTGTGTTAGTTATTGAGAACTATTTCTCAGTTTGCTCTACATCCTGGGTATTTGATACCGGATCAGGATCCTACATTTGTAATTTGTTGCAAGGGTTAAGGAAAGGTAGATCACTAGAGAAGGGTGATATGTCACTCAGAGTAAGAAACGGAGCAATTGTTGTTGCCGAAGCTGTCGGTGAATAGCACCTTGTATTTCCAACTGGTAATATATTGATTTTGAACGACTGTTATTTCGTACCGTCTATATTGTGCAATATAATCTCCATTTCTTTATCAGATAAAGATGGATATAACTTTGCATTAGAGAAAAATGTTATGAACATTTTCCTAAATCAAGTATTGATTGGGTTTGGTACGTTGTGTAATGGTTTATATGTTCTAAATCAAAATACAGTTCTAAACATACAGAACACACACAAGAGAAAATGTTCAGAAATGAACGAACCTTCTTATGGCATTGAAGACTTGGTCATATAAATGCGACCAGACTAACTAAGTTACATAAAGATGGATTTTTGGATCCGTTCGAATTTACATCTTATAAAACTTGTCAGTCCTGTCTTAAAGGAAAGATGACCAAACTCCGTTTACATGACACGGAGCAAGAGCTATTGAACTCATGGGACTGATACATAGTGTTGTTTGTTGTCCTTTGTCTACACATGCTAGGAGTGGTTATTCCTACTTCATTACATTCATGAATGATCTCTCTATATTCGGACATGTGTTCTTGTTGAAACAAAAGTCTGAAACTTTTGAGAAATTCAAGGAATATAAGAGTGAAGTAGAGAACCAAACGGGTAAAAGTATCAAAATCTTTCGATCTAATCGAGGAGGCGAATACTTGATTACGGAATTCCGAGATTATCTAAAAGAGAATGAGATTCTCTTTCAGCTTACTCTTTCGTATACATCATAGTACAATGGTGTATCAGAGCGGAGGAATCGCACCCTATTGGATATGGTACGCTCTATGATGAGTAGTGCCGAGTTACCTCTTTCATTCTGGTGATATGTGCTTGAAACAACAACATATCTATTGAATCAAGTTCTGTCCAAATCCGTGCCTAAAACTCCATATGAGATATGGAGCGGGAAGAGACCATTTCTTAAATTTTTTAAGATATGGGGTTGTCCGGTTTATGTTAAAAAGCAAAATTCGGACAAGCTCGAAGCACGATCGGTACTATACAAGTTTGTAGGATATCTAAAGAAATCTCTTGGATATATCTTCTACAACACCGAGGAACAGAAGGTGTTTGTTGCTCATCACGCTACTTTTTTGGAAAAGGAATTTCTTTTAAAAGGAATTATTGGAAGCACGGTAGAGCTGGATGAAGTTCCAGAAGTACAGAATGCAGCTGAGGAATTGGTAGAACCGGAGGATTCAATAGTCCTCGACGAACCTCAGCCACTCCACAGTTCTAGTAGGGTTTCTCACCCAACAGAGAGATGCTACGGTTTTCTCATAAACGGTGGGAGCGAGGATTGCATCATGGAAGATGATGACCTGACTAGTTTCGAGCAGGCCATCAAAGGTGGGGACTCTGTGAAATGGTTGGATGCTATGCGATCTGAAATGGAATACATGTACACCAATAAAGTGTGGACTTTGGAGGTTACTCCTAAAAGGGGTAAAACCCATTGGGATCAAATGGATCTTCAAGAAGAAGATCGGTGTAGATGGAAAGGTTGAGACCTTCAAAACTAGACTTTTAGCAAAAGGTTTTCGTCAACAATAAAGTGTCGACTATGACGAGACCTTTTCTCCAGTGACTTTGCTTAAGTCCATCAGGATCTTACTTACCATTACTGCATACAATGACTATGAAATCTGGCAGATGGATATCAAGACCGCTTTTCTAAATAGTAAGTTAGAAGAGAGTGTGTATATGACATAGCTAGAGGGCTTCGTAGACAGTGGGAGCAGCAGAAAGGTGTGCAAGCTACTTAAATCAATCTACGGATTAAAAGAAGCATCGCAGAGCTGGAACATTTGTTTTGATATAGCTGTCAAAGAGTTTGACATCATCAAAAATGTTGATGAACCCTGTATATACAAAAAGGCAGTAGATAGTAAGGTTGTTTTCCTTATATTGTACGCGTATGGCATACTCTTGATAGGAATGACATTCCTATGCTGCACTCGGTCAAACTCTTCCTATCACAAAAGTTCTCCATGAAAGATATGAGTGATGCCTCCTACATCTTGGGGATAAAGATCTATAGGGATTGGTCTAAAAGGATGTTGGAATTGTCCCAATCCAGGTACATAGACACCATACTAAATAGATTTAGTATAGAAGATTCCAAGCGTGGTAACTTATCCGCTTGCTCAGGAATTACCCTCTCCAAAGAGATGTCTCCAAAGACTAATAAGGAGAGGGCTCGCATGAACATGACACCCTATGCTTCTGCAGTGGGGTCTATCATGTACGCGATATTATGTACCAGACCGGATGTAGCTTACGCACTTAGTGTGGTAAGAAGGTATCAATCAGACCCAGGGGAAAAGCTCTGGATAGCTGTGAAGAACATTCTTAAGTACTTGTGAAGGACTAAAGAAATGTTCTTGGTGTATGGTAATAGAGAACTCCAAGTGGAGTCTTTTACCGATTCGAGCTTCTAGAGTGATAAAGATGACAACAAGTCTGTCTCGGATTTTGTCTCCACCCATAATGGAGGGGAGATATGTTGGAAGAGGTCCAAGTAAGATACCGTTGTAGATTTAACGATGGAGGCTGAATACATCGCTGCTAACGATGCTGCCAAAGAGACTTTCTGGATGAAGAAGTTCATTATTGCACTTAGTGTGGTTCCATCCATTGTTATTCCAATACTTTTGTATTGTGATAACAATGGAGCTGTGGTTTTGGCCAAGAAACTTAGGTCCTATCAGCGATCCATACATGTTCTGAGGCGGTATCACTAGATCCGGGAGATAGTTGATCGTTGCAAGATCGAGGTCATAAGAGTTGACATGAAGGACAACACAGCGGATCCACTCACGAAGGCTCTTCCCCAGACGCAGTTCGAGAGACTATTTGGGATGTTGGGTATGAGATACTACAACAACTGGCCTTAGTGCAAGTGAGAGATTATTAGGAATATGTATGCCATTATTGTAAATTATAGTGGATACTTGACATATATATAGGACTATCTTTCTTAACATAATAGTATGTTATCTGGTTACTCTTCATCTTAACATGTATATTTTCTCTAATTTACTATTTCACTGATACATGTTGATAAAGCCCTTAGGATGTTTTGCTTGACTACCAGGAATATGATGTAGATCATACTAGTGTGGCCTGAGTAGTCAAAAAGTACATCATTGATGTGTTCCTAGTCGAGAGAGTATCGAGACGGGGAATCGACATTCCATAGTAGACTAGTGTGTACGTTTTTTGACCCTGTATGGGGGGCGTTGGTTGATCCTACAACCATTGGTGTTTGACACCAAAGATTGTACTTAATAATCACACCGAACAGACTCACCGAGAACTCCTAGATGCTATCATACCTATCATCAGATAGTAGTTATCTGGTGACACTTGTACTAGTTAGTCTGTATACTCAAGATCGCCATAGTGTCTTGTGTGGTTCCCATTGTGCTTTGATTGCCTCCCTACCACGGCTCTACTGAGTCATGCAAATAGGTGCTAGTTGGGTACAGTCCCGAGTCACATGGAGGCGGTGAGTGATAGGAGGGGTTTCGTCTCTCCCGGTATTGAGAGTTGATGTTGTACTATACTCGATCGGATATAACAGCAAGTCCTTGGCCAGGGCTGATGAGATTTACTGATAAGTGTTATCAGTAGTTTTTCGATTTGTTATAGGCTATATATCGGCATGACTTATCGAGTTATTGGGGTCTGACGATTCGACCCCCAGACTCGATATGCAACATATCAGATGAAGAGACCGGACTATACGGTAAGTGTTGCTTATAGGCTCTACGGGAGTTTGGACAAGTTTACCTGCTGATCTTCTATTCGTTCAATACCTGGGTAGCCGTTACGTGCAGCTAGTACCGCCGATGGCTTATAGGTGTTTGATGTGATCATTACCTACTGTCAGTATATTGGTGAGTCTTTAGAGTCCCACATAGAGGTTTCCTAGCTCAAGCGAAACGAAATAGGGCATGTATGGAGATATGTGCGAGAGCTTGATTAAATACCGGTATATGATATTGTATTCTAATCTAGTGTTATTTGATATTAGTTGGGTTATATATGATATAATTGGATTATTGAATCAAGTGTTGATTTAATAATTTGATATATATTTATATATATGATATATATATATATATATATATATATATATATATATATATATATATATATATATTAACTAATATTATGCTCACTTATGATTTTCTTCTCTTTATAAATTTATATATACGATATAAATATATATATTCTTATGTGACATGGTTGTTTATACACAAGAGTTGTGTATATGAGAATTACATTGGTTATAAGATAAGTGGATAATGATCTAGTTGTTTGATTTTCTAAGAAAAGAACGAGTCATTACAATGGAAGATTGTAGTAATAATGACTCACTTCCTTTCCTTTTTAAAATGATAAAACTAGATCATTTCCTCTTATCCTAAAACACTTCCTTATTCTCACAACCATCTTCATCTTCTTCTTGTTGATCTCTTGAGAAACTATTCACTCAAGAGTAAAAATAAAGAAAAGATTTTTAGTGAGCTAAAAACCCTACTTCATCAATCTAAACCATTCTAGCAATTTAGTTTAGCTTGTTTACTTCACTAATACTTTGATTAAAGAAGTGTGGGCTTGAGTGTGAGTTATCTCAAGATAGATAATTTTCGACGAAGAAGACAACAAGATGTTGGATATAGTGCCCTCAAGGCAATTATTATGATCGCAAGTAGGAGATTATGATAATTGAGGGAGTACCTATACAGTTATAACAGTCTTACTCGAGATGATAGTATGCTATCTGGTTTGTCTTCATCATTGATGAAGCCCGCAAGATTGTTGCTTGACAACCAGCATTATGATGGCGATCATATATGTGGGAGATCTGTTGTCCATAAGCACATCCTTAAATGTCCATAGTCGTGGGAGTATCGAGACTAGGCATCGATATTCCGGAGTAGACTAGTGTACACGCTTCGAGACCCCGACGAAGGGCGGTGGCCGGTCTCATAAGCCATTGGTGTTGTGACACCTAAGATAGTATGCAGGTGCTCACTGGAGGTGAGTACACTGGATGGACTCGCCGAGAACTTCTAGATGGTATTATACCTATCATCAGATGGAAGTTCTCAAGTGGCATGAGTAAGGTTAGTCCTTTTGACCTGAAGTCGTCATTTGTCTCGTGTGAGTTCCCACTGTACTTTGATTACTCCCCTACTACAGCTCAAAAGAGTCGTGCTAACAGGTTTTAGTTGCATACTGTCCTGAGCCACATGGAGGAAGTAGTCGACTGTCAGGGATTTGTCTCTCCTGGTATTAGGAGTCGATGTCGCGCTGTGTTCAGTTGTCTATCACAAGAAATCTGTGGCCACGGTAGGTGAGATTTACTGATAGTTGATCAGTAGTATCTCAGTTGGTGATGAGCTTGACCCAGACATGACTTATCAGGTTAGTAGGGGTCTGACGTTATCCACCCCTAGACCCGATGTAACAACTCCAATTTCAATTTACAGAAAATTGTTTAAAAGTTAATATACGATTGGGGTATTTGCAATCCTATGTACACTATATGTATTTGTTTTACTTTAGAACAGCAAGAAAGTACTTGTAGCACATTGGTAAAAACTTGCACTGCTGTGATGTAGCCATGTGATCGAATCCCCACAGCCAAATTATCTTTTTATTAAATTTTCTTTTAATCTTTTAGAAGCCCAAGAGTTTGCACGTGCACTACACATAATATGTTAAGTTACAGATTAAATAAACATGAGCACGAGGCTAGTTGAAGTGACATGGACACATGGCCAAATCCCAAGCCCTCATCACCGGTTTTCGACCGGCGATTTTTCCCCTACGGTCGGTACCGCCGGGCCGCCCGTAGGGAAAGGCTTCCATCTTTTCACCCGAGCACCCTTTCAGCTACCTCACTTTTCTCACATTGTTTATTTTCTCTGCATTCATCTAGAGCACAATAAAATACCATTTAATCCTATTTTTAATGCAAATTTCAATGCAATCTTTAACCCTCTAAACCCTAATTTTCTCTATAAATACCACACTCCATTTCACTCATCCTCACTCAGAAATTCCCTGCCAAAACTCTCAAGAATTGTCAAATACTCATAGTGTGCAAATGGAGTTAGCGAAGGGTGAAGTTCCGGCGACGTTCCAAGGAGCTTCCGGCGACGAAACGACGTCCCGAAACCTTCATTAGTTTCCTATCTCCTTTCTCTTGTTTCAATAGCCAGTAAGTCACCTCTCCCCCTCTCATCTTCCATACTAAAAACTTTAATTTCTAAAATCCGACAGAAGCGGAGTTAATCTGACTTTCGATTCGGTTTTTCCTTAAAATGGTTATTTTTCATAAACAATCAATACCATAATCTCATATAATGTTTAACAAACATTAACAAACACTTTAAAACAAGTTTCAATTAAAAATAATCTTTTATGCAACTTTTATCGTATTTTTACGGTAAAATACCACATACTTCATTTTCGACATAAAACAACATAATACTTGTATTACCTTTAGATAACTCACGAGGTAATGGCCTACCTTATCACAACACACATTTTTGACATAGCACGATGAGAATTTAGGAATATATTCATGGGATAACACGACATTACAAATAAATACCAACAAACCTGCAAAACCATTTCTTTAAACAGTGTATTAATTAATCCATGCAATCACACCTCTACAACCAACTTTTGGGGACCCCGTTCGGAATGGTGCGGATTATCGCACATCCTCGGGCCTAGTAGAGCGAGATGCAGACCTCCAAAAGGAGCATTCGATCTCGATGGAATTTTTAATGCATTTTTCTTTAGAAAATGAGATTTCTAGTAACAACTCCATTTTTAGTGTACATAAATTTGATTTAAATTTAAAGTATACGTGGAGTATTTAATGTTGCTGTTACCACTTTAAGTATTTATCTCACACCATAATTACAAGAAGGATCTTGTAGCTCATTGGTAATACCTTGCACTGTTGAACCAAGCCACTAGAGTTCAAATCCAATGCCCCACATTAATTTTGTATATTTATTTGTTTTAAATTTTATAGAAGCCCAATAGTCTACCTGAGATAACTCCCAAACTTTGAACTGAACCTGAAAAACTGAAAGTACTAGAGCCTTACTCAGGCGACCCCCCACCTACCTAGCCCCCGACTCGGCCTGACTCAGCCGAGTCGGCCGGCGGACCGACCGACTCGGGCCGGCGCCGCCGGTCGGACTCGGCCGGTCGGCCGAGTCATCAACTGCAAAATCGTGACTTTTCACCTCCTTAACTCCCCTGCACACTCCAATTAATTAGATCGTTTCCAAAGATACATTTATACTCTATTTACTCCAATTTTTAATGATTTTTATACATTTTTACATTATTTTTATTTTAAACCCTTCATCTACCCTAACCCTATAAATACACCCATACCCCCTACCCTCTCACCCCAAAATTCGGATCCAACTCTCTAAAAATTTTCAAGAATCTTGTGCACTTTGAAAACGAGCTCGAGGCAAAGCTCCGACGAATTCCCGGCAGAACTTCCGGTGATCGTTCTAGGAACTCCCGGCGATGACGCAACACATCGGTGATTCCACTACTTCCCTCTCACTCTCTTGTGTGTCCTAAAACTGTAAGTCCTATTTTCTATCTATCTCTTCTATCTAAAAAATACGGATTTACAAAACCCGACGGAATCGGAACAAATCCGATTTCCGATTCGGTTTCTTCATAAAACTTCACTTCTCGTTAATACAATTATGCTTAAACTCCTTCATGTTGACCACTAAACACTAATCAACCAAATTGATCAAGTTTTATTTCATAAAATGATGGCTATTTTAATTTATCGTATTTTTCACTTAAATACCACATTGTTTCAATTCTACATTTAACTCCATTAAACTTGCTATACCTTTAAAGTAGATCACGAGGTAATGACCTACCTCCTCACACACTCATATACAACCTAACATGATCCCTCGAGAACTCAGAATACGGGAAAATAAATATTTTCATTTAAATACTATTTACTTAATAAAACCATTTCTATAAGATTTAGTATTGATACACCTTTTTAAATAAATACCACTTATTATGAAAATAGGACAAGGTTGTGGGCATCAGTCGTTTATCTAAACCTTACTTTGTGGTGTCTAGGCTAGGCAAGTGAGAAAGGTAACTTTAAAAGGCCCGTCTCACGGTGATTCGTGAGCGGATCCCTCCTTTCTTCACTTATACTTACCTAGCTACAATTGACGGTGAAGAGACGATTTGAGGTATCTCACAACTTGTCGCTTTGGACCAGTTAGGAGCAGTCTAGTTGACTTAGGAGACCCTAGAACATAGAATACGAGAAATTTGACCACTTTAAAAATAAATACCATTTACTTCATAAAACCGTTTTCTAAAGGATTTAGTATTTATACAATCTTTGCAAAGCGCCGCTACAACCCACTTTGGGGAACCCATTCAGGATGGTGCGGATTATCGCACATCCTCGGGCTTAGTAGTGCGAGATTTAGACCTCCGCAAGGAGCATTCGGTCTTGAAAGATTTAAAATACGACATCTTAAGAAAACGAGATTTCTAGAATATTATAGATATATACAAAAATTATTTTCATATAAATATATGTATATGCAACATAAACATATCTATTTTTGAAATATTATAAATATTCCACCTTTTCTACAATATCACAAGAATCAAGTTTACACTAAAATACCATGAATTCCACACAAATCAATATTACAAATAAATACCTTTATTTCTGAAATTAGGATATTTTCACTAGAAATATCACAATATAAAATCCACATTCATTATAACTCTAAAAACGAATAATAAATGCTTGGGGTGTATTTTGAAAGGTATATAAAAGTATTTTTACATAAAACCCACTCAAGTTCTATAAATTACCCTGAGGACCCTGATAAACATAGGTTTAAGCGGGACCAATCTCTTGAGCCTCTGGGAGCCGGAGAAGTGGGTGCTTGCCTATCTAAGGTATACAAATTAATAAAAACAATCAGGACTTCAATTTACTTTGCTGATTGTCTGACTCAGTTTGAGTCTCAGTATAATCTGACTTGAATATGATTCAAGTACAATCTACAATCTTCAATATTACAATTCAACATGAATCCATGAATCTAATTATCAATCTATACAACTTGACCGAACCGAACCATGGATATAGATTCCATTGACATGGTTCTCTAGTTATTCCATTTACATGATTCTACGGTTACATCCGTTTACTGATATCATGGTTTCGGTCAGTCAATCAATTATACAATCAATACAATTTACAAGATAAACAATACAGTCAAAACACTACGGGGTATAAGGGGTAGATTGGTATGGAAGGTGTTAAAAGTGGCATGAGACGGTAAGATTAAGACACCTAACCTATATTCCGTTGTTGTACCGTGGCTTAACGGTTCCTTGTACATTCCGTTTGCCCTGGTCTCTAGCATATAGAGACCCCACTCGTATACACTGGCATCCTTCTGTACCAAGCTACAAAAAACAGCGTTAACACAACATTACAAGAGTATAATACAACATTATTTTCTTATTCTGTCTATTCTACTTTCCTCTTATCTTCGGGACTTACCGAGCGACCTGTTCGCTGACGACATTCTATTCTTTCTTCTTTGAATGTTGTCAGGTGATTTGGACCCGTCAGAGATCGAGCCAACTGCAGAAGACTTGGATCAGTACAGCGAAGACCCTGAGCTCTAGTCATTGTACACTTCCATTCAGTACTTTTCATTTCTATTATGCCATTGTTTAGGCATCGCTTTTATTTTAGTTGTATTTCCTTTTCATGCATTGTACAAAAGAATGTTAATAAATAAAGTTGATGTTTTTATTATATCTTGTCTCTTGTACATTTGCTTTTTATATTGCTTAGTTACGCTTAGCGTATTTGCTTCTGAGTAAGTACGTAGCGGGCCTCGTCGCATCCCCTTCGCTTTACACCGGGAAGCGGGGCGCGACAGGTTTTGTTGGTGGCCCATGCAGGTCAAAGCTGTATGAAACCCTATTATGCAGTTTTGTTCTGCGTGAACAACCTAAGCAATATAACACAAGAACCGGCAACTAAAACATTCTTTACAATTCATGTTCCTTGAATCTTATCAATTTCATATTTCTTGAATCTTATAATTTCATGTACTTGAATCTGTCCTAACCCAAATTTTTCTTCAAGGTTATGGATTCCCCGAACAACACCAGCACTCAACAACACACCTCCACTACTACCTCTCATACCTGCTGTTCCTGCACCACCCACCGAGCAAATGGTTCTACTTGAGGCGATCTGCAGCCTCCTTGAAGGATAGCAACAACTCCTGAACCGTCCCGAGACTGACGCACCTGGGGTAAAGAAATTCCGGGCTTTACATCCCAAGCAGTTCTCCGGAAAGGGAAGCCCACTTGAAGCTGAGGAATGGGCACAAAGCATAGAGGATGATCTGGCGGCAGCACAAGTGCCAGACATAGCTTGGGTCCGTGTGGCGAAACTGTAGCTCACGGACAATGCTTGCAACTGGTGGAAGGCGGAAGAAAGCTGTCTTGTACAGCCTATTGAATGGAAGACTTTTCGCGATAAGTTCGACGTGAAGTACTTCCCTGTGACTGCCAGGTTTGCCATGGAACAACAGTTCATTTATCTACAACAAGGTTCGATGTGGGACAAGTCAGTAGATGAATATGATGCTGAATTCATCATGCTAAGTCGGTAAGAAATCAATCCCTTTCGGCGGATTCTCTCCCAGTGGAATCTCAGGTTTTGGCTGGTTCTATCTCAGGTGATTCCCCGGTTGAGGTGGTAAATTCCTCAACTTCTTAGCAGACTTCTTTCTTACTCGCATCAGTCACAGGATCAGAACCCTTTCCTTCAGTCGAGAGATATGTCACAATAGTTTAAATTTTTAAAAATATCACATACTACACAGCTAACACAATCCTTTAAACAGATTCGCGGCACATTTGATACCTACGGACGAGATCAGAGCTCGTCGCTTTCAACAAGGCTTGGACACGGAAATTCAAGCTGCTCTAGCCACGGGAAAATTTGGAACTCATGAGGATGCTCTGGAAGCTGCCCGCGGTTATGAGGTAGTAATAAAAGCAAGGGGCAGACCTTAGTCTGCAGGAGTTAAACGCCCTGCCAACCAGATGGCAGGAGGAGCCTCGTCCAGGACACCTTTTGTGCCAAGGCGACCCGGAGTACCGAACCATCGTCCCGGCCCAGCCTTTTGTATCTACTGCAAGAGAACTGGACATATGATGAAAGAATGCCGGCTAGCCAGCCGTCTTTGCTTAGTCTGCAGCTCAGCTACTCATGATATTGGGTCTTATCCCCAAAGGAAAAACCCAGTTGCTGCACCCAGGCCAGCAATTACTTATCCGCAGCGACCAGTCCTTCAGGCACCTGCTCCAAGACTTGCACTAACTGCACCACCCAGAGGACCACAAGCTGCACTACCTCCTTGTCAGTTCCATCAGGCTCAAAGGAACGTTCCGAGGAATGCTCCTTAGGCTAAGAGGAATATACCAAGGCGCCAGGCTTTCACTATGACAGTGGAAGAAGCTGAGGCCACTGGCCAAGTCATCACTGGTAAACTTTTCTTCTCAAACTTTTCTTTCAGTCTTGTTTATCTACATACTTTTCCTATACCTAAAACATATCCCACATACCTTAGGTACAATCTTAGTAGCCTCACTACCTACACTAGCACTGTTTGATACTGGAGCATCTCGCTGCTTTATGTCGCAACGGTTCGTCCGAACCCATGCGATTCTAGTCTCACCGCTTGTATCCAGCTGGAATGTCAGTTCAGGAAATGGTGTTCTAAAGGCAACTATGGGATACAGCTTGTGTCCAGTCGTCGTCTGCAGCAGAGAGTTTTATGCTGACTTCAAAGTAATGGACATACCGAACTTCGATGTGGTTCTAGGTATGGATTGGCTTGGAACTTTTTATGCTACCATCGACTGTCGTCAAAGGAGGGTAGTATTCGAGATTCCAGACCATCCGGTCTTCTATTTCAAGAGCGGAGACCGTACCCTGGAGCCAAGTACCTACAAAGCGAAGCCAAGGGAAGCCGTAGTGGCAGCAGCTCAAGGGGATGAAGAATCAAGATCAGATGTGGTTCGAGAGTTCGACGATGTATTTCCTGACGATATATCAGGTTTTCCTCCCAATCGAGCTCTTGAATTCAGTATTGATTTAGTACCAGGAGCATAACCGGTGATCAAAGCACCTTATAGACTAAGTCCGGAAGGTTTGAAGGAAGTCCGAACACAGTTGGACAAATTATTGGCGAAAGGATGGATTCGTCCCAGCACTTCAAGTTGGGGAGCACCTGTACTACTTGTGAAGAAGAAGAAAGGTTCATACAGAATGTGCATCGATTATAGTGCCTTGAATGAAGTCACGATAAAGAACAAATAACTACTTCTGCGCATCGACGATTATTCGATCAGCTAAGTGGATCTTGTGTTTTCTCTAAATTGTATCTTCATTTAGGTTATCATCAAGTGAAGGTCAAGGAAGCTGATATTCACAAAACAGCTTTCAGAACTCGCTATGGACATACGAATTTCTAGTGATGCCATTTGGAGTGACCAATGCACCAGCAATATTCATGAACCTAATAAATCAAGTTTTCCGGGAGTACTTAGGCAGGTTTGTTATCATCTTCATCGACGACATCCTGGTGTATTCTAAGAGTCAGAAAGAGCATGCAGAGCACCTACGAATTGTCCTGGAAACTCTTCGACAACATCAACTCTATGCCAAGTACAGCAAGTGCGAGTTTTGGCTAAAGCAAGTTGGTTTTATTGGACATATCGTATCAGGAGAAGGAATCTCTGTGGATCCAGCGAAAGTTTCAGCAGTCAGCGAATGGCCTACACCAAAGTCAGTGAAGCACATTCGGAGTTTCTTGGGTTTAGCTGGATATTACAGAAGGTTCATTGAAGGATTTTCGAAGATAGAAACACCCCTGACCAAGCTCACACATAAAGATGAAGAATTTGTGTGGTCAGAAGCATGCGAAAAAGCTTTTGTAGAACTCAAGTCAAGGTTGACATCAGCACCTATTCTCGTAATACCGGATCAATTTGGAGGATTCGAAGTGCATTGTGATGCATCCGGTAAGGGATTAGGATGTGTTCTACATCAGCATGGTAAGGTTGTGGCTTATGATTCAAGACAACTGAAGACTCATGAGCGCAATTATCCGACGCATGACATGGAGTTGGCAGCCGTCATCTTTGCTCTCAAGATTTGGCGCCATTATCTACTTGGTGAACGAGTGAACATCTACACAGATCATAAAATTCTGAAGTACATGTTTACTCAGAAGGAGTTGAATATGCGGTAGAGAAGATGGTTAGAACTCATGACGGACTTTGACATCAACTTGCAATATCGCCCAGGGAAGGTGAATGTAGTACCTGATGCACTTATTCTCCAACCATTAGCAATGAATCTCACCGCTCAGTGGAAGCTTCAACAAGACTTGGATCAGATGGAGATTGAGGTAGTCATACCAGGTAACGCTTCAAGTTTGATGAATTTACAAGTTCAATCAACCATTATCAATCAGATCAAAGCAGCTCAAGCAAGTGATGCTAAGTTGCAAAAGATCAGAGAACAAGTGGAGAATGGACTCAGAATAGACTTCATCATCCATGAAGATGGATCTTTGAGATACGGCAGCAGATTGTGTGTACCAAAAGGACCTGTTCGGGAAGAGTTAATGAAAGAAGCTCACAGCTCTCCCTATTCAGTACACCCTGGAGGTACCAAAATATACAAAAATCTACGTCAGAATTATTGGTGGCATGGAATGAAGCGTGAAGTAGCCAGAAGCATCGTGAAATGCTTAGTGTGTCAGCAAGTAAAAACTGAACATCACAGGACAGCTGGACTACTGAAAGGTTCCTAGGCACCCTATAGTGGTCTCACAAGGCATCGAACATGTCAATTTAAAATTTTACGGGTGCCGAGAGACCCTTATACGGATCTTTAGACTAGAATTCTAGGCGAAATAAAAACTTAGTTAACTACTTAACTAAAGGAAGAGAGCTACAACCTTTGTAGATCCGAGAGCTACAACCTTTGTAGATCCGGATATCCACTTCCTAAGCTCCACGTGGGCGTCCTCTCGCTGTCCATCATGAATCCCGAACTCATTCGTCGGCTTCATCGGAGAAACGGGCGGAATAGGGCGTCGACTTCGTGTCAAAGACGATCTACGTCGAGGCATCACTAGTTCAAGCTCCGACTTCACAAAGTTGTGAAACTTGTGAAGTAAACACCCAAAACAACTTGGCAAGAGGTAGAGGGTGAAGAAATAGGAGGTGGGTTCACTTTAGAATTGGATTTCACTCACTTTTGCTCTTGTTACCATTGATGGCAACTAGTTTTCTCTCTTGAAGAAGAAGGAGAAGATGAAGCTAGAATATGATAAGTTAATTTGATAATAGGAAAAAAAAATCAATCCTTATCATATCTTAACCAAGGTTAAGTGTAGAGAAAAGACCATGGTAAATGAGAAGGGTTAGGGTTAAGCTAGAAGACAAAATGGTTTCTTTAGTCAAAGCTTCATGAAGCTTCAACAAGCTTCATGATAAAAAGAAACCATTATGTTTTCATTTATCCATTTATATAAATAAAGAATGGATAAATAAATGAGAGAATAAATCAAAACCCTAATTATCTACTTAACCATGGTTTAATTCTTTACGTTTAACCAAATGAACAAGTATCATCAAACATGATACAAAAATGTGCACAAAAGCATATCACATATACAATGTGCATCAAGTGAGAAAAATCCGTTTAAAGTGAACCAATACTAGTTAATGCAAAGTAATATATCAAATATATAATTATACATTAAATCATTAAATCAACATTTGATTCAATGATCCGGTCATGTCGCACATAACCGACTAGTATTCAATGTATCGATTTATCGAATCAATGATTCGATAACTAGGTCATATCGAATACAACCAATCGAAACATTATTCGCGAGAATGAAATGCGGTATCACATACACGCATTATTCTCGCTCCCGCACATATCTCATATGCGCTCCTATTTCATTTCGCTTGAGCCAGGAAACCTCTGTGTAGGACTCTAAAGACTCGTCAATACGCCGGTAGCAGATGATGATCATATCAAGCACCCACAAGCCGCAAGCGGTCTGCTAAACGTAACGGCCATCCGGGTATTGAGCGATCAGAAGAACGACGAGCTAGCCCGCTCACCACTCCTGTGAATCCAACCAGTAACACTTACCGTACAGTCCCGGTCTGTTCGTCTGATACATCGCATATCAAGTCTAGGGGTGGTATACGTCAGACCCCAATAACCGATAAGTCGTGCCGATGTGAGGCTCATAACGGGTCGAGAAACTACTGGTAACACTTACCAGCAAATCTCTGATCAGCCTGGCCAGGGACTTCCCTGTTACGGCCAATCGAGCACAGCGCAACATCAACCCCCAATACCGGGGAGAGACGAAACCCCTCCTATCGCTCATTGCCTCCATGTGACTCGGGACTGTACCCAAAGACCACCGTTTTGCATGCCCTCATGGACGTGGTAAGTGGAGATCAAAGCACAGTGGGAATCACACAAGACTCTATGACGATCTCGGGTCTACAGACTAACCTGCACAAGTGTCACCTGAGAACTTGCCATCTGACGTGAGGTATAATACCATCTGGGAGTTCTCGGCGAGTCCGTCCAGTGTACCCAGTCTCCACTGAGCACCCGTATACCATCTCTGATGTCAAACACCAATGGATATGGGATCATCCATCGTCCATCACATGGGTCGAGAAGCGTATACGCTAGTCTACTCTGGTATATCGATGCCCCGTCTCGATACACCCACGACTAGGGACCTTGAAGGATGTACTTATGGACTACCATGTCCCCACTAGTATGATTCTGCATCATAGTCCAGGTAGTCAAGTACACATCCTAAGGGCTTTACCAACATGTAATTATAAGACAGTATAAAGAGACTAGTGTACATGTTAAGATAAAGAGTAACCAGATAGCATACTATCATATCGAGCAAGGAAAGTCATCTCTATATATGTCCAAGCATCCAATATAATATACATCATCTGTTCAATTCTGGCCTCTAGGGCATACATACAACTAACAATCTCCCACTTGCACTAGGGCCAGCTGCTGTAGTATCGCATACCGAGCATCCCGAAGAGTCTCTCAAACTGTATCTGGGGAATTGCCTTCTTGAGTGGATCCGCCGTGTTGTTCTTCGTGTCAACCCTCCTGACCTCGATCTCCCGGCGATCAACTATCTCCCGGATCAGGTGGATACCGCCTCAGAATATGCCTGGATCGCTGATGGGACCTGGGTTCCTTGGCCCAAAGCCACCGCTCCATTGTTATCGCAATACAAAGGTATTGGATGCTCAATGGATGGAACCACTCCAAGTTCAGTAATGAACTTCTTGATCCAGACAGCCTCTTTGGCAGCATCGTTTGGCAGCGATGTATTCAGCCTCCATCGTCGAGTCTGCCACGGTTTCCTGCTTGGAACTCTTCCAGCTAACCGCCCCTCCGGTAAAGGGTAAAGATAAAACCCGACTGCGACTTAGAGTCGTCCTTATCACTCTGGAAGCTCGAATCGGTAAAGGACTCCACTTGGAGCTCTCCGTTACCCATACACCAAGAACATATCTCTAGTCTTTCGCAAGTACTTGAGAATGCTCTTCACAGCTGTCCAGTGACTCTCTCCAGGATCAGCTTGATACCTGCTCACTACACTTAGTGGAGTATGCCACATCGGTCTGGTACATAGCATCGCATACATGATAGAGCCTACTGCCGAAGCAATAGGGTATCCCTTGCATGCGAGCTCTCTCCAAATCAGTCTTGGGAGACGTCTCTTTGGAGAGAGTTGACTCCAGAGATCGTGGGCAAGTTCCCACGCTTGGACTCTTCCATACTAAACCTCTTTAGTATGGTGTCAATGTACCTAGATTGGGACAATCCAAAATCCTTTTGGATCTATCTCTATAGATCCTTATTCCCAATATGCAGGAGGCATCACCAAGATCTTTCATTGAGAATCTTTGTGATAAGAAGAGCTTGACCGATTGCAGCATAGGAATATCATTTCCTATCAAGAGTATGTCATCCACGTACAATACGAGGAAGACAACCTTACTCTCTGCCACCTTCTTGTAGATACAAGGTTCATCTGGATTTTTGACGAAATCAAACTCTTTGATAACGACGTCAAAGCAGATGTTTCCCAACTCCGCGATGCTTGCTTTAATCCATAAATGGATTTAAGCAGCTTGCACACCTTTCCGCTGCTCCCACTGTCTACGAAGCCCTCTGGCTGAGTCATGTACACGCACTCTTTCTAAATCACCATTTAGAAAGGCGGTCCTTAACATCCATTTGCCAGATTTCGTAATCATGATAAGCAGCGATGGCAAGCATGATCCGGATGTGATTTAAGCATAGCCACTGGAGAAAAGGTCTCGTCATAGTCCACACCTGGTTTTTGACGAAAACCCTTTGCTACAAGTCTAGCTTTGAAAGTCTCCACTTTCCCATCTACACCAAGTTTCTTCTTGAAGATCACTTGCTCCCAATGGGTTTTTACCCCTTCAGGAGCAACTTCCAAAGTCCATACTTTGTTGGTGTACATGGAATCCATCTCAGACCGCATAGCATCCAGCCATTTCACTGAGTCCCCACTCGTGATGGCCTGCTCGAAGCTAGTTGGGTCATCATCCTCCATGATGCAATCCTCGCTTCTACCATCCATGAGAAAACCGTAGTATCTCTCAGGTTGGCGAGGAACCCTACTAGATCGGCGGAGAGGCTGAGGTTCATTGGGAGCTACTGAATCTTCTGGTTCCACTAAATCTTCAGTTACGGTTTGTGTATCTGGAACCTCTTCCAGCTCTACCACTTTGCCACTAATTTCTTTTTCAAGGAATTCCTTTTCTAAAAAGGTGGCATGTTGAGCAACAAACACTTTTTGTTCCTCACTGTGGTAGAAAAAATACCCATAAGAATTCTTTGGATATCCCACAAACTTTGCAGAGAACTGACCGTGCCTCGAGCTTGTCCGGATTTTGCCTTTTGACATAGGCCGGGACAACCCCATATCTTAACTCGTTTAAAATATGGTCTCTTCCCACTCCATATCTCATATGGTGTGGTAGGCACAGATTTAGATGGAACTTGATTCAATAGATATGTTGCTGTTTCCAGCGCATAACTCCAGAAGGAAATAGGTAACTCAGTTGTGCTCATCATAGAGCGCACCATATCTAATAGGGGTGCGATTCCTTCGTTCAGATACACCGTTGTGCTGTGGTGTATATGGAGGAGTCAGCTGAGAGAGAATCCCATTCTCTTTTAGAAAGTCCAGGAATTCATTGCTCAAGTATTCACCTCCTCGATCAGATCGTAGGATTTTAATACTTTTTCCGGTTTGGTTCTCAACTTCTTGTTTATATTCCCTAAATTTCTCAAAAGCTTCTGATTTGTGTTTCATCAGGAACACATACCCGAACCTAGAGAGATCGTCAGTGAATGTAATGAAGTATGAAGAACCATCCCTGGCATGTGTAGACATGGGACCGCATACATCACTATGTATAAGTCCCAAGAGTTCGGTAACTCTTTCTCCGTGTCCCGTAAACGGAGTCTTGGTCATCTTGCCTTTGAGACATGACTGGCAAGTGTCATAAGATGAAAATTCAAACTGATTTAAATATCCATCTTTATGTAACTTAGCTAGTCGTGTCGCATTGATGTGACCCAGTCTATAATGCCACAAGAAGGATTCGTTCAATTCTGAACTCTTCCTCTTGTGTGTGTTTGTTATGCTTAGAACTGTTGATTGATTTAGAACATAAATGCCATTGCACAACGTGCCTGATCCAACCAACTTTTGGTTACGGAAAATGTTCATAACATTGTCCTGTAATACAAAATTATATCCTTCTTTACTTAATAAAGAAACCGATATAATGTTGCATATCAGGTTCGGCATGTAATAGCATTCGTTCAGAACCAATGTATTACCAGTTGGTAATACTAGGTGATATTCTCCGACAGTCTTAGCTGCAACAATTGCACCATTTCCAACTCTAATGTCTTTATCACCTTCTCCAAGTTCTCTTCCTTTTCTAAGCCCATGTAACTGATTACATATATGGGATCCCGACCCGGTATCTAATACCCAGGACTAGAGCAAATGGAGAAACAGTTCTCAGTAACGAACACACCCGAAGAAAATGCATCAACATGTACTTTCTTCATTCGGGTGGCATGGGAATCCTGGTATTCCCCTATATCCTGTTCATTCCTATAACTCTTATAGGAAAGAACGGAACCAACGTTCCCCAGCACAGTATAACATGCGGGTTCGGTCAATACATCCATATTATTATCTTCATTAGGGCATGAAATGGTCGCTACCTGGAGAGAGAGAGAAGAAAACACTTTAGCGTATGCTCGTGCAAGATCAGATTGGTTGTTATCTTATCTAATCAGGATGGCTCCCACTGCTTTTTATCAAATCTTCCTTCAAACCCTAAAAGGAAAGACTAGTCGGGATTAATTACACACTACAAGTTCGCCAATCTTTCAGCCAGGCCAGTGTCGGTACTTTGAGGGAGGTCCCCCGTGCTTTCGCACGAACCTAATTAATGTAAACCTCGTTTTCCCAGAGGCGTAACCCCGTTGACACCATTCTAGACACCTACTTGATCAGCTAATTACAATGTGTAAAACTCTCCCAGGAGTAACTCTTACTCGCAGTGGGTATCGGGATCCAACTATCTCATAGAAGGTATGCAATCTCGTTGCAAATTTCAACACTTGAAATTCCCGATAATGCTTTTGCCCCGAACGATCTATGACCTTGACAAGGTCAATAAGCCATAGACCGCAAGTCAAGTTCAACCCGTCATTTCTTGATTGAATCAAACCCACCCGCACAACCCTTGACAAGGTCAACAAGGCCGTACGACTACCCTAACCCAATCTGCATCATATGCATAAGCAGACAAATACTGGTTAGCTACCGCACACTGCGCCTTGACAAGGTCAACAAACGCAGCACGAATACTAAACAGGATTTATCTGAAATGACAGAGGGCTACGCCAGGTTTTTCTGAAAACCATGAGCGTAATGAACTTGATATCGTTGTAGAATCAAATGAAGTTTTGAAATGGAGTGATTTTGAGGCTTTTCTAGTTTTGCTAAAGGAATCACTCCTGGCGAAGGGATCTCGGTCCTTTCCTCGTCGAATGAGGTGCGGGATATATCATATATATCGCTGTGCAAAGCAAAAACCTAAAAGCAGTCAAAAGCAAACCAAGTGTGTAGCATCTGCCAGTTATTGCTAAACGAGTCACTCCCGGCGAAGGGATCTCGGTCCTTTCCTCATCGAATAAGGTGCAGGGTATATCATATATACCGCTGTGCAAAGCAAGAACTGTAGCTACCTGTTTTGTTTAAAATTTGATTCCACAACATCTTAGGTTTCTTATCTTTCATTAATCACATTAATGAAGTCCCATCATTTAAATACCTAAACATCACAGATAAAGCATTCGCCTCGATGTCCCCTCGTGCACCGTTAGGTTAGGTAACTAACGACAGAGCAGGGCAGGGCTAGCGCGGGTGTAAAACATAAGTAACGTCTATATAATATATCATATATACTATATACTATACCCATCACAGAATCACATAACAGATATCGCAGCAGAATAAACATATGAAATATTGGATATACTAGGACGTCCGTGTTTTCAATACGAGCCAGTATAAAACACAGATTCCACGGTCGTGATGAATAGCCAATCCCACACCCCTAGACCCCTACGAGAGTGGCAAGCAACCCTGCCAATTCTAGGGTTAGGAGACCCGGACTCGACTCCTCGAGTTGGTCTCCCACTGGACCCCAGAACCCGGTTACTTGTGCTCCCCTCCTTGGGTCTATCCTAATGCGGAAAAGTAAATAATATACAAAAGGTGACAACTTCCGCAACCTGGAAGCGCCCCAAATAAAAGAATATTACATACAAGTTTTTACATGAATGAAAATGAAAAACACTCATCTCACATAAAAACCCCCCGGCTATTCGAATACGACGATCCAATATAACATATCCAGCAACACATAACATCACATGTCATCAACGTAAGTAAGTATGCATACCCCAATTGTCTTTGACATATAGCAATGAAACCGGCGATATAAACATACTACACTTACGGTTACAGAAAAGAAAGTGTAAAACTACAACAATTGGAATCCGCAACTTCTTTAGACATCACATGCCTAATCAAATGAAATACTTAGACATCACATGCCTAACAGATATAAATCCCGCATTTTAGTCTCATTATTGAAAACACTTTTCAATACAAAGTGAAACTAAACCGCTAGATTTATAACATTCATTCAGTTATCACATAACTGTTTGTGAATTCCAATTATTGTATCACATTCCAGATAAGCAGAAAATGTTAAACTTTCCGATCGAACAGTCGAATACCCAAGTTTTCCCGATACAGTCCAACACATGAAATAAGTCTAGCAACATTCAGTTCGTGCCTCAGTACCAACGGTCCAGCCGTAGAAGGGTCAAGCCAACGCCTCACATGTGGCACGCCGTACTGCCCCAAACCCGAAGGTTCAAAGGGCAGTTCAAGACGGTCACATAATCGAGTTAAGGTTTGTTGTCTTCTAGAGGGTCCATCACGTTACTTGCACTACTTAGAACGTCGTTAAACTACGGAAAAATCCAACACATGGAAATTTCCCGACAGGGGAAAAGTTGGGTATTTATATCCGGTCGAACTTTTTAACATATTCTAAAAATTATCCGGAAAAATACAAAGACGAAATTTGATAATCCGATCGAAACATCGAAGCTCTAATACACCCCAGAAAATTCAACTCTTGAAAAATTATTAAAAATACCCATAAAACTCAGCTGCTCAAATATTGAATTACTGTGCAAAGAATGAGGGATGACATCATCAATCTGCCGCGGAACCGCCGCCTGAGGTGGGCATTTGCCGCGGTTCCGCCGCAGGTTGCACTGTTCATGACCCCAATTTTGCATCATAATTCTTATATTTCCCTGCTGAAATTTTTAAGCAATTTCAATCTTGAAAAATCCCATTTTTTTGGAAAAAGTCCAGAGAGCAAGTTTGGTATTAGGGTTTCGATCCGTTCGGATTTCAAACGTCGTCGGGACTTCGCCTAAGGCTCTAGCTAGGCTCTGATACCAGTGAAAGGTTCCTAGGCACCCTATAGTGGTCTCACAAGGCATCGAACATGCCAATTTAAAATTTTACGGGAGCCGAGAGACCCTTATACGGATCTTTAGACTAGAATTCTAGGCGAAATAAAAACTTAGTTAACTACTTAACTAAAGGAAGAGAGCTACAACCTTTGTAGATCCGGATATCCACTTCCTAAGCTCCACGTGGGCGTCCTCTCGCTGTCCATCATGAATCCCGAACTCATTCGTCGGCTTCATCGGAGAAACGGGCGGAATAGGGCGTCGACTTCGTGTCAAAGACGATCTACGTCGAGGCATCACTAGTTCAAGCTCCGACTTCACAAAGTTGTGAAACTTGTGAAGTAAACACCCAAAACAACTTGGCAAGAGGTAGAGGGTGAAGAAATAGGAGGTGGGTTCACTTTAGAATTGGATTTCACTCACTTTTGCTCATGTTGCCATTGATGGCAACTAGTTTTCTCTCTTGAAGAAGAAGGAGAAGATGAAGCTAGAATATGATAAGTTAATTTGATAATAGGAAAAAAAAATCAATCCTTATCATATCTTAACCAAGGTTAAGTGTAGAGAAAAGACCATGGGAAATGAGAAGGGTTAGGGTTAAGCTAGAAGACAAAATGGTTTCTTTAGTCAAAGCTTCATGAAGCTTCAACAAGCTTCATGATAAAAAGAAACCATTATGTTTTCATTTATCCATTTATATAAATAAAGAATGGATAAATAAATGAGAGAATAAATCAAAACCCTAAATATCTACTTAACCATGGTTTAATTCTTTACACTTAACCAAATGAACAAGTATCATCAAACATGATACAAAAATGTGCACAAAAGCATATCACATATACAATGTGCATCAAGTGAGAAAAATCCGTTTAAAGTGAACCAATACTAGTTAATGCAAAGTAATATATCAAATATATAATTATACATTAAATCATTAAATCAACATTTGATTCAATGATCCGGTCATGTCGCACATAACCGACTAGTATTCAATGTATCGATTTATCGAATCAATGATTCGATAACTAGGTCATATCGAATACAACCAATCGAAACATTAATCGCGAGAATGAAATGCGGTATCACATACACGCATTATTCTCGCTCCCGCACATATCTCATATGCGCTCCTATTTCATTTCGCTTGAGCCAGGAAACCTCTGTGTAGGACTCTAAAGACTCGTCAATACGCCGGTAGCAGATAATGATCATATCAAGCACCCACAAGCCGCAAGCGGTCTGCTAAACGTAACGGACATCCGGGTATTGAGCGATCAGAAGAACGACGAGCTAGCCCGCTCACACTCCTGTGAATCCAACCAGTAACACTTACCGTACAGTCCGGTCTGTTCGTCTGATATGTCGCATATCAAGTCTAGGGGTGGTATACGTCAGACCCCAATAACCGATAAGTCGTGCCGATGTGAGGCTCATAACGGGTTGAGAAACTACTGGTAACACTTACCAGCAAATCTCTGATCAGCCCTGGCCAGGGACTTCCCTGTTACGGCCAATCGAGCACAGCGCAACATCAACCCCCAATACCGGGAGAGATGAAACCCCTCCTATCGCTCATTGCCTCCATGTGACTCGGGACTGTACCCAAAGACCACCGTTTTGCATGCCCTCATGGACGTGGTAAGGTGGAGATCAAAGCACAGTGGGAATCACACAAGACTCTATAACGATCTCGGGTCTACAGACTAACCTGCACAAGTGTCACCTGAGAACTGCCATCTGACGTGAGGTATAATACCATCTGGGAGTTCTCGGCGAGTCCGTCCAGTGTACCCAGTCTCCACTGAGCACCCGTATACCATCTCTGATGTCAAACACCAATGGATATGGGATCATCCATCGCCCATCACATGGGTCGAGAAGCGTATATGCTAGTCTACTCTGGTATATCGATGCCCCGTCTCGATACACCCACGACTAGGGACCTTGAAGGATGTACTTATGGACTACCATGTCCCCACTAGTATGATCTGCATCATAGTCCAGGCAGTCAAGTACACATCCTAAGGGCTTTACCAACATGTAACTATAAGACAGTATAAAAAGACTAGTGTACATGTTAAGATAAAGAGTAACCAGATAGCATACTATCATATCGAGCAAGAAAGTCATCTCTATATATGTCCAAGCATCCAATATAATATACATCATCTGTACAATACTGGCCTCTAGGGCATACATACAACTAACAACTACTTCAGCCGTTACCAATCCCAGAATGGAAGTGGAAACACATCACAATGGATTTTGTGACTGCTCTTCCTCGCAGCACAAAGGGTAACGATACCGTATGGGTCATTGTGGATCGACTCACAAAGTCGGCTCACTTCATCCTATTTTGAGTTGGCCAATCAACCGAGACACTAGCAAAGAAGTACATGGAGGTAATAATCTACTTAAAGATCTAAACTCTTCAGAATGTACTATCTCTAATACCCATGAGCTCATACAGAAAATTGTGAGACTTCATGGAGTACCGGTCTGCATTGTCTCCGATCGTGACACCAGGTTCCGATCGCAATTTTGGCAGAGTCTGTAAGCAAGCTTGGGAACAAATCTGAACTTCAGCACGACTTATCATCCACAAACCGATGGTCAGTCTGAGCGAACTATTCAGATCTTGGAGGATATGCTCAGAGCATATATGTTAGACCTCAATAGATCGTGGGAAGATCACCTACATCTTGTGGAGTTCGCGTTTAACAACAGCTACCAAGCAAGCATAGGAATGGCACCTTTTGCAGCATTGTATGGAAGGAAGTGTCGATCGCCATTAAGTTGGGATGACATCGGAGAAAGGGAACTTCTTGGACCAGAGATGATAGTAGCGACTGTTGATGTAGTTCGTACTATCAGGGAAAGGATGCGCATAGCCCAAGATCGACAGAAGCACTGGGCTGATGCAAAGAGACGACACTTGGAGTTCCAGCCAGGAGATCACGTATTCTTGAAGATATCTCCGAACCGCGGAGTGATCCGATTTGGAAGATGGGGTAAGCTAAGTCCGAGATACATTGGACCGTTCGACATACTAGAACGGGTTGGTGAAGTGGCATGCCGCTTAGCGCTTCCACCTTCATTGGAAGGAGTGCATAATGTGTTCCACATATCCCAACTCAGAAGGTATGTGAGTGACCCCAGCCATGTTCTCGATCATTCCGAGCTCACTATCCAGCCCGATTTATCTTGTGATCAACAACCTGTGGAAATCCTGGACAAGAAAGTGAAGACACTTCGGAACAAGGAAGTTAACTTGGTCCGAGTAATGTGGAGAAAAGACACTCCAGGAGAGTCCACTTGGGAAAGGGAAGATGAGATGCGTGCAAGATATCCACAACTCTTTGTAAATTAGTCCTCAAATAAAAGTTGTAAAATTCGAGGACGAAATTTTTGTAAGGAGGGTAGACTGTAACAACTCCATTTTTAGTGTACATAAATTTGATTTAAATTTAAAGTATACTTGGAGTATTTAATGTAGCTGTTACCACTTTAAGTATTTATCTCACACCATAATTGCAAGAAGGAGCTTGTAGCTCATTGGTAATACCTTACACTGCTGAACCAAGCCACCAAAGTTCAAATCTCATGCTCCACATTACTTTTTTATATTTATTTTTTTTAAATTTTATAGAAGCCCAACAGTCCACCTGAGATAACTCCCAAATTTTGAACTAAACCTGAAAAACTGAAAGTACCAGAGCCTTACTCAGGCAACCCCCTACCTACCTAGCCCCCGACTTGGCCTGACTCGGCCGGTCGGCCGAGTCATCAACTGCAAAATCATGACTTTTCACCTCCTTAACTCCCCCGCACACTCCAATTAATTGGATCGTTTCCAGAGACACATTTATACCCTATTTACTCCAATTTTTAATGATTTTTATACAATTTTACATTATTTTTATTTTAAACCCTTAATCTACCCTAACCCTATAAATACACCAATACCCCCTACCCTTTCACCCCAAAATTCTGAGCCAACTCTCTAAAAATTTCCAAGAATCTTGTGCACTTTGAAAACGAGCTCGAGGCGAAGCTCCGACGAATTCCCGGCGGAACTTCCGGCGATCGTTCTAGGAACTCCCGGCGACGACGCAACACATCGGTGATTCCACTACTTCCCCCTCACCTTCTTGTGTGTCCTAAAACCATAAGTCCCATTTTTTTATCTATCTTTTCTATCTAAAAAATACGGATTTACAAAACCCGACGGAATCGGAACAAATCCGATTTCCGATTCGGTTTCTTCATAAAACTTCACTTCTCGTTAATACAATTATGCTTAAACTCCTTCATGTTGACCATTAAATACTAATCAACCAAATTGATTAAGTTTTATTTCATAAAATGATGGCTATTTCAATTTATCGTATTTTTCACTTAAATACCACATTGTTTCAATTCTACATTTAACTCCATTAAACTTGTTATACCTTTAAAGTAGATCACGAAGTAACGTCCTACTTCCTCACACACTCATATACAACCTAACACGATACCCTCGAGAACTCAGAATACGGGAAAACAAACATTTTCATTTAAATACCATTTACTTAATAAAACCATTTCTAAAAGATTTAGTATTGATACACCTTTTTAAATAAATACCACTTATTATGAAAATAGGATAAGGTTGTGGGCATCAGTCGTTTATCTAAACCTGACTTTGTGGGGTATAAGCTAGGCAAGTGAGAAATGTAACTTTAAAAGGCCCGTCTCACAGTGATTCATGAGCGGATCCCTCCTTTCTTCACTTGTACTTACCAGCTGGCCACAAGTGGCGGTGAAGAGGTGATTTGAGGTATCTCACAACTTGTCGCTTTGGACCAGTTAGGAGCAGTCTAGTTGACTTAGAAGACCCTAGAACATAGAATACGGGAAATTTGACAACTATACAAATAAATACCATTTACTTCATAAAACCGTTTTCTAAATGGTTTAGTATTTATACAATTTTTGCAAAGCGCCGCTACAACCCATTTTGGGCAACCCGTTCGGGATAGTGCGGATTATCACACATCCTCGGGCTTAGTAGTGCGAGATTCAGACCTCCGCAAGGGCATTCGGTCTCGAAAGATTTAAAATACGACATCTTAAGAAAACGAGATTTCTAGAATATTATAGATATATACAAAAATTATTTTCATATAAATATATGTATATGCAACATAAACATGTCTATTTTTGAAGTATTATAAATATTCCACCTTTTCTACAATATCACAAGAATCAAGTTTACACTAAAATACCATAAATTCCACACAAATCAATATTACAAATAAATACCTTTATTTCTGAAATTAGAATATTTTCACTAGAAATATCACAATATAAAATCCACATTCATTAAAACTCTAAAGACGAATAATAAATGCTTGGGGTGTATTTTGAAAAGTATATAAAAGTATTTTTACATAAAACCCCCTCAAGTTCTATAAATTACCCTAAGGACCCTAGTAAACATAGGTTTAAGCGGGACCAATCTCTTGAGCCTCAGAGAGCCGGAGAAGTGGGTGCTTGCCTATCTAAGGTAGACAAATTAATAAAAACAATCAGGACTTCAATTTACTTTGCTGATTGTCTGACTCAGTTTGAGTCTCAGTATAATCTGACTTGAATATGATTCAAGTATAATCTACAATCTTCAATATTACAATTCAACATGAATCCAATTATCAATCTATACAACTTGACTGAACTGAATCATGGATATACATTCCATTGACATGGTTCTCCAGTTATTCCATTTACATGATTCTACGGTTACATCCGTTTACTGATATCATGGTTTTGTCAGTCAATCAATTATACAATCAATACAATTTACAAGACAAACAATACAATCAAAACACTACGGGGTTTAAGGGGTAGATTGGTACGGAAGGTGTTAAAAGTGGCACGAGACGGTAAGATTAAGACACCTAACCTATATTCCGTTGCTGTTGTACCGTGGTTTAACGGTTCCTTGTACATTCCGTTTTCCCTGGTCTCTAGCATATAGAGACCCCTCTCGTATACACTGGCATCCTTCTGTTCCAAGCTACAAACAACAGCGTTAACACAACATTACAACAGTATAATACAACTTTAAAAGATACTTCCTTATTCTGTCTATTCTACTTTCCTCTTATCTTTGGGACTTACCGAGCGACCTGTTCGCTGACGACATTCTATTTCTTTCTTCTTTGAATGTCGTCAGGTGATTTGGACCCGTCAGAGATCGAGCCAACTGCAGAAGACTTGGATCAGTACAGCGAAGACCCTGAGCTCTAGTCATTGTACACTTCCATTCAGTATTTTTAATTTCTGTTATGCCATTGTTTAGGCATCGCTTTTATTTCAGTTGTATTTCCTTTTCATGCATTGTACAAAAGAATGTTAATAAATAAAGTTGATGTTTTTATTATATCTTGTCTCTTGTGCATTTGCTTTTTATATTTCTTAGTTACGCTTAGCGTATTTGCTTCTGAGTAAGTACGTAGCGTGCCCGTCGCGTCCCTTCGTCGTACACCAGGAAGCGGGGCGTGGCATTTCTACAAGGATAAATAAAATTATTTTTATTAAATATATAACTATTATCAAAATATCTATTTTAATTATATTATATAAATATTCCAAGTTTTCCAAATCAAAGGAATCACCATTACATGAAAATACCATCCAAATACAAAACAATACCGATATTTCAATAAAATATCATATACTATGAAAACTAGGTTCTACTCACTAGAAATTTCACTTTCATAAAATATACATCTATAAAAACCCTGAAGACGATAATTAAATACTTGATGTGTATTTTGAAAATATATCAAAATTATTTTTACACAAAACCCTCTCAAGTTATACTAAATTACAATAAGGACCCTAGTAAACATAGGTTTAAGCGGGACCAGTTCTCTTGAGCCTCAGGGAGCCGGAGAATATGGGTGCTTGCCTATTTAAGGCAGACAATCTAACAAACGGTGTTATCAACACGGTAATTGTCTTGGAAAAAGACACAAATCCTGCCGTCCATATGCAGCAGTTACCGATAACATCAAAACTAATGCAGGATTTCAAGTTCTTTTCAAAGTGTCTGATTCAGACTGAGTCTTAATCTAATCAATCTGACTTGAATGTGATTCATGTATAAACTACAGTACAACATGAATCCATGAATCCGTCTATTCAATCTACATCAATCTATATTGACTGAACTGAATCATGGATATACTCCGTCTACATGACTCTCCATTTATATCCATTCTGTTTACTGATATTATGGTTTCGGCAAGTCATCCATATATATAACAAAACAATACAATCAATGCAATACACATCGCGGGGTTTTAAAGGGGTAGATTGGTACGGAAGGTGTTAGAAGTGGCACAAGACTGTAACCATAATACACCTAACCTAAATATCCATTGCTGTTGTACCGTGGCTGAACGGTTCCTTGTGCTCCGTATACCTTAGTCTCCGGAATAGTGGGACTTCTCTCGTATACACTGGTATTTTCTGTACCAAGCTACAAACAACAGCATTAACATTATAATCAAACAGTGTAAGCTATATTCTCTTTCTGTCTATTCTATCTCTACTCACCTTTGGAACTTACCAAGCGATTGTTTGCTGACGACTTTCTTTTCTTCTTTCTTTGGAATGTTGTCAGGCGTTTCGGACGCTTTAGAGACCGAGCCCAGCATTGAGGATTTGGAGCAGTTTTCTTTTGACCCGGAGCTTTAGACACTTGTACATATTTATTTCATTTCAGTTATGCCATTGTTTAGGCATCGCTTTTTACTCATGTATTTATATTTCAGTTGTACTTGTAAAAGAATGTTTAATAAATAAAGTTGTTGTTCATTTACATTCATGTCTCTTGTGTACCTTACTTTATATTGCTTAGATACGCTTAACGTGTTTACTTCTGAGTAAATATGTAGAGGGCCTCGCCGTGCCCTCTCGTCGTACCCTAGGAAGCGGGGCGTGACAGGTTTTGTTAGCAGCCCATGCAGATCAGCTCTGTATGGACATGCATGTAAGTGCTGCATGGACATACGGGTCAATTCTGCATGAAGTCCTAAGAACACAAGAATCAGCAACTAATAATATTCTTTACATTTCATATTCCTTGAATCTTACAATTTCATATACTTTGAATCTGTCCTAACCCTATTTTTCTTTCAAGATTATGGATTCTACAAACAACACCAGTACCAACTTCAACAACACTCCACCACCTCTCCCCCTTACACTTACCATTGCTACTCCATCAATGGGTAGACGGTACTGCTTGAGGTGATCCACAGCCTCCTGGAAGGACAGCAGCAGCAGACTGCTATTCTGATGAACCGTCCAGAATGCTATTCTGATGAACCGTCCAGAAGCGGAAGCACCCGGAGTAAAGTAATTCCAGGCATTGCACCCAAAATAATTTTCAGGAAAAAAAGCCCCCTGAAAGCTGAAGAGTGGGCTCAGAGCATTGAGGATGACCTGGCAGCGGCACAAGTGCCAGAGATCGCTTGGGTTCGAGTTGCGAAGCTGCAGCTCACTGACAAAGCACGGGTCTGGTGGAAGGCGGAAGAAAGTAGTCTTGACCAACCGATCCAATGGAGGACTTTTCGCGACATGTTTGACGCGAAATTCTTCCCTGAGACTGCCCGATTCGACATGGAGCAACAATTTATTCATCTACAACAGGGTTCGATGTGGATCAAGTCAGTAGATGAGTATGATGCAGAGTTTACCATGCTCAGTAGGTAAGATATGTCTCAATATTCTATTTCCTAATATCACATATTACACAGCTAACACAAGACCTTAACAGGTTCGCGGCATATTTGATACCAACTGCTGAGATCAGATCTAGACGGTTTCAGCAAGGGTTAGATTCGGAAATCCAAGCTGCCTTAGCTACAGGGGATTTCCTAACCCATGAATTGGCTCAGAAAGTTGCCCGCCGATATGAGGCAGTAGTGAAAATGAGGGGCAAAGCTCAATCTGCCGGGATGAAGCGACCTGCCACTCAATGGCAGGAGGAACCTCTTCAAGACCACCATTTATGCCCAGGAGATCGGGAGTACCGAACAACCGGCCTAACCCATCCTTTTGTACCTACTGCAGGAGAGATGGAAATTTAGTGAAAGACTACCGATGTGCAAATCGCCTTTGCTTAGTCTGTGGCTTAGCTACTCATGACATTGGGTCTTGTCCTCGGAGACATAACCCAAATGCTGCACCCAGGCCAGTAATCACTTACCAACAGTACCCAGCCATCCAGACACCTGCTCCACGACTCGCACTGCCTGCTCTACCTCCTCGTAGACCGTCTGCACCTCCTCTTCGTCGGTTCCATCAAGCTCAATGGAACGTACCTCAAGGACCAAGGAACGGATAGAGGAATGCTCTTCCAGCAAGGAGGAATGTGCCGAGGCGACATGCTTTCACAATGACCGTGGAAGAAGCCGAAGCCACCGGCCAAGTCATTACTGATAATACTTCCCCATCAAGCTTTATTTTCGATCTATACATACCCATATATTTTTCCTTATACCTAAAACTATCCCACATAACTTAGGTACAATCTTAGTAGCCTCACTCCCTGCACTAGCACTCTTCGATACTGGAGCATCTCATTGCTTTATGTCGCAACGGTTCGTCCGAACTCATGCGATTCCAGTCAAACCCCTCGTATCCAGCTGGAATGTCAGTTCAGGGAACGACGTTCTAAAGGCAGTAATGGGATATGATCTGTGTCTAGTGGTTGTCTGCAGCAGAGAATTCTATGCTGACTTCAAGGTACTGAACATACCGAACTTCGATATCGTCTTGGGTATGGATTGGCTCTGAACATTCTATGCTACCATTGACTGTCGTCAAAGGAAGGTAGTATTCGAGATTCCAGAGCATCCGGTCTTCTATTTCAAAAGTGGAGACCGTACCCTGGAGCCAAGTACATAAAAGGCGAAACCAAAAAAGGTAGTGATTGCAGCAAATCAAGCGGAGAAAGGATCAAATCCAGAAATAGTTCGAGAGTTCGATGATGTATTCCCTGAAGACATATCAGGTTTGCCTCCCGATCGAGCTATTGAATTCAGCATTGATTTAATACCTGGAGCACAACCGGTGATCAAAGCACCGTATCGGTTAAGTCCGGAAGGTTTGAAGGAAGTCCGAACTCAGTTGGACAAATTATTAGCGAAAGGATGGATTCATCCCAGCACTTCAAGTTGGGGATCTCCAGTTATGCTTGTAAAGATGAAGGAAGGTTCATATCGAATGTGCATTGATTATAGAGTTTTGAACGATGTAACTATAAAGAACAAGAATCAACTCCCGCAAATCGATGGTCTGTTCGATCAGCTAAGTGGATCTTCCATTTTCTCCAAGTTAGATCTTCGTTAGGGTTATCATTAGGTGAAGGTCAAGGAATCTGATATCCATAAAATTGCATTCAGAACTCGCTATGGTCATTACGAATTTCTTGTGATGCCATTTGGAGTGACCAACGTACTAGCTATATTCATGAACCTAATGAATCAAGTTTTCCGAGAGTACCTAGACAGGTTTGTTGTCATCTTCATCGACGACATCCTAGTGTATTCTAAGAGTCGGAAAGAAAATGCCGAACACCTACGGATTGTCCTGGAAACTCTACGACAACATCAACTCTATGTCAAGTACAACAAATGCGGGTTTTGGCTAGATCAAGTTAGTTTTCTCGGAGATATTGTATCAGGCGATGGAATCTCTGTGGATCCAGCTAAAGTTTCAGCAGTAAGCGAATGGCCGACACCGAAGTCAGTGAAGTACATTCGAAGTTTCTTGGGTCTAGCAGGATATTATAGAAGGTTCATTGAAGGATTTTCGAAGATTGCAACACCCCTGACCAAGCTCCCACGTAAAAATGAAGAATTTGTGTGGTTAAAAGCATGCGAGCTAGTTTTCGTAGAACTCAAGTCAAGATTGACATCAACACATTTTCTCGTTATACCGGACCAATCTGGAGGTTCCGAAGTACATTGTGATGCATCCGGTAAGGGATTAGGATGTGTTCTATATCAGCATGGTAAAGTTGTGGCTTATGCTTCAAGACAGCTGAAGATTCATGAGCGCAATTATCCGACGCATGATTTAGAGTTGGCGGCCGTTATCTTTGCTCTTAAGATTTGGCGCCATTATCTTCTTGGTGAGCGAGTGGACATATACACAGATCACAAGAGTTTGAAATATGTGTTTACTCAGAAAGAGTTGAATATGCGGCAGAGAAGATGGTTAGAACTCATGGGGGACTTTGACATCAATCTGCAATATCACCCAGGGAAAGTGAATGTAGTACCCGATGCCCTTAATCGCCAACCATTAGCATTGCATCTCACCGCTCAGTGGAAGCTTCAACTTAACTTGCATCAAATGGAGATTGAAGTAGTCATGCCAGGTAAGACTTCAAGTTTGATGAAATTACACGTTCAATCTACCATTGTCAATCAGATCAAAGCAGCTTAAGCAAGTGATGCTACGTTGCAAAAGAACAGAGAACAAGTAGAAAGTGGATTTCGAACAGACTTCATCATCCATGAAGACGGATCTTTGAGATACGGCAGTAGATTGTGTGTGCCTAAAAGTTCTGTGCGAGAAGAGTTGATGAAAGAAGCTCATAGCTCTCCTTATTCAGTACACCCTAGAGATACAAAGATGTACAAAGATCTGCGTCAAAATTACCGGTAGCATGGAATGAAGCGTGAACTAGCCAAAAGCGTCGCTAAATGCTTGGTGTGTCAGCAAGTAAAGGCTGAACATCACAGGACTGCTGGATTACTTCAATCGTCACCTATCCCAGAATGGAAGTGGCAACATATCACAATGGATTTCGTGACTGCACCCCCTCACGGCACGAAGGGTAACGATGCGGTTTGGGTTATTGTGGATCGACTTACAAAGTTGGCTCACTTTATTCCCTTTCGAGTTGGCCAATCTACTGAGACACTAGCAAAGAAGTACATGTAGGTAAGAATCTAAGTAAGATTTAAACTCTTCAAATATGTACTATCTCTGATACCTATGAACTCATGCAGGAAATCGTGAGATTACATGGAGTACCGGTTTGCCTTGTCTCCTATCGTGACACTATATTTCGATCGCAATTTTAGCAAAGTCTGCAAGCGAGCTTGGGAACAAGTCTGGACTTCAGCACAGCTTATCATTCACAAACATATGGTCAGTCTGAGCGAACTATTCAGATCTTAGAAGATATGCTCAGAGCGTGTATGCTAGACTTCGGAGGATCGTGGGAAGATCACCTACATCTTGTGGAGTTTTCATACAACAAAAGCTACCAAGCAAGTATAGGAATGACACCTTTTGAAACACTTTATGGAAGGAAGCGTCGATCGCTATTAAGTTGGGACAACATCGGAGATAGAGAACTCCTTGGACCTGAGATGATAGTAGCAACTATCGACGTGGTCCGTACTACCAGGGAAAGAATGCGCATAGCCCAAGATCGACAGAAGCACTGGGCTGATGCAAAACGCCGTCACTTGGAGTTTCAACCGAGAGAACATGTATTTCTGAAGATATCTCAAAAACCATGGAGTGATTCGTTTTGGAAGACGAGGTAAGCTTAGTCCGAGGTATAATAGACCGTTCGACATACTCGAACGAGTCGGTGAAGTGGTATATTTCTTGGCACTTCCACCTTCATTGGAAGGAGTGAATAATGTATTCTACATATCCCAACTCAGAAGGTATGTGAATGACCCCAGCCATATTCTTGATCACTCCGAGCTCACTGTACAGCCATACTTATCCTGTGAGCAACAATCTGTTGAGATCCTGGATAGAAAGGTGAAGTCACTTCGGAACAAGGAAGTCAACATAGTTCGAGTGATGTAGAGAAAGGACACACAAAGAGAATCAACATGGGAAAGGGAAGATGAGATGCGTGCAATATATCCTCATTTATTTGTAAACTAGTCCTTAAAAAAATTGTAAATTTCGAGGACGAAATTTTTGTAAGGAGGGTAGACTGTAACAACTCCAATTTCAATGTACAGAAAATTGTTTAAAAATTAATATACGATTGGGGTATTTGCAATCCTGTGTACACTATAAGTATTTGTTTTACTTTAGAACAGCAAGAAAGTACTTGTAACACATCGGTAAAGCCTTGCACTGCTATGACGTAGCCCCTGTGATCGAATCCCCCTAGCCACATTATCTTTTTATTAAATTTTCTTTTAATCTTTTAGAAGCCCAAGAGTTTGCACGTGCACTACATGTAATATGTTAAGTTACAGATTAAATAAACATGTGCACGAGGCTAGTTGAAGCGACAGGGATACGTGGCCAAATCCGAAGCCCTCATCACCGGTTTTCAACCGGCGATTTTGCCCCTACGGTCGGTACCGCCGGGCCGCCCGTAGGGAAAGGCTTCCATCTTTTCACCTGAGCACCCTTTCATCTACTCCATTTCTCTCATATTGTTTATGTTCTCTGCATTCATCCAGAGCATAATAAAATACCATTTAATCCCATTTTTAATGCAAATTTCAATGCAATCTTTAACCCTCTAAACCTTAATTTTTCCTATAAATACCACACTCTATTTCACTCATTCTTACTCAGAAATTCCCTGCCAAAACTCTCAAGAATTCTTAAATCCTCTTAGTGTGCAAGTGGAGTTAGCGAAGGGTGAAGTTCCGGTGACGTTCCAAGGAGTTTCCGGCGACGAAACGATACCCCGAAGCCTTCCTTAGTTTCCTCTCTCCATTCTCTTGTTCCATAGCGAGTAAGTCCCCTCTCCCCCTCTCATCCTTTATACTAAAAAACTTTAATTTCTAAAACCCGACGGAAGCGGAGTTAATCCGACTACCAATTTGGTTTTTCCTTAAAATGGTTATTTTTCTTAAACAGTCAATACCATACTCTCATATAATGTTTAACAAATATTAACAAATACTTTAAAACAAGTTTTAATTCAAAATAATCTTTTATGCAACTTTTATCGTATTTTTACGGTAAAATACCACATACTTCATTTTCGACATAAAACAACATAATACTTGTATTACCTTTAGATAACTCTTGAGCTAATGATCTATCTCATCACAACATACATCTTTGACATAGCACGATGAGAATTTGGGATTATATTCATGGGATAACACGACATTACAAATAAATACCATCAAACTTGCAAAACCATTTCTTTAAAAATTGATTAATTACGTCTCTACAACCCACTTTTGGGGACCCCGTTCAGGATGGTGCGGATTATCGCATATCCTCAGGCCTAGTAGAGCGAGATTCAGACCTTCGAAAGGAGCATTCGATCTCGATGGAATTTTTAATATATTTTTGTTTAGAAAATGAGATTTCTACAAGAATAAATAAAATTATTTTTTTTAAATATATAACTATTATCAAAATATATATTTTAATTATATTATATAAATATTCCAAGTTTTCCAAATCAATGGAATCACCATTACATGAAAATACCATCCAAATACAAAACAATACCAACATTTCAATAAAATACCATATACTATGAAAACTAGGTTCTACTCACTAGAAATTTCACTTTCATAAAATATACATCTATGAAAACCCTAAAGACGATAATTAAATGCTTGAGGTGTATTTTGAAAATATATCAAAATTATTTTTACACAAAACCCCTCAAGTTATACTAAATTACAATAAGGACCCTAGTAAACATAGGTTTAAGCGGGACCGGTTCTCTTGAGTCTCAGGGAGCCGGAGAATATGGGTGCTTGCCTATTTAAGGTAGACAATCTAACAAACAGTGTTATCAACACGGTAATTGTCTTGGAAAAAGACACAAATCTTGCCGTCCATGTGCTGCAGTTACCGATAACATCAAAACTAATTCAGTATCTCAAGTTCTTTTCAAAGTGTCTGACTCAAACTGAGTCTCAATATAATCAATCTGACTTGAATGTGATTCAAATATAAACTACAATACAACATGAATCCATGAATTCGTCTATTCAATTTACATCAATCTATATTGACCGAACCGAACCATGGATATACTCCGTCTACATGACTCTCTATTTATATCCATTCTGTTTACTAATATCATGGTTTTGGCAAGTCATCCATCTATATAATAAAACAATACAATAAATGCAAAATACATCATGGGATTTTAAAGGGGTAGATTGGTACGGAAGGTGTTAGAAGTGGCACGATACTGTAACCATAATACACCTAACCTGAATATCCATTGCCGTTGTACCGTGGCTGAACAGTTCCTTGTGCTCCATATACCTTATTCTCCGGAATAGTGGGACTCCTCTCGTATACACTGGTACTTTCTGTACCAAGCTACAAAAACAGCGTTAACATTATAATCAATCATTATAAGTTATATTCTCGTTCTGTCTATTCTATCTCTACTCACCTTTGGGACTTACCGAGCGATTGTTCGCTGATGACATTCCTTTCTTCTTTCTTTGGAATTTTGTCAGGCGTTCGAACGCTTTAGAGACCGAGCCGGCACTGAGGATTTGGAGCAGTTTTCTTTTGACCCGGAAGTTTAGACACTTGTACATATTTATTTCATTTCAGTTATACCATTGTTTAGGCATCGCTTTCTACTCATGTATTTACATTTCAATTTTTCATGTAAAATAATATTTAATAAATAAAGTTGTTGTTCATTTACATTCCTGTCTCTTGTGTACTTTACTTTATATTGCTTAGATACGCTTAGCGTGTTTACTTCTGAGTAAATACGTCGCGTGACCCGTCGCGTCCTCTTACCGTACACTAGGAAGCGGGGCATGACACCCGATATGCGATACTCTTTGATGAAGAGACCGGACTGAACGAAGATTGTCACATTCAGGCTCAGTAGGGTAAGGACGCACTTGATTGTCAACCCCCCTTTCGACAAGTACTTGGGTAGCCGTTACGTACTGCTAGTGCCGCTAACGTGCTTGTGGTTAAACCCACTGCCAGCATATTGTAGAGTCTTTAAAGTCCTACACAGACAGTTTTCCTGGTTCAAGCGACAGATGTAGGTTCCATACTTTGGTATGTGTAGGGGGTCCGATTAAATACATGTACGCAATACACGGACTTTAATCGGACGGTTGATAATACTAGCCGACTTAGGATTAAGCCGGATTATTAAATCAAGTTTTGATTTAATAATTTATATATGTTTTTTGATACATATATTTTAGTATTATTATTCACTATTCATTTTCTCTCTTTGGTGCTATCTGTATTTTTATACGGATACGCGTATGTGTAGCGATACATATACCGGGTGAAGTATTCTGTATTTATACGGGAATACTTCTAGAAGAAGGACACCTCATATTTATTTTTCTATTTAGAAAAATAAAAAGAAATGAGGTGGAAATGAGGAATTATAAAGCATGGTGCAAACAATGTAGAGAGGTATGGCTTTATTTTATATTATTAAAATTCATTTGGATGCACTATTGCACCATGGTTGGATTATATAGCCATTCTTTTCTATATGTGATGACTTGATGATTTTTTCTTCTTCTTGACTTGCTCATGCTCCATGGTTACTTCTTCTCTTCTCCTCCTTCTTCTTGCTCTCATTTTTTAGCATAGATTTAGAGAGAGAAATTTAGTGAAGTATTCCTTTATCACCGACCATCCAAACCTAGCAAGTTTGGATCGTCGGTTAGAGCCTCCTCCACATTCCCTCGGGCGGATCGTCTTCGGCAAGGGTGGTCGATTCTCAAGCACGACCCCGACGGTTACGAGCTTGGAAGGGTATTCCACAATTGGGTGGACACGCGACAAAATTTGTATTTTCTCAAACATTGCAAGTTTTAGATTTCTAGTTTAGGGTGTTTGGATCGAATCCTCGGGTGTGCGCGTCCGGTGCCTGCAAAAAGTTTTTGTTTTCACTTCCGCCTCGGTCGCGGCCTCCGCGCCGCGGGTGCCGGATCCCAACATGGTATCAGAGCCACCCAAACACCCCAAACTAATGTTAGACGATGCTTTAGTTTTAAAACCGAAAACTCCGATTTCGAAACCCAGTTTCTGTCCAGAAAACTTTTTGTCTCTAAAATTTTTTTAAACAAGTGCAGAAATTTACTCTAGACTAGATAGAGACATACAATGAAAACGAGCACATTTGATCATGTTTGGACCAGCAGAAATGTGGATTTGGCCGGCCTCACCTTTTTACTATTCATATTTGGAGCTTATTTTCATGCTGTGTCTTGGGATTTGTAAATTGGTATTTTTGGTGTTGTTTGATTTGTCCCAACTTTCACTTTGTGTCAATTTAGATTTGGGACAACTCGGGAGTTTTAAAAACTCGAAACTTTTGCATCGTCGGTATCTGTGATGTTATATATGTGCTGCTGAACATCGTCTAATTGCTATATGTTCATTTAGACGGGGTTGCACACATTCTGGTGTTGCTTGCTTCTGCGATTATATATATATATATATATATATATATATATATATATATATATATATATATATATATATATTTGGTTATGGTTTGTGCGGATTGTCGTGATGGATAGTCTTGTGTGCAATGTTAGATGTACAGTTCAGATTCATTTGTATATTCTTTATTGCGGGGCGAGCGTCCGACATGTGGACTGCCGTCACTGCCAGTTTGTATATTCTTTTATTGGGGTACGACTGGGTTGAGGTCGATGTCGCCGTTGCATATATATTTTCTTTTCTGTACTAGGATTATCCTGCGGAGGAGTGCTCGAATAGCCGGGTTCTAGAGGGTAACGGGCCCGCATCATATGGCGTTGAGACTGGGGGGCCTTACTTTAGAATTGGCAGGCTATTCGCCGCACTCGTAGGGTGTATAGGTTGACCCACGGAGGGGCGCTCAAGTTACCGGATTCCGTGAAGTGCTGGGTGGCCCAATCACTTTGTTGATTAGGGTTGCCTCATTTCAGGGATTGGCGGGTAACTTGCCGCACTCGTAGGGGTCTAGGATCTTCATTGCACTGGCTATCCACACGACTGGGGAACATCGTGTTTCATCTATGGCTCAAATAAAACGCGGGGCTCCTAAATTATCCGCTATTCCATATTGTTGTTCACATGCTTGTGATGATTTTTATCTGCCTGTGATGACTATTATCTGCCTGCGATATATATATATATATATATATATATATATATATATATATAGTAAATGCTTCTATATGTTTTGCATCTGCGCTAGTCCTGCCCCCGCTCTGCCGTTAGTTAAGTAACCTAACGGTGCATGACGGGGCCCCGTGGCGAATGTGGATGGCATATAAAAAACATGTTATTTTTGTTGTTTCTTTTATGGCTTGGAAACATAAAATGATGGGAACGCATTATCTGAATAATGCAAGGAAAAATAAACCTAAATGATGTCGGAACCAATTTTAAAACTACTCGGTTTTTTTCAAAACTCATGGTCGTATTCTTTTGCTTTGCATAGACGTATTCTGTTAGGAATATCCCGCACTTCATTCTATGAGGGAAGAGCCTTGATCCCTTCATTTGGAGTTCGCTCTTAAGAAAAAGTCTGTGTTACTAGTTTTAAAAAGCGGAGCTTAAGCCACTCCATTTTAAAGCCACCCGAGTTCCTTCAACGATATCAAGTTCATTACGTTAAAGGTTTTTCGCCAAAAACCATCCGTAGCCATTCGCCATTTCATATTAGTATTGCTTAGTATTCGTGCTACGTATTTCGATTTTTAGTCAAGGCGTAGTGTTCGGTAGCTATATAGTACTTTTCTGTTGCATGGTAATGCGATTGGTTAGGACGGTCGTGCGATAGTTTTGATCTTTAGTCAGGTGTCATGCGGGTGGGTCTAATGAAATCAAGATAATGACGGGTAGAACTTGACTATGACCCTTTGGCATTTTGATCTTTAGTCAAGGTCACTTGGGTCCTAGGGGTAAAAACTATATCGGGAGTTTCAAACATACGGGAAACTTGCCAGGCATGTGGATACCTTCTGGAGTATGGTGACTTGAATGGATTCCATTAGGTTATCACATGATGATAGTTAGATCCCGATTCCCACTGATGAGTATGTATTACTCCTCGGCAGATTTTTCACTTCACATTAGCTAATCTATTATGTGTCTAGAAAGTGTTAACGAGGTTATGCCTATGCAGAAACGGAGTTATTAATTGGGTCCATGCGAAAGCACGGGGGACCTCCCTCAGAGTACCAACACCGGCATGGCTGAACGGTTAGCGAACTTGTAAAGTGTAAATGATCCTGACTAGTTCTCATTTTAGGGTTTGAAAGAGAATTCGAGGAAACAGTGAGAGCCATCTTGATCAGATAAAGTGATAACCAATCTGATCTTGATAGAGTGCACGCCGAGTGTTTCTTTTCTCTCTCTCTGATACAGCGACCCATGGCTTACTTTTAAAACTCATGAACCAATTTGACCGAACCTTCTTACATCCTTTGGGTTTTGTTTGTCTTGATTCGCGACAAAGTCGTATATATCCCTTCCACTCCTATTTACTCTTTGCATTTTTTCAGAACACGTCGTATCGCTACGATGATCCATATTTCTTAGAACGACCATCGTATAGTTACATACGAACTTGAAGAAGTTGCTTCAGTCGAGGATGGCCACAGGTTCAGAAGAAATTGAATAGGATTATTCGGTTGTCTTTTCCCTTTACCTTCTCTCAGATTGCGAGAGCTCCTTGTATTAGGAGAGTACACCTATTACGCTTATTGGATAGTCTTCTTCCAAACCTCAGGCTAGTGCCAAAAGGTAGAAGGAAGAAAACCAATTAGCCTAAGGTCGGTGTACAGAAGGTAAGAAGTAGAGACGTATAAAGAGACTGAAATGAGGCCAAAGGAAATTGCAACTACTGTCATGAATCTGGATAATGGAAAAGGAATTACTAGGAATACCTGACCATCCCCTATGAAACATTTTCATGTTTTAGTTTTTCTGCGTACATGTAATAGAGAATTATTTTCCCAATTAATTCTGACTTCAGGGTATGTATTTACCAGATTTTGATCTTACATCTGTACGGTGTTACAGATGATGAGTAGGAGCATAATATTAGGAAATGTGCAATTGGTGATATTGGATTAAATCATTTTGCTTTCGCCTGATGGCAAAAATTTGGTTTCGAATAACCGTTGTTATGCACCAGATTTTAAATGAAATATCTGTACCTTTATTTTTATAAAGTGAGATATACATTTTGAAATGTGTTGTAAACATTTACTTTTATCAGTTGAGGATAAGGTAAGGTGCATTGAATAACAGTGTAGACATTCTTAAGTAAGATACAGTTTTCAATTTACAAAACACAGAATTTTAGTCGGTATACTCTTAGGACTTATACATGGAGATGTATGTTGTCCAGTGTCCTTCAGGACAAAGGGTTGGTACTCTTACTTCATTCAAATTTACATGTGAGTTCTCTGGTTTTATACACTCTTTCGTTGTAATGCAAGGTCCAAAGATCTTGAGAAGTTTATAGGTATAAGAATAAAGTAGAGAACCATACGTTGGAAGTATCGGGATTCTTCGAGGTGATCAAAGATGTAGATACTTATGCTAGGTATTCCATCATAGTAATATCGAGAGCTTGATTCTCTCACAGGTTACTCATCCGTGGACATGCCCCATGATAAGTAATGTTGTATTAGCCTTTTTCCATTCGGTGATATACACTGGAAACAACTGCATGAATTTTGAATCTGGTTCCATCTAAATTAGTGCCTTGATTCTATATAGATATAGAATGGTTACATATCTTCAGGTTGTTAAGATATGGAGTTATCCGGTTTCTGTCTAAAAGCAGAATCCGGGAAAACTTGAGGCATGCTTCGGTAATGGTGGTTTGTGGATTATCCCGAGCATTCGCTAGGATTTTTTTTTCACTATTTTCAAGATCAATAGTTACATTGTTCTTGACTCGCCACCTTTTTATAAAAAGGAATCTTTTTGCAAAAGAAACTAGTGGGAGTATAGTAGAATTGGAAGTGATTTCAGAACCATAAATGGTTACCAAAAATTTAGTAGGACCTAAGGATTCAATTGGACTTGACAAACCTTTGGCCACTCCGCAGATTTTAGTAAGTGGCCTCAGAAACCCGAGAGATATTTCGGTTTTTCTCGTAGACGGTGATAGGAAGGTCGGCATCATGGTAATGACGGCTCTACTAGTTATCAGTAGGTCATAGAAAGTGATAACTTCCAGGTGCTAGATGCTTCATATCCAAGATGGACTCTACACACTTCAGCAAATTATGGATTTTGGGCTTTGCTGGGTGCCCTTGAAGGGGTAAAACCCATTTGGAGCAAGAAAATCTTTCGAGATCTGTGCAGGTGGAAAGGTACTAACCTAATAAGGCTAGACTTGTTATGAAGAGTTTTCATCAAATATCCGTTGTGGATTATGATGTGACTTTTACTTCAGTGTCTATGCTGAAGTCCATATGGATATGACTTGACACTACTATTCTCCCTACTTGTTATCAGCAGGTCATAGGAAGTGGTAAATTTCAGGTGACCAGGTATTTCATACCCGAAATGGACTCTACACACTTCAGCAAGTCATGCATTTTGGACTTTACTGGGTGCTCCTGAAGGGGTAAAACCCATTAGGAGCAAGTAGATCTTTCGAGACCTGTGCAGGTGGAAAGGTGCTTACCTAATAAAGCTAGACTTTTTGTAAAGAGTTTTCATCAAATACCCGTTGTGGATTGTGATGTGACGTTTACTTCAGTGTCTATGTTGAAGTCCATATGGATATGTTTTGGCACTGATGCAGTTCATGGCTTTGATATCTGGCAGGTGGGTGACTATAATGTCTTTCCGAATGGGATTTTGGAAGTGCACGTGTATATGACTCTGCTAGAAGTGTGCAAGATGCTTATGTCTATTCATAGAATGAAGCATGGATAGCAGAGACAGATTATCTATTTTGATATGACATTCAATGTGGTTGACTTCATCAAAACAAAAGATGAACCTAGTAAGAAGGATATAAGGAGTACTGTCCATGTTTTGGATGACATGCTCCAGATAGGAAGTGATGTTCGTATACTACAATCGGTCAGATTTTGGTTGTCACACAGTGTTTTCTCCATGTTAGATATTGATAGTATATCAGGAGTTCTGGTGACTAGATCTAGATTTGGAAAGTTCTCTAATCAGGTACTTGGACAACATTCTAAAAGTATTTTAGAATGGACGACTCCTGGCGTGGTAGTGTACCCGCAGATGATGGAGTCACTCTCTCTAAAAGGATGCCTTTTTGGACTGATGAGGAGAGGGACTAGCATGAATGACATATCATTTGCTTAGGCAGCTGAGTCAATCATGCAATGTCTTGCACAACACTGGATATTGTTTTTGCACTGGTTGCAATAAGCATATATTAATCCAATCCTCAAGAAACAAAGGGAAGCAATAAAAAACATAAGAGGACGTTCTTGGTATAAGATAACGACAGCCTCCTCTGGAAGGTGGTTATCAGTTCAAGCTTCCAAGGTGACATGGATGACAGAGATGCTGTCAAAGTTATGAGTTTAGTCTCTTCTGAGAATCAGTGTATTGGATAGTATTCCAATAAGGATACTGAGGTAATCATGGTGCAGGATGCCGGTTATAACTCAACAGAGGATACAACTCAAGAAGTTTGTTGGATGAGAGTTGTTCATTGATGAACTTGGTCCCAAAAGGTATCCAGACAAGTTCTTGAGGCGGGGTATCGCTCATTTTGGGAGATTGGTAATCCCCGCAAAGTTGAGATATAGAGAGATGAAGTTGGAACATTGTAGCGAGTCCACTCACTGAGGCTATTCTCGAACACGTTAAGTTTCACAAACATAGTTTGCGAAACTGATTAGTAGAGAAGTTAGGTATATGATAGCACATGACCTGTGGGTACATGATACCGCAATAATTGGCCTTAAGTGCAAATGGGAGATTGTTGGATATAGTGCCCTCAAGGCAATTATTGTGATCGCAAGTAGGCGATTATGATAATTGAGGGAGGACCTATACAGTTATAACTGTCTTACTCAAGATGATAGTATACTATCTGGTTTGTCTCCATCATTGATGAAGCCCGTAAGATTATTGCTTGACAACCAGCATTATGAAGGCGATCATATATGTGGGAGCTTGGTTGTCCATAAGCACATCCTTAAATGTCCCTAGTCGTGGGAGTATCGAGACTGGGTATCGATATTCCGAAGTAGATTAGTGTATACGCTTCGAGACCTCGATAAGGGGCGGTGGCCGATCTCACAAGCCATTGGTGTTGTGACACCTAAGATAGTATACAGGTGCTCACTGGAGGTGAGTACACAGGAGGGACTCACCGAGAACTTCTAAATGGTATTATACCTATCGTTAGATGGAAGTTCTCAAGTGGTATGAGTATAGGTTAGTCCTTTGACCTGAAGTCGTCATTTGTCTCGTGTGAGTTCCCGCTGTACTTTGATTACTATCCTTCCATGGCTCAAAAGAGTCATGCATACAGGTTTTAGTTGGGTACAGTCCCGAGCCACAAGGAGGCAGTGGTCGACTGTCAGGGATTTGTCTCTCCTGGTATTAGGAGTCGATGTCGAGCTGTGTTCAGTTGGCTATTACCAGAAATCCATGGCCACGATAGGTGTGATTTACTGATAGTTGATCAGTAGTATCTCAGTTGGTGATGAGCTTGACTCAGACATGACTTGTCGGGTTAGTAGGGGTCTGATGTTATCCACCCCCTAGACCCGATATGCGATACTCTTTGACGAAGAGACCGGACTGTACAGAGATGATCACATTCAGCTTCAGTAGGGTAAGGACGCACTTGATTGTCGACCCCCTTTTCGACAAGTGCCTGGGTAGCCGTTATGTATAGCTAGTGTCGCTGACGTGCTTGTGGTTAAACCCACTGTCAGCGTATTGTCGAGTCTTTAGAGTCCCACACAGAGGGTTTTCCCGGTTCAGGTGACAGATGTAGGAGCCATATGTTGGTATGTGCAGGGGGTCCGATTAAATACATGTACGCAATACACGGACTTTAATCGGACGGTTGATAATACTAGCTGGTTTAGGATTAAGCCGGATTATTAAATCAAGTTTTGATTTAATAATTTATATATGTTTTTTGATACATATATTTTAGTATTATCGTTCAATGTCATTTTCTCTTTTTGGTGCTATCTGTATTTTTATACGGATACGCGTATGTGTAGCGATACATATACCGGGTGATGTATTCCGTATTTATACGGAAATACTTATAGAAGAAGGACACCTCATATTTATTTTTCTATTTAGAAAAATAAAAAGAAATGAGGTGGAAATGAGGAATTGTGAATCATGGTGCAAACAATGTAGAGAGGTATGGCTTTATTTTATATTTTTTAAATTCATTTGGATGCACTATTGCACCATGGTTGGATTATATAGCCATTCTTTTCTATATGTGATGACATGAAGATTTTCCTTCTTCTTGACTTGCTTATGCTCCATGGTTGCTTCTTCTCTTCTCCTTCTTCTTCTTACTCTCTTTTTGAGCATAGATTTAGAGAGAGAAAATTTAGTGAAGTATTCCTATATCACCGACCATCGAAACCTAGCAAATTTGGATCGTCGGTTAGAACCTCGTCCGCATTCCCTCGGGTATATCGTCTTCGGCAAGGGTGGTCGATTCTCAAGCACGATCCCGGCGGCTACGAGTTTGGAGGAGTCTTCCACAATTGGGTGGACACGCGACAAAGTTTGTATTTTCTCAAACCTTGCATGTTTTAGATTTCTATTTTAGGGTGTTTGGATCGAATCCTCGGGTGTGCGCGTCCGGAGCCTGCTAAAAGTTTTTGTTTTCGCTTCCACCTCGTCCGTGGCCTCCGTAGCACGGGTGCTGGATCCTAACACAAAATAGCTCGTTCTTTTCTTCAAGTGGAGTCCTAGAAGGAGTTCAAGGGACTACTACAAGGAGCTATTGAAGTGAAAGACTTGGCTACAAAGGTTGTACCTTCTCTTCACTTAGTTAATAACTCTTGTTAGCTATCTTTGTAACCTTAAACCTTTAGTTCGATCTTGATAGTAGACTTAGCCCTTTAGAAATTTTAAAATTGCATACTTGATGTTCTTAAAACCCTAGTAGAGGTGCTAGGATCTACATTCAGTTTGATACCAGGCCGCCTCACTCTAGAATTGGCGGGTTGCTCGCCACACTTGTAGGGGTTATAGGATCTACTCGAAGAGGAGTGCCCAAGTTACCGGATTCTAGAAAGCGACGGGTGAACGACTCATGGTGTTGAGGGCGGGTTACCCAGTTTTTATAATTGTCAGGTTGCTTGCCGCACTCGTATGGGTCTAGGATCGATGTTGCACGGGCTATCCACACGACCGGCGAACATCGCGTTATATTTGCGGCTCAAATGAAATTCGGAGATCTTAGTTTATCCGCTATTCCATATTGTTGTTCGCATGCCTGTGATGGTTATTATCTACCTATAATGATTATTACTTACCTGTGACAATATATATATATATATATATATATATATATATATATATATTGTTAGTGATATGTATGCTCTAGAGTCCATTACTATACATACGATGTATATTGTAGTGGATGTTTGGACATATATAGGGAAGACTTTCTTGCTCGACCTGATAGTATGCTATCTGGTTACTCTTTATCTTAACATGTACTCTGATTGTCTCTATGGTACATGTTGATAAAGCCCTTAGGTTGTGTACTTGACTGCCAGGACTATGATGCAGATCATACTAGTGGGGACAGTGTAGTCGCCAAGTACATCCTTCAAATGTTCCTAGTCATAGGAGTACCGAGACAGGACATCGATACTCCAGAGTAGACTAGCGTATGCGCTTCTTGACCCTTATGATGAGAGATGGATGATCCCATATCCCTTGATGTTTGACATCAGAGAAGGTATACGGGTGCTCAGTGGAGACTGGGTACACTGGACGGACTCGCCGAGAACTCCCAGATGGTATTATACCTAACGTCAGATGGCAGTTCTCTGGTGACACTGGTACAGGTTAGTCCGCAGACCCGAGATCGTCATTGTGTCTTGTGTGATTCCCACTGTGCTTTGATTTCCATCATACCACGTCCAAGAGAGCATGCAAAACGGTGGCTTTTGGGTACAGTCCCAAATCACATGGAGGCAATGAGCAATAGGAAGGGTTTCGTCTCTCCCGGTATAGGGAGTTGATGATGCGCTGTGTTCGATTGGCTATAACTGGAAATCCCTGGCCAGGGTTGCTGAGATTTACTGGTAGGTGTTATCAGTAGTTTCTCAAACTGTTATGAACTTCATATCGACAAAACTTATCAAGCTACTGGGGTCTGACGTATACCACTCCTAGGCGAGATATGCGACATATCAGACGAAGAGACCGGACTGTACAGTAGTGTTACTGGTTGGATTCACAGGAGAATGTGCAGGCTTGCTTATTGATCTTCTGATTGCTCAATACCTGGGTGGCTGTTACGTTTAGTTGACCGCTTGCAGCTTGTGGGTGTTTAATATGATCATCACCTACTGCCGGCGTATTGACGATTCTTTAGAGTCCTACACAGAGATTTTCTGGCTTAGGCAAAACGGAGTAGGAGCGCATATGTGATATGTGCGGGACTGAAAATAATACGAGTATGTGATGCCGTATTAGATTCTCACGATATGAGATATCGGCCGGGTATATGTGATATAGCCGGGTCATCGGATCAAGTGTTGATTCGATGAACTGATACAGATTATATTAGTCGGTTATATGCGATATAGCCGGATTATCGGATCAAGTGTTGATTCGATAATTTAATGTATAATTATATATGTGATATATTAAGTTACATTAACTAATATAAGCTCACTAAAAGATTCTTTTTCTCACTTGGATAATACATTGATATATATGTGATATATGTTAATTGTATTATTTTATTTTGTTACAAAAATATATTATATATGTGATATATAATATTGTAACAAGTTAGGGTTACAAATGCAACATGATTTGTGGAGTTTAAACAAGTTAGGGTTTAATTTGGGTTAGCTTTTTGCATGAAGCTTCATGAAGCTTCTTTTTGTTTTTTGCTAAGATATTTTGTGTTGATATTTTCTAACCCAACCCAAACCCTTTACTCTAGTTAACTCTCTACATGGGTTAAGTCTTCATTCTTAACCCATGGTTGATTTGTAACCATGACAATTTTTTCATTATTCATCACAAAAGGATTTGCTTCTTCTTCTTCCTTCTTCTTGCATGAAATAGCTTACTAGCTTTTAGGTATGTGATGATTTTGAGTGAGAAATTGAAAACAAATGAGAGCTAAAATCCTACTTCATCATCCTCATCTATTCTAGCCACTTAGATTAGGGTGTTTGCTTTGTTAATACTTGATTAGTGAAGCAAGAGCTTGGGCTTGAGTTTCTTCAAGGTAGATCATCTTTGTTGTTGAAGATTGGAAGCAAGTTTGCATCTTTCTCTTCATAGAGCCTCTCTTGAGTCCGGGTACTCGATGATCGCAGCGAATGGACCTCAACACGGAGCTTTAGAAGTGAAGGAACAGACTACAAAGGTTGTAATCCCTAACTCTTAGATGTAAAGTTGTTTACCTGCTATGTTTACCCTAATCCTCTAGTTAAGATCTTGGTTAGGGTATGTTTAGCACCCCAAAAATTTCAAAGCAGCATGATTGATATTTGCCAAAACCTTCACAAGCTGCTAAGCTAACCCTACAGTGGTATCATAGCCAAGCTAGAGCATTAGGCGTTGTTTAGATGAAATTAGAAGTCTGATCGAACTCCGAAACCCCGATAAATCCTAGTTTCTGGAAAAAAATTCAAAAGTTGAAATTTTTCATATTAAAAATACTCAGAAAATCATGCAGGGAATTCTAAGAATTACTGTGAAGTACGAAGCCACAACTCACTCATGTGATCGCGGAACCGCGGCCAAACCATGCGTTTGGCGGCGGTTCCGCGGCCAAATTTGGGAGTTGGTGGCTCATACTTCAGGGGTTTATTCTTGGGTACTTTTTCATGCTTTTGGGAATTTTTAGTTCTACTCAAGTATTGAGCTTTCTGGGACATATTGGGAACTCGTTAATTTGATCGGTAAGTTTAACTTCGTTTAAATTTCTTCTGGGTAATTTAGAACGTGTTAAAACGTTCGAACGGATATCAATAACTCATTTTTTCCCCTGTCGGAAAATTTCCAAGTGTTGGATTTTTCCTTTGTTAAAGAACGTTCAAAGTCGTGCAAGTAACGCGGTGGACCCTTTAGAAGAACACAAACCTTAACTCGATTATGTGACCGTCTGAAACGCCTCTAAACCTTAGGGTTTGGGGCAGTACGGCGTTGCCACATGTGAGGCGTTGGTTTGAACCTTCTACGGCTGGACCATTGGTACTGTGGCGTGTGATGGATGCTTTTAGACTAAGTTCAAGTGTTGAGCAAAAAGGGAAATTTTGGGTGTTTGTTTATTCGATTGGAAAGTTTAACATTGTCTATTTATCTGGAATGTGATACAATATTTGGAATCCACAAGTAGTTATGAGATAACTAATTTGAATGTTATAAATCTAGCAGTTTAGTCTCATTTGATCGGTTGCCACGGGATTTTGATGTGATCAAAAGTCCATCGCAATCACATAGCGTACGCGGATACTCGCCGGGTAAACTTGATAGATAGCCACACCCCATAGCCCCGACCAAGTGACTGTAGGAGAACCCCGTCACCAAAAGCATCCGTTCGGGTGCTCGCGGCAGCGGTGTTCCGTCTTAGTGCACTTCGTCAGTGGCGTCGGGGGTGCGGCCGTCTACTAAAGTTTCCGACGAGCATTCGATCAGGATGTCGGGAATCTTGTTGAATTGCCCGACTTGATATTGAAAAGAGTTTTCGATATTGAGACTAAAATACGGTGTTTATAATTGTTAGGCATGCGATGTCTAAGGAATTCATTTGGTTAGGCATGAGATGTCTAAGGAGGTTGCGGATTCCAACTGTTGTAGTTTTACACTTTTTTTTCTGCGTCCGTAAGTGTAATATATGGTGTATCACCTTTTTTGTTGCTATACATCAACGACAATTGGGATACGCATATTTACTTACGTTGATGACATGTGATGTTATGTGTTGCTGTGATATATTATATTGGATCATCGTGTTTTGAATAGCCGGGGGTTTTATGTGAGATGAGGGTTTTTATTTTCATTCATGTAAAATTCATTGTATGTAATATTCTTTTATTGGGGCACTTCCGGGTTGAGGATGACGTCACCATTGTATATTATTTACTTTTCCGCATTAGGATAGACCCAAGGCGGGGAGCACAAGTAACCGGGTTCTAGGGTCCAGTGGGAGACCATCTCGAAGAGTCAAGGCTGGGTGTCCTAACTCAAGAATTGGTAGGGTTGCTTGTCGCTCTCGTAGGGGTCTAGGGGTGTGGGATTGGCTATTCATCGCGACCGTGGAATCCGTGTTTTATACAGGCTCGTATTAAAACACAGACCTCCTAGAATATCCAATATTTCATATGTTATCTTCTGCTGCAATGTTCTGTGATGAGATCATATTACTGCCTGAGACGAATGTTTATATTATATATATGAGATATATGTTATATTGCTGATTTCGTTTCAAATGTGATGCTTGTGAAGCATAATAAAATGGGACTTCATTAATGAGATTAATGAAACTAAAAGAATCCTAAAGATATTGTAGAAACTTGTCTCAAAAACTGGTAGCTCTAGTTCTTGCTTTGCATAGCGGTGTTCCTTGTAGAACATCCAGCACCTTATTCGATAAGGAAAGAGCCGAGATCCCTTCACCGGGAGTGACCTCTTTAGCGAAACTAGCAGATGCTACAAACTCGGTTTGTCTTTTGATTGTTTTTATAGTTCTTGCTTTGCATAGTGATATTTATGAAATATCCTGCACCTTATTCGATGAGGAAAGAGCCGAGATCCCTTCACCGGGAGTGATCTCTTTAGCAAAACTAGAAAAGGCCTCAAAAATATTCCATTTAAAATAACTCGATTCTACAACGATATCAAGTTCATTACGCAAAAAGTTTTCTTAAAAACCTGTCGTAGCCCTCCGTCATTTTAGGAAATAGAGTACTTAGTATTCATGCTGCGTTTGTTGACCATAGTTAAGGCGCAGTGTACGGTAGCTGAGTGATGTTTTCCTATATAACATATGATGTGATTAATTAGAACAGTCATATGACTTTGTTGACCATAGTTAAGGGTCATGTGGGTGGGTCTAAATTAATCAAGAAATGACGGGTAGAACTTGACTAGTGCTTATGATTTGTTGACCAAAGTTAAGATCATAAGTCACTAGGGGTAAAAGCATTATCGGGAATTTCAAGTGTTGAAATTTGCAATGAGATTGCATACCTTCTATGAGATAGTTGGATCCCGATACCCACTGCGAGTAAGAGTTACTCCTGGGAGAGTTTTACACATTACAATTAGCCGATCAAGTGGGTGTCTAGAAAGGTGTCAACGGGGTTACGCCCCTGGGAAAATGAGGTTTATTTTAATTAGGTCCGTGCGAAAGCTCGGGGAACCTCCCTCAAAGTACCGGCACTGGCCTGGCTGAAAGATTGGCGAACTTGTAGAGTGTAATTAATCCCGGCTAGTCTTTCCTTTTAGGGTTTGAAGGAAGATTTAACTAAAACAGTAGGAGACATCCTGATTAGATATATTAATAACCAATCTAATCTTACAAGAGCATACGCTGAGTGTTTTCTACTATCTCTCTCCAGGTAGCGACCATGTCACGCCTTAATCAAAATAAATAATAGGGATGTATTGACCGAACCCGCTTGTTATACTGCGCTAGGGAACGTTGGTCCCGCTCCAACCTATAATTGTTATAAGACAGAGCAGGAAATAGGGGATTACCAGAATTCCCATGCCGCCCAAACGAAGAAAGTGCATGTTGATGCATCATCTTCGGGTATGTTCATTACCGAGAACTGTTTCTCAGTATCCTTTACGTCCTGGGTATGAGATACCGGATCAGGATCCCGCAAATGTAATTTGTTACATGGGCTACAGATAGGTAGAGAACTGAGAACGGGTGATAAGTTTCAAGAGTTGGAAATGATGCAAGTGTTGCAGCCAAGTCTGTTGGCAGTTATCACCCTGTATTACCAGAATACTTTGATTCCGAACGAATGTTATTAGATACCGAACCTGATATACAACATCATATCAATCTCTTTATTAGTAAAGAGGGATATAATTTTGTATTGTTGGATAATGTTTTGAACATTTCCTATATCAAGAGTTGATCGGTTTAGGCACGTTATCTAAAAGCATAGACGTTCTAAATCAAACCTCAGTTCTTAACGTACAGAACACATACAAGAGGAAGAGTTCAGAAATGAACGAATCCTTCTTGAGTCATTGTAGACTAGGTCATATCAATGCGACCCAACTAACTAAAGTTATATAAAGATGCATATTTAAATTAGTTTGGATTTACATCTTGTAAAACTTGCCAGTCATGTCACAAAGATAAGATGACCACAGCTCCGTTTATTGGAAACAGAGAAAGAGTTAGTGAACTCTTGGGATTGATACATGCTGATGTATGAAAGTCTCCTGTCTACATATGCCAGGACCGGTTCTTTATACTTTATTACATTCACTGATGATCTCTCAAGATTCAGACATATGTTCCTGTTGAAACACAAGTCCAAAACTTTTGAGATAATCACAGAATATAAGATAGAAGTAGAGAACCAAAAACGGGTATAAGTATTATGTCCTATGATGAGGTCAAGGAGAAGAATACTTGAGCACGGAATTCCTGGACTATTCTAAAGGAGAATGCGATTCTCTCTCAGCATTACTCCACCAAATACACCACAGCACGTCGGTGTATCGGGGCGGAGCAATCGCACCCTATGTGATATGGTGTGCTCTATGATGAGTACTACCGAGTTGCCTATTTTCTTTTGGGGTTATGCACTTGAGAAGTAGCATACCTATTGAATAGGGTTCCAACCAAATCAGATGCCTACCACTCTATATGTGATATGGTATGGGAAGTGCCCATCTCTTAAAGATGTTAAGATTTGGGGTTGTCCGGCCTATGTCAAAAGCAAAATCCGGGCAAGCTCGAGGCAATGTCAGTTCTGTGGAAGTTTGTTGGATATCCCAAGCATTCGCAAGGGAATATCTTCTACCAAACCGAGGAACAAAAGATGTTTTGTTTTCTCAGCATGCCACCTTTGGGAAAAGGAATTTCTTGTGAAGAAATTAGTGGTTATGAGTGTTAGTTATATGTATGCCCTAGAGGCCATTACTGTACATAGGATGTATATTGTAGTGGATGCTGGGACATATATAGGTAGGACTTTCTTGCTCGACATGATAGTACGCTATCTGGTTGCTCTTTATCTTAACATGTATACTTCTGTCTCTCTGTTACATGTTGATAAAGCCCTTAGGATGTGTACTCGACTTCTAGGAATATGATGTAGATCATACTAGTGGGGCCTGGGTGGTCCATGCGTACATCCTTCAATGTTCCTAGTCGTGGGAATATCGAGACGGGGCATCGATATTCCAGAGTAGACTAGCGTATATCTTCTCGACCCATGTGATGGGCGATGGATGATCCCATATCCATTGGTGTTTGACATCAGAGATGGTATGCGGGTGCTCAGTGATGACTGGGTACACTGAACGGACTCGCCGAGAACTCCCAGATGGTATTATACCTCACGTCAGATGGCAGTTCTCTAGTGACACTGGTACAGCTTAGTCTGTTGACCCGAGATCGTCATAGAGTCTTGTGTGTCTCCCACTGAGTTGTGCAAACAGGTGGTTTTTGGGTGCATTCCCGATTCACATGGAGGCAATGAGCGATAGGAGGGGATTCGTCTCTCCCGGTATTGGGGTTTGATGTTGTGCTATGCTCGACTGGCCATAACTGGAAATCCCTGGCCAGGGTTCCACTGATTTACTGGTAAGTGTTATCAGTAGTTTCATGCTTGTTATGGACCTTACATCGGCATGACTTATCGAGCTACTGGGGTCTGACGTTTACCACCCCTAGGCGAGATATGCGACATATCAGACGAACAGACCGGACTGTACGGTAAGTGTTGCTGGTTGGATTCACAGGAGTGTGAGCGGGCTTGCTCGTTGATCTTCTGATCGCTCAATACCCGGGTGGCCGTTACGTTTAGCAGAACGCTTGCGGCTTGTGGGTGTTTGATATGATCATCACCTGCTGCCGGCGTATTGACGAGTCATTAGAGTCCTACACAGAGGTTTCCTGGCTCGAGCGAAACGAAATAGGAGCGCATATGAGATATGTGCGGGACCGAGAATAATACCAGTATGTGATACTGTATTCCATTCTCGCGATTTGTATCATTGGACGGTTATATATGATATAGCCGGGTTACCGAATCAAGTGTTGATTCGATACATTGATACACTTGATATTAGTCGGTTATATGCAGTATGACCAGATCATTAAATCAAGTGTTGATTTAATGATTTAATGTACAATTATATATTTGATATATTACTTTACATTAACTAGTATTTGTTCACTTAATATGGATTTTCTCACTTGATGTGCACAAGTAGTATATGTGATATATTTTTGTGCACTAGATTGTATCATGTTTGATGATACATGCAAACTTGGGTGTGTGTATGCTTTGAACCTTGTTTAGGTAAATGGTTAGGGTTTTAATTAATTTATTTATTTATTCATTTTAGCAAGAAATAAAATGGTGGCTAACTTTGGATTTTCTTTGAAGCTTCATGAAGCTTTGAAAAGTTCAACCATTTTGTTTCTTTTGCTTAACCTAACCATTTGCCTAAACCATAGTTTATTCTCTACATGAGTTTATCTCACCCATGGTTGCAATATGATAGATATCACTTGAATTTTCTTTTAGTGATAATTCTTTTTCCATTTTCTTCTTCTTCTTCTTCAAGTGAAGAAGAAAGCCTTCTAGAAAATTTCCAAGTGATCATTCCAAGTGAGAAATCCAAATCCAAAGTGAACCCACTTCCTATTTCTTCATCCTCTACCACTTGCCATGTAGTATAGGGTGTTTTATTCACAAGTTTCATGACTTGGTGAAGGTGGAGCTTGATCTTGAGTTGCCTCGACGTAGATCATCTTCGGCATCGAAGTCGACGACCTAGCCCGATCATTTCTCCGATAAAACCGACAAGAGAGTCCGAGATTCCGATGATCGCAGTGGAGGACATCAACATGGAGCTAGAGAAGTGGAGGACCGGATCTACAAAGGTTGTAGTCACTTTCCTTTTAGTTAAAGTTGTTAACTTGCATAGTTTCGCCTTTACCTCTAGTTACGATCTTGCTTAGGGTTACTTTGGCACATAGAAAAATTTGATTTTGGCATATTTGATCTGTTGTGAAACCCCATGTGTGTGCCAAGGAACCCTACAATGAGGTAGAACTGGAAGTAGTTCCAGCAAAAATAAACTGCAGCTAATGATTTGGTAGAACCGGAGGATTCAATAGTTTCCAACAAACCTCAGCCTCTCCGCCGATCTAGGAGGTTCCTCATCCACTTGAGAGATACTTCGGTTTCTCTATGACAGTGGGAGCGAGGATTATATCATGAGATGATGACCCAACTAGTTTCGAGCAGGCCATCAGGAGTGGGGACTCTATGAGAATGGCTGGATGCTTAGTGATCTGAGATGGAATCCTTATACACCAACGAAGTATGGACTTTGGTTGCTTTATCTGAAGGGTTAAATCCCCATCAGGAGCAAGTATATCTTGAGAAAATTACTTGGTGTGCATGGAAAAGTTGAGACTTTCAAAACTATGCTTAAGTCCATCCAGATCCTACTTGCCACTGCTACATACCATGACTACGATATCTGGCGGTTGGGTGTCATGATAGCTTTTCTAAATGATGATTTGGAAGAAAGCGTCTATAAGTACACAGCCAGAGGGCTTCGTAGACAGTGGGAGCAACGGAAACGTGTGCAAGATATTTTATGTGATAAATCAGGCATCGCGGAGTTGGAACGTCTGTTTTGATGTAGTAGTCAAAGAGTTTGACTTCATCAAAATGGTAGATGAACCAAGTATATACAAAAAGGTAGTAGGGAATATGGTGGTGATCCTCGTATAGTACGTGGATAACATACTCATAATAGGGAAGGAGTTTCCTATGCTACTCTCGGTCAATCTCCTCTTATCACAAGGATTCTTCATAAAGGATCAAGTTGATACCTGCTAAATCCTGGGTTTTGGATCTATGAGATAGATCTAATTGGATGTTAGGATTCTCACTAGATGTAGTGAGATGGTATCAATCGATCCTGGGGAGAATCACTCGAAAAGTTCCAGGGTGATAAGGACGACTGAATGTCAGTCGCAGGCATTGTCTTTACCCTCAGTGGAGGGACGGTATGTTGGAAGAGTTCCAAGCTAGATACCGTGACATACTAGACGATAAAGGCAGGATAAATCACTACCAAAGAAATAGTCTGGATTTACATAAGTTCATGAGATGAACTTCGTTCCTGCCATTGTGTGACAATGGAGTTGTGGCTTATGCCTAGGAACCCCCGTCCCATCAGAGATCCAGACATATTCTAAGGCAATATCACCTGATCGAGGAGATGGTTGATCTCCAGGAAGATCGAGGTTAGGACAGTAGACACAGAGGACAACAGCGTGGATCCACTCACAAAGGCCTATTTCCCAGTAAAGAATTTTATGGGGTGGTTGAGTATGAGATACTTCAACCACAGTTGATTGTTGGGTATGCGATACCACAACAGATGGCCCTAGTGCAAGTGGGAGATTGTTAGTGATATGTATGCCCTAGAGGACATTACTATACATACGATGTATATTGTAGTGGATGCTTGGACATATATAGGGAGGACTTTCTTGCTCGACATGATAGTATGCTATCTGGTTACTCTTTATCTTAACATGTACTCTAATTGTCTTTATGGTACATGTTGATAAAGCCTTTAAGATGTGTACTTGACTACCAGGACTATGATGCAGATCATACTAGTGGGGACAATGTAGTCACCAAGTACATTCTTCAAATATTCCTAGTCGTGGGAGTACTGAGACAGGGCATCGATACTCCAGAGTAGACTAGCGTATGCGCTTCTTAACCCATATGATGGGCGATGGATGATCCCATATCCATTGATGTTTGACATCAGAGAAGGTATACGGGTGCTCAATGGAGACTGGGTACACTGGACGGACTCACCGAGAACTCCCAGATGATATTATACCTAACGTCAGATGGCAGTTCTCTGGTGACACTGGTACAGGTTAGTCTGTAGACCCGAGATCGTCATAGAGTCTTGTGTGATTCCTACTGTGCTTTGAGTTTCTATCATACCACGTCCAAAAGGGAGTGCAAAACGGTGGCTTTTGGGTACAGCCCCGAATCACATAGAGGCAATGAGCGATAGGAGGGGTTTCGTCTCTCCCGGTATAGGGAGTTGATGTTGCGCTGTGTTCGATTGGCTATAACTGGAAATCCCTGGCCAGGGTTGCTGAGATTTACTGGTAAGTGTTATCAGTAGTTTCTCAAACTGTTATGGACCTTATATCGACAAGACTTATAAAGTTACTGAGGTCTGACGTTTACAACTCCTAGGCGAGATATGCGACATATCAGACGAAGAGACCGGACTGTACGGTAGTGTTACTGGTTGGATTCACAGGAGAATGTGCAGGCTTGCTTATTGATCTTCTGATTGCTCAATACCTGGGTGGCTGTTACGTTTAGTTGACCGCTTGCAGCTTGTGGGTGTTTAATATGATCATCACCTACTGCCGGCGTATTGACGATTCTTTAGAGTCCTACACAGAGATTTTCTGGCTTAGGCAAAATGGAGTAGGAGCACATATGTGATATATGCGGGACTGAAAATAATACGAGTATGTGATACCGTATTAGATTCTCACGATATGAGATATCGGCCGGGTATATGTGATATAGCCGGGTCATCGGATCAAGTGTTGATTCGATGAACTGATACAGATTATATTAGTCTGTTATATGCGATATAGCCGGATTATCGGATCAAGTGTTGATTCGATAATTTAATATATAATTATATATGTGATATATTAAGTTACATTAACAAATATAAGCTCACTAAAAGATTCTTTTTCTCATTTGGATAATACATTGATATATATGTGATATATGTTAATTGTATTATTTTATTTTGTTACAAAAATATATTATATATGTGATATATAATATTGTAACAAGTTAAGGTTACAAATGCAACATGATTTGTGGAGTTTAAACAAGTTAGGGTTTGATTTGGGTTAGCATTTGGGTTAGCTTTTTGCATGAAGTTTCATGAAGCTTCTTTTTGTTTTTTGCTAAGATATTTTGTGTTGATATTTTCTAACCCAACCCAAACCCTTTACTCTAGTTAACTCTCTACATGGGTTAAGACTTCATTCTTAACCCATGGTTGATTTGTAACCATGACAATTTTTTCATTATTCATCACAAAAGGATTTGCTTCTTCTTCTTCCTTCTTCTTGCATGAAAAAGCTTACTAGCTTTTTGGTATGTGATAATTTTGAGTGAGAAATTGAAAACAAAGGAGAGCTAAAATCCTACTTCATCATCCTCATCTATTCTAGTCACTTAGATTAGGGTGTTTGCTTTGCTAATACTTGATTAGTGAAGCAAGAGCTTGGGCTTGAGTTTCTTCAAGGTAGATCATCTTTGTTGTTGAAGATTGGAAGCAAGCTTGCATCTTTCTCTTCATGGAGCCTCTCTTGTGTCCGGGTACTCGATGATCGCAGCGAAGGGACCTCAACACGGAGCTTTAGAAGTGAAGAAACGGACTACAAAGGTTGTAATCCCTAACTCTTAGATGTAAAGTTGTTTACTTGCTATGTTTACCCTAATCCTCTAGTTAAGATCTTGGTTAGCGTTTGTTTAGCACAGGAAAAATTTTAAAGTAGCATGATTGATGCTTGCCAAAACCTTCACAAGGTGCTAAGCTAACATATATATATATATATATATATATATATTAGATGCTTCTATATGTTTTGCATCTGCGCAAGCCATGTCTCCGCCCTGCCATAAATTAAGTAACCTTACGGTAAAAACCCGGGACCCCGTGGAGAATATGGATGGCATATAAAAGCATGCTATTTTAGTTGTTTCTGGTGTGGCTTAGAAACTTGTAATGATGGGACTACATTATATGTAAAGAAAACAAACCTAAATGATATTGTCGGAACCAATTTTTAAAACTATAGTCTTATTCTTTTATTTTGCATAGTGGTATTCGGTTAGGAATATTCCTCAGCCTTGATCCCTTCAAGGGGAGTTCGCTCTTAAGCAAAGTTTATTCTACTATAACACTCAGTTTTCTTCAAAACCACTTGTTTTAAAAGAGTAGCCTAAACCACTCCTTTTCAAAGCCACTCGAGTTCTTTCAACGATATCAAGTTTATTACATTAAAGGTTTTTCACCAAAAACCAGCCATAGCCCTCTATCATTTCAGATAAGTAGTGTCTAGTATTCGTGCTATTTTTTTTTGGCATCCTTCAAGGCATAGTGTGCGTGTTACTTTTCTGCAGTATAGAGATGTATTAATCTAGAACAGTCGTACAACCTTGTTGGCATCCGTCAAGGGCGAGTACAGGTGGGTTTAAATTAATTAGGACAATGACGGGTAGAACTTGACTTGCGACTTATAATTTGTTGGCATACGTCAAGGTCATATGACGCTTGGGGAAAAAACCATATCGTGAGTTTCAAATATAAAGGAAACTTGCCAGGTTTGCGCATACCTTCTGGAGTGTGGTGACTTTAGTTGGTTTCCATCAAGGTTATCACACAATGATAGTTAGGTCCCAATTCCCACTAATAAATAGGTATTACTTCTCGGGAGATTTTCACTTCACAATTAGCTAATCTATTAGGTGCCTAGAAAGTGTTAACGATGTTATGCCTCTACGAAAACAAAGTTATTAAATTGGGTCCGTACAAAAGCATGGAGGGCCTCCCTCGGAGTACCAATACCGACCTGGCCAAATTGTTGGCAAACTTGTAAGGTATATATGACACCGAATAGTTCTCCTTTTAAGGTTTGAAGGAGAATTCGAGGATGGCGGGAGTCATCTTGATTAGATAAAGTGATTAACTAATCTAATCTTGATAAAGTGCACGCTGAGTGTTTCTTTTCTCTCTTGTTATGTTACTAGGACTTACCTTAAACTAAAACTCTTTAACCAAGTTAATCGAATCTTCTTACAAACTTTGGCTTTGGATTGTCATGATTCACGACAAAGTCGAATATTTTCCTGCTACTCCTACTATCCCTTAGCCATCTCCAGAACACTTCGTATCTCTACGATGATCCATATTGCTTGGAAAGGACATCGTATAGTTACATACGAACTCGAAAAAATTATTTTAGTCGAGGATGGCCACTGTTCGCACCCGTTTTTAGGGTTCACCTAATAGATGTGATGCAACACGTGTAAAGCACGTGCGCATGGTTAAGGCCATCGCATGCGATGCGACGCGTGCAAGGCATGTGCGCATGGAAAAGGCCATCACATGTACTTGGTTAAGTTATTTTTAGAAAAAAATCTCCTATCAACTAGGAAAATTAATGAAATTAAACATAATTGATCACTGGATCAATGATCCAATGGTGCGCATGCACCCTAAATTGATATAAATCAATTTAAATTTGGTTGTTAATAACAAACATGACAGATCAAATAAGATTGATCTCTAGATCAATGATCCAATGGTGTGCATGCATCAAGAAATTGATATAAATCAATTAAGATCAAATTGAGATAGAAACTTGCTTAATTGTTGGGAACAAATCTTAACAATCCCTCTCCTATAAATAAGAACCCCTTGATAATAAAAAAAGACTTTTTCCTGACTCTCTGAATTTCTTCGAACTCTGTACTCTTCATCTTCTCTACAAAAAAAGAATCTAAACTCCTCAAGAAGAAAAAACCCTAGCTAACTAGGCAATCAAATAAGAGAAGATGATCCTTTCTTTTCATAAAAGCTAGTGATTTTCGTAATGAAGCTAGTGCTTCCCTAAAATAAAGATCAAACGTTCTTAGAGTTTATCACTCTCATATGAAAAAGCCATTGCTTTTCATAAGGGATATACTCTACGATCCAAGACTTTGGATAAAACCCTTGTTAAAGGATGATCACAAAATTACAAATCGAAGCTAGTGCTTCTCTTGAGAGATTTTACTTTCATCGAATTTCAATATGTTATATGAATGCACTTTATATCAAACAGCCGAGATCTCAATCTCTTTGAAAGCCAAAAATTTTTGTATCATAGTGCGCACCCTGGCTTAGGGTGTAAACGACTGATGTGCGCAACACGTGATATACACGGGAGCGCATTATCCACATCAACTTGCGCATCATGCATATGCGTATTTCTGAAAATTCATCAAGTGTGCATCACGTGATATGTGCATGCGTATCCCATATTCATGCGCACCCCATATAAGTGTGTATCCTTTTGAGTCGCATCCCATACAGATGCACATATAACCCATATGCGCACCACATGCATGTGCATCCTATATTTGAAAGTTCCTAGTGCCCTCACCGCTAACCCGCGATCAATGCGGAATACGAAAACGAAAATTTTGATGGCGCTAGAAACTTATACCCAAGAATCTAAACCAAACACCTAAATTAGCAAGCACAAAAAGATAGAAATCACAATCTTTATAGCGTTTTCATTTGCTCTAATTGGGTTGAACTCTAGCATACTCTCAAGAGCTCCATATCGCGCTTGCAAGCCGGCCTTCCTTCACCGAAGATGTTCCACCCGAGAGAACCAAGTTCAAGCTTCAACTTCATCAATGAAGTGACTAAAAATCCTAAGTTGCTAATCTAGGATTCTTAGTGATGTGTGTGAGTGTTCTAGTATTTTCTTTCTCTTTATCTTCATAGTTCTCAACTTATGAGAGGTTTGATGATGAAGAACAAGAAGGGGCCACGGAAGAAAGATGAGCTAGAATGGTAGAATGAATAATATCTTACAAATTCAAGCATACTTCATATCTTTTGTTTAAAGAATTTTTCCAATTTAAAATTACAACCATGCTTGAATAGTATGTGCAAATAAATTAAAAATTCATTTGCCCATACCCTCCACCATTTCTTTCATACACCTCATTTCTTAATTTCTTTAAAAAGAAATAAAAACATAGATATGAGGTGTCCTCCTTCTATAAGTATTCTTGTATAAATACAAGAACGTGTCTCTGCAAATACATGCCCGTATTCGTATAAAAATACGAATACCCAAAAGATAGAAAAATACAATGAACATAATACTAGAATAACATGTCGAAATATATATATATGTAAATTATTAAATAAGAACTTGATTTAATAATCCGTCTTAATCTTAATCCGGTTAGTATTATCATCCTCCCGATTAAAGTCCGTGTGTCTAGCACACATACCTAATCAGAACCTTGCACGTATCAATATACGGCCAATACATCATTTTGCCTGAGCTGGAAAAAACCCTCTGTGTGGGACTCTAAAGACTCGTCAATACGCTGGCAGTGGGTTTAAGCACAAGCACGTCAGCGGCACTAGCTGTACATAACGACTATCCAGGTATTGAGCTAAAGGAAGGCCGACAAGAAAACTCATCCGTACCCCTACCAAGCATGTCTGTAACAATCTCCGTACAGTCCGGTCTCTTCATCTGAGATAATCGCATACTGGGGCTAGGGGGTGGATAACGTCAGACCCTTACTAACCCGATAAGTCATGTCGGTCTGAAGCTTATCACCCATTGAGAAACTACTGATATCACATCAGTAAATCTCATCCATCTTGGTGAAGGATTTTATGGTGATAGGGCCCAACACAGCGCGACATCGACTCCCAATACCGGGAGAGACGAATCCCTGACGATTGTTCACTGCCTCCATGTGGCTCGGGAATGTACCCAACTAAAACCTGTTTGCACGACTCTTTTGAGTCGTGGTAGGATAGTAATCTAAGTACAATAGGATCTTATATGAGACAAATGAAAATCTCGGGTCAAAAGAACTAACCTGTACTTATGCCATAAGAGAACTTCCATCTGACAATAGGTATAATACCATCTAGAATTTCTCGATGAGTCCGTCCGGTGTACTCACCTCTAGTGAGCACCTGTATACTATCTTAGGCGAATTAACACCAATGACTTGTGAGACCGGCCACCGCCCCTCGTCGGGGTCTCGAAAAGTATACACTAGTCTACTCCGGAGTATCGATACCCAGTCTCGATACTCCCTTAACTAGGGACATTTAAGGATGTGCTTATGGACCACCCAGCTCCCACGTATATGATCATTATCATAATGTTGGTAGTCAAGCAATAATCCTACGGGCTTTATCAAAACGTATATATATAATGATAAAGACAAACCAAATAGTATATTATCATCTCAATTAAGATTGTTTTACCAATACAGGTCCTCTTTCAGTTATCATAATCTCCTACTTGCAATTACAATAATTACCTTGTGGGTACTATATCCAACAATACTCATGTATACCCCCCAAGAGGGAAAGCATGAATGCTCCATGCAATGCACGTGCCCACTCTATGATGCACATGCGCACCTAACCAACAAGCCATACCTTGGATATTTAGCTAATTTACATCAAGTATAGAATTTTATTCTTCATATTCAAGTTGATCTTAGTCTACAACAAGACTAATGATCCTTAATTAAAATATTTAAGTTGACCTTAGTCTCATACATGACTAATAGTCCTTAGTCAGAACCTAAGTTGATCTTAGTCTACAACAATGCTAACGATCCTTAGATGAAGACAAAAACCCCTTGAACTGATGGTCATCATTCATATGAGAGAGGCTACCTAAGTTCAACCTTAAGTCTAATGTATGGATTTGGACTGATCCGTGCCCTACGGGCGACAACATAAATTAGCCTCCGTATACAATCCAAGGGCAACCCCAAAATAAAAACAAAAACACGACACCCAATGATTTCTATAGTAAAGAAAATTGTTATCGTTTGGTATAACGTAATTAACCGCAGGGGCTTACGCTTGCAGGAAAAAGCGTCCTATAATCAGAAACCCCTTATATCTGGGGAGGAATCTGAAAAGTCAGCTACAACGGTCACATCCATCTAAAGCTCCGATATACAGTGCCATAAATCAACTTGATATCTTCGGAAAGGTGGATGGATATGTTTCATATAGCATCTGCCAATTCAGGCACGACGTTATATCCCAGTTCGTCTCTGTTTTTGGCGATAAACAAGTTTAGGCACGTCCGGGGGGACTTTTTTCTCTTTCCACTCCACACTTTGTACGTCATATTTCCCGAACCAATCACGGTATATAAATATGTTTATGTTGCCCTTAGATGTTTGGGTTACTAAAGCTGGTATTTCATTTCCGTGCAGATGGCATTATCCAACAAGAAGTTCGACTGCGCCACCAACTGTTACGCTGGCGTCACCCCATCTGGGGTGATCATGTCTGGACAGGTTATGGCCTCACTACTGTGCATTCCAATGACTCAGGTCCAGCAAACACTGAATATGCTCTAGTTCGAACAATTTTCTCCACTCCCCACTATTGGTGCCTCAACGCCAAGGGAGGAAGTTCCGAGAAAGTCGGTCTTCGATAGGCTGACTACTATCTCCACAGGTTTTGCAGACGAACCTGCCAAATCTGAAAGCTCTGTTTTTGACAGACTGGGCTCGAGTTCTGTGGGCCCACTGGAAAAGAAGCTCATGATACCCAAGAAGACGGTTTTCGAGAGGCTTGCTCCCTCAGTTTCCGAGACACCTAAGAATGCTACACTCCCAAGGAGATCTGCTTTCCAGATTGACCCCTCAGACTACTTCTCCAACAGCAACAAAGATATTTATGTTCAAGCGCTTGACACCGGCTGAGGTCTCCATGCAACACAGGGGGATACTAAAGAAGCTCCTAAAGTTGAAGAAGCTCCCGTCACGAGAGCTGCCCGGCATCGCTACTGGCATCGACAGAGATAGGCTAGAGGCAGTTCTCCACCCGGTTTAACACCACCGGCTTCTATGCCATTCATTCACACTGCTGTTCCAACCGGGAATAGCTTAGAACCCTTGAAGATGATAAAGAGCAACTCGCCCACCACAGTGCTCAAGATATCTCCACTATCTACAGAAATACCGAGATAAACCAAGTCCGTATACTCACCCCCACGACTATCCTCGACGATCCATAAGATTTGGAAGGAAGTTCAGGGATCCACCATTGATCCGAGCTATTTTCCTACGGTCAAAAAGCTGAAGAGTTAACCCCGTCATGACAACTCTCTTCCTGACACTAAGATTGCGATCTCCGAGGCGGCCCCTCACAAAAGAGGAAGGCCAGAGAAGGTTCTTACGCCGGAAGCTAACTCCAAGGGACGATATTCTAAATGCTCCAGGTCTGGGAGTATAGTAGTTCATATTGTCTACATGATGAACTCTAAGAAGGATAGCCGTACTTCCGTTTCTTATAGAACAGTCACCCAGTTTATAACAAATGATCAACACAAACGACAAGAAATCATGGTTCAAGCGGTGGAACATATGACTCCACCGCCTAATACAAATCCGAACGACACTTCCGAAGAAAGGACGAATTAGGAGTCGGATATTGACTACCTGAGATGCGTCCTCGAGAAAAGAGATGAAAAAGCTGCAGAGATGAATGCTAGGACAGACAAGATGGCCCTCCAATTTTAGAGCATGGTCGGGATGATAGCTCATCCCGAACAGCCAGTAGAGGAACCGCCGATGGATATTACCGACGACAAGATAGGCACATCAAATCCTTCGCAAATCCCACCAACAGTAAAAGAGGAGATGATATCTAAGTCACAGCTGGATGAATACATTTTCCAGTAGTTTAAAACATATCAAGCCAACGAAGCTGCAGGAAAATTAATCAGAATTGATCGACCATATGCTGCATGGTACGACCAAATATAGTACCCTGTGGGATATAGGATTCCAACGTTCTCTATATACAAAGGAACCAGTAATCCGAAGCAGCATGTCACCCAATTTCGATCCAAGTGTGGCAACACCGGAGGCAATGACATTCTGCTCCTTCATCAATTCGTTAGCAGTCTCTCAGATATAGCTTTCAAATGGTATACAGAACTTTCGAATGACTCTGTCAAGACCTTTGCCGAGATGGAGTTCCTCTTCACATGGAGGTTTTCTAGTCCAAGTTAACGCACCACCGTAACTGCACTGGTCAATGAAAAGAAAAAACCCAACGAGACATGGGTCTAATATGCCATGAGATGGCGAAATCTCTGGTCCAAATATGAGAAGCCCATCGCCGAAGCTCCAGCAATAAGCATGTTCATAGGCACTATCGACAAAAAGGCACAAATTTTCCCGTACCTGGCAATTTTCAAGCCTACGACTTTTCAAGAACTCATCGACAAGTTGACTCCTTTGGATGCGATGGATCAAGGCCCTTCCTCGTCCGGTAGAGAAGCTTGGAATACCAAGGGCAAGAATAAAGCGGCGTTTGTTGCCAATACTCAACAGCAAACAGGTGGCTTCAAGGCAGGAGGTCGTCGAAATGATAGTCGCTCAGGTCCCTCCTTTGAAGAAAAGATGGGACGTGAGTATTCCTTTCCCTATAATAAGACAGGGAAATTATTTGACCTAATCATGAAGAACAAGATAGTGACGTTGCCCGAGACCCGACATCCAGCACAATCCAACTCGTTTAACGACCTTAATTACTGTCCTTATCACCGGCTCATCAGCCATTCGATTGAGGATTGCTTTGTCTTCAAGAACTGGGTTGAAGTCCAGTATAGACAGGGTAAGATCAAGCTGACAGATAAATGGAAGGTGGAACCACCATAAAAACACGCCCCTAAGAAAGCAGATATGCAGGGGGCATCCTATTCTAAGGTAGCAGAGGCTCCGTGGGAGATAGTTCTCTCTCCAAAAACGAAGAAGAAGTTGAAAGAGTTGCTTGCATGCCCCGCAATCCGGTGGAAGAGCCTGATTAAACCTCAGATTATTGAAAGGATGCTGAAGCCACTTACCATTCTGAAGATAGCTAATGAGGGGGAAAGACCCCAAGTCAAACCGTCTTGTAAACAGAAAAATAATACGAAGAAGCTCGTGCGGCCAGCTAAGTATATAGACAGCCGTACGGACTTACAGAAATACATTAACGCGCTGGAAGAGTACAACCAGAAAGCGAGAACGCCGGTAATGCTCGAAGAATTCCAACAACACATTCTTGGAAGTAGTGATCTAGAAGAGGGAGATTCGGCAGAAAAAGAAGAGGGACGTGTGGGAAGTTATCACATGACTTCTCATATGTGCCATATGGTTTCTTAGACCCTAATAAGCGATGAGTAAGAGGACACGATCTCATTCACTGTCGAAGTCAAGCAAGAAGAAGATGCACCGTCATCAGATAATAGGGCCACGCAAGGGGCAGAATCAGTGCCCAATGCTCCAAGCCCCTCCAAAGAAGATTCGATTGATAAGCTGCTGACGGAGGCTTTCCAAGCAAGTAAAAAGAATCAAAGGCATGAATGACCCTATATGAAAGGCCAAGTAGCGGTGTTTGAAGAAAATGATTGTGGGAGAGGAAAATTATATAACTCCCTAATTGAAGAAGAATCTGCCGCCTTAAAAGAAAAGTAAGGTTGTAGCCGAGAAACATTTCGCTAAAGCCTTATCAAAGGGGATGAAACCGCTGTATCTCCTGATGTATACACCAGGAGTCTCTTATTTCAGGAGAGGAGAACAGCATCCGAGATACTGCTTATATCACCAAATGGTTACTCACTCTATTGACGACTGCTATGAGTTTAAGAAATGGTGGTGTCGTTATATCTCTCATCACAGGAGGCTAAAGAGGAAGAAGCGAAGGGCAAAGGCTTGACTGCTTGAAGACGATGGTCCCGAAACTGGCAATAAAATAGGGTTGGTGGTAGAAAGTTGTAACATAGCTGATGCTCAATCTTCAGAAGAAGGAACTTCCGAGGTTCCCACCTTTGGGAGTCCAAAGATGAACTCCCATTCAACACTCGCTATGCAGGCTCCTTGTTAGAAGAAGAGGAAGTAGAAGGATGCGACAATTTATAATTGCGAAATTGTACCCTGCTGGAAAAAGCCTTGGACCCGCTAACAAAACTTTAAGAAAGCACGACAAGGGAAAAGAAAAGGTTGTTGAAGAGATCGACGTAGATGAAGAATTCGCCAAAGATCTCACTACAAAGGATCTGCCTGAGAAAAATAAGGTAGATTATAACATCCTAGCACACTTGAAGAAGTTGCCATCACATCTAAGCATTTATGATGCTCTCCTTATATCAAAAGAGCTTCGGGATGTTCTCATCAAGGCACTAGAAACCTGAGTAGTTCCAAGCGTTCTTTATGGAAGAAGATATGAAAGGCAAGCTCATAGAAGTTAATACTACAGACATTACATTCACTGAAGAAGACTCGCTGCTGGGGACCTTCGAGCACAACCGACCGCTATACATGGCTAGATACTGTGATGATAGTCATCGATAACGGGTCTTCGGTTAACCAATTAAATCTGAAAGTGCTCAAAGAAACTGTCTATGGATGTCCGATATCTCGGCCAAGAAAAGATCACTATTTCCAGGTTCGATTTACAATCTTCACAGACACTGAGGTCTATTTTTTTAGCACTCTGCTTTTTCCAGCTCATCACGGATGTCAAGTTCCATGTCATTGAAGGCAAAACATGTTATAAGGCCTTGCTTGGTAGACCTTGGCTACACAAGTACAATATTATCCCTTCTACATAACACCAGTGTATGAAGTATTTTAAGAATGGCAAAGAGCACGTCGTCGTAGGGGAACTCAATCCCTTTTCGGTAAATGAAGTGCGAAAATATGAAGACGCCAAATACTTCCTGCCAGACTTCGAAGATACGGAAAAATGCGGCTAACCGGAAGACAAACATGAGCAGATGGAAAATGTCCCGGTCTTTGGAAGCGATTTTGAAGATGACGAGGATATAGTGTTCTCAGGAAAACTACAGGTGGAAAGTAATCAACCAACATCGTCAAACTTCATCCCAGTCTTCGGCAGCGATTTGGAAGAAGAGATTAAAGTTGTGTTTTCCACTTATCCGTGGGTAAAAACACTTGACAAAAAGGATCAGGTCCTGTAGGTTACCATGGTCCTATCTCAACAATATAAAGAGCTCAACACCATCAACGTTGATAAAGTGGAGGAACTAGTAACTTTCTACGTACCTCCCAGGCATAGGGGAGAAAAGGGCAATCTTCTTCTTTAAGTCTGAAGAAACCAGGATACAAAGAGAAATGTGGGAAGGACTAGATCCAAGCCTTGATAGACTGAAGCTTGTCCTCATGCCAAGATACTGATGAGGGATACCGACCGAACATACTATTCGACAGGCCCAATTCTATAAGAGAATCTGGAAAACACCAGGAACTCGTTGAGCCAAGACTGACAGAAAGTTCGATACTATAGGTTTGGGATATATCCAACCCAAGAAGCAATGGAAAACCTATAGTTGCTACTATATAACACTCTTAAGCAATGATACTCTACCAAAAGAAGACACATCTGAGCAAAAAGAAGGGTTCACGTGAAGAAGTCTAAGCCCGTCGCTAGAAGAGCGGATTGATAGGATGATAAGAAAATCCTGTCAGGCTAGCATGGATAATCAAAACCGTGAGATGGCCGAATATGAAATGGCCAGACAATAATACCTCCATAAACAAGCTGCAGAAGAAATAAGATATGAGTCTTCCCAACCTCGACTGCTTCCACCTTCCTTCTCAGGAGGAAGATTCTGAGCTAATGCAAATAGAAGCAAGGCGATAGTCGCTGTCAATACTCAAAGGAAGCAAAATAATCTCAGGACGCCCGTCCACCAGAAACAGATCGGTTGTGGTCCCTCTTTAATAAAGAAGATGGGGCAGAAATATTCATTCTCTCGAGATAAGACGAGTATCAGATGCTGTCACTTCCAAGACCTCGACGACCCGAACAGGAAAACGAAGTCGACCACCTAGATTATTGCCTATATCACCGGTTGACAAGCCACCTGATCGAAGACTGGTTCGTGTGCAAGGATTGGGTTGAAGATCTATACAAGCAAGGCAGATTCTTGTTATCTAACAGTTGGAAGATAGACCAACCACAGAAGCACGAGCCAAAGAAAACTTATGCCATCAGATTGGGACTGGCTCGACCCAGAAAACGAAAGCGAACCTATACTCGTCACATGGTAAAATTCTTGACCAAAAGTGAAGATGAAGACATGATTCAACTCTTTGAATGCCTCACAAACGAAGACGAAGAAATCTTGAAACTGTCGCCAGCATCAAAAGAGTTGGAAGACAGAATCTATACCACAGCGGATGAGCTAAGTGAAATGAACTTGGGAATGGAGGATGATCCGAGACCAACATTCGTTAGTAAGAAGCTATCTGAAGAACAGATAACTGCTTTGAAGAATGTACTTATGGAATACAGGGATTGTTTCACCTGGAACAACTTCGAGATGCCAGGATTAGATCCAGAAACATAACCTGGCTATAAAACCAGAGGTAAAGCCTGTCAAGCAATCACTAAGAAGGATGCGGCTCAAGTTTGAGATGAGCATCAATGCCGAAGTCAAGAAGCTCATAGACTCCGACTTCATATGAATTATGATATCCGGATTGGGTCACCAACATTGTCCCCGTAATTAAGAAGAATGAGACAGTTTAGATATGCATGGACTTTTGAGATCTCAACCGGGCATGCCCAAAGGATGATTTCATGTACCAATCATGGAATTGATGATTGACAATACGTCCACTCATGAGGTTTTCTCGTTTATGGATGGATCTTTTGGATACAATCAGATAAGGATTTACCCCGAAGATCAGAAGCATACGGCTTTTCATACCCTGCTAGGCGTGTTTTGTTACAAGGTGATGTCCTTCGGCCTGAAAAATGCTGGAGGCACACACCAAAGAGCCAGGACAAGAATATTCGACGAGCTTATACATGACATCGTTGAATGCTACATTGACGATCTGGTGGTCAAGAGTAAGTCTTATGAAGAACACTGGGAACATCTTAGGACTGTTTTCAAACGCCTCTGTAAATACAATTTGAAGATGAACCCATTGAAATGCGCCTATTGAGTTTCTTCTGGAAAATTCTTTGGCTTCATAATTCATCATGGAGGAATCGAGATCGACCCATCTAAAAATAGGGCTATTACACAAATGCCCCACCAAGAAATCTGAAATAGCTACGGTCTCTTTGAGGAAAGCTCACTTACATCCAACGGTTCATTACGAACCTCTCTGGGAAGTGTCGTCCATACAGTCACCTCATGAAGAAGGGAACTCCTTTTATATAGGATCAAAAATGCCAATAAGCACCAGAGGAGATCAAGCAATACCTACAGAATCCGCCAGTATTGATCGCCCCGGTTAAAGGAAAGCCTCTTATTCTTTATACAACTGCCCTTGAGGGTTCTTTAGGCACGCTATGGGCACAGGAGAATGACCAAGGAAAATAAAGGGATTTGTACAATTTAAGTCGAGTTTTGCTGGGAGCAGAAAGCAATTACTCTTCTATCGAGAAACACTGATTGACGCTGATCTTCGCCGTCACGAAGCTTATACACTATGCCTTGGCACATGAACTCAACTTAATATCAAGAGTGGATCCACTTAAGTACCTCATGACTAAAGCTATATTGACAGGAAGACTCGCAAAATGGGCCCTTCTGCTCATGGAGTTCTCGATAACTTATCGCCCCCTCAAAGCGATAAAAGGGCATGCTATTGCCGACTTTCTCACGGAACATCCAATCTCAGCTGATTCTCCATTAAATTATGAGTTGTCGGATGAGCACGCATTCAATACAACCGACAGTGAACAAGAAGATAAAGTAAAGGCCCGTTGGGAGATCTACTTCGATGAGGCATCTTCAATGAAAGCGAGGAAGAAGAACACCCTAATAGTCAAAGTTAGGGTGGGTCATATCTTCGTAACTCCTCAAGGCAGGATACTTCTCTATTCTTTCTCGCTAACGGAACCAAGGACCAACAATGGGACAGAATATGAAGCTCTCATTGCCGGTCTCAAAATCGCAATAGATAAAGGCATTAAGAACCTTTTCATATATGGAGATTCTCAATTGATAGTTAATCAAGTAAATGGTGACTACAAAACGTGTAAGACAGAGCTAATAAGGTACGGTGAAAGAGTACAACAGCTATTAACTGTCACAACCCGAATGTGCGAAATGTGACTGGCACTTAAATCACGCAACGTCTAAAGGCGTAGCCTAATCTAAGTAACCCAAAGCCCAGAAATCTAAATCATTTAAATAAATAGAGTGAAGAAACACTAGTTTAAAAGTTAAGTTAAACATAGAAGAGTTACTTTGATAATCCTTGCAAGAAGCCCAGGTTTTATAAAAATTTCGGCAGAGTTTCCTTTGTAAAAACTGACCCCAAATGGGTACAACACATGAATATACATAAGCAATGAATAAAGGCATCCCCAAGCAGAAGTTAGCTCTTCGCCAAACGGCGGAACACAACCACATGCAAGATATATCATTATAATATGAAATCAATCTGAATTCTTCCGAACCCTTCTTCTAATGGCAAACATACATTGGCAAAACAACAGAAACAAAGTATAAAGTCGGCTCAAACGAGCTCGACATCAGAAATCAGAATATATATACAAGTCTCACAAGCTCACATTCTAAGTCCAATATACAAATGGTGGAAATGGTAGATGGAGTGTACTAGATATAAAAGTAAATATACAAGGTGGGAACAAAAGAATATCCTCACAACCCACCTACAAGCAAACCGCAAGTCGATGCAAAGAGAGCAGATGAAGAAGTACGTATGCCGCTACTATGCTGACGGGTCAGACCTGTAAGATACTGTGGCACAACAGGATGAGTTGCCAACTCGTGAGTAATAAGTAACATCTAATAAAGCTATCACAAGTATGCACGCAAATGCGTCACACCCTATGTATACAACAATGATTCTATGTACTAATATGAATGCAACATGAATAAATGATCAACATGAATCTGGATATGTCTGTATAAGGAAAATCTGTGTTCTTATCTTAGTAAAACCTTTGTATAATGGGTATCATCAAATGAAATCGACAGAAAACCGTGTCAAATATCGACACCATACACACACACACACATCAAATCTCGGTAGCCGTCTCTCAGATCGGCCATCAAATCTGTCAAATCACACGACTCCGGTCGGTATCCTCCGGATGACCGACGGGTCAACAATCACCGGTATGTAGTGCTCTCCTGTCGGGCTCAACATCTCTCTATATGGCCATCTTACCCCGGGGTACCTCACCGGGTCCAACATGTACCCGCAGACGGTGCTTCCCCCTCCTTGAATTGGGTATATGTACATACATGGCTCAAGAACCGAGAAAAACTCATAGTGGACGCCACACATATCATATCACGAGAAAACCGCAAATTTCTATTTTTAAATGATAATAAGTTTATGAAATTCCTTTGCGGTTTTCCCCAAATCCAGAAATCTCATGAATACAGAAATATCCAAGAAAAATCACAATATATAAATACGTGGATAAATATGAATTTCCATGATATCAACATGATGCAATGCGATGTATGTTTGGAAGACTACATATGAATGATGATGCAATGAGGTCTATGACTAGAAAACTATATGTCCATCCTGATGCAATGAAATATAAGACTAGAAGACTACATTTCATGCATGATGCAAATGCACAGGTATCGATTATTAAGTAAATTCTAAAGTGTATCATGCCATGATAATTACCTATGGTGTGTGTGTCTGCATAAGATAGTGCATGTGCGGCATGAACCATTGGTAATAGTGCAAGTGTCCTAAGTAATAATATCGATGTATATGGAGAGGAAATTCTACATGAATATGATATACGCATGTGAACACAAGAGTAATAACTAAATCCTAACTATTGGGAGCTTTACGCCATCCAAGTGATTTCCCCATAGATGTGTACATCTACTCACTGGAACGCCTCGGCTAATCAGATCCGATCACTGCTTTAACTTTCCTTGTCGCGTTCGACGTCTCTGCGACCGATCCTATAATCGCACAAATAATATATATAAGGCTAGACATTTAAATAGACGCAGACACAAAATGATACGAAGCAAACAATGCGCACTAGCTAGACGCGCGTGCACTTGGTGCACAAAACGCGCGCGACATCCCCACAAACCACAGCTAGGGGTTGGTATGCGTAGAAAACACCAAACCTAGAATCTAATCGCACTAATTGCACAACGCTAACAATTGGGAAAAGGTTGTAAGCCAAACACAACCGAATCTTAACTAATACCGTTATCTTTTAAAAACCTAGTATGCAACATTAACCTATTTTAGTGCAAAACTAGGTGGATTAGTAAGTCTAGTAGCCACTAATCACACTTAAATATCCTAATCAAGCCATGCAGTACTAATTAAATCTAATCTCACTTAAACACACTAAACATGCAATTAAATTGCATAACCTCCTAATTAAGACAATTAAAAGCAATATTAACCAAGTAACAACTAGATTGGATCTACAAAGTCATTAGATGTTAAACTACACTTAGCTACCATAATTAAGTGATAAAAACCTTAACTTAACCTAAACCCTTCTCTTTAATATTCTAATCTCGCTTTAAAATTACATTAACACCTAATAAAAATTAGATTAAGGTAAGGATTTGCAAAACAAACTAAGATTTGGTTTTATACCTCAAAAAGATTTTGGAAAGATCTAACTTGCTAGTCTTTGCCACCCAAAATGCCAACTTGCTTCAAGAACCAAGCTAAGTTTAGAAAAGGAAATTTTTGGTGATGATTTAACTAGAAATTAGTGTTGATTTTGTGTATTTTTGAAGAGGTAATGAGGTTTTTTTTTTCAAAGAAGAATGAAGAAGAAGAGGGGAAGGGGGGATGGCCGAGCCTTAAGAAGGTGAGAGTGAGTGAAAAACACAACATCATGGACACCATACTTCATTTAAAGAACCATGCTTTAATTATTGTATTCAAGTTGTCATTTTCTTATTTATTTTATTTTCTATTTAAGCTTTTTCTTTGAAATTTCTAGAACCATAAGTCAAACATTTTGTGTTTAGTTGTCATGGTGCACTAACATGTAATTACATATACTAATTTGTAATTAACACTAATTTAGTGTGTATGTGCAGGCTTAAAATAATATTTAAAAATAAATAATTAAGGAAAATAATTAAGTAAACTAGCAATTAAATAAGTAACTAATTAAACACCCATACATAAGCAATTACATAATTAAAATAGGTATAATTATGTCTATGTGGAAAAATAATTATAACTAGGTTTTACGGAAAACACGTGTTGTATTACTAATTATCAAACAATTAACCTAAACGATTTTTAAAGCGTTACATTAACTCAGATTCAATCATATATATTGGAAAATGTGTCGTGAATGGAAAATAGTAAGACAGATGCATTAGCCAAGCTGGCCGAAGAAATTGCAGATGAAAGCCTCGACGACATGAGGATCACCGTCCATAGACGTAAGGTCCTAGCGCCAGCGGAATTCCCCTCAAGGTCTCCAATAGAAGCACTTGACAAAGATGAAATGCTTGAGAGGGAAGTTCTTCAGGCCCAAGAAGAAGAAGGCGAGGATTGGCGCCAAGTCTTTATAGACTACAAATTCCAACAGGTAGATGCATCCTAAAGGCATCATCTCACTAAACGGGCTCTGTCTTTTTCCTTCGTTGACGGAACTCTTTATAAAAGGACCTTCGATTATCTATGGCTAAGATGTTTAGGACCAAGGAAGCCAATAAAGTCATCCAAGAAATCCATAATGGATTCTGCGGATCCCATCAAGTCGGTCCGAAGATTAAGAGAACGGGCTACTATTGGTCCACGATAATTCAAGATTACATCAAATATGCAAGGCAGTAACATTCTTTCCAAATAAAAGGATATTTCATACATCAGTAACCCAATTCGCTGCATCCAACTGTGACCAGCTGGCCATTCGAGATGTGGGGAACAAATATAGTTGGCCCTATCGAACCAGCATCATCCAAAGGCCATTAGTTTATTCTCGCAACAACTGATTAATTCTCCAAGTGGGCGGAGTCAGTACTGCTCAGGGAAGTAAAGACAGAGAATATCCTGCACTTCTTCAAGACTCATGTCATATACTAGTTCGGAGTCCCGTGACGGATAGTTTCAAACAACGGGCTAGCCTATAGAAACCACATGATAAGTCGCTTCGCCAAACAACATAAGATAGACTGGAGATACTCCTCCGTCTATAACCCTCGAGTCAATGGTCTAGCTGAGGCTTTCAACAAGACCTTGAGCAAACTCATAAAGAAGATGGTGTCAAAGAATAAAAAAGATTGGCACGAAAGGCTACAGGAAGTGCTATGAGCCTACCGAACACGTTCAAGATAGCCATGAAAACGACACCCTATGCATTGGTGTTCGGAACTGAAGCAGTGCTCCCATTAGAGATTGAACTCCCCTCTCTGCAAATGGAAATTCAATAAGAGCTCACTGACGAGGAAAATGCTCACCTTTGGCTTGAAGAACTTGACGCGTTGGATGAAACCCGTTTTGCAGCACAATAAAGTCTCGAAGCCCACAGAGCAAGGATGACCTGGGCATATGGAAGACTATCCCGAACTAGAACATTTTGTTAAGGAGAACTCGTATTGGTGTTCAAAAGACCGATGATTCCCAGACATGCAAAACGAGAGAATTTCGAGCTCAACTATGTGGGTCCCTACGTTATAGAACATGTCTATCAAGGTGGAGTGTACATGCTGATAGACATGATTGGAGAAAGACATTTTCAACCAATAACGGTCGATTCCTCAAGAAATATTATGCTTAAAGAGTTGTGACTCAGGTCAATGATAGATGATGACGCTTGTGTCCGCTCGCTATCTTCTAAAGATCGAAACTCTGAAGACCTTATCAGATAATAGTACCTCAAATACACCTTGCCCTACGGTATGGATTATATAACCAACCATATACAATCTACGGACACGGACGGTCTATGTCCCCTATGGACCGTAATGTCCCTAAACTAATGTGTTGCCATATGGTAGATCTCTATATTGATCACCGTATACAATCCATGGGCACAAACAATGTTGGGATTCCTTAGCATCTAGCCTAGGGTTTGCAAGCATCACACATGCCACAACAAAAAATCAAGGGGGTGCTAAGAAATGAAACTAAGAATCATGCTAGAAAACTAGGGTAACAAAAACATGTAATCTTACATTACAAAGAGAAGTGAACTAGAATACAACCTTTGTAGATCCGGTCCTTCACTTCTAAAGCTCCGTGTTGACGTCCCTTCGCAGCGATCATCGAGCTCCCGGACTCTAGTGATGGTTTCCTCGGAGAAATGAACGGATTTGCTCGTAGTCTTTGAGGCTGAAGATGATTTATGTCGAGGAGACTCAAACCCAACCCAAGCTAACCCTTCACTTGATCATAAACTTTGTGAAGAGAACACTCTAAACTAAATGGCAAGTAGTAGAGGATAATGAAATAGGAAGTGGGTTCATTTTAGATTTATTTTTCTCACTTTGTTTCTTCACTTAAAGAAAACCTAGAAAGCTTTTTTCTTTTGGATGAAGAAGAAGAAGAAGAAAAAAGGATGAGAATGAAAAGTCAAGTGAAGTTAATGATAATTATGACCATGGGTGAGTTAGTATCATCTAATAACTCTTGTAGAGACATAAACATGGCTAATTATAATGGTTTGGTTAATAAATATCTTAATTGAGACAAAATAAGTGGACTTTGTCAAAGATACTTCAAGCTTCATGAAGCTTCAAGTCATGACAAAAGATGCCACCATTTTGAATAATTAAGATAGATAAAAACCTAAATTATAATTAGCATAGTGTATGTCACACACCCACCCATGTTTGCATGTATCATCAATCATGATACAAACATGTACACAATTATATATCACATATACATTATGTGTACATCAAGTGAGAAAAGCAATTTTAAGTGAACCAATACTAGTTAATGTAAAGTAATATCAAATATATAATTATACATTAAATCATTAAATCAACACTTGATTTAATGATCCGGTCATATCGCATATAACCGACTAATATCTAGTGTATCATTATATCGAATCAACACTTGATTCGGTAACCCGGCTATATCGCATATAACCGACCGATGATATAAATCGCGAGAATAGAATACAGTATCATATACTCGTATTATTCTCAGTCCTGCACATATCTCATATGCGCTCTGATTAATCCAAAAATTTGTAGTTTACCGTAATCAGAAACGGCGTCGCTTCGCAGCTAGCCGGTGAGTACGGGTCGATCCGCAGGGATGTGTTAGTTTCTGATTTTGTGTTATAACGAGTTGATTCAAATCGTTGTTTGGTTTTTATCGATTGATTTAAAGACGAAGTTATGTGATAAGAAAGGACTCGTTAGGGTTAGGTCGAAGGTAGGGGTGTTGAGATCTATGTTTTCACCTCTTTCAATGCCATGATTTAAGCTTTTTAGAAATATCACAACAATTATTAGCAAAGGGGATTAGGATGATCGGGAAGAAACAAAGTTTCTTCCTCTAGATCCTTGTCCGTCCTTTCCTAATAATTGATGTGATCTTCATGGATGTCATATAAGTCCGGCCTTTTATACTAAGGTTCACCGTTACCTTGTAGGTAGGGTGCCGTAGGGGGCGGATCGTATATGAATGCATGAAGATTTCGTTTTTAAAAATAAGTTGGCATTGAAGGAGGTGAGAGACATCCATCTCTCACTTACTCCCTTGTTCCTAACCCTAACGAGCGAGGATTTTATTCGCTCATTAAGGAATTGTTGCAAAGAGACATTTTTATGTTTATGTTTTAAAGGTTAACTACTTGGTGCAGATTAAGGAGGATTACACTAGAGCAAGAATTAACTAACTAAGGCAAGTAAAAGATTATACTAAGGCAAGAATGAAATAAAACTAAAAACTTACAAGTAAAAGTGATGCTCCCAATTCTTCAACAAATCTCACTTTTTATTGATTATCAAGAGGCATCCATTTTTACAGATCTAGATTACAATTTATAAGTAACTAGTGAAGCTAGGGTTACAGACTCTCGTAGATATGAAATTACTGATTTACCCCCTAAAAATCCCAACAATGAAACGACACACCGACACCAGAAGTCGGTGCCGACACGGGCTCTGTATGGCCGCGGTTCCGCGGCAAAGACATGCCTTTGGCCGCGGATCCGCGGCCATTTAGTGGGCTTGGCCCACTACCTTTCTGTGCTGGGTCACTCTTCTCTTGGGCTCTCTGATTTCACTGTTCGTTTCTCTGTTGGGCTTTCCAGTATTCTCCAGATTCTCAGTGAACTAGTAAGGATCTTTTTGACCGTTTCACTTGACGTTCGTCTCGGCTTGAGTAGGATCCGTGTGCTGGTTGGTCAAAAGTCCATTTCCTGTATCAACTTTGTCTTTTTCACTGTATTTGCTTCAAAAGTCTGTATCCTGTATCATGTAACAAACGATCGTCAAAAGCACCTGTTTACTTATAAATTGCACAAAAGTGGGGCGTATAAATTGCAATATTATGATGTGAACAAATACCCCCAAACTTACCTTTTGCTCGTCCTCGAGCAAACTTATTATTTTATTCTGACCTAGCCACACTTTCGCAGGGAAACGCGATTGCACTGAGCACGTGCAACAAGCCGTTAAACCTCTAGGTGTTCCTAGTAGGAGGAGTGTTGTCTCCTGAGGGTTTTCAGCGGATACTACCCACAAAATCCTATCAACTTGGTTTCTCGACTTTTGTTCTCCATTTAGGTTTTCTAACAAGGAAATCTATTATCGTTGACCCGCAAATTATCCACCCATATTCTTCACGCTTGCTCATTGTTTAACTTAAGATTATACATATCCTGTAGAATTACCTAGCTTTCGGCATTTCTTAAGTTTTCCTTCTAGAGTTCCATCTCCACTTAGGAATTTCTATCAACTCCATTAAAGACACAAGTTCTATTCTTCATTCCTTTCTCTTATCTAAACTCTAATCACATATCCCCACGTGTGTGTAAATATCACCCCTACACTTGGAAATTCAAATCAAGCAATAATACTCCAGCCCATTGTCCAAAGCACTTGTGAGACTTCGCTTTCACATCCTTCATGCGATTGTTAATACTTCTTGAGGTACCAACAACCGATTACCAGATGCGTTAGCACTTTAAGGCGTACTTCCTAGTTTTGCAACACCCAAGGCTTTTAGCACCTTCGCTAAATATTTTTCTATATTTTTTTTTTTAGCCTTAAGTAATCACAAAAACCAGTGTCCATTTTTTTTTTCTTTGTGCTAAGGACGTTAGACATGAGTATTTCAAGGTCTCTTCTACTAATCCAAGTTTCAAGGTGTGTGTTTGTGCAATTTGTAGGGTATACATTTTCAGAATCCAGACTTAAGTTAGGAACTATTTTTCAAACTTATACTCTAATAAAAGTTTTAATACTTTTCCTTCGTTTCGACTTAGCCCAAGAACTGAACCCAAAATTTGCCTATTTCTAGATAACCTACAAAGACATATACTTTCTACCGTTAAACTTTAAGGAAGGTTATTTTTAGGGTTTTTAATTTGCTAAGTCTAAGATTTAGTTTTTTCCTAGCCAGTTAACCTATTTATCAAACTCAAGTCAATTAACCAGAATTGAATACATTAATTTTTTTATACTTTTTGAAAATTTTCAATTTTTATGGGTTTTTCTGTTTTCTAAATTTTTTTTTTTTATTTTTCAAATTTTTCAAAAATTTTTTATGATTTTTTTATAAAAATGCAATGCAGAAATTAAATATGCAAAAGGAAAACAAAGATATATACAATATGCAATGCAAGGGTAACTATATACATCACCTCTAATACCCCCAAACTTGAACCAAGCAGTGCCCTCACTGCCCGGCCCCACGTCGCGCTCGTGAGCGTGAACGTGATCTCTCCCCCCTAGCCAATAGTGTCTGTATCCCCCTCTCAATCTCCGTCAACCGACGGTCGTGCTCTCGGGCCGTTGCCCGAAACTCATCCCTCAAAGAATCAATCCCTCTCACTGCCCTCCGCATCAATCGTGCATGCTCTTGGGGGGTTAGCTCTTCCCCGCTCGAAGTTGAGCTTGAGCTCGGGGTGCGTGCAGGTACATGTTCTGCCGGGTCGGTCCGTGTCTAAATATCTGTTAGTCTGGAGTAGGACGACGAGATGCCCTCTAAAAGTGGTCGGACCGGGGTATCGTTTATCAAGTATGAGTCAAATTCCTCAGCTGGGAGGAAATAACGGCAGAGCTGGGTAACTAGCATGGGGCAGGGGTGTACAGGACCTCGTTTACCCGAACCTATGGAGTAAAGCAAAATTGTGCACATGTCGAATCTAGGGTTTTTCATCATTAAGGTATGAACGACATGTAAGGAAGGGGTGAAAAAGGTTGTATTGTGAGAACTCCCAAAAATATTGTTTTGTGCCCACCGGCACACAGTTAAAACATTTGCGAAGAGGGTCCGTGCTTGGATCCCCTTGCGCGGTTCTCGCGCACAGTCATTACCCATTAAAGGAAGATAATCTTCAAAACGAAGGGGTTGTTCGTGTGCGGGGACACGAGGTATGAGTGTAACCTCGTGTATCATGCCCCTGTCGATGCGAATTTCTTGAGTTCCCCAATTTAATTTAACATAACCTAAATTGTCTAGGCTATTCTCTTCCATTGACTCATAAAATTGGGTGACTAAGCTAGGGACAGCAAATGCAGATCCATGGTTATATAGGAGGAAATTCCATCCCCTCTGTGCAATTTCCTGTGGGAAGTATGATCCATAGATCTCATGTGCAAACACAGGGGAAAAATCCCTTTCAAATTGGAATTTATGAGCCATAAAGATGTGTGCAGGAAAATGTGTGTAATAACAGAGAGGAAAGGAACAGATGTACCTCCCCCGAAAATTTCAGGGGGTGAAGCTTCTGATGCGCGGCGGGTTGGCGGCAGCAGACGGCAGACGCGGCGGATCCGCGGTCTTCTGGCGGCGGCGCGTCTCGAGATTTCTTCAGGGGGCAGGGGCGGCGCCTAGGGTTTTTATGAGGGGAAAATGATTTAGGGTAAACAGAGGAAAGGGCTCGGTTCCATTATATAGGGGTTAGAAAAGGTTATTTGCAAAAGACACCCTCAAGGGTGAGGGTTTTATTTGTAAAAACATTGTGTAATCTCCAAATTTGCTATTTGGTCCAAATTATTTTTATTATTTATTTTTATTTATTTTTATGTATTTTTTTTTTTATGGTATTTTGGAAATATACATACAGGTGATATACACACCCCCAAACTTATTTGAAATAGTGTCACTGGGAAACAAAGTTTGGGGGTGAAAGCGGAGGAAGATCAATCAGTGTAAATCGGCTCCTGCAAAAACAGGAGCTCCTCCGAGGGATCCGCAGTAAAGAACGGTTTTAGTCGATGCCCATTTACCTTAAATAAGGTACCGTCTTCAGGGTTCTCAAGATCTACCGCACCGTGCGGATAGACGGTGCGGACCACAAAAGGTCCTCTCCATCTGGACCTGAGCTTACCAGGATGCAAGTGTAACCGAGTGTCATAAAGTAGAACCTGTTGACCAGGTTCAAAAGTTTTTCGTAAAAGGTGTTTATCGTGGAACACCTTGGCTCGGTTTTTAGCAGTTATGGCATTGTCATATGCCTCATCCCTTAGCTCCTCCAACTCATTCAGTTGCAGCTTTCTGTTGCTGCCCGCATCTCCTAAAGACAAATTTAGCTCTTTGATAGCCCAGAAAGCTTTGTGCTCGATCTCCACTGGGAGGTGGCAAGCCTTCCCGTACACAAGCCGGTATGGAGACATACCCAGATCAGTCTTATATGCAGTACGGAAAGCCCATAGTGCATCTATCAATTTAAGCGACCAATCCTTACGGTTTTTAGAAACCGTTTTCTCCAAAATTTGCTTTATTTGCCGATTCGAAACCTCGGCTTGCCCACATGTTTGGGGGTGATATGGCGTTGACAATTTGTGGGTGATAGAATATTTACGCATCAAGGACTCGAAAGTCCTATTGCAGAAGTGAGAACCATTATCACTTATAATTGCCCGAGGGTGCCCGAATCGAGAAAATATGTGTTCTTTAAGGAATCGAACGACAACTTTATTATCGTTCGTTCGACTGGGCACAGCCTCGACCCACTTAGAAACGTAGTCAACCGCCAACAGAATATACACATTTCCAAAAGAGTTAGGAAATGGTCCCATAAAATCTATACCCCAAACATCAAAAATGTCCACCACCAAAATGGGTTGGAGTGGCATTTCGTTTCTCCGCGAAATCCGGCCCAAATGTTGGCACCGGGAGCAAATTTTGCAGTATTCAAATGCATCCTTGAAGAGTCGTGGCCAATAGAAACCACACTGCAAAACCTTTTCGGCTGTCTTCTTTGGACCAAAGTGCCCGCCACATGCTTGATCGTGGCAGAAAGACAGCACGCTCTTGACCTCACTCTCGGGCACACACCGACGAATGATTTGGTCGGAACAGTATTTGAAAAGATAGGGTTCATCCCAGTAAAAATGCTTTACTTGGGACAAAAATCGAAGCTTATCCTGTTTTGACCAATCATTAGGAATCAGGCCGGTGGCTAAATAATTTACAATATCGGCGAACCATGGTTCGCAAGAAACAGTCAAGAGCTGCTCGTCGGGAAAAACGTCAGAGATTGGAAGATCGAGCGTGGGCGAAGAAGGAAGTCGTGATAGGTGATCAGCTACTACGTTTTCACATCCCTTTTTGTCCTTAATGACAAGATCAAATTCTTGCAATAAAAGGATCCAACGTATTAGCCTTGACTTAGCATCCTTCTTCGCAAAAAGGTGGCGAAGAGCCGAGTGATCAGTATAAACAACGACTGGAGAGCCGATTAAATAAGGCCGGAATTTTTCGAGTGCGAACACAACAGCTAAAAACTCTTTCTCTGTTGTTGTGTAATTAAGTTGGGCCTCATTTAGTGTTCGGCTAGCATAATAAATCACGTGCGGCATCTTATTAATGTGCTGTCCAAGAACAGCTCCAATTGCAAAGTCTGATGCGTCGCACATGATTTCAAAAGGGTGCGTCCAGTCGGGAGATGAGAGGATAGGTGCAGTGATGAGTGAATGTTTTAAAGACTCAAATGCTTCAGTGCATGTGGAGTCAAAAGCGAAGGTCGTGTCCTTGGCCAGTAAGAGGGTCAAGGGTCTAGCAATCTTGCTAAAGTCCTTGATAAACCGTCTGTAAAAACCGGCGTGGCCAAGGAAGGCTCTGATATCTTTGACGCACTTTGGGGGAGGTAGGTTAGAAATCACTTCGATTTTAGCCCTGTCTACCTCGATGCCGTTTTGCGAAATGACATGTCCTAGAACAATGCCCTCTTGCACCATGAAATGGCACTTCTCCCAATTTAATGTTAGGTTCTTATCCCTGCAGCGGGTAAGAACAGCGTCAAGATGGCGTAAACACTCGTCGAAGGAGTCGCCAAAGATGGAGAAATCGTCCATAAAAATCTCCAAGAACTTTTCGACCATGTCTGAAAAGATCCCCATCATACACCGCTGAAATGTCGCGGGTGCGTTGCATAACCCAAAGGGCATGCGACGATAAGCAAAAGTGCCAAAGGGACAAGTGAATGTTGTCTTGTCTTGATCCTCTTTGGCGATGGGGACTTGATTGTAACCGGAGTAGCCATCGAGAAAGCAGTAGAACTCGTGCCCTGCCAATCGCTCGAGCATTTGGTCAATGAAAGGTAAGGGAAAGTGGTCCTTCCTTGTTGCGGCATTGAGTTTCCTATAGTCTATGCAGACTCGCCACCCAGTTTGGGTACGAGTGGGAATCAACTCATTTGCCTCGTTTGTAATGACCGTAATGCCCGATTTCTTGGGCACGACGTGGATTGGGCTAACCCATTGGCTATCCGAGATAGGGTAAATGATACCGCTATCCAGACATTTGACAATTTCCTTCTTAACAGCCTCTTTCATGATGGGGTTGAGGCGCCTTTGTGGATCTCGTGCTGGCTTGGCATCATCCATTAAGTGTATATGATGTTCGACTATGAGGGGACTAATCCCCTTAATGTCCGCCATAGACCAGCCGAAAGCTTGCCGATTATTAAGTAAGACCATCAAGAGAGCCTTCTCTTGCTCAAGAGCTAGAGAGGCTGATATAATGACAGGTAAGGTCTCATTATCACCTAGATATGCATATTTTAGGTGTGTCGGCAAAAGCTTTAATTCGAGTTTAGGAGGTGAAACAATAGATGGTAACAATGGGGTAGTTGTTTCAAACTCGAATGATTCCATCAAAGGTTCGTACCGAGTGTACGCAACAGTGTCGGATGGTTCTACTAACTCATCCGTAAAAGCAAAAGACTCCAAATCAGGTGATGAGTCTTCGAAGTCGTCGACGAATGTAAAACATTCAAAATCATTATCCGCCGCGAAAACTGAGTCGGATTCTAGGAGGAACGCACTAGTGGCGTTAACATTGCTGTGGTCGAATAAAAAATTCTCGAACTCACAGTCCTCCTCCGCGATCTCATTGATCGAACAAACGTCTAGTACGCTAGCATTGGGCTCAGCAGGCTGACTTCCTAACTTGAAAATATTGAGCTCAATTGTCATATTGCCGAAAGATAGGTTCATTGAACCATTACGACAATTGATCACTGCGTTGGAAGTAGCCAAAAATGGTCGACCTAGAATTACCGGAATTTGGTTCCGGGGGTTTGCAACAGGTTGTGTATCCATCACTATAAAGTCAACGGGGAAAATGAAATCCCCTACTCTTATTAACACATCCTCCAGCTCTCCCCTAGGATGGGTTATTGACCGGTCGGCCATTTGGAGAGTACAATGAGTGGGCTTAAGCTCTCCAACGCCCAATTGCTCGTACACAGAATAGGGTAGCAAATTGACGCTCGCGCCAAGATCTAAGAGTGCTCTATTGATATTCTTGTCCCCAATTGTTATCGAAATGGTAGGACACCCGGGGTCCTTTTGTTTTGGGGGAAGGGAATTTACAAGAGCATCACTAATAGCACTGGCCACAAAAACTTTCTTTGGCACTTGCGACTTCCTCTTTTTGGTGCACAAGTCCTTTAAAATTTTGGCATATGAAGGAACTTGCTGAATTGCATCTAAAAGAGGGATGTTTATGCTAACCTGTTTGAACAACTCAACAATCTTTTCCATTTGAGGAGTTGGTTTATTTGATCTCAACCGATTAGGAAAAGGAACATTTTGAAAGGTGGTTGAGTCCAATTTTTGTGGATCAGATTGTCGAGTTGGAACGGTACCTCGTGTAGATGTGTTCATGTCGTGAGAATTAGGTCCGTTCAAGCTAGAAGAGGTAGAGCCATGTGAAGGGTGGAGAATAGGCTCTAAAGAAGAAGATGGTGAAGAAGATGAAGAAGACCCACCGGCAGGGGTGTCATTGTTAATGCCCACAATGTTCCGCAACACTTTTCCCGATCTCAACGTGGTCACTGCATTTACATTATGATTTTGCTGATTGTGTGCAGCATGTGCGTGACCGGGATTGGGCAACGGTTGAGACGGGAGTTTTCCTTTTTCGCGCTCGCTCAAAGCTGCGTTGAGTTGTGCAATTTGTGCCTCTATAGATTTGATGCTCTGATCATGGGAGGCACTATTTTGCACTAAAGTTTGAATAGAAGTCTCAAGTCTTGCTGTAGACTGTGTAGATTGCTTAAGGAACGCATCTAGACTTCTTTCGAGCGAGCTAACCTTATCATTATTAGGTTGAACATAATTGTTTGGCTGGTACGCATTGTTCGGCACAAAGTTGTTCACCTGATTAGGGTAAGGTTGTTGTTGAAATTGTTGCGGTTGATATTGAGTTTGCGAGGGTGCTTGTTGTTGTTGTGGTGGAGGAGGTCTTTGAAAATTATTATTATTTCCTTGGAATTGTTGATTTTGGTTCCAAGCGAAATTTGGGTGACTCCTCCACCCCGGATTATACGTTGAAGAATACGGATCGTTCCTTTGTCGTTGCTGGAATGCAGCATTGACTTGATCCTGTCCTTGTGTAGATGCATTATAAGGACATTCTTCAGTCAGGTGCGATGGATCCGCACAACAAGCACAGACAGTACGTGGGGGCATAGCAGGGGCAGGAGAAGACGACGAGATTTTGGTCTCGATCGCTTCTAGCTTTTTCGTAAGAGCGGCCATCTCGGCCTTCATAGCAATCGACATCTCTATTTGATGTATGCCTCCCCTAGATTGACCACTAGAAGCTGATGTGGTCTTTGTGCTCTCCCACTGTATTGTCTGCTCACTAAGATCCTCGAGAAACTGCCACGCCTCATCATTAGACTTAGAGAGAAAATGACCTTGACAGATTGTTTCTAGCAACTGCTTCGTTGCCGAGTTCAATCCCTCATATAATGTTTGGCAAAGTTGCCAACTTTCTATACCATGGTGAGGGCATTGAACTAATAGGTCCTTGAATCTCTCGAAGCACTTCCAGAAAGGTTCGGAAGGCAGTTGTGAGAATTGAATTATTTCATTTCGAATTCTGGCAGTTTTATGGTGAGGATAGAACTTTTTTAGAAAAGCCTTCACAAACTCATCCCAATTTCTTATGGAATGTGATGCGGTGCTATATAGCCACTTCTCGGCTAGGTCACATAAGGTGAAAGGAATGACCCTTAACCTTATAGCGTCATCACTCAATTGGGTTGTTTTCATCATAGCGCATACATTTTGGAATTTATTAATAAAGATATAAGCGTCTTCAGTTTCCAAACCGTGAAATTTCGGCAGCATATTGATGAAATGTGGTTTAATCTCAAAATTGTCCCCATTTGCCGGTGGGGGTGAAAGACATGTGGGTAAAGAAGTGCGGATGGGGTAGAAGAGGTCCTGGAGCGCAACTCGTGCGGGCGCTTCAACAGGCGGCTGGTTCGGGTTATTCGCACCTGGTGGAGGTGGAATCATTCCCGTCTGCAAGGTATTATTGGGGTTGAATCCCGACATACCTTCGGTGGAAGAAATTGAAGTTGAAGCTAAGAAAGTGGATGGATTTTCGACTTGGGTGTCGAAGGGTTCGTTGGTCGGTACCAACGAAATGCGGACTAATCGGGCGTCTGTATCCCTAGTCCAAAGTGGCATACACTAAAAGGGATAGTGCAGTCAGTAAAAAGAAAAAAAGAATGTGGGGGTAAGATAACGTCAATGGAGGAGAGATGGTAGAAATGAGGTGCAAGTTTTCTTAGCGGCAAGTTGCAAGTTTTGAAAAGATTTTTCTTTATTTATTTATTTTTTTATTTTTTTTATTTGTGTGTGAGTTTTGCAAAGAGGTTTTTGAAAACGGACTCGTGACACAACTGTATCAACCACACATGCACAATCAGGCCTAGATCTAGGGTCGCCTAGGTCTACTAGACAGCTCCTAACTAGGGCTAGAAATAGACCTCAAACCGCCTCTTCACGGACAAATACGGCCAGGTAAGTGGGAAGGAACCACCACTACAGTGGGCCTAATTAATAACCACTAGCCTAGACACCGCAATGTCGGTTAGGATAAACGGCCGATGCCTACCCTAGTCCTTTTCCTATTGAGCTCGCTGTCCTTAGGTCTGAGTCTAATCTTTTTTAATTAAAGGTGGTCGATGCAAAATGCTTTAGGTGTTTTCTGGGGTCCTGGGAAGGGTGATGAAATCCCCACCCAATCTGAGTTTGGTCAAATAGCCCCTTAAGTCCAATTAAATTATGCAAAACAATTAAAATCACTTGCAATCAATTTTAGCGCGGCGCAAAGAAACCTGCAGAAAATCTGTTATCGAGAAGGGGGAGAAAGACTCTTTACGCAAAGAATTCCTGCAGAAAGATTTTTATAGAGAGATATATGGGAGGTTGCAGAGGGGAGAGAAAAGAAGCAAACCAGAAAATTTTTCAGTGCTGACGTGGCACTATGTGCGCGGAACCGCGGCTAATTGGCTACATATGCGGCGGAAACGCGGCAATGTGGTGGGTTCTTCCTCTGGAAATTTTTGTTCTGTTCTGTACGAGCAATTCCTCCCTGTTTTGATGTTCTCTTTTCTGTTTTGACCCTCTGTAAAATTCCAGATCCAAAAGTTCTTGTCGTTCCTGCAAGATTCAAACGAGAAACCCTTCAAACAGATAAAAATAATGAAAAGAATATTTTTTTTTGTATTTTGTATTTTCAGATTTTTATAATTTTCAAATTTTATATCAACCCGAAATCATACAAAAAGAGAAAATTACGCCCTCCCCGGCAACGGCGCCATTTGATTAATCCAAAAATTTGTAGTTTACCGTAATCAGAAACGGCGTCGCTTCGCAGCTAGCCGGTGAGTACGGGTCGATCCGCAGGGATGTGTTATTTTCTGATTTTGTGTTATAACGAGTTGATTCAAATCGTTGTTTGGTTTTTATCGATTGATTTAAAGACGAAGTTATGTGATAAGAAAGGACTCGTTAGGGTTAGGTCGAAGGTAGGGGTGTTGAGATCTATGTTTTCACCTCTTTCAATGCCATGATTTAAGCTTTTTAGAAATATCACAACAATTATTAGCAAAGGGGATTAGGATGATCGGGAAGAAACAAAGTTTCTTCCTCTAGATCCTTGTCCGTCCTTTCCTAATAATTGATGTGATCTTCATGGATGTCATATAAGTCCGGCCTTTTATACTAAGGTTCACCGTTACCTTGTAGGTAGGGTGCCGTAGGGGGCGGATCGTATATGAATGCATGAAGATTTCGTTTTTAAAAATAAGTTGGCATTGAAGGAGGTGAGAGACATCCATCTCTCACTTACTCCCTTGTTCCTAACCCTAACGAGCGAGGATTTTATTCGCTCATTAAGGAATTGTTGCAAAGAGACATTTTTATGTTTATGTTTTAAAGGTTAACTACTTGGTGCAGATTAAGGAGGATTACACTAGAGCAAGAATTAACTAACTAAGGCAAGTAAAAGATTATACTAAGGCAAGAATGAAATAAAACTAAAAACTTACAAGTAAAAGTGATGCTCCCAATTCTTCAACAAATCTCACTTTTTATTGATTATCAAGAGGCATCCATTTTTACAGATCTAGATTACAATTTATAAGTAACTAGTGAAGCTAGGGTTACAGACTCTCGTAGATATGAAATTACTGATTTACCCCCTAAAAATCCCAACAATGAAACGACACACCGACACCAGAAGTCGGTGCCGACACGGGCTCTGTATGGCCGCGGTTCCGCGGCAAAGACATGCCTTTGGCCGCGGATCCGCGGCCATTTAGTGGGCTTGGCCCACTATCTTTCTGTGCTGGGTCACTCTTCTCTTGGGCTCTCTGATTTCACTGTTCGTTTCTCTGTTGGGCTTTCCAGTATTCTCCAGATTCTCAGTGAACTAGTAAGGATCTTTTTGACCGTTTCACTTGACGTTCGTCTCGGCTTGAGTAGGATCCGTGTGCTGGTTGGTCAAAAGTCCATTTCCTGTATCAACTTTGTCTTTTTCACTGTATTTGCTTCAAAAGTCTGTATCCTGTATCATGTAACAAACGATCGTCAAAAGCACCTGTTTACTTATAAATTGCACAAAAGTGGGGCGTATAAATTGCAATATTATGATGTGAACACGCTCCTATTTCGTTTCGCTTGAGCCAGGAAACCTTTGTGTACGACTCTAAAGACTCGTCAATACGCTGGCAGTAGGTGGTGATCATATCAATCACCCACAAGCCGCAAGCGGTCTGCTAAACGTAACGGCCACCCAGGTATTGAGCGATCAGAAGATCAACGAGCAAGCCTACTCACACTCCTGCGAATCCGATCAGTAACACTTACCGCACAGTCCGGTCTGTTCGTCTAATATGTCGCATATCTCGCCTACGGGTGGTAAACGTCAGACCCCATTAGCTCGATAAGTCATGCCGATGTATGGTCCATAACGAGCGTGAAACTACTGATAACACTTACCAGTAAATCACATCAACCCTGGCCAGGGATTTCCAGTTATGGAGTCGAGCATAGCGCAACATCAACCCCAATAGCGGGAGAGACGAATCCCCTCCTATCGCTCATTGCCTCTATGTGACTCGGGACTGTACCCAAAAACCACCTGTTTGCACGACTCAGTAGAGCCGTGGTCGGGTGGAAATCAAAGCACAGTGGAAGACACACAAGACTCTATGACGATCTCGGGTCGACAGACTAAGCTGCACCAGTGTCACCAGAGAACTGCCATCTGACGTGAGGTATAATACCATTTGGGAGTTCTCGGTGAGTCCGTTCAGTATACCCAGTATCCACTGAGCACTCGTATACCATCTCTGATGTAAAACACCAATGGATATGGAAACATCCATCACCCATCACATAGGTCGAGAAGATATACGCTAGTCTACTCTGGAATATCGATGCCCCGTCTCGATATTCCCCCGACTAGGAACATTGAAGGATGTACTCATAGACTACCCAGGCCCCACTAGTATGATCTGCATCGTAATCCTGGAAGTCGAGTATACATCCTAAGGGTTTTATCAACATGTAACAGAGAGACAGTAAGTATACATGTTAAGATAAAGAGCAACCAGATAGCGTACTATCATGTCGAGCAAGAAAGTCATCCCTATATATGTCCCAGCATCCATTATCATATACATCTCATGTATAATAATGGCCTCTAGGGCATACATACAACTAACAGACAATCCATATCTCCCCTAAGTCCCATCGGCAAGGCTATACCAGAAGTCACACCGGCGGTGAAGCTCCACCAACGAGGCAGTCGTTTTAAAAAAATGGCATGTCCACAAGCAAAAAAGGAATGGATGAAAACCTGAGGGGGCTCTGTGGGTAAAAACAACAGAACTGCCGGTGAGCTTGTGAAAACCCGAAAGGGCGTAAACTCGTGAAAAGAAAGGAAAATACACTTGCAAAGTTCTCTCAACCTTGTGAGGAGAAAATCCCCGCATGAGGTCCTTACGACTCACAAAGGAGCAACACACTTAGGAATCCCCACGATCCCTAAGGAGAAAATACACTTACGAGATCCTTTCGACTCGTAGGGAGAAATACTTCTATAAGACCCTCACGGCATATAGAATTCAAAAGCCTTAAGTTGTGGGGATCTAAACATATTTCTTAAGCAATCATAACCCCACAAAAGTTATGCCCTACAAGTAGTTCAATATCAACTCTTGTATACAATCAATGGGAATAAATAAATGCATTCCCAACCAGGTCCCACCAAAGGCGGGTGATATTTCTCGACATGGTGAACGACACTTGTGAGTCCTCTCGACTTGCAAAGAGAAAATACACTTGTAAGATCTTTCCAACTTACAATAGAAATACCACTTAGGAATCCCCACGATTTCTAAGGAGAAAATATACTTACGAGATCCTCTTGACTCATAGAGAGAAATACCTTTATGAGACCCTTACAGCTTGTAAAGTTTAAAAGTCTTAGTTGGCAGGGATCTAAACTTGTCTTCTAAGCCACCTTTGTCTAATAGGCAACGAAAAATGATGAGTCACTCATAGAAATATTCCAGTTGTAGCGATATTGATGCCTAATCAGGTATCAAACTCCAAGTTCTCTCACGGTAGATGATAAGTCGCTCATGGTAATATTCCAATTGTAGTGATATCGATACCAAATTTGGTATCAGATTCCAACTCTCCAATTCGCAATAAAAATAAGCGAGCAAAAAAGAAAAGAAAATGCCGAAATGATTGGGTGCCGCGAGTAAATAGCCGAAATAATTGGGCAATCGCGACTTTCACGATAAGAAAAGCTGAAATGATAGAGTATCGCGGAGAATAAAAAAAAGATGATCAAATAAAAATTTTCTACCCTATAGGTATGTCAATATCGACTCCTATAGACAATTCACAGGCACAAACATATGAAGAAGAGCAGCATGTTTTGCTATGCTTTGCTAAAGAAAGAAACAGGTTTCAACGGCCATATATGTAAGATCAAAGAACAATGGACGTTGTCCCACTTCGGAAAGGTGCGGTAATGACTTCCCGGGGGCTCCAAACAGAGCTTATGCTCAAGGTAAAGCGTCATGGTGACGCCAAACGCTGAATTATCCGATGGCTATCTATACATTCTTCTAAGAAAATTACTTGCGACGTTGTATCCCCGCATTTGATTGGATAGGAGATACGACAAGTGCTTATTTACTCGAAACAGCGACGTGTATGGACGTTAGCCGAGAAGAAATCAGCTAACGCAACGGTTGTTAGTTATGTATATGCCCTAGAGGCCATTGTTGTACATATGATGTATATTATAATGGATGCTTGGATATATATAGAGAGGACTTTCTTGCTCGTCATGATAGTATGCTATTTGGTTTTCCTTTATCTTAACATGTTGACTTGTATTGGTTTACTGTTTTTACTCTCACATGTTGATAAAGCCCTTAGGATCTGTACTCGACTACTGGGACTATGATGAGATCATACTAGTGGGGCCATGGTAGTCGATGAGTACATCCTATAACTGTTCCTAGTCGAGGGTATATCGAGACAGGGCATCGATACACCAGAGTAGACTAGCGTATACGCATCTTGACCCATATGATGGGCGATGGATGATCCTATATCCATCGGTGTTTGACATCAGAGATGGTGTACGGGTGCTCAGTGGAGACTGGGTACACTGGACGGACTCTCCGAGAACTCCCAGATAGTGATATACCACACGTCAGATGGCAGTTCTCCGGTGACACTGGTACAGGGTAGTCTGTAGACCCGAGATCGTCATAGAGTCTTGTGTGATTCCCATTGTGCTTTGATTTCCACCTTACCACGTCCAAGAGGGCGTATAAAACGGTGGCTTTTGGGTACAGTCCCAAATCACATGGAGGCAATGAGTGATAGGAGGGGATTCGTCTCTCCCGGTATAGGGAGTTGATGTTGTGCTGTGTTCGATTGGCTATAACTGGAAGTCCCTGGCCAGGGCTGATATAGAGATTTACTGGTAAGTGTTACCAGTAGTTTCTCGACCCGTTATGAGCCACACATCGACACGACTTATCGGTTACTGGGGTCTGACGTATACCACCCCTAGACTAGATATGCGACATATCAGACGAAGAGACCGGACTGTACGGGAGTTTTACTGATTGGATTCACAGGAGAACGGATAGGCTAGCTTGTTGATCTTCTGATCACTCAATACCTGGGTGGCTGTTACGTTTAGCTGACTGCTTGCAGCTTGTGGGTGTTTGATATGATCATCACCTGCTACCGACGTATTGACGATTCTTTAGAGTCCTACACAGAGGTTTCTTGGCTCAGGCAAAACGGAGTAGAGGCACATATGTGATATGTGCAGGACCGAGGATAATGCAATATAAGATACCGTATTATATTCTCGCGATATTTAGATATGAACCGGATCATCGGATCAAGTGTTGATTCGATGATGATATATTAGTCGGTTATATTCGATATAGCCGGATTGTCAAATCAAGTGTTGATTCGATGATTTAATGTATAATAATATATATGATATATTGCATTACATTATCTAATATTGGCTCGCTTTATTATTTCATTTTCTCACCGGATAATACATTGATATATATGTGATATATGTTAATTGTATTATTTTTCTTTTGTTACAAATATATAATATATATGTGATATATATTATAGTAACATGTTATGATTAATTATGGAACATGTTTTGTGGAGATAAAGCAAGGTTAGGGTTTGATTAGGGTTGGTTCTTTCTTGCACCTTCTAGAACTTTTCCTTTTGTCTTAAAGAAGATATTATGATAGATATTTTCTCATGACTCATTGTTTTAACCCAACCAAACCCTAGCCCTAGTTTATTCTCTACAAAGGTTAAGCTTCTCATCCTTGACCATGGTTCCATAATCAATCATATATTCACTTCTACTATTCATCACAAAAGGATTATCTTTTTCATTCATCATCTTCTTCTCTCTTAGCTTTGAGAAAGCTTACTAGTTATTTTTTTTGTGATGATTTCATGTGAGATTATGATATAAAAAGAAAGCATAAATACTACTCCATCATCCTCATCTAATCTAGCCCATTAGATTAGGGCATTCACCTCATTAGAGTGAGAGAGCTTGAACTTTTGCAACTTCGACGTAGATCATCGGAGAAAAGGAATACTACAAGCTAGCATGGATCGTTCGAGTCGTGGAGCCTCTCTTGAGTCCGGGAGATCGTGCATCGTGGCGAAGGGACTTCTACTCGGAGCTTATGAAGCGAAGGAGCGGACTACAAAGGTTGTAATCCCTCATACTTAGTAGTAAAGATGTTTACTTGCATGTTTAACCCTAATAATCTAGCAAAGATCCCGGCTTTGGGTTGTTCGGCACGTCTAAATTTTTATCCGGGCATGTTTGATGCCTTATGAGCCTTCACAAGAGTGCCTAGGAACCCTACAGTTGGTATCAGAGCCTAGCTAGAGCATTAGGCAACGTGTATACGAAGTTAAAACTCCGATCGAACACCGAAACGCAATTTTAGACCCCTCTCTGGATTTTTTTTCAAAACTATGATTTTTTAGAATTAAAAATACTTAAAAATACCAGCAGGAAAATATAAGCATCACTGTGAAACACGTGTCAATGATCCGTACATTCAGCCGCGGAACCGCGGTAATACCTTGCTCCTGCCGCGAATCCGCGGCCGTACAGTCAAATCGTTGACTCGTTTTCCCATGGTTATATCCGTAGGTGATTTTGTAATTTTCTGGTTACTTTTAATCTGACTCAAATGTTGAGTGTTCTGGGGTTTATTTTGTAATCGTTGATTCGATCGGAAAATTTAAATTCGTTATTATTTCCGGATATTTAGAAACTGTTAAAATGTTCGAACGGATATCATTAACTCACTTTTTCCCGGCACGTAAAACTTTCGAGTGTTGAATTTTTATCGGGTTTAAATCTTCCGGAAAATTGTACAAGTTACGCGGTGGACCCTCTAGAAGAACACAAACCTTAACTCGATTATGTGACCGTCTTGAACTGCCTCTAAACCTTAGGGTTTGGGGCAGTACGACGTGTCACATGTGAGGCGTTGGCTTGACCCTTCTACGACTGGATCACCGGTACTGTGACATATTCTGGGATTATTTGAACTCCGCTCAAGTGTTGAGCTATTAAGGAAATTTTGGGTATTTGATTATCTGTTCGGAAAGTTTAATACTGTCTATTTATCTGGAATGTGATACAATATGTGGAATTCATATAGTTAGGCATGAAATGCGAAGTATGTGATATTTCGGATTTACGATGTCTAAAGTGATTGTGGATTCCAAATATTGTAGTTTTACAATTTCTTTTCTGTGACCGTAAATGTAGTATGTAGTTATATTGCTGGTCTTCGTTGCTATACATCTACGACGATCGGTGTATGCATACTTACTTACGTTGATGATATGTGATATTATGTGTTGCTGTGATATGTTATATTGGATCGTCGTGTTCTGAATAGCCGGGGGTTTTATGTGAGATGAGGGTTTTTATTTTCATTCATGTAAAATTCTTTTGTATGTAATATTCTTTTATTGGGGCACTTCCGGGATGAGATTGATGTCACCATTGTATATTATTTACTTTTCCGCATTAGGTAGACCCAAGGAGGGGAGCACAAGTAACCGGGTTCTAGGGTCCAGTGGGAGGCCATCTCGAGGGGTCGAGACCGGATCTCCTAACCCTAGAATTGGCAGTGTTACTTGCCGCTCTCGTAGGGGTCTTGGGATGTGGGTTTGGCTATTCGTCGCGACCGTGGAATCCGTGTTTTATACAGGCTCGTATTGAAAACACGGACGTCCTAGTATATCCAATATTTCATATATGTTCTTCTGCTGCAATGTTCTGTGATGAGATCATATTACTGCCTGAGACGAATGCTTATACTAAATATATATATGCTGATATATAAATATTACTACTTTCGTTTCTTCTGTGATGCTTAGGAAGCATAAGCTGATGGGATTTTATTAATGAGATTAATAAAAAGAAAAGAAACCTAAAAGATGTTGTAGAATCAAAACTTTAAAAAAAGGATAGCTACAGTCTTGCTTTGCATAGCAGTATATATGATATACCATGCACCTTATTCGATGGGGAAAGAGCCGAGATCCCTTCACCGGGAGTGACCTCTTTAGCGAAACTGGCAGATGCTACAAACTCGCGGTTTAGTTTTCGATAGCTTATATAGTCTTGCTTTGCATAGCGGTATATATGATATATCCTGCACCTTATTCGATGGGGAAAGAGCCGAGATCCCTTCACCGGGGTGACCTCTTTAGCGAAACTAGAAGCGTCAAAAACACTCCTTTTCAAAAACACTCGATTCTACAACGATATCACGTTCATTACGCTCGAGGTTTTCTGAAAAACCTGCGTAACCCTCCGTCATTTTAGGAAAATAGAGTACTTAGTATTCGTGCTGCGTTTGTTGACCATAGTTAAGGCGCAGTGTACGGTAGCTAAGTGATGTTTTCCTATATAACATAAAATGTGATTAATTAGGACAGTCATATGACTTTGTTGACCATAGTTAAGGGTCATGTGGGTGGGTCTAAATTAATCAAGAAATGACGGGTAGAACTTGACTAGTGCTTATGATTTGTTGACCATAGTTAAGGTCATAAGACACTAGGGGTAAAAGCATTATCGGGATTTTCAAGTGTTGAAATTTGCAATGAGATTGCATACCTCCTATGAGATAGTTGGATCCCGGTACCCACTGCGAGTAAGAGTTACTCCTGGGAGAGTTTTACACAAGACAATTAGCCGATCAAGTAGGTGTCTAGAAAAGTGTTAACGGGGTTACGCCTCTGGGAAAACGAGGTTTACTTTAATTAGGTCCGTGCAAAAGCACGGGGAACCTCCCTCAAGTATCGACACTGATCTGGCTGAAAGATTGACGAAATTGTAGGGTGTAATTAATCCCGGCTAATCTTACCTTTTAGGGTTTGAAAGAAGATTTGATAAAAACAGTGGGAGACATCCTGATTAGATAAGATAATAACCAATCTAATCTTGCAAGAGCATACGCTAAAGTGTTTTCTTCTCTCTCTCCAGGTAGCGACCATGTCAGGCCATAATCAAGATAATAATATGGATGTATTGACTGAACCCGCTTATTATACTGAGCAGGGGAACGTTGGACCCGTTCTTTCTTATAAGAGTTATAAGACTGAACAGGGAATAGGAGAATATCTGGATTCTCAAGCCGCCCAAAAGAACATGCATGTTGATGCATCTTCTTCAGGTGTGTTAGTTATAGAGAACTGTTTCTCAGTTCACCCTACGTCCTGGGTATTAGATACCGGATCAGGATCCCACATATGTAAAATGTTACATGGGCTACGTAAAGGTAGAGAACTGGGAAAAGGTGATCATTCCGTTCAAGTAGGGAACGGTGCAAGTATTGTAGCCAAAGCAGTTGGCGAATATCACCTAGTATTACCAAGTCGTAATACACTGATTCTGAATGAGTGCTATTATATACCAAACATGATGTGCAACATTATATCGGTTTCTTTATTAAGTAAAGAAGGATATAATTTTGTAGTACAAGATAATGTTATGAACATATTCCTAGATCAAAAGTTGATTGCATCAGGCTCGTTACATAATGGCATATTCATTCTCAATCAAAATACAGTCCTCAATATACAAAACACACACAAGAGGAAAAGTTCAGAAATGAACGAATCCTTCTTGTGGCATTGTAGACTTGGTCATATCAATGCGACACGACTGGCTAAGTTACTTAAGGATGGGTATTTGAATCCATTCGAATTATCATCTTATGATACTTGCCATTCATGTCTCAAAGGGAAAATGACCAAAGCTCCGTTTAGTGGACACGGAGAAAGAGTTACGGGACTCTTAGAACTGGTACATAGTGATGTATGCGGTCCCATGTCTACGCATTCCAGGAACGGTTCTTCCTACTTTATTACATTCACTGACGATTTCTCAAGATTCGGACATGTGTTCCTGATGAACACAAGTCTGAAGCTTTTGAGAAATTCAGAGAATATAAGCACGAAGTAGAGAACCAAACGGGCAAAAGTATTAAAATCCTTCGATCTGATCGAGGAGGAGAATACTTGAGCAATGAGTTCCGGGATTATCTAAAAGAGAATGGGATTCTCTCTCAGCTTACTCCTCCTTATACACCACAGCACAACGGTGTATCGGAGCAGAAGAATCGCACCCTATTAGATATGGTGCGCTCTATGATGAGCACTGCAGTATTACCTATCTCCTTTTGGGGTTATGTGCTGGAGACAGCCGCATATCTATTGAATAGAGTTCCAACTAAATCGGTACCTACCACTCTATATGAGATATGGAATGGGAAGAGACCATCTCTTTAACGAGTTAAGATATGGGGTTGTCCGGCCTATGTTAAAAAGCAAAATCCGGACAAACTCGAGGCAAGATCAGGTCTATGTAAGTTTGTAGGATATCCAAAAGATTCTTATGGATATATCTTATACCACGGTGAGGAACAAAAAGTATTTATTTCTCAATATGCCACCTTTTTAGAAAAGGAATTTCTTGCAAAAGAAATTAGTGGCGAAGAGGTAGAGCTGGAAGATGTTCCAGCACAAACTACAACTGATGATTTGTTGGAACCAGAGGATTCAGTAGTACCCAACGAACCCCAGCCTCTCCGCCGATCTAGCAGGGTTTCTCATCCACCTGAGAGATACTACGGTTTTCTCATTGATGGTGGAAGCGAGGATTGTATCATGGAAGATGATGACCCAACTAGTTTCGAGCAGGCCATCATGAGTGGTGACTCTGTGAAATGGCTGGATGTAATGCGATCTGAGATGGAATCCATGTACACCAACAAAGTATGGACTTTGGAAAATGCTCCTGAAGGGGTAAAACCCATTGGGAGCAAGTGGATCTTTAAAAAGAAATTTGGTGTAAATGGAAAAGTTGAGACTTTCAAAGCTAGACTTGTAGCAAAGGGTTTTCGTCAACGACCAGGTGTGGATTATGACGAAACCTTTTCTCCAGTGGCTATGCTTAAGTCCATCCGGATCTTACTTGCCATTGCTGCATACCATGACTACGAAATCTGGCAAATGGATGTTAAGACCGCCTTTCTAAACGGTGATTTAGAAGAGTGCGTGTACATGACTCAGCCAGACGGCTTCGTAGATAGTAGGAGCAGCGGAAAGGTGTGCAAGCTGCTTAAATCCATTTATGGGTTAAAGCAAGCATCGTGGAGTTGGAACATCTGTTTTGATGTTGTAGTCAAAGAGTTTGACTTCATCAAAAATATAGATGAACCTTATATTTATAAGAAGGTAGCAGAGAGTAAGGTTGTCTTCCTCGTAATGTACGTGGATGACATACTCTTGATAGGAAATGATATTCCTATGCTGCAATCAGTCAAGCTCTTCTTATCACAAAGATTCTCAATGAAAGATCTAGGTGATGCCTCCTGCATATTGGGAATCATGATCTATAGAGATAGATCTAAACGGATACTGGGATTGTCCCAATCCTGGTACATTGACACCATACTAAAGAGGTTCAGTATGGAAGAATCCAAGCGTGGGACCTACCCACGATCTCTGGACTCACTCTCTCCAAAGACATGTCTCCCAAGACTGATTTGGAGAGAGCTCACATGCAAGGGATACCATATGCTTCGGCAGTAGGCTCTATCATGTATGCGATGCTATGTACCAGACCCGATGTAGCATACTCACTAAGTGTAGTGAGTCGGTATCAAGCAGATCCTGGAGAGAGTCACTGGACAGCTGTGAAGAACATTCTCAAATACTTGCGAAGGACTAGAGACATGTTCTTGGTGTATTGTAACGGAGAACTCCAGGTGGAGTCCTTTACCGATTCCAGCTTCCAAAGTGATAAGGATGACTCTAAGTCGCACTCGGGATTTGTCCTTACCCTCAATGGAGGGGCGGTATGTTGGAAGAGTTCCAAACAGGATACCGTTGCAGACTCGACGATGGAGGCTGAATACATCGCTGCCAACGATGCTGCCAAAGAGGCTGTCTGGATAAAGAAGTTCATTAGTGAACTTGGTGTGGTTCTATCCATTGAACATCCAATACCTCTGTATTGCGATAACAATGGAGCTGTGGCATTGGCCAAGGAACCCAGGTCCCATCAAAAGTCCAGACATATTCTGAGGCGGTATCACCTGATCTGGGAGATAGTTGATCGCCGGGAGATCGAGGTCAGGAGAGTAGATACGAAGGACAACACTGGGGATCCATTCACGAAGGCCATTCCCCAGATACAGTTTGAGAAATTATTCGGGATGCTAGGATGAGATACTACAGCAGCTGGCCTTAGTGCAAGTGGGAGAATGTTAGTTATGTATATGCCCTAGAGGCCATTATTGTACATATAATGTATATTATAATGGATGCTTGGATATATATAGAGAGGACTTTCTTGCTCGTCATGATAGTATGTTATTTGGTTTTCCTTTATCTTAACATGTTGACTTGTATTGGTTTACTGTTTTTACTCTCACATGTTGATAAAGCCCTTAGGATCTGTACTCGACTACTGGGACTATGATGAGATCATACTAGTGGGGCCATGGTAGTCGATGAGTACATCCTATAACTGTTCCTAGTCGAGGGTATATCGAGACAGGGCATCGATACACCAGAGTAGACTAGCGTATACGCATCTTGACCCATATGATGGGCGATGGATGATCCTATATCCATCGGTGTTTGACATCAGAGATGGTGTACGGGTGCTCAGTGGAGACTGGGTACACTGGACGGACTCTCCGAGAACTCCCAGATGGTCATATACCATACGTCAGATGGCAGTTCTCCGGTGACACTGGTACAGGGTAGTCTGTAGACCCGAGATCGTCATAGAGTCTTGTGTGATTCCCACTGTGCTTTGATTTCCACCTTACCACGTCCAAGAGGGCGTGTAAAACGGTGGCTTTTGGGTACAGTCCCGAATCACATGGAGGCAATGAGCGATAGGAGGGGATTCGTCTCTCCCGGTATAGGGAGTTGATGTTGTGCTGTGTTCGATTAGCTATAACTGGAAGTCCCTGGACAGGGTTGATATAGAGATTTACTGGTAAGTGTTACCAGTAGTTTCTCGACCCGTTATGAGCCACACATCGACACGACTTATCGGTTACTGGGGTCTGACGTATACCACCCCTAGACTAGATATGCGACATATCAGACGAAGAGACCGGACTGTAAGGGAGTGTTACTGATTGGATTCACAGGAGAACGGACAGGCTAGCTTGTTGATCTTCTGATCGCTCAATACCTGGGTGGCTGTTACGTTTAGCTGACCGCTTGCAGCTTGTGGGTGTTTGATATGATCACCACCCGCTACCGGCGTATTGAAGATTCTTTAGAGTCCTACACAGAGGTTTCTTAGCTCAGGCAAAACGGAGTAGAGGCACATATGTGATATGTGCAGGACCGAGGATAATGCGATATGAGATACCGTATTATATTCTCGCGATATTTAGATATGAACCGGATCATCGGATCAAGTGTTGATTCGATGAATCGGTACATGATATATTAGTCGGTTATATTCGATATAGCCGGATTGTCAAATCATGTGTTGATTCGATGATTTAATGTATAATAATATATATGATATATTGCATTATATTATCTAATATTGGATCGCTTTATTATTTCATTTTCTCACCGGATAATACATTAATATATATGTGATATATGTTAATTGTATTATTTTTCTTTTGTTACAAATATATAATATATATGTGATATATATTATAGTAACATGTTATGATTAATTATGGAACATGTTTTGTGGAGATAAAGCAAGGTTAGGGTTTGATTAGGGTTGGTTCTTTCTTGCACCTTCTAGAACTTTTCCTTTTGTCTTAAAGAAGATATTATGATAGATATTTTCTCATGACTCATTGTTTTAACCCAACCAAACCCTAGCCCTAGTTTATTCTCTACAAAGGTTAAGCTTCTCATCCTTGACCATGGTTCCATAATTAATCATATATTCACTTCTACTATTCATCACAAAAGGATTATCTTTTTCATTCATCATCTTCTTCTCTCTTAGCTTTGAGAAAGCTTACTAGTTATTTCTTTTGTGATGATTTCATGTGAGATTATGATATAAAAAGAAAGCATAAATACTACTCCATCATCCTCATCTAATCTAGCCCATTAGATTAGGGTGTTCACCTCATTAGAGTGAGAAAGCTTGAGCTTTTGCAATTTCGACGTAGATCATCGGAAAAAAGGAATACTACAAGCTAGCATGGATCGTTCGAGTCGTGGAGCCTCTCTTGAGTCCGGGAGATCGTGCATCGCGGCGAAGGGACTTCTACTCGGAGCTTATGAAGCGAAGGAGCGGACTACAAAGGTTGTAATCCCTCACACTTAGTAGTAAAGATGTTTACTTGCATGTTTAACCCTAATAATCTAGCAAAGATCTCGGCTTTGGGTTGTTCGGCACGTCTAAATTTTTATCCGGGCATATTTGATACCTTATGAGCCTTCACAAGAGTGCCTAGGAACCCTACAACGGTGTGATGGACTACACCCAGCACCACAAACCTAACGGACTGTTGTATTAACACGGGTTATGTATGTTTAATGTTAGGCCAAGTTTATTCATCAAAGGAGGATAAACTAATTCTCCGGGACGAGTACATAAACTAAGCCAAGTCATTTCGGCACAATGATTAAAATTGCGACCTAAAAGAAAGTCATTCTTTTACTTATGTCATCAGAACAAAGAATACATCTTGTACGAAAAGGGGAGTGCCTTTCATTTACAAGTCAAAATTGATGAAAGATACGATTTGTTGAAAACAAAAAGGGGATACAATAGAGTGGTTGGATATGCATGTCGTAGAGGCCTTTATTGTATATGATGCTAGGGGTATGTATGTACAGGAAAATCTTGCTCGATATGATAGTATGCTATTTGGTTTGAGTTATCTTAACATGTGTATATATTTTACTAGTTATTTCATATCGCTGATACATGTTGGTAAAGCCCGTAGGATCCTTGCTTGACTACCAGCGTTATGATGACAATCATACTTGTTGGAGTTGGGTAGTCGATAAGCACATCCTTAAATGTCCTTAGTCATGGGAGTATTGAGACTGGGCATTGATATTCTAGAGTAGACTAGTGTATACGTTTCTAGACCCTGACAAAGGGCGGTGGTTGGTCCCACAACCATTGGTGTATTTTATTTAAGATTGTATACAGGTGCTCATTGAGGGTGAGTATACTGGAAGGACTCACCGAGAACTGGCTAGATGGTATTATACCCATTATTAGATAGCAGTTCTCTGGTGACATGAGTACAGATAGTCTGTCGACCTGAGATCGTCATTTGTCTCATATGAGTTCCCACTGTGCTTTGATTACTACCATACCACAGCTCTACGGAGTCATGGAAACAGGTTTTGGTTGGGTACAGTCCCGAGCCATATAAAAGCGGTGAGCAATTGTTGGGGATTCGTCTCTCTTAGTATAGGGAGTCGATGTCGCGCTGTATTCGGTTGGCCAACACCATAAGTCCCTAACCAAGGCAGTTGAGAATTAATGATAGTTAGATTGGTAGTTTCTCGGATGGTCTTGAGCCACATTAGCATGACTTATCGGGTTATTAAAGGTCTAACATTGACCACCCCCTAGAACCGGTATGTGATAATCTCAGACGAACAGATCGGACTATACAGAGATTGTCACGAACAGGCTCAATAGGGGTTCAGATGAGTTTTCTCGTCGGTCTTCGTTTCGACAGGTACCTGGATAGCCGTTACGTATAACTCGTGCCACTGACGTGCTTGTGGTTATGGATTTATCTAGTAACTCACTGCCAGCGTATTGTCGAGACTTTAGAGTCCAACACAGAAGGTTTCCCTAGTTCAGGAGAAACAATGTAGATGTCGTATATTGATATGTGCAGGGTGTCGATTAAATACATGTACTAGATACGCAAACTTTAATCAGACGGTTTGATAATACTAGCCGGCTTAGGATTAAGCCGGGTTATTAAATCATTTAGTGAATTAATAATTTACATATATATATATATATATATATATATATATATTCTAGTATTATTTTTGTTATATTATCTCTCTTTTGGTGTTCGTATTTTTATACGAATACGGGTATGTATATACGGTTTATTGTATTCTTGTATTTGTATAAGAATACTTCTATAAGAGGACACCTCATTATTGCATTTTCTATTATTAGAAAATAAGAATGAAGTGGAGGGGTGAGGTGTCTTAGAGAATGGTGAGAAGCATGGCTTGAATTATTTTTTATCCATTTATATTTACTATACAAGCATGGCTACCATTTTATATAGTAAATGTATTTTGAAAAAAGAATTAATATAGCCAATTCAACACTTATCCATTCTCATTCTCATTCTTATCTCATCACTCTCTCTCCTCTTCTTGAGCTCCTCATCATCTTCATCCCTAACCCTCTCATGAGTTGAGAACCATAGGGATCAAGAAATAGATTAACACTACAAATACTACCTACATCACTAAGCACTCTAGATTAGCAAACTAGGGTCTTTAGTTACTTTATTTTTGAAGTTGAAGCTTGAACCATAAACTCTCGGGTGGATCATCTTTGACACGAGGAGACCAACGTCCAGGCTTGATCCCGACGGACTAGGAGGTGAGGAGCTAAGGAAGAGGATTTTGAAGACCCAAAAACATGATCACATAGGTATAATCACTATCTGAGTAGATTAGAACCTATGTTATTTTTTGCAAGCTAGGGCTTATGGTAGATCTAGAGAAAATAGTTGATGTTGCTTGGTAAAAACTCATTTTTTTATGAATTCCGCATCTCTGAAAACCCTGTAGAGCGTGAAATATCAACTTACAAAAGCAACTACGAAGGTGGAGCCCTCGACAAATCAGACATGTGGCTATTGTTTTGTTGGAATTCCCTTTCTCGCTCTCCCAACGCAGCTGATAGAGCTTCAGCTTCTTCCTTCTGCCGGCGATGTTCGGTGAGCCAGTTGTCAATTTCTCGCTTTTCAGCTCTATGACTCTCCACTGTTGTCTCCATGGCAGCGATCTCTTTCTCCAAAGCCAATCATTAAGCTATAGCATGAGCAAAGTCCTTTCGGAGTATGCAGACCCGCTTAGCGTTGCTTAACCGCTCCCTTCTCATGCTGCCAAGTTCTTTAGCGACTGCGAGACCCTCTAACTTCTTTCGATCCAGCTTTTTCTCTTCACATTGAATAAAGGCAATGCATCGCTCGACCCACTCACCTAGGTGAGCCCTCAGTGACGATGCTTCTGGGATCGGGCATTAAGATTCAAGTTCGTAAAGAAGGGCTTTGAGTTTCCGGAAATAATCCACCCAAGCACTAACCGAAGTTTCCTCATGATAAATACTGAAAGTGGCTAGCATAAGGTTGACCACTTTGGCAAATTCTCCAACAATATAGGAAATGCCAACACGAAGGTCCTCGAAGAAATCCATCATAGATTGTTCACCACTTGCTTCCAATCTAGGCGATACATATCGAGCGTAGGACTCTGCTGGCATGAGTATCCGAGACTCGAAAGGTATCACATCCGCTGAGGCTGCTACAAGCGATAGGTCAAGAAGTGCAGAAGGCGCTTTTGAGTCCTCATCATCTATAAGTTGCAGTACTGCAATCAGAAGTCACTTCCCTCATGAATACTAATCTCCTAAAGAACACACGTCAAGAAAGCGAGAGGATGATCATTCGAGTCAGAACAAAAAGAAAACAAACGAGTCCCTTATACCTAAAGAAGCCCGACGCTCAGCTCCTTATGAAGACGACGCTCTTCCTCTTCTCGAGCCATCCGCACAGACCTCCTGTAAGTAGTCGATAAGTTGGTCATCTCATCTCCAAAAGATTCGGGGTTGGAAGTGGATGACATTAGACGTTTCAACGCCATCTCGCGAGATAATCTAGTTGGAGCATCAACAAGGGTTGTGGGCCTTAAAGAGCGTGCAGCGGTTGGAGAAAGGGAAATATCAGCTATTCGAATCCCGGCTGTAGAAGTCCCTTCAGTAAGAAAGCGTTAAAAAATGTATAAGAAAAATCGTGCATTATAAATGCAGGACACGAGAAAAGGTAAATCATACCGGGACCCATAATGGCCCTTCGCTTTACTTCTTCCTCCTCCTGGAGCGTATCATATGAGGCTTGGGTAGCCTCCTCGATGGAAATTGCTGTAAAAAATGGATTATTAACATATATATGAGAATATTGCAAATTTCATAAATGAAGGCAAATAGGATATATCGATTGCCGCAATAGCCTTTATCGCCGCTTCCTTTTGGGCTGTTCGTTTAGAGACGGATATAGCTTTCTGCAGATTGGCATCATCGTCCTCTGCCGCTGATTCCACCATAGCCATCGCAAGATCGACGAACTCCTCGATTCTCATCTCTAGAGGATCAAAACTCATGTTTGTTCTATATTCAGCTAAACCCGCGGTCAAGGGAGTACATGCCTTTTGATTAAATACAGAGTTAGTTAAGGCCGCAGTTTTCTTCTTTTTACGAGAGCCAGAAGGGGACTTGGAAACTCGTTTCCTTCCTACGGGTGCTCTTGGTCGAAGCTGTCCAACATCCCCAATGTCGAATTTAGGAAATGATCCAGCTGCCATGTCAGCCCTGGCAGCCGGACCGGCATGCGATTCGAAAGCCGTAACATCAGTCGGTGAAGCGCCACCAAAAGATATTGGTTCGCCAAAAAACCGAGGAGCAGAAGATGATGATGCACGCTTTTTGTCAGTGGTTTTCTTCTTTTTGGATCTTGGAACGCTATCAGGATGAACACACCTAACGTCATGGGTCGTTTGAAGTTCAGATGCACTAGGAGGGGCTTCGGGATTATTCCCTTCTTGCGGCAGAGATGGAAGAATAATAGATCATGGCTTTAAAGAAAATTCACAATCTCCCATCCTTATTTCAGTACGACGCCTGAGAAAAACATGAGCTTCATAACCGATATTCCATTCATTGGGTCCGCGTACCACTTCCTATAGTTGTTCAATGGTCGGGGAATATGGGTAGGATCACCAATCCTGAAACAAGAGTTGGTGGCCAGCCTCGTGAAGTGACGAATTGCATGTTCCGTCGACTCCATCGTAAAAGCAGGGCAGCAGTGAAAAGCCTCAAGGGGAACACCTTGTTCGTACCCGAACTGCTGAGAGAATCGGTGAGGACAGTAAGGCTTATGGGTGACCATGTTACTCCGCCGGTAAACCAAAAATCCAGGCCTAATGGAGTAAAGATAAGCCCTCTCCTTGACCTGTAAAGCTAGGGCCTCGTCCTTTACTATGTCCAAAAAAAGTTGGTTAGCGTGAATGGGATGTATGCTGGTGGATACTACATAGTCCTCGAAGAAGATACTCTTCTTTGTCTTGAGATTTTCCAGCTTAATGCATACTCCGCGGTGATCTCTATTCGATACAATGCTTATGGCTTGAATGAGTCTCATCAACAATGGAAAGCGGTTGGAATTAAAGATGGAAGGTCGAGTGTGTTCACTGTATGCATTATGCATATGCAAACTAATCCAAGCACCGAAATAATAAAACGGCATGAATACATGTTTTGAGCCCGGATCATTCGAGTTGGCCAATTCATTTAAACCCTGATATAAATAAGCCATCCTGAAATCCGAATAGCCATTGAGCTCTGGAAAGGATATGATGCAGCAGATAAAATACAGAAGCATGCATCAGGTGGAGGTCTTCAGGGATCACAAACCAGCATAGCTACAGGTTTATGAAAACAAGAAAGAAAGAATCTCTGTCGATTCCTGGTCCGACGATGTCCTCATGTCTGAAAGAAGACTTTCTAAGAAGGAAGAATTCTTCTAACGAAGCCTCATCATCTCATAGTCCTTCTTTGCTTAGACCGAAAGGATTCTCGAGATCTGCAAAGTGACCACCGGTGTCTTTTAAAATACTCGGATGCACAAATCTGGCTATAAACGCGTCAAAAGAGAAACCCTGTCGTTTAAACAGTATATCCAACTCCTCAAATATTCCCAACACCTTTTGAAGACTTGTGCGGATTGGAGTGATGGCATTCTCGTCTGTCAACTCACTCTTAGCCGAGGTTGCAGCAAAGACAAATTCATCATGGGGAATTATCTCTTCTTAGTGTTCCCCAATGATAGGTAATCCGAAAATCTTCTGAAACTCTAGCAGGGATATGGACGCCTCATGGTCCGATAGTTTGAATGTGCTTGTCATTGGGTTCCACTGCTCCACAAATATTCTAACCCACCAAGGTTGAGTCTTAGGGTATTCAAACAAAGACGCATATACTGCTGGGTAAAGTCCGGTTCGTCGCAGTAAATACTTCTCCGTAGACAGGATATATCTGGCCTAAGCGACGTAACCAGGAAGATAATGCGGGACCAACCTTACACCATAGGATACTCCCCAAAGTCGGGCCTCTTCTTGACTTTTACGATGTCCAAGGAGAACCACAACCATCTTTTTCGTAACTCCATCCGAGGAGGGCTGTAGCCGATTGCAGGCCGTCCAATCGTTCATCTCTACTGTAAAGGGAGTCAGTATGACATCGGTATAGCGAAAATGCCCAAGCGGATCAGACGGCGCCTCGCACTGAAAAATGACACATCCCTGGATGATTTGGTTATACCAACCGGCCTAGAGTTGAAGAAGTTGCCGCATAGGATCAAGAGCTCTGATCATCTGAAGAGCCTCCCTATTGACATGCTCATTTGGTTGCAATATGTCGGGCGATCGTAATTGAAATCGGCTGGAGAAGACATCGTACCTGAGAAGAAAAACCTTGAAGCGTTAGTTCACAAAGTAGAAACCATTATTAGAAGAATCAAGACTTGTAACATGCATCTTATAAAAAATCTAAAGATTTTTCTAAGTATAGGATGTGCAACCCACCAAGGTGCCTACATCCTATGGAAATCCAAAGGATTCTTTAAGTAAGGGGTGCGCAGCCCAAAAAGGTGTGCACGTCCCATGAAAATCTTTTGATTTTTTTAATGGATGCGCACTAGTTAAAGGAAGTAAAAGTTTCGAGTGCGCATTTTACTTTGATGGGATATGTTTTACCTATTAAATAAAAAACGGGGAAGTAAACTTCTCTAAAGAGCACTAGCACTGAAGAAGAACGGTCATTCCTAAAAAATTTTAGAAAGAAAAGAAAGGAGGCGCAGCCTCGTTGAAGGGAGAAAGTCCCTATTTATAAGGTTTTGAAGTCGGTTCAACTCCTTGTAGATCTCGGAATAGATCTAACGGTTTGCAAGTTGATACCTCTATATGTACGTGCAAGACACATGCGCACAGTCGCTGGGGGGCATTTGTTCGTACCCATTTTTAGGGTTTGCCCAATAGATGTGATGCAACGTGTGCATGGCACGCACGCATGGCAAAGGCCATCGCATGCTATGTGACGCGAGCATGGCACATGCGCATAGCAAAGGTCATCGCATGTACTTAGTTAATCTATATTTAGAAGAAAATCTTCTATCAACTAACAAAATTAACGAAATTAAACAAATTGATCACTGGATCAATGATCCAATGGTGTGCACGCATCCTAAATTGATATAAATCAATTTAAATCTATTTGTTAATAACAAACGTGACGAATCAAATAAAATTGATCTCTGGATCGATGATCCAATGGTGTGCATGCATCCAGAAATTGATATGAATTAATTTAGATCAAATTGAGATAAAAACTCACTTGATTGTTGGGAACAAACCTTAACAATTCCTCTCCTATAAATAGGAACCCTCTGATGATAAAAAAAAGACTTTTTCCTGACTCTCTGAATTTCTTAGAACTTTGTTCTCTTCATCTTCTCTACAAAAAAGATTGAAGCACCTCAAGAAGAAAAAAGCCTAGCTAATTAGGTAATCAAATAACAGAAGAGGATCCTCTCTTTTCATAACAGCTAGTGCTTTTCGTAACAAAGCTAGTGCTTTTCGTAACGAAGCTAGTGCTTCCCTAAAATAAAGATCAAACGATCTTAGAGTTTATCTCTTTCATATGAAAATGCCATTGCTTTTCACGATGGATCTACTCTAAGATCCAAGACTTTAAATAAAACCCTTATTAAAAGATGATCACAAAAATACAAATCGAAAATGGTGCTTCTATAGAAAGTTTTTACTTTCATCAAATTTAAATGTGTTATATAAATGCATTTTAAATCAAACAACAGAGATCTCAATCTCTTTGAAAGCTAAAGCTTTCTGCATCATAGTGCGGACCTTGGCTTAGGGTGTAAACGATTGATGTGCGCATCACGTGATATACACGTGAGCGCATTGTCCACATCAACTTGTGCATCATGTATATGCGTATTACAGAAACTTCAATATGTGCGTGTGTATCCCATATTCATGCACACCCTATATAAGTGTGCATCCTTTTAAGACATATACAGATGTGCATCTAACCCATATACACACCACATGCATGTGTATCCTATACTCATGTATACCCCTAAAAGGGAAAGCATGACTGCTCCATGTAACGCACGTGTGCACTCTATGATGAACATGCTCACCTGACCAGCAAGCCATAGCTTGGATATTTAGCTAATATATATCAAGTATAAAAGTTTATGCTTCATATTCAAGTTGATCTTAGTCTACAACAAGACTAATGCTCTTTAATTAAAATATTTAAGGTAACCTTAGTCTCATATACGAATAACGGTCCTTAGTCAGAACCTAGGTTGATCTTAGTCTACAACAAAGCTAACGATTCTTAGATGAAAACAAAAACCCTCTTGAACTGATGGATCTCATTCATATGAGAGGGGCTATCTAAGTTCAACCCCAAGTCTAATGTACAGATTTGGACTAATCTGCGCCTTATGGGCAACAAAATAAATTAGTCTCCATATACAATCCAAGGGTAACCCCAAAATAAACAAAAACATGACACCCAATGGTTTGCGTCTGTAGGAAAAAACGTCCATACAATCAAAAACCCCTTATATGTGAAGGTGAATCTAAAAAGTCAGCTGCAACGGTCGCATCCATCTAAACCTCCGACATACGGTGCCATAAATCAACTTGGTATTTTCGGAGAGGTGGGTGGATATGTTCCATATAGTATCTGCCCCAAAATTCAGGCAAAACGTCATATCCCAGTTCGTCTCTGTTTTCGGCGGTAAACGGCCACTAGTTCTGGAGAATTAGGATTGTATAATTCTGTTATCTCTCCTACTTCACCTTCTCTCTAGTTGAGAGCTCCTTGTACTAGGAGAGTACACCTGTTAAGCTTCTTGGATAGTCTTCTTCTGATCCTTAGGCTGGTGTCGAAAGGTAGGGAAGGGAGAAAACCAACTAGCTTAAGTTTGGTATACAGAAGGTGAGATGTAGAGACATATAAAGGGTTGGAGTGAGGGCAAAGAAAATTGAGATTACTATCATAAATCTGGATAGTGGAAGAGGCATTTCTAGGAATACCCGGCCACCCCTAGAAACATTTTCATGTTTCAGAATTTCTGTGATATTATAATTGAAAGTTGTTTTCCCAATTGATTCTAACTCAGGGGTATGTTTATACCAGATTAGAATCTCATATTTGTATGACGTTATAGATGTTGAGTAGGAGTAGAATATTAGGAAATGGGTGATTTGATTCTCAATATCCTAATTCGTAGCAATTGGTGATATTGGATTAAATCGCCTGGCTTTGCCTAACGGAAAATATTTCGTTTCAAATAACCGTTATTATGCACCAATTTTTAAAATTGAATATCCGTATCTTTATTTTATAAAGTGAGATATAAATTTTGAAAATTTTGTTCTAAACATTTAGCTTTATCAGTTGAGGAAAAGGTAAGGTGCATTGAATAACGGAATAAACGTTCTTAACCAAAATACAGTTTTTCAATTTACGACATATGGGGTTTGAGTTAATATACTCTTGGGACTTATACATGATAATGTATGTTGTCTAGTGTTCTATAGGACAAGGGGTTGGTAATCTTACTGTAAGTCTACGGTAGCGCCCCGACCGTCTTTCAGACGCCAAATGCGGAACAAAAACTTTTATAAACTGGCGCTATCGTATACTATAACCCGGATCTGCCATTAAAGCTAAACTAACAAACTACAAAGTTGGTAGAAATGTTATACCGAACGATCCGAGTCCTTCGGTCTTCAACCATCAGCCCACGCTTTGTTGCGGCTGCTCCGATCTCCTGAATCTCTAGTCTTCTCGTCCAGGTGGCACCACGTCGACGGATCTTTAAACGGGCTCCCGCCTCTGAACCGAGGCAACTCGATCATCAAGTCTGCTAAAAGAGATGACCAAGATTGATGTAGAGAATGAGTAGAACACTTTGTCTCGTTACGTCCAAAGCTATGGACGAACGGTTAATGAAGTTGCCTTTTTGGAATCGGGTGAAATGAGAAATCTATCTATCTAATTTCCATGAATCCAAAACTATCATCTTTTGAAATGAACCACCACTTCCTCACAAGAGAGGGGCCGGCCACTAAATAATGAGGAGGAAGGTGAGTGTAGGAGCTAGGAGGGTGACCATTAGCAATCATACTTATCACAACTCATTACTTCATTAATGCAAAACCATGAGTCACCCAAACACATCATCAAGCATTAAATACAACCAATGAATCATATAACACCTCACTAACCTAGTCACCATATTCTAGAATCTTCTAGAAGCACTCTCATGACTCACCCTCATGACTCACCCTCATGAAGAAAAGATAAATCCGCATTTAACCGAATGTTAAAGACAGATGATAGAAAACTGGAAACTGGCAACTTCCAAAAGCGATCCCGAAACGAATTTCAGGATAACCCCGTAACAGTATAAACATACCCGCATTTGTATTACGACCGAATACAAATGCAACTAAGACAAAGATATTATATCTACACAGTATAATACTCGGATCCGGCTTAAACCAAAGCCCACCAGTATTATCTGCCCGAAATATGACACGTGCGTAAACGCACGTGCATTTTCCGAACCTTGCCATAAAACCATACGGCCTCTACAATGTTTCGCCCGAACTTGGGAAACTATCTGTGGGGGACTCTAATGACTCATCAATACACTGGCACTGGGTATAACCACTAGCACGTCAGAGGCACTATCTGTACGTAACGGTTGCCCATGTATTGATCGGAAGGGAAGCTGACGAGCGAACTCATCCAGAAATCCTACTGAGTCTGACAGTGACAATATCCGTACAGTCCGGTCCGTTCGTCTATGAGTATCACATATAGGGCCTAGGGGGCTAGTAAACATCAGACCCCAATAGCTGTATAAGTCGTGTCGGAGTGAAGCCCAGAACACCCTGAGATACTACTGGAATACCTTCCAGTAAATCTCGATTACCCTGGCCAGGGATTTCTTGTAATGGCTCTCCTAAACACAGCGCGATCTCACCCCCAATACTAGGAGAGATGAATCCCTGACGATCCGCTCACTGCCTCCATGTGGCTCGGGACTGTACCCAACTAAAACTTGTTTGCACGACTCCTTTGAGCCGTGGTAGGGTAGTAATCAAAACACAGTGGGAACTCATACGAGACAAATGATGATCCCAGGTCGACAGACTAACCTGTACACATGTCATCAGGGAACTGCTATCCGACGATATGTATAACACCAACTAGCATGTTCCCGGCGAGTCCTGTCCGGTGTACTCATAACCCAATGAGCACCTGTATACATCTTAGGTGATCCAACTAACACCAATGGCTTGTGAGAACGGCCACCACCCCTCGTCGGGGTCTCGACTGTATACACTAGTCTACTCTGGAGTATCGATGCCCTGTCTCGAAACTCCAACGACTAGGGACATTTAAGGATGTGCTTATAGACCCCAGCTCCCACATATATGATTGCCATCATACTGCTGGCAGTCAAGCAAGAATTCTATGGGCTCTATCATGATGATAAAGACAAACCAGATAGCATACTATCATCTCGAGTAAGACTGTTTTATCGGTATAGGCCCTTCCTCAATCATTGCAATCACGTGCCTGCGATCCAATAATTGACTTTGAGGGCACTATATCCAACACTTACTTCGTTCAGTTTACCTATGATTTCTCTGCTTTTAGACACGCATTCGTTGAAATGCAAAGTCCAAAGATTTTTAGAAATTTATAGGTATAAGAATAAAGTTGAGAACCATATGTTGGAAGTATCATGATTCTTCTAAATGATCAAAGATGTAGATACTTATACTAGGTATTCCGTCGTAATAATATTGAGAACTTGATTCCCTCTCAGGTTACTCATCCACGAGTGCGCTCCATGATGAGTAATGTTGTAAGTCCTTTTTCAATTTGCGATATGCACTGGAAACAGTTGCATAATATTTGAATCTGGTTCCATCTAAATTAATGTCTTTGATTCTGTATGGACATAGAATTGTTGCATATCTTGAGGTTTTTAAGACATGAAGTTATCATGTTTCTGTTTAAAACCAGAATCTGGACAAACTCAAGGCATGCTTCTGAAATGGCAGTTTGTGGATTATCCCAAGAATTTGCTAGGGTTTTGCTTCTACTATTTTCAAGATCAATAGTTACATTGTTCTTGACTCTTCACCTTTTTATAAAAGGAATATTTTGCAAAAGAAACTAGTGAGAGTATGGTAGAACTGAAAGTGATTCCAGAACCACAAACAGTTACTGAAAAATTAGTAGAACCTAAGAATTTGATTCGACTCGACAAACCTTAGCCACTACGCTGATCTAGTAGGTGACCTCAGCCATCCGAGAGATATTTTGGTTTTCTTATATACGGTGACAGGGATGTCGGCATCATTGTGATGAAAGTCCTGCTAGTTATCAACAAGTCATGGGAAGTGGTGACTTCCGAATGATGGCTGGATGCGTAATATTTCAGTTAGACTCCACACACTTCAGCAAATTATGGAATTTGCTGGGTGCTCCTGAAGGGATAAAACCCATTAGGAGCAAGTAGAACTTTCGAGATCTATGCAGGTGGAAAGGTATTGACCTGATAAGGCTAGACCTGTAGTAAAGGGTTTTCATCAAATACCCGGTGTAGATTATGATGAGACTTTTATTTCAGTGTCTATGCTGAAGTCTATACGGATATGACTTACCACTGCTGCTATTCATGACTGTGATATCAGGCAGGTGGATGATTATAACATCTTTCTAAATGGTAATTTAGAAGTGCACATGTATATGACTCTGCCAGAGGGTTATCGTAGTTAGTAAGAGCAGCGGAAGATGTGCAAGTAACTTATGTCTATTTATAGACTAAAGTGAGAACAGTGGAGATGGACCATCTTTTTTGATGTGCCAGTTATAGTATTTGACTTCATCAAAACAACAGATGAAGCTGGTAAGAAAGAAGTAACACCTTAGCACGATCGTACATTATTTAAATTTAAATAAATAATTGTTTTGGGCATTTTTTTAATTATTATTGTTTGGGTTGTGATTGGTGTATGGATAGTATGTGTGTTTATTGGATCCAACCCGGTTGCACGAAGTCTGTTATGGGTTGATAATTAGATAGAATGTATTTTATTGATATTTATCTTTAGACCATATCTATATGAATCCCAAATAATAGATATACAATATTTAAACTATATATATATATTCTGGTAGCCATACATTATGGGTATTTTATATTAATTGTTCGTATGATTTATCCCATTTAAATATCTCATGATATTTTATTGACGGTTATTTATTGCAAGTAAATCCTAAACATCCTAAAATACTGTGTATAATATATTAGATTAGAATATATTTTTTCTAACCATTATATTTATGGTTTTAGTAGGCTACTATGTGTAAATAACTTCTAATTATATTTTTTAGATTTAGCAGAGACGAATCGGGGATCGTAATATCTTTATAAAATATTATTTAGTTATTAATTATATATATATATAATATACATGTACTTATACCTAATATATAATAATCCATATATTCTTTTATTTAAATCCCCCCTTCTCTGCCTTATCTCTCATCTCTCTTACTCTTTCTCTTTCTCTCGTCTCCGACTCCTCACCCTCATCACACGCACCGTGACCATTACCATCGTCGGGGCCATCTCCTCCTTTTCCTCAACACACCTCCGACCCCAGTCATCGCCTCCAAGCCCCAAGCATCACCCCGTCGCCTCCGCCTCGTCCTCACCTTTGGCCAACACCTTCACCCATTGTCTTCCTCCTCATTATAGCACCCTCGAACCCATCATCATCATCGTTCTCATCGTTTACAGCCCATCTCCATCGCCTCCATAACACCCATGCCTCGCCATCACCACAAACCCTAACCTCCATCACCGGCGAGCCCTATAACACCCACGACCCCTTGCCATCGCCACCACCTCGTCTTCACTCGCCTCTTTCGACCACCAATCACCCTCTTCTGACTACCGCAAACCCTATCGATGTAAGTCGATGCCGCATACCCCACGCACTTGTGGGGAGGCAGAATTTACAAAAACGATTTTCCATACTATACAACACCGACTTTAACTCCAGGATCTTAACAAAAACCTTAACTAGCTATATCTACTAGGAAGTTCTAACTATTATAATATTATTATACCTCCTTGATTCTAGTCCTTCGGGTCTTCTTCTCCTCCTCTTCTTGAGCTCCTCGAAGATCCAGATCGCGCTTGATCATCGGCCTCCTCGTGTCGAAGATGATCCACCCGAAAGTCTATACTTCAAGCTCCAATCTCTAAACCGAGGTAACTAAGGTACCTAGTTTGCTAAGCTAGGTAGCTTAGAAGATGTAGAGAGTCTAATGGAGTATATTATCCTAAAGGACATAATGATTCACAAAACATGTGAAGGTTTTAGATCTTGAGGAAGAAAGGAGAGAAAAATGGAGATAGAATGTAAACTTGCAAATGAGCTAGGGTAGAGGCAAGTGATGAATGGATCCTACACTCATCTCACTCAAGCATGCAATATTTTCCAATTGAAAATATCAACCATGCTTGAATAGTGAGTCCAAACTAATAAATAAATCATATGAGCCATGCTTCACTCCATACCACAAATATCTCTATTTTCCACCTCACTAATCTATTTCCAAAAATAGATAAAACAAATAATGAAGTGCCCCCTTCTAGAAACTTTTTCTAGCCCAATCAGAGCAAAGCTCTGTTCAAATTCCAAGGCGGGAGATGAAGCAACGCTTCATCTTCCCCCAATCAGAGCAAAGCTTTACTTTGAAAATTTAAACTTTAATAAATGAAGCAACGCTTCAGATCCCGTGCGCTGCGCGCAATGCGCCACGTGTCAGAAGTTGATGCGTCAGCACAGCGCCTGAGGCAGCGCAACCAATCAGAGCAGGGCTCTTTTAAAAAACTAAAAGTAAAAGAAACAACTTTCAGTTGCGCAAGCGCTGCGCTGCGCGATACGTGTCTGCTCAGTTGCGCAAGCGCAACTGCGCACGCATAGTTGCGCAAGCGCTGCGGTGCGCGACGCGTGTCTGCGCAGTTGCGCAAGCACAGCTCTGCGCGACACGTGTCACGCGCTGGGAGAGTTGCGCAAAACAGAATAAATCTTTTCTGTTCTTGTTAAAACAAGAAGATTTTCTTCTGTAAAGCAGGGGCCTTTGGATCAAAGATCCAACGGTGGGGAAAATTCCCCAAATCACTCAGAGAAAGATCTTTTTAACAAATTTAACTAATTTATGGACACTATAAAAAGGACCCCAGACCTCATTTCAAAAGGATCAACATTTCTTAAAAAAAAGGGTCAAGAGCTTCAAACAGAGAGAACTCTGAGAAAATTCCAAGAAAAAGGTAAAGAACCTTCATAAATTAGAAGAAGAAATTTCTTCTAATAGATCATTGATCTAAAAACAAGATCAATGATCTTTACATAAAAAACAGTGCTTTGCACTTCTTATGAACCTCTGGTTCTTTAAAACAATAAAATAAAAAAAATAGTGCTTTGCACTTTTATGAACCTCTGGTTCTTGAAACAAAAAAGAAAAAAAATTATTTTTCTTTGATCTAAATTTAGATCAAGAAATTAAACAGTGCTTTGCACTTCTGTTCTTGAATCTAAAAGATTCTTAGTGCTGTGCACTTGCAAACTGCGTTGTTGCGCTCTTAAGAGGGCGCCACGTGTCAGCTATAGAACCACTTGCGCTACGCGCTCTTGAAATAGAGCTTTGCTCTCTGGAATTGGCGCAACTCACCAGAGCGCGCCACGTGTCAGCAGCGCAACAGCGCAGCGCACTAGCGCAGCGCACTGCGCTATTGCGCTTGCGCTCACCAGAGCATGACACATGTCCTAACCACAAGCGCTTGCGCTCAGTAATTGGCGCAAAGCGCCTGACAAATGCAATGCATTTCTTTTCCTGAAGGGCCAGGCCCAATTAAAAGACTAAACAGGCCTAATTAAATTGATGTTCTGCATCATTTATAAATGGGCAAAGCCCAAACAAAATAATAAAATGCTATGCAGATGCCTTGCAGAGTCCAAAATAAATTGATGCTCTGCATCTTTTATGGGCAGAGCCCAAACAAAAATAAAATAAAATAATGCAATGCATTATTTAAAAATGGGGCAAGCCTCAACACAGGTCTAACAGACCAAGAACAAATAAAAAGCGTTGAATACTTTGGACTTAGCCCAATCATGGCCGTAAGTCCTCAACTTAAATTGACTGAGCGATATTGCTCCCTAAATCAATTTACATCCGGTTCGAGGGTACATCTCTGAACTCCTTTGACACCTATCGTTGTAATTCCTCAACGACGTCAGAGAGGTGACGGGTCCCAACGACCACACATGAATATCAACGATAGGACCGAGACGTCCCTAAACTAATATCGGACCGAGACGTCCTTAAACTAATATCGGACCGAGACGTCCTTAAACTAATATCGGACCGCCACGTCCCTAAACTGGAATATGGACCACCACGTCCCTAAACTGGCGATGGACCACCACGTCCCTAAACTGGAAAATGGACCACTACGTCCCTAAACTGGAACAATAGAGCCTCCAAATGCTCTTTTGCCGGATCTAAACGGTCCCGTTTAAGTTGATCTTAGCCCCAGATACGGCTAACGCATCCTTAGACATTTAAATGAATGATAAAACCCCAAATCAACTTTGGTTCAAGGGTACATCTCTGAACTCCTCTGACACCTGTCGTTGTAATCCTTCAACGATGTCAGAGAGGTGACGAGTCCCGACGGCCAGATATTAAATCGATCATCACGTCAAGTTGATCTCATTCCAAAACAGGACTAACGTATCCTTGACGAACGTTTAAGTTGATCTTAGCCGCAACGCGACTAATGCATCCTTAAACTAAAAACACCAAACCCAAATCTAAGTAAATACGGATTTGGACTAATCCACGTCCTATGGGCGACGGTATTACTCAGTCTCCGTATACAATCCACGGGCAACCACAAACAAAACAAACACACACGACACGAAGTGAAATTCTGGAGAAGGAGAAAGTTGTTACCGCGATACGGTAGCGTAATTAACTGCAGGGGCTTGCGCCTGCAGGGAAGAGCGTCCCCACAATCAAAAACCCCTCAAGCGAGGGGGAATCTGACAAAGTCTGCTATATCGGCCGCAACCGTCTAAACCTCCGATACACGGTGCCATAAATCAACTTGGCATCTTCGGAGAGCTGGACGGATAGCACCAATTAGCATCTGCCCCGAACCTCAGGCGAGACGTCCTCATGTCTCGGCCGCCGTTCGGAGGGGAACAGATTCTGGCACGCCCGGTGGGACCTTTTCCTCTTTCCACTCCACACTTCGTATGTCGTGTTCGCGAACGAATCGCGGTTTGCTGTGGTTGCCTATGGATTCGAGGTACTAAGATTTGGTGTCTTGCTCCGTGCAGAAAACAGAAGATCAATGGCTTCAAACTGCACTACCTGCAACTGCAACTCTCGCTCCATCCCGTCCGGAGGAGTGACTTATGGGCCTCAGGCGGCCTCCATCTTCGCTATGCCGGTGGAACAGGTAACTCAGGCCACCATTGGGCTGTTCTTTGGGACCATGATCCCACCGATGAGCTTCAATGCCCCAATGACATCGCAAGAAGCTCCCAAGAAGTCGGCATTCGATCAGCTTGGTACTACTGCGACCCCTCTCAACGGGTCGCCCAACTCCACTGCCTCGGTTTTTAATAGGCTAGGTCAGAGCTCCAACGGGCCCATGCAAAAGCCCGCGATACCCGAAGTTGCCATCCCAAAGCGGATAGCCATCCCGGCTCAAGCGGACGAAATCATTGGAAAGGCTCCTCCTTCCAAGAAGTCAGTTTTTACAAGGCTGGCCATTCCAGTTGCTGCTCCAGGCGAGATCCTCAAAGCTGCTTCCCCTGCCCAAAGGTCTGTCTTTGACAGATTAGACATTACTTCTCAACGGGTGTCAGCCTTCGATAGGCTAGCACCAATAACAGTCTCTCCTCAAAGCAGGGGGCACGACGAAGTCACCCTTGTAGCTGAAACAACTCCATCCGCAAGACACGCTCGACGTTGCCACTGGCGTCGAGTAAGGACGGCTGGGGGCAACTTCCCCTCTGGGATAACTCCGTCAGCTCCGATGGTGAGGATCGATGCTGCTGTTCCAACCAAGAACAGCTTTGAACTGCTCAACAAGGTGCGCAGAAACTCTCCTACTGCGATGTTGAAACGAACTCCTTCACTTGTGAAGAATACTCCAGAAAAGAAGTTAGAGCAGCCCTCTCAACGGCTGTCCTCTAAAATTTACAAAGTCTGGCGACAGGTCCAAGAGTCGGTGATCGATCAAGACTGCCTCCGACGACAGAAAAAGATGAAGGTTCGGCAGGGGAAGGATTACTCTGTCAAACCACAAAAAGCAAAATCTACTTGGGTGCCCACTACAACGGCTCCCTTAACTCCAATCACTCAAAAAAGGAGGCCGCAAAAAGCCCCTGTGTCTTCGGCAAATCGCAAAGACACCGAACACAAACGCCCCAAGTCTGGGGGCATGGTGGTGCACACTGTTTATATGGCTTCTGGAAAGGAGGAAAGCCGCACTTCTACGGGCCACCGACCGCTCACCCGATCCGTGACGAAAGCCCAGGAGCAACAACAAAAGCTTCAGGAAATGATGACTACAATGGCTGCACTCAATGAGCCAAAAGAAAGCTCTGAAACGTCTTCGGATGAGCATCAAGAACAAGAAACCGACGCCGACTTTTTACGCAGAGTCCTCGAAAAGAGGGACAAAGAAGCTGCAGAGCAAGCGGCTAACATAAAACAGATGGCGCTCCTCTTCCAAGATATGGTAGGGATGATGTTACAGCCGGACCCTCCTGCTGAAGATCCTCCGATCGTCCTTGAAGACGACAGGGGAGAAACGTCAAATCCTCCGCCGGCTCTATCAACAGCCAAGGAGGAGGCAATCTCCAAAGTTGACCTAGACGAATATATAGCTCAGAAGATCCGGGTTCATCAGGCGAATGAAGCGGCTGGGCAAATTGTTAGAACCGGACGACCGTATCCGAGCTGGTATGACCAAATCAGTTACCCGCTAGGATATACGATCCCTAAATTCCACGTATATAAAGGGACTGGGAATCCGCATCAGCATGTCGCTCAATTCAGGGCCTTATGCGGCAATACTGGAGGGGATGGCAAATTGTTGCTACGTCAATTCGTCGGCAGCTTAGCAGAAATAGCCTTTGAATGGTATTCGGAGCTACCTAACGACTCTGTTAAAACATTTGCAGAGATGGAACTGCTGTTTACACAAAGATTCGTAAGTGCTAGTGAACGCACCCCGATTACAGCACTGATAAATGCCAGGATAAGGCCCGGCGAAACGAGGGTCCAATACGCAACACGATGGCGGAACCTATGGTCGAAATGCGAACAACGCATAGAAGAGGCACCTGCGGTAGGCATGTTTGTGGGCACTCTCGATCCGCAGGCGACCATCTCACAATTCATGATGTTCTTCAGGCCGACCACCTTCCAGGCCTTGATTAACAAATTAGCCCAAATGGACCAGATAGGCCATAGACCGTCTCCTCCAAAATCAGATTCCCGAGATGAGAAAGGAAAAGGGATAGCGATCGTCGTTGCCAATGCTCAACAACAGTCGAGCAACTCAAAGCCGGTCGTTCGCCAAAACAACGTGCATCCACGCCCATCCCTCGAAGAGAGGCTAGGACGTCCTTACTCATTTCCTCAGAATAAAATGAGAAGACTGTTCGAGCTGGCCGTGCGCAACAGACTCATTAATCTGCCGAGTCCAAAGCATCTGTCGCAGCCAGGCGATCTTAATAATCCCAATTATTGCCCTTACCACCAAACGGTAAGTCACCCGATTGAGGATTGTTTCGTCTTTAAGGGATGGATCGAAGATCAGTACCTACAAGGCAAGTTCGCGCTGTCGGAAAACTGGAAGGTAAACCCACCACAGCCACACTCTCCAAAGAAAGCGGACATGCCGGGGGCAACTTGTTCTTTCGTCGAGGATGAAAACGATGGAGAAAACTTATCGAATGAATCCGAAGACTACGTAGCGACTTGTCATGTGATTTCTCATTCACTGACGGATGATGAGGAGGCTCCTTGCGCTGAGAAATCAATGGCGAACCCTGAGCCAGAGATTCTACAGCCATCAGACGAGTTGATCGATGTCTTCCTAAATGAAATTCGTTTGAAAGCAAAAGCCAATTAAGAGCGTGAAATGGCCATACTGGAAAAAGCCGAGGCATTCCCGTCAAATCAAAAGCCATCCACTGCGGATAAAAACAAATTCAAGACGAGGAAAATGTTCGCCAAAGCTCTGTCAGTAGGAATGAAGCTACCGCCCTCTAAAGAAAATACTCTCGTTGAGGCAGAGATGCACCCTAACTTCTGTTTATATCATCAGAAGATCATACATCCAACCGAAGACTACGAATCCTTTAACTGTTGGTGGCAAGGGTATGTCGCTCAAAAGCAACACTTCGACGGGACAAATTGTGAAGCTTGTGGACATCGGAAAAATGCGATATATGAGCGCAAAAGAGTCGCCGACGATTGCCATATAGCCGACTCTAAGGTATCGCAAATTATCACCTTTGGAAGCAACTCTGACGAAGAAGCTATCCCCAACTCTTCCCTCGGGGAATCTATTTCAAAAATAAAGGAATTGAGAAGCTGTGAGAACGTTCAGCCAGCAATCGCATGCTACTCGGAAAGAATCCCGGCCCCGCAAACAACGGAGCGAACAAAAAGGATAAAAAAAAGGAAAAAAGGCCCTCGTCGCCAGCGCTCAACAACAATCAGGTGACCCTAGACCGGTTGCTTGCCAAAGCAACAAGCGGCAACCCCTCCAGGAAAAGTTGAAACGTCCTTACTCATTTCCGCAAGATAAAACAAGGGGACTGTTCGAGCTGGCAGTGTGCGACAGACTCATCAATTTGCCGGGTCCAAAACGTCCGTTGCGGCCAGGCGATGTTAATAATCCTAATTATTGCCCTTACCACCAAACAGTAGGTCACCTGATCGAGAACTGCTACGTCTTCAAAAACTGGGTTGAAGACCAATACCAACAGGGCAAGTTTGCGCTGTCTGAGAACTGGAAGGTGAGTCCGCCACAACCGCACGCTCCGAAGAAGATGGATACACCGGGGGGCATCATGTTCATTCATGGAGAAGGACTCATAGACCGAAAAGTCAATAAACCAGATATTCGCCTCAAATACGGCGACAACGGACCGAAACGTCCTTAAACTAACAACGGACCGAGATGTCCTTAAACTAATGATGGACCGCAATGTCCTAAAACTTGCAAATGACCGAAATGTTTTTAAACTACTACCACAGCATTCTCAGGCTGACGAGAATATAAAAAAAAATAAAATAAAAAAATAAACGTTATGCCCATAAGCAAAATGGGCACGGATGAAAACCCGAAAGGGCTCCGTGAGTAAAAACAGCAGGGCTACCGGCGAGTGTTTGTGAAAACCTGAAAAGGAGCAATCTAGTTAGAAAAAATAAGAAGAATAAAAAGAATTAAAAAAAAACGGTATGTCCATAAGCAAAATGGGCACGGATGAAAACCCGAAAGGGCTCCGTGAGTAAAAACAGCAGGGCTACCGGCGAGTGTTCGTGAAAACCCGAAAGGGCGCGACCTCGTTAATAAAAAAAGAGAAGAAGAAAATAAAAAGAAAAAAAACGGTATGTCCATAAGCAAAACGGGTATGGATGAAAACCCGAAAGGGCTCCGTGAGTAAAAACAACAGGACTACCGGCGAGTGTTTGTGAAAACCCGAAAGGGCGCAACCTCATCAAAAGACACTTACAGGGCCCCCTCGACCTTGTAAGGAAAAACCACCCGCGTGAGATCCTTACGACTCACAAGGGAGCAACACACTCAGGGATCCCCACGATTCCTAAGGAGAAAATACACTTGCGAAATCCTCACGACTCGTAAGGAGAACTCTCTTATGGGACCCTCACGGCTCATAGGATTTGAAAGTCTTAAGTTACAGAGACCTAAACCTGTGCTTAAGCAACCCCCACAACTTTCGATATTGCCCTACAAATGGTCCTATATTGGCCCTTGTATACAATCCACGGGCGCGAATAAACATTTCTCTAACCAAGTCCCATCCGAGACTAGGGATATGTTTGCATGGTGAACAACCCTTGTAAATCCTCTCGACTTACAAGGAGAAAACCCTCCTGTAGGATCCTTACGACTTACAGAGGAACAAAATACTTTGGAACCCTCACGATTCCTAAGGAGAAAATACACCTACAAGATCCTCACGACTTGTAGGGAGAAATACCTTTGTGAGACCCTTACGGCTCATGAAGTCAAAAGCCTTAGCCGACAAGACCTTAACCCTGGTCGCTGAGCTACCTTTGTTTGACATCGACAAAGGCAGGTGATGATTCGCTCCTGGCCATATCCCAGTTGTAGCGGTGCTGATGCCGAAATCGGTGTCTAATTTCAGGTTTACGGTGAAAAGCCAGTAAGCCGCACATGCATACGAAATAGCCGAAATGATGGGGCAACTTGCAATAAAAAGCAGCAAGTAAAATGTATGCATGCGAAATAGCCGAAGTGATTGGGCAACTCGCAATAAAAAGCAGCGAGTAAAAATAAAGTAAACAGCCGAAATGATTGGGCACCGCGAAAAATAGCCGAAATGATTGGGCAATCGCGACCTTCGCGATATAAAAGCTGAAATGATAGAGCATCGCAGAAAGAATAAAAAAATGAAAGAATGAAACTTTTTGCCCTACAGGTGAAATCACATCGATCCCTGTATACAATTCAGGGGGCACAGATAAAGAGGGAACCATACCTTCCCAACAGGCTCCATCAGAAAGCGAAGCCAAATCTCGACGATTCATAGACAACCTTGACATTTGTCGCAATATTGCAGACACAATGTCAACAAATGAAGCAAAGGAAGATCCCTAGCTTCAGGGTCTCGACATCAACATCGACAACTTAGAGATCACCAAAAGAGTTTCTCCTCACTCCAACCAGATGCAGACGTGATGTCAACAATCGACCTCAGAGTCGCAATGAAATGGAACCATGGCAAAGTCCCTAGTTCCAAATCTCAATGGCCACATCTGCAGCCCGGAGACCAACAACAGCGGGCCTCCTCATTCCAGCATGACACAGATGTTACACCATCAAACGGAGTCATGGCAAAATCCCAGCTCCACCTCAACATTCGTCTCGATACAGCAGACGAGATGTCAACAATGGCGTTCCTTCGCAGTCCAGCAGGATGCAGATGCAACGTCAACAAAAGACCTCACGGTCGAAACAAAGTGGAGCGACGACAAAATCCCAGCTCCACCTCAGCATTCGTCTCGATACAGCAGACGAGATGTCAACAACGACGTTCCTTCGCAGTCGAGCAGGATGCAGATGCAACGTCAACAAAAGACCTCACGGTCGAAACAAAGCGGAGCGACGGCAAAATCCCAACTCCACCTCAGCATTCGTCTCGATACAGCAGACGAGATGTCAACAACGACGTTCCTTCGCAGTCCAGCAAGATGCAGATGCAACGTCAACAAAAGACCTCACGGTCGAAACAAAGCGGAGCGACGGCAAAATCCCAACTCCACCTCAGCATTCGTCTCGATACAGCAGACGAGATGTTAACAATGGCGTTCCTTCGCAAGTCCAACAGGATGTAGAAGCAACATCAACAAAATACCTCATGGTCGAAACAAAGCTGAGCAACGGCAAACTCCCAACACCACCTCGACGTTCGTCTCGATACAGCAGGCGCAATGACAGCAAACGAAGCGAAGGCCAAATTCCTAGCTTCAGGGTCTTGACGGTAACTCATATAAAACCTGAAAGACTGCCGGAGATCATCCCACATGGAGTGGTCACCACCTTGACGTTCGTCTCGATACAGCAGACGCAATGACAGCAAACGAAGCGAAGGCCAAATTCCTAGCTTCAGGGTCTTGACGGTAACTCATATAAAACCTGAAAGACTGCCGGAGATCATCCCATATAGAGTGGTCACCACCTCGACGTTCGTCTCGACACAGCAGACACAACATCATCAAACAAATGGAGCCACGGCAAAATCCATAGTTCCAAACCTCGACGGTTCACCAGCAACCTAGAGACAACTACGACGTTCGTCTCAACACAGCAGATGCAACATTATCAAACAAATGGAGCCACGGCAAAATCCCTAGTTCCAAACCTCGACGGTTCACCAGCAACCTAGAAACAACCTCGACGTCCGTCTCAATACAGCAGACGAGATGTCACCCCAATGTTCGTCTCGACACAGCAGACGCAACGTCATTAAACGAATGGAGCCACGGCAAAATCCCTAGTTCCAAACCTCGACGGTTCACCAGCAACCTAGAGACAACCTCGACGTCCGTCTCGATACAGTAGACGAGATGTCACCCCAACGTTCGTCTCGACAGTTCAGACGCAACGTCATCAAACGAGTGGAGCCACGGCAAAATCCCTAGTTCCAAACCTCGGCAGTTCACTAGTAACCTAGAGACAACCTCGACGTCCGTCTCGATACAGCAGACGAGATGTCACCCCAACGTTCGTCTCGACATAGCAGACGCAACGTCATCAAACAAACGGAGCCACGGCAAAATCCCTAGTTCCCACCGCAACATTCGTCTCGATACAGCAGACGCAATGCCAGCAAACGAAGCAAAGGCCAAATTCCTAGCTTCAGGGTCTTGACGGCAACTCATATAAAGCCCAAAAGACTATTGGAGATCATCCCCACACCAGCGCGGAGTGGTTATGACTCATCGGGGCTCACCAAAATAAGCCTAACCTCAAGTAAAAAGCGACATGGCAAATTCCTAACGCTTGCTCTTCCGACGGTCAAACTGCCAAGGAGGATTTCTTGAAGACGTCTTGTCCAGCCCCCGAAGGGATCAGAGACACGGCAGTCGCAGGGCTACTCGAACAGCACGATTGCCTATCGAGGACTATATCAGCTTATGCAACGGTACGATGGCCAAAACCCTAAGTACCACCAACCTTAACGGGCTTCTGTCGTAAAGAGCAGAGGTTAAATGCGACGTTAAGATGTTCTTGCGAGAAACGCTCGATTCGTCTCGACTTGCGGAAAAAATTGTTGAGGTGGCTCGACTCGTGAGATAAAGCCTTAGGCAGTGGGCATAAAAGAAGCATGTTTCCTAAGCACTGGGACCCTGCAAGTTGGCCCAAAACGGTCTCTTGCATACCATCCACGGGTCTCACTCTCCAACATCGAACTTCGACAAGGAGGGAAACAACCACTTACAAGTCCTCTCGACTCGTAAAAGGGAAAAATTCTCTTGTAGGATCCTTACGACTTACAAGAGAAAACCACACTTAGGAATCCTCACGATTCCTAAGGAGAAAAACCCACCTACGAGATCCTCTCGATCCGTAGGGAGAAAAGTCTCTATGAGACCCTCACGGCTCATAGAGTTGAAAAGTCTTAGGCAGCAGATCTGAACCTGCGGCCTAAGCCCTCGCTATCTCGTGAAGAAATCAAGAAGCTTACTTTATTACCTGCTAATTGTGACGACATGCTGAGAAAGAGGAAAAGCAACAGAAAGAGCATCCGATTTACATTTGATCAAGCGTTCAAGACACATTCATTCATGCATGGGCAAAAAGACTCAGGACAAAAGATATATAATAAAGACAAGCTGGGATATAAAAAAAAAATTCCATTAATATTGCCCGAAGTTCTTACAGTCATAAAAACAATAAACGAAAGTTACAATGGAATAACCTCAGATCCAGGGCATGGATTGAGGAATTCAAAAGCGACCCTATCTATGACTTTCCAAGCCTCGTGGACCATCCTAGTGTGCTTCCTTTCGCGAGCACAAGCGTCAGGGTCCCTCCCGATGTCTTCCACCCTCCGATAAGCGGCGAGTATGGCAGACTGTTGAAAGACCTCGTGCAAGAGATCGATGAGAATGTCTCGCCGTCTCTTTGAGATAAAGTTCAACAGGTACACCGAGTGCACCTTATCCTCAGCGGCATCCAGCGCCCTAAGCGGCACACCGGAACAGAACAGGGGAAGCGCTTCCCAGATGGCTCCCACGATAAGCTTAAGAAGGGAGGAACGCCGGGGAAGCAGGGGACCGTTGAATGCATCGAAGCGGCTCATGATTTCAGCACACTCCGCGTTTGTGAACTCTCGATTTTGAGAGCGGCCAAGTCGGCGGATGTCCCCGTAAGAGATGATCTCGTTAAGAGCATACATATGGGCGTCCATTGTTCCTGTAAAAGAAGATCGACAACAATCAGCAACCCTTAAAAGTTATGTTATATAATTTAAAAGGAGCAAAACTCCATTAATGAATCAAGAAATTATAAATGAAAATCTTTCAGAGAGCAAAGCTCTATTAATGGAACCCTAACAGGGTTATCCTTAATCCTCTTTAGACCCCTTTAGAGCAAAGCTCTGCCAAATGAAACCCTAAATGGGTCTTCTTTAGATCAGGGATCTATTGAGAGCAAGGCTCTGTCAATGAAAATTAATCTAATTTAATTTAATTCAAATTAAAATTTTTATCTAAAAGTTTTAAGAGTCTAACTTTTGAAGTTCTTGAAAATAAAGAGCAGGGCTCTGAGTTCTGAAAGTAAGATTTTGGAGATGATAATCATCTGTTGAGGACCAAAGGTCCTATTTATAGGCACCAAATGCCCTTTCAACTTCCAAAAGCTGCCGCGACGGTTGGGATTCTGCCACCGTTGCACTTGCGTTTGGAGGCCACGTAAGCGCAACGGTGGGGGGGCATTTGTTTACCCCAATCAGAGCAAAGCTCTGTTCAAATTCCAAGGCGGGAGATGAAGCAACGCTTCATCTTCCCCCAATCAGAGCAAAGCTTTGCTTTGAAAATTTAAATTTTAATAAATGAAGCAACGCTTCAGATCCCGTGCGCTGCGCGCAATGCGCCACGTGTCAGAAGTTGATGCGTCAGCACAGCGCCTGAGGCAGCGCAACCAATCAGAGCAGGGCTCTTTTAAAAAACTAAAAGTAAAAGAAACAACTTTCAGTTGCACAAGCGCTGCGCTGCGCGACAAGTGTTTGCGCAGTTGCGCAAGCGCAACTGCGCAAGCGCTGCGCTGCTCGACGCGAGTCTGCGCAGTTGCGCAAGCACAGCCGCGCATGCATAGCTGCGTAAGCACAGCTGAGCAAGCGCTGCGCGACGCGTGTCTGCGTAGGTGCGCAAGCACAGCTGCGCAAGCGCGGCGCTGCGCGACACGTGTCACGCGCAGTGGGAGTTGCGCAAAACAGAATAAATCTTTTCTGTTCTTGTTAAAACAAGAAGATTTTCTTCTGTAAAGCAGGGGCCTTTGGATCAAAGATCCAACGGTAGGGAAAATTCCCCAAATCACTCAGAGAAAGATCTTTTTAACAAATTTAACTAATTTATGGGCACTATAAAAAGGACCCCAGATTCATTTCAAAAGGATCAACATTTCTTAAAAAAAAAGGGTCAAGAGCTTCAAACAGAGAGAACTCTGAGAAAATTCCAAGAAAAAGGCAAAGAACATTCATAAATTAGAAGAAGAAATTTCTTCTAATAGATCATTGATCTAAAAACAAGATCAATGATCTTTACATAAAAAACAGTGCTTTGCACTTCTTATGAACCTCTGGTTCTTTAAAACAATAAAATAAAAAAATAGTGCTTTGCACTTTTATAAACCTCTGGTTCTTGAAACAAAAAAGAAAAAAAATTATTTTTCTTTGATCTAAATTTAGATCAAGAAATTAAACAGTGCTTTGCACTTCTGTTCTTGAATCTAAAAGATTCTTAGTGCTCTGCACTTGCAAACTGCGCTGTTGCGCTCTTAAGAGAGCGCCACGTGTCAGCTATAGAACCACTTGCGCTACGCGCTCTTGAAATAGAGCTTTGCTCTCTGGAATTGGCGCAACCCACCAGAGCGCGCCACGTGTCAGCAGCGCAACAGCGCAGCGCACTAGCGCAGTGCACTGCGCTGTTGCGTTTGCGCTCACCAGAGCATGACACGTGTTTTAACCACAAGCGCTTGCGCTCAGTGACAAATGCAATGCATTTCTTTTCCTGAAGGGCCAGGCCCAATTAAAAGACCAAACATGCCTAATTAAATTGATGCACTGCATCATTTATAAATGGACAGAGCCCAAACAAAATAATAAAATGCTATGCAGATGCCTTGCAGAGTCCAAAATAAATTGATTCTCTGCATCTTTTATGGGCAGAGCCCAAACAAAAAAAAAGAAAATAATGCAATGCATTATTTAAAAATGGGCCAAGCCTCAACACAGGTCTAACAGACCAAGAACAAATAAAAAGCGTTGAATACTTTGGACTTAGCCCAATCATGGCCGTAAGTCCTCAAATTAAATTGACTGAGCGATATTGCTCCCTAAATCAATTTACATCCGGTTCGAGGGTACATCTCCGAACTCCTTTGACACCTATCGTTGTAATTCCTCAACGACGTCAGAGAGGTGACGGGTCCCAACGACCACACATGAATATCAACAATAGGATCGAGACGTTCCTAAACTAATATCGGACCGAGACGTCCCTAAACTAATATTGGACCGAGACGTCCTTAAACTAATATCGGACCACCACGTCCCTAAACTGGAATATGGACCACCACGTCCCTAAACTGGCGATGGACCACCACGTCCCTAAACTGGAAAATGGACCACTACGTCCCTAAACTGGAACAATAGAGCCTCCAAATGCTCTTTTGCCGGATCTAAACGGTCCCGTTTAAGTTGATCTTAGCCCCAGATATGGCTAACGCATCCTTAGACATTTAAATGAATGATAAAACCCCAAATCAACTTTGGTTCAAGGGTACATCTCTGAACTCCTCTGACACCTGTCGTTGTAATCCTTCAACGATGTCAGAGAGGTGACGAGTCCCGACGGCCAGATATTAAATCGATCATCACGTCAAGTTGATCTTAGTCCAAAACAGGACTAACGTATCCTTGACGAACGTTTAAGTTGATCTTAGCCGCAACGCGACTAATGCATCCTTAAACTAAAAACACCAAACCCAAATCTAAGTAAATACGGATTTGGAATAATCCACGTCCTACGGGCGACGGTATTACTCAGTCTCCGTATACAATCCACGGGCAACCATAAACAAAACAAACACACACGACACGAAGTGAAATTCTGGAGAAGGAGAAAGTTGTTACCGCGATGCGGTAGCGTAATTAACTGCAGGGGCTTGCGCCTGCAGGGAAGAGCGTCCCCACAATCAAAAACCCCTCAAACGAGGGGGAATCTGACGAAGTCTGCTACATCGGCCGCATCCGTCTAAACCTCCGATACACGGTGCCATAAATCAACTTGGCATCTTCGGAGAGGTGGACGGATAGCACCAATTAGCATCTGCCCCGAACCTCAGGCGAGACGTCCTCATGTTTCGGCCGCCGTTCGTAGGGGAACAAACTTCTCTTATAAAATTACAAGAATGCCATAACCGTATATACATACCCGTATTCGTATTCCGAAAAATACGAATACAATGAGACAATAATAATCCAATAATATAACACTGGAATCCGGCTTAAACCAAAACCCACCAGTATTATCTGTCCGAACAACATCTGTGTAGCTAGTATACGTATATGATTGGAACCCTGCCGTAAAACCATACGGCATCTACATCGTTTCGCCCAAAGCAGGAAAACCCTCTTTGTGGGACTCTAAAGACTTGACGGTACGCTGGAAGTGGGTTTAACCATAAGTCCGTCAGCGGTACTAGCTTCACGTAATGGCTACCCAGGTATCTGTCAATAAGAAGGCCGATGAGCAAACTCATCCGAACTCCTACTGAGCCTATCTGTGACAATCTTCGTACAGTCCGGTCTGTTCATCTAAGATACTCGCATATCGGGCCTCGGGGGATGGTAACCGTCAGACCCTTAATAGCGCAATAAGTCGTGCCGGGGTAGAGCCCAATACACCCTGAGAAACTACTGGAGTACCTACCAGTAAATCTCGCTTGCCCTGGCCAGGAACTTTGTGTAATGGCTTTTCGAACATAACGCGATATCAACCCCCAATACCGGGAGAGACGAATCATATCTAACCACTACTGCCTCCCGGTGCTTCGGGACTGCACCCAACTACTACCTGTTTTCACGACTCCTTTGAGCCGTGGTAGGGTAGTAATCTAAGTACAGTGGGAACACACTCGAGATGAATAGCGATGTCAAGTCAACAGACTAACATGTACTCATGCCACCCAGGAACTGCTACCTGACGATAGGTATAATACCAACCAGCAGTTCCCAACAAGTCCGTCGAGTGTAACTCATAATCCAATGAGCATATGTATACTATCTCCGATACGACATACAAATGGCTGTGGGACAAGTCATCTCTCCTGCTGGGATAAGAAGCGTATACACTAGTCTACTTTGGAGTATCGATGCCCCGTCTCGATAATCCTATGACTAGGAACCTATATAAGGATGTGCTTATAGACTACCTAGCCCCCACCAGTGTAACTGCCATCACAACGCTGGTAATCAAGTAAAGATCCTAAGGGCTCAACCAATATATATTAGCGATATGCTGAAAAAAAACATATACACATATTGAGGTAGAATCAAACCAAGTAGCATACTACCATTTTGAGCAAGACTGTTATTATATCTTTGTATCTCCCAAGCTTCCAAAATGTAATATACAAACCAGTACTATACAATAATGGCTTCTAGGGCATATATCACTAACGATCTCCCATTTGCACTAGGGCCATGTATTGGCATATCGCAGACCAATCATTTCGATTAGCCTCTCCAACTGTGTCTGAGGGATGGCTTTTGTAAATGGATCTGCATTGTTTTCTCTGTCTCTACTCTCCGCACCTCGATCTCCCTGATCAAGTGGTACCGCCTCAAGATATTTCTGGACTTCTGATGGGACCTGGGTTCCTTCGCTAAAGCTATAGCCCCATTGTTGTCACAATACAAAGGTATTGGATAAACAATGGACGGAACCACCTGAAGTTCTGTTACGAACTTCCTAATCCAGACTGCTTCTTTTGCGGCGTCACATGCATCGATATACTCCGCTTCCATCGTCGAGTCAGCAACGGTGTCCTGCTTGGAGCTCTTCCAACAGACCTCCCCTCCATTGAGCGTAAAGACATAACCCGACATAGATTTAGAGTCATCCTTGTCACTCTGGAAGCTGGAGTCGACGAAGGCCTCGATATGGAGGTCTTCACTGCCGTACACCAAGAACATCTCCTTAGTCCTTCTCAGGTACTTGAGAATGTTCTTAACTGTTGTCCAGTGCTTCTCCCCTGGGTTTGACTGATACCTGCTTACAACGCTCAGTGCGTAAGCTACATCTAGTCTGGTATACAATATCACATACATTATAGAGCCTACCGCAGAAGCGTAGGGTATAATAGTCATGCGATTCCTTTCCAAATCAGTCTTAGGAGAAATCTCTTTGGAGAGGGTGATTCCGTGACAAGCCGGTAGATTACCGCGCTTTGAATCTTCCATACTAAATCTTTTCAGTATGGTGTCGATGTACCTTAACTGTGAAAGTCCCAATATCCTTTTAGATCTATCACGATAGATCTGGATCCCCAGAATGTAGGAGGCATCACCCAGATCCTTCATAGAGAACCTTTGTAATAAGAATCATTTGATTGACTATAGCATAGGAATGTCATTTCCTATCAGGAAAATGTCATCAACGTACAAGACGAGGAATACCACGGTTCTCGCTACAATTTTACTATAAATGCATGGTTCATCTGGATTTTTGATAAAGTCGAATTCCTTGATCGTCTCATCAAAATAGATGTTCCAACTCCGCGATGCCGGCTTTAATCCTAAAATGGATTTAAGCAACTTGCACACTCTTCCGCAGCTCCCGCTTTCTATGAAACCCTCCAGCTGATCCATATAAACACACTCTTCCAAATTTTCATTCAGAAAATCATTCGTTACGTCCATCTGCCAAATTTCATAAATATGGAAGGCAGCAATGGCAAGTAAGATCTGAATGGATTTGAGCATAGCCACTGGAGAAAAGGTTTCATCATAGTCCACCAGGTCTTTGACGAAAACCTTTTGTAACAAGTCTAGCCTTATAGGTTTCAATATGCCCATCTACACCAATCTTCTTTCTGAAGATCCATTTGCAGCCTACGGGTTTTACCCCTTCTGAAGCAATGTCCAAAGTCCATACTTTGTTAGTGTACAAGGACTCCACTTCGGTCCACATTGCATCCAGCCATTGTACCGAGTCTCTGCTCCTAATGGCTTGCTGGAAACTAGTTGGCCCATCATCGTTGATGATGCAATCCTCTCTATCCTCGTCTATGAGAAAATCGTAGTATATCTCGGACGGATGAGACTAACTACTAGTTTTGCGGAGTGGCGCAGGAATGTCCGGTTCTTTCGAAACTTCTGATTCCGCCATGCTTTCAGTAATAGCTTGTGGATCTGAAATTTCTTCCAGTTCTATTGCGCTCCCACTTATTTCTCTTTCAAGAAATTGAGTTTCTAAAAAGTGGGCATGCCAAGAAACAAAGACCTTTTGTTCCTCCGCATAACAGAAAAGATACCCCCTGTAGTTCTTTGGGTATCCCACAAACTTACACAGTACCGAGCGTGCCTCGAGCTTGTCCGCATGCTGCTTTTTTATAAAAGCTGGACATCCCCATATCTTTTGATACTTAAGATAGGGTTTCTTCCCACTCCACATTTCATATGGTGTGGTAGGCACCGACTTAGTAGGAACCTTGTTCAAAAGATATGCAGTTGATTCTAGTGCATAACCCCAGAAGGATCACGATAACTTACCATTACCCATCATGGAACGTACCATATCCAGTAGGGTACAATTCTGCCCTCCCGATACACCACTGTGTTGAGGTGTGTATGGAGGAGTAAGCTGAGAGAGAATTCCATTCTCTTTTAAGTAATCCAGAAATTCGGCACTTTATTCACCACCTCGATCAGATCTAAGTGTCTTAATTCTTTTGCCGGTTTATTTTTCCACTTCATTCTTGTATTCCCGGAATTTCTCAAAAGCCTCGGATCTATGTTTCATCAAGAATACATGTCCATACCTTGAAAAATCATCCATAAAAGTGATGAAGTTAGAATAACCACTTCTTGTATGTATAGACATCGGACTACACATGTCGCTTTGTATGAGTCTCAAGAGCTCGCTGACTCTTACTCCGTGTCCAGTGAACGGAGTCTTTGTCATCTTTCTTTTGAGACATGATTGACAAGCTGTATAAGACTGATATTCAAACGGATCCAAATATCCCTCTTTATATAATTTCGTTAACCGTGTTTCATTGATGTGACCCAGTCTACAATGACATAAGAAATCCTGATTTAATTCCGGAGACATTCTTTTAAGTGTGTTCTAGACATTGAAAACTTGAGCTCGATTTAATACGTATATACCGTTATCTAGTATACCTAACCCAATCAAAGCATGATTAAGGTTGATGTGGACGACATCGCTTATAAATGTAAAACCATAACCTTCTTTAGATAGTAAAGATATAGAGATGCTATTACATACAAAACTAGGTACACACAAACAGTTACGCAAAATCAAAATCTACCCACTTGTCAATCCTAGGTGATATTCCCCTACGGATACAGCATCTACGCTCATTCCATTAGCAACCCACAGAGTCATATCACCGGCCTTGATAACTCTACAGTTTCTCAGAACCTGTAATGAATTACAGATATGAGATTCTGATCCAGTATTTACTACCCAGGAAGTAGAGTTAATTGACAGACAATTTTCAATCATAAACACACCTGAAGCCGAAGCCACAACATGCTTCGAATCCTGGTTTCTGGCTTTCCAAGCCCTGCGGTCCTTCTTCCAATGCCCTTTCTCATGACAATAGAAACATTCCATCTTCCCTATTGTTAGCCCCAAAACTTTTGCCCTGTCCTTTCCCTCTACCTTACTGACTCCGCCTTTCAGCTTGGTGGAGGCCTTCTTCTTCTTTCCCTTGGCTTTCTTCTTGGATCTAGAAGAGGAAGATTCTCCAATAAGTAAAGCGGGTGTCTCCCTATATTTCTGTAGGGTGCTTTCAGCATTCCTCAACATGTTGAGAAGTTCTTAAAGTGAAACTTTCTTTCCTTGAATATTGAAATTCAAGATAGGTAGAAGGGAGGAACTGTAGAATCAAGTCAGTATATAACTCGTTCTCCAACGTGGTCCCAAGGTCCATGAGCTCTTCAATATAGCTAATTATCTTAAGGACGTGGTCCCCTATAGATGACCCGACAGTCAACCTCGCTTGAAACAATTTCTTCGATGTCTCATATCTTGTGATGCGATATTGCTTCATATAAATCTTTGGTATAGAGGAAGATGGAAGCTAAGTCCATTTTCTCATGCCGCTTCTGGTGTTCATTATCCATTGAGGCCAACACGAGACACTTGGCTCTCGCACTGTCTATTTCCCATGTCTTACGGATATCAACATTTGCGACGGTGGAATCTGGACCTGGGACGGCGGGAGCTTTGGTAGTAAGAAGGTGGCCCAGCTTTTCATAGGTAATGGCCATCTGGACATTTCTTAGCCAATCTTAATAGTTTGGCCCAGTCAATTTATTATTATCTAGCAGTTATTTAAGCCCGGGCATTTTAGTCGCTGCCATTAGGAGAGAGAGAAGAAACACTCAGCATGATACTCTTGCAAGTTTAGATTGGTTATTAGTTTATCTAAACAGGATGGCTCCCACTATTCCTCGAATCCTCCTTCAAACCATAAAAGAATAATTAGTCAGGATTAATCTCACCTTTACAATTCTTGCTTAACCTTTCGGCCAGGCTAGTTTTGGTACTTCGAGGGAATTTTCCAAAGCTTTCGCGAACTTCCTTAATTACATAACCTCTTTTCCCTGGAGGCGTAGCCCCGCTAACACCGTTTTAGGCACCTACTTGGTTTATAGCATTGATTGTTTAGTGAAAAAATCTCCCGAAGAGTAGCGGATACTCACAAAAGGATCGGAATCCAAATATCATCGTGTGACAACCTTGAAGGAATCCTACCAAAATCATCACACTCCAAATAGTATGCAACACTAGCAGGTTTCATTTTCCTTTGAAACTTCCGAAGTGGATTTTTGCCCCAGGTGCTTATGACCTTAACGAAAGCCAACATATCATAAAACGCAAGTTAATTTCTACCCGTCATTATCCAGTTTAATTTGAACCTTGTAGGGTTGCTAGGCACGCGCACAAGGGTCTACGAGGCATGAACCATGCCCGATTAAAAATTTAGCCGTGCCGAACAACCCGAATACGGAACTTCAAACTAGAGATTAGGCGAAAACTAACATGCTAAACATTTTAACACTAAGTGAGAGGGATTACAACCTTTGTAGATCCGGTCCTTCACTTCATATGCTCCGTGTTGTGGTCCCTTCGCTGCGATCATCGGGTTCCGGGCTCTCGAGAGGTTCCACGAAGAGAAAGATGCAACCTTTGCTTCCGATCTTCGAAATAAGATGATCTACCTTGAAGTTTCTTTAACACAAGCTAACACTCATGAAATGATGTGAACACCCTCATCTAAATGGCAAGGGAAGATGAGGATGATGAAGTAGGATTTTTGCTCTCTTTATTTATCTTTTTCTCATATTTATTCATCACTTTGGAAAAATCAAGCAAGCTTTTTCATGAAGAAAGATGAAGGAAGAAGATGAACCATAAATCATAGAATCCTTTTGTGATGAATAGGAAAAGGAGATAATGATCAATTATGCAACCATGGTTCACTTAACCAATGTAGAGAATTAACCAAGGGTTAGGTTTGGGTTGAGTTAAGAATGAGTCACACACAAATATCTTTATCATGACAAATGAAAAGCTTCTAGAATCAACTAGAAGACATTAACCCAAATCAAACCCTAATCTTGATTAATCTTTACTAAACATGTTGCATTATTTATCATTTCATGTTACAATATTATATATCACATATATAATATTTATTGTAACAAAATAAAATAATACAATTAACATATATCGCATATATATCAATGTATTACCCGAGTGAGAAAAAGAATCTTTTAGTGAGCAAATATTAGTTAATGTAATTTAATATATCATATATATTATTATACATTAAATTATCGAATCAACACTTGATCCGACAATCCGGCTATATCGCATATAACCGACTAATATTTATCCGTACCGATTCATCGAATCAACACTTGATTCGATGACCCGGCTGATATCAAATATCGCGAGAATATAATACGGTATCACATATCGCATTATCCTCGGTCCCGCACATATCACATATGTGCTCCTACTCCGTTTTGCCTGAGTCAAGAAACCTCTGTGTAGGACTCTAAAGAATCGTCAATACGCCGACAGTAGGTGATGATCATATCAAACACCCACAAGCTGCAAGCGGTCAGCTAAACGTAACAGCTACCCAGGTATTGAGCGCTCAGAAGATCAACAAGCAAGCCTGTACATTCTCCTGTGAATCCAAACAGCAACACTCCCGTACAGTCCGGTCTCGTCGTCTGATATGTCGCATATCTCGCCTAGGGGTGGTAAACGTCAGACCCCCGTAGCTCGATAAGTCATGTCGATATGAGGTCTATAACAGTTCGAGAAACTACTGATAACACTTACCAGTAAATCTCAGCAACCCTGGCCAGGGATTTCCGGTTATAGCCAATCGAACACAGCACAACATCAACTCCCTATACCGGGAGAGACGAATCCCCTCCAATCGCTCATTGCCTCCATGTGATTCGGGACTGTATCCAAAAGCCACCTTTTTGCACGCCCTCTTGGACGTGGTATGATGGAAATCAAAGCACAGTGGGAACCACACAAGACTCTATGACGATCTCGGGTCAACAGACTGCTCTGTACCAGTGTCACCGGAGAACTGCCATCTGACGTATGGTATAATACCATCTGGGAGTTCTCGGCGAGTCCGTCCAGTGTACCCAGTCTCTACTGAGCACCCGTACACCATCCTTGATGTCAAACACCGATGGATATGGGATCATCCATCGCCCATCATATGGGTCAAGATGCGTATACGCTAGTCTACTCTGGTGTATCGATGCCCTGTCTCGATACACCCTCGACTAGGAACAGTTATAGGATGTACTCATCGACTACCGTGGCCCCACTAGTATGATCTCATCATAGTCCCAGTAGTCGAGTACATATCCTAAGGGCTTTATCAACATGTAATATAGAGACAATCAGAGTACATGTTAAGATAAAGTACAACCAGATAGCATACTATCATGTCGAGCAAGAAAGTCCTCCCTATATATGTCTTAGCATCCACTACAATATACATCGTATGTACAGTAATGGCCTCTAGGGCATACATATAACTAACAATCTCCCACTTGCACTAGGGCCATCTGTTATGGTATCACATACCCAACAATTAGCTGCGGTTGAAGTATCTCATACTCAACCATCCCATAAAAGTCTCTACTGGGGGAAAAGGCCTTTGTGAGTGGATCCGTGCTGTTGTCCTCTGTGTCTACTCTCCTAACCTCGATCTCCCTGGAGATCAACTATCTCCATGATCAGGTGATACTGCCTAAGAATTATATCTGGATTTCTGATGGGACGGTAGTTCCTTGGCTAAAACCACAACTCCTTTGTCACACAATGGTAGGAACAAAGTTCATCTTATGAACTTATATATATATCCAGACTGCCTCTTTGGTAGAATCCTTGGTAACGATGTATCTTGCCTTTAATCGTCTAGTATGTCACGGTATCTAGCTTGGAACTCTTCCAACATACCGTCCCTCCACTGAGGGTGAAGACAATGCCTGCGACTGACACTCAGTCGTCCTTATCACCCTGGAACTTTTCCAGTGATTCTCCCCAGGATCGATTGATACCATCTCACTACAACTAGTGAGAATCCTAACATCCAATTAGATCTATCTCATAGATCCAAAACTCAGGATTTAGGAGGTATCACCTTGATCCTATATGGAGAATCCTTGTGATAAGCGGAGATTGACCGAGCGTAGCATAGGAAACTCCTTCCCTATCAAGAGTATGTCATCCACGTACTCTACGAGGATCACCACCATACTCTCTACTACCTTTTTGTATATACAAGGTTCATCTACCATTTTGATGAAGTCAAACTCTTTGACTACCACATCAAAACAGATGTTCCAACTCCGCGATGCCTGTTTTATCATATAAAATATCTTGCACACGTTTCCACTGCTCCCACTGTCTACGAAGCCCTCTGGCTGTGTACTTATAGACGCTCTTTTCTAAAACATCATTTAGAAAAGCAGTCATGACACCCAACCGCCAGATATCGTAGTCATGGTATGTAGCCGTGGCAAGCAGGATCTAGATGGACTTAAGCATAGCTTCTTAGAAAAGGTTTCATCATAATCCATACCTGGTCAATGATGCAAACCTTTAACAAGTCTAGCTTTGAAAGTCTCAACTTTTCCATGTACACCAAGTAATCTTCTCAAGATATACTTGCTCCTGATGGGGATTTAACCCTTCAGAAAAAGCAACCAAAGTCCATACTTTGTTGGTGTATAAGGATTCCATCTCAGATCGATAAGCACCCAGCCATTCTTACAGAGTCCCACTCCTGATGGCCAGCTCGAAACTAGTTGGGTCATCATCTCATGATGCAATCCTCACTCCCACTGTCATAGAGAAACCGAAGTATCTCTCAGGTGGGTGAGGAACCGTACTAGATCGGCGGAGAGGCTGAGGTTCGTTGGTTACTATTGAATCCTTTGGTTCTACTAAATCATCAGCTGCAGTTTGTATAGCTGGAACATTTCCAGTTTTACATAACAGACCTTGCCTCGAGCTTGTCTGGATTTTGCTTTTAGACATAGGCCGGACAACCCCAAATCTAAACAAACTTAAGATATGGGCTCTTCCCTTTCCATATCACATATGAAGTGGTAGGCAACTGATTTGATTTGAACCCTATTCAATAGGTATGCAGCTTCTCAAGTGCATAACTCCCAAAAGGAAATATGAAACTCAGCAGTACTCATCATAGAGCACACCATATCACATAGGGTGCTATTGCTCCATCCCGATACACCGACGTGCTGTGGTGTATACGGAGGAGTAATGCTGAGAGAGAATCTCATTCTCCTTTAGAATAGTCCAGGAATTCCGTACTCAAGTATTCTCCTCCTTGATCTCATCAAAGGACATAATACTTATACCCATTGTTGGTTCTCTACTTCTAACTCATATTCTGTGAATATCTCAAAAGCTTCGGACTTGTGTTTCAACAGGAACACATGTCTGAATCTTGAGAGATTATCAGAGAACGTAATGAAGCAAAAAGAACCGGTCTTGGCATGTGTAGACAGGAGACTTTCATACATCAACATGTATCAATCCCAAAAGTTCACTAACTCTTTCTCTGTTTCCAATAAACAGAGCTGTGGTCATCTTATCTTTGTGACATGACTGGCAAGTTTCACAAGATGTAAATTCAAACAAATTTAAATATGCATCTTAATGTAACATCAGCTAGTCGGGTCGCATTGATATGACCTAGTCTACAATGCCTCAAGAAGGATTCGTTCATTTCTGAACTCTTCTTCTTGTGTGTGTTCCGTATACTAAGAACTGTAGTTTGATTTAGAACATCAATGCTTTTAGATAACGTGCCTGAACCGATCAACTCTTGATATAGAAAATGTTCAAAACATTATCCAACAATACAAAATTATATCCTTCTTTACTAATAAAGAAAAAGATATGATGTTGTATATCAGGTTCGGTATCTAATAACATTCGTTCAGAATCAATGTATTCTGGTAATACAGGGTGATAGTGACCAACAGACTTGGCTGCAACACTTGCACCGTTTTCTGTCTCATGAAACTAATCACCCGTTCTCAGTTCTCTACCTATCTGTAGCCTATGTAATAGATTACATATACGGGATCCTGATCCGGTATCATATACCCAGGACGTAAAGGATACTGAGAAACAGTTCTATGTAATGAACACACCCGAAGATTATGCATCAGCATGCACTTTCTTCGTTTGGGCGGCACGGGAAATCTGGTATTCCCCAATTTCCTACTCTGTCTTATAACAATTATAAGTTGGAGCGGGACCAACGTTCCCCAGCTCAATATAACAAGCGGGTTCGGTCAATTTATCCGTATTATTATCTTGATTAAGGCGTGATATGTTCGCTACCTGGAGAGAGAGAGAAGAAAACACTCAGCGTATGCTCTTGCAAGATTAGATTGGTTATCTAATATATCTAATCAGGATGTCTCCCACTGTTTTAGTCAAATCTTCTTTCAAACCCTAAAAGGAAAGACTAGCCGGGATTAATTACACGCTACAAGTTCGCCAATCTTTCAGCCAGGCCAGTGTCGGTACTTTGAGGGAGGTCCCCCGTGCTTTCGCACGAACCTAATTAAGCAAACCTCGTTTTTCCAGAGGCGTAACCCCGTTAACACCTTACTAGACACCTACTTGATCGGCTAATTGTAATGTGTAAAACTCTCCCAGGAGTAACTCTTACTCGCAGCGGGTATCGGGATCCAACTATCTCATAGAAGGTATGCAATCTCATTGCAAATTTCAACACTTGAAATTCCCAATAATATTTTACCCCTAGCGTCCTATGACCTTGACGGAGGTCAACAAACCATAGGCTACTAGTCAAGTTCAACCCGTCATTTCCTGATTGAATTAAACCCACCCGCACGACCCTTGACGGAGGTCAACAAGGCCGCACGACTACCCTAATCCAATCTGCATCATATGCATAAGCAGATAAATACTAGTCAGCTACCGCACACTACGCCTTGACGGAGGTCAACAAACGTAGCACGAATACTAAGTATGACTTATCTGAAATGACGGAGGGATACGACAGGTTTTTAAGAAAACCTATTGCGTAATGAACTTGATATCGTCGTAGAATCAAGTGATTTTAAATGGAGTGTTTTTTAGGCTTTTCTAGTTTTTCTAAAGGGGTCACTCCCGGTGAAGGGATCATCGGCCCTTTCCTCATCGAATAAGGTGCAGGGTATATCACATATACCGCTGTGCAAAGCAGAAACTATAGAAGCAATCAAAAGACAAACCGAATTTGTAGCATCTGCCAGTTATTGCTAAAGGAGTCACCCCCGGTGAAGGGATCTCGGTCCTTTCCGTATCGAATAAGGTGCTGGATATTCTACAAGGAACACCGCTATGCAAAGCAAGAACTAGAGCTACCAGTTTTTAAACAAGTTTCTACAACATCTTAGGTTTCTTTTAGTTTCATTAATCTCATTAATGAAGTCCCATTTTATTATGCTTCGCAAGCATCACATTTGAAACGAAATCTGCAATATAACATATATCTCATATATATAATATAAACATTCATCTCAGGCAGTAATATGATCTCATCACAGAACATTGCAGCAGAAGAACATATATGAAATATTGGATATACTAGGACGTCCGTATTTTCAATACGAGCCTGTATAAAACACGGATTCCACGGTCGCGATGAATAGTCAAACCCACATCCCTAGACCCCTACGAGAGCGGCAAGCAACACAGCCAATTCTAGGGTTAGGAGACCCGGTCTCGACTCCTCGAGATGGTCTCCCACTGGACCCTAGAACCCGGTTACTTGTTCTCCCCGCCTTGGGTCTACCTAATGCGGAAAAGTAAATAATATACAACGGTGACATCTTCCGCTACCTGGAAGTGCCCCAATAAAAGAATATTACATACAAATGAATTTTACATGAATGAAAAAGAAAAAACTCTCATCTCACATAAAACCCCCGGCTATTCAAAACGCGACGATCCAATATAACATATCACAGCAACACATAATATCTCATATCATCAACGTAAGCAAGTATGCGTATCCCGATTGTCGTTGATGTATAGCAACGAAGCCGGCGATACACCACATACTCGCTTACGGTCACAGAAAAGAAAGTGTAAAACTACAACAGTTGGAATTCGCAACCTCCTTAGACATCGCATGCCTAACCAGATGAATTCCTCAGACATCCCATGCCTAACAATTATAAACCCCGCATTTTAGTCTCATTATCGAAAACTCTTTTCAATATCAAGTCGGGCAATTCAACAAGATTCCCGACATCCTGATCGAATGCTCATCGCAAACTTTAGTAGACGGCCGCACCCCCAGATGCCGTCGACGAAGTGCACTAAGGCGGAACACCGCTGCCGCGAGCACCCAAATGGATGCTTTCGGCGACGGGGTTCTCCTACAGTCACTTGGTCGGGGCTTTGGGGCGTAGCTGTCTATTAAGTTTACCCGGCGAGTATCCGCGTACGCTACGTGATTGCGACGAACTTTTGATCACATCAAAATTCCATGGCAACCGATCAAATGAGACTGAACTGCTATGTTTATAATATTCAAATTAGTTATCTCATAACTACCTGTGGATTCCAATTATTGTATCACATTCCAGATAAATAGACAAAGTTAAACTTTCCGATCGAATAATCAAACACCCAAGATTTCCCCAATATATCTCAACACTTGAAATCAGTTTAAAAACATCCATTACTTGCCACAATACCAATGGTCCAGCCATAGAAGGGTCAAGCCAACGCCTCACATGTGGCACGCCGTACTGCCCCAAACCCTAAGGTTCAAAAGGCAGTTCAAGACGGTCACATAATCGAGTTAAGGTTTGTTGTCTTCTAGAGGGTCCACCGCGTTACTTGCATGACTTAGAACATTCTTAAACACGAGAAAAAATCCAACTTTTGAAAAATTTTCCGACAGGGGAAAAAGTGAGTTATTGATATCCGTTCGAACTTTTTAACAGTTTCCAAAAAATTTATCCGGAAAACCACACATAGACAAAATCTGATAATCCGATCGAATCATCGAATCCCCAAAACAACCCCAGAAAATTCAACTCTTGAATAAATATTAAAAATTCCCAGAAATTCCAGCATAATAAAATAGGAGTTACTGTGCAAACAGAAATTGATGACGTCATCATTGCGCCGCGGAACCACCGCAGAAGGCATGCTTCTGTCGCTGTTCCGCCGCGTGTTGTACTGTTCATCAAATAATTTTTGTACCGTAATTCTTAGAATTCACTGCTGAATTTTTTAAGCATTTTTAATGTGGAAAAATCCCAGTTTTTAGAAAATTTCCAGAGAGCATGTTTCGGGTTAGGTTTTTGGTTCGATCGGACTTCAAACTCCGTCTAGACTTCGCCTAAAGCTCTAGCTTGGCTCTGATACCACTGTAGGGTTGCTAGGCACGCGCACAAGGGTCTACGAGGCATCAACCATGCCCGATTAAAAATTTAGCCGTGCCGAACAACCCGAATACGGAACTTTAAACTAGAGATTAGGCGAAAACTAACATGCTAAACATTTTAACACTAAGTGAGAGGGATTACAACCTTTGTAGATCCGGTCCTTCACTTCATATGCTCCGTGTTGTGGTCCCTTCGCTGCGATCATCGGGTTCCGGGCTCTCGAGAGGTTCCACGAAGAGAAAGATGCAACCTTTGCTTCCGATCTTCGATACTAAGATGATCTACCTTGAAGTTTCTTTAACACAAGCTAACACTCATGAAATGATGTGAACACCCTCATCTAAATGGCAAGGGAAGATGAGGATGATGAAGTAGGATTTTTGCTCTCTTTATTTATCTTTTTCTCATATTTATTCATCACTTTGGAAAAATCAAGCAAGCTTTTTCATGAAGAAAGATGAAGGAAGAAGATGAACCATAAATCATAGAATCCTTTTGTGATGAATAGGAAAATGAGATAATGATCAATTATGCAACCATGGTTCACTTAACCAATGTAGAGAATTAACCAAGGGTTAGGTTTGGGTTGAGTTAAGAATGAGTCACACACAAATATCTTTATCATGACAAATGAAAAGCTTCTAGAATCAACTAGAAGACATTAACCCAAATCAAACCCTAATCTTGATTAATCTTTACTAAACATGTTGCATTATTTATCATATCATGTTACAATATTATATATCACATATATAATATTTATTGTAACAAAATAAAATAATACAATTAACATATATCGCATATATATCAATGTATTACCCGAGTGAGAAAAAGAATCTTTTAGTGAGCAAATATTAGTTAATGTAATTTAATATATCATATATATTATTATACATTAAATTATCGAATCAACACTTGATCCGACAATCCGGCTATATCGCATATAACCGACTAATATTTATCCGTACCGATTCATCGAATCAACACTTGATTCGATGACCCGGCTGATATCAAATATCGCGAGAATATAATACGGTATCACATATCGCATTATCCTCGGTCCCGCACATATCACATATGTGCTCCTACTCCGTTTTGCCTGAGTCAAGAAACCTCTGTGTAGGACTCTAAAGAATCGTCAATACGCCGGCAGTAGGTGATGATCATATCAAACACCCACAAGCTGCAAGCGGTCAGCTAAACGTAACAGCTACCCAGGTATTGAGCGCTCAGAAGATCAACAAGAAAGCCTGTACATTCTCCTGTGAATCCAAACAGTAACACTCCCGTACAGTCCGGTCTCGTCGTCTGATATGTCGCATATCTCGCCTAGGGGTGGTAAACGTCAGACCCCCGTAGCTCGATAAGTCGTGTCGATATGAGGTCTATAACAGTTCGAGAAACTACTGATAACACTTACCAGTAAATCTCAGCAACCCTGGCCAAGGATTTCCGGTTATAGCCAATCGAACACAGCACAACATCAACTCCCTATACCGGGAGAGACGAATCCCCTCCTATCGCTCATTGCCTCCATGTGATTCGGGACTGTATCCAAAAGCCACCTTTTTGCACGCCCACTTGGACGTGGTATGATGGAAATCAAAGCACAGTGGGAACCACACAAGACTCTATGACGATCTCGGGTCAACAGACTGCTCTGTACCAGTGTCACCGGAGAACTGCCATCTGACGTATGGTATAATACCATCTGGGAGTTCTCGGCGAGTCCGTCCAGTGTACCCAGTCTCTACTGAGCACCCGTACACCATCCTTGATGGCAAACACCGATGGATATGGGATCATCCATCGCCCATCATATGGGTCAAGATGCGTATACGCTAGTCTACTCTGGTGTATCGATGCCCTGTCTCGATACACCCTCGACTAGGAACAGTTATAGGATGTACTCATCGACTACCGTGGCCCCACTAGTATGATCTCATCATAGTCCCAGTAGTCGAGTACATATCCTAAGGGCTTTATCAACATGTAATATAGAGACAATCAAAGTACATGTTAAGATAAAGTACAACCAGATAGCATACTATCATGTCGAGCAAGAAAGTCCTCCCTATATATGTCCTAGCATCCACTACAATATACATCGTATGTGCAGTAATGGCCTCTAGGGCATACATATTACTAACAAACCTATCCATACAAACCCTTGACGAAGACCAAAATAGTTGTACAACTGTCCCAAATCAACGCATCTATCTATGCTACAGATGAATACCCAGTAGCTACCAATCACTATGCCTTGGCGAAGGTCAAAATACATAGCTTGAATACTACTGAATACTCATCTGAAATGACGGAGGGCTACGGATGGTTTTGGCGAAACCGTGAACGTAATGAACTTGATATAGTCGAAAGAACCATGATAGCTTTTAAATGGAATGGTTTAGGCTCCTCATTTAAAAGTTGTTTTTCAAGAAAATCGAGTGGTTTTGAAATTGTTCCAACGATTTAAACTTTGATTTTTTTTCCTTGCATTAATCAATATTAATACGGTCCCATTATTTAACCCTATCATTACAGAAAAGAAACGAAAATAGAACATACGCTTATGCCATCCGTATTCGCCACAGGGCCCCGTCATGCACCGTTAGGTTACTTAACTAACGGCAAAGCGGGGGTTGGACTAGCGCGGGTGCAAAACATAAGCAATGTTTATTATATATAATACATATATATAGACATTCATCTCACGCAATAATAGGCATTCCAGATCACAACAACACAGATGAATATATTAGATATACTAAGATTTCTGTTTTTCGTTTTAGCCTATAACGAAAGATGGATTCCACGGTTGTGATGAATAACCAAACCCCACCCTAGCCCCCTACGGGTGTGGTAAACTACCCGCCAAATTCCCGAAGTGAAGCAACCTCCCTCAATAAAATGAGTAGGCCACTCGGCACTTCAAGAACCCGGTAGTTTGTGCACCCCACCTTGGGTCTATCCTAAGTACAAGAAAAAGTAAATGAAATAATACAACGATGGCTACAACCTCAACTCGGATGTGCCCCGCAAAAATAATATTATATCAATTTATAAATTTACATTAATGAAAGAAAAGAAAACACTCTTCTCACATCCCCTGACTATTCATCCACGAGAATCCAATACTTCATATACACAAACCATCACAACACAGATATGTGCAACCCCCACTAATTGACATATAACGATTAGCAGACGTTTAGCAACACATATATAATCACAGAATCACATACTAGCTAAGAACTTAGAATTTCGATCGATAAACTTTTTCCGTATCTACCCCATGCACAAACCAGTACACGAACAAATCTGAGTAGAAAACTCATATGACAAAAATCATAATTCCAAACACCTAAACCCCAGAAAAAATTGTGGGTAAATCGGCCCCAACTCGGCGGCGGATCCGCGGCTAAATGGCATGTTTGGCCGCGGTTCCGCGATTTAGTTATGGGATTACGATCCCAAAAATTTTCCACGTTCATCTAAATGCCTGCACGTATTTTTAACGCCACTGAAAAGATTTTTCGAGCAGTTTTAAAAATCGACAGCAAGCATGCTTGAAAATTTGATTTCGGGCAATTTTTCGTCGATCGAAGTTCTAATCACTTGCTAATAGGCTAAGGTTTAGTAGGCTCTTACACCACTGTAAGTCGATGTCGCACACCCCCACGCACTTGTGGGGAGGCGGAATTTACGAAAATGATTTTTCATACTATGCAACACCGATTTTAACTTCAGGATCTTAACAGAAACCTTAACTAGCTATATCTACTAGAAGATTCAAACTACTATGATATTATTATACCTCCTTGATTCTAGTCCTTCGGGTCTTCTTCTCCTCCTCTCCTTGAGCTCTTCGAAGATCCGAATCGCGCTTGATCGTCGGCCTCCTCATGTCGAAGATGATCCACCCGAAAATATATACATCAAGTTCCAACATCTAAACCGAGGTAACTAACGTACCTAGTTTGCTAAGCTAGGTAGCTTAGAAGATGTAGAGAGTCTAATGGAGTATGTTATCTCAAAGGATATAATGATTCACAACACATATGAAGGTTTTAGGTCTTAAGGAAGAAAAGAGAGAAAAATGGAGAGAGAATGTAAACTTGCAAATGAGCTAGGGTAGAGGCAAGTGAAGAATGGCTCCTACACTCATCTCAGTCAAGCATACAATATTTTCCAATTGAAAATATCAACCATACTTGAATAGTGAGTCCAAACTAATAAATAAATCATATGAGTCATGCTTCACTCCATGCCACAAATATCTTTATTTTCCATCTCACTAATCTATTTCCAAAAATAGATAAACCAAATAATGAGGTGTCCCCTTCTAGAAGCATCTCTTGTAAAATTACAAGAATGCCCTCACCGTATATACATACCCATATTCGTATTCCAAAAAATTCGAATACAATGAGATAATAATAATCCTATAATATAACACTAGAATCCGGATTAAACCAAAGCACACTAGTATTATCCGTCCGAACAGCATCCGTGTAGCTAGTACACGTATATGATCGGAACTCTGCCGTAAACCATACGGCCTCTACATCGTTTCGCTAGAAGCAGGGAAACCCTCTGTGTGGGACTCTAAAGACTCGACAATACGTTGGCAGTGGGTTTACCACACGTCCGTCAGCGGTACTAGCTGCACGTAACGGCTATCCAGGTATCTGTCGATAAAAAGGCCGATTAGCAAACTCATCCGAACTCTTACTGAGCCTGTCTGTGACAATCTCTGTACAGTCTGATTTGTTCGTCTAAGATACTCACATATCGGGCCTAGGGGGATGGTAACCGTCAGACCCCTAATAGCGCAATAAATCGTGCCATGGTAGAGCCCAATACATCCTGAGAAAATACTGGAGTACCTTCCAGTAAATCTCGTTTGCCCTGGCCAGGGACTTTGTGTAATGGCTTTCCGAACACAGTACGATATCAACCCCCAATACCGGGAGAGACGAATCATATCTAACTACTACTGCCTCCCAGTGCTTCGGGACTGCACCCAACCACTACATGTTTGCATGACTCCTTTGAGCCATGGTAGGATAGTAATCTAAGTACAGTGGGAACACACTCGAGACGAATGGTGATGTCAAGTCAACGAACTAACCTGTACTCATGCCACCCGGGAACTGCTACCTGACGATAGGTATAATATCAACCAGCAGTTCCCAACGAGTCCATCCAGTGTAACGCATAACCCAATGAGCACAAGTATACTATCTCCAGTACGACATACCAATGGCTATGGGAAAGGCCATCTCCTATAACGACTCTGATTTTACTATACGAAAAATTTTAAGTTAATATACAGAATGGAGTTTGCAAGCTTGAGTACAATTTATAAGTTATTTTTGTTTAAGAACAGCAAGAAATAACTTGTAGCTCATTGGTAAAACCTTGCACTACTATGACATAACCCTGTGTTCGAATCCCCTTAGGCACAATATATTTTTTTCTGATTTTTCTTTTAAAACTTTTTGGAAGCCCAAAAGTTTACACGTGCACTGCACATAGAAATGAAAAGACAGTGAAACAAACATGTGCAAAATATTGTGTACACAGCCTTGGACATGTGGCCAAGATCCACTTGCCCCTACCCAAACGACCGGGGAGATGAAGAATTCGGCCGGCGCCGACGGGTCCCCGTGGGTAAAACATCCACGTGATTTGCACACAAAACCCTTGGCCTACCCCCATTACCCCTGCACTGTTTGACTTCTCTGAAATTAAACAAAGAATTCAATTTCACCTTAAAATCAGGTTTAAATGCATTTTAATTCATTCTTTCAATTCCAAAACCCTAATTTCACACTATAAATACTAGCCCATGCCCTAACCCCTCCTCATTCTGAAAATTCTAGCCAAAACTATCATATTTTCTCAAATACAAGTGGAGTAGAAGTGGAGTTAGCCAACGACCAACTTCCGGCGAGGAATCGAGGTTTTTCCGGCGACCCCGCGACACCACAACCAGAACCCCCTCTTCTTCTACCTCTCCTTAAACCAAATCAATAGTAAGTCCCTTCCAATTCTCACTCTCTTCCTCTAAAACTTTTTTTTCAAAACATATGTCGGAAGTGGAGTTATTGGCGACATTTTCTTCTATTCTATATCAAATCCACTTTTTCTTACATATTTGACATCCATATTCTTACCCTATGTTTATATCTATAAAATTAATGTTTAGAATGAACTTCCACTCAAAAATATCATGAAATGTAACTTTAATTGATTTTACATTAAAATACTATTAACTTTAGATAGGTCATATTATATTCCTTTGCTTAAATATACCTTTAGAAAACTTCACGGGGTAATGACCTACCCCTCACAAACACACATGGTTTCCATAGTACGATACTCTTTTAGCATATTCTTGGTTACAATTACAATATTTCATCAAAATACCATAAACTATAAAAACCCGGTTTTCTTTTGAATTGTATTATCTAAACTCTTTGCAAATATACATCTACAACTCTCTTTAGGAGACCCACTATTGGATGGTGCGGATTATCGCACATCCTTAGGATAGTAGAGCGAGATGCAGACCTTCTCACGGAGCATTCGGTCTCGAAAGATTTTTAATATGATTTTTAAGAAAAACTGGATTTTCTATTTAATAATAAAATACTTTTTTATAAATATATAAATATTATTAAACCACATATTTTCAAGATATAATAAAATTCCATGTTTTCTAAAAAAAAAATAAAAGAATGACAAGTTTCATCAAAATACCTTCAGGCTTTACAGTAAAATATCTTGAACTATTCAAGTTAAGATATTTATCACTAAAATATCTCAATTCTTAAAATACACTTCCATGGAAACCCTAAATAATATAAATAAAAACTCGAGGTTTATTTTGAAAGTATATAAAATATTTTTCATAAAACTCACTCGAGTTATAAAGACTTTAGTAAATATAGGTTTAAGCGGGTGTTCCCTTATAAAAAAGGGACGAGGGAAAGTTCCTCACTAAAACAGCCCCACGTGTTTAACACGTGGGTGCCTATATGCAACGCATATAAGCACAGCAATTAAAATAATTGCTAGGCTAAAACAGCCCCACGTGTTTAAAACGTGAGTGCCTATATGCAACGCATATAGGCACAGCAATTAAAAAAATTGCCAAGCTAATAAGCCCCACGTGTTTAACACGTGAGGGCACTTCCCTACATAACAAGGAACCGTTAGATCAAATATCCAATGATGATAGAATTAAATTCTATTAAACTTTTAAATGGGAAATGATATTTTCTGTTAAACAGAAAGTTGGCGGATCAAAGATCTCATGAGTTGGAAAATATTTTTCATCTCTCCAAGCGCCCTTGGATGAAAAATCCAACGGTGATTAAAAATCACCAATCTACAGAATGAATTCTGTATAGGAAAATATTTTCCTAATCTTGTTTAAGAAACAAGAAAATATGTTCTGTGAGACAGAACCCTTGGATCAAAGATCCAACAGCGGGTAAAACCCCCAAATCAATTGAAGTCTCTCAATAAGAGATTTCCTAAAACTAATTAACAAACTTTTCTCCACTATATAAAGAATCCAAGACTTCAAGTTAAAAAAAAAAGGAAAAAGGGGGAGAACAGAGAGACAAACATACAAAAAAAAGAGAAAAAGAGAATTCAATTCTCTAGAAGAAGAACCTCTTCTTACACAAAAAAAACTAAGTAAGAAGAAAATACAAAGATTATCCTATCCTTCTTCGCCGTTTTAAGGGTTTAACCCTTCAAAAAAAGAACTTAGTTTTTCCTCTGGTTGAGGTCTGCAGAAGCAGATCTCCCCATAAGTTGAGAATTTAATTCTCATCGAGGAGATTCTGTTATGCAGATTCAAAATTTAGGGGAAAGAACTAAGTTCGAAAAATTTAATTCTTACAAAAGTAGGGTTTAACCCTATAAAAAGAATTTAATTCTTATAACACAAGAGATTCGAAATTCTCTAAACTCAGATCCCAGTATCGTTAATATAAGATCAAAATCTTCATGCACATTCATTAGTGTTCAACACTATAACGAAACCTCACGTGTTTCCCCATATGAGAATCTCTGATGAACAAAAAGAATGGCTGAGACCGAGTCACGTGTTTGCCAAGCGAGCGCTTAAAAGAAGAACAAGAAGTGCTTCTTAGGGAAGTCGCATGTTTTCCACACAACCCCCAATCAAGTGCTCAGCATTTATAAAAGAAGAGGGAAATAAAATCCAAAAAAAAGGCAGTATCAACTTTAGGACGCCTCACGTGCTCACACGTGAGTGCCACAAGAATTAAGTGTTTAACACTTATATATAAACGGGAATTTGAACCCAATGTACAGAGCCAACTTTGAGGTGCCTCACGTGCCACATGTGAGCGCCCCTGGAATTCAGTGTTTAACACTGCTTTAAAGCCTCACGTGGGAACACGTGAGTGCTAAACGTATACTAGTGTTTAATACTATGGGAAATCAATTCCAGCCTCAAGTTGGCTAAGTCTTCTTGAGATTAAAACATCTTCGATCTCCAAATAGATCGAGTCTCTATGCTCATGACTTCCCAAAACTAATGATGAAATCTTAGTCTCAAAATACGACTAGTGATTTCTGGGCTCGACCATCAATTCCTTTTCCCTCAAACATGGAATTGGTTCAAAGGTACATCTCTCTACACCTTTGATACATGTCATTATAATTCATCAACGTCTTCAGAGAGGTGGCAGGTCCCGACAACCAACTGCTTTTGGATGCACTTTCCAAAATGGCGACAACGGACCGCAACGTCCTTAAACTAGCTATGGACCGAAACATCCTTAAACTACCAACGGGCGAAACGTTCTTAAATTAAAGCAATAGAGCCCAAATGCTCTTTTGTTAGGTCTAAATGATCCCAAAATCCTGTTGAGTAGATCTTAATCTAAAATTAGACTAATGTGTCCTCAACAAACATTTAAGTTGATCCTAATCTCAAACGAGATTAACGATCCTTACATCAACCCAGACCCAAATCTAAGAATATACAGATTTGGACTAATCCACGTCCTACGGGTGACAACATAAATTAGTCTCCGTATACAATCCAGGGGCAACCAAAAATAAAACAAACATACACGACATGAAGTGAGCTTCTGGAGCAGGAGAAAGTGGTTATCGCGATACAGTAACCTAATTAACTGCAAAGGCTTGCACCTACAGGGAAGAGCGTCCCCACAATCAAAAACCCCTTGCAAGCGAGGGGGAATCTGACGAAGTCTGCTACAACGGTCGTATCCGTCCAAACTTCCGATACACAATGCCATAAATCAACTTGGTATCTTCGGAGAGGTTGACGGATAAACATAAATAGCATCTGCCTCCAAATTCAGGCAAGACGACCTACGCGGTTTCGTCTCCGTTTTCGGCGGTAAACAGATTCTGGCACGCCCGGTGGGACCTTTTCCTCTTTCCACTCCACACTTCGTGTGTCGTGTTCGCGAACAAATCGCGGTTTACTATAGTTTCCCTTGGATTCGAGGTACTAACATTTGGCGTCTTGCTCCTGTGCAGAGAAAAGAAGATCAATGGCTTCTAAGTGCACCTGCAACAGCAACTCTCTCTCCACCCCAAATGGAAGAGTGACTTATGGGCCCCAAGCAGCCTCCATCTTTGCAATGCCCGTGGAGCCGGTGACTCAAGCCATCACTGGACTGTTCCTTGGGACCATGATCCCGCCAGCAAGCTTCAGTGCCCCAGTGCCACCACAAGAAGTTCCAAAGAAGTCGGTCTTCGATCGACTTGCACCCACCACAGCCCCTCTCAATGGGTTGTCCAAGTCTTCTATATCAGTCTTTAATAGACTGAGCCAAAGCTCCAGTAGGCCCGCAAGCCGTTCCAGCTTCGGCGAGAGAAGTCGTCGACAGGGCTTCTCCTGCTAAAGGATCGGTCTTCACAAGATTGGCCGTTCCAACTCCTGCTTCCGGCGAATTCATCAAGACTGCTTCCCCTACCAAAAGGTCAGCCTTCGAAAGATTGACCGTCCCCTCTTAACGGACGTCAGTCTTCAACAGGCTAGCACCAGCAGTAGCCCTTTATCAGAGCAGGGGGCATGACGAAACCGCTTCCACAACTGAGGCAATATCGTCTGCAAGACATGCTCGACGTCGCCAATGGTGCCGAGTCAGGAAAGCAGGGGGCAGTTTCCTCTCTGGCTTACCCCACCAGCTCCAATGGAGGAAATTGACGCTGTTGTTCCAACTGGGAACAGCTTCGATCCGCTCAGGAGGGTGCGAAAGAACTCCCCAAACGCCGTATTGAAGAAGTCTCCCCCGCCTGATGAAAACATGATGCAGGCAAAGCTGGAGCAACCCCGTCAGCGGTTGTCCTCCAAAATCAACAGGGTCTGGCAGAAAGTCCAAGACTCTGTAATTGACAAAAATTACTCTCGCCGACTAGAGAAAAAAGAGACTCGACAGGAGGGGGACCATCCTTCCTCCATACAACGGAAAACCTCGTCTACATGGTTTCCTGTTACAACGGCCCCTCTGACTTCAACCTCCCACAAAAGGAGAAGGCCGAAGAAAACCCCACTGCCCGCGGTGAATTTCGAAGGCACTGGACCCAAGCGCCCCAAGTCTGGGGGCATGATCGTGCACACAGTGTACATGGCTTCTGGAAAAGAGGAAAGCTGTACTTCCGTAGCTCATCGAACACAAACTCGGTCGTTGACGAAAGCTCAAGAGCAACAACAAAAGCTCCAGGAGATGCTGACGAAAATGGCAGCACTCACCTGGCAGAAAGAAAGTCCGGAAGCAGTGTCTGAACAGCGCCAGGAGCAGGAGACTGATACGGAGTTCTTGAGAAGGGTGCTGGAAAGGAAGGATAAGGAGGCTGCAGAACAAGCTGCTAATATGAAACAGATGGTGCTCCTGTTCTAAGACATGGTTGGGATGATGATCCAGCCGGAACCTTCAGCCGAAGACCCTCCGATAATCATCGAAGACGACAGAGGGGAAACGTCAAACCCTCCTCCGGCTGTCTCAGCATCCCAGGAAGAGACAATCTCCAAGGGTACCCTTGATGACTACATAGCTCAACAAATACGAGCTCATCAAGCGAGTGAAACGGCTGGCCAAGTCATCAGAACTGGACGACCTTATCTAGGCTGGTATGATCAAATCAAGTACCCGCCAGGATATACGATCCCTAAGTTCCATGTGTATAAGGGGAAAAGAAATCCACACCAGCACGTTGCTCAATTCATAGCTCTGTGCGGTAATACTGGAGGCGGCGACAAACTGCTGCTTCGCCAGTTTATTGGCAGCTTGTCGGAGATGGCATTTGAATGGTACTCCGAGCTCACAAATGACTCTGTCAAAACATTCACGGAGATGGAATTAATATTCACACAGCGGTTCACAAGCGTGAGCGAGCGCACCCCGATCACGGCATTAATCAATGCCAGAGTGAAGCCAGGAGAGACCTGGGTTCAATACGCAATTCGGTGGCGGAACCTATGGTCAAAATGCGAACAACGCATAGAAGAAGCTCCTGCCGTGGACATGTTCGTAGGGACCCTTGATCCTCAGGCGACTATATCCCAATTTATGATGTTCTTCAAGCCGACCACCTTCCAGGCCTTCATCGACAAGCTGGCCCAAATGGACCAGATGGGCTATAGGCCATCCTCTTCAAAAACGGATCCTTGGAATGAAAAGGGAAAAAGAAAAGCGACCTTCGTTGTCAACGCTCAACAGCAACCACTTGACCCGAAACCGGTTACTCGCCAAAGCGACACAGGCCCACGCCGATCCCTCAAAGAGAAGCTAGGACGTCCTTACTCGTTTCCCCAAGATAAAATGAGGAGACTGTTCGAACTGGCAGTGCGCAACAGACTTATCACTCTGCCAGATCCGAGACGTCCACTGCAGCCTGGTGACGTCAACAGTCCCAACTACTGCTCCTACCACAGAGTATTGGGCTACCCAATTGAGGATTGCTACGTTTTCAAAAATTGGGTCGAGGACCAGTACCAACAAGGCAACTTTGCGCTGTCCGAAAACTGGAGGGTGAACCCACCGCAGAAGCATGCTCTTAAAAAGGTTGACACGCCAGGGGCATCATGCTCGCTGGTAGAAGAAGCTCCGTGGGACGTTGTCCTTTCAGCTAAAACTAAAAGAATGCTGAAGTACCTTCAAGCATGTCCGGAGATCAAATGGAAAAGCCCGCTGGAGCCCGAGATCATTGAGGGGATGCTTAAACAGCACCCAACACCGAAAGCTGGTAACGATGGGCAAAACACCCAGGTCAAGCCTTCGAAGTCTCCGAAGAAAAAGAAGAAGACTAAGAAGCCCGTACAGCCTGATAACAAGCACACGGACCTACAAAAATGCATCGACGCGCTGGAGGAGTATAACCAGAAGGTGCGGACCCCAGTCACTCTCGAAGAGTTTCTCAACCATATCCTTGATAACGGACATAGTGATAATGATGAGGGGAACGACTCGTCAGAAGAACCCGAGGATTATGTAGCGAGTTGCCACATGGTGTCTCACTTGTCGTTAAAAGATGAAGATGCCCCTCCGGAATCAGAAAAGGCACAGGAAAGCTGGGGGCAAGGCCGGTGCGAAAATCCCTTGAGTCATCAGACGACCTGATTGATAGGTTGCTAAGCGAAGCCCTTCAAAAGTGCAAAGCTAACCGAGAGCGTGAAACGACCGTATACGAAAAGGCCAAGCCTCGGCGTCAGGATAAAGAAGCTGCGGCGAGGAAGAGTCACAAAGTACTCCAACCAGATCGAAGCACACCCACGGCAAACAAAAGCAGGTTTAAGACAATGAAACGGTTCGCCAAAGCCTTGTCAATGGGAATGAAGCTGCCACCTTTCAAAGGAAATACTCCCGAGAGTACGTGCCTCGATGAAGCGGATATACATCCGAACTACTGCTTATACCATCGGAGGGTTACACACCCCACCGAAGAGTGCAGTGCCTTCAAGAAGTGGTGGCAGGGATACGTTGCCCACCGACAACACTCAAGAGGATGAAACGTGATGCTCGTCGACAGCGAAAAAGTGCGACAGATGAGCGCGGAAAAACGACTGGCAACTGTTATATGGTTGATACCAGTTCGGCAAAAGGGAAAACTCAAGTTCTCACGTTCGGGAGCGATTCTGAGGAAGAAATAACCCTTGGCCTTCTCTTCAAAGAATCCACCTTTGGAAAAGAAGAAGAGGCGAAGAAATGCGATAACATTCAGCTATGTAACCGCACGCTGCCTGAGAATAACCTCGGGCCAACAAAAAAAGATTTGAGAAAAAGAGACAAGGGAAAGGAAAAAGTCCCTGAGGAAATTGCCCTCGATGATGGGGTCGTCAAAGAGCTTGCAGCCAAAGACCCGCCTAAGAAATACAAGATGGATTACAATGTCCTGGCACACCTGAGGAAGATACTCTCACAACTGAGCATGCTGGATGCTCTCCTCCTGTCCAAAGAGGAACGAGATTCTCTAATCAAGGTACTGTAAGAGCCTGATCAGTTCCAAGCTTTTTTTGCGGAGGAAAAGATGAAGGACGAGCTGGCAAAGGTTCATACAGCTGACATCACATTCAGTGATGAAGATCTCCTCCTCGGAACGTGCGAGCACAACCGTCCTCTATATGTCACCGGGTACTGCCACGACATTAAGATAGGGAAGATCCTGGTCGACAACAGGTCCTCTGTCAACCTTATCAACGTGAAGGTGCTGAAGGAGATCTGCATGAACGTTCAGCACCTGGCTCGGGACAAAATTACCATCTTCGAGTTCGACTCGCAGTCATCACGGACGCTTGGGTCTGTGATATTGACATTATGCTTTGGGATGCTCATCACCGACATCAAATTTCATGTCATTGACTCCAAGACTTGCTATAACGCTCTGCTCGGCCGGCCTTGGTTACACGAGTACAACATCATCCCTTCTACACAACATCAGTGTATAAAGTACATCAAAGATGGCCTCGAGTACACAGTTACAGGGGAGCTAAACCCATTCTCCGTAAATGAAGTCCGTAAATATGAAGACGCCATGTACTTCCTACCGGACTTCGAAGACACGGAAAGATGTTGTAAACCGGAGAACCGAAAAAAACCCGTCGCCACCATCCCGATCTTTAGGAGCGATATCTAGGAAGATGAAGAGATAGTCTACTCGGGGCAATCCCATCGCAACAGGCCCGGACCATCTACCCCTATTTTGGTCTTCGGCAGTGACTCTGAGAACGAGACCAACGCAGTGTTCTCCGTCCGCCCGTCAGCACAAACCTTCACTGGAGCTGATCAGAGTTTATAAATTACCATGGTTCCGCAGCGGCATTACAAGGAACTTGATGCGCTCGATACATACGGCGTGCAAGAGCTGCAAACCTTCTATTTCTTTCCTAGGCGACGAGGTGAAAAGGCGATCCTCTTCTATCAGTTACGGAGACTAAAGTGGAGAGAGAAGTCTGGCATGGTGCCAAACTTATGCTTGACAGGCTTCAACCGTTCCGTCTGCCCAGATATTACGTGAGGGATTAAAGAGGCTATTAAAATACCAATGTGTGCCCTTCAAACAAATCGCTCGTCAAGCCCAGTTCTACAAAAAGATTTGGGACATTTCCAGGACTCAGCGAAAGATGCCCAACTGAAGGATGGAGACGATTGGGCTTGGATATGTTCGGTCCAAGAAACGGGAGCGATTCTATGGTTGCCATGTCATAAATAACTCTGGTGGAGAAGCGAATGCATTTCCAGATAGCGATGATATCGAACCAGAGCGAGATCCCACCGTAAGAATACCAAGTCCGTCATTCGAAGAACAGATTGACAAGCTAATAAGGGAAGCGGGTCAAAAGGTTTGGAATGACCACAGCCCCGAAATGGCCATTTACGAGAAAGCCAGGACGCAACGTCTCATTCAGCAGTCCACGGAAAGAGAAGACTATGATGCCCTTCATCCTCAGCCTGCTGTGCGCTCTCGTGGTAAGGAAAAAGTCCGACGCAGAGGCAACAACAAGATTAAGAATGGGAATGGCGTTCAAAAATAGTGAAGCGGATCCAAGAAGCCACGCGATCGAGAAAAAGTCAGCTGGAATCCGTCTTTTATGAAGAAGATTGGTCGGGAAATACTCTTTTCCCCGAGACAAGACAAGGAAAATATTTGACCTTGTCATCAAGCATCGAATGCTGACGCTCCCGGAATCTCGGCACCCCGAGCAAATAAACGAGGTACATCATCCGGCTTATTTCTCCTACCACCAAATAGTAGGACATCCTCTTGAAGACTGATTCACCTTCAAAGACCGGGTCGAATACCAGTATCAGCGAGGCAGGTTTGCTCTATCCGATAGTTGGAGGGTAGCCCCACCACGAAAGAATGAGCCAAAAGCAATCTACACTGCGAGGGAAAGTCTAGATCAGCATCGAGCTTGGAAACAAACTCGTACATGTCACGTGATAAAACTATCAAAAGAAGGAGAGCACGAGAATATAGAAGAACTTTCCCGGTTCTTCGCAAATGAGGATGAGGACGAGGAGGTTTTAGAATTTCCACCGACGCCAAAAGAGCTGGAAGATGGGATACACACCACAGCGGACAGCCTGAGAAAAATCGACTTGGGGACGGAAAATGACCCGAGGCCAACGTTCGTCAGTAAGCTGCTATCTGAAAAGCAGGTGGCCACGTTAAAGGACGTGCTTATGCAGTATAAATATGGCTTCGCGTAGAACTATTCCGAGATGCCGAGACTAGATCCAGAAATAGCGGTGCATAAACTGGCTATATCGCCGGACGTTAAGCCAGTCAAGCAAGCGCCAAGAAGAATGTGGCTCGAACTCAAGATAGGTATCAACGCCGAAGTCAAGAAACTAATTGACTCCTGCTTCATCCAAGAAGTTCAATATCCTGACTGAATTGCCAACATTGTTCCAGTGATGAAGAAGAATGGGACAGTACGCATATGCGTAGACTTTCGGGACCTCAACAAGGCTTGCCCGAAGGATGACTTCCCAGTACTTCGATAACACGTCCACTCACGAGGTCTTCTCCTTCATGGATGGATCTTTAGGCTACAATCCAATAAAAATGCATCCTGAAGACCGAAAACACACCGCCTTCCGGACTCCGCTAGGCATATTCTGCTATAAAGTGATGCCCTTCGGTCTGAAGAACGCTGGCGCTACCTATCAAAGGGCTATGACGAAAATCTTCGATGACCTCATTCATGAGATTTTCGAATGCTACATCGATGACCTGGTGGTGAAAAGCAATTCATACGAGGAACGTTGGGAACATCTAAAAATAGTGTTCCAGCGTCTTCGGAAATATAATCTGAAAATGAACCCTATGAAATGCGCATTTGGAGCCTCATCAGGAAAATAACTAGGATTCATCGTACGATACCGAGGCATCGAAGTAGACCCATCAAAGATCAAGGCGATTATGGAAATGCCCTTGCCAAGAACTCTTAAGCAACTGTGGTCTCTATAAGGAAAGCTCGCGTATATCCGGCGGTTCATAGCCAACCTCTCTGGCAAATGCCGCCCCTACAGCCATCTAATGAAGAAGGGGACCCATTCGTTTGGGATCGTAAATGCCAAAGTGCACTGGACAAAATCAATCAATACCTGCAGAACCCGTCGGTACTGACCGCTCCGGTCAAGGGAAAGCCCCTCATCCTGTACACAACAGCCCTTGAAGGTTTTTTAGGCGTGCTATGGGCACAGGAGAATGACCAGGGGAAGGAGAGAGCTCTTTACTATTTGAGTCGAGTTCTCCTAGGGGAAGAAAACAACTACTCCCCCATCGAAAAGCATTGCCTGGCACTGATCTTCACGATAACAAAGCTTCAACATTATGCCTTAGCGCATGAGGTCCATCTCATATCAAAGGTGGATCCTCTCAAATATTTGATGTCAAGAGCCATACTAACAAGAAGGCTTTCCAAAGGGGCCCTCCTCTTGATTGAGTTCTCGATAATCTATCGACCCCTCAGGGCGGTGAAGGGTCAGGCCATCGCTGACTTCCTTGCTGAACATCCAATACCAGCCGACTCTCCCTTAAATTGTAAATTGCCAGATGAACATGCGTTCGACGCAATCGACAGGGAGGAGGAAGGAAATAATGCCCGATGGGAACTCTATTTCGATGGTGCATCTTCCATGAATAAGCGAAAGCAAAATACCCCAATAATTAAGGCTGGGGTAGGCCTTATCTTCGTGACTCTGCAAAGAGGGATAATGCGTTTCACCCTTTCATTAACAGAGCCGAGAACAAACAATGAAGCTGAGTACGAAGCTTTGATAGCAGGTCTTAAGATTGCTGTCGACATGGGAATCGAAAACCTCCTCATATATGGAGATTCACAGCTAGTCGTTAGCCAAGTAAATGGCGACTATCAGACATGCAAACCAGAGTTGGTAAAATATGGCGAGAGAGTACAGCAATTGCTGACACAAATCCCCTCTTACATTCTGGAAAGCATTCCGCGTGCAGAAAATAGCAAAGCGGATGCATTAGCCAAACTCGCTAAAGAACTGGACGACGAAAACCTCGATGACGTAAGGATCATTGTGCAAAGCCGTCGGATTCTCGTGCCTGCAGAAATATCTCCGGAGTCGTCTGAAGGAAAGGAAGCGACCAAACAAGCAGCCTGCCAAATAGAAGACGAAAAAAAGGCTAAGGATTGGAGAGAAGTCTTCATAGACTACTTCAAATTCCATCAAACTCCCGGAGATGCGTTGTCAAGACATCAGCTCATGAAATGAGCTCTATCCTTCGCCTTCGTCAATGATACTCTACATAAGCGATCGTTCGACAGTTTGTGGCTAAGATGCTTGGGACTGGAGGAAGCAAGGAGGGTCTTCCAAGAAACTCATGGCGGACTCTGCGGTTCTCATCAAACTGGACCAAAGATCAAGTTGAAGATGAAGAGAATGGGTTACTATTGGCCCACGATGATTCAGGACTGCCTCAAATATGAGAAGCAGTGTCACTCGTGCCAAATTCACGGGGACTTCATCCATCAGCATCCAAATCCGCTACACCCAACATTGGCTAGCTGGTCGTTCAAAATGTGGGGAACCGATATAATCGGGCCTATCGGACCAGCATCATCCAAAGGATATCGGTTCATATTGGCAACAACCGATTACTTCTTTAAGTGGGCAGAAGCAGTACCACTAAGGGAGCTGAAGACGGAGAACATTCTCCATTTCTTCAGGGCGCATGTCATCTACCGGTTCGGCACTCCGCGACGAATTATCTCGGATAATGGGCCGGCCTACAGAAGTCATAAGATTAGCCACTTCGCGCAGCAGTATAATATAGATTGGAGATACTCTTCAGTCTATAATCCCCGAGCTAACGGTCTAGCTGAGTCTTTCAACAAGACCTTGACGAAGATCATAAAGAAAACGGTGTCCAGAAACAGAAAAGACTAGCACGAGAGACTGCATGAAGCTCTCTAGGCGTATCGAACCACGTTCAAAACGGCCACGAATACAATGTCATTCGCGTTGGTATTCGGCACAAAAGCAGTACTTCCATTGGAGATAGAGCTACCCTCTCTGCGAGTGGCAGTTCGATATGAGCTGACGGATGAAGAAAATTCCCATCTTCGACTTGAGGAGCTCGATACCCTCGATGAAACTCGTCTCATGGCGCAGCAAAACCTGGAAGCTTATAAAGCAAGGATTACGCGCTCATATGAAAGACTAACCAGGCCAAGAACATTCTGCCAAGGCGAACTCATGCTAGTCATAAAAAGACCTATGATCTCCAACCGTGCAAAGCGGGGGAAATTCAAGCTGAACTATGAAGGTCCATACATTATAGACAGGGTCTACCAAGGTGGGGCCTACTTGCTCATGGTTATGCATGGCGAAAGACCCTTCTGGCAAATAAATGGCTGGTTCTTTAAGAAATACTACGCTTGATAAGTCACAGCTCAGGTTAATGATAGACGATGATGCTCGTGTCCGCTCGCTGTCTTCCTGAGTCCAAATTCTTTAAGTAGTATCCGGCAAAACTTCACCCCGAAGCTGGCCCTGGACCGAGATGTCCCTAAACTAACAATGGACCGAGATGTCCCTAAACTAAATATATCGCCTCAAACATGGTGATAGTGGAATTCAAGTCCATAAGTCCTAGCAGCGAGGACCGCAACTCGAGCCCCGCTGGCTGCACAGCTGCCCCGGTGGCGAAGTCCCCCTAAGTGCCATTGGCAAACATAAGGGTAAAAAAACGGTATGTCCACAAGCGAAATGGGCACGGATGAAAACCCGAAAGGGCGCCGTGAGTAAAAACAGCAGGGCTACCGGCGAGCTTGTGAAAACCTGAAAGGGCGCAATCTCGTTGTTAAAAAAATGGTACATCCATAAGCGAAATAGGCATGAATGAAAACCCAAAAGGGCTCCGTGAGTAAAAACAGCAGGGCTGCCGGCGAGTTTGTGAAAACCCGAAAAGGCGCAATCTCGTTAAAATAAAAACACCCGCAAAGTCCTCTCAACCTTGTGAGGAGAAAACACCTGCGTGAGATCCTTATGACTCACAAGGGAGCAACACACTTAGGGATCCCCACGATTCCTAAGGAGAAATTACACTTATGAGATCCTCATGACTCATAAGGAGAATTCCCATCTATGAGACCCTCACAGCTCATAGGATTCAATGTCTTAAGATAAAGGGATCTGAACCTATTCTTAAACCATCACACTCCCCAAGTTGTCCTACAAGCGGTTAATATTGGCTCTTGTATGCAATCCACGGGCACGAATAAATGATTTCCCCCACCAAGTTTCACTAATGACGAGGAATGTCCTCATGTGGTGAATGACACTTATAAGTCCTCTCGACTTGTAAGGAGAAAACACTCTTGTAAGATCCTTACGACTTGCAAGAGAAAATATCACTTAGGAGTCCTCACGACTTCTAAGAAGAACCTACACCTACGGGATCCTCACGACTCATAGGGAGAAATACCTTTATGAGACCCTTACGGCTCATAAAACCAAAAAGCCTTAGTCGGCAGGACCTTAACCCTATTTGCTAAGCCATGTTTGTTCAAATCAGCAAAGGCAAATGATGATTCGCTCCTAGCAACATCCCAGTGGTGGCGATGCTGATGCCTAAATTGGCATCAGATTCTAAGTCCTTTCACGGCAAATGATTATTCGCTCCTGGCAATATTCCAGTCGCAGCGGTGCTGATGCCAAGATTGGTATCAGATCTCAAGTTTCATACTCGCAACAAAAATTAGAGAGCAAAATATATGCATATATAAAACAACCGAAATGATGGGTCAACTCGCAATAAAAATCAGCGAGCAAAATATATCCATATAAAAACAGCCAAAATGTTTGGGCAACTCGCAATAAAAAGAAACGAGTAAAAAGAAAAAACAGCCGAAATGATTGGACACCGCGATAAAACGGCCGAAATGATTGGGCAATCGCGTCTTTCGCGATATAAAAAGCTGAAATGATAGAGCATCGCCGAAGGAAATAAAAAAATGATGAAACTTTTGCCCTGCGGGAGAGTCCACATCAACCCCTGTATACAATTCATGGGCGTAAACGAAAAGAGAACCACATTTCCCCACACGGCTCTGTCAAAAGGGAGAGTCAGATCTCGACGGCAACATCTGCAGCCTAGAAGATCAACACGGCATTCCTTCTCACTCCAGCAGGCTGCAGACGCGACGTCAACAAATGACCCCAAGGTCAAAACAAACGAAGCCATGGAAAAGTCCCTAGTTCCAAGCCTCGACAGTTCACCAACAACCTAGAGACTACTTCGGAGCCATGGCAAAGTCCCTAGTTCCAAGCCTCGACGGTTCACAGACAACCTATAGATCAACAGCGGCGTTTCTTCTCACTCCAGCAGGATGCAGACACGACGTCAACAAACGACCCCAGGGTCAAAACAAACGGAGCCATGGAAAAGTCCTTAGTTCCAAGCCTCGACGGTTCACCAACAACCTAAAGACTACTTCGGAGCCATAGCCAAGTCCCTAGTTCCAAATCTCGACGGTTCACAGACAACCTAGAGATCAACAACGGTGTTTCTTCTCACTCTAGCAGGATGCAGACGCGACGTCAACAAACGACCCTAGGGTCAAAACAAACGGAGCCATGGCAAATTCCCTAGTTCCAAGCCTCGACGGTTCACCAACAACCTAGAGACTACCTCGAAGCCATAGAAAAATTCCCTAATTCCAGTTCTCGACGGTTCACAGACAACCTAGAGATCAATAGCGGCGTTCCTTCTCAACTCCAGCAGGATGCAGATGCAACGTCAACAACTGTAACAACTCCAATTTCAGTGTACATAAATTTCATTTAAAATTAATGTACAATTGGGGTATTTACAATTCCTGTGAATGATATAAGAATTTGTTTTGCTTTCGAACAGCATGAAGGAGCTTGTAGCTCACTGGTAAGGCCTTGCACTGCTGAGACAAAGCACCAGAGTTCAAATCCCATCAGCCACATTATCATTTTGTTTTAATTTATTTTAAATTTTTTAGAAGCCCAAGAGTCTATACGTGCACAACACGTAAACTGAAGAGTCACACTTTAAACAAACATATAGACTGAAGAATACCAATCGACCCTGACACGTGGCCTAAACCCCAAGCACACCCGTCGGTGTTGGCCCGGCGAGAAGGCGAAAAATTCCGGCGCCGCCGGTCTAGACCGTAGGAAATGCTCCCATATTTTTTCCCTGCAACCCTTGGACACCCCCCTTAACTCCTGTATTGCTTATTTATTCTGCACATTATCCAGAGGCAATAAATCACCCATTTAATCCTATTTTATTACAAATTCTAATTCACCATTCATCCCCCCTAACCGTAATGTTTCCTATAAATACCACTCCATTTCACACCCCTCCTCACTCACAATTCTCGGCCAAAACTCTCAAGAAATTTTCAAGTTCCTATAGTGTGCAAGTGGAGTTAACGAAGGGCGAAGCTCCGACAAAGTTCCGGTGACGACCCAAGGAGTTTCCGGCAACAAAACGACGCACCAGAACTTCCCCACTCTTCCTCTACCTTATAATCCAGTAAGTCCTTATTTCTCTTCTTTTCTCTATACAAAAAACTTTCAAAACTAAAACCTGACGGAAATGGAGTTAGTCCGACTTCCGATTCAGTTTTCTTTAAAAACTACATTTTTCTTTAACAAGATAAAACCATATTCTTATATGTTGATTAATAAACATTAACAAACTCAACAAAACAAGTTTCACATCAAAATAATCATTTTTGTGATATTTATCGCATTTTTACATAAAAATACCACAAACTATTCATCTTGACATTATAACCTTATTTTCTTGTTATACCTTTAGATAGTTCATGAAGTAATGACCTACCTCCTCACAACACACATATCTATCATAGCACGATGAATTTTGGGACAATAGAATACGCGGAATACGACTTTGCAAATAAATCTCTTTAACTTATAAAACCGTTTTCTTTAAAAGATGTATTAAAACATTTCCATGCAATTGCGCCTCTACAACCCATTTTGGAGACCCCGTTCAGGATGGTGCGGATTATCATACATTCTCGGGCTTAGTAGAGCGAGATGCAAACCTCCGCAAGGAGCATTCGATCTCGATGGAATTTTATACATTTTTCTTTAGAAAATGAGATTTCTACAAGAAAATAAATAAATTATTTTAATTAAATATCTATAAATTTATTATCAAAATATCTATTTTGATTATATAAATATTCCAAGTTTTCTAAATCAAAGGAATCACCATTACATGAAAATACCATCCAAATACAACACAAGTACAACATTTCAAGAAAATACCACATACTATGAAAACTAGGTTTTATTTACTAGAAATTGCATAATTGTAAAATACACATCTATAAAAACCCTAAAGACGATAATTAAATTCTTGAGGTGTATTTTGAAATTATACCAAAACTATTTTTACGTAAAACCCCATCAAGTTATATTAAATTACAATAAGGACCCTAGTAAACATAGGTTTAAGCGGGACCAGTCTCTTGAGCCTCGGGAGCCAGAGATATGGGTGCTTGCCTATCTAAGGTAGACAACCTAACAAAAGGTGTTATCAATACGGTAATTGTCTTGGAAAAAGACACAAATCCTGTCGTCCATGTGCAGCAGTTACCGATAACATCAAAACCTAATTCAGGACTTCAATTTCTTTTCTAATTGTCTGACTCAGACTGAGTCTAAATATAATCAATCTATTCAATCTATACAACTTGACTGAACCGAACCATGGATATACTCCATTGACATGTGCATCCATTATATCCGTTCCATTACTGATATCATGGTATCAGCAAGTCATCTATCTATACAATTTATAATACAAGACAATACAATACAAACAATACAATCAAAATATCGCGGGCTTTATAAGGGGTAGATTGGTACGGAAGGTGTTAAAAGTGGCACGAGACTGCAACCATAAGACACCTAACTTGAATCTCCATTGCCGTTGTACGGTGGCTGAATGGTTCCTTGTACTCCGTATACCTTAGTCTCCGGGATAGTGAGACTCCTCTCGTATTCACTGGCCTCTTCTGTACCAAGCTACAAACAACAGCGTTAAAAAATATAATACAACTTTAAAAGTTACATTCTTTTTCTGTCTATTCTGTCTCTACTTACTCTTGGGACTTACCGAGCGATTTGTTCGCTGACGACATTCTCTTTCTTCTTCATTGGAATGTCGTCAGGTGATTCGGACTCACTGGAGATCGAGCCCAGCAACGAGGACTTGGATCAGTTTACTGAAGACCCAGAGCTTTAGGTTCACTTGTACATTACATTTCATTTTCATTTCTGTTATGTCATTGTTTAGGCATTGCTTTCATTCCATGTATTTTCATTTCAGTTGTATTGTAAAAAAGAATGTTTAATAAATAAAGTTGCAGTTTATTTACATCTTGTCTTTTGTGTACATTTTATTTTATATTGCTTAGATACGCTTGGCGTGTTTACTTCTGAGTAAATGCGTAGCGGCCTCGTCGCGTCCTCTATCCGCATACTGGGAAGCGGGGCATGACAACAACCAACCCCAGGGTCAAAACAACGGAGCCATGGCAAAGTCTCTAGTTCCAAGCCTCGACGGTTCACATACAACCTAGAAACACCCTCGACATTCGTCTCGTTACAGCAGATGCAATGCCAGCAAACGAGGCAAAGGAAAATCCCTGGCTTCAGGGTCTTTACGGCAACTCAAATAAATTCTGAAAGACTATCGGAGATCATCCCACACCAGTGCGGAGTGGTTATGAATCATCGGGACTCCCAAATCGAGCCTAACCTCAAGTACAAAGCGGCATGGAAAATCCCTAACGCTTGCTCTTCCGATGGTAATATGACCTGGGAGATTACTTGAAGACGTATTGTCCAGCCCCCGAAGTGATCAGAGACACGACAGTCGTGAGGCTACTCGAACAGCAAGATTGCATATCGAGGAATGTATCAGCCAATGCGATGGTATAACGGATAAAACCCTAGTACAACAGACCCTAACGTGTTAGTTATATGTATGCCCTAAAGGCCATTACTGTACATACGATGTATATTGTAATGGATGCTTGGACGTATATATAGAGGACTTTCTTGCTCGACATGATAATATGCTATCTGGTTGTACTTTATCTTAACATGTACTCTGATTGTCTCTATGTTACATGTTGATAAAGCTCTTAGGATATGTACTCGACTACTGGGACTATGATGAGATCATACTAGTGGGGCCACGGTAGTCGACGAGTACATCCTATAACTGTTCCTAGTCGAGGGTGTATCGAGACAGGGCATCGATGCACCAGAGTAGACTAGCATATACGCATCTTGACCCATATGATGGGCGATGGATGATCCCATATCCATCGGTGTTTGACATCAAGGATGGTGTACGGGTGCCCAGTAGAGACTGGGTACACTGGACAGACTCGCCGAGAACTCCCGGATGGTATTATACCTCACGTCAGATGGCAGTTCTCTGGTGACACTGGTACAGAGTAGTCTGTTGACCCGAGATCGTCATAGAGTCTTGTGTGATTCCCACTGTGCTTTGATTTCCATCATACCACGTCCAAGAGGGCGTGCAAAAAGGTGGCTTTTGGGTACAGTCCCGAATCACATGGAAGCAATGAGCGATAGGAGGGGATTCGTCTCTCCCGGTATAGGGAGTTGATGTTGTGCTGTGTTCGATTGGCTATAACCGGAAATCCCTGGCCAGGGTTGCTGAGATTTACTGGTAAGTGTTATCAGTAGTTTCTCGAACTGTTATAGACCTCATATCGACATGACTTATCGAGCTACTGGGGTCTGACGTTTACCACCCCTAGGCAAGATATGCGACATATCAGACGACGAGACCGGACTGTACATGAGTGTTACTGATTGGATTCACAGGAGAATGTACAGGCTTGCTTGTTGATCTTCTGAGCGCTCAATACCTGGGTGGCTGTTACGTTTAGCTGACCGCTTGCAGCTTATGGGTGTTTGATATAATCATCACCTACTGCCGGCGTATTGACGATTCTTTAGAGTCCTACACAGAGGTTTCTTGACTCAGGCAAAACGGAGTAGGAGCACATATGTGATATGTGCGGGACCGAGGATAATGCGGTATGTGATACCGTATTGGATTCTCGCGATATGAGATATCGACCGGGTATATGTGATATAGCTGGGTCATCATATTAGTCGGTTATATGCGATATTGCCGGATTGTCGGATCAAGTGTTGATTCGATAATTTAATGTATAATAATATATATGATATATTAAATTACATTAACTAATATTAGCTCACTAAAAAATTCATTTTCTCACGGGATAATACATTGATATATATGCGATATATGTTAATTGTATTATTTTCTATTGTTATAAAATATATTGTTTATGTGATATATAATATTGTAACATGTTAGGGTTACAAATTTAACAATGGTTTAGGGTTTAAACTTGGTTAGGGTTTGGATTAGGGTTAGCTTTTGCATGAAGCTTCCATGAAGCTTCATGAAGCTTTGACTTTGTCTTTGGCTTGATATTTTGTGTTGATATTATGTTAACCCAATCCAAACCATTAACTCTAGTTAACTCTATACAAGGGTTAACTCCTTCATGCTTAACCCTTGGTTAGATTTGTAACCACTACAATAATTCATTATTCATCACAAAAGGATTATGATATTCTTCTTCTTCTTCCTTCTTCTTTTCATGGAAAAAAGTTTTCTTGATTTGATTTTGTGATGATAAATGAGTGAGAATAAGAAAACAAATAGGAGCAAAAATCCGACTTCATCATTCTCATCTATCCTTGCCCTTTAGATGAGAGTGTTCACTTCATTTAGTGAGTGTTAGCTTGTGTTAATGAAACTTCAAGGTAGATCATCTTTGTTGTCGAAGATCGGAAGCAAGACTGCATCTTTCTCTTCGTGAAGCCTCTCGAGAGTCCGGAACACGATGATCGCAGCGAAGAGACCTCAACACGGAGCTTAAGAAGTGAAGGGCCGGATCTACAAAGGTTGTAATCCCTCTCACTTAGTGTTGAAGAGTTTAACATGCTTGTTTTCGCCTAAACCCTAGTTTAAAGATCCGGCTTTGGGTTGTTCGGCACGGCTAAAATTTTAATCGGGCATGGTTGATACCTCGTAGACCCTTGTGCGCATGCCTAGCATCCCTACATAACGGACCTCTGTCGTAAAGAGCGGAGGTTAACTGTGACGTTAGGACCAGTTTGCCTACAAGGCCAAGTGAAGTAAACTAAACAAGCTCCGAAATGAGTTCGTAAACAAGAGACTCCGGGATGAGTGAATAAACAAGAGACTCCGGGATGAGTATATAAACTACTTTATGCTAAGCCAAAACAGCAAAATAAAGAAAAGCGCTAGTATGAAGAAAAATATGTCTTTTATTCATGAATCAAAATGAATACAAGATACTCTTATTCATGAATGAATACAAAAGAAAAGAAGAAGAAGGAAAATATACAGCGATAAAAAATGTTCAAGCCGACGGATGGTGCAATAAGCTAGTAAGTTCGTCATTCTTCCGCTGGACCTCGGCTTCAAGCTTCGTTAATGCGGCAAGAAGAGTCCCCGCCTGAGTCTGCTGAGTCTGATATGAAGCAAACCGACTCTCAAGCTCCCCTTCGGCAACTTTTATGGGCTTCAACCATCTCGTGAGTAAAGATAACGGCTTTGTCAAGAGCCACCACCTCTGTAATATCTTCTTGAAGCACTCGCCAAATTTCGTACGCGCGTGTAGTCTTGGCGGTAAGCTGAGCCTGAAGTTCCCCCAAAGCATTCGAAGGTAATACCCTCTCCAAAAACTTCCAGTTGAGCCACTTCTCGCATGACAGTAGATTGGCTGCGCACCATTCGATCCATCTCTGCAGACTCGATTTTACGGTTAAGATGTCAGAAGGAAGGCGGATGCACTCAAGCCCGTGTAGGCAGACCTCCACTCGGCGACAATACTCAACCCAGACACGCACCAATGCTTCATCATGATAGGTGGCGAGAACGGACAAGGAAGCGTTGGCTTCGACAGCAAATTCTTCGGCTGTGACAGAGGTACCAGCGCGAAGGTCTTCAATGAGAGTCGTCAGGTAGTAAATGCTTTGTTTCACCATCCTTTCAGACGCACGCTGGGCATAGGAGCCTGGCGGCATGGGGATCCGAGATTCTAATGGGGTTAGGGTTGGCAGAGCTGTCAAGATTTATGAACAGTCAGTGAGATTTACGAACATAGGATAGACAAAACAATGCCAAAGATAAAGCCTTACTTACCCGCAGTCATGCAGGAGGGGTTTGAGAAAACCCCAAGCCCATTAAGGATCTTGACTTCATCAACGGCTTCCAGAACTGTGGAGTGCATATTAGCATCATTATAAAAAATAATTGTAAAACAAAAGGGGTCAAAGAACACCGACCTTGCCCAGAAGAAAGGACTATGCTTTGCGAGGGTATCGCCTGTAGGGCAGCCATATCAAGCAAACGCTGGAAGGTTTTCCTAGGAGATAGATCGACGATGGAAGCCGCCAATTCCCGCAATTCTGAAGAAAAGAAAGGTTCAGATAACAGAAGGATTGTTAAAACAAAATGCAGAAGATTACCTTCAATATTTCTCCCGCCTTGAGCTGGAGGGATGGCAGCCACGGCAGCCTCCTCCACACCCTCAGGTACACATTGGGGATATGTGCTGGCGTAGTAGCTTCCAATTGAAAAACAACAGCCGCCACTTCATACTCCAAGGAGAGGACAGCGGTCTCGGCAATCCTTTCTACACCCTCCAGGGCGCCACTAGAGAGATCCATTAGATATATGGCCGGCGAGGTCACCTCTGCTGAAAGTATAGATACTGAAGGGATGGAAGTCACCACCGGGAGCTCCAAGATAGGACTAACGGCTTTAGCAGTCTCTTCTACACCCTTTGGTGCATCACTAGAGATGTCCATGGGATCTGTGGCCGGTGAGGTCACCTCTGCTGGAGGAATAGACCCTGAAGGAACAGAAGTTACCACCGGAAGCTCTACAGCAAGAGTAGCAGCTTTAATAATCTCCTCTACACCTGTCGGTGCATCACGGGAGATATTTGTAGAGTCCACAGTTATGGCCCGAGCTGGACTCAAATGCTCTTTAGCTGCCGAAGTCCCTGCAAAGTTTTCACAAAAATAAGAAGACATAAAAGTAATACAAACTATTCGCTAAAAGAAGGACACGAGAAAGATGCATACCAATACGCCAAGAAGCTTGAAGTAGGAATTTTTCAAGACGTCTTTCCTTTCTGGCTAAGTACGCTCGCCGAGGTTCAAGCGCAGATGAATGACTACATGTCTTTAATGCAAGCTTGTCTTCGGAGGCAGCCGTTATGGGCTGTTTGAGGGCCCGTTCTTCTTCCATCAAAAAAAGACCCATATGTACCCGCCGTAATGATGGATCAGCGTCATAGAATATAACAGGAGGGTAGGGCTTTTTCAGGACGCGCACATTCTCGGTCTCATCTTGTGAGCGCCTCAAAGCCTCAGCCAATTGTGCGGCCTCCTTGGCGGACGAGCCAGGATAAATAAGACCGGCGTCTGGCTCCTCTATAGCTATCAGTTCGTCCTGAATAAACGGCTCTAACTCAAGCAGAGTGTCGAGTAATCCGACAACCGATTTCTTCCTCCTTTTGGAACTTGTACTGACACTAGCAGAAGAACGCTTCCTCCACCTCGGCGCTTTGGCGCGACGTTGACCAACCTCACTTCTGGTATCCGCCTTTGGTGACACCACCGCTGATGAAGCCGCCAATAGTGACACTACCGCTGGGGCTTCATTAGAAGCCTTTGCTTCGGCTCTAGTACGCACCGGCATACCACCAGTACGAGGGGTCGATTCTATTTCGGCGGCTTTGGAGATAAGTACCGGACTGTTATCCCTCAATGGAGGGCGAACCACTGACCGCGGCCGCAACGGAGCGCTAGTGACTTGGGTCGGAGCTGGAACTCTACATTCGAAGAGTACCCGCCTCTTCTCGGCAATGACAGGACCGACTCGATGGCGATTCCAACCTTTGAAAGACCCCACAAACCTGGGAAGATAGTCGGGCTTTGGGATCATGAAACGGGAGCCGGTGTTCAGCCGCATAAAATGATGGATGACGTCATGAGTGACTTCCGAAGGCAAAGTGGGCTCAACTAGAAACGCCTCGAGAAGGATGCCCTGGTTATAACCTAATTGCTAGGCAAAGCGGTGTGGATTATACCGCATAAAAAGAACTGTGTCATTCTGACAAAACACCAAATAGCCCAGCCTAATCGAGTACAGGTGCATAATCTCTTTAGGCTTTAGGGATGGCGCTCCACCCTTTGACAGATCAAATAGCTACTGAATGGGCCTCGCGGGAGCAGATGGGACTCAGTCATTAAAAACCATCCCGCCCTCATTTGAGTATGGGTTAAGCAACACGTGGAGGGCCCCTAGCTGAGTCAGATCGGGAGCAGAAGCATTCACTAACCTCATAACCCGTGGGAAGGTATAGGAGTCATAAAAATCTGGCCGCCGGTGAGCGGAAAATGCTCCTAATACATGCATCTTGATCCACGACGTGAAGTAGTGGAGGGAGAAATTCACAACGACCGCACCTGGGGTCGAAGTATTAGCCTCAACGCTTAATCCATGATATAGGTGCGACAATCCTGCAATACCAACGGCCAATCGCACCCCTCCAGCTATGCGATGAGCAGGGTAGAAGATGGAGGCTCTCATAAAGCGTCGATGCGTCGGTATGGCGAACCAACTGAGCCAGAGACCGATGAAGCCAACGAAGAAGGTCTCTTCGTCCATGCCGGGAGCCGCAATCGCATCGAAGGAAACGGCCGACGAGGTCGGAATATAGAACTGTGGCAAATCTTCCTCTTTGGCCGGCAGTTTACTCAACCCGAACACAAAAGGGTCGTCGATGTTCGTGAACTTTGGAGCCTCTTTGGATAAAGTGTCTCCACGGAGAACGGAGGCAATGAAGGCCTCAAAGGTGATGACTTGCCCTTCTAACGTCACGAACAGTTTCTCAAAAATACCTAGAGCTTTGATTAGACTTGGGTACTTATGACGGACGATGTTTTCAGTCGTTAGGCCGTCAAGCATAGCAGGCACGGTCATGAACACATACTCATCAGGAGGCAGCAACTCTTCATAATGCTCTCCACTGATCGGCAATCCGGAGATCTCGCAGAACTCTTCCAGTGAAATCGAGACCTCGCGATCTTCTAGAAAGAAGGTGTCGGTGGGAAGATTCCATTGGTTCAGAAAAACTTTAACCCACCAGACGTGAGGAGACTGGTAATGAAATAGAGACACGTACACCACTTGATACAGCCCAACCTTCTGTAACCGTGCACGGTGGGTAGAAAGAACGTATCGGGCCCAGGGAAGGTAGCCTACAGGGTGGCGGGGGATAAGGCCTACCTTATAAACTTGCCTCCAGGGTCGGGCTTCACCCTGACATATGCGGCGCTCCAGAATATCTATAGCGATAGGGGCTGGTTGGGTATCCCAGTTGTTGACGGCTCAAGCCGGCCTGTAGGAGTCCAATTAGTCGCCTCCACCGCGTAAGCGGTCTGTGGGCGTTATGTCAGCGATATTGGGCGGAGGGGCTCTGTTGTCACCTCACAAGTAAAGCTACGGCGGCCCCGGATGATATGACCGTACCAAACCCCCCATAAGAGTAGACTCGTATAGTCCCTGTCATGTGCTATGATCATTGCCATAGCTTCCTCGTCCGACGATGATTGCGGAAAAGCGACATCTGAGCGAGTATAAGGAAAGTAGGGAAGTGAAGCCATTGTTCCTAAAAAAATGGAAAGAAAAACTATTAATAAAACATATATGTATATAATAACAGAAGAAAACGACAGGATGTTTGTTCCATGGGACCACTGACTGCAAAACCAATGGACCCCATAAAATCAATATGGCGGCTCACCAATGATGAGGCAAGATAATCATTGCAAGAATCAAAAAGGATTCTCATTAAATGGACATTGGAATTTAAACAACTCTTAACATCCTCAAAGAAAAATGAGGTCTGTCAAAATACCCAACGAATTAAAATCTGCAAAAAATGAAAATATGCCCAAGAACGCTAGGGAATAAATTTCCCAAAAGGCCTCTAGATCTTTCAGAGCTAAGCTCTGTAATGAGAAATCAAATTCCTTTTAAATAATGGAATTAAATTCCAAGGATCTTAAAAGACCGGTGACAGGGTAAAACCCTAAGAGGATGATCAACGATCCCCATTGATTCAAGATCTTAGAATCTAAAAAAAATGTGTGACTTGGATCTTTAAGAAACCAATCTAAGAAGAGTGCAACGCTCTATCCCCGGATTAAAAACCCACGAAAAGAACAAAAAAACGGGGGGGGGGTTCCATTCATGATCCTTACCAAGGAAAAAGTTTTAACAGAGTTTAACTCTGAGATTCCAGTAAGTGGAGAACTAAGCTCTGAAGAGGAGAATTAAATTCTCAAGGAAAACAAATAAGGAAGAAGTTGAAAGAACAGTGGCTTCCAAAAGGCAAAAGACTTGCATTTATAACACATGATGGGGAGCGGTTCATCTTCCCATTCCCCTAGGCAATCCAACGGCTGTGAGGACAGACAGTGTTGCACTCATGTGCAAACCACGTGAGAGCAACGCTGGGGGGCATTTGTTCCCTTATAAAAAAAGGACGAGGGAAAGTTCCTCACTAAAACAGCCTCACTTGTTTAACACGTGAGTGCCTATATGCAACGCATATAGGCACAGCAATTAAAACAATTGCTAAGCTAAAACAGCCCCACGTGTTAAACATATGAGTGCATATATGCAACGCATATAGGCACAGCAATTAAAACAATTGCCAGGCTAAAACAGCCCCACGTGTTTAACACGTGAGTGCCTATATGCAACGCATATAGGCACAGCAATTAAAACAATTGCTAGGCTAAAATAGCCCCACGTGTTTAACACGTGAGTGCCTATATGCAACGCATATAGGCACAACAATTAAAACAATTGCTAGGCTAAAACAGCCCTACGTGTTTAACATGTGAGTGCCTATATGCAACGCATATAGACACAGCAATTAAAACAATTGCCAAGCTAATAAGCCCCACGTGTTTAACACGTGAGGGCACTTCCCTACTTAACAAGGAACCGTTGGATCAAAGATCCAATGATGATAGAATTAAATTCTATTGAACTTTTAAATAGGAAATGATATTTTCTCTTAAACAGAAAGTTGGCGGATCAAAAATCCCATGAGTTGGAAAATATTTTTCATCTCTCCAAGCACCCTTGGATGAAAAATCCAACGGTGATTAAAAATCACCAATCTACAGAATGAATTCTGTATAGGAAATTATTTTCCTAATCTTGTTTAAGAAACAAGAAAATATGTTCTGTGAGACAGAACCCTTGGATCAAAGATCCAACAGCGGGTAAAACCCCCAAATCAATTGAAGTCTCTCAATGAGAGATTTTCTAAAACTAATTAACAAACTTTTCTCCACTATATAAAGAACCCAAGACTTCAAGTTAAAAAAAGGAAAAAGGGGAGAACAGAGAGAGAAACATACAAAAAAATAGAGAAAAAGAGAATTCAATTCTCTAGAAGAAGAAGATCCTCTTCTTAAACAAAAAAACAAGGTAAGAAGAAAATACAGAGATTATCCTATCCTTCTTCGTCTCTTTAAGGGTTTAACCCTTCAAAAAAAGAACTTAGTTCTTCCTCTGGTTGAGGTCTGCAGAAGAAGATTTCCCCATAAGTTGAGAATTTAATTCTCATCGGGGAGATTCTGTTATGCAGATTCAAAACTTATGGGAAAGAACTAAGTTCAAAGAATTTTATTCTTACAAAAGTATATAGAAATTTAATTCCTCTGATAAAACTAGGGTTTAACCCTATAAAAAGAATTTAATGCTTATAACACAAGAGATTCGAAATTCTCTAAACTCAGATCCCAGCATCGTTAATATGAGATCAAAATCTTCATGCACATTCATTAGTGTTCAGCACAATAACGAAACCTCACGTGTTTCCCCACGTGAGCATCTCTGATGAACAAAAAGAATGGGTGAGACCGAGTCACTTGTTTCCCACGCGAGCGCCTAAAAGAAGAACAAGAAGTGCCGCTTAGGGCAGTCACGTGTTTTCCACGCACCCCCAATCAAGTGCTTAGCACTTATAAAAGAAGAAGGAAATAAAACCCCAAAAAAAGGCAGTACCAACTTTTGGGCGCCTCGCGTGCTCACACGTGAGTGCCACAAAAATTAAGTGTTTAACACTTATATATAAACGGGGACTTGAACCCAATGTATAGAGCCAACTTTGAGGTGCCTCACGTGCCACACGTGAGTGCCCTGGAATTCAGTGTTTAACACTGCTTTAGAGCCTCACGTGGGAACACGTGAGTGTTGAACGAATACTAGTGTTTAACATTATGTGAAATCGATTCCAGCCTTAAGTTAGCTAAGTCTTCTTGAGATTAAAATATCTTCGATCTCCAAATAGATCGAGCCTCTATACTCATGACTTCCCAAAACTAATGAGAAATCTTAGTCTCAAAATATGACTAATGATTTCTGGGCTCGACCATCAATTCCATTTCCCCCAAACATGGAATTGGTTCAAGGGTACATCTTTCTACACCTCTGATATATGTCGTTGCAATTCCTCAATGTCTTCAAAGAGGTGGCGGGTACCGACAACCAACTTCTTTTGGATGCACTTCCCAAAATGGCGACAACGAACCGCAACATCCTTAAACTAGCTATGGACCGAAACGTCCTTAACCTACCAACGGACCGAAACGTCCTTAAACTAAAGCAATAGAGCCCAAATACTCTTTTGTTGGGTCTGAGTGATCCTAAAATCCTGTTGAGTAGATCTTAGTCTAAAATTATACTAACGTATCCTCAACAAACATTTAAGTTGATCTTAATATCAAACGAGATTAACGATCCTTAAATCAACCCAAACCCAAATCTAAGAATATACGGATTTGGACTAATCCACGCCCTATGGGCGACAACATAAATTAGTCTCCGTATACAATCTACAGGAAACCAAAAATAAAACAAACACACACGACACGAAGTGAACTTCTAGAGCGGGAGAAAGTGGTTATCGCGATACGGTAACATAATTAACTGCAGGGGCTTGTGCCTGCAGGGAAAAGCATCCCGACAATCAAAAACCCCTTGCAAGCGAGGGGAATCTGACGAAGTCTGCTACAACGGCCGCATCTGTCCAAACTTCCGATATACGGTGCTATAAATCAACTTGGTATCTTTGGAGAGGTGGACGGATAAACATAAATAGCATCTGCCCCCAAATTCAGGCAAGACGACCTACGCAGTTTCGTCTCCGTTTCAGCGGTAAACAACGGGATCATTCTCTTGAGCCTTAGGGAGCCAGAGAAAGTGAGTGCTTTCCTATTTAAGGTAGAAAAACTTAACGGTGTTATCAATGTTAATTTTCTTGGAAAAAGACACAAATCATGTCGTCCATGTGCAGCAATTACCGATAACTCCCGAATCTAACTCAGGATCCAAAGCAGTTCTAATTGTCTGACTCAAGTCTGAGTCTAAATAAAACTTGAATTAAATCCAAACCAGAATCCTAGTCGAACATGAATCTAAACTCTAACATGTTTTCTTGAACCTGAACCTGAATACCAGAACCATATCAACATGCAAACATAACTTGACTTAACTGAACCATGGCTATAACTTGACTTGATTACATGACTACTTGTTTACATCCTGAACCTGATTACATAAACAACTTCTATCCATAGTCTTGGCAAGTCTGATATTTATAATCTATATAAATCACATTACGGGGTTAAAGGGGTAGATTGGTACGGAATGTGTTAAAAGTGGCACAATGATGGACACTAAAAGACACCTACATGAACTCTCATGCCGATATCTCGTGGGTTTTGACGGGGTCTTGTACTTACATATTACCATAGTCCACGGGATAGTTGGACTCCTCTCGTATACACTGATACATTCTGTACCAAGCTACAAACAACTACGTTAGTATAACAAACATATACATGTATAATTACCAGTTCATTCTCTTTACTTGTTCTATTCCATTCTTACTTCTGGGACTTACCAAGCATTAGTTCGCTGACGTCATTCCTGTTTCTTTCTTTCTTTGGAATGTCCGTCGGGAGGACCGGACTCTCAGGAGATCGAGCCCAGTCAGGACGACTTGGACCAGTTCACAGAGCAGCCAGACTTCTAGCTTTTCCTTGTACTTACTTTTCATTTCATATGTCATTGTTTAGGCATTGCTTTATATCCTTGTACTTTCCTTTTCAAAGCAATTGTAAAGATGAATATTAATAAAAGTTGTTGTTTATTTTACATCCCTTGTTATTCTTATGCATTTTATTTATATTGCTTATTTACGCTTAACGTATTTATTTCTGAATAAATATGCCGCGTGCCTCGCTATGTCACCGCCTCCGTACACCGAGAAGCGAGACGTTATATCTCCCCTGCTGAGATGAGAAGCGTATACACTAGTCTACTCTAGAGTATCGATGCCCCGTCTCGATAATCCTACAACTAGGGACCTGTATAAGGATGTGCTTATAGACTATCCAGCCCCCACTAGTGTGACTGCCATCACAACGCTGGTAGTTAAGCAAAGATCCTAAGGGCTCTACCAAAATGTATTAGTGATATGCTAAAAGAAATATATACACATATTGAGGTAGAATCAAACTAAGTAGCATACTACCATTTTGAGCAAGACTGTTATTATATCTGTGTATATCCCAAGCTTCCGAAATGTAATATACAAACTAGTACTATACAATAATGGATTCTAGGGCATATATCACTAACAATCGAAACCCATGCCTCCTTCGTTTCTCCGCCGCCGCCATCGACACCGAGCAACCCTCATTTCCACCACCGCGCCTCCTAACACCATCACAATCATCCTTCCTCATCTCACCCGAGAATCTATCGCCGGAACATCCCTTCGCCGACATCACCACCGATCCCCATCTCACTCACAACCCCAGCACCCATCATCCCTCCTCATCGTCGCCAAGAACTCAACTCCACCACCACCATCGCTTTCACCTTGCCGTCGCCTTCATCTTCTTCCTTCAACTTCATTGCCTCACTACCACCTTCCTCGATCCCATCTCATCTTCATCGCCACCATCTCCATCATCACAGCAAACCCTCATCGACTATCAAAACTCGCGCCAGCAACTCATTCTCCTTCAATCCAGCAACCGAGCCCCTAACCAAGTTGTTACCGCAAAACCCTACACAAGCCAAGTACGCAAGCCAGAATCAAAACTTCGATCGTCCATTGCTTCGTATCTCTGTGTATCGGGTTGTTGTGGTCGTCGTGTTTTTCATCTTCGAGGCAAGTTTCTAACTTGCTACATTCTATAGTTTACGCAATATAACTATATGTTGTCGTATTATTATTATTTTATACAACTCTATCTATATAATTCATATACCGTAGTTATTTAACATTAATCAGTTTTACAATATACAGTTCATGCAGTATATCTAAATAATAATACCTGATAACTATGACAAAACTATTATAATATAGCCAAATGGACAAACTGAATTGTAGGAATTAATATGGTTATTTCTTTACATTGCATATCACACCTAGATAACGGTTACAATCGTATTTCATCATGAACTGTTTACACGAAGTTATTGCAAATAAACACTTTAACTAATTTAGTATATAATCATTGACATGCTTGTGACCTGCCAGACTATTACTATTTTGTTATCATGTTAATGCATGTTGCCTGTAATACTAACCGATACCAACAATCCTGACTTATTTTCCTAATGGACGTGACTTGTTGTCTTGATAGACATGACCTGTACCTGTCTGTTCCTATGTTGGCATTAGGTAGATAGTATATTCAAACCTGACTTGGAAAACGAAACCTGGGGAAATCAAAAGTGTAACTGAAGTGTAATTTAAAAGGATATTACATGTTTCTATGGTCTCGAGGGGTAACGGAACAGAATCGTTCTTGAATCATACATCTTGCATCCGTGATCCCGGGGGGTAACGGGATATGTCTTGCATCTGTGGTCCCGGGGGGTAACGGGATATATAATTTTGAGTTACATGAAGGAGTACATTAATTGGTTTCAAATACTTATAGGATAGATAACCTAGAAACACAGACCCTAGGATACACATGATATGTTTAACTACCTATAGCTTGCTTGTTATATTACCTGTGGCTGCTTTTGTTTATACTCATGATATCTCACTCTTGCACGTGGCATCCTATATAGCATATCGTTCATATTATTATGATATTTATGATACACTGACGTCTGGGTTTTGCATGGCCCGGATCTTTTGACCTTAGCACAGGAGAACTGTGAGTACCTTGACAGGATTGCGGATCGGTGAGGAGCATTCTATTGATATAGTCTTATTGTGGTTTAAGTATTCTTGTTCTTCCTTGGATCTTTATTGCTTCCGCTATCGTTTCCTGTTATCGTTTCGTGTGGTAATTGGACATGAGATAGATAGATATATTAGTTTTTAGATCCCGATTACTGATTGACAGCCGTAATGTGACTATGGAAGGATATTTCCTTTTAGATAGCATGGTTGGCTGAGTCACGTCCCGAAATTTTGGTATTTTGGGAAGCGGGGCGTGACAAAAGATGTGGGGAGTACTATCCTGGTATTTAGATGACATACTCCTGATAGAAAGTGATGTTCCTATACTACAATCGGTCAAACTTTGGTTGTCATAGGTGTTTCTCCACATAGGATATGGATAAGATTTCAGGAATTCATGTGACTAGATCTATGGTTTTAGATCTAGATTTGGGAAGTTTCCTAATCCAGGCACTTATACACCATTCTAAAAGTGATTTAGAATGGACGAATTCTGGTGTGGTAGTATACCCGCAGGTAATGGAACCACCCTCTCTGAAAAGATGTTTTCTAAACTGATGAGGAGAGGGACTTGCATGAATGACATATCACTTGCTTAGGCAATTGAGTTAATCAGGTGATGTCATGTACTATACCAGATATTGTTTTTGCACTAGCTGCAGAAAGCAGATATTAATCCAATCTTAGAGAAACAAAGGGAAGCAGTTAAGAACTTAAGAGGATGTTCTTGGTGTGTGGTAATGGCAGCCTCCTATAGGAGGCGGTTATAGGTTTTTGCTTTCCAAGTGACTTGGATGACAGAGATGATGTGAGAGTTTTAAGTTTACACTCTTTTGAGGAGTAGTATATTGGATAGGGTCCCAATAGGGATACTGAGATAGGCATGCTGCAGAATGCTGATTATAACTCAACAAATGATACAGCCCAAGAAGTTTGTTGGATAAAATTGTTCATTTATGAACTTGGTCCCATCAAGTATCCAGACAAATTCTTGAGGTGGGGTATCGCTTAGTTCGGGAGATTGTTGATCTCCACAAAGTTGAGATATAGAAAGATAAAATTAGAACATTGTAGTGGATCCACTCACTGAGACTATTTCTCGAACACAGAAGTTTCTCAAACGAGATTTGCCAAACTGATTAGTAGAGAAATTGGATATTCGGTAGCACACGGGATGTGGGTATGCGATATTGTCATGCCCTGCTTCCCAATAGACGGAAACGGTGACTATAACACCCTAGCACTGTTATACTATATCTTATTTAGGGTATTTCAAATTTTGCGACAGATTTCTTTATTTCTATTGCTTTTGGGTGCGGATAGTACATTTGGTAACTGTGGTTAGTATCCGACCTGACCCACATGTTTAAAACCCATCATGGTTCAAGATTACATCAAATATTTGCTAGTACAGTGGATCCATGCAAATCTAGATTCTATACGCATATATAATATATTTTGAATCCGCATATTTTTTAATAATACAAATAAAAACCAAATCATATATTTTGATATCTAGCATGGCATGTTATCGTACCCCATATCATGTGATTGCATCCATACATCATGTTCATGTCCTAAGTGTTAAAATAGACTCGTTTGGATCGCTACGTATATTTACGTAGATCCGTACTTGGGGATATACATTTTTATTGACCGAATGTCGCATTATGGTTTTAAATTTTACGTATATTCTCTATATTTAAAAACTAGATTTTTTGAAGAGGTCCGGGTAATATTCGGAGTAATTTGATATTAGCTGTAAAATCCATATATATATATATATATATATATATATATATATATATATATATATATATATATATATAATATTAACTAAATTATCCTATTCTCTCTCTCTCTCGGTATCTCTCTATCGCTTCTATATATATATATATATATATATATATATATATATATATATATATATATATATATATATATATCCCCTCTGTCACTCTCTCTAATTATATATATAATTTTTAAAAACCTAATATTATAACCCTCACTTTTTCTCTCTCTCCTCTCTTTCCATCTTCCTATTCTTTCCCCGCTGCGAGAACCCTAGCCGACGCCCGCTCCCTCGCTGCCGAGCTCACCTCGTGGTCACCACCACATTCTCGTCCTCGTCAACCACATCTCCTCCGTCACTACCTCCACTTCCTCTCCCCTCTCTTTTCTCGAGCACCCCGACGCCAACCCTGCAACAAATCCCGACCCCAGAAACCCTTGACCTTGTCGTTGCCTCGCCATCGCCACCCACCTTTACCTCCTCACCTCCCTCTCCACTCCCGACACCCTAGACCACTGCCTCCACCAACTCCATGACTCCTCGACCCTGAAAACCAACTCTAGAAACCCACTGCCACCTCGCCACCGACGGTAGACCATCGTCGCCGTCATCCCACCTCTGTCCTCGCCACCCCAGAACCCAAAACCAAGCAGCCATCATATTCTTATTTCTTCTTCTTCATTTTCTTTCTTTCTTTCTTTTCTTGATATTCCGGCCGTCTCGCCGGAGTTGCGCACGTTGCCGACGATCCGGACGATCCAGTCACCGTCGTCGTCTAGCCTAGTCACCACGTCACGTCACTGATCATCCAGGTCCAGTCCTATACGCATAAGTTTGCATCGCGACGTTATTTCGACGTCGGACGTAGCATCCGTATCTTGACGTGAGATCCGATCAGGCAAGTTTTAAACTTGCGACATACTATGTTATTATATCAATATCTATATGAATAAAAATAGCGCATGTGTTTTATTATTCAGCAAATATTATAGATTTATAGTTTTACGGTATCCATACTGATAATCGTTTATCTAGTTGAATGTCGGAATATCATGATATCATTATACTACTATATCAGCACAACATGTTGTCTAGTCTGCATCATACATGGTAATGAACGCATAATGGTTATTACAGATAGATACATATGCATCCTAGCATCAGTTGTGTTTATCATGTTCTGATATTGATTACAGTTTCACATTGGGTATCTATTTGGTTAATATGCATTACATTACATGTTCACGACAAACTAGCAGACTCGTTACTTGGATCTAGTTACTAATTCCAACAGTCCTGATTGTTGTCTGATTGAAAGAATTAAAGTTAACCGCAATCAAGACGGTGTCGCTATGCAGCTAGCCGGTTGAGCACGGGTCGATCCATAGGGAGATGGCTGTATGTCCTTTCTTATTTTAGACGAGTCAATAAAGAATGAGTATATGTTTGTTCAAGTCTATCCTATGTGTTTTATTTGCAAGTATAAAGTTGTTAAGAAAAAGATACGAGATTGTAAGCTAAAGAAATCCGTACTCAAAACCTTTGAGCCGAGTCTTAACCAATTGAAGCTAGAGCAATCGGCAACAACGTGGATTAGGGGATTTAAGCGCGGTATTCGTGGAATACGGCTTATTTACCCTTGTCCTTCCGTTCTTGTCTCTTGCTTTCGCCTCCGGCCAAACCGAATGCAACCGGTCGCGGTTAGGAATCACCGTTACCTTGGTAGGGTAGGGTGCCTAACGGAGCGCTTGCGTATCGTTTGGGCGGAGTTCAATGGAAAATAACGGGAAAAGGAAATGAGCAAGGAGATATTAACTTACAATATCGTATTTATTCTTAACAACGGTAATTACATTCATTCACAAAAAGAACCAAAAAGAGAGAGATCAAAAAGAACAAAGAAAAGAAAAGATTACAAGTAAATAAGTGCATGGAATTAAATTGCAAGAAAGTAAAGCAATGTAATAAAAAGCAAGTAATAAATAAGCAATAAAAAGAACAAGAAACTAGAACTCAAGACAAGCATGGGATCAATAGCCAACCCTTAAACTTGCAAGCTCAATCAAGAGGTTGCAAGATCAAGAGAAGGGTAAAGAACTCATGTGAAGTGAAGAACCAATTCCACAAGAAAATACGACCCTTGAGATCAATAACTAACCCTTAATCTTTCAAGCTCAATGAAGAGGTTGAAGGGTTAAGAGAAAGCAAGAATCTCAAGGGGAAGTTAAACAAAAGAGAATGATACAAAAACCCTCTTCTTCATTAATATCCACTCAATGCTCTCACTACATTTTCATGGAGGAAGAATGAAGAGGAAGAAGAAGAACTACACTAAAACCTAACAAAAAGAGGCAAAAGAATGGACACAAAATTGGACCCTTGGCTTAGCTCAGTTCTGGAGTATTTATAGGCTGCTTACAGAAACCCTAGGGCAAGAATCTGGCATAAAATGAAGTACCCAAACTACCCCTGAAAGTTGACCCTCTGCCGACACTATACGGCCGCGGTTCCGCGGCTTAAGCATGCTTAGGCCGCGGTTCCGCGGCTTAAGCATGCTTAGGCCGCGGTTCCGCGGCCATAAGAGGGAATTGGGCCATGCAAATTTGTCGTATCCCCTGGTTCACTTTTTCCTAGTGTTTGCCAACATTACACTGCACAAAATCTTCCAGAATATCTTCAGATTCTTAGTCCAAGATTGCATTATCTTTTTCACTTTTGACTTCTATCTCCCTCGAGCTCCGCGCACCCATTGATTCTTGTGCAGCCCCTCTCGTGCTCTGTGCTTGTCCGAGACACGAATGACCGCTGTCATATGTCTTGTCTCTGGAACCGGTAAGCAGCACTGGACGGATATGGATGACCGGAACCCGGCTTTTATCTGCTGTCAACAGATGTTCTGTATTTGGTGTAACTGTGGAGATTTTGTCTTGATTTGCAATATTTGTACTGGAAACCTGTAATCTGTAAATATGTAACAAACACGGATTAAAAGCACCTACCTATAAATACACGAGCATAAGAATGGGCGGTATAAAATGCAGTATTCTGTTATGAACAAATACCCCCAAACTTAACTTTTGCTCGTCCCGAGCAAAACCAATTATTCACAAAAATAAAATCCTAACCGCACTTTCGCAGGGAACGCGATTGCACTGAGCGTGTGCAACAAGCCGTTAAACCTCTAGGTGTCCCTAGTAGGAGGAGTGTTGTCTCCTGAGGGTTTTCAGCGGATTACACCCACAAAATCCTGTCAAGCTAGTGTCATAAGTTAACATTGATTCTACTCCTACAGTTTAGTATTTACGTTAGAAACTCTATCATCCTAAGTTAGAAATATCCAACCCTTATTTTTCACACCTCCTATCTATTTAACCTTAGGTCCTATACGTTCCAAAAAAGTTTAGAAAGATGTTGGTTCTCCTGAGTTTTCCTTCTAAAGTGCGGCCTCAAATCAGGGATTTTTATCAACTTTACAGAAAACACAAGTCTTATTCTTTATTTCTATCTTTTATTCAAACATTGATTGTATACCCCTACATGTGTGTAAATTTGCACCCCTACACTCGAGAATTCAATTCAAGCTATAATACCCTTGCCCTAATACCTAATACTACTTCTTTTCATTAAGGATGGACGGATTTGCTCACACACCTTTCATGCGACCATTAATGCTTCTTGAGGCACTAACGACCGATTACTGAATGTGTGAACTTTAAAGCGTAAATAGCAGTTTCCAGGTCTTGATTTTATTCTATTTTTTCTTTTTATTTTTATTTTTCTTTTTCAAGATCGGATATATTTTTCAATAATGCTCTTCTGGTGTTTAGCTTTAAATACCGTTTTTTCTTTCATACTAGGCTTTCAGGCAAGAGTATTTCTAGGTATCCTCTACTATCCCAAGTTTCAAGGTACGTGTAGGTGCAGTTGTAGGGTATATACTTTCTAAATTTGAACTCAAGAAAAGAAACTATTTTTCAGACTTATCCTCCAGTAAAGCTTCAATACTTTCCCTTCATCTTGACTTAACTCAAGAACTGAACTCAAGACTACCTATTTCTCAAAAAAACTGTAAGGACGTATAATCACCAAGTTTAAACAGAATGAGGGTTATTTTTAGGGTTTTCAAATCCTAATCCTAGAATTTAGTTATTTCTATCATATCAACTAAACTTTTGGAATAAAGATCTAAGTTACCCTATTAGCTAACTTGACGACAAAGTTTTTATATTTTTTGGAAAAAATTTCGATTTTTATGGGTTTTTAAATAAGGTATGCAAATGCAAAATATACAAATGAATGCGAAGGAAGAAAGCTTACCGAGCACACCCCCAAACTTAAACTTAACAGTGCCCTCACTGTCAGGCTATACCAAGAGGGTCAAAATTGTCGGCGCTCCCCCTAAAAACAAATTATATACAAAAAGGAAAACCAAAAATATATACAAAAAAGGTGTCCCCCCCAAACTTAAGTAAAACAGTGTTTCCACTGTTAAGCGTTGAAGTTCAGGATTAGGGAGGAAAGAACAGTATCAAGCTATACAAAGCCTTACACAGGCCAAAAGTGAGCACCAGCCATTCAAAGATCTTATCGTGATAAAGCAGTGGCTGGTGAAAGAATGCGGAGAGGTAAGGAATGGAGACTACGCGAGACCGTATGGAGATAGAAGCGGGATACGGTCTCGGTATATCAGAAGAAGAATGGCGGAAGGGAAAAAGAAGTGGAGTACGAACTTGAGGGTGCAAATGGAGTGAATAGATTAGCACAATTTGTGATGAGCGATGTGTAAACAGCGATTGTGCTAATCTATTAACCCGTCGAGAGATTGGGTCAAATCCCTCAAGATTCGTAAGAAACCATGGGTACGCCGAACTCGGTAAACCAGACATACGAAATGAAAGTGGGACGGTTTCTTGCAAGGTCGGAACGATGGAAAGAATGGAGGGAAGTGATCGAGGAGGGGTATCGGTTAAAGGTTCAGAAGGGTGTACACAGTCAATGACAGGGACAGGATGAATGGGAAAATCCGACTCATCAATTAAAACTGGTTCATCCTCAAAACTATCCTCAATAGTCTCCTCAAAATTTAGCACATCCATGCACTTCTCTTCAAAATCCAGACGCATATGGGGTTCGGAAAAAACATTTAATGACTCGGGATGATGATTTGAAGAGAAAAACTCAGCCAAATCTATGGGTTCATCATCCAAAATATTCCCAGCGTCGATATCCTCAATCAAGTGAAAATCAATATTCTCAGACACCTCAACAAAAGCATGGATTTCAATCGATTCAGGTTCTAGAGTGGAGGTGTAGAGGTCAAAAGGTTTGGGATTGGTTTCACTTGGAAGGGACCCTTCACAATCAGGTAAATCAAACACTACAAAGTCGCACAACTCATTAATCATTCTATTTTCAATTGATAAAGCATGTGGGACACTCGATAGACTTTCAAAACAAGAGTTGTGGGATTCAACTTGGGACGGGTAGGTTTGATTTGGAAGGGGGTACAGCTCACTCTCTCCACTCAAATTCACAGCCTGTCCTGTCGCCTCATCATACATTGAAAAATTAGGAGCTAGTTGAAAACTAGCTACCGGGTCAGTATGTTGTACGAGAGCGGCCATGGACGCATTCAAATCCATCATCTGTTGACTTGACGCTACCCTAAAGTCTTCCAACGACTGTTCCAGACTAGACATGGGTTGTGAAGGGGTTTCAGTAAAAAATTCAAAGTTGTTTGGATACTGAAAACTCCCAAATGGCGGTTCTGATGCAATGTCTAGGGAAGGTGCAAAAGTCGGGTCGGACTGGTAGGAATTGAATGGCTGGACAGGAGCAGGATCAACATTTGGATAGGAAGGTGAATGGAATTGTTGATCCCAAGAATTTGAAGTGGTGAAAGGAGTGAAAGATCGGCTACGGGATTGTTCAATACGTTCAGCGATGGACAAAGGACGACTTGCAAAAGGGGTATCAACATAAGCGGGTGTGGGAGGTTGAAAATGTTGATACAAAGTGGAATGAGGAGTGCAAGTGTTTGTCCTAGACGCTGCTATGCGATCTTTCAGCGAAACTTTGGGCATGGAGGGGTCGTTCGATGTTCGGCCAAAGCAAGAACCATAAGAAGTAATGTCTGGTTGTGGGTACCAGAGTTTGGCAAGAGTTTTGCGAGGTGGGGTACCCATGATATGAAGAGAGAAAGAAAGAAAAGCAGAGAAAAGGAGGGGAAAAAGAATGTGATATTTTTTTATTTTTTATTTTTTTTATATATTAACAGAAGAATGAAATATACACACAAAAAGAATATGGACAAAAACAATCACGACACAAAAATACCACACACCTAATCGTTCTAGGGTTCACCTAGGTCAACTAGACCTGCTCCAGAACTTGATTGTCGAAGTAAAACTGTGTCGAGAAACGGGCTCAAGATACACTGATCGCGAAGCCAGGTAAGTGCAGAGATAAGGGGAGGTTTTCCAACGCTTTCGCGAAGTTCCTTAATTAAATAACCCTTTCTCTTTTGGCGGTTGCGCCGTTAACACTTTCCTAGACACCCCGTAAACAATATACCGTTAAGCGAGGTTCTAAACACAGTTAACTTCTTCTAGTGAGCGCGAAGTCCTTAAGGCTTAAAGTCTAATTTCTTTTAGAATTTGTGCGGGTAAACGTTATGCTCAAGTTCGTGATTTGTGGGCCACGGAAAAGGTGATGAAATCCTTTACCGTATATTGTGGGGTTCGCTTGCCCTTAAGTCCGTATTAATGTATGCAATGCGCAATTCAATAAAAATTCTATAAAGAATCAAACAATCGTTTTTTAGTTTAAGCACGGCACTGCAACAAATACGGGTTAGTCAATTTTTAGCGTTTGCTAGCGAACTTGCAAAGAATCCTGCAAAGAATAGTATATTGGATGCGTCAGATTTGAGAAGAAGGTGTTAGTAAAGTACGTACCGTTAAGTTTTGGGTTAGGAAACCCCCGTTGAATCAAATCCGGTAAGCTTGAAAAGTTCGCTTGCGCGGGTCAAACTACCCGGATCTTTGGCACTGTACTTTGCAATCACCTTAGCTTTGAACGTACACTTTGCTCCCACAATCGCAGTTGCAAATTCGCAAAAATCTGCACTCTTGCCCACAAAAATGATCAAAAAAAAAAGAATTTTTTTTTATAAATATATACAAAAAGAATATTAACCCGAATAACGAGATAGAAAATACGCTACCGTCTCCCCGGCAACGGCGCCATTTGATTGAAAGAATTAAAGTTAACCGCAATCAAGACGGTGTTGCTATGCAGCTAGCCGGTTGAGCACGGGTCGATCCACAGGGAGATGGTTGTATGTCCTTTCTTATTTTAGACGAGTCAATAAAGAATGAGTATATGTTTGTTCAAGTCTATCCTATGTATTTTATTTGCAAGTATAAAGTTGTTAAGAAAAAGATACGAGATTGTAAGCTAAAGAAATCCGTACTCAAAACCTTTGAGCCGAGTCTTAACCAATTGAAGCTAGAGCAATCGGCAACAACGTGGATTAGGGGATTTAAGCGCGGTATTCGTGGAATACGGCTTATTTACCCTTATCCTTCCATTCTTGTCTCTTGCTTTCGCCTCCGGCCAAACCGAATGCAACCGGTCGCGGTTAGGAATCACCGTTACCTTGGTAGGGTAGGGTGCCTAACGGAGCGCTTGCGTATCGTTTGGGCGGAGTTCAATGGAAAATAACGGGAAAAGGAAATGAGCAAGGAGATATTAACTTACAATATCATATTTATTCTTAACAACGGTAATTACATTCATTCACAAAAAGAACCAAAAAGAGAGAGATCAAAAAGAACAAAGAAAAGAAAAGAAAAGATTACAAGTAAATAAGTGCATGGAATTAAATTGCAAGAAAGTAAAGCAAGTTAATAAAAAGCAAGTAATAAATAAGCAATAAAAAGAACAAGAAACTAGAACTCAAGACAAGCATGGGATCAATAGCCAACCCTTAAACTTGCAAGCTCAATCAAGAGGTTGCAAGATCAAGAGAAGGGTAAAGAACTCATGTGAAGTGAAGAACCAATTCCACAAGAAAATACGACCCTTGAGATCAATAACTAACTCTTAATTCTTCAAGCTCAATGAAGAGGTTGAAGGGTTAAGAGAAAGCAAGAATCTCAAGGGGAAGTTAAATAAAAGAGAATGATACAAAAACCCTCTTCTTCATTAATATCCACTCAATGCTCTCACTACATTTTCATGGAGGAAGAATGAAGAGGAAGAAGAAGAACTACACTAAAACCTAACAAAAAGAGGCAAAAGAATGGACACAAAATTGGACCCTTGGTTTAGCTCAGTTCTGGAGTATTTATAGGCTGCTTATAGAAACCCTAGGGCAAGAATCTGGCATAAAATGAAGTACCCAAACTACCCTTGAAAGTTGACCCTCTGCCGACACTATACGGCCGCGGTTCCGCGGCCATAAGAGGGAGTTGGGCCATACAAATTTGTCGTATCCCCTGGTTCACTTTTTCCTAGTGTTTGCCAACATTACACTGCACAAAATCTTCCAGAATATCTTCAGATTCTTAGTCCAAGATTGCATTATCTTTTTCACTTTTGACTTCTATCTCCCTCGATCTCCGCGCACCCATTGATTCTTGTGCAGCCCCTCTCGTGCTCTGTGCTTGTCCGAGACACGAATGACCGCTGTCATATGTCTTGTCTCTAGAACCGGTAAGCAGCACTGGACGGATATAGATGACCGGAACCCGGCTTTTATCTGCTGTCAACAGATGTTCTGTATTTGGTGTAACTGTGGAGATTTTGTCTTGATTTGCAATATTTGTACTGGAAACCTGTAATCTGTAAATATGTAACAAACACGGATTAAAAGCACCTACCTATAAACACACGAGCATAAGAATGGGCGGTATAAAATGCAGTATTCTGTTATGAACATTGTCCTGACGGACGAGACTTGTTGTCTACATAGACAAGAACTGTACCTGCCTGATCCTGTGTTGGCATTAGATTTATATCGTTAATACCTGACTTGAACATAAACCTGGGGGAAAAGGTGAAATCAAGAATGTAACTGAAATTAACTCAAGAGGATATTATTATTGTTTGCCATGATTCCGGGCGTTACGGAATAAATCATTGTTTGCCGTATTTCCGGGCGTTACGTTATAAATCATTGTTACCGTGGTCCCTTGGGGAATGAACAGGATATATACTATTGAGATACGATGAGGATTATATTAATTGATTTCAAAGACTTATAGAATAGATAAGCTAGAAGCACAGATTTAGGATACACATCACACACCCATACATACACATAGCTCACAATTTGTATCTATGATATTTATTTATATTCTTTTTTAATTATAACATTATATCCTGGTCATTACTATTATTTTGATATTATGACGCACTGACGTCTGGATTTTGCATAGCCCAGTTACTCTATCTTTATCGCAGACAGATCAAGAGTACTTTAGTAATCAAGCCGAGCAATGAGGAATTGAACGTATATTATTAGAGCTGTTTAGTTTATTTAATTCCATAGTTTTGTTTATTGATATGAGCTTATATTGGGACATGATTCAGATATTGTTTATTGGATCTTGATTCGTTTCCACTTTATGCATTTTCTTGATTTTATTTACTGTGGCAATGGACATGTACTGGCTAGATTATATTCTTTTCTGTTCTTGATATCCAATAGACAGCGGTAATGTGACTGTGGAAGGATGATTCCTATCCACAGGGAGCATGGTTGGCACTATCACGTGCTGTAGTTTACGTATCTTAGGAAGCGGGGCGTGACAGGGTTTGTTTAGTATCAGAGCCCTAGGATTTAGAGTTGGTCGGGTTTGATTCTTTTGTAGTTAGGTATTAAACCCAATACACTAACCAGGAAACCAGGAATTAGGAACACATCCTGCCATATTACTATCTTACCAGTTTTGAATCTATAACTATCTTGTGTATTGAATCCCGTTTACCGTTGCTAATCCTCTTCGGTGTCTTGGCTTTAGAATCATGGCGGATAGAGACTAGCGATCATACCATAGGCATGTTGATAACGCCGCATTGCTTGGTGTTTTAGGTAGTATGCTTGAAAACCAGAAGCAGCAAACTGAGCTGAATCAGCGGTAGGCCGGGGCTTTTCATGAGGGTATGCGGACAGTCCAGCAGTCCGTAGTTGCAGTAGCACCCAGGCCAGCACAGCGTGAGGGCATCGTGGCGGACTTCAGAAAGCTCGGTCCGTCCATATTTACAGGATTGGAGGAGCCATTGCCAGCGGAGCAGAGGCTAGTTGACACAGAGAACCTGCTTGTCGCTACGCAGATTCTAGATGAGAAAAGGATGGATGCAGTACGCATCCAATTGGTAGATTACACTCGCTAGTGGTGGATCGTAGAGGAGACCCACCTGATCAAGCCGATAAGTTGGGCAACGTTTTCACGAAGTTTCTTAAAGAATTTCTTTCCGTAACCTGCTTGAGAAAAGATGGAAGAGAAGTTTATTAGCCTAAAACAGAATGGCGGATCCGTTGATGCGTATGCGGCTGAGTGGATTCGGATCAGTCAATTTGCGGGGCCTTTGGTTTCCAATAAGGCAGATAGGGCACGGAGGTTTATGCAAAGGTTGGATGTGGAGATTCAGAAATACATCATATCTCTGGGATTTACCGTCTTCTCCCAAGTTCTCAAGGCAGCCAGGGAGCAGAAGAGTTTATCGGTGAAAATGAAGGGTACTCAACAGCAAGCCGTCGTAGTGAAAAAACCGACGTTTACGCCAAACCGAGCTCCTGCACGCAGAAGCATTCCGGTGAACAACCAAGGCATTATACCCGTGAAGAAGCCTGTTGTATCCGATCAGAAAAGAAGTGTGTTTTGTGACTACTGCCAACGACCGGGTCATTTCCGGAGAGAGTGCCGGATGAGGCTTGGGCAGTGTCTGATTTGCGGAGCTACTGATCATTGAATGCATACTTGTCCATCGAGAGTTCAGTTGAAGGGTGACACTCCGAGAGAACAGCAGAAGCAGATTACTCAGGGGCTTAACCAAGCACAGGCCTTCACATTGATGGCCGAGGAGGCCAAAGCTTCAGACGAAGTTGTTTCAGGTATCCTGCTCATTTATAATTTTCCCGCATTGGTGTTATTCGATTCAGGTGCATCCCGTTGCTTTATGTCGTCCAAGTTTATTAGTGCACACTCTATTCCACTCACGGCCCTATCTAGTTACTGGGACATACACACTGGAAATGGAAAAAATTATATCTAGTAGTGAATGCAAGGATTGCTCGATTGTTATTTACGGACGAGAGCTATTCACGGATTTCTTGGTGATTAATACCGGCAGCTATGATTTTGTCTTGGGAACGGACTTTCTTGGCACTTTCCACGCTCACATCGATTGTAGGGCAAAGAAAGTGATTTTCCAGATTCCCAGACATCCGAAGTTTATATTTTCGGGAGGTAGCAGATCTGTCAGGCCAGTCGAAATTAAGGCTAGGCCGACTAGTGCCATTCTTGCGTCGATGGAAGTAAACAAGGAGGAAGCGCCAACAGTAGTTCGGGAGTTTATGGATGCGTTCGAGGACATCTCGGGTTTACCGCCAAAATGAGATGTGGAGTTCGCGGTTGATCTTATTCCTGGACCAACGCCGATTTCAAAAGCTTATTACCCAATGGCACCAGTAAAACTAGAAGAGGTAAAGCAACAAGTGCCGAGTTACTAGAAAAAGGTTGGATCCGTAGCAGCTGGTCACCATGGAGAGCTCCAGTTCTTCTAGTCAAGAAGAAGGATGGCACGCGGAGGATGTGCATTGACTATCGAGAACTGAATCGGGTGACTATTAAGAATAAGTACCCAATCCCTCGCATCGGCGAATTATTCGATCAACTCAGTGGCACGAGGGTATTCTCGAAGTTGAATTTGCGATCCGGATATCATCAAGTTTGGGTGAAATCAAAAGACATTTGCAAGACAGTGTTCCAAACTCGATATGGGCATTACGAGTACTTAGTGATGTCATTTGGAGTTACTAACGCACCGGCAATATTTATGGACTTGATGAACCGAATTCTTTCATCGTACCTGGACCAGTTTGTAGTGGTGTTTATTGATGATATTCTGGTATATTCTAGGAGCAAAGATGTAACACCTTAGAATGTGATTAGTGGATATTTATACTATAATGTATGGTTTTTAATAAAAAAAAGTTTACCAAAACGTCTTTAAATATTTTATCAAAATTAATGAATATTTTATTAGAATTTATTTAGGCTTGCACACACATGTTCATGTAAACTAGGGTTAAATTAGGGTTAGACCATGATTAACAACCATGGTGGACTAACCATTTTGTTAAGCCAATTTGAATTTATTTAAGTGTTTTGGGTTAATTGTTTTTTTTTTGGAAAATGATTAGTTTTTGGGTTGACTTGGAGAGAGAGAAAGAGAATGAGCATCATGACTTGAGCCATGCTTACATTAAATGAAGAGAGAGAGAAGGGGGCTTGACTATCTATTCTCTCATTTCTTTTTTTTGTGTTAACTATTTCTCACTTCTCTCTCTCACTCATACACACACACACACACTCATTCACTCAGCAGCAGCAGCAGAAGTTGCAGCAGCAGCAGCAACAACAACAACACCAAGCAGCAGCAGCAAAAACAACAGCAGCAGCATCATCTTCAGGCAGCAGCAACATCACCATGCAGCAGCAACAGCAAGCACATCTTCTTATTCTTCTCCTTCTCCTTGCATCCTAGGATCTAGTGGGGTATAATTTCTTAAACCCAACTCCTTTCTTTGCTTGCATGTGGTTATTTTAGCTTCGGTTAGTGATTAGTGTGATTTTAGAGCTAGTTTTGTAAACTAAGTGGGGTTTAAGCTAAGTTAGAGTTTTTATAGCTTATTAAACCTAATTAAGTGTTAATATTGCTGTTTAAACCTAGTAGTATCACTAGATTTAGCTAAATCGCCGTAAAGTCGCAAACCTGAAATTTTAAAATACGGTTTTGATGCAAACTGTAGGATATTGAGATCTGCTATATCTGTGGTCATTTTCTAGCTTAGAAAACACATACAGATTAGTGTGCAGGATTTTTAGGCTAGAAATCCGAGCCCACCCCCTCCCCAAAAACCCGGCGACCTACCCCTAAATTCCGGCGTCGCCGGCCCCCGTGATGAGTTAGGTGTTGGTGCTTGGGCTAGTGGTGTCTGTGGGTATTTGTCTGGGTTTGGTGTTATTTATTTTCTCTAATTGGTTGCAGGTAGAAATCTAGGAGAGTTTGGGTTAGTTTTAGTGTTTTGTGGACTTTGACGATAATATGATGCTTTGGTTGGAGAATAGGATGATTCAGGGTGATTATAGTTAGATTAGCTCTAGTTTGTGATGGTGGTATCACTTAAGTCAAATAATTTCACCTATTTTTACTTGTGCACCCTATTGTTGCAAACTTAGTGTTTTGAAACGGTTTAAATCTAAACCTTATGATCAATAGAATCTGTTGTTACTAGGGTAGTAATTTTAGTAAGCAAACATATAAACTAGGCTATGAATTGTGTTAGGATCTTAGTGTAGGAACCTGGACCCCTTCCACCAGTTTTTGGCCGGTATGACCCCTATATCCGCCGGCCCAATTTTGAGGGTTTGTGTTGGATTTTGGCAGGTAGCTGTCTGTAGGTATTGTGAAGGGTTTGGTCTTGTTTGATTTTCTTGTTTTTGCTCCAGATTAAATCTGGGACCGTTTACCTATTTTTTAGCATAGCGGGACTTGCGCGACACGTACGATACGAGTTGAATTGGGTTGCTGTGTATCACAGTGTGTCGCTGTGTGCCACAGCATGTCGCTTTGGGTTTTGGCGTATGCACACACGTTACGTATACACGCATGTTTAGTTCGTGACGCGTGTTTCTCGTTTGGTTTTGATATCGTGTTTTACAGGATTTTCCTTATGTGTATCCCTTGTGTGAATTCTAGGTTCGCAGGCGGGTACGTCGAATGCCGCAAAGAAGGGAAAGCAGGTGGTCGGCTACGCTTAGCACGAGACCAGGTGAGTAGATTTAACATCTACGGGGAAATCTCCCGTATGGCGTTAAGCGTCAGGGCGTGATAGGATATTTTAGTCGTAAATATTTATATGTACTATTGTAGCATACCTTCCTTGTTGCATATAGAAATGGTAGTATATAACACTGCACTGTCACTGACGGTTCAGGCTGCATAAGCACTATTTGTATGTTACACTCACACTGTTAGTGATTGCCATGACACTCGCACTATAGGATTGCTACGAATCATACATTGATGATTAGACATGACTTTGTCGCATATTGGCATATATTTACACTGTATATTCATAGTAGTGCACACATTATTTGACATATCCCTACTTGTGCACATAAACATCGTATATCCATATTAGTGCACATATACATTGCTACACTCATATTCGCATATATATCCAATTGCACATCCATACCAATATACATACACATGTTACATACATGGATGATATTGACATGATTTAAAAACTAAGGGACCGCATAAGATATTTTCAAAACTGGATCTTTTTAAAAGAGCGGTTTTCCCTTTTTACTCTTAGTGTCATACGATACATTGCATGGATTTACGCATTGAGTTTGGATTTATGTGATTTCTGGATTTGAGAACCGTGGTATTATTTTAAGAAAATACGCACTGTTTTAAAAAACCCGGTTTCTCTTGATATGATATTTCAGTGCGTCCACCATGCGTTTTCTCGGTTCTGAGACGTGTGACATGTGAACCCGAATCGAGGAGCTGGATGAGGCCGATTGCGGGTATATGGTGGACCCGATATGGTACCCCGGGGCAAGAAAGGGATGTTGTGTATACAGACGGTGAGCCTGGCAGAGGGACTACGACCTACCGGTGATTGGTTGGACCTGGCGGTTATCCGGAGGATACTGACAAGAGTCGATAGATGGATACGGGACGACCCGTACTGCCGGGGCCGAGGGCTGATTCCGCAGACGGAGCCCGTGGGCCGATCCGGACTGACGGAGCCCGATACTTGAGGATTTATGTGTCGATGCTGGGCACGATGATTTCATGATATTTTCGAGTGCCGATGTTGGGCACTCACGATTCTATGAGACTTACAGGATTTGAGGGCTGATGAGGGTGACGGCGCCTGAATTTTACTGGGATTTGGGTGTATTGATGGACACCGGTTATTTTTCCACATTGACATTCCGTGTAGATGTTATTTTACCCCATACTCAGCATTCATTGTTATGCATCTCATCCTGTAGTCGTAGTACCTGATAGAGTACTTTGGCATGATTATTGCATACCCTGCTCATCATATATAGATGTTATGAAATTGCACTTGTTAGGTGATCAGTCGAAAATATTGCATTTCTAACGCATCAATTTCCCTACCATTTGCACTCATCTAGAGGTGTTCAGAATAAATATAGCACATATTAGCAAAACATCTGTAAAATACCAAATAACTTGTGTTATACTTTAAAACCGACATTTTGAGGGAAATTGAGCGTTTATCATTGCATCGCATAATCTGTGTAGCGCAACACTTGTCTCGAGAATCTGTGCAGGAAATTTCAGGAAAAGAGCCGAAACTGTCAAAAGTGCTGATAAAAATACGCCAAGTCCAAGACTTGAGATCTGGCAGTGAACTAGAGAGAATTATAAGATTCCACACATCAGAAAATACACCTACAGTCAGCACCAGGCATCACAGGAAATTCCATGCAAAGAGGCCACTAATGGGCCGCGGATCCGCGGCCGGAGCAGGCCTTGCGCGGCGGATCTGTGGCCATGGTGACACGTCAGCGGAAAATTTCTATCTCAGGTTTCTTATTTCACTGGATACACTCATTCAAGCCACTGCAAATTCCAGAGATCTCCAGAAGCTTCTGTCCGAACAGCAAAGCTTTTTGTGCAAGCTAAACACTTCCAAGCTTCTTAAGCAAGCCACATAACTACCTAACTCTATAAGGTTCTCCCTAACCTCCAAGCTTATCAAAGAAGCTAGACCTAACTAACTAACTCTAGAACCTTCTACCTAACTACCAAGCTTACAAGTGAAGCTAAACTAAACCTAGCTTCTAAAGGAAGCTAATCCCAATCCTAAGGCTATAAAAAGGACCCTAAAGCTTCTATCTAAAGGTTGTTGAAAATTGAGCCACAAATCCTACAAGTTGAGTGACACAACTTGTGCCTCAAAACCCTAATCCAATCACCAAAGCCAAATTCAAGATCTCCGAGTACAAATCAAGTAAGAAGTCGTCAACCTTTTAGAAGCGACGCCGATCTTCAACCGAGCAAGTGATCCTCAAGACGATCCGTGACTCACGGAGACGGTGCGGAGCTAAGTCGACGATCTAGTTCTTTCCTCGAATCTTGTAGATCTTGAGAGAATTGTAACAAAATTGTTGATTAATAAAAGGTGAAATTTCTTTATCTTGCTTATCTTTATATTTGAGTATTATGATTAGATCTCAATTCTTGATTGTGTTCTTTGATATGATGCTTGAGTAAAAACTCCGCTCGTGAAGGAGTCGAGAGAATCAATAGATGATGATGATTAGATCTTGAAACGATTCTTAATTCCTATAAGTTTTGTAAACTCTTGTAAATTGAATCATCGACAATCTAGTTTCGAGCCAAATGCTTTCTTGAATGTTTTCGCTCTTAATTAGAGATCGATGATTGGTGATTCAATTTACTCGAGGCTAGCTTTTGAATGAGAATCATCGAAAGGACAAAGGATGAGATGAAGAAAACCTAGTTTCTTCAAGAGATCCTTAAACTTCGTTGATCGTCATCGATCTAGAATCAAATCATTAATGGATAAGAAAACGTAATCACAAGTCTTCATCACTTCTATAGATTCGATCGATTCCTACGAGCCTCATTACAATTCTTGAAACCTAATTCGATTTGGATATCATCAATTCTTGATTCTTAATTTTTAGTGTTCTTGATATTAGATCTAGATTTTGCTAATTCTTGAAATTCACTTTTATAAATCTTGAATTGAATTTCCTTTTCTTTTCTCTTTAATTTTCAATTCATCTAAATCAATTATGATCAAATCTCACTTTCCCTGTGGACGATCCGCACTCGCTAACGAACCTACATCGACACCGTTATTGATTGCGGTTTACAAATTTCTTTGGTTGTGATTTCTATACATTTTCTACCTACACACCGAGAATCATTCAATCAAATGGCACCGTTGCCGGGGATAGTGTGTTAATTTGTTTGTTTTTGAAATTTGAGTTGAAAAGTTTATTCCATCATAATTTTCAGATCAAAATTCGCGCAAACACTAAACGATTCGTTGTGAATTATTGCAAGGAAATCTGAAATCTGTGGAGCTTGAGGAAAAATATTTTGAATATTCCAGAGAGCTCAGGAGGTGAACAGGAACAGAGCCTGAAATTTTTGTGCAGGTATCAAGCTACCAGACCGCGGAAATGCGGCATTAGAGGCTTTACGCGGCGGAAACGCGGCGCTTTGAGGGCTTCGCTGTACCAAATTCGCTCGGTGACTCTCTAACTTTCTTAACTCTTCCTCGATCTGCTCCATTAACCAATTTCTGCAGGATTCTTTGCAAAAATTCGCAGCGCCGCAAAAAGCAAAAATTATGCGTGTTTGATCTTGGTTGTTTGCATTTTTAATACGGAAATTAAGAGGCAAAGACCAAATTCAGATTAGGTGAGGAGTCAATTACCCTTCCTAAGCCCCGAAAATCACAAAAATGCATCCGCATTACCCTCACTAACTAAAAGAAATCTAGACTTGACTCTAAGGACCGTCGCGCTCATTTAGGACAGAAGGAGGTCGTGGGTAATCTATTGCTTATCCGCGTTTCTTTTGTGGTGTCTAAGGCAAGTGTGTCTAAGACAAGTGGTTACTTAATTAGGCCCACTACTTACGTATTGGAGAACCTCCCACTTACCTGGCACTTACCTGGCCACAGGAGGGACAAAGAGGTAGTAGAGGATTGATCCTGCGATTTGTCTTCTGGCAGTTAGGAGCGGTCTAGAGACTTGACCTAGGTGACCACTAGATTTTAAGGTTTCTTGTGCATTTGTTGTGATTTGCATCATTTTTTCAAAAATCCGTATCTTTTTCAAAACAAACACCAACTTATCATTTTCCTTAATTATCACAATGCTGCCACCTGTACTAAACCCTTTAGTGAATGCTTGGCTGGACACGGGATTCTAGTGCCCGTCTTGTCAGCGTTCACCCTATCGACTCCGAAGTCGGTAATTCTAAGTCTTCTTTTTCTTTACCCACCACCACACCCACTTCGATGGACGGTTCTCCATCGAACTTCTTTACCATTACTCTGCCGCCGTCCACAGGTGCGCAGAATCCACCCCGCATCTCTCTCCAAGAAAGATGTTACCCTATATGAGGTCCTCTTTCGACCTGTCTCACCATTCCACCAGCCAACGGGGACAATTTTGAAATAAAACCCCAATACATCAATCTTCTACCAAAATATCACGGTCTCGAGTCTGAAGACGCATATGTCTTTATTACCAAATTTGAAAATGTATGCGCTATGATGGGTACCTCACAGCTTTCTGTGGATGCTATGCGTCTACGTCTTCTCCCATTTACCTTGTGCGATATAGCCGAGAAGTGGCTTTATAACATAACCGCACATTCTATCTCAAACTGGGAAGAATTCGTAAAAGCATTCCTAAAGAAATTTTACCCCAATCATAAGACAGCTCGAGTCCGTAGCGAAATAAATCAATTCACCCAGCTTCCAAATGAAACATTCTCGAAGTGTTTTGAACGCTTCAAGGATCTGTTAGTTCAATGTCCACATCACGGAATTCCTATATGGGATCTGTGCAGAATCATATATGAGAGCATTAATCCTACCACAAAACAGACCATTGAATCCATGTGTCAAGGCATTTTCATGACTAAAGATGATGGGGAAGCTTAGAAATTCTTAGAAGATTTCGCTGAAAGATCTTTACAGTAGGAGGGTGTGAGTCAATCATCTAGGGGGCAATAACCAATCTGATGTTTCCATAGGAGTTAGAGCTGAGATGTCAGCGATGCAAAAGAAACTTGAAACTATGGAAAATAAATTTTTAGCCGCCGCCCTAAATCAAATGTCACTGTCAAAAACTGTATGTGGATGTTGTTCTGATCCTTCTCATTTGACGGAAGAATGTCCATTGAATTCTCCATTTCAAGGTCATGAGCATATCAATTCTGCGTTCCAACAACGACCTAGGAACGATCCATTTTCTTCCACTTATAATCAGGGTTGGAGGAATCACCCTAACTTTGCTTGGAACCAATCACAAAATCAAAACACGGTTCCAAACCAAAACAATTTCCAAAGGGCTCCTCCACCACAACAGCAACCACTTCAATTGAGTCAGCACCCCTACCAAGCACAAAACTTTCAAAATCCGGTTAACACACCTGCACCAAATAATCCTTTGCAGTTGACCGAAATCGATGAAGCCTCTTCATTTGCACAATACATGAATTTGCTCCTGACAAATATCATGCAAGTTTCGGCTGAGATGAAGTCTTCTGTCGATGACATGAAAAGAAATGTCGTCTCTCAAAATGAGACTATAAAATCGATGGAAGAACAAATTGCACAATTAAAAGCCGAAATGAGTGCAAGAGAGAAAGGGAAACTTCCAGCTCAACCTTTACCCAATCCTGGCTATTCACATCATGTGAACGCTATAACCACGTTGAGATCTGGAAGAGTGCTTCACAATCATGTCAGTAGAGAGATTGATAATAATGAAGAATCAATCGATGATACCCCGGCTGAGACTTTTCCTTCCACTTCTGCTTGTAATTCTGACCCCAGTTCGTCTACCCTACCATTTTCTTCCGAGCCTATTCTCCGTTTTCCCCAAGGCTCGACACCTCAGCAAACCTCTTCTAGTCCACCAAAAACGATCCACACTCCTATTCTTAGATCGTTTCCACACACACGATCTTCTCCAATGTTGGACCCCGACCTTATTGCTCAAGCTCCTTACCCGAATTGGTTAAAGGGAAACAGACCAAGTCCACAAATGGAGAAGATCACGGAAATCTTTAAACAGGTTAACATCAACATCTCTCTTCTAGATGCAATTCAACAAGTTCCCGCTTATGCGAAAACTCTTAAGGACTTGTGCACTAGAAAGAGGAAGACTCAAGTGCCCAAGAAGATATTCATGGCAAAGACTGTAGACACAGTTTTTCCCCAACAATTACCTAGAAAACGTAAGGATCCTGGCTATCCTACTATTTCCATTTATATTGTGGAAAAACACATTAACTGTGCTCTACTTGACCTTGGCGCAAGTGTTAACCTGCTTCCTTTCTCGGTTTACGAGCAGTTAGGGATCAGAGAGTTGAAACCATCTCCTTGCACTCTCCAGATGGTTGACCGATCAATCACCAAACCTAGGGGTGAACTGGAGGATGTGTTAATAAAAATTGGGGAATTTGTATTCCCTGTGGACTTTATTGTACTTGATACACATCCTGTAGCAAACCCACAGAACGAAATTCCGGTGATTCTTGGTCGCCCCTTTTTGGCCACTTACAATGCTATCATCAACTGTCGTAACGGCTCTATGACCCTATCTTTCGGAAACAGGTCAATTGAGCTGAACATTTACAAGTTGGGACGTGTACCCTCCGAACATACTGCTCAGGTTTGTTCTGTCGACTTAATGGATGTCGACAGAAGTGAATTTGACGATCCTCATGATACTGATCTAGACTCTTTGCATATGTTGTTGTTTGACCCAATTATGTATCATACACATACGGACACTTCCACCGAGTTGTCCGGGTCAACAACTAACACTGATTATGAACCGTTTTTTAAGTTTGAAGATCACCCTACGCTTTGTGATGACATTATTCTTCGGAGTATTGATGAGACTTTTGAGGAGATCTTCGCTGATGAACTCGCTTTTTTAAAAGACACGGGTGTTGAGATGAATCCACCTCAATACAAAGAAATTGAACCTCCACCCCTTCTTCTGAACTGTAAAAAGAATGCGAGTAATCCATCACATACACTGATTCGTCTCTCCAAAACGAGACGCAAACACATTCTATTCCACCACTTACCCTTTCCCTACTTCTTATTCCACCAACCTGAGCACTACATTGATAAAATTTTCGAATGGTTGGTGTTGACCTTCGGTCTTTGCAAAGCTTGGCATCGACCAATGATTCTTGACCCCCTCTTGTGATTTTCAAAAATTAATATTGTTTAACTCAAGTTTGGGGGGGTATAATCTGGCTCTTGAAAAGAAATTTTTTACACAAAATGGTGAGCCAAAAGAATAAGTTTGAGGGGGGATTTTCACGATCATATTTATTGCCCCCATTAATAAATTTCCTCCCAAGCTTACAGGTTTTTGAGATATAGCGGTTGGCAACAATGAGGACACTGTTGAAAATAAGTTTGGAGGAGGTTTGTGCTTATTTACGCATCATTTGCATCATACTTTGCATAAGCACAAAACATTTTTAAAAAAAACCAATAAATTTTTTTTAAAATTCAAAATAAAATTTTTTGTACATAAATAAGATAATAAAAGATTAGATAGTGAAAAATTACATCCAAAAGATTGGAAAAATTTAAGAAAACCAAGAAAATTAGAAGTTTTCTTAAACGAACTAGTAATAAGTAGTTATGAGCCATTGTCCCAAGGGTTAGTAAGATGAAGGAAGTCACTAATCTGAGGATAAAAATAAGTCTGAAAAATAGTTTCTATTCTGGAAGCCAAACATTTGAATGTTGATACCCTACTATACGCACTTACACACGTTTTGAAACTCGAGATAGTAGAGGATACCTTGAAATGCTCTTGTCTAAAAGCCAAAGTATGAAGGAAATAAAAAATGAATAAAATATAAAATGGTAAAGAAAAATGAACACTGGTTTTGTTATCGCCAAGGCAGCAATAAAAAAATATAGCGAGGGTGCCTCTTCACCTAGTGCCTTAGACCAACTGGTCTGGGAGTCACTGCTAAGCCTTAGGTGGTGCAAGACGAGGAAAAACACCGTATAAGCAAGCACATGAGTAATCGATTGGTTAGTACCTCAAGAAGTATTAACGGTCGCATAAAAATGTGTGAGCAAATCCATCTAAATATTCATAAATTAAAAAGTACTGAGACAGATGGACAAGAGTATGATAGCTTGAATTGAATTCTCCGGGTGTAGGGATGTTCTTTACACACACGTAGGGTTATATGATCGATATTTGGAAGAAAGATAGGAATGAAGAATAAAGACGATGTTTTATTGAGCGATGATGTGATTTCTAACATTTTTTCATGACTATTAAGATAGGGCACATGACAACCGAAAAGCTAGTGTAGTTGGAAACTCTAATTTTCAAAGTCTTTCTTTTATAATTCTTATCTTTAAATGTAACTTTCACGATCTTCCTTTTATTATTAGATTTTGTGGGTACAGTCCGCTGAAAACCCTCAGGAGACAACACTCCTCCTACTAAGGACACCTAGAGGTTTAAAGGCTTGTTGCACGTGCTCAGTGCAATCGTGTTGCCTATGAAAGTGTGCTAGTTAGTTTTTCTTTTTCTTTATTTTCACCTTCTCTTTTTAATAAAACAAATAGCTTGAGATGACCAAAAATAAGTTTGGGGGAATTTGATCGGTCGAAAATATTGCATTTCTAACGCATCAATTTCCCTACCATTTGCACTCATCTAGAGGTGTTCGGAATAAATATAACACATATTAGCAAAACATCTGTAAAATACCAAATAACTTGTGTTATACTTTAAAACCGACATTTTGAGAGAAATTGAGTGTTTATCATTGCATCGCATAATCTTTGTGTAGCGCAACACTTGTCTCGAGAATCTGTGCAGGAAATTCCAGGAAAAGAGCCGAAACTGTCAAAAGTGCTGATAAAAATACACCAAGACCAAGACTTGAGATCTGGCAGTGAACTAGAGAGAATTATAAGATTCTACACATCAGAAAATACACCTACAGTCAACACCAGGCATCACAGGAAATTCCATGCAAAGAGGCCACTAATGGGCCGCGGATCCGCGGCCGGAGTAGGCCTTGCGCGGCGGATCCGCGGCCATGGTGACACGTCAGCAGAAAATTTCTATCTCAGGTTTCTTATTTCACTGGATACACTCATTCAAGCCACTGCAAATTCCAGAGATCTCCAGAAGCTTCTGTCCGAACAGCAAAGCTTTTTGTGCAAGCTAAACACTTCCAAGCTTCTTAAGCAAGCCACATAACTACCTAACTCTATAAGGTTCTCCCTAACCTCCAAGCTTATCAAAGAAGCTAGCCCTAACTAACTAACTCTAGAACCTTCTACCTAACTACCAAGCTTACAAGTGAAGCTAAACTAAACCTAGCTTCTAAAGGAAGCTAATCCCAATCCTAAGGCTATAAAAAGGACCCTAAAGCTTCTATCTAAAGGTTGTTGAAAACTGAGCCACAAATCCCACAAGTTGAGTGACACAACTTGTGCATCAAAACCCTAATCCAATCACCAAATCCAAATTCAAGATCTCCGAGTACAAATCAAGCAAGAAGCCTTCAACCTTTTAGAAGCGACGCCGATATTCAACCGAGCAAGTGATCCTCAAGACGATCCGCGACTCACGGAGACGGTGCGGAGCTAAGTCGACGATCTAGTTCTTTCCTCGAATCTTGTAGATCTTGAGAGAATTGTAACAAAATTGTTGATTAATAAAAGGTGAAATTTCTTTATCTTGCTTATCTCTATATTTGAGCATTATGATTAGATCTCAATTCTTGATTGCGTTCTTTGATATGATGCTTGAGTAAAAACTCCGCTCGTGAAGGAGTCGAGAGAATTAATAGATGATAATGATTAGATCTTGAAACGATTCTTAATTCCTATAAGTTTTGTAAACTCTTGTAAATTGAATCATCGACAATCTAGTTTCGAGCGAAATGCTTTCTTGAATGTTTTCGCTCTTAATTAGAGATCGATGATTGGTGATTCAATTTACTCGATGCTAGCTTTTGAATGAGAATCATCGAAAGGACAAAGGATGAGATGAAGAAAACCTAGTTTCTTCAAGAGATCCGTAAACCCCGTTAATCGTCATCGATCTAGCATCAAATCATTAATGGATAAGAAAACGTAATCACAAGTCTTCATCACTTCTATAGATTCGATCGATTCCTACGAGCCTCATTACAATTCTTGAAACCTAATTCGATTTGGATATCATCAATTCTTGATTTTTAGTGTTCTTGATATTAGATCTAGATTTTGCTAATTCTTGAAATTCACTTTTATAAATCTTGAATTGAATTGCCTTTTCTTTTCTCTTTAATTTTCAATTCATCTAAATCAATTACGATCAAATCTTACTTTCCCTGTGGACGATCCGCACTCGCTAACAAACCTACATAGACACCGTTATTGATTGCGGTTTACAAATTTCTTTAGTTGTGATTTCTATACATTTTCTACCTACACACCGAGAATCATTCAATCATTAGGCATGATTATTGCGTATCCAGTTCATCATATAGATATTATCTGTTGGCATATGTTAGAGTATCGCAGTACGTGCATACTCGCGATTACCTTTATATGTTATCTACTATTCATGAGTTGGCAACTCACCCCCGTTGTGCCGCAGTGTTTGCAGGTTGCCCATCAGAGTAGTCGCGGCAGGCTACTTCTTTGCTTTTTTTGAGACAGATACCATTGCAGTGGCGCGTGAGCCCTTTTGCCGATAGGTGGGTTTTTTTTGCGGTATCTGTTTATTTCCAGTTGTACATACTATTGTATCTAGTACTCTCCATCTACTACCCATGTATTAACTTAGAGACCGGTTGTGAGGACGATGTATATTATTTTGTACTCTGGTGTCGAGCTCGTTGTGAGCCGACTTTATTTATGCAGTTTATCTTTCATGATACTTGCTTTCATTTATTTTGCTTATTCTTCGCTACGGCGTCGTATATTATCATTGTGGTGGTTGTTTCCGTTGTTGGGTGTGATTACTCCCGTTTAGGATGCTTTATTCTTATTGTATATCATTTTACTCATATCTTGTCTTGTACCCGATTTCGGGGCTAGTTTTTACAAAGGAAATGCTGCCAAAAATTTAAGATAATAACTTGAACTTTAAAGAATTTTTACTAAACTACTTAAGGTCTTCTAAATGTTTAAACTAATGTTTCTTTTCACTCTCTTTTCAATGGTTTTGATTTCTGGGTTTCGGCTTACTTAGTCACGTTACGCATGTAGACGTTACGTGGTTAAGTGTCGGTGACAGGCCGAACTTTGGGTCATGACAAAAGAAGAGCATGCGGAACACTTGAGGATCGCACTGCAAACATTAAGACAAGAAAGCTTATATGCCAAGATGAGCAAGTGCGAGTTTTGGCTTGAAGAAGTGAAGTTCTTGAGTCATGTTGTATCCAAAGATTGGAGTTGCCGTTGATCCTAAAAAGATTGCAGCCGTTCATGATTGGCCAATTCCAAAAAATGTAGGGGAGATCGGAAGTTTTCTTGGGCTTGCCGGATATTATAGAAGATTTGTGGAAAACTTCGCTCGAATAGCAGAACCATTGACCAAGTTAACACAAAAGGAGGTACCGTTCATATGGAAGGGGAAATGTTCGTCGGCTTTTGAAGCGTTGAAGCACGAAAGGAGCTACCGTTCGTATGGACAAAGAAATATACGTCAGCTTTTGAAGCGTTGAAGTAAAGATTGACCACCTCTCCTATCTTGATAGTGCCAGACAGTTCCGGGGGGTTGATTATTCACAACGACGCATCTAGGAAGGGCTTGGGATGTGTTCTAATGCAGCATGGGAAGGTTATAGCTTATGCATCGAGACAATTGAAAACCCATGAGAAGAACTACCCAACTCTTGATTTGGAGCTAGCAACTGTGATTTTTGATTTGAAGATTTGGAGACACTACTTATTGGGCAATTGGTAGAAGTATTTACCGATCACAAAAGCCTAAAGTATGTGTTCACATAGAAAGAGCTCAACATGATGCAGCGTAGATGGTTAGAGCTGATGACTGACTATGATCTTGATCTAAAATACCATCCGGGGAAGTTAATGTAGTGTCGGATTCTCTAAGTCGGTTGCCAGTGATATGGATGTTAACTGCACAAAAGAAGATTATAGCTGATCTTCGAAGGTTCGAGTTGGAGATCGTACTACCGCATTCTTCGGGACAATTGATGCAATTGCAAGTACAGTCATTCTTGATCGATAACATTAAAGCAGCGCAGTCGCACGATCCAAGATTGCAAAAGTTTTCAGAATAAGTAGAAGCGGGACTTCGAATAGATTTGTTAATTCATGAAGATGGTTCGTTGCAACATGGTAGTCGCCTATGTATGCCTAAAGGAGATGTTCATGAAGAAGTCATGAAGGACGCTCATAGTTCCGCGTATTCCGTACATCCGGGAGGAACAAAGATTTACCGAGATCTACGACAACATTTTTGGTGGAAATGCATGAAAAGGAAGATTGCTCGCTATGTATCGAAGTGCTTGGTGTGTCAGCAAGTCAAGGCTGAATATCAAAGGGTAGCTGGTTTGTTGCAACCACTTCTGATTCCTCAATGGAAGTGGGAACATATAACTATGGATTTCGTGACAGCATTACCACGGAGTCCAAAGGGCAATAACGCAGTTTGGGTGATTGTTGATCAATTGACCAAGGCAGCTCATTTTATACCATTTCGAGTTGGTCGGTCGACGGATGCTTTAGCAGAGCGGTACATGCAGGAGATTGTGAGATTGCATGGAGTACCTGTGAGCATCATTTCCTATCATGATACCCGATTTTTATCACACTTTTGGAGGAGTCTACAAGAAAATTTAGGGACTCGCTTGAAATTTAGCACCACCTATCATCGTCAGACAGATGGCCAATCTGAAAGAACGATTTAAACTCTTGAAGATATGTTGATAGCATGCATGTTAGACTTCAAGGGTTCATGGGAGGATCACTTGAACTTGGTGGAGTTTTCTTATAACAATAGTTTTCAGGCAACTATACGGATGGTTCCATTAGAAGCATTGTACGGTCGCAAGTGTCGCTCGCCCGTCTATTAGGACGATATAGGAGAAAGAAGATTATTGGGACCGGATCTTATTGTGCAAACGGTGGAGAAATTTAGCGTGATCCGAAATCATATGACGATGGCACAAGATCGACAAAAAAGTTGGGCTGATACAGGACGAAGACCTCTGGAGTTCACAATTGGCGATCTTATATTCTTGAAGATATCACCGACCAGAGGAGTGATCCAATTTGGTAGTCGAGGAAAACTTAGTCCTCGATTCATGGGAACTTTCGGTATCATCGAGCGTGTTGGAGAGGTAGCGTATCGATTAGCTTTACCACCATCCTTGGCAGGTGTTCATGACGTGTTTCATGTATCTCAACTCCGCAAGTATATTCGAGATGAGACACACGTCCTAGATCACTCAGAACTAACTATAAGGGAAGATTTAACCTATGAAGAATGACCAATGGCGATTGTGGATCGATGAGTCAAGGTCCTCAAGAACAAGATTATCTCTCTAGTGCTTGTTTTATGGAGGAATCGTTTGCATAGAGAATCTACTTGGGAACGTGAAGATGAGATCCGATAGAAGTTTCCACACCTCTTTTCATAGATCCGTGTTTCTTGTCTTTTCTTGTTCCGGGAATTTTGAGGACAAAATTCTTTTGTAGTTGGGTATAATGTAACACCCTTGCACTGTTTTACTATATCTTATTTAGGGTATTTCAAATTTTGCGACAGATTTCTTTATTTCTATTGCTTTTGGGTGCGGATAGTACATTTGGTAACTGTGGTTAGTATCCGACCTGACCCACATGTTTAAAACCCATCATGGTTCAAGATTACATCAAATATTTGCTAGTATAGTGGATCCATGCAAATCTAGATTCTATACACATATATAATATATTTTGTATCTGCATATCTTTTGATAATACAAATAAAAACCAAATAATATATTTTGATATCTAGAATGGCATGTTATCATACCCCATATCATGTGGTTGCATCCATACATCATGTTCATGTCCTAAGTGTTAAAACAGACTCATTTGGATCGCTACGTATATTTACGTAAATCCGCACTTGGGGGTATGTATTTTTATTGACCGAACGTCGCATTATGGTTTTAAATTTTATGTATATTCTCTATATTTAAAAACTAGATTTTTTGAAAGAGATCCGGGTAATATTCGAAGTAATTTGATATTAACTGTATAATCCAAATATATATATATATATATATATACATATTATAATATTTTAAACTAAACAGTTACTTATATATATATATATATATATATATATATATATAATATATTAACTAAATTATCCTATTCTCTCTCTCTCTCTCTCAGTATCTCTCTCTCTCTCTCTTCTCGCTCTCTATCCCCTTTGTCTCCCTCTAATTATATATATAATTTTTTAAAAACCTAATATTATAACCCTCACCTTTTCTCTCTCTCCTCTCTTTCCATCTTCCTATTCTTTCCCCCCCGTGAGAACCCTAGTCGTCGCCCGCTCCCTCGCCGCCGACCTCACCTCGTGGTCACCACCACCTCCTCGTCCTCGTCAACCTCATCTCCTCCGTCACTACCTCCACCTCCTCTCTCACTCTCTTTTCCCGAGCACCCCAACGCCAACCCTGCAACAAACCCCGATGCCAGAAACCTCCGACCTCGCTGTTAGCCTCGTCATCGCCACCCACCATCACATCCACCTTCACCTCCTCACCTCCTTCTTCTCTCCCGACACCCCTGACCACTGCAACCACCAACTCCACGACTCCTCGACCACGAACACCAACTCAAGAAACCTACTGCCACCTCGCCGCCAACGGCAGCCCATCGTCGCCGTCATCCTATCTCTGTCCTCGCCACCCCAGAACTCAAAACCAAGCAGCCGCCTCATTCTTCTTTCTTCTTCTTCTTTTTCTTTCTTTCTTTCTTTTCTTGATATTCTGGTCGTCTCACCGGAGTTGGGAGCGTCGCCGACGATCCGGATGACCCAGTCACCGTCGTCGTCCAGTCTAGTCACCACGTCACGTCACTGATCAGCCAGGTCCAGTCCTACGCGCGTAATTTTGCATCGCGACGTTATTCCGATGTCGAACGTAGTATCCGTATCTCGACGTGAGATCTGATTAGGCAAGTTTTAAACTTGCGACATGCTATGTTATTATATAAATATCTATATGAATAAAAATAGTGCATGTGTTTTATTATTCAGCAAATATTACATATATACAGTTTTACGGTATCCGTTCGTATCCGTACTGATAATCGTTTATCTAGTTGCATGCCGGAACATCATGATATCATTATACTACTAAATCAGCACAACAATTTATCTAGTTTGCATCATACATAGTAATGGACGTATAATGGTTATTACAGATAGATACATATGCATCCTGACATCAGTTGTGTTTACCGTGTTCCGATATTGATTACAGTTTCACATTGGGTATCTATTTGGTTAATATGCATTACATGATATGTTCACGGCACACTACCAGACTCGTTACTTGGATCTAGTTACTAATGCAAACAATCCTGATTGTTGTCCGGACGAACGTGACTTGTTATCTGCATAGACAAGAACTGTACCTGCTTGATCCTGTATTGGCACTAGATTTATATCGTTAATACCTGACTTGAACACAAACCCGGGGGAAAGGGGGAAATCAAGAATGTAACCGAAATGTAACTCAAGAGAATATTATTACTGTTTGTCGTGTTTCCGGGCATTACGGAACAAATCATTATTTGCCGTGGTTCTGGGCGTTACAGAATAAATCATTGTTTGCCGTGTTTCCGGGCGTTACGGAATAAATCATTATTACCGTGGTCCCGTGGGGAATGAACGGGAAATATACTATTGAGTTACAATGAGAATTACATTAATTGATTTCAAAGACTTATAGAATAGATAAGCTAGAAGCACAGATTTAAGATACACATTACACACCCATACATACACATAGCTCACTATTTGTATCTGTGTTATTTATTTATATTCTTGTTTAATTATAACATTATATCCTGGTCATTGCTGTTAATTTGATATTATGACGCACTGGCGTCTGGGTTTTGCATGGCCCAGTTACTCTACCTTTATCGCAGGCAGATCAAGAGTACTTTAGTAATCAAGCCGAGCAATGAGGAATTGTACGTGTATTATTAGATCTGTTTAGTTTATTTAATTCCGTACTTTTGTTTATTGATGTGAGCCCATATTGGGGCATGATTTATATATTGTTTATTAGATCTTGATCTGTTTCCACTTTATGCATTTTCTTGAATTTATTTACTGTGGCAATGGACATGTACTAGCTAGATTTTATTCTTTTCTGTGCTTGATATCTGATAGACAGTCGTAATGTGACTGTGGATGGATGATTCCTGGCTACAGGTAGTATGGTTGGCTCTGTCACATGCCGTAGTTTACGTATCTTGGGAAGCGGGGCGTGACAGTGACGTGGCAAGCCCACAACGTATTTACTATGAAACAAATATGTTAAGCGTAATTATGCAATATAACAATGAACAAAAATGACAAGAGTAATAAAATGAAACAGCAAATTTATTTACATTCAACTTTACATACAACTATCTGAAATTAAAAGATATAATAATAAAAGCAAATGCCTAAACAATGGCATACTGAAAGTAAGTGCAGAAAGAACTAGTAGTCAGGCTGAGCTGCAAACTGGTCCAAGTCCTCCTGGCTCGGCTCTACGTCTTCAGAGTCCGGTCCTCCTGACGAACATTCCAAGAAAGAAAACATGGAGGAATGTCGTCAGCGAACTATCGCTCGGTAAGTCCAAAAAGAAGTAAGAGAAAATGACTGAATGGTATATGACGTGAATAGAAACCAAGTAAAAATAAACAGATAGGGTTGTATTGGAGAGTATCTAACCATGTTCACTTACAGGTATAAGATAGCTATTCTAACGTGGTTGTTTGTAGTTTGATAAAGAAAGTATTCATGTATACGAGAGAAGTCCATCTTACCCCGTGGACTATGGTAACATGTAGTATAAGGCCCCGTCATAACCCACGGGACAACGGCACGTGAATTCATGTAGGTGTATTTTAAAGTGACCTCTCGTGCCACGATACACATTCCGTACCAATCTACCCCTTTATCCTCACGAATTATATTATATAGATTAAGATTACAGGTCTTGGCAGAATCCATGATTATAAAATGTTCAGGTTCATGTTTAGGATATAATCATGTGTTCAGGTAGTCATGTCAAGTTCATGTCACGTTATGACCATGGTTCGGTCAAGTCGAGTCAAGTATACTAGTTTGAGTTTGATGTTTGAATTCGAGTATTCAGGTGCATGATCAAGTATTCACGTTCGTGTTTGATTTTGGATTCTGGTTTGAGTTTGAACCCAGATTGAGTCAGAAACTTGTGAACTGATTTAACTCTTGAATTTTTCTCAGGTTCGGGAGTAATCGGCAACTGCTGCACATGGATGGCGGGATTTATGTCTTTTTCCAAGACAATTGCCATTGAAAATCCCGTTAAGTTGTTTAGCCTGAATAGGCAAGCACTCATTTTCTCCGGCTCTCCGAGGCTCAAGAGAAATGATACCGCTAAAGCCTATATTAATCTATAGTCCTTAAAATATTGTTTTGCATATCTCGATAAGGTTTTATGAAAAATACTTTAATATAGTTTAAAATTAAACCTCGAGGATGATTTATAATATTTAGGGTTTTCATAAATATGTATTTTAATTGTTGTGGTATTTTGGTGATGAAACTTAGCCTTTTTAAAAATTTGTGGTATTTTATTGAAAACTAGCCATTTTGGTAACTTGATGGTATTTTATAAAAAAATTAATCTTTAAAAAATATATTTTTATAGTTTTTTTTATTGAAAATATGGATTATAGACTTATATAATTTTTACAAAATTTAGTTTTGTTTAGAAAAGTCGTATTTCTTAATACCGTATTTTTATTTCCTTTCGAGACCGAATACTTCATGAGGAGTTCTGCATCTCGCTCTACTATCCCAAGAATATGCAATAATCCGCACCATCCATTAGCGGGTCCCCTAACAAGGGTTATAGAGGCGTAATTGTCAAGAATTTCAAAATACCGATTAAAAGATACCCATTTTGAAAAGGTGTGGTATTTTAATGAAAAAGTTATTCTTTAAATTAATCATATGTTTAGAATACCGTGCTAGAGAGGTATTATGGGGGACAATGATGAAGAAGGGGGTCCCCGTCAAGTATATTGACATAATCAAGGATATGTACGATGGAGTAGTGGTAAATGTCAGAACTTGCGGCGGCTTAACGAATGATTTTCCGATTATAATTGGTTTACATCAAGGATCTGCATTAAGTCCATTCCTATTTACCATCGTGATGGATGAGCTTACTAGAACTATCCAAGATGAGGTACCTTGGTGTATGCTATTCGCTGATGATATTGTTCTAGTAAATGAGACGAAAGCAGGGGTTAATGCCAAATTGGAATTATGGAGGCAAACATTGGAATCTCGGGGATTCAGATTGAGCAGGTCCAAGACAGCATATATGCATTGCAAATTTAGTAACCAGAGAAGTCAAAACCATATTGGTATAACATTGGAAGGGCAAGAGATATCACCGAGCGACCAGTTTAGATATCTAGGTTCCATCATCCAAAAGAATGGGGAGATCGATAGTGATATTAATCAAAGGATCCAAGCTGGTTGGTTGAAATGGAAGAGTGCAACAGGGATTTTGTGTGATCGTAACTTTCCGTTAAAATTGAAAGGGAAGTTTTATCGGAGCGCTATTCGGCCTGCCTTATTATATGGTACAGAATGCTGGGCTCCTAAGAAGCATCATACACAGAAGATGCACGTAGCAGAGATGTGCATGCTTTGTTGGATGTGCGGTAACACTAGAAAAGATAAGGTGAGAAATGAGAATATTTGTGCAAAAGTTAGTGTAGCACCTGTGGAGGAGAAGATGCGGGAAAACCGGCTAAGATGGTTTGGCCATGTGCGATGCAGACCTATGGAAGCACTGGTTCGACGAATAGATACTCTCGATATGGGCAATGGCAAAAGGGAAAAAGGGAGACCGAAGAAAACATGGATGGAGGTGATACGGAACGATATAGTTGCCAAAGGACTCAATGAAAGTATATTGTTCGATAGGAGTGAGTGGAGGTGGAGGATTCATGTGCTGGACCCGGCGTGATTCTCATGTTGGTTCATGTAGCCTACCCCATATGCTTGGGATAAAAGGCTCAGTTGTTGTTGTTGTTGTTGTTGTTGCTATGGAACCATAGTGTGTGGAGGGGGTAGGTCGTTACCCCGTGAAGTTTTCCTAAAATTATATTTAACGATTATCGAAATAAGGGTTATACTAAAGTTCATGGTATTTTAATGAAAAGTTTGTTATATGATAGTTTCACATGAAAGTTTTGGTTAAACTCAAAGCTAAAAGATTGTAAGAAAAGTTACAAGTAGCGTGAGAAGTTATTTTGACCTATTTTGCTTTAGGAAGGGGAGTACAAAGGTTAAAAGTCACATATATCGGAGTTAACTCCACTTTTCCGATATGTTTTTAGAAGAGGATTTTGAGATGAAAGAAGAAGATAAAAGAGGGACTTACGGCTTTATAACGTCGAGAAAGGAGTAAGGAAAAGAGAGGGGGATCCGTGGCGTCGTGGTAGCTCCGGAAACGACTTCGATCTCGACGAAAGGAGCTTGGTGGCTAACCCCGCTTGACTCCACTTGCACTTAGTAATTTTTGGGAGAATTTTGATAGAAATGTTCAGAATAAAGGGAAGCTAGGGTATGGGGTAGTATTTATAGTGAGGAATTAGGGTTTGGGAATTAAAAATGTGGATTAAAAGGATTTTAATGGTGCTAAATGGTGAATTAAAGAGTCTCTGTTTAATTGCAGGGAAATCATACAGTGCAGGGGAGTTGAGGGGAGTTGAAGAGTCAGGTATGCAAAGCACGGGGAAAATTGGGCTCCATCGAACCGTCAGCACCGGCCTTTTGGGGAATTTGGGCGGTCGGATCTTGATGATCCATCTCGAGATTTGTGCCGCGTGTCAATTTGGGTGTGTACACCTCATTGCGCTTGTTTGATTTTTCAGAAACTTTTCATTTTTTCGTGAATTGCACGTGCAACTCTTGGGCTTCCGAAAAATTAAAAAGAAAAAATCTGGAAAAAATAATTAGGTCTAATGAGATTCGAACACACAGGCTATATCGCAGCAGTGTAGAGGTTTTACCAGTGAGCTACAAGTTGCTTCTTACTTTTATTTAACAAAAATAATTTTTAACTCTTACACAGGCTGAAATACCCTTTTTGTACAATAACAAGAAATTCCTGTACATGAATTTCAGAGTCGTTACATTCTACCCTCCTTATAAAAATTTCGTCCTTGAAATTTACATAAAGGACTAATTTTCGAATAGCTGAGGGTATCGTGTACGCATATCTTCTTCTCTTTCCCAAGTTGATTCTCCTGGTGAATCCTTTCTCTACATCACTCAGACCAAGTTTACCTCCTTATTCCGTAATGTTTTTACCTTTCGGTCCAAGATCTCAACTGGTTGTTACTCACAAGTTAGGTAGGTTTGTACTGTGAGCTCCGAGTGATCAAGTATATGGCTAGGGTCGCTCGTATATCGTCATAGCTGGGATATATGGAACACGTTGTGCACTTCTTCCAAAGAAGGTGGTAGTGCTAAATGGTATGCCACTTCTCCAACTCATTCCAGTATGTCGAACGGTCCTATGTACCTTGGACTTAATTTACCCTTTTTGCCAAAATGTATCACTCCTCTGTTTGAAAAGATCTTCAGGAATACATGGTCTCCAGGTTAGAACTCCAGATGTCGACACTTTGCATCTGCCCAATACTTCTGTCAGTCTTGGGTTATGCGCATCCTTTCCCTGATCGTGTAAACCACGTCCACAGTTGCCACGATCATCTATGGTCCAAGGAGTTCACGATCCCCAATGTCTTCCCAACTTTGCGGTGAACGACACTTCCGTCCGTAGAGTACTGCGAATGGTGACATCCCAATGCTTGCCTGTGTTAGTGATATATACCCTAGAGGCCATTATTGTATAGTACCAGTTTGTATATTACATTTTAGAAGCTTGGGATATACATGGATTTTATGACAGTCTTGCTCAATATGGTAGTATGCTACTTGGTTTGTTTCTATCTTAATATGTGTATATGTTTCTTTTAGCGTATCGCTAATACATATTGGTAGAGCCCTTAAGATCTTTTCTTGACTACCAGCGTTGTGATGGAAGTCACACTAGTGGGGGCTGGGTAGTCTATAAGCACATCCTTATGCAGGTCCCTAGTCGTAGGATTATCGAGACAGGGCATCGATACTCTAGATTAGACTAGTGTATACGCTTCTCATCCCGGCATGGGAAATGGTCTGTCCCACAGCCATTAGTAAGTCGTACTGGAGATAGTATGCAGGTGCTCAATGGGTTATGAGTTACACTGGACGGACTCGTGGAGAACTGTTAGTTGGTACTATACCTATCGTTAAGTAGCAGTTCCCAGGTGACATGGGTACAGCATAGTCTGTTGACTTGACACTGCTACTTCGTCTCGAATGTGTTCCTACTGTTCTTAGATTACTACCCTACCACGGATCTGATGATTCATGCAAACAGGTAGTAATTGAGTGCAGTCCCGAAGCAATTGGAGACAGTGGTGGTTAGATAAGATTCTTCTCTCCCTGTATTGAGGGTTGATGTGGCGTTGTGTTCGGAAAGCCATTACACAAAGTCCCTGGCCAGAGCAAGCGAGATTTATTGGTAGGTACTTCAGTAGTTTCTCATGGTGTTTTTGGGCTCTACTCCGGCACGACTTATTGCGCTATTAGGGGTCTGATGGCTACCGTCCCTAGGCCCGATATGCGATACTCTTAGACGAACGGACCGGACTATACGGAGATTGTCACAGATAAGCTCAGTAGGAGTTCGGATGAGTTTGCTCATCGGCCTTCTTATTGACAGATACCTGGGTAGCCGTTAAGTGCTGCTAGTACCACTGACGTGCTTGTGATTAAACCCACTGCTAGCGTACTGTCGAGTCTTTAGAGTCCCACACAGAGGATTTCCCTGCTTCGGGCAAAATGATGTAGAGGTCGTATGGTTTTACGACAGGGTTCGATCACATACGTGTACTTGTGCACGTAGGATGTTCAGGCGGATAATACTAGTGAGCTTTGGTTTAAGCCAGATCCTAGTATTAGATTATTGGATTAGTTTCGTCTCATTGTATTCGTGTTTTTCGGAATACGGATACGGGTATGTATATACGGTGAGGGGTATTCTTGTAATTTACTCAAGTATACTTCTAGAAGGGGACACCTTATTTGTTTTTTAATCTTTTGATTAAAAGATAAATGAGTTGGTGGTATGAGGTGTTATTTTGTGATAAATGAAGCATGACTTCTTGGTGACTCATGGATGACTATTGAGGCAAGAGTGGATTTAGATATTTTATGATATTTTGTGAGATATTTGTTGAGATATTTTGTGAGATGTTTTGGCATGCTTCATAGTCATCTCAAGTAGCCATATTCATTTCATTATTATCTAAAACACTTTCTCTCCTCAAGAGCTCTCTTCTTCTCCCACAAACCCTAATTGTCTCATGTGTTGAGAAACCTAGGGTTAGTGAGACTAAACTATCCATGATCACTCTCTACATCTTTTAGGTCACTTAGATTAGCACTCTAGATAACCTAGTTATCTCATATTAGAGGTAGGAGCTCTTAGTAGACACTCTCGGGTGGATCTTCTTTGACTTGAGGAGGCCGAGGAGGAGGCGCGATCCGTACACTCTTCAAGGAGCATAAGAAGGAAGGAGGAGTACAAGAAGAAAAAGGACTTGATACTTGAGGTATAACTTTCTCACATAGTAGTTAAACCTCTTAGTTCTTTTGTTAGCTAGGGTTTAGTATCGATCCTAGAGTTTAGTCGGTGTTGCGAAGCATATAAAAATTATTTTTTGCAAACTCCGCCTCCCCGCGAACCCGCGGGGTGCGCGACATCGACTTACAGCCTGATAGCTGTTGTTGTATGAAAACTCCACAAAGTGTAGGTGATCTTCCCACGAACCTCCGAAGTCTAACATACAGGCTCTTAGCATATCTTCTAATATCTGAATTGTTCGCTCGGACTGTCCATCAGTTTGTAGATGATATGATGTGCTGAAATTCAGACTCGTTCTTAGGCTAGCTTGTAGACACTGCCAAAACTGTGATCGGAATCTTGTATCACGATCGGAAATGATGCAATAGATACCCTATGTAATCTCACGATCTCCTGCATGAGTTTATGGGTATTAAAATGAGTATGGTACATCTTGAAGGGTTAAATCTTACTTTAGATTTTTTTAATCACCTCCATGTACTTCCTTGCTAACGTCTCGGTTGACTGGCCAACTCGAAATGAAATAAAGTGAGCCGACTTAGTGAGTCGATCCACAATAACCCAAATTACGTCGTTACTCTTCCTGCTGCGAGGGAGAGCAGTCACGAAGTCCATGGTAATATGCTGCCATTTCCATTCTGGGATTGGTAACGGCTGAAATAGACCAGCTGTTCTGTGATGTTCAACCTTCAGTTGCTGACATACTAGACACTTTGCTATGGTCCTTGCTACTTCGTGCTTCATTCCATGCCACCAGTAATATTGTCGTAGATCCTTGTACATATTTATACCACCGGGGTGTACCGAATACGGAGAGCTGTGAGGTTCTTCCATCAACTCTTCTCGAACAGGTCCGACTGGTACGCATAAACGGCTTCCATATCGCAAGGATCCATCTTCGTAGATGATGAAGTCGGTTCGTAGTCCACTAATTGGTAGGGAAAAGGTGTTTGTATGTGTTTTGTAAATAACCACAATCAAGACGGTGTCGCAAATAGCTAGCCGCGATGAATACGGGTCGTCCACAGGGAAATATGAACTTCTTTTCTTACTTTAGACGAGTTAATAAAAAAGAGGAGGGATTGTTGTTGTTTTATTTTAATATGGATATAAAATTTATAATAGAAGGGCTTGTAGGGTTTATAGGACTTAGTAGTTAATGGATGAATATTTAGAAATGTCTCTTTTGATCTTTTAATAGTTTAAAACTTAGAGAGATAGCGATGAATGTGGATTAGGGGTTCTTGGAAGGAAATAGGGTTTCCCACTACTACCCCTTGTCCTTCCATTGATCTCTATTAATCTCAAGCCTTTAACAAAACAAGTATTTAACTAATCTAGAATCGTGGTCGTGACTATCAATAAATTGATAGCGCGTCCGATAAGAGGGTTAACATTTATTTAGCTAAAGTTTATAAACATTAAAATGTCAAAAGAAGTTAAAAGATATTTCATCCATTATTCTACCATATCCTACAAACCCTAGCAAGAAAGAAATTACTTGCTCATGGTTAGTAGCGATTTAGAAGAGAGGTGGAAGATGAATAAAGTCATATTAGAAGTGCAAAAAGTAATGCAGAAAAAAGTAATGCGTAAAAGTAATGCGTAAAGTAAATGCGAAAAGTAAATGCAAAAAGAATTAAAACAAATACTACCTTTATTAATCCACTATTGTATTATAAATTTTTCTTTTTCAAAAGTAGATTACAAGTACCCTAGTTTTGCTCGTAGATCTCTCTCTTGAACTTTGAGTTTGAGATCTTCCATTGTTGGATTCTTGGATGCATAGCTCTCGGTCCTTTATATAGTCTTTAAAACTAGAAACCCTAGATGCCATATATGAGTAAATATAGATACGATCTTGCCTCTAAAATCCCAGATCCAACGACCACCAAAGAACCGCGGTTCCGCTACCTAATGCCACGTATGACCATGGATCCGCCGCCTCCTAGTGGATTTGGGTCTTGAGATATTTTCTGACTTTTTGTATCGATATTTAGAGATCCTCTTGATATATAAATTCTAAAAATATTGCCCTTAGTCTCTGTCGTTGCTAGATTCCTCGATTTGCTTCTAAAATTTGGCAGATTCGGTTTCAATATCCCGATTTGACTTAGATCTCCTACATAGATTTCAGACCTGAGCTAATATATGCACAATATCTTAAATCAAAGTGTTAGTAGCATTTGGTATTTTTGAGATATTATTCCAACCATTTATATGATATAATATCTTAAGAATATTGATTAGGAATATTTAATATGATATGCATATTTTAATTACTAATATTTCATTTAAATATTATATGCATATATTTTCCCTAATTATATTAATTATAAATAAAGAAACATATGGTAATAAATTTTTACAAATAAACCTACATATGTTCTTTATTTACAATTAACACCTTTTATTTATTAATAATAGTAGGGAAAATGTTCATACAAATGTGCAATATTTTAGACTAATCAAATACCCCCAAACTTATCTTTGATCGTCCCGAGCAAACTATTTATTTAAAAAGAAAAAAGAAAAACCTAGCACACTTTCGTAGGCAACACGATTGCACTTAGCACGTGCAACAAGCCATTAAATCTCTAGGTGTCCCTAATAAGAGGTGTTGTCTCCTGAGGGTTTTCAGCGGATTTCACCCACAAAATCCATAATAAAAGAAAAAAATGAAATTTACATACAAAGATAAGGAACATAGAAAAGAAAAAACTTGAAAATAAGTGTTTCAAACTATACTGGCTTTTTAGTTGCCATGAGCCCTATCTTAATGGTCTTAAAATAATGTCATAAATCACATCCTCCTTCAATAAAACACCGTCTTTAGTCTTCCTCCCTATCTCTCTTCTAAACATCGATCATATACCCATGTGTGTGTGTAAAAGACATTCCTACACTTAAAGAATTCAATTCAAGCTATCATACCCTTGTCCTTATTCCTTAGTACTTTTAATCGGTGAATGTTTTAGATGGATTTGCTTACACATTCTTCATGCGACCGTTAATACTTCTTGAGGTACTAACCAACTGATTACCAAATGTGTTCACTTATTTAGACGTAATTAACAATATCCTAGTCTTGCAACACCTAAGACTTAGCAGTGACTCCCAAACCAGTTGGTCTAAGGGACTAGTTGATAAGGCACTCTCGCTATATTTTTTTTATGCTGCCTTAAATAATCATAAAACCAGTGTTCATTTTTCTTCACCATTTATACTTTTTTGTGTCATTTATATTTTTGTTAATTTATTTTTTTTCCTTCATACTAAGGCTTTTAGACAAGTGCATTTCAAGGTATTCTCTACTATCCCAAGTTTCAAGATGTGTACAAGTGCATATAGTAGGGTATCAACGTTCAGATGTTTGGATTCAAGAATAGAGACTATTTTTCAGACTTATTTCTATCCGCAGATTAGTGATTTCCTTCATCTTACTAACCCTTGGGACAACAGCTCATGACTACCTATTACTAGTTTCGTTTTAAAATATCTAATTTTCTTGCATTTCTTAAATCTCTTCATATCTCTAACATATATTTTTAACTTTCTTACTTCTATTTTCAAACAAAAATTAGTGCTTTTATTTTTATAGTATAATGCAAAATGATACGTGAATAAGCACAAACCTTTCCCCCAAACCTATTTGCAGCAGTGTCCTCACTGATGTATCTTTTAAGCACAAAATCTGTAGACTTGGGAGGAAAAGTTTTCAATGATTAGTAAAGGGGATAAGAGTTAATGACAATGAAATCTTCCCCCAAATTTATATTTGGCTCACAATCGTGCAAAATTTTCTTTTCATTCAAGAGCCAAAAAAATATTTTTCTCCCCCAAACTTAATTAAAACAGTGTTTTCATTACTAAGTATTTAAAATTATAAGGGGGTGATAAATATTATTGGTCTGTATAAAGCTTTACAAAGACCAAAAGTCAACATCAACCATTCCAATATTTTATCAATGTAACACCATGGTTAGTAGAAGATCATGTTACAAATAGACGTGAAGAAGTGGGGAGGAGATATGTCACGTCCCGCTTCCCAGAGTACGCTAAAATGGGCACGTGACAGATCCAACCATGCTACCTGTGGGTAGAAAGTATCCATCCACAGTCACATTACGGCTGTAGAGATATCAAGAACAAAATAAACCTATCTAAAACATGTCCATAATCCAAGATAAATCATGAGTCAAGAATAATAATATGCGGAAGCGAAAGATCCAATACAAATAACTGGAATGTACGTCCCATAATACGGGCTCACATCAGGAATAAAAATGCAGGAAAGAAAAGCTAACTACTGCTGACACTCACAGCTCAGCCTGTCGGCTGAAGTACTCCAGCTCGGACTGCGACAACGGTACAGAATCTGGGCCATGCAAAACCCAGACGTCAGCGCGTCAAGTCATCAAGTAATAACATAATAAACAGGGTAACAGGCAATGCGAATATAAACATGAATAAAGCAAGGGTAACAATAATATGAATCAGAGCAGTGCAGGGTAGTGTGCGGTGGGTAAACTAAACTGTTCTATCAGGTTTTCTGTTCTAAAGTCTTCGAAACCAAATTGATGAATCATCGATGTAACTCAATAGTATCCCGTACATACCCGGGACCACGGCCCAGATTCTCGGGCTGAAACCGAGACATGCCGCTAGGCACTAAACAGGAATATGTACAGATGAATGATGTCAGCAGCATCATTCTAAGGCTGGCCTAGCCTCTAAAACTGATCGGAACAAGTAGCGAACTGTTGAGTTACAAGTCAGGTTTCACCTTTGATTTCCCCATACCCCCAAGTTATATGTGTATGTCAAGTCAGGTATCCCGTAATCGAGAACTAATGCCAACACAGGATCAGGTAAACAGGTTTGTCTGGATAGACAACAGGAACGGTCCATGAGGACTACATGTCAGGTTTGTTGGCATTAGACACAAGATCAGGTAACGAGTCGAGTCATGGTACATCAGGTCAAGTCAAGCAGTACATGGTACCATGTCGGGTCAATCAATATGTATGTAGCAAGTCAGGTCAAGATGTAAACGATATCATGGGTGTGCTCATACTCAGTTACATAATCAAGCATGGTCATCAACAACATAGATTTAAACAACGAATTAAACAATAAAGAAGCATCGATTAATTAGCAGCACAGTTATCAATTGTGTGTCCGAGGTGTTATCAACATTATAAGAATACAATATGACAGTTAGGGCCGTTAAATCATGTTAACCAGTTTAAGAATTTTATGGATGCAATGATATATATCTATATGGGTTCAATGGATGAAATCACAATTAATACGGGTTAAAGGTACACGAGTGTCCGAATGAAGTAAAACTATAGAGAGAGTGCCATAGGCTACGTCAATAGTAAAAGTGTGATCAAAACATGCAAATGTGGTTATTAGGTTTAATATAGTAATTGCAAATGGTAGGTTCCAAGTTTGAAAATAAAAAATGATATAACACGACATTGAACATGGAAATGGGGAATTATAGTACTAAAGTTAAACTGCAGGTTTAGGGTGTTATCAATGTGTATGTAAATATTATTTAGCATGTAGCAAGGGGTACTTGCCTCGACGGGTTGCGAATCGGGAAAACGGAACGTAAAAATGTCGGCGGGGAACTCGCGACGGGCGCACGGTTCACGGAATGAACCCAAACGACGAACAGTGGAACCACACGGATCAGAGTACCTCGCTGGATCGTCGGGACACGTCGCCGGCACGGCCGGATTCCGGCGAGATGCAAAAACAGCGAACGATCAAGAATGCAACAAGAAAAGAAAAGAAAATAAAGAAGAAGGGAAGGAGGACAGAGAAGGGGGTGTTCACAAGGATCTGTGGAGGGGTTGTGGTCGCCGATCACGTCGACGGAGCTCCGGCGGTCAGCCTACGACAACAGCGACGGAAACCTATAGATCAAGAAAACATGAAACGGGGAGAAGAAGAAGAAAGAAGAAGAGAGGAGGAGAGGAGAAAGAGAGAAGACACTCACCGAGGGATGCACGAGGCCGGGGGGACGGATCGAGATCGCCGGCGGCGATCCCACGAGGTGCAGGCGGTGTGCAGGTGGCCGCGGCTGCCGGTGCAGGGTGCACGGGGAGTTGATAAAGGAGGAAGAAGGGTGCAGTGGAGATGACGAGGCGAGGAGGCCGGCAGTGAGGGCGTCGGCGTTGGGCTACGGCGGCGAAGGGAGACGGCGGCTAGGGTTACGCGAGGTTGGGTTTGCGTTTAAAAGAAAAGAAGGAGGGAAAATATATATGGGAGGGGGAGAGAGAGAGAGATACGGGGAGAGAGAGAGACAGAGAGAAAGCGAGAGAGAGAGAGAGAGAGAGAAGAGGCGGGGCCCACGGTTTAAAGAAAGAAGGAGGGGATTGGTTGGGATAAAGGATTCGTGGGGTTTAGTAAAAAATTTAATAAAGATTTAGAAATAAGAAAAATATATTATGGGTTGAAAAAATATATTCGACGGTTTAAAAAATATACTAGAAATTGGGATTTGGCGCAAAGTAAAATATTTCCAAATCGCGCCCGGGTCGGGTCCAAAAATTTGAAATTGAAATAAGAAAATTTTAGGCGGGATCCAAAATTTAAAATGAAGTATTTTATGATCAAAAAATCATACCCCCAAAACGGACATACGTATGTGCGCGTAGCCGTCCAAACTCGCCCGTTTCACTGAACGGGACGAGAACACGATACACGGACGCTACAACAGGGTTAGGGGTGTCAAGCATGCCATGACGAATATTTTTAATTTTATTTTAGATGCCTTAAATTGGTATATGCAGAAATGAATTGCCGGGTAAAATTTATCACTCACAACAGTCAAGTAGGATCAACGAAATAAATACTATACGCCAACATACGGCAACAGAAACCAGTAGCATTGGGCTCGGGCGTTACATTATACCCAACTATAAAAAGAATTTCGTCCTCGAAATTCCAAGAATACAAAGATAGATGACAAAATAACTATAAGAAAAGATGAGGAAACTTCTGCCGGATTTCATATTCTCATTCCCAAGTGGACTCTCCATGCGAGCGATTACCCCAAGAAACAAGCACAAGAGGGATCACCTTGTTCTTAAGAACCTTTTCCCTACGATCCACGATTTCAATCGGTCGCTCCTCAAAAGTCAAGTCTTCTCGTACTGTTAGCTCCGAATGATCCAATACGTGTGTTTCATCACGAACATACTTACGGAGTTGAGATACGTGAAACACATCATGCACATTCGCCAAGGACTGCGGTAACGCCAAACGATACGCTACCTCACCAACACGCTCCAAGATCTCAAAGGGTCCAACGAATCGAGGACTGAACTTTCCTCGACTTCCAAAACGAATCACCCCTCTAGTCGGTGATATCTTCAAGAATACCAAATCACCCACGGCGGACTCTAGAGGCCTTCTCGACATGTCTGCCCAACTGTTCTGTCGGTCTTGAGCTGCTTTCATATGATTTCTAATAGTGTTAACTTTCTCAACTGTCTGCACAACCAAATCTGGTCCCAACAACCTTCGTTCACCGACATCGTCCCAACACACAAATGAACGGAATTTGCGACCATACAAAGCTTCAAATGGAGCCATCTGGATAGTTGCCTGAAAACTGTTGTTGTAAGAAAACTCCACCAAATGTAGATGATCCTCCCATGAACCCTTGAAGTCCAACATGCACGCTCTCAACATATCTTCAAGAGTTTGGATCGTTCTTTCGGACTGACCATCGGTTTGAGGATGATAGGCTGTGCTAAACTTCAATCGAGTCCCCAAACTTTCCTGTAGACTCCGCCAAAAGTGTGATAAGAACCGAGTGTCCCGATCGGACACGATGCTCATCGGTACTCCATGCAATCTTACAATCTCTTGCATGTACCGCTCTGCCAAAGTATCTGTTGATTGACCAACCTGAAAAGGAATAAAGTGAGCTGCCTTGGTCAATCGATCAACAATCACCCATACAGCATTGTTGCCTTTTGGACTCCGCGGTAAAGCCGTCACGAAATCCATGGTTATATGTTCCCACTTCCACTGAGGAATCAGAAGTGGTTGCAATAAACCAGCAACCCTTTGATGTTCAGTCTTAACTTGCTGACACACCAAGCACTTTGCCACAAAGCGAGCAATCTCCCGCTTCATGCCTTCCCACCCGAAATGCTGTCGAATATCTCGGTACATCTTTGTGCCTCCTGGATGTACAGAATAAGCTGAACTGTGTGCTTCTTTCATAAGCTCTTCACGAATATCTCCCTTTGGCACACACAAACGGCTACCATACCTCAACGAACCATCTTCGTGGATCAATAAATCTGTTCGTAGTCCGGCTTCAACCTGTTCTCGAAACTTTTGCAATCTAGGATCCTGCGATTGCGCTGCTTTAATATTCTCGATCAACGATAAATGTACTTGCAGCTGCATCAACTATCCCGAAGAATGCGGTAGCATAACCTCCAAGTTAAATCTTCGAAAATCTTCAACGAGCTCCTTCTGCATAGTTAACATCTGAATTGCTGGTAACCGACTAAGCGCATCCGGCACGATATTAACCTTCCCCGGATGGTACTTAAGATCCAGATCGTAGTCAGCCATTAGCTCCAACCATCTACGTTGCCTCATATTAAGCTCCTTCTGCATGAACACATACTTCAAGCTCTTATGATCTGTGAAAACTTCGACCCTTTCGCCCAAAAGGTAGTGTCTCCAAATCTTCAAAGCGAAAATCATAGCCGCAAGATCCAAGTCATGAGTTGGGTAATTCTTTTCATGGGTCTTCAATTGTCTTGATGCGTACGCTACAACCTTCCCATACTGCATCAAAACACATCCCAATCCTTTCCCAGATGCGTCACTGTGAATCACCAATCCTCCGGAATTGTCTGGCACGGTCAGAACAGGGGCGGTTATCAACTTCTGCTTCAACGTCTCAAAAGTTAACGCACACGTATCCGTCCATACAAAAGGTACCTCCTTGCGCGTAAGCTTGGTTAACGGCTCCGCCAGACGAGCAAAGTTCTCCACAAATCTTCTGTAATACCCGGCGAGTCCAAGAAAACTTCTTATCTCCGCAACATTCTTTGGAATTGGCCAATCACAAACTGCTGTAATCTTTTCGGGATCGACGGCAATTCCATCGCCAGACACAACATGCCCCAAAAACTTTACTTCCTCCAGCCAAAACTCGCACGTACTCATCTTCGCATACAACTTCTCTTGTCTCAACGTTTGCAGTGCGATCTTCAAATGTTCCGCATGCTCTTCAAAACTCTTCGAGTAAACCAGAATATCATCAATGAACACCACAATAAACCGGTCCAAGAATGGTGAAAAGATTCGGTTCATCAAGTCCATGAATATTGCCGGTGCATTCGTTACTCCGAAGGGCATCACTAAGTACTCGTAATGTCCATACCGAGTTCGGAACGTCGTCTTGCAAATATCTTCTACTTTCACTCGGACCTGATGATATCCGGATCGCAAATCCAGCTTCGAGAATACCCTCGCGCCACTAAGCTGCTCGAAAAGTTCGCCAATGCGAGGGATCGGGTACTTGTTCTTAATAGTCACCCGGTTTAATTCTCGATAGTCGATGCACATCCTTCTTGTGCCATCCTTATTCTTTACTAGAAGAACTGGAGCTCCCCAATGCGAGTTACTGCTTCGAATCCAACCCTTCTCAAGCAATTCAGCAACCTGTTTCCTGACTTCTTCCAACTCTACTGGTGTCATTGGATAATACGCTTTGGATATTAGCGCTGCACCAGGAATAAGATCAATTGCGAACTCCACGTCTCGCTTCGGCGGTAAACCCGATATATCTTCAAACACGTCCATAAAATCGCGAACAACAGCTGGCTCTTCACTTTTATCAACTTCCATTGATGCAAGAATATTGTTTGTCGGCCTAGCCCTAAACTCGACTGGCCCGACAGAACCGCTTCCTCCAGTGAAGCTAAACTCGGGATGTCCGGGAATCTGGAAAATTACCTTCCTTACCCTACAATCAATGTGAGCGTGGAAAGTGCCAAGAAAATCCATTCCCAAGACGACCTCGTAGCTGCCCGTATCAATCACCAAGAAATCTGCAAAAAGCTTCCGTCCGCACACAACAACTGTACAATCTTTACATTCCCTACTAGCTATGATTTTCCCATTCCCAGTGTGTATGTCCCAGAAACTAGACACGGTCGTGCAGTCAATCGAGTGTGTAGTTATAAACTTGGATGACATAAAACAATGGGATGCACCAGAATCAAATAATGCTAATGCAGGAAAACCATGAACGAGTAGAGTACCTGAAACAACTTCTCCTGACGCCTTAGCTTCTTCAGCTGTCAAGGTAAAAGCTCGAGCCTGATTAGGTCCTTGAGTCAGCTGTTTCTGTCCCTGGAACGGTCTCTGCGGAGGCTTCTGAAAATCATCCCTCGTACGAAGCTTCGACGGACAAGCACTAACGGCGTGATCTGCCACTCCACAAACCAAACAGAGTCCCAGCCTCCTTCGACAATCCTTTTGCACGTGGCCAGGTAAATTGCAGTAGTTACAAATCATGCCCTTTCTTCGATCGATGACAACAGGCTTCTTCATGGGTGCTACACCTCGACGGTCCACTGGAATACCTCTGCGACCATGAGCTCGGTTTAGTACAAATGCTGGCTTCCTTACCGCAACTGTTGTCTGCTGCAAACTCCCTTTCATCCCGAATAAACTCTGCTGCTCTCGGGCTACCACAAGTACTTGCGAGAAAGTGGTCAAACCCAGGGAGACAATCTGCCTCTGGATGTCCACGTCCAAGCTGCGCATGAACCTCCGTGCCCTGTCTGCATCATTGGCAACTAAAGGTCTAGCGAATCTGCTAAGTCTTGTCCATTCTGCTGCATGCACATCTACGGGTGCTCCCTTCTGCTTTAGCCCGATGAACTTCTCTTCCATTTCCTCCCGTGCAGTCCGCGGGAAGAACTTCTCCAGGAAACTCTTTGAAAAATCCGTCCACTTGATCGGCTTGGGCAAACGGTTCTCCTCCACAAGCCACCATTCTCGGGCGTAGTCCACTAACTGAATGCGTACCACATCAACTCTTTTTTCATCTGGAATCTGTGCCGCAATAAGCAAATTCTCTGTGTCAACTAGCCACTGCTCTGCTGGCAACGGCTCCTCCAAGCCAGCAAATGTAGACGGACCCAAACGCCTGAAATCTGCTACGGTCCCTACTCGGTCAACTGGTTTAGCTCCAACATTGTTCACAGACTGCTGAACGATCTGCAAACCTTCCTGAAACGATTCCGCTTGCTGCTGGATCAGCTCGGTCTATTTCTTTTGATTCTCCAGCATTCCCCTTATCACTCCAAGCATGGCGGCTTCGTCCACACGCCTTTGGTACGTCTTCAAATTCTTACCTGCCATATTCCTGAAATCAAAACACCCTACATTAGCATGATTATAGATTCAAAATATGGATCAAGGCTAGAACTCCAAGTTACTTAAATAGAGTGCCGCATTGTAACTATGTCGTGGTATCATAGCCACAATTACATAACTCCACCCAAGTCGCCTAAGTCCTAGAGATAACAAGGAATCAGGTTTCGAGTCGATATGCAAAGGAAGTTTGCACATACTAGAAGATATAATCAGGAAGAATTTGATTCAAGAACGGTAAAACGGCAAGGTGGCAGGACATGTTTCCTAAACACGGGTATTCTGATTCGTGTATTGGGTATAATACTCAACTACAAAAAGAATCAACCCGACTAACCTATGGCTCTGATACCAAAAGAACCATGTCACGCCCCGCTTCCCAGAGTACGCTAAAATGGGTACGTGACATAGCCAACCATGCTACCTGTGGGTAGGAAGTATCCATCCACAGTCACATTACGGCTGTAGAGATATCAAGAACAAAATAAAACTATCTAAAACATGTCCATAATCCAAGATAAATCATGAGTCAAGAATAATAATATGCGAAAGCGAAAGATCCAATACAAATAACTGGAATGTACGTCCCATAATGCGGGCTCACATCAGGAATAAAAATGCAGGAAAGAAAAGCTAACTACTGCTGACACTCACAGCTCAGCCTGTCGGCTGAAGTACTCCAGCTCGGACTGCGACAGCGGTACAGAATCTGGGCCATGCAAAACCCAGACGTCAGCGCGTCAAGTCATCAAGTAATAACATAATAAACAGGGTAACAGGCAATGCGAATATAAACATGAATAAAGCAAGGGTAACAATAATATGAATCAGAGCAGTGCAGGGTAGTGTGCAGTGGGTAAACTAAACTGTTCTATCAGGTTTTCTGTTCTAAAGTCTTCGAAACGAAATTGATGAATCATCGATGTAACTCAATAGTATCCCGTACATACCCGGGACCACGGCCCAGATTCTCAGGCTGAAACCGAGACATGCCGCTAGGCACTAAACAGGAATGTGTACAGATGAATGATGTCAGCAGCATCATTCCAATGCTGGCCTAGCCTCTAAAACTGATCAGAACAAGTAGCGAACTGTTGAGTTACAAGTCAGGTTTCACCTTTGATTTCCCCATACCCCCAAGTTATATGTGTATGTCAAGTCAGGTATCCCGTAATCGAGAACTAATGCCAACACAGGATCAGGTAAACAGGTTTGTCTGGATAGACAACAGGAACGGTCCATGAGGACTACATGTCAGGTTTGTTGGCATTAGACACAAGATCAGGTAACGAGTCAAGCCATGGTATATCAGGTCAAGTCAAGCAGTACACGGTACCATGTCGGGTCAATCAATATGTATGTAGCAAGTTAGGTCAATATGTAAACGATATCATGGGTGTGCTCATACTCAGTTACATAATCAAGCATGGTCATCAACATCATAGATTTAAACAACGAATTAAACAATAAAGAAGCATCTATTAATTAGCAGCACAGTTATCAATTGTGTGTCCGAGGTGTTATCAACATTATAAGAATACAATATGACAGTTAGGGCCGTTAAATCATGTTAACCAGTTTAAGAATTTTATGGATGCAATGATATATATCTATATGGGTTCGATGGATGAAATCACAATTAATACGGGTTGAAGGTACACGAGTGTCCGAATGAAGTAAAACTATAGAGAAAGTGCCATAGGCTACGTCAATAGTAAAAGTGTGATCAAAACATGCAAATGTGGTTATTAGGTTTAATATAGTAATTGCAAATGGTAGGTTCCAAGTTTGAAAATAAAAAATGATATAACACGACATTGAACATGGAAATGGGGAATTATAGTACTAAAGTTAAACTGCAGGTTTAGGGTGTTATCAATGTGTATGTAAATATTATTTAGCATGTAGCAAGGGGTACTTGCCTCGACGGGTTGCGAATCGGGAAAACGGAACGTAAAAATGTCGGCGGGGAAACTCGCGACGGGCGCACGGTTCACGGAATGAACCCAAACGACGAACAGTGGAACCACACGGATCAGAGTACCTCGCTGGATCGTCGGGACACGTCGCCGGCACGGCCGGATTCCGGCGAGATGCAAAAACAGCGAACGATCAAGAATGCAACAAGAAAAGAAAAGAAAATAAAGAAGAAGGGAAGGAGGACAGAGAAGGGGGTGCTCACGAGGATCTGTGGAGGGGTTGTGGTCGCCGATCACGTCGACGGAGCTCCGGCGGTCGGCCTACGACAACAGCGACGGAAACCTTTAGATCAAGAAAACATGAATCGGGGAGAAGAAGAAGAAAGAAGAAGAGAGAAGGAGAGGAGAAAGAGAGAAGACACTCACCGAGGGATGCACGAGGACGGGGGGACGGATCGAGATCGCCGGCGGCGATCCCACGAGGTGCAGGCGGTGTGCAGGTGGCCGCGGCTGCCGGTGCAGGGTGCACGGGGAGTTGATGAAGGAGGAAGAAGGGTGCAGTGGAGATGACGAGGCGAGGAGGACGGCGGTGAGGGCGTCGGCGTTGGGCTACGGCGGCGAAGGGAGACAACGGCTAGGGTTACGCGAGGTTGGGTTCGCATTTAAAAGAAAATGAGGAGGGAAAATATATATGGGAGAGAAAGAGAGAGGGAGATGGGGAGAGAGAGAGATACAGGGAGGGAGGGAGAGATAAAGACGGGGAGAGAGAGAAAGCGAGAGAAAGAGGGTGAAGAGGCAGGGCCCACGGGTTAAAGAAAGAAGGAGGGGATTGGTTGGGATAAAAGATTCGTGGGGTTTAGTAAAAAATTTAATAAAGATTTAGAAATAGGAAAAATATATTATGGGTTGAAAAAATATATTCGACGGTTTAAAAAATATACTAGAAATTGGGATTTGGCGCAAAGTAAAATATTTTCAAATCGCGCCCGGGTCGGGTCCAAAAATTTGAAATTGAAATAAAAAAAATTTAGGCGGGATCCAAAATTTAAAATGAAGTATTTTATGATCAAAAAAGCATACCCCCAAAACGGACACACGTATGTGCGCGTAGCCGTCCAAACTCGCCCGTTTCACTGAACGGGACGAGAACACGATGCACGGACGCTACAACAGGGTTAGGGGTGTCAAGCATGCCATGACGAATATTTTTAATTTTATTTTAGATGCCTTAAATTGTTATATGCAGAAATGAATTGCCGGGTAAAATTTATCACTCACAACAGTCAAGTAGGATCAACGAAATAAATACCATACGGCAACAGAAACCAGTAGCATTGGGCTCGGGTGTTACAAGATAAGAAGTGTAATTGAGCGGGTTTACGTCTCGGTTGTTAGAGATGAAACAGTGATGGTGAACGAAAATGAGAATATGAAAAATAAGGAGTAGGTGGAATAGTCGCATTCTCGTACTTGATAAGAAGAAGGGGCGGCAGTTCAACTTTTTCGGGTGGAGGTTGATTAATCACAACATCCAAGTCTTTAAAGAACGCGAGTTCTTCAGCAAAAATGTCTTTGAAACTTTCATCGATATTCTGAGTGATAATCTCATCGGAAAGAAGAGTATGATACTCAGACTCCATAAGAGGTTCATATCTAGCGTAAGAGATTGACTCGGATAGCTCGACTAAGTCATTTGACGGGTCAAAAGATTCGGACTCGAAGGTAGACTTTTCAACAGAAAGGTCCTCACTTGTATAATAAATAGCAGGATCAAATAATAACACACTAGTGACGTCGAGATCATTATCGTGAAGCTCCTCAAATTTGCAACTGTCGGAAGCTATCTTGTCAACAGAATATATATCAACTATATGAGCATAAGGTTCGAAAGGTTGACTTTCTACCCTGTAAATGTTAAGCTCAATTGTCATCTTCCCAAAGGACGGGTTCATGGAACCGTTACGACAATTGATTATCGCGTTTGAAGTTGCTAGAAAAGGTCGATCTAGAATCACCGGAATTTGGTTCCGTGGGGTTTGCCACAGGCTGTGTATATAAAACTATAAAGTCCACAGGGAATATAAATTCCCCAACTTTGATCAACACGTCATATAGCTCACCCCTAGGGTGGTGTCACGCCCCGCTTCCTGGTGTACGGAAGCGGAGATGTAGCGAGGCCACGACGTATTTACTCAGAAGTAAACATGCTAAGCGTAAATAAACAATATAAATAAATACACAAGAATGACAAGAGATGTAATATGAACAGCAACTTTTATTAATATCCATTCTTTACATTACAACTGATTTGAAAAGGAAAATACAATGATAAAAAGCAATGCCTAAACGGTGGCATATGAACTGAAAGTAAATAAGTACAAGTAAGCTAGTAGTCGAGCTGCTCGGGTATCTGCTCCAATTACTCCTGGCTGGGCTTGGTCTCCTGAAAGTCGGGTCCTCCTGATGAACATTCCAAAGAAAGAAGAGACAAGAATGTTGTCAGCGAACTAGCGCTCGGTATGTCCCATAAGAAAGAATGAAATAGACAAGCAAAGAGAATAGAATTGGTATGATTGTTACACTAACGTAGTTGTTTGTAACTTTGTACATAATGTATCAGTGTTTACGAGAGGAGTCCAACTATCCCGTGGACTATGGGAACAGGAAAGTACAAGGCCCCGTCAATACCCACGGGACAACAGCACGTATATTCAGTAGGTGTCTTTTAGTGTCCTTCATCGTGCCACTTATAATACATTCAGTACCAATCTACCCCGTTAAAACCCCGTAATATATATTGTATAAATATAGTTAACAGACTTGCCGAGACTATGGATACCAGTTGTTCATGTAAACGGTTTCAGGATGTATCAAGTAGGCATGTAATCCAGTCAAGTTATAGCCATGGTTTGGTCTAGTCAAGTCATGTTTGCAAGTTGATATTGTTCTGGTATTCAGGTTCAGGTTCAAGTATACATGTTGGATTCATGTTAGATTCGGATTCATATTTGGATTAGATTCTGGTTGGATTCAGATTGAGTTAGACTCAGATTTGAGTCAGACACTTTAAAATAGATTTAGATCATGAATTAGGTTTGGGAATTATCGGTAACTGCTGCATATGGAGGGCCGGATTTGTGTCTTTTTTCAAGACAATTACCATTGATAACTCCGTTAAGTTTTTCTAGCTTAAATAGGCAAGCACTCACTTTTCCGGCTCCCTGAAGCTCAAGAGAATTGATCCCGCTTAAACCCATATTTACTAAAGTCCTTAATTGTAATTTTATATAACTCGAGGGGGTTTTATGAAAAATATTTTATATACTTTCAAAATAAATCTCGAGTAATTATTTATAGTATTTAGGGTTTTCATGGATGTAACTTTTAAAATTTGAGATATTTTGGTGAATATTAACTTAGCTTGAATAGTTCATGATATTTAAGTGTAAGACTTGTCTTATATTGACTCTTGATAGTATTTTAGTGAAACTTGTCATTCTTTTATTTTTTTTTTTTAAACATGGAATTTTATTATATCTTGAAAATTTGTGGTTTGATAATATTTATATAATTATAAAAATTAATTTTTTTATTAATTAGAAAATCTCGTTTTTTTCTTAAAAATCGTATTAAAATTCTTTCGAGACCGGATGCTCCATGAGGAGGTCTGCATCTCGCTCTACTACCCCGAGGATGTGCGATAATCCACACTATCCAATAGCGGGTTCCCCAAAATGGGTTGTAGAGGCATAATCGTAAAGAGTTTGAAATACAATTCTAAAGAAAACCGGGTGTTTTTATAGTTCATGGTATTTAAATGAAATGTATTACTTGCCACAAAAATTATGTTGCAAAGAGAATCGTGCTATGGAATCTTGTGTGTTGTGAAGGGTAGGTCGTTACCTCGTGATATTTTCTAAAGGTAATAGCAAGCAAAAATAATAAATATGGTCGATACAAAGTTCATGGTATTTAAAGGCAAAACTCAATTTAAAGTTGTTTAGCATGATGATTTAGGGTGAAAATTGTTCTAAACTTTAGTTTTATGATTAACAAGCAATTTATAAGAAAATGAATGAACAATTCTTATGAAAAATTGTAGTTTCAAAGATTTTAGAATCAAATATCGGTATAACTCCACTTACGGGCATATTTTATAAAAAGAGACTTTTTATGTAGAAAAAGAAGAAGGGGTAGGACTTACTAGCTAGAAGGGTGAAGATAAGGTAGAAGAAGATTGTGTAGTCGCCGTGGCGTCGCAGGGTCGCCGGAATTGCTTCGTTTCCTCGCCGGAAATTGACCTTGGGCTAACTCCACCTGTACTTAGAAAAATTTGATAATTTTGGCTAGGGATTTTAGAATGAGGAGGGTTAGGGTATGGGGTTGTATTTATAGTGTGGAATTAGGGTTTTGGAATTGAAAGAATGAATTAAAATACATTAAAAATTAGATTAATTGGAAAATTGAATTCTCTGTTAAATTGCAGAGAAAACAAACAGTGCAGGGGTAATGGGGATAGGCCAAAGGTTTTGTGTGTAAGACACGAGGACTTTTCCCCACGGTTCACCCGTCGCCGCCGGCCCAATTGACCATCTCGCTGACCATCTGTGTGAAGGGATCCGTCGGATCATTGCCACGTGTCCATCTCAGTTTATACAATATTTTGCACATGTTAGATTTCTCTGACTTTTCATTTTTACGTGTATTGCACGTGTAAACTTTTGGGCTTCCAAAAAGTTTAAAAGAAAAATCAGTAAAAATAATATGTGGCTGATGGGATTCGAATACAGGGGATACGTCATAGCAGTGCAAGGCTTTACCAATGAGCTGCAAGCCATTTCTTACTATTCTTAAACAAGAATAACTTTTAAATTGTGCTCAGACTTGCAAACTCTTTCTGTACTTTAAGAAGAAAAATTTTGTACAAAATATCAGGGCCGTTACAGTAGGTGATAGATCGATCGGCCATCTGGAGAGTGCAGTGCGTAGGTTTCAACTCTTTTATGCCTGATTGCTCATAAACAGAATACGGGAGCAAGTTAACACTAGCACATAAATCGAGTAGAGCGCGATTGATGTTTTTACCCCAAATAGCAATAGATATTGTAGGACAACCGGGGTCCTTATGTTTCTTGGGCACATGTTGGGTAAAAGCATTGCTCATATTACTCGCTAAAAAAATCTTTTTAAGCACATGAGTTTTCCTTTTCCTAGTGCACAAGTTCTTAAGAATTTTCACATAGGATGGACTTGTTAGATAGCATCTAAGAGAGGAATATTTATGTTTACTTGTTTAACAATTTCTACAATCTTCTTCATTTGTGGACTTAGTTTGTTGGGCCTCAACCGGTATGGAAAAGGAGCTTTATTAAAAAGGGTTGGGTCCAACTCTTGTGGAGAAGATTGTGGGAATGGAATGGATCCCAAAATTGGATTTGGGATGGTCGTAGATAGTAATTAATTCAAGGAAGTGGGCTGAGGGTTTGAGCCTAGTTAAGAACGGAGAATAGGCTCGGAAGAAGATATTGGATTAGACGAAATAGGAGTAGAATTAGTAGCCGGCGTATCATCTGAATCATCAACTTGTTCACCAACCAGGTTATTCAGCACTCTTCCCGATCTCAACGTAGTTACGGCACTCACGTTATGATTTTGTTGGTGAAGGATGAGATTTGCGCTTTATAAGTGGTCGGGATTTAGTAGAAGTTGAGATGGAAGTTTTCCTTTCTCCCTCTCACTCATTACGGCATTCAACTGTGCAATTTATACTTCTATCGATTTTATGATTTCACCGTGTGAGGCAGTTTTTTGCATCAGCGTTTGGATAGATGATGTTAAATTAGTCGTCATTTGTATGGATTGTTTAATAAACTTTTCTAAGTTTCTTTCGAGTGCAGAGATTTTATCGGTACTGACCGTCGGAATATTAGTTTGTGGTTGGAAGGAATTATTATAAGGGGCAAAATTGTTGGCCGGATTTTGGAAAGATTGCGGTTGAAAGGGCTGCTGATTCGTTGTGGTGGCTGTTGTTGCTGTGGGGGAAGCCTTTGATAGTTATTTTGGCTTGGGAACTGATGTTGATTTTGAAATTGGTTTTGGTTCCAAGCAAAATTAGGATAATTCCTCCATCTCTGATTATAAGTGGATGAATAAGGATCATTTCTAGGTTGTTGCTGAAAGCAGCATTGGTTTGTTCATGACCTTGAGACGGAGGATTCAAAGGACATTCTTCCGTTAAATGTGATAGGTCAAAACAGCAACCACACACGGTTTTAGGGAGCGTAACTTGGTTTAGGGAGGCTGAAGAGAATTTGCTTTTCATAGCTTCGAGTTTCTTTTGCATCACAGCTATTTCGGCTTCCATTGCGATGGAATCATCGATCTGATGGATACCTGCCCTAGATAAAGACGATGTTGTTGGTCTAGTGCTCTCCCACTGTAATGTCTGTTTGGCGAGACCTTTCAGAAATTGTCATGCTTCGCCATCGTCTTTTGACATGAAATGACATTGACAAATGGTTTCTAGCATTAGTTTCGTAGCTAGATTAATACCCTCATATATAATTCGGCAAATTTGTCGTCTATCGATTCCGCGATGAGGGCATTAGACAAGGAGATCTTTAAACCGTTCAAAACATTTCTAAAGGGGTTTGTTGGGAAGTTGGGCAAACTGATTAATCTCGCTCCGAATACAGGCGGTCTTATGATGAGGATAGAATTTCTTAAGGAATACTTTAACGAATTCATCACATTTAGCAATAGAATGTGCGGCGGTGCTATAAAGCCACTTTTCTGCGAGATCGCACAAGGTAAAAGGGAGAAGACGTAATCGTAGAGTATCCCCTAAAAGTTGGGTGGTGCTCATCATTGCACATACGTTTTCAAATTTGGTTAAAAAACGTATGCATCTTCAGATTCAAGCCCGTGAAATTTGGGCAACAAGTTGATGAAGTGGGGTTTAATTTCGAAATTATCCCCATTAGCTAGTGGAAAAGACAGACACGTAAAAAGGGGTCCGCGTACGCGGTAGCATCTGTCTTGCAGAGTGATGCATGGTGGATTTTCCTCTTGCGCACCTACGGGTGGTGGTAAGGTGGTATTGTTAAAACCCGATGGAGATCTATCCATCTCAGGAGATATGGTAGGTAGAGGAGAATAGAAGATGAATACCGATTTCAGAGTCGACAGCAAAAACGCGGACTAGACGGGTACTAGAATCCCGTGTCCAGCCAATCATGCACTAAGCGGGTTTAGTGCACGTGGCAACGTGTGATATGTGTGAGAATGCTTTTAAGAAGGCTTGTTTTGAAAAAGATGTCGGATGTTAGGCTTGACTCAACCAATCACAAAATGCACAATCAATCCCTAGATCTAGGGTCACCTAGGTCAAGTCACTAGACCGCTTCTAGACTTCCAAAGGAAAAGACATAGGATCAATCCTCTACCACATCCTTATCAATCTTGCGGCCAGGTAAGTGCCAGATAAGTGGGAGGTATCCGCTATACGAATCACCAAAATAGCAGGCCTAATTAAGTAACCACTTTTCTTAGTCATACTTGCCTAGACACCATAAGAGAAATGCGGATGAGTAATAGATTACCTACGACCTTCCTCTATCTTGATTGAGCGCGACAGTCCTTAGAGGTTTGGTCTGGATATTTTTTATTAATATAGGGTGATAGTATGCACGTTTTTGATTTGTGAAGCGTAGGAAGGGTGATGAAATTCCCAGCTAATCTGAATTTGGGTTTATTGTCCCTTAATGTCCGGTTTAAGTATGCAAGCAAACCGAAATCAAAACACGCAAAAAGATTTTTTTTAGCGGCGCTGTTTGCAAAGAATTCTGCAGGTAAAATCAAATTATTAGAGTTTTAGAAGACAGTGAAAGGCAATACGAGAATACCAGAGATTTTTGGGGGCCCAATTCTTCAAATGGACCGCGGTTCCGCCGCCTAAAGCACACATTGGCCGCGGTTCCGCTGTCGTATGATGTGTTCTTCTGCTAAAATTTCTTCAGAGCACCCATTTGCTCCTCTGGTCCAAATTTAAAGTTTTTGAATCACTGTTGGATTGCTCCAATTACTCGAGATGTCCTTGCAAAACTCGCACAATAATCGTTAAAAACACAAAATCCGATTTTTGGTTCTCGTTTATTTTTTATGTTCACTAGTTTTTAGTAGAAATCAATCTGAATAACTAGAAAATTAATTACGATCGTTTCCCCAGTAACGGCACCATTTTATTGGTAGGGAAAGGGTGTTTGCATGTGTTTTGTAAATAACCGCAATCAAGACGGTGTCGCAAATAGCTAGCCGCGATGAGTACAGGTCGTCCGCGAGGAAACGTGAACTTCTTTTCTTTCTTTAGACGAGTTAATAAAAGAGAGGAGGGATTGTTGTCGTTTTATTTTAATATGGATATAAAATTTATAATATAAGGGCTTGTAGGGTTTATAGGACTTAGTTGTTAATGGATGAATATTTAGAAATGTCTCTTTTGATCTTTTAATAGTTTAAAACTTAGAGAGATAGCGATGAATGTGGATTAGGGGTTCTTGGAGGGAACTAGGGTTTCCCACTACTACCCCTCGTCCTTCCATTGATCTCTATTAATCTCAAACTTTTAACAAAACAAGTGTTTAACTAATCTCGAATCGTGGTCGTGACTATCAATAAATTGATAGCGCGCCCGATAAGAGGGTTAACATTTATTTTGCTAAAATTTATAAACATTAAAATGTCAAAAGATGTTAAAAGATATTTCATACATTATTCTACCCTATTGTACAAACCCTAGCAAGAAAGAAAATACTCGCTCATGGTTAGTAGCGATTTGGAAGAGAGGTGAAAGATGAATGAAGTCATATTAGAAGTGCAAAAAGTAATGCAGAAAAAAGTAATACGTAAAGTAAATGCGAAAAGTAAATGCAAAAAGAATTAAAACAAATACTACCTTTATTAATCCACTATTGTATTACAAATTTTTCTTCTTCAAAAGTAGATTACAAGAACCCTAGTTTTGCTTGTAGATCTCTCCCTTAAACTTTGAGTTTGGGATCTTCCATTGTTAGATTCTTGGATGCACAGCTCTCAGTCCTTTATATAGTCTCTAAAACTAGAAACCCTGGATGCCATATGTGAGTCAATATAGATACGATCTTGCCCTCAAAATCCCAGATCCAACAGCCACCAAAGAACCGCGGTTCTGCCTCCTAATGCCACGTATGACCGCGGATCCGCCTCCTCCTAGTGGGTTTGGGTCTTGAGATTTTTTTTGACTTTTTGTATCGATATTTAGAGATCCTCTTGATATATAGATTCTGAAAATATTGCTCTTAGTCTCTGTCATTGCTAGATTCCTCGATTTGCTCCTAAAATTTGGCAGATTCGGTTTCGATATCCTGATTTGATTTGGATCTCCTACATAGATTTCAGACCTGAGCTAATACCTGCACAATATCTTAAATCAAAGTGTTAGTACCATTTGGTATTTTTGAGATATTATTCCAACCATTTATATGATATAATATCTTAAGAATATTGATTAGGAATATTTGATATTATATGCATATTTTAATTACTAAAATTTCATTTAAATATTATATGCATATATTTTCCCTAATTATATTAATTATAAATGAAGAAACATATGATAATAAACTTTTACAAATAAACCCACATATGTTCTTTATTTACAATTAACACATTTTATTTATTAATAATAGTAGGGAAAATGTTCATACAAATGTGCAATATTTCAGACTAATCATCCACTTTCTACTTGTTCTCGGATCTTTTGTAGCTCGGCATCATTTGCTTGAGCTGCCTTGATCTGATTGACAAGAGTGGACTGGACTTGTAAGTTCATCAAAGATGAAATGTTACCTGGCACAACTACTTCAATCTCCAATCCATGCAGTTCTTGCTGTAGCTTCCACTGAGCGGTGAGGTTCATTGCTAATGGCTGGCGACTAAGGGCATTGGGAAATACGTTCACCTTTCCAGGATGATACTGTAAGTTGATGTCGAAGTCCGCCATAAGTTTAGCCATCTTCTCTGCCGCATGTTGAGTTCCTTCTGAGTAAATACATACTTTAGACTTTTGTGGTCGGTGTATATATCCATTCATTATCCCAAAAGATAATGGCGCCAAATCTTGAGTGTGATGGTGACAGCTGCCAATTCTAGATCATGTGTTGGATAGTTGCATTCGTCGACCATTAACTGTCTTGATGTAAAAGACGCAACATTTCCATGCTGGTGTAGAACACATCCTAATCTTTTACCAGACACATCACAATGCACATCGAATCCGCCAGATTGATCTGGTATTATAAGAATAGGAGCAGAGGTTAATCTCGACTTGAGTTCTACAAAAGCCTTTTCACATGCTTCTGACCACACGAATGCTTCGTCTTTACGTGTGAGCTTGGTCAGGGGTGTTGCGATCTTTGAGAATCCTTCTATGAAGCGTCGGTAGTATCCTGCTAAGCCCAAGAAACTTTTTATATCTTTCACCGTCTTTGGTGTCGACCACTCGCTGACAGCTGACACCTTAGCAGGAATTCCTTCGCCTGAAACAATATGTCCTAAAAATCCGAGTTGATATAGCCAAAATTCACACTTACTGTACTTAGCGTAGAGCTGGTGTTGTCGTAATGTCTCCAGGCAATGCGTAAGTGTTCGGAATGTTCTTTCCGATTCTTTGAATACACCAGGATGTCGTCGATAAAGATAACAACGAACCTGTCTAAGTACTCTCAGAAAACTTAGTTCATCAAGTTCATAAAGATGGCAGGTGCACTGGTCACTCCAAATGGCATTAAGAGATATTCATAATGACCATAACGAGTCCTAAACGCCGTCTTCGGAATGTCGGACTTTTTGACCTTCACCTGATGGTAATCCGAACGAAGATCTAGCTTTGAAAAGACACAAGATCCACTTAACTGATCGAAAAGTTCATCGATGCGCGGTACTGGATACTTGTTCTTAATTGTCACTTCGTTCAGAGCTCGATAATCCACACACATCCTGTAGGAACCTTCATTTTCTTCACTAGTAACACCAGAGATCCCTAACTTAAAGTACTGAGTCGGATCCAACCTTTCTTCAGTAGTTCGTCCAAATGAATACGAATCTCCTTCAACCCCTCCGGACTTAACCGATATGGAGCTTTGATTACAGCTTGTGCACCAGGTTGTAAATCAATACTAAACTCAATAGCTCGATCGGGAGGCAAACCTGATATGTTTTCAGGGAACACATCCTCGAACTCTCGAACTATTTCAAGACTTCTTCCGCAGGTAGAGAGACACTCTGCATTCTTCGGTTTAGCACGGTAGCTTCCTGGCTCCAAGGTTCTATCTCCACATTTGAAATAGAAGACTGGGTGATCTGGTATCTTAAATACTACCCTCCTTTGACGGCAGTCAATAGTAGCATAAAATACTCCCAACCAATCCATTCCCAATACAACATCGAAATTTGGTATGTCCAGTACTTTGAAATTTACGTAAAATTCTCGACCGCAAACTACAACTGGGCACTGATCATACCCCAAATTTACCTTCAAGACTCTATTCCCGGAACTGACATTCCAGCTTGAAATGAGTTGCTTCATAGGAATCGCGTGCGTTCTCACAGATCGTTGTGACATGAAGCAGTATGAAGCCCCAGTACCGAAAAGTGCGAGTGCAGGAAGGATGGATACTAATATAGTACCTAAGTTGTGTGAGATCGTGTTTAGATATAGGAAAAGTATAACGATGCACAAGAATTGAAAGGTTGAAAGGATGGGGAAATTTACCGGTGATGACTTCTCCTGTGATTTCGGCCTCCTTGACCGTCATTGTAAAAGCCTATCATCTCGGTACATTCCTCCTTGCCGGAGGCACATTTCTCTGCCCTTAAGGCACGTTTCTTTATGCCTGATGGAATTAACGATGAGGCTGTGCAGGTGGTCCACATGGAGCTAGTGCAGGAAAAGCTAGGCGAGGTGCAGGTGCCTGAATGGCTGGCCTCTGCAGGTCTGGGTACTGGCGATGTGTTAATACAATATGGGCATGCTCCGATAGCATGAGTAAATGCACCACAAATCAAACACATGCCATTTGCACGCCTGCAGTCCTTTGCCAAATATCCAGTTCTCTTGCAGTAAAAACAGAAATCTGGACTGGACCATTTAAACAATCTTCCTGGCCTCTTGGGTGTAAAAGTCGGCCTAGAAGAGGCTCCTCCTGTCATCTGTGTAGCAGGGCATTTGATTCCAGCTGTTTGGGGCTTACCCTTCTTCTTGACCACAGCTTCATAACGATGTGCTGCCTTCAAGGCGAGTTCATGAGTTGGGTAGTCGCCTATGGATAATGCCGCCTAAATCTCTGGGTCTAAGCCCTGTTGGAACTGTCTAGCCTGAATCTCATCGGTCGGGATCAAGTGTGTCGCGAACGTGCTAAGCATGATGAATTCGGCATCATATTCATCCACTGATTTTACCCATATGGAGTCTTGTTGTAGGTGGATGAACTGTTGCTCCATCTCAAATCGAGCAGTCTCGGGGAAAAACTTCGCATCGAACAGATCGCGATACGTCTTCCACTCTATTAGTTGTGTGAGACGGCTTTCCTTGGCTTTCCACCAGACTCTTGCATTGTCGGTGAGCTGGAGCTTGGCTATACGAACCCAAGCTATGTTTGGTACCTGTGCTACGGCAAAGTCATCCTCTATACTCTGGGCCCATTCTTCAGCCTCAAGAGGACTTTCTTTTCCTGAAAAATTCCTTGGATGCAATGCACGAAATTGCTTTACTTCAGGTGATTCGGCTTCCGGACGGTTCATGAGAATAGCAGTCTACTGCTGCTGGCCCTCTAGAAGACTTTTGATGGCTTTTAGAAGCACCGTATGTTCATTGATTGGAGCAGCAACGGTATGGGGAGGTGGTAAAGTAGGTGGTGGTGTGTTGCCATTGACATTGGTACTGGTGTTGTTGGGAGAATCCATCACCTTGATAAAAAAGGAAAGGTTAAGATAGATTCAAGAAATTTGAAATGCAAAGAATGTATAGTTGCTGATTCTTATAATTCTTGTGATATATTGCTTTAGACTTCATGCAGAATTGACCTGCATAGGCCGCCAACAAAACCTGTCACGCCCCGCTTCCCAATAGACGGAAATGGTGACGTGGCAAGCCCGCAACGTATTTACTATGAAACAAATACGTTAAGTGTAATTAAGAAATATAACAATGAAGAAGAATGACAAGAGTAATAAAATGAAACAGCAACTTTATTTACATTCAACTTTACATACAACTGTCTAAAATTAAAAGATACAATAATAGAAGCAAATGCCTAAACAATGGCATACTGAAAGTAAGTGCAGAAAGAACTAGTAGTCAGGCTGAGCTACAAACTGTTCCAAGTTCTCCTGGCTCGGCTCTACGTCTTCAGAGTCCAGTCCTCCTGACGAACATTCCAAGAAAGAAAACGGGAAGGAATGTCGTCAGCAAACTAGCGCTCGGTAAGTCCTAAAAGAAGTAAGAGAAAATGACTGAATGGTATATGACGTGAATAGAAACCAAGTAAAAGTAAACAGATAGGGTTGTATTGGAGAGTATCTAACCATGTTCACTTACAGGTATAAGATAGCTATTCTAACGTGGTTGTTTGTAGTTTGATAAAGAAAGTATTCATGTATACGAGAGGATTCCATCTTATCCCGTGAACTATGATAACATGTAGTACAAGGGCCCGTCATAACCCATGAGACAACAGCACGTGAATTGATGTAGGAGTCTTTTAAAGTGACTCCTCGTACCATGATATACGTTCCGTACCAATCTACTCCTTTATCCCCGCGTATTGTATTGTATAGATTAAGATTACAGGTCTTCGCCAAATCCATGGATATAAAATGTTCGGGTTCATGTTCAGGATGTAATCATGTGTTCAGGTAGTCATGTCAAGTTCATGTCACGTTATAACCATAGTTCGATCAGGTCGACTCAAGTATACAAATTTGAGTTTGATATTTGAATTCGAGTATTCAGGTTCATGATCAAGTATTCAAGTTCGTGTTTGATTTTGGATTCTGGTTTGAGTTTGGACTCAAATTGAGTCAGAAACTTGTGAACGGATTTAACTCTTGAATTTTTCTTAGGTTCGGGAGTAATCGGCAACTCCTGCACATGGACGGCGGGATTTGTGTCTTTTTCCAAAACAATTGCCTTTGAAAACTTCGTTAAGTTGTCTAGCTTGAATAGGCAAGCACTCACTTTCTCCGGCTCCCCGAGGCTCAAGAGAAATGATACCGCTTAAGCCTATGTTAATCTATAGTCCTTAAAATATTGTTTTGCATATCTCGATAGGGTTTTATGAAAAATAATTTAATATAGTTTAAAATTAAACCTCGAGGATGATTTATAATATTTAGGGTTTTCATGAACATGTATTTTAATTGTTGTGATATTTTGGTGATGAAACTTAACCTTTTTAAAAGTTTGTGGTATTATATTGAAAATTAGCCCATTTGGTAACTTGATAGTATTTTATAAAAAATTTAATCTTTAAAAAATATATTTTTATAGTTTGTTTTTATTGAAAATACAGATTATAGACCTATATAATTTTTCCAAAATTTAGTTTTGTTTAGAAAAGTCGTATTTCATAAAAACCATATTTGTATTTTCTTTCGAGACCGAATACTTCGTGAGAAGTTCTGCGTCTCGCTCTACTATACCAAGGATGTGCGATAATCCGCATCATCCATTAGCGGGTCCCCTAACGAGGGTTGTAGAGGCATAATTGCCAAGGATTTCAAAATACCGATTAAAAGAAACCCATTTTGAAAAGGTTTGGTATTTTAATGAAAAGTTATTCTTTAAATTAGTCATATATTTAGAGTACCGTGCTATAGAACCATAGTGTGCGTATGGGGTAGGTCGTTACACCGTGAAGTTTTCCTAAAGTTATATTTAACGATTATCAAAATAAGGGTTATATTAAAGTTCATGGTATTTTAATGAAAAGTTCGTTATATGATAGTTTCACATGAAAGTTTTAGTTAAACTCAAGGCTAAAAGATTGTAAGCAAAGTTACAAGTAGTGCGAGAAGTTATTTTGACCTATTTTGCTTTAGGAAGGGGAGTACAAAGGTTAAAAGTCACACATATCGGAGTTAACTCCACTTTTCCGATACGTTTTTAGAAGAGAGTTTTGAGATGAAAGAAGAAGAGAAAAGAGAGACTTACGACTTTATAACGTCGAGAAAGGAGTAACGAAAATAGAGGGGGCTCCGTGGCGTTAGCTCCGAAAACGATTTCGATTTTCGACGAAAGGAGCTTGGTTGCTAACTCCACTTGACTCCACTTGCACTTAGAAATTTTTAGGAGAATTTTGATAGAAATTTTTAGAATAAAGGGAAGCTAGGGTATGGGTGGTATTTATAGTGAGGATTAGGGTTTGGAAATTTAAAATGTGGATTAAAAGGATTTAAATGGTGCTAAATGGTGAATTGAAGAGTCTCTGTTTGATTGCAGGAAAATCAAACAGTGCAGGAAAGTTGAGGGGAGTTGAAGAGTCAAGTGTGAAAAGCACGGGGGAAATTGGGCTCCATCGAACCGTCGGCGCCGGCCCTTTGGGGATTTTGGGCGGTCGGATCTTGATGATCCATCTCGAGATTTGTGCCACGTGTCAATTTAGGTGTGTACACCTCATTGCGCATGTTTGATATTTCTGAAACTTTTCGTTTCTCCATGAATTGCATGTGCAACTCTTGGACTTCCGAAAAATTAAAAAGAAAAAATCTGAAAAAAATAATTGGGTCTGATGGGATTCGAACGCACAGGCTATGTCGCAGCAGTGTAGAGGCTTTACCAGTGAGTTACAAGTTGCTTGTTGCTTTTATTTAACAAAAATAATTTTTAACTCTTATACAGGCTGAAATACCCTTTTCTGTAAAATAACAAGAAATTTCTGTACATGAATTTCAGAATCGTTACAGATACCGCAATAATTGGCCTTAAATGCAGGTGGGAGATTGTTGGCTATAGTGCTCTCAAGGCAATTATTGTAATTGCAGGTAGGCAATTATGATAATTGAGCGAGGACCTATACAGGAAGAACAGTCTCGCTCAAGATGATAGTATGATGTTTAGTTTGTCTTGATTATTATGTGTATACGTATTACTGGTTATTATGTGTCGCTAATACATAATGATGAAGCTTATAGGATTCTTTCTTTACTACCAGTATTATGATGGCGATCATATATGCGAGGGCTGGGTAGTCTATAAGTACATCCTTAAATGTCCATAGTCGAGAGAGTATTAAGACTGGGCATCGATATTCCGGAGTAGACTAGTGTATACATTTCTAGACCCCGACAAGGGGTGGTGGCCGATCTTACAAGCTATTGGTGTCTTGTCACCTAAGATAGTATACAGGTGCTCACTGGAGGTGAGTATACTAGACGGACTTGCCAAGAACTTCTAGATGGTATTATACCTATCGTCAGATAGCAGTTCTCTAGTGGCATGAGTACCGGTTAGCCTTTTGACCTGAGATCGTCATTTTTCTCGTGTGAGTTTCTACTGTACTTAGATTACTACCCTATCACGACTCAAAGGAGTCGTGCAGACTCAAAGGAGTCGTGCAAATAGATTTTAGTTGCGTACAGTCCCGAGCCACTTGGAGGCAGTGAGCGATTGTCAGGAATTCGTCTCTCCGGGTATTAAGAGTCGATGTCGCGCTGTGTTCGGTTGGCCATCACCATAAATTCATGGCCACGGTAGACGAGATTTACTGATAGGAGTTCAATAGTTTCTCAGTTGGTGATGAGCTTGACTCCGACACGACTTATCGGGTTGCTAGGGGTCTAACGTTATCCATCACCTAGACCCGGTATGTGATACTCTTAGACGAAAAGACCGGACTGTACGGAGATTGTCACATTCAGGCTCGGTAGGATACAAACGAACTTGATTGTCAACCTCTCTTTCGGCAGATACCTGGGTAGCCGTTAAGTACAGCTAGTGTCGCTGATATTGTAACACCCTAATACGTTTATACAATATAATTTGGTATTTTAAGTCCTTTATGATTCTTTTATTTTTTTTGCTATTGGGTTGCGAATGATTTAAGTAGCAGTAGACGTTATCCGATCCGACCCTTATGTTTAGAACCCGATATGGTAAAAGGTTATATCAAATATTTACTAGTATGGTGTATCTATGTGAATCGAGTACTATATATATTTTATATATGTTTAAATCTTTACATATCTATTTATAGTATAAGATATAAATAATTAATATTTTTCTAACTAACTTTACATGGCATATCACCCCATATCTTATTGTTGCTCTTATCTATTATGGTCAAATCCTAAAATATAGACAACAAAATATTTAATAAATCTTTATCAATATTTACCTAAAAATTATTTGGGGGTATATGTATTTAACACTAGATTATTACATTATGGCCAAAATCTTTACGTATGTATTTTATTCTCAAAACTATATTTTTTAACTAGATTCAGGTAATATTTGAAGTGATTTGATATTATTCATAAACAAATACTATATATATAATATATTATATACTATATATAATAATATAATTCTCTCTCTCTCTTCTCTCTCCCCAACCACCGTGCCACCACCAGACCACCACCAGATCACCACCGTCCACCACTATGCCATCACCAGACCACCACCATGTCACCACCAGACCACCGTCATGCCATCACCGTGCCACCACCAGACCATCACCATGTCATCACCAGACCACCACCAGACCACCACCATGTAATCACCAGACCACCACCATGCCGCCGCCATATCCAGACCACACCACACCAGACCATGCATCATACCCAGACCAGACCACCAGCCCGTTTCGTGCTCAGCTCATGCCACTTGTGTGCCACCATCGCATCAGCCCCGTGTCACCGCAAGGCCCAGCACCGTGTCATGCCACTTCACGAACCGTGTCGTGTCATGTCGTGCCGAGCCGTTACATACCCTTATCATTGCAGACACTATTGTCTTTTAATTCCTTGTTGACCATGTACCGTACCCAGACCATGCCATGACCATATCATCACCGTGCCTAGACCATGACATGACCGTGTCATCATCATACCCAGACCGTGTCACGCCATATACCCTGCTCCCATGCGATGCCATGCCCGTTTCGTGCTCAGCCCATGCCACTTATGTGAGCCCCGTGTCACCGTAAGGCCCAGCACCGTGTCGTGCCGCTTCATGAACCGTGTCGTGTCATATCGTGCCGAGCCGCTACACACCCTTATCATTGCAGACACCATTGTCTTTTGATTCCTTGTGTAGCAATAGTCGATCAACCTATTGACGTCATCGCCTGCACATCAACCGTTGTTTCCGAGGCAAGTTCTAAACTTGCAACATGCTACTTTTTTATATCGATATTTATATACTTAACTATAGTACATATGTTTTAATATTCCGCAAATATTATCGATTTACAGTTTTATATTATCAGTCTATATCCGTATCGATAATGGTTTATCTAATTATATGCCGGACATCACAATATTATCATACTACTCTATCAGTTCGGTATTTTATCTAGATTGCGATGTACCTGGTAACAGACATAAAACGGTTATTACAGATAGATACATATGCATCCTGGCATTAGTTATGTTTACCGTGTTCAGATATTGGTTATAGTTTTACATTTGGTGTCTATTTTGGTTAAAATATATTGCCTGACTTGTACACGAGACATTACCAGACATGTTACTTGGGTCATCCGCTAATGTCGACAATCTTGACTTATTGTCCTGACGGACGTGACTTGTTGTCTACATAGATGATTGATCTGAGATTTTGTGAAAGAAAAGGTAGTAGTAAAATAACCGCAATCAATAACGGTGTCGCGTGTAGCGAACCTTCAGTGAGTACAGGTCGTCCTCTGGGATTCGTGGAATTTTATAGTTCTTGCTTTAGATCGGTTGAAAGAAATAGAAAAGAGAAAATCAAGAAAATGGTTTCAAGAAAATCAAGAAAATAGTTTCAAGAAAATCAAGAAACTAGTTTCAAGATCTAATTGAATTAATAAGAAAATGGTTCGAGATCTAATTGAATTATCAAGAAAATTTTATATGAAGAAGGCTTGTAGGATTCGATTGGATTTAGTAGCCCTAGATGACTAATAAAGATGGCTCCTCTTATCTATTGATAGATTTAAAACTAGATTGATGGCGATGAATGAGGATTAGGGCTCTTTGGAAGAAACTAGGGTTTCTCCTCTATTGACCCGTGTCCTTTCATTGATCTCTATTCATGTCTAGCCCTTAACAAAAAGATCGTCAATCTTATCTCAAATCGTGGTCGAGATTATCAAGAAATTGATATCACACCCGATAAAGATGTTGATGATTCTTTTGCTAAAGTTTATAAACTTCATAAGACTTAAAAAGAGTATAGAATTTTCTCACCCATTGATCTACCATAATCCTACGAATCCTATCAAGCGGAGAATTACTCGCGCATCATGAAAATAAAAGAAAGAATAGAGAAAGAATTCATAATGCGGAAATTAAAGAAACCAAATTGATAAAACTGATGATCTACCTTTATTACTCAACTTCACAATACATTTCTTTGAGTTTAGATTACAAGAGGAGGAAGAATTGCTCTCGATCTCTGCCTCGAAGAAGTAATGTTCCGTCGATCTTCACATCGCTTGATCACCACGAGTCGTGGACCTGTCTTGGATCACTTGCTCGTTGATGATGATCGGCTTCGTGTAAAGGAGAATTGATTGATGTCGCTTGATGAATTTCTCGATGATTTCTTGATCGAGGATCTTAAGATCGAAGATTCTTGATCTTAGATCTTAGATCCCCTTTTTGATATTGGATTTGATCTTGGATTTGATGTGGAGATTTTGTTGTTGTTCTTGGTACTTTTTTAGAATGAAATTGGATGAAAATTGGATCCTTTGTAGATGTAGCCCTCGGTCCTTTTTATAGCCCCAAATCCAGTAACAGAAAATCCCAACAAACTAAGTTTGTTGCAAAGAAGATTCCAGAAGAATCTTGAACCCTAACTCCTCTTCTTGACCGTGGAATCGCGGCAATTCGGCCGACTCGGCCACGGATCAGCCGCGACTCGGTGAGTTGTTGGTTTCAATCTTCTGGATTCTTCTTATGTTGGTATTTGGATTTTTATTTGATGTCTAGAACCTTTTTATCTTTACTGAGTCTCTTCCAGTATTTGATTCTTCTACTTTCTTTACTTTATCGGCAGATTCTTGATTCCAGATATCTGACCTGAGCTAAACTTGCACAATATCTCAATGAAGAATGTTAGTTATGTTTGAGATACAAAATATTATGCGTAAAATATTAAATATACAATTTCCTTCATGATGTTGATTATAATATATAAACACATGGTAAATGGTATTTTGTAGATGAACTTCTAATATGTGTTATATTTATAATAAACACCTTTAGATGATTAAGAAAAGTAAGGAAATTGTCATGTTAAAAGTGCAATATTTTCGACTGAACCAATACCCCCAAACTTGACTTTGATCGTCCTGAACAAACTATTTATTCAAGAGAATGCGAAAAAAAATAGAAAGAAAAAGGAAAACTAACTAGCACACTTTCGTTGGCAACACGATTGCACTGAGTACGTGCAACAAGCCGTTAAACCTCTAGGTGTCCTTAGTAGAAGGAGTGTTGTCTCCTGAGGGTTTTCAACGGAATACACCCACAAAATCCTATAATAAAAGAAAGACGGTGAAAATTACATATAAAGATAAGAACTATAAAAGAAAGAACTTGAAAATCAGAGTTTCCAACTACACTAGCTTCTCGGTTGTTATGAACCCTATCTTAATAGTCATGAAAAGATGTTAGAAATCATATAATCCCTCAATAAAATATCGCCTTTAGTCTTCCTCCCTTCCTTTCTTCCAAACACCGATCATATACCCCTACGTGTGTGTAAAAGACATCCCTACACTCGGAGAATTCAATTCAAGCTATCATACTCTTGTCCATCTACCTCAGTACTTTTTAGTCGGTGAATATTTTGGATGGAATTGCTCACACATTCTGCATGCGGCCATTAATATTTCTTGAGGTACTAACCGACCGATTACTAAATGTGCTTGCTTATTAGGCGTAATTAGTAATTTCCTCGTCATGCAACACCTAAGGTTTAGCAGTGACTCCCAAACTAGTTGGTCTAAGGCACTAGGCGATGAAGTACCCTCGCTATATTTTTTTATGCTGCCTTGGTGATTACAAAACCAGTGTTCATTTTTCTTCACCATTTTATACTTTTATGCTTCATTTATATTTTCTTCGTATTTTGGCTTTTAGACAAGAGCATTTCAAGGTATCATCTACTATCCCGAGTTTCAAGTCGTGTGTATGTGCGTATAGTAGGGTATCAACGTTCAAATGTTTGGCCTCAAGAATAGGGACTATTTTTCAAACTTATTTTTATTCTCAGATTAGTGACTTCCTTCATCTTACTAACCCTTGGAACAACGTCTCACAACTACTTATTACTAGCTTCGTTTAAGAAAACATATAATTTTCTTGTTTTTCTTAAACTCTTCCAATCTTTTAAATATAATTTTTCACTTTCTAATCTTTCATTATCAAAGAAAAAAATTTGTGCTTATGCAAAGTGTAATGCAAAGTAATGCGTAAATAAGCACAAACCTTCCCCAAACCTGTTTACAGCAGTGTCCTCACTGTTGTCGTCTTTTAAATCTCAAAATCTGTAGACTTGGGAGGAAAAAGTTATTAACGGGGTACAAGAATAAATGAACGTGAAAACCTACCCCAAACTTATTTTTGGCTCAAAATTTTGTGTACAAATTTTATTTTCAAGAGCCAAAATATAAAAAAAAAACCCCAAACTTGAGTTAAACAATAATAAGTTTTTATAAGAGGGGGTAAGGTTATTGGTCAATATAAAGCTTTACAAAGACCAAAGGTCAATACCAACCATTCGAATATTTTATCAATGTAATGCACTGGTTGATAGAAGAACATGTCACCTATCGACGTGAAGAAGTGGGGAAGAAATAAGTGGTGGTATGGAAAGGGTTTGCGTCTCAGTTTGTAGAGACGAAACAATGATGATGGATGAAAGCGAGAATGTGAATGATTAGGAATGAGTGGAATATTTGCATTCTCGTATTTTATAAGAAGAATGGGTGGTGGTTCAACTTCTTTAGGTTGAGATTGATTAATCAAAAAATCCGTGTTGTTTAGGAATGCGAGTTTGTCGGCAAAAATTTCTTCAAAGCTTTCATTGATATCTTCGAAACTTTCATCGATGGTGTGATTGAACATTTCACTGTCAATAAGTGTTGTGCCAGAATTTAACATACTTGATTTGTCAAAAATTATGGAGGTAGTAGACTCGAAAAACTCATCTACCTCATTCTCAAAGGTATCTAAATCCAGTTGGCTTTCTAGAATTATCGAACTTGAATTATTGGATTGTGATTCATCAACACTAGCTAAACTTAAAGGAAGAATAGAAGAACCAGAGAAAGTGGAAGATGAAATGGGTAAACAAATTGGTGTGTCGAGTGTCGCTAAACCAGATGTGGGAAATGAAGGCTGAATTTTGGTCTGCTTTTCGGTTATACAATTATCATTAACTTCAAGACGCATATGAGGTTCGGGAAGAATAGTTAAAGGCTCGAGATGATGACCACAAAGGAGTGAAAGGACCTGATAAATTGGTGGGACAAATTCATCCAAAATTTCGGGTTCATCATCCAATATATCCCTAACGTCAATCTCATTCAAGTGAAGGTTAGAAGTCTCAGACATCTTATCTAAAGTATGGTTTTCAATCAATTTCGGTTTTAGAGTGGAGGTGTAGAGATAACAAGGATTGGGTATGGTTTCACTTGAAATGGACCCCTCACAATCGGGTAAATCAAACACTACAAAGTTACACAACTTATCAGACATTCTATCTTCGATTGGTGAATCATTTGTTGTACTTGATAGATCTATAAAACTGGAGTTGTGGATTTCAATTTGGCCTAGGGAGGTTTGATTAGGAAGGGTGTACCACTCTCTCTTACTACCCGAATTCTCAATTTGTCCGATGGCCGTATCATCCATTGAAAAATTTTGAGCTAGGTCGAAACTAGTTAATCGTTATTTTTGTTTATTGAGGACGGCTATGGACTCCTTCAATTCCTTTCTGATGCGGCATGTCACTACCATATATTCTTCCACGGTCCATTCAAGACTAGACATGGGTCGGTAAGGGGTTTCAACATAAGATTGAAATTCTTGTGGATAAGTAAAACTCTCAAATGACTGATTAGAAGGAATGTCTAGAAAAGGTGTAAAAGTCGGGTAGGATTGATAAGAATTGAATGGTTGTGAAAATTGGGCAGGAGTAGGATCAACATTGTGATAAGAAGAATATTGATATTGGTTGGTGGGTTGGAAACTTTCAATAGACATCATATACGCTACAAACTGAGTCTTAAAATATTCTTTAGAAAGTGGTGGTGTTTGTTATCCTAATAGTTTGATTGGATTGAAATTTTGGCCGTTAGCCCTCGCTATATGCTCAGCGATGGACATGCGTTTAGGAGTTTCCTCACTCGAAGTATCAACATAAAAAGATGTAGAATTAGGATGTGGTTGATAGGACCTGGACTGAGGTGGCCAACTATTTCTATCCGCTTGTTCTATCCGATCTCTTAAGGACATGGGAGAGTCGGATGGTATACCGAAGCAATTACGAAAACAAGAAATATCCGGTTCTGGATAGCAAAGATCGGTAAGAGTTTGTCTATTTGGGTTACCCATTATAAGAAGAAAAGAGGAGGGAGGGTAAAAAAAAGGAAAAAAAATTAAGATCTAGTTGGATTGTTTTGGTTTTAAAAGTGGGACTTGGGGGTTGACTCACAAAATCATAAAAATGCACAAACAGCCCTAGAACTAAGGTTACCTAGGTCAAGCACTAGACCGCTCCTAGACTTCCAAAGGAAAAATCACAGGATCAATCCTCTACCACCTCTTTATCTCTCTTATGGCCAGGTAAGTGGGAGGTATCCGCTATACAAATTACCGAAATAGCGGGCCTAATTAAGTAACCACTTGCCTAGACACCACAAAAGAAATGCGGATAAGCAGTAGATTACCCACGACCTTCCTCTGTCCTAAATGAGCGCGACGATCCTTAGGGTCTTGGTCTAGATATTTTTTAATTAATGAAAGGTGATGCGGATGCTAGTTTTGTGATTTGTAGAGCTTAGGAAGGGTAATGAAATCCCCACCTAATCAGAATTTGGTCTTTGCCCCTTAATTTTTTGTATTACAATATGCAAAAACAACCCAAAAATAAAACACGCAACAAGAATTTTTTAAGCGGCGAAATTTTGCAAAGAACCCTGCAGAAAAATTGTTATTGGATTTTTCAGAGGAGAGAGAAGAAGATAGAAAATATACCAGAGAAACCTGACGCTCTAAACCAGCAAATCCACCGCGGTTCCTCCACGAGAATGGCCTTCTTGCCGCGGTTCCGCGGCCAACTTGAAAGTTCTTGAAAATCTTTATGGTATGGGTGCTTCTCTTGCTCCTTTGGTCTTGAATAATGCTTCTGAAAATTTATCTCCCTGCTACAGTGATTCCAAATTCTTTCGCAAAATTCACACACTAATCGTAAAGCACAAGATGCGTTATTGATTTATATTTTGATGGAATAATAATATTTCAACCCAAATAGCAAGAAAGAAAAAAAATTACGCACGGATCCCTGGCAACGGCGCCATTTGATTGATCTGAGATTTTGTGAAAGAAAAGGTAGTAGTAAATAACCGCAATCAATAACGGTGTAGCGAACCTTCAGTGAGTACAGGTCGTCCTCTGGGATTCGTGGAATTTTATAGTTCTTTCTTTAGATCGGTTGAAAGAAATAGAAAAGAGAAAATCAAGAAAATCAAGAAGATAGTTTCAAGAAAATCAAGAAAATAGTTTCAAGATCTAATTGAATTATCAAGAAAATGGTTCAAGATCTAATTGAATTATCAAGAAAATTTTATATGAAGAAGGCTTGTAGGATTCGATTGGATTTAGTAGCCCTGGATGACTAATAAAGATGACTCCTCTTATCTATTGATAGATTTAAAACTAGATTGATGGCGATGAATGAGGATTAGGGCTCTTTGGAAGAAACTAGGGTTTCTCCTCTATTGACCCGTGTCCTTTCATTGATCTCTATTCATGTCTAGCCCTTAACAAAAAGATCGTCAATCTTATCTCAAATCGTGGTCGAGATTATCAAGAAATTGATATCGCACCCGATAAAGATATTGACGATTCTTTTGCTAAAGTTTATAAACTTCATAAGACTTAAAAGGAGTATAGAATTTTCTCACCCATTGATCTACCCTAATCCTACGAATCCTATCAAGCAGAGAATTACTCGCGCATCATGAAAATAAAAGAAAGAATAGAGAAAGAATTCATAATGCGGAAATTAAAGAAACCAAATTGATAAAACTGATGATCTACCTTTATTACTCAACTTCACAATACATTTCTTTGAGTTTAGATTACAAGAGGAAGAAGAATTGCTCTCGATCTCTGCCTCGAAGAAGTAATGTTCCGTCGATCTTCACGTCGCTTGATCACCACGATTCGTGGACCTGACTTGGATCACTTGCTCGTTGATGATGATCGGCTTCGTGTAAAGGAGAATTGATTGATGTCTCTTGATGAATTTCTCGATGATTTCTTGATCGAGGATCTTAAGATCGAAGATTCTTGATCTTAGATCTTAGATCCCCTTTTTGATATTGGATTTGATCTTGGATTTGATGTGGAGATTTTTTTGTTGTTCTTGGCTCTTTTTTAGAATGAAATTGGATGAAAATTGGATCCTTTGTAGATGTAGCCTTCGGTCCTTTTTATAGCCCCAAATCCAGTAACAGAAAATCCCAACAAACTAAGTTTGTTGCAAAGAAGATTCCAGAAGAATCTTGAACCCTAACTCCTCTTTTTGACCGCGGAACCGCGGCAATTCGGCCGACTCGGCCGCGGATCGGCCACGACTCGGTGAGTTGTTAGCTTCAATTTTCTGGATTCTTCTTATGTTGATATTTGGGTCTTTATTTGATATCTGGAACCTTCTTATCTTTTCTGAGTCTCTGCCGGTATTTGATTCTTCGACTTTCTTTACTTTATCGGCAGATTTTTTATTCCGGATATCTGACCTGAGCTAAACTTGCACAATATCTCAATGAAGAATGTTATTTATGTTTGAGATACAAAATATTATGCGTAAAATATTAAACATACAATTTCCTTCATAATGTTGATTATAATATATAAACACATGGTAAATGGTATTTTGTAGATAAACTTCTAATATGTGTTATATTTATAACAAACACCTTTAGATGATTAAGAAAAGTAAGGAAATTGTCATGTTAAAAGTGCAATATTTTCGACTGAACAATAGACAAGACCTGTACCTGCTTGATCCTAAGTTGGCATCAGACTTATATCATCAATACCTGACTTGAACACAAAACCTTGGGGGTAAGGGAAAATCAATAATGAAACTTAATTTAGCTCATTCGTTTACCCTTACGAGTAAGCAAGTTTTTTGTAACTCAACAGTTCGATACTTCCAGAGATTGATCGGTCGATATGGGCTTCGGCCGGCCCCGGAATGATGCTGCTGACATCATTCGTCTGTACATGATACATGTTTTTACTGCTTAGCGGCACGTCTCGGATTCAGCTCCGAGAGTCTTGACCGTGGTCCCGGGCACGCACGAGATACTATTAAGTTACATCGACAATTTCATTAATTGATTTCAAAAACTTGTAGAATAGATAACCTAGAAGCACAGACTTTAATATACATATAACATACTTATAGCTCACCGTTTTGCACATGTTTTCATTATTTATACCCATGAATAATCATAGCATCCTATTCTGGTTATTGCTATTATTTTGATATTTATGACGCACTAACGTCTGGGTTTTGCATGGCCCAGATACTTGACATAGCATGTAAGTATTCGACCGGATCGCCGATCGGTGAGGACCACCTCATTGATATAGCTCTTATGCGGGTTAGTTATTGCTTGGATCTTTATTGCTTCCGCTATCTTTTCCAATTATTATTCTTGTAGCTATTGGACATGTGATAGATAGATTTAGTAGTTTACTGTTCTTGATATCTGATTGACAGTCGTAATGTGAATATGGAAGAATCTTTCCTTGCGATAGGTAGCATGGTTGACTTTATCACGTACCGTATTTACGTATTTTAGGAAGCGGGGCGTGACAGATGTGCTTGTGGTTTTGGATTTATCCAATAAATCACTGACAACGTATTGTCGAGTCGTCTGAGTCCCACACATATGGTTTTTCCGGTTCAGGCGATATGATGTAGATGTCGTATATTGATACGTGCAAGGGTCCGATTAAATACGTGTACTGGTTACACGGACTTTAATCGGACGGTTGATAATACTAGCCGACTTAGGATTAAGCCGGATATTAAATCAAGTATTGATTTAATATATATATATATATATATATATATATATATATATATTCTAGTTCACTGTTCATTTTCTTTCTCTTAGCTATTCGTATTTTTATACGGATACGCGTATAGGGAGCGATATGTATACCAGGAGATGTATTCCGTATTTATACGGAATACCTTCTAGAAGAAGAACACCTCATTTGTGATTATTCAAGAAAATGAGGTGGAGGGTGGTTGTGAGCATGTAGATAGGGACGGCTTTGAGTTTTTATATTGCAAAATTTTTATGTCACTTATTATTATATGATTGAAAATATAATAGTCATTCTCGCATACTCACAACACTTAGCCTTTTTATTATGAGAGCTCTAGCTCTTCATCTTTTTTTCCTCCTTCTTCCTCTTGAGTTAAATGAGAGAAAATGATAGTGAAAAAATCTTACATCCACACACTCCATTTCTAGCAATCTTGGGGCGTCGGTTGCTTCACTAGGTGAAGCTGGAGCTTAGACCGGTTCTTTCGGGTGAATCATCTTCGGTAAGGACGGTCGCTTCTAAAGCTTGTTCTCGACGGCCTACGAGGAGCTTGGAGGGGTCTTCCATAATTGAGTGGACATACTACAAAGGCTGTATGCTCGAAATATTGTATCTAGCTCTCTTATTTTTGCTATTTTAAGTGTATGGATGTATCCTAAGTTTTTAATGACTTGTGCATGCTTTAAATTTTTTAAAATTCATTCTGCCTTGGCTGCGGCTCACACGGCACAATCACAAGCCTCCTAACACACTATGTATAAGTGGTCTTCTCATGACCTCTTGAAAACCAACATACAAGCATGAAACATATCCCCGAGAATCAAAATGGCCTTCTTGGATTGGCTATTAGTTTGAGGGTGATAGGCCATGCTGAAGCTCAGACTAGTGCCAATGCTCTCCTGCAGACTTTGCCAGAACTGAGATCGAAATCCGTTGTCTCGGTCGGACACATTATTTAATGGTATTCAATGCAGCCTGACAACTCCTCTATGTACTTCTTAGCTAAGCTTTCTTTGGACTGGCCAACGCGGAACGAAATGAAATATGTGGACTTGAAAAGCTGGTTCACGATTACTCATACTGTATCGTTGCCCTCCATGCTGCGATGAAGCGTAGTCACGTATCCTTCATGATGTTCTTCCACTTCCATCTTGGTATATGTAAGGGTTGAAGTAATACCACGGCTCTATGATACTCAACTTTCCTGTTGGAATACTAACCACTTGGCAACATCCGTAGCAACTTCTCCCTTTACACCGTACCACTAGTAATTATGTCGGGGGTCTTTGTGCATCTTAGTTTCCACGGGATGAATTGAGTACAGGAAGCTGTGAGCCTCCTTCAGCAACTCTTCTCTGATTACACCCGTAGGCTAACAAATCCTGCTCTCATGTCTAAGAATCACATCTTCATGAATGACGAAAACCGCTCATAGTCCTGCGATCACTTGTCCCCCGATCTTCTTTAACCTGATGTTACAGATATGCATTTCCTTGATTCTTTCAACTGAAGCGGACTTGTAACGATTTTGTTTTAATGTAAAAAATTTTCTTAAAGTTAATGTACTGAATGGAATATTTGCAAGCCTGAGTACACTTTAAGTATTATTTTGTTTGAAAAACAACAAGAAAGCACTTGTAGCTCATTAGTAAAGTCTTGCACTGTTGTGACATAGCCCCTGTGTTCGAATCCCATCAGCCACATATTATTTTTTATGATTTTTCTTTTAACCATTTTGGAAACCCAAAATTTTACACGTGCAATACACGTAAAAATGAAAAGTCACTGAAATCAAACATATGCTGAATGTTATATGAACAGATCTCGACACGTGGCACTAATCCAGACCCCAACCTCACCAAAACGACCGGCGAGATGAGCACTTAGGCCGGCGTCGCCGGCTTTCCCTGTCGGGAATGCCCACAAATTTTGAACCCTAGTCTTTTGGCCTCCCCCCTTAACCCCGGTACTGTTTGTTTTTCCTGAAATTAAACAGAGAATTAAAAATGAGTATTAATCTAAGTTTAAATGCATTTTTAATTCCTCTTTTCAATTCTCAAAACCCTAATTTCTCCTATAAATAACGCATCACACCCTAGCCCTCTCCATTTTGAAATCTATTGTTCAAAATCCTCTAAATTTTCCAAGTCAAAGAAGAGTACAAGTGGAGTTAGCCTAAGGTCAAGTTCTGGCGATGATTCAAGAAGATTCCGGTGATCCCGCGACTCCACGAAGCTCTCAACTTGTTCCTATACCTCCCCTCTCTCATTCCAACTCGTAAGTCCCTTCTACTCTCTTCTTTTCACCTCTCAAAACTTTTTCTTTTCAAAGATGTCGGCAAGTGGAGTTATACTGACATTCATTTCTAAAACTTCTTAAACTGACAATTTTTCTTAAGAACTATTTATCTAAATCACTGTACTTTGTTTATTAAACATTAAACAATAATTAGAAACAAGATTCAGTTCAAAACTCCATATAAAACCACTTTTATTGCACTTTTACGTTTAAATACCACAAACTTTACATACGACATCTTTTATCATTTGCTTGTATTACCTTTAGAAAAATCTCATGAGGTAATGACCTACCTCTCACAACAAGCATCTTGACATAGCACGATTTTATTTTAACAATATTTTGGGACCGATACTACTGTTACATTAAAATACCATAAACTATTAAAAATCGTATTCTTTAAATTTGTATTATTTACATTCCTTGCAATTAAACCTCTACAACCCATTTTGGGAAACCCGATCGGGATGGTGCGGGTTATCGCACATCCTCGGGACTGGTAGAGCGAGATGCAGACCTCCTCATGGAGCATCCGATCTCGATGGAATTTTTAATGCAATTTTTAAGAATAATGTGATTTTATATTTAATAAATAAATTTTATTTTTCATAAATATATATATAAATATTATCAAATCATCTATTTTAAATATATAATAAATTCCATGTTTTTCCAAACAAAACAAAAGAATCAAAAGTTTCAAGAAAATACTATCAAGAATCCATACAGGTCAAATTTACACAAAAATACCATATATTATTCAAGCTAGGTATTTATTCACTAGAATACCTCACTTTTAAAATTTACATCCATGAAAACCATAAATACGATAAATAAATACTTGAGGATTATTTTGAAAGCATACTAAAACTATTTTTATAAAACCCCCTCAAGTTATATTAAATTACAATAAGGACCCTAGTATATATAGGTTTAAGCGGGACCAATTCTCTTGAGTCTCAGGGAGCTGGAGAAAGCGGGTGCTTGCCTATTTAAGGTAGAAAACTAAAACGGGGTTATCAATGGTAATTGGCTTGGAAAAAGTCATAAATCCTGCCGTCCATGTGCAGCAGTTACCGATAACTCCAAAACCTAATTTAGGAATCAAATTCTGTTTAAGTGTCTTACTCGGTCGGAGTCTCAGTCTAATCTGAATACAATCCATACATGAATACAATTCAAATATAACTCCAATACAACATGAATCCATATATACTGGAACTTGAACATGAATACTAGAATACTATCAAATATCAACATGACTCGGCTAGACCGAACCATGGATATATATTGACTTGACTACATGACTATCCGTTTATATCCTTATCCATTTATATGAATAATTTATACCATGGTTTCGGAAAGTCTTACAAAAAATCATTACAATCAATACAATATGCATTAAGGGGTTTTTAAGGGGTAGACCGGTACGGAATGTATTAGAAGTGGAATGAGACGGTCACTATAATACACCTAACCTGAATATTCGTTGCCGTTGTCCCGTGGGTTTTGACGGGACCTTGTATTCCATATACCTTAGTCCATGGGGAAAGATGGACTCTTTTCATATACACTGATATATTCTGTACCAAACTACAAACAACTACGTTAGCATAACAAACATACATTATATAGTTATATTCTCTTTAATTGTCCATTCTACTTTCTCTCTCTTTTGGGACATACTGAGCGATTGTTCGCTGACGACATTCATTTTCTCTTCTTTCTTTGGAATGTTGTCAGGAGAACCAGGCTCTCTGGAGATCGAGCCCAGCCAGGACGATTTGGAGCAGTTCATTGAGGACCCAGAGCTCTAGTTCACTTCTATATACTTTTACTTTCAATTCATGTCATTGTTTAGGCATTACTTTCCAGTATTGTATTTACTCCCAGTTGTATTGTAAAGAATGTTTAATCAATAAAATATTGTTGTTTATTTATATCTCTTGTCATTTCTTGTGTACATTTATTATATTTCTTATTTACGCTTAACGTGTTTACTTCTGAGTAAATGCGTCGCGGGCCTATCGCGTCTCCTTACCCGTACACTGGGAAGCGGAGCGTGACAGGTTTTGTTGGCGGCCCATGCAGGTCAGTTCTACATGGAAACCTACATAACCATGCAGGGTCAATTCTGCATGGAAACCTAAGCAATATATATCACAAGAATTATAACAATCAGCAACTAAACGTTCTTTACATTTCATATTCCTTGAATCTATCCTCCCTGTCGCATTCTTTCACTAGCACTCTTCGATACTGGAGCAACACATTGCTTTATGTCGCAACGGTTTGTCCGAACTCATGCGATTCCAGTCACACCACTCGTATCCAGCTAGAATGTAAGTTCAGGGAATGGCGTTCTAAAGGCAACTTTAGGATAGGACCTATGTCTAGTGGTCGTCTGCAGCAGAGAATTTTATGCTGACTTCAAGGTGCTAGACATACCGAACTTCGATGTAGTCTTGGGTATGGATTGGCTAGGAACTTTCTACGCTACCATCAACTGTCGTCAAAGGAGGGTAGTGTTCGAGATTCTAGACCATCCGGTCTTTTATTTCAAGACTGGAGACCGTACACTGGAGCCTAGCACATACAAAGCTAAACCAAGGAAGACCATGGTCGCAACACTACCAGAAGAGGAAGAATCGAAGCCAGAGGCAGTTCAAGAGTTCGACGATGTATTTCCTGAAGACACATCAGGTTTGCCTCCCGATCGAGCTCTTGAATTTAGTTTCGACTTAGTACGTGGTGCACAACCGGTGATCAAAGCACCATATCGCTTAAGTCAGAAGGATTGAAGGAGATCCGTACTCAGCTGGACGAACTTCTGCAGAAAGGATGGATTCATACCAGTACTTCAAGTTGGGGATCTCCATTTTTGCTCGTGAAGAAGAAGGAAGGTTCATACAGAATGTGCATTGACTACCGAGCTCTAAGCGAAGTCACGATAAAGAAAAAGTATCCACTACCGCGAATCGACGATCTATTCGATCAGCTAAGTGGGTCTTGCGTTTTCTCAAAATTAGATCTTCGTTCGGGTTATCATCACGTGAAGGTCAAAGAGTCTGATATTCCGAAGACGACATTCAGGACTCGCTATGGTCATTATGAGTTTTTCGTGATGCCATTTGGAGAGACCAATGCACCAACCATATTCATGACTCTGATGAGCCGAGTTTTCCGAGAGTGCCTAGAAAGGTTCGTTGTCATTTTCATCGATGGCATCCTGGTATATTCGAAGAGTCAGAAAGAACATGCTGAACATTTGAGGATTGTCCTGGAGACTTTGCGACAGCATCAACTCTATGTCAAGTACAACAAATGCGAATTTTTGCTAGAACAAGTCGAATTTGTCGAACATATCGTTTCGGGCGAAAGAATCTCTGTGGATCCAGCTAAAGTATCAGCAGTAAGCGAATGGCCGACACCAAAGACAGTGAAGGACATTCGAAGTTTCTTAGGATTAGCGGGATACTATCGAAGATTCATAGAAGGCTTTTCGAAAATTGCAACATGTTCATACCATAATTTTGCATTATTATATTCCCCGTTCTTATTCATTTTACAAATAAACATGTGCTTTTGACCCATGTCTGCTACATAGTTGCAGGTTACAGGTTCTCGGAACAAAAACAGTGAAAAAGATTTTAAAAAAAAAAGATGATACAAAAGTGAGACTACGACCAACAAATGAAAGAATCTTGATCAAGCCTACAAAATGAAAACTAAACGAAGATCAATGGACAATTTCACAAAGAACAAAGGCAGAGCAAGGTTCAAGACTTCGACACGAAGCAAACGGTAAAAGTCCACGACATTATGCACTGTGGAAATCTGGAATAAAACTAGAAGACAATCTGAGAAACCAAGTGAAGAAACAAGTACCCAAATGACACCAGAAGATGCCCTGAAAATCTCAACTGAAGACTCCTCTTTTTGGCCGCGGAACCGCGGCGAAACATAGGTTTTGGCCGCGGTTCCGCGACCGTGCCAGACATGTATCGGTGGGGATTTTGTCGGTGCGACGCGCGTTGACTATTCTTCTTAGGGGTATACTTGTAATTGCAGATATGACTCGATTGTAACCCTAGGGTTTCTATGTTCTATAAATAGAAACCCTAAAACCTTTTTTTAGGTTATGCCTCTTCTTGTGCCTCATTTCATCTATCTAAATTCATATCTGTAAATTTCTGTAAAGAAGGAAGAGAGCATCAAATAAAAATTAGGAGTAAGTTTTCTTTTCATTGCAATAGTTAAATTTTATTTCCATGCCCTAGGTAATTTCTTATATGCCCTAGTTAGATCTTTAATTCTCTACCCTAGTTAGATAGTTAGAAATTGTATTTGAATTCCCTAATGAGTGAATAGTCTCCTTGCTTGTTAGGGTTAGATTTGGGGAAGGCTTGAGAGATGAAGATCTCTCACCCCTTTCTTTCCCATCACACGTTTTTATAGAACTCCATGCATACATGCACACACCGCTCCCTACGGCACCCTATCCACGAGGTAGCGGTGATACCGTAGTATAAAGGACCGGTTGAGCGTGTCTTCCATGGAGGTTAGGGTAAGGATTAAGAAAGGAAGGACAAGAACCTAGAGGAAGAAACATCGTTTCTTCCCGATGGTACTAATCCACTTTATTAATTGTTACCATAACACCTCATAGATCTTAATTAGGGCATAGAAAGCGGTGAGGAATATTGACTTTCCAAATCTAACCTAAACCTAACCATAGCAAGATGTTAATCCTAGTTTAGATCAGTTTAGTTTTTAGATTTAATCAATCCGACACCAATCGGAATTAACTCGTTAGAACAATTAGGAAATACACAAAATCCCTGTGGACCGACCCGTACTCACCGGCTAGCTACCAAGCGACGCCGTTCTTGATTGCGGTTATAAATATTCTTTGATCAATCAATTGGCGTCGTTGCCGGGGATGGCGTGTTATTTTCTTTTTGTAATTTCGGGTTAATATAAATTAAAAAATCATAAAAACTGAAAAATTAAAAAATATAAAAAGTTTATCATCTTTTATTCTTTGAAGGGTGTTTCGTGTGAATTTTGCAGGATTGACGAACAAATTCGGATCTGGAAAAATCCAGAGAGCAAAATAGAAAACATCAAATCTGAACAAACGGAGAAGTATCACAACAGAAAAACAGAACAAACCTTGGGATCTGAACCACCCACGTGACCGTGCTTCCGCCGCATTGACCTGGTCTTGACCGTGGAACCGCCGCAGGGTGGTGACATCATCATTTTAAAAGAAAAAAAATCTCTGTAAGCTTTTCTCTCTCCTTCTCTGCAACCCCAATATCTCCTCTGTAAAATTTCCTGCAGGATTCTTTGCGCCAAAAATCTCTCCCCCATCCAATAATTGATATTGTGCAGGATTCTTTGCGCCGCGCTAAGAAAATAATTGTTTGCAAGTGATTGTGTTTTCTGCTTTGCATATTTTAAATTGACTTTAAGGGGCTTTTACACAAATCAGATTGGGTGGGGATTTCATTACCCTTCCCAGGACCCCAAAAATCACATAAGGCATACTGCATTGACCATCAAGCTAATTAAAAAAGATTAGACTCAGCCCTAAGGACTTCGTGCTCAATAGGACAAAAGAATAGTTGTAGGCATCGACCGTTGATCCTAACCTGACTTTGTGGTGCCTAGGCTAGACAGGTAGTGAAAGGTAACTTTAAAAGGCCCGTCTTGCGGTGATTCGTGAGCGGATCCCTCCTTTCTCTACTTGTGCTTACCTGGCCACAATTGGCGGTGAAGAGGCGGTTTGAGGTCCTACTTCTTGCCCTTTGGAACAGTTAGGAGCTGTCTAGCTGACCTAGGTGACCCTAGATCTAGGCTTGATTGTGCATTTGTGATTGATTGAATGTGTGTCTAAGCCTTTTATTGAAAATCTTTTTGCAAAAAGCCCATAAAAAACACAAAAACACAAAAAGAAAAAAATTTACAAAAGCTTGCAACTTGTCGCTAAGAATTCCGTGCACCCCACTTGCACCCACATTCTTTTTCTTCTCCTTCTTACATCATGGGTACCTCACCTCACAAAACTCTTGCCGAACTTTGGTACCCTCATCCAAACATTGCTTCATACGCGAATTGTTTTGGTCGAATTACGGACGACCCCTCCATGCCCAAAATTTTTTTGAAAGATCGAATAGAAGCGTCTAGGAGAAACAATTCGACTCCACAATCCACTTTGTATCAACCATTTCAACCTTCACCACCTTCTTATGTTGATACTACTTTTTCGAGTCCTGTTGTAACTCCGAAACCCATGTCTATCGCTGAACATATTGAACAATCTCGTAACCGATCTTTCACTCCTTTCAACACTTCCAGTTCTTGGGATTAACAAGTCCATTCATCTTTTTATCTAAATGTTGATCCTAATCCTGTCCAGCCATTCAATTCCTACCAGTCCTATCCGACTTTCACACCTTCCCTAGACATTGATTCTACACAACCATTTGGGAGTTTCACGTATCCAAACAATTTTGAATCTTTTACTGAAACCCCTTCACAACCCATGTCTAGTCTGGAACAGTCGTTGGAAGCTTATATTGCAGCAACAAACCGACAGATGAGGAATTTGGATGCGTCCATTGCCGCCCTTATGCAACCTAGTGACCCGGTAGCTAGTTTCCAACTAGCTCCAAATTTTCCAATGTATGATGAGGCGGTTGGATAGAGTGAGAGTTTGAGTGGAAAGAGTGAGCTGTGCACCCTTCCAAATCAAACCTACCAATCACTAATTGAATCCCACAACTCCAGTTTTCAAATAAATATCCTAAATGATCCACCAGCTGAAAATAAAACGTTTAATGAGTTGTGCGACTTTGTAGTGCTTGATTTGCCAGATTGTGAAGAGCCCTTTTCGAGTGAACCCAAACCTAATTCTTTCGAACTTTACACCTCCAATCTAGAACCTGAATTGATAAATATCCATGCTTTTGATGAGGTGTCTGAAAAAATTGATTTTCACTTGATTGAGGATATTGACGCGGGGAATATTTTGGATGATGAACCCGTAGATTTGACTGAAATTTTATCTCCAATTCATCATCCCGAGTCATTAAATGTTTCTCCCGAACTTCATATGCGTCTTGATTTTGATGATAATTGCATGGATGAGATAAATTTTGAGGAGAATTATGAGGATAGTATTGAAGATGAAACATTTTTGTTTGATGAGTCGGATTTTCCAATTCATCCTCCTGAACCTTTAACTATTATACTTCCCAAATCACCCCCCCCCTCATCCTTCCAATCGTTCCGACCACGCAAAAGATCACGCAGGAGGACTGTGAGCTTGAAAAATTTCTGTTTGATCACAGCAGTTTGGACGCCACTAGTGCGTTCCTCTTTGAAACTGACACAGTTCTCACAGCCGATAACGATTACAAGTGTTTCACTTTTTCGGACGATTTTGAAGACTCACCGCCCGAGTTTGAGTCCTTTGAATTTTCAGATGAGTTAGTTGAACCATCAGACTCGGTTGCTTACAGTCATTTCGAACCATTGATGGAATCCTTCGAGTTCGAGACAGTTTACTTAGGTGAGAATAAGACTATCCCTAAATCACTCCCCTTCATCCTTTCCATCGTTTCGACCGCGCAAGAATCCGTCGCGCTTCCATTTTCAATGGATGTTTTACCAAGTTCAACGTACCCATGTTTTCTTGCGAATCTTGAGGGATTTGACCCCATTTCTCGACGGGTTGATAAATTAGCACAATCGCTTATAACACATCGGTCATCAAAATTTGTGCTAATTTATTCACTCAATTTACACCCTCAAGTTCGTACTACACTTCTTTCTCTTTTCCGCCATTCTTCTCCTCCACCAAGACCATATTCCACCCATCTTCCCATACGGTCTCGTGTGTTTCTCAACTCCTTTCCCTACACTCCATTCTTCCACCAATCCCACCATTATGACGATAAAATTTTTGAATGGTTGGTGCTAATCTTTGGCCTGTGTAAGGTCTTGTATAGTTTGATTTTTCTCCTCCCCAACTCTGAACTTTAACGCTTAAAACAGTGGAAACACTGTTTCACTTAAGTTTGGGGGGACCTTTTTGTATATATATTTTGTTTTTCTTTTAACAACAAAAAAAAAGAATTTTTGTAAATAAATAAGCAGGGGAGTACCGACAATTTTGACCCTCTTGGTGTAGCCTGACAGTGAGGACACTGTCAAGTTTAAGTTTGGGGGTGTGTTCGGTAAGCTTTCTTCCTTCGCATTCATATGTACATTTTTGCATTTGCATACTTATTTTAAAACCCATAAAAATTGAAAATTTTCAAAAATTATAAAAAATGAAACATTCAATTTTGGCCATAATTGACTTAAGTTTGACATGACGGTTAACTAGCTAGGAAAAACTAGATCCAAAACTTAGTGAATTAAAAACCTTAAAAATAACATTTCTTAAAATTTAACGGTAGAAAGTATATGTCTTTATAGTTTATTTAGAAATAGGTAAATTTTGAGTTCACTTCTTGGGCTAAGTTAAAACAAGAGAAAAGTATTGATATTTTTATTTAAGTATAAGTTTGAAAAATAATTCATAAGCTTAAGTCTAAATTCTAAAAATATATACCCTACAAATTGCACAAATACGCACCTTGAAACTTGGAATAGTAGAGGAGACCTTGAAATGCCCTTGTCTAAAGTCCTTAGTATGAAGGAAAATAAAATAAAAATACAAGTGTGAATAAAGAGATAAAAAAAATGAACACTGGCTTTTGTAATTACTTAAGGCTGCAAAAATTGAAAAAATATTTAGCGAGGGTGCTTCATCACCTTGTGCCTTAGACCAACTGGATTGGGAGTCACTGCTAAAACCTTAGGTGTTACAAGACTAGGAATTACGCTTTAATGTGCAAACACATCTTGTAATCGGTTGTTGGTACCTCAAGAAGTATTAACGGTCGCATGAAGGATGTGTGAGCAATTTCATCTAAAAATTCACCAACTAAAAGTACTTTGGACGATGGACAAGAGTATAAGAGCTTGAATTGAATTTCCAAGTGTAGTGGTGATATATACACACACGTAGGGGTATGTGATTGGGGTTTAGATAAGAGATAGGAATGAAGAATAGGACTTGTAACTTTAATAGAGATGATAAAAATTCCTAAGTTGAGATGGAACCCTAGAAGAAAAACATAAAAGATACCAAAAGCTAAGTAAATTCACAAGAATATATATAATCTTAAGTTAAATGATAAGGAAGCGTGAAAAATACGGGTGGATAATTTATGAGTTGAAGATAATAGAATTCCTTGTCGGAAAACCTAATTGGAGAATAAAAGTCAATAGACCGAGTTGATAGGATTTTGTGGATAGTATCCGCTGAAAACCCTCAGGAGACAACACTCCTCCTACTAGGGACACCTAGAGATTTAACGGCTTGTTGCACGAGCTCAGTGCAATCGCGTTTCCCTGCGAAAGTGAGGCTAGGTCTTTTTCGAGAATAAAAACTAGGTTTGCTCGAGAACGAGCAAAAGATAAGTTTGGGGGTATTTGTTCATACCATAATTTTTCATTATTATATTCCTCATTCTTATTCATTTTACAAATAAACAGGTGCTTTTGACCCATGTCTGCTACATAGTTGCAGGTTACAAGTTCTCGAAACAAAAACAGTGAAAAAGATAAAAAGACGATACAAAAGTGAGATTACGACCAACAAATGAAAGAATCTTGATCAAGCCTACAAAATGAAGACTAAACGAAGATCAATGGACAATTTCACAAAGAACAAAGGCAGCGCAAGGTTCAAAACTTTGACAAGAAGCAAACGGTAAAAGTCCACGATATTATGCACTGTGGAAATCTGGAAGAAAACTAGAAGAAAATCTGAGAAACCAAGTGAAGAAACAAGTACCCAAATGACACCAGAAGATGCCCTGAAAATCTCAACTGAAGACCCCTCTTATTGGCCGTGGAACCGCAGCCAAACATGGGTTTTGGCCGCGGTTCCGCGGCCGTGCCATACATGTGTCGGTGGGGATTTTGTCGGTGCGACGCGCGTTGACTATTCTTCTTAGGGGTATACTTGTAATTGCAGATATGACTCGATTGTAACCCTAGGGTTTCTATGTTCTATAAATAGAAACCCTAAAACCTTTTTTTAGGTTATGCCTCTTCTTGTGTCTCATTTCATCTATCTAAATTCATATCTGTAAATTTCTGTAAAGAAGGAAGAGAGCATCAAATAAAAATTAGGAGTAAGTTTTCTTTTCATTGCCCTAGTTAAATTTTATTTCCATGCCCTAGGTAATTTCTTATCCGCCCTAATTAGATCATTAATTCTCTGCCCTAGTTAGATAGTTTGAAATTGAATTTCAATTCCCTAATGAGTGAGTAGTCTCCTCGCTTTTTAGGGTTAGATTTGGGGAAGGCTTGAGAGATGAAGATCTCTCACCCCTTTCTTGCCCATCATACGTTTTATAGGACTCCATGCATACATGCACACACCGCTCCCTACGGCACCCTATCCACGAGGTAGCGGTGATACCGTAGTATAAAGGACCAGTTGAGCGTGTCTTCCATGGAGGTTAGGGTAAGGATTAAGAAAAGAAGGACAAGAACCTAGAGGAGGAAACATCGTTTTTTCCCGATGGTACTAATCCACTTTATTAATTGTTACCATAGCACCTCATAGATCTTAATTAGGGCATAGAAAGCGGTGAGGAATATTGACTTTCCAAATCTAACCTAAACCTAACCCTACCAAGATGTTAATCCTAATTTAGATCAGTTTAGTTTTTAGATTTAATCAATCCGACACCAATCAGAATTAACTCGTTAGAACAATTAGGAAATACACAAAATCACTGTGGACCGACCCGTACTCACCGGCTAGCTACCAAGCGACGCCATTCTTGATTGCGGTTATAAATATTCTTTGATCAATCGCAACACCCCTGACCAAGCTCACACGTAAAGATGAAGCATCCGTATGGTCAGAAGCATACGAACAGGCTTTTTGTAGAACTCAAGTCTAGATTGACATCAGCGCATATTCTCGTAATACCGGACCAATCAGGAGGTTTTGTTGTGCATTGTGATGCATCCGGTAAAAGATTAGGATGTGTTCTATACCAGCATGGAAAAGTTGTAGCTTATGCATCAAGACAGTTGAAGATTCATGAGCGCAATTATTCAACGCATGACTTAGAGTTGGCAGCTGTAATATTTGCACTGAAGATTTAGCGTCATTATCTTCTTGGAGAACGGGTAAACATATATACGGACCACAAAAGTCTGAAATATGTGTTTACTCAGAAAGAATTAAATATGCGGCAGAGAAGATGGCTATAACTTATGGCAGACTTCGACATCAACCTAAAATATCATCCAGGGAAGGTGAATGTGGTTCCTGATGCACTTAGTCGCCAACCGTTATCAATAAATCTCACCACACAGTGGAAGCTACAGCAAGATCTGCACAAAATGGAGATTGAAGTGGTTATGCCAGGTAATACTTCAAAGTTGATAAATCTACAAGTTCAATTTACCATTGTCAATCAGATCAAAGCAGCTCAAGCAAGTGATGCTGAGTTGCAAAAGATCAGAGAACAAGTAGAAAGCGGACTTAGAACAGACTTCATCATCCATGAAGATGGATCTTTGAGATACGGAAGTAGATTGTATGTACCACAAGGTCCTGTTCGGGAAGAGTTGATGAAAGAAGCTCATAGCTCTCCATACTCAGTACACCCTGGTGGTACAAAGATATACAAAGATCTACGTCAACATTACTGGTGGCATGGAATGAAGCGTGAAGTAGCCAGAAGCGTAGCCAGATACTTGGTGTGTCAGCAAGTAAAAGCTGAATATCACCGGACTACTGGTTTACTTCAACCGTTACCTATTCCAAAATGGAAGTGGCAACACATCACCATGGACTTAGTGACTGCACTTCCTCGTAGCAAGAAAGGTAACGATGCGGTATGGGTTATTGTAGATCGACTCACAAAATCGGCTCACTTCATCCCATTTCGAGTTGGCCAATTTACCGAGACACTGGCAAAGAAGTACATGGAAATAAGTCTGAATCTAAGTAAGATTTAACTCTTCATAGTGTACTGTTTCTGATACCCATGAACTCATGCAGGAGATCGTGAGATTACATGGAGTACCGGTTTGCATTGTCTCCAACCGTGACACCAGATTCCGATCGCAATTTTGGCAGAGTCTACAAGCTAGCTTGGGAACGAGTCTGAACTTCAGCACAGCTTATCACCCATAAACAGATGGTCAGTCTGAGCGAACGATTCATATCCTTGAAGATATGCTAAGAGCGTGTATGTTAGACTTCGGAGGATCGTGGGAAGATCACCTACATCTTGTGAAGTTTTCATACAACAACAGCTACCAACCGAGTATTTGTATGGCACCATTTGCAGCTATTTATGGAAGGAAGTGTCGTTCACCATTAAGTTGGGATGACATCGAAGATAGGGAACTTCTTGGACATGAGATGATCGTGGCAACTGTGGACGTAGTTCACAAGATCAGGGAAAGAATGCGCACAGCCCAAGACAGACAGAAGCACTGGACTGATGCAAAGTGCCGACACTTGGAGTTCCAACCGGGAGATTATGTGTTCTTAAAGATCTCTCCAAACCGTGGAGTGATTCGCTTTGGAAAGAGGGGTAAGCTCAGTCCGAGATTTATTGGACCGTTCGACATACTCGAACGAGTCGGAGAAGTGGCATATCGTTTGGCCCTTCCACCCTCATTGGAAGGAGTGCACAATGTGTTCCACATATTCCAGCTCTGAAGGTATGTGAGTGACCCCAGCCACATCCTTGATCACTCTGAGCTCACTATACAGACAGACTTATCTTATGAGCAGCAACCCGTTGAAATTCTGGACAGAAAGGTAAAATCGCTCAGGAACAAGGAAGTAAACTTGGTCCGGGTGATATGGAGAAAGGACTCACCAGGAGAATCAACGTGGGAGCGTGAGGACGACATGCGTGCAAGATACCCTTACTTGTTTGTAAATTAGTCTTTATATATTTGTAAATTTCAAGGACAAAATTTTTTATAAGGAGGGTAGAATGTAACGACTCTGTTTTAATATACAAAATTTTCTTAAAGTTAATGTACTAAATGGAGTATTTGCAAGCTTGAGCATACTTTAAGTATTATTTTGTATGAAAAACAATAAGAAAGCACTTGTAGCTCATTGGTAAAGCCTTGCACTGCTATGACATAGCCCATGTGTTCGAATCCAATCAGCCACATATTATTTTTTATGATTTTTCATTTAAACATTTTGGAAACCCAAAAGTTTACACGTGCAATACACGTAAAAATGAAAAGTCGCTGAAATCAAAAATGTGGTGAATGTTATATGAACAGACCCCGACACGTAGCACCAATTCAGACCCCAACCTTACCAAAACGACCGGAGAGATGAGGGCCGGCGTCGCCGGTTTTCCCCGTCGGGAATGCCTCCAAATTTTGAACCCTAGTCTTTTGGCCACCCCCCTAACCCCAGTACTGTTTGTTTTTCCTGAAATTAAAAATGAGCATTAATCCAAGTTTAAATGCATTTTTAATTCCTCTTTTCAATTCTCAAAACCCTAATTTCTCCTATAAATAACACATCACACCTTAACCCTCTCCATTCTGAAATCTATTGTTCAAAATCCTCAAAATTTCCAAGTCGAAGAGTACAAGTGGAGTTAGCCCAAGGTCAAGTTCCGGCGACGATTCAAGAAGATTCCGGCGACCCCGCGACCCCACGAAACTCTCAACTTGTTCCTATACCTCCCCTCTCTTATTCCAACTCGTAGGTCCCCTCTATCTTTTTTTCACCTCTCAAAACTTCTTCTTTTCAATAATATCGGTAAGTGGAGTTATACCGACATTCATTTCTAAAACTTCTTAAACTAATAATTTTTCTTAAGAATTATTTATCTAAATCACTATACTTTGTTTGTTAAACATTAAACAATAATTAGAAACAAGATTCAGTTCAAAATTTCACATAAAACCACTTTTATTTCACTTTTACGTTTAAATACCACAAACTTTACATACGACATCTTTTATCATTTGCTTGTATTATCTTTAGAAAAATCTCACGAGATAATGACCTACCTCTCACAACAAGTATCTTGACATAGCACGATTTTCTTTTAACAATATTTTGGGACCAATACTACTGTTACATTAAAATACCATAAACTATTAAAAACCGTATTCTTTAAATTTGTATTATTTACATTCCTTGCAATTAAGCCTCTACAATCCATTTTGGGGAACCCGATCGGGAAGGTGCGGGTTATTGCACATCCTCGGGACTGGTAGAACGAGATGCAGACCTCCTCATGGAGCATCCGATCTCGATGGAATTTTTAATGCAATTTTTAAGAATAATGTGATTTTATATTTAATAAATAAATTTTATTTTTAATAAATATATATATAAATATTATCAAATCATCTATTTTAAATATATAATAAATTCCATGTTTTTCCAAACAAAAGAAAAGAATCACAAATTTCAAGAAAATACCATCAAGAATCCATAAGGTCAAATTTACACAAAAATACCATATATTATTCAAGCTAGGTATTTATTCACTAGAATACCTCACTTTTAAAATTTACATCCATGAAAACTATAAATACGATAAATAAATACTTGAGAATTATTTTGAAAGCATACTAAAACTATTTTTATAAAACCCCCTCAAGTTATATTAAATTACAATAAGCACCCTAGTAAATATAGGTTTAAGCGGAACCAATTCTCTTGAGGCTCAGGGAGCCGGAAAAAGTGGGTGCTTGCCTATTTAAGGTAGAAAACTAAAACGGGGTTATCAATGGCAATTGGCTTGGAAAAAGTCATAAATCCTGCCGTCCATGTGCAGCAGTTACCGATAACTCCAAAACCTAATTTAGGAATCAAATTCTGTTTAAGTGTCTTACTCGGTCGGAGTCTCAGTCTAATCTGAATACAATCCATACATGAATACAATTCAAATATAACTCCAATACAACATGAATCCATATATACTGGAACTTGAACATGAATACTAGAATACTATCAAATATCAACATGACTCGACTGGACCGAACCATGGATATATATTGACTTGACTACATGACTATCCGTTTATATCCTTATCCGTTTACATGAACAATTTATACCATAGTTTCAGCAAGTCTTACAACAAATCATTACAATCAATACAATATGCATTACGGGGTTTTTAAGGGGTAGACCGGTACGGAATGTATTAAAAGTGGAATGAGACGGTCACTATAATGCACCTAATCTGAATATCCGTTGCCGCTGTCCCATGGGTCTTGACGGGGCCTTGTACTCCATATACCTTAGTCCACGGGGAAAGTTGGACTCCTCTCATATACACTGATATATTCTATACCAAACTACAAACAACTATATTAGCATAACAAACATGCATTATATAGTTATATTCTCTTTAATTGTCCATTCTACTTTCTCTCTCTTTTGGGACTTACCGAGCGATTGTTCGTTGACGACATTTCTTTTCTCTTATTTCTTTGGAATGTTATCAAGAGAACCCGACTCTCTGGAGATCGAGCCCAGCCAGGATGATTTGGAGCAGTTCATTGAGAACCCAGAGCTCTAGTTCACTTGTATATAATTTTACTTTCAGTTCATGCCATTGTTTAGGCATTTCTTTCCAGTATTGTATTTACTTCCAGTTGTATTGTAAAGAATATTTAATCAATAAAAGGTTGTTGTTTATTTATATCTCTTGTCATTTCTTGTGTACATTTATTATATTGCTTATTTACGCTTAACGTGTTTACTTCTGAGTAAATACGTCGCGGGCATGTCGCGTCTCCTTACCCGTACACTGGGAAGCGGGACGTGACAGGACTGAATCTGCAGGCTCATCAGCGTCGTAAGTACCCCTGGCATCATTTTCTCAGTCTCTTGAGTCCCTGTTGAATCCTCCATTAGTTTGTGTGGCTCATAACCTTCGGCTGGCGACTCAAAACGTCGGTGACTACATTCTTTCTTAGATGGTACTGTAGGTCGATGTCATGGTCCGTCATCAGCCCTAAACCATCTTCTCTGCCTCAAGTTGAGGTCCTTTTGGATGATTATGTACTTTAACCATTTGTGATCAGTATGAATCTCCACACGTTCTCCTCAAGATAGTGTCCCTACATCTTCAAGGAAAAGATCACAGCTGTCGGTTCTAGATTATAAGTAAGATTGTTGCGTTCACGAGTCTTCAATCATCTTAACACATACGCAACTACCTTACTGAGCTGATACAACACACCACCAAGTCCCTTCCCCAAAGCATCATAATGGATGTTAAACTTTCGGGTCTGTCAGGGATGGCAAGGAAGGGTGACATTGTTATGACCCACCCTCCTTAAAATAATTTCATACTTGAAATTTTCAAAGGAGAAGCCGCTACTAGACATAGTAATCGATAACGCTGTTGGGAATCCTCTCTGTGCTTCAGGTGTCGCTCTTGAGTACTAGTGCATTGTTGTCGGAAAGAAAAGAGTCTAAGGAAGGCTGTAACATAAGGAATCGGGAATGCGTAAAGTCGGGAGATGTTTCCGGATAGAAAAGGCTCTAGAATCAAAACAAGGTTCTCGGGATCTCTAAGCTCATGAGAAGGTATAATAGGTGTATGCAGGAAATACTAGAGAGACATAAGTATAAAGACAACTAGTCAAAACTGAGGAATCAAGAAAGGTTACCATTGTCATCGCCGTTCCTTCTTGCCATTGATCTTCAAAAGAAAACATGTAAGAGCCAAATTGGATTTAAAGAATGGTTTTAAGAAGATTACACAAGTAAGTTGAGCAAGGATTTGCAAAAAGAACTATGGAAGAGATGCAAGGAAAAATTTAGTTCACTGGCACTTTTAAGGAGACGATGGAGAGTTCGTGTTCTTCGGAAGGACAAATAGGGGTTCAAGAAGGATTTCAAGAAATAGGATTCAAAGGAGTTTTAGATTCAAGGGGTTTTAACAAAGGTTGGTTAATGTCTTGCCTTAGTATACCGGACCTGCATGAGCCACCACTAAAATCTGCTACGCCCCACTTCTCAAAATACTAGAGCGGAGATGCGACGAGGCCCGCGACGTAACTATACCGGGAGAGAGAACTCAACTCGATACAACTACGCTAAGCGTAAAGTAATGCAGGAGTATACAAGAGCAAGTAAAGAAAGAAAATGAACAACTTTATTCATTAATCGACATTTATTACAACGATAACAAATGAGTAACAATATACAATAGGATCCAATGGGTACAAATACAAGATGTGATTCTATGATGCAATAATACAATAATAATACAACCTGAAAGCTGCCGAAATGGAAACTCGACGCCCTTCACGGTTCCGCTGCACACTCTGATGACTAAGTCTGGTTCTACGAATATTGATATTGAACTGGGAACACGGTTCCTAGGGTGTCAGAACACCCACAAGCATAAAAAAAAGACGGGAGAGTGCGATGCAAGTAATAACAGTAAATCATGGTAACATATGAAAACAGGTAAATCAAAAGTATGGGAAATCATGTATGTAAAGTAATGTGAAAACACGACTAAAGTGTACAGTATAAATGATGTCATATGTGTGTGCAACATAATGATGTCATATGTGTATAGTGGTAATGATTATCAAGTATTGACTAACGTTGTGAATGTACTAGTTTGGTTAGGTAAGGGTATCGGGTTCTTGAGATTACCTGTTGGGCCACGGATAACAACATATTGAAGATATATACGTATATGCATGCATTCATATATGTATATAACTTCCCATTCACCCCCGGATCCAATGTGAAGTCTAGAAGGGAATCCGAGACCCTTAATATTGCCTTACTTAAACCAAACTATCTCACCCTGGTCTTGTCCAGTGTCATTGGATTACGGATTAGTGTTAGCGCGTAGTGCATCTAGACATGGAATTTGAACAATTATATGGTCATCCGTATATCTGAATCTTCAATAATAATGGCCGTCCGTACATCGGACAGATTACCCGTAATATCGGGATCTTCTCATAAATGAGCATCCGTAATATCGGGATCTTCTTATATAACAGTCGCCCGTATATAGGACTGGTCACCCGTAGTATCGGGATCTTCATATATAATAGGCATCCGTATATGGGACTGGTCATCCGTAATATTGGTATCTTCATATATAATAGTCGTATGTATATCGGACTAGTCATCCATAGTATCGGGATCTGCATAAAGTATTCCATACCTAGGTTTGTGTATGTAACTCTAACCGTATTAGATGCCATGTCATGTGATATGTCATGTGTTGTGTAAAGTATAGGGGGCCATGCCCATGTGATTGGATTTTCATAATAGTTAGTGGTATTTTCGTGCAAATACAATTTAAGGAAGTTCATGGTATTTTGGTGCAAATGTAATTTAATGAAGTTTTAGGTATTTTAATGATGCCTTATTAAATGGATGTCATAAGAGATATTTATGCACCCGTCTAATCATGATATTTATGGAAAAGATTAAAACCCGCAACATTTGACTTATATATTTATCAGAGCTGTCTACAATATAAGCAACAAATTTAATTATAACATGACAATGTTAATTAATAATAGTACTCAAGGGTAAGATACAGCTGAAGCACTCAAACATTATCAGCGGAACCTCAAGGACTAACATGATAAAACTTTCCTTAAATATCTTGTTGCAAAAAAATATAATGTTTCAGTCTTGTAGGTAACAAAAGCAGTTTAAATAGAGTAGTGCATAGTAGTATTTATACATGTCATGCATAATTGCAGTGTGTGTTGGATAGTTACTGAGTATAGTGATTCTAGTAAATTAAGTTATAGAAATTTGTAATGGTTAGTTTATAAAATGTTGGTAATAAATATGAAATCATAAAGTGCCAAGTCATCCGACTTAGGCGGTCAGGTGATAAACACTTGTCTCGGGGATTTACGATGTGCGCGACACGCGGCAAGAACGTGAGAAACGACGGAAATCCCTTTAAGGCATTTCATCGAACACCTTCGCACGCAAAATAAAAGCGTTGTCAGAACGGAGATCCGAAGACAGGGAAACTATCGCGGCGCTCTCGCGGACTCGGGCCTTGCTTTGGAACCTTGGTTCTCGACTCGGGCCGCATCGAATGGGCTGTCAAAGGACAAGGGTTTGTGTTGGGCTGGGGGTTGGCGCATTCGGGTTAGCCAGCGATGGTGGTTGTCGTCGTTGTTAGGGTTTGGCTATGGAGAAGATGGAGGAGGTGGCTATGGTGTTGATGGTTTGCTCGGGCATGATGGGAAGAGACTGGAGTTAGGGTTATGTTCGGGTTCTTGATCGGTTTTGTTGAAGAGAAAATGAGAGGAGAAGAAGAAGCTTGATGAGATGGTGGAGGAAGAGGTGAGCTCGGTGAAGGAGAACAGCCATGGGAAGCAAGGGTCTTGGCCAAGATAGGGGGTTTGAACGAGAGAGATGAAGGAGAAGAAGAATTAAGAGAAGGCTGCAGTGTGTGGGGAGAGAGTAGAATATATTAGGGTTAGGGTTCACATATGATTAAATAGTTGTAAGCACAAATATTAAGTTAGTTATCATATTATTTTATATATTGATAGCAAGTACCTTACATATATACTGTAAAATTTTATCAGTATCATAACTGAAATCGCTTTTAAAACCATCCCAATCAATTATAGTTAATGACAAAGTAATACCAATTAACCTAATTAAAATACAATTAATAAAAATTAATATTGATTAATGCAAATTAATAACAATCAATACCAAATTAATCATCATTAAATAAAAATCAAAAATTGTTTTGGCTTGAATAAAAGAAATTGGGTTTTGGGCAGAAAAGTTTGGGCTTCCGCCTAAAGAAAATAAAAGAAGAAAATGAGAATGAGGAGGCAAATACTTAACTAGGAAAATACATTTACTAAAAAACAAAATAAAACAACTTAGAAAAAATTATTGACTTCAAATAATTATGATTTTTTTTATTAGGTATATGAAAATCACAGTCGTTACAGACATTCCTTGTTTTCTTTCTTTCTTTGGTAATGTTCGTCGGGTGGTTCAGTGACAGAGAAGATTCAGCCGACAGAGGAGGAATACTCTCAACTGTCATCCCAGACTGATTACTAGTCTTACCTTAAGCCTTTATTTTTCCGGTATGCCTATTTGTTTGGGCTTCTTATTTTATTTCGTTGTATCTTATTATCGGACTCTTGTCAACTGTTTGAACATTGTGAGATTTGAATGTAATAATTATAGTTGTATTTTTATTCTCTTGTTTTATTCTTATTATATATTTATATTGCTCACCATACTCTTAACGTATTTATTTCGGAAAGAACCACTTCTCGGTATAAATATGTCGCGGAACTCGTCACATACCTGCTGCCGTCTTTTGGGGATGACAAGTCCATATGTATTTTTAGTTGAATATATGTTCTTATGATGGTTTTATTTAAATAATCGTATATGCAGCTATATTCACATTTTCATTGGTTTCAATGTACATAAAACTTAGATGGCCTGTAAACAAAAGAACAAACAAATTCCCTCAAAAGCGGTAATGGTTTATTATTGTTTTTATTATCAAAAGGTTTATTACCGTTGGCAGAGTTATTACTCAATTAACAAGCACCGAATGTACCCATAAATACAAAGGTTAGTGTTTATTTCGGTATTTATTTCAAAAATGTTTATCTATTTTGTACAGGAAGCAAGCAGTGCAGCAACATGGCACGTGTTTATTTCTGTATTTCTTTATTAATTTATACATTTTCAAACTTCTCCATCATTTTTAGCTACATCTATAATTTTTCTATATATTTATTTGTTCATAAACCTCTAAATAATTTGCTTGTAAACCTTTTTGATTATGATTACTTGTTTTTTTTGTTCACAGGTTATCTAAGCTCTATAATCTATATGCATTGAAATTGAAACCAATAAAAATGTGGAAAGGTTTGTGGTTGAATACATGTTTCTTGTAATTACGTTTTCTGAAATGTATATGATGATTTTATTTAAGAAATCCGAAACCGGGTTGGCAACCCGGTCTTAATTAAAATTATTAGAAAAATTAATTTGGTGTGACATGACACAAGTTGAGGTGGATTTTGATGATAAAAGAACTATGCTGTCGAAACTCCTTAGTAAATATTAAATAAGGCTTAGGCCCTGATTACTTTTATTTTTGAATTCTTTGAGATGACATAAACAAAACTTTCAAATAGTTTTTTCTCAAAAGTTTGCATCCAAATTGCTGAATAAATTTTACTTTTTGAATAGACATCTCGAATTTTTGTCCGAAATTAAAATTGAAAGCGTCACCCATGGCCTTTCATTTATAGTAGCAGAGTTATTATTTTAAACAAATTATAAATTTACCTAATATAATAAATTAATTTCATACAAAACTAGTTAGTTGCACATGCCATACACGTAGATAAATTTAAAGAACTCATGAAGCTAAAATGTGTATCGTTCGGCTTAAAAGCAAAGTTATTTTATCTATATAAACACATTTAAGAAAATATAACAGCCCTTCCAATTCGATCCATGTAAAAAATTATAATTAAAATAATAATAAGAAAAATCGAAAAGAAAATGACTATCAAGGATAAAAGTGGTTCTATCGTAATCATTGCTTCACACATTTTACATATCCAGAATGTTTAATCGGGTTGAATAAATCGATATGAGACAATCACAAACTTGCATGATTCATAACTCACATGCACCATGCTGCAATAAGTGAATTAGAATTGCTGACAAGAGGAATTTACAATTTATCTCGAAAAGAAAAATAGGTGGAAAGAGGAGTCCTCAAATAAATTATTCTCATGCCATGACGCGACCTGGATCACGTCAAGATGTTACCTTCCGTTGATCCGCTGACGGTGGCGATGGACGGCTGAGATTGGATCTGGAGGCAGACTCCTGAAGCGTGTGGATCTCAATAGGTTCGAGGTTGTTGTTGCCGAGCTACCTGCAAGGAAGTCCCGGGGTGGTTGTACCACCGAGGACCCTCCGACGGTCAAGTTAGAGAGGAAATCCGAGCAGAGTAACGGCTTAGTGGAGTAAAAATAGCTTACTTGAACCGTCTGAAGAAGGGGTTTATATAGCGGCGGCAGCAGGTAGGGCAGGCGCGAGAATCACGCCGGCCGTTACGCTCCCGACGTCACGCCCGCATGATGAGCGGGATCTCCCATTAACGGCGAGACAGACTCGTTAATGGGGATCGTGATGGCGTGGAACGTGGGATGTGGCCGGCGAATATCTCGCGCATGGCGAGATTCGCGGGATGGCGGTTGCGCCTGTGAGTGGTGTCGTTGGTCGGTCAAAGAGACCGAGGAAGATGACCTCGGCGGGAGAACTCACGGACGAGCGGGAGAGCCGAGATATCTTGGTTCTGTGGTATCCCGGAGACGAGCTGAGAGGGCCGAGGAGACTCTTCGGGCCGGAGGATGGCTCGAAGGCGAGCCGGGAGGGCGAGAAAGCTCAGTCCGAAGGGAGGCTCGGAGTAGAGCAAAGGGACAGTTGGCGTGGCTGCTGAAGTGCTCGAGGGCGAGGAGTGGGGTGCAACCTCGGAGACGGGGTTCGAGGGAAGCCTCCACTGTAGCACACTGGTTCCCCCTCCGTGGCCCTCAGGGGCCTAACTGGCATACGCATGTGACACGTCATCCGTCACGTGTCATGATCTAAGGAATTACCATTATTGAGTATCATCATTAGCCCCCCACTCTCGTCCCGACTAGCTGGCGGGTCGGGTCGAGAGTGGTCTGCCGGGTCACCCGAGGTGAGCTCCTTTCGAAAATATCGTCGGGACGTGTTCCCGGGCAATCTGTTGTATTTTCTGGATGACGCCAGCGAATCAGGGGTGTGATCTCTGCTTTAAAGAGGGTGCGCCGAATCGTGCGTACTTCCGCTGAAGCGACAGTCCACGTGTCGGGCGCTGGTTGGCTGATGCGACGGGCCGCAGACCTCTGGTGTCTGATGGGATACGGCCAATGCGCGTGCAACAGGTGGAGCGATCGTAGCCGTCGAATGCGAGGAGTTGTTTTGGCGGGAGTTGACTGTCGGCATTGGATGAGGACGCCGGCAGCTATAAAAAGAGGTGGGGTCCACTTCAGGGCCCATATCTCTTCATTTTTTCCTCGTTCTGAGCCTTATTAGCTTGGCGCTCTCCTGTTTAGGTCGAATCTTTGCGTTTTCTCTCCCAAGGACTTCTCTCCACCAGGTTAGATGTCTTCTTTTGAGGAGTCTGTAGATGTCGTCGGGGTAGATTCTAGGGATTCTTCCTCTGAGTCGGAGTCTTCCCGAGGAGTTGGGGTCAAATCCTCTTCCCGGGGTCGCGCGGCTGGGGCGGTTCCTAGAGCAGAGGTGGCGGACGCCCCTGGTGTGCCGTCCTTGGTGAGGTATGAGGACGAGCTTGCTACCGCTCGGGCTCGTTTCTATATCCCTTCCGGCTATACGCTACGTTTGGCCGAGGAAGGAGAGAGGGCAGATCAGGTACGGGGTAAAGAGATTGCCTTGTACCTGGAAGCCTTTTGGGCCGGAATGCGCCCGCCTTTCTCTCCCGAGGTTGTTAGAGCGCTAAACTACTTGGGCTAGTCCCGGGCCAACTAGTGCCGAACTCCTGGAGGATTCTCCTTGGGTTCCTGGTCCGTTTGAAGTTGCAGATGATCCCCTTCAGTCTATCCATCCTTGCCTCCTCTCTCATTTACAAGGGTCACCCGGCACTCGCGCGGGCGACCTGAGGTGGGTTTACCTCTCCTTTAGGAAACAACGGGGGAGTGCAGCCGGGTCAGGAGTCGTCGTCTTGTCTTCTTCCATCCACGATTGGAAGAAGAAGTTTTTCTTTGTTGGGCCTCCAGAGGGTGAAGACTGGCCCGTGCCCACCCAGTGGTCTAGGGATAGATGCTGGCGGGGAAGTCCGTCCAATGATCCCGACGCGGTGAGAGTGGCAGAGTGGGAGCCCATTCCCGGGGCCGACGTGCTGCTTTCTGAGCGGGCCTTTAGTTGGGCTGGGCTCAGCCCCGCCCAGTTTGTCGGTAAGTTAGGAACTTACGTTTGTTTTCATTTTTGTTTGTGTTGCTGATTCCATTGTATCTTGTTTTGTACAGAACCCATGGACTTGAGCCACCTCCGAGCGGCCATGCGCAAGCCGAAGAAGGGATCGAAGGCTGGAGATGCCAGCTCTTCTCGTCCAACGTCTGTCGTGATTCCTCCGGCAGCCATCCCACCCCAGCGTTTGAGTGCGGGCCATGCCCCAGAGCCCAGCCAGGCGCCTAGCTGAAAGTGGTTTCGGGGACAGGAGGCCCAGGCTTCGGAGGTGGAGACCGGATTTTCGCCGTCGTCTTTCAAGAGGTTCCCCCGAACGGTTCTGCGGACCCCGGCTTCCCCGATCTTGGTGGACGAGGGGGATCTCCGCTTTGAGGTGCCCTCGGGGCTCTCCATCGCTGACAGCTTGTTGTCTGACAAGGAGAGGTCGGCCAGGGGCAAGGTCCCTCGGGGGACTCTCAAGGCGTAAATGGAGGCCATCGCCCAAGAGGCCGTGCAGGTTAGTGCTCGCACCTGGCTTGATTTTTCACTCAGCGTCTCATCATTCGCGAGATTTGGTACCCCCTTTCCTTTCTGACCCCCTTCTGATTTCTTCAGGTCCTCCAGCACGTCGCCCTTGTCGTCTACATAGAGGAAGAGGAAATTGCCCCGGCGATATGAGCCGCGGGCGAGCTCTCCTCGCTGGCGGAGAGCTGGAGGCAGCGATGGCAAAGGTCGCTGCCCTGGAGGGCGAGGTGGCGGCCGGGAAGCAGGAGGTGAAGGCCGTGAAGCAGGAGGTTGCCCGGTTCCGCGAGGCCGCCCAGGCCAAGTTTCAGGACTCCAAGGTGCTCGTCGGCACCATGAAGAAGTCAGCGAGCACCCTCCGAAAGGAGCTGGAGGCGGCAGTAGAGGGGACGAAGCGAGCCGATCTCAGAACGGCGAAAGCGGTGGAGAACTATAAGAAGTCTGAAGTTTTTTACACCGTCCTAGCCTCGACCACTACTGCCATCTGGCACGAGGCCCTCGACGCCGTCAAGGCTCGGATGCCGGGGTTCGCTGACGAAGAGCTCCGAGCCGAATATCCTCGCGGGATGATGACCAGGGGACGACCCCGGGGGCGAAGCCGGGGAAGAGATTCCCGGCGAGGGCGACGCTGAGGCTAATGTGATGAGCGCTGAGCCCCCAGACGCGGCCTAAGCCGTGGTAGATGCTGAACTTCTTGGGGTTGCGCCTGGCCCTGAGGTCTGAAGCCCCTTGTCTTCTTGTTTCTTTTCTTTTGTTGCATCGGGAATTTTGTAGGCCTCCGGGCATTTTGTAAGGCTGGGGAACCCATAATACCCTTATAAAAGCTTTGACTTTATAAATAAAGACTTTTTGCAGTCGTATTTGCGCGTGTATTTTCCTTTGCCTGTAAACACTTGTATTTGCATAGTATTGCCTTCGTGTTATGTCGGTTCTTCGTCTAGCGATTACGCGTCGAGTTGAATCCATTCACTTGCCAAGTGTGCAAAGACCGGCGGGAAGACGGTATCTCCATATCCCCGAAGTCGAGCTGGAGATCGCTCAGATGTAAATAGACCGGATGCCTCATGGTGAGGTCATGTTCCTTAGCATGTAAGGCTCGGAGAGGCATGCTAAGGATGGACCGGGCAGGGTAGCTGCCCGGTGCCTTTAGGCGAGGGCTTCGATCCCTGGCGTTGTAAGGGTCGTACAAGGCCTGCTAGGGATGGACCCAGCAATGAAGCTGCTCAGTTGCCTCTTGGCGAGGGCTAAGTTCCCCGGCGTTGTGGGGTAGTGAATTACCAACCGGGGATAACTTGAGCAGGGTAGCCGCCCGGCTGCCTCTTGGTGAGGGCTTCTTTCCTTAGCGCGGGAGGGGCCGTACAAGGCCTGCTAAGGATGGACCGAGCAGTGAAACTGCTCGATTGCCTCTTGGCGAGGGCTTTGATACCTGGTGTGTTGGGGTATGGAGCTACCAGCCAGGGATAACCGAGCAAGGGCGGGCCCGGTTGCCTCTTGCGATGGCTTTTGATCCTTAGCGCGGGAGGGGCTGTAAGGGGCCTACTAAGGACGGGGCCGAGCAGGGTAGCTGCTCGGTGTAGGGTTCCTAGGCATATTATAGAGGTCTCACAAGGCATCAACCATGCCAATTTGAAATTTTACGGGTGCTGAGAAACCCTAATACGGATCGTTAACTAGAAATTTAGGCGAAAAACTAAACTAGTTACCAACTTAACTAAAGGAGAGAGGCTACAACCTTTGTAGATCCGGTTCTCCACTTCCTTAGCTCCACGTAGGCGTCCTCTCGCTGTCCATCTCGAATCCTAGACTCAATCGTCGGCTTCATCGGAAAAACGAGCGGGCAAGGTCGTCGGCTTCGTGCCGAAGATGATCTACGTCGAGGTTTCACAAGTTCAAGCTCCGACTTCACAAAGTTGTGAAACTTGTGAAGAAAACACCCAAAAGAACTTGGCAAGAGGTAGAGGGTGAAGAAATAGGAGGTGGGTTCACTTTAGAATTGGATTTCTCTCACTTTAGCTCAAGTTTCCATTGATGGACTTAAGCTTTTCTTGAAGAAGAAGATGATGAAGAAGAAGAAAGAATATGATAAGTGTTGAATTAAAATGAAAATAAATCAATACTTATCATAAGCTAACTAAGGTTAAGTGTAGAGAATAGACCATGGTAAATGGGAATGGTTAGGGTTAAGCATGAAGACAAATGGTCTCTTTAGTCAAAGCTTCATGAAACTTCAACAAGCTTCATGATAAAAAGAAACCATTTTCTTTTCTTTTATCTAATTAAATAAATAAAGAATGGATAAATAAATAGATGAATAATACAAAACCCTAACCATTATCATAACCATGGTTTAATTCTTTGCACTTAACTAAATGATCAAGTATCATCAAACATGATACAAATATGTGCACAAAAGTATATCACATATACTTCTTGCACATCAAGTGAGAAAATCCATATAAAGTGAACCAATACTAGCTAATGCAAAATAATATATCAAATATATAATTATACATTAAATCATTAAATCAACACTTGATTTAACGATCCGGTTATATCGCATATAACCGACTAGTATCCAATGTATCGATTTATCGAATCAATGATTCGATAACTAGGTCATATCGCATACAACCAATCGAAACATTCATCGCGAGAATGAAATGCGGTATCACATACACGCATTATTCTCGGTCCTGCACATATCTTATATGCGCTCCTATTTCGTTTCGCTTGAGCCAGGAAACCTCTGTGTAGGACTCTAAAGACTCGTCAATACTCCGGTAGCAGGTGATGATCATATCAAGCACCCACAAGCCGCAAGCGGTCTGCTAAACGTAACGGCCACCCGGGTATTGAGCGATCAGAAGATCGACGAGCTAGCCCGCTCACACTCCTGTGAATCCAACCAGTAACACTTACTGTATAGTCCGGTCTGTTCGTCTGATATGTCGCATATCAAGTCTAGGGGTGGTAAACGTCAGACCCCAATAACCGATAAGCCGTGCCGATGTGAGGCACATAACGGGTCGAGAAACTACTGGTAACACTTACCAGTAAATCTCAGATCAGCCCTGGCCAGGGACTTCCCTGTTACGGCCAATCGAGCACAGCGCAACATCAACCCCCAATACCGGGAGAGACGAAACCCCTCCTATCGCTCATTGCCTCCATGTGACTCAGGACTGTACCTAAAGACCACCGTTTTGCACACCCTCATGGACGTGGTAAGGTGGAGATCAAAGCACAGTGGGAATCACACAAGACTCTATGACGATCTCGAGTCTACAGACTAACCTGTACAAGTGTCACCTGAGAACTGCCATCTGACGTGAGGTATAATACCATCTGGGAGTTCTCGGCGAGTCCGTCCAGTGTACCCAGTCTCCACTGAGCACCCGTATACCATCTCTGATGTCAAACACCAATAGATATGGGATCACCCATCGCCCATCTCATGGGTCGAGAAGCGTATACACTAGTCTACTCTGGTATATCGATGCCCCGCCTCGATACACCCACGACTATGGACCTTGAAGGATGTACTTATGGACTACCATGTCCCCACTAGTATGATCTACATCATAGTCCAGGTAGTCAAGTACACATCCTAAGGGCTTTACCAACATGTAACCATAAGACAGTTTAAAGAGACTAGTATACATGTTAAGATAAAGAGTAACCAGATAGCATACTATCATATCGAGCAAGAAAGTCATCTCTATATATGTCCAAGCATCCAATATAATATACATCATCTGTACAATACTGGCCTCTAGGGCATACATACAACTAACAATCTCCCACTTGCACTAGGGCCAGCTGCTGTAGTATCGCATACCGAGCATCCCGAAGAGTCTCTCAAACTGTATCTGGGGAATGGCCTTCGTGAGTGGATCCGCCGTGTTGTTCTTCCTGTCAACTCTCCTGATCTCGATCTCCCGGCGATCAACTATCTCCCGGATCAGGTGATACCGCCTCAGAATATGCCTGGATCGCTGATGGGACCTGGGTTCCTTGGCCAAAGCCACCGCTCCATTGTTATCACAATACAAAGGTATTGGATGCTCAATGGATGGAACCACACCAAGTTCAGTAATGAACTTCTTGATCCAGACAGCCTCTTTGGCAGCATCGTTGGCAGCGATGTATTCAGCCTCCATCGTCGAGTCTGCCACGGTTTCCTGCTTGGAACTCTTCCAGCTAACCGCCCCTCCGTAAAGGGTAAAGACAAAGCCCGACTGCGACTTAGAGTCGTCCTTATCACTCTGGAAGCTCGAATCGGTAAAGGACTCCACTTGGAGTTCTCCGTTACCATACACCAAGAACATATCTCTAGTCCTTCGCAAGTACTTGAGAATGTTCTTCACAGCTGTCCAGTGACTCTCTCCAGGATCTGCTTGATACCGACTCACTACACTTAGTGAGTATGCAACATCGGGTCTGGTACATAGCATCGCATACATGATAGAGCCTACTGCCGAAGCATAGGGTATCCCTTACATGCGAGCTCTCTCCAAATCAGTCTTGGGAGACATCTCTTTGGAGAGAGTGAGTCCAGAGATTGTGGGTAAGTTCCCACGCTTGGATTCTTCCATACTAAACCTCTTTAGTACGGTGTCAATGTACCTGGATTGGGACAATCCCAATATCCGTTTGGATCTATCTCTATAGATCCTAATCCCCAATATGCAGGAGGCATCACCAAGATCTTTCATTGAGAATCTTTGTGATAAGAAGAGCTTGACCGATTGCAGCATAGGAATATCATTTCCTATCAAGAGTATGGCGTCCACGTACAATACGAGGAAGACAACCTTACTCTCTGCCACCTTCTTGTAGATACAAGGTTCATCCGGATTTTTGACGAAATCAAACTCTTTGATAACGACGTCAAAGCAGATGTTCCAACTCCGCGATACTTGCTTTAATCCATAAATGGATTTAAGCAGCTTGCACATCTTCCCGCTGCTCCCACTATCTACGAAGCCCTCTGGCTGAGTCATGTACACGCACTCTTCTAAATCACCATTTAGAAAGGCGGTCTTAAAATCCATTTGCCAGATTTCGTAATCATGATATGTAGCGATGGCAAGCATGATCCGGATGGATTTAAGCATAGCCACTGGAGAAAAGGTCTCGTCATAGTCCACACCTGGTCTTTGACGAAAACCCTTTGCTACAAGTCTAGCTTTGAAAGTCTCCACTTTCCCATCTACACCAAATTTTTTCTTGAAGATCCACTTGCTCCCAATGGGTTTTACCCCTTCAGGAGCAACTTCTAAAGTCCATACTTTGTTGGTGTACATGGATTCCATCTCGGACCGCATAGCATCCAGCCATTTCACTGAGTCCCTACTCGTGATGGCATGCTCGAAGCTAGTTGGGTCATCATCCTCCATGATGCAATCCTCGCTCCCACCATCCATGAGAAAACCGTAGTATCTCTCAGGTGGGCGAGGAACCCTACTAGATCGGCGGAGAGGATGAGGTTCATCGGGAGCTACTGAATCCTCTGGTTCAACCAAATCTTCTGTTGTAGTCTGTATTGCTGGAACCTCTTCAAGTTCTACCTCCTTGCCACTAATCTCCTTTTCAAGAAATTCCTTTTCTAAAAAGGTGGCATGTCGAGAAACAAACACCTTTTGTTCCTCGGTGTGGTAGAAGATATACCCGCGCGAATGTTTGGGATATCCAATAAACTTACACAGAATGGACCTTGCCGCGAGTTTGTCTGGATTTTGCGTTTTTACATATGCCGGACAACCCCATATCTTAACATAATTAAGACATGGTCTCTTTCCTTTCCATATCTCATATGGAGTGGTTGACACGGTTTTGGTGGGAACCATATTCAATAGGTCTGCAGCTGTTTCCAGTGCATATCCCCAGAAGGAAATAGGTAACTCAGCTGTGCTCATCATAGAGCGCACCATATCTAATAGGGTGCGGTTCCTCCGTTCTGATACACCGTTGTGCTGTGGTGTATATGGAGGAGTCAGCTGAGAGAGAATCCCATTCTCTTTTAGGAAGTCCAGGAATTCATTGCTTAAGTATTCTCCTCCTCGATCAGATCGAAGGATTTTAATACTTTTTCCGGTTTGGTTTTCGACTTCTTGTTTATATTCTCTAAATTTCTCAAAAGCTTCTGATTTGTGTTTCATCAGGAACACATATCCGAATCTAGAGAGATCGTCAGTGAATGTAATGAAGTACGAAGAACCATCCCTGGCATGTGTAGACATGGGACCGCATACATCACTATGTATCAGTCCCAAGAGTTCGGTAACTCTTTCTCCGTGTCCCGTAAACAGAGTTTTGGTCATCTTGCCTTTGAGACATGACTGGCAAGTGTCATAAGATGAAAATTCAAACGGATTTAAATATCCATCCTTATGCAACTTAGCCAGTCGTGTCGCATTGATGTGACCCAGTCTACAATGCCACAAGAAGGATTCGTTCAGTTCTGAACTCTTCCTCTTGTGTGTGTTTGTTATGCTCAGAACTGTTGATTGATTTAGAACATAAATGCCATTGCACAACGTGCCTGATCCAACCAACTTTTGGTTACGGAAAATGTTCATAACATTGTCCTGTAATACAAAATTATATCCCTCTTTACTTAATAAAGAAACCGATATAATGTTGCATATCAGGTTCGGCATGTAATAGCATTCGTTCAGAACCAATGTATTACCAGTTGGTAATACAAGGTGATATTCCCCGACAGTCTTAGCTGCAACAATTGCACCATTTCCAACTCTAATGTCTTTATCACCTTCTCCAAGTTCTCTACCTTTCCTAAGCCCATGTAACTGATTACATATATGGGATCCTGACCCGGTATCTAATACCCAGGACGTAGAGCAAATGGAGAAACAGTTCTCTGTAACGAACACACCCGAAGAAAATGCATCATCATGTACTTTCTTCATTCGGGTGGCATGGGAATCCTGATATTCCCCTATATCCTGTTCATTCCTATAACTCTTACAAGAAAGAACGGAACCAACGTTCCCCAGCACAGTATAACATGCGGGTTCGGTCAATACATCCATATTATTATCTTCATTAGGGCATGAAATGGTCGCTACCTGGAGAGAGAGAGAAGAAAACACTTTAGCGTATGCTCGTGCAAGATCAGATTGGTTATTATCTTATCTAATCAGGATGACTCCCACTGGTTTTTATCAAATCTTCCTTCAAACCCTAAAAGGAAAGACTAGCCAGGATTAATTACACACTACAAGTTCGCCAATCTTTCAACCAGGCCAGTGTCGGTACTTTGAGGGAGGTCCCCCGTGCTTTCGCACGAACCTAATTAATGTAAACCTCGTTTTCCCAGAGGCGTAACCTCGTTGACACCTTTCTACACACCTACTTGATCGGCTAATTGCAATGTGCAAAACTCTCCCAGGAGTAACTCTTACTCGCAGTGGGTATCGGGATCCAACTATCTCATAGAAGGTATGCAATCTCATTGCAAATTTCAACACTTGAAATTCCCGATAATATTTTGCCCCTAGCGTCCTATGACCTTGACGCAGGCCAACAAACCATAGTGCGCTAGTCAAGTTCAACCCGTCATTTCCTGATTGAATTAAACCCACCCGTACGACCCTTGACGCAGGCCAACAAAGTCGCACGACTACCCTAATCCAATCTGCATCATATGCATAAGCAGATAAATACTAGTTAGCTACCGCACACTACGCCTTGACGCAGGCCAACAAACGTAGCACGAATACTAACTACTACTCATCTGAAATGACGGAGGGCTATGACAGGTTTTTCTGAAAACCTATTGCGTAATGAACTTGATATCGTTGTAGAATCAAAATGAAGTTTTGAAATGGAGTGATTTTGAGGCTTTTCTAGTTTTGCTAAAGGAGTCACTCCCGGTGAAGGGATCTCGGTCCTTTCCTCGTCGAATGAGGTGCGGGATATATCATATATATCGCTGTGCAAAGCAAAAACTCTTAAAAGCAATCAAAACCAAACCGAGTGTGTAGCATCTGCCAGTTACTGCTAAAGGAGTCACTCCCAGTGAAGGGATTTCGGTCCTTTCCTCATAGAATAAGGTGCAGGATATATCATATATATCTCTGTGCAAAGCAAGAACTGTAGCTACCTGTTTTGTTTTAAAATTTGATTCTACAACATCTTAGGTTTCTTTTCTTTCATTAATCACATTAATGAAGTCCCATCATTTAAGTACCTAAACATCACAGATAAATACGACGTACACTTATGCCATCCGCATTCGCCTGGATGTCCCCTCGTGCACCGTTAGGTTAGGTAACTAACGACAGAGCAGGGCAGGGCTAGTGCGGGTGCAAAACATAAGTAACGTCTATATAATATATCATATATACTATATACTGTATCCATCACAGAACATCACATGATCACATCACAGATATCGCAGCAGAAGAAACATATGAAATATTGGATATACTAGGACGTCCGTGTTTTCAATACGAGCCAGTATAAAACACGGATTCCATGGTCGTGATGAATAGCCAATCCCACACCCCTAGACCCCTACGAGAGCGGCAAGCAACCCTGCCAATTCTAGGGTTAGGAGACCCGGACTCGACTCCTCGAGTTGGTCTCCCACTGGACCCCAGAACCCGGTTACTTGTGCTCCCCTCCTTGGGTCTATCCTAATGCAGAAAAGTAAATAATATACAAAAGGTGACAACTTCCGCTACCTGGAAGTGCCCCAAATAAAAGAATATTACATACAAGTTTTTACATGAATGAAAATGAAAAACACTCATTTCACATAAAAGCCCCCGGCTATTCGAATACGACGATCCAATATAACATATCCAGCAACACATAACATCACATGTCATCAACGTAAGTAAGTATGCATACCCCAATTGTCGTTGACGTATAGCAACGAAACCGGCGATATGAACATACTACACTTACGGTCACAGAAAAGAAAGTGTAAAACTATAACAGTTGGAATCCGCAACCTCTTTAGACATCACATGCCTAATCAAATGAAATACTTAGACATCACATGCCTAACAGTTATAAACCCCGCATTTTAGTCTCATTATCGAAAACTCTTTTCAATATCAAGTGAAACTAAACCGCTAGATTTATAACATTCATTCAATTATCTCATAACTGTTTGTGAATTCCAATTATTGTATCACATTCCAGATAAACAGAAAATGTTAAACTTTCTGATCGAACAGTCGAATACCCAAGTTTTCCCGATACAGCTCAACACATGAAATAAGTCTAACAACATTCAGTTCGTGCCTCAGTACCAACGGTCCAGCCGTAGAAGGGTCAAGCCAACGCCTCACATGTGGCACGCCGTACTGCCCCAAACCCGAAGGTTCAAAGGGCAGTTCAAGACGGTCACATAATCGAGTTAAGGTTTGTTGTCTTCTAGAGGGTCCATCGCGTTACTTGCACTACTTAGAACGTCGTTAAACTACGGAAAAATCCAACACTTGGAAATTTCCCGACAGGGGAAAAATTGGGTATTTATATCCGGTCGAACTTTTTAACATATTCTAAAAATTATCCGGAAAAACACAAAGACGAAATCTGATACCCCGATCGAAACACCGAATCCCCAAAGCAACCCCAGAAAATTCAACTCTTGAATAATATTTAAAAATTCCCATAAAATCCAGCATCAGAAAAGAGGAATTACTGTGCAAAAATATTGTGCATTGTGAACAGTAGGCGGCGGAATCGCGGCAGAAGCCATGCTTCTGCCGCGTTTCCGCGGCGGTTTAGACGCATCATGAGCTCGTGTTGCACCATAATTCTTAGATCTTCCTGCTGAATTTTTTAGGCATTTTTAATCTGGAAAAATCCCAGTTTTTAGAAAAAGTCCAGAGAGCACTTGGGTTTTAGGGTTTCGGGTTCGTTCGGATTTCAAACGTCATCTAGACTTCGCCTAAGGCTCTAGCTAGGCTCTGATACCACTGTAGGGTTCCTAGGCACACTATAGAGGTCTCACAAGGCATCAACCATGCCAATTTGAAATTTTACGGGTGCCGAGAAACCCTAATACGGATCGTTAACTAGAAATTTAGGCGAAAAACTAAACTAGTTAACAACTTAACTAAAGGAGAGAGGATATAACCTTTGTAGATCCGGTTCTCCACTTCCTTAGCTCCACGTAGGCGTCCTCTCGCTGTCCATCTCGAATCCTAGACTCAATCGTCGGCTTCATCGGAAAAACGAGCGGGCAAGGTCGTCGGCTTCGTGCCGAAGATGATCTACGTCGAGGTTTCACAAGTTCAAGCTCCGACTTCACAAAGTTGTGAAACTTGTGAAGAAAACACCCAAAATAACTTGGCAAGAGGTAGAGGGTGAAGAAATAGGAGGTGGGTTCACTTTAGAATTGGATTTCTCTCACTTTAGCTCAAGTTGCCATTGATGGACTTAAGCTTTTCTTGAAGAAGAAGATGATGATGAAGAAGAAAGAATATGATAAGGGTTGAATTAAAATGAAAATAAATCAATACTTATCATAAGCTAACTAAGGTTAAGTGTAGAGAATAGACCATGGTAAATGGGAATGGTTAGGGTTAAGCATGAAGACAAATGGTCTCTTTAGTCAAAGCTTCATGAAGCTTCAACAAGCTTCATGATAAAAAGAAACCATTTTCTTTTCTTTTATCTAATTAAATAAATAAAGAATGGATAAATAAATAGATGAATAATACAAAACCCTAACCATTATCATAACCATGGTTTAATTCTTTGCACTTAACTAAATGATCAAGTATCATCAAACATGATACAAATATGTGCACAAAAGTATATCACATATACTTCTTACACATCAAGTGAGAAAATCCATATAAAGTGAACCAATACTAGCTAATGCAAAATAATATATCAAATATATAATTATACATTAAATCATTAAATCAACACTTGATTTAACGATCCGGTTATATCGCATATAACCGACTAGTATCCAATGTATCGATTTATCGAATCAATGATTCGATAACTAGGTCATATCGCATACAACCAATCGAAACATTCATCGCGAGAATGAAATGCGGTATCACATACACGCATTATTCTCGGTCCTGCATATATCTTATATGCGCTCCTATTTCGTTTCGCTTGAGCCAGGAAACCTCTGTGTAGGACTCTAAAGACTCGTCAATACTCCGGTAGCAGGTGATGATCATATCAAGCACCCACAAGCCGCAAGCGGTCTGCTAAACGTAACGGCCACCCGGGTATTGAGCGATCAGAAGATCGACGAGCTAGCCCGCTCACACTCCTGTGAATCCAACCAGTAACACTTACCGTACAGTCCGGTCTGTTCGTCTGATATGTCGCATATCAAATCTAGGGGTGGTAAACGTCAGACCCCAATAACCGATAAGTCGTGCCGATGTGAGGCACATAACGGGTCGAGAAACTACTGGTAACACTTACCAGTAAATCTCAGATCAGCCCTGGCCAGGGACTTCCCTGTTACGGCTAATCGAGCACAGCGCAACATCAACCCCCAATACCGGGAGAGACGAAGCCCCTCCTATCGCTCATTGCCTCCATGTGACTCGGGACTGTACCCAAAGACCACCGTTTTGCACGCCCTCATGGACGTGGTAAGGTGGAGATCAAAGCACAGTGGGAATCACACAAGACTCTATGACGATCTCGGGTCTACAGACTAACCTGTACAAGTGTCACCTGAGAACTGCCATCTGACGTGAGGTATAATACCATCTGGGAGTTCTCGGCGAGTCTGTCCAGTGTACCCAGTCTCCACTGAGCACCCGTATACCATCTCTGATGTCAAACACCAATAGATATAAGATCATCCATCGCCCATCTCATGGGTCGAGAAGCGTATACGCTAGTCTACTCTGGTATATCGATGCCCCGTTTCGATACACCCACGACTAGGGACCTTGAAGGATGTACTTATGGACTACCATGTCCCCACTAGTATGATCTGCATCATAGTCCAGGTAGTCAAGTACACATCCTAAGGGCTTTACCAACATGTAACCATAAGACAGTTTAAAGAGACTAGTATACATGTTAAGATAAAGAGTAACCAGATAGCATACTATCATATCGAGCAAGAAAGTCATCTCTATATATGTCCAAGCATCCAATATAACATACATCATCTGTACAATACTGGCCTCTAGGGCATACATACAACTAACACTCGGTGCCTCTTGGCGAGGGCTTTGATCCCTGGTGTGTTGGGGTAGGGAGCTACCATCCAGGGATAACTGAGCAAAGGCGGGCCCGGTTGCCTCTTGCTAGGGCTTTTGATCCTTAGCGCGGAAGGGGCCGTAAGGGGCCTACTAAGGACGGGGCCGAGCAGGGTAGCTGCTCGGTGCCTCTTGGCGAGGGCTTTGATCCCTGGTGTGTTGGGGTAGGGAGCTACCAGCCAGGGATAACTGAGCAAGGGCAGGCCCGGTTGCCTCTTGCGAGGGCCTTTGATCTTTAAGGACGGGCCGGGCAGGGTTGCTGTCTGGTGCCTTTTGGCGAGGGCTTTGATCCCTGGTGTGTTGGGGTAGGAAGCTACCAGCCAGGGATAACCGAGTAAGGGCAGGCACGGTTGCCTCTTGCGAGGGCTTTTGATCCTTAGCGCGAGAGGGGCCGTAAGAGGCCTACCAAGGATGGGGCGAGCAGGGTTGATTCCCGGTGCCTCTTGGTTAGGGCTTTGATCCTTAAGGATGGCCGGGCAGGGTTGCTGCCCGGTGCCTCTTGGCGAGGGCTTCGATCCCTGGCGTTGTGAGGTAGGGGGCTACCGGCCAGGGATAGACGAGCAGGGTAGCCGCTCGGCTGCCTCTTGGTGAGGGCTTTGATCCCTGGTGTGTTTGGGGTAGCGAGCTACCAGCCAGGGATAACCAAGCAAGGGCGGGCCCGGTTGCCTCTTGCGAGGGCTAAGATCCCCGGAATTGTGGGGTAGTGAATTACCAGCCAGGGATAGCCGAGCGGGGTAGCCACTCGGCTGCCTCTCGGTAAGGGCTTTTGATCCCTGGCGTTGTGGGGTAGGGAACTACCAGCTAGGGATAGCCGAGCGGGGAAGCCACTCGGCTGCTTCTTGGTGAGGGCTTCGATCCTTGGCGCTGCGAGGTAGGAAACTACCAGCCAGGGATAGCCGAGCAAGGTAGCCGCTCGGCTGCCTCTTGATGAGGGCTTCGATCCCTGGCGCTGCGAGGTAGGGAACTACCAGCCAGGGATAGCCGAGCAGGGTAGCCGCTCGGCTGCCTCTTGATGAGGGCTTTGATCCTGTCACGCCCCGTTTCCCGGTGTACGGCGAAGGAGACGGGACTGGCCGCTACGTATTTACTCTGAAGTAAATACGCTAAGCGTATCTAGGCAATATAAAAGAATATACACAAGAGACAAATGTAATGAAACAACAACTTTATTTATTAACATTCTTTTGTACAATGCATGGAAAAGTAAATACAACTGAATGAAAGCAATGCCTAAACAGTGGCATAACAGAAATGGAAAAGTTCTGAAATAAAATGTGTACAATGAAGCTAGAGTTCTGGGTCGTAGGCAAGCCGATCCAAGTCCTCACTTGTAGGCTCGATCTCCTGAGTGTCCGGATCACCTGACAACATTCCAAAGAAGAAAGAAAAGGAATGTCGTCAGCGAATAATCGCTCGTTAAGTCCCAAAGATAAGGAAGAAATAGAATAGACAGAGGGAGAGAGTAGCTTTTAAAGTTGTATTATATTGTATCAGTGTTAACGATGTTGTTTGTAGCTTGGTACAGAAGGATGCCAGTGTATACCAGAGGAGTCTCTATATGCCAGAGACTAGAGCAAACGAAAGTACAAGGAACCGTTATGCCACAGTACAACAGCAACGGAATATAGGTTAGGTGTCTTAATCTTGCAGTCTCGTGCCACTTCTAACACCTTCCGTACCAATCTACCCCTTAAACCCCGCGATGTCTTGTTTGTATTGTTTGTATTGTATTGCAACTTGTATTGTCTTGTAATATAAATTGTATAATTGAATGACTTGCTGAAACCATGATATCAGTAAATGGATGTAATTGGAGAATCATGGATGTAACTGGAGAATCATGTAAATGGAAGTATATCCATGGTTCGGTTCGGTCAATACATATTGAATAGATTGAATATATGTATTCATGGTTTCATGTTGGATTGTAGATTGTACTTGAATCGTATTCAAGTCAGATTATTAATGAGACTCGGTCTGAGTCAGACAATTAGAAAAGAAATTGAAGTCCGGAATTAGGTTTTGATGTTATCGGTAATCGCTGCACATGGGTGACAGGATTTGTATCTTTTTCAAAGACGATTACCGTGTTGATAACACCGTTGTTAAGTTGTCTACCTTAAATAGGCAAGCACCCACTTCTCCGGCTCCCTGAGGCTCAAGAGATTGGTCCCGCTTAAACCTATATTTACTAGAGTTCTTAGGGTAATTTATAGAACTTGAGGGAGTTTTATGTAAAAATACTTTTGTATAATTTTCAAAATACACCCCAAGTATTTAATTATCGTCTTTAGAGTTGTAATAAATGTAGATTTTATATTTGTGATATTTCTAGTGAAGATAACCTAATTTCATAATATAGGGTATTTAATTGTAATATTGAACTTGTATGGATTTCATGGTATTTTAATGTAAAGTGATCCTTGGAATATTTAGAAAAAAAATTGGAATATTTATATTATCAAAAAATAGATATTTTAATGATACATATATATATTTATATAAAAATAATTTTACTATATATTATATTTCTAGAAATCCCATTTTCTTAAGATTTTTGTATTTTAAATCTCTCGAGACCGTATGCTCCTTGCGGAGGTCTGCGTCTCGCACTACTAAGCCCAGGAATGTGCGATAATCCGCACCATCCTAGCCGGGTTCCCTAAAATGGGTTGTAGCGGCGCTTTGCAAAGATTTGTGTAAAATACATAATTTTATAGAAAACGATTTTAATAGTAAATGGTATTTATATGTAAAGTTTCGTTTTCCCGTTTTCTATATTCCCGAAAGGTATTGCGCTATGTTGCATATGAGTGTGTGAGAAGGTATGTCATTATATCGTGATCTACTTAAAGGTATAGCAAAATTAAGGTTGTTTTAAAGTCGAAATGAAACTATATGGTATTATACTGAAAAAGAGCGATAAAAATTGCAATGGAAATCCTTTTGTAACGACCCCAATATTACTGTACCATCGTGTTTTCTTTCTTTAGTAAAATATTGTATTTATTTATTCTTATTATTTTTCCGTATATTTTGTTTTCTATTAAATTTATTATTTTATTATTCTATCTATTTTTTTCCCCAAACCCATTTCTTTAAACTAAATCTTAACCTATTCAAAATAAAATGCAAGACCTGACCCAGCCCATAACCCAAATCCAATCTCATTTTCATTTTCTTTTATAAAACTATGAGCCCAAAAGCGCACTTTCTTTTTAAGCAACATCATATATTTAATTCTAACTAAATATGTGCATGAACAACCTTATAGCTCATTAGTTAAGTTTTTGCATTGTTATTTCATAAGTCACATGTTCAAATCTTTATTCTTGCAATTATTTTTTTTTATCAATTTTTTATTCTTCTCATAACGTACAAATGAGATCTTTCATTTCATCTTCTTTTTAACTCTCAAAATAATTAGAATGGTTATGAGCCATGATTTATTAGAATTATGGTGGCCATAAACTTTTTTTTATCTCACTCCTCTTTCTTTTCATCACCACACCCTTCTATCATTTCACATATATCTCTTCATTTAAATTCCCTGAAGAAGAACATGAAGAAATCTCAAGGAAGTCTCGCTAGAAATACGAGACTATCGGCGGATAGACAAGCCCGGTGACAACGGCTTGTGTATGTAAGTCTCTTCTCTTTTTCCCCCTCCATCTCTTTCTCTTTCTCTTTCTTTTTTTATATTGCCATGAAAAACTTCCCTTTTCATATGATAGTCCCTAAATAATTAATTAAATGGATACATATATAAATAATGAACACACACAAACATACACACATATATTTTGTAAAGTCTTTTTCATTACTCTCAATTCATATGTTAAGATTTCATAGTAACCAATTAGGATTGTATCGTTTGTTGTTGTATTTTAAATTACTTTATTTAAAGTTTGTAAAAAAAATGAAGTTACGAACAAATACCATGATTTTCTCATTTCTCACATATAACATATCAATACCTTTACATTTAAAATAATTTTTAGAAATTAATTTTTACTTCTGGAAATTTCAGGAAATTTACATATGATAGAATATATTCTTCTGTACACGTTGTAAAAATTTCATATCAAACCAAAAAACGGTTTAGGAGTTACATGATTTTTTATTCACTGTTTTTAAAACTAGAAAACTGCCAATAAGGGTTTTCGAGAGAGACCTTAACTCTATAATATTTAATCCAAATTAAGTGTTTTCAGATGTTTTGAACATCTACATCAAAATATCTAGATTTTATTTGTTTTATATTTTTACTGAAAACCGACGTAAAATATAGAAAACTGTGTTACAATATTAAGTGACGGATCTGGACAGAATCTGTCCTGATTCGCATACTATTTTTAAATAGGACATAACTCGAACACCCGATATCCGTTTGTGACAAAATTTAGATGTGTAGAAGCATAATTGATAAAGCTATAATTTTCTGTATATTAGATTACTTAAAAATGCATGAAACAACCCGATATAGGCTTTGCAATATAATATATAATTGCTGTCCAGAAATCTGAATTTCTGTTTTAAACGTTGATATTAAAATGATCATAACTAGAGTTTAAGAAATTCAAATCATGTGAATCTTGGTGTTTTGGATAATTACATCGAAAGACCTGCAATTTTCTTAATCTGAAACCTGATGGAAATTGACCGAAACTATGTTTTAAAAATATGTGACGGTGCCGAATAAATTCTGATCTGTTTTGCGCGACGATACGAAAACATATATACCTCCCAAACCGGTAGTCGTATTTAGGTGAAACTGGAACTCACGCATGAAAAACACTTAGAGCCACATTTCTGTTTATATTCTGCACTCGTTCAACTTGATTAATTAGTCGTTCATAATATTTCTTTACAGCATTGTTTATGGTAGTTACTTGAATAATATACTTGACTCATTTCATGCTATTCGAACATGTATACATATTTATCTTGATCATTAAATTGTTGTATGTACATAAAGACGATAATTAAATACTTGAGTTGTAATTTTAAAACTATACAAAATTATTTTTACATAAAACCTCATCAAGTTATATAAATTACAATAAGGACCCTAATAAATATAGGTTAAGCGGAACCAGTCTCTTGAGCCTCAGGGAGCCGGAGATATGGGTGCTTGCTTATTTAAGGTAGACAACTTAACAACGGTGTTATCAACACGGTAATCGACTTTGAAAAAGACACAAATCCTGCCGCCCATGTGCAGCGGTTCCGATAACATCAAAACAATCAGGACTTCAATTTCTTTTCTAATTGTTCTGACTCAGACTGAGTCTCATTATTAAATAATCTGACTTGAATACGATTCAAGTACAATCTATAAAACTACAATTCAACATGAATCCATGAATCCATATATTCAATCTATTCAATCTGTGTTGACTGAACCGAACCATGGATATATTTCCATTTACATGATTTTCCAGTTACATCCATGATTCTCCAGTACATCCATTTTACTGATATCATGGTTTCGGCAAGTCATCCAAATATACAATCTATATTACAATTCAATAACAAATTGAAATACAATACAAACAATACAATCAAGACATCGCGGGTTTAAGGGGTAGATTTGTATGGAAGGTGTTAAAAAGTGGCACGAGACTGCAAGATTAAGACACCTAACCTGAATCCAATTGCCGTTGTTCTGGGTTGTATAACGGAGCCCTGTACTTCCATTTTCCCTAGTCTCTAGCATATAGAGACTCCTCTCGTATACACTGGCATCCTTCTGTACCAAGCTACAAACAACAGCGTTAATGAATACAATAGTATAACAATATAATACAACTTTAAAAGCTACACTCTCTCTCTTACTCTCTATCTTTTCTACTTCTCCTTTATCTTTGGGACTTACCGAACGATTGTTCGCAGACGACATTCCTTCTCTTTCTTCTTTGGAATGTTGTTAGGTGATCTGGACACTCAGGAGATCGAGCCTACTAGTGAGAACTTGGACCAGCTTGTCTACGACCCAGAGCTCTAGCTTCATTATACACACTTTTATTTCAGTACTTTTCATTTCTGTTATGCCACTGTTTAGGCATTGCTTTCATTCAGTTGTATTTACTTTTCCATGTATTGTAAAAAGAATGTTGTTCTCCGCCGAACACAGAGACGAGACCGCGTAGGTCCGTCTTGCCTGAATTTCGAGGGTAGATGCTAATTGGTGCTATCTGTCCACCTCTCCGAAAATGCCAAGTTGATTTACGACAACATGTATCGAAGGTTTAAACGGATGCGGCCGATGTAGCAGACTTCGTCAGATTCCCCTCATTTGAGGGGTTTTTGATTGTGGGGACGCTCTTCCCTGCAGGCGCAAGCCCTTGCAGTTAATTACGCTACCGCATCGCGGTAACAACTTTCTCCTTCTCCAGATGTTCACTTCGTGTCGTAGGTGTTTGTTTTGTTTTTGGTTGCCCGTGGATTGTATACGGAGACTAATTTATGTTGTCGTCCGTAGGGCGTGGATTAGTCCAAATCCGTATTTTCTTAGATTTGGGTTTGGGTTTGGGTTTAAGGATGCGTTAGTCTCATTTGAAACTAAGATCGACTTAAACGCTTGTTAAGGATACGTTAGTCTAATTTTAGACTAATATCAACTTAACGGTTTGTTAAGGACACGTTAGTCTAATTTTAGACTAAGATCAACTTAACGGGATCATTTAGATCCAACAAAAGAGCATTTGGGGCTCTATTGTTTAGTTTAGGGACATTGCGGTCCATAATTAGTTTAAGGACATTACGGTCCAAGGTTAAGGACATCATAGTCCATGGGTTTAAGGACTCCGTAGTCCGAGGTTAAGGACATCATAGTCCATGGGTTTAAGGACCCCATAATCCAGTTTAAAGACGTCATAGTCTATGAAATGTATGGTTGTCGGGACCCGTCACCTCTCTGAAGACATTGAAGGGTTACAACGACAAATATCAGAGGAGTAAAGAGATGTACCCTTGAACCAATTTTGGTTGGGATCTGTAGTCCAATTTGGGACTAAGATCTGAGATTTTATGAGCATATGGGCTCAGTTAATCTGAATGAGAGATTTATGGCCAACTTGGACTCGGCCCACTCAGTTAAAATAAACATTTGACAATGCTGAGCATTGATTTGAGTTCTGACAATATTTTTGTCTTTCATTGAATGCTGAGCATTCATCATAGCTCTAGGGCCTCATTTAAAGAACAGTTTATATTCTATCAGCGCTCACATGAGGAACACGTGGCGCGCTTGGCGCTAGCGCCAGTCAATGAGCGCAGTGCGCTATATTTGGAGCGCTGAAGCGCTGGCAGCGCTTTGCGCTAGATGCGGAGCGCTGAGGCACTTCTGTTAAGTAGCGCACACGTGAGGAGCACATGGTGCGCTTGGCGCTGAGCGCCAGATAATGAGCGCAGTGCGCTATATTTGGAGCGCTAAGGCTCTTCAAAATTAAGAGCGCCAAGGCTCTGCAGCGCTTTGCGCTAGATGTGGAGCGCTGAGGCTCTTTTTGATTAGGAGCGCTAAGCCTCAGCAGCGCTTTGCGCCATATGTGGAGCGCTGAAGCTCTTCTGCTAAGTAGCGCACACGTAAGGAGCACGTGGTGCGCTTGGCGCTGTGCGCCAGTCCAAGAGTGCAAACCGCTATTTTATGAGCGCAAGCGCTAACTGATCACCTTTATGATCCAGGAAATAAATTCTCGTTTATAAGAGACTTTATCTCAAGATTCTAAGAAAAAAAAGTTCTTCCTTTATAGGAGATGCTTCAATCTCTCATATTGATGAAAGGCTTTGCCTTTATGGATATATGATCCTTAAGAGAATTGAATTATTCTCCTCCTTTCTTTATAATGAGATGTTCATGATCTCTTTGTATAAAAGACCTTAGTCTTATAGATCTATGATCTGTGAGAAGAATTATGTTCTTCTTCTTATTTTATGATTAGGTCCTTTAATATCTTTGTGAAGGACCTTGGTCTTGTAGATCTATGATCTGTGAGAAAGAAGTGAACTCTTCTTTTTAATATGAGATGATTTCATCTCTCTGATTATTATTTACCTTGAAGAAAAGTTGTTCTTCTACCGAGAGCTTGGCTCTTCTTTCTGAGATTTCTCAAAGTTTATGGGGGTATTTCTCTCTTTTTTTTGTTGTCCCAGACTTGAAATCTTAGGGCCTTTATATAGGGCAAGCTATTTGTTCAATCGGTTAAGGAGATCTTTTCTCCAATTGATTTGGAGATTTCCCCACCGTTGGATCTTTGATCCAAGAGCTTCTGATTTACAGAAGGCAATCTTCTTGTTTTTAACAAGATTGGGAAATCTTTCCATACAGAATTTATTCTGTACTTTTGGTGATTTTTAATCACCATTGGATCATTGATCCATCGGTGCTCTGATTTACAGAGCACAATCTTGTTGTTGGAAAAGATTTTGAGGAATTTTTCCTTAACAGAATTTAATTATAATTAATTGATGATTTATCATCTTTATTGGATCTCTGATCTGACGGTGAGGAGCTTTTAGTTCCAGCGCTAGCGCACCCGTGCTTTGCACGTGGTGCGCTGCTTAGAGCGCAGCGCAATTAGCGCTAGCGCACCCGTGCTTTGCACGTGATGCGCTGCTTAGAGCGCAGCGTACTTGGCGCTGCTAAGAAGCATTTGCTTTATTTTAAAATTTGAATTTTAAACAGAACTTTGCTCTGATTGGGGGAAACAAATGCCCCCCACCGTTGCGCTTATGTGGCCCACATGTGAGTGCAGCGGTGGCAACATCTGCGCCCTTGGAACAACTCAGAAGTTGAAATGGCATCTTAGTGCCTATAAATAGGACCCTTGGCCCTTGAGATGATTTATGTTCATCTTCTTCCTTCCGAGAATTATTATTATCTTGCAGAGTATAGCTCTTTGGCTTATGAACTTTTTTAAGGGCAGAACCCTGTCAAAATCTTAGGTAAAGATTAAATCTTTGAGTAGACCATTTAATAATCTAGGGTTTCACCCATTAACAGAGCTTTGCTCTTCATAGATCTTTGATCGAAAGAAAACCTTTTTTTAGGGTTTTGTTGACAGATCTTTGCTCTCTTGAACCTATAGATCTGAAGAGATCTTTCTTAGGGTTTCTTAACCCATTAACAGAGCTTTGCTCATGAAGAACTCTTAGAGTTTGTTCATAGATCTTGAAGATCTCAGAATTTTAATTCACTAAAAATTTTATTTTAAGTTTTCTGATGGTTATTCCATTATTTTTACAGAGCAAGGCTCTTCAGGATTTCCTTTGAGGAATTTTCCTATTCCCAGAGCTGACAGATGTCACTCTGTCATAGGGCACCGCTCTCAAGGGAAGATTTACTCCTTGGCCCGAGGAATTCTCATTGAATGAGAATCAATTGAGGATTTTCTCATTTAATGATAGTCTCATCAAATGATAAGGCTGTTTTATTAATGATGCAATGTCATCTGGATTATGTGGGTCCCCTTTGGTCCCTTTTCACTGCATTGCAGTGTGGTACCGATTTAAAGTACCTAGTGACAGAACTTAAATTGTAACATTGGCGGCTGAAAATTTGTTCTTTTCCGCGCAGGTACTATGTTTTTCGACACTTCTTTCCCGTTCGTCCGCTCAGAAGACGGATTCTCCGAAGCGCCCGTAGACCGAGAGGTTCTTGCGCTAATCAAAGACCATGACCCGAAGCATAAGAATCTTCATCTATGGGGTAGATGGTACGATCAAATTATCAGAGGCCGCCGGAGCTTTTCTTGTGCGGCACCCTCGGAGCCTATCTCTGCGATCCCTTATGCAGATGCACCCCCGATAAGCTATACTGTGGAGGAGGTGAATTGGACTTCAGAAGGTCTCCTTCGGCCTTCTATGGCCGCAATACCCGTGCAGCCGCCGGTAGCTTTGGACACTCTAGGGCGGCGCATATGCCAAGATGAATCGCGCCCTTGGGGAAAGCCATACAACATAGGACTAACTCCCCGTCACCCGGCTGGATACCTGCAGTGGGCCTGATATATCTTATCGGCGAAGAAGTCACAGCTGCTGAAGCTTGGATTGTACCCTGCGATCTACGCTTCCTTGTTCCAGTATTTTGCACCTCCTACATGGCGGATCAAGGCGTTTCTAGAGCAATGGAACATTCCTACCCACACCTTCCTCTTATTGGATCGAGAAGTCTCCATTTCCTTAGAGGAATTTGCCGAGATCTATGGTTTACCCATTAGGGGAGAGAATTACGAGGAGTTGCTTCCTCCGGATGAGTATATTTTTGCCACCAAATCAGTGGTAATGGGTCTTACCCCAGAGAACGCCATTCAACACCAATTTCCAAGTTTGATAAAGCTGTTGAATATCTACGAAGGCCTATTTCTTGAATCTGGAAGCCAGGGGGTCAGCTTTGCGGACTTCATCGCCTGTTTTCTTCGCCCAGAAGTTTTATCGCGACAAGGTGAAAAGTTTGCCAAACTTGATGATCCTTTCGACTTAGGTTTGGGCAAGCTGCCAACGGCGGAGGCAGATCAGAAGAGTTTCTTTCTCCCCAACACTCCGGTCATCTCTTTTGCAGAGCTTGCAGCTCCTGGGATTAACGAGGAAACGTTCTTTTTGGGGTTTCTCGGGTTGTGGCTAAGCTGGTTTGCGCTTCCGATGCACCCTCGCCGTATGAGGCCGTCTGTTTTCTACCCAGCTCACCGAATGGTTATTGGGGTGAAAGTGGCTGTCGGGGTCGCTGGGTTAGCTCATTTTTATTACGACCTCAGCCAAGCGGCGGATACTACTGAACCAGGAGTGCAGCATGTGAACTTCTCGATGCATTACTTTATGTCATGGCTCGAGCTACATGTACTTGGTGTTTTCAGTATCAATAAAAGTCCTTCCTTCTACGACAGGTGTGGCTTCCCTCGGATCATGCGGCTAGTTGACGCATCCATTGTAAATCCGACACCGCGGGAAGCTAGGGGTTTGCTCCTTCGTCCTCGCACGGTTGGAGATGGCATGACCTTTACCGATAAGATTCTAACTATCGACAAAGAGTCCGCAACAACAGTGCAGCCATTGCAGGACATTTTTAAAGACGGAGCCTCTGTTTTGAAAGTTCGGGAAATTCTTCATTTATACTCCATCAGGCCGGGCTTTCTCGTGTTTATGCAAAATGATGCGACGTTGTTCATGAGGTACAACCCGCATCGTTTTGCCCAGCAGTTAAGCTACAATCAAGGCGTCCCGCTCGAGGCTTTCCTGTCAGAACCACCTGCGACTGAAGAGGGTATTCGGAACGTAATGCACCATTTTATGCGATTGAACACCGGCTCCAATTTATTTATTAGTGAGCTGGGTTGCGTTCCGAAAGCCCTGAATGTATATGTGGCGTGGTACCAGCATTCGATGGGCACCGTTATCAGAGAAGAGAAGCGATTATTGCTCGATCGTAAAGGCACCGCCCCGGCGGGTAATCCAGACGTTCCTCTGAAGCGACGGACCATCATCCATCCTCTCTTGAGGGAAGCTGCTGCAGCTGTGGTACCGCGTAATACACCTGAGTTACCGCTACCCCGTGCTCCCGTTGAAGTGGTGACTGTGGCGTCTCCCGAGTCTGGCGTGGGTTCAGATATCGGGACTCGTCATCCCAAGGTGCCCGCCAAGCGTAAGCTTGTGCTAGCGGCGACCGGTACTCGCTCCCAGAAGAAGAAGAAGAAGTCGATTCTTTCTGCCGATGTTGTACTCGGCCAGGAGCCTCATGCTCCTTATAGCGAGGGCCTGAGCGAATATGGGACCAACAAGAGTCTATTCATGGTGCCAGATGATACTAATCTGGAGGCTGCCATCGCAGCTTCCGAGCGTCTAGCTAGCCACAAAGCAAGACTGATCATTCTTGCTGAGTCAGGTAATCTTCAGTCGCATCTTTTTGCTGTTATGTTTTTGTTATCATGTTTTGACTGACACTCCTTCTTTAACAGGCATTTCCACTAAAGAGGCTCTTGCGGCTTCCCTCAAGATTTTTGAGGAGGAGGAGAGGCTTCGCGCTTCGCTGGGCGTTGGTATATTTCAGCTCATTGTGCCTTCATTCGCCTTTCTTATGGATAATCTGACCCCTTTTTCATCTTATCGTAGGGACTATCTCGACTCAGGTCATGTCCAGTACAGTGCCAATCCCGCAGGGTGATGCGGAGATGCTTCCAGGGCCAGCTATCGAAGTCTCGGCCTCCTCAGCATTGCCAAAAGAGGTTTTACTTAAGCAACCGATGACAGACGCCATAACGGCTCCAGAGGTAGCTCCTGGCGTGGACGATGACGTCCCCTTGATGGAGGTCTTGAGAAGATCAGCTCTCACGGCCCGGGCGGAAAGGAAGGGTAGGAGGCGTGCAGCAAGGGAACATAACGCCGCCTTAGCTGCGGGTGCTGGCTCGAGCGCTGCTACCCCTGTCCTCGCTTCTTCAGAGGGTGCTTCGGCCGCCCTGTCTACCGCTCACAGACAGGCGGCACGTGCGGCTCAGGAAGCAATTGAAAGACCGACTCAAGGTAGCGTAACACTGAGTTCTTTTGTCAAAGTTTTAATCTTTAGATTCTCATATGTCTTATCCTGCAGGGCCGAGTCTTGATGAGGAAGTGGTAGGTGAGATGGCGACAACCACGGAGCCTGAACTAGCCACTCTTTCTCAAGAGTCTGGAACTGCCCCAATTGCCACTCTTTCCCCTTGCAGTTCCTTGCTGTTGCCGGGCGTTGCGAGTATCACGAAGATTCTCGTGGAGTCAGGGGATGAAGCTATGGGTGGCGAAACCATTCCGATGGAGGAGGGTGAAGCAGTCGTTGCACCCAGTGACGCCCTTATCGCGGTTTCGACCGGCGACTCACCAGGTAGATTTTGGGTAATTGCTTTCTTTTTCATTCTGCAATCCCTTTCACTCTCTTCTGACAGTATTTCTCTCGTTTCTAATGTAGGTATGGCGAGCGTTGAGGTTGTGCCGCCCGAGGAAGCATCGCCAGTTGCTGCTTTGACGGTGGCCATCCCTTTGCCTTCTCTCGTGTCCTCTCAAATGCTGGAAGGTACGGGTTTGTGACTTATCAGTTTCATTGTAGGCAATATACTTTATGTACTGACATTGCATTACTATATCCTTGCAGGAGTCCTTTTTGATCATCTATATCAGGTGCTGCACCCACATTTCTCCTTCCAGTCAGAGACTGCTTCATCTAGTGGCGTTGGTGAGTACAGCCTCTAGCTAATATCTTCTTTTTTCTTTTACGGGTAGCCAAGTCGTTGTTAATTCTTCTTTGTTTTGACTGCAGCACTACAGATTGAAGGAGGAGATGAAAGAATAGTTGCGCCACCGGTACTCCCGGCCTTGCCGCCTGCCGCAGCCGGTATAGTAAACTCCATTGTTCATATACCTTCTCTATTTCTTGAACCGTCATTTGACTATGATTTGTTTTGCTGCAGTGACACCGACTTCAACTCCGTTCGAGTCTCGAATCATAATGCCAGTGGGCTCCTTTTCCAGACGTCCATCTTCAAAAGGCACTGTGACCAGTCTGCGTATGTTGAGCGATTCCATTGAAGAGCTTAACGCGGAGATCCCTGCCCTCGCTGCAGATTTTGCTGCTGAGGTTAATCCTATGCCGGCGACGCTCATGAACTTCCATAGTGAGGGCATCATTGAGTCTTGGGTTAATCACTGCAGGAAAATTGAGGCCTGCCTGCATGAGCTTGAACTCGGACATCCCGCTCTCGAGGTCCTGGCTGTGAACTCCTAACGGGCTGCGTGGGTCGAGCAGAGCACTCCCTACTTCCGCCATCTTGAACAAGAAGCGGCCTTAAAGCGTAAGGAGTGTGAAGAGACTTCAAGCGAATCTGCCCGGCTGCGTATGTTGAGCGATTCCATTGAAGAGCTTAACGCGGAGATCCCTGCCCTCGCTGCAGATTTTGCTGCTGAGGTTAATCCTATGCCGGCGACGCTCATGAACTTCCATAGTGAGGGCGTCATTGAGTCTTGGGTTAATCACTGCAGGAAAATTGAGGCCTGCCTGCATGAGCTTGAACTCGGACATCCCCCTCCCGAGGTCCTGGCTGTGAACTCCTAACGGGCTGCGTGGGTCGAGCAGAGCACTCCCTACTTCCGCCATCTTGAACAAGAAGCGGCCTTAAAGCGTAAGGAGTGTGAAGAGACTTCAAGCGAATCTGCCCGGCTGCACGCTTAAGTTGATGAAAATGCTGTACAGCTGAAAGCTATCTTTGAGGGCCTTCTACGATGTATTTCTGACGGGCTAACGTTGAGGCAGAAGCTCGACCTCATCAGGCGAGATACGCAAAGTCGTGGGGAAGGTCAGCAGGTCATTGATGAGCAACTTTCATCTTATTTGCAGCAACGGGCTCAGGTTGAAGCGGAGTTGGCCGCTGCGGCCGATCACGAGTAGGCACTGAAAGGAGTGCGCGAGCAACTTGCTGACTTATTGAAAACGCCTCCTTCTCAGTAGTTGTTTTGTATAAATTGAACACCTGTAATCTTTGAATAATATGTATCCATTTTTTATTCTTTCATATAATTCAACTTGTACTCCATTGAATTCAAGAATAAAAGATACACATTTTCTGTTCTACTGTTGCTTTCTTCTTTTTGTCGTGTCATTGTCATGTGGTTTTAGCAAGTGTAGCTTATAGATAGTAAGTGACGGTCCATCTTGAACTCTTTGCAGGGTAACTATGGCTTAGGAAACAGGTTCAGGTCTGCTGCCTAAGACTTCTCAATTTTATGAGCCGTGAGGGTCTCATAAAGGGTTTTCTCCCTACGAGTCGAGAGGATCTCGTAGGTGTATTTTCTCCTTAGGAATCATAAGGATTCCTAAGTGTGCTTTCTCTTGAGAATCGTAAGAATCTCACAAGAGAATTTTCCCTCTTACAAGTCGAGAGGACTCGTAAGTGGTTGTTTCCCTCCTTGTCGAGATTCGACTTTGGAGAGTGTGGTCCGTGAAAAGTATGGAAGAGTCCATTTTAGACTGACTTGCAGGGCCCCAGTGCTTAGGAAACAGGTCCTTATCCCCATTGCCTAATGCTTTTCCTTACGAGTCGCGACGAATCGAGAAGTTCTCACAAAGACACTAATTTCCTCACGAGTCGAGACGAGTCGAGAAGCTCTCGCAAGAAAGTCCTAACATCACAGTTAACCTCTGCTCTTTACGACAGAGGTCCGTTAGGATCTGTGGTACTAAGGTTTTGCCTGTCGTACCGTCGCATTGGCTGATGTATCCCTCGATAGGCAATCTTGTTGTTCGAGTAGCCTTGCAACTGTCGTGTCTCTGATCCCTTCGGGGGCTAGACAAGACGTCTTCAAGCAATCTTCCTAGGCAGTTTGACCGTCGGAAGAGCAAGCGTTAGGAATTTTGCCATGCCGCTTTTTACTTGAGGTTAGGCTCAGTTTGGGGAGCCCCGATGAGTCATAACCACTCCGCGCTGGTGTGGGATGATCTCCGATAGTCTTTCAGGTTTTATATGAGTTACCTTCAAGACCCTGAAGCTAGGAATTTGGCCTTTGCTTTGTTTGCTGGCATTGCGTCTGCTGTATCGAGAAGAATGTCACGGTTGGCTCTAGGTTGCGGGTGAACCGTCGGGGTTTGGAACTAGGGATTTTGCCTTGGTCCGTTGTTTGATTGTCACATCTGAATCCTGCTGGAGGAAGAACGCTGTGGTGACATCTCATTTGCTGTATCGAGACAAACGTCGAGGTGGTGACCACTCCGTGCTGGTGTAGGATGATCTCCGGTAGTCTTTCAGGTTTTATATGAGTTGCCGTCAAGACCCCGAAGCTAGGGATTTGGCCTTCGCTTCGTTTGCTTTGGCGTGTCTGAATCCTGTTGGAGGAAGAACGCTATGGTGACATCTTGTCTGCTGTATCGAGACGAACGTCGAGGTGGTGACCACTCCGTGCTGCTGTGGGATGATCTCCGGTAGTCTTTCAGGTTTTATATGAGTTGCCGTCACGACCCTGAAGCTAGGGAGTTTGCCTTTGCTTCATTTGCTTTGGCGTTGCGTCTGCTGTATCGAAACGAACGTCGAGGTGGTGCTGTGATTTTGCCATCAGTCCACTCTGTTTTGACCGTGAGGTCTTTTGTTGACGTTGCATCTGCATCCTGCTGGACTGCGAAGGAACGCCGTTGTTGACATTGCGTCTGTTGTAACGAGACGAATGCTGAGGTGGAGCTGGGATTTTGCCGTCACTCCGCTTTGTTTCGACCATGGGGTCTTTCGTTGACGTTGCATCTGCATCCTGCTGGACTGCGAAAGAACGCCGTTGTTGACATTGCGTCTGGTGTAACGAGATGAATGCTGAGGTGGAGCTAGGATTTGCCATCACTCCGCTTTGTTTCGACCATGGGGTCTTTCATTGACGTTGCATCTGCATCCTGCTGGACTGCGAAGGAACGTCGTTGTTGACATTGTGTCTGGTGTAACGAGACGAATGCTGAGGTGGTCTCTAGGCTGTCTGTGAACCGTCGAGATTTGGCTTATTTTTCTGATGGAGCCTGGTGGGAACGTATGGTTCCCTCTTTGTTTGCGCCCCTAGATTGTATACAGGGATCGATGTGATCTCACATGTAGGGCGAAAAGTTTCATTTTATATAGTTTTCTTTCCGCGATACTCTATCATTTCAGCTTTTATATCGCGAAAGTCGCGATTACCCAATCATTTCGGCTATTTTTCGCTGTGCCTAATCATTTCGGCTATTTTGTATGCATACATTTTACTTACTGGTTTCGTTGCAAGTTGCCCCATCATTTGGGCTATTTCATATGCCTTTGTGGCTCGCTGACTTTTCACTGCAAATTTGGGATTTGGGATCTGATATCGATTTAGGCATCAGCATTGCTACAACTGGGATATTGCCAGGAGCGAATCATCATTTGCCTCTATCGACGTCGAACAAAGGTGGCTTAGCGAACAGGGTTAGGATCCTGTTGACTAAGACTTTTAACTTCATGAGCCGTAAGGGTCTCATAAAGGTATTTCTCCCTACGAGTCGTGAGGATCTCGTAGGTGCGTTTTCTCCTTAGGAATCGTGGGGATTCCTAAGTGTGTGTTCTCTTATAAGTCGTAAGGATCTTACAAGAGTATTTTCTCCTTATAAGTCGAGAGGACTTATAAGGGTTGTCCACTGTGTAAACATATCCTCAGTCGCGGGTGGGACTTTGTTAGGGAAACGTTTATTCGCGCCCGTGGATTGTATACAAGGGTCGATATTGAACCGCTTGTAGGGCAAAATTGGAGATTGTGATGGCTTAAGAACAGGTTCAGATCCCTGTAGCTTAAGGCTTTTGAACCCTATGAGCCGTGAGGGTCTCAAAGGGGAATTCTCCTTACGAGTCGTGAGGATCTCATAAGTGTAATTTCTCCTTAGGAATCGTGGGGAGCCCTAAATGTGTTGTTCCCTTGTGAGTCGTAAGGATCTCACGCATGTATTTTCTCCTCATAAGGTCGAGAGGACCTTGCGAGTGTCTTTTAACGAGATTGCGCCCTTTCGGGTTTTCACAAAACTCGCCGGTAACCCTGCTGTTTTTACTCACGGAGCCCTTTCGGGTTTTCATCCGTGCTCATCTTGCTTATGGACATACCGTTTTTTTTGCGTCGTCAGCCTTGGGATGCTGCGGTCAGTAGTAGTTTATCGACGTCTCAGTCAACAGCCGGTTTTAGGACATAGTGGTCCATTGTTAGTTTAAGGAAGTTTCGGTCCGTCGTTGCCATATTTGAGGCGAATTTTTAGTTTACGGACTTTTCGGTCCATGGGGCTTTCTTTATGAATGAGCACGATGCCCCCAGCATGTCTATCTTTTTCGGATCATGTGGTTGTGGCCGGTTCATCTTCCAGTTTTCAGACAACGCGAATTGCCCAGTTGGTATTGGTCCTCAATCCAGCCTTTGAAGACGAAGCAATCTTCGATTGGATGGCTTACTGCTTAGTGGTAAGGGCAGTAATTAGGATTGTTGACATCGCCTGGCTGCAGCGGACGTTTTGGATACGGCAGATTGATGAGTCTGTTGCGCATTGCCAGCTCGAACAGTCTCCTCGTTTTATCCTGGGGAAACGAGTAAGGACGTCTCAGTCTCTCCTCGAGGGATGGGCATGGACACACGTTGTTTTGGCGAACAACTGTCTTTAAGTTGCTCGGCTGTTGTTGAGTATTGGCGACGAAGGTTGCTTTCCCCTTCCCTTTTTCATTTCGAGATTCCAGCTTCGAAGGAGATGGTCTATGACCCATCTGATCCATTTAGGCTAGCTTGTCAATCAAGGCCTGTTTCCCCAATCAGAGCAAAGCTCTGTTTGAATTTCAAAAATTCAAAAATTGAAGCAACGCTTCAGATTCCTTGCGCTATGCGCAACGCGCTACGTGTCAAAATCTGACACGCCAGCGCAGCGCCCAAGGCAGCGCACCCAATCAGAGAAAGGCTCTATTTAAAATGAAAATAAAGGAAGCAACGCTTCAGCTGGGTTGCGCTCTGCGCTGCGCGACACGTGGCAGCGCAGTTGCGCTGCCGCAGTTACGCTGCGCGACACGTGGCAGCGCAGTGGCACTGCGCTCTGCGCTGCGCGACACGTGTCAATCGCAGGTGCGTTTGCGCCAACTGTGCCAGCACTAAAACAGAATTAAAATTCTAGAAAGATCTTTCTGATCACGTTAAAACAAGAAAATTATCTTCTGTAAAACAGAAGCGCTTGGATCAAAGATCCAACGGTGAGGAAAAATCCCTAAATCACTCAGAGAAAGATCTCTTTAACTGATTTAACAAATCAAATGGCACTATAAAAAGCCCCCTAGACTCCAAGTCTAAAGGACATCAGCACACAGAGAATTCACAGAGCTCTTCTAAGAACTTTGAGAAGAATTCAGAAAAAAAAAGAAAGAAAAAGGTAAAAACCTTTAGAAAAAGAAGAATTTTCTTCTGAAAAGATCAATGATCTAAGAACAAGATCAAAGATCTTAAATAAAAAAATGATAATATTAATAAAAAGAAGTAATTTACTTCTTCTTTAGATCTTTTTGATCTAAATAAAGGCATTGCCTTTTAATGAACCATTGGTTCTGGGATCTTAAAAGATTCTCATCTTTGATCCAAAATCGGATCAAGATATTGAACAGTGCCGTGCACTTGAAAAAAATTGCACTGTTGCGCTCTCAGGTTGGCGCAAGCCACCAGAGAGCGCCACGTGTCAGCCTCAGAACAAACTACGCTATGCGTTTCTAAAACAGAGCACCGCACTCTTAAATTGGCGCAAGTCACCAGAGAGCGCCACGTGTCAGCAGCGCAACAGCGCAGCGCACTGTCGCAGCGCACTGCGCTAGCAGACTTGCGCTCACCAGAGCGTGACACGTGTCACTTCCATTTGGACTTGCGCTCCTCAATTGGCGCAAAGCGCCTGACAAGCCACGTGGCGCTCTGTCAGACTAATTAATGCAGCGCATTATTAAAGGACAGGGCCCAATTAAGAGGCCCAATGGACCAAAACAAATGCTCTGCATTATATAAAAAAAGGGAACAGAGCCCAATTTAAAAGTCCTAACAGGCCAGAATAAAATGCAATGCAGAGCCCAAACAAAGGTCTGTCAGACCAAAACAGATGCTGTGCATCATTTAAATAAGGGCAGAGCCCAAATAAAGGTCTAATAGACCAAACAAAATGCCATGCATTATTAAACAAGGGCAGAGCCCAATCAAAGGCCTAACAGGCCAGACAAATAAAAAATTGTTGAACATTCTCAACTGGACTTAACCCAATCATGGCCATAAGTCCTCAAATTAAATTGAGCTGAGCACAACAGCTCTCTTAAATCAATTTACACCTGGTTCAAGGGTACATCTCCGAACTCCTCTGATATTTGTCGTTGTAATCCTTCAACATCTTCAGAGAGGTGACGAGACCCGACAACCACACGTCGATACGGACTGCGGGGTCCTTAAACTCGTGGACTGAAACGTCCTTAAACTAATATTCGTCCCAAAATGGGAACGTTGGACCGAGATGTCCTTAAACTACTAATGGACCGAAACGTCCTTAAACTAATATTCGTCCCAAAATGGGAACGTTGGACCGAAATGTCCTTAAACTAATGTTCGTCCCCAAATGGGAATGATGGACCACTATGTCCCTAAACTGGAAATCGACCGCAATGCCATTAAACTAAACAGTAGAGCCAATTGCTCTCTTGTCGAATCCAAACGATCCCGTTAAGTTGATCTTAGTCTGAAGATTAGGCTAACGTATCCTTAACAAAAGTTTAAGTTGATCTTAGCCTTAAATAGGGCTAACGTATCCTTAAACCAAAACCCCAAACCCAAATCTAAGAAAATACGGATTTGGACTAATCCACGTCCTACGGGCGACGACATAAATTAGTCTCCGTATACAATCCACGGGCAACCACAAACAAAACAAACACCCACGACACGAAGTGAAATTCTGGAGAAGAAGAAAGTTGTTACCGCGATGCGGTAGCGTAATTAACTGCAGGGGCTTGCGCCTGTAGGGAAGAGCGTCCCCACAATCAAAATCCCATCGAACAAGGGGGAATCTGACGAAGTCTGCTACATCGGTCGCATCCGTCTAAACCTCCGATATACGGTGCCATAAATCAACTTGGCATCTTTGGAGAGGTGGACGGATAAAACCAAATAGCATCTGCCCCGAATCTCAAGCAAGACGAACCTACGCGGTCGCGTCTCTGTGTTCGGAGGGGAACAGATTCTGGCACGCCCGGTGGGACCTTTTCCTCTTTCCACTCCACACTTCGTGTGTCGTCTTCGCGAACGAATCGCGGTTTGTTAATGGTTGCCCTAGGGTTTTAAGTTACTAAGATTTGGTCTCTTGCTTGGCGCAGCAATCAAACAGCAATGGCGTCTAACTGCTCAAACTGCTCTAAATGCAACTGCAACCGATGCTCCGCCTCACCTGGAGGCGTAGCCTATGGGCCTCAAGCAGCCTCCATCCTTGCTATGCCAGTAGAATAAGTGACTCAGGCTACTACCGGCCTGTTCTTTGGGACCATGCTCCCGCCAGCAAGCTTCACCATTCCAGTGCCCATACCGGGAGCGCAAAAGAAGTCGGTCTTCGATCGGCTCACTACTACAATGGCCCCTCTCAACGGGTCGTCCAATCTCAAGCCGGCAGCCTCGGTTTTCACCAGACCGAGCCTGAACCCCGATGGGCCTGCCAAGAAACCCATGACTCGTGAAGTGGCCATCCCAAAGAAGACAGCCATATCTGCTCCTGAAGTCGTCAAGACGGCTTCTCCTACTAAAGAGTCGGTCTTTGCAAGACTGACTATTCCGGTTCCCGTTCCTGCTCGAGGGTCTGTCTTTGACAGATTAGACACCGCCACTCAAAATACATCAGTCTTCAAGAGGCTTGCACCAGCGGCGCCTCATCTGGACAGGGGGCAAGACAAAACCATCCCCATTGCCGAACCAGCCCCAACAGCTCGACACGCTCGACGTCGCCACTGGCGCCGAGTAAGGAAGGCCGGGGGCAACTCCCCCTTTGGGCTAACTCCACCGGCTCCAATGGTGGAAATTAATGCTGCTGTTCCAACTGGGAACAACTTTGAACCGCTAAGGAGGGTACGCAAGAACTCCCCGACTGCCACGCTGAAAAGATCTCCTCCGCCCGCGGAGAATGTTATAGAAGCAAAGCCGGAGCAGCCCCCTCAGCGGCTGTCCTCCAAAATTTACAAGGTCTGGCGACGAGTTCAAGACTCAGTAATTGATCGAGATCACTTTCGTCGGCAGAAGAGGGTGAAAGTACAGGAAGAAAAGAACCGTCCTGTCAATCAGCAAAGGACGACAACCACTTGGGTGCCCACTACAACGGCCCACTCCACGTTGACTACTCAAAAGAGAAGAAGGCCGGAGAAAGTCCCCACGTCTGCGGCAAATGTCAAAGGCAGTGAGCCCAAACGCCCTAAGTTCGGGGGCATTGTGGTACACACCGTCTACATGGCGTCCGGGAAAGAGGACAGTCGTACATCTACAGGTCATAGACCGCTTACATGGTCAATGACTAAAGCTCAGGAGCAGCAGCAGAAGTTCCAAGAAATGATGAATGCGATGGCCGCACTCACTGGGCCAAAAGAAAGCCCTGAAGCGTCCTCGGATCAACGCCAGGAGCAAGAAACCGACGCCGAGTTCCTTCGGAGAATATTGGAGAAGAAGGACAAAGAGGCTGCAGAACAAGCAGCCAATATAAAACGAATGGCCCTTCTATTCCAGGATATGGTGGGTATGATGATCCAGCAGGATCCTCCTGCTGAAGATCCTCCGATCGTCCTTGAAGATGATAGAGGAGAGACGTCGAATCCTCCACCGGCTCTGTCAACAGCCAAGGAGGAGACAATTTCCAAGCCTGATCTGGACGAATATATAGCTCAACAGATACGGGTTCACCAGGCAACTGAGGCAGCCGGTCAAGTTGTCAAGACGGGGAGACCATATTCGAGCTGGTATGATCAGATCAAGTACCCGCCGGGCTATACAATACCGAAATTCCATGTGTATAAGGGGACTGGCAATCCCCATCAACATGTTGCCTAGTTCAGGGCTCTTTGTGGCAATACCGGCGGTGATGATAAATTGTTGCTTCGCCAGTTCGTCGGTAGCTTATCGGAGACAGTATTCGAGTGGTACTCCGAGCTCCCAAACGACTCTATTAAGACCTTTGCGAAGATGGAGCTATTGTTTACACAAAGATTCGCAAGTGCCAGCGAACGCACCCCGATAACAACATTGATTAATGCCAGGGTGAAGCCAGGCGAAACATGGGTTCAATATGCGATACGGTGGCGGAACTTGTGGTCAAAATGCGAACAACGCATTGAAGAAGCGCCGGCAGTGGGCATGTTTGTGGGAACCCTCGATCCACAGGCGACCATATCTCAATTTATGATGTTCTTCAAGCCAACCACGTTCCAAGCCTTGATCGATAAGTTAGCCCAGATGGATCAGATGGGTCACAGACCGTCTCCTCCAAAGCCGGACTCTCGAAATGAGAAGGGGAAAGGGAAAGCGATTGTCGTCGCCAGTGCTCAACAACAGCCGAGCAACTTGAAGCCGGTTGTTCGTCAAAACAATATGCGTCCACACCTGTCCCTCGAAGAGAGGCTGGGACGCCCTTACTCGTTTCCTCAGAATAAAACGAGAAGACTGTTTGAACTGGCATTACGTATCAGACTCATTAATCTACCGGAGTCAAGACATCCGTCGCAGCCAAACGACGTCAATGATCCCAATTACTGTCCCTATCACCGAGTATTGGGTCATCCGATTGAAGATTGCTACGTCTTCAAAAACTGGATTGAAGATCAATATCAGCAAGGCAAGTTCGCGTTATCCGAAAGATGGAAGGTGAACCCGCCGCAACCTCATACTTCTAAAAAGGTGAATACGCCGGGGGCAACGTGCTCCCTTGTTGAAGAAGCTCCATGGGAGGTTGTGTTATCAGCCAAAACCTAAAGGATGTTGAATAATCTCAAGACATGCCCGACGGTCAGGTGGAAGAACCCGCTAGAACCCCAGATCATTGAAGGGATGTTGAAGCCGCGCCCAACTCTAAGGACCGGTGGTGATGGCCCAAGCATTCATACCCAGCCGTCGAAATCTTCAAAGAAGAAGAAGAAGAGATCCAAAAAGCCTGTGAAGCTTGGTGACAAGCGCACGGACTTACAGAAACAAATTGACGCGCTGGAGGAATACAATCAAAAGGCACGGACTCCCGTCACACTCCAGGAGTTCCTCAACCACGTTTTTCAAGAGGAAGATGAGGGAGAGAGCTCGTCGGATGAATCCGAGGAATACGTGGCGAGTTGTCATGTGATCTCTCACTCGTTTACGGACGATGAGAGAACTCCTTGCACTGAGAAGCTGGGGGCAGATCCTGAACCGAAACTTCTGGGGCCATCAGATGAAACCATTGATGCATTCCTCGATGAAGCTCTGTTGAAAAGTAAGGCTGATCGTAAACGCGAGACGCTCCTATTTGAAAAGGCCAAGCGCCGGCGATTAGACAAAAAGATCGAGACACTCCCGTCAAATCAAAGTACATCCATTGCGGACAAAATCAAATTCAAGATGAGGAAGAGGTTTACTAAAGCCATGTCGATGGGGATGAAGCTGCCACCCTCTGAAGGAAACATTGCCGGCAAAGCGGAAATGCACCCTTCCTATTGCTTATATCATCAGAAGGTCTCGCACCCCACCGAAGAGTGCAAAGCTTTCAATAAATGGTGGCAGGGATATGTCGCTCACTAGCAACATTTTAAGCGGGAAAAGCGCAAAACTCGTCGGGAGCGGAAAAGTACGACCGAAGAGCTTAGAAGAACTACCGACGACTGTCGCATGGTTAACGCCAGGGAAGCGCAAGTTCTCACATTCGGGAGCGACTTTGACGAGGAAATGGAGCTTAGCCCTCTCTTTAAAGAGTCTACCTCGGAAAAAGAGGAAGAGCCGAAGGCCTGCGAAAATATCCGGCTGCGTAATCGTACGCTACCCGAAAAGAATCTTGGACCTTCAAATAAAAAAGATAAGGGAAAAGAGAAGGTCTCTGAGGATTTCGCCCTGAATGACCAAGTTGTGGAAGAGCTAATCGTCAAGGACCCGCCAAAGAGAAATAAAGTGGACTACAACGTTCTGGCACACTTGAGGAAGCTACCTTCGCAGCTCAGCATTCTTGACGCCCTTCTACTATCAAAAGAAGCAAGAGATTCGTTGATCAAAGCGCTACAGGACCCAGAGCAATTCCAAGCTTTTCTCGCCGAAGAAAAGATGAAGGACGAGTTGGAAGAAGTGCACACAGCTGATGTCACTTTCGGTGATGAAGACCTCCTCCTTGGGACGTGCGAACACAATCGCCCCCTCTATGTCTCAGGATATTGCCACGATATAAAGATAGGCAAAATCTTGGTTGACAATGGGTCTTCCATCAATCTCCTCAATGTATGGGTATTGAAGGAAATCTGCATGAGCGTCCAACACCTCGCTCGGGACAAGATCACCATCTCCGGGTTCGACTCTCAATCATCACGGACTCTCGGGTCTGTGATACTGACGTTGCGCTTTGGGCTGCTCGTCACGGACATTAAATTCCACGTCATAGACGCGAAGACATGCTATAATGCTTTGCTCGGCCGACCCTGGTTACACGAGTACAACATCATCCCTTCTACACAGCATCAGTGTATGAAATATTTTAAGGATGGTCTCGAGTATACCGTAACAGGAGAGCTGAACCCATTCTCCGTGAACGAAGTCCGCAAATATGAAGATGCAAAATACTTCTTACCGGATTTCGAAGACATGGAGAGGTGTCACAAGCCGGAGAACAAAGCTAACGCCACCATTCCGGTCTTCGGGAGCGATACCGAGGAGGACGAAGAGATAGTCTATTCCGGGCCACCCCAACACAACAAACCGGGACCGTCCACTTCTCTGTTGATCTTTGGCAGCGATTCGGAAGATGAAGTCCATGCTCTATTCTCCGCTCGGCCTTCAATACAAACTTTCGCTAATGAGGAGCAAAGTTTACAAGTCCCTATAGTTCCACTTAAACATTATAAAGAACTGGATGCGTTCGATACCTACAGTGTAGAGGAGCTGCAGACGTTCTATGTCCCTCCCAGGAGAGAAGACGAAAAGGCAATTCTATTCTACCGCTTTGAAGAAACCAAAGTGGAGAAAGAAGTCTGGCACGGTGCGGATTCTACGCTTGACAGGCTCCAGCCCATTCGTCTACCTAGGTACTATACAGAAGGCTTGAAAAGGCTATTAAAGCGCCAAGGGATACCCTTCAAACAGACCGCTCGAAAAGCTAAACTCTATGATAGGATCTGGAACGTTCCTGGAACTCAGCACAAGTTGCCCAATGGGAGAATGGAAGCAATCGGGCTTGGATATGTTCGGTCCAAGAAACGGGAGCTACTCCGTGACTACAATGTTGTGCATAACTTTGATGAAGAAGGGGATGCTCAATGGGAAGATGCTAATCCTGAGCCAGAAAAAGTCCCCGATGCAAAAATGCCCAGTCCGTCGTTCGAAGAACAAATTGACAAGCTTATAAGGGAAGCTGGTCAAAAAGTTCGAGACGACCACAACCGTGAAATGGCCATCTACGAGAAAGCCAGGACGCAACGTCTCCTTCAACAGGCTGTGAAAGACAAAAATACCACTCCCTGTCAACCTGTTGTAAAAAAGGAGCGACACAGAGGCAGAAACAAGTCAAAAAGCGGAAAAGACGTTCAGCAACGACAAAGCGGAACCAAGAAGCCAGGCAGTCGGGAAACGAGCGGTCCGGATTTGTCCCTTATGAAGAAAATGAGTCGAGCATACTCTTTTCCTCAAAACAAGACGAAGAAGATACTTGACCTAGCTATAAAGCACCAAATGCTTACGCTTCCGGAGTCCAAGCACCCCGAACAAGCAGGCGAAGTCTCACACCGAACTATTGCTCTTATCACAGGGTAATAGGGCACCCTCTCGAAGATTGCTTCACCTTCAAGAACTGGGTCGAAGATCAGTATCAGCTCGGCAAGTTCGCTCTATCTGACAGTTGGAGGGTAACACCTCCACAGAAACATGAGCCTAAGGCTATGAGAGTAGAACCAAATACACATCGGTCTTGGAAGCGAGCTCGTACTTGTCATATGATAACAATATCAAAGGAAGAGCCCGAGAATATGGATGACCTTCCCTGGTGCTTTGAAAATAGCAATGACGAGGTGATCTCAGAATTCCCACCAGCACCGAAAGAGCTGGAAGATGGAATACATACCACTGCGGATAACCTCAAGAAAATTAAGTTGGGGACGTCGAATGACCCGCGACCGACATTCGTTAGTGAACTGCTATCTGAAGAAAGGGTGGCTTCATTAAAAGACGTGCTTATGCAGTATAGAGATTGCTTCGCGTGGAACTATTCCGAAATGCCAGGACTAGATCCAGAAATTGATGTCCATAAATTGGCAATATCCCCGGACGTTAAACCAATCAAACAAGCACCGAAAAGAATGCGGCTCGAGCTTGAGATGAGTATCAACGCCGAGGTCAAGAAGCTGATCGACTATGGGTTTATCCAAGAAGTTCAGTATCCCGATTGGATTGCCAACATCGTCCCGGTGATGAAGAAAAATGGGACGGTGCGCATATGTGTAGACTTTCGGGATCTCAATAAAGCTTGCCTGAAGGACGATTTCCCAGTGCCAGTCACCGAGCTGATGATAGATAATACGTTCACTCACGAGGTTTTCTCCTTCATGGACGGCTCATCAGGATATAATCAGATAAAGATGCATCCCGACGACCAGAAGCACACCGCTTTCCAGATCCCTTTGGGTATATTCTGCTACAAGGTGATGCCCTTCGGTCTAAAGAACGCTGGTGCCACATATCATAGGGCCATGACGAAGATCTTCGATGACCTTATATATGAAATCGTCGAATGCTATATCGACGACCTCGTGGTTAAAAGCAAATCATACGAGGATCATTTAGAGCATCTGAAGACCGTGTTTCAACGCCTTTGGCAATACAACTTGAAGATGAACCCTCTCAAGTGCGCATTCGGGATCTCCTCGGGCAAATTCCTGGTATTCATCGTCCGACACCGAGGTATCGAGATAGATCCGTCAAAAATCAAGGTGATCATGGGAATGCCTCCGCCAAGGACTCTCAAGCAATTGCGGTCTCTCCAAGGGAAGCTCGCGTACATCCGGTGATTTATAGCCAATCTTTCAGGCAAGTGCCACCCTTACAGTTACCTGATGAAGAAGGGAACCCCTTTCATTTGGGATCACAAGTGCCAGGGCGCGCTGAACGAAATCAAGCAATACCTACGGAATCCGCCAGTATTGGCTGCTCCGGTCAAGGGAAAGCCTCTCATTCTTTATACAACCGCCCTCGAAGGTTCCTTATGTTAGTTATATGTATGCCCTAGAGGCCATTACTATACATGAGATGTATATTGTACTGGATGCTTGGATATATATAGGGAGGATTTTCTTGCTCGACATGATAATATGCTATCTGGTTACTCTTTACCTTAACGTGTATATTGATTGTCTCTCTGTTACATGTTGGTAAAGCCCTTAGGATGTGTACTTGACTACCTGGACTATGATGCGGATCATACTAGTGGAGACATGGTAGTCCATAAGTACATCCTTCAAGGTCCCTAATCGTGGGTGTATCGCGACGGGGCATCGATATACCAGTGTAGACTAGCGTATGCCTTCTCGACCCATACAGATGGGCAATGGATGATCCCATATCCATTGGTGTTTGACATCAGAGATGATATACGGGTGCTCAGTAGAGACTGGGTACACTGGACGGACTCGCCGAGAACTCCCAGATGGTATTATACCTTATGTCAGATGGCAGTTCTATGGTGACACTGGTACATGTTAGTCTGTAGACCCGAGATCGTCATAGAGTCTTGTGTGATTCCCACTGTGCTTTGATTTCCACCTTACCACGTCCAAGAGGGCGTGCAAAACGGTGGTTTTTGGGTACAGTCCCGAGTCACATGGAGGCAATGAGCGATAGGAGGGGTTTCGTCTCTCCCGGTATTGGGGGTTGATGTTGCGCTATGCTCGATTGGCCATAACAGGGAAGTCCCTGGCCAGGGCTGGTTTAGAGATTTACTTGTAAGTGTTACCAGTAGTTTCTCGACCCGTTATGAGCCTCACATCGGCATGACTTATCGGTTATTGGGGTCTGACGTTTACCACCCCTAGACTTGATATGCGACATATCAGACGAGGAGACCGGACTGTACGGTAGTGTCACTGTCAGACTTTTACAGGAGTTGGAGCGGGCTTGCTTGCTGAGCTTCTGATCGCTCAATACCCGGGTAGCCGTTACGTCCAGCTAGTACCGCTGACGGCTTGTGGGTGTTTGATATGATCATCACCTACTGCCGGCGTATTGACGAGTCTTTAGAGTCCTATATAGAGGTTGTACTGGCTCAGGAAAAACGAAATAGGAGCGCATATGTGATATGTGCGGGACCGAGAATAATGCGAGTATGTGATACCGTATTCTATTCTCGCGATGTTTGTGTCGATCGGTTATATGCGATATAACCAAGTTATCGAATCAAGGGTTGATTCGATAAGTCGATACATTGGATGTTAGTCGGTTATATGAGATATAACCGGATTATTAAGTCAAGTGTTGATTTAATAATTTAGTGTATAATTGTATATGTGATATACTAATTTACATTGACTAACATTGGTTCACTTAAGCATTTATTTTTTCTCACTTGTGCACAAGTTAATATATATGTGATATATATTTATTAGTGTACAAATTGTATCATGGTTGTTGATACACATTACATGGGTGTATAAGACTTATACCATACTAATTATATTTGTTAGGTTTTTATATTTAAAGTAATTCTAAAACAAATGGATAATGGGCACAAATGCATGGAGCTTCATGAAGCTTATATTTGCATTTGACTTAGTCCACTTGTTTTGTTTTACTTAAGATATTAGTTAACCTAACCACTATGATTACCCATGGTAAAGTCTCTACATGAGTTAGTATATGATACTCACTCACCATGGTTAGCTCATTCTCTCTCTTGATAAGTTTCATTCTCATTTGAGCTCATCTTCTTCCTCCTTCATTTTTCTTTCTAGGGTTTGTAAAAGAGAGAGATACAAAGTGAGAAAAGAAATTCTAAAGTGTACCCATTTTCTATCTCACCATCCTCTACTAGACTAGCACTTTAGTTTAGGGTGTTTGCTTCACTAATTCTATGGTTAGTGAAGTAGAAGCTTGAGTCCGTATTCCCTCGACGTAGATCATCTTCGGCCTCGAAGACTTCAAGCAATACCGTTGCCTCTTCTCATGGAGCCGTCTGAGAGTCCGGGAGTTCGATCATCGCAGCGAAGGGACTACTACAAGGAGCTTAAGAAGTGAAGGACCGATCTACAAATGTTGTATTTCGTGTTCCATTAGAAGTAAAGTTGTTTACTTACTATTTGTTTCGCCTAAACTCTAGTATACGATCTTGCTTAGGGTTGTTCGGCACATAAAAATTTAATTTTGGCATGGTCGATGCCTTGCAGAGCCTTGTTAGTGTGCCTAGTAACCCTACACCTTAGGCGCATTATGGGCACAAGAGAACGGCCAAGGGAAAGAAAGAGCTCTTTATTACTTAAGTCGAGTTCTCTTAGGGGCAGAAAGCAACTACTCCCCCATCGAAAAACACTGCATGGCATTGATCTTCGCGATAACAAAGCTCAGGCACTACGCGTTGGCGCATGAAGTCCGTCTCATTTCGAAGGTGGGCCCCCTTAAATATTTAATGTCGAAGGCCATATTGACAGGGAGACTCGATAAATGGGCTTTGCTCTTAATGGAGTTTTCAATAACCTACCAGCCTCTCAAGGCAGTGAAAGGCCATGCCATCGCCAACTTCCTCGCTGATCACCCGATACCTGCCGATTCTCCTTTGAATTGCGAGCTGCCAGACGAACATGCGTTTGATGCGATCGACGGTGGTGATACCCGATGGGAGCTCTACTTTGATGGAGCGTCCTCCATGAAGAAGCGCAAACAGAACACCCCTGTAATCAAATCAGGGGTAGGCCTCATCTTCGTGACCCTACAAGGAGGGATAATGCGCTTCGCCTTCTCCTTAACGGAGCCAAGGACGAACAACGAAGCCGAATACGAAGCTTTGATAGCAGGCTTAGAGATCGCCATCGACATGGGAATCGAAAACCTCCTCATATACGGAGATTCCCAACTGGTCGTTAGTCAAGTAAACGACGACTATCAAACGTGCAAACCAGAACTGGTGAAGTATGGCGAGAGAGTACAGCAACTGCTGACTCAAATCCCCTCCTACATACTGGAAAGCATACCACGTGTGGAAAATAGCAAAGCAGATGCGCTAGCTAAGCTCGCTAAAGAACTGGCCGACGAGAACCTCGATGACGTAAGAATCGTGGTACAAAGTCGTCGGGTGCTTGCCCTAGCAGAAATATCTCCGGAATCATCCGAAGAAAAGGGAGTGACTGAGCAAATGGCTATGCAAATAAAAGACCAGGAAAAGGTTGAGGATTGGAGAGAAGTCTTTATAGACTACTTCAAATCCCGTCGAACACCTGAAGATGCGTCCTCAAGACATCAACTTATGAACCGAGCTCTGTCTTTTGCCTTCGTCAATGATACTCTATACAAGAGGTCATTTGATTCTCTGTGGTTGAGATGTCTGGGACCCGACGAAGCGAAAAGAGTTGTTCAGGAAGTTCACAACGGACTCTGCGGTTCTCACCAAGCAGGCCCAAAGATGAAGTTGAAAATTAAACGGATGGGCTATTATTGGCCAACGATGATTCAGGGCTGCCTCGAGTATGCGAAGCAATGCCACTCATGCCAAATTCATGGGGACTTCATCCATCAGCACCCAAATCCTCTACATCCAACAGTGGCTAGCTGGCCGTTCGAAATGCGGGGGACTGATGTAATCGGCCCCATCGAACCAGCATCGCCCAGAGGACATCGATTCATCTTGGCGACGACTGACTACTTCTCCAAATGGGCAGAAGCAGTACCGCTAAGGAAAGTGAAGATGGAGAATATCATCCATTTCTTCAAGACGCACGTCATTTATCGGTTTGGAACTCCGCGGCGGATCATCTCCGATAACGGGCCAGCCTACAGAAGCCACAAGATCAACCGCTTCGCACAATAGCACAATATAGACTAGAGATATTCCTCAGTTTATAATCACCGAGCTAACGGTCTAGCTGAGACTTTCAACAAGACCTTGACGAAGATCGTGAAGAAGACGGTGTCCCGAAATAAGAAGGACTGCCACGAGAGACTGCAAGAAGCTCTCTGGGCGTATCGAACTACGTTCAAGACAGCCACGAACACGACGTCGTATGCGTTGGTCTTCGGTACAGAAGCAGTACTCCCCCTCGAAATAGAATTACCCTCTCTACGAGTGGCAATCCACTACGAGCTGACGGATGAAGAAAATGCTCACCTTCGGCTTGAGGAGCTTGATGCCCTTGATGAAACCCGGCTCATAGCGCAACAAAATCTGGAGGCTTATAAAGCAAAGATGACGCGCTCATATGAAAGATTAACCAGGCCAAGGACATTCCGCCGAGGCGAACTCGTGCTAGTGGTTAAAAGACCTATGATCCCCAATCGCGCCAAGCGGGAAAAATTCGAGCCGAACTATGAAGGCCCGTACATCATAGACAAGGTCTACCAGGGTGGAGTCTATCTACTCATGGATATGCATGGTGAAAGGCCTTTCAGGCCAATAAACGGTCGCTTCCTAAAGAAATACTATGCTTAATGAGTCATAGCCTAGGTCAATGATAGATGACGACGACTATGTCCGCTCGCTATCTTCCTAAGCCCAAACTCTATAAGTAGTAACCGGCCTTCTTCAGCAACGGACCGAAATGTTTTTAAACTAACGATGGACCACTACGTCCTAAAACTAGCTGATGACAGAAACGTCTTTAAACTACTACCGCAGCATCCTCAGGCTGACGAGATATAAAAAAAATAATAAAAAATAAAAAAATAATAATAAAAATAATAAAAAATAAAAATGGTATGTCCATAAGCGAAATTGGCGCGGATGAAAACCCGAAAGGGCTCCGTGAGTAAAAATAGCAGGGCTACCGGCGAGTGTTTGTGAAAACCCGAAAGGGCGCAACCTCGTTAAAGCACACTTACAGGGTCCTCTCGACCTTGTAAGGAGAAACTACCCGCGTGAGATCCTTACGACTCACAAGGGAGCAACACACTTAGGGATTCTCACGATTCCTAAGAAGAAATTACACTTGCGAGATCCTCACGACTCGTAAGGAGAACTCTCTTATGGGACCCTCATGGCTCATAAGATTTGAAAGTCTTAAGTTACATAAACCTTAACCTGTTCTTAAGCAACCCCCACAACCTTCGATATGGCCCTACAAGCGGCTCAATATTGACTCTTGTATACAATCCACTGGCGTGAATAAACATTTCCCCAGCAAAGTCCCACCCATGACTAGGGATATGTCCATATGGTGAACAACCCTTATAAGTCCTCTCGACTTATAATGAGAAAACCCTTTAGTAAGATCCTTACGACTTACAGGGGAATATACACTTAGGAATCCTCATGATTCCTAAGGAGAAAACACACCTAGTAGATCCTCATGACTCGCAGGGAGAAATACCTTTGTGAGACCCTTACGGCTCATGAAGTCAAAAGCCTTAGTTGACAGAATCCTAACCCTGTTTACTAAGCCACCTTTGTTCAACATCGACAGAGGCAAATGATGATTCGCTCCTGGCAATATCCCAGTTGTAGCGATGCTGATGCCTAAATCGGTATCAAATTCCAAGTCCTTTCATGGCAAATGATGATTCGCTCCTGGCAATATTCCGGTTGTAGCGATGCTGATGCTGAGATTGGCACCATATTCCAAGTTCTACACTCGCGATAAAAATCAGCGAGCTAAAAATAAATGAAATAGCCGAAATAATTGGGCAACTCGCAATAAAAAGCAGCGAGTGAAGATAAAAGAAATAGCCGAAATGATTGGGCAACTCGCAATAAAAAACAGCGAGTGAAAATAAAAGAAATAGCCGAAATGATTGGGCACCGCGAAAAATAGCCGAAATGATTGGGCAATTGCGACCTTCGCGATATAAAATCTGAAATGATAGAGCATCGCGGAAATAAAATAATAATAAAAAAAATGAATGAAACTTTTGCCCTACAAGCGATATCATAGCAATCCCTGTATACAATCCAGGGGCAGAAACAAAGAAGGAAACATATCTTCCCTCCCCGTGCTCCATCGGAAAACGGAGCCAAGTCTTGACGGCAACTCATATAAAAGCCCGAAAGACAATCGGAGATCATCTCACCTCAGCGTGGAGTGATCACCTCTTCGGCGTTCATCTTTACACAACAGACGAAATATCGCTACAGTGTCCCTCCTCCAACAGGATTCGGACACACCACAGCAAGCGAAGCGAAGGACAAATTCCTAGCTTCAGGGTCTTGACGGTAACTCATATAAAACCTGAAAGACCACCAAAGATCATCTCAACCCTAGGGAAATCAGTGTCCTTGGCAAACACCTCAATTCAGGGAAACTAGCGTCCTTGATGAGAGCTTCTTGATTTGCGTCGGCCTGCAGAGAAACCAGTGTCTTTGCAGGAATACCCTGATTCGTTTCAACTCCGAGGAAATCAGTGTCCTTGGCAAATACTTCGACTCAGGGAAACTAGCGTCCTTAATGAGAACTTCTTGATTCGCGTCGGCCCGCAGAGAAACCAGTGCCTTTGCAGGAATACCCCGATTTGCTTCAACTCCGAGGAAATCGGTGTCCTTGGCAAATACCACGACTCAGGGAAACCAGTGTCCTTGACGAGAACATCTTGATTCACGTCGACCCGCAGAGAAACCAGTGTCTTTGCAGGAATACTTCGATTCGTTTCAACTCCAGGGAAATCAGTGTCCTTGGCAACCTTCTCAACTCAGGGAAATCAGCGTCCTTGATGAGAGCTTCTTGATTCGCGTCGACCCGCAGAGAAACCAGTGTCTTTGCAGGAATACTTCGATTCGTTTCAATTCCAGGAAAATCAGTGTCCTTAGCAACCTTCTCAACTCAGGGAAATCAGCGTCCTTGATGGGAGCTTCTTGATTCGCATCGGCCCGCAGAGAAACCAGTGTCTTTGCAGGAATACCCCGATTCGTTTCAACTCCGAGAAAATCAGTGTCCTTGGCAAATACTTCGACTCAGGGAAACTAGCGTCCTTGATGAGAACTTCCTGATTCGCATCGGCCCGCAGAGAAACCAGTGTCTTTGCAGGAATACCCCGATTTGTTTCAACTCCGAGGAAATCAGTGTCCTTGGAAAATACCTCGACTCAGGGAAACCAGTGTCCTTGACGAGAATATCTTGATTCGCGTCGACCCACAGAGAAACCAGTTTCTTTGCAGGAATACTCCGATTCGTTTCAACCTCGAGGAAACCAGTGTCCTCGGCAAAATACTTCGACTCAGGGAAATTAGTGTCCTTGACGAGAGCTGCTCGATTCGTCTCGACTCATGAAGAAATTAGTGTCTTCGCGAGGACTTTCCGATTCGTCTCGAATTGCAAGATAAAGCCTTAGGCAGCAGGGATTAAAAAACTTGTTTCCTAAGCACTAGGACCCTGCAAGTCGATCCAAAACGGTCTCTTGCATACTATCCACGGGTCTCACTCTCTGAAGTCGAATCTTGACAAGGAGGGAAACAACCGCTTACGAGTCCTCTCGACTCGTAAGAGGGAAAATTCTCTTATAAGATCCTTACGACTTATAAGAGAAAACGCACTTAGGAATCCTCACGATTCCTAAGGAGAAAATACACCTACGAGATCCTCTCGATCCGTAGGGAGAAAAGTCTTTGTGAGACCCTCACGGCTCACAAAGTTGAAAAGTCTTAGGCAGCAAATCTGAACCTGCGGCCTAAGCCATCGCTACCTCTTGAAGAGACCGAGACAGAGTGTTCGCTCTATCACCTGTCAACTATGTTTACTAAGACAGCATACTGATAATAAAAGAAGGAAGAAAGAGCAGGAATGACACAAGACATTACAAAGAATGTATATCTTTTATTCATAAACTTGATTAAGTACAAGATACATTGTGTTAAAGAATATAAAAAATACATTTTTATTTACAAGTACAAATGATACAAAAAGTAGCTATTGCGAAGGAAGTGTCTTTAACAAATCCGCGAGCTGCTCTCGCACTTCCTTCAGTGCCTCCTCCTGAGTGGCTGCCGCGGCCACTTCCGCTTCCACCTGGGCTCGCTGCTGCAGGTAGGATGAAAGTTGCTCCTCAGCTGCCTGCTGGGCTGCCTCCTGATTAGGTGCATGCCGCTCGACGACGTCAAGCTGCTGCCTCAGTGTTAACCTTTCGGAGAGGCATCGCAGAAGGCCTTCAAAGATAACCTTCAGCTGTACAACGTTTGCCTCCACCCGAGCATGCAGTTGGGCAGATTTTCTCGAAGTCTCGCCGCGCTCCTTATGCCTTGAAGTAACTTCTTGTTCGAGATGGCGGAAGTAAGGAGCACTCTCCTCGATCCATGCCGCCCGTTGAGCGCTCGCGGCCAAGATCTCGGGGGCAGGACGCATTGACTCCAGTTGATGCAGGCGGGCCTCGATTTCCCTGCAGTGATTAACCCAAAACTCGACGACGCCTTCATTATGAAAATTTACAAGCGCTGCCAACATCGGGTTAACCTCAACAGCGAAATCTGCAGCAGATGGGGGAGCGTCTGCGTCAAGCTCTTCGACGTATCCGCTCAGCATGCCCAAGCTCATCACGGCACCCTTTGAAGATGGACGTCTCAAGAAGGGGCCTGCCGGCATTATGATGCGAGACTCAAGAGGAACCGGAACGATAGCTGCAAAACAAAACGCAATCAGATGACGGTTCAAGAAATATAAGAAAGTCATCAATGAGGGAGTTTACTATACCAGCTGCAGCAGGCGGTAATGCCGGGAGGACCGGTGGCGCAACTGATCTTTCATCTCTCCCTTCGATCTGTATCACTGCAGCCAAGGCAAGGAAAAATCAGAAATAATTCCATGAAAAAAGGAAGGATATTAATTGAAAACCATACTCACCGGCGCCACTGGAGGAAGCACGCTCCGACGGGAAGGAGAAGTATGGGTGCAGCACCTGGTAAAGGTGATCAAAAAGCACTCCTACAAAGATGCAGTAGTACAACATCAGTACATGAATTATGCAGCCTAAAGATGAAACTGATGGGTCGCGAATCCATACCTTCCAGCATCTGTGATGGTACGAGAGAAGGCTGAGAGGTGGCCACCGCCAAGGCAGTAGCTGACGACGCTCCCTCGAGCAATGGAGCATCGGCACTGGCCGCACCTGCGTTAAAAACAAAGATAAACCTGTCAGGAAGGATTGTGAGATAAAAAAAAGGACGGTAACCCGAAATTTACCTAATGAGCCGCCAGCCGAAACGGAGGTGTCTCCTTCCTCCATCGACATGAGTCCACCTCCCGTGGCCTCATCATCAGACTCTACGGGGGCCGTCGTCGTGCTCGCGAGGCCAGGAGACGGCGGAGGACTGTAGGCGGGGAGAGCAATGATCGGAGCATTGCCAGACTCTTGAGAAAGAGCGGCCGGCTTGTCCTCAGGAATCATGCTCGTCTCACCCGCTACTCCCTCGGGCTCAGCAGTCACGGCCGTCTCGTCCACCGTTGCCACGGGGTCATCGGTCTCAGGCACTCCATCCGCTGCTGCCCCAGACCCGGCTGTAGCAGCTGTCTCATCCGCCGCTACCTCGGGTTCGGCATCGGCCACCTTCTCAGGCATAGTGGACGTGACCGTTTCGTCAGCCACTAGCTCGGGCCCGGCAACCCCGGCTACGTCGCCCACCGTCAGCTTGGGTTCAGCCAGTACCTCCTCCACTGTCCCCTTAGGCTCGATGGTTTCCGCCTCCCCTTCGGTTGGGCTTGGACCTGCAGGAAAAGATGTATGAGAACCGATAGTTGTACAATTCTTACAACAAAGTCTCGAGAGACACATTACCTGAGGAGGATCGATCATTGATCTCCCGAACTGCACGCGCCGCCTGTCTGTAAGCGGTAGACAAGGCGACCGGGGGCTCTTCGGAAGGAGAAGCAGCAGGAATAATGGTGCTTGGGCCCGTTCCCACGGCCAAAGCAGCTCTGCGCTCCTTCGCCTCGCGCCTCAACTGCTTCCTCTCCTCCCGGGCCGTCACGACGGACCTCTTTGACGCTTCCTTCATCAAGGTGTCGTCGTCCTCGTTTAGAGTTGCCTCCAGAGCCTTCAAGGCATCTCTCATCGGCTCCTCAAGTCGGGTCTCTCGCGGTAGCCCCGAAGAGGTCGGGACTTCAGTAGCTGGCTCGGGAAGAGCCCCCGCATCGGCGTGCGCAGAAGATCCCGCGGTCCCTGCAATAAGACAAAGAAAAGGTTAGATTGACCGTCACAAAGGAGAATAAAGACTTAATGAATCGAAATGTACCGAGGCCTAAGGATGCTCTGAGTCGTTCCCCCTCTTGAAAAGTTTTGAGGGAAGCAGCGATAGCTTCTTCAGTGGTGATGCCTGTTTAAAGAGAAGAGGGGAAAAGCATTAGTCAAAGACAGTAATAAAAGTACGATGCAGTAAAAAAAATGCAACTAGTGATTACCCGATTGCGCAAGCTTAGCTAGCCACGCGTCGCGCCTCGCCAATCGCTCTGAAGCTGTGATGGCGGCCGCCAGATCAGTGTCATCTGGCGACATAACTAATCCTTTGTTGGTCCTGTACTCACCCAAGCCCTCGCTATAGGGAGCATGAGGTTCCTGACCAAACGCAACGTCAGCTGAGAGGATCGACTTCTTCTTCTTCTTCTTCTGCACGCGGACCCCAGTCACACCCAAAATTAACTTGCGCTTTATGGGCACCTTAGGGCGGCGGGTCCCGATATCCGCGCCCACGCCGGACTCCGGCGAAACCACATTTACCGTCTCCACTGGAGCACGGGGCGCTGGTAGCACGTCTGCGGTAGCATGAGGTAATCCGCACGGAGGGCTCAACATGCGCGGTGGTCCAGCTCCAGCATCTTTCAGCGGAGGCACGATAGGGGTCCTTGGCTTCAGGGGAGCCTTGTGGTCGCCGCCGGGAGGCGCACCTTTACGATCGACCAACATGCGCTTCTCCTCACAGATGACTGAACCCATTGCGTGCGTGTACCAAGCCACGTACGCGTGGAGGACCCGGGGGACGCAGTTCGGCTCGCTGATGAAGAAGTGGGAGCCCGTATTCAGCCGCATGAAATGGTGCATCGCGCTCCGTATTCCCTCCATACTGGCCGCGGGCTTTTCTAAAAACGCCTCCAGCGGGACCCCCTGGTTATAGCTTGATTGCTGGGCGAACCGGTGGGGGTTGTACCTCATGAAAAGAGCCATCTCATTCTGCCTGAACACCAAGTAGCCCGGCCGAATGGAGTAGATGTGAAGAATCTCCCGGGCTTTCAGTACGGAGGCCCCGTCCTTGAAGTCGTCACGCAGCGCCACCACCGCCTTGGAGTTTTCAGAGCCGATAGTTATGACTTTATCCATGAAAGAAATCTTCGCTCCGACCAGGTGTGGACGAAGGAGCAACCCCGTAGCCTCCCGCGGAGACGGATTCACGATCGAGGCGCCGATCAGCCGCATGACTCTTGGGAGTCTGCACCTCTCAAAAAACGAAGGGCTCTTGTGGATGCCGAACACCCCGTGCACATGCATTTCCATCCACGAGGTGAAGTAGTGCATCGGGAAATTGGCAGGCTGCACTCCAGGTTCATTAGCGTCCGCCGCCACGCTAAGTCCATTATATAGGTGAGCCAACCCGGCGATTCCTATTGACAACTGCAGGCCAGCCACCATCCGATGCGCCGGGTAGAAAACGGACGGCCGCATGTAGCGCGGGTGCATGGGGAGCGCGAAGCTGCACAGCCACAATCCCAGGAACCCTAAAAAGAAGGTCTCCTCATCAATGCCCGGGGCGGCGATTTCTGACAAGGGCATGATGGCGGCGTCGGGGAGATAGAAATCCTTTTGATCGTCTTTCGATATTGGTCGACGATCTAATCCGAAGCCGAAAGGGTCATCGAGCTTGGCGAACTTTTCAATCTACTCCGATAGAATCTCCGGTCGAAGGAAGCGGGCGATAAAATCTGCAAAACTGACTCCCTGGACTCCTGATTCCAGATAGAGACCTTCGTATATGTTCAGCACCTTCACCAAGCCCGGAAACTGGTGCTGAATAGCATTCTCCGGCGTCAAATCAAATACCAGCGGCTTGGTGGTGAAGACGTACTCGTCAGGAGGAAGCGGCTCCTCGTAATGCTCCCCCTCACTGGCAAGCCCGAGATCTCGACGAACTCTTCCAAGGAGATGGAGACTTCCCTGTCCGTCATAAGGAAGGTGTGGGTGGGGATGTTCCATTGTTCGATGAAAGCCTTGACCCACCACGTTGGAGGAGCGGGGTACTCAAACAGCGAGACGTAGATTGCGGAGTACAGACCGATCTTCATCAGATGCGTCCTCTTCGCTGATAGGATATATCTAGCCCACTGCAGATATCCGGCCGGTTGTCGCGGGGTCAATCCAATATTGTAAGCCTGTCCCCAAGGGCGTGCTTCATCCTGACATATGCGCCGCCCCAAGATGTCCACGGCCGGTGGCGACTGCACGGGAATGGCACCAATCGCAGGCTGGAGAAGATCCTCCGAATTCCAGTTCTTGACCTCCACGGCATACTTCACCGGGGGTTCATCCGCATAGGGGATTGACGAGATGGGCTCAGACGGCGTCGCGGAACCGAAGCTTCGGCGACCCTTGATGATGTCGTTATACCACCTACCCCACAGGTGAAGGTTCTTGTGCTCGGGGTCATGAGCCTTAATGAGAGCGAGCACCTCCCGGTCCACCGGCGCCTCGGGAAATCCTTCCTCCGAGCGAACGAATGGGAAAGACAAATCAGCAGACATATTGCCTACAAAAAGAAGGAGGACAAAAGTCAAACGTCAGTGCTATAATCTTAATTTCTGACACTTAGAACTTTAAAATTTATACCACACTACAATACAGTGGATAAGGGACCAAAGGGGGACCCACAAAATCTAGATGACAATTCATCAGTTAATAAGACAGCCCCATCATTGGATGGGACTGTCAATTAATGAGGAGATCCCCAAAAGAATATTCTCATTAATGAGAAATCCCTAGAGACAAGGAGAAAATCTCCTTTTTCAGAGCAAATCTCTGTCACAGAGTGACACTTGTCAAACTTTGGTCTCAAGGGAATAAAATTCATTAAAAGAGCTTAGCTCTGTAATAGTGATGAGAAAATCCCTTAAAAAGAATTTAACTCCTAAAAATTAAAAAAAAATTGGGATCTTAAAAATCTATGAAAACTCTTAAGAGTTCATCATTTTTAGATCAAAAAGATCTATATTTTGTCCATGAGCAAAGCTCTAATTCATGGGTTAAAAACCCAGAAACAAGATCTCTTTAGATCTATGGATTCTTGAGAGCAAGGCTCTGTTGGTAAAACCCCGAAGGGGTTTTCTTTAGATCAAAGATCTATAAGAGTAAGGCTCTGTCAATTAAAATTAGATTAATTTAATTTAATTTAGATTAAAAAATTTACCTAAAAAGTTTTAAGAGTTGAACTCTGAAGTTCTTAAAAGCAAGAGCAAGACTCTGAAGTTCTGAGAATCAAAGTTCTTGAAGATGATGATCATCTGTGAAGGGCCAAAGGTCCTATTTATAGGCGCTTGCGTCCCTTCAACTCCTCAGTTGATCCAACGGCCAGGATCTTTCCACCGCTGCACTGACGTGTGCGCCACGTGAGCACAACGGTGGGGGGGCAATTGTTTCCCCAATCAGAGCAAAATTCTGTTTGAATTTCAAAAATTCAAAAATTGAAGCAACACTTCAGATTCCTTGCGTTGCGCGCAACACGTCACGTGTCAAAAGCTGACACGCCAGCGCAGCGCCCAAGGCAGCGCACCCAATCAGAGCAAGGCTCTATTTAAAATGAAAATAGAGGAAACAACGCTTCAGCTGGGTTGCGCTCTGCGCTGCGCGACACGTGGCAGCGCAGTTGCGCCAGCGCAGTTGAGCTGCGCTCTGCGCTGCGCGACACGTAGCAGCGCAGTGGCGCTGCGCTCTGCGCTGCGCGACACGTGGCAGCGCAGTTGCGCTGCGCTCTGCGCTGCGCGACACGTGTCAATCGCTGGTGCGCTTGCGCCAACTGTGTCAGCACTTAAACAGAATTAAAATTCTAGAAAGATCTTTCTGATCTTGTTAAAACAAGAAGATTATCTTCTGTAAAACAGAAGCCCTTGGATCAAAGATCCAACGGTGGGGAAAAATCCCTAAATCACTCAGAGAAAGATCTCTTTAACTGATTTAACAAATCAAATGGCACTATAAAAATCCTTCTAGACTCCAAGTCTAAAAGACATCAGCACACAGAGAATTCACAGAGCTCTTCTAAAAACTTTGAGAAGAATTCAGAAAGAAAGAAAGAAAAAGGTAAAAACCTTTAGAAAAAGAAGAATTTTCTTCTGAAAAGATCGATGATCTAAGAACAAGTCAAAGATCTTAAAAAATGATAATATTAATAAAAAGAAGTAATTTACTTCTTCTTTAGATCTTTTTGATCTAAATAAAGGCATTGCCTTTTGATGAACCATTGGTTCTGGGATCTTAAAAGATTCTCTTCTTTGATCCAAAATCGGATCAAGATATTGAACAGTGCCCTGCACTTGAAAAAAATTGCACTGTTGCGCTCTCAGGTTGGCGCAAGCCACCAGAGAGCGCCACGTGTCATCCTCAGAACAGACTGCGCTATGCGCTTCTAATACAGAGCACTGCTCTCTTAAATTGGCGCAAGTCACCAGAGCGCGCCACGTGTCAGCAGCGCAACAGCGCAGCGCACTGCGCTAGCAGACTTGCGCTCACCAGAGCGTGACACGTGTCACCTCCATATGGACTTGCGCCTTGCGCTCCTCAATTGGCGCAAAGCGCCTGACAAGCCACGTGGCGCTCTGTCAGACTAATTAATGCAGCGCATTATTAAAGGGCAGGGCCCAATTAAGAGGCCCAATGGACCAAAACAAATGCTCTGCATTATAAAAAAAAGGGAACAGAGCCCAATTTAAAAGGCCTAACAGGCCAGAATAAAATGCAATGCAGAGCCCAAACAAAGGTCTGTCAGACCAAAACAGATGTTGTGCATCATTTAAAAAAAGGCAGAGCCCAATTAAAGGTCTAATAGACCAAATAAAATGCCATGCATTATTAAACAAGGGCAGAGCCCAATCAAAAGCCTAACAGGCCAGACAAATAAAAAATTGTTGAACATTCTCAACTGGACTTAACCCAATCATGGCCATAAGTTCTCAAATTAAATTGAGCTGAGCACAACTGCTCTCTTAAACCAATTTACACCCGGTTCAAGGGTACATATCCGAACTCCTCTGATATTTGTCGTTGTAATCCTTCAACGTCTTTAGAGAGGTGATGAGTCCCGACAACCACACGTCGATACGGACTGCGGGGTCCTTAAACTCGTGGACTGAAATGTCCTTAAACTAATATTCGTCCCAAAATGGGAACGTTGGACCGAGATGTCCTTAAACTACTAATGGACCGAAACGTCCTTAAACTAATATTCGTCCCAAAATGGGAACGTTGGACCGAAATGTCCTTAAACTAATGTTCGTCCCCAAATAGGAATGATGGACCACCATGTCCATAAACTGGAAATCGACCGCAATGTCATTAAACTAAACAATAGAGCCAATTGCTCTCTTGTCGGATCCAAACAATCCCGTTAAGTTGATCTTAGTCTGGAGATTAGGCTAACGTATCCTTAACAAAAGTTTAAGTTGATCTTATCCTTAAATAGGGCTAACGTATCCTTAAACCAAAACCCCAAACCCAAATCTAAGAAAATACGGATTTGGACTAATCCACGTCCTACGGGCGACGACATAAATTAGTCTCCGTATACAATCCACGGGCAACCACAAACAAAACAAACACCCACGACACGAAGTGAAATTCTGGAGAAGGAGAAAGTTGTTACCGCGATGCGGTAGCGTAATTAACTGCAGGGGCTTGCGCCTGCAGGGAAGAGCGTCCCCACAATCAAAAACCCCTCGAACGAGGGGGAATCTGACGAAGTCTGCTACATCGGCCGCATCCGTCTAAACCTCCGATATACGGAATCAACTTGGCATCTTCGGAGAGGTGGACGGATAAAACCAAATAGCATCTGCCCCGAATCTCAGGCAAGACGAACCTACACGGTCACGTCTCTGTGTTCGGAGGGGAACAGATTCTGGAAAGTAGTTGGCTTGAAAAACCTCATGAATTGCGAAATGGTCGCCTGCGGATCAAGAGTTCCCACGAACATGCCTACCGTAGGCGCTTCTTTGATGCGCTGCTCGCACTTCGACCGTAAATTCCGCCACCGTATCGCGTACTGGACCCAAGTTTCTCCTGGCTTTATCCTGGCGTTAATCAATGCGGTGATCGAGGTGCGTTCACTAGCACTTGCGAAACGCTGGGTGAATAGCAACTCCATCTCCATAAAAGTTTTAACGGAATCGTTGGGAATCTCTGAATACCATTCGAAGGCCGTTTCCGCCAAGCTGCCGACGAACTGACGAAGTAACAATTTGTCGTCACCTCCGGTATTGCCGCAAAGAGCCCTGAACTGAGTGACATGTTGATGGGGATTGCCTGTCCCCTTGTATACGTGAAACTTAGGAATCGTGTATCCTGGCGGATACTTGATCTGATCGTACCATCCTGGATATGGTCGCCCAGTTCTGACGACTTGGCCAGTTGCTTCATTTGCTTGATGAGCCCGTATTTGCTGAGCTATATAATCATCAAGCGTGGCTTTAGAGATGGTCTCCTCCTTGGCTGCTGACAGAGCCGGCAGAGGATTTGATGTCTCTCCTCTGTCATCTTCAATTATTACCGGAGGATCTTCGGCTGGAGGGTCCGGCTGGATCATCATGCCTACCATATCTTAGAATAGAAGGGCCATTCGTTTTATATTGGCCGCTTGTTCCACGGCCTCTTTGTCCTTCTTCTCAAGTATTCTCCGAAGGAATTCGGCATCAGTTTCCTGCTTACGGCGCTGCTCCGAGGATGTCTCCGAGCTTGCCTTCGTCCCTGTGAGTGCGGCCATAGCTGTTAACATCTCTCGGAGCTTTTGTTGTTGTTGCTCCTGAGCCTTAGTCACTGATCGCGTAAGCGGTCGATGACCTGTGGAGATACGGCTATCCTCTTTTCCGGATGCCATATAGATGGTATGCACCACCATGCCCCCATACTTAGGACGTTTGGGTTCAGTGGTCCTGCGATTCGTCGCAGACTCAAGGATTTTCTCCGACCTTCTCCTCTTATGGGCGGTCGAAGTTGAGGGGGCCGTTGCAGTGGGCACCCAAGTAGCTGTCGGTTTCTGTAGCTTGACAGGATGGTTCTCTTCTTTCCGAACCTTCATTTGTTTCTGTCGGCGGGGATAGTCTTGATCTATCACGGAGTCCCGGACCTGTGGCCAAACTTTATAAATTTTAGAGGACAGCTGTTCATATCAGAAAACTGCATTCTAATACCACTCATGCATTATCTATTTGTTGTATTTATCGGTATTATTAACCAGTGTCTGCTCAGTATTATAGATTACAGGTATCCATGACAAAATACTGGAAATACATTCAAAAGCACGGATATATCACTTGAGAGACGACAATGCAACAAGAATCGCAAACCGATGAAACTTCAGGAGTTCCTTTTTGCAACAAGTTTATGTACACACTTTTTTTTATCTAAATGGTCCAACACAAACATGTGTGTACACAAGACTTTTAGGCACATGTGGATATGAAGAAATCAATGCTAAGGATTATGTGTTGATTTAAAGATTTAAAAATTCCCTCCAATAATAAGTGCAAAATAAAATCAAATGGACAAATCAACAAAACCATAATGGGGGCAGCCATGGATTTAGACACATGTGGGAATGAAGTAATGAGCATTTAATGGTGAAGATTATGTGTTGAATTGAAGATTCAAAATTCCCTCCAAACACTGGGAAACCAGGTCGAAACAGAGAAAATAAACTGGACCAAAGAGACACTGGGGACAACAAAAGACGACGCACCAAATTCTAGACCCTACCACCGGTTTTGGGCTGAGCTCCTTCCCAAGAAAACCGGCCTGGCCGGCCCCACATTCTCCAGTGGGCCCCAGCTTCTCACACACACACCCTGGCTACCAGTTGGTCTTGATTTTATTGTTTATTTGTTCTCTTTCTGAGCCTATAAATACAGACCAGAGGCATGAGGAAAGGGATAGCTTTTCTTTAGTTTTGTTTTAGAATTCTTGTAATTTCTCTTTTAATTCTTGAGCTCTTGCCCCTTTGTTTTGACCTTGCAACTTCTCATTTTGAACTTGCAAGCTTAAGGCTTAGGTTCTTGACTTCAAGATCTCTTGTAACATGTTTTCTATTCAATAAAAGTTTTCATTTTTATTACATGTCTTGTCCTATTTTACATAATTGCAATTGTGAAATTCTTGCTTTGCTTTGATCTTGCAACCTCTTAAGTGAGCTTGCAACCTTAAAGCTTGGTATTTGGATTTCATATTTCACCGAGCTTACGAACACTTGGAGATAACCACGCTTGAACTCATCGGTTCTCTTTTCATCTTTCTTTCCTTGCATTTTTTTATGTATCTTCTCTTTTATTTCTTTTACTTTGAGAATATGTGTGAGTAATCTTTTTACTTGTTAAGGGTGTAATATGGTTAGATTGTATTTGAAGATGTCATTTGTTTAGACTTTAAAAACCTAAAACTTTGTAATTGAAACTCCGTGCAAATCACGCGCAATTCGCTCCATTAGACATCCTATCCTACCACGATAGTGATGATTCCTAATCAAGACCGGATTGCTAGTGGTTTGCCGAAGGCTAAAATCAAGAGATAACAACGGAAGGACAAGGGACAAGGAAAACGGATTTAGCGAAATGCCGCAAATACTGTATTTCAAGTTCCCTAATCCGTGTTGTTACCTATTGCTTTAATGTCAACACCAAAGTTGGGGCTATAAGGAATCGGCAAACATCACCTTATACAATCTAACATATTACTACCCTTAACAAGTCTATTTTTTATTCATATCTTTGTTACGACATTTAGTTAATCAACAAATCAAAACACGGTATTAACTCGTTATAACAAGCGATAAAAACATACCATCTCCCTGCGGACGACCCGTATTCATCGCGGCTCACTACAAGCGACACCGTTTTGATTGCGGTAATTTCAAAACTCTTTTTAAACACGACACGGTTAGAGCGTGACAATCAACAGCCGCTGAGGGGGCTGTTCCAGCTTCGCCTTTGGGGTATTCTCTATAGGTGGAGGAGATCTTTTCAGCACAGCAGTTGGCGAATTCCTGCGTACCCTGTTAAGTAGCTCAAAGCTGTTCCTAGTTGGAACAGCAGCATCAACTTCCACCATTGGAGCTGGCGGAGTCAGTCCAGAAGGGGAATTGCCCCCAACTTTCCTCACTCGGCCCCAGTGGCGACGTCGAGTATGTCGAGCCAACGGTACCGTTTCAGCTATAGGGGTGGCTTGATCGTGTCTCCTGTTCTGGTCAGGTGCTGTTACTAGCGCCAACCTATTGAAAACGGAAGTCTGCTGAGCGGGGATAGCCAACCTGTCGAAGGCAGACTTTCGAACAGGAGCAGTCTTGGTGACTTTGTTTGAACCGATAGCCGAAACAGTCAGCCTTGCAAAGACCGACTCCTTAACAGAGAAAGCCGCTTTGGGGACTTCAAGAGTAGGAATGGCTATCCGTTTTGGGATAACCTCTTCAGGAATTATGGGCTTCTTCACGGGCCCATTGGAGTTTCGGCCAATCTGTTAAAGACTGAGGCGCTAGAGTTGGACGACCCGCTGAGAGGGGCCGTGGTGGTTGAAAGCCGATCAAAGACCGACTTCTTCTTAGCATCTTGAGATGGCATAGGAGCGCTGAAGCTTGTTGGTGGGATCATGGTTCCGAAGAATAGCCCAGTGGTGGCTTGAGTCACCTGTTCCACCGGCATAGCGAAGATGGAGGCCGCTTGGGGCCCGTAAGTCACTCCTCCGGACGGGACGGAGCGAGATTTGCAGTTGCAGTTAGTGCAGTTTGAAGCCATTGATCTTCTATTTTCTGCACGGAGCAAGACACCAAATCTTAGTACCTCGAATCCAGGGGCAACCATGTCAAACCGCGAATCGTTCACGAAACACGACACACGAAGTGTGGAGTGGAAAGAGGAAAAGGTCCCACCGGGCGTACCAGAATCTGTTCTCCGCCGAACACAGAGACGAGACCGCGTAGGTCCGTCTTGCCTGAATTTCGAGGGCAGATGCTAATTGGTGCTATTTGTCCACCTCTCCGAAGATGCCAAGTTGATTTATGACACCATGTATCGAAGGTTTAAACGGATACGGCCGATGTAGCAGACTTCGTCAGATTCCTCCTCATTTGAGGGGGTTTTGATTGTGGGGACGCTCTTCCCTGCAGGCGCAAGCCTCTACAGTTAATTATTCTACCGCATCGCGGTAACAACTTTCTCCTTCTCCAGATGGTCACTTTGCGTCGTGGGTGTTTGTTTTGTTTTTGGTTGCCCGTGGATTGTATACGGAGACTAATTTATGTTGTCGCCCGTAGGGCGTGGATTAGTCCAAATCCGTATTTTCTTAGATTTGGGTTTAAGGATGTGTTAGTCTCATTTGAAACTAAGATCGACTTAAACGCTTGTTAAGGATACGTTAGTCTAATTTTAGACTAAGATCAACTTAACGGTTTGTTAAGGATACATTAGTCTAATTTTAGACTAAGATCAACTTAACGGGATCATTTAGATCCAACAAAAGAGCATTTGGGGCTCTATTGTTTAGTTTAGGGACATTGCGGTCCATAATTAGTTAAAGGGCATCACGGTCCAAGGTTAAGGACATCATAGTCCATGGGTTTAAGGACCCCACAGTCCGATATTAAGGACATCATAGTCCATGGGTTTAAGGACCCCACAGTCCAGTTTAAAGACGTCATAGTCTATGAAATGTATGGTTGTCGGGACCCGTCACTTCTCTGAAGACGTTGAAGGATTACAACGACAAATATCATAGGAGTAAAGAGATGTACCCTTGAACCAATTTTGGTTGGGATCTATAGTCCAATTTGGGACTAAGATCTGAGATTTTATGAGCATATGGGCTCAGTTAATCAGAATGAGGGATTTATGGCCAACTTGGACTCGGCCCACTCAGTTAAAATGTTAAACATTTGACAATGCTGAGCATTGATTTGAGTTCTGACAATATTTTTGTTTTTCACTGAATGCTGAGCATTCATCATAGCTCTAGGGCCTCATTTAAAGAACAGTTTATGTTCTATCAGCGCACACATGAGGAACGCGTGGCGTGCTTGGCGCTAGCGCCAGTCAATGAGCGCAGTGCGCTATATTTGAAGCGCTGAATCGCTGGCAGCGCTTTGCGCTAGATGCGGAGCGCTGAGGCGCTTCTGTTAAGTAGCGCACACGTGAGGAGCACGTGGTGCGCTTGGCGCTAGATAATGAGTGCAGTGCGTTATATTTGGAGCACTAAGGCTCTTCAAAATTAAGAGCGCCAAGGCTCTGCAGCGTTTTGCGCTAGATGCGGAGCGCTGAGACTCTTTTTTATTAGGAGCGCTAAGGCTCAGCAGCGCTTTGCGCCAGATGTGGAGCGCTGAAGCTCTTCTGCTAAGTAGTGCACACGTGAGGAGCACGTGATGCGCTTGGCGATGTGCGCCAGTCCAAGAGCGCAAAGCGCTATTTTATGAGCGCAAGCGCTAACTGATCACCTTTATGATCCGAGAAATAAATTCTCGTTTATAAGAGACTTTGTCTCAAGATTCTAAGAACAAAAAGTTCTTACTTTATAGAAGATGCTTCAATCTCTCATATTGATGAAAGGCTTTGCCTTTGTGGATCTATGATCCTTAAGAGAATTGAATTATTCTCCCCTCTTTCTTTATAATGAAATGTTCATGATCTCTTTGTATAAAAGACCTTAGTCTTATAGATCTATGATCTGTGAGAAGAATTATGTTCTTCTTCTTATTTTATGATGAGATCCTTTAATATCTTTGTGAAAAACCTTGGTCTTGTAGATCTATGATCTGTGAGAAAGAAGTGAACTCTTCTTTTTAATATGAGATGATTTCATCTCTCTGATTATTATTTACCTTGAAGAAAAGTTGTTCTTCTACCGAGAGCTTGGCTCTTCTTTATGAGATTTCTCAAAGTTTATGGGGGGATTTCTCTCTTTTTTTCTGTCCCAGACTTGAAGTCTTAGGGCCTTTATATAGGGCAAGCTGATTTGTTCAATCAGTTAAGGAGATATTTTCTCTAATTAATTTGGGGGAAAATCCAACGGCTTCTGATTTACAGAAGGCAATCTTCTTGTTTTTAACAAGATTGGGAAATCTTTCCATACAGAATTTATTATGTACTTTTGGTGATTTTTAATCACTATTGGATCATTGATCTAACGGTGCTATGATTTACAGAGCATAATCTTGTTGTTTGAAAAGATTTTGAGGAATCTTTCCTTAACAGAATTTAATTCTAATTAATTGATGATTTATCATCTTTATTGGATCTCTGATCTGACGGAGAGGAGATTTTAGTTCCAGCGCTAGCGCACCCGTGCTTTGCACGTGGTGCGCTGCTTAGAGCGCAGCGCAATTGGCGCTAGCGCACCCGTGCTTTGCACGTGGTGCGCTGCTTAGAGCGCAGCGCAATTGGCGCTAGCGCACCCGTGCTTTGCACGTGGTGCGTTACTTAGGGCGCAGCGCACTTGGCGCTGCTAAGAAGCATTTGCTTTATTTCAAAATTTGAATTTTAAACAGAACTTTACTCTGATTGGGGGAAACAAATGTTAATAAATAAAGTTGTTGTTCAATTATACCTTTTGTCTCTTGTGGTACATTTCTTTTATATTGGTTAGTTACGCTTAGCGTATTTACTTCAGAGTAAATACGTAGCGGCCTCGTCGCGTTCCCTTCGCCGTACACCGGGAAGCGGGGCGTGACACCTTTTGATAAGGAACTTGTTCAATATGATTCGTTAATATTTAATAGTCAACATATAAAGGTTTAGTATGATTGTTTTTAAGAAAAGGTTGAATTTTTAGAAAGAACGGAATCGGAAATCGGATTAACTCCGATTCCGTCGGGTTTTGGAATTTCGTATTTTTAGAAAAGAGAAGAGAAGAGGGAGGTGGGACTTACGGGTTTAGAGCTTAGAAAAGAGAGAGAGAGGAAGCGGTAGGAGGCGCCGGTGCGTTGTTTCGTCACCGGGAGATCCTAGGGTTGTCGTCGGAAAATCGCCGAAGCTTTGGCCTTTTGCTAACTCCAAAAGTACACTAAAATTTCTAGAGATTTCTTGAGAGTTTTGATCAGAATTTTAGAGTGAGGGGTGTGTTTAGAGGTTGTATTTATAGGGTAAGGCTAGGGTTTAGGGTAGGTGAAAGGTTTAATTGAAAAAAATGTAATAAAATGTATTAAAATAGAGTAATTAGGGTTTTAAAGGAGTTTTGGTACTGGTCTGCACATTTAAAGTGTACAGGGGTGCAGGGGAGTCCAAGAGGCCCAACTCTTATGTTGGTGACTCAGCGGTCCGGCCGAGTCCGGCCGGCGACGGTGGCCCGAGTCGGCCGAGTCGCCGGCCGAGTCCGGCCGAGTCAGGTGGCCGGAGTGATCCCCGTCGCTTCAATACCCCCCTGGGACAGTTTGTTTACTTAGTGTAGTGGGGTTTTACGGGTTTAGCACGTATAGACTCCTGAACTTCTAAAATTTTAAAAAGAAAATAATATTAAAAATAATATGGAGTATGGGATTTGAACTCTGGTGGCTTGGTTCAGCAGTGCAAGGTATTACCAATGAGCTACAAGCTCCTTCTTGCTATTAAAAAGCAAATTAATTACTTATAGCAATCTCAGTGAATGCAAATACCCCAAGTATACATTAATTTTTAAACAAATTTTTGTACACCCAAATTGGAGTTGTTGCAGTCTACCCTCCTTACAAAAAATTTCGTCCTCGAAATTTACAACTTTTATTTTAAGAACTAGTTTACAAAGAGGTGGGGATATCTTGCACGCATCTCATCTTCCCTTTCCCAAGTTGATTCTCCTGGAGTGTCTTTTCTCCACATCACTCGAACCAAGTTGACTTCCTTGTTCCGAAGTGACTTCACTTTTCTATCCAGGATCTCCACAGGTTGTTGCTCACGGGATAAGTCGGACTGTATAGTGAGCTCGGAATGATCAAGAACATGACTGGGGTCACTCACATACCTTCTGAGTTGGGATATGTGGAACACATTATGCACTCCTTTCAATGAAGGTGGAAGTGCTAAACGGTATGCCACCTCACCGACTCGTTCGAGTATGTCGAACGGTCCAATGTATCTCGGACTTAGCTTACCCCGTCTTCCAAATCGGATCACTCCGCGGTTCGGAAATATCTTTAAGAATACGCGATCTCCTAGCTGGAATTCCAAGTGACGTCGCTTTGCATCAGCCCAGTGCTTCTGTCAATCTTGGGCTATACGCATTCTTTCTCCGATAGTACGAACCACATCAACAGTTGCTACTATCATCTCAGGTCCAAGAAGTTCCCTATCTCCGATGTCGTCCCAACTTAATGGCGATCGACACTTCCTTCCATATAATGCTGCAAAAGATGTCATTCCTATACTTGCTTGGTAGCTTTTGTTATATGAAAACTCCACAAGATGTAGGTGATCTTCCCACGATCCTCCGAAGTCTAACATACATGCTCTGAGCATATCCTCTAAGATCTGAATAGTTCGCTCAGACTGACCATCTGTTTGTGGATGATAAGCCGTGCTGAAGTTCAGACTTGTTCCCAAGCTTGCTTGCAGACTCAGCCAAAATTGCGATCTGAACCTGGTATCACGATCGGAGACAATGCAGACTGGTATTCCATGAAGTCGCACAATTTCCTATATGAGTTCATAGGTATCAGAGATAGTACATATTTGAAGAGTTTAAATCTTAAGTAGATTATTACCTCCATGTACTTCTTTGCTAATGTCTCAGTTGATTGGCCAACTCGAAATGGGATGAAGTAAACCGACTTTGTGAGTCGATCCATAATGACCCATACCGCATCGTTACCCTTTGTGCTGTGAGGAAGAGCAGTCACAAAATCCATCGTGATGTATTGCCACTTCCATTCTGGGATTGGTAACGGTTGAAGTAGTCCAACTGTCCTGTGATGTTCAGCCTTTACTTGCTGACACACCAAGTATTTAGCGATGCTTCTGGCTACTTCACGCTTCATTCCATGCCACCAGTAATTCTGCCATAGATCTTTGTACATCTTTGTACCTCCAGGGTGTACTGAGTAGGGAGAGCTGAGAGCTTCTTTCATTAACTCTTCCCGAACAGGACCTTTTGGTACACATAATTTGCTGTCGTATCTCAAAGATCCGTTTTCATGGATGATGAAGTCTGTTCTGAGTCCATTCTCCACTTGTTCTCTGATTTTTTGCAACTTAGCATCACTTGCTTGAGCTGCTTTGATCTGATTGACAATTGTTGATTGAACTTGTAAATTCATCAAACTTGAAGTGTTACCTGGCATGATTACTTCAATCTCCATCTGATGCAAGTCTTGTTGAAACTTCCACTGAGCGGTGAGATACATTGCTAATGGTTGACGACTAAGAGCATCTGGAACCACATTTACCTTCCCTGGGTGATATTGTAGGTTGATGTCAAAGTCCGCCATGAGTTCTAACCATCGTCTCTGCCGCATATTAAGTTCCTTCTGAGTAAACACATATTTCAGACTCTTGTGATCTGTGTATATGTTCACTCGTTCACCAAGAAGATAATAGCGCCAAATCTTGAGAGCAAAGATGACGGCTGCCAACTCCAAATCATGCGTCGGATAATTGCGCTCATGAGTCTTCAGCTGTCTTGAAGCATAAGCCACAACCTTACCGTGCTGATATAGAACACATCATAATCCCTTACCGGATGCATCACAGTGCAGTTCGAAACCTCCAGACTGGTCCGGTATAATGAGAATAGGCGCTGATGTCAACCTTGACTTGAGTTCTACGAAAGCTTGTTCGTATGCTTCTGACCACACAAATTCTTCATCTTTACGTGTGAGCTTGGTCAGGGGTGTTGCTATCTTTGAAAAGCCTTTAATGAACCTTCTGTAATATCCAGCTAAACCCAAGAAACTCCGAATGTCCTTCACTAACTTTGGTGTCGGCCATTCGCTTACTGCTAAAACTTTCGCTGGATCCACAGAGATTCCTTCTCCTGATACGATATGTCCAAAAAAACCAACTTGATTTAGCCAAAACTCGCATTTGTTGTACTTGGCATATAATTGATGTTGTCGTAGAGTTTCCAGGACAATTTGTAGGTGCCGGCATATTCTTTCCGACTCTTGGAATACACCAGGATGTCGTCGATGAAGATGACAACAAACCTGTCTAAGTACTCCCGGAAAACTTGATTCATCGGGTTCATGAATATTGTTGGCGCGTTGGTCACTCCAAATGGCATCACTAGAAATTCGTAATGTCCATAGCGAGTTCTGAAAGCCGTTTTATGAATATCAGCTTCCTTGACCTTCACCTGATGATAACCTGAACGAAGATCTAATTTAGAGAAAACACAAGTCCACTTAGCTGATCGAATAAATCGTCGATGCGCGGGAGTGGAAACTTGTTCTTTATCGGACTTCGTTCAAAGCTCTGTAATCAATGCACATTCTGTATGAACCTTTCTTCTTCTTCACCAGTAGTACAGGTGATCCCCAACTTGAAGTGCTGGCACGAATCCATCCTTTCACCAATAATTCATCCAACTATGTTCAGACTTCCTTCAAACCTTCCGGACTTAATCGATAAGGTGCTTTGATCATCGGTTGTGCTCCTGGTACTAAATCAATGCTGAATTCAAGAGCTCGATCGGGAGGCAAACCTGATATATCGTCAAGAAATACATCGTCGAACTCTCAAACCACTTCTGGCCTTGATTCTTCCTCTGCTTGAGTTGCTGCAATCACTGCGTCCCTTGGCTTCGCTTTGTATGTACTTGGCTCCAGTGTACGGTCTCCACTTTTGAAATAGAAGACCGGATGGTCTGGAATCTCGAATACTACCTTCCTTTGACGACAGTCGATGGTAGCATAAAAGGTTCCGAGCCAATCCATACCTAGAACCACATCAAAGTTCGGTATGTCCAGTACTTTGAAGTCAGTGTAGAATTCTCTGCTGCAGACGACTACTAGACGCAAGCTGTATCCCATTGTTGCTTTTAGAACGCCATTTCCTGAACTGACATTCCAGCTGGATACAAGCGGTGTGACTGGAATCGTGTGAGTTCGGACGAACCGTTGCGACATAAAGCCGTGAGATGCTCCAGTATCAAAGAGTGCTAATGCAGAGAGTGAGGCTACTAAGATTGTACCTAAGGTATGTGGGATATGTTTTAAGTGTAGGTAAAAGTATGTAGATAGGTAGTATGACTGAAAGAATGTTTGAGAAAGAAAGGTTACCAGTGATAACTTGGCCAGTGGCCTCAGCTTCTTCCACGGTCATCGTGAAAGCCTGGCGCCGTAGTATATTCCTCCTGGCCTGAGGAGCATTCCTCGGAACGTTCCTTTGAGCTTGATGGAACTGACGAGGAGGAGGTGCAGCTTGAGGTCCCCTAGGTGGTGGAGCAGGTAGTGCAAGTCTTGGAGCAGGTCCTTGAAGGGCTGGTCGCTGCGGGTAAGTGATTGCTGGCCTGAGTGCAGCAACTGGGTTTTGTCTTTGGAGACAAGACCCAATATCATGAGCAGCTGAGCCGCAGACTAAACAAAGACGGTTGGCTCATCGGCAGTTTTTCATCATATGTCCAGTTCTCTTGCAGTAGGTACAAAAGGCCGGGCTAGGACGGTTGTTTGGTACTCCCGGTCGCCTTGGCACAAAAGATGGCCTTGACGAGGCTCCTCCTACCATCTGGTTGGCAGGACGCTTAAATCCAGCAGACTGAGGTCTACCCCTCGCCTTTACCACTGCCTCATAACGGCGGGCAGCTTTCAGAGCCGATTCATGAGTCGGAAAATCTCCTGTGGCCAGTGCAGCCTGGATCTCCGAATCCAAACCTTGTTGAAATCGAGGGGCTCTGATCTCATCCGTCGGTATCAGGTGTGCCGCAAATCTGTTAAAGGATTGTGTTAGCTGTGTAGTATGTGATATATTGAACAATTCGAATTATTGAGACATATCTTACAGACTAAGCATGGGGAACTCAGCGTCATATTCATCTACCGACTTGGTACACATCGAACCTTGTTGCAGATGAATGAACTGTTGTTCCATGTCGAACCTGGCAGTCTCAGGGAAGTACTTAGCGTCGAACATGTCGTGGAAAGTCTTCCATTCGATGGGTTGTTCAAGACGGCTTTCTTCCTTTTTCCACCAGTTCCGTGCATTGTCCGTGAGCTGTAATTTTGCAACACGAACCCAAGCGATTTCTGGCACTTGTGCTGCGGCCAGATCATCTTCGATACTCTAAGCCCATTTCTCAGCTTCCAGTGGGCTCTCATTTCCTGCAAACTGTTTGGGGTGCAAAGCCCTGAATTGCTTCACCCCATGTAACAACCCTAAATTTCCTATACAAGTTTTTACAAAAAAATTTCAAAAATCCATAAAGGGGTATTTATTGCCTAAGCACAAGACTTAAGTAATTAATCATGCAGTTATGTTCTGCGTGAACAAGCTAAGCCATATAACACAAGAACCAGCAACTAAAACATTCTTTACAATCATGTTCCTTGAATCTTATCATTTCATATTCTTTGAATCATATACTTTGAATCTGTCCTAACCCAAAATTCCCTCACCTCTTTTACAATATTACCAAAACCTTCGCATTCTTTCATTCCTTCACACATTCTTCACATTTTTTAAACCCTTGCACCACCTTATTATACACTATCTATACTCCAGTCACCAAACTTTCCTTGAATCTATTAGACTTTCCTTTTATAAATTTTGAGGATAAAATTTTTTTTAAGGAGGGTAGAATGTAACAACCCTAAATTTCCTATACAAGTTTTTACAAAAAAATTCAAAAATCCATAAAGGGGTATTTATTACCTGAGCACAAGATTTAAGTAATTAATTAGCAATTTAATTACTTATGTCTTGTGCTCAGGCAATAAATACTCCTTTATGGATTTTGAAAAAAAAATTTGTAAAGAAAGTTGTATAGGAAAATTAGGGTTGTTACACCCAGGTGCTTCTGCCTCGGGACAGTTCATTAAAAGAGCAGTCCGCTGCTGCTGTCCCTCGAGGAGGCTGCGGATTGCCTCAAGCAGAACCGTTTGCTCATTGAGCGGAGCAGGGACGGCAGGTGTGAGTGGTAGTAGGAGGTGTGTTGTTGATATTGGTGCTGGTGTTGTTCGGGGAATCCATAACCTTGAAAGAAAAATTTAGGTTAGGACAGATTCAAAGTATATGGAATGATAATATTCAAGAAATATGAATTGTAAAGAATGTTTTAGTTGTTGGTTCTTGTGTTATATTGCTTAGGTTGTTCACGCAGAACAGAACTGCATGGTAGTGTTCCATACAGCTCGGACCTGCATGGGCCACCAACAAAACCTGTCACGCCCCGCTTCCCGGTGTACGGCAAAAGGGACGGGACTGGCCGCTACGTATTTACTCTGAAGTAAGCGTATCTAAGCAATATAAAAGAATATACACAAGAGACAAATGTAATGAAACAGCAACTTTATTTATTAACATTCTTTTGTACAATGCATGGAAAAGTAAATACAACTGAATGAAAGCAATGCCTAAACAGTGGCATAACAGAAATGGAAAAGTTCTGAAATAAAATGTGTACAATGAAACTAGAGCTCTGGGTCGTAGGCAAGCTGATCCAAGTCCTCACTAGTAGGCTCGATCTCTTGAGTGTCCAGATCACCTGACAACATTCCAAAGAAGAAAGAAAAGGAATATCGTCAGCGAACAATCGCTCGGTAAGTCCAAAAGATAAGAGAGAAATAGAATAGACAGAGGGAGAGAGTAGCTTTTAAAGTTGTATTATATTGTATTAGTGTTAACGCCGTTGTTTGTAACTTGGTACAGAAGGATACCAGTGTATACGAGAGGAGTCTTTATATGCCAGAGACTAGAGCAAACGGAAGTACAAGGAACCGTTATGCCACGGTACAACAACAACGGAATATAGGTTGGGTGTCTTAATCTTGCAGTCTCGTGCCACTTCTAACACCTTCCGTACCAATCTATCCCTTAAACCCCGCGATATCTTGTTTGTATCGTTTGTATTGTATTGCAACTTGTATTGTCTTGTAATATAAATTGTATAATTGGATGACTTGCCGAAACCATGATATCAGTAAATGGATGTAACTGGAGAATCATGGATGTAACTGGAGAATCATGTAAATGGAAGTATATCCATGGTTCGGTTCAGTCAATACAGATTGAATACATTGAATATACGTATTCACGGTTTCATGTTGGATTGTAGATTGTACTTGAATCGTATTCAAGTCAGATTATTAATGAGACTCAGTCTGAGTCAGACAATTAGAAAAGAAATTGAAATCCCGAATTAGGTTTTGATGTTATCGGTAACCGCTGCACATGGGTGACAGGATTTGTGTCTTTTTCAAAAATGATTACCGTGTTGATAACACCGTTGTTAAGTTGTCTACCTTAAATAGGCAAGCACCCACTTCTCCGGCTCCTTGAGGCTCAAGAGATTGGTCCCGCTTAAACCTATATTTACTATGGCCCTTAGGGTAATTTATAGAACATGAGGGGGTTTTATATAAAAATACTTTTGTATAATTTTCAAAATACACCCCAAGTATTTAATTATCGTCTTTAGAGTTGTAATAAATGTAGATTTTATATTTGTGATATTTCTAGTGAAGATAACCTAATTTCATAATATAGGATATTTAATTGTAATATTGAACTTGTATGGATTTCATGGTATTTTAATGTAAAGTGATCCTTGGAATATTTAGAAAAAAAATTGGAATATTTATATTATCACAAAATAGATATTTTAATGATACATATATATATTTATATAAAAATAATTTTACTATATATTATATTTCTAGAAATCCCATTTTCTTAAGATTTTTGTATTTTGAATCTCTCGAGACCATATGCTCCTTGCGGAGGTCTGCATCTCATACTAATAAGCCCAGGGATGTGCGGTAATCCGCACCATCCCAGTCAGGTTCCCCAAAATGGGTTGTAGCGGCGCTTTGCAAAGATTTGTGTAAAATACATAATCTTGTAGAAAACGGTTTTAATAGTAAATGGTACTTATATGTAAATTTTCGTTTTCCCGTATTCTATGTTCCTGAAAGGTATTGCGCTATATTGCATATGAGTGTGTGAGGAGGTAGGTCATTACCTCGTGATCTACTCAAAGGTATAGCAAGATTAAGGTTGTTTTAAAGTCGAAATGAAACTATTTGGTATTATACTGAAAAAGAGCGATAAAAATTGAAATGGAAATTCTTTTGATATGGAACTTGTTCAATAGGATTCGTTAATCTTTAATAGTCAACATATAAAGGTTTAGTATGATTGTTTTTAAGAAAAATGTTGAATTTTTAGAAAGAACCGAATCGGAAATCGGATTAACTCCAATTACGTCGGATTTTGGAATTTCGTATTTTTAGAAAAGAAAAGAGAAGAGGGATGTGGGACTTATGGTTTTAGAGCTTAGAAAAGAGAGAGAGGAAGCGGTAGGAGGTGTCGGTGCATCGTTTCGTCGCCGGGAGCTCCTAGAGTTGTCGTCGGAAAATCGCCGAAGCTTTCGCCTTTTGCTAACTCCAAAAGTACACTAAAATTTCTAGAGATTTCTTGAGAGTTTTGATTAGAATTTTGGAGTGAGGAGGGTGTGTTTAGGGGTTGTATTTATAGGGTAAGGTTAGGGTTTAGGGTAGGTGAAAGGTTTAATTGAAAAAAATGTAATAAAATGTATTAAAATAGAGTAATTAGGGTTTTAAAGGAGTTCTGGTACTGGTCTGCACATTTAAAGTGTACAGGGGTGCATGGGAGTCTAAGAGGCCCAACTCTTATGTTGGTGACTCAGCGGTCCGGCCGAGTCCGGCCGGCGGAGGCGGCCCGAGTCGGCCGTGTCGCCGGCCGATTCGACCGAGTCAGGTGGCCGGAGTGATCCTCGTCGCTTCAATAACCCCCTGGGACAGTTTGTTTACTTAGTGTAGTGGGGTTTTATGGGTTTAGCACGTATAGACTCTTGAACTTCTAAAATTTTAAAAAGAAAATAATATTAAAAATAATGTGGGGTATGTGATTTGAACTCTGGTGTCTTGGTTCAGCAGTGCAAGATATTACCAATGAGCTACAAGCTCCTTCTTGCTATTAAAAAGCAAATTAATTACTTATAGCAATCTCAGTAAATGCAAATACCCCAAGTATATATTAATTTTTAAACAAATTTTTGTACACCAAAATTGGAGTTGTTATAGATCCTTAGCATTGGAGGGGCCGTAAGAGGCCTGCTAAGGATGGACCGAGCAGTGAAGCTGCTCAATTGCCTCTTGACTAGGGCTACGATCCCCGACATTGTAGGGTAGGGAACTACCATCCCGGGATAGCCGAGCGGGGAAGCCGCCCGGCCGCCTCCTGTTGAGGGCTTTGATCACAAAGACAGAACTCCTCTTTTTGCAATGTTCTAACGTTCCATTCTTTTTATTCGAATGGAAAGGGCTTTTTAGAGAAATTTACATTGTCTTTGTGAAATGAGAGGTACACACTCATAGGAATTGATTTCACCGGTACAACTTGAGCTTCTCGGCGTTGTAAGGCCGCGGAAACTTGCGCCCGTCCGTACCCTGTATGCGGTAAGCTCCGCCGGGAAGTACCTCGGAAACAAGAAAAGAACCGTCCCATTTTGGGGAAAACTTGTACAGCCTGCCTTGATCGACGAACTCGTTTCGCCGTAGGACTAGATCTTCGGTCTTGAAGGAGCGACGCTTGACCCGCGCGTTGTAGTATCGGGCAGTTTGCTGCTGATAGGCGGCAGCCCTGATCTGAGCCCGGTCTCGTTCTCTAACAAGATGTCCAGGTTGGTCCGTAGTGCCATGGTGTTTGCTTCATCGTCGAAGTGTTCGACCTGATGACTGGGTAGCCCGATCTCCACCGGGACCATTGCCTCGGTCCCGTAGCAGAGGCTGAAAAGGGTTTCCCTGGTGGGGGTCTTCTTTGACATGCGCAGGGTCCATAAGACCCAGGGCAATTCCTCGACCCAACTGCCTTGGCGTCCTTCTAGGTGGGTCCAGAGACCTCGGAGGACATCCCGGTTAGCAACTTCGGCCTGCCCGTTGCATTGGGGATGTGCGACCGCGGCAAACTTCATGAGGATATGATATTCATTGCAGAAATCCTTCACTTTCTCGTTTTCGAAGTTCGTCCCGTTGTCGGTGATGATACACCTCGGGATACCAAACCGGAGTATCAGGTTGTTCTGAAGGAACTTGATGGTCGTGACGGCATCCGGTTTCCTGATAGGGACGGCCTCGATCCACTTTGTGAAGTAATCTACCGCGACAAGGACATATTTATGCCCCCTGCACCGGTAGGGAACTGGCCTATCATGTCCAATCCCCACTGGGCGAACGGCCATGGGGAGGTTAAAGCGGTCAACTCGGTAGCCGGAAGGCGAAGTATGCTTCCGTGGAGTTGGCAACTTTTGCATCTCCTGACGAGCTTCTGGGCATCTTCGTGAACAGTTGGCCAGTAGTACCCCTAGAGCAATGCCTTCTGGATTAAGGTTCGGGCCTCTTGGTGTGCGCCGCCGACCCCTTCATGGATTTCACGGAGGACGTAGTCGGCTTTGTGGGGGTCGACGCACTGGAGCAGGGGCCGAGTGAAGGATTTCTTGTAAAGGTTCCCATTGCTCCAGACGAAGTGGAGGGCTTTGCCCCGGAGACGGCGGGGTACCCCCGATCTTTCGGGAGCGTACCATCCCTTAGGAATTCCACGAGGGGCTTCCTCCAGTCTTGGTCATCTTCCTGCGCCGTATACACATGAAGTATTGTCGCTCCGTCTTCCATGTTGGGCCGTGGCAAGGTCTCGAAGAGGATAGATCGCTTGTTGTTGGTCGAGTAGGACGAAACCAGCTTGCTCAGGGCGTCGGCTTGGGCATTGAGCTGCCTGGGTATTTGCTCAACTTGGACTTCGTCAAAGTTTTTCCGAAGTTTTCTTACTTCGGCCAGGTACTTCACCATTAGAGGTTCCCGAGCCTCGAAGTGGCCGGTCACTTGGCCGACGACCACGGTTGAGTCACTACGGATTCGAATTGTTTTCAGCCCCAGCCCGGAGGCCATGTGCAGTCCAGCCAGCAGGGCCTCGTACTCTGCCGCGTTGTTTGAGGCCTTGAATCCGAACTTTAGAGAATACTCCATTTCTGCCTCGTTCGGGCCCCGAATGATGAGGCCGGTACCACAGCCTTCCTCGGTTGAAGACCCGTCGACGTAAATGACCCACTCAGAGATTGAGTCGGGCCTCCCCACGATTGGGTGTTGAGCTGCGAGGGTTGGCGTGGACTCCGATTCCTTACTGGGGATGGTGCATTCGACAATAAAATTGACCAGGGCCTGTGCTTTGATGGCCTGCCTCGGGCGATATTTTATGTCAAATTGGGACAGCTCCCACCTCCACTTCTCTAAGCGGCCCGAGGATTCCGGTGACGCGAGGATAGCCCCCAGCGGGCGCTCGGTAAAAACAAGGATGGTGTGTGCCTGGAAGTAGCGACGTAGCTTTCTTGAGGCCACAATGAGTGCCAAGACGATCTTCTCTATGGCTGGATACCTCGTTTCTGCGTTTTTGAAGATGTGGCTCACGTGGTATACCGGCTTCTGCACTCCGTCGACCTTCCGGACGAGCACTGAGCCTGCTGCTTGGTCGGATACCGCCAGATACATTGATAGTTCATCTCCTTCAACTGGTCGGGTGAGCAGCGGTGGCGTCGCAAGGTGCCTTTTTAACTGGTCAAAGGCGGTCTGGCACTCTTCTGACCACTCGAACCTTGGAATTTTCCTTAAAGCTTTGAAGAATAGTAGGCACTTTTCCCCAGACCTCGACGTGAAATGGCCCAGAGCGGATACCCGCCCTGTCAGTCGCATGATCTCTACGTTGGTCTTGGGCGCGGTCATGTTGAGGATAGCGTCGATTTTTTCTGGGTTAGCCTCGATCCCTCGGTGGGTGACCATGAAACCGAGGAACTTTCCCCCGGTGACCCCGAATGGGTACTTGGCGGGTTTCAGCTTCATCTTGAACTTGCGGAGTACCTTGAAGGCCTCGCCCAGTTCCTTGGCGTGGTCGGTCGACGAGACTGATTTGACGAGCATATCGTCGACGTAAACTTCCATGTTCCTGCCGATCTGTGGCTAGAACATGCGGTTGACCAACCATTGGTACATAGCCCCGGCGTTCTTGAGGCCGAAGGGCATCACCTTGTAGCAGTATACCCCCCCGGTCCGTTGTGAATGAGGTGAGATCTTCGTCTGCTGGATTCATACGGATCTGATTGTAGCCGGAGAAGGCATCCATGAAGCTCAATAGCTCGTGGCCCGCCGAGCTGTCAACGAGCCGATCTATCCGAGGTAGGGGATAGTTGTCTTTGGGGCAGGCCTTGTTGAGGTCGGTGAAGTCGACGCACATGCGCCACTTCTCGCTTGACTTCTTGATCAGGACTATGTTCGCTAGCCACTCCGAATAGGGCACATTCCGAATGAAGTTGGCGGCGAGGAGCCGATCTACCTCGTCCTCGATAGCCTTCTGTTTGACCGGGGCGAAGATTCGCTTTTTCTGTTTGACGGGTCGGGCCATAGGATCTACCCCGAGCTTATGAGATATAACTTTGGGGTCGATCCCAGGCATGTCAGCAGGTGCCCAGGCAAACATGTCGGAGTTGTTTCTGAGGAAATGAACCAGGTCATCTCGCTAAGTTTCTGTTAGAAGCGACCCGATCTGAACGAGTTTTTCGTCGTCCCCTTCTACGAGGGGGACCTCTGTCAGAGGCTCAACCGGGGTCTCTCGGACATCTTTTTGCTCGTCTTGAGTGTCCAAAGAACCTCTGATATCACCCTCACCTTCGACATCGTCGTCCGGCCTCTCCAATAAAGATGTTGCAGTGAAGCAAACCTTTGCAATTCACCGGTCTCCATAGACCCGACCTATCCCGCCCTGGTCAAGAGGGAACTTCATCGCCAGGCGGTAGGTCGATATCTGGGCCCGGAGGGAGTTTAGCGTGGGGCGACCGAGGAGGATGTTGTAGGCCGATGGAATTCTCGCTACGATGAATTCCACCGGCACTGTCCGCGTACGGCCGGCCTCCTTGGCGTTGAACTGCAGAGTGATTACCCCTTCCGCCGGGATAGAGTGGTTAGTGAATCCTGAAAGGACGTGGGAGGTCGGCCTCAGGTCTGCCGCGGTGAGCCCCATGCCCAGAAAGCAGTCATGGAAGAGAATGTCTGCCGAGCTTCCCGAGTCGACCAGGATCCTGTGCACCTCGTATTGATGGACCCAAGCCGTAATCACCAGGGGGCCGTTGTGGTGCAGGGATATGCCGTGAAAGTCCCCGTCGTTAAAAGTGATCGGCTCGGTCTCCCTGACCTTCTTCCTCGGACGATGTCGGCCTCCGCGGCTGGCGTGGGGTGCTGAGTCTCGCAGGTACCCGACGTACCCCGCGCCGTCATGACCATGATTTTTGACGAGCCTCGACTCCTTTTGGCGAGGTTCCTTACGCCCCCGATAGGGTTGTCTTTGAGCTGTCGCAGCGAGTCTCGCGTGCGCGACCCCGTCGAGGGAGGGGGTGCCGGTCATGCCTGCGAACAGGCGAGCTGACCGCCACCGCCTCGGGAGGGACGGGGGTGCGACGAGACTCGGGGCGAAGCTCTCTGGCGTAAGACCTCGGAGCCAAACGAAGCGGTGCTCACTAGGTTCTTGAATACGTTGGCCCGGGAGACCTGCGGCTGTTGGAAATAGTGAGGCGACGATCGGCCGGGTCTGCACGAGCAAAGCCTTCTCTCCCTCTGTAGGGGTCCCGGTCCCACGGGGGGCGGGGCGGCGGTCTGGAGATCTTGCCCTGCCGTTTGGACACGGATGAGCGCTTCCACGACGGACGAGAGTCGGTCTATCCGGCCGGCAAGGGCGTTGATGGCATTCGGCGGAGCAGGTTCGTCCGCGCCTCTGTTGAGGGGGAGGCGGCGGCTAGTGCTTGCATCGTCGTGATGATCGCTCGCCATTGGATTGAGATCGAAAGATGAACTTTTGTTTTCGTGGAATCAAGGAGTTCCTACAGACGGCGCCAGCTGACGCGACCTGGATCACGCCAAGATGTTACCTTCCGTTGATCTGCTGACGGCGGCGATGGACGGCTGAGATTGGATCTGGAGGCAGGCTCCTGAAGCGTGTGGATCTTAATGGGTTTGAGGTTGTTGTTACCGAGCTACCTGCAAGGAAGTCCCGGGGTGGTTGTACCACCGAGGACCCTCCGACGGTCAAGTTAGAGAGGAAATCCGAGCATAGTAACGACTTAGTGGAGTAAAAATGGCTTACTTGAACCGTCTGAAGAAGGGGGTTATATAGCGGTGGCAGCAGGTAGGGCAGGCGCGAGAATCACGCCGGACGTTACGCTCCCGACGTCACGCCCGCGTGATGAGTGGGATCTCCCATTAATGGCGAGACAGGCTCGTTAATGGGGATCGTGATGGCGTGGAACGTGGGATGTGGTCGGCGGATATCTCACGCATGGCGAGATTCGCGTGATGGCGGTTGTGCCTGTGAGTGGTGCCGTTGGTCGGTCGAAGAGACCGATGAAGATGACCTCGGCGGGAGAGCCCGCGGACGAGCGGGAGAGCCGAGGTATCTTGGTTCTGTGGTAGCGCGGAGACGAGCTGAGAGGGCCGAGGAGACTCCTCGGGCCGGAGGATGGCTCGGAGGCGAGCCAGGAGAGCGAGGAAGCTCAGCCCGAAGGAAGGCTCAGAGTAGAGCAAATGGACGGTTGGCGTGGCTGCTGAAGTGCTCGGGGACGAGGAGTGGGGTGCAACCTCGGAGACGGGGTTCGAGGGAATCTCCCATTGTAGCACACTGGTTCCCCCTTCTGTGGCCCTCAGGGGGCTAACTGGCATATGCATGTGACACGTCATCCGCCACGTGTCATGATCTAAGATATTACCGTTATTGAGCATCATCATGCCACTTCTTTAGAGAAAACAAATAGATGCGAATATAAGATATGCATGCTATTAACACTCGTCTCCTTGCGGCTCACTTAGAAAATTAATCCAAATAAAAGTACCAATCCAATCAAAATATCCAAAACCAACAACCCTCCATCGGTAGAATACTATATAAAAGTTTGAGTAAACAGTTTCATACCTTTCTTTCTTTATAATATACAAATTTCATGGCAAGAGTGGAAATTTTAATAATTCCACTCCTCCTGATCTCGACATCCTTATAAAACGTGGATTTTATGGGCAAATTTCAGGGTTTGATGAAGTGGGCGATTATGGAAAATCATTGGAAATGGGAGAATTTCATTTTAATGACCTTTTTGCCATCAACAATAACTTCCTATTAATTACAGTTCCGCCACTGCTGAAAAAAATTTATTACAGTCCTGCCACCGACTTATAATCTCACACGGATTTTCGCTAAATTACAATTCCGTCACGGATTTTTTATTACAAATAAATATCATGAACTTCCCAACGTTTGAAAAATAGATACCACAGGTTTTTTTCCCAAATAAATACCATGAGGTTTCTTAAATAGATATCATAGACTTTTTTTTATATCAAATAAATACCATGAATTTCCTACATTTTTATACATAAAAATACCATCTGCTTCGCTTAATACAAATAAATAAAAAGAACTTATAATGGTTTTTAGATAAGTACCACGGAATGTTTTTTACAAATTAAAAACCACAAACTTTCTTGGCTTTCTTTATTACAAATAAACATCACGGATTTTGTTTATTGTACAAAACACGACTTGTTTCAAATAAATACCATAGACTTTATTTTTTAGAAACAAACACTACAGGCTTTAAATATTTTTAAGATAAATACCATGATCTTTTTTGTGCAAATAAATACTATGGACTAATAAAAATTACCATAGACTCGGACCTAGATGAACCTTGAACCATGTATAACCATTGTTTTATACAATCAAATTTTCCAATGCAGAAAGATTTTATGGATTTTTCATAACTCTAGTAGTTCCCTAAATGCATAGAATTTTTACAAATTACAAAAGTTTTGACAATAAAAAGGTTTGGAATAGATAGAGATTTAGGGTACAATATTAAAAATACTAAAATAGGAGGACGTCTCTGAAAATAAGAGAGTATAAGGTGCGCCATTACAGAAAACCTAAGGACACACTTGGTCTTCATATTCTCGTCAAAAAAGAACGGAGATGCTGTGACTAAGGTTCGATCAATTTTCTCTCTTTCTCTCCATTTTGTTTGATTTTTATTTTTGGTTAGTTTCAATGATTGTTCATTAGAGTTACTTTCATGCTCTATGATCTCAGCTGTATTTTTAAAGGCAAGTCTTGTCAAAATCGATTCCCCCCCTCCTTTTCTAGGGTTAGATCAATTAGATTTCGTTTTCTAGTATTAAATCCATCGATTGTTCATGTCTTTTTGCAGGAATTTTGCGAGTAAAATTCTAGGGTTTGAATAGGATAACAATGGCGTGGTTCAGGGCAGCATCGAATGTAGCAAGGCTAGCCCTTCGGCGAAACCTAGCTCAATCCCCTCATCACATCACAAGATCCCGAATCCTCCCTCGATCTTTTCATTCTACTGCTTTGATGCCGAAGGCAGCGGAATCGGCTGCTCCGATTCCCCGAGCCGTCCCTTTATCTCGCCTCACCGATAGTTTCCTTGATGGAACGAGTAGTGTTTATCTCGAAGAGCTCCAAAGAGCTTGGGAAGCCGATCCCAATTCGGTTGATGAATCTTGGGATAATTTCTTTAGGAATTTTGTTGGCCAAGCCGCCACTTCGCCGGGGATTTCAGGCCAAACTATTCAAGAGAGCATGAGGTTGCTTCTTCTTGTTAGAGCTTATCAAGTTAGTGGTCATATGAAGGCCAAGCTGGATCCTTTAGGTTTGGAAGAGAGGGAAATCCCTGAGGATCTTGATCCGGCTCTTTATGGGTTCACGGACGCAGATTTAGACAGAGAATTCTTTCTTGGGGTTTGGAGGATGGCAGGGTTTTTGTCAGAAAACCGACCCGTTCAAACTTTAAGGGAGATTCTGAATAAGCTCGAACGGGCTTATTGTGGAAGTATTGGGTATGAGTATATGCATATTCCTGATAGAGAGAAGTGCAATTGGTTGAGAGATAAGATTGAGACGGTGAAGCCTTGGGCTTATAGTTCGGATCGCCAGCTGGTGATTCTTGATAGGTTGATTTGGAGCACTCAGTTTGAGAATTTCCTGGCCACGAAATGGACCGCGGCGAAAAGGTTTGGTCTGGAGGGTGGCGAAACTTTGATTCCGGGCATGAAGGAGATGTTTGATAAAGCTGCGGATCTCGGGGTTGAGAGCATTGTGATTGGGATGTCTCATAGAGGAAGGCTTAATGTGTTGGGAAATGTTGTTAGAAAGCCTTTGAGGCAGATATTTAGCGAATTTAGTGGCGGGACTAAGCCTGTGGATGAGGTTGGGTTGTATACAGGGACCGGCGATGTGAAATACCATTTGGGTACTTCTTATGATAGGCCTACTAGAGGTGGGAAGAGGATTCATTTGTCGTTGGTTGCGAATCCGAGTCATTTGGAGGCTGTGGATCCTCTTGTGGTTGGAAAGACTCGTGCGAAGCAGTATTACTCTAACGATACCGAAAGAGTGAAGAATTTGGGGATTTTGATACATGGAGACGGGAGTTTTGCAGGTCAAGGTGTGGTTTACGAGACTTTGCATTTGAGTGCCCTTCCCAATTACACTACTGGCGGGACGATTCATATTGTAATTAACAATCAAGTTGCTTTTACTACTGACCCAAGATCTGGCAGGTCATCACAGTACTGTACTGATGTTGCCAAAGCCTTGGATGCTCCAATTCTCCATGTTAATGGAGATGATATAGAAGCCGTGGTCCATGCTTGTGAGCTTGCAGCAGAGTGGCGTCAGACCTTCCATTCGGATGTGGTTGTTGATATAGTTTGTTACCGTCGGTTTGGTCATAATGAGATTGACGAACCCTCATTCACACAACCGAAAATGTATCAGGTACTTTCCTTGTATATATCCTCATTCAATTACTATTTACAGATAGTCCCCTATACAAGTTTTTGTTGCTGCTTACATTCTCTTTATGTTAGTAATCAGAATACAGATTTTTAGGAAACACAATCACGGGCATATATCAAGTAAACTTTTCTTGTTCTATTCCTCTTTGATGTGCTAAGGAAACTTCATTAATTTAAATATTGTGTGGCGGCGAGGACAAGTATTAGGAAGGAAACAGAATCTAATATTGAAATGACGAATAATACCCTTATAAAATAAGTCAATTCCATGATATAATGACTTCTTTTATCAGTATAATAGTTATTTGAACCATATAGAACTGGATTTTAATAATCATCATTTAGTTCATATAGCCGACCCCAAAAAAATTGGGATTAGGCTTATTGTTGCTATTGATAGTTTTAAAACTGCTAACCTTATCGATGCTTGTATAGGTAATTCGGAATCATCCAAGATCTCTTGATATTTACCAAGACAAACTCTTAGAATCTGGTCAGATCTCTAGAGAAGATGTTGAGAGGATAAACAGCAAAGTTAATTCTATCTTGAATGAGGAGTTCAATAACAGCAAGGATTATGTTCCGAAGAAAAGGGACTGGCTTTCAGCTTATTGGGCTGGATTCAAGTCTCCTGAACAGATCTCACGTGTTCGAAACACCGGGTATAATGGACTTTTTTCGGTGACTTCCATTTTCACACATGATTTGCTTTTTTTGTTCTAAAAGTAAATTTTCCTTCCTTTCTTCACAGAGTCAATCCCGAAATATTGAAAAGTGTTGGGAAAGCCCTTACAACCATTCCTGAAACTTTCAAGCCTCATAGAGCAGTTAAAAAGATTTTTGAGCAGCGTGCTCAGATGATTGAAACTGGAGAAGGCATTGACTGGGCAGTTGGAGAGGCGCTTGCTTTTGCAACCCTCCTCGTTGAAGGCAACCATGTGAGGTTGAGTGGTCAGGATGTTGAAAGAGGTACATTTAGTCATCGACATGCAGTCATTCATGACCAAGATACAGGAGAGCAGTACTGCCCTTTAGACCACATGGTCATGAATCAAGACGAGGAACTGTTTACAGTTAGCAACAGGTATGTAAGAAGCTTTTGTTTGCTCTTGGTTTCCGTGAATGCAGCCAAGTCTTGCAAACTTTCTTATGTTTTTTCCCCATGATGCATGCATGAGAAAATATACTCCATTTCTTTAAATACTGGGAAATTAGGATTTAGTTTGATGTGACTGTATTTTTATTGCGAATTGATTCGGTATCAAGTTGGATAGGAAATGTAGCTCAGTTTGATTAGTCTGGACATGGATTGTATCTGAATTAGGTTAGACATGCATTCCATTTGAATTGGTCTTGACTCTAGACATGTATTTCAGTTTGGTATGTACATGTTGAGTATGAGGTCCTCTTACTATCAGGCCATGTATGCATGCTAGCTGAACTTTTGCTTGTGATTGCAAGCCAAACTGATAACACAAACATCCTTTTTTTTATATAGAGATTTTATTTGCTTTTGCTTGCAAAATAAATCCTCTATTTGAAGATTTCAAGTCGCTTGCATCAATGAATATTGGCCGTGTATGAAAAACTTATGTCTCAATCTTGCATGTTGCCATGTTCTTGATAAGCCGTTTGCTAAATTAGAAGTATTGTTTATATAGTTCTAAGGATCTGGATTGTTATATTAAAATTCTGTTAGGAATGAAACAGATTATTAACCAAATATCTCTTTGCAGCTCACTTTCTGAGTTTGCTGTCCTCGGGTTTGAATTGGGCTACTCTATGGAGAATCCCAATTCTTTGGTTCTTTGGGAAGCACAATTCGGTGATTTTTCTAATGGTGCTCAAGTAATATTCGACCAGTTCTTGAGCAGCGGAGAGTCAAAGTGGCTTCGCCAAACTGGGCTCGTTGTAATGCTTCCTCATGGTTATGATGGTCAAGGCCCAGAGCATTCAAGTGCACGCTTAGAGCGTTTTCTCCAGGTATTTAAGTTTTTACACACGCACACACTCACTCACCCTAAAGTTCTGTCAATAATGAAGATTTTTTATTTAAGCGGTGAAACTGTGTAGGAATCTCTGTTTGACTACATGTTCAAGTCACGATCTCAGTACATTATGCCCTTTCCTATCGGTTATGTTGTCAAGATGCCCGTTTCTGAAATATGTACATGTTCTATTATTTCCCTCCACTAAATATGTTTGTGGATTTCAAGATTTGATGTCATACACACGTTCTTAATTCTGTAACTATTGAAGATTTTTTCTTCTAGTGGTGGAACTGTATAGGAGGCTTTGTTGACTACATGTTCAAGTCATGTTCTCAGCACATTATACCCAGGCCCTTCACTTGTATTTTCATGATCTCTTTTCTGAACTATGTACATGCTCTGTTGTTTCCCTCCACTAAAGATGTTTGTGGATTTGAAGATACAATGCCATTTTAGTTTGATCCTGAAGCAAATATGTCACCATTATGCCTAGTGGTTTACATTTTCGTTTCCAGCTGTCCTTGACTTCAGCAGCAGCTCTGGTGCTGTTGTGCACTGTTGTCAAGATCATATCATTAATTGCGATCAGATATCTCAACCTACACAGCTAAACATGAACTTTACAACTTGAACTGCATATCTTGCGATATAACCACTTTGGCCATTCACATGTAAAACAAATTGGAAAAACGGATAGTCAAGTCCAGTAACATTGATTGTGGTTTACTTTTTTAATATTTGTACACACATCGACATAAATTTTTCAGCAAAGTCTGCATGATTTTTCCATTTATCTCTTGTCTTCTTTCAGTTTCAGTGACCATAAGGCTAATTTAACGTGGGAACATTATTTAGCAAATTGATTCTCATAGGAAACAAAACAAAGTTATGGGATCAAGACATTCTTTTATTTCATTGAGATACACAAAATTTTGTTCATATTTTCCCAACAAACCACCATCAAATTTAAATCATGTAATTGAGAGAAATATGGGGGAGCTTGTGGTCAACAATTTGCTTCATGCTCCTGACAAGTCCTATAGTCTGCCTTTGTGAAGGTTTCTGCTATGATCCATTCTTCAGAACTCCTCTTAGTATATTTGCATAATTACTACACAATATGTCACATAATATACGAGTGCCTACTGCCACATAGTTTCTATGAAATATAGAAACAAATCCCTCAAACCCTCATCATAACTTTGGAGTTTTGGTGCAATGGAAGAGATAGCTAAGATAGTTTCAGAGCAACCCAGGTTTAATTCCCATTCCTACCGGGTGTGCATTTAAGTAGCATTGAAAAAAGTACCTCTATGCAAAAGCACAAGTTTCGGCCCAAAGAACCTTCGACCCGTGGAGCGTGTTAGAATATGAAAATAAATATCTCAACCATCCTCATAACTTTAGAGCTATGGTGCAATGGAAGGTACATTTAAGATTATGCTGCGTCATTTTCAGCGATAATGTCAGATTTTCTGTTTGGGTGAATTTTATAGGTCTGAAAAGTTTAACTTTTGGGAGTTTGAATATTTAATCAATCCATCACAATAATTATAAAAAACTTAATATTGTTCAGGTTGATTTCCAAGTTAATTTCTGCACGAACATGATTTTTTGTGCCTGAGGTGCAGATATAACAAAAAATGCACATGGAAGTCATCAACCAGCATACTTTTGATCTTTATATTTTACTCCTAATTGCTAGCAATGATTAATATTGGTAATACAATGGATGGTTAACATTTCTGTTAATTGTAGAGATTTCCGAGTCCTATAGGTGATCTTAGAAGTGCGTATTATGATGGAACTATTTTCTCGTTGTTTTTGATTGGTCATTGACTTATTTGGTGTGTAAGATTAGTGCTTTCAGTATTAACTTGTATACGAATGTATGTCTGGAATTGCGGTGTCTCCCATTATTCAGCTTCCCTCAGTTTGCAGTTAAAGCTAAATAATATGACAATATCAAACTTTCTCAGATTTTATGAACCAGCATTAAACTTATAAAATTACTTAAAATCTATTTAGCTACAACATCCATCTGCAAAGATTAGTCGACATATGCCTCACATGATTTTATAATCTCGAGAAAACCCTTAAATGTTCGTGAACCGAATGACCTCTTCCTCCACCTCCAAAATCCTATTAATAAACAAGAAACTGAAACAACCTCTCCTTCGAAATTTACTTGAAGACCAAATCCAATCTCTCAAATTTCTGCCAATTCCCATCCCTACTACCCCCCTTGTCAAATGACTCAAAGTACATACCTATAATCTCGATGAATCCTCAACATCATATTACAAAATCTCTATGACTAATATTATGCAAGATTTAAAGTTTAATGGCGGATTCCTAAAATCTGGAAACGTTAGTTGGTGATTTATGTAATTTGCCTTTAATTTGAAAACCCATATCCTTAAATCAAACATCATGTTTGTTGCCTTTGTTAAAATTGCTGACAAATCAAGGTTGCTAGCACTACTCTGAAAAAGTTGGACTTGATTTATAGTTTCATGTATGCCTTTCAAGGGGGACAACTAGTTGAAAGAATAATGACAACTATAGATCAATTTGATGACTGCAGAAATCTACATCTATTTTCATATGAAGTTCCTATGCCCGACTCCTTTCATCATTTAGTATTAATGAAGCAAAAACTATTATATTTCTTCTCTTTTAACCGCCTTATACATTATACCCTTCTACTAGTTTAAGATTTATTCTTGATATTTATCTCTATTCTGAGTTTATGAGCAAGGATATATTGACCTAGGCTATCATTTAACACATATGGGTTGTTCCTGTTTAGAACTCAAGTTTCCATCATCTTTTGTTACTATTATGTTTCCATTATATATACGCTAGTATGTCAACATACCGGTTGAACATCTTTGCAGATGAGTGATGACAACCCTTATGTTATTCCTGAGATGGAACCAACTCTTCGGAAACAGATTCAGGAGTGCAATTGGCAAGTTGTGAATGTCACAACACCTGCAAATTATTTTCATGTTCTCCGCCGTCAGGTAAATTTTTACAGAGAGCTCCTCTCATGACTTGCTAATGGTGAAGATAAACCAGTCTATTGGATTTTGGGTTGTTTTTGTATAGATACACAGGGAGTTCCGGAAACCTCTTATAGTGATGTCTCCCAAAAACCTGCTTCGTCACAAGGATTGCAAATCACATTTATCAGAATTTGATGATCTCGTAGGTCATCCAGGATTCGATAAACAGGGAACACGCTTCAAACGCCTGATTAAAGATCAGAATGACCACAAAGAGATCGAGGAGAGCATTAATCGGTTGGTTTTGTGCTCTGGAAAGGTACATAGTTCCATTCTTTTTCTGAGTACTAGCTCTAATATCTCATATCCTGTTCACCTAGAGGTAGTCAGAGGAAGTGTTTTCCCCCCCTGTTTAATTATGTTTATTGTTTCTTTTCTCTTGTTATGTACCTTGTAGGTGTATTATGAGCTAGATGAAGAACGGAAGAAGACGGGCCGCAAAGATGTTGCAATATGCAGAGTTGAACAACTTTGTCCATTCCCCTATGATCTTGTGCAGAGAGAATTGAAGCGATATCCAAGTATGAAAATCTTGATAAATGATTGACAGTAACACGTGGTCACAGTATACTGAACTTGCCGCCCCCCCCCCCTCTCTCTCACACACACACACATTTGGAAATCTGAACAATTACTGGTTTCCATATTCAGTTACGCCGACACTATTCCCCTCATTTGTGTGATATAATCATAGACATCTACCTTTTAATCACACATGATTTGTCTTCTAACATAGAACTTGCTTTATTGATGGGGGAAAGTGCTATTTTATTGCACAAAACATTTCTGGCTTTTGAATTTAAGTCTGCCAATATCGTGGGTTGCAATGAGCTGAGGGGCGTAACTGTCTTCAGAATATGGACCATTTTCAGGCTTAGTTAAATCCAGTTTGGATTTTTTGTTCATGCTAATTTAGTTATCGTCCTATCACTATAATTTTAAGAACATGGACTACCTTTAAAATCTTACATCAAAGACAAATGGATTGAGCCTCAGTTCTGAACCTAAATGTCATTTAGCATATAATTCAGTTTGCTGAGAGATTGGCGTATTAACTTTTTTTCCTTAAAAAATTGCGCATAAACATCAGCAGGGACGATTTGTTTAATGTTTCAAGCAGTAGCAGATTTACTATCTATTATGATATACCCAAGTAAAACAGGTTAAAAAGTCTAGGCCCACCTAAACCTGGTTATTTATTTAAAACATGGTCAATTGGTTCACACATTTACTATCCCAGCACATGTTTCGGACCTCCAACGACTGAACATTGAAACAAAAATGTAGAGTTTAAACAAAACAAGTTTGTAGTTTTAAGATTTGACCAGAAGGTCCTGGGTTCGAGACTTCCCGCAGCATAAAGCGCATACCGTTAGTTACACCCTATATTATCTTAGAGCACATCTAAGATGGGATACCATACTGATTTGCTTTAAATCGTATCGTTGTAGAGAAAAGAGTGTATGTTCAAATATAAAACACTTACAAGTGATGAACAAAATAATATGTATTTCATTCATTCATGTTTTGTGTACAACTTGAATGTAAGTTACATTAATATTGCAAAAGAATGTAAGGTTACGTGAGCTCTTAGTCTTAAGAGTTATTCTTCAAGACTTGGGTGTATTTTAGTGTCAACTTGATAAAGTTGATGGGCACTGTCCTAATGTGGGGCCATATCACTTCCTTTGAAGTGTAGGTGAGACACCTTAGATGGGGTCCACACTACTTTCTTTGAAGTATAGAAGGACACCCTAGATGGGGTCCACACCATTTCCTTTGACGTGGAGGTAGGACACCTTGGATGGGGTCTACACTACCTCTTTGAAGTATGGGTATCACTCCATTTGAAGTATATTTGAAGTATAGCTGGCATATCATTTAAAATACAAGTGGGACACCCTAGGTAGGGTCCACACCAGTCAAGCATGAGTGGGACACCCTGGGTGAGGCCATACTACATTTGAAGTGTAAATGGGACCTCTGGATGTGGTCCACATATATTAAAGAAACATAGTTGTTTCTTCTTAGGGAGGCGTATTTAGGGCCTTCTGAGGGACCGGGAGGGGGTCCCAAAGAGGACGGGAGGCCATTTTGTGGCCTCCCGAAGGCTGCTTTCTTTTTGTGACTCATTTATTAGAGTTTCTTTCACATACTGAGAATGCATGGTATCATTCTCAGTAGTTTGTGCAACATGAACACATGGATTTGTGTAAGAGTGAAAACATGATTTTTGGTTCATGTTTAAGTGATGAACAAGGTTTTAAATATCGTATATATCGGATATCAGAAACGTATTGGAGAGATGCTTCATATAGCAGATATCGTCGATATATAAGGAGATATCGTCATATCGGCCGATATATCGGGCAATATTATAACAGTTTTATCGTATCATAAGGTGTCCCAAAACGATATCTGCTAGTATATCGGCCGATATGACCGAAATTTGATTCCCTGGTGATGAATACAATATTTTTGGCATTGCATTCACTGAAACAGACATGTTTTTGCATGTCTGGTAGGTGAATAGGATATTCCTATTCACAAGTGGGTTGAGAATAGGGTTTTTCTATTCATGAAGGTCATGAAAACATGATTTTTCATATCTTAGGACATGAATGGAATACTCCATTCAGATGCCTTTTATAGACATATCATATACATGTTTATGTCTGAATAGGGTTTTTTTATTCATAAAGTTCCCCAAGACACGATTTTCATGTCTTAGGTCATGAATGGAGTATTCCATTCATACATGTCAATTAGACATGTCTGGGAAAATAAATAGGGTTTTACTATTCATATGTCAGAAGACGTGATTTTTTCATGTCTTATGAATAGGATTTTCCTGTTCACAGATATTTTCAGAGGCGTACTTTTATGTTTCAAAGTGATTGAATAGAATGTCCTATTCACTTATGTTCACAGAGAAGGACAATGAGGTTTCGATCCATACCCTTCAAGAAATAGATAATCTGTCAAATATGCAGGAAATAGGGTGGTCTATTTCAAAATATGCAGGATGTGGGCTGTCCCATGTTCTTGGTTTAGTTCATATTAATCAAGAACACCTTTGTGTTCTGAGCTTCATCTTCTTTGAAGCCATGGCTTTCAAGCTCTGCAGCTGAGAACTGAAAACTCATATGGGGTTTTCTTATTCTCTTTTTCTAATCAGAGAGAGAGAGACAGAGAGAGTGACAGAGAGAGAAGGGTGAGAAATGGGGCTAGCCCATTTATGTAATCTCTTTTTCTTTCTTCTCCACGGAACTTTAGCCAAAATTCTCAGAATTCGAACAAAGGGAGTCCGATCTCCAACAACTCTGATCCTTTGATCAGTTGCTTATAGGGGTATTTATACCCCTCTGAGTGGGGAGTAGTGGGTAACTACTCCCTGGATATCAGGAGTGGGTGGAAATCCCCACTATCTCCTGAAGAATAGGTCAACCCTATTCTAGCAGGGGCCTGTCATTGTTTTGTGTCGGGACACTCCATTTAGAGACCTCCCGGTATCGGGAGAGGGTCTTCCGGTTTCGGGAGGGGGCATCCCGATAAGGGATGCCTCGAGACAACTCATTTTTGAGTTTGTATGAACATTAGCCTTAAACTATGTTCACAACAAGGAAATATAGTGTTTCTAACACTTGATTCCAATGTGAAGGTATGATTTTCATATCTTAAAAAGATGAATAGGATTTGCCTATTCATATATGTATCAAGGGTATTTATCCCTTGTCTTTGTTTTTAGAGAAAAATGATATTATCTCATTTCAAATATGACATGGAAATAGGATGATCAATTTCATTGTTATGCAGACCATGGGATGACCCATATTCTAAGTTCTGTCCAACTTGTGAACATGTAGATTCATATTTTAAAGACTCCATCTTCTTCTTTGTTGAAGAAGCGGGGGACCAGTGGCGGCCATGAGTACCAAATTGCTTCATTGGAGATGAAAACTTGTAGAAGTTTTCATAGATTTTCTATTGATCCTTGATCAGAAGGGGAGAATGAGATAAAACATGAGAAGAAGAGGAATGGAGATTCCATTCCTATATTTTCAACTTCACTTCGTTCTAAAAGAACACTTATAAGTTTTCTTCCTCGAATTCAATGTATGAGTTCTCATTTTTCTTGTTTTTAGAAGTACATATACTTCTCTAGGGGGAGTGGTTATAGAACCACTTTATGTTCTCAGAGTGGGTGGGTGGTGGGTAACCCCCACATCCCCTTAAAAATAGGCCCATTTGCCTATTTGCCTATTTTGACTCCAACAACACCCTTACAAGTATGGACCATAAAAACTTATTTAAAAGGACTTCTTAGAAGGTACTGGTTCTCCTGATGTCATTTCAGTTTTTGTTCGGCTATAAGATCATTTCCTTGAAAGTTCTTACACATACACATGAAGTATAAAGCATGAAATCTCACCAATGGCTTGAAATCTCGGCCTGACCTGGCCTATCCTAATCCAAGATGGCCGGTTCTGATCCCAAAAATGACCGTCTGAGTTCCACAACCAATATCGTCTGATACCGAGTAATATTGGGTTTACCACATGACTAGTGGAGTGCTAATATTAGGCTTATTGATGGTTAGTGAGTTGATTTATGGTAAATGGTTTAATGGGTTTATTATAGTTTATCGGGTTACTATAGTTAGTTTGACATCTTAATACGACTTTAGAATTATTAACTACTAAAGGATTTTCCAAATCGTGTATAGTTACTTTAAATGATGTTAAAATTCTTTTCATAAACGATATAAAATCCAATATTCCGATCCGAGATGCCAATGTAGTCGAGATTGCCAATTTCAATCCCAATAGTGACTGTCCGATACGGGTGTTAATAGCAAGATATTAAACCTTGATCTCACCATAATAACCTAAGCCACCTAAGCCTTTTTTAATCAGAATGTAGTCGGCTATGGATCGAGACTCTGCGACAAACTCTTACAATTACTTTGTCAACTAAAACTGAACCCCTTTAATCAATGCCGAATTCTCTTAGTTTGGAAGAAAAATATACAAGGGAACAATGATTGATTAGTTATAGGGAATTACATTGACTCTGAGACAAGTGAAGCTAGGAGGTAGATTAAACACACGCCCTAGAAGACAGCACAACAAAATGGAGAAAATAAAATATAGATTATCAACATTATCTTATCTAACTTGTGGAGTTTAGTCTAGATTGTGCTCTCTTATTTATATAAAATAAAAGCCAAACTTGTGGCTCATCGGGAAAGGGAGTCTTTAGTAACTTTATGTTAGTGTTTTTGCAGCCGAAACATGTGGGCTGAGTTTATCAGCTCTTCTCAAACCTTTTGGTCTTGCTCACTTTAGTTTATGCATGTTGTTCTTGTCATACTGCACTTGGCTTATCGTAGCATCACTTCGAATTTGATAGCATACTCAATTTCGAGGTTTGGCCTAACTTCATGAATATCAGAATTATTTGTAGAGAAATTGAACTAACATCGATCCCGTCAATTACTTAATTTTTGTCCATATTTCCAATGGTGTTTTGTTAGCTTTATATATTGTTATCCCGCAACCCAATTTCTTAAGATTTTGGGTGTAGCGGTTCTCGACATATCACAACTTATTCTAAAAGCTTTTATTAGTTTAATCCATATTTAACAGCTTTGCTTTCTCAATTTAACCAAGGAGACGGCCCTTATCATTAGCAGAATGGGGAAAGAAACACCAGATTCGATACATATAGATATAGCTGACCCCACAAATAAAGGCTTTTTTTCCTGTTTCTTTATCTTTTTTGTTGTTTGCTGCTTTTGCTATTTGCCGTATAATTAATACGAATAGAACAATTTTTTTGGTTAACCAGTATGTTGTAATTTAAACTGACATACCCACCCTCAATTTGTCTTTTTCCAGACGCAGAGATTGTTTGGTGCCAGGAAGAACCGATGAACATGGGCGCATACAGTTATGTGAACCCTCGTCTATCCACTGCCATGCGACCACTAGGCAGAGGGTCTATCGATGACATTAAATATGTGGGTAGGGCTCCATCAGCTGCCACCGCCACTGGTTTCTATTCCGTACATGTTCAGGAGCAGACCGACATTGTCAAAAAAGCCCTGCAGCCGGAGCCCATCAATTATCCATTCTAATGAATTCCTACATTTTATTGAAATAAGGTCGGGAAAACGTTCCTGAGTTCTTGGCGGCCCCTATAGTTTTGGTGAAACAACATTTGTATTTCTTATTGTTTTGTTATGTATGTTTTGTACTGGTGACCAGTGGATGCAAAGTTACCAGTTTTCATTGCCTTTACCTTTGTGTCAATAAAACAAGCGAGTCAAACTGTGACGCACTTGCTAATACAAGTCGGTTATTTTGGTGAAACTGACTAGAACGGTCATGTTGTTATGCTGTTAAAATCGGTATTGTCATGTATATTGCATTTTTCATATTCTTTTTCTTTTCCCTTTTTTTTAGGTCTACCATGAACGCCAATTACTTGCGTTTCCCCACTTCCCCACTTTTATCGATTCATGACACGATTTTTTTACTTGCTCGGGCTAATGAGTGTATGCAGTGATGTGTCTCATGGTTGGTCAGGTAAATATGATTAGGTTTATGTTGGATGAAAATGAAAGTAAGGGAACACCATTTTCTTGATTATCGATACAGGACATCTTAATCATGCTCTGAAGCATGAATGCACTAATTTTTTTAGACTTATTTACTGAAAATTCCCAACAGGGTTGGACCTGAATTAGAAATGATAAAAAAGTTATTAAATTTAACTGTCCCACGTTAGCGTCGTCTATGCCATGTCAGTGCTATGTCAACTAAGCAGATACGTCAGCATAAAAATTATAAAATCCCTAAAATACCCTTCTTTAACCCTGGCCTTAATTTCTAAAAAATGAAACAAATGAAAAAACCATCTTCTTCTTTCTCATGACCGGCAATGGCTTCGGCACCGGAAGCACCTCCTTCGACTTCTCCCTCCTCTATAGCCCCCATCATCACCACCACCACCATTATCATTGTCATCTTCATCTTCTTCCCCCACCACCTCCGCTGGCGCCGCCCCTCGCCTCCTCCCGATGCCGCCCGTCGTCATTGTCGTCATCATCATCTTTTCCTTCTTCTTCATTCCCCCATCCCCGTGGCCCCCTCTGCCCCCTTCCCCCTCCTCCCCCGACCTCGCCCATCGTCTTCTTCTTCTTCTTTTTCTTCCTCTTCTTCCCCTCTTTCCCTCCGGGCCCCTCCTCCCTCTTCCCCCTTCCCCGACATCCCCACACCTCGCCTTTTAGCCGCTCCATTTTTTTTTAATTATTTAGTTAATATTTAATAACTATTTAAAAAGTAATTTACAATTAATTAGCTATATTATGAAAATGGCAAAATGGTCATTTGACATGAATAGTGACGTTGACCAAACGTTGACCGTTAAGTTTGGTAATTTTTTCATCATTTCAAAGATAATTGTAGTTTTCTAATTCTGGCCCAAACTTATTAGGAGTTCTCAGTAAATAAGCCAATTTAATATGATTTAGAGATGTAAAATACTCGATTGTCCAGCAGAAATGTTACTAGTAGTGTATCCCTATTTTAGTGCAGGGACAATTTTTTTTTTTAGTAAATCAAATTTAAATAATAACAATATAAAAAACCAATTAAAAAAATAATTACAAAAGGAGATCATTTTTTGTCTCGTAGGCACTAACTCGGCGCGGCGCTGGCGTGAAATAAATTTTTTTTACGGACGCAGTTTGAAACTGCGCCCATAACATTTGTATGGGACGCAGTTTCAAACTGCACCCTTTACATTTGTATGGGACGCAGTTTGAAAGTGCGCCCCATACAAATGTAAAGGACGCGGTTTGAAATTGCGCACATAAAAGTTTTAGTAAAAAATAATGGGGCGCACTTTCAAAGTGCGCCTATTCCCCTATTTAAAACATCTTACACCACCTTTCCTCTTTTCTCACCTCACTCTCATCTCTTTCTCTCTCTGCTCTCTTCCTATATCGATCACTATCTCTCTCTCTCCCCCCTTCCAAGACCAATTTTTGCCCGATCCATCTTCCTACTCCGACCCCCCTCCGACCTCCCCCGAGCCTTCTTTGGATTCTCTCTCTTTCTCATCTCTCCCTCTCTCTCTCTCGATCTCTCTCATCTTCCTCGCTTGCTCAGGTTTCTCGATCTCACAGTCTCTCACTTGTGGGTGTTTAGGTGGAAATTCACGGACGAACAATCGCTTTCATTCTCGCCATCGTCATCATCACTGTGAGCATCTTGAAGGTTAGCTAAACCATAATTTTATTTAAAAATAATTCAAAAAAAAAATTGGTTAAAATTTCGTATTGGATAAACAATTCGAACAAATTAGGTATATATTAACGGTTTTCCTCGATTTTACTTATGACGGATCAATGAATAGGATACAAGTTCTTACAATTTGTTACATGCTATAAATATGGATTTTATTGTAATTTTATGTAATTAGTTAAGCATAATTGTGAAGATAAATAAATAGGTTGTTTGATGAGAACTCTCAAAGTGTCAATATTTCTGGCAGGTGGAAAAATGACGGATAATTACTGTTAGGGATATATATACCCTAGAGGCCATTATTGTACATTGATGTATATTATAGTGGATGCTTGGACATATATATATAAAGTATTTTCTTACTCGACATGATAGTATGCTATCTGATTACTCTTTATCTTAACATGTACACTTAGTATTATTATACTGTCTCTCAGATATATGTTGATAAAGCCCTTAGGGCGTTGGCTTGACTACCAGGACTATGATGCGGATCATACTACTGGGACCTGGGTAGTCCACAATCACATCTTTTAATTGTTCCTAGTCGAGGGTATATCGAGACATGGCATCGATATTCCAGAGTAGACTGGTGTGTACGTTTCTTGACCTTGTATAGGGGCGATGGTTGATCCTATAGCCATTGGTGTTTGGCATTAAAGATTGTACACAGGTGCTCATTAGAGAATGGGTACACCGAACAGGACTCGCCGAGAACTCCTAGATGATACTATACCTATCGTCAGATAGCAGTTCTCTGGTGACACTGGTACAGGTTAGTCTGTAGACCCGAGATCGTCATAGAGTCTTGTGTGGTTCCCACTGTGCTTTGATTTCCTCCCTACCACGGCTCAAAGGAGTCATGCAAACAGGTGGATTTTGGATACAGTCCCGAGTCATATAGAGGCAATGAGCGATAGGAGGGGTTTCGTCTCTCCCAGTATAGGAAGTTGATATTGCGCTATGCTCGATTGGATATAACAGGAAGTCCCTGACCAGGGCTGTTGATGAGATTTACCGGTAAGTGTTATCAGTAGTTTCTCGTACCGTTATAGGCCACACATCGGCATGACTTATCAAGTTATTGGGGTTTGACGATTCCACCCTCAGACTCGATATGCGACATATCAGACGAAGAGACTGGATTGTACGGTAAGTGTTACCTATAGGCTTCATGGGAGTTTGGACAAGCTTGCTTGTTGATCTTCTATTCGCTCAATACCTGGGTAGCCGTTATGTCCAGCTAATATCGCTGACGGCTTGTGGGTGAATGATGTGATCATCACCTACTGCTGGCGAATTGACGCGTCTTTAGAGTCCCACACAGAAGTTTCCTGGTTCAAGAGAAACGAAGCAGGGCACATATGCTGATATGTGCGGGGGGCCTGATTAAATACGAGTATGTGATACCGTATTGTAATCTGGCGGTTATTTGTTATCAGTTAGGTTATATGTGATATAACCGGATTATCGAATCAAGTGTTGATTTGATAGTGTGATATATAGATAAATGATATTAGTCGGTTATATGTGATATAACCGGATTATTAAATCAAGTGTTGATTTAATAATTTGATATATATTATATTTGATATAATTATATATTAACTAATATTATTAGCTCATTAATTATTCTTCATAATATATATGTGTGTGTGTGTGTGTGTGTGTGTGTGTGTGTGTGTGTGTGAAGCATGACATGGATTTTCTATTTTTATAAAATAGAAAATGAGGTGTAAAATGTGTGGAGATATTTTGGGTATGGGTGAAGCATGGCTTTTATCTATTGTTTATTGGTCTTGACTCACTATTTAAGCATGGTTGCAATTTTTACTGCAATTTTATTCCATGCTTGAATAAGTGAGGTCAATAGAATGAGCCATTCCAACACTTAACCAATTTTAGAGTTCATTTTTCTTGAGTTGAGCTCTTGCTCTCTACATTTTCTTCACCTCCACCTCCAAGCTCAATCCCTTACATGAGTTGTGAAATTTTGAGCTTGTAAGAACCCTAGTGAGCAAACAAAACCCCTACTTTACCCTCCTACACTTGATTATCAATGAAGTGTAGTATGTTTTCTTCACTAAAGAGTTTAGTGAAGAGGTAGCTTGGATTAGTGGAGTTTCGGATGGATCATCTTCGGCACGAAGGTCATTGGAGGAAGCTCGTTCATTCTCTCAAGTGGAGCCTTGAGGAGTCACGTCACCCAGAGCATTTGAAGAGAAGGACTTGGTCTACGAAGGTCGTATACTCTTTCTCTTATTGTAGTTTTTTGATATCATCATGTTAACCCTATTAATAATCTAGTTAGATCCTTATTTAGTGTTGATTAGCACCTCTAAAATTTGAAAATAGCATGTGTGATGCCCGTTTTAACCCTGTCATGGTGCTAGTAAACACTTTCATGATATCAGAGCCAAGCTAGACAATTAGGGAAAGTCTTTATGGTGTTAAAGTGTTCGATCGATTTTTCGAAGCCGAAACTTGTGAAGTTTCTATCGATTTTCAAAAGTTGAAATTTTCGAGATTAAAAATATGCATAAAATCATGCAGGGTATTATATGGAGCCTCAAGAAATTTGAGTGGCCAATCCACCAAAGCGCTGCGGAACCGCGGCCCAAACCCATGTTTAGCCGCCGTTCCGCCGCACTTTTGTGGCATTATGGCCTCGTATTTCTTGTGTTGCTCCAGTATCATATTTGGCACTTTCCGGATGTTTTTAATGTTGCTTAAGTTGTCGGGATCTCTGGAATTTGTGGGTGTTTATTAAATCGATCGAAATGTTTAACGTCGTATAGATTTTGATGATATGTGATACAATTTTTAGAATCCAAAATAATTGGTTTTGTGAAAACTAGTTAGTATTTTGTAAATCTAGCATTGTGTCTCTTTTGATCGATTGCCACGAATTTTCGATTCGGATCGAAACTCCGTCGCAATCGTGTATCGTACGCGAATACTCGCTGAATAACTTTACTAGGTAGCCACGCCCCATAGCCCCGACCAAGTGACTATAGGAGAACCCCGTTACCAAAAGCATCCACTCGGGTGCTTGCGGCCACGGTATTCCGCCTAAGTGCACTTCATCGATGGCATCAGGGGTGCGACCATTTACTATAGTTTCCGACGAGCATTCGATCGGGTAGTCGGGAATCTTGTTGAATTGCCCGACTAAGTTATTGAAAAGTGTTTTTAATTTGAGACTAAAATGCAAGGTTTATAGGTTAGGCATAAAATTCGGAATATAAGATATTCCGGGTTTATGATGTCTAAGAAAATACGGATTCTAATTATTGTAGTTTTTCATTTCTTTTCTGCGACTGTAAGTGTAATATATGGGGTATCCCAAATCTCGTTGCTATATGTCAACGGAATTTGGGATACGCATATTTACTTATGTTAATGACATGTGATGTTATGTGTTGCTGATATGTTATATTGAATCGTCGTGAATGAATAGCCGGGGGTTTTATGTGAGATGAGAGTTTTTCGATTTTCATTCATGTAAAATTTGTATGTAATATTCTTTTATTGGGACACTTCCGAGTTGAGGATGATGTCACCATTGATGTATATTATTTACTTTTCCGCATTAGGATAGACCCAAGGCGGGGAGCACAAGTAACCGGGTTCTGGAGTCCAGTGGGAGACCATCTCGAGGGGTCGAGACCGGGTCTCCTAACTCTAGGATTGACAGGGTTGCTTGCCGCTCTCGTAGGGGTCTAGGGATGTAGGTTTGGCTATTCATCACGACTGTGGAATCCGTGTTTTTCATTACTGGCTGAATTTAAAACACGGATCTTTTAATATATCCAATATTTAATATGTTGACTTTTGATGCTTGGTTTTGTGATGTGATCATATAACTGCGTGAAACGAATGCTATATATATATATGATATATATAATAAACGTTGCTTATGTTTTGCACCCGCACTAGTCAAGCCCCCGCTCTGCCGTTAGTTAAGTAACCTAACGGTGCATGACGGGGCTCCGTGACGAATGCGGATGGCATAAGCATACGTTCTATTTTTATTTCATTTTCTGTGATGTTTAGGAAACATTAAATGACGAGACTTCATTAATGAGATTAATGAAAAGAAAAGAAAAGAAACCTAAAGATATTGTAGAATCCAAAGTTTTTAAAATGTAGCTCTAGTTCTTGCTTTGCATAGTGGTATTCCTTGATGAATATCTAGCACCTCATTCGATGAGGAAAGAGCCGAGATCTCTTCACCGGGAGTGACCTCTTTAGCAAAACTAACAAATGCTACAACCCACTCGTTTTTGTTTTAATAGGTTCTCTAGTTCTCGTTTGCATAGTGGTATTCCTTGATGATATCCATCACTTCATTCAATGAGGAAAGAGTCGAGATCCCTTCACCGGGAGTGAATTCTTTAGCGAAACTAGTAAAAGCTACAAAAAACACTCCTTTTCAAATCACTAGATTCTGCAAAAATATCAAGTTCATTACGTTAAAGGTTTTCTTAAAAACCAACGTAGCCCTCTGTCTATTTAGTATTCTTGCCATGTTTGTTGACCTTGTCAAGACGTAGTGTGCGGTAACTGATTAGTGCTTATCTGCCGCATGTGATGCGATTGGATTAGGGAAGTCGTGCGGCCTTGTTGACCTTGTTAAGGGTCATGCGAGTGGGTTTAATTCAATCACGAAATGAACGGATTGAACTTGACTTGCGGTTTATAGTTTGTTGACCTTTTCAAGGTCATGAATCGTATGGGGTAAAAACAATATTGGGAATTTTAAGTGTTGGAATTTGCAATAAGATTGCATACCTTCTATATGATAGTTGAATCCCGATACCTACTACGAATAAAAGTTACTCCTGGGAGAGTTTTCTACTTTACAATTAGCTGATCAAGTAGGTGTCTAAGAAAGGTGTTAACGGGGTTATGCCCCTGCGGAAACGAGGTTATTTAATTAGTTCCATGCGAAAGCATGGGGAGAATCCCTTGGAGTACCAATACCTGCCTGGCCGAACAATTGGTGAACTTGTAGGGTGTAATTAATCCCGGCCAATCTTACCTTTTACGGTTTGAAGGAAGATTTGATAAAAACAGTGGGAGCCATCCTGATTAGATAAGATAATAACCAATCTAATCTTGCAAAGAGCGCACGCTAATGCGTTTCCTTCTCTCTCTCTCTCTCCAGGTAGCGACCAATGACACGCCTTAATCAAGATAATAATATGGATGTATTGACCGAACCCGCTTATTATACTAGGCTAGGTTCCGCTCTATCTTATGACTGTCATAAGTCTGAGCAAGGAATATGGGATATACGGATACCGGATTCGTTACTGAGAACTGTTTCTCAGTTTTCTTTACGTCCTGCGTATTGGATACCGGATCAGAATCCCACGTATGTAATTTGTTACATGGGCTAAAGAGAGGTAGAGAACCGTGAAAGGGTGATAAGTCTCTAACAGTAGGGAATTGAGCAATTGTTGCAGCCAAAGCAGTTGACGAATATCACCTAGTGTTACCAACTGGTAATACATTGATTTTGAACGACAGTTACTACATACCAAAGATGATGTGTAATATTATATCAGTTTCTTTGCTAACTAAGGATATAATTTCACATTAGAGGATAATGTTATGAACATTTTTCTAAATCAAGTGTTGATTGGGTTTGGTATGTTATGTAATGGTATATACGTTCTAAATCAAACGACAGTTCTAACGTACAGAACACACACAAGAGGAAGAGTTCAGAAATGAACGAGGCCTACTTGTGGTATTGTAGACTAAGTCATTTCAATGCGACAATACTAGCTAAGTTACATAAAGATGGATATTTGAATTCGTTCGAATTTACATCTTATGAAACTTGCGGGTCATGTCTCAAAGGTAAGATGACCAAAACTCTGTTTACTGGACACGGAGAAAGAGTTACTGAACTCTTAGGACTAATACATAGTGATGTATGCGGTCCTATGTCTACGCATGCTAGGAATGGTTCCTCGTACTTTATTACATTCACCGATGATCTCTCAAGATACGGACATGTGTTCTTGATGAAACACAAATCTGAATTTTTTTGAGAAATTCAAGGAATATAAGTACGAAGTGAAGAACCAAACGGGTAAAAGTATTAAAATCTTTCGATCTGATCGGGGAGGAGAATACTTGAGCACGGAATTCCGTGACTATTTAAAAGAGAATGGAATTTTCTCTCAGCTTACTCCTCCATATACACCACAGCACAACGGAGTGTCGGAGCGGAAGAATCGCATCTTATTAGATATGGTGCGCTCTATGATGAGTACTACTGAGCTACCTATTTCTTTTTGGGGTTATGGGCTTGAGACAGCCGCATACCTATTGAATCAAGTTCCATCAAAATCTGTGCCTAAAACACCATATGAGATATGGAGTGGAAAGAGACTTTATCTTAAACGAGTTAAGATATGGGGTTGTCCGGCCTATATCAAAAAGCAAAATCTGGACAAGCTCGAGGTAAGGTCGGTTCTATATAAGTTTGTAGGATATCCAAAGAATTCGCATGAATATCTCTTCTACCATTATGAGGAACAAAAGGTGTATGTTGCTCAACATGCCACCTTTTTGGAAAATGAATTTCTTATAAAAGAAATTAGTGGTAATGAGGTAGAACTGGAAGAAGTTCCAGCTATATAAACTGTAACTGACAATTTGGTAGAACTAGATGATTCGATAGTCCCCGACGAACCAGCCACTCCGCAGATCTAGTAGGGTTCCTCATCCACCTGAGAGATACTACGGTTTTCTCGTAGACGGTGGGAGTGAGGATTGCATCATGGAAGATGATGACCCAACTAATTTCGAGCAGGCCATCACAAGTGGAGACTCCGTGAAATGGCTGGACGCTATGCGATCCGAGATGGAATCCATATACACCAACAAAGTATGGACTTTGGAAGTTGCTCCTAAAAGGGTAAAACCCATCGGGAGCAAGTGGATCTTTAAGAAGGAAATTGGTATAGATGGAAAAGTTGAGACTTTCAAAGCTAGACTTATAGCAAAAGGTTTTTGTCAACGACCTGGTGTCGATTATGATGAGACATTTTCTCCTGTTGCTATGCTTAAGTCCATCAGGATCCTACTTGCCATTGTTGCATACCATGACTAAGAAATCTGGCAGATGGACGTTAAGACCGCTTTTCTAAATGGTGATTTAGAAGAGAGCGTGTACATGACACAACCAGAGGGTTTCGTAGACAGTGGGAGCAGCGGAAGCGTGTGCAAGCTTCTTAAATCAATCTACGGATTAAAGAAGGCATCGCGGAGCTGGAACATCTGTTTTGATGAAGCTGTCAAAGAGTTTGACTTCATCAAAAACGTATATAAACCTTGTATATACAAGAAGGCTGTAGAGAGTAAGGTTGTCTTCCTCGTATTGTACATGGATGACATACTCTTGATAGAAAACGATGTTCCTATGCTACACTCGGTCAAGCTCTTCTTATCACACAAGTTCTCCATGAAAGATCTTGGTGATGCCTCCTACATCCTGGGGATTAAGATATATAGAGATAGATCTAAACGGATGTTGGGATTGTCCCAATCCATGTACATTGACACCATACTAAAGAGATTTAGTATGGAAGATTCTAAGCATGGTAATTTACCCACTTATTCAGGAATCACTCTCTCCAAGGAGATGTCTCCCAAGACTGATTTGGAGAGGGTTCGCATGCAAGGGATACCCTATACTTCGGCAGTCGGGTCAATCATGTATGCGATGTTGTGTACTAGACCGGATGTAGCTTACTCGCTAGGTGAAGTGAGTAGGTATCAATCATATCCTGGGGAAAACCATTGGACAACTATGAAGAACATTCTTAAGTACTTGAGAAGGACAAAAGAAATATTCTTGGTGTATGGTAACGGTGAACTCCTGGTGGAGTCCTTTACCGATTCGAGCTCCCAGAGTGATAAGGACGACAGTAAGTCAGTCTTAGGTTTTGTCTTCACCCTCAATGGAGGGACGGTATGTTGGAAGAGTTCCAAGCAAGATACCGTGGAAGACTCGATGATGGAGGTTGAATATATCGCTGCCAACGATGCTTCCAAAGAGGCTGTCTGGATGAGAAAGTTCATAGATGAACTTGGTGTGGTTCCATCCATTGAGCATCCAATACCTGTGTATTGTGATAACAATGGAGTTGTGGGTTTGGCCAAGGAACCCCGGTCCCATCAGAGATCTAGACATATTCTTAGACGGTATCACCTGATCCGGGAGATAGTTGATCACCGGGAGATTGAGGTCAGGAGAGTTGACACGAAGGACAACATAGCGGATCCACTCACGAAGGTCCTCCCCTAGACCCAATTCGAGAGACTATTTGGGATGTTAGGTATGAGATACTACAACAACTGGCCTTAGTGCAAGTGGGAGATTGTTAGGGATATGTATGTCCTAGAGGCCATTATTGTACATTGATGTATATTATAGAGGATGCTTGGATATATATATAGAGGACTTTCTTGCTCGACATGATAGTATGCTATCTGGTTACTCTTTATTTTAACATGTAAGTATTATTATACTGTCTCTCGGATACATGTTGATAAAGCCCTTAGGGTGTTAGCTTGACTATCAGGACTATGATGCGGATCATACTACTGGGACCTGGGTAGTCCACAAGCACATCTTTTAATTGTTCCTAGTCGAGAGTATATCGAGACAGGGCATCGATATTCCAGAGTAGACTAGTGTGTATGTTTCTTAACCCTGTATGTAGGCGATGGTTGATCCCACAGCCATTGGTGTTTGACATCAAAGATTGTACATATGTGCTCATTAGATAATGGGTACACCGAACATGACTTGCTGAGAACTTCTAGATGGTACTATACCTATCGTCAGATAGCAGTTCTCTGGTGACACTGGTACATGTTAGTCTGTAGACCCGATATCGTTATAGAGTTTTGTGTGGTTCCCACCGTGCTTTGATTTTCGCCCTACCACGGCTCAAAGGAGTCGTGCAAACATGTGGATTTTGGATACATTCCCGAGTCAAATAGAGGCAATGAGCGATAGGAGGGGTTTCGTCTCTCCCGGTATAGAGAGTTGATGTTGCGCTATGCTCGATTGGCTATAACAGGAAGTCCCTGGCTAGGGCTGTTGATGAGATTTACTGGTAAGTGTTATCAGTAGTTTCTTGTACCGTTATAGGCCACATATCGGCATGACTTATGAAGTTATTAGGGTCTGACGATTCCACCCCCAGACTCGATATGCGACATATTAGACGAAGAGACAGAACTGTACGGTAAGTGTTACTTATAGGCTTCATGGTAGTTTGGACAAGCTTGCATGTTGATCTTTTTTTCACTCAATACCTGGTTAGCCGTTACGTCCAGCTAGTATCGCTGACAGCTTGTGGGTGACTGATGTGATCATCACATACTGCTGGCGTATTGACGAGTCTTTAGAGTCCAATATAGAAGTTTCCTGGTTCAAGCGAAACGAAGTAGGGCACATATGTTGATATGTGCGGGGGCCCTGATTAAATACGAGTATGTGATACCGTATTCTAATCTGACGGTTATTTGTTATCAGTTAGGTTATATGTGATATAACCGGATTATCAAATTAAGTGTTGATTTAATAATGTGATATACAGATAAATGATATTAGTCGGTTATATGTGTTGATTAGAATAATACATATATATATATATATATATAATCAAGTGTTGATTAATAATTTGATATATATTATATTTGATATAATTATCTATTAACTAATATTATTAGCTCACTAATTATTCTTCATAATACACACACACACACACACACACACACACACACACACACACACACACATATATATATATATATTATATGAAGTAAGGCATGGATTTTCTATTTTTAGAAAATAGAAAATGAGGTGTAAAATGTGGAGATATTTTGGGTATGGGTGAAGCATGGCTTTTATCTATTGTTTATTGGTCCTGACTCACTATTCAAGTATGGTTGCAATTTTTATTGCAATTTTATTCCATGCTTGAATAAGTGAGGTCAATAGAATGAGCATTCCAACACTTAGCTATTTTTAGAGTTCATTTTTCTTGAGTTGAGCTCTTGCTCTTTTGCTCTCTACATTTTCCTCACCTCCACCTCCAAGCTCAATCCCTCACATGAGTTATGAAAGCTTGAGCTTGTGAGAACTGATTTGAGTGATTTAGCGTGCTTGCGTTTTCTAAAAGATAGATCAAAAATATTTGTAACCGCAATCAAGAACGGCGTCGCTTTGCAGCTAGCCGGTGAGTACGGGTCGGTCCACAGGGATTTTGTGAATTTCCGATTCGTTCTTACGAGTTAATTCCGAAGGGTGTTCGGTTGATTATTAAATCTAAAAATTGATTCTATCTAAAAACTAAATTAATCTAGATCTAAATCTTGCTAGGGTTAGGTTTAGGAATGGTTTGGAAATGTAAATAAATCTCAACGCTTTCTATACCCAGATTAGGATCTAAGAGGAGTTATGGTAATTATCAATAAAGGGGATTGGATCCATTCGGGAAGGTGTTCCTTCCTCTAGGTTCTTGTCCTTCTTTTAGAGATCCTTACCCTAACCTCCATGGAAAACATCACACCCGGGCCTTTATACTACGGTATCACCGCTATCTCGAGGGATAGGATGCCGTAGGGAGCGGTATGTGCATGCATGCATGGAGTCCTATAGATTCTATGTGATGAGTAAGAAAGGGATGGGAGATCTCATCTCTCAAAAGCCTTTCCTAAAGCTAACATCTAAGGCAAGGAATTAAAATCTAAACTAGGGCAATTAAATAAAACTACTTACTGATGCATCTCTCCAATCATCCATGCAGGGTTGTCAGATCTGAATTTCTGAATGGAGAAGAAACACCGATGCTCTCCAAAAGATTTCTAAATTTTATTCATTAAAGGGAGGCATGAGAAATTACAATCTTTAGAGTTCTATTTATAGGAAATAGAAACCCTAGGTTACATTTTGATCCGCATGTTTACAATTACAGAAATACACCTAAGAAAAGACCTATTCAGCGTCGCCTCAGACTTTGGAAAAAAATTCTCGAAGTACGCGCACAAGATGGCCGCGGAACCGCGGCAATGGAGGGCTTGGGCCGCGGTTTCGCGGCCCATTGGAGGGTTCATTTCCTCATTTTTCCTGTGCTTCCTTTGGGCTTTCTGGGCTCTGTTATTCTTTAATTCTTTTCTCAATTGGGCTACCAAGTTGGTTCCAGATCTCCGGTGAACAATTTGCTAAGGATTTTTTAACCATTTTCCTTGTAATCTTGGACCTTGCATTGCCTTGTATTTTGTGAATTTTATCTTTGATGTAGGCTTCATCAAGAGTCTTCTGTTTGTTGGTTAAAGTCCACTTTTGCATCGTCTTTTCATCGTCTTCACTGTTTTAGATCCACGAACCTGTAACCTGTAATATGTAGCAAACATGCATCAAAAGCACCTGTTTATTTATTAAATGAATAAGAATGGGGAATATAATAATGCAATATTCTGGTGTGAACAAATACCCCCAAACTTATCTTTTGCTCGTCCTCGAGCAAACTTATTTTTTATTCATTACAAAAAACCTAACCGCACTTTCGCAGGGAAACGCGATTGCACTGAGCACGTGCAACAAGCCGTTAAACCTCTAGGTGTCCCTAGTAGGAGGAGTGTTGTCTCCTGAGGGTTTTCAGCGGATACTACCCACAAAATCCTATCAATTCGGCCCATTGACTTTTGTTCTCCAATTAGGTTTTCTAACAAGGAATTCTATTATCTTTTACTCGTAAATTATCCACCCATATTCTTCTCACTTCCTAATCATCTAACTTAAGATTATATATGTTATGTAGACCTACTTAGCTTTCGGCATCTCTTAAGTTTTCCTTCTAGGGTTACATCTCCACTTAGGAATTTCTATCAACTCTATTAAAGATATAAGTTCTATTTTTCATTCCTCTCTCTTATCTAAATTCCAATCACATATCCCCACGTGTGTGTAAATATCACCCCTACACTTGGAAATTCAAATCAAGCAATCGTACTCTCGTCCATTGTGCAAAGCACTTATTAATTAGTGAATTTTTAAATGAAATTTGCTTACACATCCTTCATGCGACCGTTAATACTTCTTGAGGTACCAACAACCGATTACAAGATGCGTTAGCACTTTAAAGCGTTCTTCCTAGTTTTGCAACACCCAAGGCTTTAACAGTGACTCCCAAACCAGTTGGTCTAAGGCACTAGGTGATGAAGCACCCTCGCTAAATATTTTTCTATTTTTACAGCCTTAAGTAATCACAAAAACCAGTGTCCATTTTTTTCCTTTATTCACTTTTTTTTCCTTTTATTTTCATTGTACTAAGGACTTTAGACAAGAGCATTTCAAGGTCTCTTCTACTATTCCAAGTTTCAAGGTGCGTGATTGTGCAAATTGTAGGGTATATGTTTTCAGAATCTAGACTTAAGCTAGGAACTATTTTTCAAACTTATACTCTAATAAGAACATCAATACTCTTCCCTCATTTTGACTTAGCCCAAGAAGTCAACCCAAAATTTGCCTATTTCTAAATAAATTACAAGGCATATACTTTCTACCGTTAAACTTTAAGGACGGTTATCTTTAGGGTTTTTAATTCACTAAGTCTGAGATCTAGTTGTTCCTAGCCAGTTAACCTATTTGTCAAACTCTAGTCAAATATGGCCAAAATTGAATACAATAATTTTTATAATTTTTGAAATTTTTCAAATTTTTATGGGTTTTCAAATAAGTATGCAAATGCAAAAATATGTACAAATGAATGCGAAGGAAGAAGACGTACCGAGCATACCCCCGAACTTGAACTTGACAGTGTCCTCACTGTCATGCTAAACCAAGAGGGTCAAAATGCCGGCACTCCCCTGTTTATTTATATATATATATATTTTTATTTTTTAATGTTTTGAAATTTTTATTTTATTTTTTTATAGAAAAAGAAAACAAAAAATATATACATATATACAAAGGTCCCCCAAACTTAAGCTTGGCCTTACACAAGCCAAAGGTTAACACCAACCATTCAAAAATCTTATCGTGGAAATGGTATAGTTGGTGCAAGAAAATGAGAAGCACGCGAGACCGTGTGGAAAGAAGAATGGTAGAATATGGTCTCGGTGGGGGAGAAGAATGGCGGAAAGGAGAAAGAAGTGGAGTACGATCTTGAGGGTGTAAATCGAGTGAATAAATTAGCGCAATATGTGATGACCGATGTGTTAAAAGCGATTGCGCTAACCTATCAACCCGTCGGGAAATGGGGTCAAATCCCTCAAGATTCGCAAGAAAACATGGGTACGCCGAACTTGGTATAGGAGATGAAAGCGTGACGGTCACTTGCACGGTCGGAACAATAGGAAGGACGAAAGGGAGTGAAGTAGGGATAGTATCTTTCTCACCGTAGTAAACTGTTTCGAACTTGAAAGATTCCATTAATGGTTCGAAAATACTATAATCAACCGAGTCTGATGGCTCATCTGAAAATGTAAAGGACTCAAACTCGGGCGGTGAGTCATCAACATCGTCCGAAAAAGTGAAACACTCGTAGGTTTTATCGACTGTGAGAATTGTGTCAGATTCAAAGGAAAAGGTTTCAAGCTCACAGTCTTCAAGCGGGGTAGGAACGATGGGAAGGAGGGAGGGTGATATAACAGTCAAAGGTTCAGGAGGATGAATTGGAAAATCAGACACATCAAACAAAAATGATTCAACCTCAATATTATCCTCAAGACTCTTCTCGATACTATCCTCAATATTCAACTCATCCATGCCATTATCATCAAAATCTAGACGCATATGAGATTCGGGAGAAACATTTAATAACTCGGGATGATGATTTGAACATAAAATCTTAAGTAAATCGACAGGTTCATCATTCGAAATATTCCCGGCGTCTATATCCTCAATCAAGTGAAAATCAATTTCTTTAGACACCTCATCAAAAGCATGGATATCTATCGATTTAGGTTCTAGAGTGGAGGTGTAAAGATCGAAAGGATTAGGTGCGGTTTCACTCGAAAGAGGTTCCTCACAATCTGGCAAATCAAACACTACAAAATCACACAACTCATTTTTATTTTCAACAGGTGAACTATTTAGGGCAATCGATGGCAAACAGGAGTTGTGGGCTTCAATTGGGTAAGGGTAGGTTTGATTTGAAAATCCTCTCTCATTCTCACTCTGTCCAACTGCCGTCTCATACATTGAAAAATTTGGAGCTAGCGGGACACTAGCTACCGGTTCACTAGGTTGCATAAGGGTGGCCACGGACGCTTCCACATTCCTAACCATTTTGTTTGTTGCTGCGATATACGCCTCCAACGCCTCTTCCAAACTAGACTTAGGTGGTGAGGGGGTTTCAGTAAAAGATTCAAAATTGGTTGGATATGTGAAACTCCCTAATGGCTGTGTCGAAACAGTGTCTAGTGAAGGTGGGAAGGTTGGGTATGACTGGTAGGAAGTGGGTGGGTGGGTAGGGGTAGGGTCAACATATGGATAAAAAGGTGAATAATCGTGCGGATCCCTAGAACTAGATGAGTGGAGAGGGGTGAAAGATCGACTGCGAGATTGAGCAATATGCTCAGCAATGGACATCGGCCTAGGAGTTACAGCAGGACTTGGAAAAGTGGTGTCAACATATGTAGGTGGTAAAGGTTGACTAGGTTGACACAAAGTGGGTTGAAAAGTCAAACTGTTTCTCCTAGACTCCTCTATGTGATCTTTCAGAGATTTTTTAGGCATGGAGGAATCGTTTTTAAATTGACCGAACACATTGACATATGATGCAAAATTAGGTTCGGGATACCAAAGTTCGGCTAATGATTTTTTATGTGGGGTACCCATGTTAAAAGAAGAAAGGTGACAAAAAGGAAGGTTGGATGGTGCAAGGATTTATTTGGGGCTAAAAATTTTTGCAAGTTCTATAAAATATTTGTCCTTTTTATTTTCATTTTTCATTAATTTTTTTCTTTCTCTTTATTTGGAAAAATTTTGTTGCAAAAAGATTTTTAGAGAAAAGATATGCAACAGCAAAATATTTTATAGAAAAGATATGCAACAGCAAAATATTACTTGCAATTGGTTATTATTTGAAGCATATCACAAGAATCTTTATTTGGAAAAAATTGTTGCGAAAAGATATTCGAGAAAAGATATGCAACAACAAAATATTTCTTGCAATCAATTTAGTTCAAGCGGGGCCCAAAAATCCTGCACAAGACTTGTTATATGGAAGGCAATATATTTTATAGCTCACAGAATCTTGCAGGAATTTCCAGAAAATATATTTCAAAAATTACAGAGGAGGAACAGAGGATGCTTACAGAGCAAAGATAATCAGATGATGTCACTGTTCCACCGCCCTTCCGCGGCAAAACCAGGCTCACACCGCGATTTCGCGGTCAAAATGACTGCACAGTGCCCCAAAAAAATTTTCACGGTCTCATTTGACAAGACGGCCGCGGTTCCGCGGCCTAAGGTAGGTTTTGGCCGCGGAATCACGGCACTTTGGTCGGTTCACTGCTTCAAAAAAAAATCCAGTGTTCAGTTTTTTAAAATATCTTCTGTTTCGATATTTTGTTTCCTGTTTTGCTTTCTGGAAATCTTCAGATCCGAATTTATATATCCTGCAAAAATTCAACCACAAAGTATCCTTTCCAAAAATAACAAATGATATATATTTTTATATTTTTTGGATTTTTTAGATTTTTATGATTTTTTTAAATTTTATGATTAACCCGAAATTGCGAAAAGAAAATTCTACGCCATCCCCGGCAACGGCGCCATTTGATTTGAGTGATTTAGCGTGCTTGCGCTTTCTAAAAGATAGATCAAAAATATTTGTAACCGCAATCAAGAACGGCGTCGCTTTGCAGCTAGCCGGTGAGTACGGGTCGGTCCACAGGGATTTTGTGAATTTCCGATTCGTTCTTACGAGTTAATTCCGAAGGGTGTTCGGTTGATTATTAAATCTAAAAATTGATTCTATCTAAAAACTAAATTAATCTAGATCTAAATCTTGCTAGGGTTAGGTTTAGGAATGGTTTGGAAATGTAAATAAATCTCAACGCTTTCTATACCCAGATTAGGATCTAAGAGGAGTTATGGTAATTATCAATAAAGGGAATTGGATCCATTCGGGAAGGTGTTCCTTCCTCTAGGTTCTTGTCCTTCTTTTAGAGATCCTTACCCTAACCTCCATGGAAAACATCACACCCGGGCCTTTATACTACGGTATCACCGCTACCTCGAGGGATAGGGTGCCGTAGGGAGCGGTATGTGCATGCATGCATGGAGTCCTATAGATTCTATGTGATGAGTAAGAAAGGGATGAGAGATCTCATCTCTCAAAAGCCTTTCCCAAAGCTAACATCTAAGGCAAGGAATTAAAATCTAAACTAGGGCAATTAAATAAAACTACTTACTGATGCATCTCTCCAATCATCCATGCAGGGTTGTCAGATCTGAATTTCTGAATGGAGAAGAAACACCGATGCTCTCCAAAAGATTTCTAAATTTTATTCATTAAAGGGAGGCATGAGAAATTACAATCTTTAGAGTTCTATTTATAGGAAATAGAAACCCTAGGTTACATTTTGATCCGCATGTTTACAATTACAGAAATACCCCTAAGAAAAGACCTATTCAGCGTCGCCTCAGACTTTGGAAAAAAATTCTCGAAGTATGCGCACAAGATGGCCGCGGAACCGCGGCAATGGAGGGCTTGGGCCGCGGTTCCGCGGCCCATTGGAGGGTTCATTTCCTCATTTTTCCTGTGCTTCCTTTGGGCTTTCTGGGCTCTGTTATTCTTTAATTCTTTTCTCAATTGGGCTACCAAGTTGGTTCCAGATCTCCGGTGAACAATTTGCTAAGGATTTTTTAACCATTTTCCTTGTAATCTTGGACCTTGTATTGCCTTGTATTTTGTGAATTTTATCTTTGATGTAGGCTTCATCAAGAGTCTTCTGTTTGTTGGTTAAAGTCCACTTTTGCATCGTCTTTTCATCGTCTTCACTGTTTTAGATCCACGAACCTGTAACCTGTAATATGTAGCAAACATGCATCAAAAGCACCTGTTTATTTATTAAATGAATAAGAATGGGGAATATAATAATGCAATATTCTGGTGTGAACAAGAACCCTGTGAGCAAACAAAACCCCTACTTCACCATCCTACACTTGATTAGCAATCAAGTGTAGTGTGTTTCCTTCACTAAAGAGTTTAGTGAAGAGGTAGCTTGGATTAGTGGAGTTTCGGATGGATCATCTTCGGCACGAAGGTCATCGGAGAAACCTCGTTCATTCTCTCAAGTGGAGCCTTGAGAAGTCGCGTGGACTACTACCCGGAGCATTTGAAGAGAAGGACTTGGTCTACGAAGGTCGTATACTCTTTCTGTTATTGTAGTTTTTTGATATCATCATGTTAACCCTAATAATAATCTAGTTAGATTCTTATTTAGTGTTGATTAGCACCTCTAAAATTTGAAAATAGTAAGTGTGATGCCCGTTTTAACCCGATCGTGGTGCTAGTAAACACTTCAATTATATCCATCTAGTTTGTTATTTTGGTGGCCAATTTGTTGGATATGTATGCCTTAGAGGCCTGCATTTTATAGGATGCTGGGGATATGTATGTACATGACAATCTTGCTCAGTAGTATATAGTATATTATCCAGGTTATCTTTATCTTAATATGTGTATTTCTTTCTCTTGCTGCTTTATATTGTTTACATATATTGATAAAGACTCGATACAGTAGTATACTATTTTGGTTTGTCTTTGTTCCCCTCCGAAAGACGCGACGGAGACGCGGTGAAGTCTTGCCTGAGATTCGGGGCAGATGCTATTTGGTTTTATCCGTCCACCTCTCCGAAGATGCCAAGTTGATTTATGGCACCGTGTATCGGAGGTTTAGACGGATGCGGCCGATGTAGCAGACTTCGTCAGATTCCCCCTCGCTTGAGGGTTTTTTTTTATTGTGGGGACGCTCTTCCCTGCAGGCGCAAGCCCTTGCAGTTAATTACGCTACCGCATCGAGGTAACAACTTTCTCCTTCTCCAGAATTTCACTTCGTGTCGTGTATGTTTGTGGTTGCCCGTGGATTGTATACGGAGACTATTTATTTAGTCGCCCGTAGGACGTGGATTAGTCCAAATCCGTATTTTCTTAGATTTGGGTTTGCGGTTTTGGTTTAAGGATACGTTAGCCATATTTGAGGCTAAGATCAACTTAAACGTTTGTTAAGGATACATTAGTCTAATTTCCAGACTAAGATCTACTTAACAGGATCGTCTAGATCCATTTCCAGTTTAGAGACATGGTGGTCCATTTAATATATGGTCGTCGGGACCCGTCACCTCTCTGACGACGTTGAAGGATTACAACGACATGTGTCAGAGGAGTTCGGAGATGTACCCTTGAACCAAAGTTGATTGGGGGATCTATAGTCCAATTTGGGACTAAAGTCTGTTTGAATGTTTAAGGATACGTTAGCCATATTTGAGGCTAAGATCAACTTAAACGGGACCGTTTAGATTCGACAAAAGAGCATTTGAGGGCTCTATTGTTCCAGTTTAGGGACGTAGTGGTCCATCGCCAGTTTAGGGACGTAGTGGTCCATGTTCCAGTTTAGGGACGTGATGGTCCATCGCCAGTTTAGGGACGTGGTGGTCCATTATTAGTTTAAGGACATTTCGGTCCATCGCCAGTTTAGGGACGTGGTGGTCCATCATTAGTTTAAGGACGTTTCGGTCCATCATTAGTTTAAGGACGTTTTGGTCCAATATTAGTTTAAGGACGTTTAGGTCCAACATTAGTTTAAGGACGTTTCGGTCCACGAGTTTAAGGACCCCGCAGTCTATATTGATGTATGGTCGTCGGGACCCGTCACCTCTCCGACATCGTTGAAGGATTACAACGATAAGTGTCAGAGGAGTTCGGAGATGTACCCTCGAACCGGATATAAATTGATTTAGGGAGCAATCAGTCAATTTAATTTGAGGACTTATGGCCATGACTGGGCTAAGTCCAGTTTCAAGATTCTTTTGTCTTTGGCCTATTGGACCTGTGCTAGGCCCTTGCCCGTTTACTGTATTGTTTTTCTTTATTTTGGTTGGGCTCTGCCCCTTTTTTAAAAAATGCATAGCATTTTTGATTAGGCCTGTTAGGCCTTTTAATTGGGCTCTGTCCCTTTTCTTAATAATGCAGAGCATTAAATACTCTGACAGTGCCCCACGTGGCTTGTCAGGTGCTGTGCGCCAATTAAAGAGCGCAAGCGCTTGTGATGATGATACGTGTCATGCAAGCGCAGTGCGCTGCGCCAGTGCGCTGCGCTTGCGCTGCTGACACGTGGCGCGTTGTAGTGAGTTGCGCCAGTTTCAGAGAGCAAGGCTCTATTTCAAAACGCACAGCGCAAATGGGACACGTGGCGCTCTCTGGTGGCTTGCGCCAACCCAAGAGCGCAACAGTGCAGTTTACAAGTGCAAATCACAATTAATTTGAGAATCTTTTAGATTCCAGAACCAATGGTTCATAACAGAAGTGCAAAGCACTGTTTGTTTTCTTGATCTAATTTAGATCAAAGAAAACAAGGTCCTCTTGTTTTTCTTATTTCAGAGAACCAGGGGTTAATAAAAGTGCAAAGCACTATTTTTTATTTTTGTTTTTTTATTAAAGATCATTGATCTTGTTCTTAGATCAATGATCTATCAGAAGAAATTCTTCTATCGTAAAAGTTTTTTTTTTACCTTTCTTCTTGAGACTTCTTCAGAGCTCTCTCTCTGTTTGAAAATTTCGATTTCTCAAAAAAAAATCTTGATGCCTTTGAATTGAGGTCTAGGGTCCTTTTTATAGTGCCCATAAATTAGTTAAAGGGATCTTTCTCTGAGTGATTTGGGGAATTTTCCCCACCGTTGGATCTTTGATCCAAGGGCTTCTGTTTTACAGAAGAAAATCTTCTTGTTTTAACAAGAACAGAAAGATTTCTTTAAAATCTTAATTCTGTTTGGCGCAAACGCCCTAGCGCGTGACACGTATCAAGCAGCGCACAGCGCAGCGCATCTGCGCTAGCGCATCTGCGCTGACACCTGCCGCGCAGCGCACCTGCGCCAGCGCATGTGTACTGACACGTGTCGCGCAGCGCAAAGCGCAGCGCAACTGCGCTGACACGTGTCGCGCAGCGCAGTACTTGCGCAACTGAAGCGTTGCTTCCTTTTGTTTTTTAATAGAGCTTTGCTCTGATTGGGCGCGCTGTCTTGGACGCTGTGCTGACGTATCAGCACCTGACATGTGGCGCGTTGCGCCCAGGATTTGAAGCGTTGCTTCAAAATTTGAATTTTGAATTTCAACAGAGCTTTGCTCTGATTGGAGGAAACAAATGCCCCCCCACCGTTGCGCTCACGTGGCGCGCACGCGAGTGCAGCGGTGGCAAGCTTCTGACCGTTGGATCAACGGGTGAGCTGAAGTGGCGCGAGCGCCCTATAAATATGACCTCTGGTCCTTAAAAAAAATCTTCACCATTTTTTCAAGATTTTGATTTTAACAGAGCTTTGCTCTTGCTTAAGAACTTCAGAGTTTTGCTCATTTCCAAAGTTAGAAACTCTAGGTAAAAATTAATCTAAATTAAATTAATTCAGACCAATCTTAAACAAAAGAGCTTTGCTCTCACAGATCTTTTGATCTAAAGAGATCCCCATTGGGGTTTCATAAACAGAGCTTTGCTCTCAAAAACTTATAGATCTACAGAGATCTTGTTCATGGATTCTAACCCATGAACAGAGCTTTGCTCTTGAATCAAATGTAGATCTTTTAGATCTGAAAAATGAAGAGTTTTTCATAAGTTTTCATGGATTTTTCAAGATTCCAAAAATTTTAATTTTAAATTTCTTTTCAAAAATTTTTCTTTTTGATGGAATATTATAGAGCTAAGCTCTTTTTAAGGCATTTTATTTCTTTGAGACCAGAATTTGACAAGTGTCATTCTGTGACAGAGCTTTGCTCTGAAAGAGGAGATTTTCTCCTTGTCTCTAGGGACTCCCCACTGATGAGAATATTCTCATGGGGATCTTTTCTTTAACTGACAGCCTCACCCAATGATGGGGCTGTCTTATTAAATAAGGCACTTTCATCCAGATTTTGTGGGTCCCCATTTGGTCCCCTACCCACTGCACTGCAGTGTGGTGTGATTAATTTTAATTTAATTAATTTTTAAATTCAGTTAATTGAAAATTTTTAAACGCCAAGCGTTGGAATTGCAACACTAACGGCTATTTTTGTTCCTTTGCAGTGACCATGTCTCTCGATACTTCATTCCCGTTCGCTCGTTCGGAGGAAGGGTTTCCTGAAGCGCCCTTGGACCACGAGGTTCTAGCCATGATTAAGGACCACGACCCGGAATACAAGAGTCTCCACCTTTGGGGGTCGTGGTATAATCAGATTATCATGGGTCGACGGAGCTTCACGTGCGCCGTACCGTTAGAACCCATCATGGCGATTCACTATGCTACCCCACCCTCGGTGCTGTATGCCGTGGAGATGGTTGATTGGACTTCGAAGGGCTTTCTTCATCCCGCTATGGATGCGATTCCGGTCCAGCGTCCTATGGTTTTGGATATCCTAGGACGCCGTATTTGTCAGGGTGAGGCGCGACCCTGGGGACAATCATATAACATTGGTTTGATCCCCCGTCACCCGATCGGCTATCTGCCGTGGGCCCGGTATATCCTGTCGACGAAGAAGTCGCAGTTGATAAGGTTAGGATTGTACACTGCGGTCTACGTTTCTCTCTTCCAGTATCCCACGCTCCCCACCTAGTGGTTCAAGGCCTTCCTGGAGCAGTGGAACATTCCTACCCACACTTTCCTCGCCATGGATCGGGAAGTGTCAATCTTTCTGGAAGAGTTTACGGAGGTATCCGGTTATAGGGGAACATTATGAGGAGTTGCTCCCGACAGACGAGTATGTCTTCGGGGCTAAGCCGGTGGTAAGGGGGCTCACGCCGTAGAATGCTGTTCAACACCAATTCCCAAGCTTAATTAAAGTGTTTAACATCTATGAGGCCCTTTTCATCGAACATGGGAGTCGCGGAGTTAGCTTTGAGGATTTCATCGCTCGGTTCCTTCGCCCAAGCGTCCTCTCATCAGAAGCTGCCAAGTTTGCTACCTTGGATGACCCTTTCGGTCTAGGTTTGGATAACCTGCCGGCGAAGGAGATAGACCAAAAGGGTTTTTTCCTTCCGGACTTCCCGACCATGTCTTTTGCAGAAATTGCAGCCCCTGGGATGGACGAGGAGGCCTTTTTCCTAGGATTTCTCGGGTTATGGCTGAGTTGGTTTGCAATCCTAATGCACTCTCACCGTATGCGGCCCTATGTCTTTTACCCAGCCCACCGGATGACCATCGGGGTAAAAGTGGCTGTTGGGATCGCCGACTTGGCACATTTATATCATGGCCTCAGTTGAGCAGCGGATGCTAATGAGCCTGGGGTACTGCACGTGATCTTCCCGATGCACTACTTCGTATCGTGGCTCGAGCTACACACGGCGGGTATCTTCGGCATGCATAAAAGGCCCTCATTCTTCGACAAGTGTGGTTTCCCTCGCATCATACAGCTGATTGGCGCATCAATCGTGACTCCTTCGCCACGAAACGCTAGGGGTTTACTCCTTCGCCCCCACACCGTTGGAGCCGGGATGTCTTTCGTCGATAAGGTGTTGACTATTGGAAAGGCGTCTGCCACTGCGATGCGGCCATTACAAGATGCTTTCAAGGATGGAGCCTCAATTTTGACGGCCCGGGAGACCCTTCACTTATATTCCATTAGACCGGGCTTCTTAGTATTCAGGCAGAACGGTGCGGCGATTTTTATGAGGTACAACCCGCATCGTTTCGCCCAACAACTGGGCTACGATCAAGGGGTACCCTTGGAGGCTTTTCTACTGGAACCCGCTGCCACTGAAGAAGGGATGGAGAACGCGCTACATCATTTCATGCGCCTGAATACGGGTTCTCATTTTTTTATCAGTGCGCCGGTCTGCGCTCCACGACTCCTCAACGTATATAAAGAATGGTACAATCATGCAACAGGAGCCGTTATAAAAGAGGAAAGGCGACTGCTGGTCAACCGTAAGGGTGCGCCTCTAGGCAGCGACCACAACGCTTCTTTGGTGCCTAGGACTCCGGTAGTTGCCCCTCTAAAAGATGTTAGAGCCGGGCCATCGCGTGCGCAAAGTCCTCCGCACGGATTGCCGCTCCCCGATATTGCCAATGCACCTCCAGCGCCCTGTGCTCCAGTGGAGACCGTGGTTGTAGCCCCGCCGGAGTCTGGCGTGGGTGTGGACATCGGGACCCGCCGCCCCAAGGTGGCCGCCAAGTGCAAGTCGATCCCCGGTGCCGCTAGGGTTGGTGGGCAGAAGAAGAAAAAGAAGTCGCTCTTCGCCGCCGACGTCGTATTCGGTCAGGAACCCCACGCTCCCTATGTCGAGGGCCTGAGCGAATATGGGACTAATGAAGGATTAGTCATGCCGCCGCCGGATGATACAGACTTGGAAGCCGCTCTCGAAACTTCAGTATGGTTGGCAAAGCGTGACGCGTGGTTAGCTAAGCTTGCGCAATCAGGTAACTACTAGTCGCATTTTCTTTATTGTATAATATCCTCCTCATTGCCTTTGATTAACGTTTTTCCTTCTTTTCTTCCAACAGGCATCACCGATGAAGAAGCCATTGCCGCTTCCCTCGAGACTTTCCAAGAGGAGGAACGTCTCAGAGCGTCTTTAGGCCTTAGTAAGTTTCAATTCATCAAGTTTTCGTTTTCCTTGTGTTATGGTCAATTTAACCTCTCTCTTTTTATCGTAGAAACCTCAATGCCGTTCCCGCCAAGTGACGCAAATGCTCTGCCAGCTATCGATGTTCCTGCTCCCTCTGGGCTACCGCGGGAGGTCCGTCTCGAAGAGCCGATGAGAGATGCCTTAAAGGCTCTGGAGGCATCCTTGAATGAGGACGATGACGCTTCGATGAAGGAAGCGTCAAAGAGGTCCATCGTGACAGCCCGGGAGGAGAGGAAGCAGTCGAGGCGCAAAGCAAAGGCACGCAGGGCTGCCTTGGCCATTGGAGCGGGCCCAAGCACTGTTCCTCGTGCCGACACCCCTTCAGAAGAGTCCCCGGTCGCCCTGTTTACAGCCCATAGACAGGCGATTCGTGCCAATAGGGAGGCTAACGAGAAGTCCACCTCAGGTATATATATATTTTTTTAGAATTTTGTTTGTAAAAATTGTAAACTCGCCGGTTCTTATGCATCTCATCTTGCAGGGCCAAGTCCGACCGAGGGGGAGGCAGAGACTGTCGAACCCGAGGAAGCAGGGGGGAAGGCACCGGCCGAACTTGAGCCGGCGGTGGGCAACGCCGCTGGGGTTATGGTGCCTGAGCTGGAGGCCAAGGGATCCGCAGCCGAGAAGGTCATTGATGCCGAGCTTGAAGTGACGGCAGATGAAATGATTGTTATAACTGAGCCCAGGGTAGTGGCGGACGAGGCGCTTGAGGCCGGCGATCTCGTGGCGACGGTGGACGAGGCAACCGTGATTGCTGAGCCCGAGGGAGTAACGGGTGAGGTAGACATGATTCCTGAAGACGATCCAACCGCTCTTTCTCAGGAATCTGGTAATGCTCCGGTCATAGCCCTCCCCGCCTATGGTCCTCCACCATCTCCAGGTCTTGCGAGCACGACAACGGTCCCCATTGAGTCGGGTGACGAGGCCACGGGAGGTGGCCTCATGTCGATGGAGGAGGGAGTCGCCTCAGTTTCGGCCGGCAACTCATCAGGTAAATCCCAAGTTACTGTCCTCTTTATCTTACAATCCTTTCTGACAAGTTCACATTTGTTCGTAACGCAGGTGCAGCCAGTGCCGATGCCCCATTGCTCAAGAGAGCGCCTTCAACTACTGCCTTGGCGGTGGTCACTTCTCAGCCCTCTCTCATACCGTCAAAGATGTTGGAAGGTATGGGTTTGCAACTTATTAATCTTATCTTTCAGACGTATAATCTGTGTACTAAAGTCGTACTGTTGTTTTTTATTTATTTATTTTAGGAGTGCTCTTTGATCATCTATATCAAGTGTTGCTCCCACACTTCTCCTTCCCATCTGAACTTGCTTCTTCCTCCAGTGGCGCTGGTGAGTATAGTTTTCAACTGATGTCTTTCTCTTTTTAGTACTGGAATTATTTCTAATTTTCCCTTGTCCTGATTCAGTGCTACAAATCGAAGGAGGAGACGAAAGATCGTTCGCGCCACCGGCCCTTCCAGCCTTGCCACCTGCTTCAACTGGTATAGTAGACTATCTCATCAATGACTTTTTCCATATCTTTTGAATTGTCATCTAATCGCATTTTGTCTTTTCAGCTGTCGTTCCGATCTCGGCGCCTTTCGAGTCTCATATTACAATGCCGGCGGGCCCTTCCCAAAGACGTCCGTCTTCGAAAGGTGCGGCGAATAATCTGCGTATGTTGAGCGACTACATCGAGGAACTCGACGTCGAGACTCCTACGTCTGCTGCAAATTTTGTTATGACGGTTAACCCGATGCTGATGATATTTGCTAATTTCCATGACGAGGGCATCGTCGCATCTTGGATTAACCATTGCAGGGAGATCGAGGCTCGCCCGCACCAGCTAGAGTTGATGCTTCCCGCTCCTGAGACCTTAGCCGCAGGCAACCACAGAGCAGCGTGGATTGAGCAAAGCGCTTCTTACATCCACCACTTGGAACAAGAAGCGGCTTTAAGGCTGAGGGAGTACCAAAAGACTTCAAGCAAGACGGTTCATCTGCGTGCTGAGGTTGAGGCAAATGCTGCCCAAGTGAAGGCTATCTTTGAGGGCCTCTTGGAACACATCTCTCACGGGCTGAACTTGAAGCGGAAGCTTGATATTGCCGAGCGTGACACTCCAGGCTGTGAAGCTGCACATCAGGCCGTTAGGGAGCAGCTTGCTTCCGTCTTGCAACAGCGGGCTCAAGTGGAGGCTGAGCTGGCGGTGGTGGCCGATCAAGAAAAGGCGCGGAAGGAAGTGCACTAACAATTAATAGAGCTATGCAAGACGCTTCCTTCCCAATGATTCCCCTTGTATCTCCATACTTGTAAATTTTTTTTTTAAATAATATGTATCCATTCTTTATTCTTTTGTACGCTCCACTTTGTACTTGATTACATTCAATAAAGATATACATTTTCTTTGCAATGTCTTGTGCTATTTCTTTGCTTTTTCTTTTCTCTCATTATCAGCATACTGTCTTGATAAACACATCTGACCGATAATAGAGTAAGCATCTAGATTTTTCCGAGAGATAGCGATGGCTTAGACCGCAGGTTCAAATCTTCCGCCTAAGACTTTTCAACTCTATGAGCCGTGAGGGTCTCATAGAGACTTTTCTCCCTACGGATCGAGAGGATCTCGTAGGTGGATTTTCTCCTTAGGAATCGTGAGGATTTCTAAGTGTGTTTTCTCTTATAAGTCGTAAGGATCTTATAAGAGAATTTTTCCCTCTTACGAGTCGAGAGGACCCGTAAGCGGTTGTTTCCCTCTTTGTCGAATTTCGAGTTTGGAGAATGAGACCCGTGGATAGTGTGCAAGAGACCGTTTTGGACCAACTTGCAGGGTCCCAGTGCTTAGGAAACAGGCTCCTTTTATGCCTACTGCCTAAGGCTTTATCTCACGAGTCGAGCCGCATCGAGAATTTCTCGCAAAGACATCAGTTTCTTCACAAGTCGAGATGAATCGAGCATTTCTCGCAAGAATATCCTAACGTCACAGTTAACCTCTGCTCTTTACGACAGAAGTCCGTTAGGGTCTGTGGTACTTAGGGTTTTGGCCGTCGTACCGTCGCATAAGCTGATATATTCTTCGATAGGCAATCGTGTTGTTCGAGTAGCCCTGCGACTATCGTGTCTCTGATCCCTTCGAGGGCTGGACAAGACGTCTTCAAGCAATCTTCCTAGGCAGTTTGACTGTCGGAAGAGTAAGCGTTAGGAATTTGCCATGCCGCTTTTTACTTGAGGTTAGGCTCATTTTGGCGAGCCCCGATGAGTCATAACCACTCCGCGCTGGTGTGGGATGATCTCCGATAGTCTTTCCGGTTTTATGTGAGTTGCCGTCGAGACCCTGAAGCTAGGAATTTGGCCTTTGCTTCGTTTGCTGGCATCGCGTCTACTGTATCGAGACGAATGTCGCGGTGGGAGCTAGGGATTTTGCCGTAGCTCCATTTGTTTGATTGTCGCGTCTGAACCCCGCTGGAGGAAGAACGCTGGAGTGACATCTCGTCTGCTGTATCGAGACGAACGTCGTAGTTGTCTCTAGGTTGCTAGTGAACCGTCGAGGTTTGGAACTAGGGATTTTGTCGTGGCTCCATTTGTTTGATAATGTTGCGTCTGCTGTGTCGAGACGAACGTTGGGGTGACATCTCGTCTGCTGTATCGAGACGAATGTCGCGGTGGAGCTAGGATTTTGCCGTTACTCCGCTTGTTTAATTGTCGCGTCTGAACCCTGCTGGAGGAAGAACGCTGGGGTGACATCTCGTCTGCTGTATCGAGACGAATGTCGAGGTGAAGCTGGGATTTTGTCGTCGCTTCGCTTTGTCTCGACCGCAAGGTGTTTTGTTGGCGTTGTATCTGCATCTTGATGGACTGCGAAGGAACGCCTTTATTAACATTTCATCTGCTGTAACGAGACGAATGTTGAGATGGTTTCTAGGTTGTCTGTGAACCGTCGAGATTTGGCTTCACTTTTTTTTATGGAGCCTGTTGGGAAGGTATGGTTCCCTCTTTGTTTGTGCCCCTGGATTGTATACAGGAATCGATATGATCTAACCTGTAGGGCCAAAGTTTTATCATCATTTTTTTTGTTTTATTTCTGCGATGCTCTATCATTTTAGCTTTTATATCGCGAAGGTCGTGATTGCCCAATCATTTCGGCTATTTTTCGCGGTGCCCAATCATTTCGGCTGTTTATTATTTTTTTTTACTCGCTGCTTTTTATTGCGAGTTGCCCAATCATTTCGGCTATTTCATGTGCATACGTTTTTACTTGCTGTTTTTTTTATTGCAAGTTGCCCCATCATTTCGGCTATTTCATATGCATGTGCGGCCTACTGGCTTTTTGCCGTAATCCTGAAATTAAACAGCGATTTCGGCATTAGCACCGCTACAACTGGGATATTGTCAGGAGCGAATCATCATTTGCCTCCGTTGATGTTGAACAAAGGTGGCTTAGCGAACAGGGTTAAGGTCCTGTGGACTAAGGCTTTTAACTTCATGAGCCGTAAGGGTCTCACAAAGGTATTTCTTCCTACAAGTTGTGAGGATCTTGTAGGTGTATTTTCTCCTTAAGAATCGTGAGGATTTCTAAGTGTATGTTCCTCTGTAAGTCGTAAGGATCCTACAAGAGGGTTTTCTCCTTATAAGTCGAGAGGACTTATAAGGGTTGTTCATCATGCGCACATATCCCCAATCACGGATGAGACTTGGTTAGGGAAATGTTTATTCACGCCCGTGGATTGTATACAAGGGTCAGTATTGAGCCACTTGTAGGGCAATATCGAAGGTTGTGAAGGTTGCTTAAGCACAGGTTTAGGTCTCTGTAACTTAAGACTTTCAAATCTTATGAGCCGTGAGGGTCCCATAAGAGAGTTCTCCTTACAAGTCGTGAGGATCTCGCAAGTGTATTTTCTCCTTAGGAATCGTAAGGATTCCTAAGTGCGTTGCTCCTTTGTGAGTCGTAAGGATCTCACGCGGGTGGTTTCTCCTTACAAGGTCGAGAGGACCCTGTAAGTGTCCTTTAACGAGGTTGCGCCTTTTCGGGTTTTCACAAACACTCGCCGACAGTCCTGCTGTTTTTACTCATGGAGCCCCTTCGGGTTTTCATCCGTGCCCTTTTTGCTTATGGACGTATCGTTTTTTTCTTCTTTTTTTTTAAATTCTTTTTATTCTCTCTCTCTTTTTTTTACGAGGTCGCGCCCTTTCGGGTTTTCACGAACACTCGCCGGTAGCCTTGCTGTTTTTACTCACGGAGCCCTTTCGGGTTTTCATCCGTACCCATTTTGCTTATGGACATACCGTTTATTTTATTTTCTTCTTTCTTTTTTTTTATTCTTGTCAGCTTGAGGATGCTGCGGTAGTAGTTTAAAGACGTTTCGGTCGTTTGCAAGTTTTAGGACATTGTGGTCCATTATTAGTTTAAGGACGTTTCGGTCCGCTGTCGCCGTATTTGAGGCGAATCTCTAGTTTACTGACTTTTCGGTCTATGGGGTTTTCTCTATGACTGAGCATGATGCCCCCGGCGTATCCATCTTTCTCAGAGCGTGCGGTTGTGGTGGGCTCACCTTCCAGTTTTCGGAGAGCGCGAACTTGCCTTGTAGGTATTGGTCTTCAACCCAGTTCTTGAAGACGTAACAGTTTTCGATCGGATGGCCCAATACTTGGTGATAAGGGCAATAATTAGAACTGTTGACATCATCTAGTTGTGGTTGGTGTTTCGGCTCCGGTAGAGTGATAAGCCTGTTATGCACTGCCACTTCGAATAGCCTCCTTATTTCATCTTGGGGAAATGAGTAAGGACGTCTTAGCCTCTCCTCGAGGGATACGCGTGGACGCATATTGTTTCGACGAACAGCCGGTCTAAGGCCACTCGACTGTTGTTGAGTGTTGGCGACGAAGGTCATCTTCCCCTTTCCTTTATCCTTTTTGCTCGATCCTTTGCTTGCGGGGCCGAGACCTTTCCCGAGTAACGGGCGATTGCAAGGCTGGATGTTCTCGCAACTCCTCAATTCTTTCATTTTTGAAATGGATTCCTTGAGAAGAGGGTTGAGGGCAACTTCTTCATCAGAGTCACTTCCAAAGGTGATAATTTATGATCCATTGGAGTCGGCTCTATGACAGTCATCGGCGGCTCTTTTGCGCTCATCTATCACATTTCTCCGATGTCTACGAGCTTCACACTTTGTCCTGTTGAAGTGTTGCTTTTGAGCAATATATCCTTGCCACCAACACTTAAAGGATTCGCAGTCTTCGGTAGGATGTATGATCTTCTGATGATATAAGCAGAAGTTAGGATGCATCTCTACTCCACCGAGAGTATTCTCTTCAGAGGGTGGTAGCACCATTCCTGCTGACAGGGCTTTAGCGAACCTTTTCCTCATCTTGAGTTTGTTTTAATCCGCAGCAGATGGCTTTTGATTTGACAGGAGTGCCTCGACTCTTTGGTCCCGTCGTCGGTGTTTGGCTCCTTCCAGCATGGCCATCTCACGCTCTTGATTGGCTTTAACTTTCAGATGAATCTCGTTCAAGAAGGCATCGATCAATTCGTCTGACGGCCGCTGAATTTCTGGTTCAGGGTCCGCCCTCGGTTTCTCGGCGCAAGGAGCCTTTTCATCATCCGCCAATGAGTGAGAGATTATATGACAACTCGCTACGTAGTCTTTGGATTTATCTGATGAGTCTTCTCCATCGTTTTCGTCCTCAACAAGAGAACAAGCTGCCCCCATCGTGTCCGTCTTCTTTGGCGTGTGCGGCTGTGGTGGGTTTACCTTCCAGTTTTCAGACAGCGCAAACTTGCCTTTTATGTATTGATCCTCGATCCATCCCTTAAAGACGAAACAATCCTTGATCGGGTGACTTACCGTTTGGTGGTAAGGGCAGTAATCGGGATTATTGAGATCGCCTGGCTGCAATGGACGTTTTGGTCTCGGCAGATTGATGATTCTGTTGCGTACTGCCAGTTCAAACAGTCTTCTCGTTTTATTCTGAAGAAACGAGTAAGGACGTCCTAGTCTCTCCTCGAGGGATGGGCGTGGATGCGCGTTATTTTGGCGAACGACCGGCTTTGAGTTGCTCGGCTGTTGTTGAGCATTGGCAACGACAGTCGCTTTCCCTTTTCCTTTCTCATTTCGAGAGTCTGGTTTTGGAGGAGACGGTCCGTGGCCCATCTGGTCCATTTGGGCTAATTTGACGATCAATGCTTGGAAGGTGGTCGGCCTGAAGAACATCATAAATTGCGAGATGGTCGCTTGCGGGTCAAGAGTGCCCACGAACATGCCTACTGCAGGTGCCTCTTCTATGCGTTGTTCGCATTTTGACCATAGGTTCCTCCATCGTGTTGCATATTGGACCCACGTTTCGCCTGGCCTTATCCTGGCATTTATCAGTGCTGTTATCGGGGTGCGTTCACTAGTACTCGTGAATCTTTGTTTAAACAGTAACTCCATCTCCGCAAATATTTTGACAGAGTCGTTAGGTAGCTCCGAATACCATTCAAAGGCTGTTTCTGCTAAGCTGCCGACGAATTGGCGAAGCAACAGTTTGTCATCGCCTCCAGTGTTGCCGCATAAGGCCCTGAATTGAGCGACATGTTGATGCGGATTCCCTGTCCCTTTATATACGTGGAACTTAGGGATCGTATATCCCGGCGGGTAACTGATTTGGTCATACCAGCCCGGATAGGGTCGTCCAATTCTAAAAGTTTGCCCAGCCGCTTCACTCGCCTGATGAGCTCGTATTTGCCGAGCTATATAGTCATCCAGTGCGGCCTTGGAAATGGTTTCTTCCTTGGCTGCTGAAAGAGCCGGAGGAGGATCAGATGTTTCCCCTCCGTCATTTTCGACAATGACTGGAGGGTCTTCAGCTGGAGGGTCCGGCTGTAACATTGTCCCTACCATGTCTTGGAAGAGGAGTGCCATTTGTTTTATATTAGCCGCTTGTTCTGCGGCTTCTGTGTCCTTCTTTTCGAGGATTCTACGTAAGAAGTCAGCATCAGTTTCTTGTTCGTGACGCTGCTCTGATGATACTTCCGAACTTTCTTTTGGTTCGGTAAGTGCAGCCATCACAGTCATCATTTCTTGAAGCTTCTGTTGCTGCTCCTGGGCTTTCGTCACAGATCGGGTGAGCGGTCGGTGACCCGTTGAAGCACGGCTTTCCTCCTTTCCGGAAGCCATATAAACGGTGTGCACCACCATGCCCCCAGACTTGAGGCGTTTGTGTTCGGTGTCTTTGCGATTTGCCAAAGACACAGGGGCTTTTTGCGGCCACCTTTTTTGAGTGATTGGAGTTGAGGGGGCCGTTGTAGTGGGCACCCAAGTAGCTTTTGCTTTTTATGGTTTGACAGAGCAATCCTTCTCCTGCCGCACCTTCATCTTTTTCTGTCGGCGGAGATAGTTTTTATCAATCACCGACTCTTGGACCTGTTGCCAGACTTTGTAAATTTTAGAGGACAGTTGTTGAGGGGGATGCTCTAGCTTCTTCTCTGGAGTATTCTCCACAGGTGAAGGAGTTCGTTTCAACATCGCAGTAGGAGAGTTTCTGCGCACCATATTCAGCAATTCAAAGCTGTTCCCGGTTAGAACAGCGGCATCGATCCCCACCATCAGAGCTGGTGGCGTAAATCCAGAGGGGGAGTTGCCCCCAGCCTTTCTTACTCGACGCCAGTGGCGACGTCGAGCGTGTCTTGCGGATGGAGTCACCTCCGTTGTTGGATAAGCTTCTTCATGCCCCCTGCTCTGGGTAGGGGAAGCAGCTTTGAGGACCTCGCCTGGAGCAGTAACCGAAATGGCCAGCCTTGTAAAAACTGACTTCTCGGAAGGAGGAACCTTTCCAATGATTTCGTCCGTTTGAGTCGGGATGGCTATCCGCTTTGGGATGGCAGCTTCGGGTATCGCAGGTTTGCGGACGTTCTGGCCCAGTCTGTTGAAAACTGAGGTATTGAAACTGGGCAACCCGTTGAGAGGGGTCGCGGCAGTGGTAAGTCGATCAAAGACCGGCTTCTTTGGAGCTTCTTGCGATGTCATTGGGTCATTGAAGCTCATCGGTGGGAGCATGGTCCCGAAGAATAGTCCAGTGATGGCTTGAGTTACTTGCTCCACTGGCACCTTGAAAAGAGAGGCCGCTTGGGGCCCGTAAGTCACTCCTCCAGCAGGGACGGGGCGAGAGTTGTAGTTGCGGGTAGTGCAGTTTGAATCCATTGATCTTCTGTTTTCTTTCTGCACGGAGAAAGACACCAAATCTAAGTACTTTGAATCCATAGGCAACCACAGCAAGCCGCGATTTGCTCGCGAACACGACACACGAAGTGTGGAGTGGAAAGAGGAAAAGGTCCCACCGGGCGTGCCAGAATCTGTTCCCCTCCGAAAGACGCGGCGGAGACGCGGTGAACGTCTTGCCTGAGATTCGGGGCAGATGCTATTTGGTTTTATCCGTCCACCTTTCCGAAGATGCGAAGTTGATTTATGGCACCGTGTATCGGAGGTTTAGACGGATGCGGCCGATGTAGCAGACTTCGTCAGATTCCCCCTCGCTTGAGGGGTTTTTGATTGTGGGGACGCTCTTCCCTGCAGGCGCAAGCCCCTGCAGTTAATTACGCTACCGCATCGCGGTAACAACTTTCTCCTTCTCTAGAATTTCACTTCGTGTCGTGTATGTTTGTTTTGTTTGTGGTTGCCCGTGGATTGTATATGGAGACTATTTATTTAGTCGCCCGTAGGACGTGGATTAGTCCAAATCCGTATTTTCTTAGATTTGGGTTTAGGGTTTTGGTTTAAGGATACGTTAGCCATATTTGAGGCTAAGATCAACTTAAACGTTTGTTAAGGATACATTAGTCTAATTTCCAGACTAAGATCTACTTAACAGGATCGTCTAGATCCATTTCCAGTTTAGAGACATGGTGGTCCATTTAATATATGATCGTCGGGACCCGTCACCTCTCTGACGACGTTGAAGGATTACAACGACATATGTCAGAGGAGTTCAGAGATGTACCCTTGAACCAAAGTTGATTGGGGGATCTATAGTCCAATTTGGGACTAAAGTCTGTTTGAATGTTTAAGGATACGTTAGCCATATTTGAGGCTAAGATCAACTTAAACGGGACCGTTTAGATCCGACAAAAGAGCATTTGAGGGCTATATTGTTCCAGTTTAGGGACGTAGTGGTCCATCGCCAGTTTAGGGACGTAGTGGTCCATGTTCCAGTTTAGGGACGTGGTGGTCCATTATTAGTTTAGGGACATTTCGGTCCATCGCCAGTTTAGGGACGTGGTGGTCCATCATTAGTTTAAGGACGTTTCGGTCCATCATTAGTTTAAGGACGTTTCAGTCCAATATTAGTTTAAGGACGTTTCGGTCCACGAGTTTAAGGACCCCGCAGTCCATATTGATGTATGGTCGTCGGGACCCGTCACCTCTCCGACATCGTTGAAGGATTACAACGATAAGTGTCAGAGGAGTTCGGAGATGTACCCTCGAACCGGATATAAATTGATTTAGGGAGCAACCGTGCTCAGTCAATTTAATTTGAGGACTTATGGCCATGACTGGGCTAAGTCCAGTTTCAAGATTCTTTTGTCTTTGGCCTATTGGACATGTGCTAGGCCCTTGCCCGTTTATTGTATTATTTTTCTTTATTTTGGTTGGGCTCTACCCCTTTTTTTTAAAATGCATAGCATTTTTGATTAGGCCTGTTAGGCCTTTTAATTGGGCTCTGTCCCTTTTCTTAATAATGCAGATCATTAAATACTCTGACAGTGCCCCACGTGGCTTGTCAGGCGCTGTGCGCCAATCAAAGAGCGCAAGTGCTTGTGATGACGACATGTGTCATGCAAGCGCAGTGCGCTGCTGGCACGTGGCGCGCTGTAGTGAGTTGCGCCAGTTTCAGAGAGCAAGGCTCTATTTCAAAGCGCACAGCGCAAATGGGACACGTGGCGCTCTCTGGTGGCTTGCGCCAACCCAAGAGCGCAACAGTGCAGTTTACAAGTGCAAAGCACTATTAATTTGAGAATCTTTTAGATTCCAGAACCAATGGTTCATAACAGAAGTGCAAAGCACTGTTTGTTTTCTTGATCTAATTTAGATCAAAGAAAACAAGGACATCTTGTTTTTCTTATTTCAGAGAACCAGGGGTTAATAAAAGTGCAAATCATTATTTTTTATTTTTGTTTTTTATTAAAAATCATTGATCTTGTTCTTAGATCAATGATCTATCAGAAGAAATTCTTCTATCGTAAAGGTTTTTTTTTACCTTTCTTCTTGAGACTTCTTCAGAGCTCTCTCTCTGTTTGAAAATTTCGATTTCTCAAAAAAAAATCTTGATGCCTTTGAATTGAGGTCTAGGGTTCTTTTTATAGTGCCCATAAATTAGTTAAAGAGATCTTTCTCTGAGTGATTTGGAGAATTTTCCCCACCGTTGGATCTTTGATCCAAGGGCTTCTGTTTTACAGAAGAAAATCTTCTTGTTTTAACAAGAACAGAAAGATTTCTTTAAAATCTTAATTCTGTTTGGCGCAAACGCCCCAGCGCGTGACACGTGTCAAGCAGCGCACAGCTCAGCGCAACTGCGCTAGCGTATCTGCACTGACACGTGTCGCGCAGCGCAAAGCGCAGCTCACCTGCGCTAGCGCATCCGCGCTGACACGTGTCGCGCAGCGCAACTGCGCTGACACGTGTCGCGCAGCGCAGTGCTTGCGCAACTGAAGCGTTGCTTCCTTTTGTTTTTTAATAGAGCTTTGCTCTGATTGGGCGCGCTGTCTTGGGCGCTGTGCTGACGTATCAGCACCTGACATGTGGCGCGTTGCGCCCAGGATTTGAAGCGTTGCTTCAAAATTTGAATTTTGAATTTCAACAGAGCTTTGCTCTGATTGGGGGAAACAGTCTTTATCTTAACATGTGCATATATTATACTCGATATCATATATGGCGGATACATGTTGATAAAGCTCGTAGGATTTTGCTTGACTACCAGCATTATGATGGCGACATACTAGTGGGAGCTGGGTAATCCATAAGCACATCCTTAAAGGTCCCAAGTCGCAGGAATATCGAGATCGGGTATCGATATTCTAGAGTAGACTTGTGTATACATTTCTAGACCCCAACGAGGGGCGGTGGTTGGTCCTACAGCCATTGGTGTGATCACCTAAGATTGTATATAGGTGCTCACTGGGGTGAGTACACTGGGCGGACTCGCCGAGAACCTCTAGATGGTATTATATCTATCGTCAAATAGCAGTTCTCAGGTGACATGAGTACAAGTTAGTCTTTAGACATGAGATCATCATTTGTCTCATATGAGTTCCTACCGTGCTTTGATCACTATCTTACTATGGCTCTACCGAGTCATGCAAAAATGTTTTGGTTGGGTACAGTCCCGAGCCACATGGAGGCAGTGAGTGATTGTCAGAGATTCGTCTCTTTCAGTATTGGGAGTCGATATCGCACTGTGTCCGGTTGGCTAGAACCATAATACTTTAGCCAAGACAATTGAGATTTACTGATGGTTAGATCGGTAGTTTCTCGGATTGTGTAACAACCTAGTTCATTTATACCTATTCCGGTTCTCGTATTTACTTAACTGCGGTATTTTCTTGATTTATCGTGTTTTGGGTGCGAATGGTATTTTACTTTTTACACTGCATTCGACCCAACCCGCTTGCTTGGAACCTGTTCGATTCATGTTTATAGTTTAACTTGACTTGTTACATAGACTGGTGCACTTTCATGTTTACTGCATACTTGCATTTTATCTGGCATTGCATATTTTACCATATAACATTTTAGGACACGGAAAATAATTTAAAATTACATAACATGGCCTGCATGATACCCCTAACCCCGTGGTAGCATCCGCGCATCTTGTTCTCGTCCCGTTCAATGAAACGGACGTGTTTGGATGGCTACGCGCACATACGTGCATCCGTTCTTGGGGGTATGCATTTTCGTTACCCGAGCATTCGTTTTGAATTTTGGAAGTCGCATATATTTTTCATATTTAAAATCTGAATTTTTAGACCCGACCCGGGCGTATTTTGGACTAGATTTGTATTTACCTGAAAATCCAAATTTTTTTTAATTAAATTTAATTTACGACTTAAACTTTTATAACCAACTAAAATATTCTTTAAACTACCAATCTTTTAAAATTTAAAAATCTTATTTCTTAACAACCCAGCTTACCCCAGCTGTCTCTCCTCTGATCCGTGGCCCCACTCTCCCTCTCTCTTTCTCTTCTTTTCTTTCTTTCTCCCTTTCTCGCTACCAACCAAAATTCTTTCTCCTCACTATTCATTTCTCTCTCTCTCTCTCTCTCTCATCTCGATCTCTCTCTACCTCTTTATCTCTCCCTCTCTCTCTTATCTCGATCTCTCTCTATCTCTTTCTTTCTCACTTCTCTCCCTCTCTTCCCTATATATAATAATACACATACTCTCTCTCCTTTCTCTTCTTCGTCTCCTTCTTCATTTCTTTTCCTCCGAGCCTCGCGTCCCTGCCTTCGCCGTCATCGCCTCACCCTCGTCGATCCCCGTCCTCACCTTCTCAACCACACCTCTCTCTCCTCTCGTCTCCCCGGCAAACCCGCAACCCCCACAAACCCAGGAACCCATCTTATCGCCTGCCCCTGCCTTCGTCGTCGTCGTCGTCCTCGCCGCCGATGACCTCGTCGTCGCCTCCTCACCTTGCTACCACCCTCGTCCACTCGTCGACGTCACCACCTTCATCACCTCCCTCTCCGACACCCTCGACCTTCCTCTCTCCTCACCTCACGAAACCTACGACCACGAGAATCCTCGACGAGGAACCCGACCACCCTCGTCAGCCTCCCCTCATAGACTGCATCCCCGAATCCATTCGACCTCGCCTGCACCACCTCACCTCCTCTCTCCAGACCCCGAGCGCCGACGAGAAACCTATTGCGACTCAACATGGAACCCTGCACACCTCGCCGCCGGCGATACCTCGTCGTCACCCTTCACTGCCGCCGACCTCTTCAACCCTTCTAACCTCTGTGCCGCCACCACCTCTCCCCGCAAACTCCCCATCACAACAACCCATCACCCAAGCTTTAATCCTGCAACCCCAACTGCAGCCACTGCCTCACCGGAAAACCCCCATCGTCGGAGTTACCTCTCACCTCGCCTCATCTATGACCCAGAACCACAACCCAGAGAACAAATCCCTTCTTCGTCTTCTTTTTCTTCTTCTTATCTCTCCTCTTGCTTCCGTGATTTCTCGTTTTCCAGTAATCGGTATTCCTTTATCATTTCGTCCTACAAGAATAGTTCTTCTAATTCTCCGGAGCCATGACCATCGCTGCCATTCCAGACGATTCAGTGGACGTCCCCTACCTGCGTGGTCATATTCGTGCATTGCCTGATCCTGTTCCGTACGCGCGAGCGTGCATCGAGACTTTTACCGACATTGGACATTGTCGTGCGTATCCGTATCGCGATCCATCGAGGCAAGTTAATCTTGCTACATGCTATTTAATTTATTATATACCTATTTAATTAAATATTATACCTGTAGTTTAAATCTTGTATTCCATGTTTCATTTTATAACATTTCGATGTTCCGTTTGCATCCGTTTACATCATTTTAGATCTAGATCATGAAAAATTATCTTGTTGCATACTAGATTACATTATACTGCATCCATATCAATATTTATATCACATAGTGCTTATTTGTACATCCCATAGTACCATTTTATAGTTTATAACCTTTCGGATACCTATTTGCATCCATCTCGTCTAATATATACACAATTGCATCCATAGATCACATTAATACATAATACTATGAAATTAATCTTCCATGTTTAATAAATTGCATCTTAATTAGTATTGGAACTATAATTGTAACTCTAATCGATAATTGTGCATCTATATCTTTGAACTTATATCTATTTGCATACCACATCACATTATTCCATTTTATTGTTATATTAGTGCTCCATACTTGTTTTTGTGTACCCATGCTTATTACGGTTTGATTATGAGCACCCACGTGATATTTGTGCACCCCCTGACATGACTTGATGCACTACTACTTGACACGACTCGATACATGTGCACTACTTGCCATGACTTGATACCTGTGCACTACCTGACATGACCTGATGTACCACAGCTTGACCTGTTACCTGATCTTGTTACTAATGCCAACAATCTTGACCTATTGTCCCTACGGACATTTTCTGTTGTCTATCTAGACAAACCTGTACTTGCCTGATTCTGTGTTGGCATTAACTCCAGATTTATCAATACCTGACTTGAACACATAACCTGGGGGTATGGAGAAATAAATGATGAAACCTGACTTGTAACTCGACAGTTCGATGCCTTTACTGATCAGTCTTACGGGCTAGGCAGCCCCGGGATGCTGCCGCTGACATCATTCGTCGTTACATACTACCTTTTACTGCCTTGCGGCACGTCTCGGATTCAGCCCGAGAGTCTTAGACCGTGGTCCCGGGCACGCACGGGATACTATTGAGTTACATCGATGATTCATCAAATTGATTTCAAAGACTTGAGAGTAGTTAACCCAGTAGACCAGTTTAGGTTACTCACTGCACATCACCTGTGCCTTACCCTTCACTGTCATCATTTATATTACTGTTATACCTATTTTACCGTTCATACTCGTACCTGCATGCCTTTCTACTCCTTGATTTTATTATTGCTTGATATTATGACGCACTGACGTCTGGGTTTTGCATGGCCCAGATTCTCTACCTTTGTCGCAGGCTGATCAGGAGTACTTTTCCGCCGTATGGCCGAGCAGTGTGGACCCAGTTATTATCCAGTTTTACTTTCCAGGTGTTTTGTTTATTGGATCTATTGCTTCCGCATATTATTTCTTGACTCGTTTATTCTGGCATATGGACATGTACTAGATAGTTATTTTATTTTCCTGTTCTTGATATCTCCCAGACAGCCGTAATGTGACTGTGGAAGGATGTTCCTAGCCATAGGTAGCATGGTTGGCTCTGTCACGTGCCGATCTTAGCGCACTCTGGGAAGCGGGGCGTGACAGATTGGTCGTGAGCCAAATCAACACGACTTATCAGGTCAGTAGCTGTTCACCGCCGGAAGACGGACCGGGACGTTGGGACGTCTGGCCTGAATCCTGGGGCCAGATGCTATTTGGATTTATCCTTCCACCTCTCTGAAGATACTAAGTTGATTTATGACACCATATATCGGAGGTTTGGACGGATGCGCCCGTTGTAGAAAACTTTATCAGATTCCCTCTCGTTTATGAGGGGTTTTTGATTGTAGGGACGCTCTACCCTGCAGGCGCAAGCCTCTGTAGTTAATTACGTTACCGCATCGCGATAACCACTTTTTTCTTCTCCGGAAGTTCACTTTGTGTCATGTGTGTTTTTGTTTGTTTAGGTTGCCCGTAGATTGTATACGGATACTAGTTTCTGTCGTCACTCGTAGGGCTTAGATTAGTACAAATCCGTATATTTTTAAATTTGGATTTTGGTTGATTTAAGGATCGTTAATCTGGTTTGAGATTAAGATCAGCTTAAACATATGGGCATTTGGGCTCTATTATTTTAGTTTAAGGACATCGCGGTCCATTATCGCCATGTTTGAGGCGAAATGTTAGTTTAAGGACGTTTCGATCCTTTGTCACCATATTTGGGGATGAATATTAGTTTAAGGACATTTCGGTATATTGTCGTCATATTTGGGGGCGAGTATTAGTTTAAGAACATTTCGGTCCATCATTCATCCCGTGCGCACGCGTATCTGTTATGTGGCAGAGTGAACAATGGAGATATGGAATGTGCCCAATTTGGGGAACGATCCGATTTGAGGCATGCCTGTCAGTTTGGAAGTGCATCAACGAAAGAAGTTGTTGGTCGTCGGGACTCGCCACCTATCTGAAGACGTTGAGGAATTACAACGACATACATCAAAGGTGTGAAGAGATATACCCTTGAACCAAATCCCGTATTTTGGGAAAAAGACTGTGATGGACCTAATAATCGTCAGTCATATTTGAGACTACGATTAACTTAGGAGATATGAATGAAGATCGGTTTGGATATTACAAACATAAGCTTAGCCAATTTAGGCTAAGATTGGGTTGCCATGTTTGAGGCGAATATTTAGATTAAGGACATTTTGGTCCATTATTCATCTTGCGTGCACGTGTATTTGTTATGTGATGAAGTGAACAATGGTGATATGGAATGTGCCTAATTTGGGGCATGATCTGATTCGAGGTGTGCACGTTAATTTGGAAGTGCATCAACGAAAAAAGTTGTTAGTCGTCGGGACCCACCACCTCTCTGAAGACATTGAGGAATCACAACGACATGTATCAGAGGTGTGAAGAGATGTACCCTTAAACCAAATCCCGTATTTGAGGGAAAATGGGTTGTTGTGGACATAAAAATCATTAGTCGTATTTGAGACTAAGAATTTTAGGAGACATAGGATGAATACCATTTTGAATATCATCAATGGGAGACCACTAATCAATTTTGAGACAAAGATCAGTTTGGGAAATCATGAGCAATATGAGCTCGGTTGATTTAAAAAACAAAGATGTTTGACCTCAGGAAACTTAGCCAATTTTGGGCTGAGATTGAGTTTCCATAATTACCCAACAGTGCTGATCACTGGGACGTACAGCGCTCACGTGTGAAATACGTGGGGTTGCTGGATTAGTGCTAAGCACTAGAGTCATGTGGTACTCACGTATGAAATACTTGATGTGTTCAGATGTGAGCGTTTTTTAGTCATTTTTGACTAATCATGGAGTGCTGAGCACTCTGCATGATACTCGCTTGGGAAGCACGTGAGTGCTGGGTTTTAAGATTTATTTGTTCGTTTCCCTCTTTTTACAGAAGTGCTAAACACTTGGATAGAGCTCACGTGCATTTCACGTGACTGATTCCTTTTGGGACGGCTACCTAATTGACAAAGAAATTTTTCTTTGCTTTTTAGGCGCCCATGTAAGAATCACGTGAGGCGGCTTTGGCTTTTCTTTTGCTTGTTTCAATTTTTTAAGCACTCACGTGGGAAAACATGTGAGGCAGTTTTGGTTGTTCTTTTTGTTCGTTTGAAGCACTCACGTGGGAAACATGTAAGGCTTCAAAATAGTGCTAAACACTACCGAATCACCAAACTATTCTTGTGTTTTCTGAGAGATATTGATCTCCTGTTAATGACATTTTTAGTTATTGATGATCATCAAGATCTAATTTTTGAGGATCTTGGATCATCATCATTTTTTTGAAGAACTAAATTCTTTATATAGGGTTAAACCCTAATTTTTGGAGGAATTAAATTCCCATATGAACCTGTTATTACTTTTTAACTTAGTTCTTTTTCCCTAAGTTTTGAATCTACAGAACAAAATCTCCCCGATGAGAATTAAATTCTCAACTTGTGGGAAGATCTGCTTCTGCAAATCTCAACCAGAGAAAGAACTGAGTTCTTATATGAAGGGTTAAACTCTCAGAGAGGCAAATGAGAGATAATATGATCTCTGTGTTTCTTTACCTAAGGTTTCAACGAGGCAAGTTTCCTTTGATAATTATATTCTCTTTTCTTTTTCAAGAGCTCACTGTATACTTTTTTTTTGCAGAAGCTTATGGGGAGTTCCCCGTGTGTGTCCTTAGATTTGATCTCCTTGATCCTATTTATAGGAGAAGGGAAAAAATCAGTATATTAAGAAAATCTCTCATTGAGAGATCATGAAGATTAATTGGTGAATTTTATTCACCGTTGGATTTTCAATCCAAAAGCTCTCTGTTTAACATAGAAGATTTCTTGTTTGTATAACAAGATTAAGAAATATTTTCCTATGAATATCTTGTTAATTTAACAAAATTAGGAAAATATTTTCCTAAGATAGAATTTTATTCTATCAGATGATCGAGGGGTGGGGGGTGATTTTCTAATCACCGTTGGATTTTTAATCCAAGGGTCCTTTGTTTAACAGAGAAGATCTTTCTAATTTGAGAAAGATCAAGGAAATATTTCCTATATAGAATTGAATTCTATCAAGTGGTTTGATTGGTGATATTTTAACACAATTGGATTTTAAATCCAAAATTTTCTATTAGAGAAAAATCTTTCCGTATCAGAAAGATCAAGGAAAATATTTCCCAAATAGAATTTAATTCTACCTTGCCAAAGACTGCAGCATGAGAACTCACGTGTTTAAAACGTGACCCCTACCATGGGTTTTAGCACGTTTTATTTTCAGCGCTCATATGGTTTGCATATTATTGGGGCAAAATATTACACCCCGGTAGACCAAGTCAAAGTCGAAGTCAACCCCAAGTAAGTGGGCCCAAGCCCAGGTCAAGTGGGCCCATGTCCTAGTCGAGCCCCGCGGCCGACCTCTCACATGCCAAAATGAAAATTATGTAATAAATAATTTTGATGTAATTTTTATGAATAAATGTAAGAAAATTGGGCATAAAGCCAAATTTTTGTAAAGTCTGCGGGGTTTTGCCTGCGCCCTGGCCATCTACCGTGGCCAATGCGGAACAAAAACCGGCGTTCAAAAATTTTGGTGCAAACAAAACCCGCCCAAAGATCGAAACCATAAACCATACTAGCTAACTAAAAAGAGCTAAACTACAAGGTTAGAATTGTTATACCGAATGAACCAAGTCCTTCGGTCTTCTACTACCTTCATTAGCTCCAAGGAGTCGCGGATCGAATTTGGTTGCTGGTTTTCCTCCATCGATGATGATCCACCCGAGGGAAAAGACGTAGGCTCCAGCCTTGCCAAGCGAGACAGCCGGTGCTCCAAGGTTGCTAGCAATGGAGAGTGGAGGTGTAGGAATGTCTCACTATATTTTTCTCTCATGTGACAATCTCAAATGCGCAACCCAAGAAGATGAAGAAGGAGGTGAGGAAACTAGTGGCATGAGCAACTAAGGAAAAAAGGCTAAGTCTCTCCAAGAGAGAGTATGAGTGTGTGTGTAGTATGTAGAAAGATGGCTAATTCTTTATCAATCATGCAACCAAAAATATCTCATCCATTTTCTAAATAAAATATCAAGAGCCATGCCTCTCTACAGGCCAAGCCATGCTCATGCCAACTCACCCCTCCACCCCTTTTCCAAAATGATTTTCTAAAAAGGAAAATCATGTAATGAGGTGGCAATCTTCTAGAATTAATTCCGTATAAATACGGAATACAACCTGGTATACGCATCGAAATACATATACGCGTATTCGTACAAAAATACGAATAGCCAAGAGAGAAAATGAATAGTGAACAATAATACGAGAACACATATATAAAAAAATATATATAAATTATTAAATCAAAACCTGATTTAATAATCCGGCTTAATCCTAAGCCGCTAGTATTATCAACCGTCCGATTAAAGTCTGTGTAGCCTGTACACATATTTAATCGGACACCTGTATGTACGAACATACGTCATCTACACCATATCGTTTGAACCGTGAAAACCCTCTGTGTGGGACTGTAAAGACTCGTTAATACGCTGGCAGTGGGTTTAACAACAAGCACGTCAACGGCATTAGCTGTATGTAATGGCTACCCAAGTATTGAGCGAAAGGAAGGCCGACGAGCAAACTCATCCAAACCCCTACTGAGCCTGTCCGTGACAATCTCTCCATACAGTCCGGTCTGTTTGTCTAAGAGTATCGCATATCGAGTCTATGGGGGTGGATAAAGTCAAACCCCTAATAACGCGATATTTCGTATCTGTATGAAACCCATCATCCACTGAGAATCTACTGATCCAAATCAGTAATTCTCGACTACCTTGGCCAAGGATTTCTGGTGATGACCACCCGTGCACTGCGCGACATCAACCCTCAATACCGGGAGAGACGAATCCCCGACGATCCGCTCATTGCCTCCATATGGCTCGGGACCGTTGTTCATATCAGAATTTTGCATTATTATATTCCCCATTCTTAATCATATTGCAAATAAATAGGTGCTTTTGATCCATGTCTGCTAAATAGTTGCAGGTTACAGGTTCTCAGAACAATACAGTGAAAATGGTGAAAAGACGCTACAAATGTGAGATTACGACCAACAAATAGATGAATCTGCAAGATGTCGCCTACCAGTTTGAGGAACAAATGAAGATCAGCAAACAGTTCAATACACAAAGTACAACGGCAGCACAAGATTCAAGACTTCAACGCGAAGCTAACGGTAAAAGTCCATAAATTCTGCACTGTTGGAAATCTGGAAGAAACTACAAAAGATTCTGAAGAACCAAGTGAAGAAAACAGAAGGAAAAAGCAACATGAAGCAGCCCTGAGAAAATGAACTGAAGACCCCACCATATGGCCGCGGATCCATGGCCAAACATGGCATTCCGCCGCGGATCCGCTGCCGTGCTGTGCACGTGTCGGTGCTTTGACCCGGCTTTCTTAGGATAGTCTTGTAATTTTAAAATATGGATCAGATGTAAACCCTAGGGTTTCTCCTATCTATAAATAGGAAAGCCCGCAGCCTCTTTTGGGTGCCATTTTTGAGATGCCTCTCTTTAGTTCTTAAATTCTTTTCAATTTCTAGATTTAATCCTCATTTTGTAATGAATCATTAAGAGGTCATCAATAAAGGTATTTTTTTATTTTTATCTTGCATTCTTTTTATCTGCAATTTTAATTCTTGCAATTTTTATCTGTTGTTTTAATTATCTGCAATTTAGTTTTCTAATATAAAAAATTAATTTGATTGTCACCTTCCTAATGAGTGAGTAATTCCTCACTTGTAAAGGTTAGGATAGGGAAGGTTTGGGAGAAGGAAATCTCTCTCCCTCCTTTCTTTGCCCAAATAATTTTATTTAAACGACTCTCTTTAATCCAACCACACACCGCTCACTACGGCACCCTAGCCTAAATGATAGCGGTGATTTCCTTGTTCGACCGGTTGTGGTTGAATTAACTGGAGGTTAGGGCTAAGAGCCAAGAACGGAAGGATAATGACCAAAGCGAAGAAACTTAGTTTCTTCCCAGTCGTGTTAATCCCCTTGTTGACTATTACCCTAACACCTATATTCTTAATTAGGGCATTGATAGAAGCGAGACGAATCCCTTTTCGAACTAACCTAATCCTAACCTAGCAAGCCTTTTTATCAATTTATTCTCATTCATAGATCTACAATATAACCACCAATTTTTTGGGCTTAACTCGTTAGAACATAAAGAAAAGGAATCCTTCTCTCTGTGGACCGACTCGTACTCAACCGGCTAGCTACCAAGCGACACTGTTATTAATTGCGGTATTCTTAACTTTGATTTTAAAACGCACGCACGCAAAAGCTCTATCAATCAACTGTACCAAACTAAAACCTATTTGCACAACTCCTTTGAGCCGTGGTAGGGTAGTAATCAAAGCACAATGGGAACTCACACGAGACAAATGACGATCTCAGGTCGACAAACTAACTTGTACTCATGTCACCTAGGAACTGCAATCTGACAATAGGTATAATACCATCTAGCAGGTTCCCGGCGAGTCCGTCCAGTGTAATCATAACCCAATGAGCACCTGTATACTATCTTAGGTGACTAACTGACACCAATGGCTTATGAGACCGGCCACCGCCCCTCGTCGGGGTCTTGATAAGTATACACTAGTTTACTCTGGAGTATTGATGCCCGGTCTCGATACTCCCATGACTAGGGACATTTAAGGACGTGCTTATAGACCACCCGACTCCCACATATATGATCGCCTTCATAATGCTGGTAGTCAAGCAAGAATCCTATGGGCTCTATCAACATGTAATAGTGATATGTAATGCCACCTAATGCTGTACATGATGATAAAGACAAACCAGATAGCATACTATCATCTTGAGTAAGACTATTCAACCGGTATAGGTCATCCCTCAATCATCACAATCGCGTGCCTGCGATTCAATAATTGACTTGAGGGCAATATAGCCAACAATCTCCCACTTGCACTTAAGGCTAATTATTGCGGTGTCGCATACTCACAGCCCGTGTGATACCGAACACCCAACTTCTCTACTAATCAGTCTCGCAAAGCCCGTTTGCGAAACTATTGCGTTCAAGAAATAGCCTCAGTGAGTGGATCCGCTCCAGTGTTTCTATCTTTATCTCTCTATATCTCAACTTCGCGGAAAAAGACCATCTCCCGAAATGAGCAATACCTGTCTTAGAATTTGTCTGGATATTTGATAGGACCCAGTTCACAAATGAACTCCAAATCCAACAAACTTCTTAGACTGTATCATATACTGGATTTAATCAGTATCCTGCGTCATGGCTTCCTTAGTATCCGCTTGGACCACCTGTCTAACATGCTGCCCCTCAAAAGAGGGAAAACTATAACTCTGACAGGCAGTCTGTCATTAAGGTCATCTTGGAAGCCTAAAATAATAACCGCCTCCCGAAGGAGGCTGCCATTACCATATACCAAGAACATCCACTTATGTTCATAACTGCTTCCCTCCGTTTCTCCAGGATTGGATTAATATATATGCTTATTGCAGCCAGTGCAAAAGCAATATCTGGTGTGGTACTTGATAACCCTTGATTGATTCAATTTCCTAAGCAAGAGATATGCCAATCATGTAGATCCCTCTGCTCATAAGTCTGAAAGACATCTCATTAGAGAGGGTGACTCCATCACCTACGGGTATCCCGCCACGCCAGGAGGCACCCATTCTAAAACACTTTAGAATAGTGTCAAGTACCCAAATTGGGACACTTCCCAAATCTAGATCTAAAACCATAGATCTAGTGACCAGAAACCCGGCTATTTTATCTAAATCCTGTGTGGAGAAACACCTTGTGACAACCATAGTATAACCGATCGTAGTATAGGAATATCACTTCCTATCAAGAGTATGTCATCCAAATACCAGGACATCACTCCCTACTACCTTCTTACCAGATCCATCTGTTATTCTGATGAAGTCAAACTTTATGACTGTCACATCAAAAATAGACGACTTGTCTCCGCTATCCCTGCTCTAGTCTATAAATAGACATAAGCTACTTGCTCACTATGCTTCCGCTGCTCCCACTGACTACAACAACCTTATGGCAGAGTCATATACACATGCACTTCTAAAGCTAATTTAGAACGACGTTATACTCATCCTCCTGCCAGATCTCATAGTCTAGAACAGCTGTAGTGGTAAGTTTGGGTAATCAAAAACCTCCATGTTACTGTCTTTGAGGAGATCGAAGTATCTCTCGGGTTCCTGAGGTTACCTACCAAAATCTGTTGAGTGGCTAATGGAATATCCAATCCAATTGAATGTTTAAGTTCTACTAAATTTTCAGTAATCGTTTGTGGTTCTGGAATAACTTCCAGTTCTACCATACTCCCACTAATGTTTTCTGAAAAGAATTCATTTTACTAAAACTGTGGCGAGTTAAGAACAATATAACTATTGATCTTCCAGATGGTAGAAAGTTAACCCTCGTCAAATTCCGGGAAAACCCACAAACTTCCCTTACTGAAACGTGCTTAGAGTTTGTCCAGATTTTGGTTTTAAGCATCAGCCGGACTACTCCATATACCTTAACATCATTAAGATATGAATCCATTCTATATCCATATAGAAACAAAGACACTAATTTAATTAGAACCGGATTCAAAAACATGCAGCTGTTTCCAGTGTATATCAACTAAATGGAAGGAGGCCAAGCAACATTACTCATCAAGGAATGCAATCACGCATGAGTAACCTGAAAGAGAAGTCATTTCTCAAAACTATTACTTACAACGGATTACCTAACACAAGTATCTACATCTTCGATCACCTTGATGAATTCTGATACTTGCAACATATGGTTCTCTACTTTATTCTTATACCCATAACTTCTCAAAACTTGGACCTTGTATTTCAACGAAATACTTATCTAAAACTAGAGAAGCCATGAGTAAACAAAATATAGTATGAGTACCAACCCCTTTGTCTTAATGGACACCGGACAACATACAATACTCTGCTTAAGTCCACTGAGTTTAATAACTCGAATCCTGTACGTCGTAGGTTGAAAACTGTGCTATGGTTAAGAAGAATTACACCATTGTTTAATGCTCCTTACCTGACCATCAACTGATATAGGTAAATGTCATAGACATAATTTCAAAAAGTTATATTTCACTTTATAAAATAAATGTACAGAGATATCAGTTTGGAATTGGTGCATAACAACGGATATTCAAAACCAAATATTTTCCGTCAGGCAAAACCCAGGTGATTTCCTCAAATATCACCAATTACAAAGAATTCCGATATGTTGAGAATATACTCACTTAATTCCCAATACCTTACTTGTACTCAGCATCTGTAATGCCATACAGATGTGAGAATCAAATCTGGTAAATACATACCGTGAAGTCAGAATCCAATTAGGAAACAGTTTTCAATTAACATTGCACAGTCAAACTGAAATATGAAAATGTTTCGAAGGGGTAACCGGGTATTTCTAGTAATGCCTCTTCCACTATCCAGATTCATGACAGTAACTGTATATTTCCTTGCCCATACTCCAAACCCTTTATATGTCTTTACTTATTACCTTCTGTACACCACACTTAGGCCAATTGGTTTTCTTCCTTCCTACCCTTCGGCACCAGCCTAAGGTTTGGAAGAAAACTATCCAATAAGCGTAATAGATGTACTCTCCTAATACCAAGAGCTCTCTCAACCTGAGAGAAGGTAAAGAGAAAAGACAACTGAATAATCATATTCTATTTTTCCAGAACCAGAAACCATCCTCGAACTGGAACAAGTTCCGTCGAGTTCGTGTATAAATATACGATGGAAATATCCAAGAAATATGTAGATCTTCATAGTGATACAAAATGTTCTGGAGAAATGCAAAGGTGAAAGTAGGAGTGGTGATGGTATACGTGATTTCGTCGTGAATGATAGTAGTCACAATTTTCTTTGCCCTTAATATAATCCCTTTATATGTCTTTACTTATTATCTTATGTACACCACACTTAGGCTAATTGGTTTTCTTCCTTCCTTACTCTTCGGCACCAGCCTAAGGTTTTGAAGAAGAATATCCAATAAGTTCAATAGGTGTACTCTCCTAATACCAGGAGCTCTCGCAACCTGAGAGAAGGTAATTGAAAAAGACAACCGAATAATCCTATTCAATTTCTCCAGAACCAGAATCCATTCTTGAACTGGAACGAGTTCCTTCGAGTTCGTATGTAACTATATGATGAAATATCCAAAAAATGTGGATCTTCGTAGTGATGCAGGGTGTTATGGAGAAACGCAAAGGTGATATAGAAGTGGTAATGATATATACGACTAAGTGACAATCTAAAAGGCAAAGTGTTTTAAGAAGGTTCGGTTAACTTGGTTTATGAGTTTTAGTTTAGGGTCGGGCCATGGTCGCTTCCAAAGAGAGAGAGAAAAGAAAAACTCAGATTGCACTTTAACCTAGATTAGAATGGTTAATAACTTTATCTAATCATGCTGTCTCCCACTGTTTCCTCGAATTCTCCTCCAAACCCAAAAAGAGAATTAGTCGGGACCATCTAAAATCACCTGAGGAGTAGCACCTACTCATTAGTGGGAATCGGGATCCAACTATCATCGCATGATAACTTGATGGAAGCCACTCAAGTCACCACACTCTAGAAGGTATGCGCATGCCTGACAAGTTTCCTGTATGTTTGAAACTCCTGATGTGGTTTTTACCCCCAAGCGGTTTACGACCTTGACAAAGGCCAACAAATCATAAACCACTAGTCAAGTTCAACCCGTAATTATCCAAGATTAATCTAGAATCACCCATACAAACTCTTGTCAAAGTCCAACAAAGTTATACGACTGTCCTAGATAATCGCAACAGACAAGCAATATCTAGCTACCGTACACTACGCCTTGACAAAGGCCAACAAACGCTGCACGAATACTAGGTACTACTCATCTGAAATGACGGAGGGCTACGGATGGTTTTTGGAAAAAAACCTTTAACGTAATGAACTTGATATCGTTGAAGGAACTCAGTGGTCTTACAAATAGTGCGCAAACTTTTGCTAAGGAGGTCACTCCCTGTGAATGGATCTCGGCTCTTTCCTAGTCGAATAAGATGCAGGATATTCCAAACTGAATACCATGATGCAAAGCAAAAGAATCGACTATAGTAAAGTTATTACACTGACGCAAACTTTTGCTCAAGAGGCCACTCCCGATGAAGGGATCTCGGCTCTTGCCTCGTCGAATGAGGTGTTGGATATTCATAACCGAATACCACTGTGCAAAGAAAAAGGAAATGTCTGTAATGTCTGTTTTTAAAAACTTGGTTCCATCAACATCATATAGGTTTGTTTTATCCTTGCATTGATCAGAATCAACGCAGTCCCATCAATTAAACATATCACATCAGATAAAGGAACGAAAATATAATGTACGCATATGCCATCCGCATTTGCACTGGGCCCCGTCATCACCTGTTAGGTTACTTAACTAATGACAGAGCGGGGGCTGGACTAGCGCGGGTGCAAAACATATACAACATCTACTAGTATATATAAAAATATATATAACATTCGTCCCAGACATGATATAAGCAACATCACAGAATCTCAGCAAGCAACACAGAGTGGTGGATAATTCTGGAGCCTCGGGTTTCATTTGAGCTGCAAATGAGACCCGACGTTCCCTATCGTGTAGATAGCCTGTGCAATGAAAACCCTGGACCCCTACGAGTGCGGCAAGTTACCCGCCAATCCCAGAAGCGAGGCAACCCCAATCAACAATGTGAATGGGCTATCCAGCACTTCACGGAATCCGGTAACTTGGGCACCCCTCGATGGGTCATCCTATACCCCCTATGAGTGCAGCGAATAGCTCACCAATTCTAGAGTGAAGCCTCCTCCATCTTAACGCTATGAGATGTGGGCCCATTTCTCTCTAGAACTCGGCTTTTCGTGCACTCCACCGCGGGGTAATCCTAGTACAGAAAAGAAAAATATATACAATGGCGACACCAACCTCAACCCGGTCGTGCCATAAACAAATAATATAAAAACGGGCAAAGATGACAGTCCACATGTCGGACGCTCGTCCTGCAGTACTGAATATACAAATGAATCTGAATTGTACTAACTATCATTGCACCACTGGCTATATACCACGACAATCCAACCACAATATCAGCACAACACAGAACATCAACGTGAATGTCATGTTCGCAAACTCGTCTAAAAGAACATATAGCAGTTAGACGGGTTGTACTACTCTAATGACATTCATGGTCACATATATATCACATGCACTGATAATCACACACACAGAATTTCGATCGACTAAACTTTTCCTAATTGGCCCCAAATGCAAACCAGCACTTTAACAAATCTGGGCCAAAACCATATGTACCAAAATCAAATTTCCATGTCAGAGAGTGCTACAAGAAGTTTGGAGCAATGTGGCCACAAGACGGCCGCGGAACCGCTCCAAATAGGCACCTATTGCGGCACTTCCGCGGCCATTTTGATGGTTCACTTGCCCAAATTTCTTGTGGTCCCCTACAAATGCTTGCACGTATTTTTATGATACATAGAAAGATTTTTGAACAATTTTCAAAATCGACAGCGGGCACATAAAAATGGAATTTTGATTCGGAAAAATTGGTCGATCGATATTCTAACTTTGTGCAAACTATCTAGTATTCGTTTATGGGAGGCTCTGATACCATGCTGGGTTTTGTCGGTGCTCTTGCCATCTACCGTGGCCGATGCGGAACAAAAACTGGCGTTCAAAAATTTTGGCGCAAACAAAACCCGCCCAAAGATCAAAACCATAAACCATACTAGCTAACTAAAGAGTGCTAAACTACAAGGTTAGAATTGTTATACCGAATGATCCAAGTCTTTCGGTCTTCTACCACCCTCATTAGCTCCTAGGGTCGCGGATCGAATTTGGTTGCCGGTCTTCCTCCATCGATGATGATCCACCCGAGGTAAACGACGCAGGCTCTATCCTCGCCAAGCGAGGAAACCGACGCTCTAAGGTTGCTAGCAATAGAGAGTGGAGGTGTAGGAATGTCTCATTATATTTTTCTCTCATATGACAAGCTCAAATGAGCAACCCAAGAAGATGAAGAAGGAGGTGAGGAAACTAGTGGCCTGAGCACCAAGGAAAAAAGGCTAAGTCTCTCCAAGAGAGAGTATGGGTGTGTGTGTGTGTAGTTTGTAGAAAGATGGCTAAGTCTTTATCAACCATGCAACCAAAAATATCTCATCCATTTTCCAAATAAAATATCAAGAGCCATGCCTTTCTATATGCCAAGCCATGATCATGCCAACTCACCCCTAATAACGCGATATTTCGTGTCGGTATGAAACCCATCACCCACTGAGAATCTACTGATCCAAATCAGTAATTCTCGACTACCTTAGCCAAGGATTTCTGGTGATGGCCACCCATGCACTGCGCGACATCAACCCTCAATACCGGGAGAGACGAATCCCCGACGATCCGCTCACTGCCTCCATGTGGCTCAGGACTGTTGTTCATATCAGAATTTTGCATTATTATATTCCCCATTCTTAATCATATTGAAAATAAATAAGTGCTTTTGATCCATGTCTGCTAAATAGTTGCAGGTTACAGGTTCTCAGAACAATACAGTGAAAATGGTGAAAAGACGCTATAAATGTGAGACTACGACCAACAAATAAATGAATCTGCAAGATGCCACCTATCGGTTTGAGGAACAAACGATAATCAGCAAACAGTTCAATACACAAAGTACAAGGGCAATACAAGATTCAAGACTTCAACGCGAAGCTAACGGTAAAAGTCCACAAATTCTGCACTGTAAGAAATCTGGAAGAAACTAGAAAAGATTCTGAAGAACCAAGTGAAGAAAACAGAAGGAAAAAGCAACATGAAGCAGCCCTGAGAAAATGAACTGAAGACCCCACCATATGGCCGCGGATCCTCGGCCAAACATGGCATTCCGCCGCGGATCCGCGGCCGTGCTGTGCACGTGTCGGTGCATGTGTCGGTGCTTTGACCCAGCTTTCTTAGGGTAGTCTTGTAATTTTAAAATATGGATCAGATGTAAACCCTAGGGTTTCTCCTATCTATAAATAGGAAAGCCTACAGCCTCTTTTGGGTGCCTCTTTTGAGATGCCTCTCTTTAGTTCTTAAATTCTTTTCAATTTCTAGATTTAATTCTCATTTTGTAATAAATCCTTGAGAGGTCATCAATAAAGGTATTTTTTTATTTTTATCTTGCATTCTTTTTATCTGCAATTTTAATTCCTGCAATTTTTATCTGTTCTTTTAATTATCTGCAATTTAGTTTTCTAATATTAAAAATTATAAAAAATGAATTTGATTGTCACCTTCCTAATGAGTGAGTAATTCCTCACTTGTTAGGGTTAGGATAGGGAAGGTTTGGGAGAAGGAAATCTCTCCCCCTCCTTTCTTTGCCCAAATAATTTTATTTAAACGACTCTCTTTAATCCAACCACACACCGCTCACTACGGCACCCTATCTTAATTGATAGCGGTGATTCCCTAGTTCGACCGGTTGTGGTTGAATTAACTGGAGGTTAGGGCTAAGAGCCAAGAACGGACGGATAAGGACCAAAAGGAAGAAACTTAGTTTCTTCCTAGTCGTGCTAATCCCCGTTGTTGACTATTACCCTAACACCTATATTCATAATTAGGGCATTGATAGAAGCGAGAAGAATCCCTTTTTCGAACTAACCTAATCCTAACCCCAGCAAGTCTTTTTATCAATTTATTCTCATTCATAGATCTACAATAAAACCACCAATTTTTTGGGCTTAACTCGTTAGAACATAAAGAAAAAGAATCCTTCTCCCTGTGGACCGACCCGTACTCAACCGGTTAGCTACCAAGTGACACCGTTATTGATTGCGGTATTCTTAACTTTGATTTTAAAACGCACGCACGCAAAAGCTCTATCAATCAACTGTACCCAACTAAAACCTATTTGCAGAACTCCTTTGAGCCGTAGTAGGGTAGTAATCAAAGCACAGTGGGAACTCACACGAGACAAATGACGATCTCAGGTCGACAGACTAACTTATACTCATGTCACCTAGGAACTGCAATCTGACAATAGGTATAATACCATCTAGCAGGTTCCCGGCGAGTCCGTCCAGTGTAATCATAGCCCAATGAGCACCTGTATACTATCTTAGGTGACTAACTGACACCAATGGTTTATGAGACCGGCCACCGCCCCTCGTCGGGGTCTCGATAAGTATACACTAGTCTACTCTGGAGTATCGATGCCCGGTCTCGATACTCCCATGACTAGGGACATTTAAGGACGTGCTTATAGACCACCCAACTCCCACATATATGATCGCCTTCATAATGCTGGCAGTCAAGCAAGAATCCTATGGGCTCTATCAACATGTAATAGTGATCTGTAATGCCACCTAATGCTGTACATGATGATAAAGACAAACCAGATAGTATACTATCATCTCGAGTAAGACTGTTCAACCGGTATAGGTCATCCCTCAATCATCACAATCGCGTGCCTGCGATTCAATAATTGACTTGAGGGCACTATAGCCAACAAAGCCCATGGCTCATGTGCAAAAGAAATGAGCACATGAGGCATGTGATGGGCAAAATGCCATTTTGTAAAGCCAAAGGGGCTATGTGTAAATTTGTAAGCCTATATAAGGCAACATGATAATGAAATGAAAAAACTTTTTTCCATTCCCCTCAAAGGGTTTGTGCCTCCTTCCCTTTTCTCAAGGTTCTAAACCTTCTTTTCCTTTTCTGAATTAAATCAAGAGTTCAACTCTTTCTTTCCCAAAAATAAATAGTTTTTCACCATAAAACCCTTGAAGGGGAACTCAAATCTTCCATCAAATCTCTAAAGGAGAGATTTTTAAGTCCCACCCTCTTTTTTTCAAGATCCAGCCAATAAAGAGGAGGAAGAAGGAGACTCATCTCCAAAAATCCCATTTTTGGAAGATCCAAAGCTCAAGAGAAGATCTAGGGTTCAAGGGAGAAGAAAGGAGTCCCCTTTCATCATCTCCGAAAATATCTTGGGAGTTTAACTCCATAAAAAAATAATATATATATATATATATATAAAATAATAAATCTTTCGTTTTGGGAGTACAACTCCCAGTGTAAGTGCTAAACCCTTTGTCAACTTTTTCAAGGGTTTAACTCCAAAAGTTAATTGGGTGTACAACTCCTAGTATAGGGGTTAAGCCCCTTTTTTCCACTGGCATCCAGCACCCTCGTGCCAAGCACGTGAGGCGCTGGCACCCAGCACCCTCGTATCAAGCACGTGAGACGCTGGAACCCACACGTCCTTTGGACGCTATTATCCCTCTCTTTACACACACACTCCACAACACTTTCCCCGTTAGAAAAAAAATTCTAACGAGACGCTGCCTCGCACCACACGACAGGGCTACTAGACCCCTTGACCCTCAGCCCGCTCTCCGGGTAGCGGGACCCCCGTAAACTCTGCGAGGTCCCCGATATATCCAAGACCCTTCAAAATAAAACACACACACACTGCACATTGAGTTCGCATGACCGGTTTTACCCATCAATCGGAGGTTCTCTTGCTCCAAAGGTGAGGGGTAATTAACGGCAGCTTAGTCCGCGGCTGCCGGAGATTTGGATCCCCACATTCAATAAACCCCCGCCTACCTTAGGCAGAAGGAATTTGTAGTACGCCTGAAAAGCGACGCGTATTTCCATCTCAATGGTATGACGAAAAACACCCTATAGATTCCGGCACGCCCAGTGGGAATTTGTCTCCTCCCATATCTCGGGTCAAGTGTTCATGCAAACTCATTTAACATATATACCGACGTTTGTACTAAAATAATGCTCTTTCATGCAAGATTTCAAGCGATCAAGCCTCAATAATGTCTCCAAGGATAAGCTCGGCTCTCAACACAACTCCCATCTCCTACACGATGAAGATGGACGTCAGGATGGTCTTCCCGTCCAGTCTCGGGCAACAGTGGGAGGAGCTGCTGCTACAGTTCGGTTCTATTCTGTTCAGCCAGCTAACACCATCCCAGCTCCTCAAGATCTGGTGACAGACAAACCGGTCTCGAAAGGCAAGAGGAAAAATGTGGTGGTCTCGAAGGCGCCCCAACCCAAATGCAAGTCGGTGTTTGAACGACTTTCCTTGGCCCTAGTCGAGGGTAAGGCCATCAACACCAATAGAGCAATAAGGCGTCTCGAGCAAGCTCCAGCGGTGTCCTCGACAACTGCTCGATCGAGTATCTTCTCTAAGCTCCCCATCAATCGAATCGCAGTGGCTTCCCAGAAAATGGATGCCCGCCAAGCCCTCAAAATTGAGAAGCTAAGACGGAAAAGGCTCAGATACAGAGCCAACAAAAGGGCTAAGGCTCTTGCTAGGCTGAACTCCATGAGGTTCTAAGAACAGGGTTACCTCGCAATAATAGATGAGGCGGCTGTGAACCTCGCTGACTTTTTTGAACCACTAAAATTGGTCCAGAAGAATGCCATGACCTCGTGAGTTAAGAAAGCTGCGATCCGGACAGCACCACCCAAAGACACAGTCAAACCAACTATCTTCAGCCTCCTGTCCTTTCCTGAAGAGGAAGGGCCCGACGATGGTTTGAAAAGTCAACCGCCAAAGATAAAGAGATGGCTGGATATGTGGTCCACACTGTATACATGGCGGGCACGCGTCCCAGCGACAACCTTTGCAGCAAGAGCAAGGATGGGGCCACTACATCTCAAATCCAATCTGGTGTGAATGTGACTGCCACTTTCCAAGACCAGCCTCCTCTGGAAGGTAATGTAAACCCTTCCAGTGAGACTGATAAGCAGAGAGATCCCTCGATTCGTGAGGAGTCGGGCTCAGAAAGCGAAGAGGAGCCAATCTTCTATCCTAAGACCGTAGAGCAGCAACTTCCCCAAGAGCTCCAGAAGCATCTCAGAAACAAAGACAAAGAGATGGCCAAGCTCTACTAAAAAATTGATGACTTGACGAACGTCGTATTACATCTCATGGCCCGACTTGCCTTTCATCCGTCCAATCAAGTGCAAGGCTCTGCTCATGAACCGGAAAATGGTGTCCCGAGGCAGCCGTCGCCTATTCCCTCGGCGAGCTGCATGAAAGTCGGCCGCATCCAATCTCGGGAAATGTCTTGGCTACCGATGACAGCAACCCGCTAACTCAATATCAAATCATGGATTTGGTTGCCAACAAAGTCAAAACATTGGTAGCCGAAGCCAAAGTGCAAAAAGATATCAGCAGTAGTGGGAGACCGTATCCTGCTCAGTATGATCTGGTAGAGTTTCCTGGTGGTGATGTCATCCCCAAATTCGGAAGATTTGATGGGATGAGAAATGCGAATCAGCAAATCACCCACTTTAAAGCCTAATGCGGGAATACTGGGGGCAATGATGCGCTTCTCCTCCGCCAGTTCGTTAATAGCTTAACTGATATCGCTTTCGACTGGTATGCTAGCATACCGGATGGCTCCGTTACTACTTTTGTCCAAATGGAATCTTTATTTCGACAAAGGTTCATGAGTGTCAGCGATAAGATCACCATCACTGACCTCATAAGGTCCAAGCCAAAGAACAATGAAAGCAACACGGATTTTATAACCCGATAGCGCAATCTCTCCGTCAAATGTGAACCGCCGATAGAGCAGGACCAATCTGTCAGCCTCCTCGTCGGAAATCTCAACAATTGGATGGCCCCGTTTCTATGCACCGCGGGTCTCAAAATATTCCAAGAGCTGACCAGGAAAGTCCAGATGTTGGAGCGCTCAAAACAGGAGTCATCCTCTGGGTCCAAAAATAGCAATATGACCCGGAGAAACCGAAAGGACGATAATCGCAAAGGCGGAAATTCCGACGATGCTGAATCTTTTAACACTTTGGCTAACTGAAATAAGCGAGGGATGAGCGGGCCTAATGCCAACCAGCCTCGAAAGCCAGTGTTCGGAGAGGGAGGAGAATCTCTACTGAAAGAGAAGATGGATAAGGTCTATTCCTTCATAAGGGACAAAATCCATAAAATATTCAAAGACGCCTTAAGAAACGGTCTACAATTTCCAGAATCAAAAAGACCGCAAGAAGCGACTATGATCGACGACCCCAAATATTTCCCCTATCACAGAGTGATAAGTCATGCTATTGAAGACTGCTTCGTCTTCAAAGATTGGGTTGAAAAACAATACAAAGCATGAGATATAGAACTGTTTAAAGGCGTGTTAACAAACAGTCAAGCTGCGACCGCCAATTTCATACAAACAGAGACCGAAGCCCTTCAGAAACCTGATTCTCTTAGACATCTATCTTTCTTTGAAAAGAGCGGACCAAGCTAAGAGCCAGACGGGCAACATTGCCAATGAAGAAGTGATAGACGGGTATGCAACCTACACGGTCTACATGATGGAGCCAAGAGGAACAAGTCCTCCTAAGACTTATAGTCATGACGATGACGTAGTTGTTTCCATCCAACACCGGCTCGGTCTAGATGAAGAAGAGCCCGCTTATGCAATTAAGCCAAAGGAGTTCGTGGTTCCCGCAGAATTGAGCCCAGGCTCCAACAGTTGACCACCACATCGTTAAACTGGGAACAGTTGACCACCATGTCGTTAAACTGGGAACAAAAGACCCCTAAGTCATTAAACTGGGAATGTAAAAAAATGTGTAAATAAAAAATGTGTAAATAAAAAAAATGAATGAAAAAAAGACGAAATGATGGGGCAACTCGCAATAAAAATCAGCGAGTAAAATAAAGATGAAAAATAAAGCCGAAATGATGGGGTAACCATGAATAAACAGCCGAAATGATAGGGTAATTATGGCCTTCGCGATAAGAAAAGCTGAAATGATAGAGCAATCGCGGTAGAAAAAAAAGAAAAACCCTCCCAATGGCGAATGATGAGTTGCTCCCGGTACCATATTCCAGTGCAGCGATGCAGACGCTAACCAAAATCTCAAATCCCTGAATGTCCCAACGGCGAATGATGAGTCACTCTTGATACCATATTCCTGTGCAGCGATGTAGATGCCGACCAAAATCCAAATCCCCAAATGTCGAATGATGAGTCGCTCCCGGTACTATATTCCGGTGCAGCGATGCAGACGCCAACCAAAATTTCAAATCCTTGAATGTCCTAACGGCGAGTGATGAGTCGCTCCTGGTACCATATTCCATTGCAGCGATGCAGATGCCGACCAAAATTCAAATCCCCAAATGGCGAATGATGAGTCGCTCCCGGTTCCATATTCTAGTGCAGCGATGCAGACGCTAACCAAAATTTCAAATTCCTGAATGTCTCAATGGCGAATGATGGGTCGCTCATGGTACCATATTCTAGTGCAGCGATGCAGACGCCAACCAAAATCCCTAAATTCCCAACGGCGAATGATGAGTCGCTCCTGGTACCATATTCCAGTGCAGCGATGCAAACGCCAACTAAAATTCAAATTCCCAAAATTCTCCATGCCCTACGGGTAGTTCCCAAATAGACTACTGTATACAATCCACGGGCTCAAATAATCCCCACCACAATCACCGATTACGCGGCCGGTCTCCGCCTTTGAAATTATTCTCCATTTAGGAAGACCCACTCATGTATCCTCACGATACATGTGGAGAACAAACTTACGAGATCCTCTCGACTCATAAGAAAACACCTTCGTGGGATCCTTACGACTCACAAAGGAAAAACACACTTGGGAGTCCCCACGACTCCTAAGGAGAATACACCTATGGGATCCTTTCGACTCGTAGGGAGAAAATGCTTTTATGGGACCTTTATGGCTCATAAAATTAAAAAGCCTTAGGTGATAAGGACCTAAACCTGTCTCCTAAGCCATCGCTCCCCTATAGGCAAAGGCAAATGATGAATTACTCCCGGCACCTGTGCTTCAATGTTAGCAAGCTGATGCCGACCCTACCCCAAAATTCCAAACTTCCGATCCAATAGACCCCTAAGTCTTTAAACTGGGAACAAATGACCTCTAAGTCGTTAAACTAGGAACAGAAGACCCCTAAGTCTTTAAACTGGGAACAAATGACCTCTAAGTCGTTAAACTGGGAACAGATGACCCTTAAATCGTTAAATTGGGAACGGGGGAAATCCCCTCATGGCAAATGATGATTCGCTCCTGGTACCATATTCCAGTGTAGCGGTGCTGATGTCAAACCAAAACCAAAATCCCCAAATCCACTCATGGAAAATGATGATTCGCTCCTGGTACCATATTCCAGTGTAGCGATGCTGATGTCAACCCAAATCAAATAAAGTCAGTAAGGCAACCAACGACCTCCCTGACGGAATCAAGCTCCACCTCGGAAACAAGTCAAATCTTGACACCGCAAGAAGCGGAGAAAATCAAATCAAGCACCGACCGTCCAAGTCGCAAAAAGGACAACACTGACCGTCCAAGTCGCAAAAAGGGCATCAATGACCTCCTTGTCGGAATTATGCTCCGTCTCGGAATCAAGTCAACCAGTGACCTCCCCGTCGGAATTATGCTCCGTCTCAGAATCAAGTCAACCAGTGACCTCCCCGTTGGAATAATGCTCCGTCTCGGAATCAAGTCAACCAGTGAATCCATCTCGGAATCAAGTCAATCAGTGACCTCCCCGTCAGAATTATGCTCCGACTCGGAATCAAGTCAACCAACAACCACTACGGTGGAATCATGCCTCGTCTCAGAGTGTACCCCTTGTTGAAATCATGCTTCGCCTCGGAGTACCTACTTTTCCCGTTGGAATTATGCTTCGCCTGGGAATTCACCTTTGCGTCGGAATCTTGCTTCGTCTCAGAGTGTACCCAGTGTTGAAATCATGCTTCGTCTCGGAGTATCTGCTTTCCTTGTCGGAATTATGCTTCGACTCGGAATCAACCTCTGCATCAGAGCTATACTTCGTTCAGAATGTCTGCCATGTGCCAGAACTAAGTTTCATCTCAGGATACACCTGTCCCGTGTGGGAATTATGCTCCGCTCTTCGGAATTATGCTCCGGTCCTTGGAATCATGCTCCGCTCTTCGGAATTATACTCCGGTCTCTGAAATCATGCTCCGCTCTTCGGAATTATGCTCCGGTCTCTGGAATCGTGCTCCGCTCTTCGGAATTATGCTCCGGTCTCTGGAATCATGCTCCGATCCCTGGAATCATGCTTCGCTCTTCAGAATTATGCTCCGGTCCGTGGAATCATGCTCCGCTCTCCGGAATTATGCTCTGATCCCTGGAATCATGCTCTGGTCTTCGGAATGATGCTCCGATCCCTGAAATCATGCTCTGATCCTTGGAATTATGCTCCAATCCTCGGAATTATGCTCATGCCCCCGGAATGATGTTTCACCTCGAAGTCCAACTCCAAGATCCATCAATTTCATGCACACAACTCATATACGCGGTGTGCATATATTGATGGGGGGACTTTTTTGGGGTCAAAAATTATACCCCGGTTGACCAAGTCAAAGTCAAAGTCAACTCTAAGTAAACGGGCCCAAGCCCAGTCAAGTGGGCCCATGCCCAAGTCGAGCCTCGCGGCCGGCCTCTCCCATGCCAAAATGAAAATCATGTAATAAATAATTTTGATGTAATTTTTATGAATAAATGTAAGAAAATTGTGCATAAAGCCAAATTTTTTAAAAGCCCATGGCTCATGTGCAAAAGAAATGAGCACATGATGTATGGGATGGGAAAAATGTCATTTTATAAAGCCTGAGGGGCTATGTGTAAATTTGTAAGCCTATATAAGGCAACATGATAATGAAATGAAAAAACTTTTTTCCATTCCCTTCAAAAGGTAGGGTTTGTGCCTCTTCCTTTCTCAAGGTTCTAAACCTTCTTCCCTTTTTTTGAATTAAATCCAGAGTTCAACTCTTTCTTTTCCAAAAATAAATAGTTTTTCACCATAAAACCCTTGAAGGGGAACTCAAATCTCCCATCAAATCTCTAAAAGGAGAGATTTTTAAGTGTCACCCCCCATTTCTTCAAGATCCAGCCAATAAATAGGAGGAAGAAGGAGACCCATCTCCAAAAATCCCACTTTAGAAAGATCCAAAACTCAAGAGAAGATTTAAGGCTTAAGTGAGAAGAAAGGAGTCCCCTTTCATCATCTCCGAAAATATCTTGGAAGTTTAACTCCATAATATATATATATATATATATATATATATATATATATATATATATAAAATAATAAACCTTTTTTTTTGAGTACAACTCCCAGTGCAGGGGCTAAACCCCTTTGTCCTCTTTTTCCAGAAGTTTAACTCCAAAAATCAATTGGGAGTACAACTCCCAGTATAGGGGCTAAGCCCCTTTTTCCCACCGGCGCCCAACGTCCGCGTGCCAAGCATGCAAGGCGCTGACACCAATGCGTCCTTTGGAGGCCGTTATCCCTCTCTGTTATTTTAATATATATACACACTTCACAAAACTTTCCCCGTTAGAAAAAATTTCTAACAGGGTGCTGCCCCGCACCCCGCAAGGGGGCTACTAGCCTCCTTGACCTCCAGCCCGCTATCCGGATAGCGGGACCCCCGTAAACTCTGTGAGGTCCCTGATATATCCAATACCCTTCAAATCACAAAGCACGCACACTGCGCATTGCGTTCGCATGACCGATTTGACCCGTCAACTGGAGGTTCCCTCGCTCCAAAGGCGAGGGGTAATTAACGACATGTTTGTCCGCGGCTGCCTGAGATTCGGATCCCCACAATCAATAAACCCCCGCCTACCCTAGGCAGGGAGAATCTGTAGTACGCCCGACAAGCGACGCGTATTCCCATCTCAATGAGGTGACGAAAAACACCCTACACATATGAGTGCTCACATGAGGCTTGTTTGGCCTTTTGTTTATTTTATTCAGCGCCCATATGTTTTCCATATAGGCGCTCACGTGTTAAACATGTGAGGCTTATTTAGCCTATCAATTGTTTGATTGCAGCGCCTATAGGCGCTCACGTGTTTAACACGTGAGGCTTATTTCGTCCATTAGGTGTTTTGATTGCAGCACCTATATGCTTTGCATATATGCGCTCACGTGTTTAACACGTGAGGCTTATTTAGCCCATGAGTCGTTTTAACTGCAGCGCCTATATGCTTTGCATATAAGCGCTCACGTTTTTAACACGTGAGATTTGAATAGTGTAGAATTTTCCCCTTTTCCTTTTTTTATTTTATGAGGGAACAGATTCCCACCAGCATTTCTCTCACGTGGCTTGCACGTGAGTGCAACGTTGTCCACCCTTACAACCGTTGGATTTCCTAGGGGAACGGGGAGATGAACCGCTCCCCATCCCGTCTTATAAATGGGGTGTTTGGCTCTTTAGATGATCACTGCTTCTTCATCTTCTTCCCTAACCTTTTATTTAGAATTTAATTCACCTCTCAGAGCTTAGCTATTTGTCCATAGATCTCTCAGAGTTAAACTCTGCAAAAACTCTCTTTTTGGGTAAGGATCTTGAACGACATTTACCCCTTAGGGAAACCCCCCCTTTTTTCTTTGGATTTCAAATCCATCAACAGAGCTTTGCTCATGCCTTGAACTGATCTATTAGAGATCTAAAAAACACCCCTTTTTAAAAGAAGACTCTAGGGACTTGAGAATTGTTAGTTCTCCTCTCAGGATTTACCCTATCACTGATCTTTGAGGATCCTTGGAATTAAATTCCATTTTCTTCGCTTCCTCACCATGGGGGTTTTCTGGGATTTAATCCCTTTATCAAAGGAATTTAATTCCATATTACAGAGATTAACTCTAAAAGACTCAGAGACTTTTGGCAATTTTATTCCCTGGTGTTCTTGAGCGTTTTTTTTCTTTTTAGGATTTTAGTACCCTTGACACAGATTTGAATCTGTTGTGCATTTTAACAGAACTCTTTCCTCGAGGATGTTAGGAGTTGTTTAAACTCCACTGTTTATTTAATGAGAATCATTTTGGATTCTCACAATGATTATCTTGCCTCATCATTGGTGAGCTGCCATTTGGATTTCGTGGAGTCTACTGGCTTTGTAGTTAGTGGTCCTATGAAACTCTTATATATATATATATTTAGTAATGGGTCCCCCTTTTTTTATTAGGTACAATGGCATCACTTCCCTACTTCCCTTACACACGCTCGGAGGCCGCTTTCCCACAGTCGCCGTCAGACGAGGAAGTTATGGCGATGATTAGGGAACATGATAAGGATACTAAGAGTCTTCTCCTATGGGGAGTTTTGTATGGCCACATTATCAGGGGTCGACGTAGTTTCACATGCGAGGTACCGACAGAACCCATTCATTCAATATCATTCACGGAGCGTCTGCGTACCGCTTATGCGGTGGAGGCGGCTAATTGGACCCCCGAGGGCTGCCTTGAGCCATCAATGACAGCGATACCCAATCAACCCTCGATGGCTATTGATATTTTAGGACGCCGAATCTGCCAAGGCGAAGCTCGACCATGGGGGCAGGTCTACAAGATAGGCGTCACCCCGTGGCACCCAGTGGGCTACCATCCTTGGGCCCGTTACATTCTCTCCTCTCAATGCTCACGGCTGTAAAAAGTTAGGCTATATCAAGTTGTGTATGCATACTGTTCTACTATCATGCTCCCCACGTCTGGTGGGTTAAGGCTTTTTTAAACCAGTGGAACCTTCCGATGAATACTTTTCTACTAGGGGACCGCAAAGTCCCTATTTCGCTGGAGGAGTTCCGCGAAATTTCAAGGCTGCCGATCATGGGAGAACACTATGAAGAATTACTACCCCCGACGAGTATATATTTGCTACAGTGCCAGCGGTGCTTGAGGGCTTGATGACCAAGAATGCTGTTCGGCACAAGCACCCGAGTCTGATCAAAGCCTTGGGTATTTTCGAGAAACTATTCGTGGCATCAGAAAGGCAAGGTGGCGCTTTTGACACTTTCATTACTTGCTTTCTCCGTGAAGATGTCTTATCCAAGAATGCTCCGAAATTCGCAAAGGTTTAGGACCCCATCGGTTTCGGCTAGAAGAAACCGCTGGCTAAAGAAGAAGACCGCCGCATTTTTACATTCCAATTTTATCGTCTGTGGCCTTTGATGCAATCGCTGCTCCCGGAATGGACGAAGAAACTTTCTTTATCGGCATCATCAATCTCTGGATTATATGGTTTGCTATGCCGATGCATCGTCGTTTTATGAGAGCCTCCGTCTTTATCCAGCCCACGCATAGCCGAAGGAGCGCGGTTGGCTGTTGGCGTTGCAGGACTATCACACCTATATTATGGTCTAAGTACTGCTGCCAACACTTTAAACCCGGGTGCGGACACCGTGAATTTCTCCCTCCACTACTTCACGTTATGGATCGAGATGCATGTGTTAGGCGCATTTGCTGCACACCGGCGCCCTGCTTTCTATGAAGCATATACCTTCCCACGGGTGATGAGGCTGGTCGTTACTTCTGCTCCTGACTCAACCTAGTTGAGGGCTCTACGGGTATTGCTTAATCCATATTCGAATGAGGGCGGAATGGTTTTCAATGACCGAGTCCTTTCTGCTCCAGTGGGGCCCATTCAACAGCTGTTCGATTTGTCAAAGAGTGGAGCTCCGACTTTAAAGCCCAAAGAGATCATGCATCTATATTCAATCCGGTCGGGGTACGTAGTGTTCCGCCTAAATTATACTGTTCTCTTCATGCGGTACAATCCACATCGCTTCGCCCAGCAGTTAGGTTACAACCAGGGCGTCCCCCTCGAAGCCTTTCTAGTTGAGCCCACTCTCTCACTAGAGGTCACTCGCGACGTTATCCACCACTTCATGCGGTTGGGTACTGGTTTTGTCTTCATGATTCCCGAGCTTGACTATCTTCTGAGGCCTGTAGGACCTTTCAAGGGCTGGTATCGCCACCGGGTTGGTCCCATCATTGCAGAGGAGATAAGGGTGCTCTTTGAATGTAAAGCCCCTGCTTCCGCTCAAGCCGTCAGTGCCCTGTTGCGGCCACGGTTGGTTGTTTTCCCTCTTCTGAGGGACAACGACTCAGTTCTTATTCCTAAGGCTGCTCAGGAAGAATCATTCACCCGCACTGCTGGTATGCCGATTCGCCCTACGGCTAGGGCAGAGATTCCTGAGAAGGCACCGGCATCACCAAAAACAGACACCGAAGGTGAGGTTGGGCAGCGCCGTGCAAAATTGTCGAAGAGGAGGAAGCACCCTTCTTCTAGTGCTGGCTCGGGCCCTAAAAGGAGGAATAAATTGGTCGCTGGTTTACTCGATGCGTTGCTTGAGTCCAAGCCTTTTCACGATGAGCCTATATCTGTGCGTGAGCCAGACGATGGTCTCCTCTTTCCTGGCACATTTGCCGAGGAAGCCGCTCAGTTTGCCAAAGCCTTGAAGCGATCGTAGGATGAAAACGAAAATGTGCGCCCCAGGAAGGGAGGATTTCCCCCTGTTGTATTCTATGACGTCGATCCGTTATTACCTAGGTTACTAATGGGTCCTCTAATGATGGAAGAAGAACGGGTTGTCACACAGCCCATCTCGGCCATTTCTAAAGATGAGGCTGCTATGAAGACGGACAGGCATTTGCTTTTGATTGAAGCCCGACAAGCGCAATTGATCAGAAAATAGCAGCGGCTCGAAGAGGCTATACTTCAGGCTCCCTGGCGTATTGGTATGCATATATTTTTTATGACTTTTTTGGTAAATAATTTGTATTACTTTCACATCATATTATCGTTACCAAAAATTTTGTAGGGCTTTCTGCAGCGGGCGTAGCCTTGAGCCCCGATCGCGTCATGGAGCCTCTAATGACGGCTTCTATTCCTCCGACGGAGATTGCTACACCGGTCATAGATTCTATGGATATCTTCATTGACGCACCAGAGGGTGTAGAGGAGATAACCGAAACTGCCATCCCCACCTTGGAGTCTTCGGTAACGACTTCTATTCTTCCAGTGGAGACTGTCACACCGGCCACGGCTTCTGTGAACATCTCCGATGACACATCGGAAGATGTAGAGGAGATTTCTGAAGCTGCCATCCCCCCGATTCAAAGTGGACGAAGTATCGAAGGTAATTTTATCGTCATCTACATTTTTGTTTAACGACCCTTCCATATATCTGAACTTTTCTTTCTCTCAGAATTGCAGGAGTTAGCGTCTTCCATTGTAGATCTTTCTTCGGAGAAGACCTTCCATCGTTTACTTGACATGGCGGCCCCACAAGCGATACCTCCACAGAGCATAGTCCTTTCCTCTGGCCAAGGTTGGTAATTCTTCGCCTTTCCATTTTATATCTTCATAATGATGCCGATGTGCCCCCTTTATTTTAAACCACAGTCTCAGAGGCTGACGACGAAGTTGAAGTTCTCGATGGGCCAAGGGATCTCTCAAATCTGCCTTCTATGGCCGTGGGTAAGTGACGCTTTAGCATTGGCATTCTTTTACTTATTCTACGTTTGAAAAGGCGACTAACCACACATATTTTCACAGTTTTGCCCACCCTGACTCCATTAGAGTCCCGGATTTTCATGCTGCCAGGCCCTTACGCCCGACGCATATCTGAAAGGATGGCAAAACAAAGAATTCATTCCCTGGCAACTCTTATAGAAGATCTTCGCGATGGAACTTCCGTCACGGCCGAAGAATTCGCTGTTGAAGCCAACGCTTCTTTATCTGTTCTTGCCACCTATCATGACGAGACGTTGGTGCGTACTTGGGTCGAGTATTGCCGTATAGTAGAGGCCTCTCTACATGTGGTTGAATGCGTATGCCTTCCCTCTAATATCCTGTCCATAAAGGCCAACTTGCATGGATGGATCGATCGGTGTGCGGCCAATCTCTAGTCATATGAGAAAAGGCTCAACCGAAAGTTTTTGGCAAGGGAATTGGCTTTGAAGGCTTTAAGGAAACTTTAAGCCCAACTCACCCCCAAGACTACTCAAGCCTTTGAAATTTGGCGGGTTCTTCAGGATGCCATTATGGAGGTGGTGTCTCTCGATAAAGCGGTCATCTTCATACGCAAGATGGTCGATGCCCACAAGACTGCTGAGAAAGAGCTTGAGAGTCTATTTTATTTATACCAAAATCAACAAGCACAAGCAAGGACTCAGCTAGCGGCGTTGATAGAGCTTGAAGCGGAGGTCTGGCGAAAAAATGATGATCTTGCTGGTTTATTGAACCGCCTGCCAACTTAGAAGTTTTTGTCGATGTATATTTTCTTCCCCTTTTTTGTATCTTGTATTCATTTTGATTTATGAATAAAAGACATATTTCATTTCATACTTGTGCCTCTCCACCTTTTGATGTCTTGACTTGGCGTAAAGTAGTTTATGTACCCATTTCAGAGTTTGTAGTTCATTCACTCATTTCGGAGTTTCTAGTTTACTTGCTCATCTCGGAGTTTGTAGTTTATTCACTCGTTTCGAAGTTTCTAGTTTATGTACTCATTTCAGAGTTTGTAGTTTATTCATTCATCTCGGAGTTTCTAGTTTATGTACTCATTTCGGAGTTTGTAGTTTATTCACTCATCTCAGAGTTTCTAGTTTACGTACTCATTTCGGAGTTTATTTAGTTTACCTCCCTTAGGTTTACAAGCAAACTTGTCCTAACGTTATATATAGATAACCTCCATTCTTTATGACAGAGGTCCGTTAGATTTTATGGTACTAAGGTTTTGGTCCGTGGTACCTTCGCGTTGGCTGATGTATTTCTCGATATACGGTCTTTAAGCCGTTTGTTCGAGTAGCCCCACGACTGCCGTGTCTCTGATCCCTTCAGGGGCTGGACAAGACGTCTTCAAGTAATCTTCTTAGGCTATATTACCGTCGGAAGAGCAAGCGTTGGGAATTTTCCATGTCGCTTTTTACTTGAGGTTAGGCTCAATTTGGAGCCCCGATGAGTCATAACCACTCCGCACTGGTGTATGATGATCTCCGATTGTCTTTTAGGCTTTATATGAGTTGCCTTCAAGACCCGAAGCTGGGAATATGCCGTTGCTTCATTTTTGGTTTTGACGATGTCACACTGATACTCATGTGGGAAGCACGTGAGTGTTGTGCTTTGGGATTTATTTGTTCGTTTCCCTCTTTTTACAGAAGTGCTAAGCACTTGGATAGAGCTCACGTGCATTTCATGTGACTGCTTCCTTTTGGGGCGACTGCCTAATTGACAAAGAAGTTTTTCTTTGCTTTTTAGACGCCCACGTGAGAATCACGTGAGGCAGGTTTGGCTTTTCTTTTTCTTGTTTCCCTTTTTTAAGCACTCGCGTGGGGAAACACGTGAGGCAGTTTTGGTTGTTCTTTTTGTTCGTTTGAAGCACTCACGTGGGAAACACGTGAGACATCAAAATAGTGCTAAGCACTACCGAATCACCAAGCTATTCTTGTGTTTTCTGAGAGATATTGATATTCTGTTAATGACATTTTTAGTCATTGATGATCATCAAGATCTCGTTTTTGAGGATCTTGGATCATCATCATTTTTTTGAAGAACTAAGTTCTTTATATAGGGTTAAACCCTAATTTTTGGAGGAATTAAATTCCCATATGAACCTGTTATTATTTTTTACTTAGTTCTTTTCCCCTAAGTTTTGAATCTGCAGAACAAAATCTCCCTGATGAGAATTAAATTCTCAACTTGTGGGAGATCTGCTTATGCAAATCTCAACCAGAGAAAAAACTGAGTTCTTATATGAAGGGTTAAACCCTTAGAGAGGCAAATGGGAGATAATATGATCTCTGTGTTTCTTTACCTAGGGTTTCAACGAGGCAAGTTTCCTTTGAGAATTAAATTCTCTTTTCTTTTTCAAGAGCTCATTGTATATATTTTTTTTTTGCAGAAGCTTGTGGTGAGTTCTCCGTGTGTTTCCAATCTCCTTACTCTTATTTATAGGAGAAGGGGAAAAATCAGCATGTTAAGAAAATCTTTCATTGAGAGATCATGAAGATTAATTAGTGAATTTTATTCACCGTTGGATTTTCAATCCAAAGGGTCTCTGTTTAACAGAGATTCTTGTTTGTTTAACAAGATTAAGAAATATTTTCCTATGAATATCTTGTTAATTTAACAAAATTAGGAAAATATTTTCCTAATATAGAATTTTATTCTATCAGATGATCTGGGGTGATTTTATAATCACCGTTGGAATTTTGATCCAAGGGTCCTCTGTTTAACAGAGAAGATCGTTCTAGTTTGAGAAAGATCAAGAAAATATTTGCCATATAGAATTTAATTCTATCAGGTGGTTTGATTGGCGATATTTTATCACAATTGGATTTTAAATCCAAAATTCTCTATTAGAGAAGAATCTTTCCATATCAGAAAGATCAGGGAAAATATTTCCCAAATAGAATTTAATTCGACAGAATTTAATTCTATCTTGCCAAAGAGTGCAGAATAAGAACTCGTGTATTTAATACGTGACCCCTAGCATAGGTTTTAGCACGCTTTATTTTCAGTGCTCATATGGTTTGCATATGAGCGCTCACGTGTTTAACACGTGAGGCTTATTTGGCCTTTAGTTTAGTTTATTCAGCGCCCATATGTTTTGCATATAGGCGCTCACGTGTTTAATACGTGAGGCTTATTTAGCCTATCAATTGTCTGATTGCAGCGCTGTCACGACCCAAAGTTCGGCCCGTGACCGGCACTTAACCACGTAACGTCTACATGCGTAACGCGACTAAGTAAGCCGAAACCCAGAAATCAAAACCATTAAAAGTAGTGAGTGTTGAAAACATTTGATGAAAACATTTATTAAAACATTTGGAAATCTCAAGTAAAAATCTTTCAAGTTTAAATTATTTTATTCAAAATTTCGGCAGCACCTCCTTTGTAAAAACCAGCCCCGAAATCGGGTATAAGACATGATATAAGTAAAATAACATACAATAAGAATAAAGCATCCCCAAACGGGAGCAATCATGCCCAACGGCGGAAACAATCTCCATAAGAATAATATACGACGCCGTAGCGAAGAAATGAGCAATATAAATGAAAAACATCATAAAAGATAAAGCTGCATGAATAAAGTCGGCTCACACGAGCTCGACACCAGAGTACAAAATAATATACAACATCGTCCTCACAACTGGTCTGTAAGTCAATACATGAAATAGTAGATGGAGGTACTAGATACAATAGTGTGTACAACTGGAAAATAAACGGATACCGCAAAAACCCACCTATATGCAAAGGGCTCACACGCCAACTGCAGTGGTATCCGTAGCAAAAAGATACAAGGAAGTAGCCCTGCCGCAACTACTCTGAGGGCCGACCTGCAAACACTGTGGCACAACGGGAGTAAGTTGCCAACTCGTGAATAGTAGATAACATATAAAGGTAATCGCGAGTATACACGTACTGCGATACTCTAACATGTGCAGACAGATAACACCTAAATGATGAGCTGGGTACACAATGATCATGCATAACAAGTGCAATCTAATAACATCTATATGATGAGCAGGGAATGCAATAATCATGCCAAAGTACTCTATCAGGTACTACGACTACAGGATACGATGCAATACAATGAATGCTGAGCATGGGATAAAATATCATCTACACGGAATATCAACGTGGAAGAATACCCAGTGTCCATCAAATACACCCAAATCCCAGTAAAACTCAGACGCCGTCATCCTATACGGCCCTCGATCCTGTAAATCTCATAGAAGCGGGGTGCCCAACATCGGCACTAAAAACATCATGAAATACTCGTGTCCAGCAGCGACAAGCAAATCCTCATCTATCGGGCTCCGTCAGTCCGAATCAGCCCACGGGCTCCGTCTGCAGAATCGGCCCTCGGCCCCGGCAGTACGAGTCGTCCCGTATCCATCTCTCGACTCTGGTCAGTATCCTCCGGATAACCGCCAAGTCCAACCAATCATCGGTAGGTAGTAGTCCCTCTGCCAGGCTCACCGTCTACTGCACAGCGATCCATTCTCGCCCCGGGGTACCGTACCGGGTCCACCATGTACCCGCAATCGCCTCATCCAGCTCCTCGATTTGGGTTCACATGTCACACGTCTCAGAACCGAGAAAACGCATGGTGGACACACAGAAATATCATATCAAGAGAATCCGGGTTTTCAAAACAGTGCATATTTTCTTAAAATACTACCACGGTTCTCAAATCCAGAAATCACATGAATCCAAAACTCAATGCGTAAATCCATGCAATGTGTCGTATGCCACTAAGAGTAAAAAGGAAAAACCGCTCTTTTAAATGGATCCAGTTTTGAAAATGTTTCATGCGGTCCCCACTTTCTAGAAATCAAGCCAGTATCATCCATGTATGTGAAATATGTATGTATGTAGGTATGGATGTGCATGTGGATATATACGCAAGTATAGATATATCAATGTATGTGTGCACCAATATGGATATACAATGTGTATATGTGCAATATGCGGCAAAAACATGTCTAATCATCAATGATGCGGTAATCAAAATGATGTATGGTTCGTAGCAATCCTATAGTGTGAGTGTCATGGCAATCACTAACGGTGTGGGTGTAACATACAAATAGTGCTCGTGCAGCTTGAACCGTTAGTGACAGTGCGGTGTTACATAACTACTGTTTCTATATGCAACAAGGGATGGGTATACTACAATAGTACATATACACAAGCAATATATATATATATATATATATAAATATATATATATATATGCGACCACACTATCCTATCAAGCCTTGACGCTTAACGCCATACGAGCGATTTCCTTGTAGATTTCAAGGCTTAACGCCATACGAGCGATTTCCTTGTAGATGTTAAATCTACTCACCGTGGTCTCGCGCTAAGTGTAGCCGACTACTTGTTTTCCCTTCTTTGCGGCGTCCGACGTACCTGCCTGCGAACCTAGAATTTACACAAAGAATAAACATAAGCTAAAAACCTTCAAAAACGCGATACTTAGGTGAGTTTGCCTTCAAATGCAAGGATTTGCCACCAAGACCCACAAAAGAGGCATTTTGCAAGGCTTTTATGAAGAAAAGGTGAGTTTTTTGTGTAGGGATTGTGTTTGAATACCAAGAGAAGCAAAAGAAGAAGAAGAAGCTGCTGCTGCTGTTGCCTCTGCTGGAAATGCAGAAAATGAGAGGAAGAGAGAGAAATGTGAGAGGTATGGTGTCAAAAGTCAAGCCCCATTCTTCACCTAACACCCCCCATGCCTCCCATTCTTTTATTTTCATTTTTAGTTAAGGGGTTTGACTTGATTTTTGGAGATAAATGAACCATGCAAGAGGGAAAAAGAAAATAAATACAAGTTATCATTTAACCTAGGTGATTAGGGTTGTGCATGCTAACTAAATTTGGCTTAGGAAAATTAGTTAAAAAAATTTGCTAATTAAGTGAACACTAAGCTAAATTATAATTAATAAAACCCATTTATATATAAAAACACATCTTATCACAATTAACACTGATTTTATTTTAGTTTGAGTGGAAATTTAAAATTTACGGGATTTATGAAAAACACGCATTACCGCTAATTAACACGAAAATTAATCTAATGAATTTCAAAGCGTTACAAGCGCCTATAGGCACTCACGTATTTAACACGTGAGGCTTATTTAGTCCATTAGGCGTTTTGATTGCAGCACCAATATGCTTTGCATATAGACGCTCACGTGTTTAACACGTGAGACTTATTTAGCCCATGAGTCGTTTTAACTGCAGCGCCTATATGCTTTGCATATAGGCACTCACGTGTTTAACACGTGAGATTTGAATAGTGGGGAATTTTCCCCCTTTCCTTTTTCTATGAGGAAACACGGGTCTGACGTTTACCACCTTCTAACCCGGTATACGATACTCTTAGACGAAGAGATCGGACTGTACGAAAATTATCACGGATAGGCTCAGTAGGGGTTCGGATGAGCTTGCTCGTCGGCCTTCTTTTCGACAGGTACCTATGTAACCGTTACGTACAGCTAGTGTCGCTGACATGGTTGTGGTTAAACTCACTGCCAGCGTACTATCGAGTCTATAGAGTCTCACACAGTGGGTTTGTCTGGTTCAAGCGAAATGATGTGGTGGCCGTATGTTTATACGTGCAGAGTTTCAATTGAATGATAATACTAGCCGGCTTAGAATTAAGCCGGATTATTAAATCAGGTATTAATTTAATAATTTACATATACACATTTCGATATGTATATTCTAGTATCATCCAGATTTTCGATCGAGCAGGGTTCCGATCGAATGATAATACTAGTAGGCCTAGGATTAAGCCAGATTATTAAATCAGGTGTTGATTTAATAATTTATATATACATATTTCAATATGTATATTCTAGTATTATCCAGATTTTCGATCGGACGGATGATAATACTAGCGGGCTTAGGATTAAACCGGTTTGTTAAATCAGATATTGATTTAATGCTACTATTGTATTAGTAGTATTCTTTTATCTCTTGAGTATTCATATTTTCGAATATGATATATATACAGTAGAAAGTATTTTGTAATTATACAACATACCTTCTAGATGATGACACCTCATCATGCATTTTTCTATTTTATTGAAAATAGAAAATGAGGTGGAAAAGAATGAGATGACATGAAGAATGGATGAAGCATGGCTTTCTATTTATTGCAAATATAATTGGAGTATGGTTGTGATTTTAAAAGAAAAGGAAATACTTCATTCTTGACCTAAGCTATTCTTCACTTAGACATTCTTCATATGATGGTTTTTTCTTCACTTGCTCTCTTCTCTTCATCTTCTTGATTTCATTCTCTTGCAAATCCTTATCATTCTCATGTGTTGAGAACCAAAGGATTTGAGATAGAAAACTACTGCTGTCACGCCCCGCTTCCCAGTGTACGGCGAAGGGGACGCGACGAGGACCGCTACGTATATACTCAGAAGTACATACGCTAAGCGTATCTAAGCAATATAAAATAAATACACAAGATACAAGAAATAAAAAGAACAACAACTTTTATTTATTAACATTCTTTGTAAAATGCATGAAAGGAAATACGACTGAAATAAAAGATGCCTAAACAGTGGCATAACAGGAAATGAAAAGTACAGAGAGGAAAAGTGTACAATGAAACTAAAGTGCAGGGTCTTCGGCAAACTACTCCAAGTCTTCTTGAGATGGCTCGATCTCCGCCGGGTCCAAACCATCTGACGACATTCAAAGAAGAAAGAAATAGAATGTCGTCAGCGAACAGGTCGCTCGATAAGTCCCAAAGATAAGGGAGGAATAGACAGCGAGTAAGAGAGAGAGATAGTAGCTTTTTCAGTTGTATTATATTGTTATAATGTTGTATTAACGCTGTTGTTTGTAGCTTGGTACAGAAGAATGCCAGTGTATACGAGAGGGGTCTCTATATGCTAGAGACCAGCGCAAACGGAATATAGAGTACAAGGCTCCGTTAGAAGGCCCGGAACAACGGCAATTGGATTCATGTTAGGTGTCTTAAATCTGACCGTCTCGTGCCACTTTTAACACCTTCCGTACCAATCTACCCCTTGAACCCCGCGATGTCTTATTTGTATTGTTATCTTGTAAATTGTATTGATTGTAAGTTTGATTGACTGACTGACCGAAACCATGATATCAGGAAACGGTTATAACCGTAGAGTCATGTAAATGGAATACTGAGAATCATGTAAAAGGAATATGTATATCCATGGTTCGGTTCAGTCAAATTGTATAAATTGATAATTGTATTCATGGATTCATGTGTTCATATTGAATTGGAATCTTGTAGATTATAGATTGACTTGAATCATATTCAAGTCAGATTAATCAGACTCAAACCCGAGTCAGACAATCAGAAATGTGAATCGAGATCTTATAATTGCTAGGGTCCTTAGGGTAATTTATAAAACTTGAGGGGTTTTTATGAAAAAATACTTTTATACACTTTTCCAAAATACACCTCAAGTATTTATTTTTCGTCTTTAGGGTTGTAATGAGGGTGGATTTTATATTGTGACAATTCTAGTGAGAATATCCTAGTTTATGTATTTATCTGTAATATTGATTATTTGAAGTTCATGGTATTTTAGTGTAAAATATATTCTTGTGATTTTTAGAAAAAAGGTGGAAAATTTATATTATAATAAAATAGGTATTTAAATGATAAATATACATATGTTTATACAAAAATAATTTTAATAAATATTTTATATTCCAAAATCTCATTTTCTTAAGATGTCGTATTTTAAACCTTTCGAGACCGAATGCTCATTACGGAGGTCTGAATCTCACACTACTAAGCCCGAGGGTGCACGATAAACCGTACCATCCCTAACGGGTTCCCCAAAGGTGGGTTGTAGCGGCACTTTGTAAAGATTGTAAAATACTAATCCTTTAGAAAACGGTTTTATAAAGTAAAAGGTATTTATTTGCAAAGGTGTAAATTTTCCGTATTTTAGATTCTAGGGTTTCCTAAACCAACTAACCTATTTCTAAATGGTCTAAACGACAAGTCGTTGAAGCCTTAAATCGCCTCTTCACCGCCAATTGTGGCCAGGTAAGTACAAGTGAGGAAGGAGGGATCCGCTCACGAATCGTGAAACGGGCCTTTTAAAGTTACCTAAGCTTATTTGCCTAGCCTAGACACCACAAAGTCAGGTTTAGATAAACGATCAATGTCCACAACTTATCGTATTTCCTAATGAGAGGTATTTATTTAAAAGTGTATCAAAGCTAAACATTTAGAATTAGTTTTATTAAGAATATGGTATTTAAATGAAAGTTTTGTTTATCGTATTCTAAGTTTTGATGATATCGTTTTAGGGTTGTATTTGCGTGTGTGTGGAGGTAGGTCATTACCTCGTGCTCTACTTTAAATGTATAGCAAAGTTTAGGGGTTAAATGTGAAATCGAAACATGATGGTATTAAAGTGAAAAATACGATAGATTGGAAAGGTTATCATTTCATGTGAGAAAACTTGTTCAAATTATTCGCTGAATGTTTAATAGTCAACAATAAGATGTTTAAGCATGAATGTATTGGTTAGAAGTGAAATTTTATAGAAAACCGAGTCGGAAATCGGATTTGTTCCGATTCCGTCGGGTTTCGTAATTTCGTAATTTAAAGAAATAGAAAGGGGGATAGAATGGGACTTACGAGTTTCAATCTATACTAAGGAGTGTAGGGAAACTAAAGGAGTTGCTGAGGCGTTGCTTCGTTGCCGGTTGTTTCTAAAAACGTCACCGGAATTTCGTCGGAGCTTCGCCGCAAACTTGATTTCAAAGTACACACTTCTTGGAAATTTTGAGAGAGTGAGCTTAGGATTTTGGGGGTGAGAGGGTGGTGTGTATGATTGGTATTTATAGGGTTAGGCTAGGGTTAGGGTAAATGAAAAGTTTAAAATAAAAATGTGATAAAATGTAATAAAAATGTATTAAAAGTGGAGTAATTGGGGGTTTTAAAGATCTCTGGAAGTGGTCTGAGGCTGAACTTTTGCAGGTGCATAGGGAATATGAAAATACACAACTTTCATGTTGGGGCCGTCGCCGGAATCGGCCGACTCTGGGGTGACTCGGCCGTGACTCGGTCGGAGCACTGAGTCGGCCGAGTCAAGGTCGAGTTGGCCGATTCCCGGCCGAGTCCGGCGGCCAGGATCCCCCCCCCCCGACGGTTCATCTAACTCCTGGAAGTGTTACATCTTTGGGTGTAGTGGGGTTTTTGTGAGATATGCACGTGTAAACTTTTGGTATTCTAAAGATTTTTAAAAAATCAATATTAAAATTAATGTGGGGTATGGGATTTGAACTCTGGTGGCTTGGTTCAGCAGTGCAAGGTGATACCAATGAGCTACAAGCTCCTTCTTGTAATTATGGTGTGAAATAATTACTTAAAGTGGTAACAGCAACATTAAATACCCCAAGTATACTTTAATTTTAAAACAATTTTATGTACACTAAAAAATGGAGTTATTTAAAAACAAAATAGTTACATATATATTGTGCTCAGGTTAAAATACTCTTTTATGGATTTTGAAAAAAAAATTTGTATAGAAAAGTGTATAGGAAAATTAGGGTTGTTACAACTGTTAAACACTTACTACATCTTCTTGGTAACCTAGATTAGCAAACTAGAAAACTAAGTTGTTTCATTAGTGAAGCTAAACTTGGATTATAAACTCTCGGGTGGATCATCTAGGATGAAGAAGGCCATCAAGCAAGCTTGATCTAGGAGATCTCGAAGAGCTTAAGAAGAGAAGTGAAGACCCGAAGGACACGTGTCTATTTGTATAACCTTCTCTCATAGTAGATTGATCTCTTGTAGCTTGCTAGTTAGGGTTATGGTTTGATCACTTGGGTTAAGTTGGTTGTACTTACTTAAAAATTTAATTCTTGTGCATTCCGCCGCTCTATTTCGACGTAGAGTGAACACAACTCACCAACATTGTATCAGAGCCACTCCATAAACCTTAACTAGACTAGTTTGCACTAATTTAGAGTTTCAATCGACGAAATTTTCCGAATTGCATTTCCATATCTTTGCTTGCTGTTCAAATTTAAAAGTTGTTCAAAAAATATTTCTGGTTGCATTAAAAGTATGTGCAGGGAAAATTAGAGCCAAGAAAAAAAATTGGGCACCTAAAACCAAAATTAGACCACATAATAGAAGCCAAATGCACCATTTGGCCGCTGAACCGCGGTCCAATTTTGGCTACAGTGTCCCAATTTTTTTCTGGGGCTCTAATACATAGAAATATGATTTTTGAAATATTTGGTTTTGGTAAAGATGTGTTTGTGTACTGGATTGTACTTGGGGCCAATGCGGAAAGTTTTAATCGATCGAAATTTTAAATTTGTGTCTTTCTGAGCATTTGTTTCTGCGACCGTGAATATCATAGCGCGGTATAATCCGACTGGTAGCTATATGTACAATCGGACGGGTTTACGAACATGCTATTCGCATTGATGTTCTGTGTTGCACTGATGTTATGGATGTATTGTCGTGGTGGATAGCCTATAGTGCAATGGTAGTTGTATAGTGTTGATTCATTTTTATATTCATTATTGCGGGGCGAGCGTCAGATATGTGGACTGCCGTTTCTGCCAGTTTGTATATTCTTTTATTAAGGCACGATCGGGTTGAGCTCGATGTCACTGTTTGTATATATTTTTTTCTTTTTTCTACCAGGATTACCCCACGGAGGAGTGTTCAAATAGCCGGGTTCTAAAGGGTAACGGGCCCGCATCTTATGACGTTGATATGGAGAAGGCCTTACTCTAGAAATTGACGGGCTATTCGCCGCACTCATAGGGGGTATAGGATGACCCACGGAGGGGTGCTCAAGTTATCGGATTCCATGAAGTGCTGGGTGGCCCATTCATTTTGTTGATTGGGGTTGCCTCACTTCCGGAATTGACGGGTAACTTGCTGGACTCGTAGGGGTCTAGGTTTTTCATTGCACAGGCTATTCACACGACTGGGGAACGTCGAGTTTCATTTGCGGCTCAAATGAAACACCGAGCTCCTAGATTATCGGCTATTCCATGTTTCTTATTGACGTTCTGTGATGTTGCTTATATCATACCTGGGACGAATGGTTATATATATATATTTATATTTATATATACTAGTAGATATTGTATATGTTTTGTATCCGCGCTAGTTCTGCCTCCGCTCCGCCGGTAGTTAAGTAACCTAACGGTGCATGACAGGGCCTCGCGGCGAATGCTGATGGCATATACGTACATTTTATTTTCATTCTTTTCTGTTGTGATAGGATTTAATTGATGGGACCGCGTTAATTTTACTTAATGAAAAGAAACCTAAAAGATGTTGTTGGAACAAATTTCGAAAAACTACAGTCATATTCTTTCGCTTTGCATAGTGGTATTCAGTTAGGAATATCCAGCACCTCATTCGAGGAGGCAAGAGCCTAGATCCCCTCACGGGGAGTGACCTCTTAAGCAAATGTTTATGTTATTTCCCAAAACCACTAGTTTTCAAAAGCGGAGCCTAAGCCACTCCTTTTCAAAACTGCTCGGTTCCTTCAACGATATCAAGTTCATTACGTTAAAAGTTTTTCACCAAAAACCAGCCATAGTCCTCCGTCATTTCCTATGAGTAGCATTTAGTATTCGTACTACGTTTGTTGACTCCGTCAAGGCGTAGTGTACGGTAACTAAGTGGCGCTTGTTTGTAGCATTAGAGACTATTGGTTAGGACAGTCATGTAACCTTGTTGACTCCGTCAAGGGTTATGCGGGTGGGTTTAATGCAATCAAGATAAGACGGGTTGAACTTGACTAGGACTCTTTGATTTGTTTACTTCGTTAAGATCACTAATGTAAGTGTACGGTAGCACCCCAGCCGTCAATCTGAGGCCAAACGCGGAACAAAAACTTTTATAAACTGGCGCTAACGCAGACTTTCACCCGAATCGTTCCATTAACCGTAAACTAGCTAACTACAAAGAAGTTAGAATGGCTATACCGATCGATCCATGTCCTTCGTTCTTTAGCCACCATCCGTAGCACCTCGCGGAATCTCCGATCAAGCTCGATCTCCGGTCTCCTTGTCGAAGTGGCACCACGTCGAGGAATCTTTTTACGGGCTCCCGCTTCAAAACCGAAGCAACTCGAATATAAAGTTTGCTAGCCGACATGTCCAAGATGAAGTAGAGAATGTGTGTGATCACTTTGTCTCAAGACACCCATGGATTCTCAACTTATGAGTGGGATGGGTGGAGGTTTAAGAAGAAGCCATTAGAGGAGAATGTGAGCTCAAGAGAAGAAGAAGTGAAATGGCTTATGTTGTGTGTGATATTTTTGAGAGAGAGGGATAGATATATCAATAACCAAAAATCCCAAACCAATACTTGGCTGCCCTCTCTCTCTAGAATATCCTCCACTAATCATAATTAGCCCCTGAAATCAATCCATGTCACAATAATGGTCACGTAAACCAAGACCATGAGTCACCATATGCATGTGGCATGAAATGATGCATATGGACAAAACTTGCACTCACATTTTCCTCCACTAAACATTTAAACTAAATGTTTAATCTAATAAAAAAATATGGCATCAACTAAAGTAAACTCGTTACGGATCACAAGAATACCCCTCATCTGTATATATATACCTGCATCCGCATTCCGACTGAATACGAATGCAATGAGACGAGAGTAATCTAACAAATCTAATACTAGGATCCGGCTTAAACCAAAGCCCGCTAGTATGATCCGTCTGAATCATGACACGTGCACAAGTGCACGTGTATGTTCGAACCCTGCCATAAAACCATACGGCCTCTACAACGTTTCGCCCGAACTTGAGAAAACTTTCTGTGGGGGACTCTAAAGACTCGTCAATACGCTGGCAGTGGGTTAACCACAAGTACTCAGTGGTACTAGCTGTACGTAACGGCTACCCAGGTATTGACCAAAAAGGAGGCCGATGAGCGAACTCATCCTGAAACCCTACTGAGCCTGTCAGTGACAATATCCGTACAGTCCGGTATGTTCGTTTATGAGTATCGCATATCGAGTCTAGGGGGTGGATAAAGTCAGACCCCTAACAACGTGATAATTCGTGTCGGTATGAAACTTATCACCACCTGAGAAACTATTGATCCTAGATCGATAATTCTTGTATACCCCGGCCGGGGATTTCTGGTGATGGCCACCCGTGCACTGCGCGACATCAACCCTCAATACCGGGAGAGACGAATCCCCGACGATCCGCTCATTGCCTCCATGTGGCTCGGGACTGTACCCAACTAAAACCTATTTGCACGACTCCTTTGAGCCATAGTAGGGTAGTAATCAAAGCACAGTGGGAACTCACACGAGGCAAATGATGATCTCAGGTCGACAGACTAACCTGTACACATGTCACCTGGGAACTGCTATCTGACAATAGGTATAATACCAACTAGCATATTCTCGGCGAGTCCGTCCAGTGTACTCATAACCCAATGAGCACCTGTATACTATCTTAGGTGAACAACTAACACCAATGGCTTGTGAGACCGGCCACCGCCCCTCGTCAGGGTCTGGATAAGTATACACTAGTCTACACTGGAGTATCGATGCCCAGTCTCGATACTCCCACGACTAGGGACATTTAAGGATGCGCTTATAGACCCCCAGCTCCCACGTATATGATCGCCATCATAATGCTGGTAGTCAAGCAAGAATCCTATGGGCTCTATCAACATATAGATGATGATAAAGACAAACCAGATAGCATACTATCATCTCGAGTAAGACTGTTTTATCGGTATAGGTCCTCCCTCAATCATCATAATCACTTTCCTGCGACTACGATAATTGCCTGAGGGCACTATTGCCAGCAACTAGGGTCCTAGGGGTAAAAACCACATCGGGAGTTTCAAATATACAGAAAACTTGCTTGTGTTGCATACTTTCTAGAGTGTGGTGACTAGAGTGGCTTCCATCTAGATTATCACACGATGATAGTTGGATCCCGATCCCACTGATGAGTAGGATTACTCTTGAGAGATATTTTTCACTTCATAATTAGCTAACATATTAGGTGTCTAGAAAAGTGTTAACGGGGCTACGTGTCTGCGGAAACGAGGTTTATTTTAATTAGGTCCGTGCGAGAGCACGGGAGACCTCGCTTGGAGTACCAATAATCACCTGGCTGAATGATTAGCGAACTTGTAAGGTGCGAATGATCCCGACTAGTTTTCCTTTTAAGGTTTGAAGGAAAATTCGAGCAAACAATGGGAGTCATTCTGATTAGATAAACTAATAACCAATGTAATCTTGCAAGAGTGCATACTGAGTGTTTCTTTTCTCTCTCTCCAGGTAGCAACCATGTCACGCCCAAATCAAGATAATAAAATATTTGACTTGACCGAACCAGCTTATTACACTGGGCTGGGGAACGTCGGTCCGGCTCTAACTTGTGACAACTGTCATGAGTATGGGCAAGGAAAAGAGGGCCGTAAGGAATTCCAGATGACCCTATTGAAGGGGAAGCATTCTAATGCATCTTCTTCAGGTGTATTTGTTATTGAAAACCGTTTTCGGTAAACCCTACCTCATGGGTACTAGATACCGAATCAGGATCTCATATATGTAATTTATTATAAGGACTAAGAAAAAGTAGAATGGTTGGACCGGGTGATATGTCCCTCAGAGTAGGGAACAGAGCACAAGTTGATGCTGCTGCTGTCGGTGAATATCACCTAGTACTGCCATGCGGCAATACTATGATTTTGAACAATTGTTACTATGTACTTTCCATGCTCTGCAACATCATATTAGTTTCTTTATTTGATAAAGATGGATACAACTTTGTTCTAGATAGAAATATCATGAACATTTACCTTAATCATGTATTGGTTGCAGAAGGTACACTTTGTAATGGTATCTATGTTCTTAATCAAAACACAGTCTTCAATATACAAAACACACACAAGAGCAAGAGTTTAGATATGAACCAAACCTACTTGTGGTATTGTAGACTTGGTCATATCAGTGAGAAAAGACTAAGTAAGTTGCATAAGGATGGATATCTGAATTCATTTGAATTTTCATCCTATGAAACTGGTCAGACTTGTCTCAAAGGAAAAATGACCAAAACCCCATTCATCAAACACGGAGAAAGAGCTACAGAGCTCTTAGGACTCATACACAGTGATGTATGTGGTCCGATTCTATACATGCGAGGCGTGAGTTCTCGTACTTCATTACATTCACTGACAATCTCTCTAGCTTCGGATATGTGTATCTTTTGAAACACAAATCTGAAGTTTTTAAGAAATTCAAAGAATATAAGAACGAAGTAGAGAACCAGACTGGAAAAAGTATCAAAATCCTTAGATCTGATAAAGGAGGGAAATACTTAAGCACGGAATTCCTAGAATACCTGAAAGAGAATGGTATTCTCTCTCAGCTTACTCCTCCGTATACACCATAGCACAACGGTGTATCGGAGAGGAGGAACCGTACCCTTTTGGACATGGTTCGTTCCATGATGAATAGTGTTGATCTGTCTCTTTCATTCTGGGGTTATGCGCTTCAGACAGCTGCATACCTACAGAATTATGTTCCATTCAAATCTGTGCCTAAAACTCCATATGAAATATGGAGTGGAAGGAATTCATATCTTAAGCGGGTTAAGATATGGAGTTGTCCGGCCTATGTGAAAATGCAAAAAACGCACAAACTTGAGGCACGATCGGTTTTTTGTAAGTTTGTAAGATATCCTAAGAATTCTATAAGATATATGTTCTACCACACTGAGGAACAGAAGGTGTTTGTTGCTCGCCACGCCTTTTTCTTAGAAATGGAATTTCTTGCAAAAGAAATTAATGGGAGCACGGTAGAACTGGAAGAAATTCCAGAAGCACAAACTACAACTGAAGATTTGGTAGAACTAGAGAATTGAATGGAACCCGACGAACCTCAGCCACTCTGCAGATCTAGTAGGATTTCTCGTCCGCACGAGAGATACTACGGTTTTCTCATAAATGGGGATCGAGAGGATTGCATCTTGGAAGAAGATGATCCTACTAGTTTCGAGCAGGCCATTAAAAGTAGGGACTCTGTAAAATGGCTTGATACTATGAAATCTAAAATAGAGTCCATGTACACTGTTGGGACTTTACCTGCGCGCGTTTTTGTAGTTTTGAAAGAAATGGTTTTGGAAATGCGGCGCATGTGAGCTCGGTCTCGTTTTAAAATTTATAAACCGCAAGTGCACGACACGTTGTAGCAAGCCAGCAAGTACTAGTCGATCCAAAGGGAATTGGTGATTGTAGATTGTTGTTTAAGGTTTGAGAAGAAAGAATTTGGGTTTAGTCACAAAAATTAGAAAATACGGAAATATAGAACTAGGTTAAGAAAACGGTCATGGCTGCGGTTCAGATGGACGAATAGTGGCGTAGTCTTCGATGCCCTCTTGATCATGTGTGTCCCTCCTTTTGTTAGAATCTGAAATGATGAATGGTTTATCAAGACGGTGGTGAAGCATAAACCATTAAAACGACGAACATGCAACGCGAGGAATGAACCGAATCGTTACGTTCTCACTTACCGTTTTGTATGTCCAAGAATGTCATATCGAAACACATCGCTAAGGATCGCAAGGCATACCACATCAATAACAACAAATTGCAAATGAGAAGTAAAGTGTTTAGCTTTAAATTTGCTAAGTGTTTTGGGTGATAGTATAGGATATTTACTTAATGAAGTGCGTCAAACAACAATAAGCAACATACCCTATCTAAATTGCTTAGCAAACCTAATACTAAAACTTAATTCTAATTTTAACATTGCAAAATGAAAGTGTTGAGAGAATAGGTTATATGCTAGAGGTTACTTGTAACCATTGAAAGCAAAATAACATATCAACCAATAATCACATTGCAATCTTAAAATTACAATGAAACATTAAGCACAAGAACAAATACAAGAGAATGGAAGAAGGCTTTGCCTTTCATCACCACCCTAACCCTTACCACACCCAATTGAACTACTCAAGCATCATCAAAAGAAAATGAAAAACAAAAACAAAGTTATGAACAAGCACAATTAAAAACAAGAAAAAGAAAATAACACTTCTTATTAACAATTTAAGACGTTGAGATACATGATAGGTTACTTGTTCAACCACCTTAATGAAGCTCTCAAATGAGAGCTCTAAGAGGGAAGAAGAAGAAAACCATGGCTTGAGCTCCACACAACTCTCTTCAAAGCTAAACAAAAAATTTGTACAAAAATCTTGAACAAAAGAATGGCTTCTCTCTGTGTGCTGAACTGCCGTATTTATAGGCCTTGAAATAAAAGTCCAGGGGTGTTTTCCAAAGTGATATAAGGTTACAAAAATACCCCTAAACCCGGAGACATTTGGCGCCAAGATGGTCGCGCTTCCGCCGCCATTCTTCACCAAAGGTCGCGGTTCCGTGGTCGTTTCATGGAGTTAGGTTACCAATTTTCTTGTGTATTCTCCTGACATGAAATGATGATTTTCGGATATGATTATATTCACTAACTCACACTGGATTGCTCATACGAATTTGAAGACAGAGATGTTGGCAACATTTTCATTCACATCAAGACTTTAACATGCGATCCACTTGTGCAACTTGCACAAGTCATGATTCACAAAGTCATGGCTGTCCCAAATGTGTGCCCACATGCATATCACATCCAAACATTCATAATCATGAATCATGCCCACTTGTGTATCACATCCAAATATTTCCAACTCATGAATCATGCCCACTTGTGTATCATGTGTGCTCATTTGTGTTCAATGCTATGTGTTCATACATGTACCATGTTGACCAAAAAGAATGAATTATTTGTACATCACTTTATTTGATTCAAACTTATTTTACTTGATCTGTATTCTGTCCCGTTTGCAGTTCCGGCTAAAAACCGTCGTTTCCGTTTATGTTGTATACTGTCTCTAGTGTTTTTGCCTGTGTACCTATATTTCATACTAATGAGCAGACAGAGATATAATAGCACCGTTTACTAACAAAATGATAGAAAATAAGCGGTATTAAAATGTAATAAATCGTGCCAAACAAATACCCCCAAATCTATCTTTTGCTCGTCCCGAGCAAAACAAAATCCTAACCTTACTTTCGCAGGGAACGCGAATGCACTGAGCCTGTGCAACAAGCCGTTAAATCTCTAGGTGTCCCTAATAGGAGGAGTTTTGTCTCCTGAGGATTTTCAGCGGATTACACCGACAAAATCCCGTCAAGCTAGTTTCGTGAGGAAACTGTTGATTCTAATCTTAAAGTTAAGGATCAAAGGTAGAAGTTCTATCATCCTAGTCAGAAACGTTCAACCCTTATTTTTCACTCCTCACATTTTATTTAACATAAGTTCATATACGTCTTTACGTGATTTGTGTGAAAAGTGTCGTTAAGTTTTTAAATACTTCGATTAGGGTCATCATGTCATAAATACGGACCATGACAGACTTCAAAAGGATCACATGAGTTTGAAAAAGGCTTTAAGATTTTCTCAAGTTTCGTTCTTCAGTTAAATTTCAAGTCAGAATTTCTATCACTTTTAATAGATAACTAAGTCTTATTTTTCACTCCTACCTTTTACCTGTCTTAGTTCATACACACCTTTCATGATCATGCAAAAAGTCTTATAAACTTACAAATGAAACCTTCATATCTCCGTTAAAAAACTATTTATAATAGAAAACTTATCCCTGCCATGATTATTCTTTCACAAAGAACCGTGAGGACTTTTAACTCAGAGAGAACACTTGCTTGGCTTGTTTTATTTGGCAATTGGAGACTTAGCTAGATTTGGGTCAATGACTTCCAAACCCGATAGTTTTAGAGCATTAGGTGTAGAGACACTCCTAGTACTTAATTGCCCAAATCACCAAGGCCACAAAACAAAAGACTCATTTTGTTACGTTTTAAAATATTCTGAAATCAGTGCGAACAGAGATATTGCCAGTTTTTCTTTTTCATCCCAAAGATGTGTTCGTGTGGATAAGGTGTGTAATCACTCCAACAAGATTCAAGATGGGTTATTTTTCAGACATTTTAGCTTCTATTAAAACTTTCAATAATATCCCTTATATCCATTTTACTTTATGAACTATTCTTGATATTACTTAATTCAGAACAAATCTATTTAATCCTAAAGAAGTTTATCAATTTTCAGAAAGTTTTAAAAGAAATTTCAGACATTTCATCTAATTCTCAAAAACTCATGACATGTGTAAAGTGATATAAAAGACGTATATTAGCTACGGTTAAATTCAAGGGAGGGTTGGCTTTCGGGTTTTCAATCTCTCGAAAAGGATTTAGTAGCCTCTATCTTATCAAACTAAACTGTCAGACTTCGAGTCTAAGTTCCCAGCTAGCTAACTTGATGACAGAGTTTTTATGTTTTGAAAAAAAATTCAAATTTTTATGGGTTTTTTAATATGTATGCAATACAGAATATACACATGATGCAACAAAATAAACGCAGTGCTCACCCCCAAACCTGAGTTTTACGATGTTCTCATCGTTGCCCCCATCTCTGGTGGCTAGACTTAGACACCAGGATGAGATTTTATTCACAAAAAGAAAACTCTAAGAGCTAATTACAGTATTCACAAGTTAAGAGATTGCGTTAGTCCAGAAATTAGTACCAACCATTCAAAAATTTTGCCAATATAAGACCAGGGCTGGTAAAAGAGAAAGTATATAAAAAAGAAAAAGAAAAAGAAAATGTACATGTTAGTGGTATGGTTAGATATTAGAAAAAGGCATGGGTGTGTGAAAGTAGGGATCAGAAAACGTTGAATGTGAAAACGAAATTTTGAAGGAGTCAAAAAGTTGTTGCCCGAATGAATTGTATGTTCAAGAAGCATGTGTTGAGTTTTGAGGTCAGATTTGTTTAAAAACTGGAGTTCATCCTCAAAAAGTTCAGCAAAAGAAAAGTCCGTAGGATGTTCCCAAATTGATCCTGACTTAAACTCACAAAGAATATCAAGTTCATCCGCAAATATCTCCTCAAAACTCGGCATGAAAGAATGTTTCCCAAGGTTGTCTTCCTCCCTATAATCCTGCACAATTATACTCTCATCATTACAGCTCACATCTCCCAAAACTAGTTCTCCCTCATCATATTCACATATGGGTAGGTCCATGTCACCTAAAAATGTAGGTTCCCACACTAATGTTTCATCCAAAACTCTATCAATAGGTGATAATAAAATTGTGGGTTCCTGATTGTGAATTATATCGAACCCTACATCGACACCATACCCGTCAAATTCACAAGCTCCCTCCTCTAAAATTTATTGCAAAAATCAGTCGATGCAAGAATCTTATTTTCAAGTAGTATATCGGTTAAATAATCTTCAAGATCATAAGTGATGGGAGGCGTATTTGGTACCTGAAGTCTAGTGTTGGACTAACTCAGAAGGTTTTCTTGTTTATCCTGATAACACTCAGTCAACTCAATTACATTTTCATTATCTATGAAATCATCAAAATTTGTTTGATCTTTTATCCCATTCAGCTGACTTTCTAGATGACAGATATTAACATTATTGGGTTCAAATTGACTGTGTTCACTTCCTACAATCATCACAGCTAAATGTTTCACTTGTTCATCGATTTTAGCCAATGATTGAGCTTGAGCATGAAACAATTGATCAGATTGTTGTATGCACATGGCTAGCGTCGAAGCTGTTTGATTCTCGAATGCAATCATCACTTCAATGCCTTTCTTTAAAGCAGTCAACCTAGCATCCATCTCACTATAATACCCTAATAACGTGTCAATTGTTTCAGGAAAGGAGGGTTGTGATGGTAGTGATGCTAAAGCCATCATCTTGTCGACCTCTTTCTCTAAGTTTTCAATAATTTGATCTATGTTTGAAGTAGGATTAAGTTCAAGAGTGTTAGGTGGGTGATCGATATCAAAATTCTGGTATGGTTGGACACTCCCTAGGAAAAGACAGTTTTCATGAATGTGGGAAGAATCTTGGCAATTTGAACAAACGAATTGGGTCTGGGTATTAACAAAAGAATATGGATCGTGAAGAATCGAATCGAACTGAGTAGTACCCATATCAACAAATACTCACAAAATCACAAAAATAAAGAATATCACACCCCTAACAGTCTATATTATGCTAAGTCAACTAGACCTGCTCAAGAACCTGATTGTCGAAGTAAAATTGTGTCGAGAAACTGGCTCAAGATATACGGATCGCGAATCCAGATAAGTGCAGAGATAAGGGGAGGTTGTCCAATGCTTCCGCGAAGTTCTCTAATTAGAATAACCCTTTCTCTTTTGGCGGTTGCGCCGTTAACACTTGCCTAGACACCTTGTGAATAATATAACATTAAGCGGTGTTCTAAACACAATTAACTTGCTCTATTGAGCGCGAATCCTTAAAATCAGAGTTCTAATTGATTTTAAAATTACTGTGGGTATGCAAAAAATACAGTTTTGTGATTTGTGGGCCACAGAAAAAGGTGATGAAATCCTTTACCCTATCTTGTTTGGTTCTCGTGCCCTTAATATCTGTATTAAGATGCAAATGCATAAATCAATAAAAGAATTTAAGCAAATCAATCAATCTAGCAAATCTTTTTCGTTTTAGACTTAAGCGCTGCAACAAATACGGGTTAGTTCTCTGTTCTATTGGCTTCAAATTTTGCAAAGAATCCTGTAGAAGATAGAATAGTGGAATGCGTCGGATTGGAGAAAAGGTGTTAGAAAAAATACATACCGATAGAATTTGGGTTAAGAAAACCCTCGTTTAAGTGATCCACAAGTACTTGAATGTTAGCTTGCGCGGGTCAAACTATCTGGATCTTTGACACTGTACTTTGCTAACGGCTTGTTATTGAAAATGAAACTTGCTCCGCACAATCGCTGCTCGTAATTCCGTTAAAATCTGAAAATGTCGGAAAATACGATATTTAGTGCAAAAATTGATATATATGGCTAATTAGCTAGCTATATACAATTGTGAAATTTTGCATATAAAATAGATCAAAAATAGGTCAAAGAAGCAAACACCAAAGTTTTGGAGCAAATGGAACAGGTGGGGCCGCAATTTGCGGCCAGATTGAATTAATCGGCGGCCAACTTTTTGAGTTGGTGCTCCAAATTTGTATTGTGTGCTTCTAGTCTAATAAGTGTCCCAATTTTATATGAAAAATTTTATAACTAAACTTAGAGTGACAGCAGATCAAAAAGACAGAAAACAAAAAGTTATAATAGTTATTTTTGTTTGTTTTGTTTTTGAAATTTTGTAGTTAAAGTTAGTTTGTTAGTATGTATATACAGTTGAACCAGAAATAACAATCCCTAATGACTATCGCTTCCCCGGTAACGGCGCCAAAAACTTGTTGGGACTTTAACCGCGTGTGCTTTTGTGGTTTTGAAAGAAATGGTTTTGGAAATGCGGCACACGCGAGCTCGGTCTCGTTTTAAAATTTATAAACCGCAAGTGCATGGCGTGTTATAGAAAGCCGGCAAGTACGGGTCGATCCATAGGGAATTGGTGATTAGAGATTGTTGTTTAAGGTTCGAGAAGAAAGAATTTGGGTTTAGTCACAAAAATTAGAAAATACGGAAATATAAAACTAGGTTAAGAAAACGGCTGTGGCTCCGATTCGGGTGGACGAATAGTGGTGTAGTCTTTGACGCCCTCTTGATCATGTGTGTCCCTCCTTTTGTTAGAATCCGAAATGAAAAATGGTTTATCAAGACTGTGGCGAAGTATAAACCATCAAAACGACGAACTTGCAACGCGAGGAATGAACCAAATCGTTAAGTTCTCACTTACCGTTTTGTATGTCCAAGCATGTCGTATTGAAACACATCACTAAGGATCGCAAGGCATACCACATCAATAAAAACAAATTGCAAATGAGAAGTAAAGTGTTCAGCTTTAAATTTGCTAAGTTCTTTGGGTGGTAGTATAGGATATTTACTTAATGAAGTGTGTCAAACAACAAAAAGCAACATACCCTATCTAAATTGCTTGGCAAAGATAATACTAAAACTTAATTCTAATTTTAACATTGCAAAATGGAAGTGTTGAGAGAATAGGTTATATGCTAGAGGTTATTTGTAACCATTGAAAAAAAATAACATATCAACCAATAATCACATTGCAATCTTAAAATTACAATCAAATATTAAGCACAAGAACAAATACAAGAGAATGGAAGAAGGCTTTGCCTTTCATCACCACCCTAACCCTTACCACACCCAATTGAACTACTCAAGCATCATCAAAAGAAAATGAAAAACAAAAACAAAGTTAAGAACAAGAACAATTAAAAACAAGAAAAAGAAAACAACACTTCTTATTAACAATTTAAGAAGTTTAGATACATGATAGGTTACTTGTTCAACCTCCTTAATGAAGCTCTCAAATGAGAGCTCCAAGAGGGAAGAAGAAGAAGAAACCCATGGCTTGAGCTCCACACAACTCTCTTCAAAGCTAAACTAAAAACTTGTACAAAAATCTTGAACAAAAGAATGGCTTCTCTCTCTGTGCTGAACTGCCGTATTTATAGGCCTTGAAATAAAAGTCCAGGGGTGTTTTCCAAAGTGATATGAGGTTACAAAAATACCCCTATAACCCGAAGAAATTTGGCGCCAAGATGGCCGTGCTTCCGCCGCCATTCTTCACCAAAGGTCGCGGTTCCGCGGTCGTTTCATGGAGTTGGGTTACCAATTTTCTTGTGTGTTCTCCTGACATGAAATGATGATTTTCGGATATGATTATATTCACTAACTCACACTGGATTGCTCATACGAATTTGAAGACAGAGATGATGGCAACATTTTCCTTCACATCAAGACTTTAACACGTGATCCACTTGTGCAACTTGCACAAGTCATGATTCACAAAGTCATGGCTGTCCCAAATGTGTGCCCACTTGCATATCACATCCAAACATTCATAATCATGAATCATGCCCACTTATGTATCACATCCAAACTTTTCCAACTCATGAATCATGCCCACTTGTGTACCATGTGTGCTCATTTGTGTTCAATGCTATGTGTTCACACATGTACCATGTTGGACCAAAAATAATGAATTATTTGTACACCATTATATTTGATGCAAACTTATTTGACTCGATCTGTATTCTGTCTCGTTTGCAGTTCCGGCTAAAAACTGCCGTTACCGTTTATGTTGTGTACCGTCTCTAGTGTTTTTGCCTGTGTACCTGTATTCTATACTAATGAGCAGACAGAGATATAATAGCACTGTTTATTAACAAAATGATAGAAAATGAGCGGTATTAAAATGTAATAAATCGTGCCGAACATACACCAACAAAGTTTGGATTTTGGATATTGCTCCTCCTGGGGTAAAACCCGTTGGATGCAAGTGTATCTTCAAAAAGAAAATTGATGCAGATGGACAGGTAGAAACCTATAAGTCTAGACTTGTTGCAAAAGGTTTTCGTCAAAGACCAAGAGTGGACTATGAAGAAACCTTTTCTCCAGTGGTTATGCTAAAATCCATTCGGATTTTACTTGCCATTGCCGCCTACCATTACTATGATATCTTGCAGATGGACGTCAAAACGACTTTTCTAAATGGAAGTTTAGAAGAGTACATTTGTATGAATCAGCCGGAGGGATTCATAGACAGTGGGAGCAGCGGGAAGGTGTGCAAGTTGCTTAAATCCATTTATGGATTAAAGCAGATGTCGCAGAGCTGGAACATCTGTTTTGATGAGACAATCAAGGAATTTGACTTCATCAAAAATGAAGATGAGCCATGTATCTACAAGAAGATTGTAGGCAGAACTGTTGTATTCCTCGTCTTGTACGTGGATGATATTCTCTTGATAGGAAATGATATTCGTATGCTGCAATCGGTCAAGCTGTGTCACAAAAGTTCTCCATGAAGGACCTGGGTAATGGTTCCTACATTTTGGGGATTAAGATCTACAAAGGTAGATCCAAGTGGTTGTTGGGACTTTCACAGTCCAGGTACATAGAGACCATACTAAAGAGATTTAGTATGGAAGATTCCAAGCACGGTAATATACCCGCATTCCACGTAATCACCCTTTCCAAAGAGATGTCTCCCAAAAAAGGGTTTGCATGAGCACTAAACCCTACGCTTCGGCGGTAGGGTCTATAATATATGCAATACTGTGTACCAGACCAGATGTAGCATACGCGCTTAGTGTGGTGAGCTGGTATCAGTCGAACCCGGGTGAGAATTATTGGACAACTTTGAAGAACATTCTCAAGTACCTGAAAAGAACTAAGGAGATGTTCTTGGTATACAGTAATGGAGACCTTCAGGTCGAGTCCTTTACCTACTCAAGCTTCCAGAATGATAAGGATGCCTGCAAGTCGATCTCGGGTTTTGTGTTTACCCTCAACGGAGGGGCGGTCTGTTGAAAGAGCTCCAAACAGGATGCCGTCGCAGACTCGACGATGGAGGCTAAATACATTGCTGTCAACGATGCCGTAAAAGAAGCAGTCTAGATGAAGAAGTTTATTACTGAACTTGATGTGGTTCCGTCCATTGTTATTCCAATACATTTGTATTGCGATAACAATAGGGCTATAGTTTTAGCGAAGGAACCACGTTCCCATCAGAAGTCTAGACACATCTTGAGACGGTATAACCTGATCAGGGAGATCGTAGATCGCCGGGAGATCGAGATCCGGAGAGTAGATACAAAAGACAACACGGCGGATCCATTTACCAAGGCCCTCCCTCAAGCGCGATTTGAGCGACTTTTTGAGATGTTGGGTATGCGATACGCCAACAACTGGCACTAGAGCAGATGTTGGGTATTCAGTACGCCAATTATAGGCCTTAGTGTAAGTGGGAGATTGTTGAATATGTATGCCCTAGAGGCCTGTATTGTATAGGATGCTAGGGATATGTATGTACAGGACAATCTTGCTCAGTTGTATATAGTATATTATCTGAGTTATCTTTGTCTTTATACGTGTATTTCTTTCTCTTGTTAATTTATATTGTTAACATATATTGATAAAGACTCGATACAGTAGTATACTATTTTGGTTTGTTTTTATCTTAACATGTGCATATGTTATACTCGATATCACATATGGCAGATACATGTTGATAAAGTCCGTAGGATTTTGCTTGACTACTAGCATTATGATGACGATCATATTAGTGGGACCTGGGTAATCCATAAGCACATCCTTAAAGGTCCCAAGTTGCAAGAATATCGAGACCAGGCATCGATATTCCAGAGTAGACTTGTGTATACGTTTCTAGACCCTGACGCGGGCGGTGGTTGGTCCCACAGCCATTGGCGTGATCACCTAAGATTGTATACATGTGCTCACTGGGAGTGAGTACACTGGACGGACTCGCCGAGAACCTCTAGATGATATTATACCTATAGTCAGATAGCGGTTCTCAGGTGACATGAGTACAAGTTAGTCTTTAGACCCGAGATCATCATTTATCTCGTGTGAGTTCCCACTGTGCTTTGATCACTACCCTACCATGGCTCTACTGAGTCATGCGAACAGGTTTTGGTTGGGTACAGTCCCGAGCCACATGGAGGCAGTTAGTGACTGTCAGGGATTCGTCTCTCTCGGTATTGGGAGTCGATATCGCACTGTGTCCGGTTGGCTAGAATCATAAGAGCTTGGCCAAATGAGTTAAAATTTACTGATGGTTAGATCAGTAGTTTCTCTGATTGGTCCTGAGCCAAATCAACATGACTTATCAGGTCAGTAGGGGTCTGACGTTTACCACCCCCTGAACCCGGTATACGATACTCTTAGACAAAGAGACCAGACTGTACGAAGATTATCACGGATAGGCTCAGTAGGGGTTCAGATGAGCTTGCTCGTTGGCCTTCTTTTCGACAGGTACTTGGGTAGTTGTTACGTACAGCTAGTGCCGCTGACGTGCTTGTGGTTAAACTCACTATCAGCGTACTGTCGAGTCTTTAGAGTTCCACACAGAGGGTTTCTCTGGTTCAAGCGAAACGATGTGGTGGCCATATGTTTATACGTGCAGGGTTTAGATTGAATGATAATACTAGCCGGCTTACGATTAATCCGGATTAATAAATCAGGTATTGATTTAATAATTTACATATACACATTTCGATATGTATATTCTAGTATCATCCAGATTTTCGATCGAGTAGGGTTCCGATCGAATGATAATATAGCCAGCTTAGGATTAAGCCGGATTATTAAATCAGGTATTGATTTAATAATTTACATATACATATTTCAATATGTATATTCTAGTGTTATCCAGATTTTCGATCGGACGGATAATAATACTAGCGGGCTTAAAATTAAGCCGGTTTGTTAAATCGGATATTGATTTAATGCTACTATTATATTAGAAGTATTATTCTATCTCTTGAGTATTCGTATTTTGGTACGAATACGGGTATGTGTATATGGTAGAAAGTATTTTGCATTTATACAAAATACCTTTTAGAAAATGACATCTCATCATGCATTTTTCTATTTTGTTGAAAATAGAAAATGAGGTGGAAAAGAATGAGATGCCATGAAGAATGGGTGAAGCATGACTTTGTATTTATTGCAAATACTATTGGAGTAGGTTGTGATTTTAAAAGAAAAGGAAATACTTCATCCTTGACCTAAGCCATTCTTCACTTAGGCATTCTTCATATGATGGTTTTTCCTTCACTTGCTTTCTTCTTTTCATCTTCTTGAGTTCATTCTCTTGCAAATCTTTATCATTCTCATATGTTGAGAACCAAATGATTTGAAATAGATAACTAATACTAAACACTCACTACATCTCCTAGGTAACCTAAAATAGCAAACTAGGTTACTAAGTTGCTTTATTAGTGAAGCTAAGCTTGGATTATAAACTCTCGGGTGGATCATCTAGGATCAAGAAAGCCATCAAGCAAGCTTGATCTAGGAGACCTCGAGGATCTTAAGAAGAGGAGTGAAGACCCGAAGGACACGTGTCTATCGGTATAACCTTCTCTCATAGTAGATAAATCTCTTGTAGCTTGCTAGTTAAGGTTATGATTTGATCACTTGGGTTAAATTGGTTGTGCTTGCTTAAAAATTTAATTTTTGTGCATTCCATCTCTCTACTTTGATGTAGAGTCTGAATATGTCGGTGGAAAAACTAAGATGGCTAGAGTCAAGAAGTTTAGCACATACAACGAGCTGTGCTAAGTAGTGTACAAAGGTACCAAAATCAATTTGTTAGAGTTCAATATCTCCTTAATATGCAAATGGCCGACGGAGTATGAATATACCGCCATTGAAGTATCCGATGATAAGGATACACAAATCATGTTTGCATCGGAATCGAAATCGATCGAGCTGTTTGTGAAGAAGGAGATATTGCCGTCCGCTCAACTGCCCGAATCTTATTTTGAAGTGTCTGATCCTTCTTTTCGAGTATCCGAGCAATACCCATAAAGAGAAATGACACGCATGCTCAATATGAATGCTGATTCTACCGGATTTATGTTTTCCACCAATGATGAACAATATATAGATCAAAGTTACGTAGGTGAAGGCATATCAAGCGGGACGCCAGTGAATTGGAAGTTTACAAAGTATTACCTTGCATATCCTTATACCACATATACATTTAGTGGATCACTATTTATTGATAGTGGAGGTATGCTATAATTACTAAGTATTCATAAATTTGTGTATAGTTCTTATATACCGCCTCCCGGTTATAATTGCATGTTATCGCCAAGATTCGGTTTTAATTGCATGCAAGCGCCAAGCTTCGGCTTCAATATTATGCCCCAAAATACCGAGCACATGCAGTCATACAATACGGAATACAATACAGGGCGGACACTGTTTGCAAACGGTAGGTCGGGATTTCGTCGGTATGAAGCCGGAACATCAAGTACCATGAAAGTCCCCAATGTTGGTTCCGCACATCCAACCGATGTAACTGCTACGGATCCAGCGGTGTTGGAACATAATGGAGATGAAAGTGACGATGATAATGATGATGCTAATGACGAAGACGAGATTCAAGCATAAGATAGCATGCAAATTGCACATGTCCTTACTGATGAGAATGATAGGAAATGGATTACTAATTCATGTGTTAACAATGACTTCGTTGAGTTTGAAGATCCACTTGCTGATAACATGACAGATGCTCACATGTTATCTACATTGGTAATGGAGAATGTCAACTTTCATGCGGATAGGCTTTCGACAGTCGATATTGAAAGTGAGTTGAAAGTCGATGATTTGTTCGAGAATAAGGAGAAGTTAATTCAAACAGTCAGCATTTGGTCAATTAAACACGGAGTTTCTTTTAAACCAATCAAGACTAACACGACTAAGTACACCGTCGTTTGTAAAACAGATACGAACTGTCCATGGAGCCTTCATGCATTTATCTCAAAGAAATCACTAACAGGATTTTGGCACATAAAGAAATATGCAGATAATCATACTTGTGTGAATTCTGTAGTGAATTCAAATCATAAACACACCACTTCTACATTCATATGTAACAAGATATTACCTTTTATGAAAGCGGATGTCGATTTGACCCCCAAAACGATTCAAGTGCTTATAAAAGATACATTATTCATTGAAATAAATTATATGAAGGCATGAAATGCGTTGAACATGGCATTAAAATATATGGAGATTGGAAAGATTTGTATGAACATTTGCCACGATATCTTGCTGCCATCAAATCTACTAACCCCGGGGTTGTCTTCAAGATAACAACTGACGTTTCAAATATAGAAAGAATGGGAATATTTACTGGTGTATTTTGGGCATTCGGACCGGCCATTGATAGTTTCGCTTATTGTCGTCCCATTCTCAGTATTGATGGGACCCACTTATACGACAGATACAAAGGGATTTTGCTCATTACTACCGGTGCCGATGCAAATGATGGCCTTTATCTTTTGGCATATACTGTAGTTGGAGGTGAAAGCACTGAAAATTGGGAGTGGTTCATTGCTTGCATTCATCTTTACATTCCATCCATGCGGGGAAGGCGCATTACCTTCATATCTGACAGAATGAAAGGGATTCCGACCGCACTATGAAAATCATGGCGAGAACCCCATAGCCATCGTTATTGTATGCGATATATCAGAGCCAACTTCTCAACTGCTGGATTTAGTGGAAAAACCTTGCAGAGTTTGTTCTCTCAAATTGCATGTGCACTAGATGACCTGACCTATACAGAGCTGAAAGAGAAACTTAAACGTATATTTTCAAGAGCAGATGCTTGGATTGAAAGTAGTCTAAAAAATGAAGAAAAAAGATGGGCTCTTTCAAAAAATGGTGGTAGGTGATTTTGCATAATGATTACGAATGCTTCAGAAAATTTTAACGGGGTCTTAAAAGGATCTCGATTTTTGCCTACTCAATCCTTAGTAGGACAGACTTTTTACAGGGCAAACAAATACTTCTTTGCACGACGTCAGGAGGGACAAAAACGGATGGCCAAATTATGTCCTAAGTTCGAACAATTAATAACAAAAAGGGCTATCGATGCTAGGCATGCTTGGATCGTGGGGTTCAGCCACCTGAATGGCAGGTGACTGACAAAAATGGAAAAAATTACGGCGTAGTCATCGATGGTAGGAACTGCAGTTGTACGTACAATATTCCTAAGTTGCAAAAGTTGCCTTGTTCACATGTAATTTCAGTATGCATACGAGCAGATGGTGGGGGGAATATTGCACATCACGATCTTATTTCGAAGTTGTATTCTGTCCCCAAATACAAAGCTGCTTATGCCCCATTGTACCATCCTGTACCCGATGAGGGATACAACGGTCCAATGATATTACCGTCTATCGGTAGGAGACAAGCATGACGACCACGTTCTACTCGTATCAAAGGTGTTATGGATGATTCACAAGAAGGAAGTAGGCAAAATAGATGCATTATCTGCAATGAGTATGGTCATAACAAGGCACGATGCAAAAATCCTCCAGCCCCACATCCCCATTGGTAATCTCTGCCTATATTTTGAAATACATACACATGCATAATATACACACACATACACACACATGTCCAAACACAAAAAAAACAAACATACATCTACACACACATACACGCACACATATGTTCTTTGTTATACATGCTCATTTTTTCAAAGATAATATAACTCGACTTTTTCATTATGCAGATATACCTATGGATTCTGGACCGATAAATACGAGTGTTCTGTACTTTCAGGCTGACCACAGGTCGGCCAACGCCGTAGTGGTACATGTAAAACTTTGTAATTTTATTTTTTTAATTACATATGTTATTTATACGTTACTGATACAAGTCCACTTTTTGTAATTGGCAGAGTGATCAGGTAATTACATATGTTGACGACTCAGTCCAGAGCAGCCGGATCCCAACTGGAGATGCCCGTGTGTAGGCTGAACTGCAACGGACAGGATTTCATTTTCGATCCAGATTAGAGTATATACGTCTGGATAGAGGCTTGATTATAGCTTTGGTAGATAGATGGAGACCAGAGACCTGCACATTTCATTTTAGAGTTGGTGAGATGACTATCACCCTTCATGACGTCGCTGTGCTACTTGGTCTGTCTATAAACGGAGAGGTGGTTGCTGTGGCATACGGCCACGGTTGGTCAGACTTGTGTCCTAACTTGTTGGGTAGGATTCCTCCTGTTGGACAGAGGAGAGGCAGTAACATCCATTTGAGTTGGCTGCGGGAGGCGTTTAGTGCTGAGCCTGCCATGGATGCTACCCCCACGGCGATCGAGCAGCACGCATGAGCCTACATTTTATATCAGATTGGGGTTCGCTTATTCCTGGATAGGAGCAAGAGCAGAGTTAGTGGCACCAAGGACTCAATGAATTGCTTTATGAACATCAAGTCCTGATCAGGAGTGTAATGACGAGGCACAGATTCACACGTCTACCGGTCGTACCTGCACTACCCGTGCCTCCGCTACCCATGCTTACACTACCCATGCCTCCACCAGCTGTGTCCGCACCTGCTATTCCTATCACGTAGGCGGAAACAGCCAGCGTCGTCTCAGCATCCCGATGAGTACAAGCATGGACCATCACAGCCAGTGCCGTCTCAGCCACCTGCCGCCGACGAAACCGAACCGTCACAGTCTCAACGTCCTGTAGTGAAGAGGACATCTGGGATGGTGCAACGACTTTATTAGATTGTCATGAGTGTTCGTGTTGTATTGTATTGCGATGAATTCGTTATTTATTTTACATTATTTATTGCTTTCAACTTATTGTTCTGAAAGGTCTACCTAGCACCTCATGAAGGGTTTGGAAGCATCACATGAACCAAAGAATGAATTTTTATGGTGCTAAGTAAACTTACAAAGGATCTATCCTAGAATCGATTAGGGTTTCGATATTTATCATATCAACATATGAAAGGAAAGCTAGGGTTTAGAGAGTACAACCTTTGTAGCTCCCTACGCTAGACTCCTCGGCTACTTGGGGTTTGAAAGAACTCCGCTTGAACGTCTCTCGGTCACCGATGATCCACCCGGAGTCCGCTTTGTCCAAGCTAGGAACTTCGCAAGATCAAGAATGAAAACGAAGCTAACACTCTAAACAAGTGGGCAAGACTTGTGTAGAATGATGTTGTGGTGGCTTTTCTCACTTCAAAATCCTATCTTTATGAATGATTTGCTCTCTAGAAAATTCAAGAGAGCATGAGCTCAAGGTTGAAGAAGATGATGGATATTTTAGAAGAAGATAAGAATAACTCTTAAGAGAAAAAGAAAAACATAAGTATATATATTTTTCTTTCTTCATCTCAAACCATGGTTATCTCTTTATGAATATTTAATTTATCTTTAGTTAAACATAAGAGAAAGATTAAACCATGGTCAAAAGTTAGGTGCAAATGGTTAGGTTACAAGAAGAGTGTAGAAACTTTGACCATGATTCAATCTTATCTCATTTCTCTTGTTTTATCAAAAATAGAAATAAATATCCATAAAATAAGCCATGGTGTGAGTCTTATATATCCACCATTTTCTATGTATAAACAACCATGATAGATGATGTATGTATGTATGTGTGCATGCACATCCAAATGTGCATGAAACAATAAGAAATGCATACATGCATCCATACATCCAAAGAAAACAAGAAAGGATTTCTAGTGAGAATCTAATGGTTAAATGATAAATCAACACTTGATTTATCAATCCGGCCATATCACATATGACCCCACCAAAAGCAAGCCGCCCGATCAATATACGGTATCCCATACGCGCATTTTAATCGGGTCCATGCGCATATCGCATACACGCACCGCAACGTTTCGCCTGGACTAGGAAACTCCATTGTGGGACTCTGAGACTCGTTAATACGCCGGCAGTGGGTGATGATCATATCAAGCACCCCCAAGCCGCAAGCGGTCAGCTAAACGTAACGGCCACCCGGGTATTGAGCGATCAGAAAAGAACAAGCGAACCTGCTACAACTCCAGTCGAGCCAACCGGCAACACCTCCCATACAGTCCGGTCTCCTCGTCTGATATGTCGCATATCAAGTCTAGGGGTGGTAAACGTCAGACCCCAATAACCGATAAGTCATGCCGATGTTAGGCTCGTAACGGGTCGAGAAACTACTGGTAACACTTACCAGCAAATCTCTGAATCAGCCCTGGCCAGGGACTTCCCTGTTACAGCCAATCGAGCACAGCGCAACATCAACCCCCAATACCGGGAGAGACGAAACCCCTCCTATCGCTCATTGCCTCCATGTGACTCGGGACTGTACCCAAAAACCACCGTTTTGCACGCCCTCATGGACGTGGTAAGGTGGAGATCAAAGCACAGTGGGAATCACACAAGACTCTATGACGATCTCGGGTCTACAGACTAACTTGTATAAGTGTCACCTGAGAACTGCCATCTGACGTGAGGTATAATACCATCTGGGAGTTCTCGGCGAGTCCGTCCAGTGTACCCAGTCTCCACTGAGCACCCGTATATCATCTCTGATGTCAAACACCAATGGATATGGGATCATCCATCGCCCATCTCATGGATCGAGAAGCATATACGCTAGTCTACACTGGTATATCGATGCCCCGTCTCGATACACCCTCGACTAGGGACCTTGAAGGATGTACTTATGGACTACCATGTCCCCACTAGTATGATTTACATCATAGTCCAGGTAGTCAAGTACACATCCTAAGGGCTTTACCAACATGTAACTATAAGACAGTATAAAGAGACTAGTTTACATGTTAAGATAAAGAGCAAACAGATAGCATACTATCATATCGAGCAAGAAAGTCATCTCTATATATGTCCAAGCATCCAATATAATATACATCATCTGTACAATACTGGCCTCTAGGGCATACATACAACTAACAATCTCCCACTTGCACTAGGGCCAGCTGCTGTAGTATCGCATACCGAGCATCCCGAAGAGTCTCACAAACTGTATCTGGGGAATGGCCTTCGTGAGTGGATCCGCTGTGTTATTCTTCGTGTCAACCCTCCTGACCTCGATCTCCCGGCGATCAACTATCTCCCGGATCAGGTGATACCGCCTCAGAATATGCCTGGATCGCTGATGGGACCTGGGTTCCTTGGCCAAAGCCACCGCTCCATTGTTATCGCAATACAAAGGTATTGGATGCTCAATGGATAGAACCACTCCAAGTTCAGTAATGAACTTCTTGATCCAGACAGCCTCTTTGGCAGCATCGTTGGCAGCGATGTATTCAGCCTCCATCGTCGAGTCTGCCACGGTTTCCTACTTGGAACTCTTCCAGCTAACCGCCCCTCCGTAAAGGGTAAAGAAAAATCCCGACTGCGACTTAGAGTCGTCCTTATCACTCTGGAAGCTCGAATCGGTAAAGGAATCCACTTGGAGTTCTCCGTTACCATACACCAAGAGCATCTCTTTAGTCCTTCGCAAGTACTTGAGAATGCTCTTCACAGCTGTCCAGCGACTCTCTTCAGGATCAGCTTGATACCTGCTCACTATACTTAGTGAGAATGCTACATCGGGTCTGGTACATAGCATCGCATACATGATAGAGCCTACAGCCGAAGCATAGGGTATCCCTTGCATGCGAGCTCTCTCCAAATCAGTCTTGGGAGACATCTCTTTGGAGAGAGTGACTCCAGAGATCGTGGGTAAGTTCCCACGCTTGGATTCTTCCATACTAAACCTCTTTAGTATGGTGTCAATGTACCTGGATTGGGACAATCCCAATATCCGTTTGGATCTATCTCTATAGATCCTAATTCCCAATATGCAGGAGGCATCACCAAGATCTTTCATCGAGAACCTTTGTGACAAGAAGAGCTTGACCGATTGGAGCATAGGAATGTCATTTCCTATCAAGAGTATGTCGTCCACGTACAATACGAGGAAGACAACCTTACTCTCTGCCACCTTCTTGTAGATACAAGGTTCATCCATATTTTTGACGAAATCAAACTCTTTGATAACGACGTCAAAGCAGATGTTCCAACTCCGCGATGCTTGCTTTAATCCATAAATGGATTTAAGTAGCTTGCACACCTTTCCGCTGCTCCCACTGTCTACGAAGCCCTCTGGCTGAGTCATGTACACGCACTCTTCTAAATCACCGTTTAGAAAGGCGGTCTTAACATCCATTTGCCAGATTTCGTAGTTATGATATGCAGCAATGGCAAGCATGATCCGGATGGATTTAAGCATAGCCACTGGAGAAAAAGTTTCGTCATAGTCCACACCTGGTCTTTGACGAAAACCCTTTGCAACAAGTCTAGCTTTGAAAGTCTCCACTTTCCCATCAACACCAAGTTTTTTCTTGAAGATCCACTTGCTCCCAATGGGTTTTACCCCTTCAGGAGCAACTTCCAAAGTCCATAGTTTGTTGGTATACATGGATTCCATCTCAGATCGCATAGCATCCAGCCATTTCACTGAGTCCCTACTCGTGATGGCCTGCTCGAAGCTAGTTGGGTCATCATCCTCTATGATGCAATCCTCGCTCCCACCATCCATGAGAAAACCGTAGTATCTCTCAGGTTGGTGAGGAACCTTACTAGATCGGCGGAGAGGCTGAGGTTCGTTGGGAGCTACCGAATCCTCTGGTTCCACTAAATCTTCAGTTTGAGTTTGTGTAGCCGGAATTTCTTCCAGTTCTACCTTATCGCCACTAATTTCTTTTGCAAGAAATTCCTTTTCCAAAAAGGTGGCATGTCGAGAAACAAACACTTTTTGTTCCTCTGTATGGTAGAAAAGATATCCATGTGAATGTTTGGGATATCCCACAAACTTGCATAGAACTGACCGCGCCTCGAGTTTGTCCGGATTTTGCTTCTTGACATAAGCCGGGAAACCCCATATCTTAACTCGTTTAAGACATGGTCTCTTCCCACTCCATATCTCATATGGTGTGGTAGTTACAGATTTAGTTGGAACTTGATTCAATAGGTATACTGCTGTTTCCAGCGCATATCCCCAGAAGGAAATAGGTAACTCAGCTGTGCTCATCATAGAGCGCACCATATCTAATAGGGTGCGGTTCCTCCGCTCCGATACACCGTTGTGATATGGTGTATATGGAGGAGTCAGCTGAGAGAGAATCTCATTCTCTTTTAGGAAGTCCAGGAATTCATTGCTCAAGTATTCACCTCCTCGATCAGATCGAAGGATTTTAATACTTTTTCCGGTTTGGTTTTCGACTTCTTGTTTATATTCTCTAAATTTCTCAAAAGCTTCTGATTTGTGTTTCATCAGGAACACATATCCGAATCTAGAGAGATCGTCAGTGAATGTAATGAAGTACGATGAACCATCCCTGGCATGTGTAGACATGGGACCGCATACATCACTATGTATCAGTCCCAAGAGTTCAGTAACTCTTTCTCCGTGTCCCGTAAACGGAGTTTTGGTCATCTTGCCTTTGAGACATGACTGGCAAGTTTCATAAGATGAAAATTCAAATGGATTCAAATAACCATCCTTATGCAACTTAGCCAGTCGTGTCGCATTTATATGACCGAGTCTACAATGCCACAAGAAGGATTCGTTCATTTCTGAACTCTTCCTCTTGTGTGTGTTTGTTATGCTCAGAACTGTTGATTGATTTAGAACATAAATGCCATTACATAACGTGCCTGATCCAACCAACTTTTGGTTACGGAAAATGTTCATAACATTATCCTGTAATACAAAATTATATCCCTCTTTACTCAACAAAGAAACCGATATAATGTTGCATATCAGGTTCGGCATGTAATAGCATTCGTTCAAAACCAAAGTATTACCAGTAGGTAATGCAAGGTGATATTCTCCGACAGTCTTAGCTGCAACAATTGCACCATTTCCAACTCTTATGTCTTTATCACCTTCTCCAAGTTCTCTACCTTTTCTAAACCCATGTAACTGATTACATATATGGGATCCTGACCCGGTATCTAATACCCAGGACGTAGGGCAAATGGAGAAACAGTTTTCTGTAACGAACACACCCGAAGAAAATGCATCATCATGTACTTTCTTCATTTGGGTGGCTTGGGAATCCTGGTATTCCCCTATGTCATGTTCATTCCTATAACTCTTATAAGAAAGAACGGAACCAACGTTCCCCAGCACCGTATAACATGTGGGTTCAGTCAATACATCCATATTATTATCTTTATTAGGGCATGACATGGTCTCTACCTGGAGAGAGAGAGAAGAAAACACTTTAGCGTATGCTCTTGCAAGATCAGATTGGTTATTATCTTATCTAATCAGGATGGCTCCCACTGGTTTTTATCAAATCTTCCTTCAAACCCTAAAAGGTAAGACTAGCCGGGATTAATTACACCCTACAACTTCGTCAATCTTTCAGCCAGGCCAGTGTCGGTATTTTGAGGGAGGTTCCCCGTGCTTTCGCACGGACCTAATTAAAGTAAACCTCGTTTTCCCAGAGGCGTAACCCCGTTGACACCTTTCTAGACACCTACTTGATCGGCTAATTGTAATGTGTAAAACTCTCCCAGGAGTAACTCTTACTCGCAGTGGGTATCGGGATCCAACTATCTCATAGAAGGTATGCAATCTCATTGCAAATTTCAACACTTGAAATTCCCGATAATATTTTGCCCCTAGCGTCCTATGACCTTGACAAAGGCCAACAAATCATAGGATGCTAGTCAAGTTCAACCCGTCATTTCTTGATTGAATCAAACCCACCCGCACGACCCTTGACAAAGACCAACAAGGTCGTACGACTACCCTGAAACAGTCTGCATCATATGCATAAGCAGATAAGCACTATTCAGCTACCGCACACTACGCCTTGACAAAGGCCAACAAACGCAGCACGAATACTAAACAGTTCTTTTCTGAAATGACGGAGGGCTACGACAGGTTTTTCTGAAAACCTATTGCGTAAAGAACTTGATATCGTTGTAGAATCAATTGAAGTTATGAAATGGAGTGATTTTGAGGCTTTTCTAGTTTTGCTAAAGAGGTCACTCTCGGTGAAGGGATCGTCGGCCCTTTCCTCGTCGAATGAGGTGCGGGATATATCATATATATCACTGTGCAAAGTAGAAACTATAGAAGCAATCAAAAAAAAACCGAGTGTGTAGCATCTGCCAGTTATTGCTAAAGGGGTCACTCCCGGTGAAGGGATCTCGGCCCTTTCCTCATCGAATAAGGTGCAGGGTATATCATATATACCGCTATGCAAAGCAAAACTGTAGCTACCCCTTTTATTTTGAAAATTTTGATTCCACAACATCTTTTAGGTTTCTTTTCTTTCATTAATCACATTAATGAAGTCCCATCATTTAAGTTACCTAAACTGTAAGTCTACGCTAGCGCCCCGGCAGTCTACAGACGCCAAATGCGGAACAAAAAATTTTTAACTGGCGCTATCGTATACTTTAACCCGGATCTGCCATTATTGCTAAACTAACAAACTGTAAAGAGTGTAGAAAGGTTATACCGAACGATCCGAGTCCTTCGTTCTTCAACCATCATCCCACGCTCCGTTGCGGCTGCTCCGATCTCGTCGATCTCCGATATCCTCGTCGAGGTGGCACCACATCACCGATTCTTTAAACGGGCTCCCGCCTCTGACTTGAGGCAACTCGATCGTCAAGTTTGCTAAAAGAGACGACCAAGAATGATGTAGAGAATGAGTAGATGACTTTGTCTCACTTCGTCCAAATCCGTGGACGATCGGTTAATGAAGTTGCCGAGGGAATTGGGTGATGGAATGAAATGAACTGTAAAATTCCATGCACCCCAAATACTATCATAATCTTTTCTCTCTAAAATGAAATCAACAAGTGAAGTGAGGAGGAGAGAGAGGGCCGGCCATATATAGCAAGAGGGAGGTGACCGTAGGAGAGGGGGGTGACCTTAAGCATAAAGCTTCTCACTCAAAATATCCTAAGGAAAACAAAACCATTAATTATCAAAGCATGAGTCATTAAACACATCATCAATTCATTAATGCAACCATTAATGTCAAGATGACTCATTAGCCACTTCATCACTTCTAGAACCTTCTAGAATGATGACTCACTCCATCTGAAGAAAAGATAAATCCGTCTTTAACCGAATGTTAAAAGACGGCTGATAGAAAACTGGAAACTGGCAACTTCCAAAAGTGATCCTAAAACGAATTTCAGGATAACCCCGAAACTGTATAAATATACCCGCATTTGTATTACGACCGAATACAAATGCAACTGAGACAAAGATATTATACCTACTCAATATAATACTCGGATCCGGCTTAAACCAAAGCCGACCAGTATCATCTGCCCGAAAAATAACACGTGCGTAAACGCACGTGCATTTTCCGAACCCTGCCATAAAACCATACGGCCTCTACAACGTTTCGCCCGAACTTGGGAAACTGTCTGTGGGGGACTCTAATGACTCGTCAGTACCCTGGCAGTGGGTTTAACCACAAACCGTCAGCGGCACTAGCTATGCGTAACGGCTGCCCATGGACTGATCTCAAGGGAGTCCGAGGAGCGAACTCAAGGGAGACCGATGAGCGAACTCCTCCGAAAACCCTACTGAGCCTAACAGTGACAATGTATATACAGTCTGGTCCGTTCGTCAATGAGTATCGCATATCCGCCTAGGGGGCTAGTAACGTCAGACCCCCAATAGCAGTATAAGTCGTGTCGGAGTGTAGCCCAATAACACCCTGAGATACTACTGGAGTACCTACCAGTAAATCTCCTGCCATGGCCATGGACTTTGTGTAATGGCTCTCCTAGACACAGCACGACCTCGCCCCCAATACCGGGAGAGACGAATCCCCTGCCGATCCGCTCACGTGCCTCCATATGGCTCGGGACTGTACCCAAAAGCTACCTGTTTGCACGACTCCTTTGAGCCGTGGTAGGGTAGAAATCAAAGCACGGTGGGAACTCACACGAGACAAATGACGACCTCAGGTCGATGAACTAACCTGTACACATGTCACCAGGGAACTGCTATCTGACGGTAGATATAATACTAACTAGCAGATTCCCGGCGAGTCCTGTCCGGTGTACTCATAACCCAATGAGCACCTGTATACATCTTAGGTGATCCAACTGACACCAGTGGCTTGTGAGACCGGCCACCGCCCCTCGTCGGGGTCTCGACTGTATACACTAGTCTACTCCGGAGTATCGATGCCCTGTCTCGAAACTCCCACGACTAGGGACCACAATTAAGGATATGCATATAAACTACCCAACTCTCACGTATATGATCACCATCATACTGTTGGTAGTAAAGCAAGATCCTAAGGGCTCTATCAAAGTGTAACATGCAATCAGTCACCTGAACATGTACACGACTGATAAAGGCAAACCAGATAGCATGCTATCATCTCGAGTAAGACTGTCATACCGGTATAGGTCCTCCGCAATCATTGCAATCACGTACCTGCGATCCAATAATTGACTATGAGGGCACTATCTCCAACAATCTCCCACTTGCACTCAAGGCTAATATTGCGATGTCGACTACTCACAGCCCGTGTGAAACCGAACATCCAACTCCTCTACTAATCAGTTTCACAAAGCCCGTTTGTAAAACTATTGTGTTCGAGAAATAGCCTCAGTGAGTGGATCCGCCTAGAAGTATCTTTCTATATCTCTCTTAATCTCAAGTTCGCGGAGAAAGCCATCTCCCGAATCGAGTAATACCTGTCTTAGAATATGTCTGGATATCTGATGGGACCTTGTTCATAAATGAACTCCAAATCCAAACTTCTTAGACTGTATCGATCACTGAACCTAATCAGTATCCGGCACCATGCCACCCACAGTATCCTCTTGGACCACCTGTCCATAATACTGTCCCTCTTTGTCAGAGGGAAAAACTATAACTCTGACAATCACTCTGTCAACCATGTCACCTTTGAAGCTTGGAATGATAACCGTCTCCCGAAGGAGGCTGCCGTCATCAAATCCGTAGAACATGTACTTATGTTCTAAAACTGCTTCCTTATGTTTCTCCAGGATTGGATTAATACAAACTTATTGCATCTAGTGCAAAAACGACATCTAGTGTGATACTTGACATCTCATGATTGACTCAATTGCCTAAGCAAGTGATCTGCCAATCATGCACATCCCTCTCCTTTTTATTCTATACGACACCTTTAGAGAGGGTGACTCCATCACCTGCAGGTACACCACCATGCTAGGAGTCAACTATTCCAAAAACCATTAGAATATCTGTCAAAGTACCCACATTGGGAAACTACCCAAATCCAGATCTAAAACCATAGATCTAGAAACCAGAATGTCAAATATTATATCCATATCCTGTCTGGAGAAACAACTGTGTGACGACCACGGTACAACCAATCGTAGTATAGGAATTTTACTTCCTACTCTGTGTATGTCATCCATATACCATGACATCACACCCTACTACCTCCTCAACAGATCCATCCCCTATTCTGATGAAGTCAAACCCATGACTGTCACATCAAAATTAGATGATCTATCTCCGCTATAACTGCTCAAGTCTATAAATAGATATAAGCATCTTGCCCACTATGCTTCCGCTGCTCCCACTGACTACGACAACCCTCCTACCGGGTCTCATATCTTGGAACAACAGTAGTGTCAAGTCTTGGTAGATAATAACCTCCCTGTCACCGTCCTTGAGGCTACCGAAGTACCTCTCGGGTGTCTGAGGTTACCCACCATATCTGCGGAATGGCTATTGGAATGTCAAACCTGATTGAATGTATAGGTCCTATTAAATTTTTCCGTAATCGTTCGCGGTTCTGGAATCACTTCCAGTTCTACCATACTCCCACTACTGTTTTCTGAAAAAGATCCATTTTACTAAAACTGTGGCGAGTCAAGAACAATATCACTATTGATCTTCCAAATGGTAGAATATCAACCCTCGTCATAGCCAGGGTCAACCCACAAACAGCCATTACAGAAACATGCCCTGAGTTATCCAGAGTCTGGTTTTAAGCATAAGCTGGACAACTCCCCGTACCTTAATTTCTTTTAAGGTACGAACTATTCTATATCCAATATAGAAATTTTGGCACTTATTTAATTGGAACCATATTCAATCCATGCAGCTGTCTCCAGTGCATATCAACTTAATGGAAAGAGGCTAATCAGCATTACTCAACTTAGGAATCCATCCAATTATGAGTAACCTGAAAGAGAAACACGTTTCTCAAAACCATCACTATCATCTGAATACCAATCACAAGAATCTACATCTTCGATCTCTTTGAAGAATCCCGATACTTGTGACACCTGGTTCTCTACTTTATTCTTATACCTACAACTTCTCAAAACTTAGACCTTGTATTTCTACGAAACACTTGTCTAAATACTAGAGAAGTTATAAGTAAACAGAACATAGTACGAGGACCTACCCCTTTGTCCTGATGGACACTGGACAACATACAATACTCTGTATAAGTCCGCTGAGTTGAACAACTCAAAACCTGTGCGTTGTAGGTGGAAAACTGTACCCTGGCGATTTCCTCAAATATCACCAATTACAACGAATTCCGATATAATGAGGATGATCACCTAATTCCCAATATCTTACTCCCACTCATCATCTGTAAAACCATACAGATATGAGAATGAAACCTGGTAAATACATACCCTTGGAGTAAGTGTCTAATCGGGAAAACAGTTTTTCCTTTAACAATGCACTGAAACATGAAAATGTTTCGTAGGGGTATCCTGGTATTCATAGCAATGCCTCTTCCATAATCCAATTCATGACTTCAACCGTATATTTTATTGCCATCTCTCCAAATCCCTTTATTTGTCTTTAGTCGTTACCTTCTGTACACCATTGTTAGGCTAACTGGTTTTCTTCCTTCCCTACCGTTCGGCACCAGCCTATGGTTTGGAAGAAGACTATCCAGTAAGCATAATAGGTGTACCTTCCTAAACCAAGGAGTACTCGCATCTCGAGAGAAGGTGATGATAAAAGACAATTGAATAATACCTTATTCTTTTAAAGGTGAAATAGGAGCGGCGATGAAGTATGCGGTCTTGGTCGTGAATGATATCAGTCGCAATTTACTTTGCCCTCTTTCTAATCCCTTTATTTTGTCTTTACATATTACCTTCTGCACACCCTACTTAGGCTAATTGGTTTTCTTCATTCCCTACCTTTCGGCACCAGCCTATGGTTTGGAACAAGACTATCCAATAAGCGTAATAGGTGTACTCTCCTAAACCAATGAGCTCTCGCAACCTGAGAGAAGGTGATAATAAAAGACAACTGAATAAACCAATTCTATTTCTCCTGAACCTGGATCCATCCTCGAAGAAGTTCCTTCGAGTTCGTATATAACCATACGATGGATCTATCCAATGGAAGTGGATATCCGTAGTATACGGGTGTTCTGAGAAATTCAAAGGGTAAAAGAAGGAGTGGCAATGACTTATGCAACTCAGACAATCCAAAAGCCAGTATTTTAAGAAGGTTCGGTCAACCTGGTCACTGAGTCATAGTCTAGGGTCGGTCAAAGGTCGCTGCCAAAGAGAGAGAGAGAAAAGAAACACTCTGCGTGCACTCTAACCTAGATCAGAATGGTCATAACTTTATCTAATCCGGAAACCTCCCACTGTCCTGTCAAATTCTCCTCCAAACCTAAAGAAGAATCAATCGGGATCACCCGAAGAGTAAACCAACTCATCAGTGGGAATCGGGATCCAACTCTCATCGCATGATAACGTGATGGAATGCATCCACGTTACTCATACTCCAGATGTGCGCATACTTGGCAAGTTTCAGTTTCTTTAGAAACTCCCGATATGATTTATGCCCCATGCTCTTATGACCTTAGCGTATGTCAACAAATCATAAGTCACATGTCAAGTTCTGCCCGTCATTATCTTGTTAATTTGAACCCACCCGTACATACCCTTGACGTATGCCAACAAGGTAATACGACTGTCCCAAACCAACTCATCTATCTATGCAACAAATGAATACCCAGCAGCTACCAAACACTATGCCTTGACGTATGCCAACAAACATAGCTTGAATACTACTGACCATCCATAAGAAACGACGGAGGGCTACGGCTGGTTTTTGGCGAAAAACCTTTAACGTAGTGAACTTGATATCGCTGAAGGAACCTGATAGCTTTTTTAAAATATAGTGGCGAAAACCTTTTGCTAAAGAGGTCACTCCCGGTAAAAGGATCTCGGCTCTTTCCTCGTGGAATGAGGTGCAGGATATTCCACTGAATACCGCTATGCAAAGCAACTTGTAATCGACTATAGTAAAGTTATTATCCTGACGCAAACTTCTGTCCAAGGGGTCGGTCCCGGTGAAGGGATATCGGCCCTTGCCTCGTCGAATGAGGTGAAGGATATTCCACTGAATACCGCTATGCATAACAAAAGGAAACGTCTTTGCAATAACACTTTTTAAATTGTTCCAACAACTGTATACAGGTTTGTTTTAACTTTGCATTGATCGGAATCAACGCAGTCCCATCATTCAATCACACCAGAAAAGAACGAAAATAAAATATACGTATATGCCATCCGCATTCGTCATTGGGTCCCGTCATAACCCGTTAGGTTACTTAACTAACGACAGAGCGGGGACTGGACTAGCGCGGGTGTAAAACATATACAACATCTAATAGTATATAAACCAATATACAATAATCGCTCCAGGCGTGATAGTATGCAACATTACAGAAAAGTAATAAGCATCACAGAACAATACAGATATCTGGGATCCCCGAGTTTCACAGAGCCGCTGCTGAAACTCGACGTTCCCCTGTCGTGTGGATAGCCTGTGCAATGAAACCTAGACCCCTACGGGTGTGGCAAGTTACCCGCCAAAACCTGAAGCGAGGCAACCCCCTACAGCATAGTGAATGGACCACCCAGCACTCCACGGAATCCGGTAATCTTGGGCATCCCTCCTTGGGTCAACCTGTACCCCCTACGAGTGCGGCGAATAGTCTGCTAATTCTAGAGTGGGACCCCTCTGCCTCTCAAAGTCATGAGATGCGGACCCGTTGCCCCCCAGAACCCGGCTATCCGTGCACTCCGTCTCGGGGCAAAACCTAGTACAGTAATGAAAAATAGTACAATAGGTACATCGACCGCAACCTGGTCGTGCCCCAAAAGAATATTATACAACAGGCAGTGACGGCTGTCCACAAGTTGGACGCTCGCCCCGCAATATCAAATGTACAAATAAACACAAACTGTACTACCATTGCACACTGCTATCCACCACGACAAATCCGCAACATCACAGCACAAAACAGAACATCAACGCGAATGTCACGTTCGCAAACCCGTCTAAAAGAACTATAGCAATCAGACGCGGTTTACCGATCAAATGACATTCCCGGCCGGAGATATAATGTAAGCACTGTAAACTAACATGTTTAAATTTCGATCGACCAAAGACCAAATATCAAAAAGTGGGCCCCACAGCTTACTGGTGAACAGTAACAAAATCTGGGCCAAAACGATATTTATCAAAAACCCCAAAATCAAACCAGGAACACACTGTGAAAATTTGGGGCCACGAGCTCACTGTGTGGCCGCGGAAGCGCGGTCAAACCATAGGTTTGACCGCGTTTCCGCGGCTGTCTCATCGAGTCACGTGCCCAAATTTCTACGTCGTTCTAATAAAAGCCTGCACAGTATTCTGAGATGTGTAGAATAATTTTATCAGACCGTTTAAAAAAAACAGAAACTGTCAAGCTAGGATTTTGTGATTTTTGATTTCCGGTCGGATCGATATTTTAAACGCGTTAGCACAAGTTAGTATAGCAAAATGGTTAGGCTTTGATACCACTGTAAGTCTACGCTAGCGCCCCGGCAGTCTAAAGACGCCAAATGCGGAACAAAAACTTTTTAACTGGCGCTATCGTATACTTTAACCCGGATCTGCCATTATTGCTAAACTAACAAACTGTAAAGAGTGTAGAAAGGTTATACCGAACGATCCGAGTCCTTCGTTCTTCAACCATCATCCCACGCTCCGTTGCGGCTGCTCCGATCTCGTCGATCTCCGATATCCTCGTCGAGGTGGCACCACATCACCGATTCTTTAAACGGGCTCCCGCCTCTGACTTGAGGCAACTCGATCGTCAAGTTTGCTAAAAGAGACGACCAAGAATGATGTAGAGAATGAGTAGATGACTTTGTCTCACTTCGTCCAAATCCGTGGACGATCGGTTAATGAAGTTGCCGAGGGAATTGGGTGATGGAATGAAATGAACTGTAAAATTCCATGCACCCCAAATACTATCATAATCTTTTCTCTCTAAAATGAAATCAACAAGTGAAGTGAGGAGGAGAGAGAGGGCCGGCCATATATAGCAAGAGGGAGGTGACCGTAGGAGAGGGGGGTGACCTTAAGAATAAAGCTTCTCACTCAAAATATCCTAAGGAAAACAAAACCATTAATTATCAAAGCATGAGTCATTAAACACATCATCAATTCATTAATGCAACCATTAATGTCAAGATGACTCATTAGCCACTTCATCACTTCTAGAACCTTCTAGAATGATGACTCACTCCATCTGAAGAAAAGATAAATCCGTCTTTAACCGAATGTTAAAAGACGGCTGATAGAAAACTGGAAACTGGCAACTTCCAAAAGTGATCCTGAAACGAATTTCAGGATAACCCCGAAACTGTATAAATATACCCGCATTTGTATTACGACCGAATACAAATGCAACTGAGACAAAGATATTATACCTACTCAATATAATACTCGGATCCGGCTTAAACCAAAGCCGACCAGTATCATCTGCCCGAAAAATAACACGTGCGTAAACGCACGTGCATTTTCCGAACCCTGCCATAAAACCATACGGCCTCTACAACGTTTCGCCCGAACTTGGGAAACTGTCTGTGGGGGACTCTAATGACTCGTCAGTACCCTGGCAGTGGGTTTAACCACAAACCGTCAGCGGCACTAGCTATGCGTAACGGCTGCCCATGGACTGATCTCAAGGGAGGCCGAGGAGCGAACTCAAGGGAGACCGATGAGCGAACTCCTCCGAAAATCCTACTGAGCCTAACAGTGACAATGTATATACAGTCTGGTCCGTTCGTCAATGAGTATCGCATATCCGCCTAGGGGGCTAGTAACGTCAGACCCCCAATAGCAGTATAAGTCGTGTCGGAGTGTAGCCCAATAACACCCTGAGATACTACTGGAGTACCTACCAGTAAATCTCCTGCCATGGCCATGGACTTTGTGTAATGGCTCTCCTAGACACAGCACGACCTCGGCCCCAATACCGGGAGAGACGAATCCCCTGCCGATCCGCTCACGTGCCTCCATATGGCTCGGGACTGTACCCAAAAGCTACCTGTTTGCACGACTCCTTTGAGCCGTGGTAGGGTAGAAATCAAAGCACGGTGGGAACTCACACGAGACAAATGACGACCTCAGGTCGATGAACTAACCTGTACACATGTCACCAGGGAACTGCTATCTGACGGTAGATATAATACTAACTAGCAGATTCCCGGCGAGTCCTGTCCGGTGTACTCATAACCCAATGAGCACCTGTATACATCTTAGGTGATCCAACTGACACCAGTGGCTTGTGAGACCGGCCACCGCCCCTCGTCGGGGTCTCGACTGTATACACTAGTCTACTCCGGAGTATCGATGCCCTGTCTCGAAACTCCCACGACTAGGGACCACAATTAAGGATATGCATATAAACTACCCAACTCTCACGTATATGATCGTCATCATACTGTTGGTAGTAAAGCAAGATCCTAAGGGCTCTATCAAAGTGTAACATGCAATCAGTCACCTGAACATGTACACGACTGATAAAGGCAAACCAGATAGCATGCTATCATCTCGAGTAAGACTGTCATACCGGTATAGGTCCTCCGCAATCATTGCAATCACGTACCTGCGATCCAATAATTGACTATGAGGGCACTATCTCCAACAATCTCCCACTTGCACTCAAGGCTAATATTGCGATGTCGACTACTCACAGCCCGTGTGAAACCGAACATCCAACTCCTCTACTAATCAGTTTCACAAAGCCCGTTTGTAAAACTATTGTGTTCGAGAAATAGCCTCAGTGAGTGGATCCGCCTAGAAGTATCTTTCTATATCTCTCTTAATCTTAAGTTCGCGGAGAAAGCCATCTCCCGAATCGAGTAATACCTGTCTTAGAATATGTCTGGATATCTGATGGGACCTTGTTCATAAATGAACTCCAAATCCAAACTTCTTAGACTGTATCGATCACTGAACCTAATCAGTATCCGGCACCATGCCACCCACAGTATCCTCTTGGACCACCTGTCCATAATACTGTCCCTCTTTGTCAGAGGGAAAAACTATAACTCTGACAATCACTCTGTCAACCATGTCACCTTTGAAGCTTGGAATGATAACCGTCTCCCGAAGGAGGCTGCCGTCATCAAATCCGTAGAACATGTACTTATGTTCTAAAACTGCTTCCTTATGTTTCTCCAGGATTGGATTAATACAAACTTATTGCATCTAGTGCAAAAACGACATCTAGTGTGATACTTGACATCTCATGATTGACTCAATTGCCTAAGCAAGTGATCTGCCAATCATGCACATCCCTCTCCCCTTTATTCTATACGACACCTTTAGAGAGGGTGACTACATCACCTGCAGGTACACCACCATGCTAGGAGTCAACTATTCCAAAAACCATTAGAATATCTGTCAAAGTACCCACATTGGGAAACTACCCAAATCCAGATCTAAAACCATAGATCTAGAAACCAGAATGTCAAATATTATATCCATATCCTGTCTGGAGAAACAACTGTGTGACGACCACGGTACAACCAATCGTAGTATAGGAATTTTACTTCCTACTCTGTGTATGTCATCCAGATACCATGACATCACACCCTACTACCTCCTCAACAGATCCATCCCCTATTCTGATGAAGTCAAACCCATGACTGTCACATCAAAATTAGATGATCTATCTCCGCTATAACTGCTCAAGTCTATAAATAGATATAAGCATCTTGCCCACTATGCTTCCGCTGCTCCCACTGACTACGACAACCCTCCTACCGGGTCTCATATCTTGGAACAACAGTAGTGTCAAGTCTTGGTAGATAATAACCTCCCTGTCACCGTCCTTGAGGCTACCGAAGTACCTCTCGGGTGTCTGAGGTTACCCACCATATCTGCGGAGTGGCTATTGGAATGTCAAACCTGATTGAATGTATAGGTCCTATTAAATTTTTCCGTAATCGTTCGCGGTTCTGGAATCACTTCCAGTTCTACCATACTCCCACTACTGTTTTCTGAAAAAGATCCATTTTACTAAAACTGTGGCGAGTCAAGAACAATATCACTATTGATCTTCCAAATGGTAGAATATCAACCCTCGTCATAGCCAGGGTCAACCCACAAACAGCCATTACAGAAACATGCCCTGAGTTATCCAGAGTCTGGTTTTAAGCATAAGCTGGACAACTCCCCGTACCTTAATTTCTTTTAAGGTACGAACTATTCTATATCCAATATAGAAACTTTGGCACTTATTTAATTGGAACCATATTCAATCCATGCAGCTGTCTCCAGTGCATATCAACTTAATGGAAAGAGGCTAATCAGCATTACTCAACTTAGGAATCCATCCAATTATGAGTAACCTGAAAGAGAAACACGTTTCTCAAAACCATCACTATCATCTGAATACCAATCACAAGAATCTACATCTTCGATCTCTTTGAAGAATCCCGATACTTGTGACACCTGGTTCTCTACTTTATTCTTATACCCACAACTTCTCAAAACTTAGACCTTGTATTTCTACGAAACACTTGTCTAAATACTAGAGAAGTTATAAGTAAACAGAACATAGTACGAGGACCTACCCCTTTGTCCTGATGGACACTGGACAACATACAATACTCTGTATAAGTCCGCTGAGTTGAACAACTCAAAACCTGTGCGTTGTAGGTGGAAAACTGTACCCTGGCGATTTCCTCAAATATCACCAATTACAACGAATTCCGATATAATGAGGATGATCACCTAATTCCCAATATCTTACTCCCACTCATCATCTGTAAAACCATACAGATATGAGAATGAAACCTGGTAAATACATACCCTTGGAGTAAGTGTCTAATCGGGAAAACAGTTTTTCCTTTAACAATGCACTGAAACATGAAAATGTTTCGTAGGGGTATCCTGGTATTCATAGCAATGCCTCTTCCATAATCCAATTCATGACTTCAACCGTATATTTTATTGCCATCTCTCCAAATCCCTTTATTTGTCTTTAGTCGTTACCTTCTGTACACCATTGTTAGGCTAACTGGTTTTCTTCCTTCCCTACCGTTCGGCACCAGCCTATGGTTTGGAAGAAGACTATCCAGTAAGCATAATAGGTGTACCTTCCTAAACCAAGGAGTACTCGCATCTCGAGAGAAGGTGATGATAAAAGACAATTGAATAATACCTTATTCTTTTAAAGGTGAAATAGGAGCGGCGATGAAGTATGCGGTCTTGGTCGTGAATGATATCAGTCGCAATTTACTTTGCCCTCTTTCTAATCCCTTTATTTTGTCTTTACATATTACCTTCTGCACACCCTACTTAGGCTAATTGGTTTTCTTCATTCCCTACCTTTCGGCACCAGCCTATGGTTTGGAACAAGACTATCCAATAAGCGTAATAGGTGTACTCTCCTAAACCAAGGAGCTCTCGCAACCTGAGAGAAGGTGATAATAAAAGACAACTGAATAAACCAATTCTATTTCTCCTGAACCTGGATCCATCCTCGAAGAAGTTCCTTCGAGTTCGTATATAACCATACGATGGATCTATCCAATGGAAGTGGATATCCGTAGTATACGGGTGTTCTGAGAAATTCAAAGGGTAAAAGAAGGAGTGGCAATGACTTATGCAACTCAGACAATCCAAAAGCCAGTATTTTAAGAAGGTTCGGTCAACCTGGTCACTGAGTCATAGTCTAGGGTCGGTCAAAGGTCGCTGCCAAAGAGAGAGAGAGAAAAGAAACACTCTGCGTGCACTCTAACCTAGATCAGAATGGTCATAACTTTATCTAATCCGGAAACCTCCCACTGTCCTGTCAAATTCTCCTCCAAACCTAAAGAAGAATCAATCGGGATCACATACGGATTCCACAGTCGCGATGAATAGCCAAGCCCACACCCTGGACCCCTACGAGAGCGGCAAGCGACCCTACCAATTCTGGAGTTTAGGAGACCCTGTCTTGACTCTTCGAGATGGCCTCCCACTGAACCCCAGAACCCGGTCACCTGTGCTCCCCTCCTTGGGTCCATCCTAATATGGAAAAGTAAATAATATACAACACAGGTGACACAACCTCAACCTGGAAGTGCCCCAAATAAAAGAATATTACATTACATTTGAATTTACATGAATGAAAATTTAAAACTCTCATCTCACATAAAACCCCCGGCTATTCAATTGCGACAATCCTGCACATCATATCTCAGCAACACATAATAACTCATATCATCAACGTAAGTAAGTATGCATACACCGATTGTCGTCGACGTATAGCAACGACAATCGGTAAATACATACTACACTTACGGTCACAGAAAAGAAAGTGTAAAACTGTAATATCTGGAATCCACATTCTCTTTAGACATCGCAAATGCGAAGTATCACATACCTCGTATTTCATGTCTTATAATATGAATTCCACACATTGCATCACTTTCCAGATAATTAGACAGTATTAAAGTTTTCGAACGAACGATCAAATACCCAAAATTTACTAAAGCTCAACACTTGAGCGGAGTTCAAAAAAAAAACCCGGAGTGTGACACAGTGGTAGCAGTCCAGCCGTAGAAGGGTCAAGCCAACGCCTCACATGTGGCACGCCGTACTGCCCCAAACCCTAAGGTTCAAAGGGCAGTTCAAGACGGTCACATAATCGAGTTAAGGTTTGTTGTCTTCTAGAGGGTCCACCACAAACAAACTTGCACGTATTTCCGAAATCTTTTAAACCCCGTGAAAAGTGAGCAAATGATACTCGTTCAAACACTTCACTACTTTCTAATTTACCCGGAAAAGTCACGAAATCAAAATTCCGATCGAATCGACGAGTCCAAAACCATCTCCAGAATTTTTCAGAACTAAATACAGATTAAAAACACCCTAAAAAATATACTAGCATAAATAATCATTACAGCATAAAAATTATACAGTGATGGAGGAGTACGGCCGCGGAACCGCCGCCTAAGCAAGCTTAGGCCGCGTTTCCGCGGCCAAAAATACTGTTCATGGAAAAGTTTTTATACCGTAATTCTTATTTTTACCTTCTGAATTTTTTAAATATTTTTAATTCTGAAAATAACCAGATTTTGAAAAAAGTCCAGAGAGCACCCAAAAACCCGTATTTTCGGTTCGATCGGAGTTTTAACTTCGTAAAGGTGTCGCCTAATGTTCTAGGTCGGCTCTGATACCAATGAAAGGTCTACCTAGCACCTCATGAAGGGTTTGGAAGCATCACATGAACCAAAGAATGAATTTTTATGGTGCTAAGTAAACTTACAAAGGATCTATCCTAGAATCGATTAGGGTTTCGATATTTATCACATCAACATATGAAAGGAAAGCTAGGGTTTAGAGAGTACAACCTTTGTAGCTCCCTACGCTAGACTCTTCGGCTACTTGGGGTTTGAAAGAACTCCGCTTGAACGCCTCTCGGTCACCGATGATCCACCCGGAGTCCGCTTTGTCCAAGCTAGGAACTTCGCAAGATCAAGAATGAAAACGAAGCTAACACTCTAAACAAGTGGGCAAGACTTGTGTAGAATGATGTTGTGGTGGCTTTTCTCACTTCAAAATCCTATCTTTATGAATGATTTGCTCTCTAGAAAATTTAAGAGAGCATGAGCTCAAGGTTGAAGAAGATGATGGATATTTTAGAAGAAGATAAGAATAACTCTTAAGAGAAAAAGAAAAACATAAGTATACATATTTTTCTTTCTTCATCTCAAACCATGGTTATCTCTTTATGAATATTTAATTTATCTTTAATTAAACATAAGAGAAAAATTAAACCATGGTCAAAAGTTAGGTGCAAATGGTTAGGTTACAAGAAGAGTGTAGAAACTTTGACCATGATTCAATCTTATCTCATTTCTCTTGTTTAATCAAAAATAGAAATAAATATCCATAAAATAAGCCATGGTGTGAGTCTTATATATCCACCATTTTCTATGTATAAACAACCATGATAGATGATGTATGTATGTATGTGTGCATGCACATCCAAATGTGCATGAAACAATAAGAAATGCATACATGCATCCATACATCCAAAGAAAACAAGAAAGGATTTCTAGTGAGAATCTAATGGTTAAATGATAAATCAACACTTGATTTATCAATCCGGCCATATCATATATGACCCCACCAAAAGCAAGCCGCCCGATCAATATACGGTATCATATACGCGCATTTTAATCGGGTCCATGCGCATATCGCATACACGCACCACAACGTTTCGCCTGGACTAGGAAACTCCATTGTGGGACTCTGAGACTCGTCAATACGCCGGCAGTGGGTGATGATCATATCAAGCACCCCCAAGCCGCAAGCGGTCAGCTAAACGTAACGGCCACCCGGGTATTGAGCGATCAGAAGAGAACAAGCGAACCTGTAACACCCGAGCCCAATAATACTATTTATATTACTAGTTGAGAGTTATATATTACTCATTCCAATTTTCCTAATTGTTTGGTGTTTTTTTTCAAAATTTTAACCGGTTAAGTCATTTTGGCACATAACAAATTTTAACTCCTAAAATGAAATTTAAAATATCCATGTTGGCCTACTCGTCGCCACTAGTCGCGTGGTAGCGTCCGCGTGTCGAGATTCCGTCCCGTTCGGCTAAACGGGCAAGTTTGGACGACTACGCGCGCGTGCAAGTGTCCGACTTGGAGGCATGCATTTTAATTACAAAACACCTCTTTTCGAAATTTGGAACCCGCTTAAAATCCTATAATTTGAATTTGGAACATTTGGGCGCAACCCGGGCGCGATTTGGAAATGTTTCATTTAGTGCCAAAAGTGCCCGTTTGATTAAATATATTAAAACTAAAATATATACCTTAAAATCCAATTCCGTTACTGTTTAACATGTTTCTAAATCTTACTGTTGTTATTTTCCTTAGTTTAAATCTCCAAAGATTTTGATTGCAGCCAATCACGAGAGAGTAATTCTCGTGGGCCCGCCTCCATTTCTCAATCTCTCTCTCTCCTACTAATATTTTTCCTTTAAATCTTTTTCAACAACCATACCTCACCTCAGAACCACGTACCTTTCTCTCTCTTCGCTCACCTTCTCCCTCCTTTCCCACGCGAAGCGTGAACCTTTTTCCGAGAACCAAGAACCCTCATCTCGCCGGAAAACTTCACATTTCCCATCACCCCGCCATCGCCTACTCCCCGACCCCGACCTCCTCCCTCGTCCTCCCTTCTCCTCTCGCGCAACCCATCGACGCGTCGCCTGCACCCTGTCGCCGCACGCCGACGTTGCCGTCTCCACGACCGCCTCCACCGTGTCCGCAACGTAGATCCTTCAGAATACAAGGATCAATTGCTTAAGGGAACCTTTTGATTTGTGCCGCCATCTGCTCCGGAGCCGCCTCGGGTCTTTCATCGCATGGGCTGGGACCAGCGCAAGATAGTCAGGCAAGTAATGGAGGAATCGTCAAGTTGTAACGTGCTTTGCTCCAACTATCTGTAGAGGTAGCATGTATTTTGAATATTATCCTTCCTTCAATCTCTTGGGCATAGTCGTTTCATATTATCGCTGGAGCTGTATTGATGAAGCTCTTCCCACTCACGTTTGGGATCTTCTATGGGATTGGATGGGGGGTTGAGTTGGGATAATGATAAGTATTTAAAACCAGTGATGGTTGATGATGCTTTGTTGCATAGTTTGTCGGCAATGATGAAGATGGGAAAGACGATACTGAGGCGATTAGCCAAGAGGAAGTTATTAGAGAAATCATGAACGGTCATGGTAATTGTGAAAATGAAGATTTGCATAAGTTTGAGATGGGAGAGGGTTCTGTTGACAACATGGGTAATGACACTGTTGTAACGGAAAATCCTGGGGAGCATCGTCAGATGGCGAATGATAAACAGTTGAAGGTTTCTTTTGCAAATGTTGCTGCTAGAGAAATTAAGAATGTGAACGACAACTACTTTGGATCGTATGGCTCCTTTGGCAATCACAGGGAAATGATCAGCGATAAGGATCACGTCGCTGCCGTCGTTGGCTACCGCCGGAGCTCCGTCGACCTCGCCGTCACCCTCACGTCTCCTCTCTGTAACCACAGAGCAGAACCTTCGAGGTACCCCGACCCGTATGTCCATCATGCGTTGTTTGGACTCGATCCGTGGCCCGTGCATCCGTCTTGGGTTTTCCGCCGACGTTGCATTCGTGTTTTCCCGGTTTGCGAAACCGTCGAGGCAAGTATTACTTGCTACATGCTACGTTAAACTAATTAAGTGTTTGATTCATAAAACTTGCATTGATAACTAAATATAGTTATTTTTCTTATTTGGACGGAATATGATATATATCATGATACTGCAACCTAAACCGCATTTTGCCACTGTAACCCTAACAACGAAACTACCAGTTAATCATTTTGCTATTTAAAGGACGATAATTGTACACATATATCTTCATTGCTTTCTGTTATTAATATTGCGCTACCCTGTGACTATTGCACCCCAAGGGTGCTTGAACCTGTTAATAAGAGAATACAAACATCACTGTGGTTACATGGAATATTATGGTTAATTACTGTTTCCTGCTGCTGTTCATTATTGATTGTATACCTGTTGTGAGCACTTACCCGATTGCACTACATATTGGCCTGACCCTGCTACACCTGACATATACATACATACCGACTCATCTAGTTGTACCATGACATTACTTGTTTCATGATTTCATGCCTAATGCCGACAAACCCGACCATCCCTGCTGTCTATCCAGACAGACCTACTCTTACTGGATTTTGTGTTGGCATTAGTCCTTGACTGCTGAATACCTGACCTGACATACATAGCTTGGGGGTATGGGGAAATCAAAGATGAACCTGACTTGTAACTCGACAGTTCACTACCGTTCGAGTGTACACATTCCTATTCTGTGCCTAACGGCATGTCTCGGTTTCAGCCGAGAATATTGTGGCCGTGATCCCGGGTATGTACGGGGTAATACCGAGTGTACACTTTCCTATTCTGTGCCTAACGGCATGTCTCGGCTGCCGCCGAGAATATTGTGGCCGTGGTCCCGGGTATGTACGGGATACTAACACTTTCCTATTCTGTGCCTAACGGCATGTCTCGGCTGCCGCCGAGAATATTGTGGCCGTGGTCCCGGGTATGTACGGGATACTATTGGGTTACATCGACGATTCATCAAACGGTTTCAAAGACTATAGAGTAGAAAACCTGATAGGACAGTTTAGACACCATTGCACATTACCCTGCTTGTTATTTCTTATTACTGCTTTATTCATGTTCATACTTGCATTGCTTATTACCATGTTTATGCTATATACTTGATGTCATGACGCGCTGACGTCTGGGTTTTGCATGGCCCAGATTCCGTACCACTGTCGACGACCGAGCAGGAGTACTTCAGCCAGCAGGCTGATTTGTGAGTTCTGTAGTGGTCAGTTCATTTATTGCATTTTATTCCCAGGTGTGATCCCGCATTACGGGACGTACCCTTCTATTATTGTATTGGATCATTAGCTTCCGCACTTATTGTTTATTGATTCCTGTTATTATGGATTTGGACATGTGTTAGATTAGTACTTTATCTTGTTCTTGATATCCTTACAACCGTAATGTGACTGTGGATGGATACTTCCTACCCACAGGTAGCATGGTTGGCTATGTTACGTGCCCAATCCTGCGCACTCTGGGAAGCGGGGCGTGACAGAACCTGCTACAACTCTCGTCGAGCCAACCGGCAACACCTCCCGTACAGTCCGGTCTCCTCGTCTGATATGTCGCATATCAAGTCTAGGGGTGGTAAACGTCAGACCCCAATAACCGATAAGTCGTATCGATGTAGGCTCGTAACGGGTCGAGAAACTACTGGTAACACTTACCAGCAAATCTCTAAATCAGCCCTGGCCAGGGACTTCCCTGTTACGGCCAATCGAGCACAGCGCAACATCAACCCCCAATACCGGGAGAGACGAAACCCCTCCTATCGCTCATTGCCTCCATGTGACTCGGGACTGTACCCAAAAACCACCGTTTTGCACGCCCTCATGGACGTGGTAAGGTGGAGATCAAAGCACAGTGGGAATCTCACAAGACTCTATGACGATCTTGGGTCTACAGACTAACCTGTATAAGTGTCATCTGAGAACTGCCATTTGACGTGAAGTATAATACCATCTGGGAGTTCTCGGCGAGTCCGTCCAGTGTACCCAGTCTCCACTGAGCACCCGTATATCATCTCTGATGTCAAACACCAATGGATATGGGATCATCCATCGTCCATCTCATGGATCGAGAAGCGTATACGCTAGTCTACACTGGTATATCGATGCCCCGTCTCGATACACCCTCGACTAGGGACCTTGTAGGATGTACTTATGGACTACCATGTCCCTACTAGTATGATCTACATCATAGTCCAGGTAGTCAAGTACACATCCTAAAGTCTTTACCAACATGTAACTATAAGACAGTATAAAGAGACTAGTTTACATGTTAAGATAAAGAGCAACCGGATAGCATACTATCATATCGAGCAAGAAAGTCATCTCTATATATGTCCAAGCATCCAATATAATATACATCATCTGTACAATACTGGCCTCTAGGGCATACATACAACTAACATGTTCTTCGTCGTTGGGCATCGTATATTGTGCGTGGATTGTGTCTTCATCGTTTGGACGTTGAGTTTCCGCCGTTTGGGTGTTGAGTTAGCTCCGTCTGTGGATATTATTGTGTTATTATATTTATACATGAATTTTATTCAAAATTTACAAAGGGACGTTGTCCGATTTTTCCCCATTATTTCTTTACAAAACAACACTTTAATTCATTTTAATTCAAACGTTGATTCTCTCTCACACAAACACGTATTCATACACGATATATTACACACACATGGTATACCTATCGACAACATACACGAGAATGACGCAAAAAAATAGATAGAAAGAACAGCAACAACACCATAATTCATCACTAAAATTTCAAAAATAAATCCTCTACATTCTTTAGCTCCGTAGCAACAGAATTAATTCGCACTGTAATTGCATCAATGTCCTCATCACCTAGCGCGGAATCTCGAGTGAGTTCGAGATGGTTCAAAGTCCGATACTGTATAAAGATACGGTAGAGAGAGCTTGCGGAGTACTCGATATTGCGACCTGAAAGAAGACCCATAAAATAAAAGAAGTAGAGACGACGATCTGCTTCCCCATGGTGGTCGTGGGTTACTTCTTCAGGGGAAGGCGGGAGCAAATCCAATATGGCTAAGTGTAAGAGCAGCAGGATTTCACGATCGATCTTCATCGGCCAGTTCATACCCCCTCGTAATCGATAGAGAATGTCTTCATAATCAGAGTAGTCTAATATCGTATATACAGATTTCACCACGGTGTAAGGGATGCACCTTTTAATTTCATCGATTGATGGCAATCCTGCAGATGAAAATCCCGACATTGAGAGAGAGCGAAGCTAAGAACCAAGAGGGAGAAAGACAGAGAATGTGATGGCGATGAGATCTGAGAAAGTGTGAGAGAGCTCGACATAGATATCGAGATTCGAGATAGAGAGGGAGATTGAATTCTTAATATAATGAACACAATCATTTACGGGTATGTGTTTTTTTGGGACGCGGTTTGCAACTGCGCCCCAGAAAAACATACATTTTTTGGGCACACCTTCAAACTGCACCATAGAAAAAACACAGATCCGTAGATAGGTATGTTTCTTTTTTGAGACGCAGTTTGTAAGCTGCGCCCCAGAAAAAAATTTACCCGTGAATGATTGTGTTTTCTTTTGGGGCGCACATTCAAATTGCGCCATAGAAAAACACAGACTTGTGAATGAGTAGGTTTTTTTTGGGACGCAGTTTGCAACTGCGCCAAAAAAAAGTCCTTACAATTACAATGATTTATATTATTTTGATTTTATTAATTGTATGGTGTGCAGTTTGAAACTGCGCCTATAACAATTGTAAGGGGCGCGGTTTCAAACTGTACTCTTTACATTTATATGGGACGGTTTCAAACTGCATCCATAACATTTATATGGGATGCAGTTTGAAACTACGCCCCATACAAATGTAAAAGACGCAGTTTGAAACCACATCCCATACAAATGTTATAAACACAGTTTCAAACCATGTCCTTAATTTTTTTTATTTCACGGGCGTTGACGTGGCGCCTACGGAAAAAAAAACAATCTCTTTTTTAAATTATTTTTTAACATGGAATTTTTTATATAATTATTATTTAAATTTGGTTTACTATAGTTCAGTCATATGAAAATGAAGATGGACAAGGCCAGACCACCATCATCATAAGCTATGGCAGAAATTAAGTTTTAGTGGCTTAGTGAACTTATGAAGAAGAATTTTACAAGAATATTAGTGGGGCGATTAAACTCATGATAGTCTAGCGTCATAAATTCATAACCAGTACCTACAATACAAGTATATGAACCCATTGTGTCCATACACAAAGCTCAAAGACTAAACATTTAGAGTCTTGACATTGAACCAATCCACCCCTTTAATTAAACAAATTAGAAAATCTGGAAATATCACACAATGTCCCTAAGATCAAAATGTATAAGATATAAATAATTCAGAGCCCCCGGCAATCTCCATTAGCGCGCTTGCTCTGTCTCCTTTCATGTGAGTATGACACAAATTCCATGTCGACAATGCACCGGTAATCGATCAATTTGTTAACAATGGGAGCATTACGGATTCATAGACCAGTTTTTGCCCGTTTCATGCCCGTACTGTTGAATGGGGATGCACTGGGACTCATGTGAGGGCTCTCTTCTCTTAGAGTACCGTTTAGCATTGCCAGTTCCCTTAACTGTTGTTTCTTGTAAAAGTCGTTCGACTCATCCTGAAAACCAAAGTAAAGCAATAAGATCAAAATAAAAATTGAATTGGCAAAGGGTATATAAACAAGCAAGAAATATATAGAAACAGGGGTTCAATCATGTACCACAGGCTGCAAAAGATCTTCTACGATTGCTACAGCTTGGTTCAATTGGACATCGATGATGTCAGCCGGAAATTCAGCCTCCACAAGCACATGCAATGGCTCGTTTAGGTGCTCGTATCCTGGTTTGTCTCTCAACATTTCTTCCTGGAGAAAAGATTCGAGGTTGTTTAAGAGATCACTGTTTTTTTTCCTTCCTCCAAAAAAATTTTCATAATTGGTCTTTAAAATTTAGTTTATTTATATCGGATAGAAACTTACGGTCCAAATGTATATCACAAGCGTCGCTAAGATGATGCATCTGATACTGATAACGGAGGTTTAAAATCACGCAACCAAGATAAATAAGAAATAGCAAGAGAAGATGAATATATATGAAATGATTAAATGCCATATGGAATAATATGAAACAATAAAGCATTTATCATATGCAATAAGTCGGGAAAGCATATACTGCTTTTCTTTCTAGTTAACTTAGAATGGGCCCTTACAGCAGTCTGACATCAATTGCACGAAGGCTGACTGGATTTACAAGAAAATATGAACCGCATTGATTGACGCGAGAGTGAACAGAATTTGAAGTGAAATAAAATTTGAAATTCTCAAAAAGAAAGCTTAGGCTGTCACTAATATAAAAGCAGTGTGGGTCACATGAGAAAGTTTCCAAAATCATTGTCACCAAGCGAATAAAATTGAAAAACAAATGGAATGTAAAGAACATAAAGGAAAGGGTTGTTGAAATAAAAGATGAAATTTAATTGTTCGGATTAAACTTGAACTTGACAGAGAGCATTTAAGAGATTTTTGCCAGTTAAGAACCAAACATCTTGAATCAAATTAGATCCATCATGCCTCGAGTAAGTTCCGACAATAATGCTAGACATTGGACAAAGTTTCAGCTATATACAACCAACCTTTTTTTCTTTCTGGAATTGAATATTCCTTTTAATCAATATACAATAATAGGATAGTCTGAAAGATTTGTCAATGGCAGTTGGTAGAACTATAAGATAACGGCCCCTGTTTTGTGTGAGCATCACACGACGTAAAAAAGAGGATTAAAAACCAATTGTAATGTTTGTAGTTAATGGGTATATAGGAGGCCCAATTGAGTACGAAGATTTTATAACAAATATGAGGATTTGCTGAAAGAAGGGAAACAATCATAGCGAAATAGGAAATTAGGAATAACACAAGGCTTAAAAAGAAAAATCTATCCAGAACCACTAAGAGAAGACAGGGTTAGGGAGTAAAAGCAGAAACACAGCTAAAATGAAAATATTGAGATGGATAAAAATGTGTGCATCAATAAGAAATTAGGGGTAGTTTACAACGAGGAAAAAAGTAAATTATAGAATTGTAGTTGTTCGCATAACCAAGAAGATGGACCTGACAGAGCTGAATGCAAAAATTTATGGAGACAGCTCCAAAAGTTTGCAATAAAGGCTTTGTTGTTGTAATTACAGCTACTGAACAAAAACCTAGAGTGTTTCAGATAATGGTAGCAAAGCAGTTGAAGAAATCAATTATCATCATTTCCCAATAATTCCATATGTTAAAAGCAAGATATAATATCAGTAACGCTTAAATCCCCCCTGTAGTTTACCCTATATAGCACTTATACCCCTCAAGTTATTTATTGGCAAGCACACCAACTCTGCTAGTTGTCCAACCCATAAAAACACACTACTTCTTATCTAAACAATACAAACAATTTTCAAGTAAATTTAGACGCTCATATTTTCATACCATGTATTTTGATCAGAGAGAAATAATGAATAACCTTAGACACCTTACAGTTTTAAGCAGTCCAAGTGGATGTTTGCACTAAAAGTCATTTCAGGAGGTATAAAAGCCATTTCAGGAGGTATAAAAGCTACCCAGGGTAAACTACAGGGGTGTTTTGTGCAATGAACCCATTATATCCTCAAATATTACAAGGGAAACTTGTAACATTTCAAAGCTATAACTTCAGTAACTTTTATACTGACAAAATACATTTTGAACTATTATCCTCAAAAAGAAGAAAGATGCAATAGACAAACAAGTGAATGTGAGGAGACAATTGTAAGTCAATGAAGGGAAGAGTCAATATGAATTTGTCCAAAGAAAAGGGGGTTTGTTTGTTAACATTGTGTTGTATCTGATCAGAAAGGAGCAGGCTCAAACTGTTTAAAAGTTGTTCCACATATCAACTTCATGTATTGGTAGACGAGAAGATTTAAAACCTAATGGATTTAAAATCAACACAAGGAAATAGAGGATAAGAATGTACTCTTTGGCAGAATTATAAGAAGAAACGAGTGCTTATTCACAGTTATATCTAAGATTGATAATATTCTCTCTACTCATCAATCATTCATCGTGATGTGAGATTGAGGGGGATGGTTAAAGTGGGGAAGAGCTTCAAGAGTACAATGTGGCTTAGAATGTACATGAAATTAAAGGGAAACAAAATTTTATGATGGTTATAATATTACCATGTTTTTTGGGTTAGAATGTCAGGAAATTAGCATGTGGAGAATGTTTAGCTAAAACAAGAATATACATATGGATGATGAGACACTAATGATCATAATATTCAAGATGTTACAAAGGTGTACTCGAAATTATAATAATTAGAGCTCTATGATAGAACAATACCACTCTAAGGTTAGAGCTATTAAAGTTTGTATTCTATTAGCAGGCATCTGAGTGTGTACATAATGAGACAGTTATGGTATAGTTGTATTATTTTGCACGTGTGATGCATGTGGGTGCATAGTTGATATTGTGTGGTTTAAATAAATTCTATGTTATTTATATATTAAAGTTCTACAATAAAGTTCTCGAGATGCCTCTAGATATAGAGATGGGTGGCTTAGATATTGGTGCCTTCATGAAATTGAAAGAATTTTGAATTTAAAAGAGACGATTGAAAATATAGGATTGGGATGATGCTGAGGAGGATATCTTGAAATGAATGAATTAATTGGGAGGTGTTTTCATCAAAATAGATAGACCTCAAATAACAACATGATCCACACCTTTGGATAGAGTAGAAATAATTCATGTTAAGAATATCTAAATTTGGTTATATTATACATAGTTAACTTATGCTAGTTGAGTATTGATGCAATACTTGGACACAGATAAAAATAAAAACATACTTTTCTAGTGAATATGTACTATATACCATGATATCATTAGGAATTCAAAAGTGAATAAATCTTGATACTAGAAGAATTTTGTTCGTACAACAGAAGTAAATTGGAACACTACCATAACAAAACACATAATCAACAGCCATGCAAAATATAACTTAAGAAGAGTAATGTCAAACTGCTCAACTAAAACAACTACTACCTCAAACAAAAAGAGTATCCAATATATACATCTCAAGCTGAAAGCTTGGTTTAAACAAGTTGGAAAATTGAGTCGCATGTAAACTCCAAATTCCTTGTTTACCCAAATCAAGCAAGGAAAAGAGGAAAATTATCATTAAAATTTGTGATCTTGTGTCCCAGAGGACCAAAATTTATTAATATTGAACAGCACTTAAAAGCGAGGGTGTGCAAGTTTTCAATGGTGATGTATGATGTATCTCAATGTCATTAATTAAAGTGAGTTCTTTCTTAGTTAGAGAAACTTCTACTTGATGAAAGTAATAGTTCACTAGTTCCAAATTAATATTCAGTGGGACGGGATTATATATTAATCTAGGAAATTTGTATGGTAAGCGGCCACCAATTCATCTAGTGCCAAATTACTTAGAGATCAACAAAAATATTCAAATATACCAGTGAATTAAGATGCAGTACCTTAGCAGAATCTTTGACAGAACCCCGGCCTCGTATATAAACTCTGCAGTGTGTTGTACCTTCAACTCTCTTCAAAGAGTTCCCTCTTGGTCCCAATAGACGCCCGACAAAGTTATACTGATTAACACTTACAAACTAGATATTAGAAACCACGATACTTTTATAGGAAGCAATGTTAGGTATGCATACATTAGGAAATTTGTCCACAGGAACATCTAGCCTCACAACTTTCTTAACGACAGGGCTCATAGAAACTCCAGGAGTCCCATTCCAACCAACAGATGGTGCTGGAGAGATTCCCATTCTTTGCAAATAACCATTTTCCTGCACATAGGATTGGCGTAAATTACATTGGATAATAAGTAATGGGCAATGGCGGAGCCAGCACTAATGTTCAAGCAGGGCAAAAGTTTCCATATAATTATTACAAAAATTGTTCATCAATGTAATTTTTCATAATAAAGAAGCACACAAGTTTAGTTTCAATAACAAAAAAGGTTAATTCTTTGACTAAATTTGGATTTAAACTCGAATTAGAAATTGTTAGGCCAGTCAGATTGCAGAGAACTAGTTAATCCAAACCATAGTTTGAACCAAGTCTGATCCTTTGTACGCACTCCTGAGTGTATGGCGTGGAAGCAGGTGTATGTGCTGCTAACTTGTACTAGTGGTTGTGCATTAGGCAAAGGAGAAGAATTTGCAAAATCCAAATTTATATGAGTACAATTTTAAATTTTAGAAAAAATTCTAGATTCTAAGAGTTTTATGGAGTAAAGGTAACATAAAAGATTCATAAAAATAATTTGTTGAAGATACTGCCCAATATCAAAAGATAGTAAGATGGCATTTGAGAAGATTAATGTTCTTAGATAAATTCAAAATTGCAACACTGCAAAATGAATTTGCATTATTGTAATAGAACTTATATATATATATATATATATATATATATATATAAAGCTATTTTTATCGTTATTATTATAAATTATTAATATATTAGATTTCCTACATATCCATGAATATTTATTATGAGTTGAGGCCTCCAACCTTCAACTTCTTGAACAATACATTAAAACAAACCACAAGGTCATAAAGAATGGCAAACCGGCAAGATCCATCAACATTTGAACGTAGCTTGAACCAGGAGAGGAGCTAAAATTCTTTAATTGATGGGCTAAGTACGTTTATAAAAATAATTTTACCTCTAATATTAATATACTAGTATAAAAGTTAATGATTGTTTATTTAAGAGCATAGCACACATACATGTACATGCTCTCTCTATTTTGTGAAATAATGCAAATGGTTCAAGAACCTAAACCCAAACCTTACCAAGGTGCCAAGTTCAGGTCACAAGATGTGCTAAGTTTTGTAAGAGCCTATAACATCATGTGTACATACACATCACAAAATACAATCAATGTAGGCGATCTAGGTAGGCAATTGCCAGCCTAAACTCGATCTACTTAGATTCTCCCTTGCCGCTATGATATGGATAACAATATCATATATCGTTTTGAAAATTTCCCGTACAATATTTTGAATATAGGCCATTGTATATTTTTCTGAAAACATTTGATATGACCAACTATTTTATTTGTATTGTATATATCATAATCGTTCTTTTGAGCAATTTCAATTATATTTTTAAAATATATTTATAATATCTGTATTGCAACTATAGCTTGTTCATTGTAACTTATGGATATAGTATTGGTATAATTGTATGCCATAAAAGACAAAATTAAGATATGGCGATAATACTGAATAAGCCCTAACCTTTTATAATTTAAAATATATTTGGCTTTTGCTTCCACATCAATCGTTTCTAGTTTATAACTTATCATGGACACCTTTCATTAAATAAACTATTTTAAATGATAATATATTGTTTTCTCTTATCCAAAAAAATATAACTTTCAAATCTTGACCAATACTCAAAACCAGAGTTAGGGCTCAATTAGCTTTTATTTCATAATAAAAACAATTAATTCACATATTAATTATATGATATTTTGGTTCTTTATATTTTTGCAAGAATTGTTTTTATTAACTTTTAACATTTACTATTTGATGGATAATTGATTAAGCTTTTTGAGAAACAATTTTTTAATCCATCAAGTTTCATCTTGATTAAAAACTTATTTATTTTAAATCGTCTTACTTAAAAAATTTAGTCTCTCGTTATTAACTGTTTGATCATTATAAAAACTAAAAAGGAAAGATTATGAATTGGTCTTTATTGATGATCTTTCTCATGCCAATATTTGATTCGGGTAAGCTCAAGTCAATTACTTACCTTTTCTTTCTTAACCTTGCTTACTTATCTTATATATTCTAATCATTTTTCCTTAATTATATACCCTCCTACTTTAATGCGATCGTGACTTATACTTGATTATGGTTATAATTTTCTAAAAATTAAGAACGATGAAAAAAACTTCCTGTAGATTCAGCTTTATCAAAACTTAGTTGACATATTTATGATTTTGGCGATGCTCGAAACCATAATTTTAAGATCCATGACCTTTAGGAGTATAATATTTTTAAGAAATAAAATATATGTCCTCATATTCTTCGAAGTTAATAAATTTATATATGGTCGTGGCATACTCTTGATTTAATTTCATTAAATTACTGTAATATACGTATCTCCTAAAATCTCGTGATCTTACCTCAAAATTTCATCTACTTTTTGACAAACTATTATTCATCACTCCGCTTTTAGTATTTGAATGAATCACGTGACCGACATTTAAGCATGCAATGAAAAAAATTACCATTGTCTATGTTGCTCCATTGTAATCAAGAAACTATATTCAAAATTCAAAATTTTCACAAAAACCTAAGATACACGTCAATAGTGATCCTTGAACACAAAATCATAAAACACACTTGTCTATAAATTCAAAGACCAAATTTTTGAAAAGCCTAAGTGAAAAAATCAATAGTTCCACATTTGAAATAAAGGAGAATATATATCAGAAGTTGTTCACACTCAAAATACCAAGTTAGAATTATGTGTTCATTAAGTTATAGCTTTAAATTTGTGTTGATTGACTATATAAATGGCTTGAATTCTATCTTTGTGGGATAGTCGTGTTATCCAATTCCATCAATAGAGACAAAGGAAAGGTAGGGAAAATTGGAAGATTGGCTCTAATTCCAAATAAGTCCATGTATTCAACAATCTAGAGTTTTTTCCGAGGCTCGCAAGGTTCAATGAAATTCTTAAAATGCCTAATTTTTTGGTCCAATTGATAATCAATACATCAAAAACAAATTATTTATGTCAACCAAAAAAATAATCTTAGATTGAATTATAGTGTAAGAATACGATGCGAAACCATGTCATTTATTAATTTTTATAAGGAAAAGTTGTCTAAACACCCTGAGAGACGAAGCAAATAACAAAAATAACTTAGTATAATATTTTGTCTAAACACCTACCAAAAGTTTATAATCACAACTTTCGATACCTTTCTGCTTTTGTCTATATCGAATTCTTTAGTTGAATACTAACAATATCCTTCGATAGCTTTACACATGAGCATTGTTACTTCGTGAATTTAAATGGTTGATGCAACTAATTGTATTTGAGTTGTTTCTTACTATATTTACTATGAATTTAAATGGTTAATGTAACTTATCGTATTTGAGTTGTTTCTTACTATATTTACCAAGTAACTTGCTGCATTTGTCTCAGGCATAATGCACTTGACTATATTTGACCCAGTTTTACTTTACGTAACAAAAAATTACTATACACAGAAGTAAATTTACTACATTTTCAGTTCAAGCTTGCAAAAATTTTGCATCATAGAGCATGTAGATTCCTTACAGGATATGATGTATACAGGGAATATGCAGATGTCCTGAGCATGGAGATTAATTTGCAGATAAAAGTGAAGTTCTGGATGCAAGTAATGCAAAGAGTGGAAATCTTTTTTCTGTTATTGCCTCTCTTTCTTTATGCTTCTGAGGAAATGGTAGGCTGTGGGGTGAAAGTTTAGTAGTATAGTTTTATGTATAGCTTTTGCTTGTTTTTTTCTTTCTTCATTTTCTAGCTTCATTAGGTTTTACATGTATTGTTTTTCTACTGTTCGACCATGTACATAATTTTTTTGAGTTCCAAATAAATTTGTGGGACGGGTGGGTAAACCAGCTCTTTTCATTAAAAAAAAAGGCTTACAAAAATTTTACTAAAAACTACGACATCTGATTCAAAAACACATCATCTAAAGTATGCCGGTGGAGAAATATTCTAGGGCCAAAAAGGAGAATATAGGCAAAGAGGTTGCATCGAAGCTTCCAAATTGGGAGGTTTAGACACAAAAAAAATCTTGAGGGCGGTGTAGAATGCTCTAATTCTCCCAGGGGGTGGGGTGGGTGGGGTGGGGTAGGGTGAGTTTAGACATTTTCCACTTTTGATAACTTTGCCAGTGAACAAACTAGTAACGATCCATGGTTATGTTTATGATATGCTCGTGTAGTTTTAGAAGTGTTCACTAGCATGCTAGGAAAGCTGACACACTCGAAATACTCTAGTGTAAAACCTTTTCTCCATATAACAACAATCACTTGATTGTATTGTGCTTTTAGTGAAACAATGCTGTTTAATAGGCGACATTCAATTAAAATTTAACCAAGCTTAAGATACAATCTACGCCATACATGAGAAAGCTGGTTAACAAGAAATACAAATTAAGTTAACAGCAAGCATGGAAAATTGACATTGGTGTATAAAGAACAAGCAAATATATTATATAGTCTGCATTAACACATTATGCAGAAATAAAATGACCCGCGTTTCAATTTATCAAATTGGTATACCGCTTATGATTGTTCAAGCATGAAGTAGGTAAAGGCATATGTCAAAGTTAAGAAATGGCTCATGAACATACTATATCATCAAAGAAGAAGAACGACAAAATAGAAAGATTTTAGAGTCAAGAACCACTTTAACAAAGCATATGAAACTGGCACAGCACTAGCATGTAGGCATTACATAATAAATTGCAAGACAATCAAAACTTTACATAATAAATTGCAAGAAAATGAATACTTATGGGAACAGAACATTGTTACCTCCGTTTGCATTCCTGGCCATCCCTCTAAGTCCATGGATGTGCCACTTAAGGTACGTCCCACTAACCTTAAAGGACTCCCATGCTCAATTCTCTCAGGGCTAACAAAGTTTTGGTTCGGTGCCAAGCCCGAGGCTCGCACAATTTCTGCATATTTAAAATTGCCAAAACAATCATTATGATAAAGTCAGAATTGTTCCCACTCAAGCACTTGATCAAACACATAACAGACTTATTTCAACAAACTTATTAGGATGAATTTCAGCATTTAGTCTCATATTTTAATGGGAAAACTCTCATCAATGCCACTAAAATTTCTAAAATTGAACTTCATTTCTATTATCATCAAAGCACAAGCAACACAAACTCAACTACAATTTCACCCAAAATTACCTTGATTAAGAAGCCTGCTAGAGAAAGGGAGAACTTGAATGAAAGGTGCCAATTTTTGTCTCTCAGCCAACAATTCAGCCACATATCTGCAAAAAGGTGCAAAATTGATTCAAGCTCAAACATCATATATATGCTCATCTACTAGAGACCCAACAATTCACAAGCAAAAACAAATCAAAACCCATATAATTAAAATGATCAATCAAGTTAAAAAACAAATAAAAATTGGACCTTTCTCTATCAGAAGAAGGCCTCATGGAGTGATGAGGAGAGGAGCGTGATGGTGAGTACTGGAAATAAGCAGCAGGTGGCATCCTTTCATCCATTCTGTCCCTCAAATCTCTCTCAGTCCCCTCCTTTTTTGATGAAATTAGAAGCGAGAGGGAGAGAGGGAGAGAGGAAAGAGAGAAAATGGGTTGTCAAAGCTCTTTTATTTACTTCAAATTAATTATAATTCTATTTTTTCAGGAATCATCTATTGATTCAGTTCAGCATTTGGCTTTGTCTGTAATATTTATTTATTTTATTATTTATTTATTTATTTATTTATTTTGAAGGGAAAAGGTTTCTTGTTTTCAGCCTGGACCGTGACAGGCTATAAATCAACAGCTGTTTTAAGTGTCCTCTCTATCTATTACGTAAAATAAATGGATTGATTGTTTGGTGTGATGTTGACATTATCACTCACAAATGTTGTCTAAATTAAATTAGGGGAATTATCACAATTACAAAACTGTGTGTGTGTATATATATTTATATATATATATGTTATTTTTACATGTAGCCCTCCAAAACATAGCAAATTTCTTTCTAACCCTCAAAACTTGGTATTTACTTTTTACCACCAAAACTAATAAGTTACATCATTTTACCCTCTTTACGATTTCCGTCAGAAAAAACCCAGTTAACTTTAACTTTAATTTTTCTCCATAGATTTTGGATTTACCATTTACCCGACGACGACAACATGTAAGACCGCAGAAACATTCAACTTCATCATAAATAGAGAAGGATGTTGAAAATGTTTCAAATTTCATAGCCGATTTTAAGAAAAGTGCACGAGCAGCCTAGACTCTAATTTCAATTTGGAGAAGAAATTGAGTATTTCCAAAGAAGAAGAATGGTTGGGAATTACCTCTTGAGAGAGGCCAGCAAAAGATAAATATAAACTTAATACAGTGGGGCTACAAACTTGCAGAACAATATTACTTCTGGTGGGGCTGTTCTTAGAGATGAGAAAGGAGATATTATCTTTGCCTCTAAATTCTTTTATGGATCAGGGGGATTCTTGAAGTTGAAAGCAAACCAATTTTAGATGGTATGCTTCAGTATAAACTGATAGGGCTAAAAAGGGTTGAGATAGAGTTTGATTCCAAAATTATCATCGATTATCTTAAGTGCAGAAGCAGGCCAAAGTGGACTCTATTATATACTATGCAAGCTATCAAATCTATAGCCCCTATTATAGAAGCAATTTTCAAGCATTCTTTTAAAGAAAATAATGTCATTGCCAACTTCTTGGTTGCTCAAACACAAATAGAAAGAACAAGTAGTAGCCACACAAAATATATGATTCCTACTGAAATTAAAAGACTAAAACAGTTGGATCTCTCTTAGCTTCCAAGATTTCGGCTGACAAATGTCAAAGATCCAATTTTTAGCCGAAATATCCCCTCTTTTAACACATACAGAAGTTGAAAAATCATGAAAAGTCATTCCGTATTACAAGGTGTTTAAGATTTGACAAGAATCTTTTATTTTAAGGGCTGCATCAAAAGGAAAAACTAACCCTTTTGGGTTCCTCTGGCTCCGTTGATGATCAGATGGATAAATCCCTCTTTGCAGGCTCATAAAGATGCTATTTTGATGAAAATATCAGTGAAAAACTACTCCTTTTGTGAAAAAAATACCTCCTTTTTCGTCAATGAGATATGCTAAAATGAGCTAAGGGTTTGAGGGTTTTTTTCCTCTCGCCATTTGGAAGAAGATGAGGCCACGGATCTATTTCTCGGGTTTGAGGAGAGAGAAGATATGATGCTCAAGATGTTTGTGGTTTTGAGGAGAGAGAAAGCTTAGAGTTATGTTGTTTTTACATGGCTTTTTGTTTGCTTGCTTGTTTTTTTTGGTATTTCTTTTATATAAGGCATCTCATGTATTTCTGTTTTGAAAATCAATAAAATCTGATGTGGGCTGGCTGGGATCCACAGAGCAAGTTCCAGAAAAATAAGAGTGGTGGGGATATTTTAAAGAAAAACCGGATGTTATGTCATTAAAGATTGACGGAAATTATAAAGGGGGTAAAATGAAGTATATTATTAGTTTTGGAAGGTTAAAATGTAAAAACGAATTTTTTTAGAGTTAGAAAGGAACTTGGTATGTTTTGAAGGGCCATAACTAAAATGCCCAAAATATTTAAATATTGTGCACTTTTGGATTCTTTAGGTAAAGGAATGGACAACTGTGATGGTATTTTAATGAATTTATATCTCTCTCTCTCTCTCTATATATATATATATATATATGCACCTGGAATTTACAATTGATGTTTTCCTTGTTGTCATGCTGACCTTGGAAAGGACCGAATTGCCTTATCTTATCTGTGAAGGTATGGACATGTAAGCAAGGTTTTTGATATTTAGATGCATAGATGAATAATTGATGTCTTTGTTATAAACAGGCATGTACAACTTATGAAAACTTATGGTTCATTGATATACAGTGGTGGTGTGTGACATGTTGCTTGAAGTCGGATAACATATTATGATAGATTGAAAACTGTTTAAATCAAGGGAACTATAGTCTGCACATACGGAAATATTAGCGACACGGGCCAGAAACAGAAGCAGACGTCTGAAAATATACGCGCAGACGTCTGCCAGAGGATCCAGACGTCTGCAGAAGGAGATCCAGACGTCTGCAATCGTCTGACCAAAGAACAGAGCCAAACCAGATGTCTGAAAGAGAAGAGCCAGGCGTCTGTGTCACGACCCAAATCAGGAACGTGACCGGCACTTAAATCACGCAACGTCTAAAGGCGTAACGTAATTCAAGTAAATCAAAACCCAGAATCTAAACCATGAAATAAAATAAAGTGGTAAAACACTATTTCAAAATATCAATTTTAAAAATAGAAGAATTGTATCAAACCTTTTTTAATCATAAGTTGTTGCTAAAAATTTCGGTAGCATTTCCTTTGAGAAAAAAACTTATCCAAACAGATACATAAGCAATATATATAAAAACATCCTCACTTGAGAGCAATCTCACGCCTCTAGACGGAACACGACACATAGCAGATATACGACGCCATAGGCGAAGAAATAAACAAATAAAAAAGAAAACAACATAGCACAAAAGTCGGCTCACACGAGCACGACACGCAGAGTCAAATATAACACAATCTCTCAGTCTCGTCTCTAAGTCAATATATACATAGGGTAGATGGAGTATACTAGATACAATGAAAATAGCACAAAGTGTAAGTCTACGATAGCGCCCCGGCCGTCGATTCGAGGCCAAAATGAGGAAACAAAAACTTTTCATAAAATTGAAACTGGCGCTAACGCAGACTTTAATCCGGATCGAACCATTAACATTAAACTAGCAATCTAAAGAGGGTTAGAAAAGCTATACCGATCGATCCGTGTCTTACGGTCTTTAGCCACCATCTTTAGCTCCTTGCGGCATCTCCGATCTCGCTCGATCTTCGGTCTCCACGTCGGAAAGGGCACCACATCTATGAATCTTTTTACGGGCTCCCGCTTCGAACCGAAGCAACTCGGACACGAAATTTGCTAGCCGACGTCCAAGGTGAAGTAGAGAATGTGTGTGATAACTTTGTCTCTTGACACTCTACGATTCTCAACACATGAGATGGTTAGAGTGGAGGTAGAAAATGATGCCATTAATGGAGACAGTGAGCTCAAGAAGGAAGAGGAAGAAGAGATTTCTTTTTCTTTTTGTGTTGGAATGATAATGAGAGTAAGAATGATAATACAAGAGCTAACCCCAAACCATATGGCTGCCCTCTCTCTCTCCTCTTATCATTTCAACACATAAATTAAGCAATAATGTGACATATGCACAAATAAAGAGACCATGAGTCATCACTTGTGCATGTGTCACAATTAATGCTCCCAATCATGACTTTGAGCTCATTATTTCCATTTGTAAACATTTATCTAAATGTTTACCATAATAAAAAGAGAATGGCATCTACCAAAGTAAACTCGTGATGGATCACAAGGATACCCCTCACCTGTATATACATACCTGCATCCGCATTCCGACCGAATGCAAATACGATGGGACTAAAGTAATCCAATAAATCTAATACTAGGATCCGGTTTAAACCAAAGCCCACTAGTATAATCCGTCCGATCATAATCCGTACACTACTGCACGTATATGATCAAACCCTGCCATAATATCATACGACCTCTACAACGTTTCACCCAAAACTTGAGAAATTGTCTGTGGGGGATTCTAAAGACTTGTCAATACTTTGGCTGTGGATTTAACCGCTGGCACGTCAGTGGTACTAGCTGTACGTAACGGGCTACCGGGTATTGACCCAAAGGGAGGTCGATGAGCGAACTCACCCTGACACCCTACCGAGCCTGTCAGTGACAATATCCGTACAGTCCGGTCCGTTCGTCTATGAGCATCGCATGTCGGGTAAAAGTCAGACCCCCAAAAGCGGTACAAGTCATGTCGGAGTGTAGCCCAGAACACCCTGAGATACTCCTGGAATACCTACAAGTAAATCTCCTGCCTTGGCCAAGGATATCGTGTAATGGCTCTCCTAGACACAGCGCGAACTCACCCCCAATACCAGGAGAGACGAAACCCCTACCGATCCGCTCACTGCCTCCATGTGGCTCGGGACTGTACCCAACTAAAACCTGTTTGCACGACTCCTTTGAGCCGTGGTAGGGTAGTAATCAAAGCACAGTGGGAACTCACACAGGAAAAATGACGATCTTAGGTCGATAGACTAACCTGTACATATATCACTAGGGAACTGCTATCTGACGTCAAGTATAATACCAACTAGTATGTTCCCGGCGAGTCCTGTCCGGTGTACTCATAACCCAATGAGCACCTGTATATATCTTAGATAATCCAACTGACACCAATGGCTTGTGAGACCGGCCACCGCCTCTCGTCGGGGTCTCGACTGTATACACTAGTCTACTAATGGAGTGTCGATGCCCAGTCTCGAAACTCCCACGACTAGGGACCACTTTAAGGATGTGCTTATAGACTACCCAACTTTCACGTATATGATCGCTATCATACTGCTGATAGTCAAGCAAGAATCCTAAAGGCTCTATCAACGTGTAATAGGGATCTGTAATATCATCTAAAACTGTACACGATGATAAAGATAAACCAGATAGCATACTATCATCTTGAGTAAGACTGTCCTACCGGCATAGGTCCTCTTTCAATCATTGCAATCACGTGCATGCGATCCAATAATTGACTTTGAGGGCACTATATCCAACAATCTCCCACTTGCACTCAAGGCTAATTATTGCGTGTCGCATATCACAGCCCGTGTGATATCGAACACCCAACTCCTCTACTGATCAGTCTCACAAAACCCGTTTGCGAAACTATTGCGTTCGAGGAATAGGCTCAGTGAGTGGATACGTCCCGATGTTTCTTTCTATGTCTCTCTTTATCTCAAGTTCGCGGAGAAAGCCATCTCCCGAAATGAGCAATACCTGTCTAAGAATATGTCTGGATATCTGATGAGACCTAATTCATAAATTAACTCCAAATCCAAACTTCTTAGACTGTATCGTCAACTGAATTTAATCAGTATCCTACGCCATGCCTCCCTCTGTAACCCCTTGGACCACCTGTCCAAACTACTGCCTCTCGTCAGAGGGAAAACTATAACTCTGACAATCACTCGGTCATCCAGGTCACCTTGGAAGCCAGGAATGATAACTGTCTCCAGAAGGAGGTTGTCGTTATCAAATCCCTAGAACATCCACTTATGTTCTAAAACTGCTTCCGAACGTTTCTCCAGGATTGGATCAATATATTGCATCTCGTGCAAAAACAACATCTGGTGTGGTACTTGACATCTCATGATTGACTCAATTGCCTAAGCAAGTGACATGCCAATCATGCACATCCCTCTCCCCTTTAGTCTGTAAGACACCTTTAGAGATGGCGACTCCATCACCTGCAGGTATACTACCGTGCCAGAAGTTGTCCATTCTAAAACACCTTTAGAATGCTGCCTAAGTACCCAGATTGGGAAACTACCCAAATCTAGATCTAAAACGATAGATCTAGTAACCAGAATTTTTGATATAATATCCAAGCCCTGTGTGGAGAAACCACTGTATGACAACCAAAGTATAACCGATCGTAGTATAGAAATTTCATTTCGTACTATGTGTATGTCATCCAAATACCAGGACATCACACCCTACTACCTTGTTAACAGTTTCATCTCTTATTCCGATGAAGTCAAAACCTATGACTGTTACATAAAAAATAGATGATCTTTCTCCGCTATATCTGATTTAGTCCATAGACATAAGCTACTTGTCCACTATGCTTCCGCTGCTCCCACTGACTACGACAACCCTCTGGCAGAGTCATATATACGTGCACTTCTAAAGCTAGTTTAGAACGACGCTATCTCATCCTCCTGTCGGGTCTCATAGCCTGGAACAACAGTAGTGTCAAGTCTGGGTAAATAAGAACCTCCCTGTCACCGTCCTTGAGGCTATCGGAGTACCTCTCGGATGCTTGAGGTTACCTACCATATCTGCGGAGTGGCTAATGAAATGTCAATCCTGATTGAATCCTTAGGTCCCTATTAAATTTTCAGTAATCGTCTGTGGTTCTGGAATCACTTCCAGTTCTACAATACTTCCACTACTGTTTTCTGAAAAGTTCCATTTTTATCAAAACTGTGGTGAGTCTAGAACAATATCACTATTGATCTTCCAGATGGTAGAAAGTCAACCCTCGTCATAGCCCGGGTCAACCCACAAACAACCATTACAGAAACGTGCCTTGAGTTATCCAGAGTCTGGTTTTAAGCATAAGCCGGACAACTCCATATACCTTAACATCGTTAAGATATGAGCCATTCTATATCTAATATAGAAACAGAGGCACTGATTTAATTGGAACCAGATTCAAATCATGCAGCTGTCTCCAGTGCATGTCAACTAAATGGAAAGAGGCCGATCAGCATTACTCAACTTAGGAGTGCATCCAAAACATGAGTAATCTGAAAGAGAAACAAGTTTCTCAAAACCATTACTATCAACTGAATACCGGATACAAGTATCTACCATTTCGATCACCTTGAAGCATCCTGATACTTGCAACACCTGGTTCTCTACTTATACCTATAACTTCTCAAAATTTGGACCTTGTGTTTCTACGAAACACTTGTCTAAAAACTAGAGAAGTCATAAATAAACAGAATATAGTACGAGGACCAACCCCTCTGTCCTAATGGACACTGGACAACATACATTACTTTGTATAAGTCCGCTGAGTTGAATAACTCAAACCCTGTGCGTCGTAGGTTGAAAACTGTACTATGGTTATGAAGAATTACACCGCTGTTGAATGCTCCTTACCTAACCATCAACTGATATAGGTAAATGTCATGGACATAATTTCAAAAACTTATATCTCACTTTATAAAAATAAACGTACAAATATATCAGTTTGAAATTGGTGCATAACAACGGATATTCAAAACCAAATATTTGCGCGGCAAAAACCCAGGTGATTTCCTCAAATATCACCAATTACAATGAATCCCGATATAATGAGGATAATCACATAATTCCCAATAACTTACTCCCACTCAACTTCTGTAAAACCATACAGATGTGAGAATCAACCTGGTAAATACATACCCTGGTGTAAGGGCTAATTGGGAAATCAGTTTTCTTTTAACAATACACAGAGAGACTGAAACATGAAAATGTTTCGAAGGGGTATCCTGGTATTCCTAGTAATGCCTCTTCCATTATCCAGATTCATGACTGTAACCGTATATTTCTTTGCCATCTCTCCAAATCCCTTTATATGTCTTTAGTCATTACCTTCTGTACACCACCTTTAGGCCAAATGGTTTTCTTCCTTCCCTACCGTTTGGCACCAGCCTATGGTTTAAAAGAAGACTATCCAATGAGCATAATGGGTGTACTCCCCAATCCTAGGAGCACTCGCAACGCGAGAGAAGGTAAAGATAAAAGACGTCTGAATAAACCTTATTCCTATTTCTCCGGAACCAGAATCCATCCCCGAACTGAAACAAGTTCCTTCGAGTTCGTATATAACCATATGATGGATTTATCCAAATAACTGTGGATCTTCGTAGTGATACGGGGTGTCCTGGAGAAATACAAAGGTGAAGTAGGAGTGGCGATGAAATACTTGGTTTGGTCGTGAATAACAGCCACAGTTTACTTTGCCCTCTTTCTAATCCCTTTATTTATCTTAACTTATTACCTTATGTACACCATCGTTAGGCTAATTGGTTTTCTTTATTCCCCACCGTACGGCACCTGCCTATGATTTGGAAGAAGACTATCCAATTAGCGTAATAGGTGTATCGTCCTAATCCAAGGAGCACTCGCAACCTGAGAGAAGGTAAAAGGAACAGACAACTAAAAATTCATTTTCTCCAGAACTGGAAACCATCCTCGAATATGGAATAAGTTCCTTCGAGTTCGTATATAACCTGTAAGTCTACGCTAGCGCCCCGGCAGTCTACAGACGCCAAATGCGGAACAAAAACTTTTTAACTGGCGCTATCGTATACTTTAACCCGGATCTGCCATTATTGCTAAACTAACAAATTGTAAAGAGTGTAGAAAGGTTATACCGAACGATCCGAGTCCTTCGTTCTTCAACCATCATCCCACGCTCCGTTGCGGCTGCTCCGATCTCGTCGATCTCCGATTCCTTCGTCGAGGTGGCACCACGTCGACGATTCTTTAAACGGGCTCCCGCCTCTGACTTGAGGCAACTCGATCGTCAAGTTTGCTAAAAGAGACGACCAAGAATGATGTAGAGAATGAGTAGATGACTTTGTCTCACTTCGTCCAAGTCCGTGGACGATCGGTAAATGAAGTTGCCGAGGGAATCGGGTGATGGAATGAAATGAGCTGTGAATTCCATACACCCCAAATCTATCATAATCTTTTCACAAATGAAAACCATCAAGTAAAATGAGGAGAGAGAGGGCCGGCCACTTTATAGGATGGAGGAGGATGAGTGTAGGAGCAAGTGGTGACCTTAAGCAAAATATCATAATGTGAACACAAAAGAATATCAAGCATAAAGATCTTAAGGAAAACAAGAATGTTAAGAAATCAAAGCATGAGTCACATGACACCTCTCCATTTCTAGAACCTTTTAGAAGCTTCTAGAAGCATGACTCACTCTCATCCAAGAAAAGATAAATCCGTCTTTAACAGAATGTTAAAAGACGGCTGATAGAAAACTGGAAACTGGCAACTTCCAAAAGTGATCCTGAAACGACTTTCAGGATAACCCCGAAACTGTATAAATATACCCGCATTTGTATTCCTACCGAATACAAATGCAACTGAGACAAAGATATTATACCTACTCAATATAATACTCGGATCCGGCTTAAACCAAAGCCGACCAGTATCATCTGCCCGAAAAATAACACGTGCGTAAACGCACGTGCATTTTCCGAACCCTGCCATAAAACCATACGGCCTCTACAACGTTTCGCCCGAACTTGGGAAACTGTCTGTGGGGGACTCTAATGACTCGTCAGTACCCTGGCAGTGGGTTTAACCACAAACCGTCAGCGGCACTAGCAATGCGTAACGGCTGCCCATGGACTGACCTCAAGGGATGCCGATGAGCGCACTCATCCGGAAAACCCTACTGAGCCTAACAGTGACAATGTATATACAGTCCGGTCCGTTCGTCTATGAGTATCGCATATCTGCTTAGGGGGCTAGTAACGTCAGACCCCCAATAGCAGTATAAGTCGTGTCGGAGTGAAGCCCAATAACACCCTGAGATACTACTGGAGTACCTACCAGTAAATCTCTTGCCATGGCCATGGACTTTGTGTAATGGCTCTCCTAGACACAGCACGACCTCGCCCCCAATACCGGGAGAGACGAATCCCCTGCCGATCCGCTCACGTGCTTCCATATGGCTCGGGACTGTACCCAAAAACTACCTGTTTGCACGACTCCTTTGAGCCGTGGTAGGGTAGAAATCAAAGCACAGTGGGAACTCACACGAGACAAATGACGACCTCAGGTCGATGAACTAACCTGTACACATGTCACCAGGAAACTGCTATCTGACGGTAGATATAATACTAACTAGCAGATTCCCGGCGAGTCCTGTCCGGTGTACTCATAACCCAATGAGCACCTGTATACATCTTAGGTGATCCAACTGACACCAGTGGCTTGTGAGACCGGCCACCGCCCCTCGTCGGGGTCTCGACTGTACACACTAGTCTACTCCGGAGTATCGATGCCCTGTCTCGAAACTCCCACGACTAGGGACCACAATTAAGGATATGCATATAAACCACCCAACTCTCACGTATATGATCGCCATCATACTGTTGGTGGTAGCAGTGATCAGTCACCTGAACCTGTACACTACTGATAAAGGCAAACCAGATAGCATACTATCATCTTGAGTAAGACTGTCCTACCGGTATAGGTCCTCCGCAATCATTGCAATCACGTACCTGTGATCCAATAATTGACTATGAGGGCACTATCTCCAACATAACCATACGATGGTTTTATCCAATGGAAGTGGATGTTCGTAGTGATACGAAATGTTCCGGAGAAAAAAGGTAAAAGTAAGAGTGGCAATGATCTATGCAACTCAGACAATCCAAAAGCCAATGTTTTAAGAAGGTTCGGTTAACTTGGTCACTGAGTTACAGTCTAGGGTCGGGCCATAGTCGCTACCAAAGAGAGAGAGAATAGAAACACTTTGTGTGCACTCTAACCTAGATCAGAATGGTTATCAATTTATCCAATCAGGAAACCTCCCACTGTATCCTCAAATTCTCCTCCAAACCTGAAAGAAGAATTAGTCAGGATCACCCGAGGAGTAAACCAACTCATCAGTGGGAATCGGGATCCAACTATCATCGCATGATAACGTGATGGAATCTACTCACATTATCACACTCCAGAAAGTATGCGCATGTCTGGCAAGTTTCAGTTTCTTTCGAAACTCCCGATGTGATTTTTACCCCATGCTCTTATGACCTTGACGAAGGTCAACAAATCATAAGTCACATATCAAGTTCTACCTGTCATTGTCCAGGTTAATTTGAACCCACCCGTACAAGCCCTTGACGAAGGTCAACAAGGCTATACGACTGTCCCAAACCAACACATCTATCTATGCAACAGAAAGGTAACAAGCGGCTACCATTCACTATACCTTGACGAAGGTCAACAAACATAGCATGAATACTAAGTGCTACCCGTCTGAAATGACGGAAGGCTACGAATTGTTTTTGGCGAAAAACCTTTAACGTAATGAACTTGATATCGTTGAAGGAACCAGATAGCTTTTTATAAATATAGTGTCGAAAACCTTTGCTAAAGAGGTCACTCCCGGTGAAGGGATCTCGGCTCTTTCCCCGTAGAATGAGGTGCAGGATATTCCAACTGAATACCGCGATGCAAAATAAAAAGTAATCGACTATAGTGAAGTTATTACCCTGACGCAAACCTCTGCCTAAGGGGTCACTCCCGGTGAAGGGATCTCGGCCCTTGCCTCGTTGACTGAGGTGCTGGATATTTATAACTGAATACCACTGTGCAAAACAAAAGAGAACGTCCTTGTAATAATAGCTTTTTGAAAAATTGTTCCAACAATACCAAACAGGTTTGTTTAGCTTGCATTGATCCGAATTAATGCAGTCTCATCAATCGATCATGCCAATAAAGAACGAAAATATGATGTACATATATACCATCCGCATTCGCCACTGGGTCCCGTCATCACCCGTTAGGTTACTTAATTAACGACAGAGCGGAGATTGGACTAGCGCGGATGTAAAACATATACAACATCTACTAGTATATATATATATACATATCAATATATAATAATCGCTCATGGCGTGATAAATGTAACATCACAGAAATGTAATAAGCATCACAGAACAATACAGATAATTTGGGATCCCCGGGTTTCCTTTGAGCCGCAACTGAAACCCTACGTTCCCCTGGTCGTGTGGATAGCCTGTGCAATGAAATCCTAGACCCCTACGGGTGTGACAAGTTACCCGCCAAAACCTGAAGCGAGGCAGCCCCTTCAACAAAGTGAATGGACCACCCAACACTTCACGGAATCCGGTAACTTGAGCACCCCTCCTTGGGTCAACCTATACCCTCTACGAGTGCGGCGAATAGCCCGCCAATTCTAGAGTAAAGCCCCCTCCGTCTCAAAGCCATGAGATGCGGGCTCGTTGCCCTCTAGAACCCGGCTATCCGTGTACCCCACCGCGGGGTAATCCTAGTACAGAAAAGAAAATATGTACAACGGGTACATCGACCTCAACCCGGTCGTGCCCCAAAAGAATAATATACAAACAGGCAGTGACGACAGTCCTTATGTCGGACGCTCGCCCCGCAATATCAAATGTACAAATGTAATCAAACTGTACTACCATTGCATCCAGGCTATCCACCACGAAAAATCCGCAACAGCACAGCACAACACAGAACATCAACGTGAATGTCATGTTCACAAATCCGTCTAAAAGGGCTATAGCGATTAGACAAGTTTTACCGATCAAATGACATTCACGGTCACAGATATAATGTAATGCACTGTAAACTTTAAACAACATTATAAAATATCGAATCCAAAATAACCCCCGAAAAGCCCAAAGAAAACTGATAAAACCATATCCAAATTGGGCCAAACAAACAATACCACCGCACCAACAACCCAGAGACCAGACAGCAGCCCAAATACGAGGCCCATATACCTTACCTGGGCCGGCCTGGCCAGAAAATCTTGCTTGGTGGCCGATTTTTTTCCCGATGGGTGAGGCTCGTTTTTGGGCAGTGGTCATATGGTCTCATATGTGGTCTTCTGCACTTGTTTAAAAATTTTTCTGGACACCTTTTAAAAACAACAGAGACCATAACAGCAGCGGCAGTGTTTGGGTTCGTTTCGATTTTGATAAATTAACATTGTCTAAAATGAGCTAGCTAAGGTTAATGGCATGGCTCTGATACCATGTAAGTCTACGGTAGCGCCCCGGCCGTCGATCCAAGGTCAAAATGTGGAAACAAAAACTTTTCATAAACTTGAAACTGGCGCTAACGCAGACTTTAATCCGGATCGAACCATTAACATTAAACTAGCAATCTAAAGAGGGTTAGAAAAGCTATACCGATCGATCCGTGTCCTTCGGTTTTTAGCTCCTTGCGGCATCTCCGATCTCGCTCGATCTCCGGTCTCCTCGTCGGAAAGGGCACCACATCTATGAATCCTTTTATGGGCTCCCGCTTCGAACCGAAGCAACTCAGACACGAAGTTTGCTAGCCGACGTGTCCAAGGTGAAGTAGAGAATGTGTGTGATAACTTTGTCTCTTGACACTCTACGATTCTCAACACGTGAGATGGTTAGAGTGGAGGTAGAAGATGATGCCATTAATGGAGATAGTGAGCTCAAGAAGAAGAGGAAGAAGAAGAAGAAGAAGAAGAAGAAGAAGAAGAGCTTTCTTTTTCTTTTTGTGTTGGAATGATAATGAGAGTAAGAATGATAATACAAGAGCTAACCCCAAACCATATGGCTGCCCTCTCTCTCTCCTCTTATCATTTCAACACATAAATCAAGCAATAATGTGACATATGCACAAATAAAGAGACCATGAGTCATCACTTGTGCATGTGTCACAATTAATGCTCTTAATCATGACTTTGAGCTCATTATTTCCATTTGTAAACATTTATCTAAATGTTTACCACAATAAAAAGAGAATGGCATCTACCAAAGTAAACTCGTGACGGATCATAAGGATACCCCTCACTTGTATATACATACCTGCATCCGTATTCCGACTGAATGCAAATGCGATAAGACTAAAGTAATCCAAAAAATCTAATACTAGGATCCGGCTTAAACCAAAGCCCACTAGTATGATCCGTCCGATCATGATCCGTGCACTACTGCACGTATATGATCGAACCCTGCCATAATATCATACGGCCTCTACAACGTTTTGCCCGAAACTTGAGAAACTGTCTGTGGGGGACACTAAAGACTCATCAATACTTTGGCTGTGGATTTAACCACTAGCACGTCAGTGGTACTAGCTGTACGTAACGGGCTACCAGGTATTGACCAAAAGGGAGGTCGATGAGCGAACTCACCCTGACACCCTACTGAGCCTGTCAGTGACAATATCCGTACAGTCCGGTCTGTTCGTCTATAAGCATCGCATGTCGGGCCTAGGGGGTTGGTAAAAGTCAGACCCCCAAAAGCGGTACAAGTCGTGTCGGAGTGTAGCCCAGAACACCCTGAGATACTACTGAAATACCTACTAGTAAATCTCCTGCCTTGACCAAGGACTTCGTGTAATGGCTCTCCTAGACACAGCGCGATCTCACCCCCAATACCGGGAGAGACGAAACTGTTGGGGTAAAAATTTACACCCCGGTTGACCAAGTCAAAATCAAAGTCAACCCCAAGCCAAGTGGGCCCAAGCCCAGATCCAGTGGGCCCATGCCCGGGTCGAGCCCGAACATGAAACGGCCGGCCTCCCCCCATGCCAAGATAAATTTTTTGTAATAAATAATTTTTGTTGTATTTCTTTTATTTTATTTTATGGATAAATGTAAGAAAAATAGGCATAAAGCCAAATTTTTGTAAAGCCCATGGCTTATGTGCAAAAAGAAATGGCACATGAGCCATGGGATAGGCAAAATGCCATTTTGTGAAGTCCAAGGGGCTATGTGTAAAGTGTATAGCCTATAAAGGAAAATATAATGAAAATATCTCACAACTTTTTTTCTCTCTCTAAAAAAAATCCTTCAGATCTGAGATCTTTTCTTCTTCTTCAAGATTCCAAAACCTTCTTCTTTCTCTTGAATTAAATCAAGAGTTTTACTCTTCTTTTTATAAAACAGATTAGTTTTTCACCACAAAACCCACAAAGGGGAACTTGGATCTGTCACTAGATCTCAAAAAAGAGAGATTTTTAAAAAATCCCATATCTCTTGATCTTCAAGATCCAGTTAATAGAGGAGGAAGAAGAAGAACATCTTTCACTAAACCAAAAAAAAAACACACTCAGGAGTCCAACTCCTCTCTGATTTCTCTTCCGAGAAATTTTTTTAGGCTAAAAGCCTCTTTTTTCTCGCCGGCGCTCAAGCGCAGAGCGCCCACGTGCCGACACGTGGCGTGCTTGCGCTCAAGCGCTCAGCACTCGAGCGCAAAGAGCCCGCGTGCCGACACGTGGCGTGCTTGCGCTCAAGCACAAGCGCTCGAGCGCAAGTCGCCCCGGTGCCAACACGTGGCGCGCTTGCGCTCAAGCGCAAGCGCTCGAGCGCAAGTCGCCCCGGTGCGGACACGCCGTGCCGACACGTGGCGCGCTTGCGCTCAAGCGCAGAGCGCCTACGTGCCGACACGTGGCACTCTAGCGCCTGAGCGCACAGCACCTAGACGCACAACACCTAGGCGCACAGCGCCCAAGGTGCTGCCCCACGCATCCTTTGGTCTTTTTCCCCTTTATTTATATATACATGTATATATATACATATGTATACATATGTACACATACTCCACGAAACTGTCCCTGTTAGAAAAAAATTTCTAACGGGGCGCTGCCCCGCACCCCGCAAGGGGGCTGCTAGCCCCCTTGACCCCCAGCCCGCTATCCGGGTAGCGGGACCCCCGTAAAAACTCTGCGTGGCTCCCGATATATCCAAACTCCCCCTCCAAAACAAAATACACGTACACTGCACATTGAGTTCGCATGACCAGTTTAACCCGTTAATCGGAGGTTCCCTCGCCCCAAAGACGGGGGGTAATTAACGGCAGCTTAGTCCGCGGCTGTCGGAGATTCGGATCCCTATAATCATTAAACCCCGGCCTACCCTAGGCAGGGGGAATCTGTAGTACGCCTGACAAGCGCGCGCGTATTCCCATCTCAATGGGGTGACGGAAAACACTCTACAGATTCTGGCACGCCCGGTGGGACCTATCTCTCCTCCCATATTTCGGGTTAGACGTTTGTGCGAACTCAATCAATATACATATTGAATGCCTATACTGAAATTATGTTTTTTTTCCCGTGCAGTAATCAGCCTTCGACGACAATGTCTCCCCAGACGAATTCAGCTTCCAGCGTGACCCCGATTCTGTACGTGGTCAAGATCAACGCTCGTGTGGTTCTCCCCGCGAGCCTAAGTCGACAGTGGGAGGAACCGCCCCGACAATTTGGCTCCGTCATCATCTACCCTGCCGGAAGCGCTCATCTGGCAGAGATCCCGGCGGAACAGGTGGCCAAGCTGGTCTCAAGGGGTAAGAGGCCGAATGTCGTGATTGCCAAGGCACCACAACCGAAACTTAAGACGGTATCTGAACGATTCTCTGGTGCTCCAGCGGGGGGCAAGAACTTCGGTACAAAGGGCAAAATCAAATGTTGCGGACGAGCTCAGGCGATGACTCCAACAAATGCACAATCGATCGTATCTCCAAAATCCTCCATCGCCCGGTCTACGGCTTCTTCCCAAAGAGCCGAAGTCTGCCAGGTGCTTAGAACAGAAAAGTTAAGGCAGAAGCGGCTCAGGTATCGAGCCAACAAGAGGGCCAGGACTTCGGCCAAATGGAATTTTGTGAAGTTCCAAGTGCAGGGTCGCCCCGCGACGACGGCTGAGTCGGACGTAAGAATCAGCAATTCCTTCGAGCCTCTGAAGTGGGTTCAGAAAAATGCCATGACCGCCAGAATAAAGAAGACAGCGGTCCGAACAGTGCCACAGGGAGACGTGTCCCGGCCCCAACAGAAAAAGTATGACACTGTCTCTTCAAGTGTCTATCAAGAACTCTGTGCCGCACGAAAGCAGCGGGGCAAACCCAGAAAAGAAGCGCCAGCACCATTCAAGAACCTGGTTAGGCCAGCCGCCTTCAATCGACTACCAGCTACCGAAACAAGGGGGTCAAGACAGCGATCCGTGAAATCAGCTGCCAATGATAGAAAGACGGCCGGATATATCATCCATACGGTCTATATGGCGGGCGGGCGCCCAGCGACAACCTTCGCAGCAAAAGCAAGGATGGGGCCACCACATCCCAAGCCCAATCTAGCCTGAATGTGGTTGCCACTGCCCAAGAACAGCCGCCCCCGCTGGATGAAGAAAACCCTGTCGATGAGGATGATAGGCAGAAAGACCCCTCGGTCCATGCAGAGTCAAGCTCGGACAGCGAGGAAGAGCCGACTTTCCGCCCCAGGACTGCGGAGCAAGAGCTACTTCAAGAGCTTCGAAAACAGCTCAGGAGCAAAGATAAAGAGATGGCCAAGCTCTATTCGAAGATTGATGACTTAACGAACGTGGTGATGCAGCTTACGGCTCAAATTGCTCGAGCGCCTCCCAATCAAGCACAAGCCGCTACTAATCAGCCGGGTGATGACAATCCGAGGCAGCCAATGCCTGTTCCTTCGGGTCCAAGACTGGTCGAGCCACATGAAAGCCGGCCACACTCCGCTTCTGGGGACGCCTTGGCCCCAGATAGCACTATCCCGCTAACACAGGATCGGATAATGGATTTGGTCACCAGCAAGGTTAAAACATTGGTGGCCGAAGCTGAAGCTCAGAAAGAAATCGGCAGTAGTGGGCGGCCTTACCCAGCGCAGTACGATCTGATTGAGTTCCCAAGCGGCTACGTCATTCCTAATTTCGGAAGATTTGATGGAACGGGGAATGCAAATCAGCACGGAGCCCACTTCAAAGAATCGTGCGGAAATACAGGGGGCAATGATGCGCTCCTTCTTCGTCAGTTTATCAACAGCCTGACCGGTGTCGCTTTCGACTGGTATGCGAGCATACCAGACGGGTCCGTCATTACCTTTGCCCAAATGGAGTCTCTGTTCCGGCAAAGGTTCATGAGCGTCAGTGATAAAATCTCCATTGCCGACCTTGTGAGGACCAAGCCGGGGAAAAATGAAAGCAACGCTGACTTTATCGCCCGATGGCGTAATCTCACGGTCAAGTGCGAACCGCCGCTGGAGCAGGACCAGTCCGTCAGCCTTCTCATTGGGAACCTCAGCAATTGGATAGTACCATTCTTGTATACAGCGGGCCTCAAGACATTCCAGGAGCTAACCAAGAAAGTCCAAATGCTGGAACGCTCAAAGCAAGAGTCCCCGCCAGACTCTCAGAGAGACAAAACTTGGAAAAGCAAGCGGGACGACAGCCGTAGAAGCGGGAGTTCCAGCAGTACCAATGTCTTCAATGCGTTCGACAATGAAGAAAAGCGAAGGGCGGGCGAATCCAAAACCAACCGGTCTCGAAAGCCATTGCTGGGAGGAGATGGGCCTTCCCTAGAGGAGAAAAAGAACAAGGTTTACTCTTTCAGAAGGGACAAGGTCCATAAGATATTTAAAGATGCCTTGAACAACGGCCTACAATTGCCGGAGTTGAAAAGACCCCAAGAAGCAAAAATGACTGACAATCCCCTGTATTGCCCGTACTACCGAGTAGTGAGCCATGCGATCGAGGATTGCTATATCTTCAAGGACTGGGTCGAGAAGCAGTACAAGGCTGGAGAGATCGAGCTGTCCAAAAACGTGTTGGTGAACAATCAAGTTGCAACCGCCAACTTTATACAGACAGAAGTTGAAGCCTTCTGGGAGCAGACAGCTGAACCCGCTGCCCTGACAAACGAAACTGACTCATCGCGGCCTCCGTGGAGTACGCACATATCTAATAAGACGAAGAAGATGATAAAGCTACTTCGGAAAGAACCCAGGATGGAATGGGAAGGGCAGAAGAAGCCTACCAGTCCAGCTGCCAATGCGGCTCTATCAGGCTCAAAATCCAAGAAGCTCAAGAAGAAGAAAAGTGCAGCTCGGCGCGAAAAAAGTCTGTAGGGAGATCGACCATTCAAAAATATATCGATTCTCTTGAAGAATATGAACAAAAGGAAAGAACATTGATTCAATTGAAGGAGTTCTTCCCTGTACAAGCGGCTGAAATTCTGGAGGAGTTAGAAGAAGACTCTAATGAAGAGATCCCAGTAGTGACCTGTGTTCATACCAGAATATTACATTTTGTACCGCCCATTCTTACGCTCGTTTGTTTATAGGTAGGTGCTTTTAATCTGTGTTTGCTACATATTTACAGGCCACAGGTTTCTAGTCCAAAATAACGCAATTAATACAAAATCTCCACAGTTACACCAAAATACAGAACATCTGTTGACAGCAGATAAAAGCCGGGTTCCGGTCATCCATATCCGTCCAGTGCCGAGTACCAGTTCCAGAGACAAGACATATGACAGTGGTCATTCGTGTCTCGGACAAGCACAGAGCACGAGGGGGGCAGCACAAGAATCAATGGGTGCGCGGAGCTCGAGGGAGAAAATGTCAAAAGTATTATCTTTGATGCCATTTTGGACCATTGCAGATCTGAAGCAATTGTGAAAGAAATTTGAAATTTGGTATATGTATAACAGCATAAGACAGCAAACCAGGGAAGTACCCAAAACCCGAGGAGCCAACTCCTCTAAACCGCCGCGTTTCCGCGACATAAGCCTGCTTAGGCCGCGGAAACACGGCCGTACTGGCTCCTCAGGTGATGAATTTTCAGGGGCTGTTTGGTCTTTTCCTTTAGGGGCAGATTCTTGCCCCAGGTTTCCAGTTCCCTTCCTATAAATACCCCAGAACTGAGCCAAACCAAGGGTTAAATTCTTTAGCCTCTTTTTGTTAGGTTTTAGTCTTCTTCTTCTTCTTCTTCTTCATTCTTTCTCCATGAAAATTGTAGTGAGAGCTTTTTGAGTGGATGATGAAATGAAGATGAGGGTTTTTGTATTATTCTTTTTGCTTAGCTTCCCCCTTGAGCTCTCTACCTTAACTTGATCTTGCAACCTCTTAAGTGAGCTTGCAAGTTTAAGCTTTGGTCATTGGTCTCAAGGGGTTGTATCATTTTGTTCTCTCTTTAGTGCTTCATTTCACATGAGTTCTTTACCCTTCTCTTGATCTTGCAACCTCTTGATTAAGCTTGCAAGTTTAAGGGTTGGCTATTGATCCCATGCTTGTCTTGAGTTCTATGGTTCTTGTAATTACTTTCTTGCATTTTTCATTCTTGTCTTTAATTACTTGCAATTTATTACCATGCACTTTAATTACTTGCTTGTAATCTTTTCTTTTCTTTGTTCTTTTCTTTTGCTTTTTTTGGTTTGTTTTGTGAATGGTTGTAATTATTATTGTTAAGAAGAAATATGATATTATAAGTTAACGTTTCTTTGCTCATTTCCTTTTCCCGTATTTTCCATTGAACTCCGCCCAAACGATACGCAAGCGCTCCGTTAGGCACCCTACCCTAACAAGGTAACGGTGATTCCTAACCGCGACCGGTTGCGTTCGGTTTGGCCGGTGGCGAAAGCAAGAGACAAGAACGGAAGGACAAGGGTAAATAAGCCGGATTCCACGAATACCGTGCTTAAATCCCCTAATCCACGTTGTTGCCGATTGCTCTAGCTTCAATTGGTCAAGACTCGGCTCAAAGGTTTTGAGTACGGATTTCTTTAGCTTACAATTTCTTATCTTTTTCTTAACAACTTTATACTTGTAAATAATACACATAGGTTAGATTGAACAAACTCATACAAATTCTTTATTGACTCGTCTAAAACAAGAACGGAAATACAACCATCTCCCTGTGGATCGACTCGTGCTCAACCGGCTAGCTGCGTAGCGACACCGTCTTGATTGCGGTTAAAACTTTAATTCTAACAATCAACCTGCTACGCCATCCATCTTGGCAGCGACTCGGAAGAGGAGCTTTGTTTTCCCGAAGAGGACGAGGAGCTCGCCACAACGGCCAATCAAATCCAGCTCAGAAGCGGCAGGGCTCTACCGCCAAATCAGGGCAACACCCCAAAAGGGAAGGAAAAACAAGTCGCTAATGAAGAAGATGGCAGAGAACCGGCTGATGAAAACATAAGTCCTTCCTCGGTGGACTATAATGTCTTGGCACATCTCCGGAAGCTTCCGTCTCTCCTAAGCATCTACGACGCCTTGGTCCTATCTAAGGAGCTTAGAGATGTTCTCATTCACGCTCTACAAAACCCCGAGCGGTATCAGGCTCACTTTGCGGAAATTAATATGAAAGAAGCCCAGCACGCTTTGCATGCCGCCGCAGTCACATTTAAGGGTGAAGACTTGCTACTTGGAATGGCTGAGCATAATCGGCCGCTTTACGTGACCGGGTACAGCGACGGAGATCGGATTAATCGCATATTGATTGATCCGGGGTCTTCAGTGAACATCATGAACTTGCGGACGCTGAAGAGTTTGTCGATAGACGTCCGACACCTGTCAAGAGAAAGGATTGTCATTCAAGGCTTCAACCAAAATTGCCAGCAAGTTCTGGGGTCCATAGCTCTGCCAATCAAATTCGGGGATCTGCAAACTGAAGCTAAGATATACGTGATCGACGCCGACACGTCTTATAAGATTCTCTTGGGGCGGCCGTGGCTCCACGATTACGGCATCATTCCGTCAACTCTCCATCAATGCATGAAGTATACTAAAAATGGAGAAGAAAGACGCATTGACGGAGACATCCAGCCGTTCGGTGTGCATGAAGTCCGATATGAAGATTCTCGGTACTTTATGAACCACCAAAATGCTAAGCCACAACTGACTGAGGATAGACCGGCCCCAAGACTCAAAAGCAAATCTGCGCCGGCTGTCACTTTCAAAAGCAAAAATACCCAAGTGCGCCCGCATTTCGGCAGCGACACTGATGAGTCCGACGCTGGAAGCCCGTCCTTCAGTAAAACTCGCCCTCATTTCGGCAGCGATACGGACGAATCTGTTACTGAAGGCCCATCTAGCAGCAAAGTCCGCCCTCATCTTGGCAGTGACACTGAAGAGTCAGAAGAAGAGGACCTGCCGTGCAACAGCTGTGCAGATTGTCCCCCCATGCAACAAGCGAAACTACGAGAGACCTTCGAAATCACAGAAGGGTCCCTGGCCATCACAAGGGTGCCGGAACGGATGTACAAAGAGCTCGACGCATTGTCAGTCTCTACCGTGGACCAGCTGAAAACTTTCTACGTGCCCGGGAGGAAAAATGGACAGAAGGGCATCCTGTTTTACAGGTCAAACCCCGTTGTGCACCCGGACGATCTTTCTGTCGCGTGCCTTCCCTATGAGAGAGGCATACGAGCCGTCCTCAATCCCAGATACTATGCGCCCGAGATGCGGGAATACTTTAAGAAGTGCGGATGCCGGTTATATCAAACGGAGTCCAAAGCAATGTTTTACGAAGGGCTATGGTATCCTCCCCAGGTCCGAGCACTCATCGATGGACGAATTCCAGATAGACGGGGCATAGGCTACATTCAACTTGATTCCAAAGCGTGCTACATGATCCATGTTGGTGAGGCCAGCGAAAGATTAAATGATGATGACGAGATAGCCGAGCCAGAAGAAGCTCCTCAAGAGCTCGAAGATGGCGGACAAGCAACCTTTGACGAGCTAACCGAGATTGACTTAGGAACGCCCGATAATCTAAGGCCGACCTACATCAGCTCGCTCTTGTCAGAGGAAATGAAAGCGCAGATAATTGCCCTGATGCATGAGTTCATCGACTACTACGCGTGGACATACAAAGAAATGCCTGGCCTTTCCCCTGAAGTGGCCGTACATAAGTTGGCTATATCTCCTGATGCTAAGCCAGTCAAACAAACTCCTCGAAGAATGAGAAGGGAACTAGAAGAAAAGGTCATCGAGGAAACTAAGAAGCCCATCGATGCCGGCTTCATCAAGGAAGAGAAATATGCGGACTGGATCGCATGCATAGTCCCAGTGAAGAAGAAAAATGGGCAGATCCGAGTTTGTGTCGATTTCAGGGACCTCAACAAGGCATGTCCTAAAGACGAATTCCCGCTACCGGTCATGGAAATGATGGTCGATGACACCTCAAATTACGAGCTGTTCACCTTTATGGACGGCTCGTCTGGATACAATCAGATCAAGATGTCGCCTGAGGATGAGAAACACACCTCATTTCGAACCCCGATCGGAATATATTGCTACAAGGTCATGCCGTTCGGACTGAAGAACGCAGGTGCTACATATCAAAGGGCAATGACTAATATCTTTGATGACCTAATCCATAAAGTCGTCGAATGTTATGTTGATGATCTGATCGTCAAAACTAAAGCCAAGGTCGACCACATCCAAGATCTTAGGACCGTTCTCACCAGACTGAGGGAGTACGATCTGAAAATGAATCCTTTGAAGTGCGCTTTTGGCGTGTCATCGGGAAGATTCCTGGGCTTTATAGTTCGGCATCGAGGAATCGAAGTTGACCCATCAAAGATAAAGGCCATTATGGAGATGCCCCCTCCGAAGAGTCTGACGCAGCTAAGATCTTTTCAAGGCAAGCTTGCTTATATACGGAGGTTCATCTCAAATTTATCGGGGAGATGTAGGCCCTTCTCAAAGCTCATGAAGAAAGGAGCTCCTTTTATCTGGGATGCCGAATGTCAAGCAGCATTCGAAAGCATCAAACAATACTTGTTGCACCCTCCAGTGCTGGCCGCCCCCATTCCGAATAAACCGCTGATTCTCTACACTGCTGCGCTAGATGAGTCACTTGGTGCGCTCCTTGCCCAGAATAACGAGGAGGGAAAAGAAAATGCCCTCTACTACCTCAGTCGAACTCTAGTCGGGGCGGAACACAACTATTCCCCAATCGAAAAGTAATGCCTGGCTCTGATATTTGCTGTTAAGAAGCTGAGGCACTATCTGCTCGCTCATCGGGTTATGCTGATCTCCCAGGTCGACCCGCTCAAACACTTGATGACCATAGCGAGCCTAGCCGGCAGAATGGCAAGATGGGCTGTTATGCTACTTGAGTTTGACATAGTTTATACTCCTCAGAAAGCAGTAAAAGGGCAAGCTCTTGCAAACTTTCTCGCTGCTCATCCCATACCAGAAGGGTCGCCGCTAAATTGTGAGTTACCCGACGAACAAGTGCTGCACCTCGAGAATGACGAGCCATGTTGGGAGCTCTACTTCGATGGGGCCTCATCGATAAGAACCTCCAGTAAATCAAGCGTCCCGGAGATAAAAGCTGGGATAGAATTGGTGTTCATCACACCATCAATGGGAACCCTACGGCGTTCTTTCGCTCTCACCGAGCCTCGAACGAACAACGAAGCTGAGTATGGAGCTCTGATAGCTGGTTTGGAGCTCGCCATAGAGATGGAAATCCTTCGGCTATGGGTTTACGGTGACTCCCAGCTTGTCGTCAACCAAGTAAGCGGCAATTATAAGATATACAAACCCGAGTTAGCTCGGTACAGAGGCCGAGTGGTGGAACTCATGAAACGGTTCACTCACATTGAACTAATGAGAATACCCAGAGCGTTGAACGGAAAAGCCGACATACTCGCTCGCTTAGCCAAGGAGCTGGCTGATCCTGACATGGACGAAATTCTGATCACAGTTAGGAGCCGACAAATTCTACCCCCAGTCTCTCTACGAGAAGAGGAAAGCGCGGAACAGAAGAGCAGTTCTGCCGAAGAAGCTTCGATCATCCAAGACGAGCCCGATTAGAGGGAACTCTTCATAGAGTACTTCTGATACGACAAGCTGCCCGAAGAAAAATCTGCGAGGATTCAGCTGAAGAAAAGAGCTCTCCGATACGTGTTTGTAAATGACACGTTATACCGCAGGTCATATGACCAACTCTGGCTCAGGTGTCTGTCATTGGCCGAAGCCCAAAAGGTCATGAAAGATGTTCACTCGGGCGTTTGCGGTGCTCACCAATCTGGCCCCCAGATGTGACTTCAAATCAAACGGCTTGGGTATTACTGGCCTACCATGATACGGGATTGCGGAGAACATGCAAAGAAATGTCAGATCTGCCGAATCCATGGTGATTTCATTCACAAGCATCCCAATCCGTTGCATCCTACGGTGGCGTCGTGGCCCTTCGAAGTCTGGGGCACCGACATTGTTGGCCCAATTGATCCTCCGTCATCTAAAGGCCACCGGTTCATACTGGCCGCGACAGACTACTTCTCCAGATGGGCTGAAGCTGTCCCGCTAAAAGAAGTCAAGACAAAAGATATTCTGACATTCTTCCAGCATAATATTCTATACCGCTTCGGTACACCAAGAAGAATCATTTCTGACAATGGGCCCTCTTTCAAGAGCTTCAATGTCTCAAGGTTCGCTACTCAGCACAAGATAGACTGGAGATATTCCTCCATCTATAATCCAAGAGCCAATGGGCGAGCCGAAGCCTTCAATAAGACTCTATGCAAGCTCCTGCGGAAAGATGCTTCAGCCAACAAGAGAGACTGGAATCTCAAACTTCACGAGGCGTTGTGGGCATATCGTACCACGCACCGTACTCCAACTCAGTCCACTCCATACTCATTTCTCTTCGGAGTGGAGGCGGTCCTCCCCCTCGAAGTCGAAGTTCCAAGCTTAAGAATGGCCGTTTAGCACGAGTTGACGGAGGAGGAAAACGTGCTCCTTCGACTTGAAGAGCTCGATGCCCTCGAAAAAAAGAGGCTCGTGGTGCAGCAAAATCTGGAGCTATACCGAGCCCAAATGTCACGGGCCTATGACAAGATAACCCGTCTCCGCGCTTTCAAGAAAGGTGAATTGGTGTTGGTCCTCAAAAGACTGATCATCCCCAATCGACATGCCAAGGGAAAATTCGAGCCAAATTGGGAAGGACCATACGTCATCGAGAAAGTGTTCGACGGAGGATCTTACCAATAATAAGTGCCGAGGGAGAAAGGCCCATGCCACCCATCAATGGCCGATATCTCAAGAAATACTACGCGTGAATGCTCCAAGTTGCAGGCGAATTGAGCACATCTGCCCTACGGTCTGGATCACACATCCTGCAAAACCGTATACAATCCATGGGCGTAAACGACCCCCATATCTCCCAAATCCTGCCGGTGAGACTACTTTTAAAGTCCCACCAGCGGCAAAAAAGAAAAAGAGAAAAAAAAGAGAGAGAAAAAATAAAAATAAAAAATAAAAGAAATAAAAAAATAAACGGTATGTCCACAAGCAAAACGGGCACGGATGAAAACCCGAAAGGGCTCCGTGAGTAAAAACAGCAAGACTACCGGCGAGTCTGTGAAAACCCGAAAGGGCGCAAACTCGTGAAAAGAGATGAAATACACTCGCAAAGTCCTCTCGACCTTGTGAGGAGAAAACCCCTGCGTGAGATCCTCACGACTCACAAAGGAGCAACACACTTAGGAATCCTCACGATTCCTAAGGAGAAAATACACCTGCGGGATCTTTACGACTCGTAGGGAGAAAATGCTTTTATGGGACCCTCACGGCACATAAAATTGAAAAGCCTTAGGTGATAGGGACCCAAACCTGTCTCCTAAGCCATCGTTCCCCAACGGGCAACGGCAAATGATGAGTCGCTCCTGGCATTTCGCTTCAGTGTCAGCGGTGCTGATGCCGACCAAAAACCCAAATCCCAAGTCCTCTCAAGGCAAATGATGAGTTGCTCCTGGTATTATTCCAGTGCAGCAATGCTGATGCCAAACAAGATCCAAATTCCAACTCCCCAAACGGGGAATGATGAGTCGCTCCTGGTACCACATTCCAGTACAGCGATGCAGACGCCAACCAAAATCCAATTTCTCAAAATTCTCCCAGCCCTACGGTTGGTCCCCAAGTTGACTACCGTATACAATCCATGGGCTCAAATAATTCTCGTCATATCCATGCCCCACCACAATCACCAGTTACGCGGCCGGTCTCCGCCTTTGGAGTTATGCTTCATTGAGAAGACCCACTCATGTGTCCTCACGATACATGAGGAGAACAAACCTTTGTGGGATCCTTACGACTCATAAAGGAAAGACACACTTAGGTGTCCTCACGACTCCTAAGGAGAAAATACACCTGCGGGATCCTTATGACTCGTAGGGAGAAATTGCTTTTATGGGACCCTCACGGCCCATAAAATTGAAAAGCCTTAGGTGATAGGGACCTAAACCTGTCTCCTAAGCCATCGTTCCCCTAACAGGAATAGGCAAATGATGAATTGCTCCTGGCACGTGTGCTTCAGTGTTAGCAACGCTGATGCCTACCCTAACCCCAAAATCCCAAACTCCAATCCAATAGACCCCTAAGTCTTTAAACTGGGAACAGATGACCCCTAAGTCGTTAAACTGGGAACGAGGGAAATCTCCTCATGGCAAATGATGATTCGCTCCTGGTAACATATTCCAGTGCAGCGATGCTGATGCCAAACCGAAACCAAAATCCCCAAACCTTGTCATGACAAATGATGAATCGCTCCTGGTACCATATTCCAGCGTAGCGATGCTGATGTCAACCCAAATCACATCAAGTCAGCAAAACAACCAATGACCTCCCTGACGCCGCAAGAAGCGGGGCAAGACAAATCCAGCATCGACCGTCCACGTCGCTAAAAGGGCAGCATCGACCGTCCACGTCGCTAAAAGGGCAGCACCGACCGTCCAAGTCGCAAAAAGGGCAGCATCGACCGTCCACGTCGCTAAAAGGGCAGCATCGACCGTCCACGTCGCTAAAAGGGCAGCATCGACCGTCCACGTCGCTAAAAGGGCAGCACCGACCGTCCAAGTCGCAAAAAGGACAGCATCGACCGTCCACGTCGCTAAAAGGGCAGCATCGACCGTCCACGTCGCTAAAAGGGCAGCACCGACTGTCCAAGTCGCAAAAAGGGCAGCATCGACCGTCCACGTCGCTAAAAGGGCAGCATCGACCGTCCACGTCGCTAAAAGGGCAGCACCGACCGTCCAAGTCGCAAAAAGGGCAGCACCGACCGTCCACGTCGCTAAAAGGGCAGCATCGACCGTCCACGTCGCAAAAAGGGCAGAACCGACCGTCCAAGTCGCAAAAAGGGCAGCACCGACCGTCCAAGTCACAAAAAGGGCAGCACCGACCGTCCAAGTCACTAAAATGGCAGCACCGACCGTCCAAGTCGCAAAAAGGGCAGCACTGACCGTCCAAGTCGCAAAAAGGGCAGCATTGACCGTCCACGTTGCTAAAAGGGCAGCAACGACCGTCCAAGTCGCAAAAAGGGCAGAACCGACCGTCCACGTCGCTAAAAGGGCAGCACCGACCGTCCACGTCACAAAAAGGGCAGAACCGACCGTCCAAGTCGTAAAAAGGGCAGAACTGACCGTCCAAGTCGCAAAAAGGGCAGCATCGACTGTCCAAGTCGCAAAAAGGGCAGCACCGACCGTCCACGTCGCTAAAAGGGCAGCACCGACCGTCCAAGTCGCAAAAAGGGCCGCATCGACTGTCCATGTTGTAAAAAGGGCAGTGCCGGCTTCCCAAAAGGTGGGAACCGAATCAAGTCGCCTCCACGTGAAAGAAGATCCATCAATTTCATGCACACGACCTACATATGTGGTGTGCATTTATTGATGGGGGGCAATTTGTTGGGGTAAAAATTTACACCCCGGTTGACCAAGTCAAAATCAAAGTCAACCCCAAGCCAAGTGGGCCCAAGCCCAGATCCAGTGGGCCCATGCCCGGGTCGAGCCCGAACATGAAGCGGCCGGCCTCCCCCATGCCAAGATAAAAATTTTGTAATAAATAATTTTTGTTGTATTTCTTTTATTTTATTTTATGGATAAATGTAAGAAAAATAGGCATAAAGCCAAATTTTTGTAAAGCCCATGGCTTATGTGCAAAAAGAAATGACACATGAGCCATGGGATAGGCAAAATGCCATTTTGTGAAGCCCAAGGGGCTATGTGTAAAGTGTATGCCTATAAATGCAAAGATAATGAAAATATCTCACAACTTTTTTTCTCTCTCTAAAAAAAATCCTTCAGATCTGAGATCTTTTCTTCTTCTTCAAGGTTCCAAAACCTTCTTCTTTCTCTTGAATTAAATCAAGAGTTTTACTCTTCTTTTTATAAAACAGTTTAGTTTTTCACCACAAAATCCTCAAAGGGGAACTTGGATCTGTCACTAGATCTCAAAAAGGAGAGATTTTTAAAAAATCCCATATCTCTTGATCTTCAAGATCCAGCTAACAGAGAAGGAAGAAGAAGAACATCTTTCATTGAACCAAAAAAAAACACACACTCAGGAGTCCAACTCCTCTCTGATTTCTCTTCCGAGAAATTTTTTTAGGCTAAAACCCTCTTTTTTCTCGTCGGTGCTCAAGCGCAGAGCGCCCGCGTGCCGACACGTGGCGTGCTTGCGCTCAAGCGCTTAGCACTCGAGCGCAAAGCGCCCGCGTGCCGACACGTGGCGTGCTTGCGCTCGAGCGCAAGCGCTCGAGCGCAAGTCGCCCCGGTGCCAACACGTGGCGCGCTTGCGCTCGAGCGCAAGTCGTCCCGGTGCCGACACGCGGCGCGCTTGCGCTCGAGCGCAAGCGCTCAAGCGCAAGTCGCCCCCGTGCCGACACGTGGCGCGCTTGCTCTCAAGCGCCCAACGCTCAAGCGCAGAGTGCCTACGTGCCGACACGTGGCACTCTAGCGCCTGAGCGCACAGCACCTAGGCGCACAACGCCCAAGGTGCTGCCCCACGCATCCTTTGGATGTCTTTTTCCCCTTTATTTATATATACATGTATATATATACATATGTATACAAATGTACACATACACATACTCCACGAAACTGTCCCTGTTAGAAAAAAATTTCTAACGGGGCGCTGCCCCGCACCCCGCAAGGGGGCTGCTAGCCCCCTTGACCCCCAGCCCGCTATCCGGGTAGCGGGACCCCCATAAAAACTTTGCGTGGCTCCCGATATATCCAAACCCCCCTCTAAAACAAAACACACATACACTGCACATTGAGTTCGCATGACCAGTTTAACCCGTTAATCGGAGGTTCCCTCGCCCCAAAGACGGGGGATAATTAACGGCAGCTTAGTCCACGGCTGTCGGAGATTCGGATCCCTATAATCATTAAACCCCGGCCTACCCTAGGCAGGGGGAATCTGTAGTACGCCTGACAAGCGCGCGCGTATTCCCATCTCAATGGGGTGACGAAAAACATCCTACAGAAACCCCTGCCGATCTGCTCACTGCCTCCATGTGGCTCGGGACCGTACGTAACTAAAACTTGTTGGCATGACTCCTTTGAGCCGTGGTAGGGTAGTAATCAAAGCACAGTGGGAACTCACACAAGACAAATGACGATCTTAGGTCGATAGACTAACCTGTACACATGTCACCAGGGAACTGCTATCTGACGTCAGGTATAATACCAACTAGCATGTTCCCGGCGAGTCCTGTCCGGTGTATTCATAACCCAATGAGCACCTGTATACATCTTAGGTGATCCAACTGACACCAATGGCTTGTAAGACCGGCCACCGCCTCTCGTCGGGGTCTCGACTGTATACACTAGTCTACTAATGGAGTGTCGATGCCCAGTCTCGAAACTCCCACGACTAGGGACCACTTTAAGGATGTGCTTATAGACTACCCAACTCTCACGTATATGATCGCCATCATACTGCTGGTAGTCAAGCAAGAATCCTAAGGGCTCTATCAACGTGTAATAGTGATCTGTAATATCACTTAAAGCTATACACGATGATAAAGATAAACCAGATAGCATACTATCATCTTGAGTAAGACTGTCCTACCGGCATAGGTCCTCCTTCAATCATTGCAATCACGTGCCTGTGATCCAATAATTGACTTTGAGGGCACTATATCCAACACAAAGTAGAAGGCACATGAATATTCGCAACCCATCTACAAAATATATCACGGCCAAAAGTAACGGTAGGAGCAGCAACAGTAGCAAAAGTAGTGTGGCCCGCCGTGACTACACTGAGGATCGGCCTTGCAAGACACTGTGGCACAACGGGGGTGAGTTGCCAGCTCGTGAGTAGTAAATAACATCATGCATGGTAATCGCAAGCATGAACGTGCCAGCAACAAATTCTAAGTATGAGATTATGATGGAACATATATAACAGTATGGATACAGCATAAATAATGAGCAAAGTATAACATCAGGGTATAACAACTATATGAAACAGAGCATGTCATAATAAGTTCTGAATGTGGATAAAAATAGAGGTACCATCGGTAAATCATCATAAAACCGGTGTCAAGCATCGACACTCAAAATCCCAATATCTTAGGCACTGTCACTCTGATCGGCCCTTATATCCATTTGACCATATAATTCTAGTTTGTATCCTTTGGATATCTACTGAGTTTCTATACTATCACCGGTAGGTAGTGTTCCCCTGCCGAGCTTAACGCCTTTCTATACGACCTTCTTGCCCCGGGGTACCGTACCGGGTGTTAGTGATATATGCTATAGAGGCCATTATTATATCATACTGGATTGTATATTACATATTGAAAGCTTTGGATATTCACAGTTATAATAACAGTTTTGCTCAAAATGGTAGTATGCTACTTGGTTTGATTCTATCTCAATATGTGCATGTGTTTCTTTTAGCATATCACTTATACATATTGGTAGATCCCTTAGGATCTTTGCTTGACTACCAACGTTGTGATGACAGTCACACTAGTAGGGGCTGGGTAGTCTATAAGCACATCCTTATACAGGTCCCTAGTCGTAGGATTATCGAGACGGAGCATCGATACTCCAGAGTAGACTAATGTATACGCTTCTCATCACAACATGGGAGATGGTCTGTCCCGCAACCATTAGTACGTCATATTGGAGATGGTATATAGGAGGAGTTCATTGGGTTATGAGTTACACTGGACGGACTCGTTGGGAACTGCTGGTTGGTATTATACCTATCGTCAGATAGCAGTTCCCTGATGGCATGAGTACATGTTAGTCCGTTGACTTGACATCACTATTCGTCTCGAGTGTGTTCCCACTGCACTTAGATTACTATCCTACCACGGCTCAAAGGACTCGTGCAAACAGGTAGTAGTTGGGTGCAATCCCGAAGCACTTGGAGGCAGTAGCAATTAGATATGATTCGTCTCTTCCGGTATTGGGGGTTGATATCGCGCTGTGTTCGGAAAGCCATTACACAAAGTCCCTGGCCAGGGCAATCGAGATTTACTGGTAGGCACTCCAGTAGTTTCTCAAGGTGTATTGGGCTCAACCCTGGCACGACTTATTGCGATGTTAGGGGTCTGACGTTTACCATCCCCCTAGGCCTGATATGCGAGTATCTCAGACGAACAGACTAGACTATACGAAGATTGTCACACATAGGCTCAGTAGGAGTTCGGATGAGTTTGCTCATCGGCCTTCTTATCGACAGATACCTGGATAGCCGTTATGTGCAGCTAATATCGCTGACAGACTATTACTTAAACCCACTGCCAGCGTACTGTCGAGTCTTTAGAGTCCCACACAGAGGGTTTCCCTACTTCGGGCGAAATGATGTAGAGGCCGTATGCTTTTACGGCAGGGTTCCGATCATATACATGTACTGGCTACACGGATGTCGTTTCAGACGGATAATACTAGTGGGTTTTGGTTTAAACTGGATCTTAGTATTATATTATTGGATTGTTATCATCTCATTGTATTCGTATTTTTTGGAATACGAATACGGGTATGTATATATAATGAGGGCATTCTTGTAATTTTACATGACATGTTTCTAGAAGAAAACACCTCATTATTTGGATTATCAATTTTGGGAAATAGATTAATGAGGTAGAAATTTGGAGACATACTTGGCATGGGGTGAAGCATGGCTCTTGGATTTGTTTATTAGTTTATGTTCAATATTGAAGCATGGTGGCTATTTTCTATGAGAAAATAATCCATACTTCATTATTGAAGAGTATGAGCCATTCTCCACACCTTGCTAACCTTAGCTCATTTGCATTCTATCATTCTCTCTCCAAGTTTCTCTCCTTCTTCCTCAAAGATCCTAACCCTCACATGAGTTGTGAAACATAGGATCTTATGAGATAAAACATTCTATTAGATACTCTACATCACTCTAGGCTATCTAGTTTAGCGAACTAGGTACCCTAGTTATCTCGGTTTAGAGGTTGGAGCTTGAAGTACATACTCTCGGGTGGATCATCTTCGATACGAGGAGGCCGACGTTGCAAGATCGATCCATTCTTCTAGGAGCTAAAGAAGAGGAGGAGAAGAAAACCCGAAGGACATGGTTCAAGGAGGTATAAACTCTTACCGAGTAGTTAGAACCTCCTAGCTAGTTTAGTTAGTTAAGGTTTTCTTAAAGATCCTGGAGTTTAGTCGGTTTTGCGAAGCATAGAAAAATCGTTTTTTGCAAATTCCGCCTCCCCTCGAACCCACGGAGTGCGCGACATCGAATTACAGTGGCATCAGTGCCTACTAAACCTTAACTAGCAGTTTAGACGATATTTAGAATTACGAAACCGAAATAACTTCGAAACAACGAAACCGAAATCCAAGTTTCTGTCAATTTTTTCAGAGCCTCTAAACATTATTTAAATAGTTGCAGAGTGCTCTTCTTGTAGTAACGAGAACACTACCTAAAAACAAGACAAAACAACATAATTTTGGCCGGCCAAAAGCATGAAATTCCCGACCTGGCCGGTTTTGGTAATGAATTTTGTCTTGTGTTTTGTGTGGTGTTCTGGTATATTGGATTTAGGGTTTTATGTGCTGTTTGATTTTGCCCATATTTCATATTCTGTTATTTTTGTGTTGGGGCAATACGGAGTATTCCGAAGTCGCTGTTTTAACATTGTTTACAAGTTTCAGTTTGTATATGTCACTACTACAAAGAAGGGTTGCCCCTACGGATATATACGTAGGGGCGAAAAAATACCCCGTAGGTGCAAAGGCCGCAGGTGTAAGTAGAGGCCCTGAACTTGCCCCTACGGTTAAATTCTTGCCCCTACGGATATATGTGTAGGTCCAGTGGCCCCTACGGATTAATCCGTAGGGTATATGATTTTATAGTATTTACGGTTTATTTTAATAAATTACTTGGCCCTACGGATATACCCGTAGGGGTATGTACAACCCCCTACGGATATATGGGTAGGTACGTTTCCGTAGGGGCACAAATTCATGATTTCTGATATTTTTCCCCTACGGATAACGCCGTAGGGGATAGTCAGTGGCCCCTACGGATATATCCGTAGGGGCTTTCCCAACCCCCTGGCACTGAGATCTGGGGGAAATATCAGTTACTGCTGATATTTTGCCCCTACGGACATATCCGTAGGGGTAACATGTGTGCCTACGGATTAATCCGTAGGTACATATTGTCTGTAATTTTTTTTAAAAAATGGGCTGCTTGATTTTTTCCCGCCCTGTGCACAATAATATATACATCAATCAAATCATATATTGCAGTATTCATAATCACATCTCACGCATATATATAATATACAAAAGAAACACAAAAACTGAATATGATATAAATACAAACCAATATCAATATCGTTTCAAAATGTAGTACAATGTGTATGATATAAATAAATACATGTTTCAAAAAAAAAGAACCAAAAATCTACCCTAGCTCGGTCCAGCTCCACCTCTGAATAACGATAGAATAACGCGCGCCTGCTCCTCGGTCAATAAACTCTGCAATTCGTCGCGAGCGGGAGTCTGAGCGGCATGTGGAACCAGTGATGTGGTCTGCGCAGCCGCTGTCGAGGTAGTCGCTTGCGGAGCCACGGCTGCGGGAGTCTGAGTGGGCGGTGGAGCTACAGGAGCTGTCTGCGGAACCGCAGCCGATGTAGTGGCTTGCGGAGCCGCAGCCGAAGGAGATGCGTGTGGAGGCTCGGCCGATCTACCCTGTCGCGTCTGGATATAACGTGTGTAAGAAGCGTGTAAGAACTGTTTATTATTCGAATTCGTATCATTATTAAGTTATTTCGAAACCCCGTTTGGATATCTAGTTTGTTGTTTATTTTAATTACATCTGTATGTATGATTTGTTGGAGATAGTGCCCTCAGAGTCAATTATTGGATCACAGGCACGTGATTGCAATGATTGAGGGAGGACCTATCCCGGTAGGACAGTCTTACTCGAGATGATAGTATGCTATCTGGTTTATCTTTATCATCGTGTACTGCTTTAGGAGACCTGACATGTCGCTATTACACGTTGATAGAGCCCCTAGGATTCTTGCTTGACTACCGGCAGTATGATGGCGATCATATACGTGGGAGCTGGTAGTCTATAAGCACATCCTTAAAAGGTCCCTAGTCGTGGGAGTTTCGAGACAGGGCATCGATACTCCATTAGTAGACTAGTGTATACAGTCGAGACCCCGACGAGGGGCGGTGGCCGGTCTCATAAGCCACTGGTGTCAGTTGGTTCACCTAAGATGTATACAGGTGCTCATTGGGTTATGAGTACACCGGACAGGACTCGCCGGGAACATGCTAGTTGGTCTTATACCTGACGTCAGATAGCAGTTCCCTGGTGACATGTGTACAGGTTAGTTCATCGACCTGAGATCGTCATTTGTCTCGTGTGAGTTCCCACTGTACTTTGATTACTACCCTACCACGGCTCAAAGGAGTCGTGCAAACAGATTTTAGTTGGGTACAGTCCCGAGCCACATGGAGGCAGTGAGCGGATCTGCAGGGGTTCGTCTCTCCCGGTATTGGGGGTGAGGTCGCGCTGTGTCTAGGAGAGCCATTACACAAAGCCCTCGGCCGAGGCAGGAGATTTACTGGTAGGTATTCCAGTAGTATCTCAGGGTGTTCTGGGCTACACTCCGACACGACTTGTACCGCTTTTGGGGGTCTGACTTTTACCAACCCCCTAGGCCAGACATGCGATGCTCATAGACGAACGGACCGGACTGTACGGATATTGTCACTGACAGGCTCAGTAGGGTGTCAGGGTGAGCTTGCTCATCGACGTCCCTTTTGCTCAATAGCTGGTGGCCCGTCACGTATTTGCTAATACCTCTGACGTGCTAGCGGTTAAATCCACAGCCATAGTATTGACGAGTCTTTAGAGTCCACCACACTTTCAGTTACTCAAGCTTTCGGGCGAAACGCTGTAGAGGCCGTATGGAGATATGGCAGGGTCCGATCAGATACGTGCGGTATTGCACGGATCAGGATCGGACGGTTTGTACTAGTTGCCGTATGGATATATGGCAGGGTTCGATCTGATACGTGCGGTATTGCACGGATCAGGATCGGACGGATAATACTAGCCGGCTTTGGTTTAAGCCGGATCCTAGTTTAGTACAGTGTAGATTTTGTCTCTTTGCATTTGTATCCGGTAGGAATACAGATGCGGGTGTGTATGCACAGTATCGGGGTTTTCCTGTGATTTATTACGGGACCAGTTTTCTGGAGTTGCCAGTTTGCATTCCGTTCCGGCCGGTTTTCCTTTGTTCTTTCCCGGCCGGACTTTTCCGATGGAGGGGGTTATTTGCAAGTTTGCAAATAACATTTGTGGAGGGGGTTTCTTGCATTATGAGGCATTATGATTGATAAAGCATCTTTGCTTTTCTTGTTCTCATGATGGTGCAATAAATGTGATTAGAAGAGATTAGAATGTGATTTGAGTGCTTGATGTGAGATTTGCTTTTGGGGTGTGGTCACCCATTCCCTTTTCCTACCATCACCTCCCTTCTTGATTTGTTGATTCCACCACCATATTTTAAAAGGAGGGGCCGGCCATTTGAAAGAGAGGAAAAAAATGAGAGGGTTCATTTTTGTATGAGGGATTCATTTTATCTCATTCTTCTTGCTACTAAATTTCTCACTTCACTCCAAAAGTTCATTCCTTCGATTCCTCCATCACCATGGCATCCACACAAACCCCAAAAGAGACTACTATCTACAGCATACCTTGGGCATGTCGACTAGCCAGCTTCATGCCCGAGTTGCCTTGGTATTGAGGTGGGATCCCGTAAAAGATGCAGACGATGTGGTGCCCTTCCGGCAAGGATGCGACGACCGGAGTTTCCGCGGGAGATCGGGACGACGACGAGAAGACCGGAGGACTCGGATCACTCGGTATATCTCTCACCCTTTCTCTTGTTAGCTAGTATCGGTTAATGGTTACGATCCGGGTATATTGTCCGCGGTAGCGCCAGTTTAAAAGATAAGAAAATTTTGATTCCGCATTTTGGCCTCGGATAGACGGTCGGGGCGCTGCCGTGGCGCAACATGATTAATCAAACTTAAGTCTAAAACTAAATAAGCTCAAGCTACGTACTAATTATGGATATGTTGATATGTATATAATATGAAATGATATTTTAGTATAAAGTAGTATACATACCAGCATCTCCTTCAACTCCTGAACGCTAGCCCTCAAGCTATCCAGTTCATGATGGACATGCCGGTCACTGGAGACGGAGGAAGTAACCGCCGGGGTGGAGTCCAACCTCATATGGGCCCTGCTAGAGCCCAGTCCTCGGCCTCTCTCCTAACCTCCGTGGTGCCGTCCGTGTGCGGCGTCCAGGACTGGGGTCAGCAGCCTTGAATGTTGCCTTCCCCCTAGCAACTGTCAGGAAGATGGATTAATAATGACAAATTATCCATTGTGGCTCACTAGGTTAGCATTTTCTCTTCTATTGACCATCTTACTAATCTGCTTGGTAAATTTATTCGGAACCGGCTGCGAATCATTAAAAGACATGCATAAGAAAGAAAGCTAAAATACAGATATATAGCATACCGATACATCGAAACTTCATAGTTGCGATGACAATCCAGAGATATTTATTTCTACACACGTGGTGCGCGTGCGAATGCATCAGGCATCATGGACAAATATTTCAGAACATGAAAAGTATTATTCGTATAAAGTAATTAAAACTTTTAAACACCTTGGGTAGATATTTTCTTAGTTGATGCAATCATATCATGATGACTAAATTTAAGCTATTATACATATGCATATGTATTTTTCTAACCTAATATATCACACACACACAGAGAGAGAGAGAGAGAGAGAGAGAGAGAGAGAACACCTGGTAGGTAGAGAAATCAGGTAGCAGGATCCTGAAGAAATGGAGTCCATAGTATTGCTCATCATCATCATCCATATAGTTTATAGATGCAGTTAGATCATATCTCTATAAGGAAAAACTTAAAATAACAACCTTTATACTAAAAAAATTATGTATGCCATTACTTAGTAGTTTATGGTTTTAAGACGCAAAAGCCATTTGAGAAATACTTTTCCTACCCACTATTAATCCATATTCTCAATATAGTCATTGAATTTGCACGCGCACATAATAAGAAGGAGAAGACAGTAATGTGGCAGAAGGAGAAGACAGTAATGCGGCGGAAGAAGAAAAAAATGACATTCCTCGTTCTCTGTTTCAGCATCAATCTTCTGATATGAACTAATGATGGCTTTCACATAGGCTTTTCCCTTTAGAGACTTCTTAGTGTCCAATGGAAAGCATACATCAGATTTGTGCAGGTCGGGTTCTTCTATGACTTTTAAGAGTCTCAACTGATTCTGTAAATTACACCCTAGTTGGGTGATACTTTTACCACTTCTCACTGCAGGTGCGCTCTCTAATATCCATTTTGAATATCGATAATATTACATTCAAAATGGATATTAGAGAGCGTACCTGCAGTGAGAAGTGGTAAAAGTACCACCCAACTAGAGTGTAATTTACAGAATCAGTTGAGACTCTTGAAAGTCATAGAAGAACCTGACCTGCACAAATCTGATGTATGCTTTCCATTGGACACTAAGAAGTCTCTAAAGGGAAAAGCCTATGTGAAAGCCATCATTAGTTCATATCAGAAGATTGATGCTGAAACAGAGAACGAGGAATGTCATTTTTTTCTTCTTCTGCCACATTACTGTCTTCTCCTTTTTCTTCTGCCACATTACTGTCTTCTCCTTTTTCTTCTGCCACATTATTGTCTTCTCCTTCTTATTATGTGCGCGTGCAAATTCAATGACTATATTGAGAATATGGATTAATAGTGGGTTGGAAAAGTATTTCTCAAATGGCTTTTGCGTCTAAAAACCATAAACTACTAAGTAATGGCATACATAATTTTTTAGTATAAAGGTTGTTATTTTAAGTGCGCGTGATGATGACATATGAGTAATGACATATGAGTTGTATTCTATATATGTGTGTTTCGATTTATGATTTCGCTTAAGTGTAGGGTTGTTTTTACTTAAAGAAGTATCACCATCTACTATATATAAAAAAATATAGCAAACTAGGATTGGTATTCAAATCCCAGTCCAGATTGGTATTCAAAATTTATTTAATTAGTTTGTGATCCACATCATTTGATTCGTTGCTTGAGGCATCAATGTAGGCACAAATATCGGCGACGAGGAACTCGACGAGGAAGAACGAGGGCGGTGGTGGGCCAAGAACGGAAGGCGGTGGCGGGCTGAGAACGGAGGGCGCGCGGTGGCGACGAAGAGAAAATTGGAGACGCGGGAACGAGAGAAAATTTTGGGAACGAGAGGGAAAGATATCGAGGCGTAGGGCATTTCTGTGCCTTTTTTAATTAAATTCCCATTTAGATGCCCCTACGGACATAACCGTAGGTTATTGGTTTGCGGCTCCGTAGGGCCAAACAACAAATTAAGATTTAATATTTTTAAATTAAAATGTCGGGCACCGTAGGGACAAAGTGGCGCTTTTAGTTTCATATATGAGTATCGATGGGAATATGAAGGTTTCATATTATCATCGAGTATCATATATTGGTTTTAACCTGAATATCTCGAGTCGCTATCTAATTATGCGTTTGTTGTGCATTCGTGTTGTATGTGTAACATGATTTTAAACCATTAAGATCAAGATTGATAGAACTAATCATCCTACATTGCAATAGCATTCATCAACCAAAAACTATTATTGCAATGGTATTCATCTATAACAATCAACAATTAAAACTACAAATGTAGGATACTGATATCATAAAGCGTTATACGCAACATTGATAGAACTGATAAATAAAAAAACGAAACACAAACCGTATCAAGATTTAACAACTTTGATTATGTCATATACGCGGGCCGATATTTTCATATTAGCCAATAGGCAAAAATAGATTGCGGTCTGGATATGGCATATTGGCAGATGTTACCTATATGCATAAATCTTATGTCTAATGACCATAAGATTGTCGGAGACAGTTTTGATGTTTTGTGGGTTTGGTTTTATACTTGGGACAATCCAATGTTGACACACACACATAAATAACAAATTAAAGTAAACTAACTAAGAGGCATGTTTGAGTTTTATACTGGGATCACAAATAGCATGATGGCTGCAAACAGGTTGCTTGAATACTTGCAGACAATCCAATGTTGCCTCGCCATTTCTATAAATTTTAAACTCCCTGGAAAATTATCATCACTCAGGATTACTTTAGGGCCAGTTTGGCTGCTTCTTGCTTGTGATTCAACATTCAGCTTTTTGTTGATTTGGAACTCAGAGAGTGTTGCAAAACAAATCCAAAACTAAATAAACCTCAAACTAGCTACAGAGAAGGCAAACAGCAAACCCCATGAAGTTTGGCTTTCAAGGGTTTTCCCACTAAAATACACTTAGATGCAGCACTTTAAGGAAGCTTGCAGCAATATAAAAACTTTTAGGTAGTTTAGTGAAAAACTGCAGTGCTTTAAGATTGTTTAAGTTTTATGTGTGCTTAAGCTGTCATACAGAAATTATCGTTGCAAAAATGTTCGCAACCCTAGCTTTTCCTGCAACGATACTGGAATACGAGCCTCAGATATGCCAGCTTAGGAATCAAAATAAGAAAGAGATTTGGGGTTATCCTAAGTCCAAAGTCAAACGGGCTCTAGAAATATATAAACCCAAAAAAATGACTGCATAAAGATCTCATAAAGATGAAAAGGATGTTATGCAAGCTCTGAACAAATCTTGAACGGAACTTTCACAAGAATTTACAATACCCGACCAGAATCCAATCCTGAGTTTGATGAAGCTTCAGGCCTTCAGCTTCCCCACAGAAAATAGTTAGGGCAAACCCTTTGCAAAACCATAGCTTTCATGCAGAGATGACGCTCAGAACATGCCAGCTTCCAAACACATTGAATAATACATAATCTCCCATACTCTCTCTCAATCAGACAGTTTATATTTGGATTTGAATTTAGGAAAAGAAATAAGATGGCTACAAACCAGCCTGCCTCGCCAATCTCATAACTATAAAGCTCATAAAAGTGGAAGCTTGAGGGCAAGCCATCATCGCCTCCATTCAATTGAAGCCAAATCATCCACAAAAAATAGAAATAAATATAATAATTGATCGATAGGCAAAATTGCAAGAAACCTATTCAGATTTTTGCATGAAAAAATAAGAGATGTAAAATAAGTAAAAGATTACCAAATGAAATTATCCCATCACTTGAACCCCCTCTCAAGACATTTTAACAAAAATTCCCCCAGTAATTTTCCTCGGTTTAACCGTTTTATATCATAGAAGAAAGATAAATTTCAAATGTATATACATGCATACACACACACACACATCATATACACAGTTTTTGAATGTTGCCAGAATTTCAACGGTAATTCTAGATTTTTCCAAACTCTGAAGGCTTCACAAAAATTTTAAATACAGATAATAATATGATTGAAGAGATCAATCACCAATTTTTTAATGAGGATCAACTGAAACCCCAAATAGAGCAAGCAAATTACAAAGATCCCAAAAATTTGATGAGAGCATAAAGAATTTAACATCATGATAACAATATAACCAAAATGGCTGAAAGATCTACGATGTTAGACTCGAGTTCTGATACGAAACGGGGCAACCCCAACCCCAACCATAATTCTAACCCTAACCCTAACCCCAGCCCCAGCCCCAACCCTAGCCTAACCCCAACCCTAACCCCAACCCCAACCGCAACCCCCTGCCGAACCCCAACCCCAACCGCAACCCCAACCCCAGCCCCAACCGCAACCCCAGCCCCAACCCTAACGCTAACCCCAACGGATGCCTCATCGGTACCCAAACCATGAACCCTAGCCCTAAAATAATCAAAAATTTGTTTAATTTAAGATTTCCTAACCTGTGCAGTGGAGGCGTCAACGATCCATTGGAGGCGGCGACGAAAGGAGGCGGCGACGAAAACGGAGATGAGGATGAACCAGGCGGTGGCGACGGAGAATTGGCCTGCGCTGGCGACGACGATAACGGCGATGAAACACAGGCGATCGGCGGGAACAAGGGTTTGGGGATTTTGGGTTCGCGCGCGATATTGGGAAAATAATTTTTAGCTAATGAGCGTAGGGATCGATCCGTGCCTTTTTAATTAAATCTCTATTTAGTTGCCCCTACGGATAAATCCGTAGGTTCTTGGTTTGCGGCTCCGTAGGGGCAAACAACAATTTACGATTTAATATTTTTTAAATTAATATGTAAGGACCGTAGGGGAAACCTTAAGGCCCTACGGACTAATCCGTAGGGCAAAACTAAATCTGCCCCTACGGATTTCGTTATCCGTAGGGGCAACCCCCTATTTTACTAGTGTGTTTTTCGAAATGTCCGCTAATTGCTATACGTCGATTAGTGGGGGTTGCAAATATCCGTATCTTGATGATGGTTTGTGTATATAGAGTATTGGATCGTCGTGGATAAATAGCCGGGGGGATATGAGAAGAGTGTTTTCTTTTCTTTCATTCATGTAAATTTGTAAATGTGATGTAATATTATTTTGCGGGGCACATCCGGGTTGAGCTTGTAGCCACCGTTGTATTATTTCATTTACTGTTTCTTGCACTTAGGATAGATCCAAGGTGGGGTGCACAAACTACCGAGTTCTTGAAGTGCCGAGTGGCCTACTCATTTTATTGATGGAGGTTGCTTCACTTTGGGAATTTGGCGGGTAGTTTGCCACACCCGTAGGGGTCTACGGTAGGGTTTGGCTATTCATCACGACCGTGGAATCCGTCTTTCGTTCTAGATTTAAACGAAACATGGAATTCCTACTATATCCAATATATTCATTTGTGGTTTGGAATGCCTATTATTGCGTGAGACGAATATATATATATATATATATATATATATATATATATATATAATAAAAGTTGCTTATGTTTTGCACCCGCGCTAGTCCAGCCCCCGCTTTGCAGTTAGTTAAGTAACCTAACGGTACATGACGGGGCCCCGTAGTGAATGCAGATGGCATAAGCGTATGTTCTATTTTCGTTTCTTTTCTGCAATGATAGGGTTAAATGATGGGACCGCATTAACATTGATTAATGCAAGAAAAACAAACCAAAGCTTAAATTGTTGGAACAGTTTCAAAACCACTCGGTTTTCTTCAAAAAGTAACTTTTAAATGCGGAGCCTAAACCACTCCTTTTAAAAGCTATCATGGTTCCTTCGACTATATCACGTTCATTACGTTCACAGTTTCGCCAAAACCATTTGTAGCCCTCCGTCATTTCAGATAGGTATTCAGTAGTATTCAAGCTATGCATTTTGACCTTCGCCAAGGCATAGTGATTGGTAGTTGCTGGGTATTTATCTGTAGTATAGATAGATGCGTTGATTTGGGACAGTCGTACTAATATTTTGGCCTTCGTCAAGGGTATGTACGGGTGGATTCAAATTAACCTGGACAATGATGGCTAAAACTTGACTTGCAACTTATGATATGTTGGCCTTTGTCAAGGTCATAAGAGCTTAGGGCAAAAATCCACATCGGGAGTTTCTAAGAAATTTGAAACTTAATAGTATTGCATACCATTTGGAGTGTGATGATTTTGGTAGGATTCCTTCAAGATTGTCATACGATGATATTTGGATCCCGATCCTACTGTGAGTATCCGCTACTTTTCGGGAGATTTTTCCCTAAAACAATCAATGCTATAAACCAAGTAGGTGTATAGAACGGTGTTAGCGGGGCTACGCCTCCAGGAAAAAGATATTATGTAATTAAGGAACTTCGCGAAAGTGTTGGAAAACCTCTTTCGAAATACCAACACTAGCCTGGCTGAAAGGTTAAGCAAGAAATGTAAGAGTGAAATAAATCCTGACTAATCCTTCTTTTATAGTTTGAGAAAGGATTCGAGGAACAGTGGGAGCCATCTTGTTTAGATAAACTAATAACCAATCTAAACCTGCAAGAGCATCATATTGAGTATTTCTTCTCTCTCTCCTAATGGCAGCAACCAAAATGATCAGGCTTAAGTTACTGCTAGATAATAATAAATTGACTGGGCTAAATTATAAAGATTGGCTAAGGAATATCCAGACGGCCATTACCTATGACATATTGGGCTACCTCCTTACTACCAAAGCCCCCGCCGTCCTAGGTCCAGATTCCACCGTCGCGGATGTTGATATCCGTAAGACATGGGAAAAAGAAAGTGCGAGAGCCTAGTGCCCCGTGTTAGCTTCAATGGATTATGAATACCAGAGGCAGCACGAGAAGATGGACTTAACTTCCATCTTCCTCCATACCAAAGATTTATATGGAGAACAATCTCGTATCGCAAGATATGAGACCTCGAAGAAATTGTTTCAGGCAAGTTTGGCTGTCGAGTCATCTGTAGGGGACCACGTCCTTACGATGATTAGCTATATTAAAGAGCTCGTGGATCTTAGGACCACGTTGGAGAATGAGTTATATACTGACTTGATTCTATAGTCCCTCTCTTTTACCTACGTCCAGTTTATCTTGAATTTTAACATTCAAGGGAAGGAAGTTACACTTCTAGAACTCCTCAACATGTTGAGGAGCGCTGAGGGCATCCTGTAGGAATCCAGGAAGACACCCGCTTTGCTTATTGGGGAATTTTTCTCTTCTAGATCCAAGGCGAAAGCCAAGAGAGAGAAGAAGAAGGCCTCCACCAAGTTGATAGGCGGTGTCGGTAAGGTAGAGGGAAAGGGCAGAGCAAAAGTTTTGAGGCTAACATTAGAGAAGGAGGAATGTTTCTATTGTCATGGGAAAGGGCATTGATAGAAAGACTGCAGGGCTTGGAAAGCCAGAAACCAGGATTCGAAGCACGTTGTGGTTTCGGCTTCAGGTGTGTTTATGATTGAAAACTGTCTGTCAATTAACTCTATTTCCTGGGTACTAGATACCAGATCAGGATCTCATATCAGTAATTCATTACAGGCTCTGAGAAACCATAGAGTTATCAAGGAAGATGATATGACTCTTAGGGTTGTTAACGGAATGAGCGTGGATGCTGTATCTGTAGGGGAATATCACCCAGGATTGACAAGTTGACAGATTTTGATTTTGCGTAACTGTTTGTGTGTACCTAGTCTGGCTTGTAATATCATTTATGTATCTTTACTTTCTAAAGAAAATTATGATTTTACATTTGTAAGTGATGTGGTCCACATCCACCTTAATCAAAATTCGATTGGGTCAGGTACACTAGATAACGGTATATACGTATTAAATCAAGCTCAGGTTTTCAACGTCCAAAACACACTTAAAAGAAAGTTTCCAGAATTAAATCAGGCTTTCTTATAGCATTATAGACTGGGTCACATCAATGAAACACGATTGATGAAGTTACATAAAGAGGAATATTTGGATCCGTTCGAATATCAGTCTTATACAACTTGTCAATCATGTCTCAAAGGAAAGATAACAAAGACTCCGTTCATTGGATACGGGGTAAGAGCCAGCGAGCTCTTGGGACTCATACACAGCGACATGTGTGGTCTAATGTCTACACATGCAAGAAGTGGTTATTCCTATTTCATTACTTTTATGGATGATTTCTCAAGGTATGGATATGTATTCTTGATGAAACATAAATCTGAGACCTTTGAGAAATTCCGGAAATACAAGAATGAAGTAGAAAAACAAACCGACAAAACTATCAAGACACTTAGATCTGATCGAGATGGTGAATACTTAACTGCCGAGTTCATGGATTACTTAAAAGAGAGTGGAATTTTCTCTTAGCTTACTCTTTCATACACACCTCAACACAACGATGTATCGGAAAAGGTGGAATAGAACTCTATTGGATATGGTACGTTCCATGATGAGTAACGCTGAGTTCCCGCGATCCTTCTGGGGTTATGCACTAGAATCAGCTGCATATCTTTTGAACAAGATTCCTACTAAGTCAGTGCCTACCACACCATATCAGATGTGGAGTGGGAAGAATCCCTATCTTAAGTATCTTAAGACATAAGGATGTCCAGCTTTTGTAAAAAAGCAGCATACGGACAAGCTCGAGTCACGCTCAGTACTGTGTAAGTTTGTGGGATACCCAAAGAACTCCAGGGGGTATCTTTTCTATTACGCGGAGGAACAAAAGATCTTTGTTTCTCGGCATGCCCACTTTTTGGAAACTCAATTTGTTGAAAATGAGATAGGTAGGAGTGCAATAGAACTGGAAGAAATTCCAGAACCACAAGCTTTACTGAAATCATGGTGGAACCAGAAGTTTCGAAAGAACCGGATATCCCCGCACCACTCCGCAGGACTAGTAGGCAGTCTCATCCAGCCGAGAGATACTACGGTTTTCTTATAGACGGGGATAGAGAGGATTGCATCATCGACGATGATGAGCTAACTAGCTTCCGGTAAGCTATTCAGAGCAGAGACTTGGTAAAATGGATGGATGCAATGCGGACCGAAATGGAGTCCATGTACACCAATAAAGTATGGACTTTGAACATTGCTCCAGAAGGGGTAAAACCCGTAGGCTGCAAATGGATCATCAGAAAGAAGATTGGTATAGATGGGCAAGTTGAAACCTATAAGGCTAGACTTGTTGCAAAAGGCTATCGTCAAAGACCTGGTTTGGACTATGATGGAACCTTTTCTCTAGTGGCTATGCTCAAATCCATTTGGATCCTTCTTTCCATTGCTGCCTTCCACGATTATGAAATTTGGCAGATGGACGTAAAGACTGCTTTTCTGAATGGAAATTTGGAAGAGTGTGTTTATATGGATCAGTTGGAGGGTTTCATAGAGAGTGGGAGTAGCGGAAGAGTGTGTAAATTGCTTAAATCCATTTATGGATTAAAGCAGGCATCGCGGAGTTGGAATATCTGTTTTGATGAGAAGGTCAAGGAATTTGACTTTATCAAAAATCCAGATGAACCATGCATCTATAGTAAAATTGTAGCGAGAACTGTGGTATACCCATCTTGTACGTGGATGACATTTTCCTGATAGGAAATGACATTTCTATGCTACAATTAGTCAAAGGATTCTTGTCACAAAGGTTCTCCATGAAAGATTTGGGTGATGCCTCCTACATTTCGGGGATCCAGATCTATCGTGATAGATCTAAACGGATGTTGGGACTTTCACAGTCAAGGTACATCGACATTATACTGAAAAGATTTTGTATGTAAGATTCAAAGCACGGTAATTTACTGGCTTGTCACGGAATCACCCTCTCCAAAGAGATGTCTCCCGAGATTGATTTGGAAAGGGATCACATGTCTATTGTACCCTATGCTTCTGCGGTAGACTCTATAATGTATGCGATATTGTGTACCAGATTAGATGTAGCTTACGTACTGAGCATTGTAAGCAGATATCAGTCAAACCTAGGGGAGAAGCACCGAACAACAGTGAAGAACATTCTCAAGTACCTGAGAAGGACTAAGGAGATGTTCTTGGTGTATGACAGAGAAGACCTCCAGGTCGAGGCCTTCGTCGACTCCAGCTTCCAGAGTGACAAGGATAACTCTAGGTTTATGTCGGGTTATGTCTTTACCCTCAATGGAGAGGTGATCTATTGGAAGAGCTCCAAGCAGAACACCGTTGCTGACTCAAAGATGTAAGTGGAGTATATCGCTGCATGTGACGCCGCGAAAGAATCGGTCTGGATCAAGATGTTCGTGACAGAGCTTCAGGTGGTTCCGTCCATTGTTGATCCAATATCGCTGTATTGTGACAACAACGGCGCTGTAGCTTTAGCGAAGGATCCAAGGTCCCATCAGAAGTCAAGACACATCTTGAGGCGGTACCACCTGATCAGGGAGATCGTTGATCACCGGGAGATCGAGGTGCGAAGAGCAGAGACAGAGAACAACACTGCAAATCCACTCACAAAGGCCATCCCTCATACACAGTTCGAGAGGCTAATCGAGATGATAGGTCTGCAATATGCTAATACATGGCCTTAGTGCAAGTGGGAGATTGCTAGTGATATATGCCCTAGAGGCCATTATTGTATTATACTGGATTGTATATTACATATTGGAAGCTTGGGATATTTACAGTTATAATAACAGTCTTGCTCAAAATAGTAGTATGCTACTTGGTTTAATTCTACCTTAATATGTGCATATGTTTCTTTTACCATATCGCTTATACGTATTAGTAGAGCCCTTAGGATCTTTGCTTGACTACCAGCGTTGTGATGGCAGTCACACTAGTAGGGGCTGGGTAGTCTATAAGCACATCCTTAAACAGGTCCCTAGTCGTAGGATTATCGAGACATGTCCCTATTCGTCTCGAGTGTGTTCCTGCTGCACTTAGATTACTATCCTACCATGGCTCAAAGGAGTCGTGCAAACAGGTAGTAGTTGGGTGCAGTCCCGAAGCACTTAGAGGCAGTAGCGGTTAGATAGGATTCTTCTCTCCCAGTATTGGGGGTTGATATCGCGCTGTGTTCGGAAAGCCATTACACAAAGTCCCTGGCCAGGGCAATCGAGATTTACTTGTAGGCACTCCAGTAGTTTCTCAAGGTGTATTGGGCTCAATCCCTGCACGACTTATTGCCCTGTTAAGGGGTCTGACGTTTACCATCCCCCTAGACCTGATATGTGAGTATCTTAGATGAACAGACCGGACTGTACGGAGATTGTCACAGATAGACTTAGTAGGAGTTCGGATGAGTTTGCTCATAGGCCTTCTTATCGACAGATACCCGGGTAGCCGTTACATGCAGCTAGTACCACTGACAGACTTATGGTTAAACCCACTGCCAGCGTACTGTCGAGTCTTTAGAGTCTCACACAGAGGGTTTCCCTGATTCGGGCAAAACGATGTAGATGCCATATGGTTTTACGGCAGGGTTCCGATCACATACGTGTACCGACTACACGGATGTCGTTTCGGGCGGATAATACTAGTGGGCTTTGGTTTAAGCCGGGTCCTAGTATTATATTATTGGATTGTTATTATCTCATTGTATTCGTATTTGTCGGAATACGAATACGGGTATGTATATACCCTGAGAGCATTCTTGTAATTTTATATGCTTCTAGAAGGAGACACCTCATTATTTGGATTATCTATTTTGGGAAATAGATTAATGAGATGGATATTTGGAGACATACTTGGCATGGGGTGAAGCATGGCTCTTGGATTTGTTTATTAGTTTGTGTTCACTATTGAAGTATGATGGCTATTTTCTATGAGAAAATAATCCATGCTTCATTATTGAAGAGTATGAGCCATTCTCCACACCTTGCTAACCCTAACTCATTTGCGTTCTTTCATTCTCTCTCCAAGTTTCCTCTCCTTTTCCTCAAAGATCCTAACCTTCACATGAGTTGTGAGACATGGGATCTTATGAGATAAAACACTCCATTAGATACTTTACATCACTCTAGGTTATCTAGTTTAGCGAACTAGATACCCTAGTTACTTTGGTTTAGAGGTTGGAGCTTGAAGTACATACTCTTGAGTGGATCATCTTCGACACGAGAAGGCCAATGTTGCAAGCTCGATCTGTTCTTCTAGGAGCTAAAGAAGAGGAGGAGGAGGAGAAAAAGACCCGAAGGACATGGTTCAAGAAGGTATAAACTCTTACCGAGTAGTTAGAACCTCCTAGTTAGTTTAGTTAGTTAAGGTTTTCGTAAAGATCCTGGAGTTTATTTGGTATTGCGAAGCATAGAAAAATCCTTTTTTGTAAATTCTGCCTTCCCGCGAACCCGCAGGGTGCGCGATATCGACTTACACTGGGTCCACCATGTACCTGCAGACGATGCCTCCTCACTCCTCGAATCGGGTATACTTATCACTCAGAACCGAGAAAACCCATGGTGGACACCAAATATCATATCAAGGTAAAACCGCGTTTTTAAATAATCCATGCTTTCTAAAATGTACTTTGCGGTTTCCCAAATCTATGAAATCTCATGAAAACAGAAATATGAGAATATGGTGCTAATAGCAATGTAAGTATGATATTGACATGATGCGTGCTAGTATAATAACAAAATTCTACCAAATGAGATGTAATACGATGTAGTTATTCGTAGAAAGTTCTATGGTGTACGTGGCATGGCAATTACCAATGGTGTGTGTGTATATATGAGTGAGTGCACATGCGACATGAACCATTGGTAATTGTGTAAGTGTCTTAACAAGGATATGTCAACGCGTAGCAAGTAATAGGATGCACAAATTATGAATGTATATGCACGTGATATAATATTTATAACTAAAATCTAGCCATCGGCGCTTAACGCTATTCAGGCGATTCTCCCGTAGATGTTAAATCTACTCACCGGAACGGTCTCGAGCTACTCGAATCCGACTACCACTTGCCCTTTCCTAGCCACGTCCGAAGTCTCTGCCATCGATCCTAGCATCACACAAAGCCATAACACATGAGGCTAATAAATTTCCGATATGACACGTACGCATACACTGCACGAACGAACCAACTCCCACAAGTTATCATGTATGAGCTTAGCATGTTAAACGTATGCAACAATATCTAAGACTACCCCTAAGGGCTGCTAACCACACAAAACACCTAAATGAGCGTCGGAAAAATCCATATCACACGCTTACATAACCTCTAAAATATGGTAAAACGGTCCCGGATTTTTATATACAAACAATTAGAGAAAGTTGCACATTCCAGAGGCCTAATTGGAGTTCCAGAGAGCACTCGACAAAAATTCACATCCAATCTCCCCAGATGGGCCTCGATTTGTGGCCAGAAACAATAAATTGGCAGCCAGAAATTAGAGGGGAGGGCTTAGATTTTGAGGGTGTGTTTGTGGCCCTAAGACTAGCTCTCAGTAATAGCAACTTCTCTCAGAAGTCTCTGGGTTGACAGCAGATTCTAAAACGAAACCCAAATCTTAACTAAAACTAGTTTTGACACTAAATTAAAACATTGAGGTGGTTTAGTGAAACTCGGTGTTTAAACAAGGATGTTTGGTTACCAAATCACTCTTATCTAATCTAGTTTAGGTCATAACTAACCTATGGACTTCATAAGCCTAAGAACCTATCTTAAGTCTAAATATTACAAAACATAACTCTACTTAAGATTAGGAGTTTGATTAAGCAAAAACTTGTTAACACAAGAGCTTTCTAGAGCATACTTAAGGGTTTTGATCCTTACCTCACCAAGACTTGAAAGAAACCCTAACCATGTGTCACGACCCAATTTAGGAACACGACCGGAACATAAATCACACGACATCAAAAGGCGTAACTCAATTCAAGTAAGCCAAAAACCCAGAAATCTAAACCAAGAAAAGAAGTAAAGTGAGAAAAAAATAATTAAAAACATTTAAAAATCTCAAGTTATAAAATCTCAAACTTAAATTTAATTTCTTAAAAATTTCGGCAGTATCTCCTTTGTAAAAACTAGCCCCAAATGGATACAATCATAGAATAAATATAAGAGGCATCCCCAAACGGGAGAAACTCATGCCAAAAGGTGGAACACAACCACAACAGGTATATATACGACGCCGTAGCGAAGAAATAAGAAATTAAGAAGTGAAAACAATATAATAAGAAGTAAAACAATATCGCAACATAAATAAAAGGCCGGCTCATATGAGCACGACGCCAGAAGCACAAATAATACAATATCGATCCTCACAATCTCGTCTCTAAGTCAAATACATGTAAGTGATAGATAGAGAGTACTAGATACAAAATAAGATATACAATGGAATCATATGGATACCCGCAAAACCCACCTACACCAAAATCACGACCAACAGTAGCGGTATCCGCAGAAGTAGATGCAATAAGGAGCCCTGCCGCGACTACACTGAGGGTCAAGCCTGCAAAACACTGTGGCATAATTGGGGTGAGTTGCCAACTCGTGAATAGTAAATAACATCGTATAGATAATCGCAAGCATGCACGAAAAGCGATAATCTTAAATATGCAATCTGATGGCATAAGTATAACAATACGGATATGCAACAAATCATGATCAAAGTATACCACCAGGGTACAACAACTACATGAAACAATGCATGTCATAATAAATCCTGAATGTGGGATAAAACATAATCCTCATCATAAAAATCCGGTGTCCATCAACGACACCCCAAATCCCAATATCTCAGGCGCTGTCACTCTGATCGGTCCTCATATCCATCAAATCATGAAACCTGAGTGTCCAATATCGACAATCGAAACATCATGAAACCCGTGTCCAGTATCGACATGTAAATCCTCATATCTCAGGCGCCGCATACTCCGATCGGCCCTCATATAAATCTCACGACTCCGGCCGGTATCCTCGGATACTCGCCGATTCCAACCTATCACCGGTAGGTAGTACTCTTTCCTGCCAGGCTCATCGTCATCCCCACAATCTTCTTGCCCCGGGGTACCTTACCGAGTCCACCATGTAGCCGCATACGGTTAGTCCAACTCCTCGAATCGGGTCTCCAAAACAAGCTCAGAAGCGAGAAAAAATCATTGTGGACGTCTTGAAATCACATCACGAGAAACAGCATTTTTAAAACAATTTATAATTTCCCTTAAAATATATCCGTGGTTCTCAAATCCAGAAATCGTATGAAAACAGTATCTCAATGCATATATCCATGAAGTACGATATATGCAATATAGAATAGTAATGTGAGCATATCAAGGGAAAACCGCACTTTTAATTATATCAAGTTTCAAAAGGTATCTTGCGGTTTCCCAAATCCACGAAATCGAAATAAAACACCATATGAGAGTATATATGTGACTATAGCAATGCATGCATGTATGCATGTATATACATATGATGCAATTCATAATGCGCAATAGAACAAGAATCAATATTTAACTGTTAATAATAATGGAAGCGGTACAATATATTTATCCATGGCAATTTCTATAGTGTGAGTGTCATGGAAATTACCAACGGTGTGTGTGTGGCATACAATTTGGTGCTCGTGCAATATGAACCGTTAGTAATGGTGCAGTTTCCAATAATACTATGTCAATGTACAACAGGTAATAGGATGTGCAAAATGGTGCTCATGCACAATCAATATATATAAATATAAGCATATGGTTACATCACTGAATCTAGCCATCGGCGCTTAACGCCATACAGACGATTCCCCCGTAGATGTTAAATCTACTCACCGGACGATCTCGAGCTAGGTGAATCAGATTACCTCTTTCCCCTTCCTAGCAGCGTCCGAAGTCCCCACAATCGATCTTAATATAACACAAAATCATAATAAGTGAAATCAGCAAACTTCCTGATAACACATGGAAACAACGCCAAACCAACGAATCGACTCCCATAAGCTACTAAGTGTTAGCTTAGCGGGCTAACATGTGCGGCGATACCCTAAACCAAAACTATGGCTGTAAGCTACACAAAACTCTTAACGGAAGTCAAAAAAATTCGTATCACACGAAACGAAACGTTAGAATTAGCTAAACGGTTCCAGATTTTGCTTACAGGCAAATTAGGAAAAACAGAGTGTACCAAATACCATACACAACTTACAGAAAGCTACCCACCAAAAACCAACACCTAAGTCTTCAAGAAAACCGGCGGCGCCGACCATATGAGGAATCTTGCCGGGCATAAGGTGAGGGGTGGGGTCCGAGTTTCAAGGGTACACTCATAGAGCAAACACCAATCTACTGTATTGTTAGATTAAAAAGTAGACTAACGTAACAACATGATATTCAATAGAGACACAAACTTAACAGAAAATACGATATTTAGCACAAAACTATAACTTTAAGGTATTAAACTGAAACTAATTATCAAAACAACTTCTTTAGAGCCTAATTAACAGTTTGAGATCATTACCTCACTAAAACTTGGGAAAAACCCTAGCTTTCCGAACTCTAATTTACCATAAGAGGGTTAAACATGATTTTTGAAGGGTTTAGTGAGGTTTGATGAAGGTTTAGACTTAAGGTTTGTGGGAAAATATGAATCAAGAGAAAAATTTTAGTGGAGAAGAAAATGAGAGTGTGTGAGAGTTGTGAGGAAATGAGAGAGAGTGAGGTGAAGAAAATGAGAGGGTGAGAGGGTGAGGTGAGAATGAGCCATGCTCTCTCTTTCTCTCTTTTCATTAATTACCTCCCATGCCTTGTCCCATGACATGCCTCAATATTCAACTCTTCTCTCATTCTTTCATATTTTTAAAATAAAAACTATTTTACTTAAAAACTAAATATATACATGACATAAACTAATAATGGTTAGGGTGCCATGGCTAACAAAATATGGTTAATACATCCCTAACCCTAGATTAGCATGCACATGTGTGTGCAAGTACAAAAATAATTTAATAAAATATTAATTAATTATTGTAACGCCCTGCTTCCCAGAGTACGCTAGATTGGGCACGTGACATAGCCAACCATGCTACCTGTGGGTAGGAAGTATCCATCCACAGTCACATTACGGCTGTAGAGATATCAAGAACAAGATAAAATTTTCTAAAACATGTCCATAATCCAGAATAACAGGAGTCAATAATAAATAAATGCGGAAGCAAATGATCCAATACAAATAACTGAAAAGTATGTCCCATAATGCGGGCTCACATCAGGAAATAAATGCAGGAAATAAAACTAACTAAAACTAACACCTCACAGCTCAGCCTGCTGGCTGAAGTACTCCTGCTCGGACTGCGACAGTGGTACCGGATCTGGGCCATGCAAAACCCAGACGTCAGCGCGTCATGTCAACCAGTAATATAATATGAACAGTGTAATAGGCAATGCAGAAATAAACATGAATAAAGCAATAGTATGAAACAAGCAGTGTAGGGTAGTGCGCAGTGGGTAACTAAACTGTTCTATCAGGTTTTCTAGTCTAAAGTCTTTGAAATCAATTGATGAATCGTCGATGTAACTCAATAGTATCCCGTGCGTGCCCGGGACCACGGTCAAGGTTCTCGGGGCTAAATCCGAGACGTGCCGCTAGGCAGTAACAAGTAGCAGGATGGGCGAGTGATGTCAGCATCATCACTCCGGGGCTGGCCTAGCCCGTAAGACTGATCAGAACAGGTATCGAACTGTTGAGTTACAAGTCGGTTTCACCTTTGATTTCCCCATACCCCCAAGTTATGTATGTCAGGTCAGGTATCCAGTAATTAAGAACTAATGCCAACACAGGATCAGGTAAAAGCAGGTTTGTCTGGATAGACAACAGGAACGGTCCATGAGGACTACATGTCAGGTTTGTTGGCATTAGGCACGAGATCAGGTAACAGGTCGGGTCATGGTACATCAGGTCAAGTCAACAGTCTACGGTACCATGTTAGGTATAACAATATATACAATGTGTAACAATGTCAAGTCAAGATGTAACGCTATCGTGGGTGTTCTCACAAACAGATATATAAGCAGCATCATGTTCAAATCAACACGTTAAACAATAATCTGATTTATTATCTAGCTGTACCATTTTCAATTGTATTAAATAAATAGTGTCAATAACATGTGAATACAGGCCGGTGAACGTAATGTTGCGCCACGGCAGCGCCCCGGCCGTCTATCCGAGGCCAAAAAGCGGAATCAAAAATTTTCTTCTCTTTTAAACTGGCGCTACCGCGGACAATAAAACCCGGATCGTAACCATTAACCTAATGCTAGCTATCAAGAGAAGGGTAGAGAAGTATACCGAGCGATCCGTGTCCTTCGGTCTTCTCGTCGTCTTCCCGATCTCCCGCGGAATCACCATTCGTCGTATTCTCGTCGGAAAGGGCACCACGTAGCCGATTTCTTTTACGGGCTCCCACCTCTGGACCGAGGCAACTCGGGCGCGAAGTTGGCTAGCCGACGCGTCCAAGATTTGCTGTAGGCAAGTGTGGAAACTTTGTCTCTTGGGGTTTATGTAGTTACCATTGATGGAGGAATCAAGAAAGAGCAATGGAGAGAGCTTTGAAACTTTTGCAAGCCAAGAATGAAATGAGATGAAGCAAATTGCCACACATGAAAAATGAACTTCTCTCTTCCTTTTTTCCCCCCCAAAATTGTGGCCGGCCTACTCTCTTGAACAAATGGTGGAGGAAAAAATCTCAAAAACAAGAAGAAAGGTGAGTGTAGGAAAAGCAAGAGGTGACCACATCCAAAGTAAACCTCACATCAACTCCTAATCAACTCCAATCCATTCTAATCACCATTAATGCAAAAGAAATGATGATAGAAAAGAATGGTATCAAAAGATGCTTTCATAATCAATCCATATGCATGAAACCCCTCCACAATATGTTAACTTGCAAATAACACCCTCCATCGGAAAAGTCCGGCCGGGAAAGAACAAAGGAAAACCGGCCGGAACGGAATGCAAACTGGCAACTCCAGAAAACTGGTCCCGTAATAAATTACAGGAAAACCCCGATACTGTGCATACACACCCGCATCTGTATTCCGACCGGATACAAATGCAATGAGACAAAATCTACACTGTACTATACTAGGATCCGGCTTAAACCAAAGCCGGCTACTAATATCCGTCCGATCCTGATCCGTGCAATACCGCACGTATCTGATCGAACCCTGTCATATAACCATACGACCTCTAGTACAAAATGTCCGATCCTGATCCGTGCAATACCGCACGTATCTGATCAAACCCTGCCATATCTCCATACGGCCTCTACAGCGTTTCGCCCGAAACTTGAGTAACTGAATGTGTGGTGGACTCTAAAGACTCGTCAATACTATGGCTGTGGATTTAACCACTAGCACGTCAGAGGTATAAGCCAATACGTGACGGGCCACCAGTTATTGACCAAAAGGGACGTCGATGAGCGAACTCATCCTGACACCCTACTGAGCCTGTCAGTGACAATATCCGTACAGTCCGGTCCGTTCGTCTATGAGCATCGCATGACCGGCCTAGGGGGTTGGTAAAAGTCAGACCCCCAAAAGCGGTACAAGTCGTGTCGGAGTGTAGCCCAGAACACCCTGAGATACTACTGGAATACCTACCAGTAAATCTCCTGCCTCGGCCGAGGGCTTTGTGTAATGGCTCTCCTAGACACAGCGCGACCTCACCCCCAATACCGGGAGAGACGAACCCTTGTAGATCCGCTCACTGCCTCCATGTGGCTCGGGACTGTACCCAACTAAAACTTGTTTGCACGACTCCTTTGAGCCGTGGTAGGGTAGTAATCAAAGCACTGTGGGAACTCACACGAGACAAATGACGATCTCAGGTCGATGAACTAACCTGTACACATGTCACCAGGGAACTGCTATCTGACATCTGGTATAAGACCAACTAGCATGTTCCCGGCGAGTCCTGTCCGGTGTACTCATAACCCAATGAGCACCTGTATACATCTTAGGTGAACCAACTGACACCAGTGGCTTGTGAGACCGGCCACCGTCCCTCGTCGGGGTCTCGACTGTAGACACTAGTCTACTAATGGAGTATCGATGCCCTGTCTCGAAACTCCTACAACTAGGGACCTTTTAAGGATGTGCTTATAGACTACCAGCTCCCACGTATATGATCGCCCTCATACTGCTGGCAGTCAAGCAAGAATCCTAGGGGCTCTATCAACGTGTAATAGCGACCTGTCAGGTCACCTAAAGCAGTACACGATGATAAAGATAAACCAGATAGCATACTATCATCTTGAGTAAGACTGTCCTACTGGGACAGGTCCTCCCTCAATCATTGCAATCACGTGCCTGTGATCCAATAATTGACTCTGAAGGCACTATCTCCAACAATCTCCCACTTGCACTCAAGGCTAATTATTGCGATGTCGCATACTCACAGCCCGTGTGATACCGAACACCCAACTCCTCTACTAGTCAGTCTCACAAATCTCGTTTGCGAAACTATTGTGTTCGAGGAATAGCCTCAGTGAGTGGATCCGCTCAGATGTTTCTTTCTATGTCTCTCTATATCTCAAGTTCGCGGAGAAAGCCATCTCCCGAAATGAGCAATACCTATCTTAGAATTCTGGATGTCTGATGGGACCTAGCTCATAAATGAACTCCAAATCCAAACTTCTTAGACTGTATCGACAACTGAACTTAATCAGTATCCAGTGCCATGCCTCCCTCAGTATTGCCTTGGACCACCTGTCCAAAATACTGCCCCTCGTCCGAAGGAAAACTATAACTCTGACAGCCACTCTGCCATCCAGGTCACCTTGGAAGCTTAGAATGATAACTGTCTCCCGAATAAGGCTGTCGTTATCATATCCCTAGAACATCCACTTATGTTCTAAAACTGCTCCCGATTGTTTCTCCAGGATTGGATTGATATCAACTTATTGCACCTACTGCAAGAACAACATCTGGTGTGGTACTTGACATCTCATGATTGACTCAATTGCCTAAGCAAGTGATCTGCCAATCATGCGTATCCCTCTCCCCTTTAGTCTGTAAGACACCTTTAGAGAGGGTGACTCCATTACCTGCAGGTATACTACCGTGCCAGGAGTCGTCCATTCTAAATACTCATAGAATGCTGTCAAGGTACCCAGATTAGGAAACCACCCAAATCTAGATCTAAAACCATAGACCTAGTAACCAGAATGTCTCATATAATATCTAAGTCCTGTGTGGAGAAACCACTGTGTGACAACCAAAGTATAACCGATTGTAGTATAGGAATTTCATTTCCTACTCTGTGTATGTCATCCAAATACCAGGACATTACACCCTACTACCTTCTTAACAGATCCATCCCCTATTCTGATGAAGTCAAACCTATGACTGTCATGTCAGAAATAGATGATCTTTCTCCGCTACATCTGCTTTAGTCTATAAATAGACATAAGCCACATGTCCACCAATGCTTCCGCTGCTCCCACTGACTACGATAACCATCTGGCAGAGTCATATACACGTACACTTCTAAAGCTAGTTTAGAACGACGCTATACTCATCCTCCTGTCGGGTCTCACAGTCTGGAACAACAGCAATGGCAAGTCTGGGTAAACAAGAACCTCCCTGCCACCGTCCTTGAGCATACCGAAGTACCTCTCGAGTGCCTGAGGTTACCCACCATATCTGCGGAGTGGCTAATGGAATGTCAATCCAGATTGAATCTTTAGGTTCCTTATCAAATCTTCAGTAATCGTTTGCGGTTCTGGAATTACTTCCAGTTCTACCATACTCCCACTATTGTTTTCTGAAAAAAATCCATTTTTATTAAAACTGTGGCGAGTCAAGAACAATATCACTATTGATCTTCCAGATGGTAGAAAGTCAACCCTCGTCATAGCCTGGGTCAACCCACAAACAGCCATTACAGAAACGTGCCTTGAGTTGTCCAGTGTCTGGTTTTAACCATAAGCCGGACAACTCCCCGTACCTTAACATCGTTAAGATATGAACTGTTCTATATCCAATATAGAACCAGAGGCACTGATTTAATTGAACCAGATTCAAATCATGCAGCTGTCTCCAGTGCATGTCAACTAAATGGAAGGAGGCCGATCAGCGTCACTCAACTTAGGAATGCTTCCAATTATGAGTAACCTGAAAGAGAAGCAAGTTCTCTTAATCATTACTATCAACTGAATACCATACACAAGTATCTACATTTTCGATCACTTTGAAGAATCCCGATACTTGCAATACCTGGTTCTCTACTTTATTCAAATACCTATAACTTCTCAAAATTCAGACCCTGTGTTTCCACGAAACACCTGTCTAAAAACTAGGGAAGTCATAAGTAAACCGAATATAGTACGAGGACCAACCCCTCTGTCCTGATGGACCCTGGACAACATACAATACTCTGTATAAGTCCCTTGAGTCTGATAACTCATTCACTGTGTGTCGTAGGTTGAAAACTGTACTGTGGTTATGAAGAATTACACCGCTGTTCAATGCTCTTTACCTAACCATCCACTGATATAGGTAAATGTCATCGACATAATTTCAAAAAGGTATGTCTCACTCTATAAAAATAGACGTACAGATATATCAATTTGAAATTGGTGCATAACAGCGGATATTCAAAACCAAATATTTGCCGACCGACAAACAACCCAGGTGACTTCCTCAAATATCACCGATTACAACGAATCCCGATATAATGAGGATGATCACCCAATTCCCAATAACTTACTCCCACTCATCATCTGTAAAACCATACAGATGTGAGAATCATACCTGGTAAATACATACCCTGGAGTAAGTGTCTAATCGGGAAATCAGTTTTCCATTAACAGTACACAGTGAAACTGAAACATTGAAATGTTTCGTTGGGGTATCCTGGTATTCCTAGTAATACCTCTTCCATTATCCAGATTCACAACTGTAACCGTATAATTCTTTGCCACCTCTCCAAATCCCTTTATATGTCTTTAGTCATTACCTTCTGTACACCCCTTTAGGCCAAATGGTTTTCTTCCTTCCCTACCGTTCGGCACCAGCCTATGGTTTGGAAGAAGACTATCCAATAGGCATAATGGGTGTACTGTCCTAATCCTAGGAGCACTCGCAATGCGAGAGAATGTGAAGATAAAAGACACCTGAATATACTTTATTCCTATTTCTCCTGAACCAGGATCCATCCCCGAACTGGAACAAGTTCCTTTCGAGTTCGTATATAACCATATGATGGATTATCCAATAAACTGGGATCTTCGTAGTAATACGGAGTGTCCTGGAGAAATACAAAGGTGATTTAGGATTGGCGAAGAAATACTTGGTTTGTTCGTGAATATCAGTCGCAATTTACTTTGCCCTCTTACTAATCCCTTGCTTTGTCTGAACTTAATACCTTCTGTACACCATTTAGGCTAATTGGTATTCTTCATTCACCACCGTTCGGCACTAGCCTAAGGTTTGGAAGAAGACTATCCAATTTGCGTAATAGGTGTACTATCTCCTAAGCCAAGGAGTACTCGCAATCTGAGAGAGAAGGTAAAAGGAAAAGACAACTGAATAATCCTATTCGTTTTCTCCAGAACCAGAAACCATCCTCGAATTCCTTCGAGTTCGTATATAACCATACGATGGTTTTGTCCAATGGAAGTGGACGTTCGTAGTAATACGGGGTGTCCTGGAGAAAAGGGTAAAAGTAGGAGTGGCAATGAGGTTAGCGACTCTGACAATCCAAAAGCCAGTGTTATAGAAGGTTCGGTCAACTTGGTCAATGAGTCATAGTCTAGGGTCGGGTCAATGGTCGCTGCCAAAGAGAGAGAGAAAAGAAACACTCAGCGTGCACTCTAACCTAGATCAGAATAGTTATCACTTTATCTAATCAGGAAACCTCCCACTGTAACGTCAAATTCTTCTCCAAACCTGAAAGAAGAATTAGCCGGGATCACCCGAGGAGTAAACCAACTCATCAGTGGGAATCGGGATCCAACTATCATCGCATGATAACTTGACGGAATCTACTCAAGTCACCACACTCCAGAAGGTATGCGCATGCCTGGCAAGTTTCAGTTTCTTTAGAAACTCCCGATGTTATTTTTACCCCTAGGACCCAAGTGACCTTGACACAGTCAACAAATCAAAGAGTCCTAGTCAAGTTCAACCCGTCATTATCCTGGATTGTATTAAACCCACCCGTACGAGCCCTTGACACAGTCAACAAGGCCGCACGACTGTCCTAACCAATCCCATTAATATGCTGCAAACAAACACTACTTAGCTACCGCACACTACGCCTTGACACAGTCAACAAACGCAGCACGAATACTAAGTAATACCTGTAAGAAATGACGGAGGGCTACGTCTAGTTTTTGGCGAAAAACTTTTAACGTAATGAACTTGATATCGTTGAAGGAACTGCATAGCCTTTTATAAAAATATAGTAACGAAAACCTTTGCTAAAGAGGTCACTCCCGGTGAAGGGATCTCGGCTCTTTCCCCGTAGAATGAGGTGCAGGATATTCCAAATGAATACCACGATGCAAAGCAAAAGTAATCGGCTATAGTGAAGTTATTGCCCTGACGCAAACTTCTGTCCAAGGGGTCACTCCCGGTGTAGGGATCTCGGCCCTTGCCTCGTCGACTGAGGAGCAGGATATTCCAACTGAATACCACTGTGCAAAACAAAAGTGAACGTCCTTGCAATAACAGCTTTTTGAAAAATTGTTCCAACAACATCAGAATAGGTTTGTTTATAACTTGCGTTGATCCGAATCAACGCAGTCCCATCAATTAATCACACCACAAAGAACGAAAATAATATGACGTACGTATATGCCATCCGCATTCGCCACTGGGTCCCATCATTACTCGTTAGGTTAGCTAACTAACGACAGAGCGGGTACTGGACTAGCGCGGATGCAAAACATATACAACATCTACTAATATATATACCAATATATTATATTCGCTCAAGGCGTGATAAGAATGCAACATCACAGAAATGTACAGCATCACAGAACAATACAGATATCTGGGATCCCCGGGTTTCACAGAGCCGCTGCTGAAACCCGACGTTCCCCTGGTCGTGTGGATAGCCTGTGCAATGAAAATCCTAGACCCCTACGGGCGCGGCAAGTCACCCGCCAAAACCTGAAGCGAGGCAGCCCCCTTCAGCAACGTGAATGGACCACCCAGCACTTCACGGAATCCGGTAACTTGGGCACCCCTCCTGGGTCAACCTGTACCCCCTACGAGTGCGGCGAATAGCCCGCCAATCCTAGAGTGAAGCCCCCTCCGTCTCAATGCCATGAGATGCGGGCCCGTTGCCCTCTAGAACCCGGCTATCCGTGCACCCCTCCGCGGGGTAATCCTAGTACAGAAAGTAAAATATACATACACCGGGTACATCGACCGCAACCAGGTCGTGCCCCAAAAGAATAATACAAACAGGCAGTGACGGCAGTCCACATATCGGACGCTCGCCCCGCAATATCAAATGTACATAATACAACAAAAACTGTACTAGCATTGCATCCAGGCTATCCCCCACGACCGATCCGCAACATCACAGCAATACATAGAACATCAACGTGAAAGTCACGTTCGCAAATCCTTCTAACCGGGCTATAGCAGTTAGACAGAATTTACCGATCAAGTGACATTCACGGTCGCAGATATAATGTAAATACTGTGAACCAATGTGTTTAAAATATCCGATCGATCAAATTTACCAAGTGGGCCCCCAAGTACTACTGTAGCACATCAAGAAATTCTGGGCCCAAACATAATATTCCAGAAACCCTATTTTCACCCCAGAAGCCCACTGGAAAAATTCGACACATCGATCCCTCCATACCGCGGCGGAACCGCGGCGCCAAGTGGGGTTTGGCCGCGGTTCCGCGCTCCCCTTGAAAGAACAACGTCTCGAATTTCTCCAGAATTCTTAGGACTTCCAGTACATCAGTTTTCTACAACCTGAAAAATTTTTAGAGCCAGAAAAAATTCGACAGAAAACTGATGTAAAGAAAACACGGGTTTTTGGAATTTTGGTCGATCGGAAATGTAACACAGTAGACAAAGCTAGACTAAGTTAATGGCGAGGCTCTGATACCATGTTGCGCCCCGGCAGCGCCCCGGCCGTCTATCCGAGGCCAAAAAGCGGAATCAAAAATTTTCTTATCTTTTAAACTGGCGCTACCGCGGACAATAAAACCCGGATCGTAACCATTAACCTAATGCTAGCTATCAAGAGAAGGGTAGAAAAGTATACCGAGCGATCCGTGTCCTTCGGTCTTCTCGTCGTCGTCCCGATCTCCCGCGGAATCACCATTCGTCGTCTTCTCGTCGGAAAGGGCACCACGTAGCCGATTTCTTTTACGGGCTCCCACCTCTGGACCGAGGCAACTCGGGCGCGAAGTTGGCTAGCCGACGCGTCCAAGATTTGCTGTAGGCAAGTGTGGAAACTTTGTCTCTTGGGGTTTATGTAGTTGCCATTGATGGAGGAATCAAGAAAGAGCAATGGAGAGAACTTTGAAACTTTTGCAAGCCAAGAATGAAATGAGATGAAGCAAATTGCCACACATGAAAAATGAACTTCTCTCTCCCTTTTTTCCCCCCCCAAAATTATGGCCGGCCTACTCTCTTGAACAAGTGGTGGAGGAAAAAATCTCAAAAACAAGAAGGAAGGTGAGTGTAGGAAAAGCAAGAGGTGACCACATCCAAAGTAAACCTCACATCAACTCCTAATCAACTCCAATCCATTCTATTCACCATTAATGCAAAAAGAAATGATGATAGAAAAGAATGGTATCAAAAGATGCTTTCATAATCAATCCATATGCATGAAACCCCTCCACAATATGTTATTTGCAAACTTGCAAATAACACCCTCCATCGGAAAAGTCCGGCTGGGAAAGAACAAAGGAAAACCGGCCGGAATGGAATGCAAACCGGCAACTCCAGAAAACTGGTCCCGTAATAAATTACAGGAAAACCCCGATACTGTGCATACACACCCGCATCTGTATTCCGACCGGATACAAATGCAATGAGACAAAATCTACACTGTACTATACTAGGATCCGGCTTAAACCAAAGCCGGCTAGTAATATCCGTCCGATCCTGATCCGTGCAATACCGCACGTATCTGATCGAACCCTGCCATATAACCATACGGCCACTAGTACAAACTGTCCGATCCTGATCCGTGCAATACCGCACGTATCTGATCGGACCCTGCCATATCTCCATACGGCCTCTACAGCGTTTCGCCCGAAACTTGAGTAACTGAATGTGTGGTGGACTCTAAAGACTCGTCAATACTATGGCTGTTGATTTAACCACTAGCACGTCAGAGGTATAAGGCAGTACGTGACGGGCCACCAGCTATTGACCAAAAGGGACGTCGATGAGCGAACTCATCCTGACACCCTACCGAGCCTGTCAGTGACAATATCCGTACAGTCCGGTCCGTTCGTCTATGAGCATCGCATGGCGGGCCTAGGGGGTTGGTGAAAGTCAGATCCCCAAAAGCGGTACAAGTCGTGTCGGAGTGTAGCCCAGAACACCCTGAGATACTACTGGAATACCTACCAGTAAATCTCCTGCCTCGGCCGAGGGCTTTGTATAATGGCTCTCCTAGACACAGTGCGACCTCACCCCCAATACCGGGAGAGACGAACCCCTGCAGATCCGCTCATTGCCTCCATGTGGCTCGGGACTGTACCCAACTAAAACCTGTTTGCACGACTCCTTTGAGCCGTGGTAGGATAGTAATCAAAGCACAGTGGGAACTCACACGAGACAAATGACGATCTCAGGTCGATGAACTAACCTGTACACATGTCACCAGGGAACTGCTATCTGACATCTGGTATAAGACCAACTAGCATGTTCCCGGCGAGTCTTGTCCGGTGTACTCATAACCCAATGAGCACCTGTATACATCTAAGGTGAACCAACTGACACTAGTGGCTTGTGAGACCGGCCACTGCCCCTCGTCGGGGTCTCGACTGTATACACTAGTCTACTAATGGAGTATCGATGCCCTGTCTCGAAACTCCTACAACTAGGGACCTTTTAAGGATGTGCTTATAGACTACCAGCTCCTACATATATGATCGCCCTCATACTGCTGGCAGTCAAGCAAGAATCCTAGGGGCTCTATCAACGTGTAATAGCGACCTGTCAGGTCACCTAAAGCAGTACACGATGATAAAGATAAACCAGATAGCATACTATCATCTTGAGTAAGACTGTCCTACTGGGACAGGTCCTCCCTCAATCATTGCAATCACGTGCCTGTGATCCAATAATTGACTCTGAGGGCACTATCTCCAACACGTAACTGCTGTAGTCAGGTTAATAATATATTGAGTGTTCCAAGAAAGCCACGACAAGTATAATCTGTTTAAAGAATGCAATTGTAATTTAGCCGGTTATGCATATTTGTTAAACTAAACTGGAAATAAAGCGTCATAGCAGTGAATCAAATGCAATCTATCATGTACGGGTTTATCGGGAAATAATTTATTTGACATGCTACTAGGGTTAAACCTGAAGCAAGGTATGTAAGGTGATTTACTAAATAATTGTAAGTGCACGGCGGCGCCCCGGCCGTCAATCCGACGGCCAAATGCGGAAGCGGTGATAAACTTAAATTTTGCGAACTTAGCAAACCGGCACCACCGCGCACTAAACACCCGGATCGAACCATTAACAAGTCTAAGCTAACTACAAGAAGGGGAAGAGATATACCGAATGATCCGAGTCCTCCGGTCTTCTCTTCGTCGTCCCGATCTCCTGCGGAAACTCCGGTTGTCGCTTCCTCGCCGGAAGGGCACCACATCGCCTGCATCTTTTACGGGCTCCCACCTCAATACCGAGGCAACTCGGGTGCGAAGTTGGTTGGCCGACGCGTCCAAGATTTGCTGTAGAATGTGTAGTGTAGAGGCTATGTCTCATTTGGGGTTTGTTGCCATTTGAAGATGATGGAGGAATCAAGATAAGAAAAATGGTGCTTGCATTTTTCTAGCAAGAAAATGAGATCAAGAATGCCACTCTCTCAAGAATGAAAACCTCCTCTTCTCTTTTCTCAAATGAAAACCTTATCATCTTAGAAAATGGTGGAGGAAAGAATATGAAGCATGAAGGGAGGTGATGGTAGGAGAAAGCAAGAGGTGACCACAACCAAACATCATGATAACAAATCCACAAATCAATCCTAATCCTTTCTCATCTCATTAAAGCAAAGGAAAAGACTAAGAAAGAATCAAATGATGGTTGAAAAGAAAAGATGCCATCATAATCAATACATTTGCAAGAAACCCCTCCACAATGTGTTATTTGCAAACTTGCAAATAGCCCCCTCCATCGGAAAAGTCCGGCCGGGAAAGAACAAAGGAAAACCGGCCGGAACGGAATGCAAACTGGCAACTCCAGAAAACTGGTCCCGTAATAAATTACAGGAAAACCCCCATACTGTGCATACACACCCGCATCTATATTCTGACCGGATACAAATGCAATGAGACAAAATCTACACTGTACTATACTAGGATCCGGCTTAAACCAAAGCCGGCTAGTAATATCCGTTCGATCCTGATCCGTGCAATACCGCACGTGTCCGATCGAACCTTGCCATATATCTATACGGCCTCTAGTATAAACTGTCCGATCCTGATCCATGCAATACCGCACGTATCTGATCGGACCCTGCCATATCTCCATACGGCCTCTACAACGTTTCACCCGAAACTTGAGTAACTGAAAGTGTGGTGGACTCTAAAGACTCGTCAATACTATGGCTGTGGATTTAACCACTAGCACGTAAGAGGTGTAAGCCAATACGTGACGGGCCACCAGCTATTGACTAAAAGGGACGTCGATGAGCGAACTCATCCTGACACCCTACTGAGCCTGTCAGTGACAATATCCGTACAGTCCGGTCCGTTCGTCTATGAGCATCGCATGTCGGGCCTAGGGGGTTGGTAAAAGTCAGACCCCCAAAAGCGGTACAAGTCGTGTCGGAGTGTAGCCCAGAACACCCTGAGATACTACTGGAATACCTACCTGTAAATCTCCTGCCTTGGCCAAGGACTTCGTGTAATGGCTCTCCTAGACACAGCGTGACCTCACCCCCAATACCGGGAGAGACAAACCCCTGAAGATCCGCTCACTGCCTCCATGTGGCTCGGGACTGTACCCAACTAAAACCTGTTTGCACGACTCCTTTGAGCCGTGGTAGGGTAGTAATCAAAGCACAGTGGGAACTCACACGAGACAAATGACGATCCCCAGGTCGATGAACTAACCTGTACACATGTCACCTGGGAACTGCTATCTGACGTCAGGTATAAGACCAACTAGCATATTCCCGGCGAGTCCTGTCCGGTGTACTCATAACCCAATGGGCACCTGTATACATCTTAGGTGAACCAACTGACACCAGTGGCTTGTGAGACCGGCCACCGCCCCTCGTCGGGGTCTCGACTGTATACACTAGTCTACTCTGGAGAATCGATGCCCTGTCTCGAAACTCTCACGACTAGGGACCTTTTAAGGATGCGCTTATAGACTCCAGCTCTCACTTATATGATCGCCCTCATACTGCTGGCAGTCAAGCAGGAATCCTAGGGGCTCTATCAACGTGCAATAGCGACCTGTCAGGTCACCTAAAGCAGTACACGATGATAAAGGTAAACCAGATAGCGTACTATCATCTCGAGTAAGACTGTCCTCCCGGATAGGTCCTCCCTCAATCATTGCAATCACGTGCCTGTGACCCAATAATTGACTCTGAGGGCACTATCTCCAACAATCTCCCACTTGCACTCAAGGCTAATTATTGCGATGTCGCATACTCACAGCCCGTGTGATACCGAACACCCAACTCCTCTACTAGTCAGTCTCACAAATCCCGTTTGTGAAACTATTGCGGTCGAGGAATAGCCTCAGTGAGTGGATCCGCCTACAAGTTTCTTTCTATGTCTCTCTATGTCTCAAGTTCGTGGAGAAAGCCATTTCCCGAAATGAGCAATACCTGTCTTAGAATGTCTGGATGTCTGATGGGACCTAGCTCATAAATGAACTCCAAATCCAAACTTCTTAGACTGTATCATCAACTGAACTTAATCAGTATCCTGCGCCATGCCACCCTCAGTATTGCCTTGGACCACCTGTCCAAAATACTGCCCCTCGTCCGAAGGAAAACTATAACTCTGACAGCCACTCTGCCATCCAGGTCACCTTGGAAGCCTGGAGTGATAACCGTCTCCTAAAGGAGGCAGCCGTTATCATATCCCTAGAACATTCACTTATGTTCTAAAACTGCTTCCGACTGTTTCCCTAGGATTGGATCAAAATCAACTTATTGCACCTACTGCAAGAACAACATCTGGTGTGGTACTTGACATCTCATGATTGACTCAATTGCCTAAGCAAGTGATCTGCCAATCATGAACATCCCTCTCCCCTTTAGTCTGTAAGACACCTTTAGAGAGGGTGACTCTATTACCTGCAGGTACACTACCATGCCAGGAGTCGTCCATTCTAAATACTCTTAGAATGCTGTCTAAGTACACAGATTGGGAAACCACCCAAATCTAGATCTAAAACCATAGATCTAGTAACCAGTATGTCTGATATAATGTCCAAGTCCTTTGTGTAGAAACCACTGTGTGACGACCAAAGTATAACCGATCGTAGTATAGGAATGTCACTTCCTACTTTGTGTATGTCATCCAAAACCCGGATATCACACCCTACTACCTTCTCAACAGATCCATCCCCTATTCTGATGAAGTCAAACCTATGACTGTCACGTCAGAAATAAATGATCTATCTCCGCTACATCTGCTTTAGTCTATAAATAGACATAAGCCTGATGTCCACCAATGCTTCCGCTGCTCCCACTGACTACGACAACCCTCTGGCAGAGTCATATAGACGTGCACTTCTAAAGCTAGTTTAGAACGACGCTATACTCATCCTCCTGCCGGGTCTCGCAGCCTGGAACAACAACAATGGCAAGTGTGGGTAAACAAGAACTTCCCTGTCACCGTCCTTGAGGCTACCGGAGTACCTCTCGGGTGCCTGAAGTTACCCACCTTATCTGCGGAGTGGCCAATGGAATGTCAAATCAGATTGAATCTTTAGGTTCCTTATCAAATCTTCAGTAATCGTTTGCGGTTCTGGAATCACTTCCAGTTCTACCATACTCCCACTACTGTTTTTGAAAAAATCCATTTTTAATAAAACTGTGGCGAGTCAAGAACAATATCACTATTGATCTTCCAGATAGTAGAAAATCAACCCTCGTCATAGCCTGGGTCAACCCACAAACTGTCATTACAGAAACATGCCTTGAGTTGTCCAGTGTCTGGTTTTAATCATAAGCCGGACAACTCCCCGTACCTTAACAACGTTAAGATATGAACTGTTCTATATCCAATATAGAACCAGAGGCACTGATTTAATTGAACCAGATTCAAATCATGCAGCTATCTCCAGTGCATGTCAACTAAATGGAAGGAGGCCGATCAGCGTTACTCAACTTAGGAATGCTTCCAATTATGAGTAACCTGAAAGAGAAGCAAGTTCTCTTTATCACTACTATCAACTGAATACCATACACAAGTATCTACATCTTCGATCACTTTGAAGAATCCCAATACTTGCTATACCTGGTTCTCTACTCTATTCAAATACCTATAACTCCTCAAAACTTAGACCCTGTGTTTCTACGAAACACATGTTTAAGAACTAGAGAAGTTAAAAGTAAACAGAATATAGTATGAGGACCAACCCCTCTGTCCTAATGGACACTGGACAACATACAATACTCTGTATGAGTCCGCTGAGTCTAACAACTCTTTCACTGTGTGTCGTAGGTTGAAAACTGTACTTATGGTTAAGAAGAATTACACCGCTGTTTAATGCTCCTTACCTAACCATCCACTGATATAGGTAAATGTCATCGACATAATATCAAAAGGTATATCTCACTCTATGAAAATAGACGTACAGATATATCAATTTGAAATTGGTGCACAACAGCGGATATTCAAAACCAAATATTTGCCGACCGGCAAACAGCCCAGGTGATCTCCTCAAATATCAACGATTACAACGAATCCCGATATAATGAGGATGATCACCCTATTCCCAATAACTTACTCCCACCCATCATCTGTAAAACCATACAGATGTGAGAATCAAACCTGGTAAATACATACCCTGGAGCAAGTGTCTAATCGGGAAATCAGTTTTCTTTTAACAGTACACAGTTGAACTGAAACATTGAAATGTTTCGATAGGGTATCCTGGTATTCCTAGTAATGCCTCTACCATTATCCAGACTCACAACTATAACCGTATAATTCTTTGCCACCTCTCTAAATCCCTTTATATGTCTTTAGTCATTACCTTCTGCACACCCCTTAGGCCAAATGGTTTTCTTCCTTCCCTACCGTTCGGCACCAGCCTATGGTTTGGAAGAAGACTATCCAGTAAGCATAATGGGTGTACTGTTCTAATCCTAAGAGCACTCGCAATGCGAGAGAAGGTGAAGATAAAAGACAACCGAATAAACCTTATTCCTATTTCTCCTGGACCAGAATCCATCCCCAAACTGGAACAAGTTCCTTTCGAGTTCGTATATAACCATACGATGGAATATCCAATAAACTGCGGATCTTCGTAGTGATACGGAGTGTCCTGGAGAAATACAAAGGTGATTTAGGATTGGCGAAGAAATACTTGGTTTGGTCGTGAATATCAGTCGCAATTTACTTTGCCCTCTTACTAATCCCTTGCTTTGTCTTAATCCTAACACCTTCTATACACCGTTTAGGCTAATTGGCTTTCTTCATTCCTTACCGGTCGGCACCAGCCTATGGTTTGGAAGAAGACTATCCAATTTGCGTAATAGGTGTACTACTCCTAAACCAAGGAGTACTCGCAACCTGAGAGAGGGTGAAAAGAAAAGACAACTGAATAATCCTATCCGTTTTCTCCAGAACCGGAAACCATCCTCGAAGTCCTTCGAGTTCGTATATAACCATACGATGGTTTTGTCCAATGGAAGTGGACGTTCGCAGTAATGCGGGGTGTCCTGGAGAAAAGGGTAAAAGTAGGAGTGGCAATGAGGTCTGCAACTCTGACAATCCAAAAGCCAGTGTTAAGAAGGTTCGGTCAACTTGGTCTCTGAGTCATAGTCTTAGGGTCGGGTCAATGGTCGCTGCCAGAGAGAGAGAGAAAAGAAACACTCAGCGTGCACTCTATCCTAGATCAGAATGGTTACCAATTTATATAATCTGGAAACCTCCCACTGTACCTCAAATTCTTCTCCAAACCTGAAAGAAGAATTAGTCGGGGTCACCCGAGGAGTAAACTAACTCATCAGTGGGAATCGGGATCCAACTATCATCGCATGATGACGTGACGGAATCCGCTCACGGTATCACACTCCAGAAGGTATGCGCATATCTGGCAAGTTTCAGTTCTTTTGAAACTCCCGATGTGATTTCTGCCCCATGCTCTTATGACCTTGACTAAGGCCAACAAATCATAAGTCACATGTCAAGTTCTACCCGTCATTGTCCAGGTTGATTTGAACCCACCCGTATAAGCCCTTGACTAGGGCCAACAAGGCTATACGACTGTCCCAAACCAACGCATCTATCTATGCAGCATATGAATACCCAATAGCTACCAAACACTGTGCCTTGACTATGGCCAACAAACACAGCTTGAATACTATTGACTACCCATATGAAACGACGGAGGGCTACGAATGGTTTCTGGCGAAAACCTTTAACGTAATGAACTTGATATCGTTGAAGGAATGGATAGCTTTTTAGAAAATATAGTGACGAAAACCTTTACTAAAGAGGTCACTCCCGGTGAAGGGATCTCGGCTCTTTCCCCGTAGAATGGGGTGCAGGATATCCCAAATGAATACCACGATGCAAAGCAAAAGTAATCGGCTATAGTGAAGTTAATGCCCTGACGCAAACTTCTATCCAAGGGGTCACTCCCGGTGAAGCGATCTCGGCCCTTGCCTCGTCGACTGAGGACCAGGATATTCCAAATGAATACCACGATGCAAAACAAAAGTGAACGTCCTTGCAATAACAGCTTTTTATAAAAGTGTTCCAACAACATCAGAATAGGTTTGTTTTAACTTGCATTGATCCGAATCAACGCAGTCCCATCAATTGATCACACCACAAAGAACGAAAATATACTGATGTACGTATATGCCATCCGCATTCGCCACTGGGTCCCGTCATTACCCGTTAGGTTAGCTAACTAACGACAGAGCGGGGACTGGACTAGCGCGGATGTAAAACATATACAACATCTACTAATATATATACCAATATATTATATTCGCTCAAGGCGTGATAAAAATGCAACATCACAGAAATGTACAGCATCACAGAACAATACAGATATCTGGGATCCCCGGGTTTCACAGAGCCACTACTGAAACCCGACGTTCCCCTGGTCGTGTGGATAGCCTGTGCAATGAAATCCTAGACCCCTACGGGCGCGGCAAGTTACCCGCCAAAACCTGAAGCGAGGCAGCCCCCTTCAGCTCCGTGAATGGACCACCCAGCACTTCACGGAATCCGGTAACTTGGGCACCCCTCCTGGGTCAACCTGTACCCCCTATGAGTGCGGCGAATAGCCCGCCAATTCTAGAGTGAATCCCCCTCCGTCCCAATGCCATGAGATGCGGGCTTGTTGCCTTCCAGAACCAGGCTATCCGTGCACTCCTCCGCGGGGTAATCCTAGTACAGAAAGTAAAATATACATACAACGGGTACATCGACCGCAACCAGGTCGTGCCCCAAAAGAATAATACAATCAGGCAGTGACGGCAGTCCACATGTCGGACGCTCGCCCCGCAATATCAAATGTACATAATACAACCACAACTGTACTAGCATTGCATCCAGGCTATCCCCACGACCGATCCGCAACATCACAGAAAAAACAGAACATCAACGTGAAAGTCACGTTCGCAAATCCGTCTAACCGGGCTATAGCAGTTAGACCAGATTTACAGATCAAGCGACATTCACGGTCGCAGATATAATGTAAATACTGTGAAATAATGTGTTTAAAATATCCGATCAATCAAATTTTAACAAGTGGGCCCCCAAGCAATACTGTAGCACTCACAGAAATTCTGGGCCCAATTTTAATATTCCAAAACCCCTAAAAATAGCCCAGAAGCCCACTGGAAAAAAATGATGCATTGACGACACCAATGTGCGGCGGAACCGCGGCCCAAGGGGGGGGGGGGGTTTGGCCGCGGTTCCGCGCTTTAGTGGTCGACTGAATGTGTCGAATTTTTCCAGTAGTCTTAGAATTTCCGGTACATTAGTTTTTTACAACCTGAAAAATTTTTGGACTTCAAAAAATTTCGACAAAAAACTGATGTAAGGAAAAACGTGGTTTTTTGGAATTTTGGTCGATCGGAAATGCAAACACATCAAACGAAGCTAGACGAAGTTAATGGCGAGGCTCTGATACCACTGTAAGTGCACGGCGGCGCCCCGGCCGTCAATCCGACGGCCAAATGCGGAAGCGGTGATAAACTTAAATTTTGCGAACTTAGCAAACCGGCACCACCGCGCACTAAACACCCGGATCGAACCATTAACAAGTCTAAGCTAACTACAAGAAGGGGAAGAGATATACCGAATGATCCGAGTCCTCCGGTCTTCTCTTCGTCGTCCCGATCTCTTGCGGAAACTCCGGTTGTCGCCTCCTCGCCGGAAGGGCACCACATCGCCTGCATCTTTTACGGGCTCCCACCTCAATACCGAGGCAACTCGGGCGCGAAGTTGGCCGGCCGACACGTCCAAGATTTGCTGTAGAATGTGTAGTGTAGAGGCTATGTCTCATTTGGGGTTTGTTGCCATTTGAAGATGATGGAGGAATCAAGATAAGAAAAATGGTGCTTGCATTTTTCTAGCAAGAAAATGAGATCAAGAATGCCACTCTCTCAAGAATGAAAACCTCCTCTTCTCTTTTCTCAAATGAAAACCTTATCATCTTAGAAAATGGTGGAGGAAAGAATATGAAGCATGAAGGGAGGTGATGGTAGGAGAAAGCAAGAGGTGACCACAACCAAACATCATGATAACAAATCCACAAATCAATCCTAATCCTTTCTCATCTCATTAAAGCAAAGGAAAAGACTAAGAAAGAATCAAATGATGGTTGAAAAGAAAAGATGCCATCATAATCAATACATTTGCAAGAAACCCCTCCACAATGTGTTATTTGCAAACTTGCAAATAACCCCCTCCATCGGAAAAGTCCGGTCGGGAAAGAACAAAGGAAAACCGGCCGGAACGGAATGCAAACTGGCAACTCCAGAAAACTGGTCCCGTAATAAATTACAGGAAAACCCCCATACTGTGCATACACACCCACATCTGTATTCCGACCGGATACAAATGCAATGAGACAAAATCTACACTGTACTATACTAGGATCCGGCTTAAACCAAAGCCGGCTAGTAATATCCGTTCGATCCTGATCCGTGCAATACCGCACGTGTCCGATCGAACCTTGCCATATATCTATACGGCCTCTAGTACAAACTGTCCGATCCTGATCCGTGCAATACCGCACGTATCTGATCGGACCCTGCCATATCTCCATACGGCCTCTACAACGTTTCGCCCGAAACTTGAGTAACTGAAAGTGTGGTGGACTCTAAAGACTCGTCAATACTATGGCTGTGGATTTAACCACTAGCACGTCAGAGGTGTAAGCCAATACGTGACGGGCCACCAGCTATTGACTAAAAGGGACGTCGATGAGCGAACTCATCCTGACACCCTACTGAGCCTGTCAGTGACAATATCCGTACAGTCCGGTCCGTTCGTCTATGAGCATCGCATGTCGGGCCTAGGGGGTTGGTAAAAGTCAGACCCCCAAAAGCGGTACAAGTCGTGTCGGAGTGTAGCCCAGAACACCCTGAGATAATACTGGAATACCTACCAGTAAATCTCCTGCCTTGGCCAAGGACGTCGTGTAATGGCTCTCCTAGACACAGCGCGACCTCACCCCCAATACCGGGAGAGACAAACCCCTGAAGATCCGCTCACTGCCTCCATGTGGCTCGGGACTGTACCCAACTAAAACCTGTTTGCACGACTCCTTTGAGCCGTGGTAGGGTAGTAATCAAAGCACAGTGGGAACTCACACGAGACAAATGACGATCCCCAGGTCGATGAACTAACCTGTACACATGTCACCTGGGAACTGCTATCTGACGTCAGGTATAAGACCAACTAGCATATTCCCGGCGAGTCCTGTCCGGTGTACTCATAACCCAATGAGCACCTGTATACATCTTAGGTGAACCAACTGACACCAGTGGCTTGTGAGACCGGCAACCGCCTCTCGTCGGGGTCTCGACTGTATACACTAGTCTACTCTGGAGAATCGATGCCCTGTATCGAAACTCCCACGACTAGGGACCTTTTAAGGATGCGCTTATAGACTCCAGCTCTCACTTATATGATCGCCCTCATACTGCTGGCAGTCAAGCAAGAATCCTAGGGGCTCTATCAACGTGCAATAGCGACCTGTTAGGTCACCTAAAGCAGTACACGATGATAAAGGTAAACCAGATAGCGTACTATCATCTCGAGTAAGACTGTCCTCCCGGGATAGGTCCTCCCTCAATCATTGCAATCACGTGCCTGTGACCCAATAATTGACTCTGAGGGCACTATCTCCAACAATAATATATCATTAAACTACACATGAATATTAAGGCAAGTTATAAAGTAGCAATAGCATGTAGCAAGTATCGAATACTTGCCTCGACGAAACGACGAACACGAGAACGGAGGCGCGAACCCACGCGACACGATAACAGCAAGGGCTCGGGATGATCTGAACAGAGGTGGATGCTCTCTCGGCAACCCGGCAGCGAGGCGATCGGTGCCGTCAAGATCACCGACGGTTCAAGTCGCGACGGTGACGACAACGTGAAGGGTTTCGGTGGAGGTGATCGAGGAAGGTGCAGAATCGGTCGGAAGAGGTGGTGCTGGCGTTCAGGGGGTTTGCTGGGAGGCGAGGAGACGACGGGTGGTCGGTGGTGATGGGTTTTCCGGCAAGGGTGAGGTTGCAGGCGATGGGTGGTTGGTTGGCGTCGGGAAGGTGCAGGGTGTGCCGGAAAGAAGAGAAGGAGGAGGTCTCGGGGTGAGGAGAACAGGCGAGGTGATGGTCGGCGGCGCAGGTGGTTGCCGGCGGCGACTTTGCGACTGCGGGGAGATTCGCAGGTGGCCGCGGCTACGCAAGGTGCTCGGGAGAGAGGAAAAAGGATCGGTAGAGGAGGCGGAGGCGAGAGCAACGGTGGCACCGGCGCCGGCGTCGGAGCTGCGGCGGCGACGGTGAAGACGGCTAGGGTTAGGGTTCGCGATGGGTTTCTCGCGTGGGGTTTTGCTTTTCTCGTTCTGGGAAATTATGAGGGGAAGGATGTATATATATATGGAAGAGAGAGAGAGAGAGAGAGTTAAAGGAAGGGGGCCCACGGGGGTTAAGAATCCCGTGATTGGCTGAGGGAAAATTTAAGGGGTTAAAAGAAATATTTAAGAGATTTAATAGATTTTTAAATAACAATTTAACTGTAAGATTTATAGATATAATATGGTTTCGAATATTTTATTAATTTGGGATTTTGGTGCTAAATGAAACATTTCCAAATCGCGCCCGGGTTGGGTACAAAAATTTGAAATTTAAATAATAGGATTTTAAGCGGGTTCCAAATTTTAAAATGAAATGTTTTATGATTAAAAAGCATGCCCCCAAGACGGACACCTGTACACGCGCGTAGCCGTCCAAACTCGCCCGTTTCACCGAACGGGATGAGAACTCGATGCACGGACGCTACCACGCGGCTAGGGGTGTCGAGTGGGCCAAGATGGATATTTTTAATTTTATTTTAGGTGCTGAAATTTGTTATATGCAGAAATGACTTAGCCTGATAGAATTCCACGGTAAGTGTCAAACAGGCAAGCAAAATGAAATGAGTAATATCTAATGCTCAACCAGTAACAGAAAATAGTAGTATTGGGCTCGGGTGTTACATTATACCCAACTACAAAAAGAATTTCGTTCTCGAAATTCCAAGAATACAAGATAGAAAACTACAGGAAAAGGTGAGGAAACTTCTGCCGGATCTCATCTTCTCGCTCCCAAGTGGACTCTCCATGCGATCGGTTACCCCAAGAAACGAGTACAAGGGGGATAACCTTGTTCTTAAGAACCTTTTCCCTTCGATCCATGATTTCAACCGGTCGTTCCTCAAAAGTCAGGTCTTCCCGTACTGTTAACTCCGAATGATCCAAGACGTGTGTTTCATCTCGAACATACCTTCGTAGTTGAGATACGTGAAACACATCGTGCATATTTGCCAAGGACTGCGGTAACGCCAAACAATACGCTACCTCTCCAACGCGCTCCAATACCTCAAAGGGTCCAACAAATCGAGGACTTAGCTTTCCTCGACTTCCAAAACGAATCACCCCTCTAGTCGGTGATATCTTCAAGAATACCAAATCACCCACGGTGAACTCTAGAGGTCTTCTTGACGTATCTGCCCAACTCTTCTGTCGGTCCTGTGCTTCCTTCATATGATTTCTGATAGGGTTAACCTTCTCAACTGTCTGCACAACCAAATCTGGTCCCAATAATCTTCATTCACCGACATCGTTCCAACAAACAGGTGAACGACATTTACGACCATACAAAGCTTCAAATGGAGCCATCTGAATAGTTGCCTGAAAACTGTTGTTGTAAGACAACTCCACCAAAAGTAGATGATCCTCCCAAGACCCCTTGACGTCCAACATGCATGCTCTCAACATATCCTCAAGAGTTTGGATCGTTCTCTCCGACTGACCATCAGTTTGAGGATGATAAGATGTGCTAAACTTCAATTGAGTCCCCAAACTTTCCTGTAAACTCCTCCAGAAGTGTGATAAGAACCGATTGTCCCGATCGAACACAATGCTCACCGGTACTCCATACAATTTTACAATCTCCTGCATGTACCGCTCCGCCAAGGTCTCTGTTGATTGACCAACCCGAAAAGGAATAAAGTGAGCTGCCTTGGTCAACCGATCAACAATCACCCATACAACATTGTTGCCTTTTGGACTCCGCGGTAAAGCCGTCACGAAATCCATGGTTATATGTTCCCACTTCCACTGAGGAATCGAAAGTGGTTGCAATAAACCAGCAACCCTTTGATGTTCAGCCTTAACTTGCTGACACACCAAGCACTTTGCCACAAAGCGAGCAATCTCTCGCTTCATGCCCTCCCACCAGAAATGCTGTCGAATATCTCGGTACATCTTTGTGCCTCCTGGATGTACAGAATAAGCTGAACTGTGTGCCTCCTTCATAAGCTCTTCACGAACATCACCCTTTGGCATACACAAACGGCTACCATACCTCAACGAACCATCTTCGTGGACCGGTAAATCTGTACGTAGTCCAGCTTCAACCTGCTCTCGAAACTTTTGCAGTTTAGGATCCTGCGATTGTGCCGCTTTAATCTTCCCAACCAAGGACGACTGTACTTGCAACTGTATCAACTGTCCCGTAGAACGTGGTAGCACAACCTCCAAGTCAAATCTTCGAAAATATGCATTGATCTCCCTCTGCGTAGTTAACACCTGAATTGCTGGTAACCGACTAAGCGCATCCGGCACGACGTTAACCTTTCCCGGATGGTACTTAAGATCAAGGTCATAGTCGGCCATCAGCTCCAACCATCTACGCTGCCTCATATTCAACTCCTTCTGAGTGAACACATACTTCAAACTTTTGTGATTTGTAAAAACTTCGATTCTCTCGCCCAAAAGGTAGTGTCTCCAAATCTTTAAAGCGAAGATCACAGCCGCAAGTTCCAAGTCATGAGTTGGATAATTCTTCTCATGGGTCTTCAGTTGTCTTGATGCGTATGCTACAACCTTCCCATGCTTCATCAAAACACATCCTAATCCTTTCCCAGATGCGTCACTGTGAATCACCAATCCTCCGAAATTGTCTGGCACGGTCAGAATAGGGGCGGTTATTAACTTCTGCTTCAACGTCTCAAAAGCTAACGCACATTTATCCGTCCATACAAAAGGTACCTCCTTGCGCGTAAGCTTGGTCAACGGTTCTGCCAGACGAGCGAAGTTCTCCACAAATCTCCTGTAATATCCGGCTAATCCAAGGAAACTTCTTATCTCAGCTACAGTCTTTGGAATCGGCCAATCTCGAACTGCTGCAATCTTTTCGGGATCGACGGCGATTCCATCGCCCGACACAACATGCCCCAGAAACTTCACTTCTTCCAGCCAAAATTCGCACTTACTCAACTTCGCAAATAGTTTTTCCTGTCTCAACGTCTGCAGTACGATCTTCAAATGCTCAGCATGCTCCTCAAAACTCTTCGAGTAAACCAGAATATCGTCAATGAATACCACAATAAACTGGTCCAAGAACGGTGGAAAGATTCGGTTCATCAAATCCATGAATATTGCCGGCGCATTTGTTACTCCGAAGGGCATCACTAAGTACTCGTAATGCCCATACCGAGTTCGGAACGCCGTCTTGCAAATATCTTTAGCTTTCACTCGAACCTGATGATATCCGGATCGCAAATCCAGCTTCGAGAATACCCTCGCGCCACTAAGCTGCTCAAAAAGTTCTCCAATGCGAGGGATCGGGTACTTGTTCTTAATAGTCACCCGGTTTAATTCTCGATAGTCGATGCACATCCTTCTCGTGCCATCCTTCTTCTTTACTAGAAGAACTGGAGCTCCCCCAGGCGAGTCGCTGCTTCGAATCCAACCCTTCTCAAGCAATTCAACAACTTGTTTCTTAACTTCTTCCAATTCTACTGGTGCCATTGGATAATACGCTTTAGATACTGGCGCTGCACCAGGAATAAGGTCAATTGCGAACTCCACGTCTCGCTTCGGCGGTAAACCTGATATATCTTCAAACACATCCATAAAATCGCGAACAACCGCCGGCTCTTCACTACTATCAACTTCCATTGCTGCAAGAATAACATTTTTCGGCCTAGCCCTAAACTCGACTGGCCCGACAGAACTGCTTCCTCCAGTGAAGGTAAGCTCAGGATGTCCGGGAATCTAGAAAATTACCTTCCTTGCCCTACAGTCAATGTGAGCGTGGAAAGTGCCAAGAAAATCCATTCCCAAGACGACCCCGTAGCTGCCCGTATCAATCACCAAGAAATCTGCAAAAAGCTCCCGTCCGCACACAACAACTGTACAGTCTTTACATTCCCTACTAGATATAATTTTCCCATTCCCAGTGTGTATGTCCCAGAAACTAGACATGGGCGTGCAGGCAATCGAGTGTGTAGTTATAAACTTGGATGACATACAACAATGGGATGCACCAGAATCAAATAATGCCAATGCGGGAAAACCATGAACGAGTAAAGTACCTGAAACCACTTCTCCTGACGCCTTGGCCTCCTCAGCTGTCAAGGTAAAAGCTCGAGCCTGATTAGGTCCTTGAGTCAGCTGTTTCTGCCCTTGGAACGGTCTCTGCGGAGGCTTCTGAATATCATCCCTTGTACGAAGCTTCGACGGACAAGCACTAACGGCGTGATCTGCCGCTCCACAACCAAAACAGAGTCCCAGCCTCTTACGACAATCCTTTCGCACATGTCCGGGTACATGGCAGTAGTTACAAATCAAGCTCCTTTTCCGATCACCTACAATTGTTCTCTTCATTGGTGTTACGCTGCGTCTGTTCACCGGAACACTTCTACGTATAGACGTTTGGTTCAACGCAGACGCCGGTTTCAGCTCGGTCTGTCTCTTTAGATTCTCCAGCAATCCCTTTATCACTCTACGCATGGCGGCTTTGTCTGCACGTCTTTGGTACATCTTCAAATTCTTACCGGCCATATTCCTGGAATCAAAATACCCAACATTAGCATGATGATAGATTCTGAATATAGATCAAGGCTAGAACTCCAAGATACTTAAATAGAGTGCTGCATTGTAACTATGCCGCGGTATCATAGCCACAATTACTTAACTCCACCCAAGTCGCCTAAGTCCTAGGGATAACAAGAGATCAGGTTTTCGAGTCGACATGCAAAGTAAGTTAGCACGTCGTAAAAGATATAATCAGGAAGAATGCGATTCAAGAATGGTAAATTGCAAAGTGGCAGGACATGTTTCCTAAACACGGGTATTCTGATTCGTGTATTGGGTACAATACCCAACTACAAAAGAATCAACACAAGTAACCTATGGCTCTAATACCAAAAGAACCATGTCACGCCCCGCTTCCCAGAGTACGCTAGATTGGGCACGTGACATAGCCAACCGTGCTACCTGTGGGTAGGAAGTATCCATCCACAGTCACATTATGGCTGTAGAGATATCAAGAACAAGATAAAATTTTCTAAAACATGTCCAAAATCCAGAATAACAGGAGTCAATAATAAATAAATGCGGAAGCAAATGATCCAATACAAATAACTGAAAAGTATGTCCCATAATGCGGGCTCACATCAGGAAATAAATGCAGGAAATAAAACTAACTAAAACTAACACCTCACAGCTCAGCCTGCTGGCTGAAGTACTCCTGCTCGGACTGCGACAGTGGTACCGGATCTGGGCCATGCAAAACCCAGACGTCAGCGCGTCATGTCAACCAGTAATATAATATGAACAGTGTAATAGGCAATGCAGAAATAAACATGAATAAAGCAATAGTATGAAACAAGCAGTGCAGGGTAGTGCGCAGTGGGTAACTAAACTGTTCTATCAGGTTTTCTAGTCTAAAGTCTTTGAAATCAATTGATGAATCGTCGATGTAACTCAATAGTATCCCGTGCGTGCCCAGGACCACGGTCAAGGTTCTCGGGGCTGAATCCGAGACGTGCCGCTAGGCAGTAACAAGTAGCAGGATGGGCGAGTGATGTCAGCATCATCACTCCGGGGCTGGCCTAGCCCGTAAGACTGATCAGAACAGGTATCGAACTGTTGAGTTACAAGTCGGTTTCACCTTTGATTTCCCCATACCCCCAAGTTATGTATGTCAGGTCAGGTATTCAGTAATTAAGAACTAATGCCAACACAGGATCAGGTAAAAGCAGGTTTGTCTGAATAGACAACAGGAACGGTCCATGAGGACTATATGTCAGGTTTGTTGGCATTAGGCACGAGATCAGGTAACAGGTCGGGTCATGGTACATCAGGTCAAGTCAACAGTCTACGGTACCATGTTAGGTATAACAATATATACAATGTGTAACAATGTCAAGTCAAGATGTAACGCTATCGTGGGTGTGCTCACAAACAGATATATAAGCAGCATCATGTTCAAATCAACACGTTAAACAATAATCTGATTTATTATCTAGCTGTACCATTTTCAATTGTGTTAAATAAATAGTGTCAATAACATGTGAATACAGGACGGTGAACGTAACTGCTGTAGTCAGGTTAATAATATATTGAGTGTTCCAAGAAAGCCACGACAAGTATAATCTGTTTAAAGAATGCAATTGTAATTTAGCCGGTTATGCATATTTGTTAAACTAAACTGGAAATAAAGCATCATAGCAGTGAATCAAATGCAATCTATCATGTACGGGTTTATCAGGAAATAATTTATTTGACATGCTACTAGGGTTAAACATGAAGCAAGGTATGTAAGGTGATTTACTAAATAATATATCATTAAACTACACATGAATATTAAGGCAAGTTATAAAGTAGCAATAGCATGTAGCAAGTATCGAATACTTGCCTCGACGAAACGATGAACACGAGAACGGAGGCGCGAACCCACGCGACACGATAACAGCAAGGGCTCGGGATGATCTGAACAGAGATGGATGCTCTCTCGGCAACCCGGCAGCGAGGCGATCGGTGCCGTCAAGATCACCGGCGGTTCAAGTCGCGACGGTGACGACAACGTGAAGGGTTTCAGTGGAGGTGATCGGGGAAGGTGCAGAATCGGTCGGAAGAGGTGGTGCTGGCGTTCAGGGGGTTTGCTGGGAGGCGAGGAGACGATGGGTGGTCGGTGGTGATGGGTTTTCCGGCGAGGGTGAGGTTGCAGGCGATGGGTGGTTGGTTGGCGTCGGGAAGGTGCAGGGTGTGCCGGAAAGAAGAGAAGGAGGAGGTCTCGGGGTCAGGAGAACAGGCGAGGTGATGGTCGGCGGCGCAGGTGGTTGCCGGCGGCGACTTTGCGACTGCAGGGAGATTCGCAGGTGGCCGCGGCTGCGCAAGGTGCTCGGGAGAGAGGAAACAGGATCGGTAGAGGAGGCGGAGGCGAGAGCAACGGTGGCGCTGGCGCCGGCGTCGGAGCTGCGGCGGCGACGGTGAAGGCGGCTATGGTTAGGGTTCGTGATGGGTTTCTCGCGTGGGGTTTTGCTTTTCTCGTTCTGGGAAATTATGAGAGGAAGGATGTATATATATATGGAAGAGAGAGAGAGAGAGAGTTAAAGAAAGGTAGAGAGAGAGAGTTAAAGGAAGGGGGCCCACGGGGGTTAAGAACCCCGTGATTGGCTGAGGGAAAATTTAAGGGGTTAAAAGAAATATTTAAGAGATTTAATAGATTTTTAAATAACAATTTAACAGTAAGATTTATAGATATAATATGGTTTCGAATATTTTATTAATTTGGGATTTTGGCGCTAAATGAAACATTTTCAAATCGCGCCCGAGTTGGGTCCAAAAATTTGAAATTTAAATAATAGGATTTTAAGCGGGTTCCAAATTTTAAAATGAAATGTTTTATGATTAAAAAGCATGCCCCCAAGACGGACACCTGTATGCGCGCGTAGCCGTCCAAACTCGCCCGTTTCACCGAACGGGATGAGAACTCGATGCACGGACGCTACCACGCGGCTAGGGGTGTCAAGTGGGCCAAGATGGATATTTTTAATTTTATTTTAGGTGCTGAAATTTGTTATATGCAGAAATGACTTAGCCTGATAGAATTCCACGGTAAGTGTCAAACAGGCAAGCAAAATGAAATGAGTAATATCTAATGCTCAACCAGTAACAGAAAATAGTAGTATTGGGCTCAGGTGTTACAATTATAATAAAATATGTGAAAATAATTATTGGTTAAATTTTATTAAAAACCCGCATTATAATGCTTAATTAACTCTAATCGCTTTCTAAGGTGTTACAATCTTCCCCCTTAAAGAAATTCGGTCCCTGAATTTAAAAAATCTTATTATGCATACCTTCGAAGAGATGAGGGAATTTCTTCCGCATTTCACTCTTGGCTTCCTATGTGACCTCTTCGCTATTCGAGCCACGCCAAAGAATTTTCACTAATGGTAAGACCTTTGACCGAAATTTCTTCACCTGCCGATCCAATATAACTATCGGCTGCTCGGTGGAAAAAAGATCGCGCTCTAGCTAAATGGTCTGGTGCTAAATCATGTGAGAAGGGTCAGGAAGGTACATCCGAAGTATCGATACATGAAATACGAGGTGAACATCCAGAAAACTGGGTGGAAGTGCCAAACGATAGGTAACGGTACCAATTCGCTCAAGAATCTCAAAAGGACCCACAAATCTGGGACTAAGCTACCCTTTTTTCCCAAATCTCATCACGCCTTTCATCGGAGAAATCCGTAGGAATACATGATCACCCACTGCGAACTCAAGTCTGCGACGATGACGGTCGGCATAAGACTTCTGCCTGCACTGGGCTGCTCTCATCCTGTTCTGAATCAACTGGATCTTCTCCATAGTCTCTTGAACTAGCTTTGGTCCCAAAATCCTACTCTCATTGAGTTCGGTCCAACAGACTGGCGATCGACACTTTCTCCCATACAAAGCCTCAAAAGATACCATCTTGATCGTCTCTTGAAAGCTGTTATTGTAAGAGAACTCTATCAAAGGCAAGTGACGATCCCAACTGCCACCAAAATCAAGCACGCACGCACGAAGCATATCCTCAAGAGTCTGTATAGTCCGCTCTGACTGACCATCGGTCTGCGGATGGAAAGTGGTGCTGAAACTGGGTACCCAAACCTTCTTGAAGTTTCTGCCAAAGATGGCTGGTAAACTGGGTGCCTCTGTCAGATACAGTGCATGTAGGAACGCCGTGCAAACGCATAATCTCATCAATGTACAACTAAGCATACTGAGTATATCCGAAAGTGATCTTCACTGGAAGGAAGTGAGCCGCTTTCGTCAACCAGTCAACAATCACCCAAATAGAGTCATACCCTCGACTGGACCTGGGTATAGCCACAATGAAATCCATTGAGATCTGCTCCCATTTCCACTCTGGAATGGGCAAAGGCTGCAACTCTACTGCCGGTCTCTGATACTCAGCTTTGACTTGCTGACAAGCCAGGCACCTCGAAACGAAATCCGAAACATCTCTCTTCATCCCTTCCTACCAGTAGATATCTCTCAAATCACGATACATCTTGGTGGAACCTGGATGAACACTGTATGCTGACTGATATGCCTGCACTAGGATCTCACGTTTTAGCCCCTCGGAATCTGGTACACACAGACGAGTCCCAAAACGTAGCACACCCTGGTCATCAATCACAAACTCCGAATCACTACCCTGCCAAACATGCTCTAAACTCTCATACAAATGAGTATCGTCGGGCTGCGCCACTTGGATACGATCAAGTAGAAGTGGACGGGCGCGGACATGAGCAAGCTGTTGTCATGACCCGAAATGGCACGTGACTGGCACCTGAATCATGTGAAGTCTATAGAACCCCACCTAATTCAAATAAACCAAAAGCCCAGAAATCTAAACCATTTGAAAAGAGAGTGAAGGAAAAACTTATTTAAAAGTTAACATACAAATTCACTTTGAAAGTCGTAGTAAGCAATTTTAAAACATCAAGTCTTTTCCAAAGATTTTGGCAGAGTTTCCTTTATAAATACTGGTCCCAAACGGGAACAATCATGCATAATATAAGTAATGAATAAAGGCATCCCAAAGCGGGAGCCAGCTCTTCGCCAATTGGCGGAACAACCACGCAAGCAATATAATATACAACGACGAAGGACGAGAATCAAAACCCAGAAAGAAAAACCAACATCCTCAAGAAAACCAGAAAAAGAACCATAATAATACAAGCGCGAGACTCTAAGGTCGACAGAATATACAACTGGTCATCTAAGTCTATCAAATAATACAAATCTGGTTGATAGAGTTTACTAGATACAACTGAATATAAATAAAAGTACAACGGTGGTCACGATGCAAGTGAACCCACCTACCCAAGCAATCACCCGGAAGGAAGTAGTGTGCCAGCAAGACGCAACGAAACCTGTATAGCCAAACCTGTAAGAAACTGTGGCATAACGGGAGAGAGTTGCCAATTCGTGAGTAGAAAACATCACCGAGAAGAAACCGCATGTATGACTCTCTCCTAAGTCATACTATAATATCCTCATAATATAACCTGAAATATCTAATAATGGGAAGGGTAATCATCTAAACATAAGTGAAATACAAAGTGCTCGTGTCAGTGTCTCAGATAGCAACATGTCACATATATGATGTACGAATGTATTAAGAATGAAAGTAAAATACCTCTTGTACGAGAAAACTGTTTTCTCATCTCAGTGAGATTTTTGTATAAAAACCGAAGTATCATCAATGAAATCAACAGAGAAATCTGTATCAAGCATCGACATAAAACATATATCCCAATATCTCAATATCTCAATATCTTGGGCTCCGGCAATCCGGACTGGCCCATAACATCAAATCTCAATATCTCGGGTTCCAGCAATCCGGACTGGCTCATATCATCAAATCTCAAGATTATGTAGGTATCCTCCGGATATCCATCGCGTCACAAATAACCGGTTGGTAGTGCTCTCCTGCTAGGCTCAACGCCATCATCTGCGACCATCTTGCCCCGGGGTACTGCACCGGGTCCACCATGCACCCGCAGACGGTTCATCCTCCTCCTCGAATCGGGTGATGATACCTCTCAAGAACCGAGAAAACTCATGGTGGACACCTCTCACATCATATCACGAGAAAACTGCAAATTTCTATCTTTTGAAATGAACATGAGTTTATAAAATCCTTGCGGTTTCTCCAAATCCAGAAATCTCATGGAAAATCCGAAATGCCAAACTCGAGAGTAAATCAATAGTGAATTACCGGCATAAAGTCCCATAATATTGCATGACAAATGAATATATACATGCATGGGTATCTAAGTAAAGAATGCAATATCTAAACTAGCATAGTAATAACATATTGGAACTATCAGCTAGCAAGTTATATCAATGAAGTAATATTCTCTAAAGTGTACGTGTCATGGCAATTACCGAAAATGATGTGTGTGAGCCGGCAATCAAGTGTTCATAGACACACGCATCATCGGTAATGGTGCTGGTGTCCTGACAACATGGGTTCATAATAATAAAAGAAATCACAAGTATAAGCATGCAATGCGATAAGAACAACATGAATATATGGAAAAAGATGTAGTAACCGCAACATATAAGAATATACATTTCTATATACGAGTCATACAGTTTTTGGTGTTTGAAATCGCACAAATTGTAGTTTTAGAAAAATAGGGGCTACAGGGTCTTTGAGAAAAGATACGTCCTTTGAAAAATCCGTAGTATCTCGCGGCCTGTCTTTAAAATACTCACGATTCGTTAGTTTTGAAAATAAGTATGACTCGAGCCCAGTCTTACATCTACTTAATAAACTACAGGACTAAACTAAGAGACTAATCGAAAGGGTAAGGAAATCCACCTAAAGTCCGAGTCGATATATCTAGTAGTCGGCGATCCCGCCTTAATAGCGTCCCGTACGGTAAAATATATAATATGACATTCTCGAATCAAGAGTGCAGATCAATCATCATATTTATATATCGTACGGTAAAATCCATTGTACGGCATCCCAAATCGGGGTACGGATCAAATATCACATATACCTCATTATTCATATGGTATCATTGTCGTAAAATCATGAATTAGGGGTATCATACTAAAGTCTAGTACATTCCAATATCATCAAACATATATATATATATATATATATATATATATATATATATATATATATATATATCCTCGTGTGTATGAAACACATCGCCCATCGATCCACTATAATATCATGTCGTATATCACATCACGATCCAATCACATAACACAATCTCATGGTATCATGCCCGATCATATCGACTCACCTTCAAGTATCATATACTATCCTCATTACCCGTGTATACGTATATGTGTGTGTGTGTGTGTGTGTGTATACACACACACCAATGGATCCACACACACACACACACACATATATATACATATAAACATATAGACCCATAATCATGTTACGTGTGTGCGTGCGTGCGTGTGTGCCAACTTTTACTCTAGGGTTTCGCAACTAGGAAACTAAACTAAAAGCGCTTTCTTGCTGAGTATTCATGTCTCACAAAAACACATGTATAAATATATATATATATAATATTCGCATCCTACCCTATGAAAGTGCGGGGGTGCTATACGCCATCCACCCGACTTCCCCCATAGATATATATCTACTCACCTTGATCCTTGCTTGTCGAAGTCAATGTTGCCATGCTCTTCCTTATTATCCGAAGTCCACGTGAATGTGCCTACATATATAAACACATAGTATCGTAAACAGAAATCGCGCACAAAAACCAAAACGGCACACAAATCACTCATAGGTTAAAACCTATGGTTTCCACATTCAAAAGAACCAAACAACATCCGATATCGACGTACAAACGTCAAGTGACCGAGACAACACACCAAAAGCAAAGTTCAAGTCATGAACAACAATGAAACCAAAACAGAAACTTAGAAAACTTGCTCCAGATTTAGTCTCAGGTAAAATTAGGCTAAACAAGCAATACAGTGGGGTAGTATATAGGATATGTGAGCTACAAAACCAATCATAACACCAATGCCCACAAAAGACCCGGCGACGTGCCCCCAAAATCCGGCCTGCTCGGCCTGGGTTGCTCTGTTTGGGTTCGTCTCCTCAGGGTGGTCTCCTAGTGCTCAATCTAGGTTAATAGTGCTGCTAGTTTTTCCTGTAAAGATTCTAGGTCATTCCAGATTCCCTGTAGGCACACAATATTTACAAACTGATACGAAAAGTCTCTAAAATCCAAGTCTTGGGGTTTTTCTCAGTTTTAGTCTATAAGATTAACACTACAGGGGTTTAAGGTCACTACTAAACCTCAATTGCACCACCTCAATTCAAATCAAGCCCTAACCTCAACTTGGAATTTTCAAAGGTCACTAAACCTCACTAAATCACTTCTAAACTAAAATAGATGCTAAAGGAAATGAATTACTACACTAAGAGTGAAAGAATTACCTCATTTGGCAACTCAAGAATTTTCTTGAGTTGCCCCAAGCGCTCAAAATCCTAACTTTCTTGGTCTACCATGCTTGTAGTGAGCTTGTGCATGAATTTTGTGAAGGGGATATATGGTTTTGATGTAGATTTGAGGGTGTTGTGAGGAGGTAGAGGAGGTGGAGGGAGAGGGCAGCTATGAGAGCAGAAGGAGAAAGAGAATGAAGAAAATGAAGTGAAGAGGAAAATAGCCATGGTCAAAGAAGACCCATCATCCTCTCTCTTTTGCCCATACCTCCATTCTTTATTCTTTTCTTTTTCCTTTATTTCTTTTAATTTCAAATCAAAAACAATAAAAACCAAGTAATAAAATAATGAAGCATGGTCTTCAAACAATTAATAAAATGTAACAAGTATTATGCAACATATCATGTTGCATGTCATACACATATTATACTCAAAGAAAAATTAGTAAACACTAATCGAGTTTAGTAATAACCCATACACAATTAATTGTATACTAAATTATAAAATCCTCAATCTTCATACATTCTTTTAAAATTAATATTAATATAAATTTCCAAATATTTCCCAATTTATCGGTATATCATTATACCATATCATTACAACTAATCTCCATACTTTAAATATTCATAATATTTATTATTTAATTATATAAATTCCCAAAAATAATATTTTATTTTTCTGAAATGTTACAGTCTTCCCTCCTTAAATAAATTTGGTCCCCGAATTTAAATTAAAACTCCCCCAAATACTAAAACATTTCAGCGAAACACTCAAGTCGTCCGGGCTCTAAAATCATCAATACTTAAAACACATCTTAGCGTAATGCATGCGCATGAAAAACGAGTATATAAATCAAAATCAAAAACTCCGTCACGCATCGCGCAATCATCGGAGTTATGGTGAAGATACCAATGTCAAAGTCCTGTACGAAAACCAACATGATATACATTAAAACTTTAACATGTACAGTACGCATCGTTGTAAACTTGTCAAAACATCTTAAAGAAATGCATGCCAAACCTTTTTCAAGTCGCTGTGCGATGCGGGTATCACGGCACAAGTAGCGGACGTTTAGTGTAAGAAAATAACTATATATATATCCTTTATTTAACATACACATCCCGCCGTTTTGAAAATAATTTAGAAAGGTTTCCTTTGTAAAGTGTTTCGTGTCATCTCAGACACATAGGAAAAATATTGAGACTGTAGCTCCTTTTCATGCCTATGGTATGTATGTGATTTGACTTGTGCTTTCGGTGTAGTTTTCATGCACTTTTAGTACTTTGATTCGATTTTGTGCACGCTGATGCACGTGGTTGTGAGATTATATACCACGGTATACCTGATTTGGATTGAGGTATGTTGTATACCGTCGATTTCGATTGTGATATTCGATATTTGTTTTCGTGCACCTAGTGCACTTGATTTGGATTCTTACGCATACTTGGCGCGCTTGATGCGATTTTGGTGCACACCAAATGCACTAAATCGGGATTCTTCGTGCATATCAGATGCACCTGATATTGTTGTCAGGCACACCCGTTGCCCCTGACAGATGTTTTCATGCACACCCGTTGTACTTAGATTTAGTTTCTGTGCACATATATGACACATTCATTGATTTCGATTTCTGTGTGCACCAGACGCACGCGGCAGTATTATATATACTATTGAGCATGAATTCCTTTGAGCAGTACATTTTCATGATATTTACTATTTGGTTTAGTAACCGAGCAGGACTGTTCCGAGAATAGTACCTAGGTGTTTTTGCATGCATCGATAGTTATCGAAGGGATTTCCAAATCAAAATCAAACATCTTGAACGACATCAAATCGAAATCGAGTGCAACTGTGATGCATGAAAACTCAATCATGCAAATGAATTGCCTAAAACACCGAAATCCAAAATAACGGACACGTGATATTTGAATCACCAAATCGCAAATCGTAAACACTGTCATCGATGTGTCCTCTCTTCGAAGTCGAGAAGGTGTCGGTGCATCCAAAGCTAGCAGAGCAAGATATCTCCTTGCCTCCTGTTCATGGTCTGGCGCCTTGTGCCCTTAGGCTCTCGTCTCACACTGCGGATTGCCAGTTACATAACTCCTCGACTCAACGGCCCAATATAGAAATTATGACGGAAACAGTTCCGCTGTGGCACATCCTCTAAAGATCTCTTGCCAACTATCATGGTCACTCATAACATGTCTCATCGATGATGCCGAACTCTGGCCTACTGGGTGTGCGTAATATGACCGATCCTGGGTCCAAGTCTTCCCGTGTAGTATTCCAGAAAGATTCTTCTAGGGTCTCTCCCAAATCTCGTTTCTGCCGAACTGCCCAGAAGTTATCACCCTTTACTAAATCCATTTCTTGTTCCGGAACGGCTGCATACTCATCATGATTTCTTCTAAAAGGTACATCCATATTCAACGTCTCTGCATGTGTATCACATCTCTGATGTCAACGGATATCATCTCGTCAAAATCTCGTATGAACCTCTTACTCCACTTTTCTCTAATGTCGACTGATTCGGACTCGTCTTTTCGTAGCTGTATGGACTGTGCTACAAACGGCTATACTCATATCTAGAATCTCCCTTCTGAAACTACGAACTCGACAGCTCAAAATCTTATGGTAAGTATCTGGCCAACTACGCCCTCGGAAACTCCTCCAAATCATCGGAGGAATACTCTTCATTCGTCCGTTTTCTATCGACTCTCAACGTGCCTGTGTGAAGTCCTCTCTAGCTGAAATTAATCAATCTGATGACCTCGCATCGGGGTATACAAACGAACCACATGTCCTAGTCATTCATCCAAGGGTGACTAGCGATCTTCTATCATATCCCTAAGTATAAACTCGTGCTGCAATAGTTTCAAATATCTGGGGCGATATCTTGTCAGTTGCAGCAACAATTAGCTCATCCGTCTGCACGGTAGACAATGCTTCAATCATCAAGAATAAACGGTGCATTGACGGTTATCACATTCTGGCTGGCCTCTAACGGTAGCCCGATCATCTGGTGTAGATATCAAACGCTCGTGTCTACGAGAAAACATAGTAAAAAGACATATCGAAACGCTCATGTCACCGAAAAACATCTTGGTCAGTTCTCGTCCATGACGAGCTCGTGCTGACCGCAACTCTAGCCGCAACTCTCTCTGCCCGTGCAACCGTAGTAACAGAAACCACAAACCGATATCGATGAGGATAGATCATAGGAATGAATAGAAATATAATGCATAAGAAATGTACATCCTAAGGCTTCTTAAGCAGAGTAGTGTATCGTAAGTATGCCACGGAATATACACACAGTATGTCACTCTACTTAAGTCACCTACTCCATCAACCAAGGTCAACCTACGCGACAAAAGTTCGGTTCTAATACCCCCTCGACCAAGTCTAAGTTTCGTAAGGTCAAGCCTAGGTTCCAAATACACACACACACACATACACACACACACACACATATAGACTCCGCATAGTCAAAGCTAGACTCGAACTAAGCTTAAACCTAGCACTCTGATACCAACTTTGTCACGACCCGAAATGACACGTGACCGGCACTTGAATCATGTGAACTATAGGACCCTACCTAATTCAAGTAAGCCAAAAGCCCAGAAATCTAAACCATTTGAAAAGAGAGTGAAGGAAAAACTTATTTAAAAGTTAACATATAAATTCACTTTGAAATTCGTAGTAAGCATTTTTAAAACATCAAGTCTTTTCCAAAAATTTCGGCAGAGTTTCCTTTGTAAATACTGGCCCCAAACGGGTACAAACATGCATAATATAAGTAATGAATAATGGCATCTCCAAGCGGGAGCTAGCTCATCGCCAATTGAAGAACAACCAAGCAAGCAATATAATATATAATGACGAAGGGCGATGATCAAAACTCAGAAAGAAAAACCAACATCCTTAAGAAAACCAGAAAAAGAACCATAATAATATAAGCACGCAATTCTAAGCTCGAAAGAATATACAACTGGTCTTCTAAATCTATCAAATAAGACAAGTCTGGTTGATGGAGTTTACTAGATACAACTGAATATAAATAAAAGTACAACGGTAGTCACGATGCAAATGAACCCACCTACCCAAGCAATCACCCGGAAGGAAGCAGTATGCCAGCAAGCTACAACGAAACCTGTACGGCCAAACCTGCAAGAAACTGTTGCACAACGGGGATGAGTTGCCAACTCATGAGTAGAAAACATCACCGAGAAGAAATCACATGTATGACTCTCTCCTAGGTCATACAATAATATCCTTATAATATAACCTGAAACATCTAATAATAGCAAGGGTAATCATCTAAACATAAGTGAAATACCAAGTGCTCGTGTCAGTGCCTCAGGTAGCAACATGTCACATATATGATGTACGAATGTATTAAGAATGAAAGTAAAATACCTCTTGTACGAGAAAACTGTTTTCTCATCTCAGTGAGATTTTTGTATAAAAACCGAAGTATCATCAATGAAATCAACAGAGAAATCCGTGTCAAGTATTGACATAAAACATATATCCCAATATCTCAATGTCTCAATATCTCGGGCTCCGGCAATCCGGACTGGCTTATGACATCAAATCTCAATATCTCGGGCTCCAGCAATCCGGACCGGCCCATATCATCAAATCTCAAGACTACGTCGGTATCCTCTGGATATCTGTCGCGTCACAAATAACCGGTCGGTAGTGCTCCCCTGCCAGGCCTAACGCCATCATCTGCGACCATCTTGCCCCGAGGTACCGCACCGGGTCTACCATGCACCTTCAGACGGTTCATCCTCCTCCTCGAATCGGGTGTATGATACCTTTCAAGAACCGATAAAACTCATGGTGGACACCTCTCACATCATATCACGAGAAAACCGCAAATTTCTATCTTTGAAATGAACATGAGTTTATAAAATCCTTGCGGTTTCTCCAAATCCAGAAATCTCATAGAAAATCTGAAATCCCAAACTCGAGAGTAAATCAATAGTGAATTACCGGCATAAAACCCCATAATATTGCATGACAAATGAATATATATATGCATGTGTATCTAAGTAAAGAATGCAATATCTAAACTAGCATAGTAATAACATATTGGAACTATCGGCTAGCAAGTTATATCAATGAAGTAATATTCTCTAAAGTGTACGTGTCATGGCAATTACCCAAGATGATGTGTGTGAGCCGGCAAGCAAGTGTTCGTAGACATACGCATCATCGGTAATGATGCTGGTGTCCTGACAACATGGGTTCATAATAATAAAAGAAATCATAAGTATAAGCATGCAATGCGATAAGAACAATATGAATATATGGAAAAAGATGTAGTAACCACAACATATAAGAATATACATTTCTATATACGAGTCATACAGTTTTTGGTGTTTGAAATCGCACGAATCGTGGTTTTAGAAAAATAGGGGCTACGGGGTCTTTGAGAAAAGATACGTCTTTTGAAAAATCCACAGTATCCCTTGGACTGTCTTTAAAATACCCACGATTCGTTAGATTTGAAAATAAGTATGACTCGAGCCCAATCTAACATCTACCTAATAAACTACAGGACTAAACTAAGAGACTAATCGAAAGGGTAAGGAAATCCACCTAAATTCCGAGTCGATATATCTAGTAGTCGGCGATCTCGCCTCAATAGCGTCCCGTATGGTAAAATATATAATACGATATCCTCGAATCAAGTGTACAGATCAATCATCATATTTATACCTCGTATGGTAAAATCCATCGTACGGCATCCCAAATCGGGGTACGGGTCAAATATCATATATACCTCATTATTCATATGGTATCATTGTCGTAAAATCATGAATTAGGGGTATCGTACAAAAGTCCAATACATTCCAATATCATCAAACATATATATATATCCTCATGTGTATGAAACACATCGCCCATCGATCCACTATAATATCATGCCATATATCACATCACGGCCCAATCACATAATACAATCCCACGGCATCATGCCCGATCATATCGACTCACCTCTAAGTATCATATACTATCCTTATCACCCGTGTGTGTGTATATATATATATATATGTGTGTGTGTGTGTGTGTGTGTGTGTGTGTACGAACGCATCCACACACACATATATATACATATATACATATAAACATATACACCCATAATCATGTCACGTATGTGTGTGCGTGTGTGTGTCAACTTTTACTCTAGGGTTTCGCAACTAGGAAACTAAACTAAAAGCACTTTCTTGCTAAGTATTCATGTCTCACAAAAACACATGTATAAATATATATATAATATTCGCATCCCACCCTATGAAAGTGCGGGGGTGCTATATGCCATCCATCCGACTTCCCCCGTAGATATACATCTACTCACCTTGATCCTTACTTGCCGAAATCATTGTCGCCATACTCTTCCTTGTTATCCGAAGTCTACGTAAATGTGCCTACATATATAAACACATAGTATCGTAAATAGAAATCGCGCACAAAAAGCAAAACGGCACACGAATCACTCATAGGTTAAAACCTATAGTCTACGCATGGAAAAGAACCAAACAACACCCGATATCGACGTACAAACGCCAAGTGACCGAGACAACACACCAAAACCAAAGTTCAAGTCATGAACACCAATGAAACCAAAATAGAAACTTAGAAAACTTGCTCCAGATTTAGTCTCAGGTAAATTTAGGCTAAACAAGTAATACAGTGGGGTAGTATATGAGATATGTGAGCTACAGAACCAATCATAACACCAATGCCCACAAAAGACCCGGCGACATACCCCCAAAATCCGGCCTGCTCAGCCAGGGTTGCTCTGCTTGGGTTTGTCTCCTCAAGGTGGTCTCCTAGTGCTCAATCTAGATTAATAGTGTTGCTAGTTTTTCCTGTAAAGATTCCAGGTCATTCCAGATTCTCTGTAGGCACACAATATTCATAATCCAACACGAAAAGTCTCTAAAGTCCAAGTCTTGGGTTTTTTCTCAGTTTTAGTCTATAAGATTAACACTACCGGGGTTTAAGGTCACTACTAAACCTCAATTGCACCACCTCAATTCAAATCAAGCCCTAAGCTCAACTTGGAATTTTCAAAGGTCACTAAACCTCACTAAATCACTTCTAAACTAAAATAGATGCTAAAAGAAATGAATTACTACACTAATAGTGAATGAATTACCTCATTTGGCAGCTCAAGAATTTTCTTGAGTTGCCCCAAGCGCTCAAAATCCTAACTTTCTTGGTCCACCATGCTTGTAGTGAGCTTGTGCATGAATTTTGTGAAGGGGATGCATGGTTTTAATGTAGATTTGAGGGTGATGTGAGGAGGTCGAGGAGGTGGAGGGTGAAGGCAGCCATGAGAGGAGAAGGAGAAAGAGAATGAAGAAAATGGAGTGAAGAGGAAAATAGCCACGGTCAAAGAAAACCCCCCACCCTCTCTCTCTTATCCATACCTCCATTCTTTATTCTTTTCTTTTTCCTTTATTTCTTTTAATTTCAAATCAAAAACAATAAAAACCAAGTAATAAAAGAATGAAGCATGGTCTTAAAACCATTAATAAAATGTAACAAGTATTAAGCAACATATCATGTTGCATGTCATGCACATATCATACCTAAAGAAAAATTAGTAAACACTAATCGAGTTTAGTAATAACCCATACACAATTAATTGTATACTAAATTGTAAAATACCCAATTTTCATACATTCTTTTAAAATCAATAATTAATATAGATTTCCAAATATTTCCCAATTTATCGGTATATCATTATACTATATCATTAAAACTAATCTCCATACTTTAAATATTCATAATATTTATTATTTAATTATATAAATTCCCAAAAGTAATATTTTATTTTCTGAAATATTACAGCTGCCCTATAACGGAAGTGAACTCGAACTGTGCTCTACTATCGCATAAGATCTGCCATTCTGTAAAAGGCTGTTTCTGAACTGTGCTAAAATGGAACAAGCTGCTTCCGGGCCTACGACTCAAAGCATCAGCTACCACATTCGCCTTACCCGGATGATAAAGGATTTCACAATCATAATCCTTCACAAGCTCCATCCAATGGCGCTAACTCAAATTCAGATCCCGCTGCTGGAAGATGTACTTCAAGCTCTTGTGGTCCATGAAGATTTGACACGACTCTCCGTACAAATAGTGTCTCCAAATCTTGAGCGCAAAGACCACCGTGGCTATCTCAAGATCATGAGTAGGATAGTTCTGCTCATGCTTCTTCAACTGTCGAGAAGCATAAGCGATAACTATGTCATGCTGCATCAACAAACAACCTAGCCCCACTCGAGAAGCATCACAATAAACGATATAACCGCCTGATCCAGAAGGCAAAGATAGAACTGGTGCAATCATTAAACAAGTCTTCAACTGCCGAAAACTCTGCTCGATGCCTCAGTCCAAAGAAAAGGAACTCCTTTCCAGGTTAGTCCGGTCAGCGGTGCACCAATACTCGAGAAATCCTGCACGAAACGGCGGTAATAACCGGTTAAGCCTAAGAAGCTGCGGACCTCTGTCACTGATACAGGTCTGGGCCAAAGCTGTACGGCCTTGATCTTCTTCGAGTCCACTCGTATACCGTCTCCCGTAACCACATGACCCAAGAAGTCAACACTATCATGCTGGAATGCACACTTTGAGAATTTAGCAAATAGCTGGTGCTCTCTTAATGTCTGCAAGGTAATCCTCAAGTGCTGCTCATGCTCCTCCCGACTTCTGGAATAGACCAGAATGTCATCAATAAATACAATAATGAACTGGTTGAGGAACGGCCTGAAAATCCGGTTCATCAAATCCATGAACGCTGCTGGGGCATTGGAGAGTCCGAACGACATCACCAAAAACTCATAATGCCCGTAGCGCGTACAAAAAGCAGTCTTCGGAATGTCATCATTTCGAACCCGCAACTGATGATAACTCGACCTCAAATCAATCTTCGGAAAATGTTCCGCACCCTGGTACTGATCAAACAAATCGTCAATGCGAGGTAAAGGATGCCTATTCCGCATCGTAACTCGGTTCAATTGACGATAATCAATGCATAGTCTCATACTACCGTCCTTCTTCTTGACGAACCGAACAGGAGCTCCCTAAGGCGAAACACTCGGACGAACAACTCCCTTGTCACGCAACTCTTGCAACTGATCCTTAAGCTCTTTAAGCTCAGCCGGGGCCATCCGATAAGGCGGTATAGAAATAGACCCCGTGCCGGGAATCAAATCAATGCAAAACTTGATATCGTGCTCTGGTAGCAATCCAGGTAACTCATCAGGAAATACGTTAGGAAACTCTCTTACAATAGGAACCTGGTCCAACAGATCTGCTGTGGCTCTAGTATCATGAATAAATGCTAAGAATCCCCATCATCCTTTCCTCAAGAGCCGACTTGCGCAAAGGGCAGAAATCAAACTGTGAGGGGCGGCACTACGGTCCCCCTGCACAACAAGAACTGATTCGTTTGGAAAACAAAACCTGACTGCCTTCTCACGATAGTCCACAGACGCATAGCATTTAGCTAACCAGTCCATGCCAAGGAGAACGTCAAAGTCCAACATATCAAGAAGGATCAAATCGACGAACGAATCACTATCTCCAATACGAACGGCACACGACCGAAACACATATCGCGCAACAAAAGACTCTCCAACGGAAGTAATCATGACAAGCGGCAGATATAACAAAGACGAATCTCGGCCCAACCTCGGTATGAAGTGTGTGAAAATATACGAGTGCGTAAATCCTGGGTCAAACAATATGCGCGCATCGAAAGAACACACTGGAAGAGTATCGTCATTACTGCATTCGACGTCTGCGCATCCTGAGGAGTCAACGCAAAAACCCGGGCCTGCCCTCTACCGGCATCCGGCTGTCCTCCACCTCTGCCACCGCGTCCCATATGAACAAAACCACCGCGATTACGGCCTCTCTGAGCATAAGTCTGGCGTGAAGCAGCAACGGGCGTAAGGGGCAATGCTCTCTGAGGTGGAGAAGGTGGTAAGGTAACATGTGGAACTGCTTCCTCGCCTTGACATACCTCAGTACAATCTCTGATGCGATGATACCGACTCCCACACCGGAAACATCCCAACGACGGCTGCTGACCTTGTGGGTAGGTGCTATATAACTGACCTTGTCTCAAGACTCTGCTATCACCACGGCCTGGAGAGGGTCTGCCGCGGTGTCTACCTATTCGCCTCTGGGCTGATACATCAGTACGAATCTGCTTCGGTCCTGGAACGACCGAAGTCTCAGAAATACACTCCTCTACCAGTAAGGCTGCGTCCACCGCGGCTACATACGTATCAAAATGCTGGGTGCCAATAGAGAGGAACAACTGGGTGATCAAGTCTCGTACAAATCTCTTGATGCGCTTCTCTTTAGTATCCACCAAATATGGAGCATAAACGGATAGCTGGGTGAACTGAATATCATACTCCGCCATTGTCATACCAGGAGTCTGGCTCAAAGACTCAAAGCTGCGAGCTCAAGCATCTCTGACGCTCTGAGGGAGAAAACGATCAAGAAAAACCGTCGCGAACTCAACCCAGGTCATTGGAAGAAGACCTGCGGCTCGACCTCTCTCCAAAGACTTGCACCAAGTCTGGGCAAGACCCTCCAGACGAAAACTAGTGAACTCTACCGATCTTGTATCGGAGCATCTCAAAGAACGACAGATCCTGGCCATCCGGTCAAGGAACGACTGTGGATCCTCAGCTGTATCGGTGCAAGTGAAAACCGGAGACGTCGGCCTTATAAACTCTGATAAAGATACGGCGATAATCTCGGTAGTGGTAGGTACGACTGTCTGAGCAGTAGGTACCATCACGGTCCCCGTAATGGTGGAACAACCTCCGATCTATGCGCTCGACTGGTCTCAACCAATGATCCCACCATCTGACGCAAATCTTGAATACATGCCTCTAGCCTAGCAATACGTCCTGGAGAAGGTGGATCAATATGCTCCTGAAGAATAGGCGTACCATCCTGGTCAGTCTTCATCTTAGACGAGCCAGTCCTGACCTCGGCTCTAGCGGCAGCTCTCTATGCCTTCGTAGTCTTTGACAACATAGTGGCTGGAATAAGAAAACAGGATTCGAAAAGAACATAGAAATCGAATCATAAAGATATATGGAATCAAGGAAAGAATTAAAAGAAAATATATTCTAAGGTCACTTAGACGGAGTACCGTGTCGTAAGTATGTCGCGGAACATACACACGCTACGTCACTCTGCTTAAGCTACCTATTCCATCATACCAAGGGTCATCCTATACTCCGAAAGGTAAAACCTAGCGCTTTGATACCAACTTTGTCATGACCCAATTTAGGAACACGACCGGCACTTAAATCACGCGACGTCAAAAGGCGTAAGGCAATTCAAGTAATTCAAAAACCCAGAAATCTAAACCAAGAAAAGAAGTAAAGTGATAAAACAATAGTTAAAAACATTTAAAAATCTCTAGTTATAAAATCTCAAACTTAAATTTAATTTCTTAAAAATTTCGGCAACATCTTCTTTGTAAAAACTAGCCCTAAACGGGTATAAGCATAGAATAAATATAAGAGGTATCCCCAAACAGGAGCAACTCACGCCAAAAGGCGGAACACAACCACAACATGTATATATACGATGCCGTAGCGAAGAAATAAGCAATTAAGAAGTGAAAACATCATAACAAGAGGTAAAACAATATCGCAACATAAATAAAAGGCCGACTCACACGAGCACGAACTAGAAGCATAATTAATACAATATCGATCCTCACAATCTCATCTCTAAGTCAAATACATGTAAGTGGTACATGGAGAGTACTAGATACAAACTAAGAAATACAATAGAATCATACGGATACTCGCAAAACCCACTTACACCAAAATCAAGACTAATAGTAGCGGTATCCGCAAAAGTAGATGCAATAAGGAGCCCTGCCGCGACTACACTGAGGGTCAAGCTTGCAAAACACCGTGGCACAACAGGGATGGGTTGCCAACTCGTGAATAGTAAATAACATTGTACAGATAATCGCACTCATGCACGAAAAGCGATAATCTGAAATATGCAATCTGATGGTATAAGTATAACAATACGGATATGCAACAAATCATGATCAAAGTACACCACCGGGTACAACAACTACATGAAATAGTGCATAGAATAATAAATCCTGAGTGTGGGATAAAACATAATCCTCGTCAATGAATCATCATCATAAAAATCCGGTGTCCATTAACGACACCCCAAATTCTAATATCTCGGGTGCCGTCACTCTGATCGGCTCTCATATCCATCACATCATGGAATCCGAGTGTCCAACATCAGCACTTGAAATATCATGAAACCCGTGTCCAGTATCGACACATAAATCCTCATATCTCAGGCGCCGTATATCCCGATCGGCCCTTATATAAATATCACGACTCCGGCCGGTATCCTCTGGATAACCGCCGGGTCCAACCTATCACCGGTAGGTAGTGCTCCCTCCTGCCAGGCTTATCATCATCCTCACAATCTTCTTGCCCTGGGGTACTTACCAGGTCCACCATGTACCCACAGACGGTTCATCCAACTCCTCAAATCGAGTCTCGAAAACAAGCTCAGAACCGAGAAAAACTCATGGTGGACGTCCCGAAATCACATCACGAGAAACCGCGTTTTTAAAACAATTTATAATTTCCCTTGAAATATATCCGCGGTTCTCAAATCCAGAAATCGTATGAAAGCAGTATCTCAATGCATATATCTATGAAGTACGATGTATGCAATATAGAACAGTAATGTGAGCATATCAAGGGAAAACCGCACTTTTAATTATATCAAGTTTCAAAAGGTATCTTGCGGTTTCCCAAATCCACGAAATCGAAATAAAACACCATATGAGAGTATATATGTGACTATAGCAATGCATATATGCATGCATGTATGTATGATGCAATTCATAATGCGCAATAGAACAATAATCAATGTCTAACTGTTAATAATAATGGAAGCGGTACAATATATTTATCCATGGCAATTTCTATAGTGTGCGTGTTATGGAAATTGCCAACGGTGTATGTGGCATACAATTCGGTGCCCGTGCAATATGAACCGTTAGTAATAGTGCAGTGTCCAATAATACCATGTCAATGTACAATAGGTAATAGGATGTGCAAAATGGTGCTCATGCACAATCAATATATATACATTTAAGCATATGGTTACATCACAAAATCTTGCCCTCGGCGCTTAACGCCATACAGGCGATTCCCCCGTAGATGTTAAATCTACTCACCGGACGATCTCGAGCTAGGTGAGTCCGATCACCTCTTTCCTCTTTTTAGCAGCGTCCGAAGTCCCCGCAATCGATCCTAATATAACATAAAATCATAACAAGTGAAATCAGCAAACTTCCCGATAACATACGGAAACAACGCCAAACCAACGAATCAACTCCCACAAGCTACCAAGTGTTAGCTTAGCGGGCTAACGTGTGCGGCGACCTTAAACCAAAACTATGGCTGCAAGCTACACAAAACCCTTAACGGAAGTCGGAAAAATCCGTATCGCATGAAACAAAACGCTAGAATTAGCTAAACGGTTCCAGATTTTGGCTACAGACAAAATAGGAAAAACAAAGTGTACCAAATACCAGACATAACCTACAGAGAGCTACCCACCAAAAACCAACACCTAAGTCTTCAAGAAAACCGGCGGCGCCGGTTATATGAGGAATCTCGCCGGGCCTAAGGTGAGGGGTGCGGTCTAGGTTTCAAGGGTACATTCAGAGCTCAAACACCAATCTACTGTATTGTTAGATTAAAAAGTAGACTAACATCACAACAGCAGATTCAACAGAGACACAAACTTAACACAAAATACAATATTTAGCACAAAACTATAACTTTAAGGTATTAAAGTGAAACTAATTATCAAAACAACTTCTTTAGAGCCTAATTAACAGTTTGAGATCATTACCTCACTAAAACTTGGGGAAAATCCTAGCTTTCCAAGCTCCAAGTTACCATAAGAGGGTTAAATATGATTTGTGAAGGGTTTAGTGAAGTTTGATGAAGATTTAGGCTTAAGATTTTTGGAAAAATATGGATCAAGAGAAGAATTTTAGTGGGGAAGAAAATGAGAGAGTGTGTGAGTTGTGAGGAAATGAGAGAGAGTGAGGTAAAGAAAATGAGAGAGTGAGAGGGTGGGGTGAGAATGAGCCATGCTCTCTCTCCCTCTCTCTCTTCATTAATTGCCTCCCATGCCTTGTCCCATGCCATGCCTCAATATTCAACTCTCTTTCTTTCTTTCATATTTTTAAAATAAAAACTCTTTTACTTAAAAACTAAATATATACATGACATAACCTAATAATGGTTGGGGTGCCATGGCTAACAAAACATGGTTAATACATCCCTAACCCTAGATTAGCATACTCATGTGTGTTTAAGTATAAAAATAATTTAATAAAATATTAATTAATTATAATTAAATATGTGAAAATAATTATTGGTTAAATTTTATTAAAAACCCGCATTAAAACGCTTAATTAACTCTAATCACATTCTAAGGTGTTACACCATGCAAAGCTTCAAGACTCTTAAGAGAGACTAAACCATCATTAAGTGAGGGTTTAGTGATGGTTTGTGGTGATTAAAAGCTTAATTGTTATGGGAAAATTTTCCAAGAGAGGAGGTGAAAGGGAAAAAGAAGAAGAGGAGAGAAATAAGAGAGGAGAAGGAGGAGAGGAATGAAGGGGAGAGGGATGGTTCCTGAGAGCCATGCCTATCTCTTCTCTATTCATTAAATGACCATCACCTCCATGTCTCCTTCATCATTATCTTTTCTTTTCTCTCTTTTTTTAAAAACCATTAATTTCTTAAAATAGTTAAAAAACAAAATTGATAGGGTCAAATTGTCATGGCTATAAAAATAAGTTTTAACTTAAATTAACATATTGTTAAAACTATATTAGCATAAACATATGTGTGTGCATATATATAATAAAGTACATAAATAAATAAATAAATAATAATTAATTAAATAAAAATATGTGAAAATAATTACTAACTAAGCTTTGTCAAAAACCTATGGTATATCGCTTAATTAACGTATAATTAACTCTAATCGCATTTTTAGGCGTTACAATCTGGTCTTCAGTCTTTGATAATAACAGAGAATACACAGATGTTTGCACCTTTGGTGTTCAGACATCTGCCCATCGGAACGCAGCAGCAGCGGATCTTTGCATAACTTGTGATATTTGGATCTATCCAGAACTTGTGATATTTTTGATTAGGAAAGATTTTATTTTATTTTAGCTTTTAATCATGTAAAGTGTATTATATATACACCTTTGATATTCAATACAATTACCAAGTCCAAACCTTAAAAATCATCTCCTCTAAATTTCTATATAGTATCAGAGCCTTACGATTAAAAGCTTAATTTTTGATCCATAGCTTCCTCTCAAAACTCAATTCTCATCATTACCAAATTCCTTTTTCCAACAAAACTTTCCCACACAAATTTCACTCTATGGAGATCTCAAATCCAATCGGCTCTAATTGGCCACGATCTTCTTGGTCACATCGACGGATCCAAATCCCTTTCTACGAGGACTATCACCGACGTCAACGACACCACCAAGCGTGTTACAAATCCAGACTACCATCAGTGGTACTGTCAAGATCAATTTATTCTCACCGCTATCCTCGGTAGCTGTGTTGAAATGATCCAGCCCCATATCTCCTCTGTTTCCTTCTCCAAGGAAGCATGAGATCGCCTTATTATTCTTGTCTCGCTCACGAGTTATGTCGTTCAAGGATTGCCTGATCAACAATCAATGCGGTTTGCAACCTATAAGCAATTATCTACAAGAGACGCACTCTATCTCCGACGACCTCGCACTTGCCGACCACCCTCTTTCCGAAGATGACCTAGTTCTTTACATCCTCACTGGCCTTAGACTTAAATTCAAAGAGGTCGCCACTGCTATTCGAGTTTGTGATAACGCCATCACTTTTGACGAGCTCTATGACAAACTCATAGACTATGAACGCCATCTGAAGAAGGAAGAAACGGGTACATCTCTCTCTCGCAACTGCCAACTATACCAACCAACTCAATCGCTTCTCCTACTGCCCTCCGCAACAGTGTGGAAGCGTCTCCTACAATCGCAACAATAATTTCGCTCGCAACAGCAATAACAACCAGAACTCTGGCACACGTAACAACAACTCGCCCCGCTCCAACTCCTACTGCAATTTCTACAAGCGTCCCGGTCACAACACCAAAGATAGTCATCAACTTGCTCTCTTTCTTCATGAGAACGCAACGCAAACATATTCACCGTAATACTCAGCACAGATGCTCCATCAACCTGTGGCAAACAACACAAATACCAACTGGCCCGCTCCCTCATCCTGGATATTGGACACGGTGCTTCTCACCACGTTACGTCCGATGTTAGGACTCTTCACAATGTAATTCGTGTGATTGCAATAAAATTCATAAACTTTCTTTTTCTGAAAATTCTCTTCGTGCTTCTAAACCTTTGCAATTAATTTACACTGATGTTTCAGGACTCATTGAATTGTCGTATGATAGTTTTCGTTATTACGTAATCTTTGTTGATTATTACATAAAATACATCTGACTGTACCCTATGATACGTAAATATGAGTTGTCACCATCTTTCCTCAATTCAAAAATCTTGTCGAAAAATATTTTCAATTACTACTCATATCAATATATTCTGATAATGACGGTGAATACACATCTCTCATCTCCATCATCACCTCCTATTTACCGCCGGAAATTGGACCACTCTATTTACCGCTGGAAATCGAACTGAGGCACGGGGAGTGCGTCTAGCCTAAATACGGGGACAGATGTTATATAGAAGATATCCATCCACCTCTCTAAAAATACTAAGTTGATTTATGGTATCGTATATCGGAGGTTTGGATGGATGAGACCGCTGTAACAGACTTATCAGATTCCCCTTCATATGTGATTCCCCCTCATATGTGAGGGTTTTTTGATTGTGGGAACGATTTTTCTTGCAGGCGTAAGCCCCTGCTATTAATTACGTTATCGCCAAGCGACAACAACTTTCTCTACTCCATGAATCGTCGTGTGTCGTGTTATATTTTGTTTATTTTGGGGTTGCCCTTGGATTGTATACGGAGACTAATATTATTGTCGCCTGCAGGGCGCGGATTAGTCCAAATCCGTAAATCTCATATTTGGGTTGAATCTAGGTCATATGTTCCATCGGTTCAGGATATATGTGTAAGGACCATTAGTCGTATATGGGACTAATATCGACTTAGGAAATATATTTAAGGGCCGTTAATTTTGTTTTGGATTAAGCTCGACTTAAAATATATGAGCATATGGGCCCCAAAAATCTCATGGAAGTTTAAGCTACCTAGTCAATTTGGACTGAGAATTGGCTCTGGATCATATGTATTGGCCCTCTGAAGTTCTGGCGCATGCCACGTGTCATACGAACAGAGATACATGGGTCTGTGACATATTAAATCATTGACGCATCAGGATTGTAGCGCAAGCCATGTATATAATGGGTGTTGGTGCATGGATATGACTTTTTTTGTCTATGGCGCGTTAAATATTAACTCACATAGGTTGTGGCACATGCCATATAGCAGGTCTCCGGTGTGTATTCCCATATTGGTGCATATCTTCATTGGCGCATGGCTTTTATTTGCGCATGACCTTCATATTGGCGCATCTCTATGTGACGCATGCCCATTGACGCATATGCCTATGGTGCATGGCCGCTTAGGATTTTTTATAGAGATTAATCTCTGTTCTTTAGAAACTTAAGTTTCATGAAGCTTAAACTTCTGTTAATGGCTATTTTGGCCATTAACGACACCAAGATCGCAACTTTTATGATTTGGAAATTTAAATTTCCTCGTTCATCATCAATATATTTTTATGCAGGGGTTCGGTTCTTCTCTCAAATTCTAGATCTTAATATCAAAGGAATCCCGCTGATGAAAACTTAAGTTTTCTCAAGGAGAAGTTTGATCTAGAGATTCTAAGATCATCGGAAAGAACTTAAGTTCTGAATATGAAAGCTAACCTTCTCATAGATGAGTCTAAGCATGTTATATCATGGAGATCATTCTCCTTTTCTCACCTTGATTGATGGTGGTGAGGAAGAAGACGAGAGTTGTGATTGCAGAGAACTTAAGTTCCTGATCAAGTTTATAGAGGGTATTATATCTGATTGCGTGTATGTATTGTTTACCGCCGAAAACAGAGACAAACTGGGGTTGAACGTCTTGCCTGAATTTGGGGGCAGATGCTATTTGGAACGTATCCGTTCACCTCTCTGAAGATGCCAAGTAGATTTATAGCACCGTTTATCGGAGGTTTGGACATGTGCGACTGATGTAGCATGACTTTATCAGATTCCCCTTCTTTGAGGGGGTTTTGATTGTGGGGACGCTCTTACGACGCAACCCCTGCAGTTAATTATACTATTGCATTACGATAACAACTTTCATCTGCTCCAGTAGGTCACTCGTGTCGTGCTATATATATTATTTATTATGGTCGCCCGTGGTTTGTATATGGAGACCAGTTTATGTCGTTGCCCGTAGGGCGCGGATCAGTCCAAATCCATACATATTAGATTTGGGTTTGAACTTAGGTCATATGTTCTATCATTTCAGGGGTTTAAGGATCGTTAATCTTGCTTTAAATTAAGATCGACATAAATATATGAGCATATGGGTTAAGGATACGTTAGTCTTATATAAGACTAAGATCAACTTAGAAGTACAGTTAAGGATCATTAATTTTGTCAAGATCAATTTAACAGGGGTGAGCATATAGGCTCGGTTACAATGAGCAATATGGGCTTAAGGAGTTTAAAAATTCAGAAACTTAGCCAATTTTGGAGCTCAGTCTTAGGCTTTTATATTACCCAGCAAGTGCTGAGCACTTAGTCATTTAGACTATGAATATAATATTCAGATCATGTTTTGGCGCTCACATGGATATCACGTGGGGTGATAAGGTTCTAGCGCTCACATGAGTATCACGTGAGGCGCTTAGGCATGGGCGTTGCCCTATCAGTTCTAAGTACTTTTTATAGAGCGCTCATATGGATATCACGTGAGACACTCAGGCTTGAGCGTTGCTCTATCAGTGCTAAACACTCTTTTATACAGCTCTCACATGGAAATCACGTGATGCGCTAAGGCTCTGGCGCTCACGTGAGTATCACGTGAGGTGCTAAGGTTTTGACGCTCACGTGGATATCATGTGGGTGCTGTGATATGCATACAAAGATTAAACTCTGGTACTAAAATAAAGTTAAACTCTTCACATAGATAATCAAAATCTTTCTCTATATATTTTCCTGCAGATCTCATTTATGCGAGAACTAAGCTCTCTTTTTTTAGGGAACTAAGTTCTCTTATATAGGAACTATGTTCCAAAGGGTAAAACCCCTATCTTTTCATATGAAATCTCAGTTTCTTAGGCGTATTTTGAAGGAACTAAATTCTTGGAGTATAAACTCCATCTTTTTTTTTTTTTTTTTTCCTTCTGTGATGATGGTGGATAGAAAAGAAAAAGTTCCCCTCTGAATCTAAAATTAAGATTAAGATCTCTCTAAGAGAATTAAATTCTCTTCTTGATGAGGGGCTTGTCTTTTGGATATTAGGTTTAGAGGAAGAACTAAGTTCTTATGAAGGGTTAAACCCTTTTTATGCATATGATAGATAAAGAAGATATTTTTATCTCTATTTTTACCTAGGGTTTGAGAGGAGGAAGAAAATGTTCTTAAAAGAGAATTGAATTCTCGGTTGTAGCTTCTATCACTTTAAGGGGTTAATTTTCTCTCCTATTTTTTTTTATCTCATGAGTCCTTTATATAGGGTATAGAAATTGTTGATTAGTTGAGAGGATCTCTCATTTAAAAGATTTCAACCTGATTTCATAATTAGGTGGTGATTTTTAATCATTGTTGGATCTTAGATCTTAGGCTTTTTGTTTAACAGAGTATATTTTTCTTGTTTTTAATAAAATTGAAGGAAATATTTTCCACATATAGAATTTAATTTTATCTTTTGATTCGAACTGTGATTTTTTAATCATCATCAGATTTTTAATCCAAAGGGTCTCTGTTTAACAGAGCAACGTTTCTTGTTTAAAAAAGATCAGGTAGATATTTTTCCCCAAATAGTATTTAATTACATCTTTTGATGACTTTTTAATCACCATTGGATTTTTGATCTAATGGCTCTCTGTTTAACAGAGAATATCTTTCTTGTTTAGAGGAATATTTTCCTATATAGAATTTAATTCTACCCGAAGTAAACCGGTTCAACTTTGGGTGCTGACGCTCACGTGTCTAGCACGTGAGGTGCCGCCTTAGGATTTAATCCTATCAGAAACAGGTGCCCACATGCTTTGCATGCGGGTGCTCATGTGTCTAAAATGTGAGGCGCTGCTTTAGAATTTAATCCTTTCAGAAACAAGCATTCACGTGCTTTGCACGCGGGCTCTCACGTGTCTAACACATGAGACACTGCCTTAGGATTTAATGCTATCAGAGACAGGTGCCCCTATGCTTTGCACACGGGCGCTCACGCGTCTAACACGTGAATGTTGCCTTCGGATTTAATTATAATAGAAACAGGTGCCCCCGTGCTTTGCACGCGGGCGCTCATGTGTCTAAAATGTGAGGTACTACCTTAGGATTTAATCCTATCAGAGACGAGCATTCATGTGCTTTGGATGCGGGTGCTCTCGTGTCTAACACGTGAGGCGCTGCCCTATTTTTTTAAGAGGGAACAAATGCCCCCACCGTTGTTCTCACGTGCCATGCACATCGGTGCAACCGTGTCCAGGCTTTAAGCCATTTGATTCGCCTCGGGATACAGGGAAGCTGAACCGACCTTATCTCTCTATAAATAGGGCATTTTGCCCTAAGCGATAGCTGCACATGCATTTCTTCTCCTTCTTTGAGAATTTTATTCTCCATTAGAGTTTAGCTCTGTCATGAAGCTTAGTTCTTCATTTTTCCTTCATAAATCTGCATTGCAGACTCATTCTGCCCAATTTTTGGTAAGAGTATTTTTCAACAGAGTTTAGCTCTTGTATTTGGAACATTCCTCTTCAGGAATTTTGGAGTTCAACTCCATTTTGATCACAGAGTTTGGCTCTAGCATATTCCCTTTAGGGATTTCTTAAAGTTTTTGACTTCATTTGTTATCATAGAACTTAGTTCTGATTTTTATTTTAGATCATATCCTCTTTGGGGATCTCCTAAGATTTGACTTTATTTGTTATCATAGAACTTAGTTCTGATTTCGATTTTAGATCATATCCCCTTTGGGTATTTCCTTATTTATTTTATTTCCACAGAGCTTTGCTCTGATAATCTTTAATATCAAATTCCTCGTTTTGGGGATTTTTAGGTCTTAACTCCACTTTATTTTGTAAAGCTTGGTTCTGATCTCGATCATTTTTCCTCTTTAGGGAAATTTTGGCGTTTTATATCATTTCATAATATTAAATAGAGCTCGGCTCTGAAAAACTTTATTATTAAAACCCATCTTGGAGAATCTTTTTAGAATTTTCTACTGGTCAAATGTTCCAATCATTAATGAGCCACCATTTTGATTCTGTGGGGTCCATTAACTTTTGGAGTTAGTGATTCTAGCATTTTTTTGCTAATTTTCCATCTGGTTTCTTTTTAGGTACCATGATTTCGATTCCTTACTTCCCTTATACTCGTTCAGAGAGTGACTTTGCTGATGCGCCTACTGATCGTGAAGTTCTTGCTTTGATTCGGGACCACGATCCAAAATAGAAATCCCTTCATTTATGGGGGATATGGTACAGTCACATTACCCAGGAACGTCGCAGCTTTACTTATGAAGCACCGTCAGAGCCAATCCCTCCAATTCAGTATATGAACTTTCCGCAGACTGCTTATGCGGTGGATGAAATTAACTGGACCGCGAATGGCCGTTTTCAACCGTCTATGGCATTAATACCGGTCTAACCACCAATTGCCATAGATATTTTGGGACATCGAATATGCTAAGAAGAGGTACAGCCGTGGGGGTAGGTTTATACCGTAGGGGTGGCCCCGCGGCATCCGACGGGTTATCTCACTTGGGCTTTTTTATGTCCTATCCGCCGAAAAGTCATTGCTGTTGAAGATTGGATTTCATTTGACAATGTAGGCACCCTTGTTTTATTATCATATTCCTCACGTATAGTGGGTCAAGTCATTCTTGGAACAATGGAATATCCCAACCTATACTTTTCTACTATCAGACCGGGAAGTATCAATTTCTCTGGAAGACTTTCGAGAAATCTCTGGATTACCAATTAGAGGGGAGCATTACGAGGAGATATTTCCTCCCGACGAATACCTTTTCGCAATAGAATCGGTTGTTAGTGGCCTTACGGTTGAGAACGCCATTCGACATAAATTCCTGGGTCTCATCAAGGTGTTGAATATCTATGAAAGCTTATATTTAGATTCAGGAGGACATGGGGTCAGCTTTGTTAATTTCATCGCCTGTTTCCTTCGTGCGGACGTTTTGTCCAAGAAAACTGCAAAATTCGTGAAGCTTAACGATCCTTTCGGGTTTGGTTTGGACAAACTGCCGATTGTTGATAAGGATCTAAAGAAATTCTATATTCCGGATGCTCCCGTCACTTCTTTTGAAGAAATTGCTACCCCGGGCATTGATGAAGAAACGTTTCTTATGGGTTTCATCGGTTTATGGCTTAGCTGGTTTGCGCTTCCCGCGCATCATCGGTTCATGAGACCGTCTGTCTTTTACCCCGCCCACCGCATCGCGAAGGGAACACGTGTGGCTGTCGGTATTGCGGTATTAGCCCATTTATATGATGGTTTAAGCATGGCAGCTGACATCGTCCGGCCGGGTGTGGAGCCCGTAAACTTCTCTCTTCATTACTTTATATTGTGGATCAAAATGTACATGCTGGGTACCTTCGGCGAGCATAAGAGACCCGAGTTCTATGGCGGATATAACTTCCCGCGGGTCATGAAGTTGGTTGACGCTTCTTCTCCTGATCCAACGCAACGGGCAGCTCGACGATTGCTCTTACGTCCACGCCCTTTGGAGGACAACATGACCTTCATCAACAGGGTTCTGACCACTAGCAAAGAACCTTCGAGAGCGATCCAGCCACTGCATGATGTGCTGAAAGATGGGGTTTCTGTTTTAAAGGCTATTAAAGTCGCACACTTGTACTCCATCAGGCCTGGATTCCTAGTATATCGACGAAATGCTTCTATGATATTCATACGGTATAACCCACATCGCTTTGCCCAGCAATTACGCTACGATGAGGGTGTTCCCCTTGAGGCTTTTCTCGTCAATCCCATCACTTCAAAGGAGACTGTTCACAATGTTGTCCATTATTTTATGCGGTTGAACATGGGGTCTCATTTTCTGATGGCCATTCCGGATCATATTCTGAAGGTCTTATATGTTTATATTGCCAGGTATCAACATGCAATGCGTGCTATTATCAAAGAAAAAAGGCAGATGCTTTTTGATCACAAGGATTTTGTCCTAGCCAGCAGTCTTGCGGTTCCATTGAAACGACGATCAGTCGTCTGCCCTTTCTTGAGGAAGAGCGATGCGGTTGTGCCCCCGTGAGTCTTTCCGACGGCATCGACGATTAGATTAAGCCCCGATGTGAGTACCCATGGTGGTGCGGTGGATGTAGCATCACTTGAGTCAGATATTGGCTCTGAAATTGGAACACACCGTCCGAAGATACCCGTAAAGAGAAAACACCTATTGTCAAGCACTGCTCTCGGCTCCCGGAAGAAGAAGAGGTCAATGTTTTCAGCTGATGTCATGTTCGGTTAGGAGGCCCATGCTCCCTATAGTGAGGGTCTGTCTGAATATGGAACAAATAATGATCTCTTTCTTCGTTAGACCTCCGCCGATGAAAATGCAGCCACTAATTTTCAAGCAGCCCTCGAAGCATCCGAATGATTAGCCTGTGAGCAAGCGATGCTTGCTGCTTTTGTGGAGTCTGGTTTATCTCATTCACACTCTTTGCATATTCTAGAGCGAAATGATATCGTCCTTTATTTTTAACACTTTATTTTCTTAACAGACATCTCTGCTAGGGAAGCTCTCCAAGCGTCGATAAGGACGTACCAGGAGAAAGAAAAGCTTCGTGCTTTTATGGGTTTTGGTATGACTCGTTTTGTGTATTTTGGAATGTATAACTTATTTCGTCCACGTCTTGACTCCTTTCCTTTATTCGTTTATAGGAACTTCCGCGGCTAGCGCTGACTCGAGCGGGGCACGGTCTTTGGGTGTCCATACAAAGAATGTTCAACCTTCAACAACTGCTACGGAATCTTCAGAGCCACCGATTATTTCTCAGGCTTCCTTCACGCTGCCATGAGAGGCGTTGTTGAAACAACCGATGGTAGATGTTGCAGTAACTTCTGAGGTTGGCTTTGATTCGGATGAGGACCTTTGTTTATCGGTTGTCCTTGAGAGATCTGCGCGGACAACTCAAGCAGAGGAGAAGCGTCGGAGATATGTGGAAAGGGAACGTTGTGCCACCCTAGCCGTGGGTGTTGGCTCGAGCGAGATACGAACTGCTGATGCTCCGATAGAAGATATCCTTTCTTCTATAACTATCGCTTCGGCTGTCATGCAATCAACTGGTGGTCCGGCCTCCTTAGTACTGCTATGATCCACAGAGTCAAGATGAACAGTGACGCCTACTCCAGCAACTCCTGGGGCTGACTTCGCTTTATCGACTGCTCATAGGCAAACTGCACGGGCAGGTCATGAGGAGGCAGCGCCTTATTCAGGAGAAGGCAGAACATGATGCCTTGATTAAACCTGGTAGGATTTACTTATTTTCCGAGTTTCCTCATATAAAAATTTATTCGAACTTTAACATCTCTTTTTGTATGATGATATCTGATACAGTAGGGACAAGCTTGGGTGCTGAAGCAACGGATGAGGCGGCGGCATCTGGAGATTCTGGTCTAATGTTGCTCCAATCGCCACTCCTTCCCCCAATGGATCTCAGATATTTGCGGGTGATGCTAGCATGGCGACGACCTTTGTCGATTCAGGAGACGAAGGTGTGGATCTTGAATCTGTTTCCTCCATGGCAATGGAGACTAAAAGAGGCGAACTTATTGAATAACTATTGAAGCCAGTAGTGCTTTGGATACAGTCATGGTCTCTACCTTACCAACTCTCACGGGATCCACTGGTACATTGCATGGTATCATTCTTACGTTCACATTTATTTCCACTAGATATATTTTCTAATGTTTTCTTCTATTCCGGTGCAGGTACGACAATTATTTTACCGGTAGCAACATCCATTATCATGAATCTTGGAGATCTACAGGTTGGGGAACCCCCATCAACCGGCATCACGATTGTCGTCGGTCCTCCTATTTCCTTTGCACTTCCATAAATATTCCCAAGCTTAGCGATAGAAGGTAGCTTTCCCTTAATTTTCATCACTTCTTCGTCTTCGTACTGACCTAACTCTTTACGTTAATTGCATGGCGTGTATGATTGATTTGATTCAGCGTGCTTGCGCTTTCTAAAAGATAGATCAAAAATATTTGTAACCGCAATCAAGAACGGCGTCGCATGAAGCTAGCCGGTGAGTACGGGTCGGTCCACAGGGATGTTGTGAATTTCCGATTCGCGCTTACGAGTTAATTCCGAAGGGTGTTCGGATTAATTATTAAATCTAAAAATTGAAGTTGTATGATACTAGGATTAGAAACTTGCTAGGATTAGAAACTTGCTAGGATTAGGTTTAGGGAAAATTTGGTAAACAAAGATCTACATCTCTTTCCATTGCCTTTAATTAAATATATCATATTAGTGTTATGGTAAATCTTAACAAAGGGGATTAGGATGATTGAGAAGATTGATTCTCCCTCTAGATCCTTATCCTTCCTTTCTTAATCTTTACCCTAACCTCCATGGAAAACCTTAAAATCCGGGCCTTTATACTACGGTATCACCGCTACCTCGAGGGATAGGGTGCCGTAGGGAGCGGAATAAGAAGGTATGCATGGAGTTCTAATTTTCATAAAAGTTTGGCAACGAAAAGAGATGAGAGATCTTCATCTCTCAAATCCTTCCCTATTCCTAACCCTAACAAGCGAGAAAACTACTCGCTCATTGAGGGGATGAAAAAAGACATGATTTTATTAAAGAGAGAAAACATCGATTGCAAGTTAATAAAAGCTAAACTAAACTAAACTAAGGCGAGAAAATAATTTACCTAGAGCAGATATGAAAAACTACAACTACTGCAAAAAAAATAACCTACTTACTGATGCATCTCTCCAATCATCAACGCAGGTTTGTCAGATCTGAATTCATGAATTGAAAAGAAACACCGATGCTCTCCAAAAGAATTCTAAAATTTATTAATGAAGGGAGGCATAGGGAGGCATGAGAAATTACAATGAGTAGAGTTCCTATTTATAGAGAATAGGAAACCCTAGGTTACAATTGATTTGCATGTCTACATTTACCAAAATATCCTTAGGAAGACCTAGTCAAAGTAGACTTCAAGCTTTGGTAAAATTTTATGTCTCTTTAAAAGAAAGTATTGGGCCTTGGTTCTTTGGGCTTCCTTATTATTTGGTTCTTTGTTAAAATAGCTTCTATGTTTCTTCCAGATCTCCAGTGAATAATTGCGGTGGGCTTTTAACCGTTCGCTTTGTAATCTTGGACCTTGCATTGCCTTGTACTTTGTGAATTTTATCTTTGATGTAGGCTTGATCAAGAGTCTTCTATTTGTTGGTCAAAGTCCACTTTTTGTATCATCTTTTGTCTTTTTCACTGTTTTCGCTTCAAGAACCTGTAACCTGTAATATGTAGCAGACATGCATCAAAAGCACCTGTTTATCATTGTAAAATGCATAAGAATGGGGAATAGAAAATGTAATATTATGGTATGAACAAATACCCCCAAACTTATCTTTTGCTCGTCCTCGAGCAAACTTATTTTTTATTCTCTACAAAAATCTAACCGCACTTTCGCAGGGAAACGCGATTGCACTGAGCTCGTGCAACAAGCCGTTAAACCTCTAGGTGTCCCTAGTAGTAGGAGTGTGGTCTCCTGAGGGTTTTCAGCGGATTACACCCACAAAATCCTATCAACTCGGCCCATTGACTTTTGTTCTCCAATTAGGTTTTCTAACAAGGAATTCTATTATCGTCGACTCATAAATTATCCACCCATATTCTTCACACTTCCTCATCATCTAACTTAAGATTATATATGTTCTGCAGACCTACTTAACTTTCGGCATCTCTTAAGTTTTCCTTCTAGGGTTCCATCTCCACTTAGGAATTTCTATCAACCCTTACTAAAGATACAAGTTCTATTCTTCATTCCTCTCTCTTATCTAAACTCCAATCACATATCCCCACGTGTGTGTAAATATCACCCCTACACTTGGAAATTCAAATCAAGCAATCGTACTCTCGTCCATTGTCCAAAGCACTTATTAATTGGTGAACTTTTAATTGCATTTCGCTTACACATCCTTCATGCGACCGTTAATACATCTTGAGGTACCAACAACCGATTACAAGATGCGTTAGCACTTTAAAGCGTACTTCCTAGTTTTGCAACACCCAAGGCTTTAGCAGTGACTCCCAAACCAGTTGGTCTAAGGCACTAGGTGATGAAGCACCCTCGCTAAATATTTTTCTATTTTTACAGCCTTAAGTAATCACAAAAACCAGTGTTCATTTTTTCTTTTCTTTATTCACTTTTTTTCTTTTATTTTTATTGTACTAAGGACTTTAGACAAGAGCATTTCAAGGTCTCCTTTGCTATTCCAAGTTTCAAGGTGTGTGATTGTGCAAATTGTAGGGTATACGTTTTCAGAATCTAGACTTAAGCTAGGAACTATTTTTCAAACTTATGCTCTAATAAGAACATCAATACTCTTCCCTCATTTTGACTTAGCCCAAGAAGTGAACCCAAAATTTGCCTATTTCTAAATAAACTACAAAAACATATACTTTCTACCGCTAAACTTTAAGGAATGTTATTTTTAGGGTTTTTAATTTACTACGTCAAAGATCTAGTTGTTCCTAACTAGTTAACATATTTGTCAAACTCAAGTCAATTAGGCCAAAATTGAATACAGTAATTTTTATAATTTTTGAAATTTTTCAAATTTTTATGGGTTTTCAAATAAGTATGCAAATGCAAAAAAAAATATGTACAAATGAATGCGAAGGAAGAAGACGTACCGAGCATACCCCCAAACTTGAACTTGACAGTGTCCTCACTGTCATGCTAAACCAAGAGGGTCAAAATACCGATACTCCCCTGTTTATTTATTTATAATTTTTTTTTATTTTTAATGTTTTAAATTTTTTTTATTTTTTTATAGAAAAAGAAAACCAAAAATATATATATATATACAAAGATTCCCCCAAACTTAAGCTTGGCCTTGCACAAGCCAAAGGTTAACACCAACCATTCAAAAATCTTATCGTGGAAATGGTATAGTTGGTGGAAGAATGGGGTGCAGAAGAAAGAAATGAGAAACACGCGAGACCGTGTGGAAAGAAGAGAATACGGTATCGGTGGGGGAGAAGAATGGCGAAAGTAAGAAGGAAGTGGAGTACGATCTTGAGGGTGTAAATTGAGTGAATAAATTAGCGCAATATGTGATGACCGATATGTTATAAGCGATTGCGCTAACCTATCAACTCGTCGAGAAATGGGATCAAATCCCTCAAGATTCGCAAGAGAACATGGGTACGCCGAACTTGGTATAGGAGATGAAAGCGTAACGGCCACTTGCACGGTCGGAACAATAGGAAGGACGAAAGGGAGTGAATTAGGGATAGTCTCATTCTTACCGTAGTAAACTGTGTCGAACTGGAAAGATTCCATCAATGGTTCGAAACGACTGTAAGCAACCGAGTCTGATGGATTAACTAACTCATCTGAAAATGCAAAGGACTCAAACTCGGGCGGTGAAACTTCAACATCGTCCGAAAAAGTGAAACACTCGTAAGTGCCATCGGCTGTGAGAACTGTGTCAGATTCAAAGGAAAAGTTTTCATGCTCACAGTCGTCAAGCGTGAAATGAGGTGTGGTCGGAACGATGGAAAAAAGGGAGGGTGATTTAGGTAAAGGTTCAAGAGGATGAATTGGAAAATCCGACACATCAAAGAAAAATGGTTCAACCTCAATATGATCCTCACTACTCTCCTCAATATTATCCTCATAATTCTCCTCAATATTCAACTCATCCATGCCATTATCATCAAAATCAAGACGCATATGAGATTCGGGAGAAACATTTAATAACTCGGGATGATGATTTGAACATAAAATTTCAATTAAATCGATAGGTTCATCATCCGAAATTTTCCCGGCGTCTATATCCTCAATCAAGTGAAAGTCAATTTCTTTAGACACCTCCTCAAAAGCATGGATGTTTATCAATGTAGGTTCTAGAGTGGAAGTGTAAAGGTCAAACGGATTAGGTGTTGTTTCACGCGAAGGGGGTTCCTTAAAATTTGGCAAATCAAACACTACAAAGTCGCACAACTCGTTGTTATTTTGAACTTGTGAATCATTTAGGACATTCGATGGAAAACTGGAGTTGTGGGCTTCAATTGGGTAAGGGTAGGTTTGATTTGAAAATCCTCTCTCATTCTCACTCTGTCCACTTGCCGCCTCATACATTGAAAAATTTGGAGCTAGCGGGACACTAGCTACCGGTTCACTAGGTTGCATAAGGGTGGCCACGGACGCTTCCACATTCCTCACCATTTTGTTTGTTGCTGCGATATACGCCTCCAACGCCTCTTCTAAACTAGACTTAGGCGGTGAGAGGGTTTCAGTAAAAGATTCAAAATTGGTTGGATATGTGAAACTCCCTAATGGCTGTGTCGAAACAGTGTCTAGTGAAGGTGGGAAGGTTGGGTATGACTGGTAGGAAGTGGGTGGTTGGGTAGGGATAGGGTCAACATATGGATAAAAAGGTGAATAATCGTGCGGATCCCTAGAACAAGATGAGTGGAGAGGGGTGAAAGATCGACTGCGAGATTGAGCAATATGCTCAGTAATGGATATCGGCCTAGGAGTTACAGCAGGACTTGGAAAAGTGGTGTCAACATATGTAGGTGGTAAAGGTTGACTAGGTTGACACAAAGTGGGTTGAAAAGTCAAACTGTTTCTCCTAGACTCCTCTATGTGATCTTTCAGAGATTTTTTAGGCATGGATGGATCGTTTTTAAATTGACCGAACACATTGACATATGATGCAAAATTAGGTTCGGGATACCAAAGTTCGGCTAATGATTTTTTATGTGGGGTACCCATGTTAGAAGAAGAAAGGTGACAAGAAGGAAGGTTTATTGTGTGCAAGGATTTATTTGCGGCTAAAATTTTTGCAAGTTTCTATAAAATATTTGTTCTTTCTACCCGGGTTCGATCCCCGGCAACGGCGCCATTTGATTGATTTAATTTAGCGTGCTTGCGCTTTCTAAAAGATAGATCAAAAATATTTGTAACCGCAATCAAGAACGGCGTCGCTTTGCAGCTAGCCGGTGAGTACGGCTTGGTCCACAAGGATGTTGTGAATTTCCGATTCGCGCTAACGAGTTAATTCCGAAGGGTGCTCGGATTAATTATTAAATCTAAAAATTGAAGTTGTATGATACTAGGATTAGAAACTTGCTAGGATTAGGTTTAGGGAAAATTTGGTAAACAAAGATCTACATCTCTTTCCATTGCCTTTAATTAAAGATATCATATTAGTGTTATGGTAAATATTAACAAAGGGGATTAGGATGATTGGGTGGTGCAAGGATTTATTTGCGGCAAAAGATTGCAAGTTTTCTCTAAAAGATTTATCCCTTTTCTTTTCTTTTTTAATTTGGAAATTGTTGCAAAAAGATTTTTGATAAAAGATATGCAACAGAAAAATATTACCTGCAATCAGTTATTATTTTAATCATATCACAAGAATCTTTATTTGGAAAAAAAAATTGTTGCAAAAAGATATTCGAGAAAAGATATGCAACAACAAAATATTTCTTGCAATCAATTTAGTTCAAGCGGGGCCCAAAAATCCTGCACAAGATTATTATTTGGAACGGGAAATATTTTTATAGCGCACAAAATCCTGCAGGAATTTTCAGAAAAGATATTTCAAAATGTACAGAGAAAAAACAGAGGAGACTTACAGTGCAATTGCAAGAGCTAAAGTCACCAAGATGCCGCGTTTCCGCGGTCTGAGGAGGCCTACCGCGGCGGTTCCGCGGTCGGTTAGCTGGCTCGAGTTCCAAGATTTTTTCTGACGCTCGGATCTTACAAGTTAGCCGCGGTTCCGCGGCCTAAGGTTGGTTTTGGCCGCGGAAGGGCGGTGAGTTGGACCGTTCGAGACTCCAAATTTTTTCAGCTGTTCTGTTGTTTAAAATCTCTTCTGTTCCGATCTTCTGATTTCTGTTTGGCTTTCTGTAAATTTCCAGATCCGAGTTTGTTCCTGCAAAAATTTAAAAAACAAAGTATCCCTTCCAAAAATAACAAATTATATATTTTTGTATTTTTTTTGATTTGTTTTTTGATTTTTTAGATTTTTTTAAATTTTATGATTAACCCGAAATTACGAAAAGAAAATTCTACGCCATCCCCGGCAACGGCGCCATTTGATTGATTTGATTCAGCGTGCTTGCGCTTTCTAAAAGATAGATCAAAAATATTTGTAACCGCAATCAAGAACGGCGTCGCATGAAGCTAGCCGGTGAGTACGGGTCGGTCCACAGGGATGTTGTGAATTTCCGATTCGCGCTTATGAGTTAATTCCGAAGGGTGTTCGGATTAATTATTAAATCTAAAAATTGAAGTTGTATGATACTAGGATTAGAAACTTGCTAGGATTAGAAACTTGCTAGGATTAGGTTTAGGGAAAATTTGGTAAACAAAGATCTACATCTCTTTCCATTGCCTTTAATTAAATATATCATATTAGTGTTATGGTAAATCTTAACAAAGGGGATTAGGATGATTGGGAAGATTGATTCTCCCTCTAGATCCTTATCCTTCCTTTCTTAATCTTTACCCTAACCTCCATGGAAAACCTTAAAATCCGGGCCTTTATACTACGGTATCACCGCTACCTCGAGGGATAGGGTGCCGTAGGGAGCGGAATAAGAAGGTATGCATGGAGTTCTAATTTTCATAAAAGTTTGGCAACGAAAAGAGATGAGAGATCTTCATCTCTCAAATCCTTCCCTATTCCTAACCCTAACAAGCGAGAAAACTACTCGCTCATTGAGGGGATGAAAAAAGACATGATTTTATTAAAGAGAGAAAACATCGATTGCAAGTTAATAAAAGCTAAACTAAACTAAACTAAGGCGAGAAAATAATTTACCTAGAGCAGATATGAAAAACTACAACTACTGCAAAGAAAATAACCTACTTACTGATGCATCTCTCCAATCATCAACGCAGGTTTGTCAGATCTGAATTCATGAATTGAAAAGAAACACCGATGCTCTCCAAAAGAATTCTAAAATTTATTAATGAAGGGAGGCATAGGGAGGCATGAGAAATTACAATGAGTAGAGTTCCTATTTATAGAGAATAGGAAACCCTAGGTTACAATTGATTTGCATGTCTACATTTACCAAAATATCCTTAGGAAGACCTAGTCAAAGTAGACTTCAAGCTTTGGTAAAATTTTATGTCTCTTTAAAAGAAAGTATTGGGCCTTGGATCTTTGGGCTTCCTTATTATTTGGTTCTTTGTTAAAATAGCTTCTATGTTTCTTCCAGATCTCCAGTGAATAATTGCGGTGGGCTTTTAACCGTTCGCTTTGTAATCTTGGACCTTGCATTGCCTTGTACTTTGTGAATTTTATCTTTGATGTAGGCTTGATCAAGAGTCTTCTATTTGTTGGTCAAAGTCCACTTTTTGTATCATCTTTTGTCTTTTTCACTGTTTTCGCTTCAAGAACCTGTAACCTGTAATATGTAGCAGACATGCATCAAAAGCACCTGTTTATCATTGTAAAATGCATAAGAATGGGGAATAGAAAATGTAATATTATGGTATGAACAGTGTACTATCGCAATCTGCAGGAGTACTCTTTTAATTAGTTGTGGCAAGCGTTAACTACACGCTTCGCATTCCAACTGGGGCCTGCTCCTCCTTCCGGCATTGTTCAATATATCACTCATTTCTTACTCCATCTTTCTACAAGAAACCCTCTCATGATAAGAATTTTTCTTGTACCGATTGCAGTCTTACAGCTTGAAGAAGAAGACGAAGAAATAGCTGAACCCTTTATGCTCCCTGATTTACCGCTTCCGGCTATTGGTAGGTCAAATCTTATGCATCTTCCCCCCTTTTAATTAGGGATCTGACCCATCTTTATGTATGCCTTGTTCTGTAACAACTCCATTAGCTTTAGTTCCTTTTGAATCTCACATATCTATACCTACGGGACCTTTCACTAGACGCCAATCTTTTAGAGGCGCGGAAAACTGTAAGCGCATGCTGAGCGAGTTCATCGAAGACCTTGATTTTGAGGCCCTCACCTTTGCTAGGGACTTTGCAGATGAAGTCAACCCTATGCTGGCTACCCTTGTGACCTTTCACAATGAGGACTTCATCCGTGTCTGGGTTGAATACTGCAGACAGATTGAAGTTTGCCTCCATGAGATTGAGCGTAAGCGTCTTACTCCTGAGGCCTTATCTTCAAGGACCCAATTGACCACATGAATTAAACAGTGCACCACCCTTGTTCAATGTTATGGACAAAAGCTGGCCAGGAAGCAAGAGGAATATGAGATGCTTCCAAAGAATCAAGACAGTTATGAGCTCAGATAGAGGTTAACGCTGTGCGAGTCCAAGCCATTTTCCAGAATCTTCAGCGTTGATATTCAGAGGGATAGCGTTGAAAATGGATCTTAACTCTATGGAGTAAGGAATGTGAAGCCATGAGATTGCCAAGCAGGAGCTTTCTGAGAAGCTCAATTCATATCTGCAACAACAAATCCAAACCGAAGCACTGCTGGCCGCACTAATGGAGCGCGAAGATAAACTCCAGCAAGAGAATGAGCGCATCACCGTCTTGTCGAAAACCCCACCCTCTTAGTAGATATCATTGTACCTTTCTTTTACAGATTGTAATTTTTAACCATTTTGATTTATGAATAAAAGATATTTCTTTTCATATTTTTACTTCTCCGTCTCTTGATTGTCCTGAACTAGCGTGTATTAGTTAATTTACTCGTTTCGGAGTGTTTAGTTTACCTTTCCCTTAGGCTTATAGGCAAACGCGTCCTAACGTTAAATATAGATAACCCTCTTTTTATGATAGGAGTCCATTAGGTGTGTGGTATTAGGTTATGTCCATCGTACCGTCGTGTTGGCTGATATATGTTAGTGATATATGCCCTAGAGGCCATTATTGTATAGTACTGGATTGTGTATTACAGTTTGGAAGCTTGGGATATACACAGATATAATAACATTCTTGCTCAATATGATATATGCTATATGGTTTGTTTCCATCATAATATGTGTATATGTTTCTTTTAACATATCGCTAATACATATTGATATAGCCCTTAGGATCTTTGCTTGACTACCAGCGTTGTGATGGCAGTCACACTAGTAGGGGCTGGGTGGTCTATAAGAACATCCTTAAGCTTGTCCCTAGTTGTAGGATTATTGAGACATGACATCGATACTCCAAACTAGACTAGTGTATATGCTTCTTATCCCCGTTGGGGGAGGTGGCCTGTCCCGTAGCCATTGGTATGCGGTACCAGAGATATTATACAGGTGCTCATTGGGTTATGAGTTACACTGGACGGACTCGCTGGGAACTGGTGGTTATACCTATCGTCAGTTAGCAGTTCCCGGGTGATATAAGTACAGGTTAGTCCGTTGACTTGACATCACTATTCGTCTCTAGTGTGTTCCCAATGTACTTAGATTACTACCCTACCACGGCTCAAATGAGTTATGCAAACAGGTAGTGGTTGGGTGCAGTCCCGAAGCACTTGGAGGTAGTAGGGGTTAGAAAGGATTTGTCTCTCCCAGTATTGAGAGTTGATATCGCGCTCTGTTCGGTTATCCAATACACAAAGTCCTTGGCCAGGGCAAGTGAGATTTACTAGTAGGTACACCAGTAGTTTCTCAGGATGTATTGGGCTCTACACCGATACGACTTATTGTGATATTAAGGGTCTGACGTTTACCACCCCTTAGGCCCGATATACGATACTCTTAGAGGAACAGACCGAACTGTATGGAGATTGTCACAGATATGCTCAGTAGGGGTTTGGATGAGTTCGCTCGTCGGCCTTCTTTTCGACATGTACCGGGTAGAAGTTACGTACAGCTAGTGCCGCTAACGGACTTATGGTTAAACCTACTGCCAGCGTACCGTGGAGTCTTCAGAGTCCCACAGAGAGGGTTTCCCTTGTTCAGGCGAAACGATGTAGAGGCCGTATGGTTTTACGTACAGGGTTCCGATCATATACGTGTACTAGCTACATGGATGTTGTTCGGACGGATAATACTAGTAGGTTTAGGATTAAGCCGGATTCTAGTATTATATTATTGGATTATTTTTATCTCTTTGTATTCGTATTTTTTTGTAGTACGAATACGGGTATGTATATACGGTGAGGGCATTCTTGTAAATTCTATAAGAGATGCTTCTAGAAGGGGACGCCTCATTTTGGTTTAATCTATTTTTGGAAAATAGATTAATGAGGTGGAAAATGGAGATATTTGTGGCATGGGTGAAACATGGCTAATTCTTTATTTTATTGATTTGCTCTTACTATTCAAGCATAGCTAGATTTTGTTAGTTATATGTATGCCCTAGAGGCCATTACTGTACATACGATGTATATTGTAGTGGATGCTAGGACATATATAAGGAGGACTTTCTTGCTCGACATGATAGTATGCTATCTGGTTGTACTTTATCTTAACATGTACTCTGATTGTCTCTATATTACATGTTGATAAAGCCCTTAGGATATGTACTCGACTACTGGGAATATGATGAGATCATACTAGTGGGGCCACGGTAGTCGACGAGTACATCCTATAACTGTTCCTAGTCGAGGGTGTATCGAGACAGGGCATCGATACACCTGAGTAGACTAGCGTATACGCATCTTGACCCATATGATGGGCGATGGATGATCCCATATCCATCGGTGTTTGACATCAAGGATGGTGTACGGGTGCTCAGTAGAGACTGGGTACACTGGACGGACTCGCCGAGAACTCCCAGATGGTATTATACCATACGTCAGATGGCAGTTCTCCGGTGACACTGGTACAGAGTAGTCTGTTGACCCGAGATCGTCATAGAGTCTTGTGTGATTCCTACTGTGCTTTGATTTCCATCATACCACGTCCAACAGGGCGTGCAAAAAGGTGGATTTTGGGTACAGTCCCGAATCACATGGAGGCAATGAGCGATAGGAGGGGATTCGTCTCTCCCGGTATAGGGAGTTGATGTTGTGCTGTGTTCGATTGGCTATAACCGGAAATCCCTGGTCAGGGTTGCTGAGATTTACTGGTAAGTGTTATCAGTAGTTTCTCAAACTTTTATAGACCTCATATCGACACGACTTATCGAGCTACTGGGGTCTGACGTTTACCACCCCTAGGCGAGATATGCAACATATCAGACGACGAGACCGGACTGTACGGGAGTATTACTGTTTGGATTCACAGGAGAATGTACAGGCTTGCTTGTTGATCTTCTGAGTGCTCAATACCTGGGTAGCTGTTACGTTTAGCTGACCGCTTGCAGCTTGTGGGTGTTTGATATGATCATCACCTACTGCCGGCATATTGACGATTCTTTAGAGTCCTACACAGAGGTTTCTTGGCTCAGGCAAAACGGAGTAGGAGCACATATGTGATATGTGCGGGACCGAGGATAATGTGGTATGTGATATCGTATTGTATTCTCGCGATATTTGATATCAGCTGAGTCATCGGATCAAGAGTTGATTCGATGAATCGGTACGGATAAATATTAGTCGGTTATATGTGATATAGCCGGATTGTCGGATCAAGTGTTGATTCGATAATTTAATGTATAATAATATATATGATATATTAAAAGACATTAACTAATATTAGCTCACTAAAAGATTCTTTTTCTCACTCGGATAATACATTGATATATATGCGATATATGTTAAATGTATTATTTTATTTTGTTACGATAAATATTATATATGTGATATATAATATTGTAACATGATATGATAAATAATGCAACATGTTTTGTAAAGATTAATCAAGATTAGGGTTTGATTTGGATTAATGACTTCTAGTAGATTCTAGAAGGTTTTCTTTTTGTTTTGTGTAAGATATTTGTAAGTGACTCATTCTTAACTCAACCCAAACCCTAACCCTTGGTCAATTCTCTACAATGGTTAAGTCAACCATGGTTGCATAATTCCTCATTATCTCTTTTGCATTATTCATCACAAAAGGAATTCTAATATTGTTCATCTTCTTCCTTCTTCTTCTTTGCTTGAAATGCTTTCTTGCTTTGATTTTTGTGATGGATAAATATGAGAAAAAGATAAATAAAGAGAGCAAAAATCCTACTTCATCATCCTCATCTTCCCTTGCCATTTAGATGAGGGTGTTCACATCATTTCATGAGTGTTAGCTTGTGTTAACGAAACTTCAAGGTAGATCATCTTAGTATCGAAGATCGGAAGCAAAGGTTGCATCTTTCTCTTCGTGGAACTTCTCGAGAGTCCGGAACCCGATGATCGCAGCGAAGGGACCACAACACGGAGCATGTGAAGTGAAGGACCGGATCTACCAAGGTTGTAATCCCTCTCACTTAGTGTTAAAATGTTTAGCATGTTAGTTTTCGTCTAATCTCTAGTTTAAAGATCCGTATTCGAGTTGTTCGGCACGGCTAAATTTTTAATCGGGCATGGTTGATGCCTCGTAGACCCTTGTGCGCGTGCCTAGCAACCCTACATATTTTTCTATTGGAAATAATGTATGCTTGATGTGAGAAAAAGAATGAGCCATTCTTCACTTGCCACAACACTTACTCATTTGTGTTTTTTCATTCTCTCTCCATTTTGCTCTCCTCCTCCTTCCTCAAAATCCTAACCCTCACATATGTTGTGAATCCTAGGGTTCTATGAGATAAAATAGTCTAATCAATTCTCTACATCTTCTAATCTACCAAGATTAGCGAACTAGGTACTTTAGTTACCTCGGTTTTAAGGTTGGAGCTTGAACCATTGACTCTCATGTGGATTGTCTTCAACACGAGGAGGCCGACGACCGAGCTAGATCCGCACTTTCAAGGAGCTCAAGCAAAGGAGAAGAAGACCCGAAGGAATTGTAACTTGGAGGTATAAACTCTTTCAAAGTAGTTTAAAACCTCTATGTAGTTTAGCCAGTGAGGGTTTCTGAAAAGTCCTGGATGTTTAGTCAATGTTGCTTGTCATGAAAATCGTTTTTGTAAATTCTGCCTCCCCACAAACCATGTGGGGTGTGCGACATCGATATAAAGTGGTATCAGAGACTACTCAAAGCTTAACTAGCAGATTATACGATATTTAAAGTTACGAAACCGAAATAACTCCGAATCGACAAAAACGAAATCCAAGTTTCTGTTAATTTTAAAAGAGTTTCTAAATTTTTTTTAAACAAGTGCAGAATGCTCCTTATAAAGTAACTAGAACACCATAGATAAATGAGACACACACTCTAAGGTTCGACCGTCAGAAATGGTGTTTTTCCCGCCGTCGCCGATTTTTTTAGGGAGTTAGGTCTTGGGTTTTTTGTGGTGTTCTGTATTCTTGGATTTAGGTTTTTAGGTATTGTTTGATTTGCATAGATTTCATATTCAGTTATCTTTGTGCTTGGGCAATATGGAGTATTTCAAAGTCGGAATTTTAATATCGTTTATTCTTTTAAGTTCGTATGTGTTTCTAAACGTCTACTAATTGCTATATGTTGATTAGTGGGGGTTGAACATGTTGGTGTTATATGCCCTAGAGGCCAATATTGTATTATACTGGCTTGTATATTACTTAATGTAAGCTTGAGATATACACGGATATAGTAACAGTCTTGCTTGAAATGGTAGTATGCTACATGGTTTATTTCTACCTCAATATGTACATGTGTTTCTTTTAGCATATCACTTATACATATTGGTAGAGCCTATAGGATCTTTGCTTGATTACCAGCGTTGTGATGGTAGTCACACTAATGGGGGTTGGGTAGTTTATAAGCTCATCCTATACAGGTCCCTAGTTGTAGGATTATCGAGACAGGGCATCGATACTCCAGAGTAGACTAGTGTATACGTTTCTCATCCCAGCAGGGGAGATGGTCTGTTCCACAACCATTAATACGTCGTACTGGAGATTGTATATAGGTGCTCATTGGATTATGAGTACACTGGACAGGACTCATAGAGAACTTCTGGTAGGTACTATACCTATCGTCGGGTGGCAGTTCCCAGGTGACATGAGTACAGCTTAGTACGTCGACTTGACACTGCTACTTCGTCTCGCGTCTGTTCCCACTGTTCTTATATTACTACCCCACCACAGCTTAAAGGAGTCGTACAAACAGATAGTAGTTGGATGCAGTCCCGAATTACTTGGAGGCAGTGGCGGTTAGATAGGATTCGTCTCTCCCGGTATTGGGGGTTGATATCGTGCTGTGTTCGGAAAGCCGTTACACAAAGTCCTTGGCCAAGGCAAGCGAGATTTACTGGTAGGTACTCCAGTAGTTTCTCAGGATGCTTTAGGCTACATTCTGACACGACTTATTGCGCTATTAAGGGTCTAACGATTACCACCCCCTAGGCCCGATATGCGATACTCTTAGACGAACATACCGGACTGTACGGAGATTGCCACAGATAGGCTCAGTAGGAGTTCGACCGAGTTTGCTCATCGGCCTTCTTATCGACAGATACCTGGGTAGCCGTTACGTGTAGCTAGTACCGTTTGCGGCTTGTGGTTAAACCCACTGCCAGTGTAGTGTCGAGTCTTTAGAGTCCCACACAGAGGGTTTCCCTTCATCGGGAAAAAGATGTAGAGGCCGTATGGTTTTACGGCAGGGCTTCAAATACATACGTGTACTTGTGTACGTACGATGTTCGGGCGGATAATACTAGTGGGCTTTGGTTTAAGCTGGATCCTAGTATTATATTGATGGATTATTTTCATCTCATTATATTCGTATTTTTCGGAATACGAATACGGGTATGTATATACGGATGATGGGCATTCTCGTAATTTACTTGAAATTGCTTCTAGAAGAAAACACCTCATTTAGGGTTTTAATCTTTTGATTAAAAGATTAATGAGGTGGAGGAAATTAGGTGGAGATATTTGTTGAATGAGGCATGACTCACTCATTAGATATTTGTAAAGCATGCTAGATATTTGGTGAGATATTTATCTCATCAATTATTATATGCTTCATCTATTCATCACAAATGAGCCATCTTTATTCCAACTTCTTTTTCTTCACTAGCTTTTCCTCAAGCTCCCCTTCTTCTTCTTCTAGCCTTTCATCTCTTGAGTTGAGAAACCTAAGGCTATTAGAGACATACTAATCCATTTACACTCCCTACATCATCTAGGACATCTAGTTTAGCGAACTATATGCCGTAGTTACCTCGGATTTGAGGTTAGAGCTCGGACTATAGACTCTCGGGTGGATCGTCTTTGACTCGAGGAGGCCGACGAGGTTACCCGATCCGTTACGATCCTTGGAGCCTATGACGAGGAGGAGGACATCGACAAGAAGACCCAAAGGACATGGTATCGTGAGGTATAACTTTTATCCGAGTAGTTAAACCTCACACAAGTTTGGTTAGCTTGGGTTTAGGATCGATCCTGGAGTTCAAGTCGGTGTTGCGACGCCCGTAAAAATCGTTTTTTACGCCTTTGGCCACCCCGCGAACCTGTGGGGCGCACGAAATCGACTTACAGTGGTATCCGAGCCTACTAAACCTTAGCTAATAGTTTAGACAATATGTAAAACTACAAAACCGAAATAACTTCGAAACATCGGGACATGAATCCAAGTTTCTGTCAAATTTTTCGGAGGATCTAAAATTTTTTAAACAATTGCAGAGTGCTCCTTTACTTGTGATATGAACACACAAAAAAATCGAGACAACTCCACCTGTTTTTAGCCGGCCACATGCATAAAAAACCGGCCTCACCGGGTCAATAGTGTGGGATTGCGTCGAATTTTGTTCTGTGTTCTTGTCTCTTGGATTTAGGGTTTTAGGTGTTATTTGATTTTACCAATTTTTATTATACTGTTTATTCTTTGTTGTGGCAATACGGGGTATTTCGAAGTCGCGGTATTAACGTAGTTTAACATGTTCAGTTGTGATATATGTGTTTCGAATTGTCCGCTAATTTCTATACGTCGATTAGTGGGGGTTGCACATATCTGTGTTGCTGCTATGTTGGTTTGTGTATATAAACTTTATTGGATCATCGTGGATGAATAGACGGGATGTGAGAAGAAAGTTTTCTTTCATTCGATGTAAATTGTAAAGTGATGTAATATTCTTTTACGGGGCACATCCGGGTTGAGGTTGTAGCCACCGTTGTATTATTTCTTTTACTGTTTTGTGCTCCTAGGATAGACCCAAGGTGGGGTGCACAAACTACCGGGTTCTTTAAAGTGCCGAGTGACCTACTCATTTTACTAAGGGGGGTTGCTTCACTTCGGGAATTTGGCGGGTAGTTTGTCGCACCCGTAGGGGTCTAGGGTGGGGTTTGGCTATTCATCACGATCATGGAATCCGTCTTTCGTTACAGGCTTAAACGAAACGCGAAATTCTTAGTATATCCAATATGTTCATCTGTGATCTGGAATGCCTATTATTGCATGAGATGAATGGTTATTATATATATATGCTATATAGTAGACATTGCTTATGTTTTTCACCCGCGCTAGTCCAGCCCCCGCTCTGGTTTTAGTTAAGTAACCTAACGGTGTTAGACGGGGTCCAGTGGCGAATGCTGATGGCATAAGTGGACGTGGTATTTTCATTTCTCTCTGTGATGATAGGTGTAAATGATGGGACTGTATTATATTAATGCAAAGAAAACAAACCAAAGCTGATTCGTTGGATCAATTTTAAAACCACTCGGTTTTTTCAAAACAGAAACTTTTAAATGCGGAGCTTAAACCACTCCTTTAAAAGCTATCGGGTTCCTTCGATTATATCAAGTTTGTTACGTTCACGGTTTTGCCAAAATCAGACGTAGCCCTCCGCCATTTCAGTTGAATATTCAGTAGTATTCAAGTTATGTATTTTGACATTCTCCAAGGCATAGTGATTGGTAGCTGCTTGATATTCATCTGAAGTATAGATAGATGTGTTGGTTTGGGACAGTCATACTACTATTTTGGCATTCGTCAAGGGTATGTACGGGTGGGTTCAAATTAACCTGGACAATGACGGGTAGAACTTGACATGTGACTTATGATATGTTGGCCTTCGTCAAGGTCATAAGAGCATGGGGCAAAAATCCACATCGGGAGTTTTTAAAGAAACTGAAACTTACTAGTGTTGCATACCATTTGGAGTGTAATAATTTTGGTAAGATTCCTTCAAGATTATCACACAATGATATTTGGATCCCGATTCTACTGTGAGTATCCGCTACTGCTCGGGAGATTTTTCACTTAACAATCAATGCTATAAACCAAGTAGGTGTCTAGAGCGGTGTTAGCGGGGCTACGCCTCCAGGGAAAAGAGATTATGTAATTAAGGAACTTCACGAAAGCGTTGAAAAACTCCCTCGAAGTACCAACACCAGCCTGGCTGAAAGGTTAAGAAATTATTGTAGGGTGAGATTAATCCTGACTAATTCTTCTTTTATGGTTCGAGCAAGGATTCGAGATATAGTGGGAGCCATCCTGTTTAGATAAATTAAAAACCAATCTAAACTTGTAAGAGCATCATGCTGAGTGTTTTCTTCTCTCTCCTAATTACAGCGACCGGGTGACCAAGATTAGGTTACAACTAGATAATAAAATGACCGAGTTGTCAGTGTATATGCCCTAGGGGCCATTATTGTATCATACTAGATTGTATATTACTTAATGGAAGCTTGGGATATTCACATTTGTATATACAGTCTTGCTAAAAATGGTAGTATGCTACTTGGTTTCAGTCTACTTTAATATGTGCATATGTTTCTTGTAACGTATCACCCATACATATTGGTAGAGCCTATAGGATCTTTGCTTGATTACCAGCATTGTGATGGCAGTCACACTAGTGGGGGCTGGGTAGTCTATAAGCAACATCCTATACTTGTCCCTAGTCGTAGGATTATCGAGGCAGGGCATCGATATTCCAGAGTAGACTAGTGTGTACGCTTCTCATCCCAGTTGGGGAGATGGTTTGTCCCATTGCCATCAGTACGTCGTACTGGAGATAGTACACAGGTGCTCGTTAGGTTACGGGTACACTGGACATGACTCGCAGGGGAACTGTTGGTTGGTACTATACCCACCGTCAGTTAACAGTTCCCAGATGACATGAGTACAACATAGTCCGCAGATTTGACACTGCTACTTCGCCTCGAGTGTGTCCTACTGTTCTTAGATTGCTACCCTACCACGGCTCAAAGGAGTCGTGCAAACAGGTAGCAGTTGGGTGCAGTCCCGAGCACTTGGAGGCAGTGGAGGTTAGATAGGATTCGTCTCTCCCGGTATTGGGAGATGATATCGCGCTATGTCAGAGAGCCATTACTTAAAGTCCTTGGCCACGGAAAGCGAGATATACTGGTAGGTTCCAGTAGCTTCTCAGGGTGTAATGGGCTTCGCTCCGACATGACTTATACAGCTATTAGGGGACTGACGCTTGCCGCCCCCTAGGCTTAATATGCGATAGTCTTAGACGAACAGACCGGACTGTACGGAGATTGTCACATCAGGCTCAGTGAGAGTTCGGATGAGTTTCCTCATCGGCCTTCTTATCGACATCTACCTGGGGACCGTTACGTATAGCTAGTGCCGCTTGCGGTCTGTGGTTAAACCCACTGCCAGCGTAATGTCGAGTCTTTAGAGTCCCACACAGAGAGTTTCCTTGCTCCAGGCGAAACGATATAGAGGTCGTATGGTTTTACGACAAGGGTTCGGACACATACGTGTGTTTACGCACGTACGACTTTTCGGACAGTTTTTACTAGCCGGCTTTGGTTTAAGCCAGATTCTAGTATCGGGTTATTGGATTTATACAGTCTAAAGTTTTTCCGTGTTTTCACGGATTGGAGGGGCGTTCTCGTAATTTGTCGGGAAGCTTCTAGAAGAGTGGTGACTAAGGGGTTAAGGTGGCATTGCATTAAATGAGATTAGTGACTCATTTGTGTGATTCATCTAAGTCATTAATGCATCATAAATGCTTAATGACTCATGGAGATGAATCACTCATAGATATTTATGAAGCATGGTTGTTAATTCATTTATTTTATTTTTGGATAAATAATAATGCTTCATATATATTATGATAAGATCATTATCTCATTTCATTCTCATCTTCACCTTCTCTCTCCTCAAGCTCACTCTCTCTTCAAACCCTAACCCTAACCTCTCATGTGTTGAGATCAAGGGTTAGCTAGACTAATACTTCCATAAACTCACTCTATATCCCCTAAGTAGCTTAGATTAGCACTTTAAGCAACCTAGTTATCTCAAGTTTGAGATTAAGCTTGGCGTGGAGCTTTCGGGTGGATCGTCTTTGATTCGAGGAGGCCGTTGAGGTGCCGATGTTCCAAGGAGCCTACGAGGAGTGGAGGACCGCGATAAAGACCCGAATGACATGTAACATGAGGTATAACATCGGAACCGAGTAGTTAAACCTCTAGTTGTAGTTAGCAATGGTTTAGATTACGATTCATGCGCTCAAGTACGTGTTACGAAGCTTTGATAATCGTTTTTCATATATTCCGCCTCCCCGCAAGTTCGTGGGGTGCGTGACATGGACTTACAGTGGTATCAGAGCCAACTAAACCATTACTAACTTGTTAGTAACTGATTAGAAGTTCGATCGACGGAAAACACGAAAACAAAAAACCGAAAACCCTAAGTTTCTGTTAATTTTAAACTTGTCTGAAAAAATATTTAACATACCTTAAAATTCACAGCAGGAAAATATATGAGTTATGGGAAAATTCGAGCCAGTGACTCGGTAAAACGGCCGTGGATCCGCGGCAATAGAGAGCTTCTGCCGCGGATTCGCCGCCGAGTCAACGCCGAGTTGACTCGGAGTTTCACAGTAATTCATAATTTTTGGTTTTTTGTCTTCCTGTATATACTGTTTCTGCCCAGGTTTCTTCAGTACAGGTTTGCTTTTGGGGTAGACACGGAATATGGTATTCGATCGAAGTTCTAAGATATTTGCTAACTGGGTCTTTATCTGTAATGTTTAATGTGTTCGTAAACCTCCCCTAACTGCTAGTATGTCGGTTGGCAGGGGGTTACACATTTCTGTAATGTTTACTGTTTGTGTATATGAACTGTATTGGACTGTTGTGATGATTAGCCGGGGTTTTGAGATGGGTTTTATATTCATTCATTCAATGTAAATGTAATTTGATGTAATATTCTTTTGCGGGGCAATCCAGGTTGCGGTTGTAGCCACCGTTGTATTATTTCTTTTTACTATTTTTGCTCCTAGGATAGACCCAAGACGGGGTACACAAACTACCGGGTACTTTGAAGTGTTTAGTGGCCTACTCACTTTGTTGAGGGAGACCGCTTCATTTTGGGTACTTGGCGGGTAGTTTGCCGTACCCCTAGGGGTCTAGGGTGGGGTAATGGCTATTCATCACAACTATGTAATCCGTCTTTTATTGCAGGCTCAAAGCAAATGCGGGTTGCTAATAAATCAAATAAAGTTCATCTGTGATCTGGAATGCTTATTATTGCGTCTGACGAATGTATAATATCTATATATGATAGCTATTAGACGTCACTTATGTTTTACACCCGCGCTAGCCCAGCCCCCGCTCTGTCGTTTGTTAAGTAACCTAATGGGTGATGACGGGACCCCGTGGCGAATGCGGATGGCATAAGAGGACATGGTATTTTCGTTGTTTTCTGCAATGATAAGATTAATGATGGGACGCATTATTATAATGCAAAGAAAATAAACCAAAGTTAAATCGTTGGAACAAATTTAAAAGAAAGCACTCGGTTATTTTAAAAGAGCAGAATTTTTAATTGCGGAGCTTTAACCACTCCTTTTAAAAAGCTATCAGGTTCCTTCGATTATATCAAGTTCACTACGTTCACGGTTTCGCCAAAACCAGTCGTAGCCCTCCGTCATTTCTTATGGATGGTCAGTAGTATTCAAGCTATGTATTTTGACCAACGCCAAGGCATAGTGTTTGGTAGCTGCTGGGTATTCATTTGTTGCATAGATAGATGAGTTAGTTTGGGATAGTCGTATTATCATTTTGGCCAACGTCAAGGATATGTACGGATGGGTTCAAATTAACCTGGATAATGACGGGTAGAACTTGACATGTGACTTATGACATTTTGACTAACGCCAAGGTCATAAGAGCATGGGGCAAAAATACACATCGGGAATTTCTAAAGAAACTGAAATTTGCAGAGAGATGCATACCATTCTGGAGTTTGATGAATGTTGGTAGGATTCCTTCAACATTATCATATGACGATATTTTGGATCCCGATCCTACTGTGAGTATATACTACTTATCAGGAGATTCGTCACTTAACGATCAATGCTATAAACCAAGTAGGTGCCTAGAAAGGTGTCAGCGGGGTTACGCCCCCAGAGAAAAGAGGTTATTTAATTAAGGAACTTCGCGAAAGCGTTGGAAAACCTCCCTCGAAGTATCGACACTGGCCTGGCTGAATGGTTAAGCAAGTATTGTACGGTGAGAATTGTCCTGGCTAATTCTTCTTTTATGGTTTGAGGAAGGATTTGAGAAACAGTGGGAGCCATCCTGTTTAGATAAATTAAAAACCAATCTAAACTTGCAACAGTATCATGCTAAAATGTTTTCTTCTCTCTCTCTTAAATTGCAGCGACCTTGTGACCACACATAGGTTACATCTAGATAACAAATTGACTGAATCTGACTTTTATGACTGGTAAAGGTCTGTCCAGATGTCCATTGGCTATGACAAGCTGGACCACCCTATTACTACTCAAAATCCCGCCGTCTCAGGTCCAGTTTCCACTGTCGCGTATATAGATATCCGTCAGACAAGGGAAAAAGATAAAGCGAAAGCTAAGTGCCTCATGTTAGCTTCAGTTGATGGTGTATACCAGAAGCAGCACGAGAAGATGGACTTAGTTTCCATCTTTCTCCATAATAAAGATTTATATGGAGAGCAATCTCATATCACTAGATATGAAACCTCGAACGAATTAATTCAAGCGAGGTTAGCTGACGGGTCATCTGTAGGGGGCAACGTCCTTACAATGACTAGCTGTATTGATGAGCTCCAGGACCTGGAGACCGCGTTGGGAAACGAGTCAAATACTGACTTGATTCTATAGTCTCTGCCTCCTACCCTGAAGGAAACCAGGGAAGGAGAAGGAAAGAGAAAGGCAAAAGTTTCGGGACTGGATATAGTAAAAGAGGGACGTTCCTATTGTTACAGGAATGAACATTGGCAGAATGATTGCAGGGCTTTGGAAGCCAGTAGCCAAGATATAAAGCATGTTGTGGCTTCAGCCTCAAGTGTGTTTGTTATTGAGAACTGTTTGTCAATTAACTCTACTTCCTGGGTATTAGATACCGGAGCAGGATCTCATATCTGTAATTCATTACATGCTTTGAGAAACCGTAAAGTTATAAAGGTAGGTGATTGGTCTCTCAAAGTTGCAAACGGAATGACAGTGAATGCTGAATCCGTGGGAGAATATCGCCTAGGTTTGATAAGTGGGCAGATATTGATTTTACGTAACTGTCTGTATGTACCTAGTATGACTTGTAATATCATATCAGTGTCCTCACTTTTAAGAGAGGGATATAATTTTACATTCGAAAGCGATGTAGTAAACATCCACCTAAATCAAGTTCTGATTGGGTCAGGTACATTAGATAACGGCATATACGTATTAAGTCAAGCTCAGGTTTTCAATATCCAGAATACACTTAAAAGAAAGTCTCCGGAATTAAATCAGGCTTTCTTATGGCATTGTAGACTAGGTCACATCAATGAGAGAAGGTTGACTAAGTTATATAGAGAAGGATATTTGAATCCGTTCGAATATCAATCTTATGCTACTTGTGAATCTTGTCTCATGGGAAAGATGACAAAGACTCCATTTTCTGGACATGGAGAAAGAGCAAGCGAGCTCTTGGGACTCGTACACAGTGATGTGTGCGGTCCAATGTCTACACATGCACGAGGTGGTTATTCCTACTTCATTACTTTTACGGATGATTTATCTAGGTATGGATATATCTTCTTAATGAAGCATAAACCGAGGACTTTGAGAAATTCCAAGAATACAAGAATGAAGTGGAAAAACAAACCGGCAAAAGTATCAAGACACTGAGATCTGATCGAGGTGGTGAATACTTAAGCGCCGAGTTCCTGGGTTACTTAAAAGAGAATGGAATTCTCTCTCAGCTTACTCCTCCATACACACCACAACACAACGGTGTATCAGAAAGGAGGAATCGAACCCTATTGGTTATGGTTCGTTCCATGATGAGTAACGTTGAGTTACTGCGATCATTCTGGGGATATGCACTAGAATCAGCTGCATATCTTTTGAACCTAGTTCCTACCAAGATTGTTCCTACCACACCATATCAGATGTGGAGTGGGAAGAAACCCTATCTTCAGTATCTAAAGATTTGGGGATGTCCGGCTTTTGTTAAAAAGCAGCATGCGGACAAGCTCGAGGCACGATCAGTACATTGTAAGTTTGTGGGATATCCAAAGAACTCCAAAGGGTATCTATTCTATTACGCAGAGGAACAAAAAGTTTTTGTTTCTCGTCATGCTCACTTTCTGGAACATCAGTTTTTAGAAAAAGGAACAAGTGAGAGCGTAGTAGAACTGGAAGAAATTCCAGAACCACAAGCTGTTACTGAAAGTATGGTAGAACCAGAGGTTTCAGAAGAAAGGGACATCCCGACGCCACTCTGCAGGACTAGTAGGCAGTCTCATCCGCCCGAGAGATACTACGGTTTTCTCATAGACGGGGATAGAGAGGATTGCACTATTGACTATGATGAGCCTACTTGCTTCCAGCAAGCTATTCAGAGCAGCGACTCGGTAAAATGGCTGGATGCAATGCGGACCGAAATGAAGTCCATGTACACTAACAAAGTATGGAGTTTGGACATTGCTCCAGATGGGGTAAAACCCGTAGGATGCAAATGGATCTTCAAAAAGAAGATTGGTGTAGATAGACATGTTGAACCTATAAAGCTAGACTTGTTGCAAAAGGTTTCCGTCAAAGACCTGGTTTGGACTATGACGAGACCTTTTCTCCAGTAGCTATGCTAAAATCCATTAGGGTCCTTCTTGCTATTGCTGCCTTCTACGATTATGAGATTTGGCAGATGGACGTAAAGACGGATTTTCTAAATGAAAATTTGGAAGAGAGCGTCTATATAGATCAGCCAGTGGGATTCATTCAGAGTGGGAGCAGCGGAAAAGTATGCAAGCTGCTTAAGTCCATTTATGGACTAAAGCAGGCATCGCGGAGTTGGAACATCTGTTTTGATGATGCTGTCAAAGAATTTGACTTTATCAAAAATCCAGATGAACCATGCATATACAGTAAGATTGTAGGGAGAGCTGTAGTATTCCTCGTCTTGTACGTGGATGGCATTCTCCTAATAGGAAATGATATTCCTATGTTACAGTCAGTCAAAAGATTCTTGTCACATAAATTCTCCATGAAAGACCTGGGTGATGCCAACTACATTCTGGGGATCCGGATCTATCGTGATAGATCAAAAAGGATGTTGGGACTTTCACAGTCCAGGTACATAGACACCATAGTGAAAAGATTCAGTATGGATGATTCTAAACGCTGTAACCTACCGGCTTATCACGGAATCACCCTCTCCAAAGAGATGTCTCCCAAGACTGATTTGAAAAGGGATCGCATGTCGATTATACCCTACGCTTCTGCGGTAGGCTCTATAATGTATGTGATGTTATGTACCAGACCGGATGTAGCATACGCATTGAGCGTAGTAAGCCGGTATCAAGCAAACCCAGGGGAGAAGCACTGGATAGCCGTGAAGAACATTCTCAAGTACCTAAGGAGGACTAAGGAGATGTTCTTGGTGTATGGCGGAAAAGACCTCCAGATGGAGGCCTTTGCCGACTCCGGCTTCCAGAGTGACAAAGATGACTCCAAGTCCATGTCGGGTTATGTCTTTACCCTCAATGGAGGCGCGGTCTGTTGGAAGCGTTTCAAGCAGGAGACCGTTGCTGACTCAACAATGGAAGCGGAGTACATAGCTGCTTGCGATGCCGCAAAAGAAGCTGTCTGGATGAAGAAGTTCCTCACAGAACTTCAGGTGGTTCCTTCCAGTATTGGTCCAATACCTCTGTATTGTGACAACAACGGTGCTATAGCTTTAGCGAAGGAACCCAGGTCCCATTAGAAGTCCAGACACATCTTAAGACGGTATCACCTGATCAGGGAGATCATAGATCGCCGGGAGATCGAGGTGAAGAGAGTAAAGATGGAGGATAACATTGCTGATCCATTCACAAAGGCCATTCCTCAGACGCAGTTCGAGAGGCTATTCGAGATGATAGGTCTACGATATGACAGCTCATGGCCTTAGTGTAAGTGGGAGATAGTTAGTGTATATGCCCTAGGGGCCATTATTGTATCATACTAGATTGTATATTACTTAATGAAAGCTTGGGATATTCACATTTGTATATACAGTCTTGCTAAAAATGGTAGTATGCTACTTGGTTTGAGTCTACTTTAATATGTGCATATGTTTCTTGTAACGTATCACCCATACATATTAGTAGAGCCCATAGGATCTTTGCTTGATTACCAGCGTTGTGATGGCAGTCATACTAGTGGGGGCTGGGTAGTCTATAAGCAACATCCTATACTTTTCCCTAGTCGTAGGATTATCGAGGCAGGGCATCGATACTCCAGAGTAGACTAGTGTGTACGCTTCTCATCCCAGTTGGGGAGATGGTTTGTCCCATTGCCATCAGTACGTCGTACTGGAGATAGTACACAGGTGCTCGTTAGGTTACGGGTACACCGGACAGGACTCGCAGGGGAACTGTTGGTTGGTACTATACCCACCGTCAGTTAACAGTTCCCAGGTGACATGAGTACAGCATAGTCCGCAGACTTGACACTGCTACTTCGCCTCGAGTGTGTCCCACTGTTCTTAGATTGCTACCCTACCACGGCTCAAAGGAGTCGTGCAAACAGGTAGCCGTTCGGTGCAGTCCCGAGCACTTGGAGGCAGTGGCGGTTAGATAGGATTCGTCTCTCTCGGTATTGGGAGATGATATCGCGCTATGTCAGAGAGCCATTACGCAAAGTCCCTGGCCAGGGCAAGCGAGATATATTGGTAGGTTCCAGTAGCTTCTCAGGGTGTAATGGGCTTCGCTCCGACATGACTTATACAGCTATTAGGGGACTGACGCTTGCCGCCCCCTAGGCTTGATATGCGATAGTCTTAGATGAACAGACCGGACTATACGAAGACTGTCACATCAGGCTCAGTGAGAGTTCAGATGAGTTTCCTCATCGGCCATCTTATCGACATCTACCTGGAGACCGTTACGTACAGCTAGTGCCGCTTGCGGTCTGTGGTTAAACCCACTGCCAGCGTAGTGTCGAGTCTTTAGAGTCCCACACAGAGAGTTTCCCTGCTCTAGGCAAAACGATATAGAGGTCGTATGGTTTTACGACAAGGGTTCGGACACATACGTATGTTTACGCACGTACGACTTTTCAGACAGTTTTTACTAGCACAAGTCTTTCTAAGTTTCGCAAGCACAAGTCTTTCTAAGTCTTACTAATTATACAATTACTAGTTTCTGGTTGATGGAGTTGACTAGATACAACAGGAATAATAATACAAGAGTGGGCACGATCCAATATGTCCCACCTACCATAGCAAATCACCCGAAAGCAAGCTGTTTGCCAGCGATACTGCTGCTGATCCCAAGCGGTCAAACCTGCATGAACTGTGGCACAACGGGGGTGAGTTGTAACTCGTGAATAGAAAACATCAGCAGGTAGAAATCGAATAAAACAACGATTTCCTAGGTCAACTATATCATGAAGGTAATACTATGATATCTAGGGTGACCGTGTCTGCATATATGCCAACAATAATCAATGCCTGTATGCATGTGGATATCATCCACGTGTCCGTCAATGACACAACAATATCATGGAACCTGAGTGTCGAATATCGACACTCGAAATATCATGAAAGCATATGCATGTAAATATGAGGATATCAACCAACGTGTGTTCATCAACGACACATCAAAATCATGGAACCCGAGTGTCCAACATCGACACGTAAATCCTCATATCTCAAGCTTCGTCAGTTCGGATCGGCCCACGGGCTCCGTCAGTCCGGATCGGCCTATATCCATCTCACGACTCCGGTCGGTATCCTCTGGATAACCGCCGAGCCCAAATACTATCACCGGTAGGTAGTAGTCCCTCTTCCAGGCTCATCGTCTACTGCACAACATACCTTTCTTGCCCCGGGATACCATACCGGTGTTGGAGATAGTGCCCTCAGAGTCGATTATTGGATCACAGGCACGTGATTGCGATGATTGAGGGAGGACCTATCCCGGTAGAACAGTCTTACTCGAGATGATAGTTTGCTATCTGGTTTACCTTTATCATCGTGTACTGCTTTAGGCGACCTGACATGTCGCTATTGCACGTTGATAGAGCCCCTAGGATTCTTGCTTGACTGCCGGCAGTATGAGGGCGATCATATAAGTGAGAGCTGGAGTCTATAAGCACATCCTTAAAAGGTCCCTAGTCGTAGGAGTTTCGAGACAGGGCATCGATTCTCCAGAGTAGACTAGTGTATACAGTCGAGACCCCGACGAGGGGCGGTGGCCGGTCTCACAAGCCATTGGTGTCAGTTGGATCACCTAAGATGTATACAGGTGCTCATTGGGTTATGAGTACACCGGACAGGACTCGCCGGGAACATGCTAGTTGGTCATATACCAGACGTCAGATGGCAGTTCCCTGGTGACATGTGTGCAGGTTAGTTCATCGACCTGAGGATCGTCATTTGTCTCGTGTGAGTTCCCACTGTACTTTGATTACTACCCTACCACGGCTCAAAGGAGTCGTGCAAACAGGTTTTAGTTGGGTACAGTCCCGAGCCACATGGAGGCAGTGAGCGGATCTTCGGGGGTTTCGTCTCTCCCGGTATTGGGGGTGAGGTCGCGCTGTGTCTAGGAGAGCCATTACACGAAGACCTTGGCCAAGGCAGGAGATTTACTGGTAGGTATTCCAGTAGTATCTCAGGGTGTTCTGGGCTACACTCCGACACGACTTGTACCGCTTTTGGGGGTCTGACTTTTACCAACCCCCTAGGCCCGCCATGCGATGCTCATAGACGAACGGACCGGACTGTACGGATATTGTCACTGACAGGCTCAGTTGGGTGTCGGGGTGAGCTTCCTCATCGACGTCCCTTTTAGTCAATAGCTGGTGGCCCGTCACGTATTGGCTTATACCTCTGACGTGCTAGTGGTTAAATCCACAGCCATAGTATTGACGAGTCTTTAGAGTCCACCACACTTTCAGTTACTCAAGTTTCGGGCGAAACGCTGTAGAGGCCGTATGGAGATATGGCAGGGTCCGATCAGATACGTGCGGTATTGCACGGATCAGGATCGGACGGTTTGTACTAGTAGCCGTATAGGTATATGGCAGGGTTCGATCAGATACGTGCGGTATTGCACGGATCAGGATCGAACGGATAATACTAGCCGGCTTTGGTTTTAAGCCGGTCCTAGTTTAGTACAGTGTAGGTTTTGTCTCTTTACATTTGTATTTCGGTCGAAATACAAATGCGGGTGTGTATGCACAGTATCGGGGTTTTCCTGTAATTTATTATGGGACCAGTTTTCTGGAGTTGCCAGTTTGCATTCCGTTCCGGCCGGTTTTCCTTTGTTCTTTCCCGGCCGGACTTTTCCGATGGAGGGGGTAATTTGCAGTTTTGCAAATTACATTTGTGGAGGGGTTTTCTTGCAAAAGTATTGATTATGATAGCTTTCTTTTCTTTGCACCATGACTTGCTTTGACTTGTGATTTGATGAGGGTATGGTTTTAAAAAGTGAAGCATGGTTGTATGTTTCTTTGTCCCTTGGATATGGTCACCTCTTTCATCTCCTACCATCACCTCCCTTCATGCTATATATCTTTTCCTCCACCCTTCTTCTCTCTTGATGGAAAATGGTTGAAAAAGATATGAGAGAAAAGAAAGAACACTTGAGAGAAAGAAAAGAATGAGAGAGAGTTCATCTTGTTTGTGAGGAATTCTACATCTCCTTCTTCTTCTTGTTTTGGAAAAATGAAAGCACCATTTTTCCTAACCTCATTCCTCCATCCAAAGGCAACAAACCCCAAAGAGACAAAGCACTACACTTCCTACAGCACATCTTGGGCATGTCGAGTTGCCGGCTTCATGCCCGAGTTGCCTCGGTATAGAGGCGGGAGCCCGTAAAAGATGCAGGCGACGTGGTGCCCTTCCGGCGAGGAGACGATGACCGGAGATCCCGCGAGGAGATCGGAGTGGAGATGAAGACCGGAGGACTTGGATCGTCGGTATACATCTCTTCCCTTTCTTGTTAGTTAGCTAGACTAGTTTAATGGTTACGATCCGGAGTTTAGTGCGCGGTGGTGCCGGTTTGCAAAGTCCGCAAAATTTAAGTTATTCACCGTTTCCGCATTCCGGCGTCGGATTGACGGCCGGGGCGCCGCCGTGCACTTACAGTGGTATCAGAGCCTCGCCATTAACTTCGTCTAGCTTTTGTGTAATGTGTTTTACGTTTCCGATCGAACAAAATCCCGAAAACCCGTATTTTGTGCACATCAGTTTCTGTCGAATTTTTTTTAAGTCCAAAAATTTTTCTGGTTGTCTCAGTGTGATGTGCAGGGAATTCTAAGGTTACTGTAAAAATTTGGTACCCCGATCTCACTATTCCGCCGCGGAAGCGCCGCGAAAACCCACCTCGTGCGGCGCTTCCGCCGCGGATTTTACTGTTCACCCCCCCCAAATTTTTTCAGTATGTTCCTGAGTTGAAAATGTGGTTTCTGGGATATTAAAGTTGGGCCAATTATTTCTGTGTGTGCTACAGTTTTCTTTGGGGCCCAATTGTTAATTGTTTGATCAATCGGAAAATTTTAAACACATTTTTCACAGTATTTACATTATATCTGCGACCGTGAATGTCACTCGATCGGTAAATCCGGTCTAACTGCTATAGCCCGGTTAGACGGATTTGCGAACGTGACTTTCACGTTGATGTTCTATGTTTATGCTGTGATGTTGCGGATCGGTCGTGGGGGATAGCCTGGATGCAATGCTAGTGCTGTATTGTGGTATTATGTACATTTGATTTTGCGGGGCGAGCGTCCGACATGTGGACTGCCGTCACTGCCTGATTGTATTATTCTTTTGGGGCACGACCTGGTTGCGGTCGATGTACCCAGTGTATGTATATTTTACATTATGTACTAGGATTACCCCGCGGTGGGGTGCACGGATAGCCGGGTCCTGGAGGGCAACAAGCCCGCATCTCATGGCATTGGGACGGAGGGGGCTTCACTCTAGGATTGGCGGGCTATTCGCCGCACTCGTAGGGGGTACAGGTTGACCCAGGAGGGGTGCCCAAGTTGCCGGATTCCGTGGAGTGCTGGGTGGTCCATTCACGGAGCTGAAGGGGGCTGCCTCGCTTCAGGTTTTGGCGGGTGACTTGCCGCGCCCGTAGGGGTCTAGGTTTTCATTGCACAGGCTATCCACACGACCAGGGGAACGTCGGGTTTCAGTAGTGGCTCTGTGAAACCCGGGGATCCCAGATATCTGTATTGTTCTGTGATGCTATTCATTCTCTGTGATGTTGCATTTCTTTTCACGCCTTGAGCGAAATATAATATATTGGTATATATATTAGTAGATGTTGTATATGTTTTTCATCCGCGCTAGTCCAGTCCCCGCTCTGTCGTTAGTAAGCTAACCTAACGAGTGATGACGGGACCCAGTGGCGAATGCGGATGGCATATACGTACGTCAGTATATTTTCGTTCTTTGTGGTGTGATTAATTGATGGGACTGCGTTGATTCGGATCAATGCAAGTTAAACAAACCTAATCTGATGTTGTTGGAACACTTTTCAAAAAGCTGTTATTGCAAGGACGTTCACTTTTGTTTTGCATCGTGGTATTCATTTGGAATATCCTGCTCCTCAGTCGACGAGGCAAGGGCCGAGATCCCTTCACCGGGAGTGACCCCTTGGACAGAAGTTTGCGTCAGGGCATTAACTTCACTATAGCCGATTACTTTTGCTTTGCATCGTGGTATTCAGTTGGAATATCCTGCACCCCATTCTACGGGGAAAGAGCCGAGATCCCTTCACCGGGAGTGACCTCTTTAGTAAAGGTTTTCGTCACTATATTTTTAAAAGCTATCCGTTCCTTCAACGATATCAAGTTCATTACGTTAAAGGTTTTCGCCAGAAACCATTCGTAGCCCTCCGTCGTTTCATATGGGTAGTCAATAGTATTCAAGCTGTGTTTGTTGGCCTTAGTCAAGGCACAGTGTTTGGTAGCTATTGGGTATTCATATGCTGCATAGATAGATGCGTTGGTTTGGGACAGTCGTATAGCCTTGTTGGCCTTAGTCAAGGGCTTGTACGGGTGGATTCAAATCAACCTGGACAATGACGGGTAGAACTTGACATGTGACTTATGATTTGTTGGCCTTAGTCAAGGTCATAAGAGCATGGGACAGAAATCACATCGGGAGTTTCAAAAGTACTGAAACTTGCCAGATATGCGCATACCTTCTGGAGTGTGATACCGTGAGCGGATTCCATCACGTTGTCATGCGATGATAGTTGGATCCCGATTCCCACTGATGAGTTAGTATACTCCTCGGGTGACCCCGACTAATTCTTCTTTCAGGTTTGGAGGAGAATTTGAGGTACAGTGGGAGGATTCCAGATTAGATAAATTGGTAACCATTCTGATCTAGGATAGAGTGCACGCTGAGTGTTTCTTTTCTCTCTCTCTTTGGCAGCGACCATTGACCCGACCCTAAGACTATGACTCAGTGACCAAGTTGACCGAACCTTCTTGACACTGGCTTTTGGATCGTCAGAGTTGCAAACCTCATTGCCACTCCTGCTATTACCCTTTTCTCCAGGACACCCCGTTTTACTACGAACGTCCACTTCCATTGGACAAAACCATCGTATGGTTAGATACGAACTCGAAAGAATTTATTCGAGGATGGTTTCAGGTTCTGGAGAAAACGGATAGGATTATTCAGTTGTATTTTCTTTTCACCCTCTCTCATGTTGCGAGTACTCCTTGGTTTAGGAGTAGTACACCTATTACGCAAATTGGATAGTCTTCTTCCAAACCATAGGCTGGTGCCGACCGGTAGGGAATGAAGAAAACCAGTTAGCTTAAACGGTGTACAGAAGGTATTAAGATTAAGACAAAGCAAGGGATTAGTAAGAGGGCAAAGTAAATTGCAACAGATATTCACGACCAAACCAGGTATTTCTTCGCCAATCCTAAATCACCTTTGTATTTCTCCAGGACACTCCGTATCACTACGAAGATCCCATTTTATTGGATAATCCATCGTATGGTTATATACGAACTCGAAAGGAACTTGTTCCAGTTCGGGGATGGATCCTGGTTCAGGAGAAATAGGAATAAAGTACATTCAGGTGTCTTTTATCTTCACCTTCTCTCGCGATGCGAGTGCTCCTAGGATTAGGACAGTACACCCTGTATGCTTTTTGGATAGTCTTCTTCCAAACCATAGGCTGGTGCCGAACGGTAGGGAAGGAAGAAAACCATTTGGCCTAAAGGGGTGTACAGAAGGTAAAGACTAAAGACATATGAAGGGATTTGGAGAGGTGGCAAAGAACTATACGGTTACAGTCGTGAATCTGGAAGAGGCATTACTAGGAATACCGGGATACCCCATCGAAACATTTCAATGTTTCAGTCTCACTGTGTACTGTTAATGGAAAACTGATTTCCCGATTAGACACTTACTCCAGGGTATGTATTTACCAGGTATGATTCTCACATCTGTATGGTTTTACAGATGATGAGTGGGAGTAAGTTATTGGGAATTAGGTGATCATCCTCATTATATCGGGATTCGTTGTAATCGGTGATATTTGAGGAGATCATCTGGGTTGTTTGCCGGTCGGCAATTATTTGGTTTTGAATATCCGCGGTTATGCACCAATTTCAAATTGATATATCTGTACGTCTATTTTCATAGAGTGAGATATACCTTTTGATATTATGTCGATGACATTTACCTATATCAGTGGATGGTTAGGTAAGGAGCATTAAACAGCGGTGTAATTCTTCTTAACCAAAAGTACAGTTTTCAACCTACGACACACAGTAAATGAGTCACTAGACTCAAGGGACTTATACAGAGTATTGTATGTTGTCCAGTGTCCATCAGGACAGAGGGGTTGGTCCTCGTACTGTATTCTGTTTACTTTTGACTTCTCTAGTTCTTAGACATGTGTTTCGTAGAAACACAGGGTCTAAGTTTTGAGGAGTTATAGGTATTTGAATAGAGTAGAGAACCAGGTATAGCAAGTATCGGGATTCTTCAAAGTGATCGAAGATGTAGATACTTGTGTGTGGTATTCAGTTAATAGTAATGATAAAGAGAAATTACTTCTCTTTCAGGTTACTCATAATTGGAAGTATTCCTAAGTTGAGTAACGCTGATCGACCTCCTTCCATTTAGTTGACATGCACTGGAGAAAGCTGCATGATTTGAATCTGGTTCAATTAAATCAGTGCCTCTGGTTCTATATTGGATATAGAACAGTTCATATCTTAACGATGTTAAGGTACGGGGAGTTGTCCGGCTTATGCTTAAAACCAGACTCTGGATAACTCAAGGCACGTTTCTGTAATGGCTGTTTGTGGGTTGACCCAGGCTATGACGCGGGTTGACTTTCTACCATCTGGATGAACAATAGCAATATTGTTCTAGACTCGCCACAGTTTTATCAAAAATAGATTTTTTCAAAAACAGCAGTGGGAGTATGGTAGAACTGGAAGTGATTCCAGAACCGCAAACGATTACTGAAGATTTGATAAGGAACCTAAAGATTCAATCTGATTTGACATTCCATTGGCCACTCCGCAGATAAGGTGGGTAACTTCAGGCACCCGGGAGGTACTTCGGTAGCCTCAAGGACGGTGACAGGGAAGTTCTTGTTTACCCACACTTGCCATTGCTGTTGTTCCAGGATGCGAGACCCGGCAGGAGGATGAGTATAGCGTCTTTCTAAACTAGTTTTAGAAGTGCACGTCTATATGACTCTGGCAGAGGGTTGTCGTAGTCAGTGGGAGCAGCGGAAGCATTGGTGGACATCAGGCTTATGTCTATTTATAGACTAAAGCAGATGTAGCAGAGATAGATCATCTGTTTCTGATGTGACAGTCATAGGTTTGACGTCATCAGAATAGGGGATGGATCTGTTGAGAAGGTGGTAGGAAGTGATATTCCTATACTACGATCGGTTATACTTTGGTCGTCACACAGTGGTTTCTCCACAAAGGACTTGGACATTATATCAGACATACTGGTTACTAGATCTATGGTTTTAGATCTAGATTTGGGTGTTTTCCTAATCTGGGTACCTTGACAGCATTCTATGAGTATTTAGAATGGACGACTCCTGGCACGGTAGTACACCTGCAGGTAATGGAGTCACCCTCTCTAAAGGTGTCTTATAGACTGAAGGGGAGAGGGATACTCATGATTGGCAGATCACTTGCTTAGGCAATTGAGTCAATCATGAGATGTCAAGTACCACACCAGATGTTGTTCTTGCACTAGATGCAATAAGTTGATATTGATCCAATCCTGGAGAAACAGTCGGAAGCAGTTTTAGAACATAAGTGGCTGTTCTAGGGATATGATAACGGCTGCCTCTTTTAGGAGACGGTTATCATTCCAGGCTTCCAAGGTGACATGGACGACAAGGAGGTTGTCAGAGTTATAGTTATCCTTCTGACGAGGGGCAATATTTTGGACAGATGGTCCAAGGTGATACTGAGGGTGGCATGGCGCGCAGGATACTGATTAAGTTCAGTTGACGATACAGTCTAAGAAGTTTGGATTTGGAGTTCATTTATGAGCTACGTCCCATCAGACATCCAGACATTCTAAGGCAGGTATTGCTCTTTTCGGGAGATGGCTTTCTCTGCGAACTTGAGATATAGAGAGACATAGAAAGAAACTTCTAGGCGGATCCACTCACTGAGGCTATTCCTCGACCGCAATAGTTTCACAAACGGGATTTGTGAGACTGACTAGTAGAGGAGTTGGGTGTTCGGTATCACACGGGCTGTGAGTATGCGACATCGCAATAATTAGCCTTGAGTGCAAGTGGGAGATTGTTGGAGATAGTGCCCTCAGAGTCGATTATTGGATCACAGGCACGTGATTGCGATGATTGAGGGAGGACCTATCCCGGTAGAACAGTCTTACTCGAGATGATAGTTTGCTATCTGGTTTACCTTTATCATCGTGTACTGCTTTAGGCGACCTGACATGTCGCTATTGCACGTTGATAGAGCCCCTAGGATTCTTGCTTGACTGCCGGCAGTATGAGGGCGATCATATAAGTGAGAGCTGGAGTCTATAAGCACATCCTTAAAAGGTCCCTAGTCGTAGGAGTTTCGAGACAGGGCATCGATTCTCCAGAGTAGACTAGTGTATACAGTCGAGACCCCGACGAGGGGCGGTGGCCGGTCTCACAAGCCATTGGTGTCAGTTGGATCACCTAAGATGTATACAGGTGCTCATTGGGTTATGAGTACACCGGACAGGACTCGCCGGGAACATGCTAGTTGGTCATATACCAGACGTCAGATGGCAGTTCCCTGGTGACATGTGTGCAGGTTAGTTCATCGACCTGAGGATCGTCATTTGTCTCGTGTGAGTTCCCACTGTACTTTGATTACTACCCTACCACGGCTCAAAGGAGTCGTGCAAACAGGTTTTAGTTGGGTACAGTCCCGAGCCACATGGAGGCAGTGAGCGGATCTTCGGGGGTTTCGTCTCTCCCGGTATTGGGGGTGAGGTCGCGCTGTGTCTAGGAGAGCCATTACACGAAGACCTTGGCCAAGGCAGGAGATTTACTGGTAGGTATTCCAGTAGTATCTCAGGGTGTTCTGGGCTACACTCCGACACGACTTGTACCGCTTTTGGGGGTCTGACTTTTACCAACCCCCTAGGCCCGCCATGCGATGCTCATAGACGAACGGACCGGACTGTACGGATATTGTCACTGACAGGCTCAGTTGGGTGTCGGGGTGAGCTTCCTCATCGACGTCCCTTTTAGTCAATAGCTGGTGGCCCGTCACGTATTGGCTTATACCTCTGACGTGCTAGTGGTTAAATCCACAGCCATAGTATTGACGAGTCTTTAGAGTCCACCACACTTTCAGTTACTCAAGTTTCGGGCGAAACGCTGTAGAGGCCGTATGGAGATATGGCAGGGTCCGATCAGATACGTGCGGTATTGCACGGATCAGGATCGGACGGTTTGTACTAGTAGCCGTATAGGTATATGGCAGGGTTCGATCAGATACGTGCGGTATTGCACGGATCAGGATCGAACGGATAATACTAGCCGGCTTTGGTTTTAAGCCGGTCCTAGTTTAGTACAGTGTAGGTTTTGTCTCTTTACATTTGTATTTCGGTCGAAATACAAATGCGGGTGTGTATGCACAGTATCGGGGTTTTCCTGTAATTTATTATGGGACCAGTTTTCTGGAGTTGCCAGTTTGCATTCCGTTCCGGCCGGTTTTCCTTTGTTCTTTCCCGGCCGGACTTTTCCGATGGAGGGGGTAATTTGCAGTTTTGCAAATTACATTTGTGGAGGGGTTTTCTTGCAAAAGTATTGATTATGATAGCTTTCTTTTCTTTGCACCATGACTTGCTTTGACTTGTGATTTGATGAGGGTATGGTTTTAAAAAGTGAAGCATGGTTGTATGTTTCTTTGTCCCTTGGATATGGTCACCTCTTTCATCTCCTACCATCACCTCCCTTCATGCTATATATCTTTTCCTCCACCCTTCTTCTCTCTTGATGGAAAATGGTTGAAAAAGATATGAGAGAAAAGAAAGAACACTTGAGAGAAAGAAAAGAATGAGAGAGAGTTCATCTTGTTTGTGAGGAATTCTACATCTCCTTCTTCTTCTTGTTTTGGAAAAATGAAAGCACCATTTTTCCTAACCTCATTCCTCCATCCAAAGGCAACAAACCCCAAAGAGACAAAGCACTACACTTCCTACAGCACATCTTGGGCATGTCGAGTTGCCGGCTTCATGCCCGAGTTGCCTCGGTATAGAGGCGGGAGCCCGTAAAAGATGCAGGCGACGTGGTGCCCTTCCGGCGAGGAGACGATGACCGGAGATCCCGCGAGGAGATCGGAGTGGAGATGAAGACCGGAGGACTTGGATCGTCGGTATACATCTCTTCCCTTTCTTGTTAGTTAGCTAGACTAGTTTAATGGTTACGATCCGGAGTTTAGTGCGCGGTGGTGCCGGTTTGCAAAGTCCGCAAAATTTAAGTTATTCACCGTTTCCGCATTCCGGCGTCGGATTGACGGCCGGGGCGCCGCCGTGCACTTACAACCGGGTCTATCATGAACCCACAAACGGATCGTCTATCTCCTCGAATCGGGTTTCACATACCAATCTCAGAACCGAGAAAACTCATGGTGGACGCCTCGAAATATCATATCAAGAGAAACCGGGTTTTTAAAACAATACATAATTTCCTTTGAAATATAACCACGATTCTCAAATCCAGAATCTCATGAAAACAGTATCTCAATGCGTAAAATCATAAAGTATGATGTATGCAAACATATAACAGAAATGTGAGCATATCAAGTATATCATGCGACATAGCATAATGATGTGAGTATAGAAATATATCATGCCAATGAGTCATGTGACAGTACTAAACAATTAAGAGTAATAGCATGATGTAGCAATTCTACTGTGTAAGTGACATAGCAATTATTAATGATGAAAGTGTGTGAGCCGGCAAATCCGTGTAAGTGTAACACACGCATCATCGATAATTGTGTAGGTGTACTGGCACAGGTATATGTAATGCAATGACAATATCATGAACGTAGCAGAAAGTAAATCGTGAGCGCAATGCTATAAGGTATACATATCTAATCTAACATCTACGTAAAGATTAAACTAAGTGGTGTAGACAGGGATTAAATATGTATAACATATCCGAGTCGGTGAATTTATCAATCGGCATCAAGCTTCACAACATCACGTACGGTTTAATCCATCGTACATCGACAACAAACAGAATAGGGATTCTATCGACCTATACAACAATGAGGGTACAGATCTAAGTCTCGTACGGCATATCACTCAATATCCTCATATCGCCTTGCATCCGTATAACGACATATCAAACCAAGTCATCACATTTCATCGTATACTCTTTTCATCACATCAATATCTCACATCAAGTCATCTTATTAATCTTATGTCGTATTTATCGACCTCATAACATGCCACTATAATCTTATACTTATTCTCTTGCAACTATATATATATATATATCGTGATTCATATTAACGTTTCATATCCTTATATATCTATTCGAGACATCCTTTCTATCATATCATTTCATACTAAAACCATTAACTATAACTTTAAGTCGTGGCATATCTTGTCTCCAAATTATAAATCATATATCAATGGTTGCGGGGGTGCTATACGCCATCCACCTGACTTCCCCCGTAGATATAAATCTACTCACCTGAAATCCTCTCGCTTAGCCGAAGTCGATATGCTTCGTCGTCTCGAAAGTCCACGCGAAGGTACCTACAATAAATACACAGTCGCAATGCTATTAAAATCAATTCCGAAAACGAAACGGCACACGGAGTGCTCATAGGTTAGAACATATAGTTTACGCATGCAAAAACAACCAAACAACCCTCTTCGTTGACGTAAAAACCTCCAACGACCAAATCTCATATCTAATATCAAAACCAAGAATTCCAATATCGGAAAAATAGCCAAAACCAACCCAATATGCTCCCAGATTTTGGCTCAGGTCAATTGGGACTAAACAAACAAGTACAAGGGATAGGTTATAGGGTAAGTGAGCTACATCCAAAAACTCAATATCAGCACACAAAAAAAATCCGGCGACATTGCCACAAAATCCGATCTCGCCGGCCTAGGTAGGGTGAAATTGGCTCGAACTTTGGTGGTGGTCTTCTGGTCGTTTATCTAGGTCACTGGACTTGTTTGATTTTCTCATAACTGGCCCAAGTTGCTCCAGATACCCTGCAGGCTACAAAACATCACAAAACCAACACGGGACAATTTCTACGTTCGTATTTTGGTGATAATATCAGGTCTTGGCCAGTAAAACACCACTAAGGGTTAAGTAAACACCCACTACAGATCACAAGTCCACACAAACACCTAAACTTTCTTTTGGAATTTCCAAACATCACTAATCTAAATCGATTTAATTCTAAACTACTATAGGGTGCTAGGAAACTCAAAAACTAGACTAGAAGTGTAGGAATTATCTCATTTGGCAACTCAAGAATTTTCTTGAGTTGCTCAAAGTCTTCAAAATCCAACTTTGAAGCATCCATGGGGTTTGTAGAGAGATTGTGATCATTTTTAGTGAAGGGGCGTAGGGTTTTGTTGAAGAAATTGAGATGATACATGGAGGTGGAGGTGGAAGGAGTATGGGGATGAAGGAGTTGAAGAAAAACAACGGGGGAGGAAATGAAGGCAGCCCCCCTCTCTCTCCTATCCCCACTCTCTCTTATTCTCACCCTCTCACAAGCCCATACCTCATCATTTGGTCCTCCCTTCTCTCCAATAATTCTCTTTCTTTTCTTTTCTTTTAAAGCCAAATATCAACAAGTACAAATGAAACAATATGCAACAAAAATGCAACATGTCATGGTGCACTAACCATGGAAAATTGTAGAAATACGGATTTGGTCTAATAGCGATTAGTAGTGCACTAATCAAGTTTATTTTAAACTTGCATAAAATTAATTATAAAAATGCCAAAATCTGATAAATATATTTTTAAATAAATAAATCATTTTAATCTTCAATTATTTCATAAATATTGGTATATATTTATACCATTTTACGAAAACCCCAAATTCGCAAATCGAATAGTTTTCGCGAAATATATTATTTTAATATTTAAATTCCAAAAATAATATATTATATTTCTGAAATGTTACAGTTACAATGATCAGCTGTATTAAACAGCTCATGGACCTAGGGGCCACGTTAGAGAACGAGTCATATGCTGACTTGATTTTACAGTCCCTACCTTCTACTTATGCCCAGGAGAAGAAAGTTGTACTTCCAGTTGAGAGCACCCTGAAGGAAAGCAGGGAGACACCTGCTCTTCTTATTGAGGAATCTTCCTCTTCTGGATCCAAAGCGAAAACCAAGGGTGAGAAGAAAAAGACCTCCACAAAGACGATAGGCGGTGTCAGTAAGGTAGAAGGAAAGGGCAGAGCAAAAGTTTTGGGGCTAACAGTAGGGAATGAGGGATGTTCCTATTGTCACGGGAAAGGGAATTGGCAAAAAGAATGCAGGGCTTGGAAAGCTAGAATCTAGGATCCGAGACACGATGTAGCTTCGGCTTCGGGTGGGTTTGTGATTGAAAACTGTATGTCAATTAACTATACTTCCTGGGTACTAAATACCGGACAGGATCTCACATCTGTAATTCATTACAGACTTTGCGAAATCGTAGAGTTATTAGTGCAGGTGATATGACTCTCAGGGTTGCCAACGGAATGAGTGTGGATGCTGTATCCATAGGGGAATATCACCTAGGATTGACAAGTGGACATATATTGATTTTACTTAACTGTTTGGGTGTACCTAGTCTAGCTTGTAATATCATATATGTATCTTTACTTTCTAAAGAAGGATATGATTTTATATTTGTAAGGGATGTGGTCCATATCCACCTTAATCATGGTTTGATTGGGTCAGGTACACTAGAGGATGGTATATACGTATTAAATCAAGCTCAGGTTTTCAACGTCCAGGACACACTTAAAAGAAAGTCTCTAGAATTAAATAAGGCTTTCTTGTGGCATTGTAGACTGGATCACATCAATGAAATATGGTTGATGAAGTTATATAGAGAGGGATATTTGGATCCATTCGAATATCAGTCTTATATAACTTGTCAATCTTGTCTCATAGGAAGGATGACAAAGATTCCGTTCAGTGGACATGGATTAAGAGCGAGCGAGCTCTTAGGACTCATACACAGCGATGTGTATGGTCCAATGTCTACACATGCACGAAGTGGTTATTCTTATTTCATTACTTTTACGGATGATTTCTCTAGGTATGGACATGTCGGCGTGATGAAACATAAATTCGAGGCTTTTGAGAAATTCCGGGAATATAAGAATGAAGTGGAAAAACAAATAGGCAAAAGTATCAAGACACTGAGATCTGATCGAGGTGGTGAATACTTAAGTGCCGAGTTCCTGGGTTACTTAAAAGAGAATGGAATTCTCTCTCAGCTTACTCCTCCATACACACCTCAACACAACGGTGTATCGGAAAGGCGGAACAGAACCCTATTGGATATGGTACGTTCCATGATGAGTAATGCTGAGTTGCAGCGATCCTTCTGAGGTTATGCACTAGAATCAGCTGCATATCTTTTGAACACGGTTCCTACCAAGACTGTGCCTACCACACCATATCAGATGTGGAGTGGGAAGAAACCCTATCTTCAATATCTGATGATATGGGGATGTCCAGTTTTTGTAAAAAAGCAGCATGCGGACAAGCTCGAGACACACTCAGTACTGTGTAAGTTTGTGGGATACCTAAAGAACTCCAGGGGGTATCTTTTCTATTATGCAGAGGAACAAAAGGTTTTTGTTTCTCGTCATACCTACTTTTTGGAAAATCAATTTTTGGAAAAAGAAACTAATGGGAGCGCAATAGAACTGGAAGAAATTTCAGAACCACAAGCTATTACTGAAAGCATAGTAGAACCAGAGGTTTCGAAATAACAGGACATCTCTGCGCCACTCCACAAGACTAGAAGGCAGTCTCATTCACCCGAGAGATACTACGGTTTTCACATAGACGGGGATAGAGAGGATTGCATCATTGACAATGATGAGCCAACTAGCTTCGAGCAAGCCATTCAGAGCGGCGACTCGGTAAAATGGCTGGATGTAATACGGACCGAGATGGAGTCCATGTACACCAATAAAGTATGGACTTTAGACATTGCTCCAGAAGGGGTAAATCCCGTAGGCTGCAAATGGATCTTCACAAAGAAGATTGGTGCAGATAGACAGGTTGAAACCTATAAGGCTAGACTTGTTGCAAAAGGTTTTCGTCAAAGACCTGGTTTGGACTATGATGAAACCTTTTCTCCAATGGCTATGCTCAAATCCATTCGGATCCTTCTGGCCATTGCTGTCTTCCATGATTATGAGATTTGGCAGATGGACGTAATGACCGCTTTTCTAAATAGATATTTGGAAGAGTGCATCTATATGGATCAGCCAGAGGGTTTCAATCATAGTGGGAGCAGCGGGAAAGTGTGTAGGTTGCTTAAGTCCATTTATGGACTAAAGCAGGAATCGCGGAGTTGGTACATCTGTTTTGATGAGACGGTCAAAGAATTCGACTTTATCAAAAATCCAGATGAACCATGTATTTATAGTAAGATTGTAGCGAGAACTGTGGTATTCCTCGTCTTGTACGTGGATGACATTCTCTTGATAGAAAATGACATTCCTATGCTACAATCAGTTAAAGGATTCTTGTCACTGAGGTTCTCCATGAAAGACCTGGGTGATGCTAACTACATTCTGAGGATCAAGATCTATCGTGATAGATCTAAGAGGATGTTGAGACTTTCACAGTCAAGATACATCAACATTATACTGAAAAGATTTAGTATGGAAGATTCAAAGCACGGTAGTCTACCGGCTTGTCACGGAATTACTCTCTCCAAAGAGATGTCTCCTAAGACTGATTTGGAAAGGGCTCACATGTCGATTATACCCTACGCTTCTGCGGTGGGCTCTATAATGTATGCGATGTTGTACCAGGCCAGATGTTGCTTACGCACTTAGCGTGGTAAGCCGGTATCAGTCAAACCCAGGGGAGAAGCACTGGAAAGCAGTAAAGAACATTCTCAAGGACCTGAGAAGGACTAAGGAGATGTTCTTGGTGTATGGCGGAAAAGACTCCACATTGAGGCCTTTGCTGACTCCAGCTTTCCGAGTGATAAGGATGACTTCAAGTCCATATCGGGTTATGTCTTTACCCTCAATAGAGGGGAGGTCTGTTGGAAGAGCTCCAACCAGGACACCGTTGCTGACTCAACGATGGAAGCGGAGTATATCGCTGCTTGTGACGCTGCAAAAGAGGCAGTCTGGATGAGGAAGTTCTTAACTAAACTTCATGTGGTTCCAACCATTGTTGATCCAATACCGCTATATTGTGTCAACAACGTTGCTATAGCCTTAGCGAAGGAACCCAGGTCCTATCAGAAATCCAGACATATCTTGAGGCGGTACCACCTGATCAAGGAGATTGTTGATCGCCGGAAGATTGAGGTGATGTGAGTAGATACAGAGAAAAACACTGCAGATCCACTCACAGAGGCCATCCCTCAGACATAGTTCGAGAGGCTATACGAGATGATAGGTCTGCGATGTGCCAATACATGGCCTTAGTGCAAGTGGGAGATTGTTAGTGTTATATGCCCTAGAGGCCATTATTGTATCATACTGGTTTGTATATTATTTAATGAAAGTTTGGGATATACACAGATATAGTAACAGTCTTTCTCGAAATGGTAGTATGCTACATGGTTTGTTTCTACCTCAATATGTGCATGTGTTTCTTTTAGCATATCGCTTATACATATTGGTAGAGCCCTTAGGATCTTTACTTGATTACCCGCGTTCTGATGGCAGTCACATTAGTGGAGGCTGGGTAGTCTATAAGCTCATCTTATACTGGTCCTAGTCGTAGGATTATCGAGATGGTGCATCGATACTCCAGAGTAGACTAGTGTCTACGCTTCTCATCCCAGCAGGGGAGATGGTCAGTCCCACAGCCATTAATACGTCGTACTGGAGATAGTATGCAGGTGCTCATAGGATTATGAGTACACTGGATATGACTCGTAGGGAACTGCTGGTGGGTACTATACCTATCGTCGGGTGGCAGTTCTCAGGTGACATGATTACAGCTTAGTCCGTCGACTTGACACTGTTACTTTGCCTCGCGTGTGTTTCCACTGTTCCTAGATTACTACCTACCATGTCTCAAAGGAGTCGTGCAAACATGTTGTAGTTGGGTGCAATTCCGAAACACTTGGAGGCAGTGGCGATTAGATAGGATCCGTCTCTCCTGTTATTGGGGGTTGATATCGTGCTGTGTTCAGAAAGCTATTACACAAAGTCTTTGGCCAAGGCAAACGAGATTTACTGGTAGGTACTGTTAGGTCAAAAATTGCACCCCGGTTGACCATGTCAAAATCAAAGTCAACCCCAAGTAAGCGGGCCCAAGCCCAGATCAAGTGGGCCCATGCCCAAGTCGAGCCCCAAGGCCGGCTTCCTCCATGCCAAAATAAAAATCATGTAATAAATAATTTTGATGTAATTTTTAATGGGCATAAAGCCAAATTTTTGTAAAGCCCATGGCTCATGTGCAAAAGAGCACATGAGGCATGGGATGGGCAAAATGCCATTTTGTAAAGCCCAAAGAGCTATATGTAAATTTGTAAGCCTATAAAAGGCAACATGATAATGAAATAAAGCATAACAATTCATTCTCCTCAAATCTCTAGGGTTTGTGCCTCCATCCTCACTCTCTCAAGTTTTTACTCTTCCTTTTCATTTTCTAATTAAATCAAGAGCTTAGCTCTTCTTTTTGTTAAAAACTAAATAAAGTTTTATCATAAACCCACCTCCTAAGATTCCATTAAGAGATGAAAAAGGGTCTCTTTTTTTATCATCCAAGATCTGGATCTTGGAGTTTCAAGAGAACCCATTTTGGGTTTCTTCTCAAGAGAGAAAGGAGAAAATCTTTTGGAGTTTAACTCCACAAATAAAATTCTTTTGGAGTTGAACTCCATTTAAAATCCTTTGGAGTTTAACTCCACATTTAAAATTCTTTTGGAGTTTAACTCCACAAAAATATTCTTTTGGAGTTGAACTCCATGTAATAAAAATTTTTAAATTAATTTTGGAGCCCCACAGGGAAGACTTCCATCAGTGGGAGCCTTCCCTTCCCCCCTCACGTGAGGTCACGTGAGGGAGAGGGCTTCCATTAAATGGGAGCCCTTTGGCCCCCCTCACGTGAGGTCATGTGAGGGGAGGGCTCCCATTTAATGGGGGCCCTTTGGCCCCCCTTATGTAGGGTCATGTGAGGGGAGGGCCCCCATTAAATAGGAGCCTCTTTCCCCCTTTATATATTTTTTAATTTCCCTTTTTCTTTTATTCTTCGTTCTTTTCCTTCTTCTAATCTTTTTAATTTAAAAAAAAAATAAATTAAAAATAAATTATAAATCATATTTTAAAAAAAAATAACATTTCTCTAAATATTTATATATTTATTCTTTTTTTATATATAAAAAAATATACATACATATATATATATATCCTTTTTTTTTACAAATGGAATAAAACAAAATGAACACGTCTTCATTGTAATATGTTAAAAAACACACACACACACATACACCAATGCATCGCAATTAGTTCGCATGACCAGTTTAACCCGTCAATCGGAGGTTCTCTTGCTCTAAAGACGAGGGGTAATTAGCGGCAGCTTAGTTCGCGGTTGCCGGAGATTCGGATCCCCACAATCAATAAACCCCAGCCTATCCTAGACGGGGAGAATCTGTAGTACGCCTGACAAGCGCGCGCGTATTCCCATCTCAATGGGGTGATGAAAAACACCCTATAGATTCTGGCAAGCCCGGTAAGACCAATCTCTCCTCCCATATTTCGGGTTAAATATCCAAGCGAACTCAATTAACATATACATTGATTGCCTGTACTGAAATCATGCTTCTTTGTGCAGGGTTAACAAATTTCAAATTGCCATCTTCGAACGCAAGTCGGTATTTGAACAACTTTCCTTGGCCCCAGTTTGGGGCAAGGCCATCGACACCGACAAAGTAATAAGGCATCTCGGGCAAGCTCCAGCGGTGCCCCTGACAACTGCTCAATCGGGTATCTTCTCTAAGCTCCCCGTCGGATGGCCTCTAAGTCGTTAAACTGGAAACAGATGACCTCTAAGTCGTTAAACTGGAAACAGATGACCACTAAGCCGTTAAACTGGAAACAATAGACCTCTAAGTCTTTAAACTGGAAACAGATGACCACTAAGTCGTTAAACTGGAAACAGATGACCTCTAAGTCGTTAAACTGGAAACAGATGACCTCTAAGTCTTTAAACTGGAAACAGATGCCACTAAGTCGTTAAACTGGAAACCGTAGACCTCCACGTCTTTAAACTGGAAACAGATGACCACTAAGTCATTAAACTGGAAACAGTAGACCTCTAAGTCTTTAAACTGGAAACAGATGACCAATAAGTCGTTAAACTAGAAACAGTAGACCTCTAAGTCTTTAAACTGGGAACTGTCGACCACCACGTCGTTAAACTGGGGAACCGATGACCACTACGTCGTTAAACTGGGAACAGTCGACCTCTAAGTTGTTAAACTGGGGATGTAAAAATGTGTAAATAAAATAAAAAAATAATTTAAAAAAATATATAAAAAGCCGAAATGATGGGGCAACTCGCAATAAAAATCAGCGAGTAAAAATAAAGATGAAAATAAAACCAAAATGATGGGGCAACCGCGAATAAATAGCCGAAATGATAGGGCAATCGCGACCTTCGCGATAAGAAAAGCTGAAATGATAGAGCAATCGCGGCAGTAAAAAAACGGCGAATGATGAGTCACTCCTGGTACCATATTCCAGTGCAGCGATGCAGATGCCATCCAAAACTCAAATCCCCAACGAATGATGAGTCGCTCCTGGTACCATATTCCGGTGCAGCGATGCAGACGCCAACCAAACTCTGAATGTCCTAACGGCGAATGTTGAGTCGCTCCTGGTACCATATTCCAGTGCAGCGATGCAGACGCCAACAAAGTCCCAAAATTCTCCCAGCCCTACGGTCGGTCCCCGAACTGACTACCGTATACAATCCACAGGCTCAAATAATTCTCATCATACCCATGCCCCACTGCGATCACCGGTTACGCGGCTAGTCTCCGCCCATGGAATTATGCTCCATTTGGGAAGACCCACTCATGTGTCCTCACGATACATGAGGAGAACAAACTTACGAGATCCTCACGATTCGTAAGAAAACACCTTCGTGAGATCCTTACGACTCACAAAGGAAAAACACACTTGGGAGTCCCCACGATTCCTAAGAAGAAAGTACACCTACGAGATCCTTTTGACTCGTAGGGAGAAAATGCTTTTATGGGACCCTTACGGCTCATAAAATTAAAAAGCCTTAGGTGATAGGGACCTAAACCTGTCTCCTAAGCCATCGCTCCCCAACAGGCAAGGCAAATGATGAATTGCTCCTGGCATATGTGCTTCAGTGTTAGCAACGTTGATGTCTACCCTAACCCCAAAATTCCAAACTCCAATCCAATAGACCCCTAACTCTTTAAACTAGGAACAGATGACCTCTAAGTCGTTAAACTGGGAACAGATGACCCCAATGTCGTTAAACTGGGAACGAGGGAAATTCCCTCACGGCAAATGATGATTCGCTCCTGGTACCATATTCCAGTATAGCGGTGCTGATGCCAAACCTAAAAACCAAAATCCCTAAATCCTGTCATGGCAGATGATGATTCGCTCCTGGTACTATATTCCAGTGTAGTGGTGCCAATGTCAACCCAAATCACATCAAATCAGCAAAATAACCAATGACCTCTCTGGAAGAATCAAGCTCTACCTCGGAAACAAGTCAACTTCATCCCTGACACCGTGAGAAGCGGAGCAAGTCAAATCAAGCACCGACCGTCCAAGTCACTAAAAGGGTAGCACCGACCGTCCAAGTCGCAAAAAGGGCAGAACCGACTGTCCAAGTCGCTTAAAGGGCCTCATCGACTGTCCAAGTCACAAAAAGGGTAGAACCGACCGTCCAAGTCGCTAAAAGAGCAGCACCGACCGTCCAAGTCGCTAAAAGGGCAGCGACGACCGTCCATGTCGTAAAAAGGGAAGTGCAGGCTTCCTACAAAACGGGAACCAGATCACTCTGGGCCAGGAAAACGTCTACCACGGACACTCCGCCTCAGAGAAGCGTCAAGTGTCGACTGTCCATGTTGTAAAAAGGGCAGTGCAGGCTTCCCACAAAGCGGGAACCAAATCACTCCGGGCCAGGGGAAAATCTACCACGGACACTCCATCTCGGAGATGCGTCAAGCGTCGACCGTCTATGTGGTAAAAAGGGCAGTATAGGCTTCCTACAAAGTGGGAACCAAATCACTCCGTGCCGGGGAAACGTCTACTACGGACACTCCATCTCGTAGACGCGTTAAGCGTCGACCGTCCATGTCGTAAAAAGGGCAGTGCATCCCAAAAAGTGGGAACCAAAGTAAGTCGCCTCCACACGAAAGAAGATCCATCAATTTCATACACACGACCCACATATGTGGTGTGCATTTATTGATGGAGGACAATTTGTTGGGGTCAAAAATTGCACCCCGGTTGACCAAGTCAAAATCAAAGTCAACCCCAAGTAAGCAGGCCTAAGTCCAGATCAAATGGGCCCATGCCCAAGTCGAGCCCCATAGCCGGCCTCCTCCATGCCAAAATAAAAATCATGTAATAAATAATTTTGATGTAATTTTTAATGGGCATAAAGCCAAATTTTTGTAAAGCCCATGGCTCATGTGCAAAAGAAGTGAGCACATGAGGTATGGGATGTGCAAAATACCATTTTGTAAAGTCCAAGGGGCTATATGTAAATTTGTAAGCCTATAAAAGGCAACATGATAATGAAATAAAACATAACAATTCATTCTCCTCAAATCTCTAGGGTTTGTGCCTCCATCCTCACTCTCTCAAGTTCTTCCTCTTCTTTTTCATTTTCCAATTAATTCAAGAGCTTAACTCTTCTTTTTTTTAAAAAAACTAAATAAAGTTTTACCATAAACCCACCTCCCAAGACTCCATCAAGAGAAGAAAAAAGATCTCTTTTTTTATCATCCAAGATCTGGATCTTGGAGTTTCAAGAGAACCCATTTGAGTTTCTTCTCAAGAGAGAAAGGAGAAAATCTTTTGGAGTTTAACTCCACAAATAAAGTTCTTTTGGAGTTGAACTCCATTTAAAATCTTTTAGAGCTTAATTCCACATTTAAAATTCTTTTGGAGTTTAACTCTACAAAAATATTCTTTTGGAGTTGAACTCCATGTAATAAAAATATTTTAATTAATTTTGGAGCCCTACAAAGGAGACTCCCATCAGTGGGAGCCTTCCCTTCCCCCCTCACGTGAGGTTACGTGAGGGGGATGGCCCCCATTAAATGGGAGCCCTTTGGCCCCCCTCACGTGAGGGGAGGGCTCCCATTAAATGGGAGCCTCTTTCCCCCTTTATATATTTTTTAATTTCTTTTTTTCTTTTTTTCTTCGTTCTTTTCCTTTTTCTAATCTTTTTTATTTAAAAAAATTAAATAAATAAAAAATAAATTATAAATAATATTTAAAAAAAAAATAACATTTCTCTAAATATTTATGTATTTATTTATTTTTGCTTTTTATATATATAATATATATATATATATATATATATATATATATATATATATATCCTTTTTTACAAATGGAACAAAACAAAATGAACACATCTCCATTGTAATATGTTAAATACACACACACACACACCAATGCATCGCATTGAGTTCGCATGACCGGTTTAATCTGTCAATCGGATGTTCTCTTGCTCCAAAGACGAGGGGTAATTAACGGCAGCTTAGTCCACGGCTGCCGGAGATTCGGATCCCCACAATAAATAAACCCTAGCCTATCCTAGGCAGGGGGAATCTGTAGTACGTCTGGCAAGCACGCGTATTCCCATCTCAATGGGTGACGAAAAACACCCTATAAGTACTCCAGTAGTTTCTCAGGGTGTTTTAGGTTACACTCCGACACGAATTATTGCGCTATTAGGGGTCTGACAATTACCGCCCCCTAGACCCGATATGCGATACTCTTAGACGAACGGACCAGACTGTACGTAGATTGTCACAGATAGGCTCAGTAGGAGTTCGGATGAGTTTGCTCATCGGCCTTCTTATCGACATATACCTGGATAGCCGTTACATGCAGCTAGTACCGCTTGCGGCTTGTGGTTAAACCCACTGCCAGCGTAGTGTTGAGTCTTTAGAGTTCTACAGAGAGGGTTTCCCTGCATCGGGCAAAAGATATAGAGGCCGTATGGTTTTACGGCAGGGCTTCGAACACTTACGTGTACTTGTGCACTTACGATGTTCGAGCGGATAATACTAGTGGGTTTTGGTTTAAGCCGGATCCTAGTATTATATTGATGGATTATTTTCATCTCATTGTATTCGTATTTTTCGAAATACAGATACAGGTATGTATATACAGATGAGGGGTATTCTCGTAATTTACTTGAAATTGCTTCTAGAAGAAGACACCTCATTAGGGTTTTAATCTTTTGATTAAAAGATTGATGAGGTGGAGGAAATGAGGTGGAGATATTTGTTGAATGAGGCATGACTCACTCATTAGATATTTGTGAAACATGCTAGATATTTGGTGAGATATTTATCTCATCAATTATTATATGCTTCATCTATTCATCATAAATGAGCCATCTTTATTGCAACTTCTTTTTCTTCCCTAGCTTTTCCTCAAGCTCCCCTTCTTCTTCCTATAGCCTTTCATGTCTCATGAGTTAAGAAACCTAAGGTTATTAGAGACATACTAATCCATCTACACTCTCTACATCATCTAGGACATCTAGTTTAGCGAACTAGATGCCATAGTAACCTCGAATTTGAGGTTGGAGCTCGGACTATAGACTCTTGAGTGGATCGTCTTTGACTCGAGGACGCCGACGAGATTGCCCGATCCATTACGATCCTTGGAGCCTATAACGAAGAGAAGGAAATCGACAAGAAGACCCGAAGGACATGGTATCATGAGGTATAACTTTTATCCGAGTAGTTAAACCTCACACAAGTTTGGTTAGCTAGGGTTTAGCATCGATCTTGGAGTTCAAGTCGGTGTTGTGATGCCAGTAAAAATCGTATTTTACGCCTTTCGCCTCCCCGCAAACCCATGGGGTGCACGACATCGACTTACAAATATCTTGTATCTTGTTGATGGTTTGTGGATATGAAGCATTAGATCGTCATGAATGAATAGCCCGCGGATGTGAGAAGTGTGTTCTTTTCTTTCATTCATGTATATTTGTAAATTGATGTAATATTCTTTTGCGGGGCACATCCGGGTTGAGGTTGTAGCCACCATTGTATTATTTTATTTACTTTTTCTTGCACCTAAGATTGACCTAAAGAGGGGGTGCACAAACTATAATGTATGTGATTTTGTGTACCAGACCAGATGTTGCTTACACACTGAGTATAGTAAGCAGGTATCAGTCAAACCCTGGAGAGAAGCACTGGATAGTGGTTAATAACATCTCAAGTACCTGAGAAGGACTAAGGAGATGTTCTTGATGTACGGCAGTAAAGATCTCCAGATCAAGACCTTCGCTAACTCCAGCTTCCAGAGTGACAAGGATGTTCCCCAAAATTTAAACAATAGAAAAATAGCTAAGCTCTATTAAATTTTGAGGCATCGCCTTACGTGCTCTTCACGAGGACGCCAGCGCTAACCCCTTAAGATTAAATTTTATGGTGGCGCTGCACGTGAAGCTCACGTGGGAGCTAATGTGCAAAGCACATGAGCGCTTATTATATACGAATTAAATTCATATATGACGCCGCACGTGCTCCTCACGTGGGCGCAAATGTGCAAAGCACAGGAGCACCTAGTATTAAATTCTTAAGCGGCGTCCATATGCATAACACCTGAGCGCCGGCGCCCAAATTAAAACCAAGTAGAGTTAAATTCTGCAGGGGATATTTCCCTAAAATCTGGGATACTCTCTGTTAAACAGAGCTGTTGAATCAAAGATTAAATGGTGATGATGAATTATTAGATAATAGAATAAAATTCTATTAAGGGAAAATATTCCCCTAATCTTTCTAAACGAACAAAAAATTGTTGGATCAAAGATCCAATGAAATGGGAAAATATTTCCCCATATTTTTCTAAACAAAAGAAATATGTGCTCTGTAAAACAGAGAACCCTTGGATCAAAAATCTAATAGTGATTAAAAAAATCACCGCTTGACAGAATAAATTCTATATATGGGAAAATATTTCCCCAATCTTGTTAAAAACAAGAAAATATATTCTGTAAAACAGAAGTCTTTGGATCAAAGATCCAAGGTGGGTAAAATTTCCTAAATCAATTTTGAGACCAATTAAATCAATTGGAATATCTCAATAAGAGATTTTCTCAAAATTAATTATCAAACTTTCTTCCACTATATAAAGGACCCGATTTCAAGTCTCATATAGAAGGAACCCCCCATAAGCTTATGCAAAAATACAGTGAGCTCTCAAAAAGAAGATCTTCCTTCTCAAAACCCTAGGTAAAGAAAAAAAGAGGAAATAAAAAAATCTCATTTACCTATCATATCACATCTAAGGGTTTAACCCTTTTAAAAGAACTTAGTTTTTTCTCTAGATTTGAGATCCACAAGACAAGTCTCTCATAAGTTGAGAATTTAATTCTTATCAGGAAGATCTTATTCTTGAGAATCAAACATTCAGGGAAGAACAAGTTTAAAAAGAAAGAAGATGGAGTCCATAATACTCCAGGAACTTAGTTCCTTCAAATCAAGAACTTGGTTCTTAAAAAATCTCAACCCAAAATCCTCAAAATAGTGATTTTGGTGGTCGTTAATGGTTAAAATACCATTGACAAAGGTTTAACTTCTTTGAAAACATCAACAGAGATTAAATCTCTATATAAAAGAAAACGCAGAGCCTCACGTGAAAAACACATGGGCGTCCAAGACAGAAGGCTGGTGCCTCACGTGAAATACACATGAGCGCTGAGTTAAAGTGCTTAGCACTTCATATACAGCTAAAATGGTTGAGTGCTTAGTACTAATTGGGCAGCGCCCAGCGTCTCCCGTGAAACACACGTGGGTGCAAGTCCAAAATAAACGAAACAACGCCGCACATGTTCCTCACGCGGACGCCCCCAACAAAAGACGTAGTGCCTCACGTGCTTCCCATGTGGGCGCCCTCAAACAAAGGGCCCAGCGCCTCACATACTTCCCATGTGGACGCTCAAGACAGAAAGCTAGCTCTTCACGTAAAATACACGTGAGCGCTGAATAAAGTGCTTAGTACTTCATATGAAGCCAAAACGGCTGAGTGCTTAGCACTAATTGGGCAACGCCCCACGTGCTCTTCACATGGACGCCATATAAAAAAAGTGCTTAGCACTATATGTAACTGAGTACTTAGCACTGATTGGACAACGCCCATAACCGAAGGCTTCACATGATACCTATGTGAGCGCCAGAGCGTCAAACAAGTGCTTAGCACTTTTGCATAAAAAGGGGGGCTGAACAAACAGAGCCCAAATAAATGCTTAGCTCTTCTGAACAAAAAAAAGAAACTGAGTATCCTAAGCCCAGATTGGCTAAGTCTCTTGCAATTGAGCCCAAATGATCTGTTGTTGGACCTTAATAAAATTTAAGGATCCTTAAAATATTGCTAAGTTGATCTTAGTCTCAAATAAGACTAATGTATCCTTAGTTAAAAATAATTGGGCCCAAATGCTCATATGTTTAAGTCGATTTTAATCTCAAATCAGATTAACGGTCCTTAAATAAACCAAACCCAAATCTCAAATATACGGATTTGGACTGATCTGCGCCTTACGGACGACGACATAAAATAGTCTCCGTATACAATCCACCGGCAACCAAAATAAACAAAAATATATACGGCACAAAGTGAACTACCGAAGAAGGAGAAAGTGATTATCACAACGCGATAACGAAATTAACTGCAGGAGCTTGTGCCTGCAGGGAAAAGCGTTCCCACAATAAAAAACCCCTCATATATGAGGGGGAATCTGATAAAGTCTACTACAACGGTCACATTTATCCAAACCTCCGATATATGGTGCCATAAATTAACTTGGTATCTTCGAAAAGGTGGATGGAGAAGTCCAAATAGCATCTTCCCCCAAAATTCAGGCCAGACGTCCCAACGTCTCGGTCTATGTCTTTTGGCGGTGAACAAAGGATGACTCCAAATCCATGTCGGGTTATGTCTTCACTCTTAATGGAGGGGTGCTCTGTTGGAAGAGCTCCAAACAGGACACCTTTGCTGACTCGACGATGAAGGCAGAGTATATCGCTGCATGTGACGCCGCGAAAGAAGCATTCTGGATGAAGAAGTTCGTTACAGAACTTCAAGTGGTTCCGTCCATTGTTGATCTAATACCTTTGTATTATAACAACAATGGGGCTATAGCTTTAGCGAAGGAACCAAGGTCCCATCAGAAGTCTAGACATATCTTGAGGCGGCACCACCTGATCAGGGAGATTATGGATTACCGGGAGATCGAGGTGCGGAGAGTAGAGACGGAGAACAACATTGCAGATCCACTCACAAAGGCCATCCCTCAGACGCAGTTCAAGAGGTTATTCGAGATGGTAGGTCTGCGATATGCCAATGCATAGCCTTAGTGCAAGTGGGAGTTTGTTAGTGATATATGCCCTAGAGGCCATTATTGTATAGTACTGGATTGTATATTACATTTTGGAAGTTTGGGATATACACAGATATAATAACAGTCTTGCTCAATATGATAGTATGCTATCTGGTTTGTTTCTATCTTAATATGTGTATATGTTTTTTAACATATCACTAATACATATTAATAGAGTCCTTAGGATCTTTGCTTGACTACCAGCGTTGTGATGGCGGTCACACTAGTAGGGGCTGGGTGGTCTATAAGCACATTCTTAAGCTTGTCTCTGGTCGTAGGATTATCGAAACAGGGCATCGATACTCCAGAATATACTAGTGTATACGCTTCTTATCCCCGTCAAAGGAGGTGGCATGTCCCGCAGCCATTGGTATGCAGTACCCGATAGTATACAGGTGCTCATTGGGTTATGAGTTACACTGGGCGAACTCGCTGGGAACTGGTGGTTGGTATTATACCTATCATCAGTTAGCAGTTCCCGGGTGACATGAGTACATGTTAGTCCATTGACTTGACATCACTATTCGTCTTGAGTGTATTCCCATTGTACTTAGATTACTACCCTACCACGGCTCAAATGAGTCATGCAAATAGATAGTGGTTGGATGCAGTCTCGAAGCACTTGGAGGCGGTAGGGGTTAGAAGGAATTCGTCTCTCCCGGTATTGGGAGTTGATATTGCGCTGTGTTCGGTTAGCCAATACACAAAGTCCCTGTCCAGGGCAAGTGAGATTTATTGGTAGGTACACTAGTAGTTTCTTAGGATGTATTGGGCTCTACACCGACACGACTTATTGCGCTATTAGGGATCTGACGTTTACCACCCCCTAGGCCTGATATGCGATACTCTTAGATGAATAGACCGGACTGTACGGAGATTGTCATGGATAGTCTCAGTAGGGGTTCGGATGAGTTTGCTCGTCGACCTTCTTTTCGATAGGTACCTGGGTAGCCATTACGTACAGCTAATGCCGCTGATGGACTTGTGGTTAAACCTACTGCCAGTATACTAACGAGTCTTTAGAGTCCCACATAGAGGGTTCTCTGGTTCAGACGGAACGATGTAGAAACCGTATGGTTTTACGTGCAGGGTTCCGATCATATACGTGTAATGGCTACACGGATGTTGTTCGGACGGATAATACTAGTGGGCTTAGGATTAAGCCGGATTTTAGTATTATATTATTGGATTATTTTTATCTCTTTGTTTTCGTATTTTTTTGCAGTATGAATATGGGTATGTATATACGGTGAGGGCATTCTTGTAAATTCTACAAGTGATGCTTCTAGAAGGGAACATCTCATTTTGGTTTAATCTATTTTTGGAAAATAGATTAATGAGGTGGAAAATGGAGATATTTGTGGTATGTCTGAAGCATGGCTAATTCTTTATTTTATTGATTTGCTCTCACTATTCAAGCATGGCTAGATTTTTCTATTGAAAATAATGCATGCTTGATATGAGAAAAAGAATGATCCATTCTTCACTTGCCACAACACTTGCTCATTTGTGTTTTTTTCATTCTCTTTCCATTTTGCTCTTCTCCTTCTTCTTCAAAATCCTAACCATCACATGCGTTGTGAATCCTAGAGTTCTATGAGATAAAATAGTCTAATTAACTCTCTACATCTTCTAAGCTACCTAGATTAGCAAACTAGGTACTTTAGTTACTTCGGTTTTAAGGTTGGAGCTTGAACCATAGACTCTCGGGTGGATCGTCTTCGACACGAGGAAGCCGACGACCAAACTAGATCCGCACCTTTGAGGAGCCCAAGCAAAGGAGAAGAAGACCCGAATGACTTGTAACTTGGAGGTATAAACTCTTTCAAAGTAGTTTAAAACCTCTATATTGTTTAGCTAGTTAGGGTTTTTGAAAAATCCAGGATGTTTAGTCGATGTTGCTTGTCATGAAAATCGTTTTTGTAAATTCCGCCTCCCCACAAACCACGCGGAGTGTGTGATATCGACTTACAATATATTCTCGACATGTAGTCCCTTAGGTTGCTGCTCGAGTAGCTCTACGTCTGTCGTGTCTCTGATCCCTTCTGAAGCTGGACAAGACGTATTCAAGCAGTCTTCTTAGATTGGAATATTCTTATTACCATTAGAAGATCCAGCTTTAGGTGTTGCTGCGGCGCTTTACTTGAGGTTAGGTTTGATTTGGAGCTCCGATGATTCATAACCGTGCCCTTCTGGGGTGGGATGACATCCAATAGTCTTTAGGCTTGCCATCAAGACCCGAAGCTAGGCATATACTGTCACTTTGCTTTTGCTTTGATGATGTCGCACCAATTCTTCGCTGAAGCAGGGTAGACATCCATATGACTTCTAGGCCGTATATATCGCCATCGAGATCCAGAGCTAGGAATATACCTTTACTCCGATTTTATTTGACTGTTGCGCCCGCACCCTGTTGGAATGAGGAAGAACGTCGAGATGCTCTTTAGGCTGTAGATGTTGCCATTGAGATCTGGAACTAGGAATATGCCATTGCTCCATTTTGATTTGACTCCTTAGAGCTTTGTTGACACTACGTCTGTACTTTGCTAGAGTAAGAGGGGTGTCAAAATAGCTTATAGGCTATAGATGAGCTTTTAGGACTCGGTTATTCTTTTGACGAAGCATGGTGGGAAAATATGGTTTCCTTTCTTTCGTTTGTGCCCATCGATTGTACACAAGAGTCAATATTGGACGACTTGTAGGGCAGGAATTTTTTTTTTATCTTATTATTATTTATTATTTTTAAATTTTCCGCGATGCTCTATCTTTTTAGCTTTTCTTATCGCGAATGTTGCGATTGTTCAATCACTTCGGGTATTTATTCGCGGTGCCCAATCATTTCAGCCATTTCATTTTATTTTTACTTGCTACTTTTTATTGCGAGTTGCCCTATCATTTCGGCTATTTTTCTTTTTCATACTCATCAATTTTGTTGTGAGTCGAAGACTTAGTATGATGGTACCTTATTTGGCTTCAGTATTGCCATGACTGGAATATTGCAATGAGCAACTCATTATATGCCATTGCCTATTTCGGCCAATGATGGCTTAGTTAACAGGTTTAGATCCCCGCTAACTAAGGCTTTTTCGACTTTACGAGCTGTAAGGATCTCATAAAGGTATTTCTCCTTATGAGCCGTGAGGACCTCATAGGTGTATTTTCTCCTTAGGAGTTGTGAGGGTTTCTAAGTGTATTTTACTCTTATAAATCAAAAGGATCTTACAAGAGTATTTTCTCCTTACCAGTCGAGAGGATTTTCAAGTGTCGTTCATCTTTTAGAGCAATATTTCTTGTTTTTTATGGGACTTAGTTGGGAATATATTTATTTACGCCCATGGATTTTATACAAGAGTCAATATTAGACCACTTGTAGGGCATAAATCTATAGGGTTATGATGGCTTAAGAACAGGTTCAGATCCCTGTAACTTAAGGCTTTTTGAATTCCATAAGCCGTGAGGGTCGTGAGGATCTCGTAAATGCATTTCTCCTTACGAGTCGCGAGGATCTCGTAAGTGCATTTTCTCCTTAGGGATTGTATGGGTTCTTAAGTGTGTTGCTCCTTTGTGAGTCGTAAGGATCTCACGTGGGCGTTTTTTCCTTACAAATTCGAGAGGAATTTGCAAGTGCATCTTTCGTTTCTTTCAAAGAGTCTACGCCTTTCCAGGTTTTCGCAAGCTCGCCGGTAACCCTGCTATTTATACTCACGGTGCCCTTTCAGGTTTTCATCCATGCCCATTTTGCTTATAGACGTACCGTTTTTTGGATCCAACATCGCTCAAGGAGACAGTAGGCCTGTAAGGTAATGCACTATCATCAATAGGTCATGACTTTTTCAATTGACCGCATCATTAGTAGAGCTTTCAGGCCGGTGGGGATTTCAGGTGTAATTTTGTCTATGGGGATTGTGAGAGATATGAATTGTTTATGTCCGTGGATTGTATGACCCATACCGTAGGGCAAAACATATTAGTTTAGGGAAGTTTCAGTCCATCATTAGTTTATGGACATTTCAGTCCATAGGAACATAGTATGAGGTCATATTGTTTATGCCCATGGATTGTATATGGTGATCAATAGGGAGATCCGCCGTAGGGAACGATGCCAGTTTAAGGACATAGCAGTTAATTATTAGTTTAGGGATGTTTTGGTCCAATACCAGTTTAAGGACCTAGCGGTCCATCATTATCATGTATGGGATGACATATTAGTTTAGGGACATCCCGGTCCAACATTCCTATGTTCAGGACGAAATGACAGTTTAAGGACATTTCGGACCGATACCAGTAGTGGTCCAATATTATCACATGACTTTCAGAGTAAGAAGATAGTGAGCGGACATAAGCATCATCATCATCTATCATTAACCTAAGTCACGACTTCTCAAGCGTAGTACTTTTTGAGGAATCGGCCATTTATTGGTTGAAATAGCCTTTCTCCATGCATATCCATAAGCAGATAAGCTTCACCTTGGTAGACCTTATCTATGATGTACGTGCCTTCATAGTTTGGCTCGAACTTCCCCCATTTTGCTTGATTAGGAATCATTGGTCTTTTGACAACCAGCACGAGTTTTCCTTGGCGAAATATTCTTGGCCTGGTTAGTCTTTCATATGATCACGTCATTCTTGTCTTATAAGCTTCCAGATTTTATTGTGCTATAAGACGGGTTTCATCGAGAGCATCGAGTTTCTCGAGCCTAATATGAGTATTTTCTTCATCCGTTAGCTCGTATTGAACTGCCACTCGTAATGAGGGGAGTTCTATCTTTAGTGGGAGTACTGCTTCAGTACCAAACACCAATGCATATGGTGTTGTATTTGTGGCCATCGTGAACATTGTTCGGTATGCCTAAAGAGTTTCGTGCAGTCTCTTGTGCCAGCCCTTCTTGTTCTTGGACACCGTCTTCTTTATAATCTTGGTCAGGGTCTTGTTAAATGCTTCAGTTAGACCATTGTCCTGAGGATTATAGACCGAAGAGTATCTCCAGTCTATCTTGTGTTGCTGTGCGAAGTGGTTTCTTTTGTGGCTTCTATAGGCTGGTCTATTATCCGAAATTATCCATCGCGGAGTTCCGAACCGGTAGATAACATGAGTTTTGAAGAAGTGGAGGATATTCTCCGTCTTCACCTCTTTAGCGGTACTGCTTTTGTCCACTTAGAAAAGTAATCGGTTGTTGCTAGTATAAACCGATGTCCTCTGGATGACCCTGGTTCAATAAGGCCGATTATATCTGTTCCCCACATCTCGAATGGCCAACTAGCTACTGTCGGATGCAGCGGATTTGGATGTTGATGTATGAAGTCCCCGTGTATTTAACATGAGTGACACTGCTTTGCATATTCGAGATAGTCCTGAATCATCGTAGGACAGCCCATACTTTTTATCTTCAGCTTCATCTTCGGACCTACTTGATGGGAGCTACAAAGTCTATCATGTACTTCTTGGATGACTTTCTTCGCTTCCTTTAGCCCTAGGCATCTTAACCATACGAAATCGAAGGATCTCTTGTATAGAGTATCGTTGATGAAGGCGAATAACATAGCTCGTTTCATGAGCTGATGTTTAGATGACGCATCTTCGGGTGTTCGCTGGGCCTTAAAGCAGCCTATAAAGGCTTCTCTCCAGTCCTCGACCTCCTCTTCATTTTCTATTTGGAGAACTTCTCATTCGGTTGTTTCTTTTCCTTCAGGTAGTTCTCTCAGAACTTCCGGAGGTATATCTGCTGGCGCTAGGATCCTGTGATTTTGGACAATGATTCTTACGTCATCGAGGTCTTCATTGGCCAATTCTTTAGCCAACTTGGCTAACGCATCCGCCTTACTGTTTTCCGCTCGCAGTATACTTCTCAAGGTATAGGAAAGGATTTGGGTTAGCAGCTGCTACACTCTTTCTCCATACCTTATTAGTTCTAGCTTGCATGTCTTGTAGTCACTATTTATTTGACTGACAATTAACTGAGAATCTCCGTATATTAGGAGATCCTTGATCCCGATATCGATAGCGATCTCAAGACCGGCTATCAAAACTTCATATTCTGCTTCATTATTAGTTTTGGATTTTGTCAAGGAGAGGGCGTAACGTAATATTCCTCCTTGTGGGGTCACGAAGATAAGACCTACCCCGGCATTGATTATGGGAGTGTTCTTCTTTCGTCGCTTTAAGGAAGACACTCCATCGAAGTAGAGCTCTCATTGAGACTCATTTTCTTCTTTTTCCCTTCGACTGCATTGAACATGTGTTCATCTGGCAACTCACAGTTTCGGGGAGAATCAGCTGGTATCGGATATTCCGCAAGAAAGTCGGCGATGGCTTGTCCTTTCACCGCTTTGAGGGGTCGATATGTTATTGAGAATTCCATCAGTAATAGGGCCGATTTGGCAAGGCTTTCCGTTAGTATGGCCTTTGATATCGGATATTTAAGAGGATCCACCTTTGATATGAGATGGACCTCACGCGCCAAGGCGTAGTGTCTGAGCTTCGTTATTGCGAAGATCAGCACCAAGCAGTGCTTTTCAATAGGGGAGTAATTGCTTTCTGCCCCCAGGAAAACTCGACTTAGATAGTAAAGAGCTCTTTCCTTTCCTTGATCGTTCTCTTGTGCCTACAGCATGCTTAGAGAACCATCTAGGGCTGTTGTATATAAGATAAGGGGTTTTCCTTAACCAGAGCGGCCCTGACGGATTTTGCAAGTATTGTTTAATTTCCTCCAATGCATTTTCGCATTTCTGATCCCAGACAAATGGGGTCCCTTTCTTCATCAGATGGTTATATGGACGACATTTTCTGGAGAGGTTAGTTATGAACTACTGGATGTATACGAGCTTTCCTTGGAGAGATCGTAGTTGTTTGAGGGCTCTTAGCAAGGGCATCTCTATAATTTCCTTGATCTTTGAGGGATCAATTTCGATACCTCAGTGACAGATGATGAAGCCTAGGAATTTTCCTGAAGAAACTCTAAACGTGCACTTTAGAGGGTTCATTTTCAAATTATACTTCCGAAGATGCTTGAACACGATCCTTATATGCTCCCAGTGCTCCTCATGAGATTTGCTTTTGACCACAAGGTCGTCAATATAGAATTCGACGATCTTGTGTTTGAGGTCATTGAATATCTTCGTTATGGCCCTTCGGTACGCAGCTCCGGCATTCATCAAACCGAAGGTCATCACCTTATAGCAGAATATGCCTAACGGAGTCCGGAAGGTGGTATGCTTTTGATCTTCAGGATTTATTTTTATTTGGTTGTATCATGAAGATCCATCCATAAAGGAGAATACTTCATGGGTGGATGTGTTATCGATCATTAGCTCGGTAACGGGCACTGGGAAGTCATCTTTCGGGTATGCCTTGTTGAGGTCCCGAAAGTCCACGCAGATCTGAACTGTCCCATCTTTCTTCATCACCGGAACGATGTTAGCGATCCAGTCGGGATATTGAATCTCTTGGATGATGCCAGAGTCAATTAATTTCCTGAATTCGACATTGATACTCATTTCGATTTCAACCCGCATTCTTCTTAATGCCTGCTTGACCGGCTTTATCTCTGGTGATATGGCCAGCTTGTGCACTGCCACCTTTGGATCTAAACCCGGCATTTCGGAGTAATTCCAAGCGAATCAATCTTTGTACTGCATAAGCACGTCTTTTAATGTGGCTACCTTTTTTCGGATAGCAGCTCACCAACAAACGTCGGTCTTGGATCGTCCCCTGTTCCCAAGTCGATTTCCTTAAGTTGTCTGCCGTGGTATGTATCCTATCCTCTAGCTCTTTTAGTGCCGGTGGAAATTCCGAGATCTCCTTGCCACCGTCTTCATTTATGAAGTATCCAAAAAGGACAATCATATTCTCTCCCCCTCCTTTTTTTGAGAGTGTTATCATATGACAGGTACAAATATGCTTCCATTTTTGTGGTTGAGCTGGCCCCATCCTGATGGTATAGCTTTTCTTTGGCTCATTCTTTTGTGGTGGGCTTATCATCCAGCTATCGGATAACATGAACCTGCGTTGTTGATATTAATCCTCCACCCAGTTCTTAAATGTGAAATAGTCTTCAAGAGGGTGACCTATTGCTCGGTGATATGAGCAATAATCCGGATGATGGACTCCATTTAACTGTTCGGGGTGCTGAGACTCCGAAAGCGTCATCATTTGGTGTTTCATGACCAGGCTGAAGACCTTCCTTATCTTGTCTCGAGGGAACGAATACTTTCATCCCATTTTCTTTATGAGGGATGGGCTAAGACCGAACTTTCCTCACTTAGAAGGCGTCTTAGACTTGTTCTGTCGTCCTCGAATGTGACTCACGATCCTCGCCTTATTTTTGCCTTCGATTCGGGATTTTCTTTCATCGTGAGAGCATATAATGGGCCGTGGATGGAGAGTATCATGATCTACTTCTTCCACTGATTGCTTACTGAAGCGCTGCTTCCTGGCCTTTTCATATATGGCCATTACGCGATTGTGATTGTCTTGGCTCGCTTGGCAAGCTTCCTTTATTATCTCGTCAATTTGTTTTTTAAGCGACGGACTTGAGCTTCTTCGAGCGAGACTTTTCCTTCATTCAGCGACGTAGCTACTTGGAGAAATATTTTCTTCTCCATTTGAGCTGTTTATGGCATATCAGCTGTGGATTTGCTCCTGTTTCTTGGACCGAACATATTCCAACCTAGTTGTTTCCATCTTCCCGTTGGTTATCTTTCATTGAGTCCCGCGGATATCCCAAATCCATTTACATAATTAGGTCTGCCGAACAGTTTGTTCGAGAGGCACACCTTGGCGCTTTAATAGCTCCTTTAATCCCTCTATATAATATCTTGGCATATAGATGGGTTGAAACTTGTCAAGAGTCGGATCGGCCACATGCCAGAATTCGTTTTCTATCTGGGTCTCCTTGGATTTATAAAAGAGAATCGCCTTTTCACCTCTTCACTTTGGAGGCATGTGGAAAGTTTTCAGCTCTTGTACGCTATAAGTATTAAGCGCGTCAAGTTCCTTTTAGTGTCGAGGCAGAGCCATCATAATATGTAGACTCTAATCCGCTTCGGCAAGAGTCTGCGTTGATGGGCAAATGGAGAACAATGTATTAGTCTCGTCTTCGGAGCCGCTGCCAAAGATCAGGATAAGGGTTGACGGTCCGGGTTTATTCTTCTCCCTCTAAGGCTGTCCCCAGTAGACTATTTGTTCGTCTCCTTTAGTGTCGCTTCCAAAGAACGGGATGGTGGCCATGGATTTTTCTTATTTTTTGGCTTGTGGCACCTCTTAGTATCCTTGAAATCCGGTTGAAAGTATTTTGCATTCTCATACTTTCGCACTTCATTCACCGAGAAATGATTGAGTTCTCCCGTGACGATGTACTCCAAGCCATCTTTGAAATACTTCATATACCAATATTGTGTAGAAGAGATGACATTGTACTCGTGTAGCTAAGAACTGCTGAGTAGAGCGTTATAACAGGTCTTGGTGTCAATGACATGGAATTTGATGTCAGTGACGAGCAACCCAAAGCGGAGCGTCGATATTATGGACCCAAGCATCCGTGACGACTGTGAGTTGAACCCCGAGATGGTAATTTTGTCTCGAGCAAGATGCTGAATATTCATACATATCTCTTTCCGCACTTTCACGTTGAAGAGGTTGAAGGAGGATCCGTTATTGACAAGGATTTTCCCTATCTTGATGTCGTGGCAGTACCCGATAATATATAGCGGTCGATTATGCTCGTATGTACCGAAGAGTAGATCTTCTTCGCTGAATGTAATATCTACTGTGTGGACCTCTTTCAGTTCATTCTTCATCTTCTCTTCTGCAAGGAAGACTTGAAACTGATCAGGTTCTTACACGGCCTTGATCAAGGAGTCTCGTGCCTCTTTGGATAAGAGTAGATCATCCAATATGCTCAATTGTGAGGGTATCTTCCTCAAATGCACAAGGATATTATAGTTCACTTTGGCTTTCTTAGACATGTCCTTTGTGGTGAGCTCTTTGTCCACCTCTTCAACGAAGGCGATCTCCTTGGGCATTTTCCCTTCCTTTTATCCTTTTTATTTGAACCCTTGTATGTGGGTCCAAGGTTCTTTTCAGGCAGAGTGCGTTTGCGCAATTGGATGTTCTCGCAATCCTTTTCCTCCTCTTCTTTCTCTAAGGCAGAGCTTTCAAAGAGAGGGTTGAGAGGCATTTCATCCTCAGAATCACTCCTGAACGTGAGAACCCGAGATTTTTTCCTTTTTGAACTGGTACCAACTATATGACAGTTGCTAGTTGTTTCTTTATGCAGTGCCGTCTCACCGCTTTCATAACGACGAGCGCGAGTCTTGCGCTTCTCCTTCTTGAAGTATTTTCTATGGGCATCATATCCTTATCACCACTTCTTGAAGGCGTTTCCTCGATGGGATGAGCGATCCTTCGGTGATACGAGCAGTATTTTAGGTGTCCTTCTCTACCATCGAAGTATGGAACCCCATGAGTGCACATAATGAAGGGAGGCAACTTCATCCCTATTGATAGGGCCTTGGAAAACCGCTTCTCAGCTTTGGTCATGCTCTTATTCGTTGCATGCATTCATTGGTTTGGTTGGAGAGCTTCATAACTCGTCCTCACCGCAGGTTCTTTGTTGAAACGCTGTTGTTTAGCCTTTTTATATATGAACATCTTGCATTTCTTATCGTCTTTGCTCTTTTGAAATGTTTCTTTCAGCAGCCTTTCAATCAGGTCTTCTTCTGGCAGTTTCGGGATTTTTGATGCCGATTATGCCCCCAGTTCATCCATGTCGCTTTCCGACGCTGGCGGAGCTTCTTCATCATATAGTGATAATTGGGAGACCATATGGCATCTTTCCACAAGTTCTTTCGGTTCCTCCGATGTGTCATTTTCCTTATCATCGTCACTATCCTTGTCCTTAAGAATATGCTGGAGGAACTCTTCAAGTGTGGCTGGTATTTATGCTTTCTGATTGTACTCTTCCGGCGCGTCTATATATTTTTAGAGGTCCGTGCACCTATCGATATACTCAGCGGGCTGCATATGCTTTTTAGCCTTCTTCTTTTCCTTAGAAGACTTTGAAGGCTTGATTTGAGGGTTTTCCCCTTAGTCAGCGATTTTCGATGCGGGATGCGGTTTAAACATCCCTTCTATAATCTCGGGCTCAAGCGAGCTTTTTCACTTGATCGCCAGGCATATTTGTAGATCTTTCAGCATTCTTTTAGTTTTTTCCGAAAGAAATACTTCCCGTGGAGCTTCTTCCACGAGCGAGTAGAATGCCCCCAGCATATCCACTTTCTTGGGAGTGTGCTTTTGGGACGAATCTAGCCTCCAATTATCTGATAGTGCGAATTTGCTCTGCTGATACTGGTCCTCGACCCAGTTTTTGAAGATGTAGCAGTCCTCAATTGGATGGCTCACTACCCGGTGATAGGGGCCGTAGGTAGGGTTGTTCACATCACCAGCTTATGCGGGTCGCCGCGGATCTGGCAATATTATCAAATTATTTCACATAGCCAGCTCGAACAATATCTTCGTCTTATAGAGAGGCAAGGAACATGCACGTCCCATCCTTTCTTCAAAGGTCGGGCGCGTACGGCTGTTGTTTTGGTGGATGATTGCTTTCGAATGCTCGGTTCTTGCTGTATATTGGCAACAAAGGCTACTTTTCCTTTGTCTTTATTATTTTAGGGATCCTTGCCTGAAAAGGAAGGACTATGACTCATCTGATCCATCTGGTCCAGTTTATCAATCAGCGCCTGAAATGTGGTAGGCTTGAAGAAGGTCATAAATCGGGATACGGTCGATTGAGGATCGATAGTCCCAATGAACATCCCTATAGCTGGAGACTTCTCAATGCGCTGTTCGCATTTAGACCACAAATTCTGCCATCAGATCGTGTATTGGACCCAGGTATTGGACCCATGTTTCTCATGGCTTGACCCTGGAATTGATCAGCACGGTGATTGGAGTGCGCTCACTCGCACTAGCAAACCATTGAGTGAATAACAGATCCATCTCAGAGAAGGTTTTTACGGAGTCATTTGGGAGTTCCGAGTACCATTGAAAAGCCGTTTCTGATAGGCTTCCAATGAATTGGCGAAGCAACAATTTATTTTCGCCCGGTGTATTGCCACACAGAGATCTGAACTGTGCAACGTGCTAATGAGGGTTACCCATTCCTTTATATGAAGGATACCCATTTCTCAGAGAAGGTTATCATCTGGTCTTACCAGGCCGGATACGGTCGCCCAATTTTGATGAGCTGATTTGTAGCTTCATTGGCTTGATGGGCTTTGATTTGTTGAGCGATATAGTCGTCCAATGCTATTTTGGAGATTGTTTTCTCCTTGGCTGTTGATAGGGCCTGGGGAGGATTTGACGTTTCCCTTTTATCGTCCTCGATAACCACCAGTGGTTCTGATTGGATCATCATCCCAATTATGTCATGAAACAGAAGAGCTATCTACTTTATATTAGAAGCATGCTCTGCCGCTTCCCTGTCTTCTTTTCGAGCACTCATCGCAAGAACTTGGTATCGATTTTCTGCTCCTGGCGCTTTTCAGTTTCTTTATCTGGACTTTCTTTAGGCTCGGTAAGCACTGCCGTCTTGGCAAGCATATCTTGGAGCTTCTGTTGTTGCTCCAAATATTTCTTCTTTGATCGAGTTTGTGGTCTGTGACTAACGGATGCATGGCTCTACTCCTTACTACCAGTCATATAGACTGTGTGTATGGTTATGCCCCCAGACTTGGGTCATTTAGAGCACTCACCTTTGGATTTTGCCTCCGGCAGTAGAACTTTCTCCGATCTTGATCTTTTATCAGAGGTCGTAGCAGAAGGAACCGTTATAACATGCACCTCCTTTCGAGAAGTCCTTCGCTGTATGGCAAAGTAATAATCATTTTCTTATCGAACCTTGGATTTCTTCGGTCGACGATAATAGTTTTCATCAAGAACAGAGTCCTGAACTTTTCTCCAAACTCTGTGAATTCGTAAAGAGAGTCGCTGATATGACTGCTCCGGCTTCGACTGTTTTGGAGTTTCTGCAGGATGAGGTGATCTTTTTAATACCCCCGTGGGGGAGTTTTTGCGAACCCTTCTAAGCGGTTTGAAATTGTTCCCAGCTGGAACGGCGATATCAATAGCCACCACAGAAGCTGGTAGGGTAAGTCTGGAAGGGGGATTTCCCCTAACTTGTCTCACTCGGCGCCAATGGCGATCTTGAGCATGTCTTGCGATGGGAACCGTCTCAGCATCAAAGGCTTTCTTATTATGCCCCCGGCGTTGCTTGGGGGCTTCGCCTGGTGTCAGCTTATAGAAGACTGACATCCTTGTTGGAGCCGGAGCAGAGTTGGTCAGCCTATTGAATATCAACTGTCTTGGTGGTGAAGCACTCTTGTTGGTTTCACATAGGGCAGGAGCGAGGAAAGTTAACCGTATAGGGACAACCCCCTTAGGGATCATGGGCTTCTTCATAGGGCCCATGAAGTTTTTTTCAGCCTGTTGAAGTCCGAAACTTCAGAGTTGGACGGCTTGTCAGTGGAGGCTGCCGTGGTAGCCAGCCGATCGAAGACCGACTTTTGTGGAGCTTCTTCCTTAGGCGTTGGGGCGCCAAAGCTCTGGGATGGGAGCATGGTCCCAAAGAACAGTCCGGTGAACGCTTAGGTGATCTGCTATGCCGGCATGGAGAATATGGAGAATGCATTGGGCCCGTAAGTGACCCTTTCGGATGGGATGGAGTGAGAGTTTTTGTTTCAGAAAGTGCAGTTGAAGGCCATTGAGTCTGCACGGAGGCAAAACACCAACTTTTAGTATCTCGAATCCAAGGGCAACTATGAATATAGCGAACCATGATTTTGTTCGCGAAATACGACACTCGAAATATGGAGTGGAAAAAGGAAGTGGTCCTACCGGGCGTACCAGAATCTGTTTACTGCCGAAAACAGAAATGAACTGAGATTGAATGTCTTGCCTAAATTTGGGGGAATATACTATTTCGAACATATCCATCCACCTCTCCAAAAATTCTAAGTTGATTTATAGCACCGTATATCGGAGGTTTGGACAGATGCGACCGATATAGCGTGACTTTATCAGATTACCCCATTTTGAGGGGATTTGATTGTGGGGATGCTCTTCCCTACAGGCGCAAGCCCTTGCAATTAATTACGCTATCGTATTGCGATAACAACTTTCACATGCTCCAGTAGGTCACCTCGTGTCGTGTTATATATATTATTTATTAAGCTTGCCCATAGATTGTTGGGTTATGCTAGCGTCCTGGACATCTACCGTGACCGAATGCGGAACAAAATTTTTATAAAACTGACGCTAGAATAACCCCATAATGTGGATCGACCATTAACCATAATCTAGCAAACATATAGAGGAGTTTAGAAAGGTTATACCGAATGATCCTTGTCCTTCGGTCTTTAACCATCATCCTAAGCTCCTAGAGGCCTCTATGATCAAGCTTGATCTCCGGTCTCCCTCCATCGAAGATGATCCACCTGAGAATTTGTATCCCGAGCTCCTACCTCATAGCCGAGGTAACTAAGGTTCCTAGTTCGCTAAACTAGATAGCCTAGAAGATGTAGAGTCTAATGATGGATTGATTTGTCTCTAAACACCCTAGGTTTCTCAATACATGAGACATTTAGGATGGAGATAGAAGAAGAAGCATGAGGAGATGAGAGTGTGAAGCATGAAGCAACCAAGGAAAAATGCCTTAGTGTATGAAGCCTCAACTAAAGAAAATATCTCACAACACTAAAATATCAAGCATGCCTCAATAGTGCCACCATGAGTCACCCCATGAGTCACCATAAAGCCATACTCAATATTAAAGCCATAGCACCTCATCCCTCCACCTCATTAAACCATTTAAACAAATGGTTAAAACTAAAATGAGGTGTCTTCTTCTAGAAGAACCTTGTAATGAATTGCAAGAATACCCCTCATCCGTATATACATACCTGCATCCATATTCTGAAGAATACGAATACAAAGAGACGAAAATAATCCAACAATATAATACTAGAATCCGGCTTAAACCAAAGCTCACTAGTATTATCCATCTGAATCATGATACATGCACAAATGCACGTATATGATCGAACCCTGCCGTAAAACTATACGACCTCTACATCGTTTCGCCCAAAGCAGGGAAACCCTCTGTATGGGACTCTAAATACTCGTCAATATGCTAGTAGTGGGTTTAACCACAAGCACGTCAGCGACACTAGCTGTACGTAACGGCTACCCAGGTATTGAGCGAAAGGAAGGCCGACGAGCAAACTCATCCAAACCCCTACTGAGCCTGTCCATCACAATCTCCGTACAGTCCGGTCCGTTCGTCTAAGAGTATCGTATATCGAGTTTAGGGGGTGGATAAAGTCAGACCTCTAATAACGCGATATTTCGTGTCGGTATGAAGTCCATCATCACCTGAGAAACTACTGATCTAAATCAGTAATTCTCATCCACCTTGGCCAAGGATATCTGGTGATGGCCACTCGTGCACAACACGGCATCAACCCCTAATACCGAGAGAGACGAATCCCCGATGATCCGCTCACTGCCTCCATATCGCTCGGGACTGTACCCAACTAAAACCTGTTTGCACCACTCCTTTGAGCCATGGTAGGGTAGTAATCAAAGCATAGTGGGAACTCACACGAGACAAATGACGATCTCAGGTCAACAGACTAATCTGTACACATGTCACCTGGGAACTGCTATCTGACAATAGGTATAATACCAACTAGCATGTTCCCGGCGAGTTCTTCTAGTGTACTCATAACCCAATGAGCACCTGCATACTATCTTAGGTGACTAACTGACACCAATGGCTTGTGAGACTGGCCACCATCCCTCGTCAGGGTCTCGATAAGTATACACTAGTTTACTCCAGAGTATCGATGCCCAGTCTCGACACTCCCTCGACTAGGGACATTTAAGGATATGCTTATAGACCACCCAGCTCCCACGTATATGATCGCCATCATAATACTGATAGTCAAGCAAGAATCCTATGGGCTCTATCAACATGTAATAGTGATCTATAATACTATATAATGCATGTACAAGATGATAAAGACAAACCATATAGCATACTATCATTTTGAGCAAGACTGTTCTATCCGTATAGGTCCTCCCTCAATCATCATAATCATCTGCCTGTGATTGCAATAATTGCCTTGAGGGCACTATATCCAACAATCTCCTACATGCACTTAAGGCTAATTATTGCGGTGTCACATACTCATAGCCCGTGTGATACCGAATGTTGGATATATGTATGCCCTAGAGGCCATTATATGATAGTGGATGTATCCATACATGTATATATATATATTCAGTGTACATTCTTGCTCGACATGATAGTATGCTATCTGGTTCTTCTTTATCTGACATGTTGATTTGATCATGCTTTTATTCATTCATACATGCTGATAAAGCCCTGAGGATATCGGCTTGACTACTGTGATTATGATGGAGATCATACTAGTGGGACATCTGTAGTTTATAAGCATATCCTGGAATGTCCCTAGTCGTAGGTATATCGAGACGAGGCATCGGTATACCAGAGTAGACTAGCGTATATGATACTAGACCCATATGATGGGCGATGAATGTTCCCACATTCATCGATGTTTGACATCGAGATCATATACGGGTGCTTAGTGGTGACTGGGTACACTGGACGGACTCACCGAGAACTCCTATATGGAATTATATCTATCGTCGGATAGCAGTTCTCAGGTGACACTGGTGCAGGTTAGTCTGTAGACCCGAGATCGTTATAGAGTCCTGTGTGCTCTCCCACTGTACTTTGATTACCACCCTACCACGGCTCTACTGAGTCGTGCAAACAGGTGGCCGTTGGGTACAGTCCCGAGACACACGAAGGTGATGAGCGATAGGAGGGGTTTCGTCTCTCCCGGTATTGGGAGTTGATGCTGTGCTGTGCTTGACTGGTTATATCAGTATGTCCCTGGCCAGGGCTGCTGAGATTTACTGATAAGTGTTATCAGTAGTTTCTCGATCTGTTATAGACCATTCATCGGCACGACTTATTGAGTTATTGGGGTCGAAGTGACCATCCCTAGGCTCGATATGCAGCATATCTGACGAAGAGACCGGGCTGTACGGTAGTGTTGCCAGTTGGCTCAACAGGAGTTGTAGCAGGTTCGCTTGTTTTCTTCTGATCGCTCAATACCCGGGTGGCCGTTACGTTTAGCTGACCGCTTGTGGCTTGGGGGTGCTTGATATGATCATCACCCACTGCCGGCGTATTGACGAATCTTAGAGTCCCACAAAGGAGTTACTTAGTCCAGGCGAAACGTTGTGGTGCGCGTATGCGATATGCGCATGGACCCGATTAAAATGTGCGTATGAGATACCGTATATTGATCGGGCGGCTTGCTTTTGGTAAGGTTGTATGTGATATGGCCGGATTGATAAATCAAGTGTTGATTTATCATTTAACCATTAGTTTCTCACTAGAAATCCTTTCTTGTATTTTTGGATGTATGCATGCATGTATGCATTCTTTCTTGATTCATGCACATATGGATGTGCATGCACACATACATACATACATCATCCTTCATGGTTGTATATACATAGAAAATGGTGGCAATATAAGACTCACACCATGGTTTTATATATATGTATTATTATTGCATTTGTTTTAAAACAAAATGAAAAAGGAAAGGATAATTCTTGGTTTGATTCTACACCCTTCTTTGACCTAACCATGCTCACCTACTTTTAACCATGGATTAACTTTCCTTTTATATTTTAACTCAAATTCAATAATATCTTTATCATTTAACCATGGTTTGAGATGAGAAGTGGAAAATATATATATATATACATATATTTTCTATTTTCTTTCATATGAGATTATCTTCACTCTTGTTCAAAAAGGCCATCATCTTCTTCCTCCTTCTTCTTTTGCTCTCTAGATTTCTCTAGTGAGCAAAACACTCATCAAGTTAGGTTTTTGAAGTGAGAATAGCCACCATAACATCATTCTACACAAGTCTTGCCCACTTGTTTAGAGTGTTAGCTTCATTTCTTTCTCTTGATCAAGTGAAGTTGTTAGCTTGGACAAAGGAGCTTCGGGTGGATCGTCGTGGACATTAGAAGACCTCAAGCAAACCCTTCTCCAACCCTCAAGTGTCCAAGGAGTCTAGCGTAGGGAGCTACAAAGGTTGTACTCTCAAAACCACAGTCTTTGTTACTTGTAAAGTTATGAAACCCTAATTTTCTAGGATTGATTCTTTGTGTGTTCACTTAGCACTTTAAAAATATAATCTTTGAGACATGTGTTGCTTCCAAACCTTTCATAGGGTGCTAGGTAAACCTAACATTAGTATCAGAGCCGACTTAGAACATTAGGCGACACTTTAGCGAAGTTAAAACTCCGATCGAACCGAAATACGGTTTTTTGGGACACTCTCTGGACATTTTTTAAAATCTGTTATTTTTCGGAATTAAAAATCCTTAAAAAATTCAGCAGGTAAATATAAGCACAACAGTAAAAAACGAGCCCATGAACAGTTACTTCCACCGCGGAACCGTGGCCAAAGCTTGCTGGGCCGCGGCTCCGCGGCCGTACAGAGGCTATATTTTGTTATTTTTATACAGTAATGCTTATAATTGCTTGAATATATTTTTGGGTATTTTTAATCTGAGTCTAGGGTTGTATATTCTGGAGATTGTTTTGGATTCTACGATTCGATCGGAATTTTAATTTCGTGTTTTTTTCTGGGTAATTTAGAAAGTATTAAAGTTTTCGAACGAGTATCATTAACTCACTCTTTCACGGGGTTTAAATCTTTCGGAAATCTGTGCAAGTTTTTTTGTGGTGGACCCTCTAGAAGACAACAAACCTTAACTCGATTATGTGACCGTCTTGAACTGCCTTTTGAACCTTAGGGTTTGGGGCAGTACGGCGTGCCACATGTGAGGCGTTGGCTTGACCCTTCTACGGCTGGACCGCTATTACTGTGGCACGTTCCGAAGTTTTTGAACTCCGCTCAAGTGTTGAGCTTTGAAAATTTTGGGTATTTGATCATTCGTTCGAAAAGTTTAATACTGTCTATTTATCTGGAATGTGATGCAATGTGTGGAATTCATATTACTAGACATGAAATACGAAGTATGTGATATTTCGTATTTACAATGTCTAAAGAGAATGTGGATTCCATATATTGCAGTTTTACATTTTCTTTTATGTGACCGTAAGTGTAGTATGTCGATATCGCCGGTTTCGTTGCTATACATCAACGACAATCGGGGTACGCATACTTACTTACGTTGATGATATATGATATTATGTGTTGCTGAGATATGATGTGCAGGATTGTCACGATTGAATAGCCGGGGGTTTTATGTGAGATGAGAGTTTTGTATTTTTCATTCATGTAAATTCATATGTAATGTAATATTCTTTTATTTGGGGCACTTCCGGGTTGAGGTTGATGCCACCAGTGTTGTATATTATTTACTTTTCCGCATTAGGATGGACCCAAGGAGGAGAGCACAGGTGACCGGGTTCTGGGGTTCAGTGGGAGGCCATCTCGAGGAGTCGAGACCGGGTCTCCTAAACTCCAGAATTGGTAGGGTCGCTTGCCGCTCTCGTAGGGGTCCAGGGTGTGGGCTTGGCTATTCATCACGACTGTGGAATCCGTATTTTCTATTATTGGCTAAATACTAAATACAGACGTTATAATATATCCCGCATTATATCTATGTTTCTGCTGCCTGTGTTCTGTGATATCTGAGACGAATGATATATTATATATGAGATATATAGTAGACGCTGCTTATGTTTTACACCTGTGCTAGTCCCGTCCCGGTATGCCGTTAGTTAAGTAACCTAACGGTGCATAACGGAACATTGCGGCGAATGCGGATGTCATAAGCGTACGTGTTATTTTTGTTTCTTTTCTGTGATTGGCTTAAGGACTTAAATGATGGGACTACATTAATATGATTAATGTAAAGAAAATAAACCTAAAAAGATGTTGTAGAATCGGATTTGAAAACCACTCGGCTCTTTATGAAAAAGCTACATTTCAAAACTGCGGAGCTTAAGCCACTCCTTTTGAAAACCATTTGATTCTACAACGATATCAAGTTCAAAGCGTTAAAGATTTTCTTAAAAATCATCCGCAACCCTCCGTCATTTTAAGAAGTAGAGTACTTAGTATTTTTGCTACGTTTTTTGACTTTAGTTAAGGCGTAGTGTACGGTAGCAAAGTGATGTCTTCCTACACTGCATATGATGCAGATTAATTAGGACATTCATACGACTTTGTTGACCATAGTTAAGGGTCATATGGGTGGGTCTAATTAATCAAGAAATGAAGGGTAGAACTTGACTGGCACTTATGATTTGTTGACCTTAGTTAAGGTCATAAGTACTAGGGGTAAAAACCACATCGGGAATTTCAATAGTTGAAATTTTCAATGAGATTGCATACCTTCCATGTGATGGTTGGATCCCGATCCCACTGTGGGCAATAGTTGCTCCTTGGAGAGTTTTACAGTTTACAATTAGCTAACCCATTAGGTGTCTAGAAAGGTGTTAACGGGGCTACGCCTCTGGGAAAACGAGGTTTACTTTAATTAGGTCCGTGCGAAAGCACGGGGAACCTCCCTCAAGTACCGGCACTGGCCTGGCTGAACGGTTAGGGAAGTTGTAGACTGTAATTAATCCTGGCTAGTTTTCTTTTTAAGGTTTGAAAGATAAACTCGATTAAAGCAGTGGGAAACATCGATTAGACAAGATAATAACCAATCTGATCTTTGCAAGAGCTTTCGCTGAGTGTATTCTTTTCTCTCTCTTAATGGCAGATACCAATGACAGGACTCAAGCTTTTACTAGATAAAAACAAACTGAATGGGACCAATTATAAAGACTGGCTGAGGAATCTGAAAATAGCCTTGACTTATGATAAAGTATCATATGTCCTCACGGCTTCAGCTCCGCCCGTCCCAGGTCCAAAATCCTCAGTTGCGGACAAAGAAGTCCGCAAGACATGGGAAGCTGACTGTGCCACGGCCAAATGCCTCGCGCTTGCATCGATGGACAACACACATCAAAAGCAGCACGAGAATATGGACATTCATGACATATTCCTTCATACAAAGGAGTTGTATGGAGAGCAATCCCGCGTATTACGATACGAAGAATCAAAGAAATTGTTTCAGATGCGAATGGCCCCTGGCACATCAGTAGGAGACCATGTTCTGAAGATGATAGCTCTTATAGAAGAGCTTGAGGACCTTGGATGGACGATGGACAACGAACAATATACAGATATTATTCTGCAGTCCCTCCCCTTCACCTTTGCTCAATTTATAGTTAACTTCAACATGCACAACATGGAGAGGGAACTACCTGAACTCCTTAATATGTTAAGGAGTGCAGAGAGCACACTGAAATCAGTGAAAACTCCCGTTATGACTGTTGGACAATCTTCCTCTTCTCGCCCAAAGGCCAAGGTCAAGGGAAAGAAAAAGAAGAAGCCCACCAATCCTAAGGGTGGAGTTAAAAAGGTGAAGGGAAAGGAAAAGTCCAAAGCTGAAGACTCGGGGAAAGGGGAATGTTTTCATTGCCACAAGACAGGACATTGGAAGCGCAACTGTACGGAGTACTTAAATTTCAAGAAGAAGCATGAGGATGCTTCCGCTTCAGGTGTGTTTGTGACAGAAAACTGTTTTTCAATAAACTCTGCTTCCTGGGTATTAGATACCGGTTCAGGTTCTCACATTTGCAATTCTATACAGAGGCTGAGAAATAGCAAGGTTTTGAAGACAGGTGACCATACTCTCCGTGTTGGAAATGGTTCCAATGTACATACAGTCGCAGTGGGAGAGTATCACTTAGGGTTGCCATCTGGGTGTATATTGGTTTTGAACCCATGTTATTTTGTACCAAGTATGCTTTGTAATATAATATCTGTTTCTTTGTTAGACAATGAAGGATATAATTTTGTATTGCAGAACAATGTTATGAACATTCACCTGAATCAAATGTTGGTTGGGTATGGTACACTTAATAACGGGATATGCGTCTTAAATCAACACACAGTTTTCAGCATACAACACACTAATAAAAGAAAACTTTCAGAAATAAATGAAGCTTTTCTTTGGCACTGTAGACTTGGTCATATTAACGAAACAAGACTAAACAAGTTACACAAAGATGGATATTTAAACCCTTTTGAATATAAATCTTATGCGACTTGCCAGTCTTGTATCAAGGGTAAAATGACCAAAACTCCATTTACCGGACACGGAGAAAGAGCTACTGAGCTCCTAGGCCTCATACATAGTGATGTATGCAGGCCAATGTCTACACAGGCTAGAGGCGGTTTTTCATACTTCATTACGTTCACTGACGATTTCTCAAGATTCGGTCATGTATTTTTATTAAAACACAAGTCCGAAGCTTTCGAGAAATTCATTGAATATAAACAAGAAGTAGAAAAACAAACCGGCTTGAGTATCAAGATGCTTCGATCAGATCGAGGTGGTGAGTACCTCAGTACAGAATTTGCAAACTTCCTAAAAGAGAATAGGATTCTCTCTCAGCTCACTCCTCCATACACACCACAGCACAACGGTGTGTCTGAACGACGGAATCGGACCCTATTAGATATGGTCCGTTCCATGATGAGTGATGCTGAGTTACCCGTCTCATTTTGGGGGCATGCATTGGAGACTGCAGCGTTTCTACTGAACTGAGTTCCAACCAAAGCCGTATCTACCACGCCATATGAGATATGGCATGGGAAGAGACAATCTCTTAAGAGAATTAAGATTTGGGGTTGCCCGGCCTATGTTAAAAAGCAGAATCCGGACAAACTCGAGACACGGTCAGTCATGTGTAACTCTATGGGATATCCAAGGAACTCTTATGGATATCTGTTCTACCACAAGGAGGAACAAAAGGTGTTTGTTTCTCAGTATGCCACATTCTTAGTAAAATAGTTTTTCACAGATAAAGATGATGGCAAAGTTGTAGATCTAGAAGAGATTCTAGAGATACAAACTACAAATGACGATTTGGTTGAACCGGCTGTTGCAATAGAAACTGAAGAACCTCGGCCACTCCGTAGGTCTGGTAGGACTTCTCGCCCACCGGAGAGGTACTACGGTTTCCTCATTGATGGTGACAGAGAAGACTGCATCATGGAGGATGATGATCCTACCAGTTTTCAGCAAGCTATCACGAGTGGAGACTCTGTGAAGTGGCTGGATGCCATGAGATCCGAAATGGAGTCTATGTACACCAACAAAGAATGGACTTTGGACGTTGTACCCCCTGGGGTAAAACCTGTAGGGTGCAAATGGATCTTTAAAAGAAAGATTGGTGTAGATGGGCAGGTAGAGACCTATAAGGCAAGACTTGTGGCGAAGGGTTTTCGTCAAAGACCAGGTTTGGATTATGACGAGACTTTTTCACCCGTAGTCATGCTTAAATCCATTCGGATCCTACTTGCTATTGCTGCTCACTACGACTATTAAATCTGGCAGATGGACGTTAAAACAGCATTTCTAAATGGAAATTTAGAAGAATGCGTTTATATGGATCAGCCAGAGGGCTTCATTGACAGTGGGAGCAGCGGGAAAGCATGTAAATTGCTTAAATCCATATATGGGTTAAAGCAGGCATCACGGAGTTGGAACATCTGTTTCGATGATGTCATCAAAGAGTTTGATTTCATCAAAAATCCAGATGAACCTTGTGTTTATAAGAAGGCTGTAGGGAGAGCTGTCACATTCCTCGTATTGTACCTGGACGACATTCTTCTGATATGAAATGATATTCTTATGCTACAGTCGGTCAAATCTTTCTTATCACTGAGGTTCTCCATGAAGGACCTGGGTGATGCCATATACATTCTGGTCATAAGGATCGATAGGGATAGATCCAAAAGGTTATTGGGATTGTCCCAAACCAGGTACATCAACACCATCCTAAAAAGGTTTAGTATGGAAGACTCCAAGCGGGGTGCCTTACCCGCTTGCCATGGGGTCACTCTCTCCAAGGACTCTTGCCCAAAGACCGATGAAGAGAGAGCTCGCATGAGCGTTATACCCCATGCTTCAGCAGTAGGATCTATAATGTATGCGATGTTGTGTACACGCCCAGATATAGCTTATGCACTTAGTGTTGTAAGCAGGTATCAATCCAACCCAGGGGAGAATCACTGGACAGCTGTAAAGAACATTCTTAAGTACTTACGAAGGACTAAAGAATTGTTCTTGGTGTATGGTAATGGAGATCTCCAAATGGAGGCCTTTACCGATTCGAGCTTCCGGAGCGATAAGGACGACAGCAAATCTATCTCTGGGTTTGTATTTACCCTCAATGGAGGGGCGGTAAGTTGGAAGAGTTCCAAACAGGATACCATTGCAGACTTTACGATGGATGCTGAGTACATTGCTGCAAATGATGCCGCCAAGGAAGCCGTCTGGATGAATAAGTTCGTCTCGGAGCTAGGAGTAGTTCCAACCATTATTGATCCAATACCATTGTATTGTGATAATAATGGGGCTATGGCGTTAGCCAAGGAGCCCAGGTCCCATCAGCGGTCCAGACACATCCTGAGGCGCTTTCATTTGATCCGGGAGATTGTAGATCGCCGCGAGATCGAGATTAGGAGAGTAGACACAAAGAATAACGCCGCGGATCTATTCACCAAGGCCCTCCCTCAGCTGCAGCATGAGCGACTTTTTGAGATGTTGGGTATGAGATACGCCAATAACTGGCCTTAGTGCAAGTGGGAGATTGTTGGATATATGTATACCCTAGAGGCCATTATATGATAGTGGATGTATCCATATATATATATATATATATATATATATATATATATATATATATATTCAGTGTACATTCTTGCTCGACATGATAGTATGCTATCTGGTTCTTCTTTATCTGACATGTTGATTTGATCATGCTTTTATTCATTCATACATGCTGATAAAGCCCTGAGGATATCGGCTTGACTACTGTGATTATGATGGAGATCATACTAGTGGGACATCTGTAGTTTATAAGGATATCCTGGAATGTCCCTAGTTATAGGTATATAGAGACAGGGCATCGGTATACCAGAGTAGACTAGCGTATATGATACTAGACCCATACGATGGGCGATGAATGTTCCCACATTCATCGATGTTTGACATCGAGATCATATACGGGTGCTAAGTGGTGACTGGGTACACTGGACGGACTCACCGAAGACTCCTATATAGAATTATATCTATCGTCGGATAGCAGTTCTCAGGTGATACTGGTGCAGGTTAGTCTGTAGACCCGAGATCGTCATAGAGTCTTGTGTGCTCTCCCACTGTACTTTGATTACCACCCTACCACGGCTCTACTGAGGCGTGCAAACAGGTGGCCGTTGGGTACAGTCCCGAGACACACGAAGGCGATGAGCGATAGGAGGGGTTTCGTCTCTCCTGGTATTGGGAGTTGATGCTGTGTTGTGGTCGACTGGCTATATTAGTAAGTCCCTGGCCAGGGCTGCTGAGATTTACTGATAAGTGTTATCAGTAGTTTCTCGATCTGTTATAGACCATTCACCGGCACGACTTATTGAGTTATTGGGGTCGACGTGATCATCCCTAGGCTCGATATGCAGCATATCTGACGAAGAGACTGGATTGTACGGTAGTGTTTCCAGTTGGCTCAACAGGAGTTGTAGCAGGTTCGCTTCTTTTCTTCTGATCGCTCAATACCCGGGTGGCCGTTACGTTTAGCTGACCGCTTGCGGCTTGGGGGTGCTTGATATGATCATCACCCACTGTCGGCGTATTGACGAGTGTTAGAGTCCCACAAAGGAGTTACGTAGTCCAGGCGAAACGTTGTGGTGCGCGTATGCGATATGCGCATGGACCCGGTTAAAATGTGCATATGAGATACCATATATTGATCGGGCGGCTTGCTTTTGGTAAGGTCGTATGTGATATGGCCGGATTGATAAATCAAGTGTTGATTTATCATTTAACCATTAGTTTCTCACTAGAAATCCTTTCTTGTATTTTTGGATGTATGCATGCATGTATGCATTCTTTCTTGATTCATGCACATATGGATGTGCATGCACACATACATACATACATCATCCTTCATGTTTGTATATACATAGAAAATGGTGGCAATATAAGACTCACACCATGGTTTTATATATATGTATTTTTATTGCATTTGATTTAAAACAAAATGAAAAAGGAAAGGATAATTCATGGTTTGTTTCTACACCCTTCTTTGACCTAACCATGCTCACCTACTTTTAACCATGGATTAACTTTCCTTTTATGTTTTAACTCAAATTCAATAATATCTTTATCATTTAACCATGGTTTGAGATGAGAAGTGGAAAATATATATACATATATTTTCTATTTTCTTTCATATGAGATTATCTTCACTCTTGTTCAAAAAGGCCATCATCTTCTTCCTCCTTCTTCTTTTGCTCTCTAGATTTCTCTAGTGAGCAAAACACTCATCAAGTTAGGTTTTTGAAGTGAGAATAGCCACCACAACATCATTCTACACAAGTCTTGCCCACTTGTTTAGATTGTTAGATTCATTTCTTTCTCTTGATCAAGTGAAGTTGTTAGCTTGGACAAAGGAGCTTCGGGTGGATCGTCGTGGACATTAGAAGACCTCAAGCAAACCCTTCTCCAACCCTCAAGTGGCCAAGGAGTCTAGCGTAGAGAGCTACAAAGGTTGTACTCTCAAAACCACAGTCTTTGTTACTTGTAAAGTTATGAAACCCTAATTTTCTAGGATTGATTCTTTGTGTGTTCACTTAGCACTTTAAAAATATAATCTTTGAGACATGTGATGCTTCCAAACCTTTCATAGGGTGCTAGGCAAACTTAACACCGAACACCCAACTTCTGTACTAATCAGTCTCGCAAAGCTCGTTTGTGAAACTATTGTGTTCGAGAAATAGCCTCAGTGAGTGGATCCGCTCCAATATTTCTATCTTTATCTCTCTCTATATCTCAATTTCATGGAGTGACTATCTCCAGAAATGAGCAATACCTATCTTAGAATTTTTCTGGATATCTGATGGGACCCAGTTCATAAATGAACTCCAAATCCAACAAACTTCTTAGACTGTATCATGCACTGATTTTAATCAGTATCCTGCGCCATGCCTTCCACAGTACCTGCTTGGACCACGTGTCTAATATACTGCCCCTCAAAAGAGGGAAAACTATAACTCTGACAATCACTCTGTCATCCAGGTCACCTTGGAAGCCTGAAATGATAACCGCTTCCTGAAGGAGGCTGCAGTTACCATATACCAAGAACATCCACTTATGTTCATAACTGCTTCCCAACGTTTCTTCAGGATTGAATTAATATATATACGCTTATTGCAGCCAGTGCAAAAGCAATATTTGGTGTTGTACTTGACATCTTATGATTGACTCAATTGTCTAAGCAAGTGATATGCCAATCATGCAAATCCCTCTCCTCATCAGTTTAGAAGACATCTCTTTAGAGATGGTGACTCCATCACCTGCGGGTACACCACCATGTCAGGAATCGTCCATTCTAAAACACTTTAGAATAGTGTCAAAGTACCCGAATTAGGACACTTCCCAAATATAGATCTAAAACCATAAATCTAGTCACCAGAATCTCTGATATTTTATTCATATCCTTTGTGGAAAAACCACCTTGTGAAAACCTCAGTATAACTGATCGTAGTATAGGAAAATCTCTTCCTATTAAGTGCATGTCATCCAAATACCAGGACATCACTCCCTACTACCTTTAGATCCATCTGTTATTCTGATGAAGTCAAACTCTATGACTGTCACATCAAAAATAGATGATTTATCTCCGCTATACCCGCTTTAGTCTATAAATAGACATAAACTACTTGCCCACTATGCTTTCGCTGCTCCCACTTACTACAACAACCCTCTGGCAGAGTCATATACACATGCACTTCTAAAACTAATATAGAACGACGTTATACTCATCCTCCTGCCAGACCTCATAGTCTAGAACAACAATAGTGTTAAGTTTGGGTAATCATAAACCTCCCTGTCACCGTCTTTGAGGATACCGAATTACCTCCAGTGTACCTGAGGTTACCCACTAAATCTGCGGAGTGGCTAATGGATTGTCGAATCCAATTATATTTTTAGGTTCTAATAAATTTTCAGTAATTATTTGTGGTTCTGGAATCAATTCTAGTTCTACCATACTCCCACTATCGTTTTCTGAAAAGAAACCATTTTACTAAAATTGTGGTGAGTCAAGAAAATATAACTATTGATCTTCCAGATGGTAGAATGTTAACCCTTGTCAAAGCCTGGGATAACCCACAAACTGCCATTACTGAAATGTGCCTTGAGTTTGTCCAGATTCTGGTTTTAAGTATCAGCCAGACAACTCCATATACCTTAACATCGTTAAGATATGAATCCATTCTATATATCTAATATAGAAACAAAGGCACTAATTTAATTTGAACTAGATTCAAAAATCATGCATCCGTTTCCAGTGTATATCAACCAAATGGAAGAAGGCCATACAACATTACTCATCCAGGAATGCATCCACGTATGAGTAACCTGAAGGAGAAGCAAGTTCTCAAAACTATACTTACAACGGAATATCAAACACAAGTATCTATATCTTCGATCACTTTGAAGAATCTTGATACTTGCAACATATGGTTCTCTACTCTATTCTTATACCTACATCTTCTCAATATCTGGACCTTGTATTTCAACGAAATACATGTCTAAAACTAGAGAAGTCATGAGTAAGCTGAATATAGTATGAGTACCAACCCCTTTGTCCTAAGGGATATCGGACAACATACAATACTTAGTATAAATCTACTGAGTTTAATCACTCAAACTCTGTGCGTCGTAGATTGAAAACTGTACTATGGTTAAGAAGAACTACACCGTTGTTGAATGCACCTTACCTAACCATCAACTGATATAGATAAATGTCATAGACATTATTTCAAAAAGTTATATCTCACTTTATAAAATAAACGTACGGATATATCAGTTTGAAATTGGTGCATAAAGATGTATATTTAAAACCAAATATTTGCCGTCAGGAAAACTCAGGTGATTTCCTTAAATATCACCAATTACAAAGAATTCCGATATATAGAGGATCTAATCACCCAATTCCCAATATCTTACTCCCACTCATCATCTGTAACGCCATACAGATGTGAGAAACAAATCTGGTAAATACATACCCTGGAGTTAGAATCTAACTTGGAAAACAGTTTTCACTTAACACCGCACAGTAAAACTGAAACATGAAAATGTTTCAAAGGGGTAGCTGTGTATTCCTAGTAATGCCTCTTTCACTATCCAGATTCATGACAGTAACTGTATACTTCCTTGCCCTCACTCCAATCCCTTTATATGTCTTTACTTATTCTTTCTGTACACCACACTTAGGCTAATTGATTTTCTTTCTTCCCTATCCTTCGGCACCAGCCTAAGTTTTGGAAGAAGAATATCCAATAAACGCAATAGGTGTACTTTCCTAATACTAAGAGCTCTCGCAACCTGAGAGAAAGTAAAGGGAAAAGACAACTGAATAATCCTATTCTATTTCTCCCGAACCAGAATCCATTCTCGAACTAGAACAAGTTCCTTCGAGTTCATATGTAACTATACTATGGCATATCAAGCAATATAGATGTTCTTAGTAATACGAAGTGTTCTGGAGAAATCCAAAGTGGATGTAGGAGTGGCAGGGGTATACACGGTTTTGTCGTGAATGATAGCAGTCGCAATTTCCTTTACCCTTACTCTAATCCCTTTATATGTCTTTACTTATTACCTTATGTACACCACATTTAGGCTAATTGGTTTTCTTTCTTCCCCACCTTTCGGCACCGGCCTAAGGTTTGGAAGAAGACTATCCAATATGCGCAATAGGTGTACTCTCCTAATACTAGGAGCCCTCGCAATCTGAGAGGCGGTAAAGATAAAAGACAACCGAATAATTCTATTCATTTTTTCCAGAACCAGAATCCATCCACGAACTGGAACAAGTTCTTTCGAGTTCGTATGTAACTATACGTTAGAGTATCCAAGCAATATGGATTTTCGTAGTGATATGAAGTATTCTGGAGAAATGCAAAGGGGATGTAGAATTGGCAATGATATATGCGACTATATGACAATCCAAAAGCCAAAGTGTTTTAAGAAGGTTCGGTTAAATTGGTTCATGAGCTTTTAAGGTCAGGCCATGGTCGCTGCCAAAGAGAGAGAGAAAAGAAACACTCATCGTGCACTCTAACCTAGATTAGATTGACCAATCTCTTTATCTAATCAGGATGGCTCCCACTGTTTCCTCAAATTCTTTTTCAAACCCTAAAAGGAGAATTAGTCGGGATCATCTAAAATCACCCGAGGAGTTACACTTACTCATCAGTGGGAATCGGGACCTAACTATCATCGCATGATAACTTGATGGAAGCCACTCAAGTCACCACACTCCAGAAGGTATGTGCATGCCTGGCAAGTTTCTTGTATGTTTGAAACTCTCGATGTGGTTTTTACCCCTAGGACCCAAGTGACCTTGAAGGAGTCAATAAATCAAAGAGTTCTAGTCAAGTTCAACCCGTCATTATCTTGATTGCATTAAACTCATTCGCACGAGCCCTTGACGGAGTCAACAAGGCTGCACGACTGTCCTAACCAATCGCATCGTTTGCTACAAACAAGCACCACTTAGCTACCGTACACTACACCTTGACGTAGTCAACAAACGCATCATGAATACTAAGTACTACTCGTAGGATATGACGGAGGGCTACAGCTGGTTTTTGGCGAAAAACCTTTAACGTAATGAACTTGATATCTTTGAAGGAACCGAGTGATTTTATAAATATATAGTGGCACCAACTTTTGCTAAAGAGGTCACTCCATGTGAAGGGATCTCAGCTCTTTCCTCGTCGAATGAGGTGTATGATATTCCAAACTGAATACCACAATGCAAAGCAAAAGAATTGACTATAATGAAGTAATTACACTGACGCAAACTTTTGCTCAAGAGGTTACCCCCTGTGAAGGGATCTCGGCTCTTTCCTCGTTGAATGAGGTGTTGGATATTCATAACCGAATACGACTGTTCAAAGAAAAAGAAAACGTCTGTAATGTCAGCTTTTTAAAAAACTTGGTTCCAACAATATCATATAGGTTTGTTTTCCTTGCATTAATCGGAATTAATGTAGTCCCATCAATTAAACCATATCACACCAGAAAAGAACGAAAATACAATGTACGTATATGCCATCCGCATTCGCCACGGGGTCCCGTCATGCACCGTTAGGTTGCTTGACTAAAGGCAGAGCGGGGGCTGGACTAGCGCGTATGCAAAACATATACATCTACTAGTATATATATAAATATAGATAACATTCATCCACAAGCAACATCACAGAATCTCATCAAGCAACACAGAATGGTAGATAATCTTAGAGCTTCGGATTTCATTTGAGCCGCAAATGAGACCCGACGTTCCCTGTCGTGTGGATAACCTGTGCAATGAAAACCTGGACCCCTACGAGTGCGGCAAGTTACCCGCCAATCCCAGAAGTGAGGCAACCCCAATCAACAAAGTGAATGGGCCACCCAGCACTTCATGGAATCCGGTAACTTGAGCACCCATCTGTGGGTCAACCTGTACCCTCTACGAGTGCGACGAATAGCCCACCAATTCTAGAGTGAGGACCCCCTGTCTCAACGCCATGAGATGCGAGCCCGTTGCTCTCTAGAACCCGGCTATTCGAGCACTCCACTATGGGGTAATCCTAGTACAGAAAAGAAAATACATGTACAAGGGTGACATTGACCTCAACCCGGTAGTGCCCCAAACAAATAATATATACACTGGCAGAGATGGCAGTCCACATGTCGGACGCTCGCCCCGCAATATCAAATGTACAAATGAATCTGAACTGTACAACTATCATTGCACCACTGGCTATCCACCACGACAATCCAACCACAACCACAGTACAATATAGAACATCAGCGTGAATGTCATATTCGCAAATCCGTCTAATAGAACATATAGCAATTAGACGAGTTGTTCCGCTCTAATGACCTTCACGGTCGCAGATAGTAATGTATGCACTGAAACATATAAACGGGGTTAAAATAGCGACTTCAAAATACTTCGTATTGCCCCAAACCATGAGATAACAGAATATGTAATCTGAGCAAAAACAAACAATACTAGAAAACCAATATTCAAGAGACTAGAACACTCTAAAAATTTCAATTCCCAGCACCTTAGAAAGGCCGGCCAGGCCGGGCATTTAGGCATTCTCGTCGGCCAAGTTTAGGAGTTTGGGTCTCGTGTTTTGAGAGTGTTCTAGTTACAACATTAATAGCCTTCTGCAACTGTTTAAATTTTTTTTTAAAAGACTTGAAAAAGTCGACAGCAACTTGAATATTTTCCGTATTGTTTCGGAGTTGTTTCGGTTTCTTTCCTTTAAACATCATTTAAACTGCTAGCTAAGGGTTTGTGGGTTGGTTTTGATACCATGTTGGGTTATGCCAGCGCCCTGGCCATCTTCCGTGACCGAATGTAGAACAAATTTTTTATAAAACTGGCGCTAGAACAACCCCATAATACAGATCGACCATTAACCCTAATCTAGCAAATATATAGAGGAGTTTAGAAAGGTTATACCGAATGATCCATGTCCTTCGGTCTTTAATCATCATCCCAAACTCCTAGAGGCCTCTATGATCAAGCTTGATCTCCGATGTCCCTCCAGCGAAGATGATCCACCTGAGGATTTGTATTCCGAGCTCTTACCCCATAGCCGATGTCATGCCCCGCTTCCCGGTGTATGGCGAAGGGAACGCGACGAGACCGCTACGTATTTACTCTGAAGTAAATACGCTAAGCCTATCTAAGCAATATAAATAAAAATGCATAAGAAACAAAGACAGTAGATATAACTGAACAACAACTTTTTTTATTAACATTCTTTTGTACAATGCATGGAAAAGTAAATACATCTGAATGAAAGCAATGCCTAAACAGTGGCATAACAGAGATGAGAAGTACTGAAATAAAAATATGTACAATGAAGTTAGAGCTCTGGGTCGTAGGCAAGCTGATCTAAGTCCTCGCTAATAGGTTCGATCTCCTGGGTGTCCAGATCACCTGACAACATTCTAAAGAAGAAAGAGAATGAATGTCGTCAGCGGACAATCGCTCGGTAAGTCCCAAAGATAAGGGAGAAATAGAATAGACAGAGAGAGAAAGTAGCTTTTAAAGTTGTATTAGATGGTTAACGCTGTTGTTTGTAGCTTGGTATAGAAGGATGCCAGTGTATACAAGAGGAGTCTCAGTAGACCAGAGACTAAGGTGAATGGAATGTAAAAGGAACTGTTATGCCATGGTACAACAACAACGGAATATAGGTTAGGTGTCTTAAATCTTACAGTCTCGTGCCACTTCTAACACCATCCGTACCTATCTACCCCTTAAACCCCGTGAAGTATTGTATTGTTTGTATTGTATTACAACTTGTATTGTCTTGTAATATAGATTGTATAATTGGATGACTTGCCGAAACAATTATATTAGCAAATGGATGTAATTGGAGAATCATGTAAATGGAAGTATATCCATGGTTCGGTTTAGTCAATATAGATTGAATATATTGCATATATGGATTCATGGATTCATATTGGGTTGTGGATTGTAGATTGTACTTGAATTATATTCAAGTCAGATTATTTATAATGAGACTCAGTCTGAGTCAGAACAATTAGAAAAAAATTGAAGTCTTGATTGTTTTGATGTTATCGGTAACCGCTGCATATGGGCGACAGGATTTATGTCTTTTTCAAAGATGATTACCGTGTTGATAACACCGTTGTTAAGTTATCTACCTTAAATAGGCAAGCACCCACTTTTCCGGCTCCCTGAGGCTCAAGAGATTGGTCCCGCTTAAACCTATATTTACTAGGGTCCTTAAGCTAATTTATAGAACTTGAGGGGGTTTTATGTAAAAATACTTTTGTATAATTTTCAAAATACACCCTAAGTATTTAATTATCATCATTAGAGTTGTTATAGATGTACATTTTATATTTGTGATATTTCTAGTGAAAATAACCTAATTTCATTATAAAGGGTATTTAATTGTAATATTGAACTTGTATGAAATTCATGGTATTTTAATGTAAAGTGATTCTTTTGATTTAGAAAGGTTGGAATGTATATATCATATCAAGAATAGGTATTTTGATAATACATACATACATACATATATATATATTTTATATAAAATAATTTTAATTTATTATTTTCTAGAAATATCATTTTCTTAAGATATTCGTATTTTAAATCTCTCGAGACCGAATGCTCCTTACGGAGGTCTGCATCCCGCAATACTAAGCTCAGGGATGTGCGATAATCCGCATCATCCCAGTCGGGTTCCCCAAAATGGGTTGTAGCGGCGCTTTGCAAAGATTTATAAAAATACGTAATCTTGTAGAAAACGGTTTTAATAGCTAGTGGTATTTATATGTAAAGTATCGTTTTCCCGTATTCTATGTTCACGAAAGGTATTGTGTTATGTTTCATATGAGTGTTGTGAGGAGGTAGGTCATTACATCATGATCTAATTAAAAGTATAACAAATTTAATGATGTTTTAAACTAGAAAGTAAACTACATGGTATTTTAGTGAAAAAGAGCGGTAAAAGTTATAAAATGAAATATATTGCCATGAAACTTGCTCAACATGTTTGTTAATAATTAATAGTCAATATGTAGGGGTTTGGTATGTTTGTATTTAAAAAAAGGTTGGATTTTTAGCTAGAATCGAATCGGAAATCGGATTAACTCCGATTCCGTCGGGTTTTAGAAATACGTGTTTTTAGAATAGCAAGGTGAATAGAGAGAAGAGAATTACTTGCTGTTAGGTTAGAGAAGAGGGAGAGGAAGACTTAGGATTCGCCAGTGCATCGTTTCGTCGCTGGGATCTCCTAAGATTGTCGTTGGAAAATTGCCGGAGCTTCGCCCTTCGCTAACTCCAATTGCACACTAGAATTTTATAGAGTTTTCATGAGAGTTTGGACAGGATTGTGAGTGAGGGGGGTGCGTTTAGGGGTGGTATTTATAGGGAAAGATTAGGGTTAGGGTAGGTGAAAGGTTGAATTGAAAAATGTAATAAAAGTTGTATTAAAAATAGGGTTTAATGGGGTTTTAATTGGATTTAAAAGACTCTGGAAATGTGCAGGAGATTTAAAGTATGCAGGTGAAGCTAAAAAGACAGAGAGTCACAGAAGAGAGTCGACCGATCCGGCTCAACTCGGCCGGCGGCGGGCCGAGTCGGCTGGACCGCCGGCCGAGTCAGGCCGAGTCGGGCCGGGGTCGGTCGCCGTGGGTCCACCGTCGGTTGGTCTACTCCCTGAGACAGTTTGTTTTACATGTGTAGTGGGGTTTTTATGAGCTATGCACGTGTAGACCCTTGGACTTCTAAAAATTCAAAACAAAACAATATTAAAAAATAATGTGGGGGATGGGATTTGAACTTTGGTGCTTTGGTTCAGCAGTGCAAGATATTACCATTGAGCTACAAGCTCCTTCTTGCTATTAGAAAGCAAAACAATTACTTATAGTACTCACAGTAAATGCAAATACCCCAAGTATACATTAACTTTTAAACAAATTTTTTTGTACTCTAAAATTGGAGTTGTTACAGTCTACCCTCCTTACAAAAAATTTCGTCATCGAAATTTAAAAATTTTATTTTAAAGACCAGTTTACAAAGAGGTGAGGATATCTTGCACGCATCTCATCTTCCCTTTCCCAAGTCGATTCTCCTGAAGTGTCTTTTCTCCACATCATTCGAACCAAGTTGACTTCCTTGTTCCGAAGTGATCTCACTTTTCTATCCAGGATCTCCACAGGTTGTTGCTCACAGGATAAGTCGGGCTGTACAGTGAGTTCAGAATGATCGAGAATGTGGCTGGGGTCACTCACATACCTTCTGAGTTAGGATATGTGGAACACATTATACACTCCTTCCAATGAAGGTGAAGTGCCAAGCGGTATGCCACTTCACCGACTCGTTCGAGTATATCGAACGGTCCAATGTACCTTGGACTTAGCTTTCCCGTCTTCCAAATCGGATCACTCCACGGTTTGGAGATATCTTTAAGAATACGTGATCTCCTGGCTGGAACTCCAAGTGACGTCGTTTTGCATCAACCCAGTGCTTCTGTCGATCTTGGGCTATGCGCATCTTTTCTCTGATAGTACGAACCACATCAACAGTTGCTACTATCATCTCAGGTCCAAGAAGTTCCCTATCTCCGATGTCATCCCAACTTAATGGTGATCGACACTTCCTTCCATATAGCACTGCAAAAGGTGCCATTCCTATGCTTGCTTGGTACCTGTTGTTGTATGAAAACTCCACAAGATGTAGGTGATCTTCTCGTGATCCTCCGAAGTCTAACATACACGCTCTGAGCATATCCTCCAAGATCTGAATAGTTCGCTCAGACTGACCATATGTTTGTGGATGATAAGCCGTGCTGAAGTTCAGACTTGTTCCCAAGCTTACTTGCAGACTCTGCCAAAATTGTGATCGGAACATGGTGTCACGATTGGAGATAATGCAGACCGGTACTCCATAAAATCACACAATCTCCTGTATGAGTTCATGGGTATCAGAGATAGTACATATCTGAAGAGTTTAAATCTTAAGTAGATTATTACCTCCATGTACTTCTTTGCTAATGTCTCAGTTGATTGGCCAACTCGAAATGGGATGAAGTGAGCCGACTTTGTGAGTCGATCCACAATGACCCATAGCGCATCGTTACCCTTTGTGCTGCAAGGAAGAGCAGTCACAAAATCCATTGTGATGTGTTGTCACTTCCATTCTGAGATAGGTAACGGTTGAAGTAATTCAGCAGTCCTGTGATGTTCAACCTTTACTTGCTGACACACCAAGAATTTAGCGATGCTTCTGGCTACTTCACGCTTCATTCCATGCCACCGGTAATTCTGACATAGATCTTTGCACATCTTTGTACCTCTAGGGTGTACTAAGTAGGGAGAGCTGTGAGCTTCTTTCATTAACTCTTCCCGAATAGGACCTTTTGGTAAACATAATCTGCTGCCGTATCTCAAAGATCCGTCTTCATGGATGATGAAGTCTGTTATGAGTCCATTCTCCACTTGTTCTCTGATCTTTTGCAACTTAGCATCACTTGCTTGATCTGCTTTGATCTGGTTGACAATAGTAGACTGAACTTGTAAATTCATCAAACTTGAAGCATTACCAGACATGACTACTTCAATCTCTATCTGATGCAATTCTTGTTGAAGCTTCCACTGAGCGGTGAGATGCATTGCTAATGGTTGGCGACTGAGAGCATCTGGAACCACATTCACCTTCCCTGGGTGATATTGTAGATTGATGTCAAAGTCCGCCATGAGTTCTAACCATCGTCTCTGCCCTATATTCAATTCCTTCTGAGTAAACACATATTTCAGACTCTTGTGATCTGTGTATATGTTCACTCGTTCACCAAGAAGATAATGGCGCCAAATCTTAAGTGCAAAGATAACGGCTGCCAATTCCAAATCATGCGTCGGATAATTGCGCTCATGAGTTTTCAGCTGTCTTGAAGCATAAGCCATAACCTTACCGTGCTGATGTAGAACGCATCCTAATCCCTTACCGGATGCATCACAATGCACTTCGAAACCTCCAGACTGGTCCGGTATAACAAGAATAGGTGCTGATGTCAACCTTGACTTGAGTTCTACAAAAGCCTGTTCGCATGCTTCTGACCACACAAATTCTTCTTCTTTACGTATGAGCTTGGTCAGGGGTATTGCTATCTTAGAAAAGCCTTCAATGAACCTTCTATAATATCCAGCCAGACCTAAGAAACTTCGAATGTCTTTCACTGATTTTGGTGTTGGCTATTCGCTTACTGCTGAAACTTTCGCTGGGTCCACAGAGATTCCTTCACCTGATACGATATGTCCAAGAAAACCAACTTGATTTAGCCAAAACTCGCATTCGCTGTACTTGGCATATAATTGATGTTGTTGTAGAGTTTCCAGGACAATTCGTAGGTGTTCGGCGTGCTCTTTCCGACTCTTTGAATACACCAGGATGTTGTCGATGAAGATGACAACAAACCTGTCTAAGTACTCCCGGAAAACTTGATTCATCAGGTTCACGAATATCGCTGGTGCGTTGGTCACTCCAAATGGCATCACTAGAAATTCGTAATGACCATAACGAGTTATGAAAGCCGTTTTATGAATGTCATCTTCCTTGACCTTCACCTGATGATAACCTGAACGAAGATCTAATTTAGAGAAAACATAAGATCCACTTAGCTGATCGAATAGATCGTCGATGCATGGAAGTGGATACTTGTTCTTTATAGTGACTTCGTTCAAGGCTCTATAATCGATGCACATTCTGTATGAACCTTCCTTCTTCTTCACCAGTAGTACAGGTGATCCCCAACTTGAACTGCTGGGACGAATCCATCCTTTCGCCAATAATTCATCCAGCTGAGTTCGGACTTCCTTCAAACCTTCCGGACTTAATCGATAAGGTGCTTTGATCACCAGTCGTGCTCCTGGTACTAAATGAATGCTGAATTTAAGAGCTCGATCGGGAGACAAGCCTGATATATCATCAGGAAACACATCATCGAACTCTCGAACCACTTTTGGCCTTGATTCATCCTCTGCTTGAGTTGCTGCAATCACTGCTTCCCTTGGCTTCGCTTTGTATGTACTCGGCTCCAGGGTACGGTCTCCACTTTTGAAATAGAAAATCGGATGATTTGGAATCTCAAATACTACCCTCCTTTGACGACAGTCAATGGTAACATAAAATGTTCTGAGCCAATCCATACCTAGAACCACATCGAAGTTCGGTATGTCCAGCACTTTAAAGTCAGCATAGAATTCTCTGCCGCAGACAACTATTGGACACAAGATATATCCCATTGTTGCCTTTAGAACGCCATTTCCTGAACTGACATTCCAGCTGAATACAAGCAGTGTGACTGGAATCGCATAAGTTCGAATGAACCGTTGCGACATAAAGCAGTGAGATGCTCCAGTATCGAAGAGTGCTAGTGCAGAGAGTGAGGCTACTAAGATTGTACCTAAGGTATGTAGGATATGTTTTAGGTATAGGGAAAAGTATGTAGATAAATAGCAAGACTGAAAGAAAGGTCGAGAAGAAAAGGGTTACCAGTGATAACTTGGCCAGTGGCCTCAGCTTCTTCCACGGTCATCGTGAAAGCCTGGCGCCGTGGTACATTCCTCTTGGCCTGAGGAGCATTTCTCGGAACGTTCCTTTGAGCTTAATGGAACCGACGAGGAGGAGGTGCAGCTTGTGGTCCTCTAGGTGGTGGAGCAGGTAGTGCAAGTCTTGGAGCAGGTGCCTGAAGGGCTGGTCGCTGCTAGTAATTGATCGCTGGCCTGGGTGCAGCAACTGGGTTTTGTCTTTGGGGACAAGAATCAATATCATGAGCAGCTGAGCTGCAGACTTAGCAAAGACGGTTGGCTCGCCGGCAGTCTTTCATCATATGTCCAGTTCTCTTGCAGTAGGTACAAAAGGCTAGACTGGGCCTGTTGTTCGGTACTCCCGGTCGCCTTGGCACAAAAGGTGGCCTTGACGAGGCTCCTCCTGCCATCTGGTTAACAGGGCTCTTAACTCCTGGAGACTGAGGTTTGCCCCTCGCCTTTACCACTGCCTCATAACGGCGGGCAGCTTTCAGAGCCGATTCATGAGTCGGAAAATCTCCTGTGGCCAGTGCAGCCTGGATTTCCGAATCCAAACCTTGTTGAAATCGACGGGCTCTGATCTCATCCGTCGATATCAGGTGTGTCGCAAATCTGTTAAAGGATTGTGTTAGCTGTGTAGTATTTGATATTTTTTTTAAAATTCAAATTTATTGAGACATATCTTACCGACTGAGCATGGTGAACTCAGCGTCATACTCATCTACTGACTTGGTCCACATCGTTCCATGTTGCAGATGGATGAACTGCTGTTCCATGTTGAACCTGGCAGTCTCAGGAAAATACTTAGTGTCGAACATGTCACGGAAAGTCTTCCATCCGATGGGTTGTTCAAGACGGCTTTCTTCCGCCTTCCACCAATTCCGTGCATTGTCCATGAGCCGCAGTTTCGCAACACAGACCCAAGTTCCCTCTGGCACTTGTGCTGCTGCTAGATCATCTTCGATACTCTAAGCCCATTCCTCAGCTTCTAGTGGGCTTTCCTTTCCTGAGAACTGTTTGGGGTGCAAAGCCCTGAATTGCTTCACCCCAGGTGCTTTTGCCTCGGGACGGTTCATTAAAACAGCAGTCTGCTGCTGCTGTCCCTCTAGGAGGCTGCGGATCGCCTTAAGCAGAACCGTCTGCTTATTGAGCGGAGCAGGGACGACAGGTGTGATTGGTAGTGGAGGTGGAGTGTTGTTGAAGTTAGTGCTGGTGTTGTTTGGGGAATCTATAACCATGAAGAAAAATTTGGGTTATGACAGATTCAAAGTATATGAAATTATAAGATTCAAGGAATATGAATTGTTAAGAATGTTTTAGTTGCTGGTTCTTATGTTATATTGCTTAGGTTGTTCACGCAGAATAGAACTGCATGGTAGGGTTTCATACAGCTCTGACCTGTATGGGCCACCGACAAAACCTGTCATGCCCCGCTTCCCGGTGTACGGCGAAGGGAATGCGACGAGTCCGCTATGTATTTACACTGAAGTAAATACGCTAAGCGTATCTAAGCAATATAAATAAAAATGCACAAAAGACAAAGACAGTAGATATAACTGAATAACAACTTTATTTATTAACATTCTTTTGTACAATGCATGGAAAAGGAAATACATCTGAATGAAAGCAATGCCTAAAAAGTGACATAACAGAAATGAGAAGTACTGAAATAAAAATGTGTACAATGAAGCTAGAGCTCTGGGTCGTAGGCAAGCTAATCCAAGTCCTCGCTAGTAGGCTCGATCTCCTGGGTGTCCAGATCACCTGACAACATTCCAAAGAAGAAAGAGAAGGAATGTCATCAGTGAAAAATCGCTCGGTAAGTCCCAAGGATAAGGGAGAAATAGAATAGACAGAGAGAGAAAGTAGCTTTTAAAGTTGTATTATAAGGTTAACGCTGTTGTTTGTAGCTTGGTACAGAAGGATACCGGTGTATACGAGAGGAGTCTCAGTAGACTAGAGACTAAGCTGAACGGAATGTACAAGGAACCGTTATGCCACAGTACAACAGCAACGGAATATAGGTTAGGTGTCTTAAATCTTGCAGTCTCGTGCCACTTCTAACACCTTCCATACCAATCTACCCCTTAAACCCCGCGAAGTATTGTATTGTATTGCAACTTGTATTGTCTTGTAATATAGATTGTATAATTGGATGACTTGACGAAAGCATAATATCAGTAAATGGATGTAACTGGAGAATCATGTAAATGGAAGTATATCCATGGTTCAGTTCAATCAATATAGATTGAATATATTGCATATATGGATTCATGGATTCATATTAGGTTGTAGATTGTAGATTGTACTTGAATCATATTCAAGTAAAATTATTTATAATGAGATTTAGTCTGAGTCAGAACAATTAGAAAAGAAATTGAAGTCCTGATTGTTTTGATGTTATCGATAACCGCTACACATGGGCGGCAGGATTTGTGTCTTTAATGATTACCTTATTGATAACACCGTTGTTAAGTTTTTCTACCTTAAATAGGCAAGCACCTACTTTTCCGGCACCCTGAGGCTCAAGAGACTGGTCCCGCTTAAACCTATATTTACTAGGGTCCTTAAGGTAATTTATAGAACTGAGGGGGTTTTATGTAAAAATACTCTTGTATAATTCTCAAAATACACCCTAAGTATTTAATTATCATCATTAGAGTTGTCATAGATGTACATTTTATATTTATGATATTTCTAGTGAAAATAACCTAATTTCATAATATAGGGTATTTAATTGTAATATTGAACTTGTATGGAATTCATGGTATTTTAATGTAAAGTGATTCTTTTGATTTAGAAAGGTTGGAATATTTATATCATATCAAGAACAGGTATTTTGATAATATATATATATTATATAAAATAATTTTAATTTATTATTTTCTAGAAATCTCATTTTCTTAAGATATTCGTATTTTAAACCTCTCGAGACTGAATGCTCCTTGCGGAGGTCTGCAACTCACACTACTAAGCCCAGTGATGTGCGATAATCCGCACCATCCCAGTCAAGTTCCCCAAAATGGGTTTTAGCGGCGTTTTGCAAAGATTTATAAAAATACGTAATGTTGTAGAAAACGGTTTTAATAGCTAATGCTATTTTTATGTAAAGTTTTGTTTTCCCGTATTCTATATTCCCGAAATGTATTGTGTTATGTTGCATATGAGCGTTGTGAGGAGGTAGGTCATTACCTCATGATCTAATTAAAAGTATCGCAAATTTAATGATGTTTTAAAATAGAAAGTAAACTACATGGTATTTAGTGAAAAAGAGCGGTAAAAATTGCAAAATGAAATATATTGCTATGAAACTTTCTCAACATATTTGTTAATGATTAATAGTTAACATGTAAGGGTTTAGTATATTTGTATTTAAGAAAAGGTTGGATTTTTAGGAAGAATCGAATCGGAAATTGGATTAACTCCGATTCCGTCGGGTTTTAGAAATACGTGTTTTTAGAATAGCAAGGTGAAGAGGGAGAAGAGAATTACTTGCTGTTAGGTTAGAGAAGAGGGAAAGGTAGACTTAGAATTCGTCGGTGCGTCGTTTCGTCGCCGGGAGCTCCTAGGGTTGTCGTCGGAAAATTGCCGGAGCTTCGCCCTTCGCTAACTCCAATTGCAGACTAGAATTCTATAGAGTTTTCTTGAGAGTTTGGACATGATTGTGAGTGAGGGGTGTGTGTTTAGGGATGGTATTTATAGGAAAAGATTAGGGTTACGGTAGGTGAAAGGTTGAATTGGAAAATGTAATAAAAATTGTATTAAAAATAGGGTTTAATGGGGTTTTAATTGGATTTAAAAGACTCTGGAAATGTGCAGGAGATTTAAAGTATGCAGGAGTTATAAGAAGCTAAAAAGACAGAGAGTCACAGAAGAGAGTCGGTCGATCCGGCTCAACTCGGCCGGCGGCGGCGGGCCGAGTCGGCCGGTCCGCTGGTCGAGTCAGGCCGAGTCGGGCCGGGGTCGGCCGCCGTGGGTCCGCCGTCGGTTGGTCTACTCCCTGAGACAGTTTGTTTTACATGTGTAGTGGGGTTTTTATGAGTTATACATGTGTAGACCCTTGGACTTCTAAAAATTCAAAACAAAACAATATTAATAAATAATGTGGGGGATGGGATTTGAACTCTGGTGCTTTGATTCAGCAGTGTAAGGTATTACCATTGAGCTACAAGCTCCTTCTTGCTATTAAAAACCAAAACAATTACTTATAGTACTCACAGTAAATGCAAATACCCTAAGTGTACATTAACTTTTAAACAAATTTTTTTGTACACTAAAATTGGAATTGTTACAGCCGAGGTAACTAGGGTATCTAGTTCGCTAAACTAGATAGCCTAGAAGATGTAGAGTCTAATGATGGATTTATTTGTCTTTAAACACAGTAGGTTTCTTAATATATGAGACATTTAGGGTGGAGGTAGAAGAAGAAGTAGCATGGGGAGATGAGAGTGTGAAGCGTGAAGCAATCAAGGAAAAATGGCTAAGTGTTGTGAATGAATTATGAAGCCTTAACTAAAGAAAATATCTCACAACACTAAAATATCAAGCATGCCTCAATAATGCCCTCATGAGTCACCACAAAGCCATGCTCAATATTAAGGCCATAGCACCTCATCCCTCCACCTTATTAAACCATTAAAACAAATGGTTAAAACTAAAATGAGGTGTCTTCTTCTAGAACCTTGTATTGAATTGCAAGAATACCCCTCATCCATATATACATACCCACATCCGTATTCCGAAGAATACGAATACAAAGAGACAAAAATAATCCAACAATATAATACTAAAATCCGACTTAAACCAAAGCCCACTAGTATTATCCGTCCGAATCATGATATGTGCACAAGTGCACGTATATGATCGAACCCTGCCGTAAAACCATACGACCTCTACATCGTTTCGCCCGAAGCAGGGAAACGCTATGTGTGGGACTCTAAAGACTCCTCAATACGCTGGCAGTGGGTTTAACCACAAGCACGTCAGCCACACTAGCTATACGTAATGGCTACCTAGGTATTGAGGGAAAGGAAGGCCGATAAGAAAACTCATCTGAACCCCTACTAAGCCTGTCCGTGAAAATCTCCGTACAGTCCGGTCCGTTCGTCTAAGAGTAGCATATCGAGTCTACGGGGCTGGATAAAGTCAGACCCCTGATAACGTGATATTTCGTGTCCGTATGAAGCCCATCACCACCTGAGAAACTACTGATCCAAATCAGTAATTTTAGTCTACCTTGGCCAAGAATTTCTGGTGATGGCCACCCGTGCACAACGCGACATCAACCCCCAATACCGGGAGAGACGAATTCCCGACGATCCGCTCACTGCCTCGATGTGGCTCGAGACTGTATCCAACTAAAACCTGTTTGCACGACTCCTTTGAGCCGTGGTAGGGTAGTAATCAAAGCACAGTGGGAACTCACACAAGACAAATGACGATCTCAGGTCGACAGACTAACCTGTACACATGTCATCCGGGAACTGCTATCTAACAATAGGTATAATACCAACTAGCATGTTCCCGGCGAGTCCGTCCAGTATACTCATAACCCAATGAACACCTGCATACTATCTTAGGTGACTAACTGACACCGATGGCTTGTGAGACCGACCACCACCCCTCGTCGAGGTCTCGATAAGTATACACTAGTCTACTTCGGAGTATCGATGCCTAGTATCGACACTCTCTCGACTAGGGGCATTTAAGGATGCGCTTATAGACCACCCAGCTCCCACATATATGATCGCCATCATAATTCTGGTAGTCAAGTAAGAATCCTATGGGCTTTATCAACATGTAATAGTGATCTGTAATATCACATAATACATGTACATGATGATAAAGACAAACCAGATAGCATACTATCATTTTGAGTAAGATTGTTCTATCTGTATAGCTCCTCCCTCAATCATCATAATCACATGCCTGTGATTACAATAATTGCCTTGAGAGCGCTATAGCCAACATGGATACGGAGACTAGTTTATATCGTCGCCCATAGGGTGTGGATCAGTCCAAATCCGTACATATTATATTTGAGTTTGAACCTAGGTCATATATTCCATCAGTTCAGGGGTTTAAGGATCGTTAATCTTGCTTTAGATTAAGATCGACTTAAATATATGATCGCATTGGCTAAGAATACATTAGTCTTACATAAGACTAAGATCAACTTAGAAGTACAATTAAGGATCATTAATTTTGTCATGATCAATTTAATAGGGGTGAGCACATGTGCTCGGTTACAATGAGCAAGATGGGCTCAAGGAGTTTAAAAATACAGAGACTTAGCCAATTTTGGAGCTCAGTCTTGGAATTTTATATCACCCAGCAAGTGCTAAGCATTTAGTCATTTAGACTATGGATATAATATCCAGATCATGCTCTGGCGCTCACGTGGATATCACGTGGGCCGCTAAGGCTCTGGCGCTCACGTGAGCACGAAGGTTTTGATGCTCATGTAGATATCATGTGGGCGCTGCCATATGCATGGAGAGATTAAACTCTGGTACTAAAATAAAGTTAAAATCCTCATAGAGATAATCAAAATCTCCCTCCATATATTTTTTTCTTGCAGATCTCGTTTATGCGAAAACTAAGTTCTCATTTGTTTTTGAGGGAACTAAGTTCTTTTATATGGGAACAAAGTTCCAAAGGGTAAAAACCCTATCTTTCATATGAAATATCAGTTTCTTCAGCATATTTTGAAGGAACTAAGTTCCTGAAGTATAAACTGCTGGGAACCTGGGCACACTAGCAAACTAATTTTCGAAGATGGCAACATGCATTTCAAAAATTTTCTAGTTTGCCGAAATTCCCGAAACCATGAATCGAACTAAATAGCTAGAACTTGTATACAAAAATCTAGCGAGCTAAACTAATCTACCATGTGTAGAATACTCATATCCTCAAGTTTTCTTCAAGTGCTCCGGATCGCGGTTGCAAGCTGGTCCTTCTTTACCGAAGATGATCCACCTGAGGGTAACAATGCAAGCTCCAGTTTCGCCTAGCGAAGCAACCGACACTCCAAGATCGCTAGCAATAGAGAGTGGGGATGTAGGAATTTTTCACTATCTTTTCCTTTCATTTCTTAAGCTCAAGTGAGCAACTAAAGAAGAAGGAGGAGGAGGTGAGGAAAACCAAGACATGAGCAACTCAAGAAAGGAAAAATGAGATAAGTGAAGAAGAATTATCAAGCATGATAGAATCAAGAGTGAATGATAGCATGTAGAAAGAATGGCTCCCCATTTTTCAACCATGCAAAAAATATCTCACATAATTTTACAATAAACAATCAAATGCCATATCTCTCTACATACCTCTAACCGTGCTCATGCCACCTCACCCTCCACCTCATTTGCAAATGATTTTCTAAAAAGAAAATCATATAATGAGGTATCCATCTTCTAGAAGATATTCTGTATAAATATAGAATACAACCCAGTATACGTATCGAAATACATATACGCGTATTCGTATAAAAATATGAATAGCCAAGAGAGAAAATGAATAGTGAACAATAATACTAGAATAAATTTATTAAAAATAAATATATAAATTATTAAATCAAAACTTGATTTAATAATCCGGCTTAATTCTAAGCCGTTAGTATTATCAACCGTCCGATTAAAGTCCGTGTAGACTGTACACATATTTAATCGGATACCTGTATGTACCAACATACTGTAAGTCCACGTTACCTCTCCCGGTACTTACGGGCATGCGGAAATGATGAAAAACGATTTTTCAAGAGGCGGTAACATGGACTCAAAATACGGATCTTTGTTAAACAACTAACTACCAAACCTAACAAGAGTTTTACCTACTCAGTTAGGGGGTTATACCTTTCTTGAACTCCTTCGTCTTCAACTCTTTCCGGTGTACGGATCGGCCTCACCTCGTCGTCTCCTTGCGCCGAAGATGGATCCACCTGAAAGCTTCTACCTTTGGCTTCTTCTTCGAACTTGAAGAAACTAGAACACTTGGTTTGCTAAACTTTGTGAACTAGGATGAGTAGAGAAGTGATATGGGTTTTCTTTTATCTCTACGGCAATGTTTCTCAACTCATAAGAGGGAGTTGCCTTGAGCTAGAGAGAGAGCAAGAGGAAGAGCAAGAGGGAGAGCTCAAGCAAGAGAGAGAAAGCAAAAGAAAGAATGAGCAAGACTTTTTGCTCCCATGCTCTCATAATCCAATAACATCATAACAAATAATAGTAATCAAGTATTATGTGATGGTTCAAGTCAAATTGGCCATATCATTTCATGCACTCATTTTGCAAAAAGAAACAAGTAAGCAAAAGTCTTTGCCATGAAAATGATAGCCATTGTAATGATGAAGGTCAACTAGTCCAACCTAGTCAACCGGTCAACTAAGTCAACAAGTCAACAAAGTCAACCATCAACAACCATGTCACAATAATACTTAATTAATATTATTGTTAATCATATTTCTTATTCTCATTAGGGTTTAGCAAAAAGTCAATAGTCAACTGTAAACAGTCAACAACCCCAATGAGAATCCTCTGCCTCTGTCTCTCTGTCAACTGTGCATACACACCCGCATCCGCGTTCTGAGGAACACGAATACAAACGAGATAAAACCAATCCCAAAATGTACACTAGGATCTGGCTTAAACCAAAGCCCACTAGTGTTAACTGTCCGGACACCAAACGTGCACAAGTGCACGGATGTGACCGAACCCTGTCGCAAAACCATGCGACCTCTCGCAAAATCATGCGACCTCTACTCTTTTGCCTAAAGGCGAATAGCTTTCTGTGTGGGACCCTAAAGACTCGACACTACGCTGGCAGTGGGTTTAACCACAGACCGCAAGCGGCACTAGCTGTGCGTAACGGCCCCCAGGTAGATGCCGACAAGAAGACTGACGAGGTGAAACCCATATGAACTTCTACTGAGCCTGAATGTGACAATCTCCGTACAGTCCGGTCTATTCGTCTGATACATTACATGGCAGGCCTAGGGGGTGGTGAACGTCAGTCCCCTAATAGCGGTACAAGTCGTGTCGGAGTGTAGCCCAGAACACCCTGAGATAACACTGGAAACCTACCAGTATATCTCGCTTGCCCTGGCCAGGGACTACTCGTGTAATGGCTCTCCTAGACACAGCGCGATGTCAACCCCCAATACCGGGAGAGACGAATCCTGTCTAACCGTCACTGCCTCCAAGTGCTTCGGGACTGCACCCAACTACTACCTGTTTGCACGACTCCTTTGAGCCGTGGTAGGGTAGTAATCAAAGTACAGTGGGAACAGACTCGAGGCGAAGTGACAGTGTCAAGTTAGCGGACAAAGCTGTACTCATGTCACCAGGGAACTGATAACTAACGATAGGTATAATACCAAACAATTAGTTCCCGACGAGTCCTGTCCAGTGTACTCGTAACCTAACGAGCACCCGCATACTATCTCAAGTACGACGTACTGACGGCTGTGGGACAGACCGTCTCCCAAGCTGGGATAAGAAGCGCATACGCTAGTCTACTCCGGAGTATCGATGCCCTGTCTCGATAGTCCTGTGACTAGGGACCTGCATAAGGATGTGCTTATAGATTACCCAGCCCCCACGAGTGTGACTGCCATCACAACGCTGGTAATCAAGTAAAGATCCTAAGGGCTCTACTAATATGTATAAGCGATATGCTAAAAGAGACACATGCACATATTGAAGTAGAGACAAACCAAGTAGCATACTACCATTTTGAGCAAGATTGTCTATACAAGGTGAATATCCCAGGCTTCCATTAAGTAATATACAAACTAGTATGATACAGTAATGGCCTCTAGGGCATATACACTAACAATCTCCCACTTGCACTAAGGCCATGTACTGGCGTATCGAAGACCTATCATCTCGATCAGCCGCTCGAACTGAGTCTGGGGTAAGGCCTTCGTGAGTGGATTAGCAGTGTTATCTTCTGTATTTACTCTCTTCACCTCGATCTCCCGGTGATCAACGATGTCCTTAATCAGGTGGTACCGCCTCAAAATGTGCCTGGACTTCTGATGGGACCTGGGTTCTTTCGCTAAAGCTATAGCTCCGTTGTTGTCACAATACAACGGTATTGGATCAACACTGGTAGGAACCACTTGAAGCTCCGTGAGGAACTTCTTCATCCAGACAGCTTCCTTTGCGGCATCGCAAGCAGCTATGTACTCCGCTTTCATAGTTGAGTCAGCAACGGTTTCCTGCTTGGAGCTCTTCCAGCAAACCGCCCCTCCATTGAGGGTAAAGACATAACCCAACATGGACTTGGAGTCATCCTTGTCACTCTGGAAGCTGGAGTCAGCAAAGGCCTCGATCTGGAGGTCTTTTCCGCCATACACTAAGAACATCTCCTTAGTCCTTCTCAGGTACTTGAGAATGTTCTTTACTGCTATCCAGTGTTTCTCCCCTGGGTTCGACTGATACCGGCTTACAACGCTCAATGCGTATGCTACATCTGGTCTGGTACACAACATCGCATACATAATAGAGCCTACCACAGATGTGTAGGGTATTGATGACATGCGAGCCCTTTCCAAATCAGTCTTGGGAGACATCTCTTTGGAGAGGGTGATTCCGTGACAAGTCGGTAGATTACCGCGCTTGGAATCTTCCATACTGAATCGTTTCAGTATGGTGTCGATGTACCTTGACTGTGAAAGTCCCAACATCCTTTTAGATCTATCACGATAGATCTGGATCCCCAGAATGTAGTTGGCATCGCCCAGGTCCTTCATGGAGAACCTTTGTGACAAGAATCCTTTGACTGACTGTAGCATAGGAATATCATTTCTTATTAGGAGAATGTCATCCACGTATAAGACGAGGAATACCACAGTTCTCCCTACAATTTTACTGTAAATGCATGGCTCATCTGGGTTTTTGATAAAGTCGAATTGCTTGACAGTATCATCAAAGCAGATGTTCCAACTCCGAGATGCCTGCTTTAGTCCATAGATGGACTTTAGCAACTTGCACACTTTACCGCTGCTCCCACTCTGAATGAATCCCTCCGGCTGATCCATATAGACGCACTCTTCCAAATTTCCATTTAGGAAAGCCGTCTTTATGTCCATCTTCCAGATTTCATAATCGTGGAAGGCAGCAATGGCAAGAAGGATCCGAATGGATTTCAGCATAGCCACTGGAGAAAAGGTCTCGTCATAGTCCAAACCAGGTCTTTGACGAAAATCCTTTGCAACAAGTCTAGCTTTATAGGTCTCAACCTGTCCATCTACACCAATCTTCTTTCTGAAGATCCATTTGCAGCCTACGGGTTTTACCCCTTCTGGAGCAAAGTCCAAAGTCCAAACTTTGTTGGTGTACATGGACTCCATCTCGGTCCGCATTGCATCCAGCCATTTTACCGAGTCACCACTCTGAATGGATTGCTGGAAGCTCGTAGGCTCACCATAGTCCATAGTGCAATCCTCTCTATCCCCGTCTATGAGAAAACCGTAGTATCTCTCGGGCGGATGAGACTGCCTACTACTCCTGCGGAGTGGCGCTGGGATGTCCGGTTCTCTTGAAACTTCTGGTTCTTCCAAGCTTTCAGTAATAGCTTGTGGTTCTGGAATTTCTTCCAGTTCTACTACGCTCCCACTTGTCTCTTTTTCTAAAAACTGATGTTCCAGAAAGTGAGCATGGCGAGAAACAAAAACCTTTTGTTCCTCTACGTAATAGAAAAAATACCCCCTGGAGTTCTTTGGGTATCCCACAAACTTACACAGTACTGAGCGTGCCTCGAGCTTGTCCGCATGCTGCTTTTTTACAAAAGCTGGACATCCCCATATTTTCAGATATTGAAGATGGGGTTTCTTCCCACACCACATCTGATATGGTGTGGTAGGCACAGTCTTGGAGGGAACCTTGTTCAAGAGATATGAAGCTGATTTTAATGCATAACCCCAGAAGGATCGCGGCAACTCAGCCTTACTCATCATGGAACGAACCATATCCAATAGGGTTCGATTCCTCCTTTCCTATACACCGTTGTGTTGTGGTGTGTATGGAGGAGTAAGCTGAGAGAGAATTCCATTCTCTTTTAAGTAGCCCAGAAACTCGGCACTCAAGTATTCACCACCTCGATCAGATCTCAGTGTCTTGATACTTTTGCCTGTTTGTTTTTCAACTTCATTCTTGTATTTCCGAAATTTCTCAAAAGCCTCGGATTTGTGCTTCATCAAGAAGACATGCCCATACCTAGAGAAATCATCTGTGAAAGTAATGAAGTATGAATAACCACTTCGCGCATGTGTAGACATTGGACCACACACGTCACTGTGTATGAGTCCCAAGAGCTCGCTCGCTCTTTCTCCGTGTCCAGTGAACGGAGTCTTTGTCATCTTTCCCATGAGACAAGATTCACATGTGGCATAAGACTGGTACTCGAATGGATCCAAGTATCCTTCTTTATGTAACTTTGTCAACCGTGTCTCATTGATGTGACCCAGTCTACAATGCCATAAGAAAGCCTGATTTAATTCCGGAGACTTTCTTTTAAGTGTGTTCTGGACACTGAAGACCTGAGCTTGATTTAAAACGTATATACCATTTTTCAATGTACCTGACCCAATCAGAACTTGATTTAAGTGGATGTTTACTACATCGCTTACAAAAGTAAAATCATATCCTTCCTTAGAAAGTAAGGATACGGATATGATATTACAAGTCGTACCTGGTACATAAAAACAGTTACGCAGAATCAATATCTGCCTAGTTGTCAGTCCTAGATGATATTCCTCTATGGATTCAGCATACATGCTCATTCCGTTAGCAACCCTGAGAGTCATATCACCTTTCTTGATAACCCTATGGTTTCTCAGAGCCTGTAACGAATTACAGATATGAGATCCTGATCCGGTATCCAATACCCAGGAAGTAGGGTTAACTGACATACAGTTCTCTATTACAAACACACCCGAAGCCGAAGCCACAACATGCTTCGAATTCTGGCTACTGGCTATGCTAGCCCTGCAATCCTTCTGCCAATGTTCATTCCTGTAACAATAGGAACATCCCTCTTTTACTACATCCAGTCCCGAAACTTCTGCCCTTCCCTTTCTTTCTACTTCCCTGGTTTCCTTCAGGGTAGTAGGTAGGGACTGTTGAACTAAGTCACCATCTGACCCGTTCTTCAACGTGGTCTTCAGGTCCGTGAGCTCAAAAGAGCTGGTCTCTGTAAGGACGTTGCCCCCTATAGATGACCCGATAGCCAATCTCGCTGGAAGCAATTCGTTCGAGGTCTCATATCTTGCGATACGAGATTGCTCTCCATATAAATCTTTGTTATGGAGGAAGATAGAAACTAAGTCCATCTTCTCGTGCTGCCCCTGGTATGTACCATCAACTGAGGCTAACACGAGGCACTTGGCTTTCGCACAGTCTTTTCCCGATGTCCTATAGATATCAACATCCATGACAGGGGAAACTGGACCTGAGACGACAGGGGTTGGATTAGTTAAGAGGTGTCCCAGCTTGTTATGGGCAATGGACATCTGGACAGACCTTTGCCAGTCATAACAGTTAGATTCAGTCATTTTATTATCTAGATGTAACCTAGGCGCGGTCACTTGGTCGCTGCAATTAAGAGAGAGAGAAGAAAACACTCAGCATGATGCTCTTGCAAGTTTAGATTGGTTTTTAATTTATCTAAACAGGATGGCTCCCACTGTCTCTCGAATCCCTCCTCAAACCATAAAGGAAGAATTAGTCAGGATCAATCTCACCGTACAATACTTACTTAACCGTTCAGCCAGGCCAGTGTCGGTACTTCGAGGGAGGTTTTCCAACGCTTTCGCGAAGTTCCTTAATTAAATAACCTCTTTTCCCTGTGGGCGTAGCCCCGCTAACACCTTTCTAGACACCGACTTGGTTTATAGCATTGATCTTTAAGTGAGAAAGTTCCCGAGGAGTAGCATATACTAACAGTAGGATCGGGATCTAAATATCATCGCGTGACAAAACTGAAGGAATCCTACCAGAATTATCACACTCCAAATGGTATGCAGCGCTAGCAAGTTTCAGTTCTTTTGAAACTCCCGATGTGGATTTTTGCCCCATGCTCTTATGACCTTGACGAAGGCCAACATATCATAAGTCACATGTCAAGTTCTAACCGTCATTGTCCAGGTTAATTTGAACCCACCCGTACATACCCTTGACGAAGGCCAAAATAGTAGTACGACTGTCCCAAACCAACGCATCTATCTATGCTACAGATAAATATTCAGCAGCTACCAATCACTATGCCTTGGCGAAGGTCAAAATACATAGCTTGAATACTACTGAATATTTAACTGAAACGACGGAGGGCTACGAATGGTTTTGGCAAAACCGTGAACGTAGTGAACTTGATATAATCGATGGAACCTTGATAGCTTTTAAAAAGAGTGGCTTAAGCTCCGCGTTTTAAAAGTTATTTTTGAAAAGAACTCGAGTGGTTTTTGAAATTGTTCCAACGACTTTTACTTGGTTTATTTTTTTTGCATTAATTCCAATGCGTCCCATCATTTAATCCTACCATTGCAGAAAACAACCAAAATATGACGTACGCTTATGCCATCCGCATTCGCCATGGGGCCCCGTCATTACCCGTTAGGTTACTTAACTAACGACAGAGCGGGGGCTGGACTAGCTCGGATGCAAAACATAAGCAACGCCTAAATAATATCATATATAGATATATCGCAATGATAGCCATTTCAGATCACAGATGAACACATTGGATATACTAGGAATCCGCAATTCGTACGAGCCTGTAACGAAAAGCGGATTACACGGTCGCGATGAATAGCCAATACCCCACCCTAGACTCCTACGGGTGCGGAAAACTACCCGCCAAATATCCGAAGTGGAGCAACCTCCCTCAACGACGTGAGTAGGCCACTCGGCACTTCGAGATACCCGGTAGTTTTTGCACCCCACCTTGGGTCTATCCTAGGAGCAAAAACAGTAAAAAGAAATTATACAATGACAGCTACAACCCCGACCCGGTTGTGCGGCCATACAAATAATATTACATCAATTTACATATTTTACATGAATTGAAAGATAAAGAAAACTCTCATCTCATAACCCCCGGCTATTCACCCGCGACAATCCAATGAATTCATATACACATACCATCAACATTACAGATCACAGATATGTATAACCCCCACTAATCGACGTATAGCGATTAGCAGACGTTCAATACATATAACACATCACAGATATAAACCCGTTAGCCATAGTCTTTAGAAACTCGATCAAAATACGATTTTTTAAGCCCCCATAACAAATTTTGCTTTCTGGAAAATCTGGGCTGAAAAAACATATTGTAAAAATCCCAAAACACCCCTCTGAACAAACTGCACGAAAAATCCCCCACGGCCGAGTCAACTCGGCTGTGGATCCGCGGTGGGAGCATGCTCCTGCCGCGGATCCGCGGCGTGTTGATCGACTCAGTGGACCATTTTTCTGCAGATTGTTCTAAAAACCCTGAGCCGAATTTTAAGGTAATATTTATTGGATTTTGAACAGGAAAAAAATTCGGCAGAAAGTATGCATTTCGGGTGTATTTCGTGACTTTTTCTCCGATCGAACTTCTAGTTACTTTGCTAACATGTTAGATAGTGTTTAACTAGGCTCTGATACCACTGTAAGTCCACGTTACCTCTCCCGGTACTTACGGGCTTGCGGAAATGATGAAAAACGATTTTTCAAGAGGTGGTAACATGGACTCAAAATACAGATCTTTGTTAAACAACTAACTAACAAACCTAACAAGAGTTTTACCTTATCGGTTAGGGGGTTATACCTTTCTTGAACTCCTTCGTCTTCAACTCTTTCCGGTGTACGGATCGGCCTCACCTCGTCGTCTCCTTGCGCCGAAGATGGATCCACCTGAAAGCTTTTACCTTTGGCTTCTTCTTCGAACTTGAAGAAACTAGAACACTTGGTTTGCTAAACCTTATGAACTAGGATGAGTAGAGTAGTGATATGGGTTTTCTTTTATCTCTAAGGTAATGTTTCTCAACTCATGAGAGGGAGTTGCCTTGAGCTAGAGAGAGAGCAAGAGGAAGAGCAAGAGGGAGAGCTCAAGCAAGAGAGAGAAAGCAAAAGAAAGAATGAGCAAGACTTTTTGCTCCCATGCTCTCATAATCCAATAACATCATAACAAATAATAGTAATCAAGTATTATGTAATGGTTCAAGTTAAAATGGCTATATCATTTCATGCACTTATTTTGCAAAAAGAAACAAGTAAGCAAAAGTCTTTGCCATGGAAATGATAGCCACTATAATGATGAAGGTCAACTAGTCCAACCTAGTCAACCGGTCAACTAAGTCAACAAGTCAACAAAGTCAACCATCAAGAACCATGTCACAATAATACTTAATTAATATTATTGTTAATCATATTTCTTATTCTCATTAGGGTTTAGCAAAAAGTCAATAGTCAACAGTCAACAGTCAATAACCCCAATGAGAATCCGCTGCCTCTGTCTCTCTGTCAACTGTGGATACACACCCGCATCCGCGTTCCGAGGAACACGAATACAAACGAGATAAAACCAATCCCAAAATGTACACTAGGATCTGGCTTAAACCAAAGCCCGCTAGTGTTAACTGTCCGGACACCAAACGTGCACGAGTGCACGGATGTGACCGAACCCTGTCGCAAAACCATGCGACCTGTCGCAAAACCATGAGACCTCTACTCTTTTGCCTAAAGGCGAATAGCTTTCTGTGTGGGACTCTAAAGATTCGACACTACGCTGGCAGTGGGTTTAACCACAGATCGCAAGCGGCACTAACTGTGCGTAACGGTCCCCAGGTAGATGCCGACAAGAAGACTGACGAGGTGAAATCCATCTGAACTCCTACTGAGCCTGAATGTGACAATCTCCGTACAGTCCGGTCTGTTCGTCTGATACATCGCATGGCGGGCCTAGGGGGTGGTGAACGTCAGTCCCCTAATAGCGGTACAAGTCATGTCGGAGTGTAGCCCAGAACACCCTGAGATAACACTGGAAACCTACCAGTATATCTCGCTTGCCCTGGCCAGGGACTACTCGTGTAATGGCTCTCCTAGATACAGCGCGATGTCAACCCCCAATACCGGGAGAGACGAATCCTGTCTAACCGTCACTGCCTCCAAGTGCTTCGGGACTGCACCCAACTACTACCTGTTTGCATGACTCCTTTGAGTCGTGGTAGGGTAGTAATCAAAGTACAGTGGGAACACACTCGAGGCAAAGTGACAGTGTCAAGTCAGCGGACTAAGCTGTACTCATGTCACCTGGGAGCTGATAACTGACGATAGGTATAATACCAACCAATCAGTTCCTGATGAGTCCTATCCAGTGTACTCGTAACCTAACACCCGCATACTATCTCAAGTACGACGTACTGACGGCTGTGGGACAGACCGTCTCCCAAGCTGGGATAAGAAGCGCATACACTAGTCTACTCCGGAGTATCGATGCCCTTTCTCGATAGTCCTGCGACTAGGGACCTGCATAAGGATGTGCTTATAGATTACCCAGCCCCCACGAGTGCGACTGCCATCACAACGCTGGTAATCAAGCAAAGATCCTAAGGGCTCTACTAATATGTATAAGCGATATGCTAAAAGAGACACATGCACATATTGAAGTAGAGACAAACCAAGTAGCATACTACCATTTTGAGCAAGATTGTCTATACAAGGTGAATATCCCAAGCTTCCATTAAGTAATATACAAACTAGTATGATACAGTAATGGCCTCTAGGGCATATACACTAACACATACGTCATCTACATCATATCGCATGAACCGGAAAACCTCTCTATGTGGGACTCTAAAGACTCCTCAATACACCGGCAGTGGGTTTAACTATAAGGACGTCAGCGGCACTAGCTGTACGTAACGGCTGCCAAGGTATTGAGCGAAATGAAGGCCGGCGAGCAAACTCATCCGTACCCCTACTGAGCTTGTTCATGAAAATCTTAGTACGGTCCGGTCTGTTCGTCTAAGAGTATCGCATATCGGGTCTAGGGGGTGGATAAAGTCAGACCCCCTAATACCCCCAATAATTTCTGGTGATGGCCACCCGTACACAGCGCGACATCTACCCCCAATACCTGGAGAGACGAATCCCCGACGATCCGCTCACTGCCTCTTTGTGGCTCGGGACTGTACCCAACTAAGACCTATTTGCACGACTTCATTGAGCCATGGTAAGGTAGTAATCAAAGCACAGTGAGAACTTACACGAGACAAATGATGATCTCAAGTGGACAGACTAACCTGTACTCATGTCACCTGAGAACTGCTATCTAACAATAGGTATAATACCATCTAGCATATTCCCGGCGAGTCCGTCCAGTGTAACTCATAACCCAATGAGCACATGTATACTATCTTAGGTGACTAACTGACACCAATGCTTTATGAGACCGGCCACCGCCCCTCGTCGGGGTCTCAAAAAGTATACACTAGTCTACTCCGGAGTATCGATGTCCAGTCTTGATACTCCCTCGACTAAAGACATTTAAGGATATGCATATAGACCACCCAGCTCCTACGTATATGATCGCCATCAAAATGCTGGTAGTCAAGCAAGAATCCTATGGGCTCTATCAACATGTAATAGTGATCTGTAATACCACATAATGCATGTACATGATGATATAGACAAACCATATAGCATACTATCATCTCGAGTAAGACTGTTCTACCCGTATATGTCCTCCCTCAATCATCACAATCGCCTGCCTGCGATTATAATAATTGACTTGAAGGCACTATATCCAACATAAACTCCATATTTTCTTCTCTTTTCCTTCTGTGATGATGGTGGAAAGAGAACCAATAGTTCCCCTATGAATCTAAAATTAAGATTAAGACCCCACTATGACAACTAATTCTCTTTTTGATGAGGGGTTTGTCTTATGGATATTAGGTTATGTTTCCCCAATATTTAAACAAAATAAAAGAGCTAGGCTCTGTTAAAATTTGTTGAGGCAGCGCCTCATGTGCCCCTCATGAGGGCGCCATCGCCTTAAAATTAAATCCTATGATGACGCCGCACGTGAGGATCACGTAGACGCCAATGTACAAAGCACAGAAGCGCCTATCATAAATAAGAATTAAATTCTTAGGGGGCGCCCATGCGCACAACACGTGAGCGCCGACACCCAACTTAAAATCAAGTAGAATTAAATTCTATATGGGGATATTTCCCTAAAAATTGGGATACTCTCTGTTAAACAGAGCTGTTGGATCAAAGATCCAATGGTGATGATAAATTATCAAATAATAGAATTAAATTCTATTCTGAGGAATATTTTTCCTCAATCTTTACAAACAAAAAAGATTGCTCTCTGTAAAACAGAGAGCCCTTGGATTAAAAATCCAATGGTGATTAAAAATCACCGTTTTACAGAATAAATTCTGTATATGGGAAAATATGTCCCCAATCTTGCTAAAAGAACAAGAAAACATATTCTGCAAAACAAAAACACTTGGATCAAAGATCCAATGGTGGATAAAATTCCCTAAATTAATTGTGAGACTAATTAAATCAATTGGAATATCTCAATAAGAGATTTTCTCAAAACTAATTAACAAACTTGTCTCTACTATATAAAGGGACCGAGACTTCAACTCTCATATAGAGGGAGCCCCCATAAGCTTCTGAAAAATACAGAAAGCTTTAAAAACAACAGAGAAGAAGAAGACCTGCCTCGTCAAAAACTCTAGATAAAAAAACAGAGAGATCAAAATATCTCCTTTTACCTATCTAAGGGTTTAACCCTTCTTAAAGAACTTAGTTCTTTCCCTAGATCAGAGATCCACAAGATAAGTCTTCCATAAGTTGAGAATTTAATTCTCATCAGGAAGATCCTGTTCTTGAGAATCAAAGATTTAGAAAAGAACTAGGTTAAAAAGAAAGAAGAATAAAAAGAAAAAAGAATATATGTTCTGGGAATTTAATTCTTCTGAAAATAGGGTTTAACCCTAAAAGAAACTTAATTCTTATAAAAGAACTTAGTTCTTAAAGAAATCCCGAACCCAGATTTTTAAAACAAAGATCTTGATGATCATTAATGGTCAAAATGCCGTTAATAGAGATTCAATCTCTGGAAAAGAAACGAACTTAGCGTCTCACGTGTTTCCCACGCGGGCGCCCTCCTAACAGCACCCAGCGCCTCATGAGAAAAACACACGGGCGCCCAAAGCAAAAGGCCAGTGCCCTATGTGAAATACACGTGAGCACTGAATAAAAGTGCTTAGCACTTCATATACAGCAAAAACGGGTAAGTGTTTAGCACTGGTTGGGCAACGCCCAGCGCTTCACGTGCTCCGTACATGGACGCCATATAAAAGTGCTTAGCAATTCATATACAGCCAAAATGGCTGAGTGCTTAGCATTGATTGGGCAACGCCTTACGTGCTCCTCACGTGGACACCATACAAAAGTGCTTAGCACTTTATATCCGGCCAAAACGGCTGAGTACTCAGCATTGATTGGGCAGCGCTCAGCGCCTCACGTGTTCCTCACGTGGACGTCATACAAAAGTGCTTAGCATTTCATATACAACCAAAACGGCTGAGTGCTCAGAACTGATTGAGCAGTGCCCAGCGCTGCACATGTTCCTCAAATGGATACTATATAAAAAAGTGCTCAGTTCTTAGCATTGATTGGGCAGCGCCCATAACTGAAGGCTTCACATGATGATCATATGAGTGCCAGAGCTTCAAACAAGTGCTTAGCATTTTTGCATAAAAGGGGGGGCTGAATAAACGGAGACCAAATAAATGCTTTTCACTTTTGAACAAAAAAAGACCGAGCAGACTAAGCCCAAATTGGCTAAGTCTCTCTGAAAATTTTCTTACAGCTGAGCCCAAATGCTCTGTTATTGGATCTAAAATAATAATGATCCTTGAAATTTTGCTAAGTTGATCTTAGTCTCAAATTAGACTAACGTATGCTTAGTTAAAATAAATTGAGCCCAAATACCCATATATTTAAGTTGATCTTAATCTCAAACTAGATTAACGGTCCTTAAATGAAACAAACCCAAAATATACGGATTTGGACTAATCCACACTCTACGGGTGACGATATAAACAAGTCTCCATATACAATCCACGGGCAACCAAAACAAACAAAAATACCACACGACACAAAGTGAACTGCTGGAGAAGGAGAAAGTGGTTATCGCAATGCGGTAACGTAATTAATTGCAGGGGCTTGTGCCTGCAGGCAAGAGCGTTTCCACATTCAAAAACCCCTCACAAATGAGGGGGAATCTGATAAAATCTGCTACATCGGTCGCATCTATCTAGACCTCTGATATATGGCGCCATAAATCAACTTGGTATCTTCGGAGAGGTGGGTGGATATGTGATTAATGATGTTTTTGGAAAAGAAGTGTGTCATAAATAAAGTTAACCGCAATCAATAACGGTGTCGCGAGTAGCTAGCCGAGATGAGTATGGGTCGTCCTCAGGGAAACGTCGAATATTTTATCTTACTTTAGATGAGTTGATTGAAATTAGGGTGATTGGTTGTAGATCTTTGTTGAATACGGATGTAGATTTTATGAAGAAGAGGCTTATAGGATTCATAGAATTTAATAGCAATGGATGATTAATTAAAGATGACTCATTTTATCTTTTAATAGATTTAAAACTAGATCGATAGTGATGAATGTGGATTAGGGTTCTTTTTGGAAGAAACTAGGGTTTCCCCACTCTTAACCCTTATCCTTGCATTGATTTCTATTCATGTCTAGCCTTTACCAAAACAATTGTTAATCTAATATCAAATCGTGGTTGAGACAATCAATAAATTGATAGCGTGCCCGATAAGAATGTTAACAATTACTTTGCTAAGTTTATAAACTTTATAAGATGTAAAAGAAGTTAAGAGATTTTATCATCCATTGATCTACCCTAATCCTATGAACCCTAGCAAGCTAGGAATTACTCACGCATGGTTGAGATAGAAGAGAAGATGAAGAAGGAGATCATATTGTAAATGCAGAAAGTAAAAATGCTAAGAATTAAACTAAAGATCTATCTTTTTGTTAATCAACTATCATTTACAAATCCGTTGAATTTAGAGTAAAAGAACCCTAGTTTATACTCCCGATCTCTGTCTCGTAGGAAGTAGATGAACAGCTGATGATCAACTTGGATGCGTGGATCATCTTGGACCTCTTGATCTCTTCAGTTTGATTTGCTTCATGTTAAAGGTGATGATTCTCTAAGTTGAGCCCTCGGTCCTTTATATAGCCCTAAGAGCAGAAAACCTAGATCTCATAGGTTAAGATATGCAATCACGATCCAACTCCCAAATTTTCAGATCCTACGGTCATTAAATGGCCATGGATCCGCTGCGGATTGTGCCTGTTGGCCGCGGAAGGGCGGCGTTTAGGGAGATCAGTGTTACAAATTTCAAGTGCTCTCTCATGTTGACACGTGAAGATTTCTTCAATGCCTGGATTCTTCAAATATTTCCTGAGTCTCTGCCAGTATTGATTCTATGATTTTATAGGCAGATTTTGATCCTGACATCTTGAATATCTCGATCTCCCGACCTGAGTTAAATCTGCACAATATCTTTATGGATAATATTAGTAATATTTTGCCACCCCCGCTTCCCAAAGTGCCCTATGATCAGCACATGACAGAGCCAACCATGCTACCTGTGGCTAGGAAACATCCCTCCACAGTCACATTACGGATGTCTATAAGATATCAAGAACAAAAAAATATAAAACTATCTAATACATGTCCATCTGCCAGAATAAACGAGTCAAGAAATACGCATACATACACACACACACGGAAGCAATACAATCCAATAAACAGTAACATCTGGAAATGCGTCCCAAATACGGACTCATATCAGGAAATAAAACTGCGGAAAGGAAACTAAACTAAACTATCACTAATAAGATCTTCATGTAAGTCTACGGTAGCGCTCCGGCCGTCTATCAGACGCTAATATGCGGAACAAAACTATTACAACTGACGCTATCGCATACTATTTCCCAGGATCTGCCATTAACGCTAAACTAACAAACTACAAAGTGGGTAGAAATGTTATACCGAACGATCCGGGTCCTTCGGTCTTCAACCATCATCCCACGCTTTGTTGCAGCTGATCCGAACTCGCTCGATCTCCGGTCTCGTCGTCCAGGTGGTACCATGTCGAAGGATCTTTAAACGGGCTCCCGCCTCTGAACCGAGGCAACTCGATCGTCAAGTTTGCTAAAAGAGATGACCAAGATTGATGTAGAGAATGAGTAGAACACTTTGTCTCGTTATTTCCAAAGCTATGGACGAACGGTTAATGAAGTTGCCATTCGGAATCGGGTAAATGGAAATTGAAATATATGAAATTTTCATGAACTAAACTATCATAATCTTTTCCCAAAAATCAAATCCCCCTCTCTCCAAAGAAGTGGCCGGCCAAGATAAATGAAGCAAGGGGGTGAGTGTAGGAACATCAAGTGGTGACTATAAGCATTCATCCTTATCATAACAATTAAAGAAAGAATGACTCATTTATAACATTAAATGCAAAAGCATGAATCATGAAACCTAGTTATCAACTCATTAATGCAAAAGAATGAGTCACTAACCTAGTCACTAATCTTGAAGCTTCCACACACAATGACTCATCCAATGAAGAAAAGATAAATCCATCTTTAACCGAATGGTAAAAGACGGGTGATAGAAAACTGGAAACTGGCAACTTCCAAAAGCGACCCCGAAACAAATTTCAGGATAACCCCGTAACAGTATAAACATACCCGCATTTGTATTACGACCGAATACAAATGCAACTGAGACAAAGATATTATATCTAGACAATATAATACTCGGATCTGGCTTAAACCAAAGCCTACCAGTATTATCTGCCCGAAAAATGACACGTGCGAAAACGCACGTGCATTTTCCGAATCCTACCATAAAACCATACGGCCTCTACAACGTTTCGCGTGAACTTGGGAAACTGTCTGTGGGGGACTCTAATGACTCATCAATACACTGGCACTGGGTATAACCACTAGCACGTCAGAGATACTAGTTGTACGTAACGGTTGCCTATGTATTGATTGGAAGGGAAGCTGACGAGCGAACTCATCCAGAAACCCTACTGAGCCTGACAGTGACAATATCCGTACAGTCCGGTCCATTCGTCTATGAGTATTGCATATAGGGCCTAGGGGGCCGGTAAACGTCAGACCCCTAATAGCGGTATAAGTAGTGTCAGAGAGCAGCCCAGAACACCCTGAGATACTACTGGAATACCTTCCAGTAAATCTCTATTACCTTGGCCAGGGATTTCGTGTAATGGCTCTCCTAAACACAGCGCGATCTCACCCCCAATACCGGGAGAGATGAATCCCCGACGATCTGCTCACTGCCTCCATGTGGCTCAGGACTGTACCCAAAAAATACCTGTTTGCATGACTCCTTTGACCCGTGGTAGGGTATAAATCAAAGCACAGTAGGAACTCACATGAGACAAATGACGACCTCAGGTCGATGAACTAACCTGTACACATGTCACTAGGGAACTGCTATCTGACACTAGGTATAATACCAACCAGCAAGTTCCCGGCGAGTCCTGTCCGGTGTACTCCTAACCCAATGGGCACCTGTATACATCTTAGGTGAACCAACTAACACCAATGGCTTGTGAAACCGGCCACGGCCCCTCGTCGGGGTCTCGAATGTATATACTAGTCTACTCTGGAGTATCGATGCCCTGTCTCGAAACTCCCACGACTAGGGACACTTTAAAGATGTGCTTATAGACCCCAGCTCCCACATATATGATCGCCATCATACTGCTGGTAGTCAAGCAAGAATCCTATGGGCTCTATCAACATATACATGATGATAAAGACAAACCAGATAGCATACTATCATCTCGAGTAAGACTGTTTTATTGGTATAGGCCCTTCTTCAATCATCACAATCACGTACCTGCGATCCAATAATTGACTTTGAGGGAACTATATCCAACACTTGACTGCTCGGCCTGATGGATGAAATACTTCTGGTCAGCCTGCGAAAGAGATAAAGGGACTGGGCCATGCAAATCCCAGACGTCAGTGCGTCATAATATCAACAATAATACATAACCAGGATACACGGGATATGCAGGCAGGAAATAAACAGTAACTTGAATATAATAAGTAAACACGGATATAGAACAGTGAAGTGTATATGACGTGCGGTGAGTAATCTAAACTATACTACTGGGTTATCTATTCTAAAGTCTTCGAAATCAATTAATATAATTCTCATCGTAACCCATCAGTCTATACCCCGTTCCTTCCTCACGGGACCATGGTAACAGGATTATTCCATAACGCCCGGAGAAACGACAAACAATATATTCCGTAACGTCCGGAAAAACGGCAAACAATATATTCCGTAACGCCCGAAAAAATGGCAAACAATATATTAGCCTTTTAAGTTACATTCGGTTACATTCTTGATTTCCCCTTACCCCCAAGGTTATGTGTTCAAGTCGGGTATTGCCAATTGATATCTAATGCCAAAACAGGATCAAGCAGGTACAGATTTTGTCTATGCAGACAACAGTAACGTCCATCAGGACAACAAGTCAGAATTGTTGGCATTAGTAATAAGATCCAAATAATAGGTCAAGTAGTGTGTTTGTGCATGTCAGGTAGTGCACAATGTATCGAATGGATGCCCAAAAGTAAAACTGTAGCAAGTATCGAAACACGGTAAAAGCACGGATGCACAAGTGTCTATCATGGATTACATCTACAACTCCATGACTACGTATGCTGCATATTATTAAGCATGGTGTACTAATATAACAGTAACATAAAATAATATTATCTGGCATGCAACTAGATATATAATAAACGATACGGATATCGGAAAATGGTAAAACTGTAACATGGATGCACAATGCAATAAACATGTATTATTTTTATTCATATGGATGTAAAATATATATCATAGAATGTAGCAAGATAAACTTTCTTGATCGGATCTCACGACGGGATGCGTACACTGCGTCCGACGTCGGTAAACGTCGTAATATACGCATGCGTGTACAGAATAGAACTAAGCAATGCAAGAAAGTGACAATGTTGCATGAGAACATTTGCTGGGTGGCCCGGATCGTCGGCGACGGGCATGGCTCCGGCGATCACCGGGAAACGTGCAAACAAGAAAGAAGAAGAAAGAAGAAAAAGAAGAAAGAGGAGTCGGGTTGCTTCTGGGGTTTGGTGCTATGGGGTCAGGAAAGACGAGGTGATGGTGTTGGGGTCGCCGGCGGTGAGGGAACGGCGATGATGACGACAAGGTGCGTGGGATTCTTTGGTTGGGTTCGGGTGATCGGGCTTGGTGTAGGGGGTCGTGGGCTTGCAGGGGGAGGAGAGGAGAAAGGAAGGTAGAGACGTGGGGAGAGATTGATGGTGATGATCGGCGACGAGGCGGAGTGCGGTGACGTGGGTTTTGACGGGGTTGACGGGGAGGTTGTGCAGGGTTTGGGTTATCGGCAGAGGAGAGAGGGAGGTGAGGATGTGGTGTCGATGAGGGCGTATGGGAGACTTCGGCGGCGACGAAGCGACGACGACGAGGGTGTGCAGGAGAGGCTGGGCCGTGGGTTCGGGATCGTTGTGGTGGGTCTCGTCGTTGAGGATGTTTGCAAGGGGAGAAGATAAGAGAGGGGTGAGAGGGGAGAGGGAGGAAGGCGAGGGTGAAGTCGGCGGCGGCGGCGATGAGGCGAGCGTGGGTTATCGTGAAGGATCACTTCGCGAGGGAAAGAAAAGGAGAAGATGAGGGAGGAGAGAGAGAGAACGTGGGGATAGGTTTAATATATATACAGGGTTTTAAAAAAAATTATATATATATATATATATATATATATATATATATATATATATATATATATATATATATATATGGAGAGAGGGGGGGTCTGGTTTAGAATATATATAACATATATAATAAAACAGTTATTATATAAAGAATATAATATTAAGAAAATTTAAGTTTTTGGCTAATACAAAAATATTCCAAAATACGTCGGGTTGGGTCTAAAATTACGGTTTGAAAATACGGATAATATATGTATCAACCAAAACGAAAATACGATATCCGGATAACTAAAATGCATACCCCCAAGAACGGATACACGTAGCATGCACGTAGCGATCCAAACGAGCCCGTTTCATTAAATGGAACGAGAACAAGATGTACAGATGCCACGAGAGGGTTAGGGGTATGATGCAGGCCATGCTAGATATTTTCAAAATATATTATTTGATTATATTTTTATTATTAAAAAATGCAGATGCGAGATATAATGCAGGTATGCAGGATATAGAACATGAAAGTGCACGGATCCTCCGCACCAGCAGGGATAAATCATAAACAGGAATCAAGATGGGTTTCAAGCATGCAGGTCGGGTCAGATACTAAGTACAGATACCAAAACACTATCCGAACCCAAAAACTAATAAAAAAAAGAAATAGCCACATGATAAATAAAATAATCAAATCAAGCATGGTATAACGAACTAGCGTGTTATATTATACCCAACTACACAAAGAATTTCGTCATCGAAATTTCCGGAACAAGAAAAGACAAGTAAACATGAATCTACGAGAAAAGGTGTGGAAACTTCTGTCAAATTTCGTCTTTTTGTTTCCAAGTCGATTCTCCGTGCGAGCGATTCTCCGTGCGAGCGATTCCCCCACGAAACAAGTACTAGAGGGATAATTTTGTTCTTGAGGACCTTTTCCCTTCGATCAATAATCGTCATCGGTCGTTCTTCATATGTCAAGTCCTCCCATACTGTCAACTCTGAATGATCTAGTACGCGCGTCTCATCTCAAACATACTTATGGAGTTGAGATACATGAAACACGTGATGATTACTCGCCAAAGATGGTGGTAAAACCAATCAATAAGCTACTTCTCCAACACGCTCGATAATATCGAAAGGCCCCACGAATCGAGGACTAAGCTTGCCTCGACTCCCAAAACGAATCACTCCTCTAGTCGGTGATATCTCCAAGAATACAAGATCACTAACAACGAACTCCAGAGGTCTTCTTGCTGTATCGGCCCAACTTTTCTGTCGATCTTGCGCTGCCTTCATATGGTTTCAGATCGTATTAACTTTCTCCACAGTTAGCACGATAAGATTCGGTCCCAACAATTTTCATTCTCCAATATCGTCCCAACAGACGGGTGTGCGACACTTGCGACTATATAATATTTCGAATGGAACCATCTGGATGGTCGCCTGAAAGCTGTTATTGTAACACCTTAGAATGTGTTTTGTGGTTAATTATATTTTATATATATAGTTTTTAATAAAAAGTTTACCAAATTGGTTTTTAATTATTTTATCCTATTTAATGAATATTTTATTATATTTTTCCTAGGCTTGCACACACTTGTGCATGATAACTAGGGTTGTTTTGGGGGTTTAACCATGATTAGCAACATGGTGAACTACCTATTACTTAATCTAATTTTATGTTTTGTTTAAGTGTTTTGGGTTTTAAGTGTTATGGTTGTTTTAAAATGAATTTGAATAAGGTTTTTTAAATTGACTTTCTTTGTGTTGACCTTGAGAGAGAGAGAGAGTGCATTATGGGGCATGATGGCCTTTGCCATGCCTCATTTAATGATGAGAGAGAAGGAGAGAGGGAGGGGTTCTAGCCTTACTCTCATTTTCTCACTCTCATATCACTCATCTTTCACTCTCTCTCACACACACACACCCACAACAGCAGCAGCAGCTCAAACAACAACAACAACAGCAGCAGCAGCTTGCAGCATCAGCATCTCCAAACAGCACAGCAGCAGCCATAGCATCAACCACAACAACAACATTAGCCTAGCAAAAGCAGCAGCTCAAGAGAGCAGCAGCAGCAACAGCAGAGAGCAGCAGCAGCAGAGGGCAGCAGCAGCAGAGGCAAGCATCAGCAACAGCAGCAACAGGAACCCCAGCACTTGCAGAAGCTCTTCTCCACTTCTTCACCTGCTTCTTAGGGTTGATTAGGGTATATTTCTGAACCCCATTTCGTGGTTTGCTTAAGTTGTGCTTCGATTAGCTTCGATTAGTGTTAATTAGCTAGTTTAGTGCTAATTTTGATGTTTTGAGTGGACTTTTGGATGATTGATGATTGTGTTAGATAACCCTACCTATTTTAGTGTTAATAGGGTCACTTCAACTGAGAAATAGCCCAGATTACACTAAAATACCATAAGGTTTCTAACTTGTGCAAATTGGTGATTTTAAAGCGATATTTGTGACTTCTGAGATCTGCTTTTGACCCGGACCCTACAGGATAAAATTGAGAAGACTGGAGCATATACACTAGGTCTAGATACCACCACCAGAACACGAGCCACCCATCCCAAAACTTGGCCGCAGATTTATTCAATCTGGCCGCAATTTGCGGCCAGGAAGAGGGGTTGGGTGTTGGGGTTTTGTGTAGGGCTCTCTTCTATGTTGTCTAGGGCTTTGGCATGTCTAGTTTTGTAATATTTGACCTGTAGGGAAATCTGGGAGCATATATCGTTTTTGGTGTTCGTTGTGTTTGCGCGATACACGCGATACGTGAGAGGGTTCTGTGATCCAGCGTATCGCGGCGTGTCACGATGGTTTTAGACGCGTACACACACGATTCAGCGTATCGTGCACACGCGCGTTTGGTTCGCGACGCGAGTTTCTCGTTTTGGTTCGATATCGCGTTTTGCGAGATATTTGGCGTATATATGATGTTCATGTCTTATTTGCAGGTTTGCAGGCGGGGACTACGGACACTGCTACAGGGGGAAGCACATGGTAGGATTCACCTAGCGTAGAGCGTAGGTGAGTAGATTTAACATCTACAGGGGAATCGCCCGCATGGCGTTATGCGTCTGGGCTAAGATTCTAATATTTGTCGCATATTCTACGTCATTGTTAGAATTGCGCCTTTAGTTTATTTCCTTGATATAGCTGTACTGTGACTAGCAGCCGTAGGACACTGCACATATTATTGACGGTTCTTGTTGCACGAGCACGGATTGTATGCTACACACACACCGTCAATAATTGCCATGTCACATACAACCCTTATAGATACTATATTGCTTATCATACATGACATCGAGCTTATCGGTATACCTATAGTGTATCTTGCCTTTAGTGATAGGTATATCTACACCTTGCGATACAGCTACAGGTATACCTTGTACATATTTTACTTATACCCAGGGGGGGTATCCTTCATATTCTACTTATACCCATGGGGGTATACGACATCGGTTCTTATAGGTAGATACCTATACATTGCTACACCTGTATGTTACACACATATTCAGTTGCTGTTGCATATTTACCTTTACTGATGTTACTTAGCTGTACCTTATTGGTTTCGCATACATCTGGTTTCAGCTACATATTCTCATTTATATGCTCGTATTTCAGATATATCGCATATATGTATTCCTGGATTTGCGCATTCTTATTTTGATTTCACATGATGATTTCTGGATTTGGGAACCGCGGGAGTTCATGAAATTATGCATACATTGAAAAACCCGGTTTCCTTGATATGATATTTGCGCAGCCACCATGAGATTTATCGGTTCTGATTATATATTCCATACGAGGTGTGGTTGCCGTATGAGGGTACATGGTGGGGCCCGGTATGGTTCCCCTCGGCAAAAAGATCGATGGATTTTGCCGATTGAGCCCGGAGGCGGGCGAGTACCTACCGGTGACAGTTCCCATGACTCGGCGGGGGATCACGGAGACACCGCTGGGAGTCATGTACGTATGCATACGTCGAAAGGCGAGGGTCAGAGCTAGGCACTCGTGCTTTCGAGATAGCGTATGATACGTGGTCAGGATTTCTGTGTCGTTGCTTGGCACACTGTTTTCATGATATGTCTTTTAATACCTTTGTATATATAACAGGGGATTTAGCCGTTGTTATATATACCCTTACACCAATATTAAGGGAATGGGACGCTAATATATGTGTATTGCCCTCATCATATTTATTTCTGTATATATACCTTTAGGATGTTAGATTCTTACTGGAGATTTGACTTGGGTTATTAGGTGATTCATTGAGATTGGATATTGGACATACCTATGTGATCATTGATTTGTACATTCGAGATATAGGAGATTACTCGATATTGTACATTGAGGAGATGTGAGACTTATATGATGTGAGAGCTCAGTTTGGGGGCTGATTTGAGGATTTGTGGATTGGAGTGTCTTGATGGATTGTGATCCTGCCACGATGTCAGGTTTCCGTGGAAATGACATATTCCACCCTATACCTCACACTTATCTATGTTATGCACAGATTCACATATTGATTGTACCTGTTAGTGTACCCTTATAATAGTTGTATATTTACATTCTCATATCCCTATTGCATGGTTATTGCATATTATTGTCATGTTACTGTTGCTTCACATATTGATTGTACCTGCTAGTATACTTACCTTTATTCAGCATTTGCATGACATGTTATTACTGTAATCGCGTATCTTAGATTCATGCTGTAAGTGCATTCCTGCGATTACCTGCATATGTTATCTACTATTCACGAGTTGGCAACTCACCCCCGTTGTACCACAGGTGTTTCAGGTTGTTCCCCAGGGTAGTCGAGGCAGGCTATTCAGTATCCATCTATCATCTTTTGCTACAGATACCGCATCAGCTCACAGTACTATTTTTCTTAGGTGGGTTAGATGATTATCTGTATTTCATATTGTACATTCGTTGTATCTTGTACTCTCCATCTACTCTTGTATTGTTGGCTTAGAGAGTTGGTGAGGACGTTATTGTGTATTATTTGTGGATTTGTCGCCTTTTTATATACAGCTTTCTCTCTATTGCCTCTTATTTCTTCGCTACGGCGTCGTATATTTATGATGTTATTGTTTTTCCGTCTTGAGCTAGTTTTTACAAAAAGGGGGTGTTGCCAAATTTTAAGGAAAGAAAGTAGGACTTTTAAAGAATTTGAGTTGCGATTTCAAATGTTTCAAAACTTATATTATCTTTTCTGTATTTTCTTGGTTTAGATTTCTGGGTTTTGGCTTTCTTTTACTGTGTTACGTCTTTTGGCGTTGCGTAGTATTAGGGCCGTCACGGGCCAATTTTGGGTCGTGACAAAGTTGGTATCAGAGCGTTAGGTTTTACCTTTCGGAGTGTAGGATGACCTTAGTATGATGGAGTATGTAGCTTAAATAGAGTAACGTAGTGTGTGTATGTTTGCAGCATACCCACGGTGCGGTACTTTGCATTAAGTGACCTAAGTACAATTTTGCTTGAAATTCCTTCCTTGATGATTCATATCCTTAGGATTCGATTCCTTATTCTCATCGAATCTTATATCTATTTATAGCCTTGCCGCCGATGACTATGGGGACTCAGAGTGATGCAGCGAGGGCCGAGGTCAGAGTTTGCTCTGGTGAGACGAGTACTGACCAGGATGGCACTCTAGTTGCACAGGTGCAGACGGATCATCCTACGACATATACTATTGATAGAATTTTGGCAGAGATGCAGGACTTCCGCCAGATTATGAGTTCTTTGGTTGATGTCGTTCGGGAGCTACGACAGGAGGTTGTCACCCCTGTTACTCAGTTGTCACTTACGATCAGCGTGCAGTAGTCCGTCACCTACATAGCACAAGTGGTTGCAGTTCCAGTTGACGAGGCACATATTCCAGAGGCTCAGAGTGTTCCAGGACAGTGGAGGACTCGTACCAGTGTACCAGCCCAGAGGCAGAGGTTTTGTCATCGAGACAGATTTCGTGGCCATCGCGGGAGCAACAGAGGCTTAGGACGAAGACAGTCATTCAGCTCTCATCCCCAGGATGGTCAGCAGTCAGCGCGTGGATATTTTCGATGCGGAAGCCTTCAGCACTTCGTCAGGGATTATTCCTCGGCACGGCGTCAGGATCGTATTCAGAGAGGCCGTGGACGCGGGAGGTTCGCTCAGAGGGCTCAGTCTACCAGAGGAGTTCATCCAGCTTCGGGTAGAGGGCAGACACAGGAGTTTGCTTCTACTCATCGGGACGCGCAGACGTCCAATGCTGAGTTTTCAGGTATCCTTATTTTATATGTTCTTTGGTGTGTTCGTTTGTTTTTCATGCTTGTGCTGTGGTTGGGTATATTAGTAGTAGTTGTTGTTTTAACTTCTGTCAGCGATTCTTTTGTTGCGCGCCACGTATTCAGTTGTGTGCCAATCGGATAAGAGATAGAGATTCGTCCGTCGTTTTGATCCTTCCAGAGATGTTGGATCTGACGTTCTCCTGGGCACGGACTGGTTAACTACGTGCTAGGCGTCTGTGGACTACCGTGAGAAAACAGTCAGGTTTGTTTTTCCGGCAGGTCAGTTCTTGTTGTGCCGGTGGATAGTTGTGCCGCCTCTCACAGCTTGAATTCAGCCTTTTCGCTAGTCGGCTACTGAAGAGAAGTCGTGGATTCTTGGCGTTCATTCGTGATACCGTATCCATAGAGGGTTTGTTGGACCGGTGTTCTTTTCGTACGAGAGTTTTTCCGACGTTGTTCCGGATGAGCCGGCGAAGCTTAGGAGCTAAAGGATCAGTTGCAGAGTTGTGGTTTGGGGAGTTTTGTGCGTCTGAGTGTTTCGCTTTTGGAAGCTCCTATTTCTGTTCGTCAAGGGAAAGATGACAGTTTAGGATGGTGTATCGACGGATCGTTAATTGAACCGGCTTATGGTGCGGACAGGTATCCTTCACCTCGCAGTGACGATTTCTTCGATCAGCTACAGAGTGCGAGACATTTTCTAAGTTTGTTTGGGATCAGGTTATCATTATTGAGGATTCGGGATGATGACATTCCGAAGACTACCTTGTGCGTGCTATGGGCTTTGTGTATTTTGGTGAGTCATTAGATTCACTGATGCCCTAGCAGCATTCGTAGATGTGATGAACCAGATTTCTTCAGGCCGTCCCTCGACCAGTTTTTGTTGTGTTATATACGACATTCTAGTCTATTTAATGTGTCATGAGGAACAGGAGTAACACTTGAGAATTTGTTATGCAAATACTGGGAGAGCACCAGCAGTTTGCTAAATTCTCGGGATGTTTCTTCAGGCTTGTTTTGTGTTGACTCCTAGGTCTTGTAGTCATGGGAGACGGTTTCGTATGGTTCCGAGGGAGACCGTGACTGTACAGCTTAGGTCCAGACTTGTGTGCAGGATAGAGGTCCACAGATTTTTTGGGCTTAGCAGGTTCTTACCGCCGTTTCATGCAGGATTGCTAGAGTAGTGCTGCACCGTCGACTGAATGGACCGGAAGGTAGGTTTCTTTTCTTGGGACTGAGGCATGTGTACAGAGCTTTCGGCTGTTGAAGATTCTGTTAACAACTGCATTAGTCCTTTCCTTGCTTTTGGTTCGGGCGACCTTGTTGTTAACTGTAATGTTTCTTGAGTGGGCTCGATTGTGTACTGAGGTGACACTATAGGGTTATCGCTTTTGCTTCCCTACATTTAGAGGAAGTACGAGAAGGATGCTCCACTCATGATCTGGAGATGGCCGCGGTGGTTTGCGTTGGAGATTTGGGGACGCTACTTGGTTGAGAGTCGTGTCAGATTTTCCACGGACCACCAGAGCTTAATGTACATCTTCCTGCAGCAGATTTTGATAGTTGTGATAGTCTTCTGCAGATTTACAGTTCTTGTGTGATCGTCGAGTACAGCTTAAGTTCGTCTCTACGGAGGGGACAGCTTGCTCATGTCCGTGCCCGACTACTTTTCTTTAATCACTTTCGCGAGACACTGCCCGCCGATGCTCGTTCGTCAGAGATACTTGAGCATACTCGGCTGGGTAATGATTCGAAGTCCTTGATTTACGACATGATGTGCAAAGTTAGGGACACGTTTGTGTACCTGACATTATCGGGTAGAGACGTGCAATCCTAGAGTAAGCACATCAGTCAACTCTCGGTATTCATTCAAGTTCCGCCAATTTTGACGTGACTTGTGAAATAGTTACGGGTGGACAGGAATGTAAAGAGGAGTTTCATGGTTCGATTCATGGTGTCTGTTTGTTGTGTGCTTGGGTCGAGCATCTGAGGCCGGCTGGAGAGTTGCAACCTTTTACCGTTCCGGAGTTGGAGTGGGAGCAGATCTCCACGAGATTTCGTTATGGTGTCTACCCAGGGTTAGTCAAGGTGTGACTCCATTCGGATTCTTGCCGTCCGGTTTTACTCAGTTTGCTCAGTTGCTCTTGTTAAGTTGTGTGGTTGTTTGTTTGTTGTCAGCGGTTGGGGATTGTCACTCGCCATCGTTAGGGTTCTCCTTCGATAGCTGTTATCAGGAGACACTCCAATTGGCCACCTTTAGGTTTAGGGGTTAGGTCGTGTCGATCACCAGTCTGTTGTTTTTCTGACTCTGCGTAAGTAGGATTTTGGACCCCAGCTAGTCTAGAGACTTCGGAGATGGTCCAGTTGTGTTAGGTCAGGATGGAAATTGTCCATTTCGAACTGAGGTCTTATGCCGACTGCCTTGGTCATAGACTCGAGTTCGCAGGGACAGATCATGTATTCCTACGGACTTTCCGATGAATGACGTGTTGGATTTTGGGAAGTTTGTCCCAGGATTTAGGTCCTTTTAAGATCCTATAAGTGAGTTAGTTTCGTTGCCTTTAATTTGGCTCTTTCGCCCAGATTATTGAGTTTCCACCCCGTATTCCTTGTGATGATGCTTTACAATTACCTTCTTGACCTTTCTCACATGATTTGGCACCAGACCATTGAACTTGGACGCGATCATTTCGCTCACAGGCAGCCATGTGTGATAATGGCTCGGCAGGTAGAGGAACATCGGTCAAGGGTCTTGTCATCCGTGAAGGGTTTTTCTTGGGCGTAGCCGTATAGTGAGGTAATCACTTGGGAGGCTACGAGCGAGATCTGAGAGTTTGTAATCTTCTCTTTGAAGGTACGTATAATATATTTTTAAATTCGAGGACGAATTTCTTTTAGGGGGGGGAGATTGTAACACCTTAGAATGTGTTTTGTGGTTAATTATATTTTATATATATAGTTTTTAATAAAAAGTTTACCAAATTGGTTTTTAATTATTTTATCCTATTTAATGAATATTTTATTATATTTTTCCTAGGCTTGCACACACTTGTGTATGATAACTAGGGTTGTTTTGGGGGTTTAACCATGATTAGTAACATGGTGAACTACCTATTACTTAATCTAATTTTATGTTTTGTTTAAGTGTTTTGGGTTTTAAGTGTTATGGTTGTTTTAAAATGAATTTGAATAAGGTTTTTTAAATTGACTTTCTTTGTGTTGACCTTGAGAGAGAGAGAGAGTGCATTATGCGGCATGATGGCCTTTGCCATGCCTCATTTAATGATGAGAGAGAAGGAGAGGGGGAGGGGTTCTAGCCTTACTCTCATTTTCTCACTCTCATATCACTCATCTCTCACTCTCTCACACCAACACACCCACAACAGCAGCAGCAACTCAAACAACAACAGCAGCAGCAGCAGCAGCTTGCAGCATCAGCATCTCTAAACAGCACAGCAGCAGCCATAGCATCAACCACAACAACAACATCAGCCTAGCAACAGCAGCAGCTCAAGAGAGCAGCAGCAGCAACAGCAGAGAGCAGCAAGCAGCAACAGTAGAGAGCGGCAGCAGCAGAGGCAAGCATCAGCAACAGCAGCAACAGGAACCCCAGCACTTGCAGAAGCCCTTCTCCACTTCTTCACCTGCTTCTTAGGGTTCATTAGGGTATATTTCTGAACCCCATTTCGTGGTTTGCTTAAGTTGTGCTTCGATTAGCTTCGATTAGTGTTAATTAGATAGTTTAGTGCTAATTTTGATGTTTTGAGTGTTCTTTTGGATGATTGATGATTGTGTTAGATAACCCTACCTATTTTAGTGTTAATAGGGTCACTTCAACTGAGAAATAGCCCAGATTACACTAAAATACCATAAGGTTTCTAACTTGTCTAAATTGGTGATTTTAAAGCGATATTTGTGACTTCTGAGATCTGCTTTTGACCCGGACCCTACAGGATAAAATTGAGAAGACTGGAGCATGTACACTAGGTCTAGATACCACCACCAGAACACGAGCCACCCATCCCAAAACTTGGCCGCAGATTTATTCAATCTGGCCGCAATTTGCGGCCAGGAAGAGGGGTTGGGTGTTGGGGTTTTGTGTAGGGCTCTCTTCTGTGTTGTCTAGGGCTTTGGCATGTCTAGTTTTGTAATATTTGACCTGTAGGGAAATCTGGGATCATATATCGTTTTTGGTGTTCGTTGTTTTTGCGCGATACGCGCGATACGTGAGAGGGTTCTGTGATCCAGCGTATCGCGGCGTGTCGCGATGGTTTTAGACGCGTACACACACGATTCAGCGTATCGTGCACACGCGCGTTTGGTTCGCGACGCGAGTTTCTCGTTTTGGTTCGATATCGCATTTTGCGAGATATTTGGCTTATATATGATGTTCATGTCTTATTTGCAGGTTTGCAGGCGGGGACTACGGACACTGCTACAGGAGGGAACACATGGTAGGATTCACCTAGCGTGGACGTAGGTGAGTAGATTTAACATCTACAGGGGAATCGCCCGCATGGCGTTATGCGTCTGGGCTAAGATTCTAATATTTGTCGCATATTCTACGTCATTGTTAGAATTACGCCTTTAGTTTATTTCCTTGATATAGTTGTACTGTGACTAGCAGCCGTAGGACACTGCACATATTATTGACGGTTCTTGTTGCATGAGCTCGGATTGTATGCTACACACACACCGTCAATAATTGCCATGTCGCACACAACCCTTATAGATACTATATTGCTTATCATACATGACATCTAGCTTATCGATATACCTATAGTGTATCTTGCCTTTAGTGATAGGTACATCTACACCTTGCGATACAGCTACGGGTATACCTTGTACATATTTTACTTATACCCAGGGGGTATCCTTCATATTCTACTTATACCGAGGGGGTATACGACATCAGTTCTTATAGGTAGATACCTATACATTGCTACACCTGTATGTTACACACATATTCAGTTGCTGTTGCATATTTACCTTTAGTGATGTTACTTAGCTGTACCTTATTGGTTTCGCATACATCTGGTTTCAGCTACATATTCTCATTTATATGCTCGTATTTCAGATATATCGCATATATGTATTCCTGGATTTGCGCATTCTTATTTTGATTTCACATGATGATTTCTGGATTTGGGAACCGCGGGAGTTCATGAAATTATGCATACATTAAAAAACCCGGTTTCCTTGATATGATATTTGCGCAGCCACCATGAGATTTATCGGTTCTGATTATATACTCCATACGAGGTGTGGTTGCCGTATGAGGGTACATGGTGGGGCCCGGTATGGTTCCCCTCGGCAAGAAGATCGATGGATTTTGCCGATTTAGCCTGGAGGCGGGCGAGGACCTACCAGTGACAGTACCCATGACTCGGCGGGGGATCACGGAGACACCGCTGGGAGTCATGTGCGTATGCATACGTCGAAAGGCGAGGGTCAGAGCTAGGCACTCGTGCTTTCGAGATAGCGTATGATACGTGGTCAGGATTTCTGTGTCGTTGCTTGGCACACTGTTTTCATGATATGTCTTTTAATACCTTTGTATATATAACAGGGGATTTATCCGTTGTTATATATACCCTTACACCAATATTAGTAGAATGGGACGCTAATATATGTGTATTGCCCTCATCATATTTATTTCTGTATATATACCTTTAGGATGTTAGATTCTTACTGGAGATTTGACTTGGGTTATTAGGTGATTCATTGAGATTGGATATTGGACATACCTATGTGATCGTTGATTTGTACATTCGGGATATAGGAGATTACTCGATATTGTACATTAAGGAGATGTGAGACTTATATGATGTGAGAGCCCAGTTTGGGGGCTGATTTGAGGATTTGTGGATTGGAGTGTCTTGATGGATTGTGATCCTGCCACGATGTCAGGTTTCCGTGGAAATGACATATTCCACCCTATACCCCACACTTATCTATGTTATGCACAGATTCACATATTGATTGTACCTGTTAGTGTACCCTTATGATAGTTGCATATTTACATTCTCATATCCCTATTGCATGGTTATTGCATATTATTGTCATGTTACTGTTGCTTCACATATTGATTATACCTGCTAGTATACTTACCTTTATTCAGCATTTGCATGACATGTTATTACTGTAATCGCATATCTTAGATTCATGCTGTACGTGCATTCCTGTGATTACCTGCATATGTTATCTACTATTCACGAGTTGGCAACTCACCCCCATTGTGCCACAGGTGTTTCAGGTTGTTCCCCAGAGTAGTCGAGGCAGGCTATTCAGTATCCATCTATCATCTTTTGCTACAGATACCGCATCAGCTCACAGTACTATTTTGCTTAGGTGGGTTAGATGATTATCTGTATTTCATATTGTATATTCGTTGTATCTTGTACTCTCCATCTACTATTGTATTGTTGGCTTAGAGACTTGGTGAGGACGTTATTGTGTATTATTTGTGGATTTGTCGCCTTTTTATATACAGCTTTCTCTTTATTGCCTTTTATTTCTTCGCTACGGCGTCGTATATTTATGATGTTATTGTTTTTCCGTCTTGAGCTAGTTTTTACAAAAATGGGTGTTGCCAAATTTTAAGGAAAGAAAGTAGGACTTTTAAAGAATTTGGGTTGCGATTTCAAATGTTTCAAAACTTATATTATCTTTTCTGTATTTTCTTGGTTTAGATTTCTGGGTTTTGGCTTTCTTTTACTGCGTTACGTCTTTTGGCGTTGCGTAGTATTAGGGCCGTCACGGGCCAATTTTGGGTCGTGACAGTTACTTTACGAAAACTCCACCAAGTGTAGTTGATCCTCCTATGAACCCTTGAAGTCCAACATGCAAGCTCTGAATATATCTTCAAGAGTTTGGATCGTTCTCTCTGACTGGCCGTCTGTCTGAGAATGATAAACGGTGCTAAATTTCAATCGTGTCCCCAAACTTTCCTGTAAACTTCTCCAGAAGTGTGACAAAAATCGGGTATCACGATCGGAAACGATTCTCACGGGTACTCCGTGCAATCTCGCAATCTCCTGCAGGTATCTTTCTGCTAATGCTTCCGTCAACTGAACAACTCAAAACGGTATGAAATGAACTGCCTTGGTCAATCGATCAACAATCACGTAAACTGCATTGCTGCCATTTCGACTCCACGGTAAAGATGTCACGAAATCCTTGGTTATATGTTCCCACTTCCACCGAGGAATCGGAAGTGGTTGCAATAAACCAGCCACTTTTTGATGCTCAGTCTTAACTTGCTGACACACCAAGCACTTCGCTACAATGCGAGCAATCTCCCATTTCATACCTTCCCACCAGAAATGCTGTCGTAAATCACGGTACATCTTCGTGCCTCCTGGGTGTACAGAATATGAGGAACTATGCGCCTCCTTCATCACTTCTTCATGAATATCTCCTTTTGGCACACATAAACGGCTCCCATATCGTAACGAACTATCTTGATGAATCAACAAGTCCGTTCGAAGTCCCGCTTCTACCTGTTCTCGAAACTTCTGTAATCTTGGATCGTGCGACGCGCTACTGTAATATTATTGATCAAGGACGACTGTACTTGCAGCTGCATCAATTGTCCTGAAGAATGCGGTAACACGATCTCAAACTCGAATCTCCAAAAATCATTGATAAGCTCTTTTTGTGCAGTCAACATTCGTATTGCAAGCAACCGACTTAGCGCATCCGGTGCTACATTAACTTTTCCCGAATGGTATTTGAGATCAAGATTATAGTCAGCCGTCAGCTCTAACCATCTGCGCTGCCTCATGTAGAGCTCTTTCTGCATAAACACGTACCAGGCTTTGGTGAATACTTTGACCCTTTCGCCCAATAAGTAGTGTCTCCAAATTTTCAAAGCGAAAATCACTACTGCTAGATCCAAATCATGAGTTGGGTTATTCTTCTTATGAGTCTTCAATTGTCTTGATGCGTAGGCTATAACCTTCCCATGCTGCATAAGAACACATCCCAAGCCTTTTCTAGATGCGCTGTTGTGAATAACTAACTCTCCAGAACCGTCTGGCATGGTCAGAATAGGAGCGGCTGTCAATCTTTGCTTTAACGCCTCAAAAGCTGATGCACATATATCCGTCCATACGAACGGTACCTCCTTCCACGTTAGTTTGGTCAATGGTTCAGCTAATCGAGCGAAATTCTTCACGAACCTTCTATAATATCCAGCGAGTCCAAGAAAACTTATGATCTCCGCTACGTTCTTTGGAATCGGCCAGTCATGAACTGCTGCAATCTTTTCAGGATCAACAGCGATTCCATCTCCGAATACGACGTGCCCTAAAAACTTCACTTTTTCGAGCCAAAGCTCGCACGCGCTCATCTTTGCATATAGTCTTTCTTGCCTCAACGTTTGCAGTGCGATTTTCAATTGTTCTGCATGCTCTTCTTGGCTCCTCAAATACACCAGAATATCATCGATAAACACTACTATAAACTGGTCTAAATACGGTGAAAAGATTCGGTTCATTAAGTCCATGAATATTGCCGGTGCGTTCGTGACTCCAAATGGGATCACTAAGTACTCGTAATGCCCATATCGAGTTCAGAATACTGTCTTGAAAATATCTTCTGATTTTACTCGAACTTGATAATTCCGGATCACAAATTTAGCTTCGAGAATACCCTCACGCCACTGAGTTGATCGAATAATTCGCCGATGCGAGAGATCGGGTACTTGTTCTTAATAGTCTCCCGATTTAATTCTTGATAATCGATGCACATCCTCCGTGTGCCATCTTTCTTCTTGACTAGAAGAACTGGAGCTCCCCTGGGTGAACTGCTGCTGCGAATCTAACCCTTAAAAAATGCACTTTCAATATTCCCATTAGCTCACCTAAAATCCAATGTAGTTCATACTTGCTGACTTGTGTGAGCAAAGGGATGAGCGCAAACTAGGAAAGCCGTTGGAGAACAGAAGATGCCGTTACTCCTTTCCTTGACGTGGACTGAGAGTGAGGACTTGTGACGGAACGGAACTAACCACTGATGGGGACCAAAGAAAGGGAAAGAGAGTTCTCTAACAATTCAGTAACTTGTTTCTTGACTTCTTCTAACTCCACTGGTGCCATCGGATAATATGCCTTTGAAATTGGCGCTGCTCTAGAAACAAGATCAATCGCAAACTCCACATCTAATTTTGGCGGTAAACTCAAAATTCCCTCGAACACATCTATAAACTCTCGAACTACTGCTGGCGCTTCCTCCTTATCAACTTCCATCGACACAAGAATGGTGTTTGTCGGCCTAGTCCTAAACTTGACTGGCCCGACAAAACTGCTACCTCCTGCAAATATAAACTCGGGATGTCTGGGAATCTGGAAAATCACTTTCTTTGCCTTACAATTGATGTGAGCATGGAAAGTGCCGAGAAAATCCATTCCCAAGACGACATTGTAACTGCCAGTATCGATCACCAAGAAATCCTTGAATAACTCCCGTCCGCAGATAACAACCGAACAATCCTTGTACTTACTACTAGATATGATCTTCCCGTTCCCAGTGTGTATGTCCCAACAACTAGACAGGGCCGTGCATAAAATCAAGTGTGTAGAAATGAACTTGGACGACATAAAACAATGGGATGCACCTGAATCGAATAATACTAATACGGGAAATCATGAACAAGTAGGATACCCGAAATGACTTCATCTGAAGCCAAGACACTGAAGAAGATAAACATGGTAAATAGGATTCAAGCCTGCGATAAAACATAAACTGGTAAGCAGTGAAACCGAGAGAAGCATGGTAATATAATGACCATAAATCAAGAAAGTGAATCAAGAATAGGAATCCAAGTTACTTAAATAGAGTACCGCATTGTAACTATACTGCAGTTCATAGTAACAATCACATAAGTCCGTTCAAGTCGTCTAAATCCAACTATCAGAATCGAAGGAATAGTTAGGGAGAAACAATAAGGAACCAAAAGAATTTCAAGCTGAGATGCAAAGTCATTCCATCTCGTCAAAGTAAAGGGTCAAGAGAAAGATAAGATTCAAGAATCACGACTGTTTCCGTCCAATAAGAGAGCAAAGCTCTGTTCAAAATTTGAAATTTGAACTGAGGCAGCGCCTCACGTGCAAAGCACGAGAGCGCTAGCTCCAAGAGCGCCAGTGCTAAGAGTCGAAGACTCTGAAGAAGCACCAAGAGCGCCAGCGCTATGAGTCAAAGACTCTGAGGCAGCGCCTCACGTGCAAAGCACGAGAGCGCTAGCACCAAGAGCGCCAGCGCTAGAACTAAATGTTCTCCACCGTTGGATTAATGATCCAACGAAGATGATAAATCATCAAATTACCAGAATAAAATTCTGTTGAGGAAATACTCCTCGAATCTTTTCAAACAAGGAAGATTGTGCTCTGTAAATCAGAGCACCGTTGGATCAAAGATCCAATGGTGATTAAACATCACCAAGATACAGAATAAGTTATGTATGGGAAAAATATTTTCCCAATCTTGTTAAAAACAAGAAAAACATTTTCTTTAAAACAAAAGTTCTTGGATCAAAGATCCAACGGTGGATAAAATCTCCAAATCAATTGAGAAATCTCTCAAAGAGAGATTTCCTTAACTGATTCAACAAATTAGCCTCCCCTATATAAAGGACCCAAGACTTCAAGTCTCGCACAGAAGAACCCCCTCATAAACTTCAAGTTCTCAGAAAAGAAAAAGGGAAGAGCAACCTCTAAGAAGAAGAACCTTCTTCAAGGTAAATAAAAAGAAGAGAGATCATAGCATCTCCTCCATATTTGAGAGTTTAACTCTCACAACAGAAGAACTTAGTTCTTTTTTCAGATCACAGATCTATAAGATAAAGTCTTTAATAAAAGAAGGGAGATCATAGATCTCCTCCACATCTAAAAGTTTAACTCTCACATCAGTAGAACTTAGATCTTCTTCCAGATCCCAGATCTATAAGACGAAGTCTTTCATAAGGGAGAACCAAAATTCTCAGAGAATTAAATTGGGTAGAACAAAAAACTCGGTGCTTAAAACTCAAATCTGACCATCAGCGCCGAGCGCTCCACATGCTCCTTACGTGGGCACTATTTAATAAGAAGTGCTTAGCACTTAAAACTGGCGCTCAGCACCGAGCGCTCCACGTGCTCCTCACGTGGGCGCTATCTTATAAGAAGTGCTTAGCACTCCCAGTCTGGCGCTCAGCGCCAAGCGCTCCTTACGTGGGCATTGTTTTATGAAAGTGCTTAGCATTCAGTGGCTGGCTCTAAGCACCAAATGCTCCACGCGCTCCTCACGTGGGCGCTGCTCAATAAAGAGCACTTAACACTCAAATGCTGGTACTCAGCGCCAAGCGCTCCACGTGCCCTTCACATGGACGCTGCTCAATAAAGAGCACTCAGTGCTCAAATGCTGGCGCTCAGCGCCAAGCGCCCCACGTGTCTCTTATGTGAGCGCTACTTAACACAGAGTGCTCCGTGCTCCTTAAGAAGAGCCTAGCACCATGAAGAGTGTTCAACACTCATAAAAAACAAAAAGAAAGTGGGTGTCAGTGTAGGGTTCCTAGACACTCCCAAGAGGTCTCACAAGGCATCAACCATGCCAATTTCAAATTTAACGGGTGCCGAGAAACCCTAATACGGATCGTCGGCTAGAAGTTTAGGCGAAAGATGCAACTAGTAAACTACTTTACTAAAAGAACGGAAATACAACCTTTGTAGATCCGGTCCTCCACCTCCACGGCTCCGTAATGAAGTCCTCTCCGCTGTCCAAATGAAATCCCGGGCTCAAGCGTCGGCTTCATCGGAGAAATGGCGGGCTAGGTCATCGACGACGATGCCGAAGATGATCTACGTCGAGGCATCACTAGATCAAGCTCCACCTTCACAAATCCTTGAAAACTTGTGAAGGAAACACACTCTACTACTTGGCAAGAGGTATAGGATGAAGAAATAGGAAGTGGGTTCACTTTAGAATTGGATTTCTCACATGTTTTCATCACTTGCCATTGATGAGGCAAGCTTTTCTTCTTTGAAGATGAAGAAGAAGAAGAAGATAATATTATGATAAGTATTATAAAAAAGGATAAATGATATGAATACTTATCATAACCTAACCCTAGTTAAGTGTAGAGAATAGACCATGGTTTGTTTAAATGGTTAGGGTTAAGTATGAAGACAAGAATGGTGACTAAGTCAAAGCTTCTTGAATCTTCAACAAACAAACAAACAAAGCCACCATTCTTTCTTTATCTTATCCAAAACAAATAAATAAATAAATAAATAAGATAATCAAAACCCTAATCATTAACTTAACCATGGTTTAATCTTTACACTTAACCAAGTTAACATGTATCATCAAACATGATAAATCAAGTGCACAAAAGTATATCACATATACAACTTGTGAACTTCAAGTGAGAAAAACCATTTAAGTGAACCTATATTAGTTAATGTAAAGTGATATATCAAATATATAATTATACATTAAAACACTAAATCAACACTTGATTTAACGACCCGGTCATATCGCATATAACCGACTAATATCAATAGTAACAACTTATCGAATCAACACTTGATCCGATAACCCGGCTATAACGCATATAACCGATCAATGTTACAAATCACGAGAATCTAATACAGTATCACATACTGGTATTATTCTCGGTCCCGCACATATCTCATATGCTCTCCTATTTCGTTTTGCTTGAGCCAGGAAACCTCTGTGTAGGACTTTAAAGACTCGTCAATACGCCGGCAGCAGATGATGATCATATCAAACACCCACAAGCCGCAAGCGGTCTGCTAAACGTAACGGCCACCCGGGTATTGAGCGATCAGAAGATCGACGAGCAAGCCCGCTCACACTCCAGTGAATCCAACCAGTAACACTACCGTACAGTCCGGTCTCGTCGTCTGATATGTCGCATATCTTGCCTAGGGGTGGTAAACGTCAGACCCCAATAGCTCGATAAGTCGTGTCGATATGAGGTCTATAACAGTTCGAGAAACTACTGGTAACACTTACCAGTAAATCTCAGCAACCCTGGCCAGGGATTTCCGGTTATAGTCAATCGAACACAGCGCAACATCAACTCCCTATACCGGGAGAGACGAATCCCCTCCTATCGCTCATTGCCTCCATGTGGTTCGGGACTGTACCCAAAAGCCACCGTTTTGCACCCCCTCTTGGACGTGGTAAGGTGGAAATCAAAGCACAGTGGGAATCACACAAGACTCTATGATGATCTCGGGTCTACAGACTAACCTGTACCAGTGTCACCAGAGAACTGCCATCTGACGTGAGGTATAATACCATCTGGGAGTTCTCGGCGAGTCCGTCCAGTGTACCCAGTCTCTACTGAGCACCCGTATATCATCTCCGATGTCAAACACCAATGGATATGGGATCATCCATCGCCCATCTGTATGGGTCGAGAAGGTATACCCTAGTCTACTCTGGTATATCTATGCCCCGTCTCGATACACCCACGACTAGGGACCTTGAAGGATGTACTTATGGACTACCTAGTCCCCACTAGTATGATTCGCATCATAGTCCAGGTAGTCAAGTACACATCCTAAGGGCTTTACCAACATGTAACATAGAGACAATCAGTATACACGTTAAGGTAAAGAGCAACCAGATAGCATACTATTATGTCGAGCAAGAAAGTCCTCCTTATATATGTCCCAGCATCCATTACAATATACATCCTCTGTACAGTAATGGCCTCTAGGGCATACATATAACTAACAATCTCCCACTTGCACTAGGGCCATCTGTAGCAGTGGTTGTAGTATCTCATACTCAACCATCCCCTATGAGTCTCTCTTTGGGAATAGGCCTTTGTGAGTGGATCCGCTGTGTTGTTCTCTGAGTCTACTCTCCTAACCTCGATCACCTTGGAGATTAACTATCTCCATGATCAGGTGATGCTGCCTCAGAATAAGTCTGGATCACTGATGGGACGGACGTTCCTTGGCATAAGCCATAACTCCATTGTCACACAATGAGAGGAACTAAGTTCATCTCATGAACAAATATACACCCAAACTGCCTCTTTGGTAGCATCATAAGTAGCGATGTATCGAGCCTTTATCGTCTAGTATGCCACAGTATCTAGCTTGGAACACTTCCAACATACCGTCCCTTTACTGAGGGTAAAGACAATGCCTGTGACTGACATTCAGTCGTCTTTATCACCCTGGAACCTTTCCAGTGATTCTCCCAAGGATCGATTGATACCATCTCACTACAACTAGTGAGTGTCCTATTATCCAATTAGATCTATCTCATAGATCCAAAACCTAGGATTTAGTAGGTATTACTTTGATCCTTTATGGAGAATCCTTGTGATAAGCGGAGATTGACCGAGCGTAGCATAGGAAACTACTTTCTTATCAAGAGTATGTCATCCACGTACTCTACGAGGATCACCACCATACTCCCTACTACCTTTTTGTTTATACAAGGTTCATCTACCATTTTGATGAAGTCAAACTCTTTGACTACTACATCAAAACAGACGTTCCAACTCCGCGATGCCTGCTTTATCATATAAAACATCTTGCACACGTTTCCGCTGCTCCCACTGTCTACGAGGACCTCTGGCTGTGTACTTATAGACGCACTCTTCTAAAACATCATTTAGAAAAGCAGTCATGGCACCCAACCGCCAGATATCGTAGTCATGGTATGTAGCCGTGGCAAGTAGAATCTGGATGGACTTAAGCATAGATCTTTAGAAAAGGTTTCAACATAATCCATACCTGGTCAATGATGCAAACCTTTAACAAGTCTAGCTTTGAAAGTCTCAACTTTTCCATGTACACCAAGTAATCTTCTCAAGATATACTTGCTCCTGATGGGGATTTAACCCTTCAGATATAGCAACTAAAGTCCATACTTTGTTGGTGTATAAGGATTCCATCTCAGATCGATAAGCATCCAGCCATTCTTACAGAGTCCTACTCCTGATGGCCAGCTCGAAACTAGTTGGGTCATCATCTCATGATGCAATCCTCGCTCCCACTGTCATAGAGAAACCGAAGTATCTCTCAGGTGGGTGAGGAACCCTACTAGATCGGCGGAGAGGCTGAGGTTCGTTGGAATCTACTGAATCCTTCGGTTCTGTCAAATCATTAGCTGCAGTTTGTATAGATGGAACATTTCCAGTTCTACATAACAGACCTTGCCTCGAGCTTGTCCGGATTTTGCTTTTAGACATAAGCCGGACAACCCCAAATCTTAACTAACTTAAGATATGGGCTCTTCCCTTTCCATATCTCATATGGAGTGGTAGGCAACTGATTTGATTGGAACCCTATTCAATAGGTATGCAACTTCTCAAGTGCATAACACCCAATAGGAAAAAGGTAACTCAGTAGTACTCATCATAGAGCACACCATATCAAATAGGGTGTATCTGCTCCGCCCCGATATACCATCGTGCTATGGTGTATACAGAGGAGTAATGCTGAGAGAGAATCTCATTCTCCTTTAGAATAGTCCAGGAATTCCATACACAAGTATTCTCCTCCTTGATCACATCAAAGGACATAATACTTATACCCATATTTTGGTTCTCTACTTCTAACTTATATTCTGTGAATATCTCAAAAGGTTCGGACTTGTGTTTCAACAGGAACATAGGTCTGAATCTCGAAAGATCATCAGAGAATGTAATGAAGTATAAAGAACCAGTCCTGGCATGTGTAGACAGGAGACCTTGCATACATCATCATGTATCAGTCCCAAGAGTTCACTAACTCTTTCTCTGTTTCCAATAAACAGAGCTATGGTCATCTTATCTTTGTGACATGACTGGCGAGTTTCACAAGATGTAAATTCAAACTGATTTAAATATGCATTTATATGTAACTCTAGCTAGTCGGGTCACTTTGATCTGACCTAGTCTACAATACCTCAAGAAGAATTCGTTCATTTCTGAACTTCTCCTCTTGTGTGTGTTCTGTATACTAAGAACTGTAGTTTGATTTAGAACATTAATGCTTTTAGATAACGTGCCTGAACCGATCAACTTTTGATATAGGAAATGTTCAAAACATTATCCAACAATACAAAATTTTATCATTTCTTTATTAATAAAGAGACTGATATGATTTTGTATATCAGGTTCGGTATCTAATAGCATTTGTTCAGAATCAATGTACTGGTAATACAGGGTGACAGTGACCGACAGACTTGGCTGCAACTCTTGCCCTGTTTTCTGCCTCATGAAACTTATCACCCGTTCTCAGTTCTTTACCTTTCTCTAGCCCTATATAACAGATTACATATCTGGGATCCTGATCCGGTATCATATACCCAGGACGTAAAGGACATTGAGAAACAGTTCTGTATAATGAACACACCCGAAGATGATGCATCATCATGCATTCTATTCGTTTGGGCGGCACGGGAAATCTGGTATTCCCCTATTTCCTGCTCTGTCTTATAACAATTATAAGTTGGAGCGGGACCAACGTTCCCCAGCTCAGTATAACAAGCGGGTTCGGTCAATAATCCGTATTATTATCTTGATTAAGGCGTGATATGGTCGCCACCTGGAGAGAGAGAAGAAAACACTCAGCGTGCGCTCTTGCAAGAATAGATTGGTTATTATTTTATCTAATCAGGATGGCTCCAACTGCTTTTTATTAAATTTTCCTTCAAACCCTAAAAGGAAAGACTAGCCGGGATTAATTACATACTACAAGTTCGCCAATCTTTCAGCCAGGCCAGTGTCGGTACTTTGAGGGAGGTCCCCCGTGCTTTCGCACGAACCTAATTAATGTAAACCTCGTTTTCCCAGAGGCGTAACCTCGTTAGCACCTTTCTAGACACCTACTTGATCGGCTAATTGTAATGTGTAAAACTCTCCCAGGAGTAACTCTTACTCGCAGTGGGTATCGGGATCCAACTATCTCATAGAAGGTATGCAATCTCATTGCAAATTTCAACACTTGAAATTCCCGATAATTTTGCCCCTAGCGTCCTATGACCTTGACGGAGGCCAAACAACCCATAGTCCGCTAGTCAAGTTCAACCAGTACATTTCTTGATTGAATTAAACCCACCCGCACGACCCTTGACGGAGGCCAAACAACGCCGTACGAATACCCTAATCCAATCGCATCATATGCTAGCAGATAAGCACTAGTTAGCTACCGTACACTACGCCTTGACGGAGGCCAAACAACCGCAGCACGAATACTAACTAGTACATATCTGAAATGACGGAGGGCTACATCAGGTTTTTCTGAAAACCTATTGCGTAATGAACTTGATATCGTTGTAGGATCGAATGAATTTTGAAATGGAGTGTTTTTGAGGCTTTTCTAGTTTTGCTAATTAGGTCCGTGCGAAAGCACGGGAAACCGAGGATAATTAGTCATTCAAGTAGGTGTCTAGAAAAGTGTTAACGAGGTTACGCCTCTGGGAAAACGAGGTTTACTTTAATTAGGTCCGTGCGAAAGCACGGGGAACCTCCCTCAAAGTACCGACACTGATCTGGCTGAAAGATTGACGAAATTGTAGGGTGTAATTAATCCCGGCTAATCTTACCTTTTAGGGTTTTAAGGTAGATTTGATAAAAACAGTGGGAGACATCCTGATTAGATAAGATAATAACCAATCTAATCTTGCAAGAGCATACGCTAAAGTGTTTTCTTCTCTCTCTCTCCAGGTAGCGACCATGTCAGGCCATAATCAAGATAATAATATTGATATATTGACTGAACCCGATTATTGTACTGAGCAAGGGAACGTTGGACCCGTTCTTTCTTATAAAAGTTATAAGACTGAACAGGAAACAGGAGAATATCTGGATTCTCACGCCGCCCAAAAGAACATGCATGTTGATGCATCTTCTTCGGGTGTGTTTGTTATTGAGAACTGTTTCTCAGTTCACCCTACGTCCTGGGTATTAGATACCGGATCAGGATCCCACATATGCAAACAGTTGCATGGGCTACGTAAAGGTAGAGAACTGGGAAAAGATGATCATTCCGTTCTAGTAGGGAACGGTGCAAATGTTGCAGCCAAAGCAGTTGGCGAATATCACCTTGTATTGCCGAGTCGTAATACACTGATTCTAAATGAGTGCTATTATATACCGAACATGATGTGCAACATTATATCAGTTTCTTTATTAAGTAAAGAAGGATATAATTTTGTAGTAAAGGATAATGTTATGAACATATTCCTAGATCAAAAGTTGATTGCATCAGGCTCGTTACATAATGGCATATTCATTCTAAATCAGAATACAGTCCTGAATATACAAAACACACACAAGAGGAAAAGTTCAGATATGAACGAATCCTTCTTGTGGCATTATAGACTTGGTCATATCAATGCGACACGACTGGCTAAGTTACATAGAGATGGTTATTTGAATCCGTTCGAATTATCATCTTATGATACTTGCCATTCATGTCTCAAAGGAAAAATGACCAAAGCTCCGTTTAGTGGACACGGAGAAAGAGTTACCGAACTCTTAGGACTGATACATAGTGATGTATGCGGTCCCATGTCTACGCATGCCAGGAACGGTTTTTCCTACTTCATTACATTCACTGACGATCTCTCTAGATACGGACATGTGTTTTTGATGAAACACAAGTCTGAAGCTTTTGAGAAATTCAGAGAATATAAGCACGAAGTAGAGAATCAAACGGGCAAAAGTATTAAGATCCTTCGATCTGATCGAGGAGGAGAATACTTGAGCAATGAGTTCCAAGATTATCTAAAAGAGAATGGGATTCTCTCTCAGTTTACTCCACCTTATACACCACAGCACAACGGTGTATAGGAACGAAGGAATCGCACCCTATTAGATATGGTGCGTTCAATGATGAGTACAGCTGAGTTACCTATTTCCTTCTGGGGGTATGCGCTTGAGACAGCCATACACCTATTGAATATGGTTCCTACCAAATCAGTGCCTACCACTCCATATGAGATATGGAAAGGGAAGAGACCATCTCTTAAGTATGTTAAGATATGGGGTTGTCCAGCCTATGTCAAAAGACAAAATCCGGACAAACTCGAGGCAAGATCTGTCTTATGTAAGTTTGTAGGATATCCCAAAAACTCACAAGGGTATATCTTCTACCACCCCGAGGAACAAAAGGTGTTTGTTTCTCGACATGCTACTTTCTTAGAAAAAGGTTTTCTTATGAAACAGAATAGCAGCATTGAGGTAGAACTGGAAGAGGTTCCAGCAGAACAAACTACAACAGATGATTTAGTGGAACCAGAGAATTCAGTAGTACCCGACGAACCTCAGCCTCTCCGCCGATCTAGTAGGGTTTCTCGTCCACCTGAGAGATACTACGGTTTTCTCATTGATGGTGGAAGCGAGGATTGCATCATGAATGATGATGAACCGACTAGTTTCGAGCAGGCCATCACGAGTAGTGACTCTGTGAAATGGCTGGATGCAATGCGATCTGAGATGGAATCCATGTACACCAACAAAGTATGGACTTTGGAAAATGCTCCTGAAGGGGTAAAACCCTTGGGAGCAAGTGGATCTTTAAAAAGAAATTTGGTGTAGATGGAAAAGTTGAGACTTTCAAAGCTAGACTTGTAGCAAAGGGTTTTCGTCAACGTCCAGGTGTGGATTATGACGAAACCTTTTCTCCAGTGGCTATGCTTAAGTCCATCCGGATCTTACTTGCCATTGCTGCATATCATGACTACGAAATCTGGCAAATGGATGTTAAGACCGCCTTTCTAAACGGTGATTTAGAAGAGTGCGTGTACATGACTCAGCCAGAGGGCTTCATAGATAGTGGGAGCAGCGGAAAGGTGTGCAAGCTGCTTAAATCCATTTATGGGTTAAAGCAAGCATCGCGGAGTTGGAACATCTGTTTTGATGTTGTGGTCAAAGAGTTTGACTTCATCAAAAATATAGATGAACCTTGTATCTATAAGAAGGTAGCAGAGGGTAAGGTTGTCTTCCTCGTATTGTACGTGGATGACATACTCTTGATAGAAAATGATATTCCTATGCTGCAATCAGTCAAGCTCTTCTTATCACAAAGATTCTCAATGAAAGATCTAGGTGATGCCTCCTGCATATTTGGAATCATGATCTATAGAGATAGATCTAAACGGATACTGGGATTGTCCCAATCCAGGTACATTGACACCATACTAAAGAGGTTTAGTATGGACGAATCCAAGCATGGGAACCAACCCACGATCTCTGGACTCAGTCTCTCCAAAGAGATGTCTCCCAAGACTGATTTGGAGAGAGCTCGCATGCAAGGGATACCCTATGCTTCGGCAGTAGGCTCTATCATGTATGCGATGCTATGTACCAGACCCGATGTAGCATACTCACTAAGTGTAGTGAGTCGGTATCAAGCAGATCCTGGAGAGAGTCATTGGACAGCAGTGAAGAACATTCTCAAGTACTTGCGAAGGACTAAGGAGATGTTCTTGGTGTATGGTAACGGAGAACTCCAGGTGGAGTCCTTTACCGATTCCAGCTTCCAAAATGATAAGGACGACTCTAAGTCGCATTCGGGTTTTGTCTTTACCCTCAATGGAGGGGCGGTATGTTGGAAGAGTTCCAAACAGGATACCGTTGCAGACTCGACGATGGAGGCAGAATACATCGCTGCCAACGATGCTGCCAAAGAGGCTGTCTGGATCAAGAAGTTCATTAGTGAACTTGGTGTGGTTCCATCCATTGAGCATCCAATATCTCTGTATTGCGATAACAATGGGGCTGTGGCGTTAGCCAAGGAACCCAGGTCCCATCAGAAGTCCAGACATATTCTGAGGCGGTATCACCTGATCAGGGAGATAGTTGATCGCCGGGAGATCGAGCTCAGGAGAGTAGATACGAAGGACAACACTGCGGATCCATTCACGAAGGCTATTCCCCAGATACAGTTTGAGAGATTATTCGGGATGCTAGGTATGAGATACTACAGCAGCTGGCCTTAGTGCAAGTGGGAGATTGTTAGTTATGTATATGCCCTAGAGGCCATTGTTGTACATATGATGTATATTATAATGGATGCTTGGTTATATATAGAGATGACTTTCTTGCTCGTCATGATAGTATGCTATTTGGTTTCACTTTATCTTAACATGTTGACTTGTATTGGTTTACTGTTTTACTCTCACATGTTGATAAAGCCCTTAGGACTTGTACTCGACTACTAGGACTATGATGAGATCATACTAGTGGGTCCGCGGTAGTCGATGAGTACATCCTATAACTGTTCCTAGTCGAGGGTATATCGAGACAGGGCATCGATACACCAGAGTAGACTAGCGTATACGCATCTTGACCCATATGATGGGCGATGGATGATCCCATATCCATCGGTGTTTGACATCAGAGATGGTGTACGGGTGCTCAGTGGAGACTGGGTACACTGGACGGACTCGCCGAGAACTCCCAGATGGTGATATACCACACGTCAGATGGCAGTTCTCCGGTGACACAGGTACAGGGTAGTCTGAAGACCCGAGATCGTCATAGAGTCTTGTGTGATTCCCACTGTGCTTTTATTTCCACCTTACCACGTCCAAGAGGGCGTGCAAAACGGTGGCTTTTGGGTACAGTCCCGAATCACATGGAGGCAATGAGCGATAGGAGGGGATTCGTCTCTCCCGGTATAGGGAGTTGATGTTGTGCTGTGTTCGATTGGCTATAACTGGAAGTCCCTGGCCAGGGCTGATATAGAGATTTACTGGTAAGTGTTACCAGTAGTTTCTTGACCCGTTATGAGCCACACATCGACATGACTTATCGGTTACTGGGGTCTGACGTATACCACCCCTAGACTTGATATGTGACATATCAGACGAACAGACCGGACTGTACGGGAGTGTTACTGATCGGATTCACAGGAGAACGCACAGGCTAGCTTGTTGATCTTCTGATCGCTCAATACCTGGGTGGCTGTTACGTTTAGCTGACCGCTTGCAGCTTGTGGGTGTTTGATATGATCATCACTTGCTACCGGCGTATTGACGATTCTTTAGAGTCCTACACAGAGGTTTCTTGGCTCAGGCTAAACGGAGTAGAGGCACATATGTGATATGTGCAGGACCGAGAATAATGCGATATGGGATACCGTATTATATTCTCGCGATATTTAGATATGAACCGGGACATCGGATCAAGTGTTGATTCGATGAATCGGTACATGATATATTAGTCGGTTATATTCGATATAGCCGGATCGTCGGATCAAGTGTTGATTCGATGATTTAATATATAATAATATATATGATATATTATTATATTAACTAATATTGGCTTGCTTTATTATTTCATTTTCTCACTGGATGATACATTGATATATATATGCGATATATGTTAATTGTATTATTTTCTTTTGTTGCAAATATATAATATATATGTGATATATATTATTGTGACATGATATGATTAATTGTTAAACATGTTTAAGGATGATTAATTGAGGTTAGGGTTTGATTAGGGTTAGATGCTTCAAGTTCCTTCTAGAAGCATTTTTCTTTTGTCATTTGTAAAGATATTTTGGATGACACATTTTTAACTTAACCAAACCCTAACTCTAGTTGTTTCTCTACTTATTCTTAGCCATTCATCCTTGACCATGGTTACAATTCAATCATATAGATTATATTCTATTCATCACAAAAGGATTTTTATGGTTATTGTTTTTCCATGATCATCTTCTTTTCTCTCTTGAAAGCTTACTAGAAAATCCTTAAGTGATGAGAAAAATATGAGAAAATGATATTAAAAGAAAGCAAAATTACTACTCTCTCATTCTCATCTCATCTAGCCCATGGGATTAGTGTGTTCTACTCTTTTGAGTGAGAAAGCTTGAGTCGAAGCAACTTCAAGGTAGATCATCGGAGATTTGGAATACGACAAGCTAGAATGGATCGTTCGAGTCTTGGAGCCTCTCATGAGTCCGGGAGATCGTGGATCGCGGCAAAGGGACTTCTACTCGGAGCTTGTGAAGTGAAGGCGCAGACTACAAAGGTTGTAATCCCTCACACTTAGATAAAAGTTATCATCTTGCATATTAAACCCTAATAATCTAGCAAAGATTCCGGCTTTGGGTTGTTCGGCACGTCTAAAATTTAATCCGGGCATGTTTGATGCCTTATGAACCTTCACAAGAGTGCCTAGGAACCCTACACAAAGCCACCATTCTTTCTTTATCTTATCCAAAACAAATAAACAAATAAATAAATAAATAAATAAATAAGATAATCAAAACCCTAATCATTAACTTAACCATGGTTTAATCTTTACACTTAACCAAGTTAACATGTATCATCAAACATGATACAATCCAGTGCACAAAAGTATATCACATATACAACTTGTGAACTTCAAGTGAGAAAAACCATTTAAGTGAACCTATATTAGTTAATGTAAAGTGATATATCAAATATATAATTATACATTAAATCACTAAATCAACACTTGATTTAACGACCCGGTCATATCGCATATAACCGACTAATATCAATAGTAACAACTTATCGAATCAACACTTGATCCGATAACCCGGCTATAACGCATATAACGGATCAATGTTACAAATCGCGAGAATCTAATACAGTATCACATACTGGTATTATTCTCGGTCCCGCACATATCTCATATGCGCTCCTATTTCGTTTTGCTTGAGCTAGGAAACCTCTGTGTAGGACTCTAAAGACTCGTCAATACGCCGGCAGCAGATGATGATCATATCAAACACCCACAAGCAGCAAGCGGTCTGCTAAACGTAATGGCCACCCGGGTATTGAGCGATCAGAAGATCGACGAGCAAGAGCGCTCACACTCCAGTGAATCCAACCAGTAACACTACCGTACAGTCCAGTCTCGTCGTCTGATATGTCGCATATCTTGCCTAGGGGTGGTAAACGTCAGACCCCAATAGCTCGATAAGTCATGTCGATATGAGGTCTATAACAGTTCGAGAAACTACTGGTAACACTTACCAGTAAATCTCAGCAACCCTGGCCAGGGATTTCCGGTTATAGCCAATCGAACACAGCGCAACATCAACTCCCTATACCGGGAGAGACGAATCCCCTCCTATCGCTCATTACCTCCATGTGATTCGGGACTGTACCCAAAAGCCACCGTTTTGCACGCCCTCTTAGACGTGGTAAGGTGGAAATCAAAGCACAGTGGGAATCACACAAGACTCTATGACGATCTCGGGTCTACAGACTAACCTGTACCAGTGTCACCAGAGAACTGCCATTTGACGTGAGGTATAATACCATCTGGGAGTTCTCGGCGTGTCCGTCCAGTGTACCCAGTCTCTACTGAGCACCCGTATATCATCTCCGATGTCAAACACCAATGGATATTGGATCATCCATCGCCCATCTGTATGGGTCGAGAAGGTATACGCTAGTCTACTCTGGTATATCGATGCCCCGTCTCGATACACCCACGACTAGGGACCTTGAAGGATGTACTTATGGACTACCTAGTCCCCACTAGTATGATTCACATCATAGTCCAGGTAGTCAAGTACACATCCTAAGGGCTTTACCAATATGTAACAGAGAGACAATCAGTATACACGTTAAGGTAAAGAGCAACCAGATAGCATACTATCATGTCGAACAAGAAAGTCCTCCTTATATATGTCTCAGCATCCATTACAATATACATCCTCTGTACAGTAATGGCCTTTAGGGCATACATATAACTAATAGTCAGTATTCACATAAATATTTAGCATTATGTGCACAGGGAAAGGACTGTGTCCTAGCAAGTGTCTAATACTTTATAAAAAAAGGGAAATGACAGAGACTAAGTGGGCCGAGCCCAAGGTTTGCCAACCCCCAAAATCGACTGAGCCCATAGGTCTTCTTCTAAATTGGACTTAGTCCCAAACAAGGTTATCAAATCTTTGATGAACAATCATTGGTTCAAGGGTACATCTCTCCACACCTCTGATGCATATCATTGTAATTCTTCAACATCTTCAGAGAGGTGGAGGGTCCCAATAACCAATAGCTCTTGGCACACCCCCAAACCAATGAGCCAAAACTCCACGGACTATGATGTCCTTAAACTTATGGACCGCAACGTCCCTAAACTAAACTCTATGGACTATGATATCCTTAAACTCTATGGACTATGATGTTCTTAAACTTATGGACAGCAACGTCCCTAAACTAAACTCCATGGACTATGATGTCCTTAAAACCAATGGACCGCGATGTCCTGAAACTAACTATGGACCGTAACGTCTTTAAACTAAATTGATAGGGCCCAAATGCTCTTTCATTGGATCTAAATGATCTTAAAACCTTGTTGAGTAGATCTTAGTCTAAAATTATACTAACGTATCCTCAACAAACGTTTGAGTTGATCTTAATCTAAAACAAGGTTAACGATCCTTAAACCAACCCAAACCCAAATCTAAGAAAATACGGATTTGGAAGAATCCACGCCCTATGGGCGATAACATAAATTAGTCTCCGTATACAATCCATGGTGAACCAAAAATAAGACAAACACACACGACAAGAAATGGCCTTTTGGAGAAAGCGAAAGTGGTTATCGTAACCCGATAACGTAATTAACTGCAGGGATTTGTGCCTGCAGGGAAGAGCGTCCCTACAATAAAAAATCCCTCGCAAGCAAGGGGGAATCTGACGAAGTCTGCTATAACGGCCGCATCTGTCTAAACCTCCGATACACAGTGCTATAAATCAACTTGGCATCTTCGGAGAGGTTGACAAATAAAACAAAATAGCATCTGCCCCCAAATTCAGGCAAGACAACCTACGCGGTTTCGCCTCCGTTTTTTTGGCGAAAACAGATTCTGGCATGCCCGGTGGGACCTTTTCCTCTTTCCACTCCACACTTCATGTGTCGTGTTTCGCGAACAAATCGCGGTCTGCTATGGTTGCCTGCAGATTCAAGGTACTAAGATTTGGTGTCTTACTCCATACAGAAGAGAAGATGGCGTCAATAACTTCCAACTGGACCAACTGCAACAACAACTCCTGCTCCGTCCTATCTGGAGGAGTAACTTATGGGCCCCAAGCGACCTCCATTTACACTATGCCGGTGGAACAGGTGACGCAGGCCACCACTGGGTTTTTCTTCGGGACCATGCTCCCGCCAATGAGGTTCAATGCTCCGGCACCGTCATAGGAAGCTCCAAAGAAGTCAGTCTTTGATCGGCTTACTACTACCATAGCCCCTCTCAATGGGTCGTCCAAGTCCAACGCTTCGGTCTTTAACAGAGTAGGCCAAAGCTCAAGTGGGCCCGTGAAGAAGCCTGCAATACCCTAAGGAGCTATCCCAAAGCGGATAGCCATTCCAGATCCGGTAAACGAAGTCATCAGAGGGGCTTCTCCTGCTAAGGGGTCGGTCTTCGCAAGGCAAGCCGATCCAACTCCCGCTGCGGGTGGAGTCGTCCAAACTATTTCCCCTGCTCGAAAGTCGGCCTTCGACAGATTAGACGTTCCCCCTTAATGGACGTCAGTCTTTGACTGGCTGGCACCAACAACAACCTCTCCTAAAAGCAGTGGGTATGATGGAGCCACCCCCGTAACTGAGCCAGTACCATCTGCAAGACTCGCTCGACATCGCCACTGGTGCCGAGTGAGGAAAGCTGGGGGAAGTTCCCCTTCTGGATTTACCCCACCAGCTCCAATGGTGGAAATTGATGCTGCTGTTCCAACTGGGAACAACTTTGAGCCGCTCAGGAGGGTGCGCAAGAATTCTCTAATTACCGTGCTAATAAGGTCTCTTCCGCCTGCTGAAAGCATTACAAAGGCAAAGCCGGAGCAGCCCCCTCAACAGCTGTTCTCCAAAATCCACAGGGTCCGGCGAAGGATCCAAGACTCTGTGATTAACCAAGACTACTTCCGCCGACCGAAGAAAATGAAAGTTCGGCAAGAGAAGGACCACCCCGTCGTACCATAGAAGGTATCGTCTATATGTGTGTCCGCTGCAACGGCCCCCTCAACTTCGACTGCCCATAAAAGGAGAAGGCCGGAGAGGATCCCCATGTCTGCGACAAATCTCAAGGGCACTAGACCTAAACGCCCCAAGTCTAAGGGCATGGTAGTACACACCGTATGAAGGGTTCCGGATAGGAAGAAAGCCGTACTTCTACGGGTCATCGACCACTTACGCAGTCCGTAACAAAGGCTTAGAAGCAACAACAGAAACTCTAAGAGATGATGACAAAGATGACCGCACTCACTGGGCAGAAGGAAAGTACGGAAGTATCGTCCAACGCCAGGAGCAGAAAACCGACGCCGAATTCCTACGAAGAATGCTCGAGAAAAAAGATAAAGATGTCGTGGAACAAGTGGCTAACATAAAATAGATGGCGCTTCTGTTCCAGGATATGGTAGGGATAATGATCCAACCGGACCCTCCAGCCGAAGACCCTCCAATAATCCTTGAAGACGACAGAGGGGAGACATCAAACCCTCTTTCGGCTCTATCAACAGCTAAGGAAGAGACCATCTCCAAAGCCGCCCTTGACGACTATATAGCTCAACAGATACGAGCTCATCAGGCGAGCAAAGCGGCCGGCCAAATCGTCAAGACTGGACGACCCTATCCGGGTTGGTACGATCAAATAAAGTACCCGCCAGGATATACGATCCCTAAATTCCATGTATATAAGGGGACAGGTAATCCAAACCAGCACGTTGCTCAATTCAGGGCTCTGTGCGGTAATACTGGGGGTGACGACAAACTGCTGCTTCGCCAGTTTGTTGGCAGCTTGTCGGAGACAGCGTTCGAATGGTACCCCGAGCTCCCGAATGACTCTGTCAAGACATTTGTAGAAATGGAGCTACTGTTTACACAAAGATTCGCAAGCGCTAGCGAGCGCACACCGATCACCTCACTAATTAACGCTAGAGTGAAGCCGGGAGAAACCTGGGTTCAATAGGCCATTCGGTGGCGGATCCTGTGGTCAAAGTGTGAACAGCGCATAGAGGAAGCTCCTGCCGTGGGCATGTTCGTGGGGACCCTTGACCCTCAGGCAACCATTTCTCAATTCATGATGTTCTTCAACCCGATCACTTTTCAGGCCTTGATCAACAAGCTGGCCCAAATGGACTAGATGGGCCATAAGCCGTCTTCTTCAAAAACAGATTTTCGGAATGAAAAGGGGAAAGGGAAAGCGACCTTCATCGCCAACGCTCAGCAAAAACTGAGTGGCCCGAAGCCGATTGCTCACCAAAACGATAAGCAACGATCACTCGGAGAAAAGATGAGACGCCCTTACTCGTTCCCTCGGGATAAGACGAAGAGATTATTCGAGTTAGCGCTGCACAACAGGCTCATCACTCTGCCAGAGCCGAGACGCCCAACGCAATCAGGCGACATTAACAACCCCAATTACTGTCCTTACCACCGAATATTGGGTTACCCAATCGTTACATCTTCAAAAGTTGGATCGAAGACCAATACCAATAGGGCAAGTTCGCGTTGTCCGAAAACTGGAGGGTGAACCCGCCACAACCACACGCTCCTAAAAAGGTGGACATACCGGGGGTATCATGCTCACTTATAGAGGAAGCCCCATGGGAGGTGGCCCTTTCAGCTAAGACTAAAAGAATGCTGAAGGACTTTCAAGCATGTCCGGTGATTAGGTGGAAGAGCCCGCTGGAGCCTAAGATTATTGAAGGGATGCTGAAGCCGCGCCCAACGCTGAAAGCTGGTGATGGTGGACAAAACCTTCGGGCCAAGCCTTCGAAGTCTTTAAAGAAGAAGAAGAAGGCCAAGAAGTCCGTCCAACCCGGCGACAACTGTACAGGTTTGTAGAAATACATCGATGCACTGGAAGAATATAACCAGAAGGCACGAACCCTAATTACATTGGACGAATTCTTCAAGCATGTTCTTGAGAATGAAGATGATAACGCTAATGAAGGAGACAATTCTTCAGAAGAGCCCGAGGATTATGTGGCGAGCTGCCACATGATCTTCCACTCGTCAATAAAGGGCAAAGAAGCTCCTGATGTAGAGAAACTGGGGGCAGATCCAGAACTGGAACTCTTGTAACCGTCAGACGAGATGATTGACATGGTGCTAAAACGAAGCCCGTCAGAAGAGCAAAACTGATCGAGAGCGCGAAATGTCCATATTCGAAACAGCCAAACGTCGGCGACAGGATGAAAATTTTGAAGCACTCCAACCAGATTGAAACACGCCCACGGCAGACAGAAGCATGCTTAAGACAGGGAAACGGTTCTCTAAAGCCCTATCGATGGGAATAAAGCTGCCACATTTTAAAGGAAATACTCCCGGCAGCATACACCTTGACGAAGAGGATGGGCATCCAAACTACTGCTTATACCATCGGAGGATTACGCACCCTACCGAAGAGTGCAACGCCTTTAAAAACTGGTGGCAGGGATATGTTGCCCACCTACAACACATCAAGCGATTGAAGTGCAAGGCTCGTCGGGAGCAGAGAAGCACGACAGATGAGCACAAAAGAGCTACCGACAACTGTCACGTGGTTGATTCTAGGGGATCGCAATTTCTCACCTTCGGAAGCGATTCTGACGAAGAAATAGCCCTCGACCATCTCTTCAAAGAATCCACTTCAGGAAAAGAGGAGGAGGTGAAGAACTGTGAGAATATTCAGCTGCGCAACCGTACGTTGCTCGAAAAAAATCTTGGACCTACAAACAAGGGATCGAACAAAAAAGATAAGGGGAAGGAGAAAATCCATGAGGATATTATCCTCGATGATGGGGTCATCAAAGAGCTCGCAACCAAGGACCCGCCTAAGAAAAGCAATGTGGATTTCAATATCCTAGCGCATTTGAGGAAGATACCCTCACAATTAAGTATACTGGATGCACTCTTTCTATCTAAAGAAGTACGGGATTCCTTGGTCAAGGCGTTACAAGAGCCAGATCAGTTCCGGGATTTCATCGCAGAGAAGAAAATGCAAGATGAGCTAGCAGAAGTCCACACGGCTAACATTATATTTAACGACGAGGATCTTTTCCTTGGTACGTGCGACCACAACCGTCCTTTATATGTCACTGGATACTGCCATGACATCAAAATATGGAAAATACTTGTTGACAACGGGTCCTCTGTCAACCTTCTCAACGTGCGGGTGCTAAAAGAAATCTGCATGAGCGTTCAACATTTAGCCTGAGATAAAATCATTATCTCTGGATTCGACTTCCAGTCATCACGGACCTCGGGTCTGTGATACCAACATTGCGCTTTGGGCTTCTCGTCACAGACATCAAATTTCATGTCATCGACGCTAGGACTTGCTACAACGCTCTACTTGGTTGGTCTTGGTGTTTCCCCCAATCAGAGCAAAGCTCTGTTTTGAAATTCAAAATTCAAAAGTTGAAGCAACGCTTCAGATCCAGCGCTAGTTGCGCTGCGCGCCACGTGTCAAACAGGGATACGCTAGCGCCAGGTGCGCTGCGCCCTAGGCAGCGCACCCCCAATCAGAGCAGAGCTCTGTTTTAAAATTCAAAATTCAAAAAAAATTGAAGCAATGCTTCAGATCCAGCGCTCTGCGCTGCGTGCCACGTGTCAAACGTAGGTGCGCTAGCGCAAAATGCGCTGTGCTCTGCGCGCCACGTGTCAAACGTAGGTGCGCTAGCGCTGGAATTAAGAATTCCCTGCCATTAGATCAAAAGATCTAATAATAAATTATTAATTAATCATAATTAAAATTCTGTTAAGGAAAGATCTTTCCAATCTTGTTAAAAACAAGAAGATTACCTTCTGTAAAACAGAAGCCTTAGGATCAAAGATCCAACGGTGGAAAATATTCCCAAATCAATCAGAGAAAGGTCTCTTTAACTGATTTATCAAATCAATCTGCCCTATATATAGGCCCCAAGACCTAAAGTCTGATATAGAGAAACCCCCTACAAACTTTGAGAAAATTCAAAGAAAGAAAAGCAAGCATTTAGAAAAAGAAGTTCATTTTCTTCAAGGTAAGGAACATGATTCTTGAACACAGAGATGAAATCATCTCATAAAAAGAAGAACTATCTTCTAAAAAAGATCATAGATCTATAAATACTAAGGCCTTTGATAAAAAAGAGAGATTAAAAAGATCTCATTATAAAACCAAAAAGAAGTATTCACTTCATTCACAGATCGTCGATCTACGAAGGCAGAGCCCTTTTATAAACAAGAACTTTTGTTCTTGAATCTTGAGGCAAAGCCTCCTTTGAAAGAACATAAACTTGTTCTCTGATCATAAATTTGATCAAGCGCGCTCTGCGCTATTGAAAAGTGCCTTGCACTCATGAACTGCGCTTTTGCGCTCCTTGGACCGGCGCTCAGCGCCAAAACGTGCCACGTGTCAATCACAGACACAGCTTGCGCTTTGCGCTTCTGAAATAGCGCGCTGCACTCATGGGCTGGCTCTTGGCGCCAAGCGCAACACGTGTCATCCACGTATGCGCCAGCAGAATGCGCCATGGACTAGCGCTCAGCGCTCACAAACCGGAATCTGCGCTTAGCGCAGAGTGCAGCACTTACATGCGTGCCACGTGGAAGAAGCGCACTGCACCCTTTTGATTGGCGCAAAGCACCTAGCGCACCGTATGTTGCGTTGAATGAACACAAATTGTTCTTTATACAAAACAAAAGATGTCAGGACCTAATCCTTAGCATTATTAAAAGGGCCAAGCCCAATTAAAGGCTCAACAGCCCAGAACAACAAAATGTTAATGATTTTAATCTTATTGGACTTAGCCCAATTCTGGCCATAAGTCCTTAACTTATATTGAACAGAGCCCATCTGCTCACAGATCTTAGTACCAAACTGGGCTACAGATTTTTCAAACAACTTACTGTCACGACCCGAAAGAGCACGTGACTGGCCCTTGAACCATATGAAGCCTATAGGACTCCATCTGATCCAAGTAAGCCAAAAGCCCAGAAATCTAAAACCATTTTAAATAAAAAAAATAGGGAAAACTGGTTTAAAGAAGTGAAGAAAACACGTTGAAATCAAGGTTTCAAAATAACTAAGCCGAATGTGCATTTTAAAAAAAACGGTACAGTCATTTCTAGAAATTTCGGCAGAGTTTCTTTTGTAAAACTGGCCCCGAATGGGGTAAAACGATAATAACAAGATATAACATGATAAAGGCATCCCCAAGCGGGAGCTAGCTCTTCGTCAATCGACGGTCACAATCACACATGATATAATAATATACAACGCCAAGTGGCGAGGATCAAAATCAAAAGAAAGCTCAAAAGCAACAGAAAACCGCAATACTACTAAGCGCGACTCTAAGGTCGAAATAAACAACACTGAAGTCTAGGTCTGAAAGAATATACAAGTTTTGGTTGATGGACAATTTCTAGATACAATGAAGTAAAATAAATACAATGGTGGCTCCTGATGCGAAAGAACCCACCTACCAAAGCAAGTCACCCGCAAGAAGTAGTGTGCCAGAAATACCGCAAAGGAACCTGTACGGCAGAACCTGCAAGAACTGTGGCACAACGGGGGTGAGTTGCCAACTCGTGAATAGAAACATCTACAAGCAGAAACCGAATGCAAGACATAATCCTAAGTCAACGATCAATATAGAAAATCCTCAATAACACATGCAGCCTATAGCAAGGCTAGGGTAAATATCTAACCCGAGTGCAATCTCAATGTGTCTGTGTCAGTGCCTCAGATAACAATATAGCATATGAATGAGATATGAATGCGAGAAAACAGAATACATCTACATGAAGCAACAGTTTTCATACTTTAGTGAGATTTCCCTGTATTTTAAAAGATGAGGTACCATAATGAAATCAGCATAAAACTGTGCCTAGCATCGGCACAAACGAAATCCCAATATCCTGATATCTCAAATCTCAACCATCATATCTAGGGCGCCGTCAGTCCAGACCGGCCCCTACCATAAATCTCAGACCACGACGGTATCCTCCGGATATCCGACGCGTCGGGTAAAGTCACCGGTAGGCAGTCTCCCCCTGTCAGGCTCATCGTCAACACCACGTCTTCTTGCCCCGGGGTACCTTACCGGGTCCACCATGTACCCGCAATCGGCCTCATCCGCCTCCTCGACTCGGGTTTCACATGTCGCTCTCAGCACCGAGAAAACACATGGTGGACGCACCAAATATCATATCAAGGGTAACCGGGTTTTTAAAACAATAATGTATTCTCTTTTAAAGACATCCTCGGTTCCCAAATCCAGAAATCACATGAACATCCAACATCAAGAAATGAATCCAATGCGATGTGTTATGCAATCAATCCATGATGTATGCTACATGTAAAGAAGGTATGTACATCATCATGTCATATAAGAATCATATAATGAATGTAATGGTACTACAGTGTAGTGACATGGCAATTATCGATGATGAGTGTGTGAGCCGGCAACAAGTGTACGTGGAACAGATGCATCATCGATAATGGTGCTGGTGTCCTAGCAGCATGATATTAATACTGGAGTATGAAATATAGTATATAAATGCGATGCAAAGCGAACCACAGAAAGGGGGTGGGAGCTCAAACTAGACGTAACCAACACTAATCTAGGTTACTCTAAAATAAGTCCTACAATTGGTGCCTTTTGAAATAACACGAATCATGGGGTTTTGAAAATAGGGGCTACGGTGTTTTTATGAAAAGCTAAGTCGTTTTTGAAATATCCGTAGATTCCCTTGAGCTGTCTTTAAAAATACCCACGATTCGTTAGTTTTTGAAATAGGTAAGAAGTCTCATCTACTCTAACAACTATACTAACTATACGGCTGAACTACAGGTAAGGGAACCGTCTAACCTCTGAGTCGATATATATATATATATAGTCGGTGATCCCGCCTCAATGTCATATCGTAAGGTATCCTCGAGTTATGAGTGCGGATCTATCATCAATATCGGCTCGTACGGTAAATCATCGTACGGCATCCCCAATAGCTGGGTAGGGTCAACATCTCACTATCTCGTCACATAATAGGTATCACTATCATCAGATCAAACAGTCTGGGGTACTACTCTATGCCTAGTACAATCGATACCATCAATGAAGTAAGCATGCGGTTTAACACATATCCCAAGCCCGCAAGAACACAAATCATATCCCATATATGAATCAATATCAACTCGCCGATCTCGCGGCGCAAAGTCCACATCATCGACTCATCTCCAAAGTCATCCCAAATCATCAAACACTGCAAGTATGAGTAGTATGCAAGGGTGTGAATGTAGGTATGTAAGTATGTGTGTAAGTATGTGCAATCGCTACCTAGGGTTCGTACTATACCCAAACCATAAATCTTATCATCAATAAAACCATTATTCATATCAATGATCCTAACAACACATAATAAATATACGTGGGTATACGTATTCGTATACCACACCATGGACTGCGGGGGTGCTATACGCCATCCACCCGACTTCCCCCTGTAGATATAATCTACTCACCTGTGTCCTGCGTGTCGGTGTCGACGTCACTGTCATCCTCCGCATCGTCTCGGATCGTCGCGGTGTACCTACACATAACACACGTATCGCATCGCATCAAAACCAAATCAAAGCTAAAACGGCATACGAAGTCCAAAACGACACGATAAGGGGCCTATAGGTGAAAACCTATGGCACGCCTTCAAAACCATCACTAAATCCTCTATATCGTCGTATAAACGCCAAATAGTCGAGGTAAAACGAAACAAACCAATGCAGAAATGAAAATACGGAATACGGAAACTAAAATCCAAAACAGCAACTTAGGAAATATGTCCCAGATTTTACCCCAGGTCACTTTATACAAATCTATATATACCAGGGGCCTAAACTAACCATGTAGAAGCTACAGACCCAAAACGAGCCAAGGAGGTGGGACCCAGGCCGCAATTGGCGGCCAAAAGAGGAAAATTGGCGGCCGGGAATGGGAGTTGGGGGCTAGGGTTTGGGGTGTTGCCTCTATTGTGCCTGCACATCTCAATTCCCACTCAATATCATTTTAGGGTTCTCGGGGTAATAGCAGATTCAAGTTAACATGCACAGATTTCACATTTTCCCCGACATCGGTTTCTAAAATCCGTATTTCTGGTTCTAGCTTCAGGTTTAGGGTTCCAATTCATGAACTAGGGTGTTTATATAACCTCAATTGAACTCAATTTCACATTACAACTCAAGTTTCCCTCAAACCCTAACTAGGTTTTCATCATGTCCATTATCTCACACAATATCGATACAAAACTTGCATAGGGGTATAGGAAATGCTAAAATTGAGCTAAGGGTTCAGTAATTACCTCCATTAGCAACTCAAGAATTTTCTTGAGTTGCCCCTAGTGGCCAAAATCCATGCTTTCTTAGTCCATCTTGTAGATCTCAAGCTTGTGCACACTTTTTGTGAAACCGATATAGGGTTTTGGGATAGTTTTTGAGATGATTTGAGGGATTGAAGAGGGGAGGAAAGGGGAAAGGAGGCAGCAGCAGCAGTAGGAGGAAGAGAGGGAGGGAAAAATGAAGAGAGAAATGGCTAAGTGTGGAGGTCAAAGAGCCCATACTCCTCTCTCTCACCTACTCTCATTCTTTAATCCTTTTCTTTTCTATTTCTTTTCTTTTAATCCCTAATTCAAATCTTCTCACCTCAATAGTAATCCCAAATGATAAATCATGGCAAGAAAAGTGCACAAGTGTGGAAAAAGTAGTGTGTGCATGTTTTGCTCAAAATTTGCTAAAAACCCGATTAGCGATTTTTAATCGCGATTAGCACTAAATTAGTGTCAAAATGATCACAACAACTTAAAAATGTCATAATTCACTAATTTACCCTATTTTAGAATTTTCCATAATTTTTCACAATTTTTCTCATATTTTTCCTATTTATTTGTATTTAAAAATACCTAAATATTAAAATATTCAATAAAATAGTATTAAATTATAAAAATTCCCCAAAATTAATATTTTATTATTTCGAAATGTTACAATCTACCCCCCTTAAAGAAATTCGGTCCCCGAATTTAAATTTAATCCCCCCCCAATTTCCAAAACATTTCAGAAAAATCCAATTTTGTCGGGGCTCCGAAAATATCAATACAGAGAGAATATCATAAAATGTACTGCCATACTAGAAATCCATCCTCAAAATGCATATATAGGAATATCCTATGCGTCTGGTGCGCAAGGAATCAAAATCCAAACATGTGTCAAATAGTTGTATAGAACAACCACTATGTGCAACGGGTGTGCACGAAACATCTGCCGTAGGCAACGTGCATGCCGGACAGCAACCAAATCAGGTGCATATAACATGCACGAAGAATCCCGATTCAGTGCATCTGGTGTGCACTAGAATCGTATGTCAAAACACTAAAGATGCATGAAAACTACGCTGGAAGTGCAAATCAAATCACTGAATACGATAGGCATGAAATCTCAATCAATATCTCAAATGTAATAACTCAGCGCAAAATATATAAATACCCAGTGGGTGCATGAAACAAATATCAGGAAACTCAATCATCAAAACTAAATCATGCAAACAGAACGCCCAAAATACCGAAATTCAATAACGACGGATACGTGATAATCGAATCACAAAATCACAAATCATAAATACCGTCGTCGGTAAATTCATCCTTCAAGGTCGAGAAGGAGTCGGTGCATCCACTGCTAGCAGCGCAGGATATCTACTTGTCTCTTGCTCACGGTCTGGCGTCCTCTGACTCTGGGTCCTTATCTTCTTTGCGGATTTCCTATCTCGCGGTCAATCGGCTCATCGGCCCTGTCAGGTGTGCTAACGGGGACGATTCCGTTCTGGTACTTCTCTGGTCACCTCTCGGTCAAACCTCACGACCACTCGTAAGGCAGCATATTACTGGCGTCGGCCTCTGACTCTCTGAATGCACGTCACACATCTGATCCTGGGTGTAAACATCATTGCAGCAATGTCCTGGAAGGAATCCTGCTCAAGGTCTCTTCCAATCATGCCTATGCCGATCTGTACAGATGCTGGCTCTCTTGTACTACCTCTTCTCGCTCAAAGGGCATCTGTGTCCTCAGCACAACATTTCTCGGAAACCGGTCAATCTGAAGTCTCTCGCACGGACTCGAAATCGCGTACTCTGTAGCTTCATCATCCTGTAGAAGCTGTCTGGTCGAACAGATCCTCGGGAACACGTCCCAACCATCGGAGGAATACTCATCTCTCGACTGTCCTTGCTCAATTCGCAACGCATCCGGGTAAAGTTCCTTTATCCGATCCTGGTCAACTACCTTGTCGACAATGCCGAACTCTGGCCTGCTAGGTGTGCGCAATCATGACCACTCATGGGTCTAGGTCTCCTCGTGTCGTATTCCGGAAAAGTCCTGTCGAGGTTCCTTTCTTAAATCTCAATTCTGCCGAAGTGCCCGGAAGTCATCATCCAATGCTGAAGCTAAAGCTTATTCCGGAATGGCTACATACTTATCGTGCTTCTTTCTGGAAGATCTATCCATATACCACGCCTCGGGATACGTATCACATCTCTGATGTCAGCGGAGTGGGACGTCATCTCGTCGAAATCTCGTGCGAACTCTTTTCTCTACTCTGCTCAAATATCGACTGATCCGGACTCGTCTCATCGTGGCTACACGAACTGCGCTCCGACGGCTATCCTCGTATCTGGAGTCTCCCAAGCAGTATCCCATCACGATATCCGAAAGATGTCGAATCATCCGATCGACTCGTCAGAACCTCATAATCCCCCAAGAGCTCACATCTCGGGTACAGTTTAATAGTATCGAGTACATGCCACAGCGTCGGTGGTCCAGCCGTAGAAGGGCAAACCCAAGCCTCACTAATGGCGCCGCGGAACCGCCGTAAACCCTAAGGTTCAAAGGCTGTCACACGGTCATTAAGTCGAGTTAGGGTTTCATTCTTCTAGAGGGTCCATAGAATCACCTGCATGTCTTTCCGTATACTTTAAACTTGGAAAATGGGTTCCTGACCTTCGATCGTCGCTATCGACTCTCAACGAACCTGCGTGAAGTCGTCTCTAGCTGGAAACAATCTATCTGAGGACCTCGTATTGGTAAACGAACGAACCACATGTCCTAGTCATTCATCCTCGGTGACTAGCGACTCGCTACCATCTCTCTAAGTACATGCTCATGCTGCAGTAGCTCCAATCACCTGGGCGATACCTCATCATTCGCAGCAACAACTGGCTCAAATGCCTGTACGCCGAACAACGCCTCAATCCTCCAGGAAAGGCAACACAATGGCGGTCGTCTCTGAATCGGTCTACTCTAGATCTGAGTAAGATTCTCCACACTGGAAATCTTCAACTCATCTAGGCCCGCTCTGGCGCAAAATCGGACGGATCACCTTCGTCTCTCAAACCGGTAGACTAGCTATCATCTGTCGCATATCTGCCTGAAAGCTCCGGCAATCTCAGCTCGTAAGCTTCAGAAGCAACATCCTGTCGATCTCAGCAACAGCTGGTCCATCTGTCTGCACGGTAGGTGACATCACAATCTCTGAGGTACGCTGTACATCAACAGTCCTCTCTCAACTGGCAGCTCTAACAGTGGCTCGATCAACCGGTGCAAGACCAAGCACTCGCCTCCACTAGAGGTCACAATCACCAACACTAACTCGAGACATTCCCATGTCACCAGAAAACACAACGGTCGGCCCCCGTACCAAACGAGCTCACACCGGCCGTAACCCTAGCAGCAGCCCAACTGCGCTCAACCATGGTGACAGGAATCTCAATCGAGTATCAAAGAGAGCAAATCAGTGGCAAGAAAGGAAACAACAGATCCAGAGTGGATACATGATCATAGGGAGGAACAGCATCAATGAAGGTATGATCATGAAACTAATAGAATCGGGGAGCTCAAATGGATGAATAATCCTGGATATGAAGAGAATCACTGATCTCGAAAAATATGCACATCCTAAGGTTCCTTGAGCGGAGTGGCGTGTCGTAAATATGCCGCGGAACATACCAACGGTACGTCACTCTACTTTAGTCACCTAATCCATCAACCAAGGGTCATCCTAATACGACGAAAGTTCGGGCCTAATACCCCCTCGACCAAGTCTAAGTTCCGTAAGGTCAAGCCTAAGTTCCGTATATATATATAAACGCCCTAGGCTCCACATAGTCAAACTCAGACTCGAACCAAGGTCAACCTAGCGCTCTGATACCAACTTTGTCACGACCCGAAAGAGCACGTGACTGGCCCTTGAACCATATGAAGCCTATAGGACTCCATCTGATCCAAGTAAGCCAAAAGCCCAGAAATCTAAAACCATTTTAAATAAAAAAAATAGGGAAAACTGGTTTAAAGAAGTGAAGAAAACACGTTGAAATCAAGGTTTCAAAATAACTAAGCCGAATGTGCATTTTAAAAAAAACGGTACAGTCATTTCTAGAAATTTCGGCAGAGTTTCTTTTGTAAAACTGGCCCCGAATGGGGTAAAACGATAATAACAAGATATAACATGATAAAGGCATCCCCAAGCGGGAGCTAGCTCTTCGTCAATCGACGGTCACAATCACACATGATATAATAATATACAACGCCAAGTGGCGAGGATCAAAATCAAAAGAAAGCTCAAAAGCAACAGAAAACCGCAATACTACTAAGCGCGACTCTAAGGTCGAAATAAACAACACTGAAGTCTAGGTCTGAAAGAATATACAAGTTTTGGTTGATGGACAATTTCTAGATACAATGAAGTAAAATAAATACAATGGTGGCTCCTGATGCGAAAGAACCCACCTACCAAAGCAAGTCACCCGCAAGAAGTAGTGTGCCAGAAATACCGCAAAGGAACCTGTACGGCAGAACCTGCAAGAACTGTGGCACAACGGGGGTGAGTTGCCAACTCGTGAATAGAAACATCTACAAGCAGAAACCGAATGCAAGACATAATCCTAAGTCAACGATCAATATAGAAAATCCTCAATAACACATGCAGCCTATAGCAAGGCTAGGGTAAATATCTAACCCGAGTGCAATCTCAATGTGTCTGTGTCAGTGCCTCAGATAACAATATAGCATATGAATGAGATATGAATGCGAGAAAACAGAATACATCTACATGAAGCAACAGTTTTCATACTTTAGTGAGATTTCCCTGTATTTTAAAAGATGAGGTACCATAATGAAATCAGCATAAAACTGTGCCTAGCATCGGCACAAACGAAATCCCAATATCCTGATATCTCAAATCTCAACCATCATATCTAGGGCGCCGTCAGTCCAGACCGGCCCCTACCATAAATCTCAGACCACGACGGTATCCTCCGGATATCCGACGCGTCGGGTAAAGTCACCGGTAGGCAGTCTCCCCCTGTCAGGCTCATCGTCAACACCACGTCTTCTTGCCCCGGGGTACCTTACCGGGTCCACCATGTACCCGCAATCGGCCTCATCCGCCTCCTCGACTCGGGTTTCACATGTCGCTCTCAGCACCGAGAAAACACATGGTGGACGCACCAAATATCATATCAAGGGTAACCGGGTTTTTAAAACAATAATGTATTCTCTTTTAAAGACATCCTCGGTTCCCAAATCCAGAAATCACATGAACATCCAACATCAAGAAATGAATCCAATGCGATGTGTTATGCAATCAATCCATGATGTATGCTACATGTAAAGAAGGTATGTACATCATCATGTCATATAAGAATCATATAATGAATGTAATGGTACTACAGTGTAGTGACATGGCAATTATCGATGATGAGTGTGTGAGCCGGCAACAAGTGTACGTGGAACAGATGCATCATCGATAATGGTGCTGGTGTCCTAGCAGCATGATATTAATACTGGAGTATGAAATATAGTATATAAATGCGATGCAAAGCGAACCACAGAAAGGGGGTGGGAGCTCAAACTAGACGTAACCAACACTAATCTAGGTTACTCTAAAATAAGTCCTACAATTGGTGCCTTTTGAAATAACACGAATCATGGGGTTTTGAAAATAGGGGCTACGGTGTTTTTATGAAAAGCTAAGTCGTTTTTGAAATATCCGTAGATTCCCTTGAGCTGTCTTTAAAAATACCCACGATTCGTTAGTTTTTGAAATAGGTAAGAAGTCTCATCTACTCTAACAACTATACTAACTATACGGCTGAACTACAGGTAAGGGAACCGTCTAACCTCTGAGTCGATATATATATATATATAGTCGGTGATCCCGCCTCAATGTCATATCGTAAGGTATCCTCGAGTTATGAGTGCGGATCTATCATCAATATCGGCTCGTACGGTAAATCATCGTACGGCATCCCCAATAGCTGGGTAGGGTCAACATCTCACTATCTCGTCACATAATAGGTATCACTATCATCAGATCAAACAGTCTGGGGTACTACTCTATGCCTAGTACAATCGATACCATCAATGAAGTAAGCATGCGGTTTAACACATATCCCAAGCCCGCAAGAACACAAATCATATCCCATATATGAATCAATATCAACTCGCCGATCTCGCGGCGCAAAGTCCACATCATCGACTCATCTCCAAAGTCATCCCAAATCATCAAACACTGCAAGTATGAGTAGTATGCAAGGGTGTGAATGTAGGTATGTAAGTATGTGTGTAAGTATGTGCAATCGCTACCTAGGGTTCGTACTATACCCAAACCATAAATCTTATCATCAATAAAACCATTATTCATATCAATGATCCTAACAACACATAATAAATATACGTGGGTATACGTATTCGTATACCACACCACGGACTGCGGGGGTGCTATACGCCATCCACCCGACTTCCCCCTGTAGATATAATCTACTCACCTGTGTCCTGCGTGTCGGTGTCGACGTCACTGTCATCCTCCGCATCGTCTCGGATCGTCGCGGTGTACCTACACATAACACACGTATCGCATCGCATCAAAACCAAATCAAAGCTAAAACGGCATACGAAGTCCAAAACGACACGATAAGGGGCCTATAGGTGAAAACCTATGGCACGCCTTCAAAACCATCACTAAATCCTCTATATCGTCGTATAAACGCCAAATAGTCGAGGTAAAACGAAACAAACCAATGCAGAAATGAAAATACGGAATACGGAAACTAAAATCCAAAACAGCAACTTAGGAAATATGTCCCAGATTTTACCCCAGGTCACTTTATACAAATCTATATATACCAGGGGCCTAAACTAACCATGTAGAAGCTACAGACCCAAAACGAGCCAAGGAGGTGGGACCCAGGCCGCAATTGGCGGCCAAAAGAGGAAAATTGGCGGCCGGGAATGGGAGTTGGGGGCTAGGGTTTGGGGTGTTGCCTCTATTGTGCCTGCACATCTCAATTCCCACTCAATATCATTTTAGGGTTCTCGGGGTAATAGCAGATTCAAGTTAACATGCACAGATTTCACATTTTCCCCGACATCGGTTTCTAAAATCCGTATTTCTGGTTCTAGCTTCAGGTTTAGGGTTCCAATTCATGAACTAGGGTGTTTATATAACCTCAATTGAACTCAATTTCACATTACAACTCAAGTTTCCCTCAAACCCTAACTAGGTTTTCATCATGTCCATTATCTCACACAATATCGATACAAAACTTGCATAGGGGTATAGGAAATGCTAAAATTGAGCTAAGGGTTCAGTAATTACCTCCATTAGCAACTCAAGAATTTTCTTGAGTTGCCCCTAGTGGCCAAAATCCATGCTTTCTTAGTCCATCTTGTAGATCTCAAGCTTGTGCACACTTTTTGTGAAACCGATATAGGGTTTTGGGATAGTTTTTGAGATGATTTGAGGGATTGAAGAGGGGAGGAAAGGGGAAAGGAGGCAGCAGCAGCAGTAGGAGGAAGAGAGGGAGGGAAAAATGAAGAGAGAAATGGCTAAGTGTGGAGGTCAAAGAGCCCATACTCCTCTCTCTCACCTACTCTCATTCTTTAATCCTTTTCTTTTCTATTTCTTTTCTTTTAATCCCTAATTCAAATCTTCTCACCTCAATAGTAATCCCAAATGATAAATCATGGCAAGAAAAGTGCACAAGTGTGGAAAAAGTAGTGTGTGCATGTTTTGCTCAAAATTTGCTAAAAACCCGATTAGCGATTTTTAATCGCGATTAGCACTAAATTAGTGTCAAAATGATCACAACAACTTAAAAATGTCATAATTCACTAATTTACCCTATTTTAGAATTTTCCATAATTTTTCACAATTTTTCTCATATTTTTCCTATTTATTTGTATTTAAAAATACCTAAATATTAAAATATTCAATAAAATAGTATTAAATTATAAAAATTCCCCAAAATTAATATTTTATTATTTCGAAATGTTACACTTACCCCCCTTAAAGAAATTCGGTCCCCGAATTTAAATTTAATCCCCCCCCCAATTTCCAAAACATTTCAGAAAAATCCAATTTTGTCGGGGCTCCGAAAATATCAATACAGAGAGAATATCATAAAATGTACTGCCATACTAGAAATCCATCCTCAAAATGCATATATAGGAATATCCTATGCGTCTGGTGCGCAAGGAATCAAAATCCAAACATGTGTCAAATAGGTGTATAGAACAACCACTATGTGCAACGGGTGTGCACGAAACATCTGCCGTAGGCAACGTGCATGCCGGACAGCAACCAAATCAGGTGCATATAACATGCACGAAGAATCCCGATTCAGTGCATCTGGTGTGCACTAGAATCGTATGTCAAAACACTAAAGATGCATGAAAACTACGCTGGAAGTGCAAATCAAATCACTGAATACGATAGGCATGAAATCTCAATCAATATCTCAAATGTAATAACTCAGCGCAAAATATATAAATACCCAGTGGGTGCATGAAACAAATATCAGGAAACTCAATCATCAAAACTAAATCATGCAAACAGAACGCCCAAAATACCGAAATTCAATAACGACGGATACGTGATAATCGAATCACAAAATCACAAATCATAAATACCGTCGTCGGTAAATTCATCCTTCAAGGTCGAGAAGGAGTCGGTGCATCCACTGCTAGCAGCGCAGGATATCTACTTGTCTCTTGCTCACGGTCTGGCGTCCTCTGACTCTGGGTCCTTATCTTCTTTGCGGATTTCCTATCTCGCGGTCAATCGGCTCATCGGCCCTGTCAGGTGTGCTAACGGGGACGATTCCGTTCTGGTACTTCTCTGGTCACCTCTCGGTCAAACCTCACGACCACTCGTAAGGCAGCATATTACTGGCGTCGGCCTCTGACTCTCTGAATGCACGTCACACATCTGATCCTGGGTGTAAACATCATTGCAGCAATGTCCTGGAAGGAATCCTGCTCAAGGTCTCTTCCAATCATGCCTATGCCGATCTGTACAGATGCTGGCTCTCTTGTACTACCTCTTCTCGCTCAAAGGGCATCTGTGTCCTCAGCACAACATTTCTCGGAAACCGGTCAATCTGAAGTCTCTCGCACGGACTCGAAATCGCGTACTCTGTAGCTTCATCATCCTGTAGAAGCTGTCTGGTCGAACAGATCCTCGGGAACACGTCCCAACCATCGGAGGAATACTCATCTCTCGACTGTCCTTGCTCAATTCGCAACGCATCCGGGTAAAGTTCCTTTATCCGATCCTGGTCAACTACCTTGTCGACAATGCCGAACTCTGGCCTGCTAGGTGTGCGCAATCATGACCACTCATGGGTCTAGGTCTCCTCGTGTCGTATTCCGGAAAAGTCCTGTCGAGGTTCCTTTCTTAAATCTCAATTCTGCCGAAGTGCCCGGAAGTCATCATCCAATGCTGAAGCTAAAGCTTATTCCGGAATGGCTACATACTTATCGTGCTTCTTTCTGGAAGATCTATCCATATACCACGCCTCGGGATACGTATCACATCTCTGATGTCAGCGGAGTGGGACGTCATCTCGTCGAAATCTCGTGCGAACTCTTTTCTCTACTCTGCTCAAATATCGACTGATCCGGACTCGTCTCATCGTGGCTACACGAACTGCGCTCCGACGGCTATCCTCGTATCTGGAGTCTCCCAAGCAGTATCCCATCACGATATCCGAAAGATGTCGAATCATCCGATCGACTCGTCAGAACCTCATAATCCCCCAAGAGCTCACATCTCGGGTACAGTTTAATAGTATCGAGTACATGCCACAGCGTCGGTGGTCCAGCCGTAGAAGGGCAAACCCAAGCCTCACTAATGGCGCCGCGGAACCGCCGTAAACCCTAAGGTTCAAAGGCTGTCACACGGTCATTAAGTCGAGTTAGGGTTTCATTCTTCTAGAGGGTCCATAGAATCACCTGCATGTCTTTCCGTATACTTTAAACTTGGAAAATGGGTTCCTGACCTTCGATCGTCGCTATCGACTCTCAACGAACCTGCGTGAAGTCGTCTCTAGCTGGAAACAATCTATCTGAGGACCTCGTATTGGTAAACGAACGAACCACATGTCCTAGTCATTCATCCTCGGTGACTAGCGACTCGCTACCATCTCTCTAAGTACATGCTCATGCTGCAGTAGCTCCAATCACCTGGGCGATACCTCATCATTCGCAGCAACAACTGGCTCAAATGCCTGTACGCCGAACAACGCCTCAATCCTCCAGGAAAGGCAACACAATGGCGGTCGTCTCTGAATCGGTCTACTCTAGATCTGAGTAAGATTCTCCACACTGGAAATCTTCAACTCATCTAGGCCCGCTCTGGCGCAAAATCGGACGGATCACCTTCGTCTCTCAAACCGGTAGACTAGCTATCATCTGTCGCATATCTGCCTGAAAGCTCCGGCAATCTCAGCTCGTAAGCTTCAGAAGCAACATCCTGTCGATCTCAGCAACAGCTGGTCCATCTGTCTGCACGGTAGGTGACATCACAATCTCTGAGGTACGCTGTACATCAACAGTCCTCTCTCAACTGGCAGCTCTAACAGTGGCTCGATCAACCGGTGCAAGACCAAGCACTCGCCTCCACTAGAGGTCACAATCACCAACACTAACTCGAGACATTCCCATGTCACCAGAAAACACAACGGTCGGCCCCCGTACCAAACGAGCTCACACCGGCCGTAACCCTAGCAGCAGCCCAACTGCGCTCAACCATGGTGACAGGAATCTCAATCGAGTATCAAAGAGAGCAAATCAGTGGCAAGAAAGGAAACAACAGATCCAGAGTGGATACATGATCATAGGGAGGAACAGCATCAATGAAGGTATGATCATGAAACTAATAGAATCGGGGAGCTCAAATGGATGAATAATCCTGGATATGAAGAGAATCACTGATCTCGAAAAATATGCACATCCTAAGGTTCCTTGAGCGGAGTGGCGTGTCGTAAATATGCCGCGGAACATACCAACGGTACGTCACTCTACTTTAGTCACCTAATCCATCAACCAAGGGTCATCCTAATACGACGAAAGTTCGGGCCTAATACCCCCTCGACCAAGTCTAAGTTCCGTAAGGTCAAGCCTAAGTTCCGTATATATATATAAACGCCCTAGGCTCCACATAGTCAAACTCAGACTCGAACCAAGGTCAACCTAGCGCTCTGATACCAACTTTGTCACGACCCGAAAGAGCACGTGACTGGCCCTTGAACCATATGAAGCCTATAGGACTCCATCTGATCCAAGTAAGCCAAAAGCCCAGAAATCTAAAACCATTTTAAATAAAAAAAATAGGGAAAACTGGTTTAAAGAAGTGAAGAAAACACGTTGAAATCAAGGTTTCAAAATAACTAAGCCGAATGTGCATTTTAAAAAAAACGGTACAGTCATTTCTAGAAATTTCGGCAGAGTTTCTTTTGTAAAACTGGCCCCGAATGGGGTAAAACGATAATAACAAGATATAACATGATAAAGGCATCCCCAAGCGGGAGCTAGCTCTTCGTCAATCGACGGTCACAATCACACATGATATAATAATATACAACGCCAAGTGGCGAGGATCAAAATCAAAAGAAAGCTCAAAAGCAACAGAAAACCGCAATACTACTAAGCGCGACTCTAAGGTCGAAATAAACAACACTGAAGTCTAGGTCTGAAAGAATATACAAGTTTTGGTTGATGGACAATTTCTAGATACAATGAAGTAAAATAAATACAATGGTGGCTCCTGATGCGAAAGAACCCACCTACCAAAGCAAGTCACCCGCAAGAAGTAGTGTGCCAGAAATACCGCAAAGGAACCTGTACGGCAGAACCTGCAAGAACTGTGGCACAACGGGGGTGAGTTGCCAACTCGTGAATAGAAACATCTACAAGCAGAAACCGAATGCAAGACATAATCCTAAGTCAACGATCAATATAGAAAATCCTCAATAACACATGCAGCCTATAGCAAGGCTAGGGTAAATATCTAACCCGAGTGCAATCTCAATGTGTCTGTGTCAGTGCCTCAGATAACAATATAGCATATGAATGAGATATGAATGCGAGAAAACAGAATACATCTACATGAAGCAACAGTTTTCATACTTTAGTGAGATTTCCCTGTATTTTAAAAGATGAGGTACCATAATGAAATCAGCATAAAACTGTGCCTAGCATCGGCACAAACGAAATCCCAATATCCTGATATCTCAAATCTCAACCATCATATCTAGGGCGCCGTCAGTCCAGACCGGCCCCTACCATAAATCTCAGACCACGACGGTATCCTCCGGATATCCGACGCGTCGGGTAAAGTCACCGGTAGGCAGTCTCCCCCTGTCAGGCTCATCGTCAACACCACGTCTTCTTGCCCCGGGGTACCTTACCGGGTCCACCATGTACCCGCAATCGGCCTCATCCGCCTCCTCGACTCGGGTTTCACATGTCGCTCTCAGCACCGAGAAAACACATGGTGGACGCACCAAATATCATATCAAGGGTAACCGGGTTTTTAAAACAATAATGTATTCTCTTTTAAAGACATCCTCGGTTCCCAAATCCAGAAATCACATGAACATCCAACATCAAGAAATGAATCCAATGCGATGTGTTATGCAATCAATCCATGATGTATGCTACATGTAAAGAAGGTATGTACATCATCATGTCATATAAGAATCATATAATGAATGTAATGGTACTACAGTGTAGTGACATGGCAATTATCGATGATGAGTGTGTGAGCCGGCAACAAGTGTACGTGGAACAGATGCATCATCGATAATGGTGCTGGTGTCCTAGCAGCATGATATTAATACTGGAGTATGAAATATAGTATATAAATGCGATGCAAAGCGAACCACAGAAAGGGGGTGGGAGCTCAAACTAGACGTAACCAACACTAATCTAGGTTACTCTAAAATAAGTCCTACAATTGGTGCCTTTTGAAATAACACGAATCATGGGGTTTTGAAAATAGGGGCTACGGTGTTTTTATGAAAAGCTAAGTCGTTTTTGAAATATCCGTAGATTCCCTTGAGCTGTCTTTAAAAATACCCACGATTCGTTAGTTTTTGAAATAGGTAAGAAGTCTCATCTACTCTAACAACTATACTAACTATACGGCTGAACTACAGGTAAGGGAACCGTCTAACCTCTGAGTCGATATATATATATATATAGTCGGTGATCCCGCCTCAATGTCATATCGTAAGGTATCCTCGAGTTATGAGTGCGGATCTATCATCAATATCGGCTCGTACGGTAAATCATCGTACGGCATCCCCAATAGCTGGGTAGGGTCAACATCTCACTATCTCGTCACATAATAGGTATCACTATCATCAGATCAAACAGTCTGGGGTACTACTCTATGCCTAGTACAATCGATACCATCAATGAAGTAAGCATGCGGTTTAACACATATCCCAAGCCCGCAAGAACACAAATCATATCCCATATATGAATCAATATCAACTCGCCGATCTCGCGGCGCAAAGTCCACATCATCGACTCATCTCCAAAGTCATCCCAAATCATCAAACACTGCAAGTATGAGTAGTATGCAAGGGTGTGAATGTAGGTATGTAAGTATGTGTGTAAGTATGTGCAATCGCTACCTAGGGTTCGTACTATACCCAAACCATAAATCTTATCATCAATAAAACCATTATTCATATCAATGATCCTAACAACACATAATAAATATACGTGGGTATACGTATTCGTATACCACACCACGGACTGCGGGGGTGCTATACGCCATCCACCCGACTTCCCCCTGTAGATATAATCTACTCACCTGTGTCCTGCGTGTCGGTGTCGACGTCACTGTCATCCTCCGCATCGTCTCGGATCGTCGCGGTGTACCTACACATAACACACGTATCGCATCGCATCAAAACCAAATCAAAGCTAAAACGGCATACGAAGTCCAAAACGACACGATAAGGGGCCTATAGGTGAAAACCTATGGCACGCCTTCAAAACCATCACTAAATCCTCTATATCGTCGTATAAACGCCAAATAGTCGAGGTAAAACGAAACAAACCAATGCAGAAATGAAAATACGGAATACGGAAACTAAAATCCAAAACAGCAACTTAGGAAATATGTCCCAGATTTTACCCCAGGTCACTTTATACAAATCTATATATACCAGGGGCCTAAACTAACCATGTAGAAGCTACAGACCCAAAACGAGCCAAGGAGGTGGGACCCAGGCCGCAATTGGCGGCCAAAAGAGGAAAATTGGCGGCCGGGAATGGGAGTTGGGGGCTAGGGTTTGGGGTGTTGCCTCTATTGTGCCTGCACATCTCAATTCCCACTCAATATCATTTTAGGGTTCTCGGGGTAATAGCAGATTCAAGTTAACATGCACAGATTTCACATTTTCCCCGACATCGGTTTCTAAAATCCGTATTTCTGGTTCTAGCTTCAGGTTTAGGGTTCCAATTCATGAACTAGGGTGTTTATATAACCTCAATTGAACTCAATTTCACATTACAACTCAAGTTTCCCTCAAACCCTAACTAGGTTTTCATCATGTCCATTATCTCACACAATATCGATACAAAACTTGCATAGGGGTATAGGAAATGCTAAAATTGAGCTAAGGGTTCAGTAATTACCTCCATTAGCAACTCAAGAATTTTCTTGAGTTGCCCCTAGTGGCCAAAATCCATGCTTTCTTAGTCCATCTTGTAGATCTCAAGCTTGTGCACACTTTTTGTGAAACCGATATAGGGTTTTGGGATAGTTTTTGAGATGATTTGAGGGATTGAAGAGGGGAGGAAAGGGGAAAGGAGGCAGCAGCAGCAGTAGGAGGAAGAGAGGGAGGGAAAAATGAAGAGAGAAATGGCTAAGTGTGGAGGTCAAAGAGCCCATACTCCTCTCTCTCACCTACTCTCATTCTTTAATCCTTTTCTTTTCTATTTCTTTTCTTTTAATCCCTAATTCAAATCTTCTCACCTCAATAGTAATCCCAAATGATAAATCATGGCAAGAAAAGTGCACAAGTGTGGAAAAAGTAGTGTGTGCATGTTTTGCTCAAAATTTGCTAAAAACCCGATTAGCGATTTTTAATCGCGATTAGCACTAAATTAGTGTCAAAATGATCACAACAACTTAAAAATGTCATAATTCACTAATTTACCCTATTTTAGAATTTTCCATAATTTTTCACAATTTTTCTCATATTTTTCCTATTTATTTGTATTTAAAAATACCTAAATATTAAAATATTCAATAAAATAGTATTAAATTATAAAAATTCCCCAAAATTAATATTTTATTATTTCGAAATGTTACACTTACACCGGTTCGAGGGTACATCTCTTCACTCCTCTGATATCCGTCGTTGTAATCCTTCAACGTCTTCGGAGAGGTGACGGGTCCCGACAACCACACATTTTTACGGACTGTGGGGTCCTTAAACCCATGGACTACGATGTCCTTAACCTGGACTGTGGGGTCCTTAAACCCATGGACTATGATGTCCTTAACCTGGACCGAGACGTCCTTAAACTAACATTGGACCACCATGTACTTACAACTGGAAATGGACCGTTATTTCCTTAAACTAATTATTGACCGTAATGTCCCTAAACTAAACAATAGAGTGCAAATGCTCTTTTGTTGGATCTAAATGATCCCGTTAAGTTGATCTTAGTCTGAAAATTTGACTAACGCGTCCTTAACATACGTTTAAGTTGATTTTAGTATCAAATGAGAATAACGTATCCTTAAACCCAAACCAAAATCCAAATCTAAGAAAATACGGATTTGGACTAATCCACGCCCTACGGGCGACATTATAAATTAGTCTCCGTATACAATCCATGGGCAACCACAAACAAAAAAAACACCCACGACACGAAGTGACCATCTGGAGAAGGAGAAAGTTGTTACCGCTATGCGATATCGTAATTAACTGCAGGGGCTTGCGCATGCAGGGAAGAGCGTCCCCAGAATAAAAAACCCCCTCAAATGAGGGAGAATCTGACGAAGTCTGCTACATCGGCCGCATCCGTTTAAACCTTCGATACATGGTGCCATAAATCAACTTAGCATCTTCGGAGAGGTGGACGGATAGTAGCAATTAGCATCTTCCCCGAACTTCAGGCAAGATGAACCTGCGCGGTCGCATCTCTATGTTCGGCGGGGAACGGATTCTAGCACGTCCGGTGGGACCTTTTCCTCTTTCCACTCCACACTTCATGTGTCGTATTCACGAACGAATCGCGGTTTGATAATGGTTGCCCTTGGGTTCGAGGTACTAAGATTTGGTGTCTTGCTTGGCACAGAAAACAAAATATCAATGGCATCTACTTGCATGAAGTGTTCCAACTGCAATTGCAACTCGCACTCCGCCTCATCTGGAAGCATAGCTTACGGGCCCCAAGCGGCCTCCTTGTTCACGATGCCGATGGACCAGGTGACTCAGGCCACCACTGGATTGTTCTTTGGGACCATGCTCCCACCGATGAGCTTCAGCGCCCCTATACCAACATAAGAAGCTCCCAAGAAGTCAGTCTTTGATCGGCTTACAACTACAGCTGCCCCTCTTAACGGAACGTCCAGCCCCAGCGCCTCGGTCTTCACCAGACCGGGCCAAAGTTCATGCGGACCCATGATGAAGCCTGCAGTTCTAGAAAAGGTTATTCCGAAAAGGATAGCTATTCCTGCTCCTGAAGTCGTCAAGGCGGCTTCTCCTGCTAAAGGGTCGATCTTTACAAGACTGACTGTTCCGGCTCCCACTCCGGCTCCGTCCCTGCTCAAAAGTCTGTCTTTGACAGATTAGATACTGCTACTCAACGGACATCATTCTTTAAAAGGCTGGTATCGGCAGCGCCTCACCTGAACAGGGGGCAAGACGAAGTCACCCTTCAAGCTGAAACCATCCCAACAAGCTCAACACGCTCGACGTCTCCACTGGCGCCGAGTATGGAAGGCTGGGGGCAACTCCCCCTCTGGGCTAACTCCACCAGCCCCAACGGTGGAAGTTAATGCTGCTGTTCCAACCGGGAACAGTTTTGAACTGTTGAACAAGGTGCGCAGGAACTCTCCTACCGCCGTTCGGAAAAGATCTCCTCCACCGGTGGAGAATGTTATAGAAACAAAGCCGGAGCAACCCTCTCAGCGGCTGTCCTCCAAAGTTTATAAAGTCTGGCGACGGGTCCAGGAGTCCGTGATTGATCAAGATTACCCTCTCCGACAGAAAAAGGTGAAGGTTCAGCAGGAAGAGAACCGTCCTGTCAAGCCGCAAAGGACAACAACTACTAGGGTGCCCACTGCAACGGCCCCCTCAACGTCAAATGCTCAAAAGAGAAGGAGGCCAAAGAAAGCCCCTGTGACTACGGTAGACTACAAAGACGCTGAGCCCAAACGCTCTAAGTCTGGGGGCATAATGGTCCATACTGTTTATATGGCTTCCGGAAAAGGGGAAAGCCGCGCTTCGACGGGTCACCGACCGCTCACCCGATCCGTGACCAAAGCCCAGGAGCAACAACAGAAGCTTTAGGAAATGCTGACGCAAATGGCCGCACTCACCGGGCCAAAAGAAAACCCGGAGGCATCATCACAGCAGCGTCACGAACAAGAAACTGATGCTGACTTCCTACGCAGAGTCCTCGAAAAGAAGGACAGAGAAGCTGCAGAACAAGCCGCCAACATAAAAGGAATGGCGCTTCTCTTTCAAGCAATGGTCGGGATGATGTTACAGCCGGATCCTCCAGCTGAAGACCCTCCGATCATTATTGAAGACGACAGAGGGAAGACATCGAACCCTCCTTCGGCTCTTCAGCAGCCAAAGAGGAAACTATTTCCAAGGCCGCTCTGGATGACTATATTGCTCAGCAAATATGAGCTCACCAGGCGAACGAAGCGGCCGACCAAGTTGTTAGAACTGGGCGACCGTATCCAGGCTGGTATGACCAAATAAAGTATCCGCCGGGATACACGATCCCTAAATTTCATGTATACAAAGGGACAGGCAATCCCCATCAACATGTCGCTCAGTTCAGGGCTCTTTGCGGCAACACCGAGGGTGATGATAAACTTTTGCTCCGTCAGTTTGTTGGCAGCTTGTTCGAGACAGCGTTCGAATGGTACTCTGAACTTTCAAATGACTCCGTCAAGACTTTTACGGAAATGGAGCTATTATTCACCCAGCGATTCGCGAGTGCTAGTGAACGCACCCCAATCACGGCATTGATCAATGCCAGGGTGAAGCCAGGCGAGACGTGGCTTCAATACGCAATCCAATGGCAGAATCTGTGGTCGAAATGCGAACAACGCATCGAAGAAGCACAGGCGGTGGGCATGTTCGTGGGCACCCTAGACCCTTATGCAACTATTTCACAATTCATGATGTTCTTTAAGTCGACCACATTCCAAGCCTTGATCGACAAATTGGCCCAAATCGACCAGATGGGTCATAGACCGTCTCCTCCAAAGCCGGAATCTCGAAATGAGAAAGGAAAGGGGAAAGCGATCGTCGTCACCAATGCTCAATAGCAGCCTGGTGGCCCGAGACCAGTTGATCGCCAAAATAACAGAACTCGATCTCTCGAAGATAAAATGAGGCGCCCTTACTCGTTCCCTTGAGACAAGACGAAGAAGTTATTCGAGCTTGCACTGCACAACAGGCTCATCAATTTACCGGAGCCAAGATGCCCAGCGCAACGAAGCGACGCTAGCAATCCTAACTATTGCCCTTACCACCGAATGTTGGGTCATCCGATTGAGGATTGTTACATCTTCAAAAGCTGGATAGAAGATTAATACCAGCAGGGCAAATTCGTATTATCTGAGAATTGGAAGGTGAACCCGCCTCGGCCACACACTCTTAAGAATACGGATACACCGGGGGCATCATGCTCTTTTGTAGAAGAAGCTCCATGGGAGATCGCTCTTTCAGCCAAGACAAAAAGAATGCTGAAGGATCTCCAAACATGTCCGGCGATCAGGTGGAAAAACCCACTCGAACCTGAGATCATCGAGGGGATGCTGAAGCCGCGCCTAACTCCAAAAATCGGTGGTGATAGCTAAAACATGTTAGTGTATATGCCCTAGAGGCCATTACTGTATATTACTTAATGGAAGCTTGGGATATTCACAGTTGTATAGACAATCTTGCTCAAAATGGTAGTATGCTACTTGGTTTGTCTCTACTTCAATATGTACATGTGTTTCTTTTAGCATATCGCTTATACATATTAGTAGAGCCCTTAGGATCTTTGCTTGATTACCAGCGTTGTGATGGCAGTCACACTAGTGGGAGCTGTGTAATCTACAAGCACATCCTTATATAGGTCACTAGTCGTAGGATTATCGAGACGGGGCATCGATACTCCGGAGTAGACTAGCGTATACGCTTCTCATCCCAGCATGGGAGACGGTCTGTCCCACAGCCGTCAGTACGTCGTACTTGAGATAGTATGCGGGTGCTCGTTAGGTTACGAGTACACTGGGCAGGACTCATCGGAACTGATTGGTTGGTACTATACCTATCGTCAGTTATCAGATCCCAGGTGACATGAGTATAGCTTAGTCCGCTGACTTGACACTGTCACTTCGCCTCGAGTGTGTTCCCACTGTACTTTGATTACTACCCTACCATGGCTTAAAGGAGTTGTGCAAACAGGTAGTAGTTGGGTGCAGTCCCAAAGCACTTGGAGGCAGTGACGGTTAGACAGGATTCGTCTCTCCCGGTATTGGGAGTTGATATCGCGCTGTGTCTAGGAGAGCCATTACACAAGTAGTCCCTGGCCAGGGCAAGCAAGATATACTGGTAGGTTTCCAGTGTTATCTCAGGGTGTTCTGGGCTACACTCCGACACGACTTGTACCGCTATTAGGGGACTGACGTTTACCACCCCCTAGGCCCGCCATGCGATATTCTCAGACGAACAGACCGGACTGTACGGAGACTGTCACATTCAGGCTCAGTAGGAGTTCAGATGGGTTTCACCTCGTCAGTCTTCTTATCGGCATCTACCTGGGGGCCGTTACGCACAGCTAGTGCCACTTGCGGTCTGTGGTTAAACCCACTGCCAGCGTAGTTTCGAGTCTTTAGAGTCCTACACAGAGAGCTATTCGCCTTCAGGCAAAAGAGTAGAGGTCGTATGGTTTTGCGACAGGGTTCGGTCACATCCGTGCACTTGTGCACGTTTGGTGTCCGGACAGTTATTACTAGCGGGCTTTGGTTTAAGTCAGATCCTAGTATACATTTTGGGATTGATTTTATCTCGTTTGCATTCGTATTCCCCGGAACGCGGATGCGGGTGTGTATGCACGGTTGACAGAGACAGAGGCAGAGGATTCTCATTAGGGTTGTTGACTGTTGACTTTTGTTAAACCCTAATGAGAATTAGAATTATGATTAACAATAATATTAATTAAATATTAATGTGACATGGTTGGGTTGAAGGGTTGACTTTGTTGACTTGTTGACTTTGTTGATCGGTTGATTAGGTTGGACTTGTTGACCACCATCATGACAATGGCTATCATTTCTTGGCATTGACTTTAGCTTGCTTGTTTTGTTTACAAATTGCATTTAATGTAAGAAATTATATTGCCATTTGATATGATAACAACCATCACATAATACTCAATTATTATTATTTGTTATCATGATTTTGGATTATGAGAGTTTGGAAAAAAGTCTTGCTCATTCTTTCATTTCCTTTCTCTCTCATGCTTGAGCTCTCCCTCTTCCTCTTGCTCTCTCTCTAGTTCATGGTTCTATTGTCTCATGTGTTGAGAAACAAGAACCATAGAGATAAAAACCCAAAACACTTCTCTACTCATCCTAGCATACAAGGTTTAGCAAACCAAGTGTTCTAGTTTCCTCTAGATTGAGGTTGGAGCCAAAGGTAGAAGCTTTCGGATGGATCCATTTTTGGCACAAGGAGAAGACGAGGAGAGAACCATCCGACCACCACAAGGAGTCGAAGAGAAGGAGTTCAAGTTAAGGTATAACCCACTAACCGAGTAGGTAAAACTCCTAGTTAGGTTGTTAGATAGTTGTTTAACAAAGATCCGTATTTTGAGTCCATGTTACCACCAAAGAAAATCGTTTTTCACCATTTCCGCAACCCCAAAGAACCGGGGACGGGTAACGTGGACATACAGTGGTATCAGAGCCTATTTAAACACTATCTAATAAGTTAGCAAAGTAACTAGAAGTTCGATCGAAGAAAAAGTCACGAAACACGCCCGAAAAGTATAGTTTCTGCCGATTTTTTTTTCTTGTTCAAAAAATAATAAATCTTACACTAAAAATCGGCTCAGGCTTTTTAAAACACACTATAGAAAATTGGTCCAGGGACTCGGTCAAAGCGCCGTGGAACCGCGGCAGGAGCATGCTCCCTCCGCGGATCCGCGGCAGGAGCATGCTCCCGCCGCGGATCCGCGGTCGAGTTGACTCGGCCATGGGCGAATTTTCTTGCAGTATGTTCAGTGGGGTGTTTTAGGATTTTTACAATATATTTTTTCTGCCCAGATTTTCCAGAAAGCAAAATTTATTTTTAGGGCTTAAAAATCCGTATTTTGATCGAACTTCTAAAGACTTAAGCTAACGGGTTTATATCTGTGATGTAATATATGTATTGAACGTCTGCTAATCGCTATACGTCGATTAGTGGGGGTTATACATATCTGTGATCTGTAATGTTGATGGTATGTGTATATGAATTCATTGGATTGTCGCGGGTGAATAGCCGGGGGGTTGTGAGATGAGAGTTTTCTTTTTCATTCAATTCATGTAATTTGTAATTAATGTAATATTATTTATATGGCCGCACAACTGGGATGAGGTTGTAGCCGTCATTGTATAATTTCTTTTACTGTTTTTGCTCCTAGGATAGACCCATGGAGGGGGTGCACAAACTACAGGGTACCTCGAAGTGCCGAATGGCCTACTCACGTCGTTGAGGGAGGCTGTTTCGCTTCGGGTATTTGGCGGGTAGTTTGCCGCACCCGTAGGGGTCTAGGGTGGGATATTGGCTATTCACTGCGACCGTGTAATCCACTTTCCGTTACAGGCTCGTACGGAATGTGGATTCCTAGTATATCCAATGTGTTCATCTGTGATCTGGAATGGCTATCATTGCTATATATCTATATATGATATCTATTTAGGCGTTGCTTATGTTTTGCATTCGCGCTAGTCCAGCCCCCGCTCTGTCGTTAGTTAAGTAACCTAACGGGTAATGACGGGGCCCCGTGGCGAATGCGGATGGCATAAGCGTACTGTTCCCCTCCGAACAGCGGCCGAGACATGAGGACGTCTTGCCTGTGATTCGGGGCAGATGCTATATGGTTTTACCCGTCCACCTCTCCGAAGATGCCAGTTGATTTATGGCACCGTGTATCGGAGGTTTAGACGGGTGCGGCCGATGTAGCAGTCTTCGTCAGATTCCCCCTCGTTTGAGGGGTTTTTGATTGTGGGGACGCTCTTCCCTGCAGGCGCAAGCCCATGCAGTTAATTACGCTACCGCATCGCGATAGCCACATTCTCCTTCTCCAGAATTTCACTTCGTATCGTGTGTATTTGTTTTGTTTGTGATTGCCCGTGGATTGTATACGGAGACTAAGTGATGCCGTCGCCCGTAGGACGTGGATTAGTCCAATCCGTATTTACTTAGATTTGGGTTTGGTGTTTTAGTTTAAGGATACGTTAGCCATTTTTAGGCTAAGATCGACTTAAACGTTCGTTAAGGATACGTTAGTCTAATTTGAGACTAAGATCAACTTAACAGGATCGTTTGGATCCGACAAGAGAGCAATTGGCTCTATTGTTTAGTTTAATGACGTTGCGGTCGATAGGTAGTTTAAGGATGTTGCGGTCCATATTCCAGTTTAGGGACGTGGTGGTCCATATTCCAGTTTAAGGACATAGGGGTCCATTTTTAGTTTAAGGATGCTTAAGTCCGCGGGTTTAAGGATATCACAATCCGTGTTTTAGTTTAAGGACACATAAGTCCGCGGGTTTAAGGATCCCACAATCCGTATCTTGGTTTAAGGACGCTTAAGTCCATGAGTTTAAGGACCCCACAGTCCGTGTTGATGTGTGGTTGTCGGGACCCGTTACCTCTCTGACGTCGTTGAAGAATTACAACGATAGGGGTCAAAGGAGTTCGGAAATGTACCCTCGAATCGGATGTAAATTGGTTTAAGAGAGCAGCTGTGCTCAGTCAATTTAATTTGAGGACTTACGGCCATCTTTGGGCTAAATCCAGTTGAGAATATTCAATTTTATTTCTTATTTTTGGTCTATCAGACATGTGCTAGGGCTTTGCCCATGTTTAATAATGCATATCATTAATCTTGGTCTCTGTTGGACCTTTATTTGGGGTCTGCCCCTTTTAAATGATGCACAGCATCTGTTCTGGTCTGACAGACCCTTGTTTGGGCTCTGATGCATTACATCTATTTTTACTTGGGCTCTGATGCATTGCATCTATTTTTACTTGGGCTCTGATGCATTGCATCTGTTTGAAAATAATGCCTAGCATTTACTAGGCCTGTTAGGCCTTTTTAATTGGGCTGAGCTCTTCTTTTTAATGATGCAGTGCATCAATTATCTGACAAGGGCCAGGGGGCCTGTCAGGCGCTTTGCTCCAATAAATGAGCGCAAGCGTTTGCGGGGGTGACACGTGTCGCTCAAGCGCAGTGCACTGCACCAGTGCGCTGCACCAGTGCGCTGCGCTTGCGCTGCCGACACATGGCGCGCTCTGGTGAGTTGCGCCAAATTCAGAGAGCAAAGCTTTATCTTAAAAGCGCACAGCGCAAGAGAGTCAGATGTTGACACGTGGCGCTCTCTGGTGGCTTGCGCCAACCCAGGAGCACATCAGTGCATTTTTTTTTCAAGTGCAAGGCACTATTTCAATAATCTTGAGAATCTTTAAGATTCCAGAACCAATGGTTCACAGGTGCAAAGCACTATTTTTATTTGTTTTTTTATTGAAGATCATTGATCTTGTTCTTAGATCAATGATCTATTAGAAGAAATTCTTCTATCTTAAAGGTTTTTACCTTTTTCTTCTTGAAATTTTTTCAGAGTTCTCTCTGTTTGAAGTTCTTGATCTCTCACAATGTTGATGATGTTGATTTGGGGTCTAGGGGCCTTTATATAGTGCCCATAAATTTGTTAAATTTGTTAAAGAGATCTTTCTCTGTGTGATTTGGGGAATTTTCCCTACCGTTGGATCTTTGATCTAAGAGGTTCTGTTTTACAGAAGGTAATCTTCTTGTTTTAAAAAGAACAGAAAAATCTTTCTAGAATTTAATTCTGTTTGGCGCAAACGCCCCAGCGCGTGACACATATCAAGCAGCGCAGAGCGTAGCGCAACTGCGCTGACACGTGCCGCGCAGCGCACGCGCAGTGCATCTGCGCTGACACGTGCCACGCAGTGCACGGCGCAGCGCAACTGCGCTAGCGCATCTGCGCTGACACGTGCCGCGCAACACACGGTGCAGTGCATCTGCGCTGACACGTGTCACGTAGCGCAGCGCTCGCGCAACTGAAGTGTTACTTCCTTTAATTTTGTTTTAAATAGAGCTTTGCTCTGATTGGGCGCGCTGCCTTGGGCGCTGCGCTGATGTATCAGCTTTTGACTCGTGGCGCGCAGCGCAAAGAATCTGAATCGTTGCTTCAAATTTTGAATTTTGAAATTCAAACAGAGCTTTGTTCTGATTGGGGGAAACAAATGCCCCCCTACCGTTGCGCTCACGTGGCACGCACGTGAGTGCAGCGGTGGCAAGATCCTGACCGTTGGATCAACGGGTGAGCTGAAAGGGCGCAAGCGCCTTATAAATAGGACCCCTGGCCCTTAGAAATCTTTACCATTTCCAAGATTTTGATTCCAGAGCTTTGCTCTTGCTTAAGAACTTCAGAGTTTTGCTCTCATTTCCCAAAGTTAGAAAACTTTAGTTAATAATTAATTTTAAATTAAATTAAATCAATTTTAACCAACAGAGCCTTGCTTTCATAGATCTTTTGATCTAAAGAAATCCCCTTTGGGTTTCATAAACAGAGCTTTGCTCTCAAGAATTTGTTTCAGGGTTTCTTAGCCCATGAACAGAGCTTTGCTTATATTGACAGAATATAGATCCCTGATCTTCTGATGATGAACTCTTAAGAGTTTTTTCATATGGATCTTTAAGATCCCATAACTTCAACTTTTTAGGAATTAATTAAAAAAAATTTCCTTTGATGATTTTTTTTATTATTACAGAGCTAAGCACTTTCAAAGAATCTTATTCCCTTGAGACCAGGGTTTGACAAGTGTCACTCTGTGATAGAGCTTTGCTCTGAAAGAGGAGATTTTCTCCTTATCTCTAGGGATTTTTTTATTATTAATCGGAATATTCTCTTGGGGACCAACTGATAATCTCATCCAATGATGGGGTTGTCTTATTAACTGACGTATTGTCATCCAGATTTTGTGGGCCCCCCTTGGTCTCCTACCCACTGCACTGCAGTGTGGTGTAATTAATTTTAATTAATTTTTAATTTAAAATTTTTAAACGCTAAGCATTGGAGTTGCAACACTAACGGCTACTTTTGTTCCCTTGCAGCGACTATGTCTCTCGATACCTCTCGATACCTCAATCCCGTTTGCTCGTTCGGAGGAGGGGTTTCCTGAAGCGCCCTTGGACCGCGAAGTGTTAGCAATGATCAGGGACCACGACCCGGAATATAAGAGTCTCCACATTTGGGGGTCGTGGTATAATCAGATTATCATGGGTCGACGGAGCTTCACGTGTGCAGTGCCGGCGGAGCCCATTACGACGATCCATTATGCCAACCCACCCCCGGTGCAGTACGCCGTGGAGATGGTTGATTGGACATCAAGGGCTTTCTTCATCCTGCCATAGATGCAATCCCGGTCTAGCGTCCTATGGTTTTGGATATCCTGGGACGCCGTATCTATCAAGGCAAGGCGTGACCTTGGGGGCAATCATATAACATAGGTCTGATCCCCCGCCACCCGATCGGCTATCTGCCGTGGGCTCGGTATATCCTGTTGACGAAGAAGTCGCAGTTGATAAGGTTAGGGTTGTACACCGCGGTCTACGTCTCACTCTTCCAGTATCCCACGCTTCCCACCTGGTGGTTCAAGGCTTTCTTGGAGCAGTGGAACATTCCTACTCATACCTTCCTTGCAATGGATCGGGAAGGGTCAATTTCCCTGGAAGAGTTCACAGAGGTCTCCGGTCTACCGGTTATAGGAGAGCACTATGAGGAGTTGCTTCCGACAGATGAGTATGTCTTCGGTGCTAAGCCGGCGGTAAGGGGCCTCATGCCGGAGAATGCTGTTCAACACCAATTCCCAAGTTTGATCAAAGTGTTGAACATCTATGAGGCCCTTTTCATTGAGCGTGGGAGTCGCGGAGTTAGCTTTGAGGATTTCATCGCTCGGTTCCTTCACCCAAGCGTCCTATCGGCAGAAGCTGCCAAGTTTGCCACCCTTGAGGACCCTTTCGGTCTAGGTTTGGATAACCTACCGGCGAAGGAAATAGACGAAAATGGTTTTTTCCTTCCTAACTCCCCGACCATGTCTTTTGCGGAAGTTGCAGCCCCCGAGATGGACGAGGAGGCCTTCTTTTTAGGATTTCTTAGGCTATGGCTGAGTTGGTTTGCGCTCCCGATGCATTCTCGCCATATGCGGCCCTCTGTCTTTTACCCAGCTTACCGGATGACCATCGGGGTAAAGGTGGCCGTTGGGATCGCCGGCTTGGCACACTTGTATCACGACCTCAGTCGAGCGGCGGATGCTAATGAGCCTGGAGTACTGCACGTGATCTTCCCGATGCACTACTTCGTATCGTGGCTCGAGCTACATACATCGGTGTTTTCGACATGCATAAAAGACCATCGTTCTATGACAGGTGCAGCTTCCCTCGCATCATACAGTTGATTGGAGCATCAATTGTGACTCTATCGCCATGGAATGCCAGGGGTTTACTCCTTCTCCCCCACACCGTTGGAGACGGGTGTCTTTCGTCGACAAGGTGTTGACTATTGGAAAGGCGTCTACCACTGCAGTGCGGCCATTGCAAGACATTTTTAAAGATGGAGCTTCAGTTTTGACGGCCAGGGAGACCCTCCACTTATATTCTATCAGACCGGGTTTCCTGGTGTTCAGGAAGAACGGTGCGGCGATTTTCATGAGGTATAACCCGCATCGTTTCGCTTAACAACTGAGCTACAATCAAGGGGTACCATTGGAGGCTTTCCTATCGGAACCTGCTGCTACCGAAGAAGGGATGGAGAGCACGCTGCATCACTTCATGCGTTTGAATACGGGTTCTCACTTTTTTATCAGTGAGCCGGCTTGCGCCCCACGACTCCTCAAGGTATATACAGAATGGTACAGTCATTCGACGGGAGCCGTCATAAAGGAGGAAAGGTGATTGCTGGTCGACCGTAAGGGTGCGCCTCCAGGTAGAGACCGCAACGCTCCTTTGGTGCCAAGGACCCCGGTAGTTCCCCCTCTAAAAGATGCTAGAGCCGGACCACCGCGTGCGCAGAGTCCTCCACGCGGATTGCCGCTCCCCGATATTGCGGATGCACCACCAGCGCCCTGTGCTCCAATGGAGACAGTTGTTGTAGCCTCGCCGGAGTCTGGTGTGGGTGCGGACATCGGGACCCGCCGCCCCAAGGTGTCTACCAAGTGTAAGTCAATCCCGGGTGCACCTAGGGTTGGTGGGCAGAAGAAGAAAAAGAAGTCTCTCTTCGCCGCTGACGTCGTGTTCGTTTAGGAACCCCATGCTCCCTATGGTGAGGGCCTGAGTGAATATGGGACTAACGAGGGATTAGTCATGCCACCGGATGACACGGACTTGGAGGCCGCCCTCGAAGCTTTGGAGCGGTTGGTGAGGCGTGACGCGTGGCTGGCTAAGCTTCCGGAATCAGGTAATCACTAGTCGCATTTTCTATTGCACCATATCTTTATTATTGCCTTTGACAACATTTTTCCAAGAGGCATCACCACTGAAGAAGCCATTGCCGCTTCCCTCAAGACTTTCAAGAGGAGGAACGCCTTAGAGCGTCTTTAGGCCTTAGTAAGTTTCGATTCATCAAGTTTTCATTTTCCTTGTGTTATGGTCGATTTAACCTCTCCTTTTTTATCGCAGGAACCTCAATGCCGATCCCTCCAAGTGACGTGGATATTCTGCCAGCTGCCGATGTTCCTGCTTCCTCAGGGCTGCCGCGGGAGGTCCGTCTTGAAGAGCCGATGAGAGATGCCTTAAAAGCTCTGGAGGCATCTCTGAACGAGGATGACGACGCCTTGATGAAGGAAGCGTCGAAGAGGTCCATCGCCACAGCCCGGGAGGAAAGGAAGCGGTTGAGGCGCGAAGCAAAGGCACGCAGGGCTGCCTTGGACATTGGAGCGGAGCCAAGCACCGTCCCTCGCGCTGATACTTCGTCAGAAGCGCCCCCGGTCGCCTTGTCCACAGCTCATGGACAGGCGGTTCGCGCCAATAGGGAGGCTAACGACAAGTCCACCTCAGGTAATATTTCTTTCAGAATTTTGTTGTAAGAATTATAAAGCTATTGGTTCTTATATATTCTACCTTGCAGGGCCAAGCCCAACCGAGGGGGAGGCGGAGACTGTCGAACCTGATGAGCCAGAGAGAGAAGCATTGGTCGAACCCGAGCCGATGGCGGACGACACAACCGAGATTGCTGGGCCCGAGATAGTGGCTGACGAAATGGTCGCGTCCACTATGCCTGAGCAAGTGGTTGATGCCGAGCCCGAGGTAGCAGCGGGCGAAGTGGACATGGTTCCTGAGGACGAGCCAACCGCTCTTTCTCAGGAGTCTGGCAATGCTCCGGTCATAGCTCTCCCCGCCTATGGCCCTCTACCGTCTCCTGGCCTTGCGAGCACGACGACGGCCCCTATGGAGTCTGGGGATGAGGCCACGGGTGGTAGACTTATGTCGATGGAGGAGGGAGACGCCTCCGTCTCGGCTGGAGGCTCATCGGGTAAATTTCGGATTACCATCCCCCCTTTTTTTATCTTGCAATCTTCCTGACAGGTTTACCCTTGTTTTTTTTAACGCAGGTGCGGCCAGCGCTGATGCTCCACTGCTCGAGGGAGCGCCGTCAACTACTGCCTTGGCGGTGGTCACTTCTCAGCTCTCTCTTATACCATCGAAGATGTTGGAAGGTATGTGTTTGCAATCTATTAGTTTCGTCTTTCAGCCGCATAATTTATGCACTAAAGTCGTACTGTTGTGTCTTTTCAGGAGTGATTTTTGATCATCTTTATCAAGTGTTGCTCCCACACTTCTCCTTCCCATCTGAATTCGCTTCTTCCTCTGGTGGCGCTGGTGAGTATGGTTTCCAATTGATATCTTTCTTTTTCAGTGATGGAATTATTTCTAACTTTTTCTCGTCCCGACTGCAGTGCTACAAATTGAAGGAGGGGATGAAAGAGTGGCCGCGCCACCGGCCCTTCCGGCCTTGCCACCTGCCTCAGCTGGTACAACAACTATCACAGTGATAACTCCTTTTTTTTGAACTGTTATCTGATTATATCTTGTTTTTCAGCTGTTGTTCTAGTCTCGGCGCCCTTCGAGCCTCGTGTCATAATGCCGGCAGGCCCTTTCCTGAGACGTCCATCTTCGAAAGGCGCCACGAATAATCTGCGCATGTTGAGCGGCTACATCGAGAAACTCGACGTCGAGACTCCTACATCTGCTGCGGACTTCGCTACGGCGGTTAACCCGATGCTGGTAATACTCGTAAATTTCCATGACGAGGGCATCGTTGCGTCTTGGGTTAACCACTGCAGAGAGATCGAGGGTCGCCTGCATCAGCTGGAGTCGATGCGTCCTTCCCCTGAGGTTTTGGCCGTGAGCATTGAAAGAGCAGCGAGGATCGAGCAAAGCACTTCTTACGTCCACCATTTAGAACAAGAAGCAGCTTTAAGGCTGAAGGAGTGTCACGAGTCTTCAAGCGAAACTGCTCGCCTATGTGCCGAAGTTGAGGCGAACGCTGCCGAGGTGAAGGCTATCTTTGGGGGCCTCCTGGAACGCATCTTTCATGGGCTGAACTTGAAGCGAAAGCTTGATGTCGCCGAGCGTGACACCCCAGGTCGTGAAGCTGCTCATCAGGCCGTTAGGGAGCAGCTTGCATCTGTCTTACAGCAGCGGGCTCAAGTGGAGGCACATCTGGCGGTGGTGGCCGATCAAGAGAAAGTGTGGAAGGAGGTGCGCGAACAATTGCTGGAGTTATGCAAAACGCTTCCTTCCCAGTAATTCCCCTTGTATCTACATACTTGTAAAAAAATTTCTTTTTCGAATAAGATGTATCCATTCTTTATTCTTTTGTACGCTTCACCTTGTACCTGATTAAATTAACAAATAAAGATACACATTTTTCTTTGCAATGTCTTGTATTATTTCTTTACTTTCTCCTTTCTCTTATTATCAGCAGGCTGTCTTGATAAACAGATAATAGAGTAAGCATCTAGATTTCTCCAAGAGATAACGATGGCTTAGGCCGCAGGTTCAGATCTGCTGCCTAAGACTTTTCAACTCCATGAGCCGTGAGGGTCTCATAGAGACTTTTCTCCCTATAGATCGAGAGGATCTCGTAGGTGGATTTTCTCCTTAGGAATCGTGAGGATTCCTAAGTGTGTTTTCTCTTATAAGTCGTAAGGATCTTATAAGAGAATTTTCTTCCTTACAAGTCGAGAGGACTCGTAAGTGGTTAGTGAGTTGACTTGTTTCCGAGTCGAAGTATGGCTCCGACGGGGAGGTCTTTGGCTGACTTGTTTCCGCGAAGGAGGTCATTGGTTGACTTGTTTCGACGACGGAGGTCATTTTTTTACTTGTTTCGGCGACAGAGGTCATTTGTTGACTTGTTTCCGAGACGGAGGTTATTGGTTGACTTGTTTCCGAGACAGAGGTCACTTGCTGACTTGTTTCCGAGACGGTGGTCATTTGTTGACTTGTTTCCGCGACGGAGGTCATTTGTTGACTTGTTTCCGAGACGGAGGTCATTTGTTGACTTGTTTCCGAGATGGAGGTCATTGGTTGACTTGTTTCCGAGACGGAGGTCACTTGCTGACTTGTTTCTGAGATGGAGGTCATTTGTTGACTTGTTTCCGCGACGGAGGTCATTTGTTGACTTGTTTCCGAGATGGAGGTCATTGGTTGAATTGTTTCCATGACGGAGGTCATTTGCTGACTTGTTTCCGAAAAGGAGGTCATTGGTTGACTTGTTTCCGCGACGGAGGTCATTGGTTGACTTGTTTCCGAGACGGAGGTCACTTGTTGAATTGTTTCCGCGACGGAGGTCATTTGTTGACTTGTTTCCGAGACGGAGGTCATTGGTTGACTTGTTTCCGCGACAGAGGTCATTTGTTGACTCTAGGTTGTCTGTGAACCGTAGAGTCTTGGAACTGGGGACTTTGCTGTAGCTCCGATTGGTGATGTCACGTCCGTGTCCTGCTGAAATGAGGAGGAACGCCGCTGTTGGTCTCCAGGCTGTAGATGTGGTCGTCGAGATCTGACTTCCCTTTGACGCAACCTGGTGGGGAAATGTAGTCCCCTTTTTGTTTGTGCCCTTAGATTGTATACAGGGATCGATGTGATCTCAACTGTAGGGCAAAAGTCTCATTCATTTTTATTGTTTTATTTCCGCGATGCTCTATCATTTCAGCTTTTATGTCACGAAGGTCGCGATTGCCCAATCATTTCGGCTATTTATTTTATTTTTACTCGCCGCTTTTTATCGCGAGTTGCCCAATCATTTCGGCTATTTATTTTATTTTTACTCGCTGCTTTTTATTGCGAGTTGCCCAATCATTTCGGCTATTTTGTATGCATACGTTTTCTTTACTTGCTGCTTTTTATTGCAAGTTGCCCAATCATTTCGGCTATTTTGTATGTATACGCGCGGCCTACCGGTTTTTCACCGTAAACTTGAACTTAGACACCGATTTCGGCATCAGCACCGCTACAACTGGGATATTGCCAGGAGAGAATCATCATTTGCCTCCGTCGATGTCGAACAAAGGTGGCTTAGCGAACAGGGTTAGGATCCTGTCGGCTAAGGCTTTTGACTTCATGAGCCGTAAAGGGCTCACAAAGGTATTTCTCCCTACGAGTCGTGAGGATCTCATAGGTGTATTTTCTCCTTAGGAATTGAGAGGATTCCTAAGTGTATGTTCCTCTGTAAGTCGTAAGGATCCTACAAGAGGGTTTTCTCCTTGTAAATCGAGAGGACTTATAAGGGTTGTTCATCATGCGCACATATCCCCAGTCACGGATGGGACTTGGCTAGGGAAATATTTATTCGCGCCCGTGGATTATATACAAGGGTCAGTATCGAGCCACTTGTAGGGCAATATTGAAAGTTGTGGGGGGGGGTTGCTTAAGTACAGGTTTAGGTCTCTCTAACTTAAGACTTTCAAATCTTATGAGCCGTGAGGGTCCCATAAGAGAGTTCTCCTTACGAGTCGTGAGGATCTCGCAAGTGTATTTTCTCCTTAGGAATCGTGGGGATCCCTAAGTGTGTTGCTCCCTTGTGAGTCGTAAGGATCTCACGCGGGTGGTTTCTCCTTACAAGGTCGAGAGGACCCTGTAAGTGTCCTTTAACGAGGTTGCGCCCTTTCGGGTTTTCACAAACACTCGCCGGTAGTCCTGCTGTTTTTACTCACGGAGCCCTTTCGGGTTTTCATCCGTGCCCATTTTGCTTATGGACATACCGTTTTTTTATTCTTTATATATATATATATATATATATATATATATATATTTTACGAGGTCGCGCCCTTTCGGGTTTTCACGAACACTCGCCGGTAGCCCCGCTGTTTTTACTCACGGAGCCCTTTCGGGTTTTCATCCGTGCCCATTTTGCTTATGGACATACCGTTTATTATTATTTTTTTATTTTTATATATTTTTTTTTCTTTTTCTTTTATTCATCTCGTTAGCCTGAAGATGCTGCGGTAGTAGTATAAAGACGTTTCGGTCCTTCATTAGTTTAAGGACGTTTCGGTCCGCCATTAGTTTAAGGACGTTTCGGTCCGTCGTTAGTTTAAGGACGTTTCGGTCCGTCCAGGAGAAGGCTGGCTACTGCTTATAAAGTTTGAGCTTAGGAAGATAGCGAGAGGACATAGTCGTCGTCATCTATCATTGACCTAGGCAGTAACTCGCTAAGTGTAGTATTTCTTTAGGAATCGACCATTTATTGGCCTGTAAGGCTTTTCACCGTGCATATCCATGAGTAGATAGGCTCCACCCTGGTAGACCTTGTCTATGATGTACGGGCCTTCAATGTTTGGCTCAAATTTTCCCCGTTTGGCGCGATTGGGGATCATAAGCCTTTTGACCACTAGCACGAGTTCGCCTTGACGGAATGTCCTCATCCGGGTCAATCTTTCATATGAGCGCGTCATCTTTGCTTTATTGGCCTCCAGATTTTGTTGTGCTATAAGCCGGGTTTCATCAAGGGCATCAAGCTCCTCAAGCCGAAGGTGAGCATTTTCTTCGTCCGTCAGCTCGTAATGGACTGCAACTCGTAGAGATGGTAACTCTATCTTGAGGGGGAGTACTGCTTCTGTACCGAATACCAGCGCGTACGGCGTTGTGTTCGTGGCTTTCTTGAACGTAGTTCGATATGCCCAGAGAGCTTCTTGCAGTCTCTCGTGCCAGTCCTTCTTATTTCGGGACACCGTTTTCTTCATGATCTTTGTCAAGGTCTTGTTGAAGGCCTCAGCTAGACCGTTGGCTCACGGATTATAAACTGAGGAATATCTCCAGTCTATATTATGCTGTTGCGCGAAGCGACTGATTTTGTGGCTTCTATAAGCTGGCCCGTTATCGGAGATGATCCGTCCCGGAGTTCCAAACCGATATATGATTTGCGTCTTGAAGAAATGGAGGATATTCTCCGTCTTCACTTCCCTCAACGGTACTGCTTCTGCCCATTTGGAGAAGTAGTCAGTTGTCGCCAGGATGAAACGATGTCCCCTAGACAATGCTGGTTCGATGGGGCTGATTATGTCAGTTCCCCACATTTCGAATGGCCAGCTAGCGACTGTCGGGTGTAGCGGATTTGGATGCTGGTGGATGAAGTCCCCATGGATTTGGCATGAGTGGCATTGCTTCGCATATTCGAGGCAGTCCTGAATCATCGTGGGCCAGTAGTAGCCCATCCGTTTGATCTTCAATTTCATCTTTGGGCCTGCTTGGTGAGAACCGCAGATTCCGTCATGAACTTCCTGAACGACTCTTTTCGCTTCGTCAGGTCCCAGACATCTCAACCATAGAGAATCAAATGACCTCTTGTACAACGTACCATTGACGAAGGCGAAAGACAGAGCTCGTTTCATAAGCTGATGTCTCAAGGACGCATCTTCGGGCGCTCGACGATATTTGAAGTAGTCTATAAAGACTTCTCTCCAATCCTCGGTATTTTCCAGATCTTTTATTTGCAGAGCCATTTGCTCAGTCGCTCCCTTTTCTTTGGGTGATTCTGGAGATATTTCTGCTGGGGCGAGCACCCGACGGCTTTGTACCACGATTCTTTCGTCATCGAGGTTCTCATCAGCCAGTTCTTTAGCCAGCTTGGCTAAAGCGTCCGCTTTGCTGTTTTCTGCGCGCGGTATGTTCTCCAAAGTATAGGAGGGAATTTGGGTCAGCAGTTGCTGCATCTTTTCGCCATACTTCACCAACTCTGGCTTGCACGTTTGGTAGTCGCTATTTACTTGACTGATGACCAGCTGAGAGTCTCCATATATGAGAAGGTTTTCAATTCCTATGTCGATAGCGATCTTGAGGCCTGCTATCAAAGCTTCGTATTCGGCTTCATTATTCGTCCTCGGCTCTGTCAAGGAGAAGGCGAAGCGCATAATCCCTCCTTGTGGAGTTACAAAGATGAGTCCTACCCCCGATTTGATTATAGGGGTATTTTGTTTGCGCTTCTTCACGGAAGATGCTCCATCGAAATAAAGCTCCCATCGGATGTCACCACCGTCGATCGCATCAAACGCATGTTCGTCTGGAAGATCGCAATTCTGAGGAGAATCGGCGGGTATCGGATGCTCAGCGAGGAAGTCGGCGATGGCCTGGCCTTTCATTGCCTTGAGAGGTTGATACGTTATCGAGAACTCCATCAAGAGCAGGGCCCATTTAGAGAGTCGCCCCGTCAATATGGCCTTTGACATTAAGTATTTAAGAGGGTCTACCTTCGAAATGAGACGGACTTCATGCGCCAATGCATAGTGCCTGAGCTTTGTTATCGCAAAGATCAACGCCAGGCTGTGTTTTTCAATGGGAGAGTAGTTGCTTTCTGCCCCCAGTAAAACTCGACTTAAGTAGTAGAGTGCTCTTTCCATCCCTTGCGCCTATAATGCGCCTAAGGAACCTTCGAGGGCGGTTGTATAAAGAATGAGGGGCTTTCCCTTGACCGGAGTAGCCAACACTGGTGGGTTTTGCAAGTATTGCTTGATTTCGTCTAGTGCACTTTGGCATTTTTTATCCCAGACGAATGGAGTTCCCTTCTTCATCAAGTGGCCGTAAAGACGGCATTTGCCTGAAACGTTGGCTATAAATCGCCGTATATACGCGAGCTTCCCTTAGAGGGACCGTAGCTGTTTGAGAGTCCTTGGTGGAGGCATTTCCATGATCGCCTTGATCTTTGACGGATCTATCTCAATACCTCGGTGTCGGACGATGAATCCAAAGAATTTGCCCGAGGAAACTCCGAATGCACACTTAAGAGGGTTCATCTTCAAGTTGTATCGTCGAAGGCGTTGAAATACGGTCTTCAGATGCTCGAGATGTTCCTCATATGATTTGCTTTTAACCACGAGATCGTCGATATAGCATTCGACGATTTCGTGTATAAGGTCATCGAAGATCTTCATCATAGCTCTCTGTTAGGTGGCACCGGCATTCTTTAAACCGAAGGGCATCACCTTGTAGCAGAATATACCCAAAGGATTCCTGAAGGCGGTGTGTTTCTGGTCTTCGGGATGCATCTTTATCTGATTATATCCTGCCGAACCATCCATGAAGGAGAAAACCTCATGAGTGGACGTATTGTCTATCATCAGTTCGGTAACCGGTACTGGGAAGTCGTCCTTCAGGCAAGCTTTATTGAGATCCCGAAAGTCCACACATATGCGCACTGTCCCATTTTTCTTCATCATGGGGACGATGTTGGCGATCCATTCAGGGTATTGAACTTCCTGGATGAAGCCAGAGTCGATCAGCTTCTTGACCTCGGCGTTGATGCTCATCTCAAGCTCGAGCCGCATTCTCCTTGGTGCCTTCTTGACTGGCTTGACGTCCGGGGATATCGCCAATTTATGCACATCAATTTCTGGATCTAGTCCTGGCATTTGGGAATAGTTCCATGCGAAGCATTCTTTATGCTGCATAAGCAGGTCTTTTAATGAAGCCACCTTCTCTTCAGACAGCAGCTCACTAATGAATGTTGGTCGCGGATCGTTCGCCGTTCCCAACTCAATTTTCTTGAGGTTATCTACAGTAGTATGGATTCCATCTTCCAGCTCTTTTGGAGCTGGTAGGAATTCTGAGATCACCTCATCGTTGCTGTTTTCAAAGCACCAAGGAAGGTCATCCATGTTCTCGGGCTCTTCTTCTGATATCGTTATCACATGACAAGTACGAATTCTCTTCCAATCCTAATATGGAACTGGTTCTTCTTTCGTAGCCTTGGGTTCGTGCTTCTGTGGCGGTGGTACCCTCCATTTGTCAGATAGAGCGAACTTGCCAAGCTGATACTGATCTTCAACCTAATTCTTAAAGGTGAAGCAGTCTTCGAGAGGATGCCCTATCACTCGGTCATAAAGGCAATAGTCTGGGTGCGATACTTCGCTTGCTTGTTCGGGGTGTTTAGACTCCGGCAGCGTAAGCATCTGATGTTTTAGAGCGAGGTCAAGTATTTTCTTCGTCTTGTCCCGAGGAAAAGAGTATGCTCGACCCATTTTTCTTATGAGGGATAGATCGGAACCGCTCGATTCTCATTTGCGTGGCTTCTTAGTCCCGCTTTGTTGGTGTCGAACGCCTTTTTCGCCTTTCGACTTGTTTCTGCCTCTGTGTCGAGCCTTCTTTATAACAGGTTGACAAGGAGCGGCATCTTCATCTTTCACAGCCTGTTGGAGGAGGCGCTGCATTTTGGCTTTCTCATAGATGGCCATTTCGCGGTTATGATCGTCTCGGACTTTTTGACCAGCTTCCCTTATAAGCTTGTCCATTTGCTCTTCGAACGACGGACCGGGTCCTTTTGAATCAGGGACTTTTACCAGTTCAGGCTCAGCATCTTCCCATTGAGCATCCGCTTCTTCATCGAAGTCATGCACGACGTAGCAACCATGGAGTAGCTCTCATTTCTTGGACCGATCGTATCCAAGCCCGATTGTTTCCATTTTCCCATTAGGCAACTTGCGCTGAGTCCCGGAAACATTCCAGACCTTATCATAGAACTTGGCTTTTCGAACGGTCTATTTTAAGGATATTCCCTGGCGCTTCAATAGCCTTTTCAAGCCTTCCGTATAATATCTGGGGAGACGGATGGGCTGAAGCCTGTCAAGCGTAGGATCCGCGCCGTGCCAGATTTCTTTTTCCACTTTGGTTTCCCCAGAGCGATAGAATAGAATTGCCTTTTCACCTCTTCGCCTGGGAGGGACATAGAACGTCCGCAGCTCTTCTACACTGTAGATATTAAGTGCATCCAGTTCTTTATAATGTTTAGGTGGCACCATGGCGACTTGTAGACTTTGCTCTTCGTCAGCGGACGTTTGTATTGAAGGTCGAGCAGAGAATACAGCATGGACTTCATCTTCCGAGTCACTACCAAAGATCAACGTAGGAGCGGATGGTCCCGGCTTGGTGTATTGGGGCGGACCCGTATAAACTATCTCTTCTTCCTACTCGGTATCACTGCCGAAGACAGGGATGGTAGCGTTAGTTTTGTTCTCCGGCTTGTGACACCTTTCCGTGTCTTCGAAATTCGGTAAGAAGTATTTGGCATCTTCATATTTGCGAACTTCGTTCACGGAAAACGGATTCAGTTCTCCCGTCACGGTATACTCGAGACCATCCCTAAAATATTTTATGCACTGATGCTGTGTAGAAGGGATGATGTTGTACTCGTGTAACCATGGTCGGCCGAGCAGAGCGTTGTAGCAGGTCTTGGTGTCTATGACGTGGAACTTAATATCCGTGACGAGTATCCCGAAGCGTAGCATCAATATCACAGACCCAAGAGTTCTTGATGACCGGGAGTCGAACCCGGAGATGGTGATCTTGTCCCGAGCAAGGTGCTGGACACTCATGCAGATTTCTTTTAACATCCGCACATTGAGGAGATTAACGGAGGATCCATTGTCGATCAGGATTTTGCTTATTTTTATATCGTGGCAGTATCCCGAGACATAGAGGGGGCGATTGTGTTCGCACGTCCCAAGGAGAAGGTCCTCGTCACCAAAAGAGACATCGGCCGTGTGCACTTCCTCCAATTCATCCTTCATTTTCTCTTCGGCCAGGAAAGCTTGGAATTGTTCCGGCTCCTGTAGTGCCTTGATTAATAAATCTCTCGGCTCTTTTGACAGTAAAAGGGCGTCAAGAATGCTAAGTTGCGAGGGTAGCTTCCTCAAATGCGCTAAGACGTTGTAATCCACCTAATTTCTTTTCGGCGGGTCCTTGGCAGCTAGCTCTTCCATGACTTGGTCATCTAAGGCAATATCCTCAGAGACCTTTTCTTTCCCTTTATCTTTTTTGTTTGAGGGTCCGAGATTCTTTTCGGGCAGCGTCCGATTACGCAGCCGGATATTTTCGCAGACTTTCGGCTCTTATTCTTTTCCCGAGGTGGACTCTTTAAAGAGGGGGCTAAGAGCCAGCTCCTCATCGGAATCGCTCCCGAATATAAGCACTTGTGATTCCCCGGCGTTAACTATGCGACAATCACCGGTGGTTCTGTTAAGCCCTTCGGTCGTATTTTTCCGTTCCCGACGAGTTTTGCGCTTCTCCCGCTTAAACTGTTGTCGGTGAGCAACGTACCCTTGCCACCATCTATCGAAAGCTTTGCACTCTTCAGTGGGGTATGAAATCTTCCGATGATATAAGCAATAGGAGGGGTGCATTTCCATTTCACCTGTAATGTTTCCTTCGGAGGACGGTAGCTTCATGCCCATTGATATGGCCTTATCAAACCTTTTCCTCGTCTTGAATTTGCTTTTGTCCGTAGTGGATGTATTTTGCTCCAGCGGAAGTGTCTCAGCTCTTTCGTCAAGTCGCCGGTGCTTGGCCCTTTCAAATATAACCGTCTCGCGTTCCCGATCAGCTTTATTTTTCAACAGAGCTTCGTTGAGGAAAGCGTCAATTACTTCATCTGATGGGATTTCACATGACAGCTTGCCACGTATTCCTCAGACTTGTCCGACCAACTTTCTCCCTCATCTTCCTCTTGAAAGACGTGGTTGAGAAACTCTTGGAGTGTAATGGGAGTCTGTGCTTTCTGGTTGTATTCCTCCAGCGCGTCAATTTGTTTTTGTAAGTCTGTGCGCTTGTCGCCAGACTTCACGGGCTTCTTGGATTTCTTCTTTTTCTTCCTCGAAGATTTTGACGGCTGGTTGTAAGTGTTTGGGACACCACCATCGGTCTTTGGAGTTGGACGCGGCTTCAACATCCCCTTAATGACTTGCGGTTCCAACGGGTTCTTCCATTTGATCGCTGGGCATGCCCAAAGATCGTTCAGCATTCTCTTTGTCTTAGCTGACAGCACAACCTCCCACGGGGCCTCTTCGACGAGAGAGAACATTGCCCCCGGCGTATTCATCCTTTTTGAGGCATGAGGTTGGGGCGGATTCACCTTCCATCTGTCGGACAACGCGAACTTGCCCTGCTGGTACTGGTCTTCAAGACAATTTTTGAAGACGTAGCAATCCTCGATCGGATGACCCAGTACCCGATGATAGGGACAGTAATTGGGCTCATTAACATCATTTGGTTGCGGCGGACGTTTTAGCTCTGGCAAATTTATGAGTCGGTTGCGCAACGCCAGCTCGAATAATCTTCTCGTTTTATCTCTGGGAAACGAGTAAGGACGTCCTAGCCTCTCCTCAAGGGGTACGTGCGGACGCATATTATTTTGACGAACAACCGGCTTCAAGTTGTTCTGCTGTTGCTGAGCATGAGCGACAACGATCACTTTTCCCTTCCCCTTTTCATTTCGGGAGTCCGGCTTTGGAAGAGGAGGTCTATGGCCCATCTAATCCATTTGCGCTAACTTGTCGATCAAGGCCTGGAAGGTAGTCGGCTTGAAGAACATCATAAATTGCGAGATGGTTGCTTGCGGATCAAGGGTTCCCACAAACATACCCACTGCAGGAGCTTCTTCAATGCGCTGCTCACACTTTGACCATAAGTTCCGCCACCGTATAGCATATTGGACCCATGTCTCGCCTGGCTTTACCCTGGCATTAATCAGTGCCGTCATCGGGGTGCGTTCACTGGCGCTTGCAAAACATTGGGAAAACAGCAGCTCTATCTCCACGAAGGTCTTAATAGAGTCATTCGGGAGCTCAGAGTACCACTCGAACGCTGTATCTGACAAGCTTCCAACGAACTGGCGAAGCAACAGTTTGTCATCACCGCCGGTGTTGTCGTAGAGTGCCCTGAATTGGGCAACATGCTGGTGGGGATTGCCCGTCCCCTTATAGACATGGAACTTGGGAATCGTGTAGCCCGGCGGGTACTTAATCTGGTCGTACCAGCTCGGATATGGTCGTCCTGTTTTTACAACGTGGCCGGCTGCTTCAGTCGCATGATGAACCCGTATTTGTTGGGCTATGTACTCGTCCAAGTTTGATTTGGAGATTGTGTCCTCCTTAGCTATTGACAGAGCTGGCGGAGGATTCGACGTTTCTCCCCTATCATCTTCAAGGACGATCAGAGGATCTTCGGCCGGAGGATCTTGTTGGATCATCATCCCCACCATGTCTTGGAACAGGAGGGCCATTCACTTTATGTTGGCTGCTTGTTCAGCAGCCTCTTTATCCTTCTTCTCCATTATTCGGCGAAGGAATTCGGCGTCAGTTTCTTGCTCCTGGCATTCATCCGAGGACGTTTCAGGGCTTTCTTTTGGCCCAGTAAGTGCGGCCATCGCGTTCATCATCTCCTGGAGCTTTTGCTGTTGCTTCTGAGCTTTGGTCACTGACCGTGTAAGCGGTCTATGACCTGTGGATGCACGGCTGTCCTCCTTTCCCGACGCCATGTATACTGTATGAACTATTATGCCCCCGGACTTAGGGCGTTTGGGCTCACCGCCTTTGGCATTTGCCGCGGGCGCGGGAATTTTCTCCGGCCTTCTTCTTTTGTGGGCCGTTGAAGTTGAAAGGGCCGTTGTAGTGGGCACCCTGGCGGTTGTTGTCCTTTGTTGTTTAATAGGACGGCCCTTTTCTTCTTGCACCTTCGCCTTTTTCTGTTGACGAGAATGATCTGGGTCAATTACCGAGTCTTGAACCCTTCGCCAAACCTTGTATATTTTTTAGGACAGCCGTTGAGGGGGCTACTCCCGCTTTGTTTCCGGAACCCTCTCCATAGGTGGAGGAGATCTTTTCAATGTAGCAGTTGGAGAGTTCTTACGTACCCTCCTAAGTGGTTCAAAGCCGTTCCCAGTTGGAACAGCAGCATTGACTTCCACCACTGGAGCAGGTGGAGTTAGCCCTGAGGGGCAGTTGCCCCCTGCCTTCCTCACTCGTCGCCAATGGCGACGTCGAGCATGACGAGCTGTTAGGACTGGCTCGGCGATAGGGACTTCTTCTTCTTGCCCCCTGTCCGGATGAGGCGCTGCTGATGTTAACCTCTTAAAGACTGAGGTTGTTCTTTGAGGGGTGATATTCAATCTGTCAAAGACAGATCCTCGAGCAGTGGCAGGAATAGTCAACCTTGAAAAGACTGACTCTTTGGAAGGAGAAGCCGCCTTGGCGACTTTGGGAGCAGCCGTCTTCTCTGGGATGGCCTTCTCAGGTATCATGGGCTTTTTGGCGGGCCCTTTGGAGTTCAGACTCAGTCTGGTGAAGACCGAGGAGTTGGACGACCCGTTGAGAGGGGCCGTGGGAGTAGCAAGTCGATCAAAGACCGACTTCTTTGAAGCTTCCGGTACGGGTATTGGCAGGGTGAAGCTTGCAGGAGGGATCATGGTCCCGAAAAACAGGCCGGTGGTGGCCTGGGTCACCTGTTCTACCGGCAGGGCAAGGATGGAGGCCTCTTGAGGCCCATATGCTACACCTCCAGATGAGGTGGAACGTCGGTTGCATTGGCACTTCGAGCAGTTCGAGCAGTTAGAGGCCATTGATGCTTGATTTCTGCGCCAGGCAAAAGACCAAATCTTAGTGATTTGAAACCCAAAGGAAACTATTAACAAATCGCGATTTGTTCGCGAATACGACACACGAAGTGTGGAATGGAAAGAGGGAAAGGTCCCACCGGGCGTGCCAGAATCTGTTCCCCTCCGAACGGCGGCCGAGACGTGATGACGTCTTGCCTGTGATTTGGGGCAGATGCTATATGGTTTTACCCGTCCATCTCTCCGAAGATGCCAAGTTGATTTATAGCACCGTGTATCGGAGGTTTAGACGGGTGCGGCCGATGTAGCAGACTTCGTCAGATTCCCCCTCGTTTGAGGGGTTTTTGATTGTGGGGACGCTCTTCCCTGCAGGCGCAAGCCCCTGCAGTTAATTACGTTGCCGCATCGCGATAGCCATTTTCTCCTTCTCCAAAATTTCACTTCGTGTCGTGTGTGTTTGTTTTGTTTGTGATTGCCCGTGGATTGTATATGGAGACTAAGTGATGTCGTCGCCCGTAGGACGTGGATTAGTCCAAATCCGTATTTACTTAGATTTGGGTTTGGTGTTTTAGTTTAAGGATACGTTAGCCATTTTTAGGCTAAGATCGACTTAAACGTTCGTTAAGGATACGTTAGTCTGATTTGAGACTAAGATCAACTTAACGGGATCGTTTGGATCGACAAGAGAGCAATTGGCTCTATTGTTTAGTTTAATAACGTTGCGGTCGATAGGTAGTTTAAGGACGTTGCGGTCCATATTCCAGTTTAGGGATGTGGTGGTCCATATTCCAGTTTAAGGACATAGGGGTCCATGTTTAGTTTAAGGACGCTTAAGTCCGCGGGTTTAAGGATCCCACAATCTTTGTTTTAGTTTAAGGACGCATAAGTCTGCGGGTTTAAGGATCCCACAATCCTTATCTTGGTTTAAGGACGCTTATGTCCATGAGTTTAAGGACCCCACAGTCCGTATTGATGTGTGGTTGTCGGGACCCGTCACCTCTCTGACGTCGTTGAAGGATTACAACGATAGGGGTTAAAGGAGTTCGGAGATGTACCCTCGAACCGGATGTAAATTGGTTTAAGAGAGCAGCTGTGCTCAGTCAATTTAATTTGAGGACTTACGGCCATCATTGGGCTAAATCCTGTTGAGAATATTCAACTTTATTTCTTATTTTTGGTCTATCTGACCTGTGCTAGGGCTTTGCCCATGTTTAATAATGCATAGCATTAATCTTGGTCTCTGTTGGACCTTTATTTGGGGTCTGCCCCTTTTAAATGATGCACAGCATCTGTTCTGGTCTGACAGACCCTTGTTTGGGCTCTGATGCATTGCATCTATTTTTACTTGGGCTCTGATGCATTGCATCTATTTTTACTTGGGCTCTGATGCATTGCATCTGTTTGAAAATAATGCCTAGCATTTACTAGGCCTGTTAGGCCTTTTTAATTAGGCTTAGCCCTTCTTTTTAATGATGCAGTGCATCAATTATCTGACAAGGGCCAGGTGGCCTGTCAGGCGCTTTGCGCCAATAAATGAGCGCAAGCGCTTGCGGGGGTGACACGTGTCGCGCAAGCGCAGTGCACTGCACCAGTGCACTGCGCTTGTGCTGCCGACACGTGGCGCGCTCTGGTGAGTTGCGCCAAATTCAGAGAGCAAAGCTCTATCTTAAAAGCGCACAGCGCAAGTAAGTCAGATGTTGACACGTGGCGCTCTCTGGTGGCTTGCGCCAACCCAGGAGCGCAGCAGTGTAGTTTTTTGCAAGTGCAAGGCACTATTTCAATAATCTTGAGAATCTTTAAGATTCCAGAACCAATGGTTCACAAGTGCAAAGAACTATTTTTATTTGTTTTTTTTTATTGAAGATCATTGATCTTGTTCTTATATCAATGATCTATTAGAAGAAATTCTTCTATCTTAAAGGTTTTTACCTTTTTCTTCTTGAAATTTCTTCAGAGTTCTCTCTGTTTGAAGTTCTTGATCTCTCACAATGTGATGATGTTGATTTAGGGTTTATGGGCCTTTATATAGTGCCCATAAATTTGTTAAATTTGTTAAAGAGATCTTTCTCTGAGTGATTTGGGGAATTTTCCCCACCGTTGGATCTTTGATCCAAGGGCTTCTGTTTTACAGAAGGTAGTCTTCTTGTGTTAATAAGAACAGAAAAATCTTGCTAGAATTTAATTCTGTTTGGCGCAAACGCCCCAGCGCGTGACACGTGTCAAGTAGCGCATGGCGCAGCGCAACTGCGCTGACACGTGCCGCGCAGCTCACGGCGCAGCGCAACTGCGCTAGCGCATCTGCGCTGACACGTGCCGCGCAGCGCACGGCGCAGCGCATCTGCGCTTGCGCATCAGCGCTGACACGTGCCGCGCAGCGCAGCGCTCGCGCAACTGAAGCGTTGCTTCCTTTAATTTTGTTTTAAATAGAGCTTTGCTCTGATTGGGTGCGCTGCCTTGGGCGCTGCGCTGATGTATCAGCTTTTGACACGTGGCGCGCAGCGCAAAGAATCTGAAGCGTTGCTTCGAATTTTGAAATTCAAACAGAGCTTTGCTCTGATTGGGGGAAATACGTATGTCATATTTTGGTTGTTTTCTGCAATGGTAGGATTAAATGATGTGACGCATTAAAAATTAATGCAAGAAAATAAACCAAAGTAAAGTCGTTGGAACAATTTCAAAAACTACTCGGTTTCTTTTCAAAAACAACTTTTAAACGCGGAGCTTAAGCCACTCCTTTTAAAAGCTATCTCGTTCCATCGATTATATCAAGTTCATTACGTTCACGGTTTTGCCAAAACCATTCGTAGCCCTCCGTCGTTTCACATGGATAGTCAATAGTATTCAAGCTATTTTTGTTGGCCAAAGTCAAGGCATAGTGATTGGTAGCTATTGGGTATTCATGTGCAGCATAGATAGATGTGTTGGTTTGGGACAGTCGTACTCCCTTGTTGGCTAAAGTCAAGGGTAGGTACGGGTGGGTTCAAATTAACCTGGAGAATGACGGGTAGAACTTGACATGTGACTTATGATTTGTTGGCCAAAGTCAAGGTCATAAGAGCATGGGGTAAAAATCCACATCGGGAGTTTCTAAAGAACCAGAAACTTGCTGGCACTGCATACCATTTGGAGTGTGATGATTCTGGTAGGATTCCTTCAGTTTTGTCACGCGATGATATTTGGATCCCGATCCTACTGTGAGTATATGCTACTCCTCAGGAAATTTCTCACTTAATGATCAATGCTATAAACCAAGTAGGTGTCTAGAAAGGTATTAGCGGGGCTACGCCCCCAGGGAAAAGAGGTTATTTAATTAAGGAACTTCGCGAAAGCGTTGGAAAACCTCCCTCGAAGTACTGACACTGGCCTGGCTGAACGGTTAAGCAAGTATTGTACGGTGAGATTGATCCCGACTAATTCTTCCTTTATGGTTTGAGGAGGGATTCGAGAGACAGTAGGAGCCATCCTGTTTAGACAAACTAAAAACCACTCTAAACTTTCAAGAGCATCATGCTGAGTGTTTCTTCTCTCTCTCTCCTAATTGCAGCGACCAATCGTCATGACCGGACTTAAGTTACTTCTAGATAAAAACATACTGACAGGGCCAAACTACAAAGATTGGCTCAGGAATGTCAAAATGGCAATCACTTACGACAAGCTGGGGTATCTTCTTATCACCAAAGCTCCCCCTGTCCCAGGTCCCACCTCCAGCGTCCCGGATAAAGAAATCCGTAAGACTTGGGAGATCGATTGCTTGCCTCTATGGACAATGAACATCAGAGGAGGCACGAGAATATGGACCTCAAATCCATATTTCTCCATACAAAAGAACTGTATGGAGAGCAATCTCGTATCGCCAGATACAAAGTGTCGAAAAAGCTGTTTTCGGCAAGGTTGGCCATCGGATCATCGGTAGCGGAACACGTGCTTAAGATGATTGGCTTCATTGAGGAGCTCGCGGACCTTGGGACCACGTTAGAGAACGAGCTCTATACGGACTTGATTCTCCAGTTCCTTCCTTCCACTTACGCCCGGTTTATCCTGAACTTCAACTTACAAGGAAAAAAAGTTGAACTTCCGGAGCTCCTCAACATGCTGAGGAGTGCAGAGGGCACCGTACAGAAAGGTAGGGAGACATCTACTTTGTTTGTAGGAGGATCTTCCTCTTCTAAGTCCAAGGCGAAAGCCAAGGGAAAGAAGAAGAAAACCCCCGCCAAACCAAGGGGCGGTGTTAGTAAAGTGGATACGAAGGGAAAAGCAAAGGCAACAAAGATAGCGGGGCAGCTTGTGGGAAAGGAAGAGTGCTTCTATTGTTATAAGAATGGACACTGGAAGAAAGATTGCAGGGCTTGGAAGGCCAGAAACCAGGATCCGAAGCAAGTTAAGGCTTCGGCTTCAGGTGTGTATGTTATTGAAAACTGTCTTTCAATAAACTCTACTTCCTGGGTATTGGATACCGGATCAGGATCTCATATCTGTAATTCTTTGCAGGCACTGAGAAAGCGTAGGGTTTTGAAGGCAGGTGATATGACCCTCAGAGTTGCAAACAGAGCTGGCATGGATGCTGAGTCCGTGGGGGACTATCACCTGGGATTGTCAGATGGACACGTTTTGGTTTTGCGTAATTGCTATTTTGTACCTAATGCAACTTTTAATATCATTTCTGTATCTTTATTATCTAAAGAAGGTTATGAATTTGTATTTGTAAGTAATGTTGTGAACATTCACCTTAATCAAGTTCTGATTGGGTCAGGTATATTAAGCAATGGTATATACGTATTAAACCAACCACAGATTTTCAATGTCCAGAATACACACAAAAGAAAGCCTCCGGAAACTAATCAGGCTTTCTTATGGCATTGTAGACTGGGTCACATCAATGAGAGAAGGTTGACGAAGTTACATACAGAAGGATATTTGGATCCGTTCCAATATCAATCATATGCAACTTGTCAATCCTGTCTCAAAGGAAAGATGACAAAGACTTCGTTCACTGGACATGGAGTAAGAGCGAGCGAGCTCTTGGGACTCGTACATAGCGACGTGTGCGGTCCAATGTCTACACATGCGCGAAGCGGTTATTCTTACTTCATAACTTTTACGGATGACTTTTCAAGGTACGGGTATGTCTTCTTAATGAAACATAAATCCGAAGCCTTTGGAAAATTCCAGGAATATAAGAATGAAGTAGAAAAACAAACCGGCAAAAGTATCAAGACACTGAGATCTGATCGAGGTGGTGAATACTTGAGTGCCGAGTTCCTGGATTACCTAAAAGAGAATGGAATTCTCTCTCAGCTTACTCCTCCATACACTCCGCAACATAACGGTGTATCGGAGAGACGGAACCGGACCCTATTGGATATGGTACGTTCCGTGATGAGTAACGCTGAGTTACCGCGATCATTCTGGGGATATGCACTAGAATCAGCTGCATATCTTTTGAACCGAGTTCCAACTAAGACTGTGCCTACCATACCATATCAGATGTGGTGTGGGAAGAAACCCAATCTTAAGCACATTAAGACATGGGGATGTCCAGCTTTTGTTAAAAAGCAGCGTGCGGACAAACTCGAGGCACGCTCAGTACACTGCAAGTTTGTGGGATATCTAAAGAACTCCAAGGGATATTTCTTCTATTGCGAAGAGGAACAAAAGGTTTTTGTTTCTCTTCATGCCTGCTTCTTGGAAACTGATTTTTTGGAAAATCAGATAAGTGGGAGCGCAATAGAACTGGAAGAAATTCCAGAACCACGAGCTATTACTGAAAGCTTAGTAGAACCAGAGGGTTCAAAAGAACAGGACATTCCTACGCCGCTCCGTAGGAGTAGTAGGCAGTCTCATCCGCTCGAGAGATACTACGGTTTTCTCATAGACGGGGATAGAAAGGATTGCATCATTGATTATGATGAGCTGACTAGCTTCCAGCAGGCCATTCAGAGCGTTGACTCGGTAAAATGGCTAGATGCAATGCGGACCGAAATGGAGTCCATGTACACCAACAAAGTATGGACGTTGGACGTTATTTCAGAAGGGGTAAAACCCGTAGGATGCAAGTGGATCTTCAAAAGGAAGATTGGTGTAGATGGACAGGTTGAGACCTATAAAGCTAGACTTGTTGTAAAAGGTTTTCGTCAAAGACCTGGTTTGGACTATGACGAAACCTTTTCTCAAGTGGCTATAATGAAATCCATTCGGATCCTTGTTGCCATTTCTGCCTTCCACGATTATGAGATTTGGCAGATGGACGTAAAGACCGCTTTTCTAAATGGAAATTTAGAGGAGTGTTTCTATATGGACCAGCCAGAGGGTTTCATTCAGAGTGGGAGCAGCGGAAAGGTGTGCAAGTTACTTAAGTCCATTTATGGACTAAAGAAGGTATCGGGGAGTTGGAACATCTGTTTTGATGAGACGGTCAAAGAATTTGGCTTTATCAAAAATCCAGATGAACCATGCATCTATAGTAGATTTGTAGCAAGAACTGTCGTATTCCTCGTATTATACGTGGATGACATTCTCTTGATAGGAAATGACATTCCTATGCTACAATCTTTCAAAGGGTTCTTGTCACACAGGTTCTCCATGAAAGACCTGGGTGATGCCACTTACATTCTGGGGATCCGGATCCATCGTGATAGATCCAAGAGGTTGTTAGGACTCTCGCAGTCCAGGTACATCGACACCATACTGAAAAGATTCAGTATGAAAGATTCCAAGCGCGGTAATCTACCGGCTTGTCACGGGATCATCCTCTCCAAAGAGATGTCTCCCAAGACTGATTTGGAAAGGGATCTCATGTCTATTATACCCTACGCTTCTGCGGTAGGCTCTATAATATATGCGATGTTATGTACCAGACTAGATGTAGCTTATGCACTGAGTGTGGTAAGCCGGTATCAATCAAACCCTGGGGAGAAGTACTGGATAGCGGTAAAGAATATTCTCAAGTATCTGAGAAGGACTAAGGAGATGTTCTTGGTGTATGGCGGAAAAGACCTCCAGATCGAGGCCTTTGCTGACTCCAGCTTCCAAAGTGACAAGGATGATTCCAAGTCCATGTCGGGTTATGTATTTACCCTCAATGGAGGGGCGGTGTGTTGGAAGAGTTCCAAACAGGAAACCGTTGCTGACTCGACGATGGAAGCGGAATATATCGCTGCTGCGGATGCCGCAAAAGAAGCCGTCTGGATGAGGAAGTTCTTAACGGAACTTCAGGTGGTTCCGTTCATTGTTGATCCAATACCTCTGTATTGCGACAACAACGGGGCTATAGCTTTAGCGAAGGAACCAAGGTCCCATCAGAAGTCCAGACACATCTTGAGGCGGTATCACCTGATCAGGGAGATCGTGGGTCGCCAGGAGATCAAGGTTCGGAGAGTCGCTACGGAAGATAACACTGCTGATCCACTCACGAAGGCCTTACCCCAGACTCAGTTCGAGCGGCTGATCTAGATGATAGGTCTTCGATACGCCAGTACACGGCCTTAGTGCAAGTGGGAGATTGTTAGTGTATATGCCCTAGAGGCCATTACTGTATCATACTAGTTTGTATATTACTTAATGGAAGCTTGGGATATTCACAGTTGTATAGACAATCTTGCTCAAAATGGTAGTATGCTACTTGGTTTGTCTCTACTTCGATATGTGCATGTGTTTCTTTTAGCATATCGCTTATACATATTAGTAGAGCCCTTAGGATCTTTGCTTGATTACCAGCGTTGTGATGGCAGTCACACTAGTGGGGGGTGGGTAATCTACAAGCACATCCTTATACAGGTCCCTAGTCGTAGGATTATCGAGACGGGGCATCGATACTCCGGAGTAGACTAGCGTATACGCTTCTCATCCCAGCACGGGAGACGGTCTGTCCCACAGCCGTCAGTACGTCGTACTTGAGATAGTATGCGGGTGCTCGTTAGGTTACGAGTACACTGGGCAGGACTCATCGGGAACTGATTGGTTGGTACTATACCTATCGTCAGTTATCAGTTCCCAAGTGACATGAGTACAGCTTAGTCCGCTGACTTGACACTGTCACTTTGCCTCGAGTGTGTTCCCACTGTACTTTGATTACTACCCTACCACGGCTCAAAGGAGTCGTGCAAATAGGTAGTAGTTGGGTGCAGTCCCAAAGCACTTGGAGGCAGTGACGGTTAGATAGGATTCGTCTCTCCCGGTATTGGGAGTTGATATCGCGTTGTGTCTAGGAGAGCCATTACACAAGTAGTCCCTGGCCAGGGCAAGCGAGATATACTGGTAGGTTTCCAGTGTTATCTCAGGGTGTTCTGGGCGACACGACTTATACCGCTATTAGGGGACTGACGTTTACCACCCCCTAGGCCTGCCATACGATATTCTCAGACGAACAGACCGGACTGTACGGAGACTGTCACATTCAGGCTCGGTAGGAGTTCAGATGGGTTTCACCTCGTCAGTCTTCTTATCGGCATCTACCTGAGGGCCGTTACGCACAGCTAGTGCCGCTTGCGGTCTGTAGTTAAACCTACTGCCAGCGTAGTGTCGATTCTTTAGAGTCCCATACAGAGAGCTATTCGCCTTTAGGCAAAAGAGTAGAGGTCGTATGGTTTTACGACAGAGTTCGGTCACATCCGTGCACTTGTGCACGTTTGGTGTCCGGACAGTTATTACTAGCGGGCTTTGGTTTAAGCCAGATCCTAGTATACGTTTTGGGATTGATTTTATCTCGTTTGCATTCGTGTTCCCCGGAACGCGGATGTGGGTGTGTATGCACGGTTGACAGAGACAGAGGCAGATGATTCTCATTAGGGTTGTTGACTGTTGACTTTTGTTAAACCCTAATGAGAATTAGAATTATGATTAACAATAATATTAATTAAGTATTAATGTGACATGGTTGGGTTGAAGGGTTGACTTTGTTGACTTTGTTGACTTGTTGACTTTGTTGACCGGTTGACTAGGTTGGACTTGTTGACCACCATCATGACAATGGCTATCATTTCTTGGCATTGACTTTAGCTTGCTTATTTTGTTCACAAATTGCATTTAATGCAAGAAATGATATTGCCATTTGATATGATAACAACCATCACATAATACTCAATTATTATTATTTGTTATCATGATTTTGGATTATGAGAGCTTGGATGGAAAAAGTCTTGCTCATTCTTTCATTTCCTTTCTCTCTCATGCTTGAGCTCTCCCTCTTCCTGTTGCTCTCTCTCTAGTTCATGGTTCTATTGTCTCATGTGTTGAGAAACAAGAACCATAGAGATAAAAACCCAAAACTCTTCTCTACTCATCCTAGCATACAAGGTTTAGCAAACCAAGTGTTCTAGTTTCCTCTAGATTGAGGTTGGAGCCAAAGGTAGAAGCTTTCGGGTGGATCCATTTTCGGCACAAGGAGACGACGAGGATGTTAGTTATGTATATGCCCTAGAGGCCATTGTTGTACATATGATGTATATTATGATGGATGCTTAGATATATACAGAGAGGACTTTCTTGCTCGTCATGATAGTATGCTATTTGGTTTAACTTTATCTTAACATGTTGACTTGTATTGGTTTACTGTTTTTCTCGCATGTTGATAAAGCCCTTAGGATCTGTACTCGACTATTAGGACAATGATGAGATCATACTAGTGGGGCCACGGTAGTCGATGAGTACATCCTATAACTGTTCCTAGTCGAGGGTATATCGAGACAGGGCATCGATACACCAGAGTAGACTAGCGTATACGCATCTTGACCCATATGATGGACGATGGATGATCCCATATCCATCGGTGTTTGACATCAGAGATGGTGTACGGGTGCTCAGTGGAGACTGGGTACACTGGACGGACTCGCCGAGAACTCCCAGATGGTGATATACCACACGTCAGATGGCAGTTCTCTGGTGACACTGGTACAGGGTAGTCTGTAGACCCGAGATCGTCATAGAGTCTTGTGTGATTCCCACTGTGCTTTGATTTCCACCTTACCACGCCCAAGAGGGCGTGCAAAACGGTGGCTTTTGGGTACAGTCCCGAATCACATGGAGGCAATGAGCGATAGGAGGGGATTCGTCTCTCCCGGTATAGGGAGTTGATGTTGTGCTGTGTTCGATTGGCTATAACTGGAAGTCCCTGTCCAGGGCTGATATAGAGATTTACTGGTAAGTGTTACTAGTATTTTCTCGACCCGTTATGATCCACACATCGACACGACTTATCGGTTACTAAGGTCTGACGTTTACCACTCCTAGACTTGATATGCGACATATCAGACGAACAGACCGGACTGTACGGGAGTGTTACTGATTGGATTCACAGGAGAACGCACAGGCTAGCTTGTTGATCTTCTGATCGCTCAATACCTGGGTGGCTGTTACGTTTAGCTGACCGCTTGCAGCTTGTGGGTGTTTGATATGATCATCACCTGCTACCGGCGTATTGACGATTCTTTAGAGTCCTACACAGAGGTTTCTTGGCTCAGGAGAAACGGAGTAGAGGCACATATGTGATATGTGCAGGACCGAGAATAATGCGATATCAGATACCGTATTATATTCTCGCGATATTTAGATATGAACCGGGTCATCGGATCAAGTGTTGATTCGATGAATCGGTACATGATATATTAGTCGGTAATATTCGATATAGCCGGATCGTCGGATCAAGTGTTGATTCGATGATTTAATGCATAATAATATATATGATATATTGTATTACATTATCTAATATTGGCTCGCTTTACTATTTCATTTTCTCACTGGATGATACATTGATATATATGCAATATATGTTAATTGTATTATTTTCTTTTGTTGCAAATATATAATATATATGTGATATATATTATTGTGACATGATATGATTTATTATTAAACATGTTTAAGGATGATTAAAAGGGATTAGGGTTTGATTAGGGTTAGCTTCTTCTTGCACCTTCTAGAAGCTTTGTTTTTGTCATGCTTAAGATATTATGGTTGATATTTTTGCATGACTCATAACTTAACCTAACCAAACCCTAACTCTAGTTTATTCTCTACAAACTCTTAGCCACTCATCCTTGACCATGGTTGATATATCAATCATATAGTTTTCTTTTTTATTCATCATAAAAGGAATTATCATTATCTTTTCCTTTATCATCTTCTTCTCTCTTGATTTTGAGCTCACTAGAAATTCCATTTGTGATGATAAATTGTGAGAAAGTGAATTAAAAAGAAAGCATAAATACTACTCCTTCATCCTCATCTCATCTAGCCCATGAGATTAGTGTGTTCATCTCTTTAGAGTGAGAAAACTTAAGTTATTGGAACTTCGACGTAGATCATCGGAGATTTGGAACACTTCAAGCGAGCATGGATCGTTTGAGTCGTGGAGCCTCTCTTGAGTCCGGGAGATCAACGATCGCGGCGAAGGGACTTTTACTCGGAGCTTGTGAAGCGAAGGAGCGGACTACAAAGGTTGTAATCCCTCACACTTAGATAAAAAGTTGTTATCTTGCATGCTTAACCCTAATAATCTAGCAAAGATCCTGTCTTTGGGTTGTTCGGCACGTTTAAATTTTTATCCGGGCATGTTTGATGCCTTATGAACCTTCACAAGAGTGCCTAGGAACCCTACAGTGGTATCAGAGCCTAGCTAGAGCATTAGGCGTTGTGTTAACGAAGTTAAAACTCCGATCGAACCCGAACCGACAAAATTTACCCCCTCTCTGGAAATTTTTCAAAATTTGGGATTTTTCTGAATTAAAAATACCTGAAAAATACAACAGATAAATATAAGAATAACTGTGAAATTCGACACTGTGATCCGTACAAACGACCGCGGAATCGCGGCCATTGCCTCCTTGGGCCGCGGTTCCGCGGCAGTATTGCTTGATTGGACATTTGTTTTTCCACAGTAATTCTTTATTTGTGCTTTTATAGTTTTTGGTATTTTTATATTAACTCAAGTGTTGTATTGTTCTGGGGTTTCTTTTGTAATCGTAGATTCGATCGGAAAATTTAAATTCGTTGTTTTTCCGGATATTTAGAAACCGTTAAAATGTTCGAACGGATATCATTAACTCACTTTTTCCCGGCCGGTAAAACTTTCAAGTGTTGAATTTTTATCGGGTTTAAATCTTTCCGAAAAATTATACAAGTTAAGCGGTGGACCCTCTAGAAGACAACAAACCTTAACTCGATTATGTGACCGTCTTGAACTGCCTTTTGAACCTTCGGGTTTGGGGCAGTATGGCGTGCCACATGTGAGGCGTTGGCTTGACCCTTCTACGGCTGGATCACCGATACTGTGACATATTCTGGGATTGTTTGAACTCCGCTCAAGTGTTGAGCAATTTAGGAAATTTTGTGTATTTGATTATCTGTTCGGAAAGTTTAATACTGTCATTTATCTGGAATGTGATACAATATGTGGAATTCATATAGTTAGGCATGAAATGCGAAGTATGTGATATTTCGGATTTACGATGTCTAAAGTGATTGTGGATTCCAAATATTGTAGTTTTACACTTTCTTTTCTGTGACCGTAAGTGTAATATGTGATATCGCCGGTTTCGTTGCTATATGTCAACGACAATTGGGATGCGCATATTTACTTACGTTGATGATATGTGATATTATATGTTGCTGTGATATGTGATATTGGATCGTCGTGTTCAGAATAGCCGGGGGTTTTATGTGAGATAAGGGTTTTTATTTTCATTCATGTAAAATTCATTTGTAATGTAATATTCTTTTATTTGGGGCACTTCCAGGTTGAGGTTGATGTCACCAGTGTATATTATTTACTTTTCCGCATTAGGTAGACCCAAGGTGGGGAGCACAAGTAACCGGGTTGTAGGGTCCAGTGGGAGGCCATCTCGAGGAGTCGAGACCGGGTCTCCTAACCCTAGAATTGGAAGTGTTACTTACCGCTCTCGTAGGGGTCTTGGGATGTGGGTTTGGCTATTTGTCGCGACCGTGGAATCCGTGTTTTATACAGGCTCGTATTGAAAACACGGACGTCCTAGTATATCCAATATTTCATATATGTTCTTCTGCTGCAATGTTCTGTGATGAGATCATATTACTGCCTGAGACGAATGCTTATACTATATTTATATATGCAGATATATAAATATTATTGCTTTCGTTTTTTCTGTGATGCTTAGGAAGCATAAGCTGATAGGATTTTTATTAATAAGATTAATAAAAGGAAAGAAACCTAAAGATGTTGTAGAATCAAAACTTTATAAAAAAGGTAGCTACAGTTTTGCTTTGCACAGTGATATATATGATATATCCTACACCTTATTCGATGGGGAAAGAGCCGACGATCCCTTCACCGGGAGTGACCTCTTTAGCGAAACTGGCAGATGCTACAAAACTCGGTTTGTCTTTTGATTGCTTTTAAAGTTTTGCTTTGCACAGCGGTATAAATGATGTATCCTGCACCTTATTCGATGAGGAAAGGGCCGACGATCCCTTCACCGGTAGTGACCCCTTTAGCAAAACTAAGAAAAGCCTCAAAAACACTCCCTTTCTAAAAATCACTCGATTCTACGACGATATCAAGTTCATTACGCTCAGGGTTTTCTGAAAAACCTGCGTAGCCCTCCGTCATTTCAGATAGATATTATTTAGTATTCGTGCTAAGTTTGTTGGCCTGTGTCAAGACGTAGTGTGCGGTAGCTAACTAGTACTTATCTGTTTATGCATATGATGCAGATTGGATTAGGATAGCCGTATGACTTTGTTGGCCTGCGTCAAGGGTCGTGCGGGTGGGTTTAATTCAATCAAGAAATGACGGGTTGAACTTGACTAGCGCACTATGGTTTGTTGGCCTGCGTCAAGGTCATAGAACGCTAGGGGCAAAAAATATTATCGGGAATTTCAAGTGTTGAAATTTGCAATGAGATTGCATACCTCCTATGAGATAGTTGGATCCCGATACCCACTGCGAGTAAGTGTTACTCCTGGGAGAGTTTTACACAGGACAATTAGCCGATCAAGTAGGTGTCTAGAAAAGTGTTAACGGGGTTACGCCTCTGGGAAAACGAGGTTTACTTTAATTAGGTCCGTGCGAAAGCACGGGGAACCTCCCTCAAAGTACCGACACTGATCTGGTTGAAAGATTGACGAAATTGTAGGGTGTAATTAATCCCAGCTAATCTTACCTTTTAGGGTTTGAAGGTAGATTTGATAAAAACAGTGGGAGATATCCTGATTAGATAAGATAATAACCAATCTAATCTTGCAAGAGCATACGCTAAAGTGTTTTCTTCTCTCTCTTTCCAGGTAGCGACCATGTCAGGCCATAATCAAGATAATAATATGGATGTATTGACTGAACCCGCTTATTATACTGAGCAAGGGAACGTTGGACCCGTTTTTTCTTATAAGAGTTATAAGACTGAACAGGAAACAGGAGAATGTCTGGATTCTCACGCCGCCCAAAAGAACATGCATATTGATGCATCTTCTTCAGGTGTGTTAGTTATTGAGAACTGTTTCTCAGTTCACCCTACGTCCTGGGTATTGGATACCGGATCAGGATCCCACATATGTAAAATGTTACATGGGCTACGTAAAGGTAGAGAACTGGGAAAAGGTGATCATTCCGTTCAAGTAGGGAACGGTGCAAGTATTGCAGCCAAAGCAGTTGGCGAATATCACCTTGTATTGCCAAGTCACAATACACTGATTCTAAATGAGTGCTATTATATACCAAACATGATGTGCAACATTATATCGGTTTCTTTATTAAGTAAAGAAGGATATAATTTTGTAGTACAGGATAATGTTATGAACATATTCTAAGATCAAAAGTTGATTGCATCAGGCTCGTTACATAATGGCATATTCATTCTAAATCAGAATACAGTCCTCAATATACAAAACACACACAAGAGGAAAAGTTCAGAAATGAACGATCCTTCTTGTGGCATTGTAGACTTGGTCATATCAATGCGACACGACTGGCTAAGTTACATAAGGATGGTTATTTGAATCCGTTCGAATTATCATCTTATGATACTTGCCATTCATGTCTCAAAGGAAAAATGACCAAAGCTCCGTTTAGTGGACACGGAGAAAGAGTTACTGAACTCTTAGGACTAATACATAGTGATGTATGCGGTCCCATGTCTACACATGCCAGGAACGGTTCTTCCTACTACATTACATTCACTGACGATCTCTCTAGATTCGGACATGTGTTCCTGATGAAACATAAGTCTGAAGTTTTTGAGAAATTCAGAGAATATAAGCACGAAGTAGAGAATCAAACGGGCAGAAGTATTAAGATTCTTCGATCTGATCGAGGAGGTGAATACTTAAGCAATGAGTTCCTAGATTATCTAAAAGAGAATGGGATTCTCTCTCAGCTTACTCCTCCTTATACACCACAGCACAACGGTGTATCTGAGCGGAGGAATCACACCCTATTAGATATGGTGCGCTCGATGATGAGTATAGCTGAGTTACCTATTTCCTTCTGGGGGTATGCACTGGAGACAGCTGCAGACCTATTGAATATGGTTCCCACCAAATCTGTGCCAACCACTCCATATGAGATATGGAAAGGAAAGAGACCAAATCTTAATTATGTTAGGATATGGGGTTGTCCGGCATATGTGAAAACACAAAATCCGGACAAACTCGGCGCAAGGTCTATTCTGTGCAAGTTTATTGGATATCCCAAACATTCGCGCGGGTATATCTTCTACCACACCGAAGAACAAAAGGTGTTTGTTTCTCGGCACGCCACCTTTTTAGAAAAGGAATTTCTTGCAAAAGAAATTAGTGGCTCTGAGGTAGAACTGGAAGAAGTTCCAGCAGAACAAACTACAACAGATGATTTAGTGGAACCAGAGAATTCAGTAGTACCCGACGAACCCCAGCCTCTCCGCCGATCTAGTAGGGTTTCTCGTCCACCTGAGAGATACTACGGTTTTCTCATTGATGGTGGAAGCGAGGACTGCATCATGGATGATGATGAACCGACTAGTTTCGAGCAGGCCATCACGAGTGGTGACTCTGTGAAATGGCTGGATGCAATGCGATCTGAGATGGAATCCATGTACACCAATAAAGTATGGATTTTGGAAAATGCTCCTGAAGGGGTAAAACCCATTGGGAGCAAGTGGATCTTTAAAAAGAAATTTGGTGTAGATGGAAAAGTTGAGACTTTCAAAGCTAGACTTGTAGCAAAGGGTTTTCGTCAACGACCAGGTGTGAATTATGACGAAACCTTTTCTCCAGTGGCTATGCTTAAGTCCATCCGGATCTTACTTGCCATTGTTGCATACCATGACTACGAAATCTGGTAAATGGATGTTAAGACCGCCTTTCTAAACGGTGATTTAGAAGAGTGCGTGTACATGACTCAGCCAGAGGGCTTCGTAGATAGTGGGAGCAGCGGAAAGGTGTGCAAGCTGCTTAAATCCATTTATGGGTTAAAGCAAGCATCGCGGAGTTGGAACATCTGTTTTGATGTTGTAGTCAAAGAGTTTGACTTCATCAAAAATATAGATGAACCTTGTATCTATAAAAAGTTAGCAGAGGGTAAGGTTGTCTTCCTCGTATTGTACGTGGATGACATACTCTTGATAGGAAATGATATTCCTATGCTGCAATCAGTCAAGCTCTTCTTATCACAGAGATTCTCAATGAAAGATCTAGGTGATGCCTCCTACATATTGGGAATCATGATCTATAGAGATAGATCTAAACGGATATTGGGATTGTCCCAATCCAGGTACATTGATACCATACTAAAGAGGTTTAGTATGGAAGAATCCAAGCGTGGGAACCAACCCACGATCTCTGGACTCACTCTCTCCAAAGAGATGTCTCCCAAGACTGATTTGGAGAGAGCTCGCATGCAAGGAATACCCTATGCTTCGGCAGTAGGCTCTATCATGTATGCGATGCTATGTACCAGACCCGATGTAGCATACTCACTAAGTGTAGTGAGTCGGTATCAAGCAGATCCTAGAGAGAGTCACTGGACAGCTGTGAAGAACATTCTCAAGTACTTACGAAGGACTAAGGAGATGTTCTTGGTGTATGGTAACGGAGAACTCCAGGTGGAGTCCTTTACCGATTCCAGCTTCCAAAGTGATAAGGACGACTCTAAGTCGCACTCGGGATTTATCTTTACCCTCAATGGAGGGGCGGTATGTTGGAAGAGTTCCAAACAGGATACCGTTGCAGACTCGACGATGGAGGCTGAATACATCGCTGCCAACGATGCTGCCAAGGAGGCTGTCTGGATAAAGAAGTTCATTAGTGAACTTGGTGTGGTTAAATCCATTGAGCATCCAATACCTCTGTATTGCGATAACAATGGAGTTGTGGCTTTGGCCAAGGAACCCAGGTCCCATCAAAAGTCCAGACATATTCTGAGGCGGTATCACCTGATCAGGGAGATAGTTGATCGCCGGGAGATCGAGGTCAGGAGAGTAGATATGAAGAACAACACTGCGGATCCATTCACGAAGGCTATTCCCCAGATACAGTTTGAGAGATTATTCGGGATGCTAGGTATGAGATACTACAGCAGCTGGCCTTAGTGCAAGTGGGAGATTGTTGGTTATGTATATGCCCTAGAGGCCATTGTTGTACATATGATGTATATTATGATGGATGCTTAGATATATACAGAGAGGACTTTCTTGCTCGTCATGATAGTATGCTATTTGGTTTCACTTTATCTTAACATGTTGACTTGTATTGGTTTACTGTTTTTCTCTCACATGTTGATAAAGCCCTTAGGATCTGTACTTGACTATTGGGACTATGATGAGATCATACTAGTGGGGCCACGGTAGTCGATGAGTATATCCTATAACTGTTCCTAGTCGAGGGTATATCGAGACAGGGCATCGATACACCAGAGTAGACTAGCGTATACGCATCTTGACCCATATGATGGGCGATGGATGATCCCATATCCATCGGTGTTTGACATCAGAGATGGTGTACGGGTGCTCAGTGGAGACTGGGTACACTGGACGGACTCGCCGAGAACTCCCAGATGGTGATATACCACACGTCAGATGGCAGTTCTCTGGTGACACTGGTACAGGGTAGTCTGTAGACCCGAGATCGTCATAGAGTCTTGTGTGATTCCTACTGTGCTTTGATTTCCACCTTACCACGCCCAAGAGGGCGTGCAAAACGGTGGCTTTTGGGTACAGTACCGAATCACATGGAGGCAATGAGCGATAGGAGGGGATTCGTCTCTCCCGGTATTGGGAGTTGATGTTGTGCTGTGTTCGATTGGCTATAACTGGAAGTCCCTGGCCAGGGCTGATATAGAGATTTACTGGTAAGTGTTACTAGTATTTTCTTGACCCGTTATAAGCCACACATCGACACGACTTATCGGTTACTGGGGTCTGACGTTTACCACTCCTAGACTTGATATGCGACATATCAGACGAACAGACCGGACTGTACGGGAGTGTTACTGATTGGATTCACAGGAGAACGCACAGGCTAGCTTGTTGATTTTCTGATCGCTCAATACCTGGGTGGCTGTTACGTTTAGCTGACCGCTTGCAGCTTGTGGGTGTTTGATATGATCATCACCTGCTACCGGCGTATTGACGATTCTTTAGAGTCCTACACAGAGGTTTCTTGGCTCAGGCGAAACGGAGTAGAGGCACATATGTGATATGTGCAGGACCGAGAATAATGCGATATGAGATACCGTATTATATTCTCGCGATATTTAGATATGAACCGGGTCATCGGATCAAGTGTTGATTCGATGAATCGGTACATGATATATTAGTCGGTAATATTCGATATAGCCGGATCGTCGGATCAAGTGTTGATTCGATGATTTAATGTATAATAATATATATGATATATTGTATTACATTATCTAATATTGGCTCGCTTTACTATTTCATTTTCTCACTGGATGATACATTGATATATATGCAATATATGTTAATTGTATTATTTTCTTTTGTTGCAAATATATAATATATATGTGATATATATTATTGTGACATGGTATGATTTATTATTAAACATGTTTAAGGATGATTAAAAGGGATTAGGGTTTGATTAGGGTTAGCTTCTTCTTGCACCTTCTAGAAGCTTTGTTTTTGTCATGCCTAAGATATTATGGTTGATATTTTTGCATGACTCATAACTTAACCTAACCAAACCCTAACTCTAGTTTATTCTCTATAAACTCTTAGCCACTCATCCTTGACCATGGTTGATATATCAATCATATAGTTTTCTTTTCTATTCATCACAAAAGGAATTATCATTATTTTTTCCATTATCATCTTCTTCTCTCTTGATTTTGAGCTCACTAGAAATTCCATTTATGATGATAAATTGTGAGAAAGTGAATTAAAAGAAAGCATAAATACTACTCCTTCATCCTCATCTCATCTAACCCATGAGATTAGTGTGTTCATCTCTTTAGAGTGAGAAAGCTTGAGTTATTGGAACTTCGACGTAGATCATCGGGGATTTGGAACACTTCAAGCGAGCATGGATCGTTCGAGTCGTGGAGCCTCTCTTGAGTCCGGGAGATCAAGGATCGCGGCGAAGGGACTTCTACTCGGAGCTTGTGAAGCGAAGGAGCGGACTACAAAGGTTGTAATCCCTCACACTTAGATAAAAAGTTGTTATCTTGCATGCTTAACCCTAATAATCTAGCAAAGATCCTGTCTTTGGGTTGTTCGGCACGTCTAAATTTTTATCCGGGCATGTTTGATGCCTTATAAACCTTCACAAGAGTGCCTAGGAACCCTACAGAGGTGAGAACCATCCGACCACCACAAGGAGTCGAAGAGAAGGAGTTCAAGTTAAGGTATAACCCCCTAACCGAGTAGGTAAAACTCCTAGTTAGGTTATTAGATAGTTGTTTAACAAAGATCCGTATTTTGAGTCCATGTTACCACCAAAGAAAAATTGTTTTTCACCTTTTCCGCAACCGCAAAGAACCGGGGACAGGTAACGTGGACTTACAAAACACTCATGCCCAACCGTCAAAATTTTCGAAGGAGAAGAAGAAACCCAAGAAGCCCGTGAGGCCCGGTGACAAGCGCACGGACCTGCAAAAGCAGATCGACGCGCTGGAAGAGAATAACCAGAAGGTGCGGACTCCAATCACGCTCCAAGATTTCCTCAGCCACGTCCTTGAGGACGGAAATGATGGAGAAGACTCGTCGGATGAATCTGAAGGTTACGTGGCAAGTTGCCATGTGATCTCTCACTCGTTGATAGACTATGAAGAAACTCCCTGCACCGAGAAACTGGGGGCAGATCCTGAGCCGGAACTTCTGGGGCCATCATACGAAATGATCAACGCATTCCTCAACGAAGCTCTTTCAAAAAGTAAAGATGATCAGGAGCGTGAGATGGCCATATTTCAAAAGGCTAAACGCCGGCAATTGGACGAAAGGGTTGAAACAAGCCCGCCAGATCAAAATACATCCGTCGCGAATAAAAACAGGTTCAAGACGAGGAAAAGGTTCGCCAAAGCCATATCGATGGGAATGAAACTGCCATCCTCCGAAGCGAACGTTCTTGGTGAATCAGAAACACATCTTAGCTACTGCTTATATCATCGAAAGATTGCGCACCCCACCGAGGAGTGCGACGCTTTTAAAAGATGGTGGCAGGGATATGTTGCTCACCGGAAATATTTCAAGCGGATGAAACACAAAGCTCGTCGGAAGCAAAGGAGTACGACCGAGGAGCGTAGAAGAACTACCGACAACCTTCGCACGGTCAACGCCGGGGAATCGCAAGTTCTCACCTTCGGGAGCGACTCTGACGAGAAAATGACTCTTGGCCCTCTCTTTAAAGCGTCCACTTTGGGAAAAGAGGAAGAACGAAGACCTGTGAAAATATTCAGCTGCGCAATCGTACGCTGCCCGAAAAGAATCTTAGGCCCTCGAACAGTGGGTCAAATAGAAAAGATAAGGGAAAAGAAAAAGTCCCTTAGGATATCATCCTTGATGACCAAGTCGTCGAAAAGCTAACAGCCAAGGACCCGCCAAAGAAAAGTAGAGTGGACTACAACGTTCTGGCACACTTGAGAAAGCTACCTTCACAGTTAAGCATTCTCGACGCCCTCCTGCTATCCAAAGAAGCAAGAGATTCTTTGATCAAGGCGTTACAAGATCCTGAACAATTCCAAGCTTTCCTCGCCGAAGTAAAGATGAAGGACGAGTTGGAAAAAGTGCACACAGCCGATATGACCTTCGGCGATGAAGATCTTCTCCTCGGGACGTGTGAGTATAACCGTCCCCTATATGTCTCCGGATACTGTCATGACATCAAGATAGGAAAAATCCTGGTCGGCAATGGGTCCTCCATCAATCTCCTTAATGTAAGGGTGCTAAAGGAAATCAGCATGAGCGTTCAGCACCTCGCTCGCGACAAAATAACCATATCAGTGTTCGACTCTCAGTCATCACGGATGCTTGGGTCTGGGATATTGACACTACGCTTTGGGCTGCTTGTCATGGACATTAAGTTTGACGTCATTGACGCCAAGACATGCTACAATGCTTTGCTCGGCCGTCCCTGGTTACACGAGTACAATATCATCCTTTCTACACAACATCAGTGTATGAAGTATTTCAAGGATGGTCTCGAGTATACCGTAATAGGAGAGCTGAACCCATTCTCCGTAAACGAAGTCCGCAAGTACGAAGATGCAAAATACTTCTTACCGGATTTCGAAGACACAGAAAGATGTCGCAAATCGGAGGACAAGAACAAAGCTATCACCACTATTCCAGTCTTCGGGAGTGATACTGAGGAGGAGGAGGAAATAGTTTATTCAAGTCCGCCCCAGTGCAGCAAGCCGGGACCGTCCACTCCTATGCTGATCTTTGGCAGCGATTCGGAAGATGAGGTCAATGCCATATTCTCTGCTCGTCCATCAATATAAACCTTCGCTGATGAAGATCAAAGTTTCCAAGTTGCCATGGTTCCGCCCAAGCATCATCAAGAACTAGATGCGCTAGATACCTACAGTGTGGAAAAACAGCAGATATTCTACGTCCCTCCCATGCGAAAAGGTGAAAAGGCGATCCTATTCTACCGATCCGGGGAAACCAAAGTAGAGAAAGAAATCTGGCATGGCACGGATTCTACACTTGACAGGCTCCAGCCCATCCGTTTGCCTAGATATTACACAGACGGACTAAAGAGACTCCTGAGACGCCAAGGTGTACCCCTTAAGCAAACTGCGCGACAAGCACGGTTCTATAACAGGATCTGGAACGTTCCCGGAACTCAACGAAAGTTGCTCAACAGGAGAATAGAAATGACCGGACTTGGGTATATTCAATCCAAGAAACGGGAGCTACTTCGCGACTGATACGTCATACTTGACTTTGATGAAGAAGGAGATGCTCTATGGGAAGATGCTAACCCTGAACCAGCACGAACTCCCGCTGTGAAAATGCTCAGTCCGTCATTCGAAGAACAGATGTACAGGCTTATAAGGGAAGCAGCTCAAAAGGTTAGAGACGACCATAATCGCGAAATGACCATCTACGAGAAAGCCAGGACGCAACGCCTTATTCAACAGTCTGTGAAAAATGAAAATGCTCCTCCTTGTCTACCCGTTGTACAAAAAGCCCGACGCAGAGGCAGAAACAAACCAAAGAACGGGAAAGGCGTTCGACATCGACAAAGCGGGTCCAAGAAACCATGCGATCAGGAATCGAGCAGTCTGGATTCGTCTCTTATGAAAATGATGGGTCGAGCATATTCTTTTCCCCAAGACAAAACACAGAAGATATTCGATCTTGTTATAAAACATCAGATGATGACACTGCCGGAGTCCAAGAACCCTGAGCAAGCAGGAGAAGTCTCGCACCCGGACTATTGCTCCTATCACAGGGCAATAAGACATCCTCTCGAAGACTGCTTTACATTTAAAGACTGGGTAGAAGACCAGTATCAGCAAGGCAGGTTCGCTATATCCAGCAGCTGGAAGGTAACCCTGCCGCAGAAGCATGAACCCAAATCCATGAGAGTAGAGCCGGATCAACATCGATCTTGGAAGCGAGCTCGTACCTGTCACGTGATAACGCTGTCAGAAGAAGAGCCCGAGAATATGGATGACCTCCCCCGATGTTTCGAAAACGATAATAACGAGGTAATTTCAGAGTTTCCACCGGCACCAAAGGAGATGGAAGATGGGATACATACTACTGCAGATAACCTTAAGAAAATTGATTTGGGAACAACAAGTGACCCACGGCCGACGTTCGTTAGTGAGCTGTTTTCTGAAGAAAGGGTGGCTACGCTAAAGAACGTGTTCATGCAGCATAAAGATTGTTTCGCATGAAATTATTATGAGATGCCAGGATTAGATCCAGAGATTGTTGTGCACAAATTGGCAATATCTCCGGATGTCAAACTAATTAAACAAGCGCCAAGAACAATGCGGCTCGAGCTTGAGATGAGCATCAACGCCGAGGTCAAAAAGCTAATCGACTCCGGCTTCATCCAGGAGGTCCAATATCCTTACTGGATCGCCAACATCGTCCCAGTGATGAAGAAAAATAGGACGGTGCGTATATGTGTGGACTTTCGGGATCTCAATAAAGCCTGCCCGAAGGACGACTTCTCAGTACCAGTCACTGAGCTGATGATAGATAATACGTCCACTCACGAAGTTTTCTCCTTCATGGACGGCTCATCAGGATATAATCAGATAAAGATGCATCCCGAAGACCAAAAACTTACTGCTTTCCGGACCCCTTTAGGTATATTCTGCTACAAGGTGATGCCCTTCGGTCTAAAGAACGCCGGTGCCACCTATCAGAGAGCCATGACGAAGATCTTCGATGACCTCATACAAGAAATAGTCGAATGCTATATCGACGACCTTGTGGTGAAAAGCAAATCATACGAGGAACATTTAGAGCATCTGAAGATCGTATTTCAACGCCTTCGGCAATACAACTTGAAGATGAACCCTCTTAAATGCGCGTTCGGAGTTTCCTCGGGAAAATTCTTGGGATTCATCGTTCGACACCGAGGCATCGAGATAGATCGGTCGAAGATCAAGGCGATCATGGAAATGCCTCCGCCAAGAACTCTTAAGCAACTGCGGTCTCTCCAAGGGAAGCTCACATATATCTGGCGATTCATAGCCAATCTCTCCGGCAAGTGCCGCCCCTACAGTCACCTGATGAAGAAGGGAACCCCATTTGTCTGGGATCACAAATGCCAAAGCGCATTAGACGAAATCAAGCAATACCTGCAGAATCCGCCGGTGCTGACCGCTCCAGTCAAGGGAAAGCCTCTCATTCTGTATACAACAGCCCTCGAAGGTTCTTTAGGTGCGCTATGGGAACAAGAGAACGACCAAGGGAAAGAAAGGGCTCTCTACTATCTGAGTCGAGTTCTCCTGGGGGCAGAAAGCAACTACCCCCCCATTGAAAAATACCGCCTAGCGTTGGTCTTCGCGGTAATGAAGCTCAGACACTACGCGTTAGCGCATGAGGTCCATATCGTATAAAAAGTGGATCCTCTCAAGTATTTGATGTCGAAGGCCATACTAACAGGACGGCTCGCTAAATGGGCCCTCCTCTTGATGGAATTCTCGATAACTTATCGGCCTCTTAAGGCAGTGAAAGGCCAGGCCATCGCTGACTTCCTCGCTGAGCATCCGATACCTGTCGATTCTCCCTTGAACTGCTAATTTCCAGACGAACACGCGTTTGACACGATCGACGGGGAAAGAAGAGAGAATGATACCCGGTGGGAACTCTATTTTGATGGAGCGTCTTCCATGAAGAAGCGCAAACAAAGCACCCCCATAATCAAATCAGGGGTATGCCTCATCTTCGTGACTCCATAAGGAGGGATAATGCGCTTCTCCTTCTCCTTAATATAGCCGAGAACGAACAATGAGGCCAAATATGAAGCTTTGATAGCAGGTCTCGAGATCGCTATCGACATGGGAATCGAAAACCTCCTCATATACGGAGACTCCCAACTGGTCGTTAGTCAAGTAAACGACGACTATCAAACGTGCAAGCCAGAGCTGGTGAAGTACGGCGGGAGAGTACAACAGTTGCTGAATCAAATCCCTTCCTACGCCTTGGAAAGCATACCGCGTGCGGAAAATAGTAAGGCAGATGCATTAGCCAAGCTCTCTAAAGAACTGGCCGACGAAAACCTCGATGATGTGAGGATCGTTGTGCAAAGCCGTCGGGTTCTTACACCGGCAGAAATATCTCCGGAATTGTCCGAAGAAAAAGGAGCGACCGATCAAACGTCCCTACAAATAAGAGACGAAGAAAAGGCTGAGGATTGGAGAGAAGTCTTTATAGACTATTTCAAATCCCGTCGAACACCTGAAGATGCATCCTCAAGACATCAGCTTATGAAACGAGCTCTGTCTTTTGCTTTCGTCAATGATACCCTGTATAAGAGATCATTTGACTCTTTATGGCTAAGATGCCTGGGACCTGAAGAGGCAAAACGAGTCATCCAAGAAACTCACGACGGACTCTGCGGTTCTCACCAAGTCGGGCCGAAGATGAAGCTGAAGATCAAACGGATGGGTTATTATTGGCCCACGATGATCCAAGACTGCCTCGAATACGCGAAGCAGTGCTATTTGTGCCAGATTCATGGGGACTTTATCCATCAACATCCAAATCCACTACATCCAACGGTGGCTAGCTGGCCGTTCGAAATGTGGGGAACTGACATAATTGGCCCCATCGAACCAGCATCGTCCAGAGGACATCGATTCATTTTGGCAACAACTGATTACTTCTCCAAATGGGCAGAAGCAGTACCGCTAAGGGAAGTGAAGACGGAGAATATCCTCCATTTCTTCAAGACACACGTCATTTATCGGTTTGGAACTCCACGACGGATTATCTCTGATAACGGGCCAGCCTATAGAAGCCACAAGATCAGCCGCTTTGCACAACAGCATAACATAGACTGGAGATACTCCTCAGTCTATAATACCCAAGCTAACGGTCTAGCTGAGGTTTTTAACAAGACCTTAACGAAGATCATGAAAAAGTTGGTGTCCCGAAATAAGAAGGACCAGCACGAGAGACTGCATGAAGCTCTCTGGGCGTATCAAACTACGTTCAAAACGGCCACGAACACAACGCCGTACGCATTGGTATTCGGTACAGAGGCGGTACTCCCCCTCGAAATAGAGATACCCTCTCTGCGAGTGGCAGTTCACAACGAGCTAACAGATGAAGAAAATGCCCACCTTCGGCTTGAGGAGCTCGATGCCCTTGATGAAACCCGGCTCATAGCGCAACAAAATCTGGAGGCTTATAAAGCAAAGATGACGCGCTCGTACGAAAGATTGACTAGGCCAAGGACATTCCGCCAAGACGAACTCGTGCTGGTGGTCAAAAGACCTATGATCCCCAATCATGCCAAACGGGGGAAATTCGAGCCGAACTATGAAGGCCCGTATATCATAGACAAGGTCTACCAGGGTGGGGCCTATCTACTTATGGACATGCATGGCGAAAGGCCCTTCAGGCCAATAAATGGTCGCTTCCTAAAAAAGTACTACGCCTGACAAGTCATGGCCTAGGTCAATGATAGATGACGACGACTATGTGCGCTCGCTATCTTCCTAAGCACAAACTCTATAAGTAGTAGCTGGCTAACGGACCGAAACGTCCTTAAACTAATAGCGGACCGAAACGTCCTTAAACTAACGGTGGACCACTATGTCTTAAAACTAGCTGTTGACCGAGATGTCGATAAACTACGGTGGATTGCGGCATCCCAAAGCTGATAAAAAAAAAGAATAAAAAAAACGGTATGTCCATAAGCAAAATGGGCACAGATGTAAACCCGAAGGGGTTCCGTGAGTAAAAACAGCAGGGCTGCCGGCGAGTTTTGTGAAAACGCGAAAGGGCGCAACCACGTTAGAATAAAAAAAAGAAAAAAAACGATATGTCCATAAGCAAAATGGGCACGGATGAAAACCCGAAAGGGCTCCGTGAGTAAAAACAGCAGGGCTGCCGGCGAGTTTTGTGAAAACCTGAAAGGGCACAAGCTCGTTAGAATAAAAAAACTTGCAAGGTCCTCTCGACTTTGTAAGGAGAAACTACCTGCGTGAGATCCTTACGACTCACAAGGGAGAAACACACTTAGGGATCCTCACGATTCCTAAGGAGAAATTACACTTACGAGATCCTCACAACTCGTCAGGAGAACCCTCTTATGAGACCCTCACGGCTCATAAGATTTGAAAGTCTTAAGCTACAGGGATCTAAACCCGTTCTTAAGCAACCACCACAACTTCCAATATTTCCCTACAAGTGGTTCAGTATTGACCCTTGTATATAATCCATGGGCGCGAATAAACATTTCCCTAACAAAGTCCCATCCGTGACTAGGAATATGTCTACACGGTGAACAGCCCCTGTAAACCCTCTCGACTTATGAGGAGAAAATATTCTTGTAAGATCCTTACGACTTGCGAGAAGCCATACACTTAGGAGTACTCACGATTCCTAAAGAGAAAACACACCTACGAGATCCTCACGACTCGTAGGGAGAAAAACCTTTATGGGACCCTTACGGCTCATGAAGTTAAAAGCCTTAGTCGACAGGATCTTAACCCTGTTTGCTAAGCCACCTTTGTTCGACATCGACAGAGGCAAATGATGATTCGTTCCTGGCAACATTCCAGTTGTAGCGGTGCTGATGCCGAAATCGGTGTCTAATTCCAAGCTTGCAGCAAGAAGCTAGCAAGCCACACATGCATACGAAATAGCCGAAATGATGGGGCAACTTGCAACAATCAGCAAGTAAAAATTTATGCATGCAAAATAGCCGAAATGATTGGGCAACTCGTAATAAAATGCAGCGAGTAAAAATAAAATAAATAGCCAAAATGATTGGGCAACTCGCAATAAAAAGCAGCGAGTAAAAATAAAATAAATAGCCGAAATGATTGAGCACCGCGAAAAATAGCCAAAATGATTGGGCAATCGCGACCTTCGCGATATAAAAGCTGAAATTATGGAGCATCGCGGAAAGAAATAAAAAAATATAAATAAAATTTATGCCCTACAGGTGATATCACATCAATCCCTGTATACAATCCAGGAGCCCAAACAAAGAAGGAATCACACCTTCCTTCACCAGGCTCCATCAGAAAACGAAACCAAATCTCGGCGGTTCATGGATTGCCTAGAGATCATCAACAACGTTCCTCTCCATTGCAGCAGGATTCAGATGCTGCAATCAACGGTGGAGCTACGACGAAGCCCCTACTCCAAATCTCGATGGTTCCCAGAGAACCTGGAGACCGCTTCAATATTCGTCTCAATACAACAGACGCAACGTCATCCACATGACCCCGCTCGGAAACACGTCATCCATATGACCTCGTTCGGAAATACGTCATCCAGATGACCCCGTTCGGAAATACATCATCCACATGACCCCGTTCGGAAATACGTCATCCACATGACCCCATTCGGAAATACGTCATCCACATGACCCCGCTCGGAAATACGTCATCCACATGACCCCATTCGGAAATACGTCATCCACATGACCCCTTTTCGGAAATACGTCATCCACATGACCCCGCTCCGAAATACATCATCCACATGACCCCGTTCGGAAATACGTCATCCACATGACCCCGTTCGGAAATACGTCATCCACATGACCCCGTCTCGGAAATACGACATCTACATGACCCCGTCTCGGAAATACGTCATCCACATGACCCCGTCGTGGAAATACGTCATCAACATGACCCCGTCGCGGAAATACGTCATTAACATGACCCCGCTCGGAAATACGTCATCCACATGACCCCGTTCGGAAATACATCATCCACATGACCCCACTCGGAAATACGTCATCCACATGACCCTGTTCGGAAATACGTCATCCACATGACCCTGTTCGGAAATACGTCATCGACATGACCCCGTTCGGAAATACGTCATCCACATGACCCCGTTCGGAAATACGTCATCCACATGACCCCGTTCGGAAGTACGTCATCCACATAACCCCGTTCGGAAATACATCATCAACATGACCCCGTTCGGAAATACGGCATCCACATGACCCCGTTCGGAAATACGCCATCCACATGACCCCGTTCGGAAATACGTCATCAACATGACCCCGCTCGGAAATACGTCATCCACATGACCCCGTTCGGAAATACCTCATCCACATGACCCCACTCGGAAATACGTCATCCACATGACCCCGTTCGGAAATACGTCATCTACATGACCCCGTTCGGAAATACGTCATGCACATGACCCCGCTCGGAAATACGTCATCAACATGACCCCATTCGGAAATGTCATCCACATGACCCCGCTCGGAAATACGTCATCCACATGACCCCGTTCGGAAGTACGTCATCCATATGACCCCGTTCGGAAGTACGTCATCCACATGACCCCGTTCGGAAGTACGTCAACCACATGACCCCGTTCGGAAGTACGTCATCCATATGACCCCGGTCGGAAATACGTCATCCACATGACCCCGTTCGGAAATACGTCATCCACATGACCCCGTCTCGGAAATACGTCATCCACATGACCCCGTCTCGGAAATACGTCATCAACATGACCCCGTCATGGAAATACGTCATCAGCATGACCCTGTTTCGGAAATACGTCATCCACATGACCCCGTTCGGAAATATGTCATCCACATGACCCCGTCTCGGAAATACGTCATCAGCATAACCCCGTCTCGGAAATACGTCATCTATATGACCCCATTTCGGAAATACGTCATCTACATGTCAATCCCACTAAACACTTACGGGCCCTCTCGATTCGTAAGGAAAAAAACTCTCTTATAAGATCCTTACGACTTATAAGGGAAAACACACTTAGGAATCCTCATGATTCCTAAGGAAAAATTACACTTACGAGATCCTTACGACTCATAGGGAGAAAAGTCTGCATAAGACCCTCACGGCTCATGAAGTTGAAAAGTCTTAGGTGACAGATCCAAACCTGTTTCCTAAGCCATCACCGCCCTACAAACAGTCCAAGATGGACAGCTATATACCGTCTACAGGCTATGCTTACTAAGATAACATGCCAGCAACAAAGAAAAGAGAAGAAAGCGACAAGGAGAACATTTGATTCGCATTTAATTAAGCGTTCGAGGCATACCCGTTCATGCATGTGCAAAAGATTTAAGTATATAAAATAAAACACGCTGAAATGAGGAATTTGCCATTTATACTTCGAAAAAGTTCTTACAATTATGAAAGCAGTAAACGAAAACATCATCAAAATGATTACAATGGTAAAACCTCAGATCCAGGGCATGGATTGAGGAACTCGAAAGTAAGGCCGTCTAGAGTCTTCTGGCCTTTCTGACCATTCTTGTGTGCATCCTCTCGTGTTCACGAGTATTGAGATCCTCGGTAATGCCCCCTCCCTTCGATAAGAAGTGATTATCGTCGTCTGTTGGAAAGTTTGATGCAGAATATCAATGAGGGTATCTCGCCGCTTCTTCGAGATCAGCCCCGACAGGTACACCGAATGTACCTTATCTTCGGCATCATCCAGCGCATTAAGCGGCATGGCCTCGTGAAACCCAGGAAGTGCTCTCCAAATTGCTCCCACTGCGATTTTCAAGAGAGCGGAACGGCGAGGAAGCAGCCAACCGGCGTGTGCATGCAGACGATCCATGATCTCCGCACATTGGGCATCTGTAAACTCTTGATTTTGGCAACGGCCCTGTACGCGAATATCCTCATAAGAGATGAACTCATGTAGACTATATAAATGAACAGCCATAGTGCCTGAAAAGAAACATCATTAGAAGATCAGTAATGAAGAAAAACAGATACGGAATTTAAACGACTCTTGATATCCCCATGAAGTAAAAAAATTCTAATTATGACACCTAATACATTCGAATTTGTGAGAAATCCTGAAAAGGGAATCTCATTTAATAAGCGACCCTTCGGGTCATAGAGTTAAACTCCTCGAGAGCAATACTCTACGAACAGGAATGACACCTGTCAAAGTCAATTATGAAAGGAATTTAAAGAGATTCCCCGAGAATGCTAAGAGCCAGGCTCTGTAATGCGGATGAAAAAATCCATCAAGAAAATTAAAATCAGTTGATTTTTATGAATTAAAAATTCTGGGATCTCCAAGATCCATAAAAAAAAACTCTTAAGAGTTCTTCATCGAAGATTAAGAAATCTACACATGATTCATAAAAGCAAGGCTCTGTTTATGGGCTGAGAAACCCCAAAAGATCTCTTTAGATCTATGGGTTCATGAGAGCAAAGCTCTACTAATAAAACCCTAAATGGGTTTTCTGTAGATCAAAGATCTATAAAGAGCAAGGCTCTGTTAATGGATAAAACCCTAATTTATTAAAATTTATTAATTTTTTTTAAAAAACTTTATCTAAGTTTGGAAAGAGATTTTACTCTTGAGAAGTTCTTAAACAGAAGAGCTGTGCTCTGAACAAAAATTCTCAAAGAAGATGATAATCATCTAGAGGACCAAAGGTCCTATTTATAGGCATTGAACCGCTTCTTCAACTTCTGAGTCGATTCAAGGGCTCAGATGCTGCCACCGCTGCACTCACGTGTGCGCCACGTGAGCGCAACGGTTGGGGGGCATTTGTTTCCCCCAATCAGAGCAAAACTCTGTTTTGAAATTCAAAATTCAAAAGTTGAAGCAACACTTCAGATCCAGTGCTAGTTGCGCTGTGCGCCACGTGTCAAACACGGATACGCTAGCACCAGGTGCGCTGCGCCCTAGGCAGCGCACCCCCAATCAGAGCAAAGCACTGTTTTAAAATTCAAAATTCAAAAGAATTGAAGCAACGTTTCAGATCTAGCGCTCTGCGCTGCGCGCCACGTGTCAAACACAGGTGTGCTAGCGCAGGCTGCACTGCGCGCCACGTGTCAAACGTAGGTGCGCTAGCGCAAAATGCACCACGCTGTGCGCTGCGTGCCACGTATCAAACGTAGGTGCGCTAGCGCTGGAATTATGAATTCCCTGCCGTTAGATCAAAATATCTAATAATAAATTATTAATTAATCAGAATTAAAATTCTGTTATGGAAAGATCTTTCCAATCTTGTTAAAAACAAGAAGATTACCTTCTTTAAAACAGAAGCCTTAGGATCAAAGATCCAACGGTGGGAAATATTCCCAAATCAATCAGAGAAAGATCTCTTTAACTGATTTATCAAATCAATCTGCCCTATATAAAGGCCCCAAGACCTAAAATCTGATATAGCGAAACCCCCTACAAACTTTGAGAAAACTCAAAGAAAGAAAAGCAAGCTTTTAGAAAAAGAAGATCATTTTCTTCAAGGTAAAGAACATGATTCTTGAACACAGAGATGAAATCATCTCATAAAAAGAAGAACTATTTTCTTAAAAAGATCATAGATCTATAAACCGCTGATTCTGTACACTTCCGTGCTGAACATGATTCTTGAACCGCTGATTCTCTACACTGCCGCGCTGGACGAGTCACTCGGTGCGCTCCTCGCCCAGAGTAACGAGGAGGGAAAAGAAAACGCCCTCTACTAGCTCAGTCGAACTCTAGTCGGGGCGGAACAAAACTACTCCCCAATCGAAAAGCAATGCCTGGCTCTAATATTTGCTGTGAAGAAGCTGAGGCACTATTTGCTCGCTCATCGGGTTATGCTGATCTCCAAGGTCGACCCGCTCAAATACTTGATGACAAAAGCAAGCCTAGCCGGCAGAATGACAAGATGGGCTGTCATGCTACTTGAGTTTGACATAGTTTATACCCCTCAGAAAGCAGTAAAAGGGCAAGCTATTGCAGACTTTCTCGCCGCTCATCCCATACCAGAAGGGTCGCCGCTAAATTGTCAGTTACCCGATGAACAAGTGCTGCACCTCGAGGAAGATGAGCCATGTTGGGAACTCTACTTCGATGGAGCCTCGTCAATAAGGACCTCCAGTAAATCAAGCATCCCGGAGATAAAATCAGGGATAGGATTGGTGTTCATCACACCATCAATGGGAACCCTACGGCGTTCTTTTGCTCTCACCGAGCCTCGGACAAACAATGAAGCTGAGTATGAAGTTCTGATAGCTGGTTTGGAGCTCGCCATAGAAATGGAAATCCATCGGCTACGAGTTTACGGTGACTCCCAGCTCGTCGTCAACCAAGTAAGCGGCGATTATAAGATATAAAAACCCGAATTATCTCGGTACAGAGGCCGAGTGGTGGAACTCATGAAACGGTTCACTCATATTGAACTAACGAGAGTCCCTAGAGCGTTGAACGGAAAAGCCGACATACTCGCTCGCCTAGCCAAAGAGCTGGCTGATCCTGACATGGACGATATTCTGATCACAGTTAGGAGCCGAAAAATTCTACCCCCAGTCTCTCTACGAGAAGAGGAAAGCGCGGAACAGAAGAGCAGTCCTGCCGAAGAAGCTTCGATCGTCCAAGACGAGCCCGATTGGAGAGAACCCTTCATAGAGTACCTCCGATACGACAAGCTGCCCGAAGAAAAATCTACGAGGATTCAGCTGAAGAAAAGTGCTCTCCGATACGTGTTTGTAAATGACACGCTATACCGCAGGTCATATGACCAACTCTGGCTCAGGTGCCTGTCATCGGCCGAAGCCCAAAAGGTCATGAAAGATGTTCACTCGGGCGTTTGCGGTGCTCACCAATCTGGCCCCAAGATGCGACTTCAAATCAAACGGCATGGGTATTACTGGCCCACCATGATACGGGATTGCGGAGAACATGCAAAGAAATGTCATATCTACCAAATTCATGGTGATTTCATTCACAAGCATCCCAACCCATTGCATCCTACGGTGGCGTCGTGGCCCTTCGAAGTCTGGGGCACCGACATTGTCGGCCCAATTGATCCTCCGTCATCCAAAGGCCACCGGTTCATACTGGCCGCTACAGACTACTTCTCCAGATGGGCTGAAGCTGTCCCGCTAAAAGAAGTCAAGACAAAAGATATTCTGACATTCTTCCAGCATAATATTCTATACCGCTTCGGTACACCGAGACGAATCATTTCTGACAACGGGCCTTCTTTCAAGAGCTTCAATGTCTCAAGGTTCGCTACTCAGCACAAGATAGACTGGAGATATTCCTCCATCTATAATCCAAGAGCCAATGGGCTAGCCGAAGCATTCAATAAGACTCTATGCAAGCTCCTGAGGAAAAATGCTTCAGCCAACAAGAGAGACTGGAATCTCAAGCTTCACGAGGCATTGTGGGCATATAGTACCACGCACCGTACTCCAACTCAGTCCACTCCATACTCATTGCTCTTCGGAGTGGAGGCGGTCCTCCCCCTCGAAGTTGAAGTTCCAAGCTTAAGAATGGCCGTCCAACATGAGTTGACGGAGGAAGAAAACGTGCTCCTTCGACTTGAAGAACTCGATGCCCTCGAAGAAAAGAGGCTCGCGGTGCAGCAAAATCTGGAGCTATACCGAGCCCAAATGTCACGGGCCTATGACAAGATAACCCGTCTCCGCGCTTTCAAGAAAGGTGAATTGGTGTTGGTCCTCAAAAGACCGATCATCCCCAATCGACATGCCAAGGGAAAATTCGAGCCGAACTGGGAAGGACCATACGTCGTCGAGAAAGTGTTCGACGGAGGATCCTACCAACTAATAAGTGCCGAGGGAGAAATGCCCATGCCACCCATCAATGGCCGATATCTCAAGAAATACTACACATGAATGCTCCAAGTCGCAGGCGAATTGAGCACATCAGCCCTACGGTCTGGATCATACATCCTGCAAAACCATATACAATCCACGGGCATAAATGACCCCTATCTCTCCCAAATCCTGCCGGTGAGACTACTTTTAAAGTCCCACCAGCGGCAAAAAAAATGAAAGAAAAAAAATAAGAAATAAAAAATAAACGGTATGTCCACAAGCAAAATGGGCACGGATGAAAACCCGAAAGGGCTCCGTGAGTAAAAACAGCAGGACTACCGGCGAGTCTGTGAAAACCCGAAAGGGCGCAAACTCGTGAAAAGAGATGAAATACACTCGCAAAGTCCTCTCGACCTTGTGAGGAGAAACACCCTGCGTGAGATCCTTACGACTCACAAAGGAGCAACACACTTAGGAATCCTCACGATTCCTAAGGAAAAAATACACATGCGGGATCCTCACGACTCGTAGGAAGAAAATGCTTATATGGGACCCTCACGGCCCATAAAATTGAAAAGCCTTAGGTGATAGGGACCCAAACCTTTCTCCTAAGCCATCGTTCCCCAACGGGCAATGGCAAATGATGAGTCGCTCCTGGCATCTCGCTTCAGTGTTAGCGGTGCTGATGCCGACCAAAATCCCAAATCCCAAGTCCTCCCGAGGCAAATGATGAGTTGCTCCTGGCATTATTCCAGTGCAGCAATGCTGATGCCAAACAAGATCCAAATTCCAAGTCCCCAAACGGCGAACGCTCCTGGTGCCACATTCCAGTGCAGCGATGCAGACGCCAACCAAAATCCAATTTCTCAAAATTCTCCCAACCCTACGGTTAGTCCCCAAATTGACTACCGTATACAATCCACGGGCTCAAATAATTCTCATCACCCTCATGCCCCACCGTAATCACCAATTACGCGGCTGGTCTCCGTCTTTGGAATTATGCTCCATTGAGAAGACCCACTCATGTGTCATCACGATCCATAAGGAGAACAAACCTTTGTGGGATCCTTACGACTCACAAGGGAAAAACACACTTAGGAGTCCTCACGACTCCTAAGGAGAAAATACACCTGCGGGATCCTTACGACTCGTAGGGAGAAAATGCTTTTATGGGACCCTCACGGCCCATAAAATTGAAAAGTCTTAGGTGACAGGGATCTAAACCTGTCTCCTAAGCCATCGCTCCCCAACCCCAAAATGGCGAATGATGAGTCGCTCCTGCTACCATATTCCAGTATAGCGATGCAGACGCCAACCAAATTCCAAATCCCATACCCCAACGGCGAATGATGAGTCGCTCCTGGTACCACAGTCCAGTGCAGCGATGCAGACGCCAACAAAGCCCTGAAATTTTTCCGGCCCTACGGTCTGGATCATACATCCTGCAAAACCGTATACAATCCACGGGCGTAAAACAATCCCGATCTCTCCAAAAAAAAAAAGAGGAAAAAAAAAGAAGAAAAAAAAAATAACGGTATGTCCACAAGCAAAATGGGCACGGATGAAAACCCGAAAGGGCTCCGTAAGTAAAAACAGCGGGACTGCCGGCGAGTTTGTGAAAACCCGAAAGGGCGCAAACTCGTAAAAAAAAGAAAAAGAAATGAAATGCACTCGTAAAGTCCTCTCGACTTTGTGAGGAGAAAATCCCCGCGTAAGATCCTTACGAGTCACCAAGGAGCAACACACTTAGGAGTCCCCACGACTCTTAAGGAGAAAACACACCTACGAGATCCTTTCGACTCGTAGGGAGAAAATGCTTTTATGGGACCCTTACGGCCCATAAAATTGAAAATTCTTAGGTGATAGGGATCTAAACCTGCCTCCTAAGCCATCAATTCCCAAATCCTCTCGGGGCAAATGATGAGTTGCTCCTGGCATTATTCCAGTGCAGCAATGCAGATGCCAAACAAAAACCAAAATCCCAAAATCCTCTCAATGACAGATGATGATTCGCTCATGGTACCATATTCCAGTATAGCGATGCTGATGTCAACCCAAATCAAAATCAACAAGTCAACTTCCACTCCGACACCGCAGAAAGCGAAGCGAGTCAGAATCCAATCTCGACACCGCAAGAAGCGGAGCAAGTCAAGTCTACCCCCTGACACTGCAAGAAGCAGAGCAAGTCAAATCAAGCACCGACCGTCCAAGGCGCAAAAAGGGCAGAATCGACCGTCCAAGTCGCAGAAAGGGCAGCATCGACCGTCCAAGTCGCAAAAAGGGTAGCACCGACCGTCCATGTCGCAAAAAGGGCAGAACCGACCGTCCAAGTCGCTAAAATGGCAGTATCGACCGTCCAAGTCGCAAAAAGGGCAGCATCGACCGTCCACGTCGCTAAAATGGCAGAACCGACCGTCCACGTCGCTAAAAGGGCAGCATCGACCGTCCAAGTCGCAAAAAGGGCAGAACCGACCGTCCACGTCGCTAAAAGGGCAGTACCGACCGTCCAAGTCGCTAAAAGGGCAGTACCGACCATCCAAGTCGCTAAAAGGGCAGAACCGACCGTCCACGTCGCTAAAAGGGCAGCACCGACCGTCCAAGTCGCAAAAAGGGCAGAACCGACCGTCCAAGTCGCAAAAAGGGCCGCATCGACCGTCCATGTCGTAAAAAGGGCAGTGCCAGCTTCCCAAAAGGTGGGAACCGAATCAAGTCGCCTCCACGTGAAAGAAGATCCATCAATTTCATGCACACGACCCACATATGTGGTGTGCATTTATTGATGGGGGGCAATTTGTTGGGGTAAAAATTTACACCCCGGTTGACCAAGTCAAAATCAAAGTCAACCCCAAGCCAAGTGGGCCCAAGCCCAGATCCAGTAGGACCACGCCCGGGTCGAGCCCGAACATGAAGCGACCGGCCTCTTACCACGCCAAGATAAAAAAAATTTATAATAAACAATTTTGTTGTATTTCTTTTATTTTTATTTTTATTTTTATGGACAAATGTAAGAAAAATAGGCATAAAGCCAAATTTTTGTAAAGCCCATGGCTTATGTGCAAAAAGAAATGGCACATGAGCCATGAGATAGGCGAAATGCCATTTTGTGAAGCCCAAGAGGCTATGTGTAAAGTGTATAGCCTATAAAAGCAAGGATAATGAAATATCCCAACAACTTTTTTTCTTTCTCCAAAAAAAGTCTCAGATCTGAGCTCTTTCTTCCATCTTCAAGGTTCCAAAACCTTCTTCTTTCTTTTGAATTAAATCAAGAGTTTTACTCTTCCTTTTTCAAAACTAAATAGTTTTCCACCACAAAACCCATTAAGGGGAACTTAGATCTGCCATCAGATCTCAAAAAGAAAAGATTTTTAAATCTCATATCTCTTTATCTCCAAAATCCGGCCAGCAAAGGAAGAAGGACCCATTTCCTTAACCCAACGCATATTAGGAGTTTAACTCCACCCTTTTTTTCTTTTTAGAGAATTTCCGGGGCTAAAACCCCCCCTTTTTCCTCACTGGTGCGCTAGAGCTCGAGCGCAAAGCGCCCACGTGCCGACACGTGGCGCGCTTGTGCTCCAGCGCACTGCGCTCGAGCGCAAAACGCCCACGTGCCGACACGTGGCACGCTTGCGCTCCAGCGCCTCGCGCTCGAGCGCAAAGCGCCCACGTGCCGACACGTGGCGCGCTTGCGCTGCAGCGCTCTGCGCTCGAGCGCAAAGCGCCCTCGTGCCGACACGTGGCGCGTTGCGCTCCAGCGCTCTGCGCTTGAGCGCAAAACGCCCGCATGCCGACACGTGGCGCACTTGCGCTCTGCGCTCAAGCGCAAAGCGCTCACGTGCCGACACGTGGCGCGCTGCGCTCCAGCGCCCTCGTGCCGACAAGTGGCGCGCTTGCGCTCAAGCGCCCAGGCGCTGGCCCCACGCATCCTTTGGATGTCTTTTTCCCCTTTATTTATATATACATGTATATATATACATATGTATACAAATGTACACCTACACATACTCCACGACACTGTCCCTGTTAGAAAAAATTTCTAACGGGGTGCTGCCCCGCACCCCACATGGGGGCTGCTAGCCCCCTTGACCCCCAGCCCGCTATCCGGGTAGCGGGACCCCCGTAAAAACTCTGCGTGGCTCCCGATATATTTAAACCCCCCTCCAAAACACAACACACGTACACTGCACATTGAGTTTGCATGACCAGTTTAACCCGTTAATCGGAGGTTCCCTCGCCCCAAAGGCCGGGGGTAATTAACGACAGCTTAGTTCGCGGCTGCCGGAGATTCGGATCCCTACAATCATTAAACCCCGGCCTACCTTAGCCAGGGGGAATCTGTAGTACGCCTGACAAGCACGCGCGTATTCCCATCTCAATGGGGTGACGAAAAACACCCTACAGTGATGCCTTTTGGTTTGAAGAATGCCGGCGCTACCTATCAGAGGGCTATTACGAAGATTTTTGATGACCTCATACATGAAGTCGTCGAATGCTATATTGACGACCTCGTGGTGAAAAGCAAATCGTACGAGGAGCACTGGGAGCATCTGAAGATAGTGTTTCAGCGCCTTCGGAAATACAACCTGAAGATGAACCCTCTGAAATGCGCGTTCGGAGTTTCCTCAGGAAAATTCCTGGGATTCATCGTACAACATCGAGGTATCGAAATAGACCCATCAAAGATCAAAGCGATTATGGAAATGCCTTCTCCAAGAACTTTGAAACAACTGCGGTCTCTCTAAGGAAAGCTCGTGTATATCCGACGGTTCATAACCAACCTCTACGGAAAGTGCCGTCCCTACAGTCACCTGATGAAGAAGGGAACCCCGTTCATTTGAGATCGCAAATGTCAGGGTGCGCTGGACGAAATCAAGCAATACCTGCAGAATCCGCCGGTACTGACTGCTCCAGTCAAGGGAAAGCCCCTCATCCTATACACAACAGCCCTTGAAGGTTCTTTAGGCGTGCTATGGGCACATGAGAATGATTAAGGGAAAGAGAGAGCTCTCTACTATTTGAGTCGGGTTCTCCTGGGGGTAGAAAACAACTACCCAACATCGAAAAACACTGCCTGGCATTAATCTGCGTGATAACGAAGCTCAGACACTATGCGTTAGCGCATGAGGTCCATCTCATATCAAAGGTGGATCCTCTCAAGTATTTGATGTCAAGAGCCATACTAACGGGACGGCTCGCTAAATGAGCCCTACTCTTAATGGAATTCTTGATAACATACCGATCTCTCAAGGCAGTGAAAGGCCAGGCCATCGCCGACTTCCTCGCTGAGCATCCGATACCTGCCGATTCACCCCTAAATTGCAAATTGCCAGACGAGCACGCGTTTGACACGATCGATAGAGAGAGAGGAGGGAGTGATACCCGATGGGAACTCTACATCGATGGGGCATCTTCTATGAAGAAGAGAAAGCACACCACCCCTATAATCAAATCTGGGGTAGGCCTGATCTTCGTGACTCCGCAAGGAGGGATAATGCGCTTTGTATTTTCCTTAACAGAGCCGAAGACAAACAATGAAGCGGAATATGAGTCTTTAATAGTAGGTCTTGAGATCGCTGTCGACATGGAAATCCAAAACCTCCTTATATACGGAGACTCCCAGCTGGTCGTTAGTCATATAAACGACGACTGTCAAACGTGCAAACCATAGTTGGTAAAGAACGGCAAGAGAGTGCAATAATTGCCGACTCAAATCCCTTCCTACGTCCTAGAAAGAATACCGCGTACGGAAAATAGAAAGGCGGATGCATTAGCCAAACTCGCTAAAGAACTGGCTGATGAAAACCTCGATGACGTAAGGATCATTGTACAAAGCCGTCGGGTTCTTGCACCAGCGGAAATATCTCCGGAGTCGTTTGAAGATAAGGAAGCAACCAAGCAAATGGCCCTACAAATAGAAAACCAAGAAAAGGCTAAGGATTGGAGAGAAGTTTTTATAGACTACTTTAAATCCTGTCAAACGCCGGAAGATGCATCCTCAAGACATCAGCTCATGAGACGAGCTCTGTTTTTCGCCTTCGTCAATGATACTCTATATAAGAGATCGTTCGACTCTTTGTGGCTAAGATGCTTGGGACCGAAAGAAGTAAGGAGAGTCGCCCAAGACACTCATGACGGACTTTGCGGTTCTCATCAAGCCGGGCCAAAGATGAAGCTGAAGATCAAAAGGATGGGCTACTATTGGCCCACGATGATTCAAGACTGCTTCGAATACGCGAAGCAGTGCCACTCGTGTCAAATCCATAGAGTCTTCATCCACCAGCATCGAAATCCGCTACACCAAACAGTAGATAGCTGGCCATTCGAAATGTGGGGAATTGACATAATTGGGCCCATCGAACCAGCGTCATTCAGAGGACATCGGTTCATATTGGCGACAACCGATTACTTCTCTAAGTGGGCAGAAGCAGTATCGCTAAGAGAAGTGAAGACGGAGAACATCCTCCATTTCTTCAAGATACATGTCATCTATCGGTTCGGCACTCCGCGACGGATTATCTCCGATAACGAGCCAGCCTACAGAAGTCACAAAATCAGCCACTTCGCACAGCAGCATAACATAGACTGGAGAAAACTATTCGGTCTATAATCCCTGAGCTAACGGTCTAGCCGAGGCTTTCAATAAGAACTTGACGAAGATCATAAAGAAGACGGTGTCCAAAAATAAAAAGGACTGGCACGAGAGACTGCATGAAGCTCACTAGGCTTACCGAACCGTGTTCAAAACGGCCACAAATACAACTCCATTCACGTTGGTATTCGGCACAGAAACGGTATTCTCCCTGGAGATAGAGCTACCCTCTCTACGAGTGGCGGTTCATTATGAGCTAACAGAAAAATAGAATGCTCATATTCGGCTTGAGGAGCTCGACGCCCTCGATGAAACCCGTCTCATGGCACAGTAAAACTTGGAGGCTTACAAAGAAAAAATGATGTGCTCATACGAGAGATTGACTAGGTCGAGAACATTCCGCCAAGGCGAACTCGTGCTAGTTGTCAAAATACCTATGATCCCCAATCGTGCTAAACGGGGAAAATTCGAGCCGAACTATGAGGGCCCGTACATCATAGACAAAGTCTACCAAGGTGGGGCTTACTTGCTCATGGATATGCATGGCGAAAGACCCTTCCGGCCAATAAACGGCCGTCTTCTTAAGAAATACTACGCCTAACGAGTCATAGCCTAGGTTAACGATAGATGAAGACACTTATGTCCGCTCGCTATCTTCCCAAGCCAAAACTCTATAAGTAGTATCCAGCGAAAACTTGCCTCAAAATCGCTGCGGACCGAAACGTCCCTAAACTAACAATGGACCACAATGTCCTGAAACTAACTACGGACCGAAACATCTTTAAACTACTACAAACCGCAGCATCATAGGGCTAACCCAAAAAAAAACGGTACGCCCATAAGCAAGATGGGCACGGATGAAAACCCGAAAGGGCTCCGTGAGTAAAAACAGCAAGGCTACCAGCGATGTTTGTGAAAACTCAAAAGGGCGCAGACTCGTAAAAAAAATGGTACGTCCATAAGCAAGATGGGCACGGATGAAAACCCGAAAGGGCTTCGTGAGTAAAAACAGCAGGGCTACCGGCGAGTCTGTGAAAACCCGAAAGGGCCCAGACTCGTACAAAATTCATGTACACTGGCAAGGTCCTCTCGACCTTGTAAGGAGAAAATACCTGCGTGGGATGCTTACGACTCATAAGGGAGCAACACACTTAGAGATCCCCATGATTCCTAAGGAGAAATTACACTTACAAGATCCTCACGACTCGTAAGGAGAACCCTCTTATGAAACCCTCACGGCTCATAAGATTCGAAAGCCTTAAGCTACAGAGATCTGAACATGTTCTTAAGCCATCACATTTCCCAGATTGCCCTACAAACGGTTCAATGTTGACCCTTGTATACAATCCACGGGCACAAATAAACGTTTCCCCCACCCAGTTCCACCAATGGCGTGAAATTTCCTCATGTGGTGAATGACACTTGTAAGTCCTCTTGACTTATAAGGAGAAAACACTCTTGTAAGATCCTTACGACTTATAAGAGAACACACACTTAAGAATCCTCACGATTCTTAAGGAGAAAACGCACCTACGAGATCCTCACGACTCGTAGGGAGAAACACCTTTATAAGACCCTTACGGCTCATAAAGTCAAAATCCTTAGTCGATAGGATTCTAACCCTGTTTGCTAAGCCATCTTTGTTTAAATCGACAAAGGCAAATGATGATTCGCTCCTGGCAATATCCCAGTTGTAGCGATGTTGATGCCTAAATCGGTATCAAATTCCAAGTCCTTTCATGGCAAATGATGATTCGCTCCTGGCAATATTCCAGTCGCAGCAATGCTGATGCTAAGATTGGTATCAGATCTTGAGTTCCATACTCGCATAAAAAAATGCATATGAAATAGCTGAAATGTTTAGGCAACTCGCAATAAAAATCACCGAGTAAAATATATGCATACAAAAATAGCCGAAATGATTGGGCAACTCGCAATAAAAAAGCAGCGAGTAAAGAAAAAGAAAAATAGCCGAAATGATTGGGCACCGCAAAAAATAGCCGAAATGATTGGGCAATCGCGACTTTTGCGATATAAAAGGCTGAAAAGATAGAGCATCGCGGAAATAAAAAAAATGAAAAAAATGAAAGAATGAAACTTTTGCCCTACAGGTAAGTCGATACTGACTCCTGTATACAATCCATGGGCATAAACGAAAAGGGAACCACATGTCCCAACAAACTCTGTCAAAGGGAAAATCAGATCTCGAAAGCAACATCTGCATCCTAGAAGACCAACAACAGCGTTCCTCCTTATGCCAGCACGGCACGGACGCGACACCACCAATCGGAGCCACGACAAAGTCCCCAGTTCCAAGACTCTATGGTTTACAGACAACCTAGAGTCAAACCCGACACCGCAGAAAGTGGAGTAAGTCAACCCGACACCGCAGAAAGCGGAGCAAGTCAACCCGACACCGTAAAAAGCGGAGTACGTCAGCCAATGACCTCCGTCTCTGAAACACGTCAGCCAATGACCTCCATCTCATAAACACGTCAGCCAATGACCTCCGTCTCGGAAACACGTCAGCCAATGACCTCCGTCTCTGAAACACGTCAGCCAATGACCTCCGTCTCAGAAAGACATCAGTAAATGACCTCCGTCTTGGAAACACGACAACCAATGACCTCCGTCTCGGAAACACGTCAGCCAATGACCTCCGTCTAGGAAACACGTCAGCCAGTGACCTCCATTTCGGATAGACGTCATCCAGTGACCTCTGTCTCGGAAACACGTCATCCAATGACCTCCTTCTCGGAAACACGTCAGCCAATGATCTCTGTCTCGGAAACACGTCAGCCAATGACCTCCGTCTCGGAAACACGTCAGCCAATGTCCTCCGTCTCGGAAATACGTCAGCCAATGACCGCCGTCTCGGAAATACGTCAGCAAATGACCTCCGTCTCGGAAACACGTCAGCCAATAACCTCCGTCTCGGAAATACGTCAGCAAATGACCTCCGTCTCGGAAATACGTCAGCAAATGTCCTCCGTCTCGGAAATACATCATCCAATGACCTCCGTCTCAGAAATACGTCAGCAAATGACCTCCGTCTCGGAAATACGTCAGCAAATGACCTCCGTCTCAGAAATACATCAGCCAATGACCTCCATCTCGGAAATACGTCAGCAAATGACCTCCGTCTCGGAAATAATTCAGCCAACGACCTCCGTCTCGGAAACACGTCGGCAAATGACCTTCGTCTCGAAAGAAAGTCCGCCAACGACCTCCCCGTCAGAGCAATGCTTCGACTCGGAAATAAGTCAACTCACCAACCACTTACGAGTCCTCTCGACTTGTAAGGGAGAAAATTCTCTTATGAGATCCTTACGACTCTCAAGAGAAAACGCACATAAGAATCCTTACGATTCTTAAGGAGAAAATACACTTATGAGATCTTCTCGACTCATAGGGAGAAAAGTCTTTATGAGACCCTCATGGCTCATAAAGTTGAAAAGTCTTAAGCGGCAGATCTGAACCTGTTTCCTAAGCCATCATTGCCCTGCAAGGAGGTCAAGATGGACCATCTACAGGCCACACTCGCCAAAGTTACATGCCACTGAAATGGAGGTGCTACTTAAGTGTACATAAACTACTTCGTGCTAAGTCAAAACAAAAAGGCATTACCCATGGACATCAGCCACATACTATGCAAGGCAACAAAGAGAACATTAGACTCGCATCCAATTAAGCTTTTGAAGCATACCTACTCATGTATACACGGAAAGGATAAATGCATGAAATAAATGCATAGAAAGGGAAAATTTGGCATTCATACTGCAGAAAATTCTTACATTGATGAAGACAGTAAAACAAAAAACAACATTAAAATGTTTACAATGGTAAAACATTAAATCCTGGACATGTATTGAGGAATTCAGAAGTAAGGCCGTCTAAAATGCTTCTGGCCTTTCTGACCATTCTCGTGTGCATCTTCTCGCGAATACAAGCATCAGGATTTTCACTGATATCATCCGCCCTTTGATAGGCATAGATTATCGTTGTCTGTTGGAAAACTTGATGTAACATATCAACAAGACTGTCTTGTCGCCTCTTCGAGATCAAGCCTATTAGATACACTGAGTGTACCTTGTCTTCGGCGTTATCAAGCGCCTCCAGCGGCATGGCTTCGTAAAATTCAGGAAGGGCTTTCCAAATCGCTCCCACGATGATCTTCAACAAAGTAGAACGACGGGGGAGTAGTCGACCGTTGTGTTCATCGAGGCAACGCATAACCTCAGCGCATTGAGCGTCCGTAAACTCCTGGTTTTGACAACGGCCTTGGACACGAATGTCTTCATAGGAGATAATTTCGTCAAGATCATACAAACAAATGGATATAGTACCTGTGTGAAAAAGAATAAGGGTTAGATGCCAATGCTACAGTCTAAATTCTAATACTTGGTACTTTAAATTTGTACCACACTGCAATGCAGTGGGAAGGGACCAAGGGGGACCCACAAAATAAAGGTGACGGCTCATCATTGATGAGACGTGGCAAGCAGTTATATGGATATGGTGCTTTACCCGAAGACGCTTCTCCAGCTCTCGCAAGAATTGTATGGGAGTCGTCCTCGGAGGGACTTCCCGAATGACCGTACCGGGGAATTCTACCGTACTCTGTGCAACTATGGTTGTTGATCCTGTTAGATATGTATGCCCTAGAGGCCATTATTGTATAGTACTAGTTTGTTTAATACATTTTGGAGGCTTGGGATATATATACGGTTTTACGACAGTCTTGCTCGATATAGTTGTATGCTACTTGGTTTGTTTCTATCTTAATATGTGTATATGTTTCTTTTAACATATCGTTGATACATATTGATGGAGCCCTTAGGATCTTTGCTTGACTACCGGCGTTGTGATGGCGATCACACTAGTGGGGGCTGGATAGTCTATAAGCACATCCTTATTTTGGTCCCTAGTCGTAGGATTATCGAGACAGGGCATCGATACTCCAGAGTAGACTGGTGCATACGCTTCTCTTCCCAGCAGGGGAGATGGTCTGTCCCATAGCCATCAGTACGTCGTACTGAAGATAGTATGCAGATGCTCGTTAGGTTACGAGTACACTGGACAAGACTCGTCGGGAACTGTTGGTTGGTATTATACCTATCGTCAGTTAACAGTTCCCAAGTGACATGAGTACAGCTTAGTCCGCTGATTTGACACTGTCACTTCACCTCGAGTGTGTTCCCATTGTTCTTAGATTACTACCCTACCACGGCTCTACTAAGGCGTGCAAACAGGTAGTAGTTGGGTGTAGTCCCGAAGCACTTGGAGGCAGTGACGGTTAGACAGGATTTGTCTCTCCTGATATTGGGAGTTGATATCGCGCTGTGTCTAGGAGAGCCATTACACATTGTCGTCCCTGGCCAGGGCAAGCGAGAATTGCAGGTAGGTTTTCCAGTAGATTCTCAGGGTGTTTTGGGCTACACTCCGACACGACTTGTACCACTATTAGGGGACTGACATTTACCGCCCCCCTAGGCCCGCCATGCGATATTCTCAGACGAACAGACCGGACTGTACGGAGATTGTCACATTCAGGCTCAGTAGGAGTTCGATGGGTTCACCTCATCAGTCTTCTTATCGACATCTACCTGGGGACCGTTACGTACAGCTAGTACCGCTTGCGGCCTGTTGTTAAACCCACTGCCAGCGTAGTGTCAAGCGTTTAGAGTCCCACACAGAGGGTTACTCTCCTTTGGGCAAAACAGAGTAAAGGTTGCATGGTTTTGCGACGGGGTTCGTTCACATCCGCGCACTTGTGCACGTTTGGTGTCCGGACAGTGGTTACTAGCGGGCTTTGGTTTAAGCCAGATCCTAGTAATTATTTTGGGATTGGTTTTGTCTCAGTGTATTCGTGTTCCTTGGAGCACGGATGCGGGTGTGTATGCACAGTTGACAGAGGCAGAGGATTCTCATTTGGGTTATTGACCATATGGCTTTGATTGACTTGTTGACCGTTGAACTTTCTCTAAACCCTAATGAGAATATGATATATGACTAATAATATTAATTAAGTATTATTGTGCCATGGTTGAGTTGAAAGTTTGACTTTTGTTGACTTGTTGACTTTGTTGACAGGTTGACCATTTTGGACTTGTTGACCATCATCATTTCATGGTTATCATTTCATGGGTATGACTTTTGCTTGCTTGTTGTTTACAAAATGCAATAATAGCATGAAATGATAATGGTCATTGAAACTAACCATCACCATATACTTAATTATTATTATTATTATCACTATTCTCACTTTTGTGAGAAGGGTTGGATTATGAGAGCTCATTCTATCATTCTCTTTCTCTTTCCTAGAAAGAAAGCTCTCCCTTTTCCTCTTCCTCTCTCAAGGTTCAAATGTTCCATGAGTTGGAAATCATGAACTTTTGAGACAAAACCACCATCACTCTTCTCTACTCAATCTAAGGTATTAGGTTTAGCAAACCAAACACCTTAGTCATCTCTAAGTTGAGATAGGAGCTCAATTTCGAGACCCTCGGGTGGATCCATCTATGGCAAAGAGGAGACGACAAGGAGGATCCGTTCAAGCAACTACAAGGAGCAAGCAAGAAGAAGAACCATAACAAGAAGAGAAGGAGTTCAAGACCAAGGTATAGCCATTCTACATAGTAGTTAGAGCTTGTAGAATATTTGTTAGTTCTTGTTTAGCAACGATCCTTCATGAAACGGTCCATGTTACCTAGCTAGGGAAAATTTTCGTTTTACCTATTCCGCCTCCCCGAAAGGACCGGGGTGGGTAACGTGGACCTAACAGTGGTATCAGAGCCTAGCTAAGCAACAACTAACTGTTAGCAAAGTTTTAGAATCTCGATCCGAAAAAAATCCCGAAAACAAACCGAAAAATGTATTTTCTGTCGATTTTCAAAACAGGCCTAACAATATTTTGTATGACATGAAAAATACAGGCAAGGTTTTCTGGGAATTTACAAGAAATTTGAGACCCCGACTCGGCCAACTCGCCGCGGAAGCGCGGCGGAACCATGCGTTCCGCCGCGGATCCGCGGCCGAGTTGACTCGGCCGTGGCTCAATTTTGTGACAGATTCCCTTGTTTGCTGTTTTGGGATTTTTGGGATATTTTATTTCTGCCCAGATTTTCCAGAGAAAAATGTTATTTTTGGGGTAGTTACAATTTTGTATTTTGATCGGAATTCTACAAACTTTGGCTAAATGGTTATATCTGTAATGTGATATATGTACTGAACGTCGGCTAATCGCTATACGTCGATTAGTGGGGGTTGTGCATATCTGTGATCTGTAATGTTAATGGTTTGTGTATATGAATTCATTGGATTGTCACGGATGAATAGCCGGGGGGTTGTGAGATGAGAGTTTTCTTTATCTTTCAATTCATGTAATTTGTAATTGATGTAATATTATTTGTATGGTTGCACATCCAGGATGAGGTTGTAGCCGCCATTGTATATTATTTCTTTTACTGTTTTTGCTCCTAGGATAGACCCAAGGTGGGGTGCACAAACTACCGGGTACGTTGAAGTGCTGAGTGGCCTACTCACGGTGTTGAGGGAGGCTGCTTCACTTCAGGTATTTGGCGGGTAGTTTGCCGCACCCGTAGGGGTCTAGGGTGGGGTTTTTGGCTATTCATCGCCACCGTGTAATCCGTTTTTCGTTGCAGGCTCGAACGAAATGCGGATTCCTAGTATATCTAATGTGTTCATCTGTGATCTGGAATGGCTATCATTGCATCTGACGAATGTGTATATATCTATATGATATCTATTTAGGCGTTGCTTATGTTTTGCATCCGCGCTAGTCCAGCCCCCGCTCTGTCGTTAGTTAAGTAACCTAACGGGTAATGACGGGGCCCCGTGGCGAATGCGGATGGCATAAGCGTACGTCATATTTTCGTTGTTTTCTGCAATGGTAGGATTAATTGATGGGACGCATTAAATTAATGCAAGAAAACAAACCTAATAAGACGTTGTTGGAACAAATTTCAAAAAGCTGTTATTGCAAATACGTTCTCTTTTGTTTTGCATAGAGGTATTCGGTTATGAATGCCCAGCACCTCAGTCGACGAGGCAAGGGCCGAGATCCCTTCATCGGGAGTGACCCCTTGGACAAAAAGTTTGCATCAGGGTAATAACTTCACTATAGTCGATTATTCTTGCTTTGCATCAAGGTATTCAGTTTGGAATATCCTGCACCTCATTCGACGAGAAAAAAGCCGAGATCCCTTCATAGGGAGTGACCTCTTTTGTAAGAGTTTTCGCCACTATATTTTCAAAAAGGTTATCAGGTTCCTTCAACGATATCAAGTTCATTACGTTAACGGGTTTATCGCCAAAAACCAAGCCATAGCCCTTCGTCGTTTCTTATAAGTCATACTCAGTATTCGTGCTGCGTTTGTTGACTGTGTCAAGGTGCAGTGAACGGTAGCTGAGTATTACTTATCTGCTGGATACAATGTGATTGGTTAGGACAGTCATGCAACCTTGTTGGCTGTGTCAAGGGTTATGCGGCTGGGTTTAATGCAATCAAGATAATGACGGGTTGAACTTGACTAGGACTCTTTAATTTGTTGACTGTGTCAAGGTCACTTGGGTTCTAGGGGCAAAAATCCACATCCGGAGTTTCTAAAGAAACTGAAACTTGTAGATTTAGCATACCTTATGGAGTATAGTGACTAGAGTGGATTCCATCTAGGTCATTACACGATGATAGTTGGATCCCGATCCCACTGATGAGTTGGATTACTCTCGGGAGATTATTTCACTTAACAATCAATACTATAAACCAAGTAGGTGTCTAGAACGGTGTTAGCGGGGCTATGCCTCAAGGGAAAATAGGTTATTTAATTAAGGAATTTCGCGAAAGCGTTGGAAAACCTCCCTCGAAGTACCAACACCAGTCTGGCTGAAAGGTTAAGCAAGTATTGTGACGTGTGATTAATCCTGACTAGTTCTTCTTTTAGGGTTTGAAGAAGAATTCAATAAACCAATCTAATCTTGCAAGAGCGCACGCTGAGTGTTTCTTTTCTCTCTCTAGGTAGCAACCATTTCACGCCCTAATCAAGATAATAAAATGTATCGCTTGACCGATCCGAATTCATATTCGGGGCTGGGGAACGTTGGTTCGGCTCTAACTTACGACACAGTCATAAGTATGAGCAAGGGAAAGAGGATTGTATGAATTCCAAGAATACCCAGTTGAAGAAGAAGCATGGTTTTGCATCTACTTCAGGTGTTCTTGTTATTGAGAACTACTTTACGGTCAGCCCTACCTCCTGGGTACTTGATACCGGATCAGGATCTCATATCTGTAATCTATTGCAGGGACTGAGAAAAAGTAGGAGAGTTGTACCTGGTGATATGTCGCTCAGAGTAGCGAACGGAGCACAAGTTAATGCTGCAGCCATCGGTGAATATCACCTAGTGTTGCCAAATGGCAATACTATGATTTTGAATGATTGCTACTATGTACCTTCCATGGTTTGCTACATCATATCAGTTTCTTTACTCGATAAAGATGGATATAACTTTGTTCTTGATAGAAATATCATGAACATCTACCATCATAAGGTACTGGTTGCAGAAGGTACACTGTGTAATGGTATCTACGTTCTAAATCAGAATACAGTTCTCAATGTACAAAACACACGCAAGAGGAAGAGTTCAGATGCGAACGAATCCTACTTGTGGCATTGTAGACTTGGTCATATCGGAGAGAAAAGACTAAGTAAGTTGCATAAAGATGGACTCTTGGATACGTTCGAGTTTTCATCTTATGAAACTTGTCAGTTTTGTCTCAAAGGAAAGATGACCAAATCTCCGTTCACCGGACATGGAGAAAGGGCAGCAGAGCTCTTGGGACTCATACACAGTGATGTATGTGGTCCGATGTCTATACATGCAAGGGGTGGGTTCTCGTACTTCATCACATTCACTGACGATCTCTCTAGATTCGGATATGTGTATCTTATGAAACATAAATCTGAAGCTTTTGAGAAATTCAAGGAATTCAGAAACGAAGTAGAGAACCAGACTAGCAAAAGTATCAAGATCCTCCGATCTGATAGAGGAGGGGAGTACTTAAGCAGGGAATTCCTAGATTACTTAAAAGAGAATGGTATTCTCTCTCAGCTTACTCCTCCTTATACACCACAGCACAACGGTGTATCGGAACGGAGGAATCGTACCCTATTAGATATGGTTCGCTCCATGATGAGTAGTGCTGAGTTGCCTCTTTCATTCTGGGGATATGCACTTCAAACAACAGCACATCTATTGAATCATGTTCCATCCAAACCCATGCCTAAGACTCCGTATGAAATATGGAGTGGTAAGAGTTGTTAGTTATATGTATGCCCTAGAGGCCATTACTGTACATACGATGTATATTGTAGTGGATGCTTGGACATATATAGGGAGGACTTTCTTGCTCGACATGATAGTATGCTATCTGGTTGTACTTTATCTTAACATGTACTCTGATTGTCTCTATGTTACATGTTGATAAAGCCCTTAGGATATGTACTCGACTACTGGGACTATGATGAGATCATACTAGTGGGGACACGGTAGTCGACGAGTACATCCTATAACTGTTCCTAGTCGAGGGTGTATCGAGACAGGGCATCGATGCACCAGAGTAGACTAGCGTATACGCATCTTGACCCATATGATGGGCGATGGATGATCCAATATCCATCGGTTTTTGACATCAAGGATGGTGTACGGGTGCTCAGTGGAGACTGGGTACACTGGACGGACTCGCCGAGAACTCCCAGATGGTATTATAGCTCACGTCAGATGGCAGATCTCCGGTGACACTGGTACAGAGTAGTCTGTTGACCCGAGATCGTCATAGAGTCTTGTGTGATTCCCACTATGCTTTGATTTCCATCATACCACGTCCAAGAGGGCGTGCAAAAAGGTGGCTTTTGGGTACAGCCCCAAATCACATGGTGGCAATGAGCGATAGGAGGGGATTCGTCGCTCCCGGTATAGGGAGTTGATGTTGTGCTGTGTTCGATTGGCTATAACCGGAAATCCCTGGCCAGGGTTGCTGAGATTTACTGGTAAGTGTTATCAGTAGTTTCACAAACTGTTATAGACCTCATATCGACACGACTTATCAAGCTACTGGGGTCTGACGTTTACCACCCCTAGGCGAGATATGCGACATATCAGACGACGAGACCGGATTGTACAGGAGTGTTACTGTTTGGATTCACAGGAGAATGTACAGGCTTGCTTGTTGATCTTCTGAGCGCTCAATACCTGGGTAGCTGTTACGTTTAGCTGACCGCTTGCAGCTTGTGGGTGTTTGATATGATCATCACCTACTGCCGGCGTATTGACGATTCTTTAGAGTCCTACACAGAGGTTTCTTGGCTCAGGCAAAACGGAGTAGGGGAACGTATGTGATATGTGCGGGACCGAGGATAATGCGATATGAGATACCGTATTCTATTCTCGCGATATTTGATATCAGCCGGGTCATCGGATCAAGTGTTGATTCGATGAATCGGTACGGATAAATATTACTCGGTTATATGCGATATAGCCGGATTGTCGGATCAAGTGTTGATTCGATAATTTAATGTATAATAATATATATGATATATTTAATTAGATTATCTAATATTAGCTCACTAAAAGATTCTTTTTCTCACTCGGGTAATACATTGATATATATGCGATATATGTTAATTGTATTATTTTATTTGGTTACAATAAATATTATGTATGTGATATATAATATTGTAACATGATATGATAACTAATGCAACATGTTTAGTAAAGATTAATCAAGATTAGGGTTTGATTTGGGTTAATGACTTCTAGTAGATTCTAGAAGGTTTTCTTTTTGGTTTTGGAAAAGATATTTTCAAGTGACTCATTCATAACCTAACCCAAACCCTAGCCTTGGTTAATTCTCTACAAAGGTTTAGTCCACCATGGTTGCATTATTCATCATTATCTCCTTTGCATTATTCATCACAAAAGGATTCTTATCATACTATTCATCTTCTTCTTCCTTCTTCTTTCTTTCATGAAAAAGCTTACTAGCATTTTCCAAGTGATGAATGAGTGTGAGAAAAAGATAATAAAAGAGAGCAAAAATCCTACTTCATCATCCTCATCTATCCTTGCCATTTAGATGTGGGTGTTCACTTCATATTATGAGTGTTAGCTTGTGTTAACGAAACTTCAAGGTAGATCATCTTTGTATCGACGATCGGAAGCAAGACTGCATCTTTCTCTTCGTGGAACCTCTCGAGAGTCCGGAACATGATGATCACAGCGAAGGGACCTCAACACGGAGCTTTAGAAGTGAAGGACCGGATCTACAAAGGTTGTAATCCCTCTCACTTAGTGTTAAAGTGTTTAACATGTTTGTTTTCGCCTAAACCCTAGTTTAAAGATCCGGCTTCGGGTTGTTCGGCACGGCTAATTTTTTAATCGGGCATGGTTGATGCCTCGTAGACCCTTGTGCGCGTGCATAGCAACCCAACAGTGGTATCAGAGCCAAGCTAGAGCTTTAGTCGAAGTCTGAGCGAAGTTCAAAGTCCGATCGAAACACGAAACCCTAATCCGAACCCTTCTCTCGATATTTTCCAAAAACTGTGATTTTTTCACATTAAAAATACTTAAAAAAATCAGCAGGGAATTATATGGACACGTGTAAAAAATTACTTTTTAATTCGTCTAAGACGCCGCGGAACCGCGGCAGGAGCATGGGTCCAGCGGCGGTTCCGCGGCTGTATAGGCTAATTAATTTTAAATTTTTGCACAGTAATGTCCGTACTGCTTTACTGATTGTTTTAGGATATTTTTATTTTCACTCAAGTGTTGAGTTTTCTGGGTTGTATTGGGGACTCAATGATTCGATCGGATAATTTAACTTCGTTTAGTTTTGTCCGGGTAATTTTTAGAAACTGTTAAAAAGTTCGAACGGATATCAATAACTCACTTTTTCCCCTGTCGGAAATTTTTTCAAAAGTTGGATTTTTTCTCGAGTTTAAGAACATTCTAAGTCATGCAAGTAACGCGGTGGACCCTCTAGAAGACAACAAACCTTAACTTGATTATGTGACCGTCTTGATTTGCCTCTAAACCTTAGGGTTTGGGGCAGTACAGCGTGTCACAAGTGAGGCGTTGGCTTGACCCTTCTACGGCTAGACCATTGGTACTGTGGCATGTGATGGATGTTTTTAAACTGATTTCAAGTGTTGAGATATATTGGGAAAAACTTGGGTGTTTGATTATTCGATCGGAATGTTTAACACTGTCTATTTATCTGGAATATGATACAATATTTGGAATCCACAGGTAGTTATGAGATAACTAATTTGAATGTTGTAAATCTAGCAGTTCAGTCTCAGATGATCGGTTGCCACGGAATTTTGATGTGATCAAAAGTCCGTCGCAATCACGTAGCGTACGCGGATACTCGCCGGGTAAACTTAATAGACAGCCTTGCCCCATAGCCCCGACCAAGTGACTGTAGGAGAACCCCGTCGCCAAAAGCATCTGTTCGGGTGCTCGCGGCAGCGGTGTTCCGCCTTAGTGCACTTCGTCGACGGCATCCGGGGGTGCAGCCGTCTACTAAAGTTTGCGACGAGCATTCGATCAGGATGTCGGGAATCTTGTTGAATTGCCCGACTTGATATTGAAAAGTGTTTTCGATAAGTATCAAGATCCTCCGATCTGATAGAGGAGGGGAGTACTTAAGCAGGGAATTCCTAGATTACTTAAAAGAGAATGGTATTCTCTCTCAGCTTACTCCTCCTTATACACCACAGCACAACGGTGTATCGGAACGGAGGAATAGTACCCTATTGGATATGGTTCGCTCCATGATGAGTAGTGCTGAGTTGCTTCTTTCATTCTGGGGATATGCACTTCAAACAGCAACACATCTATTGAATCAAGTTCCATCCAAATCCGTGCCTAAGACTCCCTTTGAAATATGGAGTGGTAAGAGTTTGTATCTTAAACGTATTAAGATTTGTGGTTGCCCAGCTTATGTCAAAAAGCAGAACCCAGACAAACTTGAGGCACGGGCAGTTTTATGTAAGTTTGTGGGATACCCAAAAGATTCAAGTGGGTATCTATTCTACCATGCAGAGGAACAGAAGATAATTGTTTCCAAGAATGCCACATTTTTGGAAAAAGAATTTCTTGTTAAAAATATTGGTGGCAGCACGGTAGAACTGGATGAAATTCCAGAAACACAAACTTTAACTAAAGATTTGGAGGAACCGCTAGAATCAGTTACACCCAACGGACCTCAGCCACTCTGCAAATCTGGTAGGATTTCTCTTCCGCCTGAGAGATACTACGGTTTTCTCTTAGACGGGGATCGAGAGGATTGCATCTTGGAAGAAGATGACCCTACCAGTTTCAGGCAGGCCATTATCAGTAAGGACTCTGATAAGTGGCTGGAAGCAATGCAATCCGAAATGGAGTCCATGTACACCAATAAAGTGTGGACCTTGGATATTGCTCCACCTGGGGTAAAACCCGTTGGATGCAAATGGATCAACAAAAGGAAACTTGGTGTAGATGGGCAGGTGGAGACCTATAAAGCTAGACTCGTTGCAAAAGGTTTTCGTCAAAGACCTGGTGTGGACTATGACGAAACTTTTTCTCTAGTGGCTATGCTTAAATCCATTCGGATCCTACTTGCCATTGCTGCCTTCCATGACTATGAAATCTGGCAGATGGACGTTAAAACGGCTTTTCTAAACGGCTGTTTGGAAGAGTGCGTTTACATGGATCAGCCAGAAGGTTTCGTAGAAGGTGTGCAAGTTGCTTAAATCCATTTATGGATTAAAGCAGGCATCGCGGAGCTGGAATATCTGTTTTGATGAGGCAATCAAGGAATTTGATTTCATCAAGAACGAAGATGAACCTTGTGTCTATAAGAAGATTGTAGGACGAACTGTCGTGTTCCTAGTCTTGTACGTGGACAACATTCTTTTGATAGGAAATGACATTCCTATGCTACAATCGGTCAAGCTATTTTTGTCACAACGGTTCTCCATGAAGGACCTGGGTGATGCCTCATACATTCTGGGGATCAAGATCTACATAAATAGATCCAAGAGACTACTGGGACTTTCGCAGTCCAGGTACATAGAGACCGTACTAAAGAGATTTAGTATGGAGGATTCTAAGTGCGGTAACATACCCGCATAGCACGGAATTACCCTCTCCAAGAAGATGTCTCCTAAGACTGACGAGGAAAGGGTTCGCATGAGCACTATACCCTACGCTTCGGCGGTAGGATCTATAATGTATGCGATGCTATGTACAAGACCAGATGTAGCTTACGCGCTGAGCGTGGTGAGCCGGTATCAGTCAGACCCAGGTGAGGACCACTGGACGGCAGTGAAGAACATTCTCAAGTACCTAAGAAGGACTAAGGAGATGTTCCTGGTTTACGGTAATGGAGACCTCAGGGTCGAGTCCTTTACCGATTCAAGCTTCCAGAGTGACAAAGATGACAGCAAGTCTGTCTCGGGTTTTGTGTTTACCTTCAACGGAGGGGCGGTATGTTGGAGGAGTTCCAAATAGGATACCGTCACAGACTCGACGATGGAGGCTGAATACATTGCTGCAAGCGATGTCACAAAAGAGGCGGTCTGGATGAAGTAGTTCATTAGTGAACTTCAGGTGGTTCCGTCCATTGTTGACCCAATACCTTTGTATTGCGATAACAATGGGGCTATAGGTTTAGCGAAGGAACCAAGGTCCCATCAGAAATCCAGACACATCTTGAGGCGGTATCACCTGATCAGGGAGATCATTGATCGCCAGGAGATCGAGGTACGGAGAGTGGACACAAAAGACAACACGGCGGGTCTATTCACAAAGGCCCTCCCTCAAACACAGTTCGAGCGACTTTTTGAGCTATTGGGTATGCGGTACGCCAGCAGCTGGCCTTAGCGCAGACGTTTAGTATGCGGTACACCAATAACTGGCCTTTAGTGCAAGTGGGAGATTGTTAGATATGTATGCCCTAGAGGCCATTATTGTATAGTACTAGTTTGTATAATACATTTTGGAGGCTTGGGATCTATATACGGTTTTACGACAGTCTTGCTCGATATAGTAGTATGCTACTTGGTTTGTTTCTATCTTAATATGTGTATATGTTTCTTTTAACATATCGCTGATACATATTGATGGAGCCCTTAGGATCTTTGCTTGACTACCGGCGTTGTGATGGCGATCACACTAGTGGGGGCTGGGTAGTTTATAAGCACATCCTTATTTTAGTCCCTAGTCGTAGGATTATCGAGACAGGGCATCGATACTCCAGAGTAGACTGGTGCATACGCTTCTCTTCCCAGCAGGGGAGATGGTCTGTCCCACAGCCATCAGTACGTCGTACTGGAGATAGTATGCAGGTGCTCGTTAGGTTACGAGTACATTGGACAGGACTCGTCGGGAACTGTTGGTTGGTATTATACCTATCGTCAGTTAACAGTTCCCAGGTGACATAAGTACAGCTTAGTGCGCTGACTTGACACTGTCATTTCGTCTCAAGTGTGTTCCCACTGTTCTTAGATTACTACCCTATCACGGCTCTACTGAGTCGTGCAAACAGGTAGTAGTTGGGTGCAGTCCCGAAGCACTTGGAGACAGTGACGGTTAGACAGGTTTTGTCTCTCCCGGTATTGGGAGTTGATATCGCGCTGTGTCTAGGAGAGCTATTACACATTGTCGTCCCTGGCCAGGACAAGCGAGAATTGCTGGTAGGTTTTTCCAGTAGATTCTCAGGGTGTTTTGGGCTACACTCCGACACGACTTGTACCGCTATTAGGGGACTGACATTTACCACCCCCTAGGCCCGCCATGCGATATTCTCAGACGAACAGACCGGACTGTACGGAGATTGTCACATTCAGGCTCAGTAGGAGTTCGATGGGTTCACCTCATCAGTCTTCTTATCGACATCTACCTGGGGATCGTTACGTACAGCTAGTACCGCTTGCGGCCTGTGGTTAAACCCACTGCCAGCGTAGTGTCGAGCCTTTAGAGTCCTACACAGAGGGTTACTCGCCTTTGGACAAAACAGAGTAGAGGTTGCATGGTTTTGCGACGGGCTTCGTTCACATCTGCGCACTTGTGCACGTTTGGTGTCCGGACAGTGGTTACTAGCGGGCTTTGGTTTAAGCCAGATCCTAGTAATTGTTTTGGGATTGGTTTTGTCTCAGTGTATTCGTGTTCCTTGGAGCACGGATGCGGGTGTGTATGCACAGTTAACAGAGGCAGAGGCAGAGAATTCTCATTAGGGTTGTTGACCATATGGCTTTGGCTGACTTGTTGACCGTTGACCTTTCTCTAAACCCTAATGAGAATATGATATATGACTAATAATATTAATTAAGTATTATTGTGCCATGGTTGAGTTGAAAGTTTGACTTTTGTTGACTTGTTGACCGGTTGACCATTTTGGACTTGTTGACCATCATCATTTCATGGCTATCATTTCATGGGTATGACTTTTGCTTGCTTGTTGTTTACAAAATGCAATAATAGCATGAAATGATAATGGTCATTGAAACTAACCATCACCATATACCTAATTATTATTATTATTATCGCTATTCTCACTTTTGTGAGAAGGGTTGGATTATGAGAGCTCATTCTATCATTCTCTTTCTCTCTCCTAGAAAGAAAGCTCTCCCTCTTCCTCTTCCTCTCTCAAGGTTCAAGTGTTCTATGAGTTGGAAATCATGAACTTTTGAGACAAAACCACCATCACTCTTCTCTACTCAATCTAAGGTATTAGGTTTAGCAAACCAAACATCTTAGTCATTTCTAGGTTGATATAGGAGCTCAATTTCGAGACCCTCGGGTGGATCCATCTATGGCAAAGAGGAGACGACAAGGATGATCCGTTCAAGCAACTATAAGGAGAAAGCAAGAGGAAGAACCACAACAAGAAGAGAAGGAGTCAAGACCAAGGTATAGCCATTCTACATAGTAGTTAGAGCTTGTAGAATATTTGTTAGTTCTTGTTTAGCAACGATCCTTCATGAAACGGTCCATGTTACCTAGCTAGGGAAAATTTTCGTTTTACCTATTCCGCCTCCCTGAAAGGATCGGGGTGGGTAACGTGGACCTAACAGATCCTGCGGAGCCTACCTAAAGGTTCAGGCCGGATTGTAGGAAGTGGGTGATATGTTTTTGTATTTTTATGAGAAGCTCTACGGCACCCACGTTTCCCAGTAGTAAGTCGTCGGCATATCGCGCGTAACAAATCCTTATTAATAAGTCATGGGTTTTTAAGTGGGCCAGCTTACGGGCCAGGCGTCTCTCTGACCTGATAACTAGTATCACCTCCCCAATCACTCATTAAAAAAGAAATCGTAAAAAAAAGAGATCCTCATTTAATGAAAGACTTCTCGGGCGAAGGAGTTAAACTCCCTCGAGAGCAACGCTCTGCAAACAAGAGTAACATCTGTCAACTCTAATTACGAGGGGAATAAAATTTCAAGAGCTATGCTGTCACGACCCGAAAGTACGGAACGTGACTGGCACTTAGATTACGAGACGTCTAAAGGCGTAACGTAAACTAAGTCAGCCAAAGCCGAGAAAATCTAAACCAAAACCAAAGAGAGTGAAGGAAACCTTCATGAAACGACATGAGATCAATTTAGTTGTATTGAACTCCTTTTTAAAAATATCAAAAATTTCCGAAAATTTCGGTAGAGTCTCCTTTGTAAATACTATCTCCCAAAATGGGTACAACAAGATATATAAACCTGTAATCACAAAATGGTATCCCCAAGCGGGAGCTAGCTCTTTGCCCAAGGCGGATCACAACCACACGCAATATATATATGTAATATCAAGAAAAGAGCATAAAGAAATGCAAAATATAAGAAAACACAACGTCGGCTCAAGTGAGCTCGACCAAAAGAAACCATATATACACAAATCTCTCAGTCTCATCACTAGGTCGCATATACACATAAGAAGTGGTAGATGGAGAATACTAGATACAAAAATAGTACAAAAAGAGATAAAAGTGCTCTTGCAACCCACCTACGAGCAATGTCGCGAGTCTGAGCAAAAGAAGTCAATAATAAGATAAGCCGCGGCTACAAGGCTGATGAGTCCGACCTGCAAGACACTGTGGCACAACGGGGGTGAGTTGCCAGCTCGTGAGTAGAATATAATATCTAGTAAGGCAATTGTAAGAATGCACGCAAATGCGTCACATCATGTATGTCCAGATGTGATGTAATACATCTAGTATGCATGCACATGTATGCAATGTCAATACTAAATCTTTAAGTGTTTTAAATGCTATGAGTTCCGCATTCTTAACTTTAGAAAAAAAAATCTATATAATAGCTAAATACCATCAAGAAATCATCTAAAACCCGTGTCAAACATCGACACCAAGTATGAAAACACATCTGTCTCAATGTCTCACTGTATCAATGTCTCAATACATCGGGCTCCGTCAGTCCGGATCGGCCCATATCATCAAATCTCACGACAACGGTTGGTATCCTCCGGATATCCGCCGCGCCAGACATCACCGGTAGGTAGTCTTCCCCTGCCAGGCTCATCGTCTATAACTCGATCTTCTTTCCACGGGGTACCATACCAGGCCCACCATGTACCCGAGTCGGTTCATCCACTCCTCGAACCGGGTCTCGAAATCCAACAGAAAACATGAAAACTCATGGTGGACGACACATACATCACGAGAAAACCGCAACTTTGTTTTAAAAATGATAAATATAAGCTTTTGTTAAATTCTTGCGGTTTTCACCAAAATCCAGAAATCGCAGCAATACTGAAATCCTCAAGAAAATCATAATACCCATCATGTTGTATATGATAAATGTCTATGATATCAAGGTTTGCGATGTGATTTGTGACTAGAAATCTATGTAATTATGATGATGATGCGAGGTATATACATGCTATGCGATTTCATATATCATGTATAATACAAGTGGTGATACTAAACTAAACGGGTCCTACAGTGCTCGTGGCATGGCAATTACCAAAGGCGTGTTGTCACATGAATAGTGCGTGTGCAACAGGAGCCAATGGTAATGGTGTACGTGTCCTACGAGGTGATATCACACATGTGTATATGGATATCTATGCAATCTAGCAGACGAATAGCTATAAGGGTATGCAATGTGAATGAGGGGGGGTTAGCTAACTAACAATGCAAATCTTGCAAGAAATAAAGTAATCCTAACTAGGGGGCACCTCGCGCCATCCAGACGATTCCCCCATAGATGAATACATCTACTCACTTGAATGCCTCGCTAATCCGATCCGACCACCGCCTTGCCTTTGCGCGCCGCGTCCGATGTTTCCCTAACCGTTCCTAGAATTGCATATCACACAATATAAGATTACAGATTCCTGAAATGACGCAACTCACAATATGAAAAGATCAACGCTCACAAGTTAGGCACAACGTGCGCTCGGTGCGCGGGAACACACAAAAATCGCTAAATCCTTAACTAAAATCGCCGTTTCGGGGCAATCGTCAAAACTAAACCCCGACCAGACAAAACTCTGCATTCGCACACACTAAGTGTCGTATGGGATGCTAATTGTATCGCCAATATATCGCAATTAGATCACCTCCTAATTTTTAGGAAAATCTAGTAAGCATTGACATAGCATTTTCGATGCAAATATCGCGATTTAACGATATCGCGATCGCTACATCGTACAAACAATCATTCTTACCAACTAGATAGCCACCACACTAACTTAAACCCACTTATCCTACATCAAACCCTAATTAGAACATCAAAACCTCTCTTGAAAATCATGAGCAAACAAATTAAACCAAATTTCACACTTAAACCACTAAATCTAGCAATTTTTAAACTACAATTAAACAATAGATTAGAATTATACCTTACAAGTGTTGATTCCTTTGCACTAAACCTCCAAAGTGGCCTCTTTTCACCATGCTTTAAACCAATTAGGGTTTGGGAAGAAGTGGAATAGGATTTAGGTTAGAGATTTGTAAAGAAAAGTGTGTATTTTTGTGGATTTTGTTGATTTTATTTTGCAAGAATTGAAGCAAAAGAAGTGAGGGAAAAAATGGAGGGCCGCTTTAAGAGGGGCTCGGCCTGGTTGTAGAAGGGAATGGGTCAAAGGAATTGTGTGGAAATTTCCACATAAAAAAATATCATCTAAGGTCAATTAATGCTTTCACATCAAAACTTTTCAAAAAAACCCTTTTTCTTTTCATTTTTACCAACCCCTTTACCATAAACAACCAAACATGAAATGGTTTGCTAAATTTTTGTTACACTAAATTTTAGTTTATAATGGTTCCTAATTATATAATTTACCCAATTAAATTTGTGTTTATCACTAATTAAATGTATTTTTAAAAGCTTAAAATAATATTAAAAATAATTAAATAAGTAAAAAAATTTAATTAACTAGAAATTTTTAAGTGACATTTTAGTGACCAATTTATAGTAATATCTTATCTAAATTTTGTATAATTAGGTCTATAATGAAAAATACATATTTTGACTTTTTACGGAAAAGACTGCTAATTTTGCCGATTACCGAAAAACTGCCTAAACGATTTTCGAAGCGTTACAATCTTCCCCCTTAAAGAAATTCAGTCCCCGAATTTAGAATTTAACTACGCGTACCTTCCAAAAAGATGGGGATATCTCTTCCTCATCTCGACCTCGGTCTCCCAGGTGACCTCCTCGCTGTTCGGGCCACGCCAAAGGACCTTGACAGACGGTATAACCTTCAACCTCAATTTCTTCACCTGCCGATCCAAAATCACCACCGGATGCTCGGTGAATGAAAGATCGCGCTCTAGCTGGATCGTCTGGTGCTGAATCATATGGGAAAGATCATGAAGGTACTTGCGGAGCATCAAAACATGGAACACGGGGTGAACATCGGGGAAGCTGGGAGGAAGAGCTAATGATAAGCGACAGGACCAACACGGTCTAGGATCTCGAAGGGACCAACATATCTAGGACTAAGCTTCCCTTTCCGCCTAAATCTCATCACACCCTTCATCGGAGAGACCCTCAGGAAAACATGATCGCCAACAGCGAACTCGAGTCGGCGACGGCGCCTGTCAGCATATGATTTCTGCCTACTCTGTGCCGCTCTCATCCTGTCCCGAATCAGCTGTATCTTTTCGGTCGTCTCTTGTACGATCTGCGGCCCCAAAATACTGCTCTCCCTGAGCTCTGTCCAACATACAGGTGATCGACATCTCCACCCATATAAATCTTCGAAAGGTGCTATCTGAATCGTCTCCTGGAAGCTATTATTATAGGAGAACTCGATCAAGGGCAAATGACGATCCCAGCTACCACCGAAATCTAAAACACAAGCTCTAAGCATGTCCTCAAGAGTCTGAATAGTATGCTCCGACTGACCGTCAGTCTGTAGATGAAAGGCTGTGCTAAAACTGAATCGGGTGCTCAAAGCTTCCTGAAGTTTCTGCCATAATCGGCTGGTAAAATGGGTGCCCCGGTCGGACACGATGCAAGTCGAAACACCATGCAGTCGCACGATCTCATCAATATAAACCTGGGCATACTGAGCAAATCCAAAAGTGGTCTTCACTGGCAGGAAATGAGCCACTTTCGTCAGTCGATCCATAATCACCCAAATAGAGTCATACCCTCGACTGGTCCTGGGTAGACCCACAATGAAGTCTATGGAGACCTGTTCCCACTTCCACTCAGGGATGTGCAAAGGCTGTAACTCGCCGGTTGGCCTCTGGTGCTCGGCCTTGACTTGCTGACAAGTCAGGCATCTTGACATAAAGTCTGTAACATCCTTCTTCATCCCGTCCCACCAGTAAACCTCTCTCAAATCACGGTACATCTTGGTGGAACCTGGATGCACACTGTATACTAATCTATGTGCCTCCTCAAGGATATCACGCCTCAGTCCCTCAGAATCTGGTACGAACAGTCGAGTCCCAAATTGAAGTATCACCTGATCATCAATTACGAACTCAGAAACTCTGCCCTGCCGAATCTGCTCAATAATCTCTAAAATATGGGCATTGCCGGACTGTGCCTCGCGGATACGGTCAAGTAACTGTGGGCATGCTCTGAAATGGGCCAGCTGTTCCTCTGTAGGAGTAAACTCGAACTGCACTCTGCTGTCACATAAAACCTGCCAACCCGCCGTCGACTGCATCTGTACTGCGCTCAAACAAGATAAGCTACCTCCGGGCCTCCTACTCAAAGCATCTACCACGACATTCGCCTTGCCCAGATGGTATAGAATCTCACAGTCATAATCTTTTACCAACTCCATCCAACGGCACTGTCTCAGATTCAGATCTCGCTGCTGAAAGATATACTTCAAACTCTTGTGGTCAGTGAATATCTGGCACGACTCGTCGTAAAGGTAATGTCTCTAGCTCTTAAGTGCAAATACCATTGCAGCCATCTCTAAATCATGAGTGGGGTAGTTCTGTTCGTGTTTCCTCAGCTGTCGAGAAGCATACGCGATAACTCTGTCGTGCTGCATCAATACACAGCCCAGCCCCACTCGAGAAGCATCACAATATACCACGAACCCGCCTGATCCTGAAGGCAAACCTAACACCGGTGTAGTAGTCAGACGAGTCTTCAACTGCTGGAAACTATCCTCACATGCCTCGGTCCAATCAAAAGGGACCCCCTTCCGGGTCAACCCGGTCAGCGTGGCAGCAATACGGGAGAAATCCTGGACAAAACGTCGATAATAGCCGGCCAGACCTAGAAAGCTGCGAACCTCTGTAACTGATACCAGTCTGGGCCAATGCTGCACTGCCTCGATCTTCTTCGGGTCTACACGAATACTATCTCTCATTACCACATGACCCAAGAAGTCGACACTGTCTAACCAGAATGCGCACTTGGAAAATTTGGCGAACAACTGATGCTCCCTCAAAGTCTGCAATGTGATATGCAAGTGCTGCTCATGCTCCTCCCGGCTCCGAGAATAAACCAAGATGTCGTCAATGAACACAATGATGAACTGATCGAGATACGGCCTGAATACAAGGTTCATCAAGTCCATAAATGCTGCCGGGGCATTGGTGAGCCCGAACGACATCACCAAGAACTCATAATGACCATATCGAGTACGAAAAGCGGTCTTCGGAATATCCTCCTTCCGAACCCGCAACTGGTGATAACCTGACCATAAATCAACCTTCGAGAAAAACCCTGCACCCTGGAGCTGATCGAATAAGTCATCAATGCGGGGTAGGGGATATCTATTCCGCACAGTAACCCGGTTCAGCTAACGATAATCAATGCATAAGCCCATACTTCCGTCCTTCTTCTTAACAAACAGGATGGGAGCACCCCAATGTGACACACTTGGTCGGATAAGCCCTTTGTCCAGCAAGTCCTGTAACTGATCCTTCAGCTTTCTCAGCTCTGTCGGGGCCATCCGATAAGGCGGTATAGAGATAGGCCCCGTGCCGGGGATCAAGTCGATGCAGAACTCAATCTCGCGCTCTAGTGGCAGACCAGGCAGCTCGTCAGGGAATACATCAGGGAACTCTCTCACAACAGGGACCTGGTCCAAAGGAACTTCTGTGGAGCTAGTATCACAAACATAGGCTAAGAATCCCTGACACCCTTTCCTTAAGAGCTGACCAGCGCGAAGAGAAGAAATCAAGCTGGGAAGGGTAGCGCTACGATCTCCCTGAATAACAAGAACCGGCTCACCAGGAAAATTGAATTTGACTGCTTTCTCATGGCTGTCCACGGATGCATAACAGGTGGCTAGCCAGTCCATACCAAGAAGAACATCAAAGTCTAGCATATCAAGGAGAATCAAATCAACTGAAGAATCTCTCTCCCCGATACGAACGGAAGATGATCGGTACACAAAACGAGCAACAAACGACTCGCCTACCGGAGTAATAACGACAAGCGGCTGATCTAATGAAGAAGTCTCTCGGCCCAACCTCAGTACAAAGTACGTGGATACATAGGAATGTGTGGAGCCTGGATCAAATAATACCCGTGCATCAAAAGAACATACTGGCAGAGTACCTGTCACGACGGCATTGGATGCCTGTGCATCTTGAGTAGTCAACGCGAACACTCGGGCCTGTCCACCACTAATAGCTGGCTGTCCTCTGCCTCTACCTCGGCCTCTGCCTCTGCCTCTGTTGCCTCGTCCTCTCTGAACCGGACCGCCACGCCCACGACCTCTAGGAGCATCTAGATGGCGGGGAGCATCATCAGGGGTAGGAAGTAGAGCTTTCTGAGGAGGTGGTGAAGGTGGTAAGGTCACATGCAGGACTGTCGCCGCGCCCTGGCGCCCCATGGTACAGTCTCTGATACGGTGGTACTAACTCCCGCACCGAAAAAATCCTGGCGATGACTGCTTGGTCTGTGGATATGAACCAAATAACTGACCTCGTCTCAATCCTCTGCCGCCGCCATCTCCCGGAAATAATCTATCGCGGTGTCTACCCGTCTGCCGCTGAGCTGGCGTATCAGTACGGATCCTCTTCGGCCCAGAAACGACCGGAGTCTCAGAAATGCGCTCCTCCAAAAGTAAGGCTGCGTCCATCGCGGCTGCGTTTGTGTCAAAGTGCTGGGTGCCGATGGCAAGGAATAGCTGTGTATCAAGCCCTCGCACAAACCTCTTTATTCTCTTCTCTTCTGTGTCTGCTAGGTACGGAGCATATCGAGACAACTGGGTAAACTATATATCATACTCCAACACTGTCATCCCAGGAGTCTTGCGCAGAGACTCAAAACAACGGGCTCGAGCATCTCGGACACTCTCCGGAAGAAAACGGGCAAGAAACGCAGCCGTAAACTTATACCAGGTCATAGAAGGTAGACCTGCAGCTCAGCCTCTCTCTACTGAATCGTACCATGTCTGGGAAAGACCCTCCAGACGAAAACTCGCGAACTCCACCAATCTATCATCAGAACACCTCAACGAACGACAAATTCTAGCCATCCTATCAAGAAATGCCTGTGGGTCCTCTGTCTCATCCGTACCGGTAAAAGGTGGAGGTCTCAATCTCATAAACTCCTGTAGTGAAACAGGGATAGTCGCAGTAGTAGCAGGAGCGACCATCTGTGCAGCAGGTACAATCATGGTCTGTGCGGTGGAAGGAACGTCCTCGGATCTCTGTGCCCGACTGGACTCAACTAAAGATCCCATCATCTGTCGCAACTCCTGCATGTCGGCCTCTAATCTGGCAATACGGTCTGGATAAGGCGGATCAATATGACCCTGAGGGGTAGGCGTATCATCCCGCTCGATCCTCGCCTCAGACGAGCCCGCTCGAATCTCATCCCTAGCGGCAGCCCGCTGAGCTCTCGTAGTCTTTGGCGGCATCGAAGCTAGAATAAGAAACATGAGTGATAAGAACATTGCAATTGAATCAAGGAATGCAAGGAATCAAGAAAATAAATACAAGCAATTATGTCCTAAGGTCACTTAGGCGGAGTACCGTATCGTACGTATGCCGCGGAACATACCCACGCTATGCCACTCTGCTTAAGTCACCTACTCCATCTACCAAGGTCGTCCTACACTCAGAAAGGTAAAACCTACGCTCTGATACCAACTTTGTCACGACCCGAAAGTACGGAACGTGACTGGCACTTAGATTACGAGACGTCTTAAGGCGTAATGTAAACTAAGTCAGCCAAAGCCCAGAAAATCTAAACCAAAACCAAAGAGAGTGAAGGAAACCTTTCACGAAACGACTTGAAATCAATTAAGTTGCATTGAACTCCTTTTTAAAAACATCAAAAATTTCCGAAAATTTCGGCAGAGTCTCCTTTGTAAATACTATCTCCCAAAATGGGTACAACAAGATATATAAACCTATAATCACAAAATGGCATCCCCAAGCGGGAGCTAGCTCTTCGCCCAAGGTGGATCACAACCACACGCAATATATATATGTAATATCAAGAAAAGAGCATAAAGAAATGCAAAATATAAGAAAACACAACGTCGACTCAAGTGAGCTCGACCAAAAGAAACCACATATACACAAATCTCTCAGTCTCATCACTAGATCGAGAAGTGGTAGATGGAGAATACTAGATACAAAAATAGTACAAAAAGAGATAAAAGTGCTCTCGCAACCCACCTACGAGCAATGTCGCGAGTCTGAGCAAAAGAAGTCAATAATAAGATAAGCCGCCGCTACAAAGCTGATGAGTCCGACCTGCAAGACACTGTGGCACAACGGGGGTGAGTTTCCAGCTCGTGAGTAGAATATAACATCTAGTAAGGCTATCGTAAGAATGCACGCAAATGCGTCACAGCATGTATGTCCAGATGTGATGTAATACCTCTAGTATACATGCACATGTATGCAATGTCAATATTAAATCTTTAAGTGTTTAAAATGCTATAAATTCTGCATTCTTAACTTTAGGAAAAAAATCTGTATAATAGATAAATACCATCAAGAAATCATCTGAAACCCGTGTCAAACATCGACACCAAGTATGAAAACACATATGTCTTATCAATGTCTCAATACATCGGGCTCCGTCAGTCCGGATCGGCCCATATCATCAAATCTCACGACAACGGTCGGTATCCTCCGGATATCCGCCACGCCAGACATCACCGGTAGGTAGTCTTCCCCTGCCAGGCTCATCGTCTACAACTCGATCTTCTTGCCCCGGGATACCATACCGGGCCCACCATGTACCCGAGACGGTTCATCCACTCCTCGAAGCGGGTCTCGAAATCCAACAGAAAACATGAAAACTCATGGTGGACGACACATACATCACGAGAAAACCGCAACTTTGTTTTAAAAATGATAAATATAAACTTTTGTTAAATTCTTGCGGTTTTCCCCAAAATCCAGAAATCGCAGCAATACTGAAATCCTCAAGAAAATCATAATAGCCATCATGTTGTATATGATAAATGTCTATGATATCAAGGTATGCGATTTGATTTGTGGCTAGAAATCTATGTAAGTATGATGATGATGCGAGGTATATACATTCTATGCGATTTCATATATCGTGTATAATACAAGTGGTGATACTAAACTAAACGGGTCCTACAGTGCTCGTGGCATGGCAATTACCAAAGGCGTGTGTGTCACATGAATAGTGCGCGTGCAACAGGAGCCAATGGTAATGGTGTACGTGTCCTACGAGGTGATATCACACATGTGTATATGGATATCCATGCAATCTAGCAGACGAATAGCTATAAGGGTATGCAATGTGAATGGGGGAGGGGGGTTAGCTAACTAACAATGCAAATCTTGCAAGAAATAAAGTAATCCTAACTAGGGGCGCCTCGCGCCATCCAGACGATTCCCCCAAAGATGAATACATCTACTCACTTGAATTCCTCGCTAATCCGATCCGACCACCGCCTTGCCTTTGCACGCCGCGTCCGATGTTTCCGCAACCGTTCCTAGAATTGCATATCACACAATATAAGATTACAGATTCCTGAAATGACGCAACTCACAATATGAAAAGATCGACGCTCACAAGTTAGGCACAACGTGCGCTCGGTGCGCGGGTACACACGAAAATCGCTAAATACTTAACTAAAATCGCCATTTCGGGGCAATCGTCAAAACTAAACCCCGACCAGACAAAACTCCGCATTCGCACACACTAAGTGTCGTATGGGATGCTAATTGTATCGCCAATATATCACAATTAGATCACCTCCTAATTTTTAGGAAAATCTAGTAAGCATTGACATAGCATTTTCGATGCAAATATCGCGATTTAACGATATAGCGATCGCTACATCGTACAAACAATCATTCTAACCAACTAGATAGCCACCACACTAACTTAAACCCACTTATCCTACATCAAACCCTAATTAGAACATCAAAACCTCTCTTGAAAATCATGAGCAAACAAATTAAACCAAATTTCACACTTAAACCACTAAATCTAGCAATTTTTAAACTACAATTAAACAATAAATTAGAATTATACCTTACAAGTGTTGATTCCTTTGCACTAAACCTCCAAAGTGGCCTCTTTTCACCATGCTTTAAACCAATTTGGGTTTGGGAAGAAGTGGAAGAGAATTTAGGTTAGAGATTTGTAAAGAAAAGTGTGTATTTTTGTGGATTTTGTTGATTTTTTTTCAAGAATTGAAGCAAAAGAAGTGAGGGAAAAAATGGAGGGATGCTTTAAGAGGGGCTCGGCCTGGTTGTTGAAGGGAATGGGATGAAGGAATTGTGTGGAAATTTCCTCATAAAAATATCATCTAAGGTCAATTAATGCTTTCACATCAAAACTTTTCAAAAAAACCCTTTTTCTTTTCATTTTTTCCAACCCCTTTAACCATGAACAACCGAACATGAAATGGTTTGCTAAATTTTTTTTACACTAAATTTTAGTTTATAATGGTTCCTAATTTTGTAATTTACCCAATTAAATTTGTATTTATCACTAATTAAATGTATTTTTAAAAGCTTAAAATAATATTAAGAATAATTAAATAAGGAATTTTTTTTAATTAACTAGAAATTTTTAAGTAACATTTTAGTGACCAATTTATAGTAATATCTTATCTAAATTTTGTATAATTAGTTCTATAATGAAAAATACCTATTTTGACTTTTTACGGAAAAGACTGCTAATTTTGCCGATTACCGAAAAACTGCCTAAACGATTTTCGAAGCGTTAAATATGCTCTGTGAAAACGATGGAATCATCCATCAAACCCTAAAAAGCAAAGCTTTTACTGAGTTAAAAACTCCGAGATCTTTAAGATCTGCAAAACGAACTCTAAAAGTTCTTCATTAATGGGTTAAGAAACCCTAAAAGAAGATTTTTTGATCTACGATCTAAGAAGAGCAAAGCTCTATTTTCATTTAACAGGTTAAGAAATCCTAAAACACATTTTTAAGATCTGTGATCTGAGAAGAGCAAAGCTCTGTTTGATGGGGTCGAACATGATTCTTACCGAATATTTGAACAAAGTTCTAACACAAAGGAAGTTCCTTCGGCAGAGATCTATGCTCTGAAGAGAGAATTAAATTCTCAGAAAAACAAGAAGGGGAAAAGATGAACAGAGGTCATCTCAAAGGGCCAAAGGCCCTATTTATAGGCGCTGGAAATCGATCCTACTTCTAAGACAATCCAACGGTGGAAAATCTGCCACCGTTGTACTCACGTGTAAGCCACGTGAGCGCAACGGTGGGGGGAATTTGTTTTCTCCAATAAGAGAGCAAAGCTCTGTTCAAAATTTAAAATTTGAACTGAGGTAGCGCCAGCGCTAAGAGACGAAGACTCTAAGGAAGCGCCAAGAGCGCCAGTGCCATGAGTCAAAGAATCTGAGGAAGTGCCTTACGTGCAAAGCACCAAGAGTGCCAGCGCTAGAACTAAATGTTCTCCACCGTTGGATCAAAGATCCAACGAAGATGATAAATCATCAAATTAGCAGAATAAAATTCTGTTGAGGAATTACTCCTCAAATCTTTCCAAATAAGAAAGATTGTGCTCTGTAAATCAGAACACCGTTGGATCAAAGATTCAATGGTGATTAAATATCACCAAAATACAGAATAAGTTCTGTATGGGAAAAATATTTTCCCAATCTTTTTAAAAACAAGAAAAACTTCTTCTGTAAAACAGAAGTACTTGGATCAAAGATCCAACGGTGGATAAAATCTCTAAATCAATTGAGAAATCTCTCAAAGAGAGATTTCCTTAAGTGATTCAACAAATCAGCCTCCCCTATATAAAAGACCCAAGACTTCAAGTCTCGCACAGAAGAACCCCCCCCCCCCCATAAACTTCAAGTTCTCAGAAAAGAAAAAAGGAAGAGTAAGCTCTAAGAAGAAGAACCTTTTTCAAGGTAAATAAAAAGAATAGAGATCATAGCATCTCCTCCATGCTTGAGAGTTTAACTCTCACAACAGAATAACTTAGTTCTTTTTTCAGATCACAGATTTATAAGAAAAAGTCTTTAATAAAAGAAGGGAGATCATAGATCTCCTCCACATCTAAGAGTTTAACTCTCACATCAGAAGAACTTAGATCTTCTTCCATATCTCAGATCTATAAGACGAAGTCTTTCACAAGGGAGAACCAAAATTCTCAGAGAATTGAATTGGGTAGAACAAAAAACTTAGTGCTTAGTACTCAAATCTGGCCCTCAGCGCCGAGCGCTCCACGTGCTCCTCACGTGGGCGCTATTTAATAAGAAATACTTAGCACTCAAATCTGGCGCTCAGCGCCGAGCGCTCCACGTGCTCCTTACGTGGGCGCTATCTTATAAGAAGTGCTTAGCATACACAGTCTGGCGCTCAGCACCAAGCGCTCCTCACGTGTGCGCTGTTTTATGAAAGTGCTTAGCATTCAGTGGCTGGCACTAAGCACCAAACGCTCCACACGCTCCTCACGTGGGCGCTATTTTATAAGGAGTGCCCAGCGCCAAGCGCTCCTCGTGCTCCTCACGTGGATGCTGCTCAATAAAGAGCGCTCAACACTCAAATGCTGGCACCCAGCGCCAAGCGCTCCACATGCCCTTCACGTGGGCACTGTTCAATAAAGAGCGCTCAGTGCTCAAATGCTGGCGCTCAGCGCTAAGCGTCCCACATGTCTCTTATGTGAGTGCTACTTAACACAGAGCGCACTGTGCTCCTTAAGAAGAGCCTCGCGCCATAAAGAGTGTTCAACACTCATAAAAAACAAAAAGAAAGTGGGTGTCAGTATTCACATCAATGTTTAGCATTATGTGTGTAACACCCGAGCGCAATGCTACTAATTTCAGTTACCGTTTGAACATAGTATGGCACTTATTTCATTTATCTTGCTTGATTGTTACTTATTGTAATTTTACCCCGACAATTCACTTCTGCATATAACAATTTAAGGCATCTAAATAAAATTAAAAATATTCATCATGGCCTGCTTGACACCCCTAACCCTGTTGTAGCGTCCGTGCATCGTGGTCTCGTCCCGTTCAGCGAAACGGGCATGTTTGGACGGCTACGTGCACGTACGTGTGTCCGTTTTGGGGTATGCTTTTTCATTGCAAAATACTTCATTTAAAATTTTGGATCCCCCTAAAATTTTCTTATTTCAATTTCAAATTTTTGGACCCGACCCTGGCGCATTTTGGAAATGTTTTACTTTACGCCAAAATCCCAAATTTCTATTATTTTAAACCATCGTATATTCAATTTTTCTTAACCATCTAATATTTTTTAACCGTATAATATTTCTAATAATTCTTAACCTTTCACAAAATTTTCCATTCCCAACCAATCACATTCCATTTTAAACCGTGGGCCTCACCTCATATCTCCCTCTCTCTCTCCCGTATATCTCTCTCTCTCCCCCATATCTCTCTCCCTCTCTCTCCCACTTATATATTTTTCTTCTTTCATCAGAAAACCCAACCCTAACCGCCTCACCCCTTCGCCGCTGCAGCCCCAACGCCGACGCCATCACCACCGGGCTCGTCGCCTCCTCGCCCTCGACCGACCCACTACATCTCCTTCCTCCTTCATCAACCCCGTGCACCCTGCACCTGCAACCGCGGCCACCTGCACACCCTGCATACGTCTGCGCCGCCGTGAGTCGCCGCTGGTGACCTCGTCCCCGTGTCCCCGGTCCTCGCGCACACCCCTCCGTGAGTGATGCTTCCCCTCCTCTTTTCCTTTCTTCTTTCCTTCTCTGTTAAAGGTTTTCTTGATCTGCAGTTTGGTCGCTGTCGTCGTAGGCCACCGCCGGAGCTCCGTCGACGAGGTCGACCGTCACCACCCGTCACACAGAACCTCGTGAGCATTCCGTTCTCCATCCTCCTTCCCTTCTTCTTTGCCTTCTTTTCTTTTCTTGTTGCAATTCTTGAGGTTCGCTGTTTTTGGGTTCGCCGGAATCCGGTGATACCGGCGACGTGTCCCGACGTTCCAGCGTGGTTCCCCGACCTGTGTAGCTTCACTGTTCGTCGTTTGGGTTCATTCCGTGAACCGTGCGCACGTCGCGAGTTTTCCCCGCTGACATTTTACGTTCCGTTTTCCTGATTCGCGACCCGTCAAGGCAAGTACCCCTTGCTACATGCTAAACAATATTTACTTATACTTAATGACACCCTAAAACCTGCAATTTAACTTTGGTATTATAATTTCCCATTTTTCGTGTTCAAGATTGTTATATATCATTTATCTTTCAAACTATTGAACCTAATAACCACATTTACATATTTTAATTTCACTTTCACTAATGACGTAGCCTATGGCACCTTATCTATCGTTTTACTACAATCGGACACTCGTGTACATTTAACCTGTATAAATTGTGATTTCATCCATGGAACCCATATATATATATATATATATATATATATATATATATATATATATCATTACATCCATGAAGTCTTAACTTGTTAACATGATTAAACGGCTATAATTGTCTTACTGCATTCTTATAATGTTGAAATCATCTCCGTGACACAATTGATAACTGTATTGCTAATTGAATGAATCTGCCTATTGTTTAATTCATTGTTTAGATCATGTTGTTAACCATGCGTGATTACGTAACGGAGTATGAGCACACCCATGATATTGTTTACATCTTGACCTGACTTGCTACATACATATTGATTGACCCGACATGGTACCGTATACTGCTTGACTTGATATGATGTACCATGACCTGACCCGTTACCTGATCTTGTGTCTAATGCCAACGAACCTGACATGTAGTTCTCATGGACTGTTCCTGTTGTCTATCCAGACAAACCTGTTTGCCTGATCCTGTGTTGGCATCAGTTTCTTGATTTTGGGATACCTGACTTGACTTACACATATAACTTGGGGGTATGGGGAGATCAAAGGTGAAACCTGACTTGTAACTCAACAGTTCGCTACCTGTTCTGATCAGTTTTAGGCTAGGCCAGCCTTGGAATGATGATGCTGACATCATTCATCTGTACACATTCCTGTTTGGTGCCTAGCGGCATGTCTTGGTTTCAGCCCGAGAATCTTGAGGCCGTGGTCTCGGGTATGTACGGGCACTATTGAGTGTACACATTCATGTTTGGTGCCTAACGGCATGTCTCGGTTTCAGCCCGAGAACCTTGAGGCCGTGGTCCCGGGTATGTACGGGATACTATTGAGTTACATCGATGATTCATCAATTTGGTTTCAAAGACTTTAGAATAGAAAACCTGATAGAATAGTCCAGTTTACCCATTGCACACTACCCTGCACTGCTCTTATTTATATTCTTGTTACCCTTGCTTTATTTATGTTTATATTCGCATTGCTTGTTACCCTGTTTATTATGTTTTACTTGATGACTTGACGCGCTGACGTCTGGGTTTTGCATGGCCCAGATTCTGTACCGCTGTCGCAGTCCGAGTAGGAGTACTTCAGCCGACAGGCTGAGCAGTGAGTGTCAGCAATAGATAGTTTTCTTTCCTGCATTTATTTCCTGATGTGAGCCCGCATTATGGGACATACATTCCAGTTATTTTGTATTGGATCTTTCGCTTCCGCATTTATTTATTCTTGACTCATGTTATCTTGGATTATGGACATGTTTAGATAGTTTTATTTTGTTCTTGATATCTTTACAACCGTAATGTGACTGTGGATGAATACTTCCTACCCACAGGTAGCATGGTTGGCTATGTCACATGCCCATTTAGCGTACTCTGGGAAGCGGGGCGTGACATGGTTCTTTTAGTATCAGAGCCATAGGTTAGTTGGGTTGATTCTTTGTAGTTGGGTATTGTACCCAATACACGAATCAGAATACCCGTGTCTAGGAAACATGTCCTGCCACCTTGCCGTTTTACCGTTCTTGAATCAAATTCTTCCTTATTATGTCTTCTACGATGTGCAAACTTTCTTTGCATATCAACTCGAAAACCTGATTCCTTGTTATCTCTAGGACTTAGGCGACTTGGGTGGAGTTATGTAATTGTGGCTATGATACCGCGGCATAGTTACAATGCGGCACTCTATTTAAGTAACTTGGAGTTCTAGCCTTGATCTAAATTTTGAATCTATCATCATGCTAATGTTGGCTGTTTTGATTTCAGGAATATGGCAGATAAGAATTTGAAGACGTATCAAAGGCGTGTGGACGAAGTCGCTATGCTTGGAGTGATAAGAGGAATGCTGGAGAATCAAAAGAAACAGACCGAGCTGATCCAGCAGCAAGCGGAATCGTTTCAGGAAGGTTTGCAGATCGTTCAGCAGTCTATGAACAATGTTGGAGCTAAACCAGTTGACCGAGTAGGGACCGTAGCAGATTTCAGACGTTTGGGTCCGTCTACATTTACTGGTTTGGAGGAGCCGTTGCCAGCGGAGCAGTGACTAGTTGACACAGAGAATTTGCTTATTGCGGCACAGATTCCAGATGAGAAAAGAGTTGACGTGGTACACATTCAGTTAGTGGACTATGCCCGAGAATGGTGGCTTGTGGAAGAGAACCGCTTGCCCAAGCCGATCAAGTGGGCGGATTTTTCAAAGAATTTCCTGGAGAAGTTCTTCCCGCGGACTGCACGGGAGGAAATGGAAGAGAAATTCATCGGGATAAAGCAGAAAGGAGCACCCGTGGATGTGCATGCAGCAGAATGGACGAGACTCAGTAGATTCGCTGGACCTTTAGTTGCCAACGATGCAGACAGGGCACGAAGGTTCATGCACAGCTTGGACGTGGACATCCAGAGGCAGATTGTCTCCCTGGGTTTGACCACTTTCTCACAAGTACTTGCGGCAGCCCGAGAGCAGCAGAGTTTATCTGGGATGAAGGGGAGTTTGCAACAGACAGCAGTTGTGGTAAGGAAGCCGGCATTTGTACCAAACCGAGCTCATGGTCGCATAAGTATTCCAGTGGGCCGTCGAGGTGTAGCACCCATGAAGAAGCCTGTGGTCGTCGATCGAAGAAAGAGCATGACTTGTAACTATTGCAATTTACCTGGCCACATGCAAAAGGATTGTCGAAGGAGGCTGGGACTCTGTTTGGTTTGTGGAGCGGCAGATCACGCTGTCAGTGCTTGTCCGTCGAAGCTTCGTACGAGGGATGATATTCAGAAGCCTCCGCAGAGACCGTTCCAGGGGCAGAAACAGCTGACTCAAGGACCTAATCAGGCTCGAGCTTTTACCTTGACAGCTGAAGAAGCTAAGGCGTCAGGAGAAGTTGTTTCAGGTACTCTACTCGTTCATGGTTTTCCCGCATTAGCGTTATTTGATTCTGGTGCATCCTATTGTTTTATGTCATCCAAGTTTTTAACTACACACTCGATTGACTACACAACCATGTCTAGTCTCTGGGACATACACACTGGGAATGGGAAAATCATAGCTAATAGGGAATGTAAAGATTGTACAGTTGTTGTGTGCGGACGGGAGCTTTTTGCAGATTTCTTGGTGATTGATACGGGAAGCTACGAAGTCGTCTTGGGAATGGATTTTCTTGGCACTTTCCACGCTCATATTGATTGTAGGGCAAGGAAAGTAATTTTCCAGATTCCCGGACATCCCGAGTTTAGCTTCACTGGAGGAAGCCGTTCTGTCGGGCCAGTCGAGTTTAGGGCTAGACCGACAAACAATATTCTTGCAGCAATGGAAGTTGATAATAGTGAAGAGCCGGCCGTTGTTCGCAATTTTATGGACGAGTTTGAAGATATATCGGGTTTACCGCCGAAGCGAGACGTGGAGTTCGCAATTGATCTTATTCCTGGTGTAGCGCCGGTATCCAAAGCATATTATCCAATGGCACCAGTAGAGTTGGAAGAAGTCAAGAAACAGGTTGCTGAATTGCTTGGGAAGGGTTGGATTCGAAGCAGTAACTCGCCTTGGGGCGCTCCAGTTCTTCTAGTAAAGAAGAAGGATGGAACAAAAAGGATGTGTATCGACCATCGAGAATTAAACCGGGTGACTATTAAGAAAAAGTACCCGATCCCTCGCATTGGCGAACTTTTCGAGCAGCTTAGTGGCGTGAGGGTATTCTCGAAGCTGGATTTGCGATCCGGATATCATCAGGTCCGAGTGAAAGCAGAAGATATTTGCAAGACGGCGTTCCGAACTCGGTATGGACATTACGAATACTTAGTGATGCCCTTCGGAGTAACGAATGCGCCGGCAGTATTCATGGACTTGATGAACCGAATCTTTTCACCATTCTTGGATCAGTTTATTGTAGTATTCATTGACGATATCCTGGTTTACTCAAAGAATTTTGAAGAGCATGCTGAGCATTTGAAGATCGCACTGCAAACGTTGAGACAAGAGAAGTTATATGCAAAGATGAGTAAGTGCGAGTTTTGGCTAGAGGAAGTAAAGTTTTTGGGGCATGTTGTGTCTGGCGATGGAATTGCCGTCGATCCAGAAAAGATTGCAGCAGTTCGAGATTGGCCGATTCCAAAGAATGTTGCGGAGGTAAGAAGCTTTCTTGGACTCGCCGGGTATTACAGAAGATTTGTGGAGAACTTTGCTCGTCTGGCGGAGCCGTTAACCAAGCTTACGCGCAAGGAGGTACCTTTTGTATGGACGGACAAATGTGCATTAGCTTTTGAGACGTTGAAGCAGAAGTTGATAACCGCCCTTATTCTGACCGTGCCAGACAATTCCGGAGGATTGGTGATTCACAGCGACGCATCTGGGAAAGGTTGGGATGTGTTTTGATGCAGCATGGGAAGGTTGTAGCGTACGCATCGAGACAGTTGAAGACCCATGAGAAGAATTACCCAACTCATGACTTGGAACTTGCGGCTGTGATTTTCGCTTTAAAGATTTGGAGACACTACCTTTTGGGCGAAAGGGTCGAAGTTTTTACTGATCATAAGAGCTTGAAGTATGTGTTCACACAGAAGGAGCTTAATATGAGGCAGCGTAGATGGTTGGAGATGATGGCTGACTACGATCTTGATCTTAAGTACCATCCAGGGAAGGTTAACGTCGTGCCGGATGCGCTTAGTCGGTTACCAGCAATTCATGTGTTAACTACGCAGAAGGAGATCGTTGAAGATTTTCGAAGATTTGACTTGGAGGTTGTGCTACCGCATTCTACGGGGCAGTTGATGCAGCTGCAAGTACATTCATCATTGATCGAGAATATTAAAGCAGCACAATCGCAGGACCCTAGACTGCAAAAGTTTCGAGAACAGGTTGAAGCCAGACTACGAACGGATTTATTGATCCACGAAAATGGTTCGTTGAGTTTTGGTAGCCGTTTGTGTGTACCAAAGGGAGATATTCGTGAAGAGCTTATGAAAGAAGCACACAGTTTAGCTTATTCTGTACATCCAGGAGGCACAAAGATGTACCGAGATATTCGAAAGCATTTCTAGTGGGAAGGCATGAAACAGGAGATTGCTCGCTTTGTGGCTAAATGCTTGGTGTGTCATCAAGTTAAGGTTGAACATCAAAGGGTTGCTGGTTTATTGCGACCACTTCCGATTCCTCAGTGGAAGTGGGAACATATAACCATGGATTTCGTGACGGCTTTACCGCGGAGACCAAAGGGCAACAATGTTGTATGGGTGATTGTTGATCGATTGACAAAGGCAGCTCACTTTATTCCTTTTCGGGTTGGTCAATCAACAGAGACTTTGGCGGAGCGGTACATGCAGGAGATTGTAAGATTGCATGGAGTACCGGTGAGCATCGTGTCCGATCGAGACACTCGGTTCTTATCACACTTTTGGCGGAGTTTACAGGAAAGTTTGGGGACTCGATTGAAATTTAGCACAGCTTATCATCCTCAAACTGATGGTCAGTCGGAGAGAACAATCCAAACTCTTGAGGATATGTTGAGGGTATGCATATTGGACTTCAAGGGTTCTTGGGAGGATCATCTGCATTTGGTGGAGTTTTCTTACACCAACAGTTTTCAGGCAACTATCCAGATGGCTCCATTTGAAGCATGTATGGTCGTGAATGCCGTTCACCTGTTTGTTGGGACGATGTCGGTGAACGAAGATTATTGGGACCAGATTTGGTTGTGCAGACAGTTGAGAAGGTTAACACTATCAGAAATCATATGAAGGCAGCACAAGACCGACAGAAGAGTTGGGCAGACACGTCAAGAAGACCTCTAGAGTTCGCCGTGGGTGATTTGGTATTCTTGAAGATATCACCGACTAGAGGGGTGATTCGTTTTGGAAGTCGAGGAAAGCTTAGTCCTCGATTCGTTGGACCCTTTGAGATCTTGGAGCGTGTTGGTGAGGTAGCGTATCGTTTGGCCTTACCGCAGTCCTTGGCGAATGTGCACGATATGTTTCACGTATCTCAACTCCGTAGGTATGTTCGAGATGAAACGGACGTATTGGATCATTCGGAGCTAACAGTACGAGAAGACTTGACTTTTGAGGAGCGACCGATTGAAATCGTGGATCCAAGGGAAAAAGTTCTTAAAAACAAGGTGATCCTTCTTGTGCTTGCTTCTTGGGGTAATCGCTCGCATGGAGAGTCCACTTGGGAACGAGAAGATGAAATCCGGCAGAAGTTTCCTCACATTTTCTTGTAGTTATCTATCCTTGTATTCTTGGAATTTCGAGGACGAAATTCTTTTTGTAGTTGGGTATAATGTAACACCCGAGCCCAATGCTACTAATTTCAGTTACCGTTTGAACATAGTGTGGCACTTATTTCATTTATCTTGCTTGATTGTTACTTATTGTAATTTTACCCCGACAATTCATTTCTGCATATAACAATTTAAGGCATCTAAAATAAAATTAAAAATATTCATCATGGCCTACTTGACACCCCTAACCCTGTTGTAGCGTCCGTGCATCGTGGTCTCGTCCCGTTCAGCGAAACGGGCATGTTTGGACGGCTACGTGCACGTACATGTGTCCGTTTTGGGGGTATGCTTTTTGATTGCAAAATACTTCATTTAAAATTTTGGATCCCGCCTAAAATTTTCTTATTTCAATTTCAAATTTTTGGACCCAACCCGGGCGCATTTTGGAAATGTTTTACTTTACGCCAAAATCCCAAATTTCTATTATTTTAAACCATCGTATATTCAATTTTTCTTAACCATCTAATATTTTTTAACCGTATAATATTTCTAATAATTCTTAACCTTTCACAAAATTTTCCATTCCCAACCAATCACATTCCATTTTAAACCGTGGGCCCCACCTCATATCTCCCTCTCTCACTCCTGTATATATCTCTCTCTCCCCCCCCCATCTCTCTCTCTCTCTCCCACTTATATATTTTTCTTCCTTCATCAGAAAACCCTCACGTAAACCCAACCCAAGCCGCCTCACCCCTTCGCCGCTGCAGCCCCAACGCCGACGCCATCACCACCGGGCTCGTCGCCTCCTCGCCCTCGACCGACCCACTACATCTCATTCCTCCTTCATCAACCCCGTGCACCCTGCACCTGCAACAGTGGCCACCTGCGCACCCTGTACGCGTCTGCGCCGCCGTCAGTCGCCGTCGGTGACCTCGTCCCCGTGTCCCCGGTCCTCGCGCACACCCCTCCGTGAGTGATGCTTCCCCTCCTCTTTTCTTTTCTTCTTTCCTTTTCTGTTAAAGGTTTTCTTGATCTACAGTTTGGTCGCTGTCGTCGTAGGCCACCGCCGGAGCTCCGTCGACGAGGTCGACCGTCACCACCCGTCACACAGATCCTCGTGATCATTCCCTTCTCCATCCTCCTTCCCTTTATCTTTTCCTTCTGTTCTTTTCTTGTTGCAATTCTTGACGTTCGCTGTTTTTGGGTGCGCCGGAATCCGATGATACCGGCGACGTGTCCCGACGTTCTAGCATGGTACCCCGACCCGTGTGGCTTCACTGTTCGTCGTTTGGGTTCATTCCGTGAACCGTGCGCACGTCGCGAGTTTTCCCCGCCGACATTTTACGTTCCGTTTTCCCGATTTGTGACCCATCGAGGCAAGTACCCCTTGCTACATGCTAAACAATATTTACTTATACTTAATGACACCCTAAAACCTGCAATTTAACTTTGGTGTTATAATTTCCCATTTTTCGTGTTCAAGATTGTTATATATCATTTATCTTTCAAACATGGAACCTACCTGTTGTAATTACTGTATTGAACCTAATAACCACATTTACATATTTTAATTTCACTTTCACTAATGACGTAGCCTATGGCACCTTATCTATCGTTTTACTACAATCGGACAATCGTGTACATTTAACCTATATAAATTGTGATTTCATCCGTGGAACCCATATATATATATATATATATATATATATATATATTTATATCATTGCATCCATGAAGTCTTAACTTGTTAACATGATTAAACGGCTATAATTGTCTTACTGCATTCTTATAATGTTGAAATCATCTCTGTGACACAATTGATAACTGTATTGCTAATTGAATTAATCTGCCTATTGTTTAATTCATTGTTTAGATCATGTTGTTAACCATGCGTGATTACGTAACTGAGTATGAGCACACCCATGATATTGTTTACATCTTGACCTGACTTGCTACATACATATTGATTGACCCGACATGGTACCGTATACTGCTTGACTTGACATGATGTACCATGACCTGACCCATTACCTGATCTTGTGTCTAATGCCAACGAACCTGACATGTAGTCCTCATGGACCTTTCCTGTTGTCTATCCAGACAAACCTGTTTGCCTGATCCTGTGTTGGCATTAGTTTCTTGATTTTGGGATACCTGACTTGACTTACACATATAACTTGGGGGTATGGGGAGATCAAAGGTGAAACCTGACTTGTAACTCAATAGTTCGCTACCTGTTCTGATCAGTTTTAGGCTAGGCCAGCCTTGGAATGATGATGTTGACATCATTCATCTGTACACATTCCTATTTGGTGCCTAGCGGCATGTCTCGGTTTCAGCCCAAGAATCTTGAGGCCGTGGTCCCGGGTATGTACGGGATAATATTGAGTGTACACATTCCTGTTTGGTACCTGGCGGCATGTCTCGGTTTCAGCCCGAGAACCTTGAGGCCGTGGTCCCGGGTATGTACGGGATACTATTGAGTTACATCGATGATTCATCAATTTGGTTTCAAAGACTTTAAAATAGAAAACCTGATAGAACAGTCCAGTTTACCCACTGCATACTGCCCTGCACTGCTCTTATTTATATTGTTGTTACCCTTGCTTTATTTATGTTTATATTCGCATTGCTTGTTACCCTGTTTATTATGTTTTACTTAATGACTTGATGCGCTGACGTCTGGGTTTTGCTTGGCCCAGATTCTGTACCACTGTCGCAGTCCGAGCAGAAGTACTTCAGCCGAAAGGCTGAGCAGTGAGTGTCAGCAGTAGTTAGTTTTCTTTCCTGCATTTATTTCCTGTTGTGAGCCCGCATTATGGGACATACATTCCAGTTATTTTGTATTGGATCTTTCGCTTCCGTATTTATTTATTCTTGACTCATGTTATCTTGGATTATGGACATGTTTAGATAGTTTTATTTTGTTCTTGATATCTCTACAACCGTAATATGACTGTGGATGGATACTTCCTACCCACAGGTAGCATGGTTGGCTATGTCACGTGCCCATTTAGCGTACTCTGGGAAGCGGGGCGTGACAATGTGCACAGAGAAAGGACTGTGTCCTAGCAAGTGTCTAACACTTTATAAAAAAAGGGAAATCATAGAGACTAAGTGGGCTGAGCCCAAGGTTGGCCAAACCCCAAAATCGACCGAGCCCATAGGTCTTCTTCTAAATTGGACTTTGTCCCAAACAAGGTTATCAAATATTTGATGAACATTCATTGGTTCAAGGGTACATCTCTCTCCACACCTCTGATACATATCGTTGTAATTCTTCAATGTCTTCAGAGAGGTGGAGGGTCCCAATAACAATAGCTCTTAGCACACCCCCAAACCAATGAGCCAAAACTCCACGGACTATGATGCCCTTAAACTTATGGACCACAACGTCCCTAAACTAAACTCTATGGACTATGATATCCTTAAACTCTATGGACTATGATGTCCTTATACTTATGGACTGCAACGTCCCTAAACTAAACTCCATGGACTATGATGTCCTTAAAACCAATGGACCACGATGTCCTGAAACTAACTATAGACTGTAACGTCCTTAAACTAAATTGATAGGGCCCAAATGCTCTTTCATTGGATCTAAATGATTTTAAAATCTTGTTGAGTAGATCTTAGTCTAAAATTATACTAACGTATCCTCAACAAACGTTTGAGTTGATTTTAATCTAAAATAAGATTAACGATCCTTAAACCAACCCAAACCCAAATTTAAGAAAATACGGATTTGGATTAATCCACGCCCTACGGGCGACAACACAAATTAGTCTTCGTATACAATCCACGGGCAACCAAAAATAAGACAAACACACACGACACGAAGTGACCTTCTGGAAAAGGAGAAAGTGGTTATCGTTGAAGCTCAGAATTATGGGTGTATTCAATACTTCCAAACAAAGGGGGAATTGATCCATGGTCGATTCCGTAAGAGATAAGTGGGAATTGCTTAACTACTGGGGTTTGCACCTGCAGGGAAGAGCGTCCCCACAATCAAAAACCCCTCGCAAGCAAAGGGGAATCTGACGAAGTCTGTTATAACGGCCGTATTTGTCCAAACCTCCGATACACGGTGCCATAAATCAACTTGGCATCTTCGGAGAGGTGGACAGATAAACTAAATAGCATCTGCCCCCAAATTTAGGCAAGACGACCTACGCGGTTTTGTCTCCGTTTTTTTTTTGGCGGAAACAACGACACCAATGTGGCAGGACATGTTCCTAATATTCTGGGTTTCCTGATTAGTGTATTGGGTCAAATACCCAACTACAAAAGAAACCAAACCCAGCTAACCTAAAACCTATGTTCTGATACCAAACAAACCCTGTCACGCCCTGCTTCCCAGAGTGCGCTGAGATCGGTACGTGACAGAGCCAACCATACTACCTGTGGCTAGAAAACATCCCTCCATAGTAACATTACGGCCGTCTATAAGATATCAAGAACAAAAATATATAAAACTATCTAATACATGTCCATCTGCCAGAATAAACGATTCAAGAAATATATATATATATATATATATATATATATATATATATATATAACTTGTGAAAGAGAAACTAAACTAAACTACGGAAAGGTCCCAAATATAGGCTCACATCAGGAAATAAAACCGCTGAAAGGAAACTAAACTAAACTATCACTAATAAGATCTTCACTGCTCGGCCTAATTGTTGAAATACTCCTGGTCAACCTGTGAAAGAGATAAAGGGACTGGGCCATGCAAAACCCAGACGTTAGTGCTTCATAATATTAACAATAATAAATAACCAGGATACATGAGATATGCAGGAAATACACAGTAACATGAATATAATAAGTAAACAAGGATATAGAACAGTGAAGTGTATAAGTGTATATGACGTGAGGTGAGTAATCTACACTATACTACTTGGTTATATATTCTAAAGTCTTCGAAATTAATTAATGTAATCCTCATCGTAACCCATCAGTCTATGCCCTGTTCATTCCCCATAGGACCACAGTAACAAGATTATTCCGTAACGCCCGGAGAAACGGCAAACAATATATTCCGTAACGCCCGGAAAAATGGCAAACAATATAATAGCCATTTGAGTTGCGTTCTTGATTTTCCCTTACCCCTAAGGTTGTGTGTTCAAGTCGGGTATTGCCAATCGATATCTAATGCCAAAACAGGATCAAGCAGGTACAGGTTTTGTCTATGCAGACAACAGTAACGTCCATCAGAACAACAAGTCAAGATTGTTGGCATTAGTAACAAGATCCAAAAAATATGTCAAGTAGTGTGTTAGGGTATGTCAGGTAGTGCACAATGTATCGAACGGATGCTTAAAAGTAAAACTGTAGCAAGTATCGAAATGCGGTAAAAGCACGGATGCACAAGTGTCTATCAGGGATTACATCTACAACTCCATGACTACGTATGCTGCACATTATTAAGCATGGTGTACTAATATAATAGTAACATGAAATAATACGATCTAGCATGAAACTAGATGTATAATAAACGATACGGATATCGGAAAATGGTAAAACTGTAACATGGATGCACAATGCAATAAACATGTAATATTTTTATTTATATGGATGTAAAATATATATCATAGCATGTAGCAAGATAAACTTGCCTAGTCGGATCTCACGACGGGGTGCGTACGCTGCGTCCGACGTCGGTAAACATCGCAATGCATGCGCGTGCATACAGAACAGAACCAAGCAATGCAAGAAATTGACCACGCTGCACGATAATGTCTGCTGGGTCTCCCGGATCGTCTGCGACGGGCGCGGCTCCGACGATCACTGGAAAACGAGAAAACAAGAAAGAAGAAGAAGAAGAAGAAAGAGGAGGTGGGTTTCTTTTGGGGTTTTGGTGCTCTAGGGTCAGGGAAGACGAGGTGATGGTGTCGGGGTCGCCGGCGGTGAGGTAACGGTGACGACGATGACAAGGTGCATGGGTTTTGGGTTCTTAGGTTGGGTTCGGGTGATCGGGCTTGGTGTAGGGGGTCGTGGACTTGCAGGGGGAGGAGAGGAGAGAGGAAGGTGGAGACGTGGGGAGAGGTTGACGGGGATGATCGGCGACGAGGCGGAGTGCGGTGACATAGGTTTTCATGGGGTTGACGGGGAGGTTGTGCAGGGTTTGGGTTGTCGGTAGAGGAGAGAGGGAGGTGAGGATGTGGTGTTGACGAGGGCATGAAGGAGACATCGGCGACGACGACGCGACGGCGACGAGGGTGTGCAGGTGAGGCTGGGCTATGGGTTCGGGATCATTGTGGTGGGTCTCGTTGTCGGGGATGTTTGCAAGGGGAGAAGAAGAGAGAGGGGTGAGAGGGGAGAGGGAGGAAGGCGAGGGTGAGGTCGGCGGTGGTGGCGACGGCGACGAAGCGAACGTGGGTTATCGTGAAGGATGGCTTCGCGCCAGAAAGAAAAAGAGAAGATGAGGGAGGAAAGAGAGAGAGGACGTGGGGATAGGTTTAATATATATACAGGGTTTTAAACAATATATATAAGAATATATGGAGAGGGGGAGAGGGAGGTCTGGTTTAGATAGAATTAGATATAGAACATATAACAAATATATATGGTTAAAAATATATAAAACGTACAGTTATTATATAAAGAATATAATATTAAGAAAATTTGAGTTTTTGGGTAATACAAAAAAATATTCCATAATACGTCCGGGTTGGTTCTAAAATTACGGTTTGAAAATACGGATAATATACGTATCAACCAAAACCAAAATACGATATCCGGGTAACGAAAATGCATACCCCCAAGAACAGATACACGTAGCGTGCACGTAGTGATCCAAACGAGTCTGTTTCACTAAACAGAATGAGAACAAGATGTATGGATGTTGCTACTGGGTTACGGGTATGATGCAGGCCATGCTAAATATTTTTAAAATATATTATTTGATTATATTTGTATTATTAAAAAATACAGATGCCAGAAATAATGCAGGTATGCAGGATATAGAACATGTAAGTGCACGGATCCTCCGCACTAGCAGGGATAAATTATAACAAGAATCAAGATGAGTTTCAAGCATGCGGGTCGGATCAGATACTAACCACAGATATCAAAACACTTTTCGAACCCAAAAACTAATAAAAATAAGAAATAGCCACACGATAAATAAAATAATCAAATCAAGCATAGTATAACGAACTAGGGTGTTACATATTTGTTAAATTAGAGATAGTATCTTAATCTTTTTATATGGTAATAAATCTTTAAGAAATTTGATTAAGATTATTTAATATGATATGCATAATAAAAATATTATATACATATATTTTCCTTCATAATGTTAATTATAATATATAAATATATGAAAAAGAGTAACTTTGCAGATAAACCCACATATGTTCTATATTTGTAATAAACACTTTTAAATACTTAACAAAAGTAAGGAAAATGTTCCATTAAATGTGCAATATTTTCGACTGAACAAATACCCCCAAACTTAATTTTGATCGTCCCGAATAAACTAGTTATTCAAGAGAGGGAGAAGAAGAAAAAGAAAAACCAAGCACACTTTCGAGGCAATCACGATTGCACCGAGCTCGTACAAAAAGCCTTTAAATCTCTAGGTGTCCCTAGTAGGAGGAGTGTTGTCTCCTGAGAGTTTTCAGCGGATTACACCCACAAAATCTCATAATAAAAGAAATAAGATGAAAATTACAAACAAAAATAAAAACTATAACAGAAAGAACTTGAAAATAAGAGTTTCCAACTACACTAGCTTTTCGGTTTCCATGAGTCCTATCTTAATGGTCATGAAAAAATGTCGGAGATCATATCATCCCTCAATAAAACATTGCCTTTAGTCTTCTTCCCCACCTTTCTTCCAAATATCGATCATATACCCCTACGTGTGTGTGTAAAAAATATCCCTACACTTAGAGAATTCAATTCAAGCTATTATACTCTTGTCCATCTTCCTTAGTACTTTTTAGTCGGTGCATATTTCAGATGGAATTGCTCACACATCCTTTATGCGACCGTTAATAGTTCTTAAGGTACTAATCGACCGATTACTAAATGTGTTCACTCTTTTAGGTGTAATTAGCAATTTTCTCGTCTTACACACCTAAGGCTTAGCAGTGGCTCTCAAACCAGTTGGTCTAAACCACTAGGTGATAAAACACTCTCACTATATTTTTTTATACTGCCTTAAGCAATTAAAAAACCAATGTTCATTTTTCTTCACCATTTTTTATTTATATTTATATTTTTCTTCGTACCAAGGCTTTTAGAAAAGAGCATTTCAAGGTATCCTCTACTATCCTAAGTTTTAGGATGTGTGCAAGTGCGTATAGTAGGGTATTAACGTTTAAATGTTTGGCCTCAAGAATAGAGACTATTTTTCAGACTCAGATCTATTCTCACATTAGTGATTCCCTTTATCTTACTAACTCTTCGGACAACAGCTCATAACTACTTATTACTAGCTTCGTTTAAGAAAACATCTAAGTTTCTTTCTTTTCTCAAACTATTCTTATCTTTCATATGTAATTTTCCACTTTCTAATCTTTTATTATCAAAAAAAAAAATTGTGCTTATATTTATGATAAATAATGCGTGAATAAGCATAAACCTCCTCCAAACCTGTTTGCATCAGTGTCCTCACTGATGTCATCTGTTAAGCTAAAAAAAACCTGTAGACTTGGGAAGAAAAGTTATTAAAGGGGACAAGAAATAATGATAGTGAAATCCTCCCCTAAACTTATTTTTAGCTCACAATTTTATAAAAAAATTATTTTAAAGAGCCAAAAATATTTTTCTCCCCCCCAACTTGAGTAAACAGTATTAAGCATTTTAAATTTATAAAGAGGGGGTAAAGTTATTGGTCAATATAAAGCTTTACAAAGACCAAAAGTCAACACCAACCATTCAAATATTTTATCGATGTAACGCACTGGTTGGTGGAAGATCATGTCACCTATAAACGTGAAGAAGTGGGAAGGAGATAATAAGTATAATAGAATGGGTTTACATCTCGGTTTGTAGAAACGAAATAATAATGATGGATTACTCGCATTCTCGTTCTTGATAAGAAGAAGAGGCGGCGGTTCAACTTTTTAGGGTTGGGGTTGATTCATCACAACTCCTATGTTTTCTAAGAATGCGATTTCTTCGGCGAAAATGTCTTCAAAGCTTTCATCGATATTCCGAATGATAATCTCATCGAAAAGAAAGGTATGATCCTCGGACTCCATAAAAGGTTCATATTTAGCGTTAGATGTTGACCCGGACAGCTCGACTAATTTATTCGACAAGTCAAAGGATTCGGACTTGGGTGTGGACTTGTGGATAGAAGGGTCCTCATGTGTATAATAAATAGCAGGATCAAATAATAATACACTAGTGGAGTCGAGATAAGTATCGTGAAGCTTTTCAAGTTTGCTGCTGTCGGAATTTATCGTTTCGACATAACATACTTGAGTATAGAGTTCGGAGGGTTCACTTCCCAACTTGTAAATGTTAAGCTCAATTGACATCTTCTCGATGGATAGGGTCATAGAACCATTTCGACAATTGATTATTGCGTTGGAAGTCGCTAGGAAAGGCCAACCTAGAATCACCGGAATTTGGCTTCGTGGGTTTGATACAGGCTGTGTATTGATAACTATGAAGTCCACAGGGAATATAAATTCCCGACTTTGATTAACACATCCTCTAGCTCACCCTTAGGTTCAGTGATAAATTGATCGGCCATCCGAAGAGTGTAGTGCGCCGGTTTTAACTCTCCGATTCCTGATTGCTCATAGACAGAATACGGAAGCAAGTTAACACTAGCACCTAAATCGAGTAGAGCATGATTGATATTTTTACCCCCAATAGCAATAGATATTGTAGAACTCCCGGGGTCCTTTCGTTTCTTGGGTATTTGTTAGGTAAAAGCAGTGCTGACATTACTCGCTGGGAAAACTTTTTTAAGCACTTGAATTTTCCTTTTCCTAGTGCACAAGTCCTTTAGAATTTTCGCATAGGATGGAACTTGTTGGATAGTATCTAGGAGAGGAATGTTTATGTTAACTTGCTTAAAAATTTTCACAATCTTCTCCATTTGTGGACTTGGTCTGTTGTCCCTTAACCTATGTGGATAAGGAGCTTTATCAATAAGGGTTTGGTCCAACATTTGTGGAGAAGTTTGCGGAGATAGAATAGGGACAAAATTGGAGTTGGGATCGTTTGAGGTTGACTCAAGGAAGTGGGCCGCGAGTTCAAGCATGGTGGAAAACGGATAATAGGCTCGAAAGAAGGTGGTGGACTAGACGAATTAGGATTAGAAGTAGAAGCCGGGGTATCATTAATATTATTAACATCAACGTAATCAACATGTTCACCCACTTGGCTGTTCAGGACTCTTCCCGATCTCAACGTGGTTACGGCACTCACATTATAACTTTGTGAGTGGCTAGGATTCAGTAGAGGTTGAGATGGAAGTTTCCCTTACTCTTTCTCACTCATCGCGGCATTTAACTGTGCAAGTTGTGCTTTTATTGATTTTATGCTTTCACCGTGGGAAACAGTGTGCTGCAATAACGTTTGGATAGAAGACGTTAAATTAGCCGCCGTTTGTGTAGATTGGTTAATGGACGTTTCTAAATTACGTTCGAGTGCAGAGGTTTTATCGGTACCGGCCGTTTGGAAAGAATTATTATAAGGTGCAAAATTGTTGGCCGGATTTTGAAAAGTTTACGGTTCAAAGGGGTGCTGATTTTGTTGTGGTGGTTTTTGTTGCTGTGGAGGAGGTCTTTGATAGTTATTTTGGCTTGGGAATATATTTTGAGTTTGAGTTTTGTTTTGGTTCCAAGAAAAATTAGGACGACTCCTCCATCCCAGATTAAATGTGGAAGAATAAAGATCATTTCTAGGTCGTTGCTGAAAATCAGTATTAGTGTGTTCTTGATGTTGAAACAGAGGACTCAAAGGACATTCTTTCGTTAAATATGATGGGTTAGAACAGCAACCACACACGGTTTTGGAGAGGGTTACTTGGTTTAGGGAGGCTAAAGAGACTTTGTTTTCTATAGCTTCGAGTTTCTTTTGGATTGCGGCTATTTCGGCTTTTACTATGATGGAAACATCGAGCTGATGGATACCTGCTCTAGATGAAGATGATGGTGGTCAAAAGCTTTCCCAATGTAAAGTTTGTTCAGCGAGATCTTCCAGGAATTGCCAAGCTTCACCATCGTCTTTAGACATGAAATGGCATTGAAAAATGGTTTCAAGTATCTGCTTTGTCGCTGGATTAACACCCTCATATATAATTCGACAAAGGTCCTATCTATTGATTCGATGATGAGAACATTGGACAAGAAGATTTTTAAACCGTTCAAAGCATTTCCAAAATGGTTTATTGAGAAGATGGGTAAAATGGTTAATCTCGCTTCGAACACGGGCAGTCTTATGATTGAGATAAAATTTCTTAAGGAATGCTATAACGAATTCATCCCAATTGGCAATAGAGTGTGCGGCAGTGTTATAAAGCCATTTTTCTGCTAGATCGCACATGATAAAAGGAAGAAGACGTAATCTCATGGCATCTACTGAAAGTTGTGAAGTGCCCATCATTGCGCATACGTTTTCCAATTTAGTTATGAAAACGTAAGCGTCTTCGGATTCTAACCCATGAAATTTGGGCAACAAGATGATAAAGTGGGGTTTAATTTCAATATTATCCCCATTGGCTGGTAGGATAGATAGACAAGTAGGAAGGGGACTGCGTATCGGGTAGCATCTTTCTTGGAAAGAGATACGCGGTGGATTCTGCACACCTACGGCTGGTGGCAGGGTGGTGGTGGTAAAATCTGATGGACAACTGTCCATCTCGGTTGATGTGGTGGGTGGAGGAGAAATATATTGCGAAGAAGTACCGATTTCGGAGTTGATAGAAAAAACGCGGACAAGACGGGGACTAATATTCCGTGTCCAGCCGATTATGCACTAAACGGGTTTAGTGCAAGTGGCAGCGTGTGCGAGAATGATTATAAAAAGGTTTGTTTTTTGAAAAAAATGTCGGACGTGAGGCGAATCATACAAAAAATGCACAATCAACCCTAGAACTAAGTTCACCTAGGTCATGTCACTAGACCGCTTCTAGACTTCCAAAGGATAAGCCGCATGATCAATTCTCTACCACCTCTTTATCACTCTTGTGGCCAGGTAAGTGCCACGTAAGTGGGAGGTATCCACTATACGAATCACCGAAAATAGTGGGCTTAATTAAGTAACCACTTTCCTTAGTCACACTTTCCTAGACACCACAAGAGAAATGCGGATAAGCGATAAATTACCCATGACCCTCCTCTGTCCTAATTGAGCGTGACGGTCCTTAGAGCCATGGTCTAGATATTTTTTAATTAATGAAAGGTTATGCAGTTGCTCGTTTTGTGATTTGTGGGGTCTAGGAAGGGTGATGAAATCCCCACATAATCTAAATTTTGGTCTTGCCCCTTTAAGTCCGGTTAAAATATGCAAAAAAAAACCAATAACAAAACACGCATAAGATTTTTGAGCGGCGATAATGTACAAATAATCCTACAGAAAATCAAATTATTGGATTTCTAGAGGAGAGAGAAAAATCAGGAAAATTTACCAGAGGAGTTCGGCGCTCCAATTTCTCTACTCCGTCGCCCTTCCGCCGGTAAAGCCAAGCTTAGGCCGCGGTTCCATCGCAATAGGGAAAGATCTGTTGCTTATTTTTCCTCAGTTGCCTCTTAAGCTCCTCCGGGCTTTGCTTGATGTCTTGGATTCTCTAATTCCTCGTTCCAGTGACTCCAGATCCCCTTCCAAAATTCGCACAATAATTGTCAAATATGCAAGTTGCGGTTTTGTTTTATTTTTATGATATGGATTGGATAAGAATTCAATATGAATCGTAAGAAAAAAATTACGCACGTATCCACTGCAACGGCGCCATTTGATTGATGATGTTTTTGGAAAAGAAGTGTGTCGTAAATAAAGTTAACCGCAATCAATAACGGTGTCGCGAGTAATTAGCCGAGATGAGTACGGGTTATCCTCACGGAAACGTCGAATCTTTTATCTTGCTTTAGACGAGTTGATTGAAATTTGGTTGTAGATCTATGTTGAACACAAATGTAGATTTTATGAAGAAGAGCCTTGTAGGGTTCATAGAATTTAAAAATGACTCCTTTTATCTTTTAATAGATTTGAAACTAGATCGATAGTTATGAATGTGGATTAGGGTGCTTTTTGGAAGAAACTAGGGTTTCCCCATTCTTAACCCTTATCCTTGCATTTATCTCTATTCATGTCTAGCCTTTACCAAAATAATCGTTAATCTAATCTCAAATCGCGGTCGAGATTATCAATAAATTGATAGCGCGCCCGAGAAGGATGTTAACAATTACTTTGCTAAAGTTTATAAACTTTATACGATGTAAAAGAAGTTAAGAGATTTTATTATCCATTGATTTACTCTAATCTTACGAACTCTAGCAAACTAGGAATTATTCACATGTTTTGAGATAGAAGAGAAGTTGAAGAAAGAGATCATATTATAAATGCAGAAAATAATGAGAAAGTAAAAATGCAAAGAATTAAACTAAAAATCTACCTTTTTATTAATCAACTATCATTTACAAAGCCGTTGAATTTAGAGTACAAGAACCCTAATTAATGCTCCCGATCTCTGTCTCGTAGGAAGAAGAGGAACAGCTAATGATCATCCTGAATGCGTGGATCGTCTTGGACCTCTTGATCTTTTCGGTTTGATTTGCTTCATGTTAAAGGTGATGATTCTCTAAATTGAGACATCGGTCCTTTATATAGCCCTCAAAACAGAAACCCTAAATCTCATAGGTTAAGATATACAATCACGATCCAACTCCTAAATTTTCAGATCCTACGGCCATTAAATGGTCGCGGATCCGCCGCGGATTGTACCTATTGGCCGCGGAAGGGCGGCGGTTTGGGGATATCAGGGTTCCAAATTTCAGATGCTTTCTCATGTTGATACGTGGAGATTTCTTCAATACCTGGATTCTTCAAATATTTCCTGAGTTTCTGCCAGTATTGATTTTACGATTTTATTGGCAGATTTTGATCCTGACATCTCGAATATCTTGATCTCTCGACCTGAGTTAAATCTGCACAATATCTCGATGAATAATATTAGTAATATTTGTTAAATTAGAGATAATATCTTAATATTTTTATATGGTAATAAATTTTTAAGAAATTCGATTAAGATTATTTGATATGATATGCATAATAAAAATATTATATAAATATTATATGCATATATTTTTCTTCATAATGTTAATTATAATATATAAACATATAATAAAGAGTAACTTTGCAGATAAACCCACACATGTTCTATATTTATAATAAATATCTTTAAGTACTTAACAAAAGTAAGGAAAATGTTCCATCAAATGTGCAATATTTTCGACTGAACAATATGTCCAAATAGCGTCCACCTCCCAAAATTCAGGCTAGACGTCCCAACGTCTCGTTTTTGTCTTTCGGTGGTGAACAGGTTCAGAGGAAGAACTAAGTTCTTATGAAGAGTTAAACCCTTTTTATGCATCTGATAGGTAAAGGAGATGTTTGTATCTCTGTTTTTACCTAGGGTTTGAGCGGAGGAAGAAGATATTCTTCAAAGAGTTCTCGGTTGTAGTTTCTATTACCTTATGGGGTTGATTCTCTCTACTATTTTTTTTATCTCATGAGTCCTTTATATAGGGTATAGAAATTGTTTTTTAGTTGAGAGGATCTCTTATTTAAGAGATTTCAACCTGATTTCATAATCAGGTGGTGATTTTTAATCACCGTGGGATCATAGATTTAAGGCTTTTTGTTTAACAGAGTATATTTTTCTTGTTTTTTACAAGATTGAAGGAAATATCTTCGATGTATAGAATTTAATTCTATCTTTTGATTCGATCGATGATTTTTTAATCACCATCAGATTTTAATCCAAAGAATCTCTGTTTAACAGAGCAACGTTTCTTGTTTAAAAAAGATCAGGTAGATATTTTTCCCCAAATAGTATTTAATTCTATCTTTTGAATATTTTTTAATCACTATTGGATTTTTGATCCAACGGCTATCTGTTTAACAGAGAATATCTTTCTTGTTTAGGGAAATATTTTCCCATGTAAAATTTAATTCTACCCGAAACAAACTGCTTCAACTTTGGGTGCTGATGCTCACGTACTATGCATGTGGGCGCTCACGTGTCTAACACGTGAGGTGCCGCCTTAGGATTTAATCCTATCAGAAACATGTACCCACTTGGTTTGCATGCGGGTGCTCACGTGTCTAAAACGTGAGGCGCTACCTTAGGATTTAACCATATCAGAAACAGGCATTCACGTGCTTTGCACGCGGGCGCTCACGTGTCTAATACGTGGGATGCTGCCTTAGGATTTAATCTTATCAGAGACAAGTGCTCACATGCTTTGCACACGGGCGCTTACGTGTCTAACACGTGAGACGTTGCCTTAGGATTTAATCCTAACAGAAACAGGTGCCCCGTGCTTTGCACGCAGGCACTAATGTGCTTAAAACATGAGGCGCTGCCTTAAGATTTAATCCTATCAGAGACAGGTGTTCACATGCTTTGCACGTGGGCGCTCTTGGATCTAACATGTGAGGGCTTTCCTATTTTTTTATGAGGGGATATGTATGTATATCTCTTTCCAATTTTTGACCTCTAGGATCCTTTATATAGGGTATAAATGTTGTTGGGCAAGTAGAGGCAATCTCTCTTTGAGATTTTTCCAATTGATCTTAAGGTCAAGCCCGGGTGCTTAAGTAACGTTAGATTTTAGATTCAAGGGTTAGCTGCAAATATAATTAATATCTTTCTTATTTAAATAAGATATTCAATTGATTCTTCGAAAAGAGCTGATATTAGCCCGGGTCCTTAAGCATCGTTAGATTATTGATCCGAGGGTCCTGATTAACAGGGTTTATATTTTTCTTTGTTTAGAAAAAATACAAAAGATTTTCTCTCTTATTAACAATATTATCTTTCTGTTTTAGAAAAATAGAGAATATTTTAAATATCTTAAGCTATGTATTTGTAAACATCAGAAAAGGATTTGAGTCGAAATCGCTAAATACTAATTCTGCACCGCCGTGTCTCCTTTCTGTTAGTTGTATGTATGCCCTAGAGGCCATTATTGTACATGATTGTATATTATAGTGGATGCTTGGACATATATAGAGAGGACTCTCTTGCTCGACATGATAGTATGCTATCCGATTGCTCTTTATCTTAACATGTATACTTGTATTGTTATACTGTCTCTCTAATATATGTTGATAAAGCCCTTAGGATGTTAGCTTGACTACCAGGACTATGATGCAGATCATACTAGTAGGGATTGGGTAGTCTGTAAGCATATCCTTTAATTGTTCTTAGTCTAGGGAGTATCGAGACAGGGCATCGATATTCCAGAGTAGACTAGTGTGTATGTTTATTGACCCTGTATAGGGCGATGGATGATCCCACATTCATTGGTGTTTGACATCAAAGATTGTACACAGGTGCTCATTGGAGAATGGGTACACCGAACAGAACTCGCCGAGAACTCCTGGATGGTATTATACCTATCGTCAGATAGAAGTTCTTTGGTAACACTGGTACAGGTTAGTCTGTAGACCCGAGATCGTCATAGAGTCTTGTGTGGTTCCCAGTGTGCTTTGATTTCTTCCCCCCCATGGCTCAAAGGAGTTGTGCAAACAGGTGGATTTTGGGTACAGTCCCGAGTCACATGGAGGCAATGAGCGATAGGAGGGGTTTCGTCTCTCCCGGTATTGGGAGTTGATGTTGTGCTATGCTCGATTGGCTATATCAGGAAGTCCCTGGTCAGGGTTGTTGATGAGATTTATCGGTAAGTGTTATCAGTAGTTTCTTGACCCGTTATGAGCCTCACATCGGCATGACTTATCAAGTTATTGGGGTCTGACGTTTACCACCCCCAGACTCGATATGCGACACATCACATGAAGAGACCGGACTGTAAGGTAGTGTTAGTTACATGATTCATGGGAGTTTGGACAACCTTGCATGTTGATCTTCTGAACGCTCAATACGTGGGTAGCCGTTACGTCCAGCTAATACTGCTGACGGCTTGTGGGTGACTATATGATCATCACCTACTGTTGGCATATTGACGAGTCTTTAGAGTCCTACACAGAGGTTTTCTAGCTCAAACGAAACGAAGTAGGGCACATATGTGATATGTGCGGGACCTAGATTAATACGTGTATACGATACATTATTCTAATCTCGCGATATAGGTTATATGTGATATAACCGGATTATTGAATCAAGTGTTGATTTAATAATTTGTTATATGTTTATTTGATATACATATAAATGATATTAGTCGGTTATATATGATATAGCCGGATTATTAAATCAAATGTTGATTTAATAATTTAATATATAATTATATATTTGATATATTAATATATATTAACTAATATTAGCCCACTTAAGAATTTCTTTTCTACAAATACATTTAAATATATATGAGATATATATTAATGTATTTACTATTGTGTCATGCTAGATGATATATTGGATATGGGTGTATGAGACTCACACCAAACTAAAGATAATTTGGGTGATTAATTATTAAGGGAAAAATCAAAATTAGGTGGAAATTAGCATGGCTAAAGTTTCTTGTGGAAGCATGTAGAAGTCTTGACTTAGTCCACTAATTTTGTTTTACTCTAGATATTTATTAACCCAACCATTATCTTTAGCCATTGTTAAATCTCTACATAATATCTCTTGAGATATTTTCTCACCCATGGTTCACATTAGTAGATCTTCTTCATCTCCTTCTTTGCTCTCTAGCTTTGAGTGAGGTGAGAAAGAAAAAGAGAAAAATAATTTTAAAGTGAGCAAAATTTCTACTTCATCAATCTATACCAAACTATCCATTTAGTATAGGTTGTTTACTTCACTAATTTCTCAATTAGTGAAGAGACATCTTGAGTTATAGATTCTTCAAAGTAGATCATCTTGGGCCTCGAAGATCCTTAAGCAAGCTCGTTCCTATCATCAAGTGGAGCCTACGAAGAGTTCTAGGGACCACTACTTGGAGCTAAGGGACTACTACTTGTTGCTTTAGAAGTGAAGGACCGGTCTACAAAGATTATATTCTCTATTCACTTAGTGTAAAGTTTGTTTACATATATAGAAACCCTAATTCTCTAGTTCGATTCTAGGATAGCATGCAATAGCACACTAGATTTTTTTAAATTGTATACTTGATTCTTCTAAAAACCTAGTAGTGGTGTTAAGGCATACTTTCATGGTATCAGATCCAAGGTAAAGCATTAAGAGTGATCTAGGAGAAGTTAAAATGTTCGATCGATTTTTCAAAACCCAAGTTTCATAGTTTCTGGAAAAAATTTCAAAAGTTGGAATTTTTGAAATTAAAAATATGCAGAAAATTGTGCAGGTTAAATAATGGAGCCCCAAGAAATTCGTAGCCGTGACTCCATTGAACCGCCGCGGAACCGCGGCCCAAACCCATGTTTGGCCGCAGTTCCGCCGCACTTTCATAGAGTTGTGGGATGAGTTTTCTTGTGCTGCTCCATTTTGGGATTTTGCATTTTCTGGGTATTTTTACTTTGTCTCAAGTGTTGAGGTCTCTGGGAATTGTGGGTGTTCGATAATTTGATCGAAATGTTTAACACTGTCTAGTATATCTGTGATATGTGATACAATATTTGGAATCCACAGTAATTAGTTTTGTGAAAACTAGTTAGTATTTTGTAAATCTAGAAATTTGGTCTCATTCGATAGATTACCATGGTGTTTCAATTTAGATTAAAACTCCGTCGCAATCTCGTATAGTACGCGAACACTCGCCGGGTAACACTACTAGATAGCCACGCTCCATAGCCCCGACCAAGTGACTGTAGGAGAACCCCATTGCCAAAAGCATCACTCAGGTGCTCGCGGCCGCGGTGTTCCGCCTAAGTGCGCTTCGTCGACGGCATTGTGGGTGCGGCCGTCTACTAATGTTTCTGACGAGCATTCGATCGTTTGTTGGGAATCTTGTTGAATTGCCCGACTGGTTATTGAAAAGTGTTTTCAATTTAAGACTAAGATGCTGGGTTTATAGTGTTAGACATGAAATCCGGAGTATGAGATATTCCGGTTTTATGATGTCTAAGGTGATTGCGAATTCTAATTATTGTAGTTTTCATTTCTTTTCTGCGACCGTAAGTGTAATATGTGGTGTATCGCCGGTTTCGTTGCTATACGTCAACGAAAATTAGGATACGCATATTTACTTACGTTGATGACATGCGATGTTATGTGTTGCTGTGATATGATATATTGGATCGTCGTGTTTGAATAGACGGGGGTTTTTGCGTGAGATGAGAGTTTATCATTTTCATTCATGTAAAAATTTGTATGTAATATTCTTTTATTGGGACACTTCCGGGTTGAGGATGATGTCACCATTGATATATATTATTTACTTTTCCGTATTAGGATAGACCCAAGGTGGGGAGCATAAGTAACCGGGTTCTAGAGTCTAGTGGGAGACCATCTCGAGAAGTCGAGACCGGATGTCCTAACTCTAGAGTTGGCAGGGTTGCTTGCCGCTCTCGTAGAGGTCTATGAATGTGGGTTTGGCTATTCATCACGACCGTGGAATCTGTGTTTTTTTCTGGCTTGATTTAAAACACAGACCTCCTAGTATATCCTATATTTCATATGTTGACTTCTGCTGCAATATTCTGTGATGAGATCATATATGAGACGAATACTTTATATTTTATATGTGATATATAATAAACGTTGCATATGGTTTGCATCTGCGCTAGTCCTGCCCCCGCTCTGTCGTTAGTTAAGTAACCTAACGGTGCATGACGGGACCCCGTGGCGAATGCGGATGGCATAAGCGTACGTTCTATTTTCGTTTCTTCTGTGATGTTTAGGAAACATAAATGATGGGACTTCATTAATGAGATTAATGAAAAGGAAAGAAACCTAAAGATGTTGTAGAATCAAATTTTCAAAAAGGTAGCTCTAGTTTTTGCTTTGCATAGCGGTATTCTTTATGATTATCTAGCACCTCATTCGATGAGGAAAGAGCCGAGACCCCTTCACCGGGAATGATCTCTTTAGCAAATGCTAAAACCCACTCGGTTTGTTTTGAAAACTATTCGATTTTAAAAAGTGGAGCTTAAACCACTCCTTTTTCAAATCGCTCGATTCTACAACGATATCAAGTTCATAACGCAAAAGGTTTTCTTAAAAACATGTTGTAGCCCTTCGTCATTTTAGAAAAGGACTATTTTAGTATTCATGCTACGTTAGTTGGCCTCCGTCAAGGCGTAGTGTGTGGTAGCTAATTCAGTGCTTATCTACAACCATATGATGCGATTGGATTAGGGTAGTCGTGCGACTTTGTTAGCCTCCGTCAAGGGTCGTGCGGGTGGGTTTAATTCAATCAGAAAATGAACGGGTTGAATTTGAATAGCGGACTATGGTTTGTTGGCCTCCGTCAAGATCATGGCATACTAGGGGCAAAAACATTATTGGGAGTTTCAAGTGTTGAAATTTGCAATGAGATTGCATACCTTCTATGAGATAGTTGGATCCTGATACCCACTGCAAGTAAGAGTTACTCCTGAGAGAGTTTTTCACTTTATAATTAGCTGATCAAGTAGGTGTCTAAGAAAGGTGTTAACAAGGTTACGCCCCTACGGAAACGAGGTTATTTAATTAGTTCCATGCGAAAGCATGGGGAGACTCTCTCGGAGTACCAATACCTGCCTAGCTGAACGATTGACAAATTTGCAGGGTGTAATTAATCCCGGCTAGTCTTACCTTTTGGGGTTTGAAGGAAGATTTCATAAAAATAGTGGGAGTCATCCTGATTAGATAAAGTAATAACCAATCTAATCTTGCAAGAGCATACGCTAAATTGTTTTCTTCTCTCTCTCTCCGGGTAGCGACCATGACACGCCTTAATCATGATAATAATATTGATGTATTGACTGAACCCGCTTGTTATACTGAGCTGGTGAACGTTGATTCCGCTCTACCTTATAACTGTTATAAGTCTGAGCAGGAAATATTGGAATACCCAGATTCCCATGCGACCCAAGCGAGGAATAAGCATGTTGATGCATCTTTTTCGGGTGTGTTCGTTACTGAGAATTGTTTCTCAGTTTGTTTTATGTCCTGGGTATTAGATACCGGATCAGGATCCCACATTTGTAACATGTTACATGGGCTAAAGAAAGGTAGAGAACTGGGAATAGGTGATCATTCTCTCAAAGTAAGGAATTGTGCAATGGTTGCAGCCAAAGCAGTTGGCACATATCACCTAGTATTACCTAATAGTAATACATTGATTCTAAACGACTGTTATTACGTACCAGAAATGATGTGCAATATTATATCTGTTGGAGATAGTGCCCTCAAAGTCAATTATTGGATCGCAGGTACGTGATTGCAATGATTGAGGCAGGACCTATACCGATATGACAGTCTTGCTCGAGATGATAGTTTGCTATCTGGTTTGTCTTTATCATAGTATACATGCTTTAGTTCGCTATTGCATGATGATAGAGCCCATAAGATTCTTCCTTGACTACCAGCAGTATGATGGCGATCATATACGTGGGAGCCGGGGTCTGTAAGCACATCCTTAAAGTGTCCCTAGTCGTGGGAGTTTCGAGACAGGGCATCGATACTCAAGAGTAGACTAGTGTATACAGTCGAGACCCCGACGAGGGACGGTGGCCGGTCTCACAAGCCACTGGTGTCAGTTGGATCACCTAAGATGTATACAGGTGCTCATTAGGTTATGAGTACACCGGACAGGACTCGCCGGGAATATGCTAGTTGGTATTATACATATCATCAGATAGCAGTTTCCTGGTGACATGTGTATAGGTTAGTTCATCGACCTGAGGTCGTCATTTGTCTCGTGTGAGTTCCCACTGTGCTTTGATTTCTACCCTACCACGGCTCAAAGGAGTCGTGCAAACAGGTCTTTTTTGGGTACAGTCCCGAGCCATATGGAGGCAAGTGAGCGGATCGGCAGGGGATTCATCTCTCCCGGTATTGGGGGTGAGATCGCAATGTGTCTAGGAGAGCCATTACACAAAGCTCTTGGCCGAGGCAGGAGATTTACTGGTAGGTACTCCAATAGTATCTCAGGGTGTTCTGGGCCACTCTCTGACCCGACTTATACCACTATTGGGGGTCTGACGTTACTAGCCCCCTAGACAGATATGCGATACTCATAAACGAACGGACCGGACTGTATGTATATTGTCACTGTTAGGCTCAGTAGGGTTTATAGATGAGTTCGCTCGTCAGCTTCCCTTCTAATCAATAAATAGGAAACCGTTACGTACAGCTTGTACCTCTGACGTGCTAGAGGTTATACCCAGTGCCAGTGTGTTGATGAGTCATTAGAGTCCCCCACAGACACTTTCCCAAGTTCGGGCGAAACGTTGTAGAGGCCGTATAGGTTTATGGCAGGGTTCGGAAAATGCACGTGCGTTTTTGCACGTGTCATTTTTCTGGCAGATAATACTGGTCGGCTTTGGTTTAAGCCGGATCCAAGTATTATACTGTGTAGATATAATATCTTTTTCTCTGATGCATTTGTATTCGGTCGTAATACAAATGCGGGTATGTTTATACCATTACGGGGTTATCCTGAAATTCGTTTCAGGATCACTTTTGGAAGTTGCCAGTTTCCAGTTTTCTATCAGCCGTATTTAACATTCGGTTAAATGCGGATTTATTTTTTCTTCTTGGGTGAGTCATGAGGGTGAGTCATGCTTCTAGAAGGTTCTAGAAGTGATGACAAGGTTAGTGACTCATGGTTGTATTTAATGTTCATTTAATGCAAGTGTGAGTAAGCTTAATGATTCATCCTTTGCTTTTAATGTGTTCATACTTGGTGTCATTAGTGAGTCATGATAAGCTTCATTGTTGTGGTCACCTCCTAGCTCCTACACTCACCCTCCTTACCTATATCATGGCCGGCCATTCATTTGGTGGAGAGCATGGTTGTTATTTGGAAAAAAAGATATAAGTTTTGGTGCATAGAAATTAGATGTGATCGATTCTCTTTTCCATTCGATCCAAAAGGCAACTTCATTAACCGTTCGTCCGTGACTATGGACGTAACGAGACAAAGTGTTCTACTCATTCTCTACATCATCTTGGTCATCTCTTTTAGCAAACTTGACGATCGAGTTGCCTCGGTTCAGAGACGGGAGCCCGTTTAATGATCTGTCGACATGGTGCCACCTGGACGAGAAGACTGGAGATCGAGGAGATCGGAGCAGCCGCAACAAAGCGTGGGATGATGGTTGAAGACCGAAGGACTCGGATCGTTCGGTATAACATTTCTACCCCTTTGTAATATGTTAGTTTAGCTTTAATGGTAGATCCGGGTTTTAATACGCGATAGCGCCAGTTGTAAAAAGTTTTTGTTCCGCATTTGGCGTCTGTTAGACGGCCGGGGCGCTACCGAGGAGTTACAGTGGACTTACAGTGGTATTAGACGGCCGGGGCGCTATTGGGAATTTGGTGATCATCCTCATTATATCGGAATTCGTTGAAATTGGTGATATTTGAGGAAATCGCCTGGGTACAGTTTTTAACCTACGATGCACAGGTTGTTGAGTTATTTAAACTCAGCGGACTTGTACAGAGTATTGTATATTGTCTAGTGTCCGCCAGGACAAAGGGGTAGGTCCTCGTACTATGTTCTGTTTACTTATGACTTCTCTAGTTTTTAGACAAGTGTTTCGTAGAAATACAATGTCTAAGTTTTGAGAAGTTATGGGTATAAGAATAAAGTAGAGAACCAGGTATCGCAAGTATCGGGATTCTTCAAAGAGATCGAAGATGTAGATTCTTGTGATTGGTATTCAGATTATAGTAATGGTTTTGAGAAATTTGTTTCTCTTTCGGATTACTCATAATTGGATGGATTCCTAAGTTGAGTAATGCTGATTAACCAATCTCCATTAAGTAGATATGCACTGGAGACAGCTGTATGTTTTGAATCTGGTTCCAATTAAATTAGTGCCGCTGTTTCTATATTGGATATAGAATGGTTCATATCTTAACGATGTTAAGGTAAGGGGAGTTGTCCAGCTTATGCTTAAAACCAGACATTGGATAACTCAAGGAACGTTTCTGTAATGGCAGTTTGTAGGTTGACCCGGGCTATGTCGAGGGTTGATTTTTCTACCATTTGGAAGATCAATAGTGATATTGTTCTTAACTCGCCACAGTTTTAGTAAAATGGATTTTTTTCAGAAAACAGTAGCGGGAGTATGGTAGAACTGGAAGTGATTCCAGAACCGCAAACGATTACGAAAAATTTAATAGGACCTATATATTCAATCAGGTTTGACATTCCAATAGCCACTCCGCAGATATGGTGGGTAACCTCAGACACCCGAGAGGTACTCCGGTAGCCACAAGGACGGTGACAGGGAGGTTCTTGATTACCCAGACTTGACACTACTGTTGTTCCAGACTATGAGACCGGGCAAGAGGATAAGTATAGCGTCGTTCTAAACAAGCTTTAGAAGTGCACGTATATATTATTCTGCCAGAGTGTCAGTGGGAGCAGCGGAAGCATAGTGGGAAAGTAGCTTATGTCTATTTATAGACTAAAGCAAATATAGCGGAGATAGATCATCTAATTTTGGATGTAATAGTCATGGCTTTGACTTCATCAGAATAGGGGATGGATCTGTTAAAAAGGTAGTAGTGTCTGATGTCCTGGTATTTGGATGATATACACAGAGTAGGAAGTAAAATTTCTATACTACGATCGGTTGTACTTTGGTCGTCATACAGTTGTTTCTCCACAAAGGATATGGATATAATATCAGACATTCTGGTTTCTAGATCTATGGTTTTAGATCAAGATTTGGATAGTTTCCCAATGTGGGTACTTTGACAGTATTCTAATAGTATATTAGAATAGATGACTCTTGGCATGGTGGTGTACCTGCAGGTGATGGAGTCACCCTCTCTAAAGGTGTCTTACAGACTAAAGGAGAGAGGGATGTGCATGATTGGCAGATCACTTGCTTAGGCAATTGAGTCAATCGTGAAAAGTCAAGTACCACACCAGATTTTGTTTTTGCACCAAATGCAATAAGTTTATATTAATCCAATCCTGAAGAAACATAAGGAAGAAGATTTAGAACATAAGTGCATGTTCTACGGACTTGATGACGGCAGCCTCCTTCAGGAGACGGTTATCATTCCAGGCTTCAGAGGTGACTTGGTTGAAAGAGTGATTGTCAGAGTTATAGTTTTCCCTCTGACGAGGGACGGTATTATGGACAGGTGGTCCAAGAGGATACTGTGGGAGGCATGGTGCTGGATACTGATTAGGTTCAGTTATCGATACAGTCTAAGAAGTTTGGATTTGGAGTTCATTTATGAAATAGGTCCCATCAGATATCCAGACATATTCTAAGACAGTTATTACTCGATTCGGGAGATGGCTTTCTCCGCGAACTTGAGATTTAGAGAGATATAGAAAGAACATCAGGGCGGATCCACTCACTGAGGCTATTTCTCGAACACAAGAGTTTTACAAACTAGCTTTGTGAAACTGATTAGTAGAGAAGTTGGATGTTCGGTATCACACTGGCTGTGAGTATGCGACATCGCAATAATTAGCCTTAAGTGCAAGTGGGAGATTGTTGGAGATAGTGCCCTCAAAGTCAATTAATGGATCGCAGGTACGTGATTGCAATGATTGAGGCAGGACCTATACCGATATGACAGTCTTGCTCGAGATGATAGTATGCTATCTGGTTTGTCTTTATCATCGTATACATGCTTTAGTTCACTATTGCATGATGATAGAGCCCATAGGAATCTTGCTTGACTACCAGCAGTATGATGGCGATCATATACGTGGGAGCTGGGGTCTGTAAGCACATCCTTAAAGTGTCCCTAGTCGTGGGAGTTTCGAGACAGGGCATCGATACTCCAGAGTAGACTAGTGTATACAGTCGAGACCCCGACGAGGGGCGGTGGCCGGTCTTACAAGCCACTAATGTCTGTTGGATCACCTAAGATGTATACAGGTGCTCATTGGGTTATGAGTACACCGGACAGGACTCGTCGGGAATCTGCTAGTTGGTATTATACCTAGCGTCAGATAGCAATTCCCTGGTGACATGTGTACAGGTTAGTTCATCGACCTGAGGTCGTCATTTGTCTCGTGTGAGTTCCCACTGTGCTTTGATTTCTATCCTACCACGGCTCAAAGGAGTCGTGCAAACAGGTCTTTTTTGGGTACAGTCCCGAGCCACATGGAGGAAAGTGAGCGGATCGGCAGGGGATTCGTCTCTCCCGGTATTGGAGGTGAGATCGCAATGTGTCTAGGAGAGCCATTACACAAAGCCCTCGGCCGAGGCAGGAGATTTACTGGTAGGTACTCCAGTAGTATCTCAGGGTGTTCTGGGCCACTCTCTGACACGACTTATACTGCTATTGGGGGTCTGACATTACTAGCCCCCTAGGAAGATATGCGATACTCATAGACAAACAGACCGGACTGTATGTATATTGTCACTATTAGGCTCAGTAGGGTTTATGGATGAGTTCGCTCGTCAGCTTCCCTTCCAATCAATACATAGGCAAACCGTTACGTACAGCTTGTACCTCTGACGTGCTAGAGGTTATACCCAGTGCCAGTGTGTTGATGAGTCATTAGAGTCCCCCACAGACACTTTCCCAAGTTCGGGCGAAACGTTGTAGAGGCCGTATGGTTTTATGGCAGGGTTCGGAAAATGCACGTGCGTTTTCGCACGTGTCATTTTTCAGGCAGATAATACTCGTCGGCTTTGGTTTAAGCCGGATCCGAGTATTATGTTATGTAGATATAATATCTTTGTCTCAGTTGCATTTGTATTCAGTCGTAATACGAATACGGGTATGTTTATACTGATACGGGGTTATCCTGAAATTCGTTTCAAGATCGCTTTTGGAAGTTGCCAGTTTCTAGTTTTCTATCAGCCGTATATAACATTCAGTTAAATGAGGATTTATCTTTTCGTCACTTGGGTGAGTCATGAGGGTGATGTATATGGAAGCTTCTAGAAGTTGGTGACTAGGATTAGTGATTCATTGTATGCATTGATTGAATGGTGAGGTGTTATTATGTGTCACCATTTGCATTAATGGGTTTTGGTTTTGCTTAGGATATTTAATCAAGATCTTTTGCTTTGTGGTCACCCCCTCTCCTACACTCACCCTCCTCCTTCTATATATGTGGCCGGCCCTCTCCCCTCCTCTACTCACTCTCTCTCACTTGTTGATTAAAAGATTATGATAGTTTGGATTCATGAAAATTAGATAGCCTCATTTCTCATTTCATTCGATCCAAAAAGGCAACTTCATTAACCGTTCGTCCATAGTTTCGGACGTAACGAGACAAAGTGTTCTACTCATTCTCTACATCAATCTTGGTCATGTCTTTTAGCAAACTTGATGATCAAGTTGCCTCAGTTCAGAGGCGGAAGCCCGTTTAAAGATCCGTCGACGTGGTGCCACCTGGACGAGAAGATTGGAGATTCAGGAGATCGGAGCAGCCACAACAAAGCGTGGGATGATGGTTGAAGACCGAAGGACTCGGATCGTTCAGTATAACACTTCTACCCACTTTGTAGTTTGTTAGTTTAGCTTTAATGGCAGATCCGGGTTATAGTACGCGATAGCGCCAGTTGTAAAAAGTTTTTTGTTCCGCATTTGGCGTCTGTTAGACGGCCGGGGCGCTACCGTGGACTTACAGTGGTATCAGAGACTCACCATTAAGCTATACTAACTTGTGCTAACGCGTTTAAAATATCGATCGAACCGAATTTCGAAAATCACAATTTTCAAGTGCTAAAGTTTCTGTCGATTTTAAACAGTGTCTAAAAATTATTTTGATCATCCCAGAAAATTAAGCAGGGATTTTGAAGCATACGGCAGAAAATTGGGCACGTGATCCAACAGTAACGCCGCGGATCCGCGGTCAAAGCTAGGGTTTGACCGCGGAACTGCGGCCGTTATGTGGGAACAGTGATCCAGTTTTTTCCAGTGAGCTTGTTTCAGGAAATTATGGGTTTTGGAATATTTCTTTTGGGCCTAGATTTTGTTACTGTACACCAGATGTACGTGGGGCCCACATCGGGAAATTTTATCGATCGAAATTTTAAACTTGTTAGTATGCAGTACTTACTTTATATCTCCGACCGGGAATGTCATTTGATCGGTAAACCGTGTCTAATTGTTATAGTTCTTTTAGACGGGTTTACGAACGTGACATTCGCGTTGATGTTCTGTGTTGTGCTGTGATGTTGCGGATATGTCGTGGTGGATAGCAGGGTGCAATGATAGTGCATTCTGGATTTATTTGTTCATTTGATATTGCGGGATGAGCGTCCAACATGTGGACTGCCGTTACTGCCTGTTGTATAATATTCTTTTGGGGCACGACCGGGTTGAGGTCGATGTACCCGTTGTACATATTTTTATTTCTGTACTAGGTTAATCCCGCGAAGGAGTGCACAGATAGCCGGATTCTGGAAGGCAACGGGTCCGTATCTCATGGCTTTAAGAGGCAGAGGGACCTCACTCTAGAATTGGCAGACTATTCGCCGCACTCGTATGGGGTACAGGTTGACCCAAGGAGGGGTGATCAATTTACCGGATTCCGTGAAGTGCCGGGTGTTCCATTCACTATGCTGTGGGGGACTACCTCACTTCAGGTTTTGGCGGGTAACTTGCCGCACCCATAGGGGTCTAGGTTTCATTGCACAGGCTATCCATACGACCAGGGGAACGTCGGGTTTCAGCAGTGGCTCTGTGAAACCCGGGGATTCCAGATTATCTGTATTGTTCTGTGATACTTATTACTTTTCTGTAATGTTGCATATTATCACACCTGGAGCGATTATTGTATATTGGTATATATACTATTAGATGTTGTATATGTTTTACACCCGCGCTAGTCCAGCCCCCGCTCTGTCGTTAGTTAAGTAACCTAACGGGTGATGACGGGACCCAGTGACGAATGCGGATGGCATATACGTACATTTTATTTTCGTTCTTTTCTGGTGTGATTGATTGATGGGACTGCATTGATTCTTATCAATGCAAGGATAAAACAAACCTATATTTGATGTTGTTGAAACAAATTTTAAAAGGTGTTATTACAAAAATGTTTCCTTTTGTTTTGCAAAGCGGTATTCAGTAAGAATATCATGCACCTCATTCGACGAGGCAAGGGCCGAGATCCCTTCACCGGGAGTGACCCATTGGGAAGAAGTTTACGTCAGGGTAATAACTTCAATATAGTTGATTACAAGTTGCTTTGTATCGCGGTATTCAGTTGGAATATCCTGCACCTCATTCTACGAGGAAAGAGCCGAGATCCCTTCACCGGGAGTGACCTCTTTAGCAAAGGTTTTCGTCATTATATTTTTATAAAAAGCTATCAGGTTTCTTCAACGAGATCAAGTTCATTACGTTAAAGGTTTTTCGCCAAAAACTAGCCGTAGCCCTCCGTCATTTCTTATGGATGGTCAGTAGTATTCAAGCTATGTTTGTTGGCCTTTAGTCAAGGCATAGTGTTTGGTAGCTGCTGGGTATTCATTTGTAGCATAGATAAATGCGTTGGTTTGGGACAGTCGTATTACTTTGTTGGACCTTAGTCAAGAGTATGTACGGGTGGGTTCAAATCAACCAGGACAATGACGGGAAGAACTTGACATGTGACTTATGATTTGTTGGCCCTTAGTCAAGGTCATAAGAGCATGGGGCAAAAATAACATCGGGAGTTTCAAACATAAAGGAAACTTGCCAGGCATGCGCATACCTTCTGGAGTGTGATAACTTGAGTGGCTTCCATCAAGTTATCATGCGATGATAGTTGGATCCCGATTCTCACTGATGAGTTGGTTTACTCTTCGGGTGATCCCGACTAATTCTTCTTTCAGGTTTGGAGGAGAATTTGAGATTACAGTGGGAGGTTTCCTGATTAGATAAATTGATAACCATTCTGATCTAGATTAGAGTGCACGCAGAGTATTTCTTTTCTCTCTCTTTGGCCGCCCTTTGACCGACCCTAAACTTTGACTCAGTGACCAAGTTGACCGAACCTTCTTAAAATACTGGCTTTTGGATTGTCTATAGTTGCATAAGTCATTGCCGCTCCTTCTTTTACCCTTTGTATTTCTCAGAACACCCTGTATTACTACGGACATCCACTTCCATTGGATAGATCCATCCTATGGTTATATACGAACTCGAAGGTACTACTTCGAGGATGGATTCAGGTTCAGGAGAAATAGAATTGGTTTATTCAGTTATCTTTTATTATCACCTTCTCTCAGGTTGCGAGGGCTCCTTAATTTAGGAGAGTACACCTATTACGCTTATTGGATAGTCTTATTCCAAGCCATAGGCTGGTGCCGAACGGTAGGGAATGAAGAAAACCAATTAGCCTAAGTAGGGTGTACAAAAGGTAATATGTAAAGACAAAATAAAGGGATTAGAAAGAGGGCAAAGTAAATTACGACTGTTATCATTCACGACCAAACCGCGTACTTCATCGCCACTCCTATTTCACCCTTGCTGTTTTTCCAGTTCGGGAGAAATAGAATAAGGTATTATTCAGTTGTCTTTTATCATCACCTTCTCTCAAGTTACGAGTACTCCTAGGATTAGGAGAGTACACCTATTATGCTTACTGGATAGTCTTCTTCCAAACCATAGGCTGGTGCCGAACGGTAGGGAAGAAAGAAAACCATTTAGCCTAACGATGGTGTACAGAAGGTAATGACTAAAGACAAGTAAAGGGATTTGGAGAGATGGAAAATAATTATAAGGTTACAGTCATGAATTGGATTATGGAAGAGGCATTACTAGGAATACCAGGATACCCCTACGAAACATTTTCATGTTTCAGTTACAATGTGCATTGTTAAAAGAAAACTGATTTCTCGATTACATACTTACTCCAGGGTATTTATTTACCAGGTTTTATTCTCACATCTGTATGGTTTTTACAGATGATGAGTGGGAGTGAGTAAATCTCGATTACCCTGGGCTGCTCTCTGACACGACTTATGCAGCTATTGGGGGTCTGACGTTTACCGACCCCCTAGGCCTAATATGCGATACTCATAGACGAGTAGACCGGACTGTATGGATATTTTCACTGTCAGGCTCAGTAGGGTTTTATAGATGAGTTCGCTCGTCAGCTTTCCTTCCAATCAATACATAGGAAAACCGTTACGTACAGCTTGTACCTCTGACGTGCTAGTGATTATACCCAGTGCCATTGTATTGATGAGTCATTAGAGTCCCCGACAGACACTTTCCCAAGTTCAGGCGAAACGTTGTAGATGTCGTATGGTTTTATGGCAGGGTTCGGAAAATGTACGTGCGTTTTCGCACGTGTCATTTTTCGGGCAGATAATACTGGTAGGCTTTGGTTTAAGCCGGATCCCAGTATTATACTGTGTAGATACAATATCTTTGTCTCAGTTGCATTTGTATTCAGTCGTAATACAAATGCGGGTATATTTATACTGTTACGGGGTTATCCTGAAATTCGTTTCAGGATCACTTTTAGAAGTTGCAAGTTTCCTGTTTTCTATCACCCGTCTTTAACATTCTGTTAAATGCGGATTTATCTTTTCTTCAATTGGGTGAGTCATGAGGTGAGTCAGTGTTCTAGAAGGTTCTAGAGAGGGTGACAAGGCTTGTGTGTCATTAGGTCATTAATGGTGCATTTAATGACAAGGTGACTAGGTTAATTGTGATTGGTTTGCATTTAATGACTTCTAGTGAGTCATGCTTTGATGTTATGTTATGATAAGTTCAAAAGCTAATAGTCACCACTTGATGTTCCTACACTCACCGCCTTGCTCATATATTAGAGGCCGGCCCCTATTGTGAGAGGAACAGATTTGATTCATTCAATTTTTGCAAAAGATTATGATAGTTTAGTGTATGGAAATTTCATATAGTTCAATTTCCATTTACCCGATTCCAAATGGCAACTTCTTTTAACCGTTCGTCCATAGCTTTGGACGTAACGAGACAAAGTGTTCTACTTATTCTCTACATCAATCTTGGTCGTCTCTTTTAGCAAACTTGACGATCGAATTGCCTCGGTTCAGAGGCGGGAGCCCGTTTAAAGATCCGTCGACGTAGTGCCACCTGGACGACGTGACAGGAGATCGAACGAGTTCGGAGCCGCCGCAACAAAGCGTGGGATGATGGTTAAAGACCGAAGGACTCGGATCGTTCGGTATAACAATTCTACCCTCTTTACAATATGTTAGTTTAGCTTTAATGGCAGATCCGGGTTATAGTACGCGATAGCGCCAGTTGTATAAAAGCTTTTGTTCCGCATTGGGCGTCTGTTAGACGGCCGGGGCGCTACCGTGGACTTACAGTGGTAGGGTTTTGGTAATATTTGTTTGGGCCCAGATTTTGTTCTGTACAGCAGATATACGTGGGGCCCACTTCGGGAAATTTAGTCGATCAAAATTTTAAATTTGTTAGTATACAGTATTTACATTATATCTCCGACCGGGAATGCCATTTGATCGGTAAACCGCGTCTAATTGCTATAGTTCTTTTAGACGGGTTTGCGAACGTGACATTCGCGTTGATGTTCTGTGTTGTGCTGTGATGTTGCGGATATGTCGTGGTGGATAGCAGTGTGCAATGGTAGTGTTGTTTGGATTTATTTGTACATTTGATATTGCGGGGTGAGCGTCCAACATGTGGACTGCCGTCACTGCCTGTTTGTATAATATTCTTTTGGGGCACGACCGGGTCGAGGTCGATGTACCCGTTGTACATATTTTTATTTCTGGACTAGGTTTACCCCGCGATGGAGTGCACGGATAGCCGGGTTCTGGAGGGCAACTGGTCCGTATCTCATGGCTTTGAGAGGCAGAGGGACCTCACTGTAGAATTGGCAGACTATTCGCCGCACTCGTAGGGGGTACAGGTTGGCCCAAGGAGGGGTGCTCAATTTACCGGATTCCGTGAAGTGCCGGGTGTTCCATTCACTATGCTGTGGGGCTACCTCGCTTCAGGTTTTGGCGGGTAACTTGCCGCACCCGTAGGGGTCTAGGTTTCATTGCACAGGCTATCCACATGACCAGGGGAACGTCAGGTTTCAACAGCGGCTCTGTGAAACCCGGGGATCCCAGATTATCTGTATTGTTCTGTGATACTTATTACTTTTCTGTAATGCTGCATATTATTACGCCTGGAGCGATTATTGTATATTGGTATATATACTATTAGATGTTGTATATGTTTTACACCCGCGCTAGTCCAGCCCCCGGTGTCACGCCCCGCTTCCCAGTGTACGGCGAAGAGGACGCGACGAGGCCCGCTACGTATATACTCAGAAGTACATACGCTAAGCGTATCTAAGCAATATAAAAGTAAATCACAAGAGACAAGAGATATAAAAATAACAACAACTTTATTAATAACATTCTTTTGTATAATGCATGAAAAGTAAATACAACTGAAATGAAAAGCGATGCCTAAACAGTGGCATAACAGGAAATGAAAATACTGAACAGAACAAGGTACAATATCTAGAGCTCGGGATCTTCGTGAAACTGCTCCAAGTCTTCACCGGTGGGCTCGATCTCTATTGGGTCCAAAGCACCTGACGACATTCAAAGAAGAAAGAAATAGAATGTCGTCAGCGAACAGGTCGCTCGGTAAGTCCCAAAGATAAGGGAGAAATAGAGAGAAAGTAAGAAAGAGAGAGAGAGAGAGAGATTTTAATGTTGTATTATAATATTGTAATATTGTATTAACGTTGTTGTTTGTAGCCTGGTACAGAAGATGCCAGTGTATACGAAGGGAGTCCCATTTACACCGGGGACCTTGGTAACCTGTAGTACAAGGCTCCGTCGATAATACCACGGAACAACGGCATGGATGTAATTACTTCTTAAGTGACCACCTCGTGCCACCTTTAACATATTCCGTACCAATCTACCCCTTAAACCCCGTAGTGTTATGATTGTATTGTAGTATTGTATTGTATAAGTTGGATGAGTTATCAAAACCATGATATCAGTAAACATGTTGTAACTGCATAATCAGATAAATGGAATAACGGAATAATGGATGTATATCCATGGTTTGATTCACTCAAGTTGTAATGATTGTTAACAGGATTCTGGGATTCATGTATTCATATTGAGTTGGAATATTAAAGAATATAGAATGACTTGAATCATATTCAAGTCAGAAATAGTCAGACTCAAACCCGAGTCAGACTAAAAGAAATGCAAATCGAAGTTCTATATTTGTTAGGGTCCTTATTGTAAATTATAAAACTTGAGGGGTTTTATGTAAAAAGTACTTTTGTATAGTTTTCAAGATACACCCTAAGTATTTATTATTCGTCTTTATTGTTATAATGTGTGTAAATTTTATTTGTGTTATTCTAATGAATATATCTTAATAAAAGTATTAAATTATAATATTGATTTATTTGAAAATTCATGGTATTTTAATGTAACTTTTAATCTTGTAATTTTTACGAAAATGTGGAAACTTTATCTTATAACAAAATAGGTGTTTTAAATGATAATTATATATATGTTAATACATGAATAATTTTAAATAAATATTTTATTCTCCAAAATCTCATTTTTCTTAAATGTCGTATTTTAAACCTTTCGAGACCGAATGCTCCTTGCGGAGGTCTGAATCTCGCACTACTAAGCTCGAGGGTGCACGATAAACCGTACTATCCCTAACGAGTTCCCCAAAGCTGGGTTGTAGTGGCGCTTTGCAAAGATTTAATAAATACTAATCATTTAGAAAACGGTTTTATAAAGATGGGGTATTTATTTGTAAACGGTGTAAATTTCCGTATTTTAGTTTCTACGGTTTCCTAAGCCAACTAGCCTAATTCTAAAGGTCTAAACGATAAGTCATTAGAAGCCTCAAATCGCCTCTTCACCGTCAATTGCGGCCAGGTAAGTACAAGTGAGGAGGGAGGGATCCGCTCACGAATTGTGAGGCGGGCCTTTTAAAGTTACCCAATCTCACTTGCCTAGCCTAGACACCACAAAGTCAGTTTAGATAAACGATCGATGTCCATGACATATCGTATTTTCCTATTAAAAGATTTTGTTTTAAAATTGTAAACAACTTAGAACTTTCAGAAAAGGTTTATAAAAAAATGGTATTTTAATGCAAAGTCTTGTATTATCGTATTTTAAGTTTTGATGATATCAATTAGGGTTGTAATTGCGTGTGTGTGGAGGTAGGTCATTACCTCACGATCTACGTTAAGGTATAGCAATTGTTAAGGGTTAAATGTGATAACTAAATATTGTGGTATTTAAGTGAAAGAAATACGATAAATGGAAACGTTATCCTTTCATATGAGAAACTTTATCCAAATTGATTTTTAAGTGATTAGTAGTCAACATGAATATGTTTAAGCATTATGGAATTAGTGACAAGTGAGTTTTGATAGAAAACCGAATCGGAAATCGGTTTGTTCCGATTTCCGTCGGGGTTTAAAAAGTCGTATTTTTCTTAAAAGAAAAGAAAGATAGAAAGAGGGGGACTTACGGGTTTTGGACACGTTAGAGAGTGAGAGGGAGGTAGAGGGTTTGCCGGGCATCGAATCGTCGTGAAGAGTCCTAGTACGATCGCCGGAATTCGCCGTCGATTTCGGCAGCGCTTCGCCTTTCGCTCGTTTTCTAATGTACCGAGTTCTCTTGAGATTTTTAGAGAGTGGACGTAGGAATATAGAGTGAAAGGGTAGAGGGTAGAGGGTAGGGGTGTTTATATAGGGCTAGGCTAGGGTTAGGGTTTTAATTAAAAAAAATCATTAAAAATCATTAAACCTAGGAGTAAAAGGGATTTATTGGCCAATTTAAAACCGATCCAGGTATAATAAGTGTGCAAGAGGGTTGACCAAGTCAAGAGCCAACTTTTCTCAGTTGGTGACTCGGCCGTCCGGCCAAGTCCGGCCGGCGGCGCCGGACCGAGTTGGCCGATTCGCCGGCCGGCGGCGCCGAGTCGGGCCGAGTCAAGGTTCCAGTGGCCGGGGATTTTCCTGGGGTACAATTTGGTATATTTACCTTTTCAAGTCCAGTACATATTTTGGGAGTTATGGCCTTTTGACAGTTGACTTTCCAAAAAAATTAAAACAAAACAATATAAAAAATAATGTGGGGCATGGGATTTGAACTCTGGTGGCTTGGTTCAGCAGTGCAAGGTATTGCCAATGAGCTACAAGCTCCTTCTTATAATTATTGTGGTATTTAATTTCTTAAACTGATAGCAGCAAGAATAAATACTCCTAGTATACATTAAATTTGAAGTAATTTCTTGTACACTAAAAATGGAGTTATTATATTCTTGTAGCTTGTAATTAAAAACAAAATAATTACCTATATCTTGTGCTCATGCTTAAATACCCCTTTGTGGATTTTTGAAAAAAATATTTGAAAAATTTTGGTATAGAAAAATTAGGGTTGTTACATTCTACCCTCCTTATAAAAATTTCGTCCTCGAAATTTGTAAAAGGAAAGTGTAACAGTTTGGTGACAGAACTAAAGATTGTAAAGAAGTTTTGGTCAATGTTGTGAGAAAGTTACCTGGGTTACCTTGGTTCACAGTTTCAGGTTCTATGGGTGCTAAGGTGAAAGCCTGTCACCGTGGCACGTTCCTCCTGGCTGGAGGCATATTCCCCTGTACTCGAGGCATGTTTCTCAGTGCCTGATGGAATTGGCGATTTGGCTGAACAGGGAATCTACGTGGAGGTGATGCTGGGAGTGCAGGACGAGCAGCAGGAGCTTGGATAGCTGGCTGCTACGGGTAGTTGGCGGGTGTGTGCTGGGTTGCGTCTATAAGGACAGTTTCTAATTCCGTGATTGGACACGCCACAAACCAAATATAGGCCTTTTGCGCGCCTACAGTCCTTCCAAAAGTGTCCTTCCCTCTTGCAATAAAAACAAAAATCGGGTCATGACCGATCCTTAACTTCTTCCAGTCTTCTGAGTTCAACAGCTGGCCTTGAAGAGGCCCCTCCTGCCATTTGAGTGGCAGGACGTTTCACTCCTGCAGACTGAGGTCTGCCCCTTGCCTTTATCACTGCTTCATAGCTGCGGGCAGCTTCCAGAGCATCTTCATGAGTCAGAAATTTTCCCATGGCTAGGGTAGCCTGAATCTCCGTGTCCAGTCCTTGTTGAAAGCGACGAGCTCTGATATCGTCCGTCGGTATCAAGTGTGCTGCGAATCGGCTTAACATGGTGAATTCAGCATCGTATTTATCTACTGATTTGTCCCACATCGATCCTTGTTGTAGATGAGTGAACTGCTGCTCCATTGCAAACCTGGCAGTCGCTGGAAAGTATTTCGCGTCGAACTTCTCGCGAAAAGTCTTCCATTCAATCGGCTGTACCAGACAGCTTTCTTCCGCCTTCCACCAGTTGCGAGCATTATCCGTGAGCTGTAGTTTTGCTACATGGACCGAAGTGATGTCTGGCACTTGAGCTGCTGCCAGATCGTCTTCGATGCCTTATGCCCATTCTTCCGCTTCAAGAGGGCTTCCTTTACCAGAGAACTGCTTGGGATGTAAAGCCCTGAATCGCTTTACTCCCGGTGCGTCAGTCTCGGGACGGTTCAGAAGTTGTTGCTGTCCCTCAAGAAGGCTGCGGATCGCCTCAAGTAGCACTGTTTGCTCTGTGGGTGGTGCAGGAACAGCTGGTGCGAGAGGTAGTGCTGGAGGGGTGTTGTTGACGTTGGTGCTGGTGTTGTTCGGGGAATCCATAACCCTGAAGAAAATTTGGGTTAGGAAAGATTCAAATGATAAGATTTAAGGAATATGAAATTGTAAGATTCAAGGGTCATGAATTGTAAAGAATGTTTTAGTTGCTGGTTCTTGTGTTATATTGCTTAGGTTTTTCACGCAGACCAGAACTGCATGATAGGGATTCATACAGCTCTGACCTGCATGGGCCACTAACAAAACCTGTCACGCCCCGCTTCCCAGTGTACGGCGAAGGGGACGCGACGAGGCCCGCTACGTATATACTCAGAAGTACATACGCTAAGCGTATCTAAGCAATATAAAAGTAAATCACAAGAGACAAGAGATATAGAAATAACAACAACTTTATTCATAACATTCTTTTGTACAATGCATGAAAAGTAAATACAACTGAAATGAAAAGCGATGCCTAAAACGTGGCATAACAGGAAATGAAAATATTGAACAAAACAAGGTACAATATCTAGAGATCGGGGTCTTCGTGAAACTGCTCCAAGTCTTCACCGGTGGGCTCGATCTCTGTTGGGTCCAAAGCACCTGACGACATTCAAAGAAGAAAGAAATAGAATGTCGTCAGCGAACAGGTCGCTCGGTAAGTCCCAAAGGTAAGGGAGAAATAGACAGAAAGTAAGAGAGAGAGAGAGGGAGATTTTAATGTTGTATTATAATATTGTAATATTGTATTAACGTTGTTGTTTGTAGCCTGGTACAGAAGATGCCAGTGTATACGAAGGGAGTCCCACTTACACCAGGGACCTTGGTAACCTGTACTACAAGACTCCGTCGATAATACCACGGAACAACGGCATGGATGTAATTACGTCTTAAGTGACCACCACGTGCCACCTTTAACATATTCTTTACCAGTCTACCCCTTAAACCCCGTAGTGTTATGATTGTATTGTAGTATTGTATTGTATAAGTTGGATGACTGATCAAAACCATGATATCAGTAAACATGTTGTAACTGTATAATCAGGTAAATGGAATAACGGAATAATGGATGTATATCCATAGTTTGATTCAGTCAAGTTGTAAGGGATTCATGTATTCATATTGAGTTGGAATATTAAAAAATATAGAATGACTTGAATCATATTCAAGTCAGAAATAGTCAGACTCAAACCCGAGTCAGACTAAAAGAAATGCAAATCGAAGTTCTATATTTGTTAGGGTCCTTATTGTAAATTATAAAACTTGAAGGGGGTTTTATGTAAAAAGTACTTTTGTATAGTTTTCAAGATACACCCCAAGTATTTATTATTCGTCTTTATTGTTATAATGAGTGTAAATTTTATTTGTGTTATTCTAATGAATATATCCTAATAAAAGTATTAAATTATAATATTGATTTATTTGAAAATTCATGGTATTTTAATGTAACTTTTAATCTTGTAATTTTTACGAAAATGTGGAAACTTTATCTTATAACAAAATAGACGTTTAAATGATAATTATATATATGTTAATACAAGAATAATTTTAAATAAATATTTTATTCTCCAAAATCTCATTTTTCTTAAATGTCGTATTTTAAACCTTTCGAGGCCGAATGCTCCTTGCGGAGGTATGAATCTCGCACTACTAAGCTCGAGGGTGCACGATAAACCGTACTATCCCTAACGAGTTCCCCAAAGGTGGGTTGTAGTGGCGCTTTGCAAAGATTTAATAAATACTAATCATTTAGAAAACGGTTTTATAAAAATGAGGTATTTATTTGTAAAAGGTGTAAATTTCCGTATTTTAGTTTCTAGGGTTTCCTAAGCCAACTAGCCTAATTCTAAAGGTCTAAACGATAAGTCATTAGAAGCCTCAAATCGCCTCTTCACCGTCAATTGCGGCCAAGTAAGTACAAGTGAGGAGGGAGGGATCCGCTCACGAATCGTGAGGCGGGCCTTTTAAAGTTACCCAAGCTCACTTGCCTAGCCTAGACACCACAAAGTTAGTTTAGATAAACGATCGATGTCCATGGCATATCGTATTTTCCTATTAAAAGATTTTGTTTTAAAATTGTAAACAACTTAGAACTTTCAGAAAAGGTTTATAAAAAATTGGTATTTTATTGCAAAGTCTTGTATTATCGTATTTTAAGTTTTGATGATATCAATTAGGGTTGTAATTGCGTGTGTGTGGAGGTAGGTCATTACCTCATGATCTACATTAAGGTATAGCAATTGTTAAGGGTTAAATGTGATAACTAAACATTGTGGTATTTAAGTGAAAGAAATACGATAAATGGAAACGTTATCATTTCATGTGAGAAATTTTATCCAAATTGATTTTTAAGTGATTAGTAGTCAATATGAATATTTTTAAGCATTATGGAATTAGTGACAAGTGAGTTTTGATAGAAAACCGAATAGAAAATCGGTTTGTTCCGATTTCCGTCAAGTTTTAAAAAGTCGTATTTTTCTTAAAAGAAAAGAAAGATAGAAAGAGGGGGACTTACGGGTTTTGGACACGTTAGAGAGTGAGAGGAAGGTAGAGGGTTTGTCGGGCATCGAATCGTCGTGAAGAGTCCTAGTACGATCGCCGGAATTCGCCGTCGATTTCGGCAGCGCTTCGCCTTTCGCTCATTTTCTTATGTACCGAGTTCTCTTGAGATTTTTAGAAAGTGGACTAAGGAATATAGAGTGAAAGGGTAGAGGGTAGGGGTGTTTATATAGGTCTAGGCTAGGATTAGGGTTTTAATTAAAAAAAATATATAAAATATATAAAAATCATTAAAAATCATTAAACCTAGGAGTAAAAGGGATTTATTGGCCAATTTAAAACCGATCCAGGTATAATAAGTGTGCAAGAGGGTTGACCAAGTCAAGAGCCAACTTTTCTCAGTTGGTGACTCGGCAGTCCGGCCAAGTCCGGCCGGCGGCGCCGGACCGAGTCGGCCGATTCCCCGGCCGGCGGCACCGAGTCTGGCCGAGTCAAGGTTCCAGTGGCCGGGGATTTTCCTGGGGTACAATTTGGTATATTTACTTTTTCAAGTCCAATACATATTTTGGGAGTTATGGCCTTTTGACCGTTGACTTTCCAAAAAAATTAAAACAAAACAATATAAAAAATAATGTGGGGCATGAGATTTGAACTCTGGTGGCTTGGTTCAGCAGTGCAAGGTATTGCCAATGAGCTACAAGCTCCTTCTTGTAATTATTGTGGTATTTAATTTCTTAAACTGATAGCAGCAAGAATAAATACTCCTAGTATACATTAAATTTGAAGTAATTTTTTGTACACTAAAAATGGAGTTATTACATTCTTGTAGCTTGTAATTAAAAACAAAATAATTACCTATATCTTGTGCTCATGCTAAAATACCCCTTTATGGATTTTTGAAAAAAATATTTGAAAAATTTTGGTATAAAAAAATTAGGGTTGTTACACCCCGCTCTGTCGTTAGTTAAGTAACCTAACGGGTGATGACGGGACCCAGTGACGAATGCGGATGGCATATACATACATTTTATTTTCGTTCTTTTCTGGTGTGATTGATTGATGGGACTGCATTGATTCTTATCAATGCAAGGATAAAACAAACTTATATTTGATGTTGTTGGAACAAAATTTAAAAGGTGTTATTACAAAGTCGTTTCCTTTTATTATGCATAGTGATATTCAGTTTAGAATATCCTGCACCTCATTCGACGAGGCAAGGGCTGATATCCCTTCACCGGGTGAGACCCCTTGGGCAAAAGTTTGCGTCAGGGTAATAACTTCAATATAGTCGATTACAAGTTGCTTTGCATAGCGGTATTCAGTTGGAATATCCTGCACCTCATTCCATGAGGAAAGAGCCGAGATCCCTTCACCGGGAGTGACCTCTTTAGCAAAGGTTTTTCGTCACTATATTTTTATAAAAAGCTATCAGGTTCCTTCAACGAGATCAAGTTCATTACGTTAAAGGTTTTTCGCCAAAAACCAGCCGTTGCCCTCCGCCATTTCTTATGGATGGTCAGTAGTATTCAAGCTATGTTTGTTGGCCCTTAGTCAAGGCATAGTGTTTGGTAGCTGCTGGGTATTCATTTGTAGCATAGATGAATGCGTTGGTTTGGGACAGTCGTATTACTTTGTTGGCCCTTAGTCAAGAGTATGTACGGGTGGGTTCAAATCAACCAGGACAATGACGGGAAGAACTTGACATGTGACTTATGATTTGTTGGCCCTTAGTCAAGGTCATAAGAGCATGGGGCAAAAATCATATCGGGAGTTTCAAACATACAAGAAACTTTCCAGACATGCGCATACCTTCTGGAGTGCGATAACTTGAGTGGCTTCCATCAAGTTATCATGCGATGATAGTTGGATCCCGATTCCCACTGATGAATTGGTTTACTCTTCGGGTGATCCCGACTAATTCTTCTTTCAGGTTTGGAGGAGAATTTGAGATTACAGTGGGAGGTTTCCTGATTAGATAAAGTGATAACCATTCTGATCTAGGTTAGAGTGCACGCAGAGTGTTTCTTTTCTCTCTCTCTTTGGCAGCGACCTTTGACCGACCCTAGACTATGACTCAGTGACCAAGTTGACCGAACCTTCTTAAAATACTGGCTTTTGGATTGTCTAAATTGCATAAGTCATTGCCGCTCCTTCTTTTACCCTTTGTATTTCTCAGAACGCCCCGTATTACTACGGATATCCACTTCCATTGGATAGATCCATCGTATGGTTATATACGAACTCGAAAGGACTTCTTCAAGGATAGATCCAGGTTCAGGAGAAATTGAATTGGTTTATTCAGTTGTCTTTTATTATCACCTTCTCTCAGGTTGCGAGGGCTTCTTAGTTTAGGAGAGTACATCTATTACGCTTATTGGATAGTCTTATTCCAAACCATAGGCAGGTGCCGAAAGGTAGGGAATGAAGAAAACCAATTAGCCTAAATAGGGTGTGCAGAAGGTAATAACTAAAGACAAAATAAAGGGATTAGAAAGAGGGCAAAGAAAATTGTGACTGTTATCATTCACGACCAAACCGCGTACTTCATCGCCACTCCTTTTTCACCTTTGCTTTTTCCCCAGTTCGGGAGAAATAGAATAAGGTATTATTCAGATTGTCTTTTATCATCACCTTCTCTCAAGTTGCGAGTACTCCTTGGTTTAGGAGGGTACACCTATTATGCTTACTGGATAGTCTTCTTCCAAACCATAGGCTGGTGCCGAACAGTAGGGAAGGAAGAAAACCATTTAGCCTAACGATGGTGTACAGAAGATAACGACTAAAGACAAATAAAGGGATTTGGAGAAATGACAATAAAATATACGGTTATAGTCATTGGATTATAGAAGAGGCATTACTAGGAATACCAGGGTACCCCTACGAAACATTTTCATGTTTCATTGCATTGTTAAAGGAAAATTGATTTCCCGATTAGATACTTACTCTAGGGTATGTATTTACCAGGTTTAATTCTCACATCTGTATGGTTTTACAGATGATAAGTGGGAGTAAGTTATTGGGAATTAGGTGATCATCCTCATTATATCGGAATTCGTTATAATTGGTGATATTTGAGGAAATCGCCTGGGTACAGTTATTCAACCTACGATGCACAGGTTTTGAGTTATTTAACTTAGCGGACCTATACAGAGTATTGTATGTTGTCCAGTGTCCGTCAGGACAAAGGGGTAGGTCCTCGTACTATGTTCTATTTACTTGTGACTTCTCTAGTTTTTAGACAAGTGTTTCGTGGAAATACGATGTCTAAGTTTTGAGAAGTTGTGGGTATAAGAATAAAGTAGAGAACCAGGTATCGCAAGTATCAGGATTCTTCAAAGAAATAAAAGATGTAGATACTTGTGATTGGTATTCAGTTAATAGTAATGGTTTTGAGAAACTTATTTCTCTTTCGGGTTACTCATAATTGGATGTATTCCTAAGTTGAGTAATGCTGAGTAGCCACTTTCCATTAAGTTGATATGCACTGGAGACAGCTGCATGATTTGAATCTGGTTCCAATTAAATTAGTGCCTCTATTTCTATATTGGATATAGAATGGTTCATATCTTAACGATGTTAAGGTACGGGGAGTTGTCCAGCTTATGCTTAAAACTAGATACTGGATAACTCAAGGAACGTTTCTGTAATTGCAGTTTGTGGGTTGACCCTGGCTTTGACGAGGGTTGACATTTCTACCATCTGGAAGATCAATAGTGATATTGTTCTTGACTCGCCACAGTTTTATTAAAATGGACTTTTTCATAAAACAGTAGTGGGAGTATGGTAGAACTGGAAGTGATTTTAGAACCGCAAACGATTACGAAAAATTTAATAGGACCTATATATTCAATAAGGTTTGGCATTCCAATAGCCACTCCACAGATATGGTGGGTAACCTCAGACACCCGAGAGGTACTCAGGTAGCCTCAAGGACGGTGACAGGGAGGTTCTTGATTACCCAGACTTGACACTACTGTTGTTCCAGACTATGAGACCCGGCAAGAGGATAAGTATAGCGTCGTTCTAAACTAGCTTTAGAAGTGCACGTATATATTATTCTGCCAGAGGGTTGTTGTGGTCAGTGGGAGCAGCGGAAGCATAGTGGGCAAGTAGCTTATGTCTATATATAGACTAATGCAAGTATAGCGGAGATAGATCATCTAATTTTGTATGTAATAATCATGGCCTTGACTTCATCAGAATAGGGGATGGATCTGTTAAAAAGGTAGTAGTGTGTGATGTCCTGGTATTTGGATGACATACACAGAGTAGGAAGTAAAATTCCTATACTACGATCGGTTGTACTTTGGTCGTCGCACAGTTGTTTCTTCACAAAGGATATGGATATAATATCAGACATTCTGGATTTGGGTAGTTTCCCAATATGGGTACTGTGACAATATTCTAATAGTTTTTGGAATAGATGACTCCTGGCATGGTAGTGTACCTGCAGGTGATGGAGTCACCCTCTCTAAAGATGTCTTAGAGACTAAAGGAGAGAGGGATGTGCATGATTGGCAGATCACTTGCTTAGGCAATTAAGTCAATCATAAGATGTCAAGTACCACACCAGATGTTGTTTTTGCGCTAGATGCGATAAGTTTATATTAATCCAATCCTGGAAATACATAAGGAAGCAGTTTTAGAACATAAGTGCATGTTCTACGGATTTGATGACGGCAGCCTCTTTCGGGAGACGGTTATCATTCCAGGCTTCAAAGGTGACATGGGTGACATAGTGATTGTCAGAGTTATAGTTTTCCCTCTGATGAGGGACAGTATTATGGATAGGTGGTCCAAGAGGATACTGTGGGAGACATGGTGCTGGATACTGATTAGGTTCAGTTATCGATACAGTCTAAGAAGTTTGGATTTGGAGTTCATTTATGAACTAGGTCCCATCAAATATCCAGACATATTCTAAGACAGGTATTACTCGATTCGGGAGATGGCTTTCTCCGCGAACTTGAGATTTAGAGAGATATAGAAAGAAACATCAGGGCGGATCCACTCACTGAGGCTATTTCTCGAACACAAGAGTTTTACAAACTAGCTTTGTGAAACTGATTAGTAGAGGAGTTGGATGTTCGGTATCACACGGGCTGTGAGTATGCGACATCGCAATAATTAGCCTTGAGTGCAAGTGGGAAATTGTTGGAGATAGTGCCCTCAAAGTCAATTATTGGATCGCAGGTACGTGATTGCAATGATTGAGGCAGGACTTATACCGATATGACAGTCTTGCTCGAGATGATAGTTTGCTATCTGGTTTGTTTTTATCATCGTATACATGTTTTAGTTCGCTATTGCATGATGATAGAGCCCATAGGATTCTTGCTTGACTACCAGCAGTATGATGGCGATCATATACGTGGGAGCTGGGGTCTGTAAGCACATCCTTAAAGTGTCCCTAGTCGTGGGAGTTTCGAGACAGGGCATCGATACTCCAGAGTAGACTAGTGTATATAGTCGAGACCCCGACGAGGGGCGGTGGCCGGTCTCACAAGCCACTGGTGTCAGTTGGATCACCTAAGATGTATACAGGTGCTCATTGGGTTATGAGTACACCGGACAGGACTCGCCGGGAATATACTAGTTGGTATTATACATATCGTCAGATAGCAGTTCCCTGGTGACATGTGTACATGTTAGTTCATCGACCTGAGGTCGTCATTTGTCTCATGTGGGTTCCCACTGTACTTTGATTTTTACCCTACCACGGCTCAAAGGAGTCGTGCAAACAGGTCTTTTTTGGGTACAGTCCCGAGCCACATGGAGGAAAGTGAGCGGATCGGCAGGGGATTCGTCTCTCCCGGTATTGGGGGTGAGATCGCAATGTGTCTAGGAAAGCCATTACACAAAGCCCTCGGCCGAGGCAGGAGATTTACTGGTAGGTACTCCAGTAGTATCTCAGGGTTTTCTGGGCCACTCTCTGACACGACTTATACCGCTATTGGGGGTCTGACGTTACTAGCTCCCTAGGCAGATATGCGATACTCATAGACGAACGGACCGGACTGTATGTATATTGTCACTGTTAGGCTCAGTAGTGTTTATAGATGAGTTCGCTCGTCAGCTTCGCTTCTAATAATACATGGGCAACCGTTACGTACAGCTTGTACCTCTGACATGCTAGAGGTTATACCCAGTGCCAGTGTGTTGATGAGTCATTAGAGTCCCCTACAGACACTTTCCCAAGTTCGGGCGAAACGTTGTAGAGGCCGTATAGGTTTATGGCAGGGTTCGGAAAATGCACGTGCGTTTTCGCACGTGTCATTTTTCGGGCAGATAATACTGGTCGGCTTTGGTTTAAGCCGGATCCGAGTATTATACTGTGTAGATATAATATCTTTGTCTCTGATGCATTTGTATTCGGTCGTAATACAAATGCGTGTATGTTTATACCATTACGGGGTTATCCTGAAATTCGTTTCAGGATCACTTTTGGAAGTTGCCAATTTCCAGTTTTCTATCAGCCGTATTTAACATTCGGTTAAATGCGGATTTATTTTTTCTTCTTGGGTGAGTCATGAGGGTGAGTCATGCTTCTAGAAGGTTCTAGAAGTGATGACAAGGTTAGTGACTCATGGTTGTATTTATTGTTCATTTAATGCAAGTGTGACTAAGCTTAATGATTCATCCTTTGCTTTTAATGTGTTCATACTTGGTGTCATTAGTGAGTCATGATAAGCTTCATTGTTGTGGTCACCTCCTAGCTCCTGCACTCACCCTCCCTTGCCTATATCATGGTCGGCTATTCATTTGGTGGAGAGCATGGTTGTTATTTGGAAAAAAAGATATAAGTTTTGGTGCATAGAAATTAGATGTGATCGATTTCTCTTTTCCATTCGATCCAAAAGGCAACTTCATTAACCGTTCGTCCGTGACTATGGATGTAACGAGACAAAGTGTTCTACTCATTCTCTACATCATCTTGGTCGTCTCTTTTAGCAAACTTGACGATCGAGTTGCCTTGGTTCAGAGGCGGGAGCCCATTTAAAGATCCGTCGACGTGGTGCCACCTGGACGAGAAGACTGGAGATCGAGGAGATCGGAGCAGCCGCAACAAAGCGTGGGATGATGGTTGAAGACCGAAGGACTCGGATCGTTCGGTATAACATTTCTACCCCTTTGTAATATGTTAGTTTAGCTTTAATGGCAGATCCGGGTTATAGTACGCGATAGCGTCAGTTGTAAAAAGTTTTTGTTCCGCATTTGGCGTCTGTTAGACGGCCGGGGCGCTACCGTGGACTTACAATATCAGTATCTATATTATATAAAGATGGATATAATTTTGTACTGATGATTTGGTAGAACCGGAGGATTCGATAGTCCCTGACGAACCTTAGCCACTCCGCAGATCTACTAGGGTTCCTCATCCACGATGCTACCAAAAAAGCTGTCTGGATGAAGAAGTTCATAACTGAACTTGGTGTAGTTCCATCCATTGAGCATCCATACCTTTGTATTTTGATAACAATGGAGCCGTGTCTTTGGCTAAGGAACCCCGGTCCCATCAGCGATCCATACATATTCTTAGGCGGTATCACCTGATCCGGAAGATAGTTGATCGCAGGAGATCGAGGCCAGGATAGTTGACACGAAAAATAACACGGCGGATCCACTCACGAAATCCCTCCTCCAGATACAATTTGAGAGACTTTTGGGATGTTGGGTATGAGATACTAAAACAACAAGTCTTAGTGCAAGTGGGAGATTGTTAGTTGTATGTATGTCCTAGAGGCCATTATTGTACATGATTGTATATTATAGTGGATACTTGGACATATATAGAGAGGGCTTTCTTGCTCGACATGATAGTATGCTATCTGGTTGCTCTTTATCTTAACATGTATACTTGTATTGTTATACTGTCTTTTGATACATGTTGATAAAGCCCTTAGGATGTTAGCTTGACTACTAGGACTATGATGCAGATCATACTAGTAGGGCTTGGGTAGTCCGTAAGCACATCCTTTAATTGTTCCTAGTTGAGGGAGTATCGAGACAGGGCATCGATATTCCAGAGTAGACTAGTGTGTACGTTTCTTGACCCTGTATGTCACGACACGTAATTTAGCACGTGACCGGCACTTAAATTACGCAACGTCTAAAGGCGTGACGTAATTCAAGTAAGCTGAAGCCCAGAAAATCTAAACCTTTTTGCAGAAAATAGCAGGGGGGTGCAGTTTTGTAATAAAGGTATAATAAATTATGTTTTTCTTTGAATGCATAGCTAATGAAATATAAAAATGCAAGTGGATTACACTACAGTTGAAAACATGTTTCGTCTTTAAAAATTTGGGCAGCACCTCCCATGTATATTTTGGTCCAAAACATATACACAACAATAAATAGGCATCCCCAAGCGGGAGCTAGCTCTTCGCCAACTGGCGGAATCACAACCACGCAATAACATATATACGATGCCCAATGGCGAAGATCAACCCAGAAAGAACAAATAAAGATGCAAGACATCAAAACTAAAGAAAGCGATCAAAAACCCATCGCTCTAAGTCTCGCACAATACCCAAGTCTGACTACGTCTACCAATAATACAATCTCTAGTTTCTGATCTGATGGAGTTTATCTAGATACAACGGAATATAAAGTAAGAGAGTGGGCACGATCCAACATGTGTCCCACCTACCAAAGCAAAACACCATGGATGAAGCTGTGTGCCAGCGATACCGCAACTGATCCCAAGCGGTCAAACCTGCAAGAACAGTGGCACAACAGGGGTGAGTTACCAACTCGTGAGTAGAAAACATCAGCAAGTAGAAATCGAATAAAACAACGATTTCCTAGGTCACTATATCCTGATGGTAATACTATGATATCTAGGGTGACCACATATGCATATATGTCAACAATCGAGTCAATGTAATGGCATATATAAATAAACATCCGACATCATATGCCTGTATGCATGTAGATATCATCCACGTATCCATCAACGACACAAACAATATCATGGAACTTGAGCGTCCCACACCGACACTCGAACATCATGAAAACATAAGCATGTATGTGTGTGTGTGTATGTGTGTGTGAGGATATCAACCACGTGTGTCCATCAACGACACATCAAAATCATGGAACCTGAGTGTCCAACACCGACACTCAAAACATTATGAAAACCCGTGTCTCGACACGTAAATCCTCATATCTCGGGCTCCATCAGTCCGGATAAGCCCATATCACGACTACGGTCGGTATCCTCCAGATATCCGCCGGCCAAACTATCTCGGGCTCCGTCAGTCCGAATCGGCCCATATCATCTCACGACTCCGGTCGGTATCCTCCAGATAACCGCCAAGCCCAAAACTATCATCGGTGTATACAACATAATCAATACAAAGTGCAATAGATATGCACAAATTATAAACCAATATAGCGGTGTATACAATATAATCAAGTGCAATAACTGTGCATAAATATAAATCCCAGTAGGTGCAGCCATGGTGCATAAAAGCATAAATCACGAAACCCAATCATCGAAACTCAAGTCCAAGCGATAAAAGTGTGATACTCGGATCACAAAATGCAAATCGCAATAACTAACATTGAGGCACACCTCCTACAATGTCGAAAATATGCCGGTGCGCCCAAAGCTGGCAGAGCAAGATCATCTACTTGCTTCCTGCTCACGATCCGGCGTCTTCGGTCTTAGGGTCCTCGTTTCTCTGTGGATTACCAATCTCACGATCCTTCGGCTCGTCGGCTCGATCATGTGTACTAATGGAACAGTCCTGCTCTGGAACTCCTCTGATTACCGTTTGGCCAATCAACATGACCACTCTCAAACAGCACATTGCCGATGGCGGCATCTGGCCCTCTGAATACACACGCTATAACTAATCCTGGGTGCAAATCTCTATCGCTGTTGTGTCCTGGAAAGAACCTGCTCATGGATTCTTCCGATCTAACCTATGCCGAACTATACGAAGGTTGGCACTCTTGTTTAACTCTTTTTTCATAACCGGACAGCTGTGTCCTCAGCATGACTTTCCTCTGAAATTTGGCTGTATTTAACGCCTCTGCACACATATCAATCCTCTGGCTTCAACGGAGAGTAACAACCGCTCGTTAACATCTCGCGCGAACCTCTTGTTCCACTCGTCTTTATTATCATCCACATTGACGTCATCTCTTGCTGTTTGCATATCGCAATTCATTCGTGGTTACGGTCAATCCGAAGTATCCCACACGGACTTGAAATTACGAACTCAGTATCTTAATCACTCTGTAGAAGATATCTAACCGAACACGTCCTCGGAAACTCGTTCAAATCATCGGAGGAATACACTTTATTCGTCCGTTCTCGATCAACCCACAACATATCTGGGTGAGGTCCTTCTATTCTAAACTAGTCAACTTACCGATCTCACATCGGAGCATTCAACGAACATCGTCCTCTCTTGATCGATCTACTCTAGATCTGAGAAAGATCCTTCAAATGGAATTCTTTAACTCAAATAAGCCTGTATCGGCACATCAAATCTGACGAATCATATTAGCCGCTCAACTCGAGATAGACTAGCTACCTCCTGACACATCTCTGCCCGAAATCTCCAGCGGTTTTAGCTCAAAAACTCTGGAGTCGACATCCCATCAATCTCAGCAACAGCTGGGTCATCTGTCTGCACGATAGACAACATCACGATCTCTGAGGTAGGTTGTACATCAATAGTCATCTCAATCCGGCAGCCTCTATCAATGGCTCGATCATCCGGTGCAAAACCGAACACTCTCCTCAAACGAGAGATCACAACACAACACTATACCTACACGTCCCTATGTCACCAGAAACAACATGGTCAGTCCTCGTCCATAATGAGCTCGTCCTGACCGAAACACTAGCAGCAGCTCAATCTGCGCTCAAACCATGGTGACAGGAACCTTAAGCAGGTATCGATGAAGACAGATCAAATGAATGAAAGAAATCAACAGATCCCAAATGGATATATGAGCATAGGAACAAATAGTATCACAGATCTCAAGATAAATACATCCTAAGGTTTCTTGAGTGGAGTATCGTATCGTAAATATGTCGCGGAACATACGTACGGTACGTCACTCTACTCAAGCTACCTACTCTATCAATCAAGGTCAACCTATGAAATGAAAGTTCGGGTCTAATACCCCCCGTCAAGTCTATGTTTCGTAAGGTCAAGCCTACGTTCCGAAATATATACGCCCTAGACTCCGCATAGTCAAACCCAGACTCAAACCAAGGTTAAACCTAACGCTCTGATACCAACTTTGTCACGACCCGTAATTTAGCACGTGACCGGCACTTAAATTACGCAACGTCTAAAGGCGTGACATAATTCAAGTAAGCCGAAGCCCAGAAAATCTAAACCTTTTTGCGGAAAATAGTAGGGGGTGCAGTTTTGAAATAAAGGTATAATGAATCATGTTTTTCTTTGAATGAATAGCTAATGAAATATGAAAATGCAAGTGGATTACACTACAATTGAAAACATGTTTCGTCTTTAAAAATTTAGGCAGCACCTCTCTTGTATATTTTGGTCCAAAACATATACACAACAATATATAAGCATCCCTAAGCAGGAGCTAGCTTTTCGCCAACTAGCGGAATTACAACCACGCAATAACATATATACGACGCCCAACGATGAAGATCAACCCAAAAAGAACAAATAAAGATGCAAGACATCAAAACTAAAGAAAGCAATCAAAAACCCATCGCTCTAAGTCTCGCACAATACCCAAGTCTGACTAGGTCTACCAATAATACAATTTCTAGTTTCTGATCTGATGGAGTTTATCTAGATACAATGGAATATAAAGTACGAGAGTGGGCACGATCCAACATGTGCCCCACCTACCAAAGCAAAACACCCTGGATGAAATTGTGTGCCAGCGATACCGCAATTGATCCCAAGCGGTCAAACCTGCAAGAACTGTGGCACAACGGGGTTGAGTTGCCAACTAGTGAGTAGAAAACATCAGTAAGTAGAAATCGAATAAAACAACGATTTCCTAGGTCACTATATCCTGAAGATAATACTATGATATCTAGGATGACCACATATGAATATATGTCAACAATCGAGTCAATGCAGTGACATATATAAATAAACATCTGACATCATATGTCTGTATGCATGTGGATATCATCCACGTGTCCATCAATGACACAAACAATATCATGGAACCTGAGTGTCCCACACCGACACTCGAACATCATGAAAACAAAAGCCTGTATATATATGGGGGGGATATCAACCACGTGTGTCCATCAACGACACATCAAAATCATGGAACCTGGGTGTCTAACACCGACACTCGAAATATCATGAAAACCCGTGTCTAGCATCGACACGTAAATCCATATATCTCGGGCTCCGTCAGTCCGGATCAGCCCATATCACGACTACGGTTGGTATCCTCTAGATATCCGCCACGCCAAACTATCTCGGGCTCCTTCGGCCCATATCATCTCATGACTCCGGTCGGTATCCTCCAGATAACTACCGAGACCAAAACTATCACTGGTAGGTAGTGTTCCCCTGCCAGGCTCATCGTCTACATCTCGAGCTTCTTGCCCCGGAATACCTCGCCGGGTTCACCATGTACCTGCAGACGGTGCCTCCTGCTCCTCGAATCGGGTATACTCACTGCTCAGAACCAAGAAAACTCATGGTGGACACATCGAAATATCATATTAAGAGAAACCGCATTTTTAAAATAATACACAATTTCCTTTGAAATCAAACTGCGGTTCTCAAATCCAGAGATCTCATAAAAACAACATCTCAATGCATATAACCATAATGCATGATGTATGCAACATAGAGTAGTGATATGAGCATATCGAGTATATCATATAAGCTTGTCAAGTGACAGTACTGAACAATGAATGTACTTTTACTTTTAAGATTAATATCATGACAGGGCAGTTCTCTTGTATAAATGGCACGACAATTCTACTGTATAAGTGACATAACAATTCTACTGTATAAGTGACATGGCAATTACCGATGAAGAATGTGTGAGCCGGCAAAACTGTGTATATGTAACATGCGTATCAACGGTAATTATGCAGGTGTAGTAGCAAATGATATCATATAGCATTAAATACCGGCATGTGGTATGTACATCACGAGGGGTAATATCCTACACAACATGAACAATAAATAGGTGTATCTATCTACACAAGAATCATACGGTCACTTTTAAATGATACACATCATCGTTTTTGAAAATAGATATGGTTCAGGTTGCAATCTTTATCCCGCCTCATAACATCCGATATGACAATAATCATCGATCATCATCCTCAAATCACTAGCGCGGATCAATCATCCGGTACATCTCAGTGTACGGTAATCTATCGTACGGGGTCATCAAACAGAATAGGGAATCTATCTACCTATACAATAATGAGGGTACGGATCTAAAGTCTCGTACGGCATATTACTCATTATACTCATAAATATATATACATATATATCTCAAATCATATTTGTATAAACGTCATATCTTATTAATTTCACAACACCTCTATCTCAATCTCGTGTCATGCTTATCGATCTCGATCTTATATCATACCATTAACAACTCATACTTGTTCTCTTTAAATTCATACTTATCATGATTCACTTCCCATTTCATATTCTCAAGCAAATATATCCATTAGCTTCAACTTTTATCATATCATCTCTTTATTAAAACCTATAATCACATTATCTTAAGTTCGTAGTATATCCTTTATTTGATTATAATTTATAACACAATCTTCCATATCAATGGTTGCAGGGGTGCTATACGCCATCCACCTGACTTGCCCCGTAGATATAAATCTACTCACCTGCTAAACTCCTCGCTTAGATCAAGTCAATGTGCTTCGTCGTCTCGAAAGTCCACGCGAAGGTACCTACAACCAATACACAATCGCAATACTATTAAAATCAAGTCTGAAAACCGATACGACACATGAATCGCTTATAGGTTAGAATGTATAGCCTACGCATGAAAACACAACAAAATAACCCTCATCGTTGACGTACAAACGCCAAACGATGGAATCCAAATCAAATATAAAAACCATGTTTTCAGAATCGGAAAACGAAATTCAGCAACATGAGAAATCACTCCCAGATTTCATCTCAGGTAAAATTAGCGAATTTTACACATAGGGTTGCTCTAGATATAGGATAAGGAAGCCACTGTACAAAAATCCTACATTTTCACCATGATCGGGCCACAATTTGTGGCCTGGGGGAATTTATCTGCGGCCTGAACAAGAGGGGCTCGGGTTTCTAGGATAGGTTCCTGGTTGCCTGCACGTCTCTATGTTATGGGAACTTATCTTATAATGGTCTCAGGTCATAGCAGATCTCAATATCCCATCAAAAAACACACAAAATACTATATCGGCCAATTTCAAAGTTCGTGTTTTGGTTTCTATTCTCAGGTCTTGGCCAGTAAAACACCCTCTAAGGTTATTCAAACACTCACTACACATCAAATTACCACTTAATAGCAACTTGGAATTTTCTAAGATCATAAAACCAAACTAAATCAAATTCTAAACTAAACTAGGATATTTAAACATAAACACTAATTTAAAAGTGAAGGGATTACCTCATTAGCAACTAAAGAAAATTCTTGAGTTGACCAAAGTCTTCAAAATCCACACTTGATTGATCTAAAGGATTTAGAATAGGTTTGTGCATGTTTTGTGTGAAGGTGGCAAGGGGTTTTGGCAAAGGATTTGAGATGATGCATGAGATAGTGGAGGTGGAGAAAGCATGGAGGAGATGAAGAAAACAATGGATGAAGAAATGAATTGGTGATGAAACAAAGGGGAATGGAGGTAGCCAAGTCAAACCCTCTCTCTTCTTAAGCACACTCTCTCTCACTCACCAAGTTTCCCCTACACTCACTCTCTCACAAAAAATATATGCTATTCATTCTCTTTGACCTTTTCTCTTAACTCTTCTGTTTTCTTTGTTTTTCTTTTCCTTTTCTTTTCTTTTCTTTTCTTTTCTCTTCTTTTCTCTTTATCTTACAAAACTCACATGTACAAACACAATAACAATGAATAACATGCACATGACATGGTGCACTAGCCATGGAAAACTGTAAAAACACGGATTTGACCAAAATCTGATAAATATCATTTAAATGAATAAATCATTTTAATCTCGGATTAATTTCCAAATATCGGCATATACTAATACCATTTTACGAAAAACCTCTATTCGTAAATCGAATAGTTTTCACGAAATATATTATTTTAATATTAAATTTCCAAAAATAATATTTTATATTTCTGAAATGTTACACTGTATGGGGCGATGGATGATCTCACATCCATTAGTGTTTGACATTAAAGATTGTACACATGTGCTCATTGGAGAATGGGTACACCGAATAGGACCCGCCGAGAACTCCTAGATGGTATTATATCTATCGTTAGATAGCAGTTCTCTGGTGACACTGTTACAGGTTAGTCTGTAGACCCAAGATCGTTATAGAGCTTTATGTAGTTCGCACTGTGCTTTGATTTCCTCCCTACCACGGCTCAAAGGAGTCGTGCAAACAGGTGGATTTTGGGTACAGTCCCGAGTCACATAGAGTCAATGAGCGATAGGAGGGGTTTCGTCTCTGCCGGTATTGGGAGTTGATGTTGTGCTATGCTCGATTGGCTATAACAGGAAGTTCCTAGCCAGGGCTGTTGATGAGATTTACTAGTAAGTGTTATCAGTAGTTTCTCGACCCGTTATGAGCCTCACATCGATATGACTTATCAAATTATTGGGGTCTGATGTTTACCACCCCCAGACTCGATATGCGACATATCAGATGAAGAGACCGGACTATACAGTAGTGTTACTTACAGGATTCACGGGAGTTTGGACAAGCTTGCTTGTTGATCTTCTGATCGCTCAATACCTGGGTAGCCGTTACGTCCAGCTAGTACCGCTGACAGCTTGTGGGTGACTGATGTGATCATCACCTACTGCTGGCATATTGACGAGTCTTTAGAGTCCTACACAGAGGTTTCCTAGCTCAAACGAAACGAAATAGGACACATATGTGATATGTGCGGGACCGAGATTACTACGTGTATATGATACATTATTCTAATCTCGCGATATAGGATATATGTGATATAACCGGACTATTGAATCAAGTGTTGATTCAATAATTTGTTATATGTATATTTGATATACATATAAATGATATTAGTCGGCTATATATAATATAGCCGGATTATTAAATCAAATGATAATTTAATAACTTAAGATATAATTATATATTTGATATATTAATATATATTAACTAATATTAGCTCACTTAAGAATTTCTTTTCTATAAATACATTTAAATATATATGAGATATATTTTAATGTATTTACTATTACGTCATGCTAGATGATACATTGGACATAGGTTTATGAGACTCACACCAAACTAAAGATAATTTGGGTGATTAAAATCAAAATTAGGTGGAAATAAGCATGGCTAAAGTTGCTTGTGGAAGCATGTAGAAGCCTTGACTTAGTCCACTAATTTTGTTTTACTCTAAATATTTATTAACCCAACCATTATCTTTAGCCATGGTTAAGTCTCTATATAATATCTCTTGATATATTTTCTCACCCATGGTTCACATTAGTAGATCTTCTTCATCTCCTTCTTTGCTCTCTAGCTTTGAGTGAGGCGAGAAAGAAAAAGAGAAAAATAATTCTAAAGTGAGCAAAATTCCTACTTCATCAATCTATACCAAACTAGCCATTTAGTATAGGTTGTTTACTTCACTAATTACTCAATTAGTGAAGAGGTAGCTTGAGTTAGAGATTCCTCAATTTATGTTTGTGCTATATGCCCTAGAGGCCATTATTGTATCATACTGGATTGTGTATTACTTAATGGGGGCTTAGGATATACACGGATATAGGAACAGTCTTGCTCAAAATGGTAGTATGCTACATGGTTTGTCTCTACTTCAATATGTGCATGTATTTTCTTAGCATATCACTTATACATATTAGAAGAGCCCGTAAGATCTTTGCTTGATTACCAGCGTTGTGATGGCAGTCACACTAGTGAGGGCTGGGTAATCTACAAGCACATCCTTATACAGGTCGCTAGTCGTAGGATTATCGAGACGGGGAATCGATACTCCGGAGTAGACTTGTGTATATGCTTCTCATTCCAGCAGGGGAGATGGTCTGTCCCAGAGCCATTAGTACGTCGTACTGGAGATAGTATGCAGGTGCACGTTAGGTTACGAGTACACTGGACAGGACTTATCAGGAATTGTTGGTTGGTATTATACCTATCGTCGGGTAGCAGTTCCCAGGTGACATGAGTATAGCTTAGTCCGTCGACTTGACACTGCTACTTCGCCTCGAGTGTGTTCCCACTGTACTTTGATTACTACCCTACCACGGCTCAAACGAGTCGTGCAAACATGTAGTAGTTGGGTGCAGTCCCGAAGTACTTGGAGGCAGTGGCGGTTAGATAGGATTCGTCTCTCCCGGTATTGGGGGTTGGTATCGTGTTGTGTTCGGAGAGCCATTACACAAAGCCCCTGGCCAGGGCAAGCGAGATTTACTGGTAGGCATTCCAGTAGTTTCTCAGGGTGTTTTGGGCTACACTCTGACACGACTTATTGCGCTATTAGGGGTCGGACGATTACCACCCCCTAGGCCCGATATGCGATACTCTTAGATGAACAGATCAGACTGTACGGATATTGTCACATTCAGGCTCAGTAGGAGTCCGGATGGGTTTTCCTCATCGGCCTTCTTATCGACATCTATCTGGGAACCGTTACTTGCGGCTAGTACCGCTTGCGGCCTGTGGTTAAACCCACTGCCAGCGTAGTGTCGAGTCTTTAGAGTCCGATATAGAGAGTTCCCTGCACCGGGAAAAAGGTCTAGAGGCCGTATGGTTTTACGGCAGGGCTTCGATCACTTACGTGCACTTGTGCGCGTATGATGTTCGGGCGGATAATACTAGTGGGCTTTGGTTCTGGATCCTAGTATTATATTGATGGATCAGTTTCGTCTCTTTGTATTTATGTTTCTCGGAACACAGATGTGGGTATGTATATACGGATGAGAGGGGCATAAAAGGAGACACCTCATTAGGGTTTTGACCATTGACTTGATTAAAACAATTATGAGGTGGAGAAAAGTATTTATTATATTTGTAAATGATAATTGTGGTATGGCTACTTGTATTGACTACTTGACTTGGTTTGACCACTTGACTAGATATTTCTTGTGAGATATTTTGTAGCACTAGATATTTTGGATGAGATTTTTTCTTGCCATGCTTGTAGTCATATCAAGTGAGCCATCACATTTTCTATTATCATTATCAAAAACCATTTCTCATTCCTCATGTTAGCTCTCTTCTTTTTCCTCTAAAAAAACCCTTAAGGTCTCATGAGTTGAGTAAACTAGGATTTCAAGAGACAAATAAATCTATCTTCATTCTCTAGTCCATCAAGTTAAGCTTGCCCTAGTTACCTCGGATTTGAGGTTGGAGCTCGGACTATAGACTCTCGGATGGATCGTCTTTGACTCGAGGAAGCCGACGAGAAAGCTACGATCCGGATCGATCCTTGGAGCCTACGACGACGAGGAGGACGGCGATGAAGACCCGAAGGACATGTATTGTGAGGTATAACTGTTGGATATATATGCCCTGGAGGCCAATATTGTATATGTATACATATGGATGCTAGGGATATGTATGTACAGGAGAATCTTGCTCAGTTTTATAGTATATTATTTGACTTGTCTTTGTCAGAATATGTGTATTTATTTCTATTGTTGTTATATCTAGCTTGCACATATTGATAATGACTCGTTACGGTAGTATATTATTATGGTTTGTCTTTATCTTAAAAGGGCATATATCATACTCGTTATTACATATTGCGGTTACATGTTGATAAAGCCCGTAGGATATTACTTGACTACCTGCATTGTGATGGCGATCATACTTGTGGGAGCAGGGTAGTCCATAAGCACATCTTTAAATGGTCCCTAGTTGTGTGTGTATCGAGACTGGGCATTGATCTCCAGAGTAGACGTGTATACGTTTCTAGCCCCGTCGGGGGATGGTTGGTCCCGCAGCCATTGGTCTGATGCACCCAAAATCATATACAGGTGCTCACTGGGTGTGAGTACACTGGACGGACACGCCGAGAGCTTCCAAATGGTACTATACCTATCGTCAGATGGAAGTTCTCAGGTGACATGTGTACAGGTTAGTCTTTGGACCTGAGATCGGCATTTGTCTCGTGTGAGTTCCCACTGAGCTTTGATCACTACCCTACCACGGCTCTACTGAGTTGTGCAAACAGGTTTTGGTTGGGTTCAGTCCCGAGCCACATGGTGGCAGTGAGCGATTGTTGGGGATTCGTCTCTCCTAGTAATGGGAGTTGATATCGCACAGTGATCAATTGGTCAGGACCATAAGACCTTGGCCAAGGCAGTTGAGATTTACTGATAGGTTGATCAATAGTTTCCCGGATTGGTCCTGAGCCACATCGGCACGACTTATCAGGTTATTAGGTTCTGACATTCATCACCCCCAAGACTGGATATGCGATAGTCTTTGACGAAGAGACCAGACTGTACGGATATTGTCACGAATAGGCTCAGTAGGAGTTCGGATGGTTTGCTCGTCGGCCTTCCTTTCGACAGGTACCTGGGTAGCCGTTACGTACAGCTAGTGCCACTGACGTGCTTGTGGTTAAACCCACTGCCAGAGTAATGTCGAGTCTTTAGAGTCCCATACAGAGGGTTTCCCAGCTTCGGGCAAAACGAGTAGAGGTCGTATGGTTTTACGACAGGGTTCGATCACATACGCGCACTTGTGCGTGTTTGGTGTTCGGGCAGTTGATACTAGCGGGCTTTGGTTTAAGCCAGATCCTAGTATTTGATTTTGGATTGGTTTAGTCTTATTGTATTCGTGTTCCTTGGAACACGGATGCGGGTATGTATATACAGTTGACAGAGGCAGAGAAAGAGACACCTCATTAGGGTTTTGAATAATGACTTGATTAAAACCTTAATGAGATGGGGAAATTTATTATTAATCTTTTATTAGAGATAATTGTGTTATGGCTAATTTGGTTTGACCATGTTGACCCTTGTTGACTTAAATATTTTTTTGAGCAAAAGATATTTGTGCTTAGCATTAATTGTGACATGATAATGTTCAAATCAACATCAACTATGACAATTATCTTAATAAAATTTTGATTATTCTTTTCCCCTAATATGAGAGCTCACCCTTCATTTTATCATGACATATTCTCTCTCATGGTTGCTCTATCTTCTTCCTCTCTCTCAAGCCCTAGTGTTTCATGAGTTGAAAATCAAGGGCCATTAAGACCAAGCCACCAAAACCACTCTCTACTCACTTTAGATCACCTAGTCTAGCAACCCAAGTGTTCTAGTTACCTCAAGTTAGAGATTAAGCTCAAGGTTGGAACTCTCGGGTGGATCATCGTTGACACAAGGAGGCTGTAGTTCAAGCACGATCCATACTTCCATCGAGGAGCTTAAGAAGAGGATCAAAGACCCGAAGGACTCGTTTTCTTTAGGTATACCTTCTATCATAGTAAATAGAACCCTAACTAGCTAGCTAGGTTTATGGTAAAGATCCGGTTTTTGGTTTATTCTAGCGCCAAGTTTTGATCGTATTAAAAATTTTGTTCCGCATTTGTCCACGGGAGTTGGCCGGATCGCTAGTGTAACCCTTCATGGTATCAGAGCTAACCCATAAATCCTACTAGCTAGTTTGCACAAAGTTAAAATCTCGATTGACTAAAATTTCTGAATCGTATTTCCAATTTTGTGTGCTTGCTGTCGAATTTTAAAGATGTTCAAAAAATTTTTCCAGGCATCTTAAAGATATGTGCAGGCAAAACTATAGCTGTGAAAAAAATTTGGGCACATAACTCTAAAATTCTGCGGCAGAACTGGAGAAAAATGGCACATTTTGCGGCGGTCCCGCAGCGCTTTTTGGGCTACGGTGCCCGAAATTTTTTCTAGGGCTTTAGTTCATGGAAATATGATTTTTTTGATATATGGTTTTGGCCCAGGTTTGTTTGAGTGCTCTATTTTCCTTTGGGGCCAATTTGGGTTTTGGCCGAGATTTGTTTGAGCACTTCAAAAAATGAGGTTTTGAGTTGTTTGCACACCCCGCGGGCTCACAGTTTGAACCGAGAAGGCACGGGATGGAGCGTGTGCACCCCAGGGACCCTCTGAGGGGGCCGAACGGCTGGGCCCACTCCCCAAGACCACCACAAGGTGGTCTTGGCGGTGGGGACCCAAAACCGCCCCACCATGGGCAGTTTCGGGTCTGCCTCATCCCTGGCCACCTCGTGGTGGCCTCAGGGGTAGAGTACCCTGTCTAGGCCCCCCGACTTGAAGTTAATTTTGTGCTCTATCTTCCTGCGAGGGTTCGGGCAGGTTTCGAGTTCGTTTCGACTCCCGGATTGGCTTAAAACGATAGTTTTTGGAACTTTAACACGCTGGAGTTTCAAGTTTTGGAAAATTGGTTAAGTTTGCTAATTACGTGCGGAATTCTAATGTCGTAGTTACTTTACAAGCTTTGTGATGTATATATGTATTTAGAAACGTCGACTAATTGCTATACGTCGATTAGTCGGGGTTGCACATATCTGTAATGTTGTTATGTTGGTTTGTGTATATGAACATGTTAGATCGTCGTGGATGAATAGCCGGGGATGTAAGATGAGGGTTTTCATTCTTTCATTCGATGTAAATTTGTTAAGTGATGTAATATTATTTTGCGAGGCACATCCGGGTTAAGGTTGTAGCCACCGTTGTATTATTTCTTTTACTGTTTTTGCTCCTTTGATAGACCCAAGGTGGGGTGCACAAACTACCGGGTACTTTGAAGTGCCGAGTGGCGTACTCACTTTGTTGAGAGAGGTTGCTTCACTTCCGGTATTAGGCAGGTAGTTTGCCACACCTGTAGGGGTCTAGGGTGGGGTTTGGCTATTCATCATGACAGAGGAATCTGTCTTTCGTTACAGGCTCAAACGAAACGCGGAATTCCTAGTATATCTAATGTGTTCATCTGTGATCTGGAATGTCTATCATTGCGTCTGACGAATGGATATTATTATATATTTATTATATAATAGACGTTGCTTATGTTTTGCATCTGCGCTAGTCCAGCCCCCGCTCTGTCGTTAGTTAAGTAACCTAACGGGTGATGACGGGGCCCCATGGCGAATGCAGATGGCATAAGCGTACGTTGTATTTTCGCTACAATGGTAGGTAAATTGATGAGACTGTATTAAATTAATGCAATGCAAACAAACCAAAGCTGAATCGTTGGAACAAATTTTAAAACCACTCGGTTATTTTAAAACAGCTGACTTTTAAATGCGGAGCTTAAACCACTCCATTTAAAAGCTATGAGGTTCCTTCGATAATATCAAGTTCACTACGTTCACGGTTTCGCCAAAACCATTCGTAGCCCTCCGTCGTTTCATATGAATAGTCAGTAGTATTCAAGCTATGTTTGTTGGCCTTCGTCAAGGCATAGTGTTTGGTAGTTGCCGGGTGTTCATATGTAGCATAGATAGATGCGTTGGTTTGGAACAGTCGTATTACTTTGTTGGCCTTCGTCAAGGGTATATACGGGTGGGTTCAAATTAACCTGGACAATGATGGGTAGAACTTGACATGTGACTTATGATTTGTTGGCCTTCGTCAAGGTCATAAGAGCATGGGACAAAAATCAACATCGGGAGTTTCTAAAGAAACTGAAACTTGCTAGTGCTGTATACCATTTGGAGTTTGACAATGTTGGTAGGATTCCTTCATCATTATCACACAATGATATTTGGATCCCGATCCTACTCTGTGTATCTGCTACTTCTCGGGAGATTTTTTCACTTAACGATCAGTGCTATAAACCAAGTAGGTGTCTAGAACAGTGTTAGCAGGACTATGCCTCCACAGAAAAGAGGTTATTTAATGAAGGAACTTCACGAAAGCGTCCTAAAACCTCCCTCGAAGTACTGACACTAGTCTGGCCGAACGGTTAAGCAAGAATTGTACGGTGAGATCAATCCTAACCGATTCTTCTTTTATGTTTTGAGAAAGGATTCGAGAGACAATGGGAGCCATCCTGTTTAGATAAATTAAAAACCAATCTAAACTTGCAAGAGTATCATGGTGAGTGTATTCTTCTCTCTCTCTCCTAATTGCAGCAACCAGGTGACCAGATTAGGTTACAGATAGATAATAAAATGACTGAATCTGACTATAATGATTGGCAAAGGTCTGTCCAGATGTCCATTACCTATGACATGCTGGGACACCTCTTTAATACTCAAGCCCCCGCCGTCTCAGGTCCAGTTTTCACCATCATGGATATTGATATCCGTAAGACATCGGAAAAAGACAGTATGAATGTCAAGTGCCTCGTGTTGACCTCAGTAGATGGTGTTAACTGGAGGCAGCACGAGAAGATGGATTTAGCTTCCATCTTCCTCTATAACAAAGTTTTATATAGAAAGCAATCTCATATCACAAGATATGAGACCTTGAAAGAATTGCTTCAAGCGAGGTTGGCTATCAGTTCATCCATAGGGGACAACGTCCTTACGATGACTAGCTATATTGATAAGCTCACGGACCTGGAGACCACGTTGGAAAACGAGTCACATACTGACTTGATTCTACAGTCCCTACCTCCTACTCACGCCCAGGGGAAGAAAGTTATACTTCCAGTTGAGGGCACCGTGAAGTAAACCAGAGAGACACCCGCTCTGCTTATTGGGGAATCTTCCTCTTCTGGATCTAAGGCAGATGCTAAGGGTGAGAAGAAGAAGACCTCCACAAAGCTGATATGCGGTGTCAGTAAGGTAGAAGGACAGGGAAGGGCAAAAGTTTTGGGGCTAACTGTAAGGAAGGAGGGATGTTCCTATTGTTGCAGGAAAGTACATTGGCAGAGAGATTACAGGGCTTTGAAAGCCAGAATCCAGGATCCGAAGCATGTTGTGGCTTCGACTTCGGGTGTGTTTGTAATAGAAAACTGTATGTCAATTAACTCTACTTCCTGGGTACTAGATACCGGATCAAGATCTTATATCTGTAATTCATTATAGGCTTTGAGAAACCGTAGAGTTATCAGGTTAGGTGATATGACTCTCAGGGTTTCTAACGGAATGAGCGTGGACGCTGAATCTGTAGGGGAATATAACCTTAGATTGACAAGTGGGCAGATATTGATTCTACGTAACTGTTTGTATGTACCTAGTCTTGCTTGTAACATCATATCTGTATCTCTACTTTCTAAGGAAGGATATGATTTTACATTTGTAAGCGATGTGGTCCACATCCACCTAAATCAAGCTTTGATTAGGTCAGGTACATTAGATAACGGTATATACGTATTAAATCAAGTTCAGGTTTTCATTGTCCAAAACACGCTTAAAAGAATGTCTCCATAATTAAATCAGGCTTTCTTATGGCATTGTAGGCTGGGACACATCAATGAATCACAGTTGACGAAGCTACATAGAGAGGGATATTTGGATCTGTTCGAATATCAGTCTTATGCAACTTGTCAATCTTGTCTCATGGAAAAGATGACAAAGACTTCGTTCACTGGACACGGAGTAAGAGCGAGCAAGCTCTTGGGACTCATACACAGCGATGTGTGTGGTCCAATGTCTACACATGTACGAAGTGGTTATTTCTATTTCATTACTTTTACGGATGATTTCTCTAGGTATGGACATGTCTTCTTGATGAAGCATAAATCCGAGGCCTTTGAGAGATTCCTGGAATACAAGAATGAAGTGGAAAAACAAACAAGCAAAAGTATCAAGACACTGAGATCTGATCGAGATGGTGAATACTTAAGTGCCGAGTTCCTAGACTACTTAAAAGAGAATAGAATTCTCTCTCAGCTTACTCCTCCATACACGCCACAACACATTGGTGTATCGAAAAGGTGAAACAGAACCCTATTGGATATGGTTCGTTCAATGATGAGTAAGGCTGAGTTGTCGTGATCCTTCTGGGGATATGCACTAGAATCAGCTACATATCTTTTGAACCAGGTTCCTACTAAGTCAGTGCCTACCACACTATATCAGATATAGAGTGGGAAGAAACCCTGTCTTAAACACTTTAAGACATGGGGATGTTCAGTTTTTGTCAAAAAGCAGTATGCGGACAAGCTCGAGGTACGCTCAGTACAGTGTAAGTTTGTGGGATACCCAAAGAACTCCAAGGGGTATCTTTTCTATTACACAGAGGAGCAAAAGGTCTTTGTTTCTTATCATGCCTGCTTCTTGGAAACTGAATTTTTAGAAAATCAGATAAGTGGGAGCGCAATAGAACTGGAAGATATTGCAGAACCACAAGCTATTACTGAAAGCTTGGTAGAACCAGAGATTTCAGAAGAACTGGACATCCCCGCGCCTTTCCGTAGAAGTAGAAGGCAGTCTCATCCGCCCGAGAGATACACCGGTTTTCTTTTAGACGGGGATCGAGAGGATTGCATCATTGTCAATGATGAGTCTACTAGCTTCCATCAAGCCATTTAGAGCCGTGACTCGGTAAAATGGATGGATGCAATACAGACCGAGATGGAGTCCATGTACACCAACAAAGTATGGAATTTGAACATTGCTCTAGAATGGGTAAACCCCGTAGGCTGCAAATGGATCTTCAGAAAGAAGATTGGTGTAGGTGGATAGGTTGAAACTTATAAAGCTAGACTTGTTGTACAAGATTTTCGTCAAAGACCTGGTTTGGACCATGATGAAACCTTTTCTCCAGTGTTTTTGCTCAAATCCATCCGGATCCTTCTTTCCATTGCTGCCTTCCAAGATTTTGAGATCCGGAAGATGGACGTAGAGACGACTTTTCTAAATGGTAATTTGGAAGAGTCCGTCTATATAGATCAACCAGAGGGTTTCAATCAGAGTGGGAGCAGCGGGACAATAAGCAAGTTGCTTAAGTCTATTTATGGACTAAAACAGGGATCGCGGAGTTGGAACATCTGTTTTATTGAGAAAGTCAAAAATTCGAGTTTATCAAAAATCCAGATGAACCATGCATTTATAGTAAGATTGTAGCAAGAACTGTGGAATTCCTCGTTGAGTACGTGGATGACATTCTCTTGATAGGAAATGTCATTCCTATGCCACAATCAGTCAAAGGATTCTTGTCACAAAGGTTCTCCATGAAAGACCTGAGTGATACCAACTACATTCTGGGGATCCAGATCTATCGTGATAGATCAAAGAGGATGGTGGGACTTTTACAGTCAAGGTACAACAACACCATACTAAAAATATTTAGTATGGACGATTCTAAGCGCGGTAGTCTACCGTCTTGTCACGGAATCACCCTCTCTAAAGAGATGTCTTCCAAGACTGATTTGGAAAGGGCTCGCATGTCGATTATACCCTACGCTTCTGCGGTAGGCTCTATAATGTATGCGATGTTGTGTACCAGACCAGATGTAGCTTATGCACTGAGCATGGTAAGCTGGTATCAGTCAAACCCATGGGAGAAGCACTGGGAAGTAGTAAAGAACATTCTTAAGTGCCTGAGAAGGACTATGGAGATGTTCTTGGTGTATGGCGGAAAAGGACCTCCAGATCGAGACCTTTGCTAACTCCAGCTTCCAAAGTGATAAGAATGACTCCAAGTCCATGTCAGGTTATGGATTTACTCTCAGTGCAGGGGCGGTCTGTTGGAAGAGCTCCAAGCAGGACACCGTTGCAGACTCGACGATGGAAACAGAGTTGTTCGCTGCATGAGACGCCGCAAAAGAGGCAGTCTGGATGAGGAAGTTCTTAATTGAACTTCAGGTGGTTCCTTCCATTGTTGGTCCAATACTTTAGTATTGTGACAACATACGGCGCTATAGCTTTAGGGAAGGAACGCAGGTCCTATCAGTGATCCAGACATATCTTGAGGCAGCACCACCTGATCAGGGAGATTATTGATCCTAGGAGATCGAGGTGAGAAGAGTAGATACGGAGAAAAACACTGCAGATCCACTCACAGAGGCCGTCCTTTAGACAGTGTTCGAGAAGACTATTCGAGATCTTCGGTCTGCGATATGCCAGTATATGGCTTTAGTGCAAGTGGGAGATTGTTAGTGATATATTCCCTAGAGGCTATTATTGTATCATACTGGGTTGTGTATTACTTAATGGGAGCTTGGGATATACAAGGATATTGTAGCAGCATTGCTCAAAATGGTAGTATGCTACCTGGTTTGTCTCTACCTCAATATATGCATGTATTTTCTTAGTATATCGCTTATACATATTAGTTGAGCCCTTAGAATCTTTGCTTGATTACCAACGTTGTGATGGCAGTCACATTAGTAGGGGCTGGGTAATCTACAAGCACATCCTTATACATGTCCCTAGTCATAGGATTATCGAGACGAGGCATCGATACTCCGAAGTAGACTAATGTATACGCTTCTCACCCCAGCAGGGGAGATGGTCTGTCCCATAACCATTAGTACGTCGTACTAGAGATAGTATGCAGGTGCTCGTTAGGTTACGAGTACACTGGACAGGACTCATCGGGAATTGTTGGTTGGTATTATACCTATCGTCGGTTAGCAGTTCCCAGGTGACATGAGTACAGCTTAGTCCGTCGACTTGACACTGCTACATCGCCTCGAGTGTGTTCCCACTGAAGTTTGATTACTACCCTACCACGGCTCAAAGAGTCGTGCAAACAGGTAGTAGTTGGGTGCAGTCCCGAAGCACTTGGAGGTAGTGGCGGTTAGATAGGATTCATCTCTCCCGGTATTGGGGGTTGATATTGTGTTGTGTTCGGAGAGCCATTACACAAAGTCCCTGGCTAGGGCAAGCGAGATTTACTGGTAGGTATTCCAGTAGTTTCTCAGGGTGTTTTGGGCTACACTCTAGCACGACTTATTACACTATTAGGGGTCTAACGATTACCACCCCCTAGGCCCGATATGCGATACTTTTAGACGAACAGACCAGACTGTACGGAGATTGTCACATTCAGGCTCAGTAGGAGTTTGGATGGGTTTTCCTCATCGGCCTTCTTATCGAAATCTATTTGGGGATCGTTACGTGCAGCCAGTACCGCTTGCGGTCTGTAGTTAAACCCACTGCCAGCATAGTGTTGAGTCTTTAGAGTCCTACATAGAGAGTTTCCCTGCACCGGGCAAAAGGTGTAGAGGCCGTATAGTTTTACGGCAGGGCTTCGATCACTTACGTGCACTTGTGCACGTATGATGTTCGGGCGGATAATACTAGTGGGCTTTGGTTTAAGCCGGATCCTAGTATTATATTGATGGATCAGTTTCGTCTCTTTGTATTCGTGTTTCTCGGAACACGGATGTGGGTATGTATATACGGATGAGAGGGGCATAGAAGGAGACACCTCAGTAGAGTTTTGACCATTGACTTAATTAAAACAATTATGAGGTGGAGGAAAGTATTTGTTATATTTGTAAATGATAATTGTGGCATGGATACTTGTATTGACTACTTGACTTGGTTTGACCACTTGACTTGGTTTGACCACTTGACTAGATATTTCTTGTGAGATATTTTGTGGCACTAGTTATTTTGGGTGACATATTTTCTTGCCATGCTTGTAGTCATATCAAGTGAGCCATCACATTTTCTATTATCATTATCAAAAACCATTTCTCTTCCCTCATGTTAGCTCTCTTCTTCTTCCTCTCAACAAAAATACTTAAGGTCTCATGAGTTGAGTAAACTGGGGTTTCAAGAGACAAATAAATCCATCTTCATTCTCTAAATCACCTAGGACATCAAGTTTAGAAAGCTTGTTGCCCTAGTTACCTCGGATTTGAGGTTGGAGCTCGGACTATAGACTCTCGGTGGATCGTCTTTGACTCGAGGAAGCCGACGAGAAAGCTACGATCCGGATCGATCCTTGGAGCCTACGACGACGAGGAGGACAGTGATGAAGACCCGAAGGACATGTATTGTGAGGTATAACTTCATATCCGAGTAGTTAAACCTCAAGTAGTTTGCTAGCTAGGGTTTATGGACGATCCTTGGTTCTAGTCGGTGTTGCGAAGCTCGTAAAAATCATTTTTTGCAAATTCCGCCTCCCCGCGAACGCGTGGGGTGCGTGACATTGACTTACAGTGGTATCGGAGCCTCTCATAAACCTTAGATAGCTTGTAGAGATGTTAGAATTCCTCCGTTTTTTTCGCGCAAAAACTACTGAAAAATAGTTTTCAAAAATGAAGTTTTGAGTTGTTTGCACACCCCGTGGGCTCACTGTTTGAACCGAGAAGCCACGGGGTGGAGCGTGTGCACCCTAGGGACCCTCTGGGGGGCCAAACGGCTGGTCCCACTCCCCAAGACCACCACAAGGTGGTCTTAGCGGTGGGGACCCGAAACTGCCCCACCATGGGCAGTTTCGGGTCTGCCTCACCCCTGGCCACCTCGTAGTGGCCTCGGGGGTTGGGTACCCTATCTAGGCCCCTCGACACCAAGTTAATTTTTTGCTCTAACTTCCCGTAAGGGTTCGGGCGGGTTTCGAGTTTGTTTCGACTCCCGGATTGGCTTAAAACGATCGTTTTTGGAAGTTTAGCTCACTGGATTTTCAAGTTTTAGAAAATTGGTTAAGTTTGCTAATTGCGTGCGGAATTCTAATGTCGTAATTACTTTACAAGCTTTGTGATGTATATATGTGTTTAGGAACATCGACTAATTGCTATACGTCGATTAGTCGGGGTTGCACATATCTGTAATGTTGTTATGTTGGTTTGTGTATATGAACTTGTTGGATCATCGAGGATGAATAGACGGGGATGTAAGATGAGGGTTTTCATTCGATGTAAATTTGTAAAGTGATGTAATATTATTTTGTGGGGCACATCCGAATTAAGATTGTAACCACCGTTGTATTATTTCTTTTACTGTTTTTGCTCCTTAGATAAACCCAAGGTGGGGTGCACAAACTACCGGGTACTTTGAAGTGCCGAGTGGCCTACTCACTTTGTTGAGGGAGGTTGCTTCACTTCGGATATTTGGCGGGTAGTTTGCCACACCTGTAGGGGTCTAGGGTGGGGTTTGGATATTCATCACGACCGTAGAATCTGTCTTTCGTTATAGGCTCAAACGAAACGCGGAATTCCTAGTATATCCAATGTGTTCATCTGTGATCTGGAATGTCTATCATTGCGTCTGACGAATGGATATTATTATATATTTATTATATAATAGACGTTGCTTATGTTTTGCATCCGCGCTAGTCCAGCCCCCGCTCTGTCGTTAGTTAAGTAACTTAACGGGTGATGACAGGGTTACGTGGAGAATGCGGATGGCATAAGCGTACGTTGTATTTTCGCTGCAGTGGTAGGTTAATTGATGGGACTGCATTAAATTAATGCAAAGAAAACAAACCAAAGCTGAATCGTTGGAATAAATTTTAAAACCACTCGGTTATTTTAAAACAGCAGACTTTTAAATGAGGAGCTTAAACCACTCCTTTTAAACTATGAGGTTCCTTCGATTATATTAAGTTCACTACGTTCACGATTTCGCCAAAACCATTCGTAGCCCTTCGTCATTTCATATGAATAGTCAGTAGTATTCAAGCTACGTTTGTTAGCCTTCGTTAAGGCATAGTGTTTGGTAGTTGCCGGGTGTTCATATGTAGCATAGATAGATGCGTTGGTTTGGGACAGTCGTATTACTTTGTTGGCCTTCGTCAAGAGTATATACGGGTGGGTTCAAATTAACCTGGACAATGATGTGTAGAACTTGACATGTGACTTATGATTTGTTGGTCTTCGTCAAGGTCATAAGAGCATGGGGCAAAAATCCACATCGGGAGTTTCTAAAGAAACTGAAACTTGCTAGTGCTGCATACCATTTGGAGTTTGATAATGTTGGTAGGATTCCTTCAGCATTATCACACAATGATATTTGGATCCCGATCGTACTGTGAGTATCTGCTACTCCTCGAGAGATTTTTGTCTCTTAAAGATCAATGCTATAAACCAAGCAGGTGTTTAGAACATTCTTAGCGGGACTACGCCTCCACGGAAAAGAGGTTATTTAATGAAGGAACTTCGCGAAAGCGTCGTAAAACCTCCTTCGAAATACCGACACTAGTCTGGCCGAATGGTTAAGCAAGAATTGTATGGTGAGATCAATCCTGACTGATTCTTCTTTTATAGTTTGAGGAAGGATTCGAGAGACAGTGGGAGCCATCCTGTTTAGATAAATTAAAAACCAATCTAAACTTGCAAGAGTATCATGCTGAGTGTATTCTTCTCTCTCTTCTAATTTCAGCAACCAGGTGACCAGATTAGGTTACAGATAAATAATAAAATGACTGAATCTGACTATAATGATTGGCAAAGGTCTGTCCAAATGACCATTACCTATGACATGCTGGGACACCTCTTTACTACTCAAGCCCCCGCCGTCTCAGGTCCAATTTCCACCATCACTGATATTGATATCCGTAGGACATCGGAAAAAGACAGTACGAATGTCAAGTGGCTTGTGTTGGCTTCAGTAAATGGTGTAAACTGGAGGCAGCACGAGAAGATGGATTTAGCTTCCATCTTCCTCTATAACAAAGTTTTATATGGAGAGCAATTTCATATCGCAAGATATGAGACCTCGGAAGAATTGCTTCAAGCGAGGTTGGCTATCAGGTCATCCGTAGGGGACAACGTCCTTATGATGACTTGCTATATTGATAAGCTTACGGACCTGGAGACCACGCTGGAGAACGAGTCACTTACTGACTTGATTCTACAGTCCCTACCCCGTACTCATGCCCAGGGGAAGAAAGTTATACTTCCAGTTGAGGGCACCCTGAAGGAAACCAGAGAGACACCCGCTCTGCTTATTGGGGAATCTTCCTCTTCTGGATCTAAGGCATATGCCAAGGGTGAGAAGAAGAAGACCTCCACAAAGCTGATATGCGGTGTCAGTAAGGTAGAAAGACAGGGAAGGGCAAAAGTTTTGGGGCTAACTGTAGGGAAGGAGGGATGTTCCTATTGTTGCGGGAAAGGATATTGGCTGAGGGATTACAGGGCTTTGAAAGCCAGAATCCAGGATTCGAAGCATGTTGTGGTTTCGACTTCGGGTGTGTTTGTAATAGAAAAAGTATGTCAATTAACTCTACTTCCTGCGTATTAGATACTGGATCAAGATCTTATATCTGTAATTCATTATAGGCTTTGAGAAACCGTAGAGTTATCAGGTTAGGTGATATGACTCTCAGGGTTTCTAACGGAATGAGAGTGGACGCTGAATCTGTAGGGGAATATAACCTTAGATTGACATGTGGACAGATATTGATTCTACGTAACTGTTTGTATGTACCTAGTTTAGCTTGTAACATCATATTTGTATCCCTACTTTCTAAGGAAGGAGATTATTTTACATTTGTAAGCGATGTGGTCCACATCCACCTAAATCAAGCTTTGATTAGGTCAGGTACATTAGATAACGGTATATACGTATTAAATCAAGCTCAGGTTTTCAATGTCCAGAACACACTTAAAAGAATGTCTCCGGAATTAAATCAGGCTTTCTTATGGCATTGTAGGCTGGGTCACATCAATGAATCACAGTTGACGAAGCTACATAGAGAGGGATATTTAGATCTGTTCGAATATCAGTCTTATGCAACTTGTCAATCTTGTCTCATGGAAAAGATGACAAAGACTTCGTTCACTGGACACGGAGTAAGAGCGAGCTTGCTCTTGGAACTCATACACAGAGATGTGTATGGTCCAATGTCTGCACATGCACGAAGTGGTTATTTCTATTTCATTACTTTTACGGATGATTTCTCTAGGTATGGACATGTCTTCTTGATGAAGCATAAATCTGAGGCCTTTGAGAGATTCCGGGAATACAAGAATGAAGTGGAAAAACAAACAGGCAAAAGTATCAAGACACTGAGATCTGATTGAGGTGGTGAATACTTAAGTACCGAGTTCCTGGACTACTTAAAAGAGAATGGAATTCTCTCTCAGCTTACTCCACCATATACGCCACAACACAATGGTGTATCGGAAAGGCGAAACAGAACCCTATTGGATATGGTTCGTTCAATGATGAGTAAGGCTGAGTTGCCGTGATCCTTCTGGGGATGTGCACTAGAATCAGCTGCATATCTTTTGAACCAGATTCCTACTAAGTCAGTGCCTACCGCACCATATCAGATGTGGAGTGGGAAGAAACCCTGTCTTAAACACTTTAAGACATGGGGATGTCCAGCTTTTGTCAAAAAGCAGTATGCAGACAAGCTCGAGGCACGCTCAGTACAGTGTAAGTTTGTAGGATACCCAAAGAACTCCAAGGAGTATCTTTTCTATTACGCAGAGGAGCAAAAGGTCTTTGTTTCTCGTCATGCCTGCTTCTTGGATACTGAATTTTTAGAAAATCAGATAAGTGGGAGCGCAATAGAACTGGAAGAAATTGCAAAACCACAAGCTATTACTGAAAGCTTGGTAGAACCAGAGATTTCAGAAGAACCGGACGTCCCTGCGCCACTCCGCAGAAGTAGTAGGCATTCTCATCCGCCCGAGAAATACACCGGTTTTCTTTTAGACGGGGATCGAGAGGATTGCATCATTGACAATGATGAGCCTACTAGCTTCCAGCAAGCCATTCATAGTGGCGACTCGGTAAAATGGATGGATGCAATATAGACCGAGATGGAGTCCATGTACACCAACAAAGTATGGAATTTGGGCATTGCTCCAGAAGGGGTAAAACCCGTAGGCTGCAAATGGATCTTCAGAAAGATGATTGTTGTAGGTGGATAGGTTGAAACTTATAAAACTAAACTTGTTGTAAAAGGTTTTCGTCAAAGACCTGGTTTGGACCATGATGAAACCTTTTCTCCAGTGTCTATGCTCAAAACTATCCGGATCATTTTTGCCATTGCTGCCTTCCAAGATTTTGAGATCCGGCAGATGGACGTAGAGACGACTTTTCTAAATGGTAATTTGAAAGAGTGTGTCTATATAGATCAGCCAGAGGATTTCAATCAGAGTGGGAGCAGCGGGACAATGTGCAAGTTGCTTAAGTCCATTTATGGACTAAAACAGGGATCGCGGAGTTGGAACATCTGTTTTATTGAGACAGTTAAAGAATTCGACTTTATCAAAAATCTAAATGAACCATGCATTTATAGCAAGATTGTAGCAAGAACTGTGGAATTCCTCGTTGAGTACGTGGATGACATTCTCTTGATAGGAAATGACATTCCTATGCTACAATCAGTCAAAGGATTCTTGTCACAGAGGTTCTCTATGAAAGACCTGGGTGATACCAACTACATTCTGGGGATCCAGATCTATCGTGATAGATCAAAGAGGATGGTGGGACTTTTACAGTCAAGGTACAACAACACCATATTAAAAATATTCAGTATGGATGATTCTAAGCGCGGTAGTCTACCGTCTTGTCACGGAATCACCCTCTCTAAAGAGATGTCTTCCAAGACTGATTTGGAAAGGGTTCGCATGTCGATTATACCCTACGCTTCTGCGGTAGGCTCTATAATGTATGCGATGTAGTGTACCAGACCAGATGTAGCTTTCGCACTGAGCGGGGTAAGCTGGTATCAGTCAAACCATGGGAGAAGCACTGGGATGTAGTAAAGAACATTCTCAAGTGCCTGAGAAGGACTATGAAGATGTTCTTGGTGTATGGCGGAAAAGGACCTCCAGATCATGGCCTTTGCTAACTCCAGCTTCCAAAGTGATAAGAATGATTCCAAGTCCATGTCAGGCTATGGCTTTACCCTTAATGCAGGGGCGGTTTGTTAGAAGAGCTCTAAGCAGGACACCGTTGCAGACTCAACGATGGAAATGGAGTAGTTCGCTGCATGAGACGCCGCAAAAGAGGCAGTCTGGATGAGGAAGTTCTTAATTGAACTTCAGGTGGTTCCTTCCATTGTTGGTCCAATACTTTAGTATTGTGACAACATACGGCGCTATAGCTTTAGGGAAGGAATGCAGGTCCTATCAGTGATCCAGACATATCTTGAGGAGGCACCACCTGATCAGGGAGATCGTTGATCCTAGGAGATCGAGGTGAGGAGAGTGGATACGGAGAAAAACACTGCAGATCCACTCACAGAGGCCATCCCTCAGACAATATTCGAGAAGGCTATTCGAGATCTTCGGTCTGCGATATGCCAGTATATGGCCTTAGTGCAGGTGGGAGATTGTTAGTGATATATGCCTTAGAGGCTGTTATTGTATCATATTAGATTGTGTATTACTTAATGAGAGCTTGGGATATATACGGATATAGTAGCACCCTTGCTCAAAATGGTAGCATGCTACCTGGTTTGTCTCTACCTCAATATGTTCATGTATTTTCTTAGCATATCGCTTATACATATTAGTAGAGCCCTTAGGATCTTTGCTTGATTACCAGTGTTGTGATGGCAGTAACACTAGTGGGGGCTGGGTAATCTACAAGCACATCCTTATACAGGTCCCTAGTCGTAGGATTATCGAGACGGGGCATCGATACTCCGGAGTAGACTAGTATATACGCTTCTTATCCTAGCAGGGGAGATGGTCTATCCCACAGCCATTACTACGCCGTACTGGAGATAGTATGCAGGTGCTCGTTAGGTTACGAGTACACTGGACAAGACTCGTCGGGAACTGTTGGTTGGTATTATACCTATCGTCGGGTAGCAGTTCCCAGGTGACATGAGTACGGCTTAGTCCTTCGACTTGACACTGCTACTTCTCTTCAAGTGTGTTCCCACTGTACTTTGATTACTACCCTACCACTGCTCAAATGAGTCGTGCAAATAGATAGTAGTTGGGTGCAGTCCCGAAGCACTTAGAGGTAGTGGCGGTTAGATAGGATTCGTCTCTCCAGGTATTGGCGATTGATATTGTGCTGTGTTCGGAGAGCCATTACACAAAGTCCCTAGCCAGGGCAAGCGAGATTTACTGGTAGGTATTCTAGTAGTTTCTCAGGGTGTTTTGGGCTATACTCTGGCATGACTTATTACACTATTAGGGGTCTGACGATTACCACCCCTTAGGCCCGATATGCGATACTCTTAGACGAACAGACCGAACTGTATGAAGATTGCCACATTCAGGCTCAGTAAGAGTTCAGATGGGTTTTCCTTATCATCCTTCTTATCGACATCTATCTGGGGACCGTTACGTGCAGCTAGTACCGCTTACGGTCTGTAGTTAAACCCACTGCCAGCATAGTGTCGAGTCTTTAGAGTCCCACATAGAGAGTTTCCCTGCACCGGGCAAAAGGTGTAGAGGCCGTATGGTTTTACGGCAGGGCTTCGATCACTTACGTATACTTGTGCGCGTATGATGTTCGGATGGATAATACTAGTGGGCTTTGGTTACTTGTATTGACTACTTGACTTGGTTTGACCACTTGACTTGGTTTGACCATTTGACTAGATATTTCTTGTGAGATATTATGTGGCACTAGATATTTTAGGTGACATATTTTCTTGCCATGCTTGTAGTCATATCAAGTGAGCCATCACATTTTCTATTATCATTATCAAAAACCATTTTTCTTTCCCCATGCTAGCTCTCTTCTTCTTCCTTTCAACAAAAATACTTAAGGTCTCATGAGTTGAGTAAACTGGGGTTTCAAGGGACAAATAAATCCATCTTCATTCTCTACATTACCTAGGCCATCAAGTTTAGCAAGCTTGTTGCCCTAGTTACCTAGGATTTGAGGTTGGAGCTCGGACTATAGTTTCTCGGGTGGATCGTCTTTTACTCGAGGAAGCCAATGAGGAAGCTACGATTCGGATCGATCCTTGGAGCCTACGACGATGAGGTGGACAACGATGAAGACCCAAAGGACATGTATCGTGAGGTATAACTTCATATCCGAGTAGTTAAACCTCAAGTAATTTGCTAGATAGGGTTTATGGACGATCCTTGGTTCTAGTCAGTGTTGCGAAGCTCGTAAAAACCATTTTTTGCAAATTTCGCCTCCCCGCAAACACGAGGGATGCGCGACATCGACTTATAACGTAGATCATCTTTGGCCTCGAAGATCCTTAAGCAAGCTCGTTCCTTTCAACAAGTGGAGCCTACGAAGAGTTTTAGGGACCACTACTTACTTGGAGCTATAGAAATGAAGGACCGGTCTACAAAAGTTGTATTCTCTATTCACTTAGTATAAAGTTTGTTTACATGTATAGAAACCCTAATTTTCTAGTTCGATTCTAGGCCAGCATGAAATAGCACACTAGATTTTTTAAAATTGTATACTTGATTCTTCTAAAAACATAGTAGTGGTGTTAAGGAAAACTTTCATGGTATCAGAGCCAAACTAGAGCATTAAGAGTGATGTAGGAGAAGTTAAAATGTTCGATCGACTTTTGAAAACCCAAGTTTCATAGTTTCGGGAAATTTTTTTCAAAAGTTGGAATTTTCGAAATTAAAAATATGCAGAAAATTGTGCAGGTTAAATAATGGAGCCCTAAGAAATTCGTAGCCGCGACTCCATTGAACCGCCACGGAACTGCGGCCCAAACTCCTGTTTGGCAGCGGTTCCGCCGCACTTTCATAGAGTTGTGGGATGAGTTTTCTTGTGCTGCTCCATTTTGGGATTTTGCATTTTCTGGGTATTTTTAGTGAGTCTCAAGTGTTGAGGTCTCTGGGAATTATGGGTGTTCGATAATTCGATAGAAATGTTTAACATCGTCTAATATATCTATGATATGTGATACAATATTTAGAATCCAAAATAATTAGTTTTGTGAAAACTAGTTAGTGTTTTGTAAATCTAGCAATATAGTCTCATTCGATAGATTTCCATGGAGTTTCGAATCAGATCAAAACTCCGTCGCAATCTTGTATAGTACGCGAACACTCGCCAGGTAACATTACTAGATAGCCACGCCCTATAGTCCCGAACAAGTGACTGTAGGAGAACCCCATTGCCAAAAGCATCGTTTGGGTGCTCGCGGCCGCGTTGTTCCGCCTAAGTGCACTTCGTCGACGGCATCGTGGGTGCGGCCGTCTACTAATGTTTCCGACAAGCATTCGATCGTTTGTTAGGAATCTTGTTGAATTGCCCGACTAGTTATTGAAAAGTGTTTTCAATTTGGGACTAAAATGCCGGGTTTATAGTGTTAGACATGAAATCCGGAGTATGAGATATTCCGGGTTTATGATGTCTAAGGTGGTTGCGGATTCTAATTATTTTAGTTTTCATTTCTTTTCTGCGACCATAAGTGTAATATGTGGTGTATCGCCGGTTTCATTGCTATACGTCAACGAAAATTGGGATACGCATATTTACTTACGTTGATGACATGCGATGTTATGTGTTGCTGTGATATGATATATTAGATCGTCATGTTTGAATAGCCGAGGGTTTTTGCATGAGATGAGAGTTTTTTATTTTCATTCATGTAAAAATTTGTATGTAATATTCTTTTATTGGGACACTTCCAGGTTGAGGATGAAGTCACCATTGATGTATATTATTTTCTTTTCCGCATTAGGATAGACCAAAGGTGGGGAGCATAAGTAACTGGGTTCTAGAGTCCAGTGGGAGACCATTTCGAGGAGTCGAGACCGAGTCTCCTAACTCTAGAATTAGCATGGTTGCTTGTTGCTCTCATAGTGGTCTATGAATGTGGGTTTGGCTATTCATCACGACCGTGGAATCCGTGTTTTTTACTGGCTTGACTTAAAATACGGACCTCCTAATATATCCTATATTTCATATGTTGACTTCTGCTGTAATGTTCTGTGATGAGATCATATAACTGTGTGATACGAATACTTTATATTTTATAAATGATATATAATAAACGTTGCTTATGTTTTGCATCCGCGCTAGTCCTGCCCCCGCTCTGCCGTTAGTTAAGTAACCTAACGGTGCATGACGGGACCCCATGGCGAATGCGAATGGCATAAGCGTACGTTCTATTTTTGTTTCTTCTGTGATGTTTAGGAAACATAAATGATGGAACTTCATTAATAAGATTAATGAAAAGGAAAAAAACCTAAAGATGTTGTAGAATCAAATTTTCAAAAAGGTAGCTCTAGTTCTTGATTAGCATAATGGTATTCTTTATGAATATCCATTACCTCATTCGATGAGGAAAGAGCCGAGATCCCTTTACCGGGAATGACCTCTTTAGAAAAAACTAGCAAATGCTATAGGCCACTCGGTTTGTTTTAAAAACTATTCGATTTTAAAAAGCGGAGCTTAAACCACTCCTTTTTAAATCACTCGATTCTACAACGATATCAAGTTCATTACGCAAAAGATTTTCTTAAAAACATGTCGTAGCCCTCCGTCATTTCGGATAAGGACTATTTTAGTATTCGTGCTACGTTTGTTTGCCTCCGTCAAGGCATTGTGTGCGGTAGCTAATTCAGTGCTTATCTGCAACCATATGATGCGATTGGATTAGAATAGTCGTGCGACTTTGTTGGCCTCCGTCAAGGATCGTGCGGGTAGGTTTAATTCAATCAGAAAATGAACGGGTTGAACTTGACTAGAGGACTATGGTTTGTTGGCCTCCTTCAAGGTCATGGAACGCTAGGGGCAAAAACATTATTGGGAATTTCAAGTGTTGAAATTTGCAATGAGATTTCATACCATCTATGAGATAGTTGGATCCCGATACCCACTGTGAGTAAGAATTACTCCTGAGAGAGTTTTCCACTTTACAATTAGGTGATCAAGTAGGTGTCTAAGAAATGTGTTAACGGGGTTACGCCCCTACGGAAACAAAATTATTCAATTAGTTCCATGCGAAAGCATGGGAAGACTCACTCGGAGTACCAATATCTGCTTGGCTAAATGATTGGCAAACTTGTAGGGTGTAATTAATCCCGGCTGTATTACCTTTTAGGGTTTGAAGAAAGATTTGATAAAAACAGTGGGAGCCATCCTGATTAGATAAAATAATAACCAATCTAATCTTGCAAGAGCATACGCTAAAGTATTTCCTTCTCTCTCTCCAAGTAGAAACCATGACACGCCTTAATCAAGATAATAATATTGATGTATTGACCGAACCCGCTTGTTATATTGAGCTGGGGAACGTTAGTTCCGCTCTACCTTATAACTGTTATAAGTCTGAGCAGGAAATAGGGGAAACCCGGATTCCCATGTGACCCGAGCGAGGAATGAGCATGTTGATGCATCTTCTTCGGGTGTGTTCATTACCGAGAATTGTTACAAGTCTGAGCAGGAAATAGGGGAATACCCAGATTCCCATGCGACCCGACCGTCGAAAGATGCCAGTTCGCCGCTAGATAGATTTTGGCAACCACAGTAGGAAAGATTTTTCCCTCCATCTTTGAAAAGGATTATTTTTTATTTTTTATATAAAATATAATTAAGCATTTTATTTCACTGTTTTTGCTTTTTATTGATTTTTAATCAACTTTTCTATAAAATGTGATAATGGCAAATACCGTGAACTGTAAAAGAAATAATGTTCCAAAGGTTTCCATCACCATTGAAATTGGCTCCATAACAATTCATATTCCATTTGATAACGTGGTTGTGAAGACTCAAAAACAAGAGATTGCGAGTCCTACTCCAATTCCTACTCCGGTCATACTCGCACAAGTACCCCTTCTGGATGCTGCGCAAAATAGTGAGGACGATTTCTCCTAATCATCTCAAAGTTTACCATGAAGAAGGCCAAAGCCACTTCTTCCACTTCAAAGAATTTCGGGAACCAAACATTCCATCGCAACAACATGAACCGCAAGGAGTCCTTGGCCTCCACTCAAATCTCCAGCGATAAAGGAAATAGGATGAAGGAAGACTTGTATTCCCCCATGCCCTACAAATTACTGAGAGATGTCCTCAAAAAATTGCTCGAGATGAAGTTAGTTTAGTTACCTCCACCCCTCTTGCTGAATGAAAGACCCGACCATCGATACTACGAATATCATCGCATTCATGGATATAATATACAACGTTGTTTTGTCTTTAAAGGATTAGTCCTAAACCTAATTAAAAAAGGAGAGATTGATTTAACATTCATCAAGGAGTTGCAAAAGTAAGAATATTCCATCCATATGATATTTGTTTCCCGTGAAGCTGACTTATCAAAAGACTCCTCATTCATGTCATTATCAGCGAAGTCTTCCTCGACAAAATTATCGTCACCCTCATTAATACCCTATCATAACAACAAAGGGGCTTCTATAATGCCTTAAGAGTCGGTTAATCTTTAGCCTGCCCCTTGTTAATTGGAAGACAGAGGATAAGCTACAATCAATGAATTGGAAGAAGTTAATTTTGGTACTCCAGAAGAGCCTTGTACTACGTTCATCTGCACACTTTTAAGCAATGAAGAGAAGGACGAATATAAGTTATTCTTATCAGGAAACAAAGATATCTTTGCTTGGAACTATAAAGAAATTCCTGGTCTTGATCAGAACGTCGCAGTACACTGTTTAGTAGTTTCCGAAGATATTCCTCCAATAAAACAATCTCAACGACGTTTTCGTTCAGAACTTTTACCTCAGATCATTGCCAAAGTAGATAAACTTCTGGCAGTAGATTTCATACGAGAAGTCAAATTTCTGACCAAGTTGGCTAATATAGTCCCAGTAAAGAAAAAGAATGAACAGATTCGTATTTACATTGATTTTCGGGATTTGAACAAAGCATGCCCAAAGGACGAATTTCCTCTTCCTATCTCAGATTTGATGATCGATTCTACAGTAGGGCATCAGACCATCTGTTTCATGGATGGTTACTCTAGTTATAATCAAATACTCATGGCTTCAGAAGACGAAGAGTTAACTGCTTTTCGGACACCAAAAGGAATTTATTGTTACAAAGTCAAGCTATTTGGTTTGAAGAATGCCGACGTGACCTATCAGCGAGCAATGACAAGGATTTTTGACAAATTCTACATGATAAGGTACAATGTCATGCCGATGATTTGGTACTGAAGACTAAAGATCAACGGCAACATTTGAAAGATTTATCTACGGTTTTTGAATACTTAAGAATACACCAATTGAAGATGAACCCTGCAAAATGTGCTTTTTGTGTCTTTTTTGCAAAATTTTTAGGATTCGTGGTTCGTGAGCATGGCATAGAAATCGATCCGAACAAGATTAAAGTTATTATTGACATGCCGCCACCTCGTAATTTGCATGAAATAAAGAGTCTTCAGGGACATCTTGCATATATTTGCCGATTCATTGCCAACTTAGCCGAGAGATGTCAACCATTCTCAAAGATCCTGAAGAAAGATACCGGTTTCGAATGGGATCAGTCCTGCTAGAATGCATTTGACAACATCAAGAACTACTTGACACATCCTCCAGTTCTAGGAGTCCCTTCAAAGGACATCTTTTGATACTTTATGTCGCCGCTTTGCCCACATCTTTGGGTGCTCTTCTTGCCTAAGTTAACGATGAAGAAAAAGAGGCGGCTTTGCATTATCTCAATCATACTCTGGTTGGGGCTGAACACAACTACTCAGATATGGAGAAAGTTTACTTTGCATTGATATTTCCATGCCAGAAGCTCAGGCACTACATGTTAGAACATACCATCCATCTGATTTCTCGAGTAGACCCGTGGAAGCACATCTTGGGAAAGTTGGTATTCTCCGGCCGACTAGCAAAATAGGTGATGTTCCTGACACAATTAGATATTGTTTACATATCCCAAAAAGCAGTTAAAGGTCAAGCACTCGCAGACTTTCTGGATGCTCATGCATTACCCGGTGAAGGAATTATTAGCAACGATCTTCCCGAAGATAAGGTTATGAAAATATTTACATCTCCTTCATGTACTATGTATTTTGACGGAACTAGTCAACGAATTGGTGCGAGGGTTGGAGTAATCTTTGTAACCCCAAATGGAAATGTTCTACCTTATTCGTTCATATTGACATTAACATTATCAAACAATTAGGCCGAATGCGAAGCTTTCATCACCGGGCTCGAGTTGGCGCTCGAATTGTGCATCGATTCTCTATTGGTCTATGGGGACTCACAATTATTTATCAATCAATTGAACGGGTTCTATGCTGACAAAAAAGAAGAATTGGTCACGTGCTTCCTCAAAGCACAACAATTGAAGCAGCATTTCCAAGAGATAAAGATTGAATTCGTTCCTCGCTCTTACAATCATTAGGACGACGCTCTAGCAAGTCTTGCAGCCTCTTTCGCTACACCTACGGATGTGATTCTCAATATAAAAGTTGAAAATTGCCGGATATTTTCTTCTACACTTATAAAGGATTCCCCATCAGAATTATTAACATCGGCAGTGGTTTCCGCTTATGTCGAACAAGATGAAGATTGGAGAAGACCTTTCCTCGACTATATCAATCATGGGATTCTCCCTTCAAGCCATCAAGAAAACAACAGTTAAGGAGACGCGCCATACACTACACATGCATCGAAGGAATTTTTTCAGAAGATCATTTGACAGCCTCCTTCTTCAGTGTTTATCTCCGAATGAAGCAAAAGTCACTCTTGAAGAAGTACACGTTGGTGTTGTGGTGCCCATTAGTCCGGTCAAAGTATCTATCAACAACTCAAGCACCTTGGATATTATTAACCTACAATGGTACAAGATATGATGCAATTCTCCAAACGATATCATGATTGCCAAATTTATGCAAATTTTATACATCAACCCCTAGAACCTCTTCATACGAGCAATATGTCTTGGCCATTCGACGCATGGCTGATGGACATTATAGGCCCCAGTCAACCACTTTCATCTAAGGATCACGCTTACATTCTAGCGACTACGGACTATTTCTCCAGGTGGGCCGAAGCTATTCCTTTGAAGGAGGTTAAGGGTGAACACGCTGCTCATTTCATTCGTGCTCACTTGATTTACCATTTTGGTATACCGGAAAAGATAATTTCCGACAACGGAACTCCATTCAAGAACAGAGAAGGGGGGAGATTGTACACAAAATTTCACATCAATCATCATTTTTCATCAGCCTACAATGTGGTTGCCAATAGTCTCATAGAAGATTTCAACAAAACTCTCTGCAGGTTAATAAAAAAGACAGTTGCCCGCAACAAGCGAGAATGGAACGAAAAGTTACTAGAAAGCCTCTGGGCTTACCGCACAACTATTCGCACACCAACATGGGCTACTCTTTATGCCTTGGTCTTTGGTGGCGAAACAGTTTTATCATTGGAAATTCAAGTTCCCTCATATCGAGTAGCAATTCATGAAGGACTCACCAAGGACTCGCCGATGATCAAATCACGATCACCCAATTAGAAGAATTGGATCAATTGGAAGAAAAACATCTTCATGCAAAATAAGCACTTGAAATGTACTAAGCACGGATTTCTAGAGCCTTCGACAAGAAAGTCAACTACAGATATTTCAAGACAGGAGATCTGGTATTATTCTTGGTACGCCCTATCATTGTCACCCGCAAAACTAGAAGTAAGTTCGAACCAAAATGGGAAGGACCTTTCATTGTATAAGAAGTCTACTCTAGTGGGGCTTACAAGATTGTTTCACCAGACGGAAAATATTCGCCTTTTACAATCAATGCAAAATTTCTGAAACGATACTATGCCTAATCGGCTTCAAAGCATGCTCCAAGCTCTACGAGTATAAACCTGAGTCTCTTATGCCTCTTCTTTCTAAAAGAAATGGGGGCTTTACCCACTTAAAGAATTATGCCGCATTTACAACAAGTGTTTCATTTTCAATGGTGTTATCTACGCCTCATTTTCAATAGCACTATTTACGCCACATTTACAACAAGTGCTTCATTTTCAACGACGCTATCTACGCCTCATTTTCAACGGCGCTATCTACGCCTCATTTCAACGTCGCTCAATTTTTAATAGTGTTACCTACACTACATTCATAAAGGTGCTTGATTAAAGACAACTATCAACATGCCTTCACAAACAGAGGCTCAACAACAACGACTATCTTTTCACCTTTATTTGGAAACGGCTATATATATGCCACTTTCAAATTATGCTTTTATCAATAGGGGGTTTAGTAACCAAACGGCTATATAAACGCCACATATATCATTTTCAAAATTTTATACTCAATTGCGGGATGGAAGTATCATCTTTCTGGACAACCCAAAGACGTACTCTACTACTTTGACATTCGACAACAAAGACCTTTCAACACCAATTTACATTTACGCTCAGTCTCGCCTGTGCAAAATCAAATTGTGCATGCCAGTCCAAGTGTGTGGGATATTTGTAGACATCAGAAAAGGATTGGAGTCGAAATCTCTAAATACTAATTCTGTAACGCTGGAGCTCTTTTTAACTTTTACAATTTACATTCGAGTATCAAACACTTAGGTTTTAGAAGATGCTTGGGGTTGAATTCATTGACCGCTGTTTCTGAATCATTCTTCGGGATGGTCTACTTTAAGATCGGCCCAAAACTTATTCCGTTCGGACCGGTCAACAACCTTCTCGTCCCTTTCAATGGTCGGTCAACTTATTCCGGTCGGACTGGTCAACAACCTTTCTGGTCCTTTCAACGGTCGGCCAACTTATTCCGGTCAGACCGGTAAACAACCTTCCCGGCCCTTTCAACGGCCGGTCAACTTATTTCGACCCCTTTCAATAGGTCGGTCATGCAAGACCTGTAACAACCCTAAACTTTCTGTACAATTTTTTCAAAAATACAAAAAGGGGTACTTGAGTCTGAGCACAAGTTATAAATTTGATTTGCTTTTGAACAGTAAGAAAGAGCTTGTAGCTCATTGGTAAGACATTGCACCGCTGAACCGAAGCACCAAAGTTCAAATCCCATCAACCACACATTTTTTTAAATTAAATTTCTTTTAATCTTTTAGAAGCCCAAGAGTCTACACGTGCACTACACGTAATAGGGTAAGTTAAACATAAAACAAATGGGTCTACGAGTCAAGTCCAACCGTCAGGGACACGTAGCAAGAAGATGGAGTGGCTGACTCGGCCGGCGCTGCTGGGTCAACTCGGCCGAAACCCCGATTTTCTTCTTTCTACTGCAACCTTTGGACTACCACACTCCCCCTGCACTGTTTAAATTCCCTGCAATTAACTAGAGAATTAAAATACCCCTATTTAATCCATTTTAATACAAATTTTTAATACACATTTTCACTACCCTAAACCCTAATTTTTCTTATAAATACCACCCCTCAAATCACCCCTCCTCACTCCCAAATACCTACCCAAACTCTCAAGAAAATTCCGAAGACTTTTTGTATGCAAGTGGAGTTAACAAAGGGCGAAACTCCGATGAACTTCCGACGACAATCCGAGGAGTTTCCGGCGACGAAACGACGCACTGGTGCTTCCCCAATCTTCCTTTTCCTCTTTTCATAACCCTAATCCTATAAGTCCCCCTTCTCTATCTCTTTTGCTATTCTCAAATTTTTAATTCTTGAAACGTGTCGGAAGCGGAGTTATCCGACTTCCGATTCTCTTTTCTTTCAAAAATACAACATTTTCTTAATAACAAACCTACAACTTTTGATATATTGTTTAATACTCATTAACTAAGACAACAGAACAAGTTTGACATTAAAATGATAACCATAGCAAGTTTTATTCCACTTTCACATTAAAATACCTCTATGTTTCATATCGACATGTTATACCTTTTAACCATGCTATCTTTAGAAAACTCACGAGTTAATGACCAATCTCCTCACAACACTCATATGTAATATAGCACGATGGAATTTGGGAATATAGGTTTGGAAAGAATACGATTTTACATATAACTACCTCCGACTTATAAAAACATTTTTCTACATGATGTGTATTTTTAACAAATCTTTACAATGTGCTGCTATAACCCATTTCAAGGAACCCGATTGGGATGGTGCGGATTATCGCACATCCTCAGGCTTAATAGTGCGAGATGAAGATCTCGGCAAGGACCATACGGTCTCGAAAGATTTAAAATACAATTTTCTTTAGAAAATGTGATTTCTATTATAAATAAAACTTATATTTTTAATAAATAAATATATATGTAATTAATATCAAAATATCTATTTTTAATATTGATAATATTCCACATTTCCAAAATTCAAGAAAAACATCTCATTTACAAGAAAATACCATACAATTCCAATATTACAAATAAATACCATATATTATGAAAAATAAGTTTTATTCACTAGAAATGTCACAATAATAAAATATACATCAATAAAAACTTTAAAAACGATAATAAAATACTTGAGGTGTATTTTGAAAATTATACAAAATTGTTTTTACATAAAAGCCCCTCAAATTATACGAAATTATAATAAGGACCTTAGTAAGCATAGGTTTAAGCGGGACCAGTCTTTTGAGCCTCAGGGAGCTGGAGATATGGGTGCTTTCCTATTTAAGGTAGACAGCTTAACAAACTGTGTTATCAACACGGTAACCGTATTTGAAAAAGACACAAATCCTGTTGTTCATGAGCAGCGGTTACCGATAACACTAATACATAATTCAGAATTCAATTTCTTTTCTAATTGTCTGACTCAGAATGAGTCTCGATATAATTAATCTGACTTGAATATTATTCAAGTACAAACTACAATTCTATATGAATCCATGAAGCTATATATTAAATCTGTTCAATCCAATCAATCTATATTGACCGAACCGAATCATAGATATACATCCATCGACATGATTCTCCAGTTGCATCCATTTACTGATATCATGGTTTCGGTAAGTCATCCGTCAATATTCAATATACAATGCAAACAATACATCAATATAATCAAGACATCGCGGGGTTTAAGGGGTAAATTGGTACGGAAGGTGTTAGAAGTGGCACGAGACAGCAACCATAAAGACACTTAACTTGAATTCAATCGCCGTTATTCCGGGTATTATCGACAAAGCCTTATACTCTTGATATCGTAGTCTCTGGTCTAGTGAGACTCCTCTCGTATACACTGGCCTCTTCTGTACCAAGCTGCAAACAACAGCGTTAACAATATAATACAACTTTAAAAATTACACTCTCTCTCTGTCTATTCTATTTCTCCCTCATTTTTGGGACTTACCGAGCGATTTGTTTGCTGACGACATTCTCTTTCTTCTTCTTTGGAATGTCGTCAGATGATTAACTGAAGATCGAGCCCACCAGCGAGGATTTGGACCAGCTAGCTATCGACCCGGAGCTCTAGTTGTACACATTTACATTCTGTATTTTCCATTCTTGTTATGCCACTGTTTAGGCATTACTTTCCATTCCATGTATTTACTTTTCAGATGTATTGTACAAAGAATGTTAATAAATAAAGTTGATGTTCAATATATATATCTATTGTCTCTGTCTCTTGTGTATTTTACTTATATTGCTTAGATACGCTTAGCGTGTTTACTTCAGAGTAAATACGTAGCGGCCTCATCGCGTCCTCTGCCCGTATAATGGGAAGCGGGGCATGACAGGTTTTTTTGGTGGCCCATGCAGGCCAGAGCTGTATGGAACCCTACCATGCAGTTTAGCTCTGCATGGACAACCTAAGTAATATAACATAAGAACCAGCAACTAAAAACATTCTTTACAATTCATATTTCTTGAATCTTATCATTTCATATACTTTGAATCTATCCTAAAACAAAATTTTCTTTTAAGGTTATGGATTTCTCAAACAACACCAGCACGAATGTCAATAACACTCCACCACCACTACCAATTACACATGCCATAGCTGCACCGATCAATGAGCAGACGGTATTGCTTGAGGCGATCCGCAGCCTCCTGAATGGACAGCAGCAGCAGACTACTATTCTCTTGAACCATCCAGAAGCGGAAGTACCCGGAGTGAAGCAATTCCAGGCACTGCACCCTAAGAACTTTTCGGGAAAAGAGAGCCCTCTAGAAGCTGAGGAATGGGCTCAAAGTATCGAAGATGATCTGGCAGCGACACAAGTGCCAGAGATAGCTTAGGTTTTTGTAGCGAAGTTGTAGCTCACGGACAATGCACGGGTTTGGTGGAAGGTGGAAAAAAGTCGTCTTGATCAACCCATCGAATGGAAGACTTTCCGCGACATGTTCGATGCAAAATACTTCCCTGAGACTGCCCACTTTGATATGGAACAACAGTTCATCCATCTGCAACAAGGTTCAATGTGGACCAAGTCAGTAGATGAATATGACGCAAAGTTCACCATGCTCAGCAGGTTTGCAGCCCATCTCATACCGACTGCTGAAATCAGGGCTAGAAGATTTCAGCAAGGGTTGGAACTGGAAATCCAAGCTACATTAGCTACAGGGGATTTCCCAACCGATGATTTGGCTTTGAATGCTGTCCGAAAATACGAGGCAGTAGTGAAAAGGAAGGGCAGATCTCAAACTTCCGGAGTGAAGCGTCCTGCCACTCAGATAGAAGGAGGAGCCTTTTCAAGGCCACTTATTGAACCCAGGAGATTGGAAGAAATCAATAACCAGCCACGTCCCGACTTTTGCTTCTATTGCAAGAGGGAAGGACACTTGTAGAAGGACTGTAGGCGCACAAAAGGCCTATGCATAGTTTGTGGCGCATCCAATCACGGAATTGAAAACTGTCCTTATAAACGCAACCCAGTTCACACACCCACCAACTACCCGCAGCGGCCAGCTATCCAGGCTCCTGCACCTCATCTTGTACTCCCAGATCCACTACCTGCACAGCCTAATCGCTAATTCCATCAGGTGCTGAGGAACATACCTCGAGAGGAGAGAAACATGCCCCAAAGACAGAGAAATGTGCCTCCAGTTAGGAGGAATGTACCACGGCGTCGGGCTTTCCTTTTAGTGGCTGAAGAAGCAGAGGCCGTAGAACAAGGTAAAACTGGTAATTTTCTCAACTCTTTTCAAATCTCTCGCATTCTTTCATTCTCTCACATATTTTTCATACACTATCAATAGTTCTATCACCAAACTTTTCTTGAATCTGTTACACTTTCCTTTTACAAATTTCGAGGACGAAATTTTTTTGAGGATAGAATGTAACAACCCTAAACTTTTTGTACAATTTTTTAAAAAATACAGAAAAGGGTAGATGAGCCTGAGCATAAGTTATAAGTTTGATTTGCTTTTGAACAGCAAGAAGGAGCTTGTAGCTTATTGGTAAGACCTTGCACTGCTGGACCATAGCACCAGAGTTCAAATCCCATCAACCACACATATTTTTAAATTAAATTTCTTTTAATCTTTTAGAACCCCAAAAGTCTACACATGCACTACACGTAATAGGATAAGTCACACATAAAACAAATGGGTCCACGAGTCAAGTCCAAGCGTCGGAGACACGTGGCAAGAAGATGGACCCCGATTCGGCCGACTCGGGCCGGCGGAGTAGCTGACTCGGCTGGCGCCGCTGGGTAGACTCGGCTGAAACCATGATTTTCTTCTTTCTACTGCAATCTTTGGACTACCCCACTCCCCCTGCACTGTTTAAATTCTCTGCAATTAAGCAGAGAATTAAAATACCCCCATTTAATCCATTTTAATACAAATTTTTAATACACCATTTCACTACACTAAACCCTAGTTTTTCATATAAATATCACCCCTCAAATCACCCCTCCCCACTCCCAAATCCCTCCCCAAACTCTCAAGAAATTCCCAAGATGTAACGTTTTGAAAATCGTTTCGGTGAAATTTCGAAAAAATCGGTAAAATAAGGGGGTTTTCTGTAAAAAGTCAAAATACAAATATCTTATTATAAAAATTAAATATACATATTCTAGCTATGTAATTGCTATTATTTGGTGTTTATTGATCCGCTGGTGAAATTTTAAATTTTCTGAAAAAAATATTATTTTATTATTATTTTAAGCCGTCACTAATACATTTAATTAAGGAAAATTACAAAATGGAATGAGTTGAAACAAATTTTGTGCATCATAAAACATTAAATAAAATTTTATCATGTGGTTTTTGGAACGAAATTATTAGCCAAAACGGTTTAGAAATTATTTAAGAAAAAAGGCTTTTTTTTAGCGTAAATGGATGTTTGGGGTATTGTATTTATCATTTTTCATCAGCTCACACCCGTACCCACACCCACACACCCCCATTTACTTCTCCCCTTGGCTGAATTCAGCAGCCACCATCTTTTTCCCCACTTGAATTTCAAAGGAAAAGAAATGAAAGAAAAGAAAAGAAAATGGAGAAATGAGGTGTACCTTTGACCTTGAATTGACTTTGACTTCTCCCCCCACTTTCTCTACCTCCCTCTCTCTCCTCTTCCACTCCCATTCCAGCAGACCCCTCCCCCCTCCTACAGCAGCAAAAGCCCCCCCCCCCCATTTCCCTTCTCTTTTCTCTTCAAACTTCATCAAAAATTGCCTCAAATCCATCAAAAAAAATCCCAAAACACAAATCCGACTCCTACCCATTTTAGCCTAGCCCGTATAACATGGATCTTTGTGAAAAGAGAGCATTTTGGGAGGCCATGGATGCTTTTGGATCTTCAAATGTTTTTGGGGTATAATTCTAAAACATTTTTGCTTAATTTGTTACAAATTTCTTAAACCTAAACTACTTAAGTGTTAATTAGGCTTAAGTTGCAAGTTTTGGAATTCAAGTTAGGAATTTGAATGCAAGTTAGGGTTTTATAAAATTGGTGTATGGTTGTGTGTTATATTTAGGCTTTTTGTCATGTTAATACAAGATTAGTAGCTTGTGCTAATGGTTAGTTTAAAAATTGTGTTAATTTGCTAATTTGCTTACTAGGTTTTTGAAATTGGTTAAATACTTGGGATTAAAAATGTGTTTAGGTTTTTCATGACTTCATCAACTTTATTAAGTGTGGTTTAATGCATTAGATCATGCAAATCTAAGCTAGATTGTAGTTTGTGCATTTTTTCTTTGAAATTGTTAAATTTTAGGTATTTTGTAAACTAGAATATTAGGGTTTTTGGAATTTAATGAGATTAAATTCCGGGAATTGTATATATGACTTATTTAAGATATTTAATAAGTATATTGGCCGCTACATTCATTTAAACGTCATGTTTTGTACAAAAATGGCGAATTGTGCTTGCTAGATTTTCGGAAAAATGACTTTTGAAGTGAAATTGGGGTTTTTGTGAGTTTTAACCTAGTTTATATTAAAATTAGGGTTCGTGAATGTGCAAATGAGTGTGATTGGATTTTTCTCGATGGTTTGACGTTTGTACAACGACATTGAGGGTTGGTTTGACTATTCTTGCATGCGTAGGCGATATGTTTGGACCTATGCATGATACGCATGCCGATTTGATTTTCGTATGCCGTTTCGATTTCGAATTTAGTTTTAATGCGATATGGTGCGTTATGGTATGTAGGTACCCCATGTGGACTTCGAGACGACAAGCAAGCGCATGGCGGCGTCGGCACCGGCAAGCGAGGACCAGGTGAGTAGATTTATATCTACGGGGAGAAGTCGGGTGGATGGCGTATAGCACCCCCACAGTTCGTGGTGATGTATACGAATACGTATGCACACATATATATATATTGTTTTTATATTGTTTGAGATTATTGATGATAGAGATGGATCCTTGGTGTGATTGGATTGGTTTAGTGTTGCGAAACCCTAGAGTAGTGGTTGCACCATACATACACACACACCCATATTTGCATACATTCTTCTTTCATATGTGCGTACATGGGATTATATATTGATGTGTATATTTACACATGGGTATGGGACTATGTATTTATATACTGGATTTGAGGATAGTAATTGGGATTTGAGATGAGTCGATGATATTGGGCTTGAGGCCAGAAGATCCGTGATGTGTTTTGGTTCGTATTGAGATACGACATGATGTTTTAGCGGGTCTTTTGACGTAGTGATTCTTATACATGCATGCATACATAGATGGTATCAATATTGTACTAGACGTAGATCAGTACCCCGATCATGATATTTGATAAAGAGGATATCAGATGAATAGTATAATGAATGTGATATTGACCCGTACCCAGATTTGGGATGCCGTACGACGGATTTACGTACGAGCTATATATTGATGATTGATCCGAACTCTTGACTTGGGATTCCTGATTATAGATATGGTATCGGATATGATATTATTGAGGCGGGATCACCGACTATACATATACAGGTATGTATATGTATCGACTCAGATGATAGGCGGTTTCCTTACCTGTAGTTCAGCCGTATAGTTTAGTGTAGTTGTTAGATTAGATTAGACTCCCATATATTTCAAACTAGCGGGTCGTGGGTATTTTAAAAGACAGGTCAAGGGATCCTATGGATATTTCAAAGGACGTATCTTTTCATAAAAACACCGTAGCCCCTATTTTCAAAACCCCATGATTCGTGTTATTTCAAAAGGCATCATTTGTAGGACTTATATTAGATTAATGCAGATTAGTTATAGTTGCGTCTAGTTTTCAGCTCCCGCTCCTTATTGTGGTTCATACTCCATTATTGATATCATGCTGTTAGGACACCAGCACCATTACCGATGATGCGTATGTACCACGTACACTTACTTGCCGGCTCACACACATCTTCATCGGTAATTTCCATGTCACGTACACCTTAGAAAATATTATTGCTTGACATAGCATGTTAACTAATAGTTTAGACATTGTAGTTATTACCTGCTACTTCATGCATATTGTTATTCATTATTATGCCGTATTCATAGATTCTCATGCTTATATTCATGGTTTTACATGCCATGGATGATTCGGATTCCCATGATATTTTATGGATTTGGAGGAAAAACGCAAAACATATATAAACTGCTTCCTTCTTTTTAAATAAAGAAAATGCGGTTTTCCTATGATGTATGAGTCGTCCACCATGAGCTTGCTGATGGATTTCGAGACCCGATTCGAGAAGATGGATGAACCGTTTCGGGTACATGGTGGGCCCGGTGCGGTACCCCGGGGCAAGAGGAATGTGTTGTTGACGTTGAGCCTGGCAGGGGAGCACTACCGACCGGTGATATTACCGACGCGTCGGATATCCGGAGGATACCGTCGTGGTCTTGAGATGGATGGTAGGGGCCGGTCTGGATTGACGGCACCCTAGATATTGATTTTGAGATATTGAGGTACAGAGATTGTGATACAGAGATATCGAGATATTTGGACACTTGTTTTGTGTCGATGCTGGGCACTGTTTTATGCTGATTTCATTTATGGTACCTCACTTTAAAAATAGAGAAATCTCACTGATTTATGAAAGAAGTTTTCGTCAGTACATGCATTCTGTTCCGTGCATTCATACCTCATTCATATGATATATTGCTACCTGAGGCACTGACACAGGCACATGAGATTACACTCGGGTTAGATATTTACCCTAGCCTTGTTATAGGCTACGTGTTATTCATATATTTGAGGATATATTATGATCATTGACCTAGGTTGCGTTATTTATGCGATTTCTGTGCGTAGATGTTTTTCTATTCACGAGTTGGCAACTCACCCCCGTTGTGCCCCAGTTTCTTGCAGGTTTGCCGTACAGGTTTCATTACGGCTTTGCGGGCTCAGTTTCATTCGGGTGACTTGCTAGTAGGTGGGTTTTTCTTGTATCGTACCCATCATATTACCTTGTATAATATTATTCCGTTGTATCTAGTAAATTCCATCAACCAAACATGTATTTATTGAAATAGAGACCAGTGTTGTTTATTCTTTCGACCTTAGAGTCGCTCGTTTTATTTCTGGTGGTTTTGAGTTTCCTTTGAGTTTTGATCCTCGCCGTTGGCGTTGTATATTATATTGCTTGTGTGGTTGTGACCGTCGATTGACGAAGAGCTAGCTCCCGCTTGGGGATGCCTTTTTCTTGATTTCGTATACTATTCATGTTGTATCCCGTTTGGGGGCCAGTATTTACAAAGGAGAATCTGCCGAAATTTTCAGTAAATTTTTGATGTTTTAAAAACCGCATAATTCGGCTTATGCTATTGAAATTACTTGCTTTAAGTTGGTTTTTCCTGCACTCTACTACTTTTCTTGGTTTGGATTTCTGGGTTTTCGGTTTACTTAGATTACGTACGCCTCGAGACGTTCGTAGTTTAAGTGCCGGTCATGTTCCGTACTTTCGGGTCGTGACACAAGACTTTTTGTGTGCAAGTGGAGTTAACAAAGGGCGAAGCTCCGACGACAATCCGAGGAGTTTCCGGCGACGAAACGACGCACCAGTTCTTCCCCAATCTTCCTCTTCCTCTTCTCTTGACCCTAATCCTGTAAGTCCCCCTTCTCTATCTCTTTTTCTATTCTCAAATTCTTAATTTTTAAAACGTGTTGGAAGAGGAGTTATCCAGCTTCCGATTCTCTTTTCTTTCAAAAATACAATATTTTCTTAATAATAAATCTACAACTTTTGATATATTGTTTAATACTTATTAACTAAGATAATAGAACAAGTTTGACATTAAAATGATAACCATAGCAAGTTTTATTTCACTTTTACATTAAAATACCTCTATGTTTCATATCGACATATTATACCTTTTAACTATGTTAGCTTTAGAAAACTCACGAGATAATGACCTACCTCCTCACAACAGTCATATGTAATATAGCACGATGGAATTTGGGAATATAGGTTTGGAAAAAATACGATTTTACACATAACTACCTCCGACTTATAAAAACCTTTTTCTACAAGATGTGTATTTTTAACAAATCTTTGCAATGTGCCGCTACAACCCATTTCGGGGAACCTTTTTGGGATGGTGCGGATTATCGCACATCCTCGGGTTTAGTAGTGCGAGATGCAGACCTCCGGAAGGAGCATACAGTCTTGAAAGATTTAAAATACAATTTTGTTTAGAAAATGTGATTTCTATTATAAATAAAACTTATATTTTTAATAAATAAATATATATGTAATTAATATCAAAATATCTATTTTTAATATTTATAATATTCCATATTTCCAAAATTCAAGAAAAACATCTCATTTACAAGAAAATACCATACAATTCCAATATTACAAATAAATACCATATATTATGAAAAATGTGTTTTATTCACTAGAAATGTCACAATGATAAAATATATATCAATGAAAATTTTAAAGACGATAATAAAATACTTGAGGTGTATTTTGAAAATTATACAAAATTATTTTTATATAAAAGCCCCTCAAGTTATACTAAATTACAATAAGGACCCTAGTAAGCATAGGTTTAAGCGGGACCAGTCTCTTGAGCCTCAGGGAGCCGGAGATATGGGTGCTTTCCTATTTAAGGTAGACAACTTACTAAACAGTGTTATCAACACGGTAATCGTTTTTGAAAAAGACATAAATCCTGCCGTCCATGTGCAGCGGTTACCGATAGCACCAAAATATAATTCAGGATTCAATTTCTTTTCTAATTATCTGACTCAGACTGAGTCTCGATATAATTAATCTGACTTGAATATGATTCAAGTACAAACTACAATTCAACATGAATCCATGAAGCTATATATTCAATCAGTTCAATTTAATCAATCTATATTGACCGAACCGAACCATGGATATACATCCATCTACATGATTCTCCAGTTGCATCCATTTAATGATATCATGGTTTCGGCAAGTCATCCGTCTATATTCAATATACAATGCAAACAATACATCAATATAATCAAGACATCGCGGAGTTTAAGGGGTAGATTGGTACGAAAGGTGTTAAAAGTGGCACGAGACAGCAACCATAAAGACATCTAACCTGAATTCAATCGCCGTTGTTCCGGGTATTATCGACGGAGCCTTGTACTCTTGATACCGTAGGCTCTGGTCTAGTAAGACTCCTTTCGTATACACTGGCCTCTTCTGTACCAAGCTGCAAATAACAGCGTTAACAATATAATACAACTTTAAAAGTTATACACTCTCTCTGTCTATTCTATTTCTCCCTCATCTTTGGGACTTACCGAGCGATTTGTTCGCTGACGACATTCTCTTTCTTCTTCTTTTGAATGTCGTCAGGTGATTCACTGGAGATCGAGCCTACCGGTGAGGATTTGGACCAGCTAGCTTTCGACCCGGAGCTCTAGTTACTTGTACACATTTACATTTTGTATTTTCCATTTCTGTTATGCCACTGTTTAGGCATTGCTTTCCATTCCATATATTTACTTTTCAGATGTATTGTACAAAGAATATTAATAAATAAAGTTGATGTTCAATATATATATCTATTGTCTCTGTCTCTTGTGCATTTTACTTATATTGCTTAGATATGCTTAGCGTGTTTATTTCAGAGTAAATACGTAGCGGCCTCGTCCCGTCCTCTGCCCGTATACTGGAAAGCGGGACGTGACAAGACCCGACCCCTTAACGGGTCAGCCAACCGAGATCCGACCCCTTAACTGGTCGGCCTACTATGAAGCCTAGACCCTCTATTTTTCCGGTTGAGTGAAGTACGGACCCACATTAGGTCCAGCTACGATGCGACTCGACCCCTCGATGGGGTTGACTTGGGTTTGGACCGGCCCCTCTCGAGGCCGGTCATGCTTGGTCTGGTCCTACTAGGGGACCGGTTTGTATTGGACCGGCCCGCCAATGGGCCGGTCTTGTTCGGTCCGATCCCCTAGGGGACTGGTTTGGTTGCACCGGCCCTCTAAGGGCTGGTCTTGTTTAGAAAATGAAAAAAAATAAGAAAAAATATATAACATGACAACTCTACACTTATCCTGTGTACAAAAATATTTACAAATAACCCGCCATTGTTTTGGAGGAATGGTTATCTTTTTTTAAATTTAAATAGTTCTACTTAATTACCCTTGTACCACCTCCTTGTTTTATAAAAGTAGGGTGGATGCCATTCTTTTCAACACAATTCTCCACCCTATAAACTCCACAAAAACTCTCTCAGATTTTTGTACTCACTCTCATTTGTAAAGAAATAAACAAATAGAAAAGTTATGTTCTTGTCCTATTTTTATTATTTTTTTAGAAGGGTTAGAATGGCGGGATGATTCCCAACCATTCTATCGTCTTCTCTTTTTTTCGTTCTATTTTCTTTGCAAAATATATAGGCTCCATAACTTATGCGAAATCTGTCACGTCCCGCTTCCCAAAATACATAAATAAGGCACGTGACAGAGCCAACCATACTACCTATGGCTAGGAATAATCCCACCATAGTCATATTACAGCTATCAATCAGATATCAAGAACAGTAAATAAAAATTAACTAACACATGTCCATTTGTCACAATAAATAAAAGTCAAGAAATGCATATAGTGGAAAGGAATCAAGGTCCAATAAAATAATCTCTGAATCACGTCCCTTATGGAATCACATCGATAAAATACAATTACGGAAATAAAATAAACTAAACATTTAGCTCCTCATCGCTCGGCTTGCTTGCTAAAATACTCCTGATCTTCCTGCGACAATTTCAAAGGAACTGGGCCATGCAAAACCTAGACGTCAGTGCGTCATAAATACTAAAATAATAGTAATAACCAAGATAGGATGCTATGATTAAACATGAGTATAAATAAATAACACAGGTGTAAAACAGTGAGCTATATGTATATGATGTATATCATAAAGTCTGTGCTTCTAGGCTATCTATTCTACAAGTCTTTGAAATCAATTAAATGGAATTGTCGATGTAATTCAATAGTATCACATGCGTTCCCGGGACCACGGTCAAGACTCTCGGGGATGAATCCGAGATGTGCCGCTAAGCAGTAAAAACATGTATCATGTACAGATGAATGATGTTAGCAGCATCATTTCGGGGCCGAAGCCCGTATCGACTGATCAGTCTTTGGAAGTATTGAACTGTTGAGTTATAAGTCAGGTTTCATTATTAATTTTCCCTTACCCCCAGGTTTTCTGTTCAAGTCGGGTATTGATGATATAAATATAATGCCAACACAGGATCAAGCAAGTACAGGTCTTGTCTATGTAGACAACAAGTCACGTTCGTCGGGACAACAAGTTAGGATTGTTGGCATTAGTGGATGATCCAAGTAACAGGTCTGGTAATGTCTCGTGTACAAGTCAGACAATATATATTAACCAAAATAGATACCAAATGGAAAACCATAACTAAAATATGGTAACCATGACTAACGCCCATGATGTATATGTATCTATATATAATAACCGTTTTATGTTTGTTACTAGGTATATTGCAATATAAATAAATTTCTGAACTAATATAGTAGTATGATAATATTGTGATGATCCGGTATACAACTAGATAAGCCATTATTGGTATGGATACAGACTGATAATATAAAACTGTAAATCGATAATATTTGCTGAATAGAAAAACATATGTATTATAATTAATCATATAAATATTGGTATAACAAAATAGCATGTTGCAAGTTTAGAACTTGCCCGATCGAAATCTCACAAAGAGTATACGGATACCACGTTCCGAATGCCGAATAACGTCACGATGCGAAACCCACGTACGTAAGACTTGACCTGACTGAGCAACTGCATGATGTGGTAACTGGACTGGACGAAGACAGTGACTGGGTCGTCTGAATCGTCGGCGACGTGTGCAACTCCGGTGAGAACCGATCGGAGATCGATAAAAGAGAGGAGTAGAAGAAGAAGAAGAAGAAGAAGAGATGTGTTGTTGGGGTTATGTGGTTCAACGAAGACAGGGAGGAAGAGAGAGATGGTTGGCGACTAGGTGACGGGGAGACGCGGTCCATGACTAGGTGTCGTAGCCGTAGGGGTTGATGGTGATCGGGAAACGAGAGGGAGAAGAAGAAGAAGAAGAAGAAGATGCGGCGGTAGGGTGTGGGTGCTCTGGTATTGCCGACGAGACGAGGAAGGTAATGGAGGTAGTCGGGTCAGGCTGTGAGGTCGACGGCGAGAAAGGAGGTGATGGGTCCTTGGCGTTGGGGGTCGGCTCGAGTGAGCCTTTAGAGAAAAAGGAGGAAGGAGGTGTTGACGGCGAGGAAGAGGAGAAGACGAGGATGCTATTGTGAGGAGATGGGGTGAACGGCGATGAGGTGGGGACAACGAGGTGTGGATTTAGGGTTCGGCGAGAGGGAGAGAGAGAGAGAGATGAATAAGGGGGGAGAGAGAAGAGGTTAATATATATATATATATATATATATATATATGGAGAGAGATAGAGAGATAGGGATAGGGGTGGGTGGGAGAGAGATTATAATAATTTATATATTATATATATAACAGTTATAATTATAGGAATATATACTATATATATTATAGGATTTTACAGATAATACCCGATCACTCCAAATATTACCCTTATCCTTTTAAAAATATAGTTTTTAAATATAAAGAGCATACATAAGAACTTTAAACATAATAAAATATTCTATAATTAAATGCATATACCTCCCAAATAGGATTAATTCTCTAGTCGGTGATATCTTCAAGAACACAAGATCACCAACAGTGAACTCCAGATCTCTTCTTCCAGTATCGGCCCAGCTTTTCTATCGATCTTGTGCTACTTTCATATGATTTTGGATTATGTTCACTTTCTCCACCATTTGCACAATAAGATCTGGTCCCAATAATCTTCTTTCTCCAACATTGTCCCAAAAGACAGGCGAGCGACACTTACGACCGTATAATGCTTCAAATGGAGCCATTTGTATAATCACTTGAAAACTGTTATTGTATGAAAGCTCCACTAAGTGCAAATGATCCTCCTATGAACCCTTGAAGTCTAACAAGCATGCTCTCAACGTATCTTCAAGAGTTTGGATCATTCTTTCAAACTGGCCATCTGTCTGAGGATGATAGGCCGTGCTAAACTGCATGAGAGTTCCCAAACTTTCCCGTAGACTCCTCCAAAAGTGTGATAGAAATAGAGTATCATGATTAGAAACGATGCTCACGGATACTCCATGCAATCTCGCAATCTCTTGAATGTACCGCACAGCCAAAGCCTCCGTCGACTGACCAACACGGAATGGTATAAAATGCGCTGCCTTGGTTAATTGATCGACAATCACCCAAACTGCGTTATTACCCTTTGGACTTTATAGTAATGCTATCATGAAATCCATGGTTATATGTTCCCACTTCCATTGAGGAATCGGAAGTGGTTGCAACAAACCCTTAGATGTTCAGCCTTGGCTTGCTGACATACCAAGCACTTCGATACGTAGCGAGCAATCTCCATTTTTATGCCTTCCTATCAGAAATGTTGTCGCAAATCTCTATACATGTTCGTGCCTCTCAGGTGTACAGAATACGCGGAATTATGAGCCTCCTTCATGACTTCTTCACGAACATTTCCTTTAGGTACACATAAACGACTCTTATATCGTAACGAACCATCTTCATGAATTAAAATATCTGTTTGAAGTCCCGCTTCTACTTGTTCTCAAAACTTTTGCAATCTTGGATCGTGTGGCTGTGCTGCTTTAATGTTATCGATCAAGGATGACTGTACTTACAACTGCATCACCTGTCCTGAAGAATCTGGTAGTACAATCTCCAATTCGAATCTCTGAAGATCAGCTATAGTCTCCTTTTGTGCAGTCAACATCTGTATCGCTGGAAACTGACTTAGAGCATCCGACACTACATTAACTTTCCCCGGATAGTATTTTAGATCAAGATCACAGTCAGCCATCAGCTCTAACCATCTACGCTGCCTCATGTTGAGCTCTTTCTCTGTGAACACATATTTTAGGCTTTTGTGATCGGTAAATACTTCTACCCTTTCGCCCAATAAGTAGTGTCTCTAAATCTTCAGAGCAAAAATCACTGCTGCTAGCTCCAAATCATGAGTTGGGTAGTTCTTCTCATGAGTTTTCAATTGTCTTGACGCATATGCTATGACCTTCCCATGCTGCATTAGAACACATCCCAAGCCTTTCCCAAACGAGTCGTTGTGAATTACTAGTCCTCCGGAACCATCTAGCACTATCAGAATAGGAGCGGTGGTCAATCTATGTTTCAATGCTTCAAAAGCTGACGCACACTTCTCAGTCCATACGAACGGTACCTCTTATCATGTTAGCTTGGTCAATGCTTCTGCTATTCGGGTGAAGTTCTCTACAGACCTTCTATAGTATCCGGCAAGCCCAGGGAAACTTCTGATCTCCCCTACATTCTTTGGAATTGGCCAATCATGAACAGCTGCAATCTTTTCAGGGTCAATGGCAATTCCGTCTCCAGATACAACATGACCTAAGAACTTCACTTCTTCGAGCCAAAACTCGCACTTGCTTATCTTAGCATATAACTTTTCTTGTCTCAACGTTTGCAGTGTGATCCTCAAGTGGTTTTCATGCTCTTCTTTGCTCCTCAAATAGACCAAAATATCATTAATAAACACCACTATGAACTGATCCAGGTATTATGAAAAGATTTGGTTCATCAAGTCCATAAATATTGCCGGTGCGTTAGTAACTCCAAATGGCATCACTAAGTACTCGTAATGCCCGTATCGAGTTCTGAACGCCTTCTTTCAAATGTCTTCTGATTTTACCTGAACTTGATGATACCCAGATCGCAAATACAAATTCGAGAATATCCTCGCGCTACTGAGTTGATCGAATAATTCGCCGATGCGAGAGATTGGGTACTTATTCTTAATAGTCACCCTATTTAATTCCCGATAGTCAATGCACATCCTCCGCATGCCATCTTTCTTCTTGACTAGAAGAATTAGAGCTCCCCATGCTGAACCGCTACTATGAATCCAACCCATCTCCAGTAATTCAGTAACTTGTTTCTTTACCTCTTCCAGTTCCACCGGCGCCATTGGATAATAAGCCTTTGAAATCGGCAATGCTCTAGGAATAAAATCAATCGCAAACTCCACATCTCGCTTGGCGGTAAACCTGAGATGTCCTTGAACACATCCATAAAATCCCGAACTACCGCTGGTGCTTCTTCTTTGTTTACTTCCATCGACAAAAGAACGGCACTTTTCGGCCTAGCCTTAAATTCGACTGGCCCGAAAGATCTGCTACCTCCCAAAAATATGAACTCTGGATGTCTCGGAATCTGGAAAATCGTTTTCTTTGCTTTACAATCAATGTGAGCATAGAAAATGCCAAGGAAATCTGTAACACCCGAGCCCAATAATACTATTTATATTACTAGTTGAAGGTTATATATGGCTCTTTCCAATTATTCTGTTTTTCTGGGGTTTATTGCTAAATTTTAACCGGTTAAGTCATTTCGGTACATAACAAATTTTAACTCCTAAAATGAAATTTAAAATGTCCATGTTGGCCTACTCGTCGCCACTAGTCGCGTGGTAGCGTCCGCGTGTCGAGATTCCGTCCCGTTCGGCTAAACGGGCAAGTTCGGACGACTACGCGCGCGTGCAAGTGTCCGACTTGGGGGCATGCATTTTAATCATTAAACACCTCTTTTCAAAATTTGGAACCAGCTTAAAATCCTAAAATTTGAATTTGGAACTTTTGGGCGCAACCCGGGCACGATTTGGAAATGTTTCATTTCGCGCCAAAAAGAGCCCATTTCAATTTAATATCTAAAACTATATATACGAATCTAAAATTCCTTAACAGTAAATCTTTCACAAATCCTTCGTATTTCCTTCTCAAATCCATTTCGTGGCCAATCACAGGCCGCCAACCCTCACTCGTGGGCCCCCTTCCCTTTCTCTATCTCTCTCTCTCTTCCCTCAATCTCTCTCTCCAATCTCTCTCTCTCTCTTCCTCTATTTTAAAACGCATGCAGCCGCCTCCCCCACTTTTCTGCTCCATCACGAGGACCCAACGAAAACCCTAACCCTAGCTCCTCGCAACCTCACCGCCGATCTCCCCGCGACCTCGCCGTCGCCGCCCTCGCCACCGCGAGCCCAGCCGCACCTCCTACCTCCATTCCTCCGTTCCTCTTCCCGTGCCTGCCACCAGCCCCGACGCCTCCAACCACTGCAGAGCCGACGTCGACGCCGCCTCTCGTCGCCGACGACTCCCGCGACTCCCTCTCACCCTCCTCGTCCCGACCTCGTCGTCGCTTCCCTCCTCCCCTCGCCGGACCACCAACCCGAGCCCTTAACCCATCGCCTACCCTCCGCTGTTCACCGGAGAACGCGCCGGCGACCTCGCCGTGGTCACCAGGGCCACCTCCGTCTCCCCCTCGACCACCAGAGCCGACCACCCTTTCCTCCACTCGCCGCAGCACCCTCTCCCGCGCACCCCGAGGCCTTTCAGCCCTTGCAGCCGCCGCCGTTGCCTCGCCGGCGTTCCAGCGCCGTCGAGCTCTCCGGGGTCACCTGGTATATCTCTCTGTAAGCTTCCTCTTCCTTCCTTCTGTGCAAATCACCCCCGCTGATCGTATTAAGTTATCGTGTGTTGCTAACTCGTTGCCGTGTTTTTGCCGGAATCCGACCGTGCCGTCTTGGCGAACCCGACGCTCCAGCGAAGTACACTGGTCCGTGTGATCCCGTTGTTCTCTGTTGGGGCTCGATCCGTGGCCCGTGCTATCATATCGTGTTTTCTGCCGACATCGCATCCGTATTCCAGATTGCAGAACCGTCGAGGCAAGTATCTGAATACTTGCTCTAACATGCTAGCGTGCGAGATCTAGTCTTGCCACGCAATTGAATTCATACTATAAGACAACTTAATGATGGTAATTGATAAAATGTTATAAGTTAGAATCGACAGTTGCGGTTATCTTAACATGGAATCGTTATAATAGTTCTCGTAATTAATCAACCCAACATCAATCCATATTTCAACTAAATAAAACGACTGGATCATATCTGCTTAAACTGTTAAATCATTCACGAGACAATTATTATACTTAGTGTAAATTCCTGTAGCTTCATTGCTTCATGATTGTGGATATTGCTTCACCTTGTGACTATTTCACCCTAAAGGTGCTTGAACCTGTTAATAAGAGAATACAAACATCATTGTGTTTGCATGGAATAATATGGTTAATTACTGTTTCCTGCTGCTGTTCCTTATTTAATTGTACACCTGTTGTGAGCACATAACCGATTGCACTACATATTGGTCTGACCCTGCTACACCTGACATATACATACATACCGACTCATCCTGTTGTACCACGACATTACTTGTTTCATGATTTCATGCCTAATGCCAACAAACCCGACCATCCCTGCTGTCTATCCAGACAGACCTACTCTTACCGGATTTTGTGTTGGCATTAGTCCTTGACTACTGAATACCTGACCTGACATATATAGCTTGGGGGTATGGGGAAATCAAAGATGAACCTGACTTGTAACTCGACAGTTCACTACCGTTCGAGTGTACACATTCCTTTCTGTGCCTAACGGCATGTCTCGGTTTCAGCCGAGAATATTGTGGCCGTGATCCCGGGTATGTACGGGGTAATACTGAGTGTACACTTTCCTATTCTGTGCCTAACGGCATGTCTCGGTTTCAGCCGAGAATATTGTGGCCGTGGTCCCGGGTATGTACGGGATACTAACACTTTCCTATTCTGTGCCTAACGGCATGTCTCGGCTGCCGCCGAGAATATTGTGGCCGTGGTCCCGGGTATGTACGGGATACTATTGGGTTACATCGACGATTCATCAATTGGTTTCAAAGACTATAGAGTAGAAAACCTGATAGGACAGTTTGGACACCATTGCACATTACCCTGCTTGTTATTTCTTGTTACTGCTTTATTCATGTTCATACTTGCATTGCTTATTACCATGTTTACACTATATACTTGATGTCATGACGCGCTGACGTCTGGGTTTTGCATGGCCCAGATTCCGTACCATTGTCGACGACCGAGCAGGAGTACTTCAGCCAGCAGGCTGAACAGTGAGTCCTTAGGGTTTTGTTTATTTTTTTCATTTCATTTCCAGATGTGAGCCCGCATTATGGGACGTACGGTTTATTCATTGTATTGGATCATTAGCTTCCGCACTTATTGTTTATTGATTCTTGTTATTATGGATTTGGACATGTATTAGATTAGTTTTTATCTTGTTCTTGATATCCTTACAACCGTAATGTGACTGTGGATGGATACTTCCTACCCACAGGTAGCATGGTTGGCTATGTCACGTGCCCAATCTTGCGTACTCTGGGAAGCGGGGCGTGACAAAATCCATTCCCAAGACAACATCATAACTGCCAGACTCAATCACCAATAAATCCGAGAATAACTCCTATCCACAAATAATAATCGATCAACCCTTGCACTCACTATCCGGTTGTTGGATAAGAAATGTCTCACTGCTGGAGACAATTCTCCCATAACCAGTGTGTATGTCCCAGCAACTAGACAGGGCTGTGTGTGGAATAGCGTGTGCATTAATAAACTTGGACTACGTGAAGCAATGGGATGCACCTGAATCGAATAATACCAATGTGGGAAAATTATAAACAAGTAGGATACCTAAAAAAATATTGCCTGACGCCTTGGCCTCCTCGGCTGTCAAGGTGAAGTCCCATACTTGATTAGTCCTCTGAGTGATCAGCTTCTGCCCAAAGGTTTGCTTCTGTGGTGGTTTCTGAATATCTTCTCTCGATTGTAGCTTCGAAGGGCAAGCACTGATGGTATGGTCAGCTGATCCACAAACTAAACAAAGTCCGAGCCTCCTTCGACAGTCTTTTTGCGTGTGTTCGGGTGGACGGAAAAAGTCATAAATCGCACCCCTTTTCTGATCCGATATAAAAGGCTTCTTCATAGGTACAGTACCTCGCTTGTTTATCGGTATGTACAGGAGCTCTATTTGGCGTAAACGCCGTCTTACGCACTATAACCTCTTGCTGTAGATTGCCTTTTACTTTTACCGATAAACTCTGCTGCTCCCTGGCTGCCTTGACAATTTAGGAGAAGGTGGTCAATCCCAAAGATATGATGTGTCTTTAAATCTCCACATCCAAGCTAAGCATAAACCGCCTTGCCCTATCTGCATCATTGGCAACCAAGGGCCCTGCAAATCGACTGAGCCGGGTCCACTCAGCCGCATGTGTATCAACGGATCTGCCATTCTACTTCAAGCTAATGAACTTCTCTTCCATTTCCTCCCGAGGAGATTGCGGAAAGAACTTTTCCAAGAAACTTCGCGAAAAAGTTGCCCAACTGATCGGTTTGGTCAGACGGGTCTCCTCTATGAGCCACCACTCGCGAGCGTAATCTACCAATTAGATGCGTACTGCATCCACCCTTTTCTTACTGGAATCTGTGCGGCAACGAGCAGGTTCTCTGTATCCACTATCCACTGCTCCGCTGGAAACGGCTCCTCAAATCCTATAAATGTGGACGGATCAAGCTTCTTAAAGTCTGCCATAATGCCCTCACGCTAGGTTGGCCTGGGCGCTGCTGCCCTCTTAGCTGCTGTGACAACGGACTGCTGGACCGTCCGCAGACCCTCCTGGAAAGCCTTGGCCTGCTGCTGATTTAGCTCAGTTTGTCGTTTCTGGTTTTCTAGCATGCCACGTACAACTCCAAGTAATGCGGCATTATCTACACGCCTCTGGTATGACCGCAAATTTCTATCCGTCATGATTCTGAAGCCAAGACACTGAAGAGAATTAGTAACGGTAAACATGATTCAATAAACAAGATATTGATAGCTATAGATTCAAGACTGGTAAGGTAGTAATGTGGCAGGACATATTCCTAATTCCAGGTTTTCTGGTTAGTGTATTGGGTTCAATACCCAACTACAAAAGAACCAAACCCGACTAACCCTAAATCATATGGCTCTGATACCAAACAAACCCTGTCACGCCACGCTTCCCAAAATATGTAAATACGGCACGTGATAGAGCCAACCATGCTATCTATGGCTAGGAATAATCCCACCATAGTCACATTACGGCTTTTAATCAGATATCAAGAACAGTAAATAAAAGCTAACTAACACATGTCCATCTGCCACAATAGATAAAAGAGAATAAATGAATATAGCAGAAACGAATCAAGATCCAATAAAATAATCTCTGAATCACGTCCCTTATGGGATCACATCGATAAAATAAAACTACGGAAATAAAATAAACTAAGCATCTCTAAAAATAAACATCTAGCTCCTCATCACTCGGCTTGCTTGCTAAAATACTTCTGATTTTCCTGCGACAATGTCAAAGGAATTGGGCCATGCAAAAGCCAGACGTCAGTACGTCATAAATACCAAAATAATAGTAATAAGAAGGATAGGATGCTATGATTAAACATGAGTATAAATAAATAACACAGGTGTAAAACAATTAGCTATATGCATGTGATGTGTATCCTAAAGTCTACTTCTAGGTTATCTATTCTACAAGTCTTTGAAATCAATTAAATGGAATTGTTAATGTAACTCAATAGTATCCCTTATGTGCTCAGAACCACGGTCAAAACTCTCGGGGTTGAATCCGAGACGTGCCGCTAAGCAGTAAAAGCCGGTATCATGTACAGATGAATGATGTCAGCAGCATCATTCCAGGGCCGAAGCCCGTATCGACAGATCAGTCTCTAGAAGTATCGAACTGTTGAGTTACAAGTCAGGTTTCATTATTGATTTCCCCTTACCCTCAGGTTTTGTGTTCAAGTCGGGTATTGATGATATAAATCTAATGCCAACACAGGATCAAGCGGGTACAGGTCTTGTCTATGTAGATAGCAAGTCACGTCCGTCAGGACAACAAGTCAGGATTGTTGGCATTAGCGGATGATCCAAGTAACATGTCTGGTAATATCTCGTGTACAAGTCAGGCAATATATATTAACCAAAATAGATACGGAATTGAAAACCGTAACCAAAATATGGTAACCATGACTAACGCCCATGACGTATATGTATCTATCTGTAATAACCGTTTTACGTATGTTACTACGTATATTGCAATCTAGATAAAATACTAAACTGATATAGTGGTATGATAATATTGTGATGATCTGACATGAAACTAGATAAACCATTATTGGTACGGATACAGACTGATAATATAAAGCTGTAAATTGATAATATTTGCTAAATAGTAAAACATATGTACTATAATTAATCATTTAAATATTGATATAAACATGTTGCAATTTTAGAACTTGCCTAATTGAAATCCCACGACGAGTATACGGATATCATGTTTCGAACGTTGAATAACGTCACGATGCAAAACCCACGTACGTAAGACTTGGCCTGACCGAGCAACTGTGTGACATGGTAACTAGACTAGACGACGACGGTAACTGGGTCGTCTGGATCATCGGCGACGTGCACAACTCCAGAAAGAACTGATCGGAGATCGACAAAAGAGAGAAGAAGAAGAAGAAGAGGTGGGCTGTTGGGGTTCTGTGGTTCAGCGAAGATAGGGAGGAGAGAGAGATGGTCGGCGATGAGGTGTCGGGGAGACGCAGTCGACGACGAGGTGTCATGGCCGTGAAGGGTTAATAGTGATCGGGAAACGAGAGGGAGAAGAAGAAGAAGGTGCCGTGGTGGGGTGTTGGTGCTCTGGTGTTGCCGACGAGATGAGGAAGGTGGTGGAGGTGGTCGGGTCAGGCTGTGAGGTCGATGGCAAGGGGGAGGTGATGGGTTCTCGGCGTTAGGGGTCGGCTCGGGTGAGCCTTCGAGGAAAGAGGAGGAAGGAGGTGCTGACGGCGAGGAAGAGGAGAAGACGATGAAGTGATGGCGAGGAGATGGGGTGGACGACAAGGCATGGGTTTAAGGTTAGGCGAAAGGGGCAGAGAGAGATGAATACGAAGGGAGAGAGAGGTGTGTGTGTGTGTGTGTGTGTGTGTGTGTGTGTGTGTGTGTATATTTATATGGAGAGAGAAAGAGAGACAGGGACGGGGAGAGAGAGATTATAATAATTTATATATTAATATAATCCATATTATATATATATATATAACAATTATAGTTATAGGAATATATACTATATATATTGTAGGATTTTACAGATAATACCAATCACTCCAAATATTACTAGTATCCTTTTAAAAATATAGTTTTTAAGTATAAAGAGCATACGTAAGAACTTTAACCATAATGCAATATTCTGTAATTAAGTACATATACCCCCAATAAAATCTACATAAATATATGTAGAAATTTCTAATTATTTGTCTGTCTATAACTAAGGATATGAGTATGATATATAGGCGCAACAACCTGATATGGGGTAATTTTCCATGTAAGGCTGGATAAGAAAAGAATATTATTTATTTTTATATTGTATTATAAAGAGATATGTAGAGCTTAAATTATATATATATATAGCACTCGATTCACATGGATACACTATACCAGCAAATATTTGATATAATCTCGTGCCTTATTGGGTTTCAGACATGCTGGTTGGGTCGGATAATAACCACAGCTACTAATTGTATCATTCACAACCCAATAGCACCAATAGTAAAGAATTTTGCCGCAAGATTTAAAATACCAAAATATATAGTGTAAACGTACTAGGGTGTTACAAAATCAAATGGAATGCTAAAAATAATGGACATGTTTCTTTGTTAATAATGAAATTCCTTTGAACATTGTTTTCTTTGCTTAACTTATATTTTATATTTTTCATATTCTTAATAGGGGATGTTCTTGAAAAAGTTATAATTAACAAAACATGTTTGCAAATTATGTGTGTGTGTGTGTGTAATTTACATCATGTTTTGGAAATGCTTAATCCAATCCTTCTTTTTCTTACTTTCATAAAAAAATATGATTTTATACAATTTCGCTAAAAATACAGTTTTACGCGAACTTATTAAAATACGATTTTACGTAATCATATTAAAAGCCATATTCTATTATAGAGATTGGCTATGTATATTTATAAAAGCCCTGCTCTATATTGTAGAAATTGGCTATTTAATTCCCATAGCCATGCTTTATCGGTTAAAGCCGTTAAAAATTGGTATCTTATTGCATTTCACCCTTATTTCTTTTCTCTTTGATTTCATTCCAATTATGTCTTGGATATGGGTTGATGAGTTCAATACTAAATAAAGAAAACCAAGTACTGTTTTGTATTTTTCGCGTATTGAATCAAATATATTCATTCTGTATGACTTTCATTCAATAAATTAATGATGATTAAGGTGTTGGCTTGTTTGGTTTATTGCTAAACAAAAAGAAAGTTATTTCTCTACTTTGGTAATGCATTAAGCATATTCAAACCATACACAACACGATCATATGCCAACCGACTATCGAAAGGTGTCGGTTCACCGTTAGACAGTATTTAAATATTTTATTTGAAAATTTTCTGGTTAACGAGATTTATTCTTTCTATTTGAGAAAGATAGAAAAAATATTTTTTCAAATATAGCTTAAGCTATCAAAGAAGCGAGGGCATCACAGATTGGAGCAGCGCCAAGAATTATTGGTGCATACTTTTTAGCAGCGCCCATCTTTCTTTCGCATGGACTTAAGTCCCGTAGGTTACATTGATTATTATTATTATTTTGGATGGAACAAATGCCCCCCACTAGAGACGCCATATGCATATCACTTAAGGGCTCTGGTGTCAAAATCTTGACCCTAGTATCCCCTCGAGATTTGTGGGGAGCTCCACCTTCTTGATTGCTTTGTTGTACCCATTCTTGAATGAAAGATATATATCTTTTTTTATTTACATCTCTTTATTTTCAGATTTCATTGAAATGGCTTAACTTAGTTTATTTACTTGTTCCAGAGTGTTTGGTTCATCTCACCCTTAGATAAAGACAAACTCAGTCTAACGTCAATTATACATAATCCCTATCGATATAGGAGTCCGTCAGGTTTGTGGTGCTGGGTTTAGTCCATCGCACCGTTATATCAGTCGATTTCTTCTCGATCCACATCTACTTGGGTCACTGGCTCGAATAGCCTTGTACTTGCTGTATCACCCAATCCTACCGCTGCAGGATACAACGTCTCAAGTAACTTTCTGAGACCGGTATATCCATATTACCGTCAGATGATTCAACGCTAGGCGCTACCGTAGCACTTTACCTTGAGGTCAGACTCCCTTCTTTGAGAAGTCCCAGGGAAGTCAGAGCTGCATCCGTCTGAGGTGGGATAAAATCCAATGGTCTTTAGGCTTTGCATGTATTGCCATTAAGACCCGAAGTTAGGAATATGACATCACTTCACTTCATTTTGACCCTTGGATTCTCGATGACGTCGCGATCATATTTCACAAGAGTGAATCAGATGTCCATGTAGTCTTTATGCTATATAAAAATCATCAAGACTCGGTTATTCATTTGACAGAGCATAGGGAAACACATCGCTCCTGTTCCCTCATAAAAAAGGGGGAGAGTAAGAAAGGGGGAAACTCCCCACAATTCGAGTCTCACGTGTTAAACATGTGAGCGCCTATACGCTAGGCATATAGGCGCTGCAATTAAACTACTGATAGGCTGAACAAGACTCACATGTTAAACACGTGAGTGCCTATATGCAAAACATATAGGCGCTGCATTTAAGCAACTGACAGGCTAAACAAGCCTCACGTGTTATACACGTGAGCGCCTATATGTTAGGCATATAGGTGTTGCAATTAAACTACTGATAGGTTGAACAAGTCTCACGTGTTAAACACGTGAGTACGGTAGCGCCCTAGCCATCTGTTCGAGACCAAAATGCGGAAACGAAAACTTTTTCAAAACTTTAAACCGGCGCTATCGCAGACTTTAATCTCGGATCGAACCATTAACATATAACTAGCAACTAGAGAAGGGTTAGAAAAGTTATACCGATCGATCCGTGTCCTTCGGTCTTTGGCCACCAACCCAAGCTCCTCGCGGCATCTCCGATCTCCGGTCTCCTCGTCCGAAAGGGCACCACATCTTCGAATCCTTTTACGGGCTTCGGCTTCATCCGAAGCAACTCGGGCACGAAGCTCGCTAGCCGACGTGTTCAAGGCGAAGTAGAGAATGTGTGTGACAACTTTGTCTCTTGCATCCATTGCATGGATGGAGGTTGAAGATGAAGCCATCAATGGAGGTTGTGAGCTAGAGCAAGAAGAAGAAGCACAAGCCTTTTTCTTTTGTGTTGTATATCAAAATGAGAGAGTGAGAGTATGATAATACAAGAGCAAACCCACAACCTTATGGCTGCCCTACTCTCTCATCCTCTCATTTCAACACACAAATCAATCACATAATGTGACATTAGCACAAGAAAAGAGACCATCAGTCGCTAATGAAGTCTATGTCACATTAAAAGCACAAAATGATGATTTAAGCTCACAATTTCCATTTGTAAACATTAATCCAAATGTTTACAACAATAAAAAGATACGGTAATATCTAAAGTAAACTCGTGACGGATCACAAGGATACCCCTCACCTGTATATACATACATGCATCTGCATTCCGACTGAATGCGAATGCGACGAGACTAAAGTAATCCAACAAATCTAATACTAGGATCCAGCTTAAACCAAAGCCCACTAGTATGATCCGTCCGATCATGATCCATGTACTACCGCACGTATATGATCGAACCCCTCCATATATCATACGGCCTCTACAACGTTTCGCCCGAAACTTGAGAATCTGTCTATGGGGGACTCTAAAGACTCGTCAATACTTTGGCTGTGGATTTAACCACTAGCTCGTCAGAGGTACTAGCCGTACGTAACGGGCTACCAGGTATTGACCAAAAGGGAGGTCGATGAGCGAACTCATCCTGACATCCTACTGAGCCTGTAAGTGACAATATCCGTACAATCCGGTCCATTCGTCTCTGAGCATCGCATGGCGGGCTTAGGGAGTTGGTAAAAGTCAGACCCCTAAAAGTGGTACAAGCCGTGTAGGAGTGTAGCCCAGAACACCCTGAGATACTACTGGAATACCTACCAGTAAATCTCCTGCCTTGGCCAAGGACTTTGTGTAATGGCTCTCCTAGACACAGCGCGACCTCACCCCCAATACCGGGAGAGACGAAACCCCTTTCGATCCGCTCACTGCCTCCATATGGCTCGGGACTGTACCCAACTAAAACCTGTTTGCACGACTCCTTTGAGCCATGGTAGGGTAGTAATCAAAGCATGGTGGGAACTCACACGAGACAAATGACGATCTCAGGTCGATGAACTAACCTGTACACATGTCACCAGGGAACTGCTATCTGACGTCAGGTATAATACCAACTAGCATGCTCCCGGCGAGTTCTGTCCAGTGTACTCATAACTCAATGAGCACCTGTATACATATTAGGTGATTCAACTGACGCCAATGGCTTGTAAGACCGGCCACCGCCCCTCGTCGGGGTCTCGACTGTATACACTAGTCTACTAATGGAGTATCGATGCCCAGTCTCGAAACTCCCACGACTAAGGACCTTTTAAGGATGTGCTTATAGACCCCAGCTCCCACGTATATGATCGCCATCATACTGCCGGTAGTCAAGCAAGAATCCTAAGGGCTCTATCAGCGGATAATAGCAACCTGTAAGGTCACCTAAAGCAGTACACGATGATAAAGATAAACCAGATAGCATACTATCATCTTGAGTAAGACTGTCCTACAGGTATAGGTCCTCCCTCAATCATTGCAATCACGTGCCTGTGATCCAATAATTGACTCTGAGGGCACTATATCCAACAATCTCCCACTTGCACTCAAGGCTAATTATTGCGATGTCGCATACTCACAGCCCGTGTGATACCGAACACCCAACTCCTCTACTAATCAGTCTCACAAAGCCCGTTTGCGAAACTATTGTGTTCAAGGAATAGCCTCAGTGAGTGGATCCACCCTGATGTTTCTTTCTATGTCTCTCTTTATCTCAAGTTCGTGGAGAAAGCCATCTCCCGAAATGAGCAATACCTGTCTTAGAATATGTTTGGATGTCTGATGGGACGTAGTTCACAAATGAACTCCAAATCCAAACTTCTTAGACTACATCGTCAATTGAATTTAATCAGTATCCTGTGCCATACCTCCCTCAGTATCCGCTTAGACTACCTGTCCAAACAACTGCCCCTCGTCAGAAGGAAAACTATAACTCTGATAGTCACTCTGTCATCCAGGTCACCTTGGAAGCCTGGAATGATAACCGTCTCCCGAAGGAGGCGGTTATTATCATAATCCTAGAACATCCACTTATGTTCTAAAACTGCTTCCGAACGTTTCTCCAGGATAGGATTAATATCAACTTATTTCATCTAGTGCAAAAACAACATCTTGTATGGTACTTGACATCTCATGATTGACTCAATTGCCTAAGCAAGTGATATGTCAATCATGCACATCCCTCTCCCCTTTAGTCTGTAAGATGCCTTTAGAGAGGGTGACTCCATCACTTGCAGGTACACCACCATGCCAGGAGTCATCCATTCTAAAATACGTTTAGAATGTTATCTAAGTACCCAGATTGGGTAACTTCCCAAATCTAGATCTAGTAACTAGAATGTCTGATATAATATCCAAGTTCTATGTGGAGAAACCACTGTATGAAAACCAAAGCATAACCGATCACGGTATAGGAATTTCACTTCCTACTCTGTGTATGTCATCCAAATACCAGGACATCACACCCTACTAACTTCTTAACAGATCCATCCCCTATTCTGATGAAGTCAAAGCTATGACTGTCACATCAGAAACAGATGATATATCTCCGCTATATCTGCTTTAGTCCATAAATAGACATAAGCTACTTGTCCATTATGCTTCCGCTTCTCCCACTGACTACGACAACCCTATGGCAGAGTCATATATACGTACACTTCTAAAGCTAGTTTAGAACGACGCTATACTCATTCTCCTACCGGGTCTCACAGTCTGGAACAACAGCAATGGTAAGTCTGGGTAAACAAGAACCTCCCTGTCACCGTCCTTGAGGCTACCGGAGTAACTCTCAGGTGCCTGAGGTTACCCACCATATCTGCGGAGTGGCTAATAGAATGTCAATCCATATTGAATCTTTAGGTCCTATTAAATTTTCAGTAATCGTTTGCGGTTCTGGAAAATCTTCCAGTTCTACCATACTCCCACTACTGTTTTCTGAAAAAATCCATTTTACTAAAACTGTGGCGAGTCAAGAACAATATCGCTATTGATCTTCCAGATGGTAGAATGTCAACCCTCATCATAGCCCGGGTCAACCCACAAACAACCATTACAGAAACGTGCCTTGAGTTATCCAGAGTCTGGTTTTAAGCATAAGCCGAAAACTCCCCGTACCTTAACATCGTTAAGATATGAACCGTTCTATATCCAATATAGAAACAGAGGCACTGATTTAATTTGAACCAGATTCAAATCATGCAGCTGTCTCCAGTGCATGTCAACTAAATGGAAAGAGGCCGATCAGCATTAGTCAACTTAGGAGTGCTTCCAATTATGAGTAACCTGAAAGAGAAGCAAGTTCTCTTAATTATTACTATTAACTGAATACCATACACAAGTATCTACATCTTCGATCACCTTGAAGAATCCTAATACTTGCAACACCTGGTTCTCTACTTTATTCTTATACCTATAACTTCTCAAAACTTAGACCTTGCATTTCTACGAAACACATGTCTAAGAACTAGAGAAGTCACAAGTAAACAGAATATAGTACGAGTACCAACCCCTCTGTCCTCATGGACACTGGACAAAATACAATACTCTGTATAAGTCCCCTGAGTCTAATAACTCATTCCCCGTGTGTCGTAGGTTGAAAACTGTACTTATGGTTAATAAGAATTACACCGCTGTTTAATGCTCCTTACCTAACCATCCACTGATATAGGTAAATGTCATGGACATAATTTCAAAAAGTTATATCTCACTTTATAAAAATAAACGTACAGATATATCAATTTGAAATTGGTGCATAACAACGGATATTCAAAACCAAATATTTGTCGTCCGGCAAAACAACCCAGGCGATTTCCTCAAATATCACCAATTACAACGAATCTCGATATAATGAGGATGATCACCCAATTCCCAATAACTTACTCCCACTCATCATCTGTAAAACCATACAGATATGAGAATCAAACCTGGTAAATACATACCCTGGAGCAAGGGCTAATTGGGAAATCAGTTTTCTTTTAACAATACACAGTGAAACTGAAACATGTAAATGTTTCGGAGGGGTATCCGGGTATTCTTAGTAATACCTCTTCCATTATCAGATTCACAACTGTAACCGTATATTTCTTTGCCATCTCTCCAAATCCCTTTATATGTCCTTAGTCATTACCTTATGTACACCCCTTTAGGCTAAATGGTTTTCTTCTCTCCCTACCGTTCGGCACCAGCCTATGGTTTGGAAGAAGACTATCAATAAGCATAATGGGTGTACTCTCCTAATCCTAGGAGTACTCATAACCTGAGAGAAGGTGAAGATAAAAGACAACTGAATAAAATCTTATTCCTATTTCTTCTGAACCAGAATCCATCCCCGTACTGGAACAAGGTCCTTCGAGTTCGTATATAACCATACAATGGAATATCCAAAAAACTGTGGATTTTCGTAGTGATACGGAGTGTCCTGGAGAAATACAAAGGTGAAGTAGGAGTGACGAAGAAATACTTGGTTTGGTCGTGAATAGCAGTCGCAATTTACTTTGCCCTCTTACTAATCCCTTTATTTGTCTTTACTTAATACCTTCTGTATACCTTTTAGGCTAAATGGTTTTCTTCATGCCCTACCTTTCGGCACCTGCCTATGGTTTGGATGAAGACTATCCAATTAGCATAATAGGTGTACCGTCCTAATCCAAGGAGCACTCGCAACCTGAGAGAAGGTAAAAGGAAAAGACAACTGAATAGTCCTATTAATTTTCTCCAGAACCGGAAACCATCCTCGAATCTAGAACAAGTTCCTTCGAGTTCGTATATAACCATACGATGGCTTTATCTAATGGAAGTGGATGTTCGTAGTAATACGGGGTGTTCTGGAGAAAAGGGTAAAAGTAGGAGTGGCAATGAGGTATGCAGCTCTGACAATCCAAAAGGCAGTGTTTTAAGAAGGTTCGGTTAACTTGGTTACTGAGTCATAGTCAAGGGTTGGGTCATGGTCTCTGCCAAAGAGAGAGAGAAAAGAAACACTCTGTGTGCACTCTAACCTAGATCAGAATGGTTACCAATTTATCTAATCAGGAAACCTCCCACTGTATCGTCAAATTCTCCTCCAAACCTGAAAGAAGAATTAGTCGGGATCACCCGAGGAGTAAACCAACTCATCAGTGGGAATCGGGATCCAACTATTATCGTATGATAACTTGATGGAATCCACTCAAGTCACCATACTCCAGAAGGTATGTGCATGCCTGGCAAGTTTCAGTTTCTTTAGAAACTCCCGATGTGTGTTTTTACCCTTAGGACCCAAGTGACCTTGACACAGTCAACAAATCAAAGAGTCCTAGTCAAGTTCAACCCGTCATTATCCTGGATTGCGTTAAACCCACCCGTATGAGCCCTTGACACAGTCAACAAGGCCGCACGACTGTCCTAACCAATCACATTAATATACCACAAACAAACACTACTTAGCTACCGCACACTACGTCTTGACACAGTCAACAAACGCAGCACGAATACTAAGTAATACTTATAAGAAATGACGGAGGGCTACGGCTGGTTTTTGGCGAAAAACCTTTAACGTAATGAACTTGATATCGTTGAAGGAACTGCATAACTTTTTATAAAAATATAGTGGCGAAAACCTTTGCTAAAGAGGTCACTCCTGGTGAAGGGATCTCGGCTCTTTCCCCGTAGAATGAGGTGCAGGATATTCCAACTGAATACCACGATGCAAAGCAAAAAGTAATCGGCTATAGTGAAGTTATTACCCTGACGCAAACATCTGTCCAAGGGGTCACTCCCGGTGAAGGGATCTCGGCCCTTGCCTCGTCGACTGAGGTGCGGGATATTCATAACCGAATACCACTGTGCAAAACAAAAGAGAACGTCCTTGCAATAACAGCTTTTTTTTGAAAAATGTTCCAACAACATCAGAATAGGTTTGTTTAGCTTGCATTGATCCGAATCAATGCAGTCCCATCAATTAATTACACCACAAAAGAAGGAAAATACGATGTACGTATATGCCATCCGCATTCGCCACTGGGTCCCGTCATCACCCGTTAGGTTACTTAACTAACGATAGAGCGGGGACTGGACTAGCGTAAGTGTAAAACATATACAACATCTACTAGTAAATATATATCAATATATAATATTCGCTCATGGCGTGATAAAATGCAACATCACAGAGAGTAATAAGCATCACATAACAATACAGATAATCTGGGATACCCGGGTTTCATAGAGCCGCTACTGAAACCCGACGTTCTCCTGGTCGTGTGGATAGCCTGTGCAATGAAATCCTAGACCCCTACGGGCGCGGCAAGTTACCCGCCAAAACCTGAAGCGAGGAAGCCCCCTTCAACAACGTGAATGGACCACCCAGCACTTCACGGAATCCGATAACTTGAGCACCCCTCCTTGGGTCAACCTGTACCCCCTACGAGTGCGGCGAATAGCCCGCCAATTCTAGAGTGAAGCCCCGTCCGTCTCAAAGCCATGAGATGCGATCCCGTTGCCCTCTAGAACCCGGCTATCCGTGCACCCCACCGCGGGGTAATCCTAGTACAGAAGTAAAATATATATACAGCGGGAACATCGACCTCAGCTTGGTCGTGCCCCAAAAGAATAATATACAAACAGGCAGTGACGGCAGTCGACATGTCGGACGCTCCCCCGCAATATCAAATGTACAAATAATACCAAACTGTACTACCACTGCATCCAGGCTATCCACCACGACAAATCCGCAACATCACAGCACAACACAGAACATCAACGTGAATGTCACTTTCGCAAATCCGTCTAAAAGAACTATAACAATTAGACAAGATTTACCGATCAATTGACATTCACGGTCGCAGATATAAAGTAAATACTGTGAACTAACATGTTTAAAATTTTCGATCGACAAAATTTCCCGAAGTGGGCCCCAAGTACAATTCCCAGTACTCAAAATAATCTGGGCCAAAAATAAAATTACCCGAAACCCCATTTCCAAGACAGAGAGCACTGTAGAAATTTTGGTACAGAGAAGGCATAAAATAGCGGTGGAACCGCGGCCAAAGCAAAGGTATGGCCGCGGTTCGGCGGCGTCACTGTAGCTTCATGCTACAAAAATTTCTCAGAATTCTTAAAAAACCATGCCTGTTTTTCTGCAGCATACAAAATAATTTTTTGACCACAGGAAAAATTCGAAAAGAAACTGATGACTTGGAAATGCAGTTTTGGAAAATTTCGTTCGATCAAAGTTCTAAACACATTAGAGCAAGCAAGAAAAGGTTAATGGCGTGGCTCTGATACCATGTAAGTCTACGGTAGCGCCCCGGCCGTCTGTCCGGGGCCAAAATGCGGAAACGAACACTTTTTCAAAACTTTAAACCGGCGCTATCGCAGACTTTAATCCCGGATCGAACCATTAACCTATAACTAGCAACTAGAGAAGGGTTAGAAAAGTTATACCGATCGATCCGTGTCCTTCGGTCTTTGGCCACCAACCCAAGCTCCTCGCGGCATCTCCGATCTCCGGTCTCCTCGTCGGAAAGGGCACCACATCTTCGAATCCTTTTACGGGCTCCCGCTTCATCCGAAGCAACACGGGCATGAAGTTCGCTAGCCGACGTGTCCAAGGCGAAGTAGAGAATGTGTGTAACAACTTTGTCTCTTGCATCCATTGTATGGATGGAGGTTGAAGATGAAGCCATCAATGGAGGTTGTGAGCTAGAGCAAGAAGAAGAAGCACAAGCCTTTTTCTTTTGTGTTGTATATCAAAATGAGAGAGTGAGAGTATGATAATACAAGTGCAAACCCACAACCTTATGGCTACCCTTCTCTCTCATCCTCTCATTTCAACACACAAATCAATCACATAATGTGACATTAGCACAAGAAAAGAGACCATGAGTCACTAATGAAGTCTATATCACATTAAATGCACAAAATGATGATTTAAGCTCACAATTTCCATTTGTAAACATTAATCCAAATGTTTACAGCAATAAAAAGATACGGTAACATCTAAAGTAAACTCGTGACGGATCACAAGGATACCCCTCACCTGTATGTACATACCTGCATCCGCATTCTGACTGAATGCGAATGTGATGAGACTAAAGTAATCTAACAAATCTAATACTAGGATCCGGCTTAAACCAAAGCCCACTAGTATGATCCGTCCGATCATGATCCGTGCACTACCGCACGTATATGATCGAACCCCTCCATATATCATACGGCCTCTACAACGTTTCGCCCGAAACTTGAGAATCTGTCTATGGGGGACTCTAAAGACTCGTCAATACTTTGGCTGTGGATTTAACCACTAGCTCGTCAGAGGTACTAGCCGTACGTAACGGGCTACCAGGTATTGACCAAAAGGGAGGTCGATGAGCGAACTCATCCTGACATCCTACTGAGCCTGTAAGTGACAATATCCGTACAATCCGGTCCATTCGTCTCTGAGCATCGCATGGCGGGCTTAGGGAGTTGGTAAAAGTCAGACCCCTAAAAGTGGTACAAGCCGTGTAGGAGTGTAGCCCAGAACACCCTGAGATACTACTGGAATACCTACCAGTAAATCTCCTGCCTTGGCCAAGGACTTTGTGTAATGGCTCTCCTAGACACAGCGCGACCTCACCCCCAATACCGGGAGAGACGAAACCCCTTTCGATCCGCTCACTGCCTCCATATGGCTCGGGACTGTACCCAACTAAAACCTGTTTGCACGACTCCTTTGAGCCATGGTAGGGTAGTAATCAAAGCATGGTGGGAACTCACACGAGACAAATGACGATCTCAGGTCGATGAACTAACCTGTACACATGTCACCAGGGAACTGCTATCTGACGTCAGGTATAATACCAACTAGCATGCTCCCGGCGAGTTCTGTCCAGTGTACTCATAACTCAATGAGCACCTGTATACATATTAGGTGATTCAACTGACGCCAATGGCTTGTAAGACCGGCCACCGCCCCTCGTCGGGGTCTCGACTGTATACACTAGTCTACTAATGGAGTATCGATGCCCAGTCTCGAAACTCCCACGACTAAGGACCTTTTAAGGATGTGCTTATAGACCCCAGCTCCCACGTATATGATCGCCATCATACTGCCGGTAGTCAAGCAAGAATCCTAAGGGCTCTATCAGCGGATAATAGCAACCTGTAAGGTCACCTAAAGCAGTACACGATGATAAAGATAAACCAGATAGCATACTATCATCTTGAGTAAGACTGTCCTACAGGTATAGGTCCTCCCTCAATCATTGCAATCACGTGCCTGTGATCCAATAATTGACTCTGAGGGCACTATATCCAACAATCTCCCACTTGCACTCAAGGCTAATTATTGCGATGTCGCATACTCACAGCCCGTGTGATACCGAACACCCAACTCCTCTACTAATCAGTCTCACAAAGCCCGTTTGCGAAACTATTGTGTTCAAGGAATAGCCTCAGTGAGTGGATCCACCCTGATGTTTCTTTCTATGTCTCTCTTTATCTCAAGTTCGTGGAGAAAGCCATCTCCCGAAATGAGCAATACCTGTCTTAGAATATGTTTGGATGTCTGATGGGACGTAGTTCACAAATGAACTCCAAATCCAAACTTCTTAGACTACATCGTCAATTGAATTTAATCAGTATCCTGTGCCATACCTCCCTCAGTATCCGCTTAGACTACCTGTCCAAACAACTGCCCCTCGTCAGAAGGAAAACTATAACTCTGATAGTCACTCTGTCATCCAGGTCACCTTGGAAGCCTGGAATGATAACCGTCTCCCGAAGGAGGCGGTTATTATCATAATCCTAGAACATCCACTTATGTTCTAAAACTGCTTCCGAACGTTTCTCCAGGATAGGATTAATATCAACTTATTTCATCTAGTGCAAAAACAACATCTTGTATGGTACTTGACATCTCATGATTGACTCAATTGCCTAAGCAAGTGATATGTCAATCATGCACATCCCTCTCCCCTTTAGTCTGTAAGATGCCTTTAGAGAGGGTGACTCCATCACTTGCAGGTACACCACCATGCCAGGAGTCATCCATTCTAAAATACGTTTAGAATGTTATCTAAGTACCCAGATTGGGTAACTTCCCAAATCTAGATCTAGTAACTAGAATGTCTGATATAATATCCAAGTTCTATGTGGAGAAACCACTGTATGAAAACCAAAGCATAACCGATCACGGTATAGGAATTTCACTTCCTACTCTGTGTATGTCATCCAAATACCAGGACATCACACCCTACTAACTTCTTAACAGATCCATCCCCTATTCTGATGAAGTCAAAGCTATGACTGTCACATCAGAAACAGATGATATATCTCCGCTATATCTGCTTTAGTCCATAAATAGACATAAGCTACTTGTCCATTATGCTTCCGCTTCTCCCACTGACTACGACAACCCTATGGCAGAGTCATATATACGTACACTTCTAAAGCTAGTTTAGAACGACGCTATACTCATTCTCCTACCGGGTCTCACAGTCTGGAACAACAGCAATGGTAAGTCTGGGTAAACAAGAACCTCCCTGTCACCGTCCTTGAGGCTACCGGAGTAACTCTCAGGTGCCTGAGGTTACCCACCATATCTGCGGAGTGGCTAATAGAATGTCAATCCATATTGAATCTTTAGGTCCTATTAAATTTTCAGTAATCGTTTGCGGTTCTGGAAAATCTTCCAGTTCTACCATACTCCCACTACTGTTTTCTGAAAAAATCCATTTTACTAAAACTGTGGCGAGTCAAGAACAATATCGCTATTGATCTTCCAGATGGTAGAATGTCAACCCTCATCATAGCCCGGGTCAACCCACAAACAACCATTACAGAAACGTGCCTTGAGTTATCCAGAGTCTGGTTTTAAGCATAAGCCGAAAACTCCCCGTACCTTAACATCGTTAAGATATGAACCGTTCTATATCCAATATAGAAACAGAGGCACTGATTTAATTTGAACCAGATTCAAATCATGCAGCTGTCTCCAGTGCATGTCAACTAAATGGAAAGAGGCCGATCAGCATTAGTCAACTTAGGAGTGCTTCCAATTATGAGTAACCTGAAAGAGAAGCAAGTTCTCTTAATTATTACTATTAACTGAATACCATACACAAGTATCTACATCTTCGATCACCTTGAAGAATCCTAATACTTGCAACACCTGGTTCTCTACTTTATTCTTATACCTATAACTTCTCAAAACTTAGACCTTGCATTTCTACGAAACACATGTCTAAGAACTAGAGAAGTCACAAGTAAACAGAATATAGTACGAGTACCAACCCCTCTGTCCTCATGGACACTGGACAAAATACAATACTCTGTATAAGTCCCCTGAGTCTAATAACTCATTCCCCGTGTGTCGTAGGTTGAAAACTGTACTTATGGTTAATAAGAATTACACCGCTGTTTAATGCTCCTTACCTAACCATCCACTGATATAGGTAAATGTCATGGACATAATTTCAAAAAGTTATATCTCACTTTATAAAAATAAACGTACAGATATATCAATTTGAAATTGGTGCATAACAACGGATATTCAAAACCAAATATTTGTCGTCCGGCAAAACAACCCAGGCGATTTCCTCAAATATCACCAATTACAACGAATCTCGATATAATGAGGATGATCACCCAATTCCCAATAACTTACTCCCACTCATCATCTGTAAAACCATACAGATATGAGAATCAAACCTGGTAAATACATACCCTGGAGCAAGGGCTAATTGGGAAATCAGTTTTCTTTTAACAATACACAGTGAAACTGAAACATGTAAATGTTTCGGAGGGGTATCCGGGTATTCTTAGTAATACCTCTTCCATTATCAGATTCACAACTGTAACCGTATATTTCTTTGCCATCTCTCCAAATCCCTTTATATGTCCTTAGTCATTACCTTATGTACACCCCTTTAGGCTAAATGGTTTTCTTCTCTCCCTACCGTTCGGCACCAGCCTATGGTTTGGAAGAAGACTATCAATAAGCATAATGGGTGTACTCTCCTAATCCTAGGAGTACTCATAACCTGAGAGAAGGTGAAGATAAAAGACAACTGAATAAAATCTTATTCCTATTTCTTCTGAACCAGAATCCATCCCCGTACTGGAACAAGGTCCTTCGAGTTCGTATATAACCATACAATGGAATATCCAAAAAACTGTGGATTTTCGTAGTGATACGGAGTGTCCTGGAGAAATACAAAGGTGAAGTAGGAGTGACGAAGAAATACTTGGTTTGGTCGTGAATAGCAGTCGCAATTTACTTTGCCCTCTTACTAATCCCTTTATTTGTCTTTACTTAATACCTTCTGTATACCTTTTAGGCTAAATGGTTTTCTTCATGCCCTACCTTTCGGCACCTGCCTATGGTTTGGATGAAGACTATCCAATTAGCATAATAGGTGTACCGTCCTAATCCAAGGAGCACTCGCAACCTGAGAGAAGGTAAAAGGAAAAGACAACTGAATAGTCCTATTAATTTTCTCCAGAACCGGAAACCATCCTCGAATCTAGAACAAGTTCCTTCGAGTTCGTATATAACCATACGATGGCTTTATCTAATGGAAGTGGATGTTCGTAGTAATACGGGGTGTTCTGGAGAAAAGGGTAAAAGTAGGAGTGGCAATGAGGTATGCAGCTCTGACAATCCAAAAGGCAGTGTTTTAAGAAGGTTCGGTTAACTTGGTTACTGAGTCATAGTCAAGGGTTGGGTCATGGTCTCTGCCAAAGAGAGAGAGAAAAGAAACACTCTGTGTGCACTCTAACCTAGATCAGAATGGTTACCAATTTATCTAATCAGGAAACCTCCCACTGTATCGTCAAATTCTCCTCCAAACCTGAAAGAAGAATTAGTCGGGATCACCCGAGGAGTAAACCAACTCATCAGTGGGAATCGGGATCCAACTATTATCGTATGATAACTTGATGGAATCCACTCAAGTCACCATACTCCAGAAGGTATGTGCATGCCTGGCAAGTTTCAGTTTCTTTAGAAACTCCCGATGTGTGTTTTTACCCTTAGGACCCAAGTGACCTTGACACAGTCAACAAATCAAAGAGTCCTAGTCAAGTTCAACCCGTCATTATCCTGGATTGCGTTAAACCCACCCGTATGAGCCCTTGACACAGTCAACAAGGCCGCACGACTGTCCTAACCAATCACATTAATATACCACAAACAAACACTACTTAGCTACCGCACGTATATGATCGAACCCCTCCATATATCATACGGCCTCTACAACGTTTCGCCCGAAACTTGAGAATCTGTCTGCGGGGGACTCTGAAGACTCGTCAATACTTTGGCTGTGGATTTAACCACTAGCTCGTCAGAGGTACTAGCCGTACGTAACGGGCTACCAGGTATTGACCAAAAGGGAGGTCGATGAGCGAACTCATCCTGACACCCTACTGAGCCTGTCAGTGACAATATCCGTACAGTCCGGTCCGTTCATCTATGAGCATCGCATGGCGGGCCTAGGGGTTGGTAAAAGTCAGACCCCCAAAAGCGGTACAAGTCATGTCGGAGTGTAGCCCAGAACACCCTGAGATACTACTGGAATACCTACCAGTAAATCTCCTGCCTTGGCCAAGGACTTCATATAATGGCTTTCCTAGACACAGCGCGACCTCACCCCCAATACCGGGAGAGACGAAACCCCTGTCGATCCGCTCACTGCCTCCATGTAGCTCGGGACTGTACCCAACTAAAACCTGTTTGCACGACTCCTTTAAGCCATGGTAGGGTAGTAATTAAAGCACAGTGGGAACTCACACGAGACAAATGACGATCTCAGGTCGATGAACTAACCTGTACACATGTCACCAGGGAACCGCTATCTGACGTCAGGTATAATACCAACTAGCATGCTCCCGGCAAGTCCTGTCCGGTGTACTCATAACCCAATGAGCACCTGTATACATCTTAGGTGATCCAACTGACACCAATGGCTTATAAGACCAGCCACCGCCCCTCGTCGGGGTCTCGACTGTATACACTAGTCTACTAATGGAGTATCGATGCCCAGTCTCAAAACTCCCATGACTTGGGACCTTTTAAGGATGTGCTTATAGACCCCAGCTCCCATGTATATGATCGCCATCATACTGCCGGTAGTCAAGCAAGAATCCTAAGGGCTCTGTCAACGGGTAATAGCGACCTGTATGGTCACCTAAAGCAGTACACGATGATAAAGATAAACCAGATGGCATACTATCATCTTGAGTAAGACTGTCCTGCCGGTATAGGTCCTCCCTCAATCATTGCAATCACGTGCCTGTGATCCAATAATTGACTCTGAGGGCACTATATCCAACAAGCGCCTATACGCAAAGCATATAGGCGCTGCATTTAAGCATCTGATAGACTAAAAAAGCCTCACATGGTAAACACGTGAGCGTCTATATGTAAAGCATATAGGCACTACAATCAAACACCTGAGAGGGACAAATTAAGTCCCGCGTGCTAAACACGTGAGGACACCTCCTAGCGTAAAATTAAATTCTACTTAATGAACCATTGGATCAAGGATCCAACGGTGATTAAATATAGAATTAAATTCTATTGGGAAGAATAATTTCTGTTAAACAGAGAGTTAGTGGATCAAAAATCCAAAATATTTTCTATATCTTTCTAAACAGAGAAAGATTATACTCTATTAAACTGAGCACCCTTGGATTATAAATCCAATGGTGATTAAAATGTCATCGCTCGATAGAATTTTATTATATATATAGGAGAATATCCCTAATCTTGTTAAAAACAAGAACAATATTTTCTTTAAAAAAATAGAAGTACTTGGATCAAAGATCTAATGGTGGGTAAAATTCCCCAAATCAATTCTGAAACCAATTAAATCAATTGGGATCTCTCAATGAAAGATTTTCTCAGAATTAAATAAACTTCTCTCTACTATATATAGGACCCGAGACTTCAAGTCTCACACAGAGGCAGAGAGAGAAATCCCCAGAGGAGGCTTAAAAAAAGAATATACAGTGTGCTTTTGAGGAACAGAAGAATTTAATTCTCAAAGAAAAGATTTACTTCCTTGAAACACTAGGTAAAAAGAAAATACCTCTTCTTTGCCTCTCTAAGGGATTAACCCTTCATATAAGAACTCAGTTCTTTCCTCTGGTTGAGATTTGTAGAGGCAAATCTCCCCACAAGTTGAGAATTTAATTCTCATCGGGGAGATTTTGCTCTGCAAGATTCAAAACTTAGGGAAAAAGAACTAAGTTACATAAAAAAAAGGAGAAGAAAAATGGGAACACATAGGAATTTAATTCCTCCAAAGATTAGGGTTTAACCCTATATTAAGAACTTAGTTCTTCAATAAAAAAATAGTGATCCAAGATCTCCAAGGACAAATAGTTGGTGCTTAGTACTATTTTGAAGCCTTACGTGTTTCCCATGTGAGTGGTTCAAACGAACGAAGAGAACAATCAAAACCGCCTCACGTGTTTTCCACGTGAGTATTAAAGCACCCCAGTATAAAAATAAGACAGCCATGTGCTTTGCACGAGAACTCCAACCAAGTGCTTAGCACTTATATAAAAAGGGGAAATAAAACCCAAAGGGCATCGCCCATCTTCGGGATGCCTCACGTGTGTCACGTGAGCACCATAAAACTCTAGTGCTTAACACTAGTCCAGTGCCCATATTTGGGATGCCTCACGTATGTCACGTGAGCGCCATAAAACTCTAGTGTTTAACACTAATCCAGTGCCTACGTGAAACGTACGTGAGCACTGTATTTCTCAGTGCTTAGCACTGTTGGAGATTTAATCATAGCCCAAATTGGCTAAACTTCCTGAGGTTAGATCTCTTTGATACTGAAACAACCGAGCCCATATTGCTCATGTTTTCCCAAGCTGACCCCAGTCTCAAAAATGACTAGTGGTCTCCAATTGATGATATCCCAAATGATATTCATCTTATGTCTCCTAAGATAATTTTAGTCTCAAACATGACTAACATTTCTTAGGTCTACAATAGCCCTTTTCCCCCCTCAAATACGAGATTTAGTTTAAGGGTATATCTCTCCACACCTCTGATATATGTTGTACTAATTCTTCAACGTCTTCAGAGAGGTGGCGGGTCCCGACAACCAACAGCTCTTTGGTGCACTTTCAAATTGACGTGCACACCTCAAATCAGACCACACCCCAAATTGGGTGCATTCCATATCACCATTATTCACTCCATCGCGTAACAAATACACGCGTGCGCAAGATGAATAAAGGACCGAGAAGTACCTAAACTAATATTCGCCTCCAAAATGGCGATAGCGGACCGAAACGTCCTTAAACTAATATTTGCCTCCAAAATGGCGATAATGGACCGAAACGTCCTTAAACTAAAATAATAGAGCCCAAACACTCTTTTGTTGGATCGTAAATAAAAATGATCCTGAAACCTTGTTAAGTGGATCTTAGTCTCAAATTGGACTAATGTATCCTTAACAAAAACAAATCGAGCCCTAAATGTTCACATACATTTAAGTCGATCTTAATTTCAAAATAGATTAACGATCCTTAAATAAAAACACCCAAATCTAAGATATACAGATTTGGACTAATCCACCCCTACGGGCGACAACATAAATTAGTTTCCGTATACAATCCATGGGCAACCAAAACAAACAAAAACTCACACGACACGAAGTGAACTTCCGGAACAGGAGAAAGTGGTTATTATGATGCGGTAACATAATTAACTGCAGGGGCTTGCGCCTGCAGGGAAGAGCATCCCCACAATCAAAACCCTTTCATAAACGAGGGAGAATCTGACGAAGTCTGCTACAACGGCCGAATCCGTCCAAACCTCCAATATACGGTGCCATAAATCAACTTGGCATTTTCGGAGAGGTGGACGGATAAATACAAATAGTATCTGTCCCCAAATTCAGGTAGGACAATCCATCCCGGTTTGTCTCTATTTTTTGCAGTGAACAGCTCCTTTTCATTCTTTTATGTCCATGAACTATCTACAGAAGTCGATATTCGAACTATCTGCAGGGCAGAAAAATTTTATTTTATCATTCATTTAATTATTATTATTATTATTATTATTTTATTCTCCGCTATGCTCTATCATTTCATCTTTTCTTATCACGAAAGTCGCTATTACCAAATCATTTCGCTATTTCATTTTATTTACTCGCTGATTTTTATTGCAAGTTGCCCCAACATTTTGAATTTTTTACTCGCTAATTTTTATTATGAGTTGGGAACTTAGATTCTGATACTAGATTTGGCATTAGTATCGCTATAACTGGACTATTGGCAGGAGCGACTCATCATTTGCTATTACCTATTTGGACAAAGGTGGTTTAGAAGACAAGTTTATATCTCTGCCAACTAAGGCTTTTTGACTTTATGAGCCATAAGGGTCTCATAGAGGTATTTCTCACTACGAATCGAGAGGATCTTGTTCACACCTGAATATTAGATTTAATACCATCCATTTTTCTACTCGTTTATATATAGGTAAACGCTTTTGATCCGTGTTTGCTACATGATTATAGGTTACAAGTTCTCAGTCCAGAATAATGCAAATTACGCACGATCTCCACAGTTATGGCAAAGTTCAGAACAACTGCCAAAAACAGATAAAATCCAGGTTACGGTTATCCACATCCATCTGGTGCTATCTACCAGTTCAAGAGAAAAGATGAATACAGTGGTCATTCGTGTCTCGGACAAGCACAGAGCACGAGGGAGACAACATAAGAAACAAGGTGCAACGCGGAGCTCGAGGGAGATTAAAGCTAAAAAGATAAAAAGAGTAGCCATTTTGGACTGTTTGAAATCTGAAGATATTTTAGAATTATTTTGAAAATTTGAACCTGCCAAACAGAAGAACAAAGAAACACGAGAAAGCACAAGAAAAACGGCGCACTAATTCTTCAAATCGACTGCGGAACCGTGGCTAAAGGTGAGGATAGGCGGTGAACCGCGGCCATGACATGGCATCTCGCGACCATTTTTATAGGGTGTTTTTGTAATTGTATATGAGCTTAGAATATGGCCGTAGGGTTTTACTCTTCTGCCTATATATACATTAGATTTTACCCAACCATGGATTCCTTTTCTTTTCCTTAGATTAGTGTAGTTTAGTGTCACGACCAAATTTAGGCACACAAACGGCACTTAAATCACGCAATGTCTAAAGGCGTAACGAAATTCAAGAAAGCCGAAACCCAGAAATCTAAACCATGAATTGAAGTACAGCGGTAAAACATTTGTTTCAAAATATCAACCTTTTTTTAAAATCTCAAGTTGTTACTAAGAATTTCGGCAGCATCTCTTTTGTTAGAACTGATCCGAAATGGATACAAAACATGATATATAAAAAACAACATCCCCACTTGGGAGAAAATCTCACGCCCAAAAGGCGGAACACAACCACAACAGATATACGACACCAAAAGTGAAGAAATAAGCGAATATGAAAAGAAACAATATCGCAACATAATACAAATGTCGGCTCACATGAGCACGACACCCAAAGTCATATATAATACAAATATCGAATCTCTCAGTCTTTTTTCTAAGTCAAAACATACATATGGTAAATAGAGAGTACTAGATACAAGGATAAGAGTACAAATAGAAGCATACAGATACTCGCAAAACCCACCTACAAAATATCTCACACCCAAAAGTAGCAGTATCCACAGAAATAGAAGAAGTAGAGTGTCCCGCCGCGGCTATACTGAGGATCAGCCCTGCTAGACACTGTGGCACAACGGGGGTGAGTTGCCAGCTCGTGAGTAGTAAATAACATCATACATGTAATCGCAAGCATGCATGAAATAGCGAAAATTCCTTATATAAGGTTATGATGGCATATGTATAACAGTGTGAATGCAACATAATCATGAGCAAGGTACAACATCAGAATGCAACAACTATATGAACAGAGCATGTCATAATAAGTCCTGAATATGAAATAAAACTGCGATACCATCAATAAATCATCATAAAAACCGGTGTCAATCGACGACACCCAAATCCCAATATCTGAGGCGCCGTCACTCTGATCGGCTCTCATATCCATCTCATCATATAACCCAGAACGGTATCCTCCGAATATCCACCAAGTTTCCATACAGTCACCGGAAGGTAGTGCTCCCCTGCCAGGCTCATCGCATTTCTATACGATCTTCTTTCCCCGGGGTACTTTATTGGACCCGCCATGTACCCGCAGACGGTTCCTCCTCACTCCTCGAATCGGGTATACTCATAACTCAGAACCGAGAACACCCATGGTGGACATCAAATATCATGTCAGGAAAACCGCAAATCTCATGAAATATCATATGAGAATATGGTACTAATAGCAATGTATGTATGATGCTGACATGATGTGTACTAGTACAATAACGATAGTATAACTACCAATTAAGAAAAGAATACAATATAGTTATTCATGGCAATTTCTATAGTGTGTGTATCATAAAAATTTTCAATGGTGTGTGTGGGCATATGAATCAGTGCTTGTGCGACTTGAACCGTCGGTAATGGTGCAGTGTCCTACTAAGGATATGTCAGTATATAACATGTAATGGAATGTACACTATGATACTCATGCATAATCACAAATATATAAGCATACAGTATAAAGTTGTAACTAGAATCTCGCTATCAGCGCTTAACGCCATACAAGCGATTGCCCCGTAGATGTTAAATCTACTCTCCGGAATGGTCTCGAGCTATATGAATCCGACCACCTCCTTCCCCTTCCTAGATGCGTTCGATGTCCCCGCAAATGATCATAGAATTGCACAAAACCATAATGCATAAGGTTAATAAACTTTCCGATCAGACACGGATACATACGCAAAACAAAAGAACCAACTCCTACAAGCTATCATGTGTTAGCTTAGCGGGCTAAACGTGTGCAGCGACATCCTAGACCATCCCTAAGGCTGCTAACTACACGAAACACCTAAACGAGAGTCGGATAAATCTGTATCGTGCGTTAATGAAACACTAGAAATAAGCTAAAACATTCCCAGATTTTCCTATACAAGAAATTAGGGAAAGTTGCACATGACATAGGCCTACATATAGTTCCAGATAACACTCGACCAAGGCCCACACCCAACACCTCCACACTGGCTGCAATTTGCAGCCAGATCTAATAAATCTGGGGCCAAAAGAGTGAGGAATGGGCTCGGTTTTTGGGTTAAGTTCTAGGCCTCTAGACTAGCTCTCAGTAGTGGCGACTTCTCAAAAAGACATCTGGGTTGATAGAAGATTTAAATAGAAATCATAAGCTTAACTAAATACGATATTTACCACTAAACCAAAACATTAAGATAGTTTAGTGAAACTAGTTAACAAGAGGACTTTCCTTAGAGCCTAATTAGGAGTTTTAGATCATTACCTCACCAAAAACTTGAAGAAACCCTAGCCATGAAGGCTCCAAGACATCTCAAGAGGGTTAAACATGATTAATGGAGGGTTTAGTGAAGTTTTATGGTGGTTTAGACTCAAGGTTTGTGGTGGAGAAATTGCAAGAGGAGAACTTGAAGAAAAAAGAAGAAGAGAGAAATGAGAGAAGAATGAGAGAGAGTTGAGGGTTGAGAGAGAGATGAGGGTTGACTTGAGAGAGCCATGCTCTCTTTCTCTCTTCATTAAATGCCCCCCCCCACATTCTTGTCCCGCCATGCCTTCTTGGCATCCCATACTTTCATTCTTTACTCTTTTTCTTTTTTTATTAAAAGCAAAACCTTTTTATTTTCTTAAAATATATATAATATAAAGATATGGTTAATGTGCCATGGCTAGCTAAACATGATTAGTATGTCATTAATGCTAAATTAGCATGTACATGTGTATGCCTAAAAATACCGCAAGTACATAAATAATTAAATAAAATATTAATTAATTAAATAAAATATGTGAAAAATAACTATTAGTTAAGTTTATCAAAAACCCATATTATATCGCTTAATTAACTTTAATCGCGTTTTAAGGTGTTACATTTAGTATATTGTTCTTCTTCTTCTTCTTCTTCATTTATTCTTAATGAAATTGTGGTGAGAGATTTTGATTGGAAATTAATGAAGATAAGGTTTTTTTATATCTTGTATCTTTATTTTTCTTGCATTGTATTTTAATTCCTAACTTAACTTTTATTATTTGTTGTTAAAGTAGGTGTTGGTTTTATTGTTCTATTTTCTTCTCTTCTAATCTGTATTTTCAAGCCATGATACTCATTAGAGTCCCTTGCTTAGGTGAAGACCCAAGTAGTTAGCTTGTTATCTTTTGTAAACCGTATTTTCCATTCTTTCTTGTTTTCTTTCTTGTTTTCTTTCTTGTTTTATTTTTTTAATGTATGAATAATTTACTCAATTGTTAGGCTAAGGAAGGTTAGTATTAGGGTTGGAAAAATCTCTTGTGCTTCTCTTCGTCAAATAACTTGAAGTGAACCTAAACCAAACAAACACAACTCCTTCCCTTAGGCGCACTATAAGTGACATATAGCCACGACCTAAGTCGAGAATTACTTTAGGCGCACTACAACATGACACATAGTTGTGACCGAATTGGAGACTTGGTTGTGAGTGTTTGGCCTATGGTTAGAAATAAGAGTATGGAACGGACGGACAATGGGCAGTAGGAATGGATTTAGCGTTGGAAAGGTTTCTTAAACTCGGAAATCTCATTCCTATGTCCTCCTAATCTCCGCTACTTCCGATTACCCTGACTTCATTTCAAGAATGACAAAAGATAAGCACAAGACTGATCCTAACTCTACTAACCAACCCTAACCCTAACAAGTTCTTTTGGATATAAAATATAAACATTTAGGATAAAATTGAAAAAACATATACATTCTTTAATTGACTCGTCTAAAATAAGAACGAAAATACGAACCATCTCCCTGTGGATGACTCGTACTCAACCGGCTAGCTACAAGCGAAATCGACTTGATTGCGGTAAGTAGAACAAGTAGAACGTATAACATATCACGATTTTTCTACTTAGATCAAATGAAGCCATTGCCGGGGAGACGGTAACGTATTTATTTCTTATTATTCGGGTTAATTTGTGTATAGAAATAATAATAATGAAAAAATTCTTAAAATATATAAACATATTGTTATTTTTGATATTTTTTCAAGTTTGCAGGGAAATCCGGAGCAAGTGCAGTAATCTAAACAAGAACTAGAGGGCGAAAACAAGGAGAAACGAACCAGTGGAGTGCACTGAAGAAATTTGACGCACCAATTCATCAAAGCCACTATGGATTCGCGGCCAAGAACTAGGAAAGGCGGCGGTTCCGAGGCCAAATTTAGCCTTCGTGCATAAAACTTTTTTCAGACCACTTCTTTGCTCTAAAATTCCTCTCTGAACTCCAATGAATTGCATTTTCTGCAGGTTTCTTTCCACAAACAACGCTGCCAAATAATTTTTTTGTCATTTTAGATTTTATATGTTTATCTCTTTGCATATAATAATACTGACATTAAGCAGCTATAACACAAATTTAGATTAGGTGGGGATTTCATCACCTTTCCTAAGACCCCACAAATCACAAAAAGTATACGCATTATCTTGAGTTATTAAAAAATATTTTGATCAAACCTATAAGAACTTTTCGCGCTCATTTAGAACAAGTGAAGGTTGCGGAGAATCGATAGTTTATTTAAACTTGACTTTGTAGTGCCTAGGCTAGAAAAGTGAGGATGTAATTTTAAAAGGCCCGTCTCACTGTGATTCGTGAGCGGAACCTTTCTTATCTCACTTGTGCTTACCTGGCTACAATTTGCAGTGAAGAGACGATTCGAGAGTTATCCTACAACTTATCGCTTGAAAGTCTAGGAGCAGTCTAGTTGGACATTGAAGACTCTAGCTCTAAGTGTTATTTGTGTATATTGTGATTGTGATTATGCTTGTTTAAAGTTTAGTCCTATAATTCCCCACCTTTCCACCCTCTCTTACTCTTTTCATATCATGGGTATCCCTCACCAACCAACTCTTGCCAAACTTTGGTATCCTCAACCAGACATTTCTTCATATGGTTTTTATTTTGGTCGAACTTCAAACGATCCATCCATACCTAAAATATCATTGAGAGATAGAATAGACGCGTCTAAGACCAACAATTGGACACCGCAATCCACTTCGTATCAACTGTTTCAACCTCTCACACCTTCTTATGTTGATACCCCTTTTGAGAATCAAGTGGCGATTTTGAAACCCATGTCCATTGTTGACAAAATTGAACAATCCCGTAGCCGATTTTTCACTCTTTTCACCACTCCAAATTCTTTAGGACAACAATTCCATTCACCTTCTTATCAAAATGTTGATCCTTCTACGCATCCTTTCAATTTCTATCAATTCTACCCGACTTTTACACCTTCTCTAGACTTTTCTTCTGAACATCCATTCGGGAGTTTCACGTATCCACATGCATTTGAATCTTTTACTGAAACCCCTTCACAACCCATGTCTAATTTTGAACGGTCATTAGAAGAATTTCGGATAGTTTCGTACCGCCAGATAGAGGAATTGAATGCATCCATGGCCGCACTCATACAACCTAATGAACCATCAGCTAGTTCCCAACTAGCTCAAAATTTTCCAATGCACGATGCGGCGATAGGACAATTTAAGAATTTGAGTAGTGAAAGTGAGAAGTTCACCCTTCCAAATTAAACCTACCCATTCCCAATTGAATTCCACAGCTCAAATTTCAACTCTCTATCGAGTACACCAAATGATTCATCAGTTGAAGATAGCATATTTGATGAGTTGTGTGACTACGTAGTGTTTGATTTACCCAATTGTGAAGGGTCCATTTCAAAAGAAAACCACAACCACTCCCTTTGATCTCTAATCCTCCACTCTAGAACCACAGCTGATTGAAAACCATGCTTTTGATAAGGTGTCTGAGAAATTTAACTTTCAATTCATTGAGAATATCAACGCTGGGGATAATTTGGATGATGAACCTACAATTTTGGATGAGTTTTTTTCTACAATTCATCATGTCCTTTCACATCCGTGTGGTCATCATCCCGAACCGTTAACGGTTTTTTCTGAACCCCATATGCGTCTGGATGTTGTTGATGATGATGAATGCATGGATGAGTTGAATTTTGAGGAGAATTTTGAGCATATTATTGAGGATGAACCAGTTTTACTAGATGAGTCGGATTTTCCAATTCATTATGTCCCTTCTATTCACCGTGACCATTCTCTTGAATATTTAACTGATATCATTTCTCGGTCACTTCCCTCCTTCTTTTCAATCGTTTCCACTTCGTAAGACGCCGTATCAACTTCTTCTCCTACGTCTGGTTCACCAAGTTCGATCGGCCTATATTTTCTTGTGAATGTTGAGAGGTTTGACCCCATTTCTCAATGTGTTGATAGATTAGTACAATCCATGCTTACACTTTGATCATTACAAACTATACTAATCTATTCAATCAATTTCCACTCTCAAGTTCGCATTCCATTTCTTTCTCCCTTCCACTTATCTTCTCTTCTACCGAGACCGTATCCCATGTCTGCCCACGCAAGGTCTCGTGTCTTCTTCATTTCTTTTCTCTACACGTTCTTTCTCCAACCATTGAATTATCATGATAAATTTTTTGAATGCTTGGTACTAACTTTTGGCATGTGTAAGACCTTGTATAGATTGAAACTGTTCTCACCTCCTTAACTTAGAACTTCACCGCTTAAATAGTGGAAACACTGTTTCACTTAAGTTTTGGGGAGGGGTTATTTTTGTGTGTATATATTTTGTTTGCTTTTTCTTTTATAAAAACAAAAAAAAAACAGGAAAGCACCGACAAATTTTAACCCCTCCACAATTTTGATCCTGTTGGTGTCGCATGACAGTGAGGAAACTGTCAAGTTTAAGTTTGGGGGTGTGCTCAGTAAGCTTTCTATCTTTACATTCATGTATATATTTTTCATTTGCATACTTATTTACAAAACCCATAAAATCAAAAAAAAATTCCAAGAATATAAAAACTTTGTCGTCAAGTTAGCTAGTAGGGTAACTTAGATTTTTATTCCAAAAATTTAGCTTGATAGGCTAGAAATAACTAAATTCTAGGCTTAGGAATTGAAAACCCTAAAAATAACGCTCCTTTAGTTTAATCGTAGTAAATATACGTCCTTGCAGTTTTTTAGAAGTAAGTAATCTTGAGTTCAGTTCTTAAGTTAAGTCGAGAAGAAAGAAAAGTATTTAAAGTTTTATTGAAGGATAAATCTGAAAAATAGTTCTTATTCTTGAGTCCAAATTCAAAAATTATATACCCTACAAATTGCACTTACACGCACCTTGAAACTTAGGATAGTAAAGGATACCTAGAAATACTCTTGCCTGAAAACCTGTTATGAAAGAAAAAACGGTATTTAAAACTAACCACCAAAAGAGTATCATTGAAAACTATATCCGGTCTTGAAAAGAAAAAAATAAATAAATTACAAGACCTGGAAACTGCTAATTACACTTTAATAAGCTCACACATTCAGTAATTGACTGATTGTACCTCAAGAAGCAGTAGTGGTCGCATGAAAGGTGTGTGAGCAAATATGTCCATCATTAATGAAAAGAATTAGTATTAGGTATTAGGGCAAGGGTACTATAGCTTGAATTGAATTCTTGAGTATATGGGTGAAATTTTGTTCATCACAGAAAACTGCATTTTAATACGCTCATTCGTTATCTATTTTGTTTATGTTGGTGCTATTAATCAGTGTCTGCTCCGTAATTACAGTTTACAGGTATTCATGATAAAATACCGGAAACATACTCAAAATCACGGATATAATGTTTGGAAGCTGACACTACAGACGAAAAAGAAAAACGACCGATATCCGAATACTCTTTTGCAAATAATCATGTATACACATTTTTTGTCCAACACAATACAAGTGTGCAAATAGCTTTTTGGTTCTTGGACCTAGGTGGGGATGCCCATGGCACAAGACATGAAGAAGTGGGCAAATGAGGGGACATGAGTTTTAATGCTAAAAGTTTTGATGTGATGTGTGGCATTATGTTCCCTCCAAATCTTTGCATACAAACCAGGTTATTTTAGACCAAGCAAACAGCATCAGAGGGTTATTGGGAAGCACACAAACCCACACATCTAATACGAGCCCCTCTCCTCGGAATTTGGCCGAGCACATGCTCACCAAAATCGGCGAGCTGGGCCCCACCTTGCCCAATTGGCCTCATATTTTTACAGAGCCTCCCTTACTGCCACGTCAGCTCATTTTTATTATTTGTTTATTTTTGTTTTGAGCCTATAAATACAAACCAGTGGGCAAGGAAAAGAGACTACCATGTATATTTTGTTAGTTTGTTCTTTTGGTTTAGCTTGATGGTGAGTGGGTTTCATATTGGTTTCTTCTTCTTCTTCCCTCTTGAACCTCTCTTTGGAGAGGTTCATTAAGGAGGTTGAACAAGCTACCAAAAATCTTGCATCTCTTCTCTCAAGTGTTAATATATTGCATTATTATTTCTTTTCTTTACTTGCTTTCTTTTCATTATGCTTAACTAGTCTTTTATTTGGTTGTGGTGTGGGTGAGGAAGTGAGATGAAAGGCTTTGCCTCCTCCACCTCTTTTATGTTTCATGTGCTTAACTTACGATTCTAACCTAAATATTGTTTATGTATTGATATGATACGGTATTTTGACACATGGTTACTTGTAACCTCCTCATATACCGTATTCATTCCCTTTCTCCATTTTCAATGTTTAAGTTAAAATCCATTTGGTGTTAAGTTTGCTAAGTTGGATATCGTATCTTGTGATCAATTGCTTGACAATCTTTTGTTTTCATATACGATATACCATCACAAACACTTAGCAAGCTCAGCACCAAAATCATTTGCTCTCATTAACCACTTTGTGTTTTTGTTGTTGCGGTATGCTTGCTAACCCATGTGTTTAGTGTTGGTACCCCAAGCAGGGACATACAAATGGTAAGTGATCAAAAAGACTCGTTTCGTTCCTTGCGGAGAATATTGGAATTTGACAGTTTGTGCTCCGCAACCACGTTGACAAGTCGTGCTTCATGCCGGGATCGAGGTAAGGCCGAACAACTCATGACCAAGAGAGTGTAGAGTAAACGTCGCAATTCAAGATTCCGAGCCAAGCCACAACCATTTCTTCCTCACTTGTTTTCTTGCTTTTCTTTTCTTTCATATTCTTTTTATATTTTTTTGTGACAAACCCCAATTCATTGATTTGTTAACCTTAAATAACAATACCCAATACACAATTCCCTGCGGATCGACCCGTGCTTGCCGGCTCGCTACGATGCGCCGTGCATTTGCGGTTATAAATATTTTAAAACGAGAACGATCTCGCATGCGCATTCTGTTTCATTAAAACATAATCATTTCCAAAACATACGCGTTTGCAAGCGGGTGGTTTCCCAACAAGTTTTTGGCGCCGTTGCCAGGGAGTTAGTAGTATTAGGTATTGTTATTTCTGGTTTCTACTAACTCAATTTTTTTCAAAACTAATACTAATTGAATTCTTTGCATATTGTTCTCTGTTGTTAAGACCTGCTATCACCCCGAAATTCAACTTAAAAATCAAGTTATACCAGAAGAGTACTTAGCTAACCTAGAGAACTCATACAAAATTTCATCCCATCTTCTCGGAATTTGGCCGGTGACATCAAGGAGGAATCCGGCGAGCTCGGCCGAGTTTGAGGGTTTTTTCTTTATTCTTTTTATGTAGTCCCCAGTGTCATGTCAGTACTCTGTTGGTATTGTTTGATTTTTCTAATTTTTAGTATGCAGGTATTGGGGCATGTATATCGCTTTTTGACACTAATATCGTATTTTCCGACATTTCAGGTTTTTCATGGAATTATGACCAGCGATCGTGCGGAGCGAGGTTCAATGCAATTTCAAGACGTTAGGGAAGATTAGTGCCAAAGATCCGGGTAGTTTGACCCACGCAAGCGAACATTCAACGACTCGGATCACTTCAAAGGGGTTTTCTTAAACCAAATCCAATTGGTACGTATTTCCTAACACATTCCTCTAGAATCTGACGCATTCCAATATTCTATCTTTTGTAGGATTCTTTGCACAATTTTGCCACCAATTAAACAAGAGAACTAACCCGTTTTTTTTGCAGTGCTTAACTAAAATTGAAAAAGAATCGCTTTAATTGATTGATTTTCATAAATTCTTTTATTGATTGTGCATTGCATATTAATACGGATTTTAAGGGCATAAATGACCAAACAAGATATGGTAAAGGATTTCATCACCTTTTCTCCGTAGCCCACAAATCACAAAACTGCATTCTTACATACCCCCAGTAATTTAAAATCAACTAGAGTTTGACCTTAAGGACATCACGCTTATTAGGAGAAGTTGACTGTGTTTAGAACACCGCTTAACGGTATATTGTTCACGGGATGTTTAGGAAAGTGTTCAAGAGAAAGGGTTATTTAATTAAGGAACTTCATGAAAGCGTTAGAAAACCTCCCCTTATCTCTTGCACTTACCTGGCTTCATGATCAGTATATCTTAAGCCTATTTCTCGACACAGTTCTACTTCGTCAATCAGGTTCTTGAGCAGGTCTAGTTGACTTAGAATAACATAGACTGCTAGGGGTGTGATATTCTTTATTTTTTATGATATTTGTGAATTCTTGTTGATATGGGTGACAAACGATACAATTCTATTTTTCACATTTCTTATTATTTTGTTTATACTCGGTCCCAATTGATTTGTACAAATTGCCAAGATTCTTCCCACATTCATGACAATTGTCCTTTTCTAGGGGGTGACTAACCGTCCCAAATTTTTAATCACAGTCACCCACCTAGCACTCCTGAACCCAGCCACACTTCAATTAGAGACCTAATGATTGAGGATTTAGATAGAGAGGTCGACAGATTGACTGCTTTAGTATCACCACCATCACAACCCCTTCAACTCGAAACCATTGAACCATCTTTAGGGTATGATAGTGAGATGGATGCTAGCTTGACCGCTCTAGAAAAAGGTATTGAAGTAATGACTGCGGTAGAGAATCAATCAGCTGCGACACTAGCCTTGTTCATACAGCAGTCTAAGCAATTATTTCTTACTCAAGCTCAATCTTTGGCTAGAATATAGGAACAAGTGAAATATTTAGCTGAGGGGATTCTAGGGTGTGAACACAGTCAATCAGAACCCGATAATGTTAATGCCTATCATCTAGAGAGTCACCCAAGTGAGGTAAATGATCAATCGAATTTTGATGATTTCTTAGATGATGATACGATTGAATTGACTGAGTGTTGCCAGGACACACAAGAAAACCCTCTAAGTCAGTCCACCATTAGCCTTCAAGTATCCACTGGACCTCTTGTCACTTATGACTTAGAGATTGATTTAACCGAAATTATACTTGATGAGGAAATTCTTGAACCGACTAATTTTTGCTTTCCAATTTTAGAGGAGGAACCTTTTGAATTTGGCAGGTATGGTTGGGATAGATTATTAGAAAAGATCAATGATCAGGAACCCACAATTTTTGTATCACCTAGTGATATTGTTTCGGAAGAAACATTAGGGTGGGAACCTACCTTTTTAGATGATATGAACCTACCCATGTGTGAATGTGATGAGGGATAAATATTTTTGGGAGAGTTTGTAATTAATGAGAGTAAGATTATGGAAAATCAGTAGGAAGAAGACAGCTTTGAAAAGTATTCTTTCATGTCGAGTTTTGAGGAAATTTTTGCGGATGAACTTGATATTCTTGGTGAGTTGGAGTCAGGATCAATTTGGGATCATCCTTTAAACCTTTCTTTTTTCGAACTTTTTGCAGATAAACTCCAGTTTTTATACGAACTTGACTTCGGAACTCAACATGCGCTTATTGGACATTCAATTCATTCAGAAAACAATTCTTTGACCTCCTCAAAATTTCATTTTCATCTTCAGCGTCTTCTGATCCACATTTTTACACGCCCATGCCCTTTACTAATATCTAACCATTTTTTTGTGTATTCTCTTTTTCTTTTTATTATACATATTCTTTTACCAGCCATTGCACTATATAGACAAAATCTTTATGTGGCTGGTATTAATTTCTGCACTAACCCAATTTTTTGACTTGTATATGCTGTAATTAGTCTTAGGCTTTTTCCTTTTTTTCTTTGAATAAAATTATCACCCTGATGCCTAAATCTAGCTACCGGAGACGGGGGCAACGATGAGGACATCGTAAAACTTAGGTTTGGGGGTGAGCACTACGTTTATCTGCATCATGTGTATATTATATGTTCTGCATTGCATATATAATAAAAACCCATAAAAATTGAATTTTTTTTACAAAAACATAAAAACTTTGTCGTCAAGTTAACTAATAGGGTAACTTAGATTTTTATTTCGAAAGTTTAGTCGATATATTAGAGGTAACTAAATCCTAGGCTTAGGAATTGAAAACCCTAAAAATAACCCTCATTCTGTTTAAACTTGGTAAGTATACGTCCTTACAGTTTTTTTTGAGAAATAGGTAATCTTGAGTTCAGTTCTTTAGTTAAGTCAAGATGAACGGAGAATAATGAAGTTTTACTAAAAGATAAGTCTGAAAAATAGTTTCTATTCTTAAGTCCAAATTTAGAAAGTATATACCTTACAAACTGCACATACACGCACCTTGAAACTTGGGATAGTAGAGAATACCTAGAAATACTCTTGCCTGAAAGCCTAATATGAAAGAAAAAACGGTATTTAAAGCTAACCACCATAAGAGCATCATTGAAAAATATATCCGGTCTTGAAAAGAAAAAAGAAAAGAAAAAGATAAATAAATAAATAAATAAATAAAGTCAAGACCTGAAAACTGCTATTAACGCTTTAAGCTCATACATTCAGTAATCGGCTGTTAGTGCCTCATGAAGCATTAATAATCGCATGAAAGATGTGTGAGCAAAACCGTCCATCCATTAATGAAAAGAAGTAGTATTAGGTATTAAGGCAAGTGTTCTATAGCTTGAATTGAATTCTTAAGTGTAGGGGTGAAATTGACACACACGTAGGGGTATACAATCGATATTTGGAGGAAAGATAAGGATAAAGAATAAGACTTATGTTTTCCGTAAAGTTGATAAAATTCGTGATTGGAGATCGCACCTTAGAAGGAAAACTCAGGAGATACCGAGATCTTTCTAAACTGTAAAAATGTATAGGATCTGGGGTTAAATAAATAGGAGGCGTGAAATATAAGGGTTGAATATTTCTAATTTAGGATGATAGAATTTCTAATTTAGATACTAAACTGTAGGAGTAGAATCGACGTTAACTTATGAAACTAACTTGACTGGATTTTATGGGTGTAATCCGCCGAAAACCCTCAGTAGACAACACTCCTCCTACTAGGGACACTTAGAGATTTAACGGCTTGTTGCATGCTCAGTGCAATCGCATTCCCTGCGAAAGTGAGGCTAGGATATTTTGTATTGCTCGGGACGAGCAATAGATAAGTTTGGGGGTATTTGTTCATCACAGAAAACTGCATTTTAATACCGCTCATTCGTTATCTATTTTGTTTATATCGGTGCTATTAATCAGTGTCTGCTCTGTAATTACAGTTTACAGGTATTCGTGATAAAATACCGAAAACATACTCAAAATCACGAATATAACGTTTGGGAGCTGACACTGCAGACGGAACAGAAACGACTGATATCCGAAAAGCTCTTCTGCAAATAATCATGTGTACACATTTTTGGTCCAACACAATACATGTGTGCACATAGCTCTTTGGTTCTTGGACCTAGATGGGGCTGCCCATGGCACAAGACATGATGAAGTGGGCACATGGAGGGACATGAGTTTTAATGCTAAAAGTTTTGATGTGATGTGTGGCATTGTGTTCCCTCCAAATCTCTGCATACAAACCAGGTTATTTTAGACCAAGCAAACAATATCAGAGGGTTATTGGGAAGCACACAAACCCACACATCCAATATGAGCCCCTCTCCTCGGAATTTGGCCGAGCACATGCTCACCAAAACCGGTGAGCTCGGCCCTACCTTACCCAATTACCCCCATATTTTTACAGAGCCTCCCTTGCTGCCATGTCAGCTCATTTTTATTGTTTGTTTATTTTCGTTTTGAGCCTATAAATACAGACCAGTAGGCAAGGGAAGGAGACTACCATGTATATACCCATTTATATTTTGTTAGTTTGTTCTTTTGGTTTACCTTAAGGGTGAGTGGGCTCTATATTGGTTTCTTTTTCTTCTTCTCTCTTGAAGCTCTCTTTGGAGAGCTTCATTAAGGAGGTTGAACAAGCTACCAAAAATCTTGTATCTCTTCTCTCAAGTGTTAATATATTGCATTGTTGTTTCTTTTCGTTACTTGCTTTCTTTTCATTATGCTTAACTAATCTTTTATTTGGTTGTGCTGTGGGTGAGGAAGTGAGATGAAAGGCTTTGCCTCCTCCACCTCTTGTTTATGTTTCATGTGTTTAACTTACGATTCTAACCTAAATATTGTTTATGTATTGATATGATACGGTATTTTGACACATGGTTAGTTGTAACCTCCTCATATACCGTATTCATTCCATTTCCCCATTTTCAATGTTTAAGTTAAAATCTATTTGGTGTTAAGTTTGATAAGTTGGATATCGTATCTTGTAATCAATTTCTTGACAATCTTTTTTTTCATATACGATATACCATCACAAACACTTAGCAAACTCAGGACCAAAATCATTTGCTCTTACTAACCACTCTGTGTTTTTATTGTTGCGGTATGCTTGCTAATCCATGTGTTTAGTGTTGATACCCCAAGCGCGGACATACAAACGATAAGTGATCAAAAGGACTCATTTCGTTCCTTGCGGCGAATATCAGAATTTGACAGTTTGTGCTCCGCAACCGCGTTGACAAGTTGTGCTTCATGCCGGGATCGAGGTAAGGCCGGACAACTCATGACCAAAAGAGTGTAGAGTTAAACGTCGCAATTCAAGCTTCCGAGCCAAGCCACAACCATTTCTTCCTCACTTGTTTTCTTGCTTTTCTTTGCTTTCATATTCTTTTTATATTTTTTTGTGACAAACCCAAATTCATTGATTTGTTAACCTTAAACAATAATACCCAATACACAATTCCCTGCGGATCGACCCGTGCTTGCCGGCTCACTACAATGCGCCGTGCACTTGCGATTACAAATATTTTAAAACGAAAACGATCTCGCGTGCGCATTCCGTTTCATTAAAACATATTCATTTTCAAAATATACGCATTTGCGCGCGCGGGTGGTTTCCCAACAAATTCACACACACATGTAGAGATATACGATCGATATTTGGAGAAGAGGTAGGAATGAAGAATAAGTCTTATGTTTTCCATAAAAGATAATAAAAATTCCAGATTGGAGGCCGCGCTTTAAAAGGAAAACTCAAGAGATACCGAGGTCTTTATAAACTGTAAAACGTATATGATCTTAAGTTGAATAAATAGGAGGTGTGAAAAATAAGGGATGAATATTTCTAACTTAGGATGATAGAGTTTCTAACTTATATACTAAACCATAGGATTATAATCAAGGTTAACTTATGAAATTAGCTTGACGGATTTTGTTGGTAGTATCCGCTGAAAACTCTCAGGAGACAACGCTTTTCCTACCAGGGACACTTAGAGATTTAATGGCTTGTTGCACACGCTAAGTGCAATCGTGGTGCCTATGAAAGTGAGCTTAGGACTTTTTGAAAATAAATAGTTTTACTCGGGACGAGCAAAAGATAAGTCTGGAGATATTTGTTCATACCAGACTATTGCATTTAATACCGCCCATTCTTCTGCTCGTTTGTATATAGGTAGGTGGTTTTAATCAGTATTTTCTATATGATTACAGGTTACAGGTTCTCATTCTAGAATAACGCAAATCATGCACAATCTCCACAGTTATGACAAAGTTCAGAACAACTGCCAAAATACGTAAAATACGGGTTCTGGTCATCCACATCCGTCTGGTGCTGTCTACAAGTTCAAGAGACAAGATGAATACAGCGGTCATTTGTGTCTCGAACAATCATAGAGTACGGGAGAGGCAGCATAAGAAACAAGGTGCAGCCCGGAGCTTAAGGGAGATCAAGGCCAAAAAGATAAAAAGAGTAGCCATTTTGGACTGTTGGAAATGCGAAGATATTTTGGAATTATTTTGCAAATTTGAACCTGCCAAACAGAAGAATAAAGAAACATGAGGAAGTACAAGAAAAACGGTGCACTAATTCTTCAAATTGACCGTGGAACCGCGGCTAAAGGTGGGGATAGGCGGCGGAAACGCGACCATGATGTGGATCTCGCGACCATTTTTCTGGGGTGTTTTTGTAATTGTACATGGGCTCAGAATATGGCCCTAGGGTTTTACTCATCTGTCTATATATACTGTAAGTGCACGGCGGCGCCCCGGCCGTCAATCCGACGCAGGAAAGCGGAAACGAAAAACATTTCAAACTAGAAAACCGGCACCACCGTGCACAAAAATCCCAGATCGGGCCATTAATCTAACTCTAGCAAACTACAAGATGGGATAGCAGGCTATACCAAGCGATCCATGTCCTTCGGTCTTCGCCTCCACTCCGATCTCCTCGCGGAATCTCCGGTTGTCGCCTCCTCGTCGAAACGGGCACCACAACGCCGGGTTCTTTTACGGGCTCCCACCTCTGGACCGAGGCAACTTGGGCGCGAAGTTGACTAGCCGACGCATCCAAGGTTTGCTGTAGACTAGTGTAGAAAACCTTTGTCTCATGAGGGTAGAAGTTGCCATGTATGGAGGAATAAAGAATGGACTTTGGAGTGAAGTTGATGAAATTGTGTAGCAAGCAAAAATGAGATGATCAAATTTCTCCACACCCAAAATGAACTCTCTCCCACTCCTCACAAGTGGCCGGCCCCTTCTCAATCAAAATGGTGGAGGGAATAATCAAAAACAAGAAGGGAGGTGAGTGTAGTAAAAGCAAAGGGTGACCACATCCAAAAGGCAAGCCTCACATCAACTCTCATCACAAATCATTTCTCATTAAAGCAAGAAAATGATGAAAGAAAAGAATAGAATCAAAAGATGCTTTCATAATCTTTCAAATCACAAATACCCCCTCCACAAATGCTAATTTGCGAACTTGCAAATTAGCCCCTCCATCACAAAAGTCCGGCCGGGAAGGAACAAAGGAAAACTGGCCGGAACGGAATGCAAACTGGCAACTTCAGAAAACTGATCCCGTAATAAATTACAGGAAAACCCCGCGATTGCATATACATGCCCGCATTTGTATTCCCACTGAATACAAATGCAAAGAGACAAAATCTACACTGTACAATACTAGGATCCGGCTTAAACCAAAGCCCACTAGAAAAATCCGTCCGATCATGATCCGTGCAATACCGCACGTATCTGATCGAACCCTGCCATATCTCCATACGGCCTCTACAGCGTTTCGCCCGAAACTTGAGTAACTGTGTGTGGTGGACTCTAAAGACTCGTCAATACTATAGCTGTTGATTTAACCACTAGCACGTCAGAGGTATTAGCCATACGTGACAGGCTACCAGCTATTGACCAAAAGGGATGTCGATGAGCGAACTCATCCTGACACCCTATTGAGCCTGTCAGTGACAATATCCGTACAGTCCGGTCCGTTCGTCTATGAGCATCGCATGGCGGGCCTAGGGGGTTGGTAAAAGTCAGACCCCCAAAAGCGGTACAAGTCGTAACGGAGTGTAGCCCAGAACACCCTGAGATACGACTGGAATACCTACCAGTAAATCTCCTGCCTTGGCCAAGGACTTCGTGTAAGGTCTCTCCTAGACACAACGCAACCTCACCCCCAATACCGGGAGAGACGAACCCCTGAAAATTCGCTCACTGCCTCCATGTGGCTCGGGACTGTACCCAACTAAAACCTGTTTGCACGTTTCCTTTAAGCGTGGTAGGGTAGTAATCAAAGTACAGTGGGAACTCACACGAGACAAATGACGATCCTCAGGTCGATGAACTAACCTATACACATGTCACCAGGGAACTGCTATCTGACGTCAGGTATAAGACCAACTAGCATGTTCCCGGCAAGTCTTGTCCGGTGTACTCATAACCCAATGAGCACCTGTATACATCTTAGGTGAACCAACTGACACCAGTGGCTTGTGAGACCGGCCACCGCCCCTCGTCGGGGTCTCGACTGTATACACTAGTCCACTCTGGAGTATCGATACCCTGTCTCGAAACTCCCACGACTAGGGACCTTTTAAGGATTTGCGTATAGACCCCAGCTCTCACGTATATGATCGCCCTCATACTGCTGGCAGTCAAGCAAGAATCCTAGGGGCTCTATCAACGTGTAATAGTGACTCGTAAGGTCACCTAAAGCAGTACACGATAATAAAGATAAACCAGATAGCATACTATCATCTTGAGTAAGACTGTCCTACCGGCATAGGTCCTCCCTCAATCATTGCAATCACGTGCCTGTGATCCAATAATTGACTCTGAGGGCACTATATCCATGAATCTCCCACTTGCACTCAAGGCTAATTATTGCGATGCCGCATACTTACATCCCGTGTGATACCGAACACCCAACTCCTCTACTAATCAGTTTCACAAAGCTCGTTTGCATAACTATCGCGTTCGAGGAATAGCCTCAGTGAGTGGATCCGCTCTGATGTTTCTTTCTATGTCTCTCTTTATCTCAAGTTCGCAGAGAAAGCCATCTCCCGAAATGAGCAATACCTGTCTTAGAATGTGTCTGGATGTCTGATGGGACCTAGCTTATAAATGAACTCCAAATCCAAACTTCTTAGACTGTATCGTCAACTGAACTTAATCAGTATCATGCGCCATGCCTCCCTCAGTATCCTCCTGGACCACCTGTCCAAAATATCGCCCCTCGTCAGAGGGATAACTATAACTCTGACAGCCACTCTGTCATCCAGGTCACCTTGGAAGCCTGGAATGATAACCGTCTCCCAAAAGAGGCTGCCGTTATCATATCCCTAGAACATCCACTTATGTTCTAAAACTACTTCCGACTGTTTCTCCAGGATTGGATCAATATCATCTTATTGCATCTATTGCAAAAAAATAACATATGGTGTGGTACTTGACATCTCATGATTAACTCAATTGCCTAAGCAAGTGATCTGTCAATCATGCATATCCCTCTCCCCTTTAGTCTGTAAGACACCTTTAGAGAGGGTGACTCCATCACCTGCAGGTACACCACCATGCCAGGAGTCATCCATTCTAAATACTCTTAGAATGCTGTCTAAGTACCCTGATTGGGGAACCACCCAAATCTAGATCTAAAACCATAGATCTAGTAACCAGAATGTATGATATAAGATCCAATTCCTATGTGGAGAAACTACTGTGTGACAACCAAAGTATAACCGATCGTAGTATAGGAATATCACTTCCTACTCTGTGTATGTCATCAAATACCAGGACATCACACCCTACTACTTTCTTAACAGATCCATCCCCTATTCTGATGAAGTCAAACCTATGACCGTCACATCAGAAATAGATGATCTATCTCCGCTGTATCTGCTTTAGTCTATGAATAGACATAAGCCACTTGTCCACTGTGCTTCCGCTGCTCCCACTGACTACGACAACCCTCTGGCAGAGTCATATAGATGTACATTTCTAAAGCTAGTTCAGAACGACGCTATACTCATCCTCCTACCGGGTCTCACAGTCTGGAACAACAGCAATGTCAAGTCTGGGTAAACAAGAACCTCCCTGTCACCGTCCTTGATCATACCGAAGTACCTCTCGAATGCCAGGGGTTATCCACCATATCTGCGGAGTGGCCAATGGAATGTCATACCAGATTGAATCTTTAGGTTCTTATCAAATCTTCAGTAATCGTTTGCGGTTCTGGAATCACATCCAGTTCTACCATACTCCCACTATTGTTTTCTGAAAAAATCCATTTTTGTTAAAACTGTGGCGAGACAAGAACAATATCACTATTGATCTTCCAGATGGTAGAAAGTCAACCCTCGTCATAACCTAGGTCAACCCACAAACAGCCATTACAGAAACGTGCCTCGGGTTATCCAGAGTCTGGTTTTAAGCATAAGCCGGACAACTCCTCGTATCTTAACAATGTCAAGATATGAACTGTTCTATATCCAATACAGAAACAGAGGCACTGATTTAATTGAACCAGATTCAAATCATGCAGCTGTCTCCAGTGCATGTCAACTAAATGGAAAGAGGCCGATCAGCATTACTCAACTTAGGAGTACTTCCAATTATGAGTAACCTGAAAGAGAAGCAAGTTCTCTTAATCATTACTATCAACTGAATACCATACACAAGTATCTACATCTTCGATCACCTTGAAGAATCCCGATACTTGCAATACCTGGTTCTCTACTTTACTCTTATACCTATAACTTCTCAAAACTTCGACCTTGTGTTTCTACGAAACACCTGTCTAAAACCAGAGAAGTCATAAGTAAACCGAATATAGTATGAGGACCATCCCCTCTGTCCTCATGGATGCTGGACAACATACAACACTCTGTATAAGTCCCTTGAGTCTAATAACTCATTCCCTGTGTGTCGTAGGTTGAAAACTGTACTATGGTTATGAAGAATTACACCGCTGTTTAATGCTCCTTACCTAACCATCCACTGATATAGGTAAATGTCATAGACATAATTTCAAAAAGGTATATCTCACTCTATAAAAATAGACGTACAGATATATCAAGTTGAAATTGGTGCATAACAACGGATATTCAAAACCAAATATTCGCCGTCCGGCAAACAACCCTGGTGACTTCCTCAAATATCACCAATTACAACGAATTCCGATATAATGAGGATGATCACCTAATTCCCAATAACTTACTCCCACTCATCATCTGTAAAACCATACAGATGTGAGAATCATACCTGGTAAATACATACCCTGGAGTAAGTGTCTAATTGGGAAATCAGTTTTCTATTAACAGTACACAGTGAAACTGAAACATTGAAATGTTTCGATGGGGTATCCCGGTATTCCCAGTAATGCCTCTTCCATTATCCAGATTCACAACTATAGCCGTATAATTCTTTGCCACCTTTCCAAATCCCTTTATATGTCTTTAGTCGTTACCTTCTGTACACCCCTTTAGGCCAAATGGTTTTCTTTCTTCCCTACCGTTCGGCACCAGCCTATGGTTTGGAAGAAGACTATCCAATAAGCATAATGGGTGTACTGTCTTAATCCTAGGAGCACTCGCAATGCGAGAGAAGGTGAAGATAAAAGACAACCGAATAAACCTTATTCCTATTTCTCCTGAACCAGAATCCATCCCCGAACTGGAACAAGTTCCTTTCGAGTTCGTATATAACCATACGACGGAGTATCCAATAAACTGTGGATCTTCGTAGTGATACGAAGTGTCCTGGAGAAATACAAAGGTGATTTAGGATTGGCGAAGAAATACTTGGTTTGGTCGTGAATAGCAGTCGCAGATTACTTTGCCCTCTTACTAATCCCTTGCTTTGTCTTAATCTTAATACCTTCTGCACACCGTTTAGGCTAATTGGTTTTCTTCATTCCCTACCGGTCGGCACCAGCCTAAGGTTTGGAAGAAGACTATCCAATTTTCGTAATAGGTGTGTTATCTCCTAAACCAAGGAGTACTCACAACTTGAGAGAAGGTAAAAGGGAAAAGACAACTGAATAATCCTATCCGTTTTTTCCAGAACCGGAAACCATCCTCGAATTCCTTCGAGTTCGTATCTAACCATACGATGGTTTTGTCCAATGGAAGTGGACGTTCGCAATAATACGGGGTGTCCTGGAGAAAAGGGTAAAAGTAGGAGTGGCAATGAGGTCTGCAACTCTGACAATCCAAAAGCCAGTGTTAAGAAGGTTCGGTTAACTTGGTCACTGAGTCATAGTCCAGGGTCGGGTCAATGGTCGCTGCCAAAGAGAGAGAGAAAAGAAACACTCAGCGTGCACTCTAACCTAGATCAGAATGGTTACCACTTTATCTAATCTGGAAACCTCCCACTGTACCTCAAATTCTCCTCCAAACCTGAAAGAAGAATTAGTCGGGGTCACCCGAGGAGTAAACTAGCTCATCAGTGGGAATCGGGATCCAACTATCATCGCATGATAACTTGACGGAATCCACTCAAGTCACCACACTCCAGAAGGTATGCGCATGCCTGGCAAGTTTCAGTTCTTTTGAAACTCCCGATGTGATTTTTACCCCAAGCGGTTTATGACCTTGACTAGGTCAACAAACAATAAACCGCCAGTCAAGTTCAACCCGTCATTATTCTGGATTGCATTAAACCCACCCGTATGTGCCCTTGACTAGGTCAACAAGGCCGCACGACTGTCTTAACCAATCCCACTTATGCAACAAACAAGTACCACTCAGCTACCGAACACTACGTCTTGACTAGGTCAACAAACGCAGCACGAATACTAAATAATACCTGTAGGAAATGACGGAGGGCTACGGCTGGTTTTTGGCGAAAAACCTTTAACGTAATGAACTTGATATCGTTGAAGGAACTGCATAGCCTTTTATAAAAATATAGTGACGAAAACCTTTACTAAAGAGGTCACTCCCGGCGAAGGGATCTCGGCTCTTTCCCCGTAGAATGAGGTGCATGATATTCCAACTGAATACCACGATGCAAAGCAAAAGTAATCGGCTATAGTGAAGTTAATGCCCTGACGCAAACTTCTGTCCAAGGGGTCACTCCCGGTGAAGGGATCTCGGCCCTTGCCTCGTCGACTGAGGAGCAGGATATTCCAAATGAATACCACGATGCAAAACAAAAGTGAACGTCCTTGCAATAACAGCTTTTTGAAAAGTGTTCCAACAACATCAGAATAGGTTTGTTTATCTTGCATTGATCCGAATCAACGCAGTCCCATCAATGGATCACACCACAAAGAACGAAAATATACTGACGTACGTATATGCCATCCGCATTCGCCACTGGGTCCCATCATCACCCGTTAGGTTACTTAACTAACGACAGCGCGGGGACTGGACTAGCGCGGATGCAAAACATATACAACATCTACTAATATATATACCAATATATTATATTCGCTCAAGGCGTGATAAGAATGCAACATCACAGAAATGTACAGCATCACAGAACAATACAGATATCTGGAAGCCCCGGGTTTCACAGAGCCGCTGCTGAAACCCGACGTTCCCCTGGTCGTGTGGATAGCCTGTGCAATGAAATCCTAGACCCCTACGGGCGCGGCAAGTCACCCGCCAAAACCTGAAGCGAGGCAGCCCCCTTCAGCACCGTGAATGGACCACCCATCATTTCACGGAATCCGGTAACTTGGGCACCCCTCCTGGGTCATCCTAGTACAGAAAGTAAAATATACATACAACGGGTACATCGACCGCAACCAGGTCGTGCCCCAAAAGAATAATACAAACAGGCAGTGACGGCAGTCCACATGTCGGACGCTCGCCCCGCAATATCAAATGTACATATAAAGCAAAACTGTACTAACATTGCATCCAGGCTATCCCCCACGACCGATCCGCAACATCACAGCATAAACATAGAACATCAACGTGAAAATCACGTTCGCAAATCCGTCTAACCGGGCTATAGCAGTTAGACAGGATTTACCGATCAAGTGATATTCACGGTCGCAGATATAATGTAAATACTGTGAAATAATGTGTTTAAAATATCCGATCGATCAAATAATTAACAAGTGGGCCCCCAAGCAATACTGTAGCACTCACAGAGATTCTGGGCCCAAATTTAATATTCCAAAACCCCTAAAATTAGCCCACAAGCCCACTGGAAAAATTGGACACAATGAAGACAACAATGTGCGGCGGAACCGCGGCCCAAGGGGGGGTTTGGCCGCTGTTCCGTGCTACAGTCGTCGACTGAATGTGTCGAATTTTTACAGATGTCTTAGAATTTCTTGTACATCAGTTTTCTACAACCCGAAAAAAATTTTGAGCAAGAAAAAATTCAACAGAAAACTGATGCATGCAAAAACGCGGTTTTTGGAATTTTGGTCGATCGGATAAGTAAAACGCATTAGAACAAGCTAGGCAAGGTTAATGGCGTGGCTCTGATACCATGTTGCGCCACGGCTGCACCCCGGCCGTCTATCCGAGGCCAAAATGCGGAATCAAAATTTTCTTGTCTTTTAAACTGGCGCTACCGCGGACAAAGAAAACCCGGATCGTAACCATTAACCTAATGCTAGCTAACAAGAGATGGGAAGAGAAGTATACCGAGTGATCCGAGTCCTCCGGTCTTCTCGTCATCGTCCCGATCTCCCGCGGAAAGTCTTGCCTCCACATCGTCGCCTCCTCGCCGGAAGGGCACCACATCGCCTGCGTCTTTTACGGGCTCCTGCCTCAATACCGAGGCAACTCGGGCATGAAGCCGGCAACTCGACATGCTCAAGATATGCTGTAGAATGTGTAGTGTAGAGGCTATGTCTCATTTGGGGTTTGTTGCCTTTGAAGATGATGGAGGAATCAAGACTAGAAAAATGGTGCTTGCATTTTTCTAGCATGAAAAATGAGATCAAGAAATGAAACTCTCAAGAATGAAAACTCTCATCTTTTTCTTTCTCTCAACCATGAAAAACCTTATCATCTTAGAAAAATGGTGGAGGAAAGAATATGAAGCATGAAGGGAGGTGAGTGTAGTGTAAAGCAAGTGGTGACCACATCAAAACATCATGATAACAAAACTCAAATCAATTCCTAATCAACTCTAATCAACATAAATGAAAAAGGTTGATGCAAAAGGAATCTCATCATGATGCCACACAATTACAAAGGACCCCCTCCACAAATGTTATTTGCAAACTTGCAAATAACCCCCTCCATCGGAAAAGTCCGGCCGGGAAAGAACAAAGGAAAACCGGCCGGAACGGAATGCAAACTGGCAACTCCAGAAAACTGGTCCCGTAATAAATTACAGGAAAACCCCGATACTGTGCATACACACCTGCATCTGTATTCCGTCCGGATACAAATGCAATGAGACAAAATCTACACTGTACTAAACTAGGACCGGCTTAAGCCAAAGCCGGCTAGTAATATCCGTCCGATCCTGATCCGTGCAATACCGCACGAATCTGATCGAACGCTGCCATATAACCATACGGCCTCTAGTACAAACCGTCCGATCCTGATCCGTGCAATACCGCACGTATCTGATCGGACCCTGCCATATCTCCATACGGCCTCTACAGCGTTTCGCCCGAAAGCTTGAGTAACTGAAAGTGTGGTGGACTCTAAAGACTCGTCAATACTATGGCTGTGGATTTAACCACTAACACGTCAGAGGTATAAGCCAATACGTGACGGGCCACCAGCTATTGACTAAAAGGGACGTCGATGAGCGAACTCATCCTGACACCCTACTGAGCCTGTCAGTGACAATATCCGCACAGTCCGGTCCGTTCGTCTATGAGCATCGCATGTCGGGCCTAGGGGGTTGGTAAAAGTCAGACCCCCAAAAGCGGTACAAGTCGTGTCGGAGTGTAGCCCAGAACGCCCTGAGATACTACTGGAATACCTACCAGTAAATCTCCTGCCTCGGCCGAGGGCTTTGCGTAATGGCTCTCCTAGACACAGCGCGACCTCACCCCCAATACCGGGAGAGATGAACCCCTGAAGATCCGCTCACTGCCTCCATGTGGCTCGGGAGTGTACCCAACTAAAACCTGTTTGCACGACTCCTTTGAGCCATGGTAGGGTAGTAATCAAAGCACTGTGGGAACTCACACGAGACAAATGACGATCCTCAGGTCGATGAACTAACCTGTACACATGTCACCAGGGAACTGCTATCTGACGTCAGGTATAAGACCAACTAGCATGTTCCCGGCGAGTCATGTCCGGTGTACTCATAACCCAATGAGCACCTGTATACATCTTAGGTGAACCAACTGACACCAGTGGCTTATGAGACCGGCCACCGCCCCTCGTCGGGGTCTCGACTGTATACACTAATCTACTCTGGAGAATCGATGCCCTGTCTCAAAACTCCCACGACTAGGGACCTTTTAAGGATGTGCCTATGGACTACCAGCTCTCACGTATATGATCGCCATCATACTGCTGGCAGTCAAGCAAGAATCCTAGGGGCTCTATCAACGTGTAATAGCGACATGTCAGGTCACCTAAAACAGTACACGATGATAAAGATAAACCAGATAGCATACTATCATCTCGAGTAAGACTGTCCTACCGGGATAGGTCCTCCCTCAATCATTGCAATCACGTGCCTGTGATCCAATAATTGACTCTGAGGGCACTATCTCCAACAATCTCCCACTTGCACTCAAGGCTAATTATTGCGATGTCGCATACTCACAGCCCGTGTGATACCGAACACCCAACTCCTCTACTAGTCAGTCTCACAAAACCCGTTTGCGAAACAATTGCGTTCGAGGAATAGCCTTAGTGAGTGGATCCGCAGAGAAGTTTCTTTCTATGTCTCTTTAAATCTCAAGTTCGCGGAGAAAACCATCTCCCGAAAAGAGCAATACCTGTCTTGGAATGTCTGGATGTCTGATGGGACCTAGCTCATAAATAAACTCCAAATCCAAACTTCTTAGACTGTATCGTCAACTGAACTTAATCAGTATCCTGCGCCATGCCACCCTCAGTATTGCCTTGGACCACCTGTCCAAAATACTGCCCCTCGTCGGAAGGAAAACTATAACTCTGACAACCTCCTTGTCGTCTATGTCACCTTGGAAGCCTAGAATGATAACTGTCACCCAAAAGAGGCTGTCGTTATCATATCCCTAGAACATCCACTTATGCTCTAAAACTGCTTCCGACTGTTTCTCAAGGATTGGATCAATGTCAACTTATTGCATCTAGTGCAAGAACAACATCTGGTGTGGTACTTGACATCTCATGATTGACTCAATTGCCTAAGCAAGTGATCTGCCAATCATGCACATCCCTCTCCCCTTTAGTCTGTAAGACACCTTTAGAGAGGGTGACTCCATTACCTGCAGGTACACTACCATGCCAGGAGTCGTCCATTCTAAATACTCATAGAATGCTGTCAAGGTACCCATATTGGGAAACCACCCAAATCTAGATCTAAAACCATAGATCTAGTAACCAGAATGTCTGATATAATATCCAAGTCCTGTGTGGAGAAACAACTGTGTGACAACCAAAGTATAACCGATAGTAGTATAGGAGTATCACATCCTACTCTGTGTATGTCATCCAAATACCAGGACATCACACCCTACTACCTTCTTAACAGATCCATCCCCTATTCTGATGAAGTCAAACCTATGACTGTCACATCAGAAATAGATGATCTATCTCCGCTGTAACTGCTTTAGTCTATAAATAGACATAAGCCTGATGACCACCAATGCTTCCGCTGCTCCCACTGACTACGACAACCCTCTGCCAGAGTCATATAGACGTGCACTTCTAAAGCTAGTTTAGAACGACGCTATACTCATCCTCCAGCCGGGTCTCACAGTCTGGAACAACAGCAATGGTAAGTCCGGGTAAACAAGAACCTCCCTGCCACCGTCCTTGAGCATACCGAAGTACCTCTTGGGTGCCTGAGGTTACCCACTTTATCTGCGGAGTGGCCAATGGAATGTCAAATCAAATTGAATCTTTAGGTTCCTGTGAAATCTTCAGTAATCGTTTGTGGTTCTGGAATCACTTCCAGTTCTACCATACTCCCACTACTGTTTTCTGAAAAATCCATTTTTTAATTAAAACTGTGGCGAGTTAAGAACAATATCACTATTGATCTTCCAGATGGTAGAAAGTCAACCCTCGTCATAGCCTGGGTCAACCCACAAACAGCCACTACAGAAACGTGCCTTGAGTTATCCGGAGTCTGGTTTTAAGCATAACCCGGATAACTCCCCGTACCTTAACAATGTCAAGATATGAACTGTTCTATATCCAATACAGAAACAGAGGCACTGATTTAATTGAACCAGATTCAAATCATGCAGCTGTTACCAGTGCATGTCAACAAAATGGAAGGAGGCCGATCAGCGTTACTCAACTTAGGAATGCTTCCAATTATGAGTAACCTGAAACAGAAGCAAGTTCTCATTACTATCAACTGAATACCACACACAAGCATCTACATCTTCGATCACTTTGAAGAATCCCGATACTTGCTATACTTGGTTCTCTACTCTATTCAAATACCTATAACTCCTCAAAACATAGACCCTGTGTTTCTACGAAACACATGTCTAAGAACTAGAGAAGTTAAAAGTAAACAGAATATAGTATGAGGACCAACCCCTCTGTCCTAATGGACACTGGACAACATACAATACTCTGTATAAGTCCGCTGAGTCTAACAACTCTTTCACTGTGCGTCGTAGGTTGAAAACTGTACTTATGGTTAAGAAGAATTACACCGCTGTTTAATACTCCTTACCTAACCATCTACTGGTATAGGTAAATGTCATCGACATAATATCAAAAGGTATATCTCACTCTATAAAAATAGACGTACAGATATATCAATTTGAAATTGGTGCACAACAGCGGATATTCAAAACCAAATATTTGCCGACCGGCAAACAGCCCAGATGATCTCCTCAAATATCACCGATTACAACGAATCCCGATATAATGAGGATGATCACCCTATTCCCAATGACTTACTCCCACTCATCATCTGTAAAACCATACAGATGTGAGAATCAAACCTGGTAAATACATACCCTGGAGCAAGTGTCTATTCAGGAAATCAGTTTTCTTTTAACAGTACACAGTGAAACTGAAACATTGAAATGTTTCGGTGGGGTATTCCGGTATTCTTAGTAATGCCTCTACCATTATCCAGATTCACAACTGTAACCGTATAATTCTTTGCCACCTCTCCAAATCCCTTTATATGTCTTTAGTCATTACCTTCTGCACACCCCTTAGGCCAAATGGTTTTCTTCCTTCCCTACCGTTCGGCACCAGCCTATGGTTTGGAAGAAGACTATCCAATAAGCATAAAAGGTGTACTGTCCTAATCCTAGGAGCACTCGCAAAGCGAGAGAAGGTGAAGATAAAAGACAACCGAATAAACCTTATTCCTATTTCTCCTGAACCAGAATCCATCCCCGAACTGGAACAAGTTCCTTTCGAGTTCGTATATAACCATACGATGGAGTATCCAAATAAACTGTGGATCTTCGTAGTGATACGGAGTGTCCTGGAGAAATACAAAGGTGATTTAGGATTGGCGAAGAAATACTTGGTTCGGTCGTGAATAGCAGTCGCAATTTACTTTGCCCTTTTACTAATCCCTTGCTTTGTCTTAATCTTAATACCTTCTGCACACCGTTTAGGCTAATTGGTTTTCTTCATTCCCTACCGGTCGGCACCAGCCTAAGGTTTGGAAGAAGACTATCCAATTTGCGTAATAGGTGTGCTATCTCCTAAACCAAGGAGTACTCACAACTTGAGAGAAGGTAAAAGGGAAAAGACAACTGAATAATCCTATCCGTTTTCTCCAGAACCGGAAACCATCCTCGAATTCCTTCGAGTTCGTATCTAACCATACGATGGTTTTGTCCAATGGAAGTGGACGTTCGCAATAATACGGGGTGTCCTGGAGAAAAGGGTAAAAGTAGGAGTGGCAATGAGGTCTGCAACTCTGACAATCCAAAAGCCAGTGTTAAGAAGGTTCGGTCAACTTGTTCACTGAGTCATAGTCCAGGGTCGGGTCAATGGTCGCTGCCAAAGAGAGAGAGAAAAGAAACACTCAGCGTGCACTCTAACCTAGATCAGAATGGTTACCACTTTATCTAATCTGGAAACCTCCCACTGTACCTCAAATTCTCCTCCAAACCTGAAAGAAGAATTAGTCGGGGTCACCCGAGGAGTAAACTAACTCATCAGTGGGAATCGGGATCCAACTATCATCGCATGATAACTTGACGGAATCCACTCAAGTCACCACACTCCAGAAGGTATGCGCATGCCTGGCAAGTTTCAGTTCTTTTGAAACTCCCGATGTGATTTTTACCCCAAGCGGTTTATGACCTTGACTAGGTCAACAAACCATAAACCGCCAGTTAAGTTCAACCCGTCATTATTCTGGATTGCATTAAACCCACCCGTACGTGCCCTTGACTAGGTCAACAAGGCCGCACGACTGTCTTAACCAATCCCACTTATGCAACAAACAAGTACCACTCAGCTACCGAACACTACGTCTTGACTAGGTCAACAAACGCAGCACGAATACTAAATAATACCTGTAGGAAATGACGGAGGGCCACGGCTGGTTTTTGGCGAAAAACCTTTAACGTAATGAACTTGATATCGTTGAAGGAACTGCATAGCCTTTTATAAAAATATAGTGACGAAAACCTTTACTAAAGAGGTCACTTCCGGTGAAGGGATCTCGGCGCTTTCCCCGTAGAATGAGGTGCATGATATTCCAACTGAATACCACGATGCAAAGCAAAAGTAATCGGCAATAGTGAAGTTAATGCCCTGACGCAAACTTCTGTCCAAGGGGTCACTCCCGGTGAAGGGATCTCGGCCCTTGCCTCGTCGACTGAGGAGCAGGATATTCCAAATGAATACCACGATGCAAAACAAAAGTGAACGTCCTTGCAATAACAGCTTTTTGAAAAGTGTTCCAACAACATCAGAATAGGTTTGTTTATCTTGCATTGATCCGAATCAACGCAGTCCCATCAATGGATCACACCACAAAGAACGAAAATATACTGACGTACGTATATGCCATCCGCATTCGCCACTGGGTCCCGTCATCACCCGTTAGGTTACTTAACTAACGACAGAGCGGGGACTGGTCTAGCGCGGATGCAAAACATATACAACATCTACTAATATATATACCAATATATTATATTCGCTCAAGGCGTGATAATAATGCAACATCACAGAAATGTACAGCATCACAGAACAATACAGATAACTGGAAGCCCCGGGTTTCACAGAGCCGCTGCTGAAACCCGACGTTCCCCTGGTCGTGTGGATAGCCTGTGCAATGAAATACTAGACCCCTACGGGCGCGGCAAGTCACCCGCCAAAACCTGAAGCGAGGCAGCCCCCTTCAGCACCGTGAATGGACCACCCATCACTTCACGGAATCCGGTAACTTGGGCACCCCTCCTGGGTCATCCTAGTACAGAAAGTAAAATATACATACAACGGGTACATCGACCGCAACCAGGTCGTGCCCCAAAAGAATAATACAAACAGGCAGTGACGGCAGTCCACATGTCGGACGCTCGCCCCGCAATATCAAATGTACATATAAAGCAAAACTGTACTAACATTGCATCCAGGCTATCCCCCACGACCGATCCGCAACATCACAGCATAAACATAGAACATCAACGTGAAAATCACGTTCGCAAATCCGTCTAACCGGGCTATAGCAGTTAGACAGGATTTACCGATCAAGTGATATTCACGGTCGCAGATATAATGTAAATACTGTGAAATAATGTGTTTAAAATATCCGATCGATCAAATAATTAACAAGTGGGCCCCCAAGCAATACTGTAGCACTCACAGAGATTCTGGGCCCAAATTTAATATTCCAAAACCCCTAAAATTAGCCCACAAGCCCACTGGAAAAATTGGACACAGTGAAGACAACAATGTGCGGCGGAACCGCGGCCCAAGAGGGGTTTGGCCGCGGTTCCGCGCTAAAGTCGTCGACTGAATGTGTCGAATTTTTACAGATGTCTTAGAATTTCTTGTACATCAGTTTTCTACAACCTGAAAAGTTTTTTGAGCAAGAAAAAATTCAACAGAAAACTGATGCATGCAAAAACGCGGTTTTTGGAATTTTAGTCGATCGGATAAGTAAAACGCATTAGAACAAGCTAGGCAAGGTTAATGGCGTGGCTCTGATACCATGTTGCGCCACGGCAGTGCCCCGGCCGTCTATCCGAGGCCAAAATGCGGAATCAATATTTTCTTGTCTTTTAAACTGGCGCTACCGCGGACAAAGAAAACCCGGATCGTAACCATTAACCTAATGCTAGCTAACAAGAGATGGGAAGAGAAGTATACCGAGTGATCCGAGTCCTCCGGTCTTCTCGTCATCGTCCCGATCTCCCACGGAAAGTCTTGCCTCCACATCGTCGCCTCCTCGCCGGAAGGGCACCACATCGCCTGCGTCTTTTTCGGGCTCCCGCCTCAATACCGAGGCAACTCGGGCATGAAGCCGGCAACTCGACATGCTCAAGATATGCTGTAGAATGTGTAGTGTAGAGGCTATGTCTCATTTGGGGTTTGTTGCCTTTGAAGATGATGGAGGAATCAAGACTAGAAAAATGGTGCTTGCATTTTTCTAGCATGAAAAATGAAATCAAGAAATGAAACTCTCAAGAATGAAAACTCTCATCTTTTTCTCTCTCAACCATGAAAAACCTTATCATCTTAGAAAAATGGTGGAGGAAAGAATATGAAGCATGAAGGGAGGTGGGTGTAGTGTAAAGCAAGTGGTGACCACATCAAAACATCATGATAACAAAACTCAAATCAATTTCTAATCAACTCTAATCAACATAAATGAAAAAGGTTGATGCAAAAGGAATCTCATCATGATGCCACACAATTACAAAGGAACCCCTCCACAAATGTTTTTTGCAAACTTGCAAATAACCCCCTCCATCGGAAAAGTCCGGCCGGGAAAGAACAAAGGAAAACCGGCCGGAACGGAATGCAAACTGGCAACTCCAGAAAACTGGTCCCGTAATAAATTACAGGAAAACCCCGATACTGTGCATACACACCCGCATCTGTATTCCGTCCGGATACAAATGCAATGAGACAAAATCTACACTGTACTAAACTAGGACCGGCTTAAGCCAAAGCCGGCTAGTAATATCCGTCCGATCCTGATCCGTGCAATACCGCACGTATCTGATCGAACGCTGCCATATAACCATACGGCCTCTAGTACAAACCGTCCGATCCTGATCCGTGCAATACCGCACGTATCTGATCGGACCCTGCCATATCTCCATACGGCCTCTACAGCGTTTCGCCCGAAAGCTTGAGTAACTGAAAGTGTGGTGGACTCTAAAGACTCGTCAATACTATGGCTGTGGATTTAACCACTAGCACGTCAGAGGTATAAGCCAATACGTGACGGGCCACCAGCAATTGACTAAAAGGGACGTTGATGAGCGAACTCATCCTGACACCCTACTGAGCCTGTCAGTGACAATATCCGTACAGTCCGGTCCGTTCGTCTATGAGCATCGCATGTCGGGCCTAGGGGGTTGGTAAAAGTCAGACCCCTAAAAGCGGTACAAGTCGTGTCGGAGTGTAGCCCAGAACGCCCTGAGATACTACTGGAATACCTACCAGTAAATCTCCTGCCTCGGCCGATGGCTTTGCGTAATGGCTCTCCTAGACACAGCGCGACCTCACCCCCAATACCGGGAGAGACGAACCCCTGAAGATCCGCTCACTGCCTCCATGTGGCTCGGGACTGTATCCAACTAAAACCTGTTTGCACGACTCCTTTGAGCCGTGGTAGGGTAGTAATCAAAGCACAGTGGGAACTCACACGAGACAAATGACGATCCTCAGGTCGATGAACTAACCTGTACACATGTCACCAGGGAACTGCTATCTGACGTCAGGTATAAGACCAACTAGCATGTTCCCGGCGAGTCCTGTCCGGTGTACTCATAACCCAATGAGCACCTGTATACATCTTAGGTGAACCAACTGACACCAGTGGCTTATGAGACCGGCCACCGCCCCTCGTCGGGGTCTCGACTGTATACACTAGTCTACTCTGGAGAATCGATGCCCTGTCTCGAAACTCCCACGACTAGGGACCTTTTAAGGATGTGCCTATGGACTACCAGCTCTCACGTATATGATCGCCATCATACTGCTGGCAGTCAAGCAAGAATCCTAGGGGCTCTATCAACGTGTAATAGCGACAAGTCAGGTCACCTAAAACAGTACACGATGATAAAGATAAACCAGATAGCATACTATCATCTCGAGTAAGACTGTCCTACCGGGATAGGTCCTCCCTCAATCATTGCAATCACGTGCCTGTGATCCAATAATTGACTCTGAGGGCACTATCTCCAACAGTGAAGGAGGAGGTGCCTCATGAGGGTTTTGGCAGTTGGTTTGGACAAAACCGTTATGTGGCAGGCTCATTAGGGTTTTGACAGTTGATTCGGTCAAAATCATTTTGAGGCGGACTCATTAGGGTTTTGACAGTTCGTTTGGTCAAAACCATTATGAGCCGCGGATATCATTTACTAATCCTTTTAGTGATAATTTTATGATCGCTAATTGCATTGACCATTTGACTCCGTTGACCTCTCTTGACTTTGTTGACCGGTTGACCGTGTTGACCATTGACTTTGAAGAGGGATCTACACTCTTCTTTTCATTTTCTTTTTCTTTTGGATTATGATAATGGTCATTTCAATGTAGCCATCAAACTTTATCTTGATGGGATTAGTAATGATGCTGTTTTTACATTATTGCAACCATGGTTACTTTTATTTGTATCATAATTTCTTTCTCATTCTCTCTCTTGGTTTTTCAAGTGAGAAGAAAAGAAATGAACCATGGTTGTTGCTCCTCCTTCTTCTTCTTCCTCTTCTTGATTAATCTTTTGATCTCATGTATTGAGAGATAAAGATCCCACAAAGACAAAACCATCCCTTCATCACTTCTACACAACCTAGGGCTTCTAGATTAGCAATCTCTTTGCCCTAGTTACCTCGGCTCGAGGTGGAGCTCGGTGCACATCTCTCGGGTGGATCGTCTTCGACTCAAGGAGGCCGCGGAGGTGACCAAAGTCCGGATCAACCCTCGGAGCAAGCAAGGAGAAGAACAACAAGAAGAGAAGTAGTTCAAGTTGAGGTATAACCCCTAACCGAGTAGATAAATCTCTAGTTAGGATGCTAGTGTATTGTTTAGCAAAGATCCGGCTTTTACGGTCCATGTTGCCAAGTCCAGAAAAATTTTTGTTTTACCGTTTCCGCAAGCCCGAAAGTACCGGGAGAGGTAACGTGGACCTAACAGTGGTATCAGAGCCTAACTAAACACACCCTAGCATGTTAGCAAAGTGTTTAGAACATCGACCGAACGAAAAAACCGAAAAAACACCCCGGAAACCCTGATTCTCTGCCGATTTTTTTCTGCTCAAAAGATAATAAATCATGTCTTAAAAATAGTCTCAGGCTTTTATTAGAACAGGCAAGAAAAATGATCGCACGAGTCGACCAACTCACCGCGGTTCCGCGGCAGAAGCTTGCTTCTGCCGCGGAACCGCGGCCGAGTTGACTCGGCCGTGGATCATTTTTGTTGCAGTTTGTTTCTGGTGGGTTTTTAGGATTTTTGGTATATGACTTTTCTGCCCAGATTTTCCAGAAAGCAAAATTAGTTTTTGGGGCTCAAAAATCCATATTTTTGGTCGATGTTCTGTAGACTTTGGCTAATGGTTATATCTGTAATGTTATATGTGTATTGAACGTCTACTAATCGCTATACGTCGATCAGCGGGGGTTATACATATCTGTGATCTGTGTTGTTGATGGTTTGTGTATATGAACTCGTTGGATTGTCGCGAATGAATAGCCGGGATGGATGTGAGATGAGAGTTTCTTTTTCTTTCATTCATGTAATAAATTTGTAAATTGATGTAATATTATTTGTATGGCCGCACAACCGGGTTGGGGTTGTAGCCGTCATTGTATAATTATTTTTACTGTTTTTGCTCCAAGGATAGACCCATGGAAGGGATGCACAAACTACCGGGTATCTCGAAGTGCCGAGTGGCCTACTCACGGCGTTGAGGGAGGTTGCTTCGCTTCGGGTACTTGGCGGGTAGTTTGCCGCACCCGTAGGGGTCTTGGGTGGGGTTTTGGCTATTCATCGCGACCGTGTAATCCGCTTTTCGTTGCAGGCTCGAACGAATCGCGGGTTCCTAGTATATCCAAAGTGTTCATCTGTGATCTGGATTGGCTATCATTGCTATATTGTTATATATAATAACTATTTAGGCGTTGCTTATGTTTTACAGCCGCGCTAGCCCAGCCCCCGCTCTGTCGTTAGTTAAGTAACCTAACGGGTGATGACGGGGCCCCGTGGCGAATGCGAATGGCATAAGCGTACGTCATACTTTGGTTGTTTTCTGCAATGGTAGGATTTAAATGATGGGACACATTAAAAGAACTAATGCAAGAAAATAAACCTAAAAGACGTTGTTGGAACAAGTTTTTCAAAAAGCTGTTATTGCAAGGACGTTCAATTTTTGTTTTGCATCGAGGTATTCGGTTATGAATGCCCAGCACCTCAGTCGACGAGGCAAGGGCCGAGATCCCTTCATCGGGAGTGACCCCTTGGACAAAAGTTTGTGTCAGGGTAATAACTTCACTATAGTCGATTATTCTTGCTTTGCATCGAGGTATTCAGTTTGGAATATCCTGCACCTCATTCGACGAGGAAAGAGCCGAGATCCCTTCACAGGGAGTGACCTCTTTAGCAAAAGTTTTCGCCACTATATTTTCAAAAAGATTACCAGGTTCCTTCAACGATATCAAGTTCATTACGTTAACGGGTTTTTCGCCAAAAACCCAGCCATAGCCCTCCGTCATTTCTTACAAGTAACACTTAGTATTCGTGCTGCGTTTGTTGACTCCGTCAAGGCATAGTGTACGGTAGCTAAGTGCTGCTTGTTTGTATCGGTATATGGGATTGATTAGGACAGTCGTATAACCTTGTTGACTCCGTCAAGGGTTATGCGGGTGGGTTTAATGCAATCCAGATAATGACAGGTTGAACTTGACTAGGACTCTTTGATTTGTTGACTCCGTCAAGATCACTTGGGTCTTAGGGGCAAAAACCACATCGGGAGTTTCAAAAGTACTGAAACTTGCAGATTTAGCATACCTTCTCGAGTGTGGTGACTGGAGTGGATTCCATCTAGGTTATCACACAATGACAGTTGGATCCCGATCCCACTGATGAGTTGGATTACTCTCGGGAGATTATTTCACTTAACGATCAATGCTATAAACCTAGTAGGTGTCTAGAAAGGTGTTAGCGGGGCTACGCCCCCAGGGAAAAGAGGTTCTTGAATTAAGGAACTTCACGAAAGCGTTGGAAAACCTCCCTCGAAGTACCGACACTAGCCTGGCTGAAAGGTTAAGCAAGTATTGTGACATGAATTAAATCCTGACTAGTTCTTCTTTTAAAAAGGTTTTAAGAAGAATTTGAGGAAACAGTGGGAGACATCCTGGTTAGATAAACTAATAAACCAATCTAATCTTGCAAGAGCATACGCTGAGTGTTTCTTTTCTCTCTCTCCAGGCAGCAACCTTTTCACGCCCTAATCAAGATAATAAAATGTATCGCTTGACCGATCCGAATTTTTATTCGGGACTGGGGAAAGTTGGTTCAGCTCTAACTTGTGACAACAGTCATGAGTATGAGAATGGGAAAGGGGATTGTATGGATTTCCAGGATACCCAGTTGAAGAAGAAGCATGGTTTTGCATCTACTTCAGGTGTTCTTGTAATTGAGAACTATTTTACGGTCAGCCCTACCTCCTGGGTACTTGATACCGGATCAGGATCTCATATCTGTAATTTATTACAGGAACTGAGAAAAAGTAGGAAAGTTGCACCGGGTGATATGTCGCTCAGAGTAGCGAACGGAGCACAAGTTAATGCGGCAGCCGTCGGTGAATATCACCTAGTATTGCCAAATGGCAAGACTATGATTTTGAACGATTGCTACTATGTACCCTCCATGGTTTGCAACATCATATCAGTTTCTTTACTCGATAAAGATGGATATAACTTTGTTCTTGACAAGAATATCATGAACATTTACCTTCATAAGGTACTGGTTGCAGAGGGTACACTGTGTAATGGTATCTACGTTCTAAATCAGAATACAGTTCTCAATATACAAAACACACGCAAGAGGAAGAATTCAGATACGAATGAATCCTACTTGTGGCATTGTAGACTTGGTCATATCGGAGAGAAAAGACTGAGTAAGTTACATAAAGATGGACTCTTGAATGCGTTTGAGTTTTCATCTTATGAAACTTGTCAGTCATGTCTCAAAGGGAAGATGACCAAATCTCCGTTCACCGGACATGGAGAAAGAGCAGCAGAGCTCTTGGGACTCATACACAGTGATGTATATGGTCCGATGTCTACACATGCAAGGGGTGGGTTCTCCTACTTCATCACATTCACTGACGATCTCTCTAGGTTCGGATATGTGTATCTGATGAAACACAAATCTGAAGCTTTTGAGAAATTCAAGGAATTCAGAAAGGAAGTAGAGAACCAGATTGGCAAAAGTATCAAGATCCTCCGGTCTGATAGAGGAGGGGAGTACTTAAGCACGGAATTCCTAGATTACTTAAAAGAGAATGGTATTCTCTCTCAGCTTACTCCTCCTTATACACCACAGCACAACGGTGTTTCGGAGCGGAGGAATCGTACCCTATTGGATATGGTTCGCTCCATGATGAGTAGTGCTGAGTTGCCTCTTTCATTTTGGGGACATGCGCTTCAGACAACGGCATACCTATTGAATTATGTTCCATCCAAATCAGTGCCTATGACTCCATATGAAATATGGAGTGAAAGAAATCCGTATCTTAAGCGATTTAAGATATGGGGTTGTCCGGCCTATGTGAAAACACAGAAACCGGACAAGCTAGAGGCACGGTCAGTTCTGTGTAAATTTATGGGATATCCTAAAGACTCACTAGGATATCTGTTCTACCACACTGAGGAACAGAAGGTGTTTGTATCTCGCCACGCTACCTTTTTAGAAAGGGAGTTTCTTGCAAAAGAAACTAGTGGGAGTTCGGTAGAACTGGAAGAAATTCAGCGACCACAAAATGTAACTGAAAATTTGGAGGAACCGCTAAATTCAATAACCCCAAACGAACCTCAGCCACTCCGCAGATCTGGTAGGATTTCTCATCCGCCCGAGAGATACTACGGTTTTCTCATTGACGGGGATCGAGAGGATTGCATCTTGGAAGAAGATGACCCTACCAGTTTCAGGCAAGCCATTATCAGTAGGGACTCTGATAAGTGGCAGGAAGCAATGCAATCCGAAATGGAGTCCATGTACGCCAATAAGGTGTGGACCTTGGATATTGCTCCACCTGGGGTAAAACCCGTTGGATGCAAATGGATCTACAAAAGAAAAATTGGTGTAGATGGGCAGGTGGAAACCTATAAGGCTAGACTCGTTGCAAATGGTTTTCGTCAAAGACCTGGTTTGGACTATGATGAAACTTTTTCTCCGGTGGCTATGCTCAAATCCATTCGGATCCTACTTGCCATTGCTGCCTTCCATGACAATGAAATCTGGCAGATGGATGTTAAAACGGCTTTCCTAAACGATTGTTTGGAAGAGTGCGTTTACATGGATCAACCAGAAGGTTTCGTAGACAGTTGGAGCAGCGGGAAGGTGTGCAAGTTGCTTAAATCCATTTATGGATTAAAGCAGGCATCGCGGAGCTGGAACATCTGTTTTGATGAGGTAATCAAGGAATTTGATTTCATCAAGAACGAAGATGAACCCTGTATCTATAAGAAGATTGTAGGACGAACTGTCGTATTCCTAGTCTTGTACGTGAACGACATTCTTTTGATAGGAAATGATATTCCTATGCTACAATCGGTCAAGCTATTTTTGTCACAAAGGTTCTCCATGAAGGACCTGGGTGATGCCTCGTACATTCTGGGGATCAAGATCTATAGAGATAGATCCAAGAGACTACTGGGACTTTCGCAGTCCAGGTACATAGAGACCGTACTAAAGAGATTTAGTATGGAGGATTCCAAGCGCGGTAACATACCCGCATTGCACGGAATTACCCTCTCCAAGAAGATGTCTCCTAAGACTGACAAGGAGAGGGTTCGCATGAGCTCTATACCCTACGCTTCGGCGGTAGGATCTATAATGTATGCGATGCTATGTACAAGACCAGATGTAGCTTACGCGCTGAGCGCGGTAAGCCGGTATCAGTCAGACCCAGGGGAGGACCACTGGACAGCAGTGAAGAACATTCTCAAGTACCTGAGAAGGACTAAGGAGATGTTCCTGGTTTACGGTAATGGAGACCTCAGGGTCGAGTCCTTTACCGATTCAAGCTTCCAGAGTGACAAAGATGACAGCAAGTCCGTCTCGGGTTTTGTGTTTGCCCTCAACGGAGGGGCGGTATGTTGGAGGAGTTCCAAGCAGGATACCGTCGCAGACTCGACGATGGAGGCTGAATACATTGCTGCAAGCGATGCCGCAAAAGAGGCAGTCTGGATAAAGAAGTTCATTAGTGAACTTCAGGTGGTTCCGTCCATAGTTTTAGCGAAGGAACCAAGGTCCCATCAGAAATCCAGGCACATCTTAAGGCGGTATCACCTGATCAGGGAGATCATTGATCGCCAGGAGATCGAGGTGCGGAGAGTGGACACAAAGGACAACACAGCGGACCCATTCACGAAGGCCTTACCCCAGACTCAGTTCGAGCGGCTGATCGAGATGATGGGTCTTCGATACGCCAGTACATGGCCTTAGTGCAAGTGAGAGATTGTTAGTGTATATGCCCTAGAGGCCATTACTGTATCATACTAGTATGTATATTACTTGATGGAAGATTGGGATATTCACAGTTGTATAGACAATCTTGCTCAATATAGTAGTATGCTACTTGGTTTGTCTCTGCTTTAATGTGTACATGTGTGTTTATTTATTATATCACCTATATGCATTAGTAGAGCCCTTAGGATCTTTGCTTGATTACCGGCGTTGTAATGGCGATCACACTCATGGGGGCTGGGTAATCTACAAGCACATCCTTATACACGTCCCTAGTCGTGGGAGTATCGAGATAGGGCATCGATACTCCGGAGTAGACTAGCGTATGCGCTTCTCATCCCAGCACGGGAGACGATCTGTCCCACAGCCGTCGGTACGTCGTACTTGATATAGTATGCGGGTGCTTGTTAGGTTACGAGTACACTGGATAGGACTCGTCGGGAACTGATGGTTGGTATTATACCTATCGTCAGTTATCAGTTCCTAGGTGACATGAGTACAGCTTAGTCCGCTGACTTGACACTGTCACTTCGCCTCGAGTGTGTTCCCACTATTCTTTGATTACTACCCTACCACGGCTCTACTGAGTTGTGCAAACAGGTAGTAGTTGGGAGCAGTCCCGAAGCACTTGGAGGCAGTGACGGTTAGACAGGATTCGTCTCTCCCGGTATTGGGGGTTGACATCGCGCTGTGTCTAGGAGAGCCATTACACGAGTAGTCCCTGGCCAGGGCAAGCGAGATATACTGGTAGGTTTCCAGTGTTATCTCAGGGTGTTCTGGGCTTCACTCCGACACGACTTGTACCGCTATTAGGGGACTGACGTTTACCGCCCCCCTAGGCCCGCCATGCGATGTATCAGACGAACAAACCGGACTGTACGGAGATTGTCACATACAGGCTCAGTAGGAGTTCGGATGGGTTCACCTCATCGGCCTTCTTATCGACATCTACCTGGGGACCGTTACGTACAGCTAGTGCCGCTTGCGGTCTGTGGTTAAACCCACTGCCAGCGTAGTGTCGAGTCTTTAGAGTCCCACACAGAGAGTTTCCCTGCACTGAGCGAAACGTGTAGAGGCCGTATGGTTTTACGGCAGGGCTGCGATCACTTACGTACACTTGTGTGCGTGCGATGTTCGGGCAGGCGGTACTAGTGGGCTTTGGTTTAAGCCGGATCCTAGTATTGCACGGATGTATTTGTTTTGTCTTCTATGCATCCGCATTCTACGGAATACGGATGCAGGTGTGTATGCACAGTTTTCCGGAGCGGTGAAGGAGGAGGTGCCTCATTAGGGTTTTGGCAGTTGGTTTGGCCAAAACCGTTATGTGGCAGGCTCATTAGGGTTTTGACAGTTGATTCGGTCAAAACCATTTTGAGGCGGACTCATTAGGGTTTTGACAGTTCGTTTGGTCAAAACCATTATGAGCCGCGGATATCATTTACTAATCCTTTTAGTGATAATTTTATGATGGCTAATTGCATTGACCATTTGACCCCGTTGACCTCTCTTGACTTTGTTGACCGGTTGACCGTGTTGACCATTGACTTTCAAGAGGGATCTACACTCTTCTTTTCATTTTCTTTTTCTTTTGGATTATGATAATGGTCATTTCAATATAGCCATCAAACTTTATCTTGATGGGATTAGTAATGATGTTGTTTTTACATTATTGCAACCATGGTTACTTTTCTTTGTATCTTAATTTCTTTCTCATTCTCTCTCTTGGTTTTTCAAGTGAGAAGAAAAAAAATGAACCATGGTTGTTGCTCCTCCTTCTTCTTCTTCCTCTTCTTGATTAATCTTTTGATCTCATGTGTTGAGAGATAAAGATCCCACAAAGACAAAACCATCCCTTCATCACTTCTACACAACCTAGGACTTCTAGATTAGCAATCTTTTTGCCCTAGTTACCTCGGCTCGAGGTGGAGCTCGGTGCACATCTCTCGGGTGGATCGTCTTCGACTCAAGGAGGCCGCGGAGGTTACTAAAGTCCGGATCAACCCTCGGAGCAAGCAAGGAGAAGAACCACAAGAAGAGAAGTAGTTCAAGTTGAGGTATAACCCCTAACCGAGTAGATAAATCTCTAGTTAGGATGCTAGTGTATTGTTTAGCAAAGATCCGGCTTTTACGGTCCATGTTGCCAAGTCCAGAAAAATTTTTGTTTTACCGTTTCCGCAATCCCGAAAGTACCGGGAGAGGTAACGTGGACCTAACAGTTATTGCCCAGACGCAAACTTCTGTCCAAGGGGTCACTCCCGGTGAAGGGATCTCGGCCCTTGCCTCGTCGACTGAGGAGCAGGATATTCCAACTGAATACAACGATGCAAAACAGAAGAGAACATCCTTGCAATAACAGCTTTTTGAAAAATGTTCCAACAACATCAGAATAGGCTTGTTTATCTTGCATTGATCCGAATCAACGCAGTCCCATCAATTGATCACACCAATAAAGAACGAAAATAATGATGTACGTATATGCCATCCGCACTCGCCACTGGGTCCTGTCATCACCCGTTAGGTTACTTAACTAAGGACAGAGCGGGGACATGACTAGCGCGGATGCAAAACATATACAACATCTACTAGTTTATATATCAATATATAATATTCGCTCAAGGCGTGATAAAAAATGCAACATCACAGAAATGTACAGCATCACAAAACAATACAGATATCTGGGATCCCCGGGTTTCACAGAGCCGCTACTGAAACCCGACGTTCCCCTGGTCGTGTGGATAGCCTGTGCAATGAAATCCTAGACCCCTACGGGCGCAGCAAGTTACCCGCCAAAACCTGAAGCGAGGCAACCCCCTTCAGCAACGTGAATGGACCACCCAGCACTTCACGGAATCCGGTAACTTGGGCACCCCTCCTGGGTCAACCTGTACCCCCTACGAGTGCGGCGAATAGCCCGCCAATTCTAGAGTAAAGCCCCCTCCGTGTCAATGCCATGAGATGTGGGCTCGTTGCCCTCTAGAACCCGGCTATCCATGCACCCCTCCGCGGGGTAATCCTAGTACAGAAAGTAAAATATACAACGGGTACATCGACCTCGACCCGGTCGTGCCCCAAAAGAATAATATACAAACAGGCAGTGACGGCAGTCCACATGTCGGACGCTCGCCCCGCAATATCAAATGTACATATAAAACAAAATTGTACTAACATTGCATCCAGGCTATCCTCCACGACCAATCCGCAACATCACAGCACAGCACAGAACATCAATGTGAATGTCACGTTCGCAAATCCTTCTAAGAGGGCTATATCAGTTAGACAGGATTTACCGATCAAGTGACATTCACGGTCGCAGATATAATGTAAATACTGTGAACTAGCATGTTCAAAATATTTCGATCGATTAAATTTACCGAAGTGGGCCCCAAGCACAACTGTAGCACTCAAAAACATCTGGGCCCAAAAAGAATATACCAGAAACCCTATTTCCATATCAGTAAATCACTGTAGAAATTTGGTACGGTTTGGCCACAAAACGGCGGCGGTTCCGTGGCCAAAACGTGGTATTGGCCGCTCAACCGCCGCTCTACAGTAACATCAGCGTACCAAATTTTCACAGAATTCATAAAAAACCCTGCACATAATTTTCCAATATACCAAACAATTTGTAAAGCAAGGAAACAATCGACAGAAAGTGCGACATGGAAATGTGGTTTTTGGAAAATCCGATCGATCGAACTTGTAAACACGTTAGAGCAAGCTAGACTAGGTTAATGGCATGGCTCTGATACCAGTGTAAGTGCACGGCGGCGCCCCGGCCGTCAATCCGACGCCGGAAAGTGGAAACGAAAAACTTTTCAAACTAGAAAACCTGCACCACCGCGCACAAAAATCCAGGATCGGGCCATTAATCTAACTCTAGCAAACTACAAGATGGGATAGAAGTCTATACCAAGCGATCCATGTCCTTCGGTCTTCGCCTCCACTCCGATCTCCTCACGGAATCTCCGGTTGTCGCCTCCTCGTTAAAACGGGCACCACAACGCCGGGTTCTTTTACGGGCTCCCACCTCTGGACCGAGACAACTCGGGCGCGAAGTTGGCTAGCCGACGCGTCCAAGGTTTGTTGTAGACTAGTGTAGAAAACCTTTGTCTCATGAGGGTAGAAGTTGCCATGTATGGAGGAATAAAGAATGGACTTTGGAGTGAAGTTGATGAAATTGTGTAGCAAGCAAAAATGAGATGATCAAATTTCTCCACACCCAAAATGAACTCTCTCCCACTCCTCACAAGTGGCCGGCCCCTTCTCAATCAAAATGGTGGAGGGAATAATCAAAAACAAGAAGGGAGGTAAGTGTACTAAAAGCAAAGGGTGACCACATCCAAAAGGCAAGCCTCACATCAACTCTCATCACAAATCCTTTCTCATTAAAGAAAGAAGATGATGAAAGAAAAGAATAGAATCAAAAGATGCTTTCATAATCTTTCAAATCACAAATACCCCCTCCACAAATGCTATTTTGCGAACTTGCAAATTAGCCCCTCCATCACAAAAGTCCGACTGGGAAGGAACAAAGGAAAACTGGCCGGAACGGAATGCAAACTGGCAACTTCAGAAAACTGATCCCCTAATAAATTACAGGAAGACCCCGCGACTGCATATACTGTTAGTTATATGTATGCCCTAGAGGCCATTACTGTACATACGATGTATATTGTAATGGATGCTTGGACATATATAGGGAGGACTTTCTTGCTCGACATGATAGTATGCTATCTGGTTGTACTTTATCTTAACATGTACTCTGATTGTCTCTATATTACATGTTGATAAAGCCCTTAGGAAATGTACTCGACTACTGGGACTATGATGAGATCATACTAGTGGGGCCATGGTAGTCGACGGGTACATCCTACAACTGTTCCTAGTCGAGGGTGTATCGAGACAGGGCATCGATACACCAGAGTAGACTAGCATATACGCATCTTAACCCATATGATGGGCGATCGATGATCCCATATCCATCGGTGTTTGATATCAAGGATGGTGTACGGGTGCTCAGTGGAGACTGGGTACATTGGACGGACTCGCCGAGAACTCCCAGATGGTATTATACCTCACGTCAGATGGCAGTTCTCCGGTGACACTGGTACAGAGTAGTCTGTTGATCCGAGATCGTCATAGAGTCTTGTGTGATTCCCACTATACTTTGATTTCCATCATACCACGTCCAAGAGGGCGTGCAAAAAGGTGGCTTTTGGGTACAGTCCCGAATCACATGGAGGCAATGAGCGATAGGAGGGGATTCGTCTCTCCCGGTATAGGGAGTTGATGTTGTGCTGTGTTCGATTGGCTATAACCGGAAATCCCTGGCCAGGGTTGCTGAGATTTACTGGTAAGTGTTATCAGTAGTTTCTCGAACTGTTATAGACCTCATATCGACACGACTTATCGAGCTACTGGGGTCTGACGTTTACCACCCCTATGCGAGATATGCGACATATCAGACGACGAGACCGGACTGTACGGGAGTGTTACTGTTTGGATTCACAGGAGAATGTACAGGCTTGCTTGTTGATCTTCTGAGCGCTCAATACCTGGGTAGCTGTTACGTTTAGCTGACCGCTTGCAGCTTGTGGGTGTTTGATATGATCATCGCCTACTGCCGGCGTATTGACGATTCTTTAGAGTCCTACACAGAGGTTTCTTGACTCAGGCAAAACAGAATAGGGGCACATATGTGATATGTGCGGGACCGAGGATAATGCGATATGAGATACCGTATTATATTCTCGCGATATTTGATATCAGCCGGGTCATCGGATCAAGTGTTGATTCGATGAATCGGTATGGATAAATATTAGTCGGTTATATGCGATATAGCCAGATTGTCGGATCAAGTGTTGAATCGATAATTTAATGTATAATAATATATATGATATATTAAATTACATTAACTAATATTAGCTCACTAAAAGATTCTTTTTCTCACTCGGGTAATACATTGATATATATGCGATATATGTTAAATGTATTATTTTATTTTGTTACATTAAATATTATATATGTGATATATAATATTGTAACATGATATGGTTATTAATGCAACTTGTTTAGTGAAGATTAAACATGGTTAGGGTTTGATTAGGGTTAAGGTTTTCTAGAAATTTCTAGAAGCTTTCATTTTTTGTTTTGGAAAAGATATTTTGCAAGATATTTCCTTAACCTAACCAAACCTTTAACCTTAGTCAAATCTCTACAAGGGTTAGTTTGACCATGCTTGCATTATTCATCATTATTTTACTTTCATTATTCATCACAAATTGATTTTTCATCATCTTCTTCCTTCTTCTTCTTTGCTTGCAAAGCTTTCTAGCTTTGATCTTTGTGATGAAAATGAGTGAGAAATAGAAAACAAATGAGAGAAAAAATCCTACTTCATCATCCTCATCTATCCTTGCCATTTAGATGAGGGTGTTCACATCATTTCATGAGTGTTAGCTTGTGTTAACGAAACCTCAAGGTAGATCATCTTTGTATCGAAGATCGGAAGCAAGACTGTATCTTTCTCTTCGTGGAACCTTTCGAGAGTCCAGAACACGATGATCGCAGCGAAGGGACCTCAAAACGGAGCTTAAGAAGTGAAGGACAGGATCTACAAAGGTTGTAATCCCTCTCACTTAGTGTTAAAGTGTTTAGCATGTTAGTTTTCGCCTAATCTCTAGTTTAAAGATCCGGCTTCGGGTTGTTCGGCACGGCGAATTTTTTAATCGGGCGTGGTTGATGCCTTGTAGACCCTTGTGCGCGTGCATAGCAACCCTACATATACATGCCCGCATTTGTATTCCCACTGAATACAAATGCAAAGAGAAAAAATCTACACTGTACAATACTAGGATCCGGCTTAAACCAAAGCCCACTAGTAAAATCCGTCCGATCATGATCCGTGCAATACCGCACGTATCTGATCGAACCCTGCCATATCTCCATACGGCCTCTACAGCGTTTCGCCCGAAACTTGAGTAACTGTGTGTGGTGGACTCTAAAGACTCGTCAATACTATGGCTGTTGATTTAACCACTAGCACGTCAGAGGTATTAGCCATACGTGACGGGCTACCAGCTATTGACCAAAAGGGATATCGATGAGCGAACTCATCCTGACACCCTACTGAGCCTGTCAGTGACAATATCCGTACAGTCCGGTCCGTTCGTCTATGAGCATCGCATGGCGGGCCTAGGGGGTTGGTAAAAGTCAGACCCCCAAAAGCGGTACAAGTCGTGTCGGAGTGTAGCCCAGAACACCCTGAGATACTACTGGAATATCTACCAGTAAATCTCCTGCCTTGGCCAAGGACTTCGTGTAAGGGCTCTCCTAGACACAGCGCGACCTCACCCCCAATACCGGGAGAGACGAACCCCTGAAAATCCGCTCACTGCCTCCATGTGGCTCGGGACTGTACCCAACTAAAACCCGTTTGCACGTCTCCTTTGAGCGTGGTAGGGTAGTAATCAAAGTACAGTGGGAACTCACACGAGACAAATGACGATCCTCAGGTCGATGAACTAACCTATACACATGTCACCAGGGAACTGCTATCTGACGTTAGGTATAAGACCAACTAGCATGTTCCCGGCGAGTCCTGTCCGGTGTACTCATAACCCAATGAGCACCTGTATACATCTTAGGTGAACCAACTGACACCAGTGGCTTGTGAGACCGGCCACCGCGTTGGGGTCTCGACTGTATACACTAGTCTACTCTGGAGTATCGATGCCCTGTCTCGAAACTCCCATGACTAGGGACCTTTTAAGGATTTGCTTATAGACCCCAGCTCTCACGTATATGATCGCGCTCATACTGCTGGCAGTCAAGCAAGAATCCTAGGGGCTCTATCAACATGTAATAGCGACTCGTAAGGTCACCTAAAGCAGTACACGATGATAAAGATAAACCAGATAACATACTATCATCTTGAGTAAGACTGTCCTACCGGCATAGGTCCTCCCTCAATCATTGCAATCACGTGCCTGTGATCCAATAATTGACTCTGAGGGCACTATATCCAACATATACTCCAGATTTAAGCCAACCATGGATGCTTTTTATTTTTCTTAGATTAGTGTAGTTTAGTGTATTGTTATTTTTCTTCTTCATCTATTCTTTATGAAATTGTGGTGAGAGCTTTTGAGTGGAAATTAATGAAGATGAGGGTTTTTCAAATCTTGTATCTTTATTTTTCTTGCATTGTATTTTAATTCTTAACTTAACTTTTATTATTTGTTATTAAATTAGTTGTTGTAACACCCTAGTTCATTTATACCAGTTCTTTTTCTTTTTTGGGTATTTCTTTATTTATGGCTACTTCTTGATTTTTTATGTTTTGTGTGTGAATATTGTAATTGGTATCTGTATTTGTATCCGACCCGACCCGCTTACTGGAAACCAGTCTTGTTTCCTGTTTATGATTTATCCCGGCTATTTATGAGGATCCGTACACTTTCATATTTTTTTATATACTGCATACTGGCATTATATCTGGCATTTCCATTTTTTTCAATATAACATTTAAAGTCAAATGAAATATTTTAAAAATATCTATCATGGCCTGCATCATACCCCTGACCCTGTGGTAGCATCCGTACATCTTGTTCTCGTTCCGTTTAATGAAACGGACTCATTTGGATGGCTACGTGCATGCTACGTGTTTTCATTCTTGTGGGTATGCATTTTCGTTATCCGAATATCCTATTTTGGTTTTGGTTTATACGTAAATTATCCGTATTTTCAAACCGTAATTTTAGACCCGACCCGGGCATATTTTGGAGTATTTTTGTATTAGCCAGAAAACTTAAATATAATCAATATTATATTCCTTATATATCAACTGTTAATATATGCGTTTTTAAACTAAAATATTTTTTAAATCATTAAAATCCTATATCCTAACCACAATATCCTAACTATCTGCATCTCTCTCTCTATCATAATATATTATACGTATTAATTTATTCTTTAATTTTTTTTAACCACCTACCATGCACTGTTCCCTATCCCTCTCTTCTTCATCACTCATTTTCTTTCCTCCCGCCTCGCGAGAACCCGCGCTACTTGCCGCATCGCCTCGCCGCTCGTCGCCTCCTCTTATCACCACCACCCCCTCCTTTCTCTCTTCGACCTCTCTTCTCCTCTGTGCACCCGCTGCAACCTAACCTCACCTTGCCTGCAACCCTAGTCTCGCCTGCACACCCCGCATCGTCGCCGATCATCACCTTGGACCTCGCCCTCCCGTCGCCGTCACGACCACCATCCTCTCCCCTCTCTCCAACCCGACACCACCCTCACCTCCCGACACCACGAACCCGAGAACCCCAACATCCACTGCCCTTGCTGTGAACCCTCGCCGGAAAAACCCACGACTCGTCGTAAATGTCCACCTCACCTCTCCTCTGTCCCCAAACACCAACCTAGAGCACCTTGAACCTAGTCCCCCTCTCTTCTCCTCTTCTTTTTCTTCTTCCTTCTTTTCTTTTCTTTTCTTTTCTTTTCGTGGCCCGTATTTTTCAGTCATCACCGGAGTCGTGCCGTCGCCGACTATCCGGGCGACCCAGTGGACGTTCCCAGCCAGCGTGGTCACCTTCTTGCTTTGCCTGGATCTGTCCCGTGTGCGCGTGTGTCTATTGCGACGTTTACCCGACGTCGGACACTGCGTATACACCCCGTCGTGAGATCCGTTCAGACAAGTTCATCTTGCTACATGCTATGATACATATTTTGCATCCATATGAATAAAAATATTACATGTTTATTACATTGTGCATCCATATTACAAATTTACAGTTTTTCGATAGCCGTATGCATCCATACCGTTATTACATATCTAGTTGCACGCAAGTTTATCTTGCTACATGCTTTGATACATATTTTGCATCCATATGAATAAAAATATCACATGTTGACTGCATTGTACATCCATATTATTGTTTTACTGTTTTCGGATATCCGTATGCATACATATCATTAATTACATATCTGGTTGTATGCATGTAGCTTGATACAGGCTATATTATTATACTCGCATCTATATTAATAAGAATATTGCATGTTTATGGTATTGTGCATCCATGTTACAGTTTTTCCGTTTTTCGATATTCATTCGCATCCGTATCATTTATTATATATCTAGCTGCATGTCAGATCACATTACTTCATGTTACTGTTATGTTAACACCCCATGTTTGATAATGGCATTATGCATAGTCATGGAGTTGTAGATGTAATCCCTGATAGATATTTGTGCATCCGTGTTTTACGGTGCATCCGTACTTTTATCGTGCACCCGTACTTGCTACAGTTTTATTATGAGCATCCGTTTGATACCTGTGCACTAAATGTCATGACCTGATACACCACCACTTGACATGTTACCTGATCCTGCTTGTAATTCCAACAATCCTGACATGTAGTCCTGACGGACGTATCCTATTGTCTGCATAGACAAACCTGTACCTGCTTGATCCTGTGTTGGCATTAGCTCCAGATTTATCAATACCTGACTTGAACACATAACACTGGAGGCATGGGGAAATCAAAAGTGTAACTGAAGTGTAGCTTAAAAGGGTATTACTTTATCCTTGGTCTCGGGGGATAACGGGACAGAATCATTCATGATTCTTACTTGATCCGTGGTCCCGGGGGATAACGGGACAGAGTCATTCGTGACTCCCACTACCTGATCTATGGTCCCGGGGGATAACGGGACATATCCTTCGAGTTACATGAAGGAGTACACTAATTGATTTCAAAAAAACTTTAGAATAGGTAACCCAGTAGCACGGTTTAGATTTATCACTGCACGTCACATATACTGATACTCTTCACTGTTCTATATCCGTGTTTACTTGTTACATTCATGTTACTATTCATGCCTGCATATTTCGTTACATCCTGGTTGCTTATTATTATTGATATTATGATGCACTGTCGTCTGGGTTTTGAATGGCCCAGATCCTTTATTTCTCCCACAGGCCGACCAGGAGTACTTCAGTCGACAGGCCGAGCAGTGAGGATCCTGTTAGTATTTTAGTTTAGTTTTCCTTCAGCACTTTCATTTCCTGATGTGAGCCCGTATTTGGGATGTACTTTCCAGATGTTATTGTTTATTGGATTTATTGCTTCCGCATATTATTTCTTGACTCATTTATTCTGGCATATGGACATGTACTAGATAGTTTATTTTAATTTACTGTTCTTGATATCTTATAGACAGCCGTAATGTGACTGTGGAGGGATGTTTCCTAGCCATATGTAGCATGGTTAGCTTTGTCACGTGCCGATCTTAGCGCACTCTGGAAAGCGGGGCGTAACAGTTGTTGGTTTTATTGTTCTCTTTTCTTCACTTCTAATCCGTATTTTCAAACTATGATACTCAATTGAGTCCTTTGCTTAGGTGAGGGCCCAAGTAGTTAGCTTGTTATCTTTTGTAACCCGTATTTTCAATTCTTTCTTCTCTTCTTTCTTGTTTTATTTTTCTTTTAATGTGTGAATAATTTACTCACTTGTTAGGGCCAAGGAAGGTTAGTATGAAAGATGGAAAAATCTCTTGTGCTTCTCTTCACCAAACAACTTGAAGTGAATCTAAACCAAACAAACAAAACCTCCTCTTTTAGGCGCGCTATAAGTGACATATAGCCGCGACCTAAGTCGAGAATTTCTTTAGACGCACTACAATGTGATATATAGTTGTGACATAATTGGAGACTTGGTTGTGAGTGTTTCGCCTAGGGTTGGAAATAAGAGTATGGAACGGACAGACAAGGAGTACTAGGAATGGATTTAGTATTGGAAAGCTTTCTTAAACTCGCAAATCTCATTCCTATGTCCTCCTAATCCCCAAATTTTTCGAAGAGATACTTGAGCGGGTCCATACTACTTCCGATTATCTCGATTTCATTTCAAAAATGGCAAAAGACAAGCACAAGACTAATCCTAACTCTACTAACCAACCCTAACCCTAACAAGTTCTTTTGAACATAAAATACAAACATTTATGATAGAATTGAACAAACATATACATTCTTTAATTGACTCATCTAAAACAAGAACGAAAATATAAACCATCTCCCAGTGGACGACTCATACTCAACCGGCTAGCTACAAGCGAAACTGACTTGATTGCGGCAAGTAGAACAAGTAAAACGTATAACATATCGCGGTTTTTCTGCTTCAATCAGATCTCAAAGGTGTATTTTCTCCTTAGGAATCATGGAGATTCCTAAGTGGTATTTTCTCTTGTAAGTTGTAAGGATCTTACAAGAGTAGTTTCTCTTTGCAAGTCGAGAGGTCTTACAAGTGTTGTTCACCGTGTTGGGAATATCACTCAGCTCCGGTGGAACTTGGTTAAAACATATTTTGTTTACGCCTATGGATTGTATACAAGAGTCAATATTGAACTACTTGTAGGACATAAATATTATAGGGGTTGGTGGCTTAAGAAACAGGCTTGGATCCCTGTAACTTAAGGCTTTTGAGTTCTATAAGCTGTGAAGGTCTCATAGAGATATTTTTCCTTATGATTCAAGAGAATCTTGTAAATGTATCTTCTCCTTAAGAATCATATGGATTCCTAAGTGTGTTGCTCTTTTGTAAGTCGTAAGGATCCCACACAGGTGTTTTCTCCTTGCAAATTCGAGGGGACTTTGCAAGTCATCTTTTCTTTCATGAGTTTATGCCCTTTCGGTTTTTTATAAGCTCGCCAATAGTCCTGTTGTTTTTACTCTCGGCGCCCTTTTGGGTTTTCATCCATGCCCATTTTGTTTGTGGACATACCTTTTTTTTGAACTACCGGACATAGTCGATCCTTTGTTGCATATTTCTAAAAAATGAAGCTTCGCTGCGGATGCCACAGCATCATTTACCGGTGAGACTTGGAAGAGATATGGATCATCTATACCCGTGGATTGTCTACGGTGATCAATATTGAGATCAGCCGTAGGGCATAGCATCTTTTGGAGGACTGTATCATCGGTGGGGCTTCATAGAAAGTGGGACTTTAGGTTTAGCCTCGCAAGTAGAACTTGGGTTTGCAATCTTTGCCAGTGGAACTTCAGATGCAACGTGGATATCAAGGAGTCTATAAGGTAACATGTTAGTTTAAGGACATCACAGTCCATCATCTGGTACTTGGAGGTGCAATCTTTGCTATGGGTAGCCTATTATACGTTAGTCAATATGGAGACCAGCCGCAGGGCGACATATTAGTTTAGGGATATTTCGGTCCATCACTCCAATTTAGGGACATAGTAGCCCAGAATCATCATAATGGAGGTACATATCATTCGGTGGGAATGGCGAGAGGACATAGGCGTGTCCATTTATCATCTACCCAAGTTGCGACTCTTCGAGCATAATACTTCTTGAGAAACTGACCGTTTATTGGCTAAAACGGTCTTTCCCCCTGCATATCCATGAATAGGTAAGCTCCACCTTGGTAGATCTTATATATGATATACGGGCCTTCATAGTTCGCCTCGAACTTCCTACTTTTCGCGCGGTTAGGGATCATCGGCCTTTCGAAAACCAGTATGAGTTCGCCTTGGCGGATATCCTCGGTCTGGTTAGCCTTTCATATGATTACGTCATCCTTGCCTTGTAAGCTTCTAGATTTTGCTGTGCTATAAGGCGGGTCTCATCGAGAGCATCAAGTTCTTCGAGCCGGAGATGGGTTTTCTCTTCGTTCGTAAGTTCCATTGAACCGCCATCCGTAGTCAAGGGAGTTCGATCTCCAAAGGGAGCACTGCTTCGGCGCTAAACACCAATGTATAAGGTGTTGCCTTCGTGGCTGTCTTGAACGTCGTTTGGTACAGCCAAAGAGCTTCATGTAGCCTTTCATGCCAGTCCTTTTTATTCTTGGACACCATTTTCTTTATAAGCTTGGTTCGCATCTTGTTGAAGCTTCATCTAAACCGTTAGTTTGGAGATTATAGACGGAGGAATATCTCCAATCTTTCTTATGTTGCTGAGCGAAGTGACTTATCTTATGGTTTCTATATACTTGTCTGTTATCTGAGACTATCCGTCGTGGAACTCTGAACTGGTATATGACATGGGTTTTTGAAGAAATGGAGGATATTCTTTGTCTTTACTTCTCTTAGCGGTGTCGCTTTTTCCTATTTAGAGAAGTAATCGGTTGCCGCCAAGATGAAACGATGTCCTCGGGATGACGCCGGCTTGATGTGGCCTAATATATAGGTCCACCGCATTTCGAATGACCAACTGGATACGGTCTGATGCAGCCAGTTGAGGTGCTAATGTATGAGATCCCTTTGTATCTAGTATGAGTGGCATCGCCATGCATAGTCGATACAGTCTTGGATCATCGTAGGCCAGTAATTACCCATCCTCTTGATCTTCAGCTTCATCTTTGGACTGGCTTGATGGGACCCGCAGACTCCCTCGTTAATTTCTTGGACAGACTTCTTGGCTTCCTTTAGTCTTAGGCATCTTAGCCATATATGATCGAAGGACCTTTTATATCGAGTTCCATCAATTAGGGTGAATGACGAGGCTTATGTTCATACCAGAATATTGCATTTAACACCGCCCATTCTTCTGCTTGTTTTTTTATAGGCAGGTCCTTTTGATCCATGTTTGCTACATATTTACAGATTACAGGTTTCTAGTCCAAAATAACGCAAATCATACAAAATCTCCATAGTTACGCCAAAATCTAGAACATCTGCCACAGACAGATAAAATCTGGGTTCCGGTCATCCGCATACGTCCAGTGCCGCTTACCAGTTCAAGATACAAGACGAAAAATAATGGTCATTCGTGTCTTGGTCAAGCACAGAGCACGAGAGGGGCAGCACAAGATTCAATGGGTGCGCGGAGCTCGACGGAGATAAATGTCAAATGAATTAAAAGTGAAGCCATTTTTGACTGTTGAAAATCTGAAAATATTTTGGAACCATTTTGCAAATTGGTACTTGTAAAACAGAAGAACAATGCAACATAAGAGAACCCCAGAAAAACAAGACATCAAACCCTCCAAGCGGCCGCGGAACCGCGGACAATATAGCGTTTTCGCGGCGGTTCCGTGGCCGAGTCAACTCAGTGCCAGATCGTATTTTATGGGTAGTTTTGTAATTGTGTTTGGGCTTAGAATTTGGCCCAAGGGTTTCAGCTCTCTGCTAGCCCAATTTTGAGCCAAGTAAAAGATGTTTTTTTTGTTAGGATTTAGTGTAGTTTAGCTTGTTGTTTCTTCTTCTTCTTCATCATTTCTCCATGAAAGTGTAGTGAGAGCCCTTGAGTGGATGTTAATAAAGATGAGGGTTTTTATTATCTTGTATCTTTCATTTCTTGTATTGTAATTTTAATTCTTAGTGTAACTTATTTATTGTTGCTCTTTTCTTTTCATCTTATTCGTATTTTTTTCTCAAGCCATGATACTCTATGGAGTCCCTTGCTTAGGTGAAGGCCCAAGTAGTTAGCTTGCTACCATTTGTAAAACCGTATTTTCCTTCCTTTCTTTTCTTCTTTCTTGTTTTATTTTCCTTTTAAATGTGTGAATAATTTCCATACTTATTTGGGGCTAAGGAAGGTTAGTATGAGGGACGGAAAAATCCTTTGTGTTTCTCTTCGCCAAACATCTTAAAATGAACTTAGACCAAACAAACATGACCTCCTCACTTAGGTGCGCTATACGTGACATATAGTCGCGACCTAAGTCGAGAAGTCCTTTGGGCGCACTACAATGTGACAAGTAGTTGTGACTTAATTGGATTCATGGTTGTGGGAATTTGGCCTAGGGTTAGAAATAAGCACACGTAGCGGAAGGACAAGAGGCACTAGGAATGGATTTAGCATTGGAAAGCTTGCTTAAACTCGCGAATCCTATTCATATGTCCTCCTAATCCCCGCTAGTTTCTATTATCCCAACATCATTTTAAGAATGGTAAAAGAAAAGCACAAGACTAATCCTAACTCTACTAACCAAACTTAACCGTAACAAGTTTACTTGAACATAAATATGAACACTTAGGATAGATTTGAACATAACACATATACATTCTTGAATTGACTCGTCTAAGACGAGAACGGACATACAACCATCTCCCTGCGGATCAACCCGTGCTCAACCGGCCAGCTGCAAAGTGACACCGTCTTGATTGCGGTAAGTAGAACAAATAGAACAAGCGAAACGGGGGTTTTTGTTTTAATCAAATGGCGCCGTTGCCAGGGAGGTAACGTATTTTCTTTCTTGTCATTCAGGTTAATATTCTTTTTGTGTGTGTGTGTGTGTGTGTGTGTAACAAAAACCTTTTTGTTATTTTTGATTTTTTTTTTTGTGCAAGTATGCAGGCTATCTGGAGAATGTACAGTAATCAAATAAAGAAACAGAGCATTTTATTTTGGAGTAGAAAACAAGGGGAGTGCAGGGACCAAAGAAGAAGCCCCAAATCAACTTTTTGACCGTGAAACCGCGGTCAAAGCTAGGGTTTCATACCGGTTCCGCGGTCGTATTGTAGCTTCTGAGCCCAAAATTTTTTCCACCCTTTCTCTTTTCTCTAAACCCCTCTGTGAACTCCACCGAACTGTATTTTTTGCAGCTTTCTTTGCACAGATTGCGCCGCTGCCAAATAAATTTTTTGTTGTTTTAGATTTTGTTTGTTTATCGCTTTGCATATAATAATACGGACATTAAGGGGCTATAACACCAATTATGATTGGGTGGGGATTTCATCACCCTTCCTAAGACCCCACAAATCATAAATAGCATACGCATCATCTTGAGTTAATAAAAAATATTTAGAACAAACCTATAAGGACTTGTCGCGCTCATTTAGGACAAGTGAAGGTTGCAAGGAATCGGTCATTTATCTAAACATGACTTTGTCGTGTCTAGGCTAGACAAGTGAGGAGGTAATTTTAAAAGGCCCGTCTCACGGTGATTCGTGAGCGGAACTCTCCTTACCTCGCTTTTGCTTACTTGGCCACAATTGGCAGTGAAGAGGCGATTCGAGAGACATCTTGCAAATTGTCACTTGGAAGTCTAGGAATAGTCTAGTTGGACTTTGAAGACCCTAGCTCTAGGTGTTGTTTGTGCATATTGTGATTGTGATTGTGCTTATGTAAAGTTTAGTCCCACAATTCCGTACTCTTTTAAAAACCAACAAACAATTTCAAAAACTCCAAAAAAAACAATAAAAAATTCAAAAATTTATAAAAATTCCACCATCCCTACCCTCCACTCTTTTCATAACATGGGTACCCCAAAAAGACCAACTCTTGCTGAACTTTAGTATCCACAACTAGACATTTCTTCATACGGTTCTTGCTTTGGCCGAACTTCGAACGATCCATCCATACCCAAAATTTCATTGAGAGATCGGATAGACGCTTCTAGGACAAACAATTGGACTCCGCAATCCACTTCGTATCAAACGTTTCAACCTCCCCCACCTTCTTACGTTGATACCCTTTCTGAAAGTCATGTTGCGACTCTGAAACCCATGTCCATTGCTGACCGAATTGAACAATCTCATAGCCTATCTTTCACTCCTTTCACCACTTCGAATTCTTTTGATCAACGATTCCAATCACCTTCTTATCATAACGTTGATCCTAATCCTGTCCATCCATTCAATTCTTATCAATCCTACCTGACTTTTACACCTTCTCTAAACATTACTTCTGACCAGCCATTTGGGAGTTTCACGTATGCACATGACTTTGATTCTTTTACTGAAACCCCTTCACAACCCATGTCTAGTCTTGAACAAACTTTGGAAGAATTTTGGGTAGCGTCGTGCCAACAGATGATGGATTTGAATGCATCCATGGCCGTCCTCATACAACCTAACGAATCGGCAACTAGTTTCCAACTAGCTCCGAATTTTCCAATGTATGATGAGGCGATTGGACAGTTTTCGGATTTGAGTAGTGACAGTGAGAAGTACGCCCTTCCAAATCAAACCTACCTGTTGCAAATTGAATTCCATAACTTCGGTTTTGAAAATCTATCGAGTATCCCAAACGATTCACCAATTGAAGATAGAACGTTTGATGAGTTGTGCGACTTTGTAGTGTTTATATTACCCGATTATGAAGGGTCCATTTCAAGTGAAACCAATCCCAATCTTTTTTATCTTTACACGTCTACTCTAGAACCTGAATTGATTGAAATCCAAGGTTTTCATGAGGTGTCTGAGAAATTTGATTTTCACTTGATTGAGGATATCGACGCTGGGAATATTTTAGATGATGAACCCATAATTTTGGATGAGTTTTTCTCACCAATTCATCATGTCCTTTCACTTCCTTGTAGACATCATCTAGAACCATTAACTGTCTTTCCCGAACTCCATATGCGTCTAGATTTTGATGATGATAAATGCATGGATGAGTTGAATTTTAAGGAGTTTTGAGGATAGCATTGAGGATGAACCAGTTTTATTAGATGAGTCGGGTTTTCCAATTCATCCTATCTGTTCCATTGACTGTGACCACCTTCCTGAACGTTTAACCGATACCATTTCTCAATCACTTCCCTCTATCCTTTCCATTGTTCCCACTTTGCATGATACCATATCACCTCCATTTTCTATGTTTAGTTTACGAAATTCGGTCGACCCATGTTTTCTTACGAATCTTGAGATGTTTGACCCCATTTCTCGACATGTTGATAGATTAGTACAATCCATTTTTTCACTCTAATCATTACAAATTGTACTAATTTATTCACTCCATTTCCACCCTCAAGATCGTGTTCCATTTCTTTTTCCCCTCCTCTATTCATCTTTTCTACCGAGACCGTATCCTGCTTCCATCCACACACGGTCTCGTGTATTCTCCATTTCTTTTCTCTGTGCCTTCTTTCACCAACCACTGCATTATCACGATAAATTTTTTGAATAGTTGGTATTAATTTTTGGCCTAAGTAAGGCCTTGTATAGATTACAACTGTTCTCTCTCCCTAACTCTGAACTTTAATGCTCAAACAGTAGAAATACTGTTTCACTTAAGTTTGGGGGACCTTTATGTGTATATATATTTTGTTTTCTTTTTCTTTTAAAAAAACAGGGGATCACTGACGATTTTGACTTTCTTGGTGTAGCATGACAGTGAGGGCACTGTCAAGTTTAAGTTTGGGACTGTGCTCGGTAAGCCTTCTACCTTCGTATTCATGTTTATATTTTGCATTTCCGTACTTATTTAAAAACCCACAAAAATTGAATTTTTTTATAAAAATATAAAACTTTGTCGTCAAGTTAGCTAGTAAGGTAACTTAGACTTTTATTCCGAAAAGTTAGCTTAATGGGTTAGAAATAACTAAATCTTAGGCTTACGAATTGAAAACCCTAAAAATAACCCTCCTTCTGTTTAACCTTGGCAATTATACATCATTGCAGTTTTTTTAGAAGTATGTAATCTTGAATTCAGTTCTTGAGTTAAGTCAAAATGAAGGGAAAATATTGAAAGCATTATTGAAAGATAAGTCTGAAAAATAGTTCATATTCTTGAGTCCAAAGTCAGAAAGTATATACCCTACAAATCACACTTACACGCACTTTGAAACTTGGGATAGTAAAGAATACCTAGAAATACTCTTGCCTGAAAACCCAGTATGAAAGAAAAAACGGTATTTAAAGCTAACCACCAAAAGAGCATCATTGAAAAATATATTCGGTCATGAAAGGAAAAGAAAATAAAAGGAAAAAAATAAATTACAAGACCTGAAAATGCTATTTACGCTTTATGCTCACACATTCAGTAATTGGCTGTTAGTGACTCAAGAAGCATTAATAGTTGCAAGAAAGATGTGTGAGCAAAACAGTCCATCATTAATGAAAAGAAGTAGTATCGGGTATTAGGTCAAGGGTACTATAACTTGAATTGAATTCTTAAGTGTAGGGGTGAAATTTTACACACACGTAGGGGTATACGTTCGATATTTGGAGAAAAGATACGAATAAAAAATAAGACTTATGTTTTCCGTAAAGTTAATAAAAATTCTGGATTGGAGACTGTGCTTTAGAAGGAAAACTCAAGAGATACCGAGATCTTTCTAATATGTCAAAATGTATAGGATCTTGGGTTGAATAAATATGAGGCGTGAAAAATAAGGGATGAATATTTCTAATTTAGGATGATTGAATTTCTAATTTTGATACTAAACCGTAGGAGTAGAATGAACGTCAACTTATAAAACTAGCTTGATGGGATTTTGGGGGTAGTATCAGCTGAAAACTCTCAGGAGACAACACTCCTCCTACTATGGACACCTAAAGGTTTAACGGCTTGTTGCACACGCTAAGTGCAATCGTGATGCCTATGAAATTGAGCTTAGGACTTTTTATGAATAAATGGTTTTGTTCGGGATGAGCAAAAGACAAGTTTGGGGGTATTTGTTCATACCAGAATATTGCAATTAATACTGCTCATTCTTCTGCTCGTTTGTTTATAGACAGGTGCTTTTGATCCGTGTTTGCTACATATTTACAGGTTACAGGTTTCTGGTCCAAAATAACGCAAATCATACAAAATCTCCACAGTTATGCCAAAATCCAGAACATCTGCCACAGACAGATAAATGACGGGTTCCGATCATCCGCATTCGTCCAGTGTCGCTTACCAGTTCAAGAAATAAGACGAAAAACAGTGGTCTTTCATGTCTTGGTCAAGCACAGAGCACGAGAGGGGCAGCACAAGATTCAATGGGTGCGCGGAGCTCGAGGGAGATAAAAGTCAAATGAATTAAAAGTGAAGCCATTTTGGACTGTTGAAAATCTGAAAATATTTTGAAACCATTTTGCAAGTTGGTACCTGTAAAACAGAAGAACAATGCAACACGAGAGAGCCCCAGAAAAATAAGACATCAAACCCTCCAAGAGGCCGCGGAACCACGACCAATATGGTGTTTTCACAGCGGTTCTGTGGCCGAGTCAACTCAGTGCCAGATCATGTTTTGGGGGTTGTTTTGTAATTGTGTATGGGCTCAAAATTTGGCCCTAGGGTTTCAGCTCTTTACCTATAAATAGCCCAGTTTTGAGCCAAGTAAAGGATATTTTTTTGTTGGGATTTAGTGTAGTTTAGCTTGTTGTTTCTTCTTCTTCTTGATCATTCCTCCATGAAAGTGTAGTGAGATCTCTTGAGTGGATGTTAATGAAGATGAGGAATTTTATTATCTTGTATCTTTCATTTCTTGTATTGTAATTTTAATTCTTAGCGTAACTTATTTATTAATGTTAAGTAGTTGTTGTTATTTCTTGTTGCTCTTTTCTTTTCTTTTTATCCGTATTTTTTTCCAAAGCCATGATACTCTATGGAGTTACTTCCTTAGGTGAGGGCCCAAGTAGTTAGATTTCTACCATTTGTAAAACCGTATTTTCCTTTCTTTCTCTTCTTCTTTCTTATTTTATTTTCCTTTTAAATGTGTGAATAATTTCCACACTTGTTAGGGGCTAAGGAAGATTAGTAAGAGGGACGGAAAAATCCTTTGTGCTTCTTTTCGCCAAACATCCTAAAACGAACCTAGACCAAACAAACACAACTCTCTCACTTAGGCATGTTATACGTGACATATAGCCGTGACCTAAGTCGAAAAGTCCTTTCGGTGCACTGCAACATGACATGTAGTTGTGACTTAATTGGATATATGGTTGTGGGTGTTTGGCCTAGGGTTGGAAATAAGCGCACGTAGCGGAAGGACAAGAGGCACTAGGAATGGATTTAGCGTTGGAAAGCTTGCTTAAACTCGCAAATCCCATTCCTATGTTCTTCTAATCCCCGCTACTTTCTATTATCCCAACATCATTTTAAGAATGGCAAAAGAAAAACACAAGACTAATCCTAACTCTACTAACCAATCTTAACTCTAACAAGTTTACTTGAACATAAATACAAACACTTAGGATAGATTTGAACATAATACATATACATTCTTGAATTGACTCGTGTAATACAAGAACGAATATACAACCATCTCCCTGCGGATCGACCCGTGCTCAACCGGCTAGCTGCAAAGTGACACTGTCTTGATTGCGGTAAGTAGAATAAATAGAGCAAGCAGAATGTGAGTTTCTGCTTCAATCAGCTCATTTCATGAGCTGATGCCATTGTGACGCATTTTCAGGTATCCGTTGATAGTTGAAGTAGTCTATAAAGACTTCTCGCCAGTCATCTTCCTCTTCTTCGACTTCTTCAGCTTGAAAGACATATTCATTTACAGCTTCGGTTGGAGGCTATGAAGATATCTTCGCCGGGGCTAAGATCTTGCAACTTTGGACGATGATCCTCACATCGTCAAGGTTTTCATCGGCCAACTCTTTGGCCTACTTGGCTAATGCATCCACTTTGCTGTGTTCCACTCTTGGTACATTTTCCAATGTATATGAAGGAAGCTGCATCAGCAGTTGTTGCACCTTCTCTCCATACTTTATCAGTTCTGACTTGCATGTTTTGTAATCTCCATTGACTTGCATTACGATCAACTGAGAGTCCCTATATATATGTAGATTCTCGATGCCCATGTCAATCAAATATCAAGACCGGCTATAAGCTCTTCATATTCGGCTTCATTGTTGATCCTAGGCTTTGTCAACGCGATGGCATAGTAGGCTATTCCGCCTTGAGGGGCCACGAAAATAAGACATATCCCAGCTCTGATTATCGAGATATAATTTTTCCGCATTTTTATTGAGGAGGCTCCATCGAAATATAATTCCTAATGAGGTTTCTTTGTTTCTTCGTTCTCTTCGATCGCGTTGATTGTGTAAGTTGATGTCACGCACCCCGCGAGTTCGCATGGAGGCGGAATACGCAAAAAAAGAATTTTACAGGCTTCACAACACTAACTTGAACCCAGGATCGACCATAAACCCTAGCTAGCAAAACAAATTGGAGGTTTAGCTACTCGGTAAGAGTTTTATACCTCCGTGTACAAGTCCTTCGGGTCTTCTTGCTATCCTCCTCCTCGTCATAAGCTCCTCGGATCTTATGGATCGAGCTTGCAAGGTTGGCCTCCTCAAGTCAAAGACGATCTACCTGAGAGTCTATAGATTGAGCTCCTACCTCAATACCGAGATAACTAGGGCACCAGTTCGCTAAACCAGATGGCCTAGAGGATGTAGAGAGTGAAGACGGATTAGTTTGTCTCTAAATACCGTAGATTTCTTAACACATGAGACATTTAAAGTTAGAGGAAGAAGAAGAAGCTTTGGAGGACAGAGAGTGTTCAAGTGATGAATGAGTGAAAATGGCTAAGTCTTGAGAGATATTGAAGCAAATGATAATTCAATAATAATTGAATCAAGCATGCTTCAATAGTCCTCAAGTGAGTTACCCCATGAGTCACCAAGTAGCCATGTCGCTTCTTTTGTCAAGTAACACCTCATCCTCCACCTCATTATCCATTAAACTAAATGGATAAAACCAACAAATGAGGTGTCTTCTTCTAGAAGCACTCTTGCATAAATTACAACAATACCCCTCACCGTATATACATACCCTTATCCGTATTCCAAAAAATACGAATACAAAGAGACAAAATGATCTAAGAATATAATGCTAGGATCCGGCTTAAACCAAAGCCCACTAGTATTATCCGCCCGAACATCATGCGTGCATAAGTACACATATGTGATTGAAACCCTGCCGAAAAACCATACGGCCTCTACATCTTTCGCCCGATGCAGGGAAACCCTCTGTGTGGGACTCTAAAGACTCGACAATACACTTGCAGTGGGTTTAACCACAAGCACGTCAGCAGTACTAGCTGCACGTAACGGCTACCTAGTTATCTGTCGATAAGAATGCCGATAAGAAAACTCATCCGAACTCCTACTGAGCCTATCTGTGACAATCTCCATACAGTCTGGTCTATTCGACTAAGAGTATCATATATTGGGCCTGGGGGGCGGTAACCGTCAGACCCCTAATATAGAAATAAGTCATGTAGGAGTGTAGCCCAAAACACCCTGAGAAATTACTGGAATACCTACCAGTAAATCTCGCTTGCCCTGGCCAGGGACTTTGTGTAACAGCTTTCCGAACACAGCGCGATATCAACCCCCAATACCGGGAGAGACGAGTCCTATCTAACCGCCACTGCCTCCAAATACTTCGGGACTGCACCCAACTACTACCTGTTTGCACGACTCCTTTGAGCCGTGGTAGGGTAGTATTCTAAGAACATTGGGAACACACTCAAGGAGAAGCAGCAGTGTCAAGTCAACGGACTAAGCTGTACTCATGTCATCTGGGAATTTCTACCCGATGATAGGTATAATACCCACTAGCAGCTCCATATGAGTCTTGTCCAGTGTACTCATAACCCAATGAACACCTGCATATTATCTCCAATACAGCATACTAGTGGCTGTGGGACAAACCATCTCCCCTGCTGGGATGAGAAGCATATACACTAGTCTACTCTGGAGTATCGATGCCCCGTCTCGATAATCCTACGACTAGAAACCTGTATAAGGATGTGCTTATAAACTACCCAGCTCCCACTAATGTGACTGCCATCACAACGCAGGTAATCAAGCAAAGATCCTAAGAGCTCTACCAATATGTATAAGCGATATGCTAAAAGAAACACATGCTCATATTGAGGTAGAAACAAACCAAGTAGCATACTACCATATTGAGCAAGACTTTTAATACATCTGTGCATATCTCAAGCTTTCAAAATGTAATATACAAACCAGTATGATACAATAATGGCCTCTACGACATATATCACTAACAATCTCCCACTTGCACTAAGGCCATGTGTTGGCATATCGCAGACCTATCATCTCGAATATCCTCTCGAACTGTGTCTGAGGGATGGCCTTTGTGAGTGGATCTGCAGTGTTGTCCTCCGTATCTACTCTCCGCACCTCGATATCCCTGATCAGGTGGTACTGCCTTAAGATGTGTCTGGACTTCTGATGGGACCTGGGTTCCTTCTCTAAAGCTATAGTGTCGTTGGTGTCACAATACAGAGGTATTGGATCTGCAATGGATAGAACCACCTGAAGTTCTGTTAGGAACTTCCTCATCCAGACTGCTTCTTTCACGGCATCACAAGCAGCGATATACTCCGCTTCCATCATCGAGTTAGCAACGGTGTCCTGCTTGGAGCTCTTCCAACAGACCGCCCTTCCATTGAGGGTAAAGACATAACACGACATGGACTTGGAGTAATCCTTGTCACTCTGGAAGCTGGAGTCAGTAAAGGCCTCGATCTGGAGGTCTTTTCCGCCATACACCAAGAACATCTCCTTAGTCCTTCTCAGGTACATGAGAATGTTCTTTATTGCTATCCGGTGGTTCTCCCCTAGGTTTGACTGATACTGGCTTACCACGCTAAGTGCATAAGCAACATCTGATCTGGTATACAACATCGCATATATTATAGAGCCTACCGTAGAAGCGTAGGGTATAATTGACATGCGAGCCCTTTTCAAATCAGTCTTGGGAGACATGTCTTTGGAGAGGGTGATTCTGTGACAAGCCGGTAGACTACCGCGCTTTGAATCCTCCATACTAAATCTCTTTAGTATGGTGAAGATGTATCTGAACTGCGAAAGTCCCAACATCCTCTTAGATCTATCACGATAGATCTGGATCCCCAGAATGTAGGAGGTATCACCCAAGTCTTTCATGGAGAACCTCTGTGACAAGAATCCTTTGATTGATTGTAATATAGAAATGTCATTATCAAGAGAATGCCATCCATATACAAGACGGAGAATACAACAGTTGTTACTACAATCTTACCATAGATGCATGGTTCATCTGTCTTTTTGATAAAGTCGAATTTTTTGACCGTCTCATCAAAACAGATGTTCCAACTCCGCGATGCCTGCTTTAATCCATAAATGGATTTAACCAACTGGAACACTTTCCCGCTGCTCCCACTTTGAATGAAACCCTCTGGCTGATCCATATAGACGCACTCTTCCAAATTACCATTTAGAAAAGCGGTCTTTACGTCCATCTGCCAAATCTCATAATCGTGGAAGGCGGCAATGGCAAGAAGGATCCGAATCGATTTGAGCATAGCCACTGGAGAAAAGGTTTCATCATAGTCCAAACCAGATCTTTGACGAAAACCATTTGCAACAAGTCTAGCGTTATAGGTTTCAACCTGTCCATCTACACCAATCTACTTTCTGAAGATCCATTTGCAGCCTATGGATTTTACCCCTTCTGAAGCAATTTCCAAAGTTCATATTTTGTTGGTGTACATGAACTCCATCTCGGTCCGCATTGCATCCAGCCATTTTACCGAGTCACCGCTCTGAATGGCTTGTTGGAAGCTAGTTGGCTCATCATTATCAATAATGCAATCCTCTCTATCCCCATCTATGAGAAAACCGTTGTAACGTTTTAAAAATCGTTTAGGTGAAATTTCCGATAGTCGGTAAAATAACTGGTGTTTTCCGTAAAAAAAACAAACAAAGATATAATTATTTTTCAACATAGACTTAAATATACTTATTTTAGCTATGAAATGGCTAGTATTGATAATTAATTAATCAGTTATAAATTGTTAGTTTACTTAAATATTTTTCCTAACTTAATTATTTTTTAAATATTATTTTAAGCTTTTACTAATACATTTAATTAGTGATAATTACAAATTAGATTGGGTTAACTATAAGTTGCATTGCACCATGACAACTTAAACTAATCTTGTAACATATTGTTTTCTTCTAATTTTCCTCAAGAGTTCTAGATATTTCCAAGATTAAAGATAGAAAAAACAAACAAAATAAATAAATTAATGAAGTATGGTATATATTAATGAGGTATGGGAGTTTTGACTTGGAAATTTTCTTACACCCGCACACAACACCTCTCCCTCTCTCTCTCCTTGGCCGAATCCAGCAGCCCCCCTCCTCTCTCTTCAACCTTAATTCTTCACAAATTGAAAAGAATAAAGAAAGAAAGAAGTATGGGCTTGTTGACTTAAGTTTGGGAAGTTGACTTGAAACACACACCTCACTCCCCTCTCTTCTCTCCAAATTTCTGGCCGAGCCTCCCCTTGGCTGCTGCCCCAAATTTCCCCACCTCATTTCTCCTCCAAAATCATCAAGAAATGCATCAAAAATCCACACAAATTCCTACTAAATCCTAATTAAACCTCAACCCATGATTTTCTTAGCCAAATCTAGCATGGATCTTGGAGCAAGATGGGCTTTTTTGGAGGCTAAGTTGCAAGCTAGATCTCTTGTTTGTTGAGGTATAATCCTAACCCAATGGTTACTTGTTGATTAATTACTTCTAATTAATTTATTTTGGTGTTTAAATATGGTTCTAATTACTAGTTTGAAATTTCAAGAGAAGGAATGGGGTTCAAGTTAGGGTTTTATCACTTGATTATGGTTATGATATGTAGTTTAACATCTTAAGATTTTCAAAACGTAACCAAGTTATTAATTTGCTAATTGTTACTTTTAATTTGTCCTAATCAAATAACCATGCAAACTAATTTCTTGTTTAATGTTAATTTGTGAGATTAAAAATTTAGTTAAGGGTTGTGTAACCTAATTAAAATTTTAAATGAACATTGTGGCCACTAGATTTGTTAAAATATCTAGATTTGCACTAAAATGGTTAGGAGATGTGTACTAGGTTTTTGGGATAAATCGATTATGATTAAGTTTGAGGTTGAATTGATTTATAACCTTTTCCCTAAAATAGTTAAAGTGTTGTGAATGCGCGATTAGTACGATTGGGTTTTTGGTTTGGTAGTTGCTACGTATAGCGGCCCTAGTTGTGGTTTGTGGCGTTGTCGCGAGCGCGTTTTGTGCACCAAGTGCGTGCGCGTTTAGTTAGTGCGCGTGGTTGATTTGTTTTGTTTGTGTCCGCGACTATTTACATATTTATTCTCTTATTTCCTTGTGTACGTTTCTAGGATCGGGTGCAGAGGCGTCGGATGTGGCGCGGAAATGGCAGAGCTGAAATCGGATCAGATTAGCCGAGGTGTCCCGGTGAGTAGATGTACATATCTACGAGGGAATCGTCTGGATGGTGCGAGGCGCCCGATAGTCAGGATTTCTAGTAGTGCTTATATTTATATGCGTAGTCTCCTAGTCATTCATCTCATTGCATTGCATCATCATAAATATATATGGTATTATCTCATAGGACACTTGCACCATTATCATTGGTTCATGCCACGTACACTATTCATGCGAACACACACGCCTTTGGTAATTGCTATGTCACGAATACTATAGAACTTGCTTAGAATCGGTATCTATGCATTACATCATATATGATCTGTGAACCTGTACCTGTATAGTCATTTCATCAGGATAGATACGTAGGATTGTTAGTCATATATACATACCTCATTGCATCATGATTCATGCATAGCTTCTGGCCGTACTTCGCATGGTATATACTATCGTATCATAGACATCCATCATCACCGACATGTTTACATATTGTGATTCTTCTCAAGAATTTCAGTATTTATGAGATTTATGGATTTTGGAGAAAACCGCAAGGATTTTATAAACCTATTATCATTTTAAAGTAGAAATTGCGGTTTTCTCGTGATATGATGTGAGCGGAGTCTACCATATGTTTTCTCGGTTCTTGAGCGGTATCATATATCTGATTCGAGGAGGGGGATGCACCGTCTGCGGGTACGTGGTAGACCCGGTGCGGTATCTCGGGACAAGAAGATCGCACAGATGGCGTTGAGCCCGGCAGGGGAGCACTACCGACCGGTTATTTTGACGCGGAGGATATTCGGAGGATACCAACATAGTCGTGAGATTTGATGATATGGGTTGATCCGGACTGACGGAGCCCAAGATATTGAGATATTGAGATATTGGGATATATATATATATATATATATATTGTGTCGATACTTGACACGGATTTTCTGTTGATTTCATTGATAATACTTCAGTTTATTACACAGAGGTTTTTCTAAGATAAGAACAAAGATTTTCTCATACCAGACTTATTCAGGTTTCGTGTTTGTTTATGCATTCATGTTGCATGCATGTTAGTACATTGTATTATATCGATATGCGTAGGTTGAGATGAATTTGCATGCATACTTACGATAACCTTATTAGATGTTACTTACAACTCACGAGTTGGCAACTCACCCCCGTTGTGCCACAGTATCTTGCAGGTTCGACCCGTCAGCACAGTAGTGGCGGGCATACTTTCTCATTTTGCTTCATTGCATCGATTTGCAGCTTTGCTCATAGGTGGGTTGCGAGGATATGTTATTCCATCATGTATATTATTTGTATCTAGTATACTCCATCTACCCTTGTATATTTGACTAGATAGTGAGACTCGTGAGACTTGTATTTGCGATGTTGGTGTCGATGCTCACTTGAGCCGACGTGGTGTTTCTCATTTCTTGCTTTCAGATGCCTATTTCGCACTTTTGATATACATATTGCATGTGGTTATGATTCCGCCATTGAGGAAGAGCTAGCTCCCGCTTGGGGATGCCTTTATTCATTATATATATATATGTATTTTCATGGGTTGTACCCGTTTAGGGGCCAGTATTTACAAAGGAGACTCTGCTGAAATTTTCGGGAAAATATGATGTTGTTTTTAAATGTTTAATGCCACTTATTTGTTAAAAACACTTGCTTTAAAACAAGTTTTCTTTCACTCTATTTCTTTCCATGGTTTTGATTTCTAGGCTTTGTCTTACTTAGATTACGTACGTCTTGAGATGTTTCGTAATTTAAGTGCCAGTCACGTTCCGTACCTTCGGGTCATGACAACCGTATTATCTCTCAGACGGATAAGACAGTCTACTAGTCCTGCGGAGTGGCGTGGGGATGTCCTGTTCTTTCGAAACCTCTGGTTCTACCATGCTTTCAGTAATAGCTTATGGTTCTGGAATTTCTTCCAGTTATATTGCGCACCCACTAGTTTCTTTTTCCAAAAATTGATTTTCCAAAAGGTGGTCATGACGAGAAACAAAAACCTTTTATTCCCATGGAGTTCGTTGGGTATCCCACAAACTTACACAATACCGAGCATGCCTCGAGCTTGTCCGCATGCTGCTTTTTTACAAAAGCTGGATATCCCCATATCTTCAGATACTCAAGATAGGGTTTCTTCCCACTCCACATCTGATATTGTGTGGTAGGCACAGTCTTGATAGGAACCTTGTTCAAAAGTTATGCAGCTGATTCTAGTGTATAATCCCAGAAGGATCGCAGTAACTCAGCGTTACTCATCAAGGAACGTACCATATCCAATAGGGTTCGGTTTCTCCTTTCCGATACACCATTGTGTTGAGGTGTGTATGGAGAAGTAAGCGGGGAGAGAATTCCATTCTCTTTTAAGTAACCCAGGAACTTGGCACTTAAGTATTCACCACCTCGATCAGATCTAAGTGTCTTGATAATTTTTCCGGTTTGTTTTTCTACTTCATTCTTATATTCTTGAAATTTCTCAAAGGTCTCGGATTTATGTTTCATTAAGAAGACATGTCCATACCTAGAGAAATCATCTGTAAAAGTAATGAAATAGGAATAACTATTTCGTGCATGTGTAGACATTGGACCATACACGTTGCTAAGTCTGAGTCTCAAGAGCTCGCTCGCTCTTACTCCTGTCCAGTGAACGGAGTCTTTGTCATTTTTCTTTTGAGAAAAGTTTGACAAGTTGCATAAGACTGATATTCAAACGGATCCAAATATCCCTCTCTATGTAACTTCGTCAACCTTGTTTCATTGATGCGATCCAGTCTACAATGCCATAAGAAAGCCTTATTTAATTCTGGAGACTTTATTTTAAGTGTGTTCTGAACGTTGGAGACTTTCTTTTAAGTGTGTTCTGAACGTTGAAAACCTGAGCTTGATTTAACACATATATACCGTTTTCTAGTGTACTTGACCCAATCAAACCATGATTAAGGTGGATGTAGACCACATTGCTTACAAATGTAAAATCATATCCTTCTTTAGAAAGTAAAGATACAGATTTGATATTACAAGCTAGACTAGGTACACACAAACAGTTACGTAAAATCAATATCTGCCCACTTGTCAATACTAGGAGATATTCCCCTACGGATACAGCGTCCATGCTCATTCCATTATCAACCCTGAGAGTCATATCACCTGCCCTGATAACTCTACAGTTTCTCAAAGCCTGTAATGAATTACATATATGAGATCCTGATTCGGTATCTAGTACTTAGAAAGTAGAGTTAATTGACATACAGTTTTCAATCACAAACACACCCGAAACCGAACCTACAACGTGCTTCGGATCCTATATTCTGGCTTTCCAAACCTTGCATTCCTTCTGCCAATGCCTTTTCCCGTGACAATAGGAACATCCCTCCTTCCCTATTGTTAGCCCCGAAACTTTTGCCCTGCCCTTTCCTTCTACCTTACTGACACCGTCTATCAGCTTGGTGGAGGCCTTCTTCTTCTCTCCCTTAGCTTTCATCTTAGATCTAGAAGAGGAAGATTCCCTAATAAGCAGAGCGGGTGTTTTCTTGGATTCCTTCAGGGTGTAAGTAGAAGGGAGGGACTGAAGAATCAAGTTAGTACATAACTCGTTCTCCAATGTGGCTCCAAAGTCCGTGAGCTCTTTAATATAGCCGATCATTATAGGGACGTGGTCCCCTATAGATGACCCGACAGCCAATCTCGCTTGATGAAATTCCTTCGAGGTCTCATATCTTGCGATACGAGATTGCTCTCCATATAAATCTTTGTTATGGAGGAAGATAGAAGCTAAGTCCATCTTCTCATGCTGCCTATGGTGTTCACTATCTATTGAGGCCAACACGAGGCTTTTGGCATTCGCATTGTCTTTTCCCCTTGTCTTACGGATATCAACATCCGTGACGGTGGAATCTGGACCTGGGACGGCGGGGGCTTTAGTAGTAAGGTGGTGGCCCAGGTTGTTATAGGTAATGGACATTTGGACAAACCTTTACCAATCAATATAGTCTGGCTCAGTCAAGTTATTATCTAGCTATTACCTAAGTTTGGTCATCTGATCGTTGCAATTAAGAGAGAGGGGAGGAAACACTCAGCATGATGCTCTTGCAACTTTAGATTGGTTTTTACTTTATCTAAACAAGATGGCTCCCACTGTATCTCGAATCCTTCCTCAAACCATAAAAGAAGAATTAGTCAGGATTAATCTCACTCTTATAATACTTGCTTAACCTTTCGGCCAGGCTGGTGTTGGTATTTCGATGGAGGTTTTCCAACGCTTTTACGAAGTTCCTTAATTACATAATCTCTTTTCCCTGGAGGCATAGCCCCGCTAACACCGTTCTAGACACCTACTTGGTTTATAGCATTGATTGTTTTAGTGAAAAAAATCTCCCGAAGAGTAGCGGATACTCATAGTAGGATCGGGATCCAAATATCATTATGTGATAATCTTGAAGGAATCCTACCAAAATTATCACATTCCAAATGGTATGCAACATTAGCAAGTTTCAATTTCCTTAGAAACTCCCGATGTGGATTTTTCCCCAAGTTCTTATGACCTTGACGAAGGCCAACATATCATAAGTCGCAAGTCAAGTTTTACCCGCCATTATCCAAGTTAATTTGAACCCACCCATATATACCCTTGACGAAGGCCAAAATGGTAGTACGACTGTCCCAAACCAACGCATCTATCTATGCAAGAGATGAATATTCAGCAGCTACCAATCACTATGCCTTGGCGAAGGTCAAAATACATATCTTGAATACTACTGAATATCTATCTGAAATGACGGAGGGCTACGAATGGTTTTGGCGAAACTGTGAACGTAATGAACTTGATTTAATCGAAGGAACCTGATAGCTTTTAAAGGAGTGCTTTAAGCTCCGCATTTAAAAGTTTGGTTTTTGAAAAAAAAATCGAGTGGTTTTAAAGTTGTTCCAACGATTCAGTTTTGTTTTGTTTTCTTTGTATTAATCATATAATGCAGTCCCATCATTTACACCTATCATAGCAGAAAGAAACAAAAATACCGCGTACGCTTATGCCATCCGCATTCGCCTCTGGGCCCCGTCTAACACCGTTAGGTTACTTAACTAACGTCAGATCAGGGGCTGGACTAGTGCGGGTGCAAAACATAAACAACATCTATTATATAGCATATATATAAATATCCATTTGTCTTACGCAATAATAGGCATTCCAGATCATAGATGAACATATTAGATATACTAGGAATTCCGCGTTTCTTTTAAGCCTGTAATGAAAGACAGATTCCACGGTCGTGGTGAAAAGCCAAACCCTACCCTAGACCCCTACGGGTGAGGCAAATTACCCGCCAAATTCCCGACGTGAAGCAACCTCCCTCAGTAAAATGAGTAAGCCATTAGGCACTTTAAGAACCCGGTAGTTTGTGCACCCCACCTTGGGCCTATCCTAGGAGCAAAAACAGTAAAAGAAATAATACAACAGCGGCTACAACCTCAACCCGGATGTGCCCTGCAAAATAATATTACATCACTTTACAATTTACATCGAATGAAAGAAAAGAAAACACTCTTCTCACATCCCCCGGCTATTCATCCACAACGATCCAATACTCCATATCCACAAACCATCACAATACAGATAAGTACAAACCCCAACTAATCGACGTATAGCAATTAGCGGAGATTTACAAATACATATACACATCACAAAACTTGTAAAGTAAACCACGATGTTATAAAATCCGTGCACAATTAGTGAACGAAACTAATTTTTTAAGACCATGAAAAACTGTCCACTAAAGTCACCAAAAAATTCGTTTTAAGCCAATCCGGTAGTCGAAACGAACTTGAAACCTGTCCGAACCTTTGCGGTGGCGAGGAGGAAAAAATTAACTATCGATCCGGGGGCCACGGGGGGTAACCACCCCCGGGGGCCACCATGAGGTGTCCCCAAAGGGGATGCATACCCGAGAGAACCATTTTATGGTGCTCTCGGGTCACCACCCCTAAGGACACTTTGTGATAGTCTTGGGGGTGGGCGCGGCCTTTAGCCCCCCGGGGTATCCTCAGAGCCCCAACACTCCACCCTGCAGCTTCTCGGTTCAAACCGTGAGCCCGCGGGGTGTGTAAATATCTTAAAACAACTTTTTCGGTACTGTTTTTGTCGGCAGTTCGTGCGCGACAAAAATAGCGGATTTTAAACGTCGCTACAAGCTATCTAAGGCTTATGGAGTGGCTTCGATACCACTGTAAATCGATGTCGTGTATCCCGCGGGTTCACGGTGAGGCGAAATACGCAAAAAAAAATGATTTTTATAGGCTTCGCAACATCGACTTGTACCCAGGATCGACCATAAACCCTAGCTAGCAAAACAACTTTGAGGTTTAGCTACTCAGTAAGAGTTTTTTACCTCCGTGTACAAGACCTTTGGGTCTTCTTGCTGTCCTCCTCCTCGTCATAAGCTCCTCGAATCATATAGATCGAGCTTGCAAGGTCGGCCTCAACAAGTCAAAGACGACCCACCCTAGAGTCTATAGATTGAGCTCTTACCTCAATACCGAGGAAACTAGGGCACCTAGTTTGCTAAACTAGATGGCCTAGAGGATGTAGAGAGAAAAGATGGATTAGTTTGTCACTAAATACCCTAGGTTTCTCAACACATGATACATTTAGGGTTAGAAGAAGAAAAGGAAGCTTTGGAGGAGAGAGAGTGTTCAAGTGATGAATGAGTGAAGATGGATAAGTCTTGAGAGATATTGAAGAAAATGATAATTCAATAATAATTGAATCAAGCATACTTCAGTAGTCCTCAAGCGAGTCGCCCTATGAGTCACCAAGTAGCCATGCCTCTTCTTTTGTCAAATAACACCTCATCGTCCACCTCATTATATATTAAACTAAATGGATAAAACCAACAAATGAGGTGTCTTCTTCTAGAAGAACTCTTACATAAATTACAAGAATGCCCCTCACCATATATACATACCCGTATCCGTATTCCGAAAAATACGAATACAAAGAGACAAAATAATCCAAGAATATAATACTAGGATCCGGCTTAAACCAAAGCTCACTAGTATTATCCGCCCGAACTTCATACGTGCACAAGTACATGTATGTGATCGAAACCCTGCCGTAAAACCATACGGCCTCTACATCTTTCGCCCGATGCAGGGTGGGACTCTAAAGACTCGACAGTATGTCGGCAGTGGGTTTAACCACAAGCACGTCAGCGGTACTAGCTGCATGTAACGGATACCCAGGTATGTGTCGATAAGAAGGCAGATGAGCAAACTCATTCGAATTTCTACTGAGCCTATCTGTGACAATCTCCGTACAGTCCGGTCTGTTCATCTAAGAGTATCGCATATTAGGCCTATGGAGGCGGTAACCGTCAGACCCCTAATAGCGCAATAAATCGTGTCGGAGTGTAGCCCAAAACACACTAAGAAACAACTGGAGTACCTACCAGTAAATCTCGCTTGCCCTGGCTAAGGACTTTGTGTAATGGCTTTCCGAATGCAGTGCGATATCAACCCCTAATACCGGGAGAGACGAATCCTATCTAACCGCCACTGCCTCCAAGTGCTTCGGGACTGCACCCAACTACTACCTGTTAGAAATCTAAGAACAGCGGGAACACACTCGAGGTGAAGTAACAGTGTCAAGTCGACGAACTAAGTTGTACTCATGTCATCTGGGAACTACTACCCGACGATAGGTATAATACCCACCAGCAGCTCCCTATGATTCATGTCCAGTGTACTCATAACCTAATGAGTATCTGCATACTATCTCCAGTACGGCATACTAATGGCTGTAGGACAGACCATCTCCCCTACTGGGATGAGAAGCGTATACACTAGTCTACTCTGGAGTATCGATACCCCGTCTCGATAATCCTACGACTAGAGACTTGTATAATGATGTGCTTATAAACTACCCAGCTCTCATTAGTGTGACTGTCACACAACGCTGGTAATCAAGCAAAAATCCTAAGGGCTCTACCAATATGTATAAGCGATATGCTAAAAGAAACATATGCACATATTGAGATAGAAACAAACCAAGTAGCATACTACCACATTGAGCAAGACTGTTAATACATCTGTGTATATCCCAAGCTTCCAAAATGTAATATACAAACCAGTATGATATAATAATGGCCTCTAGGGAATCTATCACTAACAGATTGCATATTCATCTGGCAGCTCACAGTTCAGTGGAGAGTCGGCAGAGATTGGGTGTTCAGCGAGGAAATCGGTGATAGCCTATCCTTTTACCGCTTTGTGGGGGTGATATATCATCATGAACTCCATCAACAGCAGGAGCCACTTAGCGAGCCTTCCCGTCAGTATAGCTTTCGTTATAAGATATTTGAGAGGGTTCCACCTTTGATATAAGGTCCACTTCATGGGACAAGGCGAAGTGTCTAAGCTTCATTATCGTGAAGATCAACGCCAGGTAATACTTCTCGATAGGGGAGTGGTTGCTTTTTTGTAACACCTTAGAATGCGATTAGGTTTAATTAAGCGATAATGCGGGTTTTTAGTAAAAAGTTTACCAAAATAGTTTTCTCGCATTTTATATAGATTAATTAATATTTTATTGTTATTTGTTTTTACTTTCATACACTTGTGCATATTAATATGGGGGTTGTTTAGTGTTAATCTTGTTTAGTGCCCATGACACTTTAAACAAATCTGTGTCATGATTAACTTGCCCTTAGATATTTGTTGTGAGAGTTATCCTTGTATTTTGGATTGAGGGAGGTGGCTAGGTGAGTCCTGAGGGCAATAATGCTTGCATTAATGATGGAGAGGGAGAGAGTAAGAGTAAAGGTGCACTCACCCTCTCAACATTATCACACCTCACTCTCTCATTCTCATCTCACTCTATCTCTTTCTCAATTATTTCTTCATCTCCTCAACTCTAAACTAAAACCTTCACCTTTCCTTCACTAAAATCTTGCAAAACTTCATTAAACACCACCAAAACACTTCTCATGTCATGTTTTAGCCACTAAGATCACTTGGAGCTTGAAAAGCTAGGATCTTTTGAGAAAGTGTGGATAGGTATAATCTCTAAACTGTTAAATAGGTGTTTTATTATTATGTTGCCTTGTAGTTGTTGTTTAGAACACTAAAAGTACGGTTTTGTGCACATATCGTATTTTTAGTGTCATTATAGGATGTCTGTGATCTGCTGTGACCCCGAGTGTTACTGGAAAATCTAGCAATGTAGTGGTGATGTACTAGTGACCCTAACCTTACACCTAAAGCACGAACCCCACCCGGGCGGTTTTGGCCGACGACATGTAGGGAAAATTCGGCGACCTCGATTTTTTGGTGGAGTTGGGACTTGGGTTTTGTAGGGTAGCGATCTGTAGTTGTTTTATAGTGTTTGGTACTGCTTGATTTTTATATTTTGACAGTATACAAAATCTGGGATCATTTTTCATGTTTCTAGTGTTTCGACTCCGCGCGTTACGTTATCCGACACGGTTCGTATACTTTGTGTAGCTGTTGCTCTTGGGTTGGTTTTATAGTGTCGCTACGCACGTTAGCCACTAGACGAGTACTTGAGAGTTTGTTTGGAGTTGGTGCGTTAGTCAAACGTAGTTTGTACGTGTTATTGGTTGATTTCTAATATGCACTTGTTATGTTGTTATATGATTTTAGGATCGCAGGCGGGGACTTCGGACGCTGCGAAGAAGGAAAAGCAAGTAGTTGGCTTTACTTAACCCAAGATCATCGGTGAGTAGATTTAACATCTACAGGGGAATCGCCCGCATGGCATTATGCGTCTGGGCTAGATTCAATGATATGGTTATCAGTTATAAGTATATGGACAATGATTGTGCATGTGTACCATTGTGGCATACCTCATTTTCCTATTGCATATGAACATAGTATTAATGAGACACAACACAATTACTGACGATTCATGTTTCACGAGCACAAATTGTATGCTACACACATACCATCGGTAATTGCCATGACACGCACAACACATATACATATGTGATATTGTATTGGTTAGGGACAATTGAGACATTGATTCTTATTCTATTGTGCATATGAAATATAGCATACACATATACCTTGCTATACATACATGCTTACACATATACCTTGGTAGAACTACATGTTCACCTTTATATGATGTTGCATTAGATTTCGGAGAAATTGGGAACCGCATGGTATATTTAATAACTTGATGCATTTAAATAGCGGTTTTTCCTTGATATGCTCATATTACTGTTTTATGTTGCATATATTTTATTTCATGGATTTACGCATTGAGATATGGATTTCATATGATTTTATGGATTTGGGGACCGTGGTATTTCAAGAAATTATGCATTGTTTGAAAAACTCGGTTTCTCTTAATATGATATTTCAGTGCGTCCACCATGAGTTTTCTCGGTTCTGAGACTTGTGTTAGAAACCCAATGCGAGGAGTTGGATGAGGCCATGTGCGGGTACATGGTGGGCCCGGAGGTACCCCGGAGCAAGAAGATCGCAGATGATGGCGTTGAGCCCGAGGCAGGGGAGTACTACCTTACCGGTGATAGTATTTGGACTCGGCGGTTATCTAGACGATTCCGACCAGAGTTATAAGATGGACATGGACCGACCGTTCCGCCGGAGCCCGCGGGCCGATCCCGCAGACGGAGCCCATGATATGAGTATTTAAGTGTCGATACTCAACACTAGTTTTCATGATGTTTTCGAGTGTCGATGTTGGACACTCAGGTTCCATGAGACTTACAGGATATGAGGGCCAATCTGAGGATGCGGTGCCTGAGGTATTAGGATTTGGAGTGTCATTGATGGACACTGGTTTTTCCACGATGAGAATTCCGTGATGATGATATGTTTTATCCCATACGCAGCATTTATTGATATGCATTGCTTCATATATTAGTAGTACCTGATAGAGTACCTTTCATGACTGTTGCATATACATATTACGATATTATACTATCAGTTTGCATGTGATAAATTATCGCAGTACGTGCATACCTGCGATAACCTGTATGATATTATTTACTATTCACGAGTGGGCAACTCGCCCCCGTTGTGCCACAGTGTTTTGCAGGTTTTCCCTCAGAGTAGTAGCGGCAGGTTTCTTCTTATCATATCATATTTTGCAGCGGATACCGCTATGGCTAACTGTGAGCAGTTTTGCTATAGGTAGGTTTTGCGGTTATCCGATGATGCTCATTGTGTATCTTATTGTATCTATTAATCTCCATCTACTACTTTCATGTATTGACTTAGAAACGAGATGTGAGGACGATATTGTATATTATTTTGTGACTTTGGGTGTCGTGCTTGTGTGAGCCGGCCTTTTTATGCAGCTTTATCTTCTATACTGTTTTCATTTTATATCGTCTATTCCTTCGCTATGGCGTCGTATGTTTGCTTTTGGTGGTAGTTTCCGCCTTTGGGCGAGATTTGCTCCCGTTTGGGGATGCTTTACTTATATCTTATGTTTTTACCCTTTTCGGGGCTGGTTTTTACAAAGGAGGTGCTGCCAAAATTTTAAAGGATGTAAATTTGGACTTTAAAGAATTTTTACTTGAGATTCCTAAGGTTTTTAACAATGTTCTTATCACTTACTACTTTAGATGGTTTAGATTTCTGGGTTTTCGGCTTACTTGAATTGCGTTACGCCTGTAGACGTTACGTGGTTTAAGTGCCGTCACGTGCAAAATTTTGGGTTGTGACATTTTTGCTCCTAGCAGGACTCGAATTAGATAGTACAAGACCCTATTCTTTCCTTGGTCATTCTCCTGTGCCTATAGCGCGCCTAAAAAACCGTCGAGGGCAGTTGTATATAGGATAAGAGGCTTTCTCTTAACCAAAGCGGCCAATAATGGTGGATTATGCAAATATTGCTTGATTTGCTCCAGCGCTTTCTGACATTTCTTTTCCCATATAAACAGAGTCCTTTTCTTTATCATATGGTAGTATAGATGACACATCCCAGAGAGGTTGGTGATGAACCGTCGGTTATAGATGAGTTTTTTTTGGAGAGGTCGCAGCTTCTTGAGATTTCTTAGCGGGAGCATTTCCGTAATAGTCCTGATTTTGGAGGGGTCGATCTCGATCCCTTGGTGGCAGATTATAAAATCCAGGAACTTGCTAGAAGAGACTCCGAATGCACATTTTAGTGGGTTCATCTTCAGGTTGTACTTTCGAAGGCGCTTGAAGATTATCCTTAAGTGTTTCTAGTGCTCTTCGTGAAACATGATCTTGACCACAAGATCATCTATATAAAATTCGATTATTTCATGAATAAGATGATCGAATATCTTAGTCATTGCTCTCTGATATGTTGCTCCAGCATTCTTCAGTCCAAATGGCATCACTTTATAACAGAAGACGCCCAGCGGAGTACGGAAAGCCATGTTCTTTTGGTCTTCGGGATCCATCTCTATCTGATTGTACCCTAAAGATCCTTCCATAAAAGAGAAGACCCCATAAGTAGACGTATTGTCTATCATTAATTCCATAATAGGCACGGGAAATTCATCTTTCGGGCATGCTTTATTGAGCTCCCGAAATTCCACAAAGATGCGAACAGTCCCATTCTTCATCATCGCAGGAACAATATTAGCAATCCAGTCTGGGTATTGCACTTCATGGATAAAGCCGGAATCTTTGAGCTTCTTTACTTCAACATTGATGCTCATCTCTAGTTCGAGCCGCATCCTTCTTGGAGATTGCTTGGCAGGCTTTATCCCCAACGTTATGGACAGCTTATGCACAACTATTTATGAATCAAGAGCCGACATCTCGGAGTAGTTCCAGGAGAAGCAGTATCTGTATTTCATGAGCACATCTTTTAAAGTGGCTACCTGTTCTTCAGGCAGTGCTGTATTCCATGAGCACATCTTTTAAAGTGGCTACCTGTTCTTCATTGACGAACGTTGGTCTCGGATCATCCTCTGTTCCCAAAACTATCTTCTTTAATTCATCAGCGGTGGTATGGATTCTATCTTCCAGCTCCTTAGATGTCGGCGGCAGTTCTATGATCTTCTCGTCTTCATAGGCGAGGCAATTGAAAATCTCAGGCATTTCTTCATCTTCATTTTCATCCGAAAGTCTTACCATATGGCAAACGTGGGTGAGCTTCCGCTTCTTGGGCTTACCACGCTCCGATTTAGTAGACTAGTTTTGCGTTGGTACATGCTTTTGCGAGGGCTCCACTCTCTAGCTGTCACTTAGCGTGAACTTTCCTTGCCTGTATTGCTCTTCCACTCAATTTTTGAAGACAAAGCAATCTTCGATCGGATAGCCGATGATCCGATGGTAAAGACAGTAACTGGATGATCAAATGCATTTACTTGATGGGGCCGCTTAGACTTGGGCAGTGTTAACATATGGTGCTTCATGACGAGGGCGAATATCTTCCTTTTCTTGTCACGGGGGGAAGAGTAACCCCGTCCCATCTTCGGTATAAGGGATGAGCTTGGGCGGCATTTTTCTTATGGACGCATTGTCCCGAGATCGCCTTGTCTTGGTTGAAGGTTGGACGTAGATGCCGTCTTAGTCCGATTGTCATCGCTTCGAACCTTCTCTCTAATAAAGAAAGGCAGGGGTAGCTGTTGCGGAGCAGAGCTACAATAACTCATTGCTCCAATATATTGCTCGGTCGGGGGAAACCGCATAACCTTTTCATATAGGGTCATTATACCTTCTTCGAACTCATCAACTTCTTGAACCGCTTCTTTCATCAGCATCTCAGTTGGCTCTTTCGATAGTTGGGTTGAAACACTTTGCCGGGTATCTCCATCTTGCTCAGTCTCGTCATCTACCAGCTAAGTGTCTTCTTCTTAGCTTAAAGCATAGCAGCTATAAGTTCACTCCCTCTTCTTGGGTTGTACATATCCTAAACTAGCAGTATCCGTCTTTTCATTCGGCTTGATTTGGCGAGTCTCTGGTACTTCCTAGATCCTCTTATAATATTGAGACTAACGGACAGTTTGTTCGAATGGTATTCCCTGATACTTCAATAATTTCCTTAGCCCTTTTGTGAAGTATCTCAGCATGCGGATGGGTTGCAAATTTTTGAGATTCAGATCAAGTCCTTGGCAAATCTCTTTCTCTACTTTGGCCTCTTCCGATTTGTAGAAAAGAATCGCCTTCTCACCTCTATATCTGGGAGGTACATGAAAAGTGACCAACTCCTGAACGCTGTAAGTTCTGAGTACATCGAGTTCTTTATAGTGGCAAGACAGAACCATCGCAATATGTAGAGCTCGGTTTACTTCATCGGGAGTCTTCCCTGATACTTCAATAATTTCCTTAGCCCTTTTGTGAAGTATCTCAGCATGCGGATGGGTTGCAAATTTTTGAGATTCAGATCAAGTCCTTGGCAAATCTCTTTCTCTACTTTGGCCTCTTCCGATTTGTAGAAAAGAATCGCCTTCTCACCTCTATATCTGGGAGGTACATGAAAAGTGACCAACTCCTGAACGCTGTAAGTTCTGAGTACATCGAGTTCTTTATAGTGGCAAGACAGAACCATCGCAATATGTAGAGCTCGGTTTACTTCATCGGGAGTCTTCACCTATGGGTGGGTAGAGAATACTGTGTCAAAGTCTTCTTCCGAGTTACTGCTAAAGTATGGAATGGGGGTTTACGAGCTATATTTATTAGTTTCCCTCGGAGGTTGACCCATGAACATTATCTCTTCTTCTTCAGAATCGCCTCCAAAGGTCGGGATGGTGCCCGCTTGTACTTGTTTGTTCTTCGACTTGCCGCACCTCTTAGTATCTTCGAAGTCTGACAAGAAGTACTTAGGATCTTCATATTTCCGTACTTCATTCACAGAGAAGGGTTGAGCTCTTCTATGATGGTGTGTTATTGGACATCCTTAAAATACTCCATACACCGATATTGTGTAGAAAGTATGATTCCATGCTCGTGCAGCTAAGGTCTACTGAGTAAAGCTCTATAGCATGTCTTGCCTTCAATGACATGGAACTTTATGTCCGTGATGAGTTGTCTGAAGGGCAAAGTCAATACTATAGACCCTAGCATTTTTGAAGACTACGAGTCGAATCCGGAGATGGAGATCTTTTCATGGCCGAGATATCGAACATCCATAGATAGCTGCTTGAGAACTTTTACATTCAAAAGGTTAACTGAAGAGTCGTTATCGATGATGATCTTATTTATTCTCTTATCATCGCAGTACCCAACCACGTAATACGGTCGATTATGCTCAAACTTTCCTAGGAGGATATCTTCTTCACTGAAGATAATATCGGCTGTATATACTTCCTTCAGTTTATCCTTCATTGCTTCCTTGGTAAAGATATCTTGGAATTGATTGGGTTCTTAAAGGGCTTTGATTAAAGACTCCCGCAGTTTCTTCGACAGGAGTAGAGTATTATATATACTCAAGTGATAAGGTAGTTTCTTCAAATGGGCTAACACATTGCAGTCCACCTTATTCCTCTTAGACGGGCCTTTGGCGGCGAGATCTTTGGCCACCTTGTCATCTAGAACAATCACTTCGGGCACATTCCCTTTGCCCTTATCTTGATTCTTTAGATCCTTACTTGCATATCCAAGGCTTTTCTCGGGAAGGGTGCGGTTCCGCAGATGGATATTACCGCGGTCTTTTGCCTTCTCTTCTTCTCCTGATGTGGAGCTTGCATAGGGAAGGTTGACGGGGATTTCATCTTTCGAGTCATTTCCAAAAGTTGGCACCGTTGAACCTCTTCTTTTGAAAACTGAGCCTTAGCCATACAATAGCTCTTGGTCACTGACCTTGTATGTCTATTTGCTTCAGAGTTATCATGCTGGAGCGGACGAGCCTTGGCCTTCCGCTTCTCCCTTTTCAGATATCTTTGGTAGGAGACATACTTTCGCCACTGTTCGCACCCATTTTAGGGTTAATCCAAAAGATACGATGCGGCACGTGCAAAGCACGTGTGTATTGCGAATGCCATCACATGCGATGCGACACATGCAGAGCACGTGCGCCAGGCAAAATCCATCGCATGAACTTGATTAAATCATTTTTAGAAGAAAATCTTCTATCAGTTAACAAAGTTAACAAAAATAATTAAAATTAATCTTTGGATCAATGATCCAACGGTGCGCACGCACCTTAAATTGATATAAATCAATTTAAATTTGTTTTTTAATAACAAAATCAATAAAATAATCAAAATTAATTTTTGGATCAATGATCCAATGATGCGCATGTCATCTTTAATTGATATGAATCAATTTAGATCAAATTGAGATCAAAACATGGCTGATTGTTGGAAACAAATGCTAACAATTACTTTCCTATAAATAGGAGCCTACTCACAATCTAAAGGAGTGTTTTTTGGGTGGGAATTTTCTGGACCCTCTGCGCTTTTGTTCTCCGCTCTAAAAAAACGAAGTTCTCGAAGAGGAAGAAACCCTTGTCCACTAGGTAATAAAAAGAAGAGGATGCTCTCTCTTTTATTGAAAACCAATGCTTTTCATAACGAAGCTAGTGCTTCTCAAAATAAAATAAAGATCTAACGATTTTAGAATTTATCTCTCTCATAAAAAAATTCATTACTTTCATGAGAGATATGTTCTAAGATCTAAGACATTAGATAAAACCTTTGTAAAAGGAAGATCATAAAGATATAGATCGAAGCTAGTGCTTCTTTTGAAAGTTTTTACTCTCATTGAATTTAAATGTGCCATGTGAACGCACTTTAAATCAAACAACAGAGATCTCAATCTCTATGAAATCCAAAACTTTATACATCATAGTGTGTACCCTGGTTTAGGATGTGAACTATGGATGTATGCATCACGTGAGTTACACGAGATCGCATGTGAAGGATATTATCCCCATCAGACTTGCATATATGCTTAATGTTCAAAATCAAGTGTGCATCATTTAACATTCACGTGCGCATCCCTTTCTGAGCATTTCATACAGATGCGTGTCATGTGATATTCATATGCACACCCCATAAACAAAAATGCATGCGCGTCACGTGATACACACGTGCACATTACATGAACCCTTACAAGTGTGCATCACGTGATACTCACGTGCACACTTCTTGAATGAAACTTTATGTGCATCCCATCCCTATGCGCACCACATATCGATGCATACCCCATGTTCATGTACACTCCTCAAAAAGGGGAAAACATGAACCCCCGTGTGAAGCGCGTGCCCACCCATGATGCACATGCGCACATGAACAAGCTAAAGCATGGATATTTAGCTAATATAGAGGCTTATACTTCCTAATTAAGTTGATCTTAGTATACAATAAGACTAACGATCCTTAACTAAAATATTTAAGGTGACCCTAGTCTCATATACGGCTAATAGTCCTTAATCAGAATCTAAGTTGATCTCAGTCTACAACAAGGCTAACGATCTTTAAATGAAAACAAATATTTCATAAACCGATGGACCTCATCAAGATGAGAAATGCTACCTGGGTTCAAATCCCAAACCTAATATATGGATTTGGACTAATCCATTCCTTACGGGTGACGACATAAATTAGACTCCGTACACAATCCAAGAGCAATCCCAAATAAACAAAAACATGACACACAAAGATTTCTGGAGTAGAGAAAGTTGTTATTGCGTTGCGATAACATAATTAACTGTAGAGGCTTGCACCTGCAGGAAAAAGCATCCCCACAATCAATAAACCCCTCACATATGAAGGGAAATCTGATAAAGTCTGCTACAGCGGTCGCATCCATCTAAACCTTTGATATACTGTGCCATAAATCAACTTGGTATTTTCGGAGAGGTGGATAGATATGTTCCATATATCATCTGCCCCCGCGGAGAGGCTAGACGTTCTTCCAACGTCTCAGTCCGGTTTTCGGCGGTAAACAAATTCTAGCATGCTTAGTGGAACTTTTTTCTCTTTCCACTCAACACTTTGTATGTTGTATTTCGTGAACAAAATAGAGACATATATATATATATATATATGTTTATGATTGCTCTTGGATGTTGGGATACTAAAGTTGGTGTTCTCCTTCTTATGTAGATCTCGGTGGCATCCTGCAACTGCAACTGCAAATCTGGTTCCAACAACTCCACACCTCAACTGATCATGTCTGGTTAGTTCATGGCCCCACTGTTGTGCATTCCTACAGCTCAAGTCCAGCAGACGCTGAAAGGGATCTAGTTCAGAAAATTTCCTCCACTCCCCACTACTGGTGCCTCAACACCAAGGGAGGAAATCCTAAGAAAGTCGGTCTTTGATAGACTGGTTACTGTCTGCGCAGGTTCTGCTGACAAACCTTCTAAATCAAAGAGCATGGTCTTCGACAGACTGGGATTGAGTTCCGTAGGCCTGTTGGAAATGAAGCCCATGATACCAAAGAAGGAAGTCTTCGAGAGGCTAGCCCTCCCAACTTCTCAGCATCCTCCACCTCCAAGGCGATCCGTTTTCCGCAGATTGGCCCCGCAAACTACTTCTTCAATAGCCACGAGAGTATCTATGTTCAAGCGCTTGGCACCGGCTGAGGTCCCCGAGCAACACATGGGGCATATTGAAGAAGCTCCTAAGGTTGAAGAAGCCCCCGTCACGAGAGCTGCTCGACATCGCTACTGGCATCGACAAAAACAAGCTGGAGGCAGTTCTCCATCCGGTCTAACACCACCGGCCCCTACGCCGATCATCCACGCTGATGTTCCAATCGGGAACAGCTTCAAACCCTTAAAGATGGTGAAGCGTAACTTACCTACCGCAATGCTCAAGAAGTCTCCACTGCCTGTGGAGATACCAAGGGAATCCGTATCTGTACGCTCACCCCCATGATTGTCCTCGATGATCCATAAGATCTGAAAGGAAGTTCAAAAATCCACCATCGATCCATGCTATTCTCTTCGGGTCAAGAAGGTGAAAATTCAACCCCGTCGTGACAACTCTCCTCCTGACGCATAAATTGTTCTCCCCAAGGCAGTCCCCCATAAAAGAAGAAGGCCGGAGAAGGTTCATATGCCCGAAGCAAACTCTAAGGGCCAATACTCTAAATTCCCTAAGGCAGGGAGCATAGTAGTTCATACTGTATACATGATGAAATCCAAGGAAGACAACCATAACTCTGTTTCTCATAGACCAGTCACCCGGTTTATAACAAAAGATCAGCAAAAATTATAAGAAATCATGGCTCAAGTGGCGGAACTTATGACTCCACCGCCAAACACAAGTCCAGATGTCTTTCCAAAGAGAGGACAAGTCAGGAGTCGGATATTGACTACCTGAAACGCGTTCTTAAGAAAAAAGATGAAAAGGCCGCAAAGATGAATGCTAGGATGGATAAGATAGCTATCCTGTTTCAGAGTATGTTTGGGATGATAGCTCAGCCCGAACAACCAGCAGAAGAAGCACCGGCGGATATTACTGATGACTCCCCGCAAATCCCCCCAGCAGTGAAGGAAGAGATGATTTTCAAGTCAGAGCTGGATGAATACATTGCCCAACAGTTCAAAGTGCATCAAGCCAATGAAGGTGCAGGAAAACTGATCAAGACGGGTCGACCATATCTCGCATGGTATGACCAAATACAGTACCCTACAGGATATACGATCCCTACGTTCCTGATATACAAAGGAACTGGTAATCCGAAGCAGAATGTTACTCAGTTTAGATCCATGTGTGGCAACACTGGAGGCAGTGACATTCTTCTCCTTCGTCGGTTCATGAGCAGTCTCTCGGATATAGCTTTCGAATGGTATACTGAACTTCCGAATGACCCCGTCAATTCCTTTGTCGAGATGGAGCTCCTCTTCACACGGAGGTTCGCTAGTGCAAGTGAATAGACTACCGTGACAACACTAGTCAATGAAAACCCCAGACCCGGCGAGACATGGGTCCAATACGCCATGAAGTAGAGAAATATCTGGTCTAAATGCGAGCAGCCCACTGCTGAAGCTATGACTGTAAGCATGTTCGTAAGCACCATCACAAGAAAGCACTGATTTTCCCATACCCGGCAATTTTAAAGCCTACGACCTTCAGGAGCTCATCGACAAGTTGGCTCCTCTGGATGCGATAGATTAAGGTCCTTCCTCATCCGGCGGAGAAGTTCGGAATGGCAAGGGCAAGAACAAGACGGCGTTTGTCGCCAATACTCAACAACAAATATGCGGCTTCAAGGTAGGAGGTCGCCGAAATGATAGTCGCTCAGGTCCATCCATTGAAGAAAAGATGGGACATGAATATTCCTTTCCCCATGATAAGATGGGAAAATTATTCGACTTAGCCATGAAGAACAAGATGGTGATGTTACCCGAGACCCAGCGTCCAGCACAATCCAGCTCGTTTAATGACCCTAACTACTGTCCTTATCTCCGGCTCGTCAGCCACCCGATTGAGGACTACTTTGTCTTCAAGAACTGGGTTGAAGACCAGTATAAGTAAGGCAAGATCAAACTGACAGGCAACTGGAAGGTGAAACCGCCATAAAGGCACGCTCCTAAGAAAGCGGATATGTAGTGGGCATCCTGTTCTAGGCTAGTAGAAGCTCCGTGGGAGATTTTTCTCTCACCAAAAACGAAGAAAATGTTGAAAGTTTTGCATACATGCCCCGCAATCCGAGGGAAAATGTAACACCTTAGAATGCGATTAGTGGTTAATTATGCTTTAATGTGGGGTTTTTAGTAAAAAGTTTACCAAAACGGTTTTCAAATATTTTATCAAAATTAATGAATATTTTATTAAAATTTAATTGGGCTTGCACACACATGTGCGTGTAAACTACGGCTAAGTTTGGGGTTAAACCATGTTTCGGTAGCCATGGTGAACTAACCCATTTAATTAGGATTATGAAGTTAATTAAGAGTATTAGTTAAAAAATTTATATAATTAGTGTTTTGGGGGTTGACTTGAGATTGAGGAGAGAGGGGGAATGATGGCATGAGAAGCATGCTTGCTAGGTAATTATGAGAGGTGCGGGGAATGGTTGACCTACATTTTCTTTTTCAAACACTCAATTAACTAACACTCATCACATCTCTCTCCCTCTCATTTTCCCTACACACACACACACACACAATAGCAGCAGCAGCACGCACCCCCTTTCTCTTCTTCTTCTTCTTCTCTTCTTCTTCTTCTCCTTTTTTTCCTTCTTGCATCCAAGCTCCAACCTTCTTCAAAAGTCCATTTTTCTTCACAAATCTCTTGCAAAACACCTCCTTGCTGGTTCTTGAAGCAAGGTCGACATGTTTGAACCCTCCTAGGACCAACTTGAGGTATAATGTTAAACTCAACTTCCAATTTTGCTAGACTTGTAGTTATTTAGCATAATTTAGTGTTTAAGATGAGTTTAGTGCTAGTTTTGTGGTTTAAGTGGGGATTAGGCCAAGTTTAAGTTTTTATGGCTTGATTAGCTTAACTAAGTATTATTAGTGTCGTTTAACCCTAGTAATTGCTTCAGATTACATTAAAATACCTTATTGTTTTAAAATTAGTGTAAAGTAAACGTTTTAGTTAAGATTTTAGGTGGTTTTGTGATCTGCTTTTGACCCGGGTGCTTCAGGCAAAAGTTGCATTTACTGGAGCTTAGTGACTGGGATAGGACCACACACACGAAGCACGGGACCCTCTCTCCCCTAAATGGCCGCATATTTAATGTGTCTGGCCGCAATTTGCGGCCAGAGGGTAGGTGTCGGTGTCGGGGCTTCTTCTGTAGGTGTCTGCTAGGTTTTGTAGGTCCTTGGTGCATGCAACTTTTCCTAATTCAACTCGAGTCAAAATCTGGGATCAAATACCTTGTTTTCAACACTTTTAGACTTGCGCGATATGTACGTTTTGAGTTTGGGTCTGGTGGTTTCTGTGTATCGCAGCATGTCAGGGTGGTTCCAGGCGCTGGCACACACGTTTTGGTGTCACGTTTACACACGCGTTAGCTCGCGACGCAAGTTTTTCGAATAATCTTGATATCGTGTTTTAGTAGGATTTTAGCCTTATGTGTATTGCTTTGTGTAATTCTAGGATCGATCGAGGAGATATCAGACGCGGCGTGGAAGGAAAAAGAGGTGATTGGATCTGGCTAGCTGAAACATTCCGATGAGTAGATGTACACATCTACGGGGGAAATCGTATGGATGGCGCGAGGCGCCCGATAATATTAAAACTTCTAGTGGTACAGGCATTTTGCGTATAGTTCCTAGTATCTATTTTACTGCATTGCATGACTTTTTATATCCATATATGTGTTAGTTCATCATATAGAACCATTGAACCCTTAATATGAGACATGCGACACGAGTACTATATGACTTGCTTAGTTCATCACGTAGAACCATTGAACCATTAAAAATGAGTATGCGGCACAAGTATTAATTAACTTGTTAAATTGAGAATCTAGAATCATATTGCACCATTATCATGAGTTATGCGGCACAAGTACTATTTAACTTGCTAAATTGAGAATGTGAAACTATTGCACCATTATCATGAGTTATGCGGCACAAGTACTATTTAACTTACTAAATTGAGAATGTGAAACTATTGCACCATTATCATGAGTTATGCGGCACAAGTACTATTTAACTTGCTAAATTGAGAATGTAAAACTATTATACCATTATCATGAGTTATGCGGCACAAGTACTATTTAACTTGCTAAATTAGGAATGTGAAAGTTTCATATTCCCTTGTCATGAGTTATGCGGCACAAGTACTATTTAACTTGCTAAATTGGGAATGTGAAACTATTGCACCATTATCATGAGTATGCGGCACGAATACAAATTAACTTGCTAAATTGAGAAATTACAATCATTGTATCATCATTCATGTACAGTTTTCTAGCTACATATTGCAGTTCGTATTGTCAATACCTTAGGTTCATTCTAGCTGACATGCGTGCTTATGGTGATTTTCTGAGGATTTCTGCACTTGAGATTTATGAGTTTTTGGGGGAAAACCGCAAGAATTTAATAAACCAGATATCATTTTTAAATATTGCAAGTTGCGGTTTTTCTCGTAATTGATATATGTGTCGTCCACCATGGGTTTTCTGTTAGTTTTTGAGACCCGATTCGAGGAGTAGGATGAACCGTTTCGGGTACATGGTGGGTCCGGTAAGGTACCCTGGAGCAAGAAGATCGAGTTGTAGACGATGAGCCTGGCAGGGGCAGACTACCTACTGGTGATTGTTGGCCCGACGGATATCCAGAGGATACCAACCGTGGTCATGAGATATTGAGAAATTGATACTTTGAGATGGGCCAGCCGAACTGCTGAGGCCCGAGATATTGTGATACCGATACTTGAGATTTTAAGATAGTCGTTTGAGGTGTCGATGCTCGACACGGATTTCTGTTGATTCCATTGATATTACTTCAGATACTTCACAGGACCTTTTCTAAGATGACAATGATGTTTTTCTCATATAAATATATTCAGATCTCGGGTTAAATTGATTAATGTTGCATACATGCCAGTACATCATGCTATACTAGTATTGTAGAATTGATTCATGTTTCATACCTGCTAGTACATCATGCTAGACTAGTATTGTTAAATTGATTCATGTTGCATACCTGCTAGTACATCATGCTAGACTAGTATTGTTAAATTGATTCATGTTGCATACCTGCTAGTACATCATGCTATATCAGTATTGTTGAGTTGTGACACTTTACGTACATGTTTACGATAACCTTTATAGATGTTACTTATTACTCACAAGTTGGCAACTCACCCCCGTTGTGCCACTGCCTTTTTGCAGATCCGATCCGTCAGCACTGTAGCGGCGGACGTGCTTCATCCTTTTGCTCCTTTTGCGTGGATCTCAGATTTTGCTCGTAGGTGGGTTGTGATATTATTTTGTTTCCACCTTGTATATTCATTATATCTAGTGTACTCCATCTACTGTACCTGCTACTTATACCGATGTATATTGACCTAGAGACGAGACAGTGAGATTTGTGGACTTATATGTTGTTTCTCTGGGCCGAGCTCACTTGAGCCGACGTGATGCTTATTACTTGGGTTTTTACATGCTTATTTTTGCAAAGTAATGATTTTTATTGCGTGTGATGTTGAGACCGCTTTTGGCGAAGAGCTAGCTTTCGCTTGGGGATGCCTTATTCATGTTTTATGTATATCCTTGTCTTGTACCCGTTTGGGGCCAGTTTTTACAAAGGAGACTCTGCCGAAAATTTTGGAGAAAGTGAAGTTGTTTTTAAAGATTTTGATGTGACTTATTTGGTTTTCCTTCACACTATTTCTTAATTGGGTTTTGAATTCTGGGCTTTGGCTTACTTAGATTACGTACGCCTTGAGACGTTTCGTAATTTAAGTGCCAGTCACGTTCCGTACCTTTTCGGGTCGTGACAAAGTTAGTATCAGAGCGATAGGTTTTACCTTTCTGAGTATTGGATGTCCCTTGATAGATGGAGTAAGTGACTTAAGCTGGGTAACGTAGCGTGTGTATGTCCGCGGCATACTTGCGATACAGTACTCCGCCTAGGTGACTTTAGAATATACATGCTTGAAATTCCTTCTTCAATTCCGTGTATCCTATGATTCTATTGCACTGTTCTTATTATCCTGTTTCCTGTACCATCCACTATGCCGCCAAAGGCTACAAGAGCGCAGAGGGCTGCCGCCCGAGATGAGATCCGAGTAGGCTCGTCCGAGACGAGGACCGATCAGGACGGCATACCTACCCCTCAGGGACAGACCGATCCGCCTTCCCCAGGCCGCATGAATAGGCTAGAGTCAGGTGTGCAGGAGTTACGATAGATGGTAGGAGGTATGCAAGAGTTACGACAGATGGTAGGATTCTTAGTCAAGGCTAGTCGTGCACGGGGATCTGAGGACGTACCTACCACTGCACATACTACGATTGTACCTGCTGCCCAGACAGTTGCTCCTACTACTACCGTGGCTATTCCAGTATCACTACAGGAGTTCATGAGGCTGAGACCTCCAGTCTATACCGGCACTGATGCAGCGGAGGATCCGCAGACATTCCTCGACAGATTAGCTAGGATTTGCTGCTCGCTCAGATGTTCTGACGATAGATGGGTGGAGCTTACAAGTTTCCGTCTAGAGGGCCTTGCGCAGACGTGGTGTGAGTCGGTCGAGAGAGGTCGAGCTGCAGGTCTACCTCTTATGACTTGGGACAAGTTCACAACACTATTTCTAGCCCATTTCCTTCCAAAGAGCGTTCGTGATGCTCGAGCTCATAGTTTTGAGATTTTGCGCAAGACTCCAGGGATGACAGTGTCCGAGTATGATATCTAGTTTATGCAGTTGTCCAGATATGCTCCATACTTGGTGGACATTGAAGAGAAGAGGATAAAGAGGTTTATGCAAGGACTTGACACCCATTTATTTCTTGCCATCGGTGCCCAGCATTTTGACACTTATGCAGCTGTTATGGACACGGCCTTACGGATGGAGGCGCGCATTTCAGGGACTTCGGTCGTTTCTGGGCCGAAGAGGATTCATACCGATATGCCAGCTCAGAGCCAGATGGGGAGACGTCGTGACAGATTCTTTCCGAAAGATGGTAGCGGCAGAGGAGTCAGACGGGGTCAGTTATTTAGTTCTTATCCGCAGGGCCAGCAGACGTTGCTATGATGTTTTAGGTGTGGGAGTCCATACCATCGTATCAGAGACTGTATGGTGAGACGACAGGGAGCGGCAATAGTTCCACATGTGACTTTACCAACTTCACCACCTCCTCAGGGAGCTCTACTTCCTACCCCCGGTGATGCTCCACGCCAGTTAGTCTCCCCCAGAGGCCGTGGACGCGGCGGTCCTATTCAAAGAGGACGAGGAGGCAGAGGTCGCGGTAGAGGCCAGCCAGCTATTGCTGGATGACATGCCCAAGTGTTCGCTTTGAATCTGCAGGATGCACAGGCATCCAATGCCGTTGTGACAGGTACCTTGCCAGTATGTTCTTTCGACACATGGGTATTATTCGACCCAGGTTCCACACATTCGTATGTATCTACAACTTTGCACCGATGTTGGGGTGGGAGTCATCGTCGTTAGATCAGCCGCTTGTTGTTATTACTCCGGTAGGTAAGTCATTTGTCGCTCGTTTTGTGTTTCGTTTGTGTTCCGTTCATATCGGAGAGAGGGATTCATCGGTTGATTTGATTATCCTCGATATGCTGGACTTTGATATACTTCTGGGCATGGACTGTCTAGCCACTTGTTATGTATCTGTGGACTGCCATGAGAAGGCAGTCAGATTTAGCTTTCCAGGGGAACCAGTCCTTGTTATTCAGGGGGACCGCAGCGTCACCCTTCCCAGCTTGATTTTGTCTATTCGCGCCGGTCAGCTCTTACATAAGGGATGTTAGGGATTCTTAGCATATGTTTGTGATACTTGAGCTGCAGAGGTTCCTTTGGACCAGGTCCCGATTGTATGTGAGTTCCCTGATGTTTTCCCTGACGAGCTGCCTGGACTACCGCCTGAGCGCGATATTGAGTTCTGCATCGATTTGATCCCCGGCACGGGGCCTATTTCCATACCGCCTTATCGGATGGCCCCGGCGGAGCTTAGAGAGCTGAAGGATCAGTTGCAGGATTTGTTAGATAAAAGGTTTATTCGACCTAGTGTATCTCGGTGGGGTGCTCTTGTCCTGTTCGTCAAGAAGAAGGACGGCAGTTTGCGCTTGTGCATTGATTACCGCCAGCTGAACAGGGTTACCGTACGTAACAGATATCCCTTACCACATATCGATGATTTGTTCGACCAGCTTCAGAGTGCGGGATACTTTTCGAGGATTGACTTGCGATCGGGTTACCATCAGTTGCGGGTGCGACAGGAGGATATTCCGAGGATGGCTTTTCGCACATGTTATGGGCACTATGAGTTTTTGGTGATGTCGTTCGGACTCACCAATCCACCAGCCGCGTTTATGGATTTGATGAACCGCATTTTCAGGCCGTATCTAGATCTGTTCATCATCGTGTTTATTAATGACATTTTGGTGTATTCCCGGAGCAGAGAGGAGCACGAGAAGCACCTGCGGATCACATTGCAGACTTTGAGGGAGCACCAGCTGTTCGCGAAATTTTCCAAGTGCGCGTTTTGGCTTGACAGCGTTGATTTCTTGGGTCACGTGATTACGAGAGATGGCATATGTATGGACCCGAAAAAGATCGAGGCCGTTCAGCATTAGCCCAGACCAGCATCAGTTACAGAGATCCGCAGCTTCCAAGGCCTGGCTGGCTACTACCGACGATTTGTTCAAGACTTCTCCCGTATCGCTGCACCGTTGACCGGGTTAACCCAGAAGGGAGTTCCTTTTGATTGGACCGAGTCGTGCGAGCATAGATTCCAATAGTTGAAGACTCGTCAGACTACTGCACCAGTGTTGTCATTGCCTTCGGGATCGGGCGGATTCATGGTTTATTGCGACGCTTCTCAAGTGGGACTAGGTTGCGTGTTGATGCGGCACGACAGGGTTATCGCGTATGCTTCTCGGCAGCTGAAAACACATGAATAGAACTATCCTACGCACGATTTAGAGATGGCTGCAGTGGTGTTTGCACTCAAGATCTGGAGATATTACCTATACGGAGAGTCCTGCCAGATATTCACGGACCACAAGAGTTTGAAGTATATATATCAGCAGCGAGACCAGAATTTGAGACAGCGCCGTTGGATGGAGCTGGTGAAAGACTGTGATTGTGAAATCCTTTACCATCTGGGCAAGGCGAACGTGGTGGAAGATGCTTTGAGTCGGAGGCCCGGAGGTAGTTTATCTTGTTTGAGCGCCGTGCAGAGACAGTCGTCAGCAGATTGGCAGATTCTATACGACAGCCGAGTGGAGTTCGAGTTCACTCCGACCGGGGGACAGCTTGCGCATATTCGTGCACGTCCGCAGTTGCTTGACCGTATTCGAGAGGCGCAGCCCAGTGATGACCGTCTTTCAGAGATCATGGAGCAGATTAGGCAGGGCAGAGATTCCGAGTTCGTGATCGATGATCAGGGGGTATTGCGATTTAGGACTCGATTGTGCGTACCAGATTCTGAAGGACTGCGGCGTGAGATTCTTGAGGAGGCGCATAGATCGATTTATAGCTTTCATCCAGGTTCCATCAAGATGTACCACAATCTGAGAGATGTTTATTGGTAGGACGGAATGAAGAGGGACGTCACAGACTTCGTGTCGAGATTCCTGACTTGTCAGCAAGTCAAGGCCGAGCACCAGAGGCCCGCTGGAGAGTTGCAGCCTTTGCCCATTCTGGAGTGGAAATGGGAGCAGATTTCTATGGACTTCATTGTGGGTCTACCCAGGACTATTCGAGTGTATGACTCCATTTGGGTGATCGTGGATCGATTGACGAAAGCGGCTCACTTCCTGCCAGTGAAGACCACTTTCGGTTTTGCTCAGTATGCCCAGATTTACATCGACGAGATCGTACGGTTGCAAGGCTTCCCGACTTGTATCATGTCAGACCGAGGTACCTAGTTTACCAGCCGACTATGGCAGAGACTTCAGGAGGCATTAGGCACCTGTTTGAGTTTCAGCACAGCATTTCATCCGCCGACCGACGGCCAGTCAAAGCAGACTATTCAGACTCTCGAGGACATGCTCCGAGCATGCGTTTTAGACTTCGGTGGTAGCTGGGATCATCATTTACCCTTAGTGGAGTTCTCTTACAACAATCTCTTCCAGGATACTATTCAGATGGCACCTTTTGAGGCCTTGTATTGGAGGAGATGTAGATCGCATGTCTGTTGGACAGAGCTCAGCGAGAGCAGTATTTTGGGGCCGCAGATCGTGCAGGAGACGATCGAGAAAGTACAGTTGATTTGAGATCGGATGAGAGCGGCTCAGAGCAGGCAGAAATCATAAGCGGATAGACGCCGTCGCAGACTAGAGTTCGCAGTTGGCGATCATGTTTTTCTGATGGTCTCTCCGATGAAGGGCGTGATGAGATTTGGGCGAAAAGGAAAGCTCAGTCCCATATTTATAGGTCCCTAAGAGATCCTCGAGCGTATCAGCGCAGTTGCATATCGTTTGGCTCTTCCACCCAGCTTTCCGGATGTTCACCCCGTATTCCACGTGTCGATACTTCGCAGATATCTTCATGACCCTTCTCACATGATTCAGCATCAGACCGTTCAGCTTGAGCGTGATCTTTCGTTCACTGAGCAGCCAGCAGTGATATTGGATCGGCAGGTGAAGAAACTTCGATCAAAGGTCTTGCCATCTGTGAAGGTTCTTTGGCGCTGCCTAAATGGTGAAGAGATCACTTGGGAGGCTGAGGGCGAGATGCGGAGAATTTCCCTCATCTCTTTGAAGGTACGCGTAGCTATATATTTAAATTCGAGGACGAATTTCTTTAACGGGGAAGATTATAACAGCTTAGAATACGATTGGTGGTTAATTATGCTTTAATGTGGGGGTTTTAGTAAAAAGTTTACTAAAACGGTTTTCAAAATTTTTATCGAAAGTAATGAATATTTTATTAGAATTTAATTGTGCTTGCATACACATGTGCATGTAAACTAGGGCTAAGTTTGGGGCTAAACCATATTTAGGTAGCCATGGTGAACTAACCCATTTAATTAGGATTATGAAGTTAATTAAGAGTATTAGTTAATTTTTTTTATATAATTAGTGTTTTGGGGGTTGACTTGAGATTGAGGAGAGAGAGGGAATGATGGCATGAGAAACATGCTTGCTATGTAATTATGAGAGAGGGGGGAAATGGTTGACCTTCATTTTCTTTTTCAAACACTCAATTAACTAACACTCATCACATCTCTCTCCCTCTCATTTTCCCTCTACACACACACACAGCAGCAGCAGCAGCACACACCCCTTCTCTTCTTCTTCTTCTCTTCGTCTTCTTCTCCTTTTTTTTTCTTCTTGCATCCAAGCTCCAACCTTCTTCAAAAGTCCATTTTTCTTCACAAATCTCTTGCAAACACACATCCTTGCTGGTTCTTGAAGCAAGGTCAACATGTTTGAACCCTCCTAGGACCAACTTGAGATATAATGATAAACTCAACTTCCATTTTTGCTAGACTTGTAGTTATTTAGCATAATTTAGTGTTTAAGATGAGTTTAATGCTAGTTTTGTGGTTTAAGTGGGGAGTAGGACAAGTTTAAGTTTTTATGGCTTAATTAGCTTAACTAAGCATTATTAGTGTCGTTTAATCCTAGTAATTGCTTCAGATTACACTAAAATACCTCATTGTTTTAAAATTAGTGTAAAGTAAACGTTTTAGTAAAGATTTTGTGTGGTTTTGTGATCTGCTTTTGACCCGGGTGCTTCAGGAAAAAGTTGCATTTACTGGAGCTTAGTGACTGGGATAAGACCACACACACGAAGCACGGGACCCCCACTCCCCTAAATGGCCGCAGATTTAATGTGTCTGGCCGCAATTAGCGGCCAGAGGGTGGATGTAGGTGTCGGGGCTTCTTCTGTAGGTGTCTGCTAGGTTTTGTAGGTCCTTGGTGCATGCAACTTTTCCTAATTCAACTCGAGTCAAAATCTAGAATCAAATACCTTGTTTTCAACACTTTTAGACTTGCGCGATACGCACGTTTTGAGTTTGGGTCTGGTGGTTTCTGTGTATCACAGCGTGTCAGGGTGGTTCCAGGCGATGGCATATGCATTTTGGTGTCACGTTTACATACGCGTTAGCTCGCGGCACATGTTTTTCGAATAATCTTGATATCGTATTTTTAGCAGGATTTTAGCCTTATGTGTATTGCTCTGTGTAATTCTAAGATCGATCGCAGAGACATCGGACGTGGCACGGAAGGGAAAAGCGGTGATTGGATCCGGCTAGCTGAGACATTCCGGTAAGTAGATGTACACATCTACGGGGGAAATCGTATGGATGGCGCGAGGCGCCCTATAGTTTTAAAACATCTAATGGTACAGGCATTTTGCGTATAGTTCCTAGTTATCTATTTTGCTGCATTGCATGACTTTTTATATCCATATATGTGTTAGTTCATCATATAGAACCATTGAACCCTTAATATGAGACATGCGACACGAGTACTATATGACTTGCTTAGTTCATCATGTAGAACCATTGAACCATTAAAAATGAGTATGCGGCACAAGTATTAATTAACTTGTTAAATTGAGAATCTAGAATCATATTGCACCATTATCATGAGTTATGCGGCACAAATACTATTTAACTTGTAAATTGAGAATGTGAAACTATTGCACCATTATCATTAGTTATGCGGCACAAGTACTATTTAACTTGCTAAATTGAGAATGTGAAACTATTGCACCATTATCATGAGTTATGCGGCACAAGTACTATTTAACTTGCTAAATTGGGAATGTGAAACTATTACACCATTATCATGAGTATGCGGCACGAGTACAAATTAACTTGCTAAATTGAGAAATTACAATCATTGTATCATCATTCATGTACAGTTTTCTAGCTACATATTGCAGTTCGTATTGTCAATACCATAGGTTCATTCTAGCTGACATGCGTGCTTATGGTGATTTTCTGAGGATTTCTACACTTGAGATTTATGAGTTTTTAGGGGAAAACCGTAAGGATTTAATAAACCAGATATCATTTTTAAATATTGCAAGTTGCGGTTTTTCTCGTAATTGATATATGTGTCGTCCACCATGGGTTTTCTGTTAGTTTTTGAGACCCGATTCGAGGAGTAGGATAAACCGTTTCGGGTACATGGTGGGCCCGGTAAGGTACCCCGGGGCAAGAAGATCGAGTTGTAGACGATGAGCCTGGCAGGGGCAGACTACCTACCAGTGATTGTTAGCCCGGCGGATATCCAGAGGATACCGACCGTGGTCATGAGATATTGAGAAATTGATAGTTTGAGATGGGCTAGCCGGACTGCTGGGGCCCGAGATATTATGATACCGATACTTGAGATTTTGAGATAGTCGTTTGAGGTGTCGATGCTGGACACGGATTTCTGTTGATTCCATTGATATTACTTCAGATACTTCACAGGACCTTTTCTAAGATGAAAATGATGTTTTTCTCATATAAATATATTCAGATCTCGGGTTAAATTGATTCATGTTGAATACATGCCAGTACATCATGCTATAATATTATTGTAGAATTGATTCATGTTGCATACCTGCTAGTACATCATGCTAGACTAGTATTGTTAAATTGATTCATATTGCATACCTGCTAGTACATCATGCTAGACAAGTATTGTTAAATTGATTCATGTTGCATACCTGCTAGTACATCATGTTATATCAGTATTTTTGAGTTGTGGCACTTTACGTACATGTTTACGATAACCTTTATAGATGTTACTTATTACTCACAAGTTTGCAACTCACCCCCGTTGTGCCACAGCCTTTTTGCATATCCAATCTGTCAGCACTGTAGTGGCAGACGTATTTCATCCTTTTGCTCCTTTTGCGTTGATCTCAGATTTTGCTCGTTGGTGGGTTGTGATATTATTTTGTTTCCACCTTGTATATTCATTGTATTTAGTGTACTCCATCTACTATACCTGCTACTTATACTGATGTATATTGACCTAGAGACAAGACAGTGAGATTTATGGACTTATATGTTGTTTCTCTGGGTCAAGCTCACTTGAGCCGACGTGATGCTTATTGCATGCTTATTTTTGCACAGTAATGATTTTTATCGCGTGTTATGTTGAGACCGCTTTTAGCGAAGTGCTAGCTCCCGCTTGGGGATGCCTTATTCATGTTTTATGTATATCCTTGTTTTGTACCCGTTTGGGGCCAATTTTTACAAAGGAGACTCTGCTGAAAATTTTGGAAAAAGTGAAGTTGTTTTTAAAGATTTTGATGTGACTTATTTGGTTTTCCTTCACTCTATTTCTTAATTGGGTTTTGAATTCTGGGCTTTAGCTTACTTAGATTACGTACGCCTCGAGACGTTTCGTAATTTAAGTGACAGTCACGTTCCGTACCTTTTCGGGTCGTGACAGAAAAGCCCGATTTAACATCAGATTATTGAAGAGATGCTGAAGCCACTTCCAGTTCCGAAGATGGCTAATGAGGGGAAAAGACCCCAAGTCGAACCGTCTAGCAAAAAGAAAAAGATGAAGAATCGCGTGCGGTCGGCTGAGTATGTAGACAGACGTATGGACTTACAGAAATATATTGACGCGTTGGAAGAGTATAACCAAAAAGCACAAACGCCCGTAATGCTTGAAGAATTCCTACAGCACATCTTTGGAAGTACTGGTGTAGAAGAGAAAGATTCAACAGTGGAAGAAGAGGAACATGTGGACAGTTGCCACTTGACTTCTCATATGAGCTATATGGTTTCTCATGCCCTGGTAAGAGATGAGGAAGAGGATACAGTCTCCCTCACTTTTGATGTCGAGCAAGAAAAAGACGTACTGTCCGCAAATGACAGGGCTATGCAGGGGGCATGATCAGTACCAAATGTTTCAAACCCCTCCTAAGAAGATTCGATTGATAAGATGCCGACAGAGGCTTTCCAATACAGCAAAGAGAATCAATGGCGTGAAATGGACTTATATGAAAAGTCCAAGCGACGGCGTTTGGAGGAAGAAGCAGCGAGAGAGGCAGATTACATAACTCCCCAACTGAAGAAGAGTCCACCGTCGAAAAAGAAAAGCAAGATCGTTACCAAGAACCGTTTTGTTAAAGCCCTATCCAAGAGGATGAAGCAGCCGCCTCTCCTGATGTATATGCCGGGAGTCCTTTATTTCAAGAGAGGGGAAGAACATCCGAGAAACCGCTTATATCACCGGATGGTTATCCACTCCATTGACGGGTGCTATGAATTCAAGAAATGTCGGCGTCGTTATATCTCTCATCGCAGGAAGCTAGAGAAAGAGAAGTGAAGGGCAAAGGCTCGACTACTTGAAGACGATGGTCCCAAAACCGGCAATGAAGTGGGGTCACTAATGGAAATTTGTAACATAGCTGACGCTATGGGGACTTCTGGGGTTCCCACTTAAGGGAGTGATTTCGAAGATGAACTCCCATTCAACCCTCGCTATACAGAAGAAGAGGAAGATACGAAAGGGTGCGACAATATACAATTGCGCAATCGTTCCCTGCCAGAAAAAAGCCTTGGACCCACCAACAAAAGAAAGCAGGATAAGGAAAAAGAAAAGGTTGTTGAAGAGATTGATGTGGATGAGGAATTCGCCAAAGATCTCACTGCAAAAGATCTGCCTAAGAAAAATAAGGTAGATTATAACATCCTGGCACATTTTAAGAAGTTGCCATCGTACCTAAGCATTTATGATACTCTCCTTCTATCGAAAGAGCTTCAAGATATTCTTATCAAGACGCTGCAAGAACCTGAGCACTTTCAAGCGTTCTTTGTGGAAAAAGATATGAAAGGCAAGCTCGCAGAGGTTAATACGGCCGACGTTACATTAAGTGAAGAAGACTCGTTGCTAGGCACCTTCGAACACAACCAACCACTCTATGTGGCTGGATACTGCTGCGACCGGAGGATAAATAAGATACTTGTTGACAACAGGTCTTCGGTCAACCTATTGAATCTCAAAGTGCTTAAAGAACTATCTATAGATGTTCGATATCTCGGCCGCGAGAAGATTACTATTTCCGGGTTCAATTCGCAATCTTCGCAGATGCTGGGATCCATCATTTTGACACTCTGCTATGGGCATCTTGTTATGGATGTCAAATTCCACATTATTGAGGCAAAAACATGTTTTAATGTCTTGCTCGGTAGACCCTGGCTACATGAGTACAAAATTATCTCTTTTACACAACACCAGTGTATGAAGTATTTTAAGGAAGGCAAAGAGCATGTCGTCGTAGGAGAACTCAATCCCTTTTCGGTGAACAAGGTGCGAAAATATGAAGACGCCAAGTGCTTCCTACCAGACTTTGAAGATATAGAAAATTGCGATGAAATGGAAGACTCACGACCTAAATGTGGAAAGTGACCGGCACTTAAATCACGCAACATCTAAAGGCGTAACATAATTCAATTAAGCTGAAATCCAGAATCTAAACCGTAATTTAAGATAGAGTGGTAAAAAAATCTTTGTTTAAACAATTAATTTAAAGTGCAAAGAGTTATATCAAAACTTTTTGAAGATCGAATTATTGTAAAAATTTTCGGTAGCAACTCTTTTGTAAAAACTGATCCAAACCGATACATAAGCATAATATATAAAAGCATCCTTACTTGGGAGCAATCTCAGCACCATCCGGTGGAACACAATCACATAATAGATATACAACGTCATAATGCGAAGAAATAAGGAGATAAGAAAATGAAAACAATATCCACAATAAAAATGCAAAATTCGGCTCACACAAGCACGACACCCAGAGTCAAATATAATACAAATCTTATAGTCTCGTCTCTAAGTCAAATATACATGTGGTAAATGGAGTATACTAGATACAAGGTACAAATATGACAGATAGAGTACAAAAAAATACTCGCAATCCACCTAACAAAAGAGTACGTCCAAAAGTGGTGGTGGTAGTATGCCCCGCCGCGACTACACTAACGGATCGGACCTTCAAGACACTGTGGCACAACGGGGGTGAGTTGCCAGCTCGTGAGTAGTAAATAATATCATAAATGGCAATCACATGCATATATGTAACAGCGACAGATCTTAAGTATGAATTTTTGATGCGGTATGCTAGTATAAGTGCAACATGAATAAATGACCGAAGTATGAAATCTAAGGTGTAGCATTTATAAGAAACTGAATATGTCATAATTAATTTCAATATGGTGGAACCAAAAGTATCATCAATAAAACAGCATAAATCCTGTATCAGGCATCGACACTCAAAAATCTCAATATCTCAAGCGCCGTCTCTCAGATCGGACCTCAAATCTATCAGATCACACGACTCCGGTCGGTATCCTCCGGATATCCGCCGAATCCAAAACTATCACTGATAGGTATTTTTCCCCTGCCGGGCTCAACGTCTCTTTATACGATTGTAATATTTCAGAAAAATAAAATATTATTTTTGGAATTTAAATAAATAAAATAATATATTTTATGATATTATAAAAAGTATGGAAATTAGTTTTAATGAATGGTATAATTATATACATATAGTTTGGGAAAATATTTGAAATTAATATGAATTATTGATTTGGAAGTATTTATTTGATTTGGACATTTTATAAATTATTATGCAATTAATTGTATACAAGTTAATGCTAAACTTGATTAATATTTTACTAATTATGCATTAATCTTGTTTATGTATATGACATGCAACAAAACATGTTGCAAAACCTTATTACATTTTTATGAACCATGGCTTCTTTCTTTAAAATGGTTTTTTTTTAAAATGAGAAGAAAAGAAAAAGGGAAATAAAAGAAAAGATATTTTGTGAAGGGGGGACAAGGGGGTATGGTGTGAGAGAGGGGGAGAGAGTGTGTGTGAGTGAACCATGGTCACATATGTTTACTAGCTTCACCCTTATTTCTCTTCATCTCTTATTTTCTTCATTCCCCACTTCTTCATCTTCCCCTTCATCTTCTTCAACCTCCACTACCACCCCCACAAACACCCCCAAATCTCCACCAGAATACCATGTCACCTTCACAAAAATTGCTCATCACCTCAATACAAACCCCATGGTAGGATCAAATTGAGGTTTTGAACACTTGGGCCACCTTAGAAATTTCTTGAGTTGCTTCCAAAAGATAATCCCTACACTTTTAGTTAAGTTATTAGTCTTCCTAATATCCTAAAGTAGTTTAGAGTTAATATGTGCATGTTTTCTAGACTTAGAATTTCTAAAGTGAGAATTAGTGAGTGAAACTTGTAATGGTAATGTAGTAAAGGTTTAGTGAGTGTATACAAGCTCCTTAGTGATATGTGAGAGCGTTTTAGGGGAGAAATCCTTAGATAACTTGAGTATAGAATTTCCGATGTCGGTTTTGAGGATCAAATGAATTTTGGAGCAACTTGGGGTATTTATAAGGAAAAAAACAACTACATTGACCTAGTTAGACGACTAGAAGACTACCACAGAAGAACGAGACCCAAATTCCAAATTTGACCCATCGTCGCCGGTTACTATAGCACTTCCTGGCAGCTAAATTTTGGAATTTGATATTGGGGTTTGGCCTGTAGCTCACACTCTTTATAACTTAGATACTGTATCGTTTGTTTTGTCATAGTCTACCTATACCAAAATCTGGGAGCATTTTGAGTTGGTTTTGACAATGTTTTCCAATATTTGAAACTTGGATTTTTTAATTTCTTGATGTGACTTATTCGTTCCATGTTCATACGTCGACGTCAGATATTATTTTGTTGTTTTAGTATGCATTGACCATAGGTTCTAACCTAGGTGCGCTTCGCGTGTCATATTGGTTTTGGATATGGATTTATATGCAATTTGATTCGGTTTTCTTATTGGATTTTTGTTTACGATACGACGTGCTTGAACTGTAGGTACATTCGCATAGGCTTCGAGACGACAAGGAGAGCAAAGTGTCATCGACTTCGACTAAAGCAATGATTATAGGTGAGTAGATGTATATCTACGGGGGAAGTCGGGTGGATGGCGTATAGCATCCCCACAACCGTAGAATAGGATAATTATATATTTATGTCGATGTGAGATATAGATATTTAGCAAGTAGGTTTCTAGGAGATTATAGGTTAGATTAAGCGTACTCGTAGGAAGGTATACCCTTAGTCTATTTCCTCTCAGTCGTGAGCTAATATGATATATGATTTGAGTCAATATGATCGGACATGATGTCACGAGATTATGATATATGTTTGTTATTTGAGATTGAAGCATCGTTTTATGACATGATATATTAAAGGATCATTGGGAGATATATACATATAACATGAGGTAACATGTGACTTGATGAGATAATAGATTGTACGTGACCTTAGATCCGTACCCTCGATCATGATACAGTACGATGGATTATACCGTATGATATGATATATATAATGATTAACCCGTATTCTTGATTTGAGGATATAGTACAATGGATTATACCGTACGAGATATAATATATATGATGATCGATCCGCACTCTTGACTCGAGAATATCGTACGATGGATTATGCCGTACGAGATATGATATATATGATGATTAACCCGTATTCTTGATTTGAGGATATCGTACGACGGATTATACCGTATAAGATATGATATATATGATGACTGACCCACACTCTTGACTCGAGAATGTCGTACGATGGATTATACCGTACGAGATATGATATATATGATGATTGACCCGTATTCTTGAGTTGAGGATATCGTACAACGGATTATACCGTACAAGATATGATATATATGATGATTGATCCGCACTCTTGACTCGAGGATGCCGTATGATGGATTATACCGTACGAGATATGATATATATGATGATTGACCCGTATTCTTGAGTTGAGGATATTGTACGACGGATTATACCGTACGAGATATGATATATATGATGATTGATCCGCACTCTTGACTCGAGGATGCCGTACGATGGATTATACCGTACAAGATATGATATATATGATGATTGACCCATATTCTTGATTTGAGGATATTATATTATGGATTATACCATACGAGATATGATATGTATGATAATTGATCCGCATACGATGGATTATATCGTACGTGATGCTATGAGGCTGGATCGCCGACCACTACATATATCGACTGTGAAATGATTTTGATTTCTATTTACTTTTGACTCGAGTTTTTCGTTTAGTATTTTAAATTACTTAAGTAGATGTTAGAGTATAATATTGGAGTCATACTTATTATCAAAACTAATGAATCGTATGTATTTTCAAAAGATAACCCAAAGAACGCTACGAATTTTCAAAAGGTATCTCTTTTCTCAAAAACACCGTAGGCCCTACTTTTCTAAAACAACGATTCATGTTATTTTAAATACGATAACTGTATGGCTCATATGTAGATATATATATATCTTATATTGTTGCGTTTACTGTTTACTTTTCTGCTATGCTCATATCGTTCTAATTGAATTTTATATATATACATGTTCTTTCATTTGCTGTTATGATCTAGTCTGCTAGAATACATGCACCATTATCGATGATGCGCATGTTGCAAATATAATTATTTGCCGACTCACACACATCATCATCGGTAATTGACATGCCACGTACACATTAAAAACCGTTACTTCATTCGTACAACCTGATAAATTGTAGCTTAGTAGTATTATTTAGCATTCATGATCTCACATGCTAGTTTAGATTATGCATTTCTTACTTAGATGCCACATGTATTTATATACATACATTCTGGTTATGCACTGTAGATTGGCTCTATACTGGTATTCATTGTTTCATTATTAGCTCATGATTATGAGCTCTCGGTTTTCATGAGATTTCTGGATTTAGGAAACCGCATGTGAATTTGAAAACTTATGATCATTTTAAAAGAAAAATGTAGTTTCTCATGATATGATGTGTGGCATCCACCATGAGATTTCTCGGTTCTGAGCATATATGTATACCCGAGGAGCGAAGAAACACTATCTACGGATACATGGTGGACCCGGTGCGGTACCCCGGGACAAGAAGATCGTATAGAGAGACATTAAGCCCGGCAGGGGAGCACTACTGACCGGTATAGTTTGGCGCGGCGGATATCCGGAGGATACCGACCGTAGTCATATGATCAGATGATATAGGGCCGATCCAGACTAACGGAGCCCGAGATATGAGGATTATGTGTCGCTGTTGGACACGGTTTTTATGATGTTTTCGAGTGTCGATACTGAGCACTCAAGTTTTATCATGATTTTAGTGTGTCGTTTCTGAATACACGTCGGATGATGCATTTAGACATAATACACAGGACATGTTATTACTTTATGACACAGACACGAGTACATTGGTATTACATTAATGTTTATACTTTTACCCTTGCTACCACTCGATGTTATGGTATTATTATTATTATATTATTGTATGACCTAGGAGATCTTCATACATTTGATTTCTACTCGGTGATGTCTTCTACTCACGAGTTGTCAACTCACCCCCATTGTGCCACAGTTTTCTTGCAGGTTGACCGCATAGGTTCCGTTGCGGCTTGCTGGCACACCGCTTTCTTCTGGGTGATTGCTTTAGTAGGTAGGGTTACACTTGCATCGTGACCACCATTGTACTTGTATATTCTTTCAGTTATATCTAGTTAAAATATCCATCAACTAGACTATATATATTTAGTACACTTAGAAATCTCGACTTGTATATTCTTTTAGACTTAGAGTCACGCTCATGTATTTATTCTTTATTCTGGTTTTCTTTGATGATGATTGGTTTTCTTTCTTTTCTGTGTTGATCTTCGCCTTAAGGCGTCGTATATATATCATTTGCATGGTTGTTTCAGCCAATTTGGCGAAGAGCTAGCTCCCGCTTGGGGATGCTTATTATTATTATTGTTTGTATTATTTTCGGGTTAAAATTTACAAAGGAGGTACTGTCCAAATTTCAAATGACAAAAATGTTTTCATATTTTATCACTTATACTTTAGAAAAAGAACTTGATTTCACTATACCATTATTTCAAAACTTCACCTCCACTATTTTCCCTAAAAGGTTTAGATTTCTGGACTTTTGACTTACTTAGATTAGGTGGAGTCCTATAAACTTCAAGTGATTAAAGTGCCAGTTGTTAGTGATATATGCCCTAGAGGCCATTATTATATCATACTGGATTGTATATTACTTAATGGAAGCTTAAGATATACACGGATATAGTAACAGTCTTGCTTGAAATGGTAGTATGCTATCTGGTTTGTTTCTACCTCAATACGTGCATGTGTTTCTTTTAGCATATCGCTTATATATATTGGTAGAGCCCTTAGGATCTTTGTTTGATTACCAGCATTGTGATAGCAGTTATACTAGTGAGGTATGGGTAGTCTATAAGCACATCCTATACAAGTCCCTAGTCATAGGATTATCGAGACGGGGTATCGATACGCCAGAGTAGACTAGTGTATATGCTTCTCATCCCAGCAAGAGAGATGGTCTATCCCACAGCCATTAGTATGCCATACTGGAGATAGTATGCAGGTGCTCATTGGGCTATGAGTACACTGGACAAGACTCGTCGGGAACTGTTGGTGAGTATTATACCTATCGTCGGGTAGCAGTTCCCAGGTGACATGAGTATAGCTTAGTCCGTCGAGTTGACACTTCTACTTCGCCTTGAGTGTGTTCCCACTGTACTTTGATTACTACCCTACCATAGTTCAAAGGAGTCATGCAAACAGGTAGTAGTTGGGTGCAGTCCCGAAGCACTTGGAGATAGTGGCGGTTAAATAGGATTCGTGTCTTCCGGTATTGGGGGTTGATATCGCACTGTGTTCGGAAGGCCATTACACAAAGCCCTTGGCCAAGACAAGCGAGATTTACTGGTAGGTATTCCAGTAATTTCTCAGGGTGTTTTGGGCTATACTCCGACACGACTTATTGCGCTATTAGGGGTCTGACGATTACCGCCCTCTAGGCCCGATATGCGATACTCTTAGACGAACAGACCGGACTGTACAGAGATTGTCACATACAGGCTCAGTAGGAGTTCGGATGAGTTATCTCATCGGCCTTCTTATCAACACATACCTGGAGCCGTTATGTGCAGCTAGTACCGCTTGTGGCTTGTGGTTAAACCCACTGCCAGCGTAGTGTCGAGTCTTTAAAGTCCCACATAGAGAGTTTCTCTGCACCGGGAAAAAGGTGTAGAGGCCGTATGGTTTTACGGCAGAGCTTCGATCACATGCGTGCACTTATGCACGTATGATGATCGGGTGAATAATACTAGTGGGCTTTGGTTTAAGTCGGATCATAATATTATATTGATAGATTGTTTTGTCTCTTTGTATTCATGTTCTTCGGAATGCGGATGCGGGTATGTATATACGGATGAGGGGCATTCTCGTAATTGTGCGGGAAAGCTTCTAGAATGGGGACACCTATTAGGGTTTTTATTTTTGGATTAAACTTTATTTGGGTGGAGAAATGAGGTGGATCTTTACATTAAACCTAGCATGGCTACTTGGTGACTCATGGTCATAAGTCACCACAAGATATTTGGGAAGGGTTGTTGATATTTTAATGCGATATTTATCTCACAAAATATCTAATATACTTCATTCTATCAAATGAAGGCAGCCAAGCTCATCTACAATGTTCACTCTCCTCTCTCATTTCTTAAGCCTCTTCTCTTCATCACAAACCCTAGACCTCTCATGACTTGAGAAACCTAGGGTTCTAAGAGACAAAGCATTCCATCTTCACACTCTATACTCTCTAGGACTTCCAGTTTAGCGAATTAGAAGCCGTAGTTATCTCAGATTCGAGATAAGAGCTCGGACTATAAACTCTCAGGTGGATCGTCTTTGACTCGAGGAGGCCGTCGAGGTAGCCACGATCTGTTCCGATCCTTGGAGCTGACGACGAGTAGAGGAAAGCAATGAAGACCCAAAGGACTTGGTATCGTGAGGTATAACTTCTATCCGAGTAGTTAAACCTCAAGTTGTTTGCTAGCTAGGGTTTGTGATCGATCCTTGGTTCTGGTCGGTGTTGCGAAGCCCGTAAAAATCATTTTTTGCAATTTCCGCCTCCCCGCGAACACGTAGGGTGCGCGACATCGACTTACACCAATCACGTGCCTTTTCCAGGTCGTCATAAAGTTGGTATCAAAGCGTTAACTTTAACCTTGGTTCGAATCTAGGTTTGACTATGCGAAGTCTAGGGTGTGTATATATTTCGGAACCTAGGCTTGACCTTACGGAACTTAGACTTGACTAAGGGGGTATTAGACACGAACTTTCGTCATGTAGGTTGACCTTGGTTGATGGAGTAGGTAACTTAAGTAGAATGACGTACCGTGTGTATGTTCCGCGGCATACTTACGATACGCTACTCCGCTTAAGTAGCCTTAGGATATACATTTCTTATGCACTGTATTTCTATTTGTTCCTATGATTTATCCTCATCGATATCGGATAGTGGATTCTGTTACCTTAGTTATATGAGCAGAGAAAGCTGCGGCTAGAGATGTGGTCAGAGAGAGCTCGTCAGGGATGAGGACTGACCAGGATGCATTCCGGTGATGTACGAATGCATTGATACATTGTTTTACTAGGATTTCTCGTTGACGCAAACGTTCGGGATCTGCACGAGACAATTGGGCCATTTCTAGAGGCCAGCCAGATTGCAAAGACCATTAAGGTACCGTCTACTCTAGATGATTGAAGCGTTGTCTACCTTGCGTACTGATGAGCCAGCTGTTGCTGAGTTTGACAAATATCGGCCCCAAACTTTTGAAGCTAATGCCACATGAGTTTGCATAAGGGGATGTGATAGAAGATCGCTAGTCACCCTTGGATAAGTGACTAGGACATTTTGTTCGTTTGGATGCTTCGATGCGAGGTCATCAAATCAACAAGCCTCAGTTAGAAGGGGACCTCACTCAGACATGTTGTGAGTCGATCGAGAAAGGACGAGCGAAAGTGCATTATTCCGATGACTTGGACAAGTTCCCGAGGACGTAATTGACCAGATGCTTTCTACAGGGTATTAATGATACTGAGTTCGTAGTTTTGATTCCTTACAAGAGACTCTGGATATGACTATATCCAATTGGAGCATAATCCACACAACTACGAAGAGATGATTCCGAATTGGTCCATACTGAAGGGAAGCGCGGTAAGATGTTCGTGTGAGACCTTAACGAGTTATTGTCCCTCTCCGTTGATGCCAGAGGCTCGAAACGCATGCAGAGGCATTGGATACAGCTATAATTCTAAAGGAAGATCATGATGAGAATGCAGCTGTCCCGGAACAAGCAACGGATTAAATGAAAAAGTGATGTTCAGTCGAAAATATTGCACATTTGATGGAACATTTTTCTTACTTTTGTTAAGTACTTAAAGGTGTTTATCGTAAATATGGAATATATGTGGGTTTATCTGCAAAATACTCTTTACCATATGTTTATACACTATACTTAATATTATGAAGCAAAATATATGCATATATGTTATTTTGATAATTTAAATATGCATATCATATCAAATATTCCTAATCAATATTCTTACAATATTGTATCATATATAAAATGATTAGGATAATATCTCAAATATAACAAATATTACTAATACTATGAATTGAGATATTGTGCAGATTTAGCTCAGGTCTGGAGATCGAGATATCCGAGATGTCAGGAATAAAATCTGCCGATAAAATTGAATCAAATCGTAAAATCGTAAATGGCAGAGACTCAGAGAAGATTTAAAGCAACCTGACATCACAACAATCTCCACGTGTCAATATGAGGCAGCACAAGATTTTTGATACCCTGGTCTCACCAACATACCGCCAAACTGCGGCCAAATCACTACATTTGCGCCGGATCTATGGCCATATTGTGGTCGTTGGATCTGGGATTTTTTGGTGGTGATCACAAAGGATCTAGGCTTTCTGCTTATAATGCTATTTAAAGGACCGAGAGCCTCAAATGAAAATCTATGTATCTAATTTCGAAATAGATCAATCGGAAGCGATCAAGAGGTCTACAGCAATCTACGAATCCAAGAGATCAATCGACGCATCATCTACTTCCAACGAGAACAGAGATCGGGAGCATAAACTAGGGTTCTTGTACTCTAAATTCGATGGATTTGTAAATGATAGTTGATTAATAAAAAGGTAAATCTTTAATTTAGTTCTTTACATCTTACTTTCTGCATTTAATTTCTGCATCACTTTCTGCATTTACATTATGATCTCCTTCTCTATCTCCTCTTCTATCTCAACTATGCATGAGTAATTGTACGCTTGATAGGATTCGTAGGATTATGGTAGATCAATAGATGATAAAATCTATTAACTTCTTTTATATCTTTTAAAGTTTATAAACTTTAGCAAAGTATTTGTTAACATCCTTATCGGGCACGCTATCAATTTATTGGTAGTCTCGACCACGATTTGAGATTAGATTAACAATTGTTTTGGTAAAGGCTAGACATGAATAGAGGTCAGTGAAAAGATAAGAGTTAAGAGTGGGACCTTATTCCCTCCAAAAACCCTAATCTTCATTCATCGCTAGCGATCTAGTTTTAAATCTAGTAAAAGATAAAAGGAGTCATCTTTAATTAATTATCCATTACTACTAAATTCTATGAGCCCTACAAGCCTTTTCTTTATAAAACCTACATCCGTATATCATAGATCTAGAACAAACCATTCATATGTCAATGAACTCATCTAAATCAAGTAAAAGGTTCGACGTTTCCCTGAGGAAGACCGGTACTCATCTCAGCTAGCTACAAGCGACACCGTTATTGATTGTGGTTACTTTACTTCATAAAAACACTACTTCTCCTAAGGTTTCAAAGCGTTCTCATGGTCATTATATCGAGTTAGGATTTCATTCTTCTAGAGGGTCCACAGAATTACTTGCATGTTTTTCCGAATACTTTAAACTTGGAAAATGTGCTTCTGACATTCGATCGTCTTCTTTCGACTCCCAACGTACCTGCGTGAAGTCGTCTCTAGCTAGAATCAATCAATCTGATGATCTCGCATTGGGGTAGGCAACGAATCGCATGTCCTAGTCATTCCCCCTTGGGTGACTAGCGATCTTCTATCATATCTCTAATTTTATAACTCGTGAGGCATTAGCTTCAAACATCTGGGGCGATATCTTGTCATTCACAGCAATCACTGGCTCATTCGTCCGCACGCTGAACAGTGCCTCAATCATCAAAATAATCGGTGTATTGACGGTCATCACATTCTGGTTGGTCTCTAGCAGTGGCCCAATCCTCTGGTGCTGATTTGCACGTCCGAGAAATCTCGTAAAAGCGATCCATCAAACGCTCATGGCGTGAAAGCACGGTAGGACGATACATCTATGCAATCGTGTATCCCTGGAATCACGCCCTGGTCAATCCTTGTCCGTGACGAGCTCATGCTGACGCAACTCTAACCGTAGCACTCTCTGCCCGTGTAATCATGGCAGCAAAAACCATAAACCGATAATGATGAGGATAGATCATAGGAATGAATATAATACTGTGCAAGGAAATGTACATCCTAAGGCTTCTTAAGCGGAGTAGCGTATCGTAAGTATGCCGCGAAACATACACACGGTACGTCACTCTCTTTAAGTCACCTACTCCATCAACCAAGGTCAACCTACGCGACGAAAGTTCGGGTCTAATACCCCCTCGACTAAGTCTAAGTTCCATAAGGTCAAGCCTAGGTTCCGTATATATACAAACGCCCTAGGCTCCGCATAGTCAAACATAGACTCGAACCAAAGTTAACTTAGCGCTTTGATACCAACTTTGTCACGACCCAAAATAGCACGTGACTGGTACTTGAATTATATGAAGTCTATAGGACCCCATCTAATTCAAGTAAGCCAAAAATCCTAGAAATCTAAACCATTTTAAAGAAGTGAAGAAAACTTATCTTTAAAGTAAGTGGTTTTAATAACATAAGCCGAAGTATTGCGTTTTAAAATCTCAAGTCTTTTCTGAAAATTTTGGCAGAGTTTCCTTTGCAAATACTGGCCCCAAAAGGGGTACAACATGCATAATATGAATAAAGGCATCCCCAAGCGGGAGCTAGCTCTTCGTCAATTGACGGTCACAACCACGCAAGCAATATAATATACAACGCCGAAGGGCGAGGATCAAAACTCAAAAGGAAACTCAAATCATTAAAAAAACCATAATAATACAACGCGCAACTTTAAGGTCGAAAGAATATACAACTGTTCTTCTAAGGTTAAATAATATACAAGTCTAGTTGATGGAGTTTACTAGATACAACTGAATAAATAAATGTACAATGGTGGTCACGATACAAGTGAACCCACCTACCAAAGCAATCACGCGCAAAGGAGCGGTGTGCCAGCAAAGCCGCAACGAAACCTGTACGGCAAAAGCTGCAAGAAACTGTGGCACAACGGGGGTGAGTTGTCAACTCGTGAGTAGAAAACATCACAGAGCAGAAATCGTATGTATGACTCAATCCTAGGTCATACGATCAGTAATATCCTCAAATAGTATGGCCTTAAGCATGATAAAATGGCAAGGGAAAACATCTATACAAGTGTAATACCAAGTGCTCGTGTCAGTGCCTCAGGTAGTGACATATCATAAATATGATGTATGAATGCAATATGCTGAAAACAGAATACTTCATGATTGAGAAAAACTATTTCCTTAATTTAGTGAGATTTATGTATATAAATTTAAGTAGCATCAATGAAATCATCAGAGAATATGTGTCAAGTATCGACACAAAATATATATTCTCAATATCTCAATATCTCAGGCTCCGGCAATTCGGACTGGCCTGTATCATCAAATCTCAAAATCCCAGGCTCCGGCTATCCGGACTGGCCTGTATCATAAATCTCAATATCGCAGGCTCCGGCTATCCGGACTTGCCTGTATCATAAATCTCAAGACCACGTCGGTATCCTCCGGATATACGGCGTGTCACAATAAAATCACCGGTCAGTAGTGCTCCCATGTCTCAGGCTCAACGCCATCATCTGCGACCTTCTCGCCCCGAGGTACCGCACCGGGTCCACCATGCACCCACAGACGGTTCCTCCTCCTCAAATTGGGTGTATGATATCGCTCAAGAGCCGAGAAAACTCATGGTGGACATATCTCAAATCATAATATGAGAAAACCGCACATTTATCTTTTTAAAAATGATAATGAGTTTATAAAATCTTGCGGTTTCTCCAAATCTAGAAATCTCATGGAAAATCCGAAATCCAAACTGAAAAGTCAATAATAATGAATACTGGGCTCCGACAATCCGGAATGGCCCTTATAATATTTCATGACAATGAATATATAATATGCATGAAATATCAAGCAATGAATGCAATAATGAACTAGCATATGAAACAATAACACATTGGAACTATCAGCTAGAAAACGATATCAATAGAGTAATATTCTCTAAAGTGTATGTGACATGGCAATTACCGATGATGATGTGTGTGATCCGGCAAGCAAGTGTATGTGGAGCATACGCATCATCGGTAATGGTGCTGGTGTCCTGACAGCATGGTTTCATAATCACTACAGTACACAATAAACATGCAATGCGATGATAACAACATGGATAAATGGAGAATTAATAATAAAAGCAGCAATACCGAATATACAGCAAATGAATAGTAAATGCAAAAATAAGGAATCTACATTAATATATATGGGTCATACAGTTTTTCCGTTTGAAATAACACGAATCGTGGTGTTTAGAAAATAAGGCTACGGTGTTTTTTAAGAAAATGTACGTCCTTTGAAATATCCGTAGAATCCCTTGGCCTGTCTTTAAAATACTCACGATTCGTTAGTTTTGAAATAGGTATGACCCGAGTCTAGTCTAACATCTGCAAGTAAACTACTGGACTAAACTAACATACAGATCAAGAGGGTAAGGAAAACCACCTAATTCTGAGTCGATATATATAATAGTCGGTGATCTCGCCTCAATAGTATCCCATACGATATAATATATAATATGACATTCTCGAGTCAAGAGGGCGGATCAATCATCAATATTCATCTCGTATGGTAAATCCACCATACGGCATCCCAAATCTGGGTACGGGTCAAATATCACATTTATCTCGTTATTCATCTGGTATTCTTATCATCACATATCGTGAACTGGGGGTACAGATCTAAGTCTAGTACAATACTGATACCATCTACATCTATATATGTGTGTGTATGAAACACATCTCCTAAAGACCCGCTAAAATATCACATCGTATCTCATAATACGAACCAAATCATATCACCGATCTCATGGCACCATGCCCAAACTCATCGACTCATCTCCAAATACCATGTACTATCCTCATCATCCATGTATATGTATATGTATATGTATATGTATATATATACATAGTCCTATACCTATGTGTGTGTGTATATATATATATATATATATATATATATATATATATATATATATATATATATACATATCCCCATATACGCACAAGTAATAAAATGTATGCATGAGTGTGTGTGCGCGCGCGTGTATGCAAAACTTTCTCTAGGGTTCGCTACTAGGAAATTAACTAACGACACTATCAACCAAAGTCTTCTAAAGCAATTCTAACTTCGTATACATATCTTATAATATCATATAAGTATATATCTATATATAACATAACGCATTCGCGTTCTATACTACGAACTGCGGGGGTGCTATACGCCATCCACCCGACTCCCCCGTAGATATATATCTACTCACCTTGATCTTTGCTTACCGATGTCGCTGCGCGCTTGCTTGTCGTTCAAGTCCACTCGAGGGTACCTACACATCATAACATATTGTGCCGCATTAAAATCCAATTCAAAACCAAAACGATACACGAATCTCACATAGGTCAAAACCTATGGTCTACTCACGCAAATCAACTAAATAACACTCGATATAGACGTACAAATGTCAAGTGACCGAATACAATACCAAATACTAAAACCAAGAATTCAAAATACATAAAACATAACCTCGAATCAAAACAGCAACTCAAGAATTCACTCCCAGATATAGGAGGTATGTGAGCTACAAAAGCAACCTGGACACCATCACCCACCAAGTGGCCGGCCACTTACCCTATAATTCCGGCCTGCTCGGTTTGGGGGGCTCTGTTGGGGCTCGTTTTCATAGGGTGGTCTTGTAGGGTCTTAATTAGGTCAATGGTATTGTTTGGTTTTCTTGCAAAACTCCCGGGTCACTCCAAATTCCCTGTAGGAGTCAAAGTCGTCACAAAACCGACACAGGAGTTGCTAGATTCTGTGTTTTGGGTTAGTCACTAATTTCAATCACTAAAGGGGGTTTGTATTTATCAAAAGCACTCACCTGCACCATCACAACTCAAGGAAAACAGCTAACCCTCATCTCGAATTTTCAAAGTTCATTAAACCTCACAATATCACTTGTAAACTAAACTAGAATCTAAAGTAAATGAAATACTACACTACTTGTGAAAGAATACCTCATTTGGCAACTCAAGAATTTTCTTGAGTTGCCACAAGTCTCCAAAATCCATCCTTTCTTGGTCCAAAGTGCATCTAGTGAGCTTGTGCATATTTTTAATGAAGTGGGGATGATATTTTGATGAGCTTTTGAGTGTGTTAGTGAGGGTTTTATGGAGGAGGGAGATGGGGGCTTCCATGGTTGAAGAAGGAGGAGGGATGATGAAAAGAATGAAGTGAAGAGAATGGCCCAAGTCAACCAAGACCCCTCACCCTCTCTCTCTCTCTTGCCCATACTTCTTCTTTATAATTTCTTTTCTTTTTCTTTTCTTTTGTTTTTCCTTCTCTTATCCTTTTCATTTTAAAACCAAACATTCATGAAAAAAATAAGAAAAGCCATGCAAGAAAATTGTAACAATGTGTAATATGATATGGTGCATATCATGTGCACAAATCCGGATTAATGCAAAATTAGCGATATTTAATCGCGATTAGCATTAAAATTGAATATAATTAATCATAAAAATTCATAATTTGCCTAAATCACATAAAACACCTTCATTTTCGTAATTCCTACAATTTTCCAAATATTTCCCAATTTATCGGTATTTAATTATATCGCATTAATAAAATATTCATAATATTTATTATTTAATTATATAAATTCCCAAAAATAATATTTTATTTTTCTGAAATATTACATCTGGAATCACTGGAACGAGAAATTAGAGATTCAGAAATTTTCATCAAAGCCCAGAGGAGAAAAGGGGTGCACTGAAGAAACATTGTCAAAAGAACCTACTTTTCTGCGGCGGAACCGCGGCAATAGGAAGCAATTGGCCGCGGTTGGGCGGCGGCTCTATGGTGTTGTGCCCCAAAAATCTTCTGGTATATTCATCATATCTTCATCTCTCCTTTAAAATCCAATAATTTGAATTTTCTGCAGCATTCTTTGAAAATATTGCCGTTCAAAAATCTTTTGTGTGTTTTGATATTGGTTTGTTTGTGCATATTTTAACCGGCCTTTAAGGGGAAATAACCCAAATTCAAATTAGGTGAGAATTTCATCACCCTTCCTAGGCCCCACAAATCACAAAACGAGTATACTCTCATCCTACATTAATTAAAAAATATCTAGACCAAGTCTCAAAGGACCGTCGTGCTCAATTAGGACAGAGGAGGGTCGTGGGTAATCTATTGCTTATCCGCATTTCTCTTGTAGTGTCTAGGCAAGTGTAACTAAAGAAAATGGTTACTTAATTAGGCCCGCTATTTTTGGTGATTCGTATAGCGGATACCTCCCACTTACCTGGCACTTACTTGGCAACAAGAGTGATAAAGAGGTGGTAGAGAATTGATCCTGCGACTTATCCTTTGGAAGTCAAGGAACGGTCTAGTGCTTGACCTATGTGACCTTAGTTATAGGGTTGATTGATTTATTGAGTCAAACCTCACGTCCAACACTTTTTCAAAACAAACCTTTTCTAAAAATCATTCTCACACACGCTGCCACGTGTGCTAAACCCGCTTAGTGCATAATCGGGTGGACACGGGATTCTAGTGCCCGTCTTTTCCGCGTTTCTTCTATCGACTCCGAAGTCGGTACTTCTTCATCTTCTTTTTTCCCCTCCACCCACCACATCGACTGAAATGGATGGTTCTCCATCAGATTTTACCAACACACCCCTGCCACCACCCGTAGGTGCGCAGAATCCACCACGTATCTCTCTTCAAGAAAGATACTACCCGATATGCGGTCCCCTTCCTACTTGTCTGTCTATTCCACCGGCTAATGGGGATAATTTCGAAATTAAACCCCACCTCATCAACCTGTTGCCAAAATTTCACGGGCTTGAATCCGAAGACGCATACGTTTTTATAACCAAATTCTAAAACGTATGCGCAATGATAGGCATTACATAATTTTCAGGGGATGCTATGCGATTATGTCTTCTCCCTTTTACCTTGTGCGACCTAGCAGAAAAATGGCTTTATAGCACTGCCACACATTCTATCACCAAATGGGACGAATTCGTTATAGCATTCCTTAAGAAATTTTATCCCAATCACAAAACCGCCCGTATTCGAAGCGAGATTACCAGTTTACCCTACTTCCCAACGAACCATTCTGGAAATGCTTTGAATGGTTCAAGGATCTTCTTCTACAATGCCCCCATCATGAAATTGATAAATGGCAACTTTGCCAAATTATATATGAGGGTGTTAATCCAGCGACAAAATAGATGCTTGAAACCATTTGTCAATACCATTTCATGTCTAAAGACGATGATGAAGCTTGGCAATTTCTGGAAGATCCCGCTGAACAAACCTTATAGTGGGAAAGCATTAGACCAACATCGTCTAGGGAAGGTATCCATCAGCTTGATGTTTCGTAGTAAAAGCCAAAATGGTCGCGATACAAAGGAAACTCGAAGCTATACAAACCAAAGTCTCTTCGGCCTCCCTAAACCAAGTTACGCATCCCAAAACCGTGTGTGGTTGATATTCTAACCCATCACATTTAACGGAAGAATGTCCTTTGAATCCTCCGTTTTAAGGTCAAAAACAAACTAATACTGCTTTTCAGTAACGACCTAGAAAAGATCCTTATTCTTCCACATACAATCAGGGATAGAGGAATCATCCTAATTTTTCTTGGAACCAAAACAAAACTCAAAATCAAAACCAGTTCCCAAGCAATTATCAAAGGCCTCCTCCACAGCAACAGCAACCACCACAACAGAGTCAACACTCTTTTCAACCACAAACTTTTCAAAATCTGGCCAACAACTTTGATCCTTATAATAATATTTCATCGGCCGGTACCGATAAAACCTTTGCGCTTGAACGTAACTTAGAAACGTTCATTAAACAATCCACGCAGACGACGGCTAATTTAATGTGTTCTATCCAAACAGTAGTGCAACACACTGCTTCCTACGGCGAAAGCATAAAATCGATAGAAGCACAACTTGCACAGTTAAATGTCGCGATGAGTGAGAGAGAGAAAGGGAAACTTCCATCTCAACCTCTACCAAATCCCGGCCACTCATAAAGTCATAATGTGTGTGCCGTAACCACTTTGAGATCGGGAAGAGTGCTGAATAACCAAGTAGGTGAACATGTTGATGTTGATGATATTGATGATACCTCGGCTTCTACTTCTGATCCTCCTTCGTCTAATCCAACAACTTCTTCCTAGCCTATTCTCTGTTTTCCACTAGGCTCGAACCCTCAGCCCACTTCCTCGAGTCAACCTCAAACTATCCCAACTCCAATTCTGGGATCCATTTCATCCCCACAAACTTCTCCACAAAAGTTGAACCCAACTCTTATTGATAAAGCTTCTTTTCCACACAGGTTAAGGGCTAACAAACCATGTCCCCAAATAGAGAAGATTGTGGAAATTTTTAAGCAAGTTAACATAAATATTCATCTCCTAGATACTATCCAACAAATTCCATCCTATGTGAAAATTTTAAAGGACTTGTGCACTTGGAAAAGGAAAATTTAAGTGCCTAAAAAAGTTTTCCTAGCAAGTAATGTGAGCACTGTTTTTACCCAATAAATACCCAAGAAACGAAAAGATTCCGGGAGTCCTACAATATCTATTCTTATTGGGGGTAAAAATATCAATCGTGCTCTACTCGATTTAGGTGCTAATGTTAACTTGCTTCCGTATTCTGTCTATGAGCAATTAAGTATTGGAGAGTTAAAACCGGCGCACTGCACTCTTCGGATGCTCGATCGATCTATTACCCAACCTAGGGGTGAGCTAGAGGACGTGTTATTCAAAGTCGGAGAATTTATATTCCCTGTGGACTTCATAGTTATTGATACACAACCTGTAGAAAAACCCCAAAACCAAATCCCGGTGATTCTAGGTCGGCCTTTCCTAGCAACGTCAAACGCGATAATCAATTGTCGTAACGGTTCTATGAACCTATATTTTGGGAAGATGACAATTGAGCTTAACATTTACAAGCTAGGAAGTCAACCATCAGAACCCTATGCTCATATGTGCTCTGTCGAAAAGATAGCTTCCGGCAGTTGCGAATTCGAGGACCTTCACGATACTGATCCTATTATTTATTATACACGTGAAGACCCTTTTGTCGATAAGTCCACACCTAAGTCCGAACCCTTTGACTTGTCGAATGATTTAATCAAGCTATCCGAGTATCATGACTTCCTTTTCGATGAGACTATCATTCGGAATATCGATGGAAGTTTTGAAGATATTTTTGCCGAAGAACTCGCGTTCCTAGAAGACTTGGGAGTTGTGATGAATTAACCCCCACCTAAAGAAGTTGAGCCGCCACCCCCTCTTCTTATCAAGAACAATAATGCGAGTATGGCACCACCACCATTTCTTCTCTACCATCCGAGACGTATACCCGATCGATTTCGCCTCCTATCTCCCTACTTCTTCAAATCTCTGATCTTCCACCAATTATATTGTTACATCGATAAAATATTCGAATGGTTGGTGTTGACTTTTGGTTTTTGAAAAGCTTTGCATAGACCAATAACTTTACCCCCCCTATAATTTTAAATGCTTAATATTATTTTACTCAAGTTTGGGGGGGGGAGAAAAATATTTTGGCTCTTGAAAGAAAATAAAATTTTTACAAAATTATCCTCCAAAAATAAGTTTGGGGAAGATTTTTACTATCATTAATTCATGCTCCCGTTACTAACTTTTCCTTCCAAGTCTACAGATTTGTTAAGCTTAACAGATGACATCAGTGAGAACACTGCTGCAAATAGGTTTGGGGGAGGTTTGTGCTTATTCATGCATCAATTTTTGCATTATACTATATAAAAGCACAAAAAAAATTATTTGATAATAAAAGATTAGAAAGTGAAAAATTACATATGAAAGATAAGAAAAGTTTAGGAAAAGCAAGGAAATTAGATGTTTTATAACGAAGCTAGTAATAAATAGTCATGAGCTGTTGTCCCAAGGGTTAGTAAGATGAAGGGAATCACTAATCTGATGATAGAATTGAGTCTGAAAAATAGCCCCTATTCTTGAGTCCAAACATCTGAACGTTGATACCCTACTATACGCATTTGCACATATCTAGAAACTTGGGATAGTAGAGGATACCTTGAAATGCTCTTGTTTAAAAACCTTAGTATGAAGATCAATGGAAAAAAAGTGAAACATAAAAATAAAACAAAATGGTGAAGAAAAATGAACACTGGTTTTGTAATTGCTTAAGGCAGTATAAAAAAATATAGCGGGGGTGCTTTATCACCTAATGCCTTAGACCAACTGGTTTGGGAGCCACTGCTAAGTCTTAGGTGTTGCAAGACGAGGAAATTGTTAATTACGTCTAAATAAGTGAGCACATTTGGTAATCGGTCGGTTAGTATCTCAAGAAGTATTAATAGTCGCATGAAAAATGTGTGAGCAATTCCATCTAAAATATTCACCGACTAAAAGGTACTTAGGAAGATGGACAAGAGTATGATAGCTTGAATTGAATTCTCTAAATGTAAGGATGTATTTTACACACACATATGGGTATATGATCGATGTTTGGAAGAAAGGTTGGGAGAAAGACTAAAAGGGATGTTTTATTGTGAGATGATGTGATTGCTGACATCTTTTCACGGCCATTAAGAGAGGGCTCATGGCAACTGAAAAGCTAGTATAGTTTGGAACGCTTCTTTTCAAGTTCTTTCTTTTATATGTTCTTTATCTTTGTATGTAACTTTCATCTTCTTTCTTTTATTATGGGATTTTATGGGTGTAATCCGCTGAAAACTCTCACGAGACAACACTCCTCCTACTAGAGACACCTAGAGGTTTTACGAATTGTTGCACGTGCTCAGTGCAATCGTGATTGCCTACGAAAGTGTGCTAGGATTTTCTTTTTCTTTTTCTCCCTCTCTTGAATAACTAGTTTACTCGGGATGATCAAAATTACGTTTGGGGGTATTTGTTCAGTCGAAAATATTGCACCAACATACCGCCCAACCGCGGCCCAACCGCGGCCAAATCACTACATTTGCGGCGGATCCACGGCCATATTGTGGCCGTTGGATCTGGGATTTTTTGGGGGTGATTTCAACAACAAATCCTAACATATAGGATCTAGGGGTTCTGCTTCTAGTGCTATTTAAAGGACCGAGAGCCTCATATGAAAATCTATCTATCTAATCTCAAAATAGATCAATCTGAAGCGATCAAGAGGTTCACAGCGATCCATGAATTCAGGAGATCAATCGACGCATCATCAACTTCTAACGAGAACAGATATCGGGAGTATAAACTAGGGTTCTTGTACTCTAAATTTAACGGATTTGTAGATGATAGTTGATTAATAAAAAGGTAGATTTTTAGTTTAATCTTTGCATTTTAATTTCTAGATTGTTAATGAGAGGATATGAGATCGATAAGGATATGACATGAGATATATGTAAGTCTACGGTAGCGCCCCGGCCATCAATCTGATGCCAAATGCGGAACAAAAACTTTTAAAACTGGCGCTATCGCATACTATAACCCGGATCTGCCATTAACGCTAAACTAACAAACTACAAAAAGGGTAGAAAGGTTATACCGAACGATCCGAGTCCTTCGTTCTTTAACTATCATCTCACGCTCCGTTGCGGCTGCTCCGATCTCCGATCTGCTCGTCCAGGTGGCACCACGTCATCAGATCTTTAAACGGGCTCCCGCCTCTGACCCGAGACAACTCGGTCATCAAGTTTGCTAAAAGAGATGACTAAGATTGATGTAGAGAATGAGTAGAACACTTTGTCTCGTTACGTCCAAAGCCATGGGCGAACGGTTAATGAAGTTGCCTTTTTGGATTGAATGAAATGAGAAATGAACTATCAAATTTCCATGAACCCAAAACCATATACTTTTTTTTCAAATCAACAACCATAATCATCCATCAAGAATGGGCCGGCCACTATAAGGAGGTGGGGGTGAGTGTAGGAAGCAAGGGAGGTGACCACAAAGGAAAGCTTCTCACAAAAGATCTTAGCAAGAACAAGAATCATTAAAGAAAAAGAATGACTCACAAAAGACACCTTGTAAAACATTAAATGAACATTTAAAGCAACCATGAGTCACTAATCCAAGTCACCTTCTAGAACCTTCTAGAATCACGATTCACCTCATGACTCACCTAAGTGACGAAAAGATAAATCCGCATTTAACCGAATGTTAAATACGGGTGATAGAAAACTAGAAACTGGCAACTTCCAAAAGTGATCCCGAAACGAATTTCAGGATAACCCCGTAGGTGTATAAATATACCTGCATTTGTATTACGACCGAATACAAATGCAACTGAGACAAAGATATTATATCTACAAAGTATAATACATGGATCCGGCTTAAACCAAAGCCCACCAGTATTATCTGCCCGAAATATGACACGCGCGTAAACGCACGTGCATTTTCCAAACCCTGCCATAAAACCATACGGCCTTTACAACGTTTCACCCGAACTTGGGAAACTATCTGTGGGGAACTCTAATGACTCGTCAGTATCCTGGCAGTGGGTTTAACCACAAGCCGTCAGCGGCACTAGCTGTGCGTAACGGCTGCCCATGGACTGACCTCAAAGGAGGCCGATGAGCGAACTCATCCGGAAACCCTACTGAGCCTAACAATGACAATGTATATTCAGTCCGGTCCGTTCGTCTATGAGTATCGCATATCCTGCCTAGGGGGCTAGTAACCTCAGACCCCCAATAGCGGTATAAGTCGTGTCGAAAACAAGCCCTGAACACCCTGAGAAACTACCGGAGTACCTACCAGTAATTCTCACTTGCCATGGCCAAGGACTTGGTGTAATGGCTTTCCTAGACACAGCACGATCTCCACCCCCAATACCAGGAGAGACGAATCCCCTGCCGATCCGCTCACGTGCCTCCATGTGGCTCGGGACTGTACCCAAAAACTACCTGTTTGCACGACTCCTTTGAGCCATGGTAGGGTAAAAATCAAAGCACAGTGGGAACTCACACGAGACAAATGACGACCTCAGGTCGATGAACTAACATGTACACATGTCACCAAGGAACTGCTATCTGACGATAGGTATAATACCAACTAGCAGATTCCCGACGAGTCCTGTCCGGTGTACTCATAACCCAATGAGCACCTGTATACATCTTAGGTGATCCAACTGACACCAGTGGCTTATGAAACCGGCCACCGCCCCTCGTCGGGGTCTCGACTGTATACACTAGTCTACTCCGGAGTATCAATGCCCTGTCTCGAAACTCCTACGACTAGGGACCACTATTAAGGATGTGCTTATGGACTACCCAACTCTCACGTATATGATCGCCCTCATACTGTTGGTAGTCAAGCAAGATCCTAAGGGCTCTATCAACATGTAATCGTATCAGTCACCTGAACTTATACACGACTGATAAAGGCAAACCAGATAGCATACTATCATCTCGAGTAAGACTGTCCTACTGGTATAGGTCCTCCTCATTCATTGCAATCACGTACCTGCGATCCAATAATTGACTTTGAGGGCACTATATCCAACAATCTCCCACTTGCACTTAAGGCTAATTATTGCGATGTCGACTACTCACAGCCCGTGTGAAACCGAACATCCAACTCCTCTACTAATCAGTTTCATAAAGCCCGTTTGTAAAACTATTGTGTTCGAGAAATAGCCTCAGTGAGTGGATCCGCCTAGATGTTTCTTTCTATATCTCTCTTAATCTCAAGTCCGCGAAGAAAGCCATCTCCCGAATTGAGTAATACCTGTCTTAGAATATATCTGGATATCTGATGGGACCTAGTTCATGAATGAACTCTAAATCCAAACTTCTTAGACTGTATCGATCACTGAACCTAATCAGTATCCTGCACCAAGCCTCCCACAGTATCCTCTTGGACCACCTGTCCATAATATTGTCCCTCGTCAGAGGGAAAACTATAACTCTGACAATCACTCTATCATCCATGTCACCTTTGAAGCCTGGAATGATAATCGTCTCCCGAAGGAGGCTGTCGTCATCAAATCCGTAGAACATGCACTTATGTTCTAAAACTGCTTCCTTATGTTTCTCCAGGATTGGATTAATACAAACTTATTGCATCTAGTGCAAAAACAACATCTGGTGCGGTACTTGACATCTCACGATTGACTCAATTGTCTAAGCAAGTGATCTGCCAATCATGCACATCCCTCTCCCCTTTAGTCCGTAAGACACCTTTAGAGAGGGTGACTCCATCACTTGCAGGTACACCACCATTCCAGGAGTCATCTATTCTAAAAACAATTAGAATACTGTCAAAGTACCCACATTGGGAAACTACCCAAATCCAGATCTAAAACCATAGATCTAGAAACCAGAATGTCAGATATTATATCCATATCCTGTTTAGAGAAACAACTGTGTGACGACTACAGTACAACCGATCGTAGTATAGGAATTTTACTTCCTACTCTGTGTATGTCATCCAAATACCAGGACATCACACACACCCTACTACCTTCTCAACAGATACATCCTATATTCTGATGAAGTCAAATCTATGACTGTCAAATCAAAATTAGATGATCTATCTCCGCTATAACTGCTCTAGTCTATAAATAGACATAAGCTACTTGCCTACTATGCTTCCGCTGCTCCCACTGACCACAACAACCCTCTGGCAGAATAATATATACGTGCACTTCTAAAGCTAGTTTAGAACGACACTACACTTAACCTCCTGCCGGGTCTCATAGTCTGGAACAACAGTAGTGTCAAGTCTGGGTAGATAAGAATCTCCCTGTCACCGTCCTTAAGGCTACCGGAGTACCTCTCGGGTGTCTGAGGTTACCCACCATATCTGCGGAGTGGCTAATGGAATGTCAAACCTGATTGAATCTTTAGGTCCTATTAAATTTTCCGTAATCGTTTGCGGTTCTGGAATCACTTCCAGTTCTACCATACTCCCACTACTGTTTTCTGAAAAAATCCATTTTTACTAAAACTGTGGCGAGTCAAGAACAATATCACTATTGATCTTCCAGATGGTAGAAAGTCAACCCCCGACATAGCCCAGGTCAACCCACAAACTGCCATTACAGAAACGTGCCTTGAGTTATCCAGAGTCTGGTTTTAAGCATAAACTGGACAACTCACCTATATCCAATATAGAAACTTTGGCACTTATTTAATTGGAACCAGATTCTAATCATGCAGCTGTCTCCAGTGCATGACAACAGCATGGAGAGAGGCTAATCAACATTACTCAACTTAGGAATCCATCCAATTATGAGTAACCCGAAAGAGAAACAAGTTTCTCAAAACCACCACTATCATCTGAATACCAATCACAAGTATCTACATCTTCGATCTCTTTGAAGAATCCCGATACTTACGACATCTGGTTCTCTACTTTATTCCTATACCCACAACATCTCAAAACTTAGACCTTGTATTTCTACGAAACACTTGTCTAAAAACTAGAGAAGTCATAAGTAAACAAAACATAGTACGAGGACCAACCCCTTCGTCCTGATGGATACTGGACAGCATACAATACTCTGTATAAGTCCGTTGAGTTTAATAACTCAAAACCTGTGCATCGTAGGTTGAAAACTGTACTTATGGTTAAGAACTACTCCGTTGTTCAATGCTCCTTACCCAATCGCCAACTGATGTAGGTAAATGTTATCGACATAATATCAAAAAGTTATATCTCACTTTATAAAAATAAACGTACAGAGATATCATTTTGAAATTGGTGTACAACAACGGATACTCAAAACCAAATACATGCCATCCGGCAAAAACCCAAGCGACTTCTTCAAATATCACCAATTACAACGAATTCCGATATAATGAGGATGGTCATCTTATTCCCAATAACTTCCTCCCACTCATCATCTGTAAAACCATACAGATGTGAGCATGAAACCTGGTAAATACATACCCTGGAGTAAGTATCTGATCGGGAAATCAGTTTTCCTTTAACAATGCACAGTGTAACTGAAACATGAAAATGTTTCGTAGGGGTATCCTGGTATTCCTAGTAATGCCTCTTCCATAATCCAATTCATGACTTTAACCGTATATTTCTTTGCCATCTCTCCAAATCCCTTTATTTTTCTTTAGTCGTTACCTTCTGTACACCATCGTTAGGCTAAATGGTTTTCTTCCTTCCCTACCGTTCGGCACCAGCCTATGGTTTGGAAGAAGACTATCCAGTAAGAATAATAGGTGTACCCTCCTCAACCTAGGAGTACTCACATCTTGAGAGAAGGTGATGATAAAAGACAATTGAATAATACCTTATTCTTTTAAAGGTGAAATAGGAGTGGCGATGAAGTACGCGGTTTGGTCGTGAATGATAACAGTCGCAATTTACTTTGTCCTCTTTCTAATCCCTTTATTTTGTCTTTACATATTACCTTATGTACACCCTACTTAGGCTAATTGGTTTTCTTCATTCCCTACCTTTCGGCACCTGCCTATGGTTTGAAAGAAGACTATCCAATAAGCGTAATAGGTGTACTCTCCTAAACCAAGGAGCCCTCGCAACCTGAGAGAAGGTGATAATAAAAGACAACTGAATAAACCAATTCTATTTCTCCTGAACCTTGATCCTTCCTCGAAGAAGTCCCTCCGAGTTCGTATATAACCATACGATGGATCTATCCAATGGAAGTGGATGTCCGTAGTAATACGGGGTGTTCTGAGAAATTCAAAGGGTAGAAGAAGGAGTGGCAATGACTTATGCAACTTAAATAATCCAAAAGCCAGTATTTTAAGAAGGTTCAGTCAACTTGGTCACTGAGTCATAGTCTAGGGTTGGTCAAAGGTCGCTGCCAAAAAGAGAGAGAAAAGAAACACTCTGTGTGCACTCTAACCTAGATCAGAATGGTTATCACTTTATCTAATCCGGAAACCTCCCACTGTACTGTCAAATTCTTCTCCAAACCTAAAAGAAGAATCAATCGGGATCGCCCGAAGAGTAAACCAACTCATCAGTGGGAATCGGGATCCAACTCTCATCGCATGATAACGTGACGGAATCCACTCGCGTTATCACACTCCAGAAGGTATGCGCATGCCTGGCAAGTTTCAGTTTCTTTAGAAACTCCCGATATGATTTTTACCCCATGTTCTTATGACCTTGACGAAAGCCAACAAATCATAAGTCACATGTCCAGTTCTACCCGTCATATTCATGTCAATTTGAACCCACCCGCACATACCCTTGACGAAAGCCAACAAGGTAATACGACTGTCCCAAACCAATACATCTATCTATGCAACAAATGAATACCCCAGCAGCTACCAAACACTATGCCTTGACGAAAGCCAACAAACATAGCTTGAATACTACTGACCATCCATAAGACACGACGGAGGGCTACGGCTGGTTTTTGGCGAAAAACCTTTAACGTAATGAAGTTGATCTCGTTGAAGGAACCTGATAGCTTTTTATAAAAATATAGTGGCGAAAACTTTTGCTAAAGAGGTCACTCCCGGTGAAGGGATCTCGGCTCTTTCCTCGTGGAATGAGGTGCAGGATATTCTACTGAATACCGCAATGCAAAGCAACTTGTAATCGACTATAGTGAAGTTATTACCCTGACGCAAAATTCTGCCCAAGGAGTCACTCCCGGTGAAGGGATATCGGCCCTCGCCTCGTCGAATGAGGTGCAGGATATTCCAACCGAATACCACTGTGCATGACAAAAGGAAACGTCTTTGTAATAACACTTTTTAAATTTGTTCCAACAACATCCAAAACAGGTTTGTTTTCCTTTGTATTGATCAGAATCAACGCAGTCCCATCAATTAATCACACCAGAAAAGAACGAAAATAAAATGTACGTATATGCCATCCGCATTCATCACTGGGTCCCGTCATCACCCGTTAGGTTACTTTACTAACAACAGAGCGGGGACTGGACTAGCGCGGGTGCAAAACATATACAACATCTACTAGTATATATACCAATATACTCCAGGCGTGATAATATGCAACATTACAGAAAAGTAATAAGTATCACATAACAATACAAATAATCTGGGATCCTCGGGTTTCACAGAGCCGCTACTGAAACCCGACGTTCCCCTGGTCGTGTGGATAGCCTGTGCAATGAAACCTAGACCCCTACGGGTGCGGCAAGTTACCCGCCAAAACCTGAAGCGAGGCAGCCCCCTACAGCAAAGTGAATGGACTACCCTGCACTTCACGGAATCCGGTAACCTGAGCACCCCTCCTTGGGTCAACCTGTACCCCCTACGAGTGCGGTGAATATTCTTCCAATTATAGAGTGAGGCCCCTCTTCCTCTCAAAGCCATGAGATGCGGACCCGTTGCCCTCCAGAACCCGGCTATCCGTGCACTCCATCACGGGGTAAAACCTAGTACAGAAATGAAAAATATGTACAATGGGTACATCGACCTCAGCCCGGTCGTGCCCCAAAAGAATATTATACAAACAGGCAGTGACGGCAGTCCACATGTTGGACGCTCGCCCCGCAATATCAAATGTACAAATAAATCCAAACTGCACTACCATTGCACACTGCTATCCACCACGACAAATCCGCAACATCACAGCACAACACAGAACATCAACACGAATGTCACGTTCGCAAACCCGTCTAAAAGGACTATACCAATTAAACGCGGTTTACCGCTCGAATGACATTCACGGTAGGAGATATAATGTAAGTACTGCAAACTAACATGTTTAAATTTCGATCGACAAAATATCCCGAAGTGGGCCCCACATACATCTGCTGTACAGTAAAAAAACACTGGGCCCAAATGAACAGTTCCAGAAACCACAATTTCCCATGTAGAAGCACCAGAAGAAAAATGGTCAAGTGATTGACCAAGACGGCCGCGGTTCCGCGGTCAAAGCCATGCTTTGACCATGGTTCCGCGGTCGTACGGTCGACTCACTTTATCGTTTTTCTCCAGTGTTCTTTAAAAAGCTTGCTCGATTTTCTGGTGTACTCAAAATGATTTTTAGGCCTATTTCAAAATAGACAGAAACTTTACACATGAAATTTGCGATTTTCGAAAATCCGTTCGATCGATATTTTAAACGTGTTAGCACAAGTTAGTAAAGCTTAATGGCGAGGCTCTGATACCATGTAAGTCTACGGTAGCGTCCCGGCCGTCAATCTGACGCCAAATGCGGAACACAAACTTTTATAACTGGCGCTATCGCATACTATAACCCGGATCTGCCATTAACGCTAAACTAACAAACTACAAAAAGGGTAGAAAGGTTATACTGAACGATCCGAGTCCTTCGTTCTTTAACCATCATCTCACGCTCCGTTGCGGCTCCTCCGATCTCCGATCTGCTCGTCCATGGGCACCACGTCATCGGATCTTTAAACGGGCTCCCGCTCTGACCCGAGGCAACTCGGTCATCAAGTTTGCTAAAAGAGATGACCAAGATTGATGTAGAGAATGAGTAAAACATTTTGTCTCGTTACGTCCAAAGCCATGGACGAACGGTTAATGAAGTTGCCTTTTTAGATTGAATGAAATGAGAAATGAACTATCAAATTTCCATGAATCCAAAACCATATACTTTTTTTTCAAATCAACAACCATAATCATCCATCAAGAATAGGCCGGCCACTATAAGGAGGTGGGGGGGTGAGTGTAGGAAGCAAGGGTGGTGACCACAAAGGAAAGCTTCTCACAAAAGATCTTAGCAAGAACAAGAATCATTAAAGCAAAAGAATGACTCACAAAAGACACCTTGCAAAACATTAAATGAACATTTAAAGCAACCATAAGTCACTAATCCTAGTCACCTTCTAGAACCTTCTAGAATCACGACTCACCTCATGACTCACACAAGTGACGAAAAGATAAATCCGCATTTAACCGAATGTTAAATACGGGTGATAGAAAACTGGAAACTGGCAACTTCCAAAAGTGATCCCGAAACGAATTTCAGGATAACCCCGTAGCTGTATAAATATACCCGCATTTGTATTACGACCGAATACAAATGCAACTGAGACAAAGATATTATATCTACAAAGTATAATACATGGATCCGGCTTAAACCAAACCCCACCAGTATTATCTGCCCGAAATATGACACGTGCGTAAACGCACGTGCATTTTCCGAACCCTGCCATAAAACCATACGGCCTCTACAACGTTTCGCCCGAACTTGGGAAACTATCTGTGGGGAACTCTAATGACTCGTCAGTAACCTGGCAGTGGGTTTAACCACAAGCTGTCAGTGGCACTAGCTGTGCGTAACGGCTGCCCATGGACTGACCTCAAGGGAGGCCGATGAGTTCGCTCATCCGGAAACCCTACTGAGCCTAACAGTAACAATGTATATACAGTCCGGTCCGTTCGTCTATGGCTTTCCTAGACACGGCACGATCTCAATGGACTGACCTCAATGGCTTTCCTAGACACGGCACGATCTCCACCCCCAATACTGGGAGAGACGAATCCCCTGCCGATCCGCTCACGTGCCTCCATGTGGCTCGGGACTGTACCCAAAAACTACCTATTTGCACGACTCCTTTGAGCCGTGGTAGGGTAGAAATCAAAGCACAGTGGGAACTCACACGAGACAAATGATGACCTCAGGTCGATGAACTAACCTGTACACATGTCACCAGGGAACTGCTATCTGACGATAGGTATAATACCAACTAGCATATTCCCGGCGAGTCCTGTCCGGAGTACTCGTAACCCAATGAGCACCTGTATACATCTTAGGTGATCCAAATGACACCAGTGGCTTATGAGACCGGCCACCGCCCCTCGTCGGGGTCTCTACTGTATACACTAGTCTACTCTGGAGTATCGATGCCCTGTCTCGAAACTCCCACGACTAGGGACCACTATTAAGGATGTGCTTATGGACTACCCAACTCTCACGTATATGATCGCCCTCATACTGTTGGTAGTCAAGCAAGATTCTAAGGGCTCTATCAACGTGTAATCGTGATCAGTCACCTGAACCTATACACGACTGATAAAGGCAAATCAGATAGCATACTATCATCTCGAGTAAGACTGCCCTACTGGTATAGGTCCTCCTCAATCATTGCAATCACGTACCTGCGTTCCAATAATTGATTTTGAGGGCACTATATCCAACAATATATATACGTAGGTATATATAAAAATAAAAGATGATTTTCCATAGAGACTATAGATCCATACCCTTATCGATGAATAGGACGATAGATCCTTAATCTAGATTGAGGCTACCGTACGATGGATTACCGTACGCAATGAGTTATACCGGATGATTGATCCACGCTCATGATTTGAGGATGATGATCGAGGATATTACCATATCGGATACTATGAGGGTAGATCGTCGACGTAAAATATCACATGAACCATACTTATTTCCAAAACTGACGAATCGTATTCAATTTAAAATGGAAACCTCAAGGGAAGCTACGGATTTTCAAATGGTGTCTTTTCCTCAAAAACACCGTAGCCCCCACTTTCAAAACTACAATTCGTATCATTTAAACTGGCCGTACGGTTCATGTGTAGTTGTATATCTTATTATAGTTCATGTTATTGTTGGCTTATCCCCCGTCTGTATACGTGTTATGTTCCCGGTATTTATCGCTTTATGATATCATCTGAGAGTACACCTGCACAATTATCGATGATGCACATGTTACACTTACACCGATTTTCCAGCTCACACACATTCATCATCGGTAATTGCTATGCCACTTGCACAGTAGATTGGCAAGTCATGATATTATTCTTAACTGTAAAATACATTCATTGTTCAGTACTATCATAGGACATGCTTGCATGATATACTTGACATGCTCATATTACTGTTCTATGTTTTCATACATCGTACTTTATGGTTATATGCATTGAGATACTGTTTTCATGAGATCTCTAGATTTGGGAACCGTGGTTATATTTCAAAGAAAATTGTGTATTGTTTTAAAAACACGGTTTTCCCTTGATATGAAAATTGTGTCCACCATGAGTTTTCTCGGTTCTGAGCTTTTTCGAGTACACAATTCGAGGAGGTGGACGAACCGTCTGCGGGTACATGGTGGACCCAGTAAGGTACCCCGGGGCAAGAAGCTCGAGATGTAGACGATGAGCCTGACAGGAGGGAGCACTACCTACCAGTGATAGGTTGGACTCGGCGGTTGTCCGGAGGATACCGGCCGGAGTCGTGAAATGGATATGAGGGCCGATCTGAAGATGCGATGCCTGGAAATATGAGGATTTACGTATCGATGCCGGACACTGGTTTCATGATGTTTCCGAGTGTCTATGTTGGACACTCAGTTTCCATGATATTGATGTGTCGTCGATGGACACACGTGGATGATATCCACATGTATACATGCATATGATTTCAGATGTTTGTTTTTACATGTCATTGGCATTGACTCTATTGTTGACATATATGCATACATGGTCACCCTAAATATCATAGTATTATTTTCATGATATAATATGACCTAGGAATCGCTGTTTATTTGATTTCTACCTGCTGATGTTTTCTACTCACAATTTGGCAACTCACCCCCGTTGTGCCACAGTTTTCTTGCAGGTTCGACCGCTTGGATCAGTAGCGGTATTGCTGGCACATAGTTCCTTCAGGGTGTTTGCTTCGGTAGGCGGGACACAAATTGGATCGTGACCACTCTTGTACTTTTATATTATATTATATCTAGATAAACTCCATCAAATCAGAAATGAGTTTTTGTATATTGATAGACCTAGATAGACTTGTGTTGCGAGACTTAGAGCGTTGGGCGTTTGTTCTCTATTTGAGGTTTTTGATGTCCTGCTTTAATTATTGTTCTTTCTGTGTTTGATCTTCGCCGTAGTGCATCGTATATTTACTGCTTTATTGCATGGTTGTGATTCCGCCAATTGGCGAAGAGCTAGCTCCTACTTGGGATGTCTTTTATTTGTATGTATGTGGTTTTGGATCAAAATATAAAAGGCAGGTGCTGCCCAAAATTTTAAAGGATGAAAAATGTTGTCAACTAGTATATAATTCACTTGCATTTTCATATATCATTATTTATGTATTTAAAGAAAAACATGATCTCATTATACCTTTATTTCAAAACTGCACCTCCACTATTTTCCGCAAAAAGGTTTAGATTTCTGAGTTTCAGCTTACTTGAATTACGTTACGCTTTTAGACGTTGCGTGATTCTCATGCTGGTCACATGCCAAATTTCTGGGTCGTGACAAAGTTGGTATCAGAGCGTCAGGTTTAACCTTGGTTCAAGTTTAGGCTTGACCGTACGGAACTTAGACTTGACTGAGGGGGTATTAGACCCGAACTTTCGTCGCGTAGGTTGACCTTGGTTGATGGAGTAGGTCGCTTGAGTAGAATGGCGTACCGTGTGTATGTTCCACGGCATACTTACAACACGCTACTCCGCTTAAGTGACCTTAGGATGTACATTTCTTAAGATCCGTGATTCTATTCGTTCTTATGATCATACTCCTATTGATTTCATTCTTTCCTATGATCATATATCCATTTTGGACCTATTGATTTCTTTCATCCCTTCGATCTATCTTCATCGATATCTGCTTGAGGTTCCTGTCATCAGGGTGTTGAGCACAGAGAGAGCTACTGCTAGAGTTACGGTCAGAGCGAGTTCGTCATGGACGAAGGCAGACCATGATGTTTTCTGGTGACATAGGGATGTATCGGTATAGTGTTTGCGTCGAGACCTCTCGTGTGAGATGAGTGTTCAGATTTGCACCAAATGATCGAGCCATTATAGAGACTACCAGATTGAGAGGACTGTTGATGTACAGCCTACCCAGAGGTCACGATGTTGTCTACCGTACAGACAAATGACCCAGCTGTTGCTGAGATTGACGGGATGTCTCCTCCAGAGTTTATGAGCTGAAACTGCTGGAACTTTCAGACAAAGATATGACAAAAGACCGCTAGTCCATCTTGAATAGAGGGACTAAGATGATTCGTCTGATCTGATGTGCCGACACAGGCTCGATTAAGTTGAAGAATTCCAGTTTGGGGGATTTTACTCAGATCTAGAGTAAATCGATCAAGAGAGGACATTGTTCGTTGGATGCTCCAATGTAAGATAGGTAAGTACACCATCTTCGGATAGAAGGACCTCACCCAGATACGTTGTGAATTGATCGAGAACGGACGAATGAAGCGAATCCCTCCGATAATTTAGACGAGTTCCCGAAGATGTAGTCGGCTAGATATCTTCCACAGAGTGGTTAAGATACCCGAGTTTGGATTTCGAGTTCGTGTGAGAGACTCTAGATTGACTGTAACCGGGAACGAATTGTCGTACGAAGACAACAAAAGATTACATCGAAGTGGATGATAATGATGATGGGTGAAACAATAGGTTCGTGCAAGATTTAACGAGCTGTTATTACTCCCGTTGATGCCAGAGGCGTTCGATACGGCCAAATTCCAGAGGAAAACCTTGCTGAGGACGCAACCGTCCGGATGAGAAAAAGAGTTAAGCAAGAGTGACAACCTTCGTATAGTTTGGCATAAGTGAGATCGGAAGAGACCCTAAGCAGGTTCTTTCAGGATGCCACAGCGATAAAGATTTGCACCCAGGATCAGTTGCATCGCGCTTATTTAGAGGGCTAAATGCCGCCGTCAGTAACGTGTCGTTTTGCGAGTGGTCATGTTAATTGGCTAAGAGATGATCAGAGGAGTGCCATAGCGGAACTGTTCCGTCATTATACCCAACCGAACCAACGAGCGGAAGGATGGTGGGATTGGTAATCCACAGAGAAGACAAGGACCCAGAGAAAGAGGATGCCAGACCGTGAGCAGGAGGCAAGCGGATGTTCTTGCTCTGCCGGCTTGGGCGCACCGGTTTTTTTCTTTTCGACATTGAAGGAGGTGTACCTCAATGTCATATATTGCGATTTGTGTTTTGTGATCCGATTATCACACTTTTATCGCTTGAACTTGAGTTTTGATGATTCGAATTCATGATATTTGTTTTCATGCACCATGGCTGCACCTGCTGGACATTTTTATTGTGCAGTTATTGCACTCGATTTTGTTTTATACATCTGTTACGTTGGTTTATGATTTATGCATATCTATTGCACTTGATATCGATTTTGTGTCTTGGCTGCACGTAATTATGATTCCGTGGATTTCGATGCAGTCGATTTGACTTCGTGCATGATGTATGCACTTGACTTTGATTTATGCACTCAATATAGATCGCATGTACTTGCAGTGTATTGATATGGATTTTGTGTACGCAGTTGCATATGTTTATGATTTTATACACCGTGGTACGCTCGGTGTTATTTTTATGCGATTTTGGTACATTGACGCGTTTTCGGGCACCTAGTGCACCCGATATTGTTTTCGTGCATTTGTTGCACTAGATTTATGTTTGTGTGCACCGTTGCACTTGACGCTCCTTACCATGCACTCTACTGCACTAGATGTTTTGTGCGGACCTGGCTCACTTAATTTAGATTTTCGCGCACAATGGGCGCATGGGTTGAGATTTTTTGCACACCGGATGTACTTGATTGAGATTTTTATCCATACATGTTAGTTGTACTTGGTTGAGATTTTGTGCACACCGGATGCACTTGATTGAGATTTTTATCCATGCATGTTAGTTGCACTTGGTTGAGATTTTCGTGCACTCTAGATGCACTTGATGTTGTTGTCGTGCATACCAGTTGCACTTGACAGATACTTTCGTGCACACCCATTGCACTTAGTTTTGCTTTTGTGCAAATTGGCACTTGTATTGGACTTGGTTTTCCGTGCGCACTAGACGTACGTGATGTTGGATACGCCTTTTGAGGCTGATTTTACTCATGAGCATCGTATTTTCATGATGGATACTATATTATGTGGTAGCCGAGCAGGACTGATATGAGAACAGTACCTGAGTATTTTTGCATGTATAAAAGTTTACCAAAGGGTTTTCAAAAAGGAGCTATAGTCTTGTTATTTCCTACGTGTCCGCGAGTGACACGAACCTTTACAAAGGAAAACCTTTTTGGGATATTTCAAAAAGGCGGAACGTATATTTTGAACAAAACATATATGAACGTATATTTACTACTTTACAAATGAGCGTCCACCACTTGTGTCGTGAGTTACGCATCACACGGCGATTCGGAAAAGATTTTGCATGTGTTTTATTCAGTTTTTAGAGGATTTTACAAGGATGTGTACTATATACGTAGTATGATTTTGACTATAGTATATTGGATTTTAGTAGTGGATTTCGATATTTGTATTTCCATTATAACTCCAGTGATTGCGTGATCCTTGACGGAGTTGATTTTGAGTTTCATATTTGTTTTCATGCGCACTCGATGCACCGTGTTATGTTTGAGTATTCCGTGATTTCGAAGCCCCATTGATTTGAACTAATTATTGAAATGTTTTAGTATTGGGGGTTTAAATTTAAATTCGGAGACCGAATTTATTTAAAGGAGGAAGATTGTAACATTTCAGAAATATAAAATATTATTTTTTGAAATTTTAATAATAAAATAATATATTTCACAAAAACTATTCGATTTGTGAATTGGGGTTTTCGTAAAATGGTATAATTATATACCAATATTTGGAAAATAATTGGAGATTAATATGTATTATTTATTAGAAGGGTATTTATTGGATTTGGACATTTTATAAATAATTATACAATTAATTATATGCAGGTTTAAATTAAACTTGATTGGTGCACTACTAATCATGATTAAGCCAAATCCGTATTTTTAATTAGCTGTGGTTAGTGCACCATGACATGTTGCATTTTGTTACATTTTGGTTTCATTTGTATTTGTGTTATTTAGTTTTATTAAATGAGGGGGGAAAGGAAAAGAAAAGAAAAAAAGAAGATAATTGATGAAAGAGAGTCGGGAACAACATGATGGCATGAGAGCATACCATGAGAAAGAGTGAGAGAGGGGGGGATGGCTCCTTGACCCTTCATTCTTCACTTCCTTCCCTTCATCTTTTTCTTCACTTCATTTCCTTCACTCCTTCTTCTCCTCCTCTTTCACCCTCCTCTACCCCTTTTAGATCACCTCAAAAACCTTACCAAAATCTCATGCCACCCTCACAAAAGTTGACCACAATCTCATCTTATACCACCTAGTGAGCTCAAGTTTGGAATTTGAGCAACTTGTACCATTTTGAAATTTTCTTCAATTGCTCCAAGTGGTATAATTCCATTCTCATCTTGTTAAAATGTTTCTTTGCCTACTAGTTAAGTTTAGTGTTCGTTAAAGTATATTTAGTGATCTTAGAAATTTCTAGGTTGATGTTTAGTGGAAGAATGGACTTGTAAAGTTGTATTTGAGGTGTAGTGAGTGTTTACAGGACCTTAGTGATGATAATTCTGGCCAAGAAAAGAGACTAGAACCCAATACACGAACTTAGAATTTTCCCGATGTCGGTTTTCATTGATTGTTGATGCTCAAATGGAATCTGGAGCAACTGGGGTCCTTATAAGAAAAAAAAACAACTACATTGACCTAATTAAACCACTAAGAGACCACCACAGAAGAATGAGACCTAAACTCCAAAATCGACCAGCCAACACCAGTTACTGTAGCACTTCCCGCCGGCCAAATTTTGGAATTTGATGTTAGGGTTTGGCCTGTAGCACACACTCATTATAACTTAGCCACTGTATTGTATGTTTGCTCCAAACTACCTGTGCAAAAATCTCGGAGCATTTTGAGTTGGTTTTGACAATGTTTTCCGATATTTGTATCTTGGATTTTTGGATTTCTTGATGTGACTTGGTCGTTCGACGTTCGTACGTTGACGTCAGAGAGTATTTTGTTGTTTTAGCGCGCGTTGACCATAGGTTCTAACCTATGTGCGCTTCGCGTGTCGTGTCGGTTTTCGAATATGATTTTGATGCGATACGATGTATTTTGATTTGTAGGTACAAGCGCGTGGATTTTCGGGACGACGAAGGAGGGCAAGGCATCCGTCGGGATTGACTATAATGAGGCGTTGCAAATGAGTAGATTTATATCTACGGGGGAAGTCGGGTGGATGGCGTATAGCACCCTCGCAATCTTATAATGGAAAACCGATATATATAATGTGATTTAGAGAAACCTATGCTATGAACTTATAGATAAGATCTAAAGATTTAGTATGTGATGTTAAGACTAATGCAAGATGACATAAATTAAGATGTCAATATGATGATATACGAGGATATGAGCGGATATACTTGATATGAGGATGTGAGGCGATATAGATATTTATATAAATATGCCTAGATATGAAATGAGATTGTTAATGAGAGGATATGAGATCGATAAAGATATGACATGAGATATATATACGTAGGTATATATGAGAATAAAAGATGATTTGCCGTAGAGACCATAGATCCGTACCCTTATCGATGAATAGGACGATAGATCCTTAATCTAGATTGAGGCTACCGTACGATGGATTACCGTACGCGATGAGTTATACCGGATGATTGATCTGCGCTCGTGATTTGAGGATGATGATCGAGGATAATGCCATATCGGATACTAAGAAGCTAGATCACCGACATAAAAATGTCACCTAAACCATACTTATTTCCAAAACTGACGAATCGTATGCACTTTTAAATAGAAACCTCAAGGGAAGCTACTGATTTTCAAATGGTGTCTTTTCCTCAAAAACACCATAGCCCACACTTTCAAAACTACAATTCGTATCATTTAAACTGGTTGTACGGTTCATGTGTAGTTGTATATCTTATTATAATTCATGTTATTGTTGGCTTATCTCTCGTCTGTATATGTGTTATGTTCCCGGTATTTATCGCTTTATGATATCATCTGATAGTACACCTGCACAATTACCGATGATGCGCATGTTACACTTACACCGATTTGCCGACTTACACACATTCATCATCGGTAATTGCCATGCCACTTGCACAGTAGAACTGTCATATCATGATATTATTCTTAACTATAAAGTACATTCATTGTTCAACACTATCATAGGACATGCTTGCATAATATACTTGACATGCTCATATTACCGTTCTATGTTTTCATACATCATACTTTATGGTTATATGCATTAAGATACTGTTTTCATGAGATCTCTGAATTTGGGAACCGTGGTTATATTTCAAAGGAAATTGTGTATTGTTTTAAAAATGTGGTTTTCCCTTGATATGAAAATTGTGTCCACCGTAAGTTTTCTCGGTTCTGAGCTTTTTTGAGTACCCGATTCGAGGAGGTGGACGAACCGTCTGCGGATACATGGTAGACTCGGTAAGGTACCCCAGGGCTAGAAGCTCGAGATGTAGACGATGAACCTGACAGGAGGGAGCACTACCTACCGGTGATAGGTTGGACTCGGCGGTTATCCGGAGGATACCGGCCAGAGTCATGAGATGGATATGAGGGCCGATCTGAGAATGCAGTGCCTGAAAATATAAGGATTTACGTGTCGATACAGGACACTGTTTTTATGATGTTTTTGAGTGTTGATATTGGATACTCAGTTTCCATGATGTTGATGTGTCGTTGATGGACACACGTGGATGATATCCACATGCATACATGCATATGATTTCGGATGTTTGTTTTTACATGTCATTGGAATTGACTCTATTGTTGACATATATGCCTACATGGTCACCCTAGATATCATAGTATTACCTTCATAATATAATATGACCTAGGAATCGTTGTTTATTTGATTTCTACCTGCCGATGTTTTGTACTCACGAGTTGGCAACTCACCCTCGTTGTGCCACAGTTTTCTTGCAGGCTCGACCGCTTGGATCAGTAGCGGTATCGCTGGCACACAGTTCCTTCAGGGTGTTTGCTTCAGTAGGTGGGACACAAATTGGATTGTGACCACTCTTGTACTTTTATATTCTATTGTATCTAGATAAACTCCATCAAATCAGAAACTAGTTTTTGTATATTGATAGACCTAGACAGACTTGTGTTGCAAGACTTAGAGCGTTGGGCGTTTGTTCTCTATTTGAGGTTTTTGATCTCTTTCTTTAATTATTGTTCTTTCTGTGTTTGATCTTCGCCGTAGTGTGTCGTATATTTACTGCTTTATTTCGTGGTTGTGATTCCGCCAATTGGCGAAGAGCTAGCTCCCGCTTAGGGATGCCTTTTATTTGTATGTATATGGTTTTGGATCAAAATATAAAAGGGAGGTGCTGCCTAAATTTTTAAAGGACAAAAATTATTTTCAACTAGTATATAATTCACTTGCATTTTCATATATCATTATTTATGCATTTAAAGAAAAACTTTATTTCATTATACCTTTATTTCAAAACTGCACCTCCACTATTTTCCGCAAAAAAGTTTAGATTTCTGGGTTTCGGCTTACTTGAATTATATTACGCCTTTAGACGTCGCGTGATTCTCGTGCTGGCCACGTGCCAAATTTCCGGGTCGTGACACCTTGGCAGGATCTTTCTGGAATACTTCATGATAAAGACTTGGAACAAGGATCGGTTGTATCGCACACACTCAGTGAGTAGAGGCTTCCATCATTGACGTGCTACATTATGAGTGGCCATGTTACTTGGTTAGGAGATCTTCAGAGGAGCGCCAGAACGGGACTATTTCCATCATTACTCTGAATTGGGTTGTCGAGCCGAGAATTCATGTAACTGGTAATTCAGAGAGAGAAATAAGGATCTAATAGCAGAGAACGCCATACCGTGGGCAAGAGGTAAGTAATATTCTGGCTCTGCCAGCCTTAGATGCACTGGCACTTGCCGATATTGACATCAGTTATTTATGATTTGCGCCTTGGTGATTCGGATATCACGTTTTCATCGTTTTGATTCCGGTATTTTGACGATTTGTTTCATGATTAATATTTCCTATGTGCGCCACAGTTGCACTTGATTTGTATTTTCATGTATCAGTTGTACTGATTTTCATTTTTGTGTATACCCATTGCACTTGATTTTGATTTCGTACACTCCGATATATTTGATTAGATTTCGTGCATATAATATGCACATGATTTTGAATTATGCATTCAGTGTAGTTTACGAGCACTTTCAGTACTTGATAAGGGTTTTTGTGCACACAGTTGCACACGTTTACGAGTTCATATACCGCGGTGTACTTGACTTGATTTGGTGTATGGCGTATACCATTGATTTCGATTTTGATACTCGATATTTGTTTTTGTGCACCCTAGTGTACTGGATTTATATTTTCATGCACCTTGTGCACTTGATTTAGATTCTTGCGCATACTGGGCGCCCTTGATGAGATTTTGTGCACACCAAATGCGCTTAATCGAGATTCTTTGTGCATATCAGATGTACTTGATATTGTTGTCGTGCACACCCGTTGCACTTGACAGATACTTTCGTGCACACCCGTTGCACTTAATTTTTGCTTCTGTGAACATTCGTGGCACCTGTATTTCATTTCGATTTCCGTGCGCACCAGACGCGCGTGGTATTTTTGTATACACTACTTGAGATTGATTCCTTTCGAGCATCATGTTTTCATGACATATACTATATTATATCATAACTGAGCAGGACTAGTCTGAGAACAGTACCTGAGTATTTTCCCATGCAACGATATTTACCGAGGGGATTTTCAAAAGGAGCTAAAGTCTCAATATTTTCCTATGTATCTATGATGACACGAAACTTTACGAAGAAAACCCTTCTAAATCATTTTCAAAAGGCGGGACGTATATGTTAAATAAAAGATATGTATATTTATATATAGCTATTTTTCTTATTATGAACGTCCGCTGCTTGTGCCGTGATACGCGTATCGCATGGCGATTTGAAAAAGATTTGCATGCACTTTTATTCAGTCGTTTTGACGATCTCACAAAGATGCGTACTATATATATGTTATAGTCCTAACTATATTATACTTGATCTTGACAATAGATTTGGAAACTGGTATTTTCGCATTAGCTCACATGATGGTGTAACGTTTGACGGAGTTTTGATTTTGAGTTTTGCACTCGTTTTCATACGTATGCATTGCGCTATGATATGTCTTATGTATCCGTGATCTCGGAGCCCCAACAACTTGATCATTTTACTGAAATGTTTTAGTATTTGGGGGGTTTAAATTTAAATTCGGGGACCGAATTTATTTAAGGGGGGAAGATTGTAACATTTCAGAAAAATAAAATATTGTTTTTGGAATTTAAATAAATAAAATAATAAATTTTATGATATTATAAAAAGTATGGAAACTAGTTTTAATGAAATGGTATGATTATATACATATACTTTGGAAAAATATTTGGAATTAATATGAATTATTGATTTTGGAAGTATTTATTTGATTTGGACATTTTATAAATTATTATGCAATTAATTGTAAACAAGTTAATGCTAAACTTGTTTAATATTTCACTAATTATGCATTAATCTTGTTTATGTATATAACATGCAACAAAATATGTTGCAAAACCTTGTTACATTTTTATTAACCATGGCTTCTTTCTTTAAAATGATTTATTTTAAATGAGAAGAAAAGAAAAAGTAAAAGAAAAGAAAAGATTTTATTTTTTGAGAGGGGGGACAAGGAGGTATGGGGTGAGAGAGGGGGGAGAGAGAGAGAGTGTGTGAGTGAACCATGGTCACATATGTTTACTGGCTTCACCCTTATTTCTCTTCATCTCTTATTTTCTTCATTCCCTCCTTCTTCATCTTCCCCTTCGTCATCTTCAACCTCCACTACCACCCCACAAACACCCCCAAATCTCTATCAGAGCACCATGTCACCTTCACAAAAATTGCTCATCACCTCAATACAAACCCCATGGTAGGATCAAGTTGAGGTTTTGAACACTTGGGCCACCTTAGTAGTTTCTTGAGTTGCTTCCAAGAGATAATCCCTACACTTTTAGTTAAGTTATTAGTTTTCCTAATATCCTAAAGTAGTTTAAAGTTAATATGTGCATGCTTTCTAGACTTAGAATTTCTAAATTGAGAATTAGTGAGTGAAACTTGTAGTGGTGATGTAGTAAAGGTCTAGTGAGTGTATACAAGCTCCTTAGTGATATGTGAGAGTGTTTTAGGGGAGAAATCCTTGGATAACTTGATTTTAGAATTTTCGATGTCGGTTTTGGGGAGTTTTTGAGGATTAAATGAATTCTAGAGAAACTTGGTGTATTTATAAGAAAAACAAATAACTACATTGACCTGATTAAATCACTTGAAGACCACCACAAAAGAACAAGACCTAAATTCCAAATTTGACCCGTCGCCGCCGGTTACTGTAGCACTTCCCGGCGGCCAAATTTTGGAATTTGATATTGGATTTTGTCCTTTAACTCACACTCCTTATAACTTAGACAGTGTATCATTTGTTTTGTCATAGTCTATCTGTGCCAAAATCTAGGAGCATTTTGAGTTGGTTTTGACAATATTTTCCGATATTTGAAACTTGGATTTTTGAATTTCTTAATATGACTTGGTCGTTCGACGTTCGTACGTCGACGTCAGATATTATTTTCTTGTTTTAGCATGCGTTAACATTAGGTTCTAACCTAGATGCGCTTCGCGTATCGTATCGATTTTGGATATGGATTTCTATGCAATTCGATTCGGGTTTCTTATTGGATTTTTGTTTATGACACAATGTGCTTGAACTGTTGGTACCTTCGCGTAGGATTCAGGACGACAAGGAGAGCAAGGCATCATCGACTTCGGCTGAAGCAAGGATTATAGGTGAGTAGATGTATATCTACGGGAGAAGTCGGGTGAATGGAGTATAGCACCCCCGCAACCATAGAATAAGATATTTATATTTTTATGTCGATGTGAGATATGAATATTTAGCAAGTATGTTTCTAGGAGACTATAGGTTAGATTAAGGGTACTCGTAGGAAGGTATACCCTTAGTCTATTTCTTTTTAGTCGTGAGCCTTGGTTTTATGTTGTCACGCACGCACACACATACACACTTGGTATAAAACGTGTGTATATGTATATGTATGTGTGTGTTTACACACACACACACACACACACACATACATGTGAGATGAGGATATGTCATGTTAAATGGATATGAGTCGATATGATTGGATATGATGTCACGAGGTTATGATATATGTTTGCTATTTGAGATTGAAGCATCGTTTTATGACATGATCTATTAAAGGATCATTGGGCGATATATACATATAACATGCGGTAACATGTGACTTGATGAGATAATAGATTGTACGTGACCTTAGATCCGTACCCTCAATCATGATAAAGTACGATGGATTATACCGTACGAGATATGATATATATGATGATTGACCCATATTCTTGATTTGAGGATATCGTACGACGGATTATACCGTACGAGATATGATATATATGATGATTGATCCGCACTCTTGACTCAAGGATGTCGTACGGTAGATTATACCGTACGAGATATAATATATATGATGATTGACCATTATTCTTGATTTGAGGATATCGTACGATGGATTATACCGTACGGGATATGATATATATGATGATTGATCCGCACTCTTGACTCGAGGATGTCGTACGTTGGATTATACCGTACGAGATATGATATATATAATGATTGACCCGTATTCTTGATTTGAGGATATCGTACGATGGATTATACCATACGAGATATGATATATATGATGATTGATCCGCACTCTTGACTCGAGGATGCCATACGATGGATTATACCATACGAGATATGATATATATGATGATTGACTCGTATTCTTGATTTGAGGATATCGTATGACGGATTATACCATACGAAATATGATATATATGATGATTGATCCGCACTCTTGACTCGATGATTCCGTATGATGGATTATACCCTACGTGATACTATGAGGCTGAATCGCCGACCGCTAGATATATCAACTTGGAAATGATTTCAATTTCTATTTACTTTTGACTCGAGTATTTAGTTTAGTCTTTTAAATTACTTAATTAGATGTTAGACTATAATATTGGAGTCATACCTATTTTCAAAACTAACGAATCGTATGTATTTTTAAAAGACAACCTGAGGGATGCTACGGATTTTCAAAAGGTATCTCTTTTCTCATAACACCGTAGCCTATACTTTTCTAAAAACAACTATTCATGCTATTTTAAATACGATAATTGTATGGCTCGTATGTAGATATATATATATATATATATATCTAATATTGTTGCGTTTACTGTTTACTTTTCTGCTATGCTCATATCGTTCTCATTGTGTTTATATATATATATATACATGTTCTTTCATTTGCTATTATGATCTCACCTGCTACGTTAGTCTGGATCGGCCCCATATCATCTAATCTCATGACTACGGTTTGTATCCTACGGATATCCGCCGTGCCAAACTATCACCGGTCGGTAGTGCTCTCCTGCCGGGCTCAACGTCTCTCTATACAATCTTCTTGCCCCGGGATACCGCACCGGATCCACCATGTACCCACAGACGGTGTCTCCTCGCTCCGCGAATCGGGTATACATATATGCTCAGAACCGAGAAATCTCATGGTGTACGCCACACATCATATCACAAGAAACCGCATTTTTCTTTTAAAATGATCATAAGTTTTCAAATTCACATGCGGTTTCCCAAATTCAGAAATCTCATGAAAACGAAAACCTAATAATCATGAGCTAATAATGAAACAATGAATACCAGCATATAGCCAATCTATAGTGCATAACCAGAATGTATGTATATAAATGCATGTAGCATCTAAGTAAGAAATGCAGTATCTAAACTAGCATGTGAGATCATGAATGCTAAATAATACTACTAAGCTACAATTTATCAGGTTGTACGAGTGAAGTAACGGTTTCTAATGTGTAAGTGGCATAGCAATTACCGATGATAATGTGTGTGAGCCAAAAAGTAAGTGTCCGTGCAACATGCGCATCAACGATAAATATAAATCCGGCTATTCATGCACTCCACCGCGGGGTAATCTTAGTACAGAAAATGAAATAAATATGTAAAATGGTGACATCAACCTTAACCCGGTTATGCCCCGATCAAATAATATACAACCCTGCATAGATGGCAGTCCACATATCGGACGCTCGCCCCACAATAACAAATGTACAAATGAATCTCAACTGTACTACAATCATTGCACCACAAACTATCCACCATGACTATCCAACCACAATCACAGTACAAACACAGAACATCAACGTGATTGTCATGTTCGCAAACCCTTCTAAAAGAACATATAGCAATTAGACGAGTTATACCGATCGAATGACATTTACGGTCGCAGATAGAAGTGAATGTAATGAAAATATATTAAACAGTGTTAAGAATATCGACTTTGAAATACTCCGGATTGCCCCTAAACAAAAAGATAACACAATATCCAAACTGGACAAAACAAACAATACCAGATAACCAATATTCCAGAGACCAAAGCACACCCAAAAATTCAAGCCCTAATCTTTAAACAAATCCGGCCAGGCCGGTTTTTTGTTGTTTTTCACCGGGTCAAAATTGGTAAAATGGGCTCGTTTTTGGGGTGTGTTCTAGTAGTCACAAGTGTAGTCTTCTGCAATTGTTTAAATAATTTTTGAAGACTATTTTAAAATTGACAGAAACTAGAATATTCGGGGTATTGTTTCGGAGTTGTTTCGGTTTCAATACTTTAACATCGTTTAAACTTGCTAGTATAGGTTTTATGGGATGGCTTTGATACCATGAAAGGTTACGACAGCGCCTAAGTGATCTCCCATGGCCATTTGCGGAACAAAAATTTTGATAACGAACAAAACTAGGCTCTATAATAACCCTAAACCGGATCTTGACCATAAACCTAACTAGCTACAAAGATTTCTATCTGCTATCATAGAAAGTTATACCATGAGAATCAAGTCCTTCAGGTTTTCAATCCTCTCCTCTAGCTCCATGAAAGAAGTACGGATCATGCTTGAACTTCGACCACCTCACGTCAAAGATGATCCACCCGAGAGTTCCGACTTTGAGCTTTTACCTTCAAAACAAGGTAACTAGGTCACTTAGCTTGCTAATCTAAGTAGCCTAGAGTGTGTAGAGTGTGAAGATGAATTAATTTTTCTCTTGGAAACCTAGGTTTGTCAACTCATGAGAGGTTTAGAGTTATGAGGAAGAAGAAGGAGTTTGAGGAAGAGCAAGTGAAGAAAAGGTTTGCTTGAAGAAAAAAAGATATGGCTCAAGTGAGATAAAATAGAATATATGAGGCATACAAATAATTGATGAGATAAATATCTCTTCAAAAAAAATCAACCATGCCTCACAAATATCTATTTTGTCAAGCTATGAGTCATGCTTCATGCAAAAATATCTCCACCTCATTTCCTTTACATCATTTATCTATAATCTTTAATTAAAAGATTAAAAAAGGAAACCCTAATGAGGTAAACCTAATGAGGTATCTCATTCTAGAAGCTTTCTCGAATAATTATGAGAACGCCCCTCATCCGTATATACATACCTGCATCCGCATTCCGAAGAACACGAATACAAAGATACGAAAATAATCCATCAATATAATACTAGGACTAGCTTAAACAAAAGCCCACTAGTATTATCCGCCCGAATATCACACATGCACAAGTGCATGTATGCGATCGAAGCCCTGCCGTAAAAACCATACGGCCTCTACATCGTTTCGACCAAAGCAAGGAAACCCTCTATGTGGGACTCTAAAGACTCGACAGTATGCTGACAGTGGGTTTAACCACAAGCACGTCGGCGGCACTAGCTGTACGTAATGGCTACCCAGGTACTTGTCGAAAAGGAAAGCCGACGAGCAAACTCATCCGAACTCCTACTGAGCCTATCCGTAACAATATCCGTACAGTCTGATCTCTTCATCAAAGAGTATCGCATACCGAGTCTAGGGGGCGATAAACGTCAGACCCTAATAACCCGATAAGTCGTGCTGATGTGGCTCAGGATCAATCCGAGAAACTACTGATCAACTTACCAGTAAATCCCAACTGTATTGGCCAAGGTCTTATGGTCCTAACCAATCGAACACTGTGCGATATCAACTCCCAATACCGGGAGAGACGAATCCCCAACAATCGCTCACTGCCTCCATGTGACTCGGGACTGTACCCAACCAAAACCTGTTTGCACGACTCAGTAGAGCCGTGGTAGGGTAGTGATCAAAGAACAGTGGGAACTCACACGAGACAAATGACGATCTCAGGTCCGAAGACTAACCCGTACACATGTCACCTGAGAACATCCATCTGACAATAGGTATAGTATCATCTGGATGTTCTCCGTGAGTCCGTCCAGTGTACTCACACCCAGTGAGCACCTGCATACGATCTTAGGTGCATCTGACAATGGCTGCGGGACCAACCATTGCCCCTTGTCGGGGCTAGAAACATATACACTAGTCTACTCTAGAGTATCAATGCCCAGTCTCGATATTCAGGCAACTGGGGACCATTTAAGGATGTGCTTATAGACTACCATGCTCCTACAAGTATGATCGCTATCACAACGCAGGTAGTCATGCAAGATCCTACGGGCTTTATCAACATGTAACCGCAATATTTAATAACATGTATAACATATGCCATGTTAAGATAAAGACAAACCATAATAGTATACTATTGTATCAAGTCTTTATCAATATGTGCAAGCAGGATTAAACATCAATAGAAATAAATACACACATATCCTGACAAAGACATCTCAAATAATATACTATATAACTGAGCAAGAATGTCCTGTACATACATATTCCTAGCATCCACATCTATGCATATACAATAATGGCCTCTAGGGCATACATATCCAACATTCGGGTCTTCACATCTCTCCTTTAGCATGCTCCTAGCGGCCTCCATGATCGAGCTTGATGGACAGCCTCCTTACGTCAAAGATGATCCACCCGAGAGTGTCTACTTTGAGCTCCTACCTTTAAACTAAGGTAACTAGGTTACTTAGTATGCTAATCTAAGTATCCTAGAGGATGTAAAGAGTGATGATGGATTGTTTTGTCTCAAGAACCCTAGGTTTCTCAACACATGAGACTATTAGGGTTTGAGGTAGAACAAGAAAATATTGGAGGAGATGACAGTGTTGTAGATAGCAGCATAAAAATAATTCAATAAAGAATGGCTAAGGCTTGGGACTGATAAAGCAAGCATCCCAAAAATAATAATAATAAAATATCTTCACCACAAAATATTTAGATATTTTCTACAAAATATCTAGATGCCACCTTACCTCAATAGTAACCCATGACTCACTAAGTGAGTCAACAAGTAGCCATGCTTCACTTAATAAAAGTCAACACCTCATACCTCCACCTCATTAACCATTTAACTAAATAGTTAAAACAAATAATGAGGTTTCTTCTTCTAGATGCACTCTTGTAACAAATTACAAGAATACCCTCACGGTATATATATACCCGAATCCGTATTCCGAAAAATACGAATACAAAAGAGACGAAAACAATCCAACAATATAACACCAGGATCCGGCTTAAACCAAAGCTCATTAGTATTATCCGCCCGAACATCATACGTGCATAAGTGAACGTATGTGATCGAACCCTGCCGTAAAAGCTACGGCCTCTACATCATTTCGCCGTAAGCAGAGAAACCCTCTGTGTGGGACTCTAAAGACTCGACAATACGCCGGCAGTGCGTTACTGGATAAATCCATAACCACAAGCATGTCAGCGGCACTAGCTGTACATAACGGCTACCCGGATACATGTCGAAAAGGAAAACCGACGAGCAAACTCATCTGAATCCCTACTGAGCCTATCCGTGATAATCTCTGTACAGTCCGGTCACTTCGTCTAAGAGTATCGCATACCGGATCTAGGGGCGGTAAGCGTCAGACCCTAATAACCCGATAATTCGTGCTAATGTGGCTCAAGACCCATCCGGGAAACTACTGATCAACGTATCAGTAAATCCCAACTGCCTTGGCCAAAGTCTTATGGTCCTGACCAGTCGAACACAGTACGATATCAACTCCCAATACCTGGAGAGACGAATTCCTGACAATCACTCACTTCCTCCATGTGGCTTAAGACTGTACCCAACCAAAACCTGTTTGCACGACTCAGTAAAGCCGTGGTAGGGTAGTGATCAAAGCACAGTGGTAACTCACACAAGATAAATAACGATCTCAGGTCCAAAGACTAATTGTACACATATCACAAGAGAACCGCTATCTGATGATAAGTATAATACCATCTAGAGGTTCTCAGTGAGTCCGCCCAGTATACTCACCCCCAGTGAGCATCCGTATACAATCTTAAGTGATCACACCAATGGTTGTGGGACTAACCATCGCTCCTCGTCGAGGTCTAGAAACGTACACGCAAGTCTACTCTGGAGTTTCGATGCCCGATCTCGATACTCCTGCGACTTGGGACATTTAAAGCTGTGCTTATAGACTACCCTGCTCCCACAATTATGATCGCCATCACAACTCTGGTAGTCAAGCAAGATCCTACGGGCTTTATCAACATATAACTGCAATATGCAATAACGTATATAACATATTCCATGTTAAGATAAAGTCAAACCATAATAGTATACTACTATATTAAGTCTTTATCAATATGTGCAAGCTGGATAAAGCATCAATAAAAACAAATACACATGTCCTAATAAAGACAACTGAAATAATATACTATATAACTGAGCAAGATTGTCCTGTATATACATATCCCCAGCATCCACATGTATACATATACAATAATGGCCTCTAAGGCATACATATCCAACAATCTCTTACTTACACTAAAGGCTGGTTATTGGCGTACCGAATATCCAACGTCTGCTCTAAGGCCAGCTGCTGGCGTACCGCATACCTAACATCTCAAAAAGTCGCTCGAACTGTGCTTGAGGGAGGGCCTTTGTAAATGGATCCACCGTGTTCTCTTTTGTATCCACTCTCTGGACCTTGATCTCCTGGTGATCTATGATCTCCCTGATCAAGTGATACCGCCTTAAGATGTGTCTAGATTTCTGATGGAACCGCGGTTCCTTCGCTAAAGCTATAGCTCCATTGTTATCGCACTACAAAGGTATCAGATCAATAATGGACGGAACTATCTGAAGTTCAGCAATGAACTTCTTCATCCAGACCGCTTCTTTTGCGGCATCGCTCGCAGCAATGTATTCAGCCTCCATTATCGAGTCTGCGACGGTATCCTGTTTGGAACTCCTCCAACTCACCGTCCCTCCGTTGAGGGTAAACACAAAACCCGAGACAGACTTACTGTCATCCTTGTTACTCTGGAAGCTTGAATTGGTAAAGGACTCGACCTTGAGGTCTCCATTACCGAAAACCAAGAACATCTTCTTAATCCTTCTCAGGTACATGAGAATGTTCTTCACTGCTGTCCAGTGGTTCTCTCCTGGGTTCTACTGATACAGGCTCACCACGCTTAGCGCATAAGCTACATCTGGTCTCGTACATTGTACCACATACATTATAAATCCTACCGCCGAAGCGTAGGGTATAGTGCTCAACCCTCTCCTCATTAGTTTTGGAAGACATCTCCTTGGAGAAGGTGATTCCGTGCAATGCGGGTATGTTACCATACTTGGAATCTTCCATACTAAATCTTTTTAATATAGCCTCTATGTATCTGGACTACGAAAGTCCCAATAATCTCTTGGATCTATCTCTGTAGATCCTGATCCCCAGAATGTACGAGGCATCACCCAGGTCCTTCATGGAGAACCTTTGTGAAAAGAACAGCTTGACCGATTGTAGCATAGAAATATCGTTTCCTATCAAAAGAATGTCATCCGCGTACAAGACTAGGAATACGACAGTTCGTCCTACAATCTTCTTATAAATACATGGCTCATTCTCGTTCTTGATGAAGTCAAATTCCTAGACTGTTTCATCAAAACAGATGTTCCAACTCCGCGATACCTGCTTTAATTCATAAATGGATTTAAGAAACTTGTACACCTTCTCACCGCTCCCACTGTCTACAAAATCTTCTGGCCGATCTATATAAACGCACTCTTCCAAACTACCATTTAGAAAAGTCGTTTTTACGCCCATCTGCCAGATTTCATAGTCATAGAAGGTAGCAATGGCAAGTAGGATCTGAATGGATTTGAGCATAGCCACTGAAGAAAAAGTTCCGTCATAGTCTAATCCTGGTCTTTGACGAAAACCTTTTGCAACAAGTCTAGCCTTATAGGTTTCCACCTGCCCATCTATACCAATCTTCCTTTTGTAGATCCATTTGCATCCAACGGGTTTTACCCCAAGTGGAGCAACTTCCAAGGTCCACACTTTATTAGCGTTCATGGACTCTATTTCGGATTGCATAGCGTCCAGCTACTTATCAGAGTCCCTACTGATAATGGCCTTCTTGAAACTAGTAGGATCATCTTCTTCCAAGATGCAATCCTCTTGATCCCCGTCAATGAGAAAACCGTATTATCTCTCAGGCGAATGAGAAATCCTACTAGATCGACGGAGTGGCTGAGGATTATCAGGGACTATTGAATTCTCTGGTTCTACCAAATCCTCAGTTCTAGTTTCTCCCTCTGGAATTTCTTCCAGTTCTACCGTGCTCCCTCAAATTTCTTTTGCAAGAAAATCCTTCTCTAAAAAGACGGCGTGGTGAGCTACAAACACCTTCTTTTCCTCGGTGTGGTAGAATAGATATCCTTGCGAATGTTTAGGATATCCTACAAACTTACACAAAACTGATCGTGCCTCCAGCTTATCCGGATTTTGTTTTTTAACATAAGCCGGATAACCCCATATCTTAATAAAATTAAGGTATGGCCTCTTCCGCTCCAATATATCATAAAGAGTGGTAGGCACAATTTTGGTAGGAACCCTATTCAATACATATATTGTCATTTCAAGGGCGTGTCCTTAGAATGAAAGAGGCAACTCGATATTACTCATCATAGAGCGAACCATGTCCAATAGGGTACGGTTCCTCCGCTCCGATACACCGTTGTGCTGTGGTGTATACGGAGGAGTAAGCTGAGAGAGAATACCATTCTCTTTTAGAAAGTCCTGAAATTTCGTGCTCAAGTACTCCCCTCCTCTATCAGACCGGAGGATCTAGACACTTTTGCCAGTCTGGTTCTCTACTTCCTTCCTGAATTCTTTGAATTTCTCAAAAGCTTCAGATTTGTGCTTCATAAGATACGCATATCCGAATCTAGAGAGATCATCAGTGAATGTGATGAAGTACGAGAACCCATCCCTTGCATGTATAGACATCGGACTACATACATCACTGTGTATGAGTCCCAAGAGCTCTACTGCTCTTTCTCCGTGTCCGGTGAACGGAGATTTAGTCATTTTTCCTTTGAGACAGGACTGACAAGTTTCACAAGATGAAAATTTGAATGTATTCAAATATCCATCCTTATGCCATTTACTCGGTCTTTTCTCTCCGATATGACCAAGTCTATAATGCCAAAAGTAGGATTCATTCGTATCTGAACTCTTCCTCTTGCGTGTGTTTTGTACATTGAAAACTGTGTTTTGATTTAGAACATAGATACCATTACACAGTGTACCTTCTGCAACCAATACCTGATTAAGATAAATGTTCATGATATTTCTATCAAGAACAAACTTATATCCATTTTTATCAAGTAAAGAAACTGATATGATGTTGCAAACCATGAAGGGAATATAGTAGCAATTGTTCAAAATCATAGTATTGCCTCTTGGCAACACTAGGTGATATTCACCAACGGCAGTAGCATCAACTTGTGCTCCATTCCCTACTCTGAGGGACACATCATCAGGTCCAACTATCCTACTTTTTCTCAGTCCCTGCAATAAATTACAGATATGAGATCCTGATCCGGTATCTAGTACCCAGGAGGTAGGACTGACCGAAAAACAGTTCTCAATAACAAAAACACCTGAAGGAGGTGCAATAGTATGCTTCTTCTTCATTGGGGTCATAAAGGAATTCATGCAATCTTATTTTCCTTGCTCATACTCATGACAGCCGTCATAGTTTAGAGCCGAACCAACGTTCTCCGGCCCTGAATAAGAATTCGGATCGGTCAAGCGATACATTTTATTATCTTGATTAGGTCGTGAACGATTGCTACTTGGAGAGAGAGAAAAGAAACACTTAGCATGTGCTCTTGCAAGATTAGATTGGTTATTAATTTATCTAATCAGGATGGCTCCCACTGTTTCCTCAAATTCTTCTTCAAATCCTAAAAAAGAACTAGTCAAGATTAATCGCACATCACAATACTTTCTTAACCTTTCGTCCAGGCTAGTGTCGATACTTCGAGGGAGGTTTTCCAACGCTTTCGCGAAGTTCCTTAATTATATAACCTCTTTTCCCTGGAGGCGTAGCCCCGCTAACACCATTCTAGACACCTACTTGGTTTATAGCATTGATTATTAAGTGAAATAATCTCCCAAGAGTAATCCTACTCATCAGTGGGATCGGGATCCAACTAACACTGTGTGATGACCTAGATGGAATCCACTCTAGTCACTACACTCCAGAAGGTATGCTAAAACTGCAAGTTTCCTGTATATTTGAAACTCCCGATGTGGTTCTTGCCCCTAACGACCTATAACCTTGACGCTTGCCAACAAGTTATAGGACACTAGTCAAGTTCAACCTATCATTTTCCTGGATTAACTCGAACCCACCCGCACAAACTCTTGACGCTTGCAAACAAAGCTGTACGACTGTCTCGATTAATCGCATATCCATGCAACAGATAAATATCACTCAGCTACCGCTCACTATGTCTTGACACTTGCCAACAAACATAGCACGAATACTAGGTAGTACCCATCTGAAATGACGGAGGGCTACGGCTAGGTTTTTGGCGAAAACCCCTTTAACGTAATAAACTTGATATCGTTTATGGAACCTGAGCGGTTTTGAAAAGGAGTGGTTTAGGCTCCGCTTTTGAAAACATCTGGTTTTGAAAAAAAACCGAGTAATCTACAGTATAAACTCCTGCTCAAGAGGTCACTCCCCGTGAAGGGATCTCGGCTCTTACCTCGTAGAATAAGGTGCTGGATATTCACAACCGAATACTACTATGAAAAGCGAAAGAATATAACTATAGTTTTTCGAAATTTGTTCCAACAACATCCTTTTAGGTTTCTTTTCTTTCATTAATCAAAATTAATGCGGTCCCATCATTTAACCTATCACACCAAAAAAGAACAAAAATACAATGTACGTATATACCATCCGCATTTGCCACTAGGCCCCGTCATCACCCGTTAGGTTACTTAACTAACGAAAAAGCGGGGGCTGGACTAGCGCGGGTGTAAACATATACAACATCTACTAGTATATATATAAATATATATAACATTAGTCCCAGGCATGATATAATCAGCATCATAGAATCTCAGCAAGCAACACAGAGTGGTGGATAATCTTGGAGCCTCGGGTTTCATTTAAGCCGCAAATAAAACCCGAAATTCTCGTTCGTATGAATAGCCTGTGCAATAAAAACCTAGACCCCTACGAGCGCGTAAAGTTACCCGTCAATCCCAGAAGTGAGGCAACCCCAATCAACAAAGTGAATGGGCTACCCAGCACTCCACGAGATCCAGTAACTTGAGCGCCCCTCCGTGGGTCATCCTATACCCCCTACGAGTGCGGTGAATAGCCTACCAATTCTAGAATGAAGCCCCCTTCGTCTCAACGCCATGAGATACGGGCTTGTTCTCTTCTAGAACTTGGTTATTCATGCACTCCACCACGGGGTAATCCTAGTACAGAAAATGGGAAAAAAATATGTACAATGGTGACATCGACCTCAATTCGGTCGTGCCCCAAACAAATAATATACAACTTGGCAGTGAAGGAAGTCCACATGTCGGACGCTCGCCCCGCAATAACAAATTTACAAATGAATCTCAACTGTAATACTATCATTGCACCACAAGCTATCCACCACGACAATCCAACCACAACCACAGCACAAAAACAGAACATCAACGTAGATGTCATGTTCAAAAACTCATCTAAAAGAGCATATAGCAATTAGACGAGTTATACCGCTCTAATGACATTCACGGTTGCAGATAGTAATGTATGCACTGAAACTTAACACATTTAAAATTTTGATCGACAAAAAAATTTCCGTATTAGCCCCAAGTGCAATCCAGTACTCAAACAAATCTGGGCCAGAAACTAAATATTCCAGAAATCACACTTCCATATATTAGAACTCCACAGGAAATTTCATGCACAGATAACCCAATTCAGTCATGCAACCGCGGAAAACAAGCCTGTTATGCCGCAATTCCGCAGTCGTATTAAGGTTTTAGGTGTCCAAATTTCTTGTAGATTTCTAAAAACCCCTGCTCATATTTTTAAGCTACTGGAAATAATTTTTGAACTCATTTAAAAATCGGCAGAAACTAGGATTTAGAAATTGTGATTTCGGAAACTTTTCTCAATCGATCTTTAAGCACGTTAGAACTAGCTAATTTAAGTTTTATGGGATGGCTCTGATACCATGAAAGGTTATACTAATGCCTTGGCCATCAACCGAGGCTGACTGCGGAACAAAATTTTTTCTAACAATGTAAACTTGGCGCTAGAATAACCCTAAACCGGATCTACCATAAACCTAACTAGCAACTAAAGAAGCTATCTACTGTGAAAGAAGTTTATACCAAGAGACTCGAGTCCTTTGGGTCTTTACTCCTCTACTTTAGCATGCTACTAGTGGCTTCCATGATCGAGCTTGATTGATGGCTTCCTCACGTCAAAGATGATCCACCCGAGAGTGTCTACTTTGAGCTCCTATCTTTAAACTAAGGTAACTAGATTACTTAGTATGCTAATCTAAGTAGCCTAGAGGATGTAAAGAGTGATGATGGATTGTTTTGTCTTAAGAACCCTAGGTTTCTCAACACATGAGACTATTAGGGTTTGAGGTAGAATAAGAAAATCTTGGAGGAGATGAGAGTGTTGTAGAGAGCAACATAAGAATAATTCAATGAAGAATAGCTAAGGCTTATGACTAATAAAGCAAGCATCCCATAAATAATAAAAAAACATCTTCACCACAAAATATTTAGATATTTTCTACAAAATATCTAGATGCCACATTGCCTCAATAGTAACCCATGACTCACTAAGCGAGTCAACAAGTAGCCATGCTTCACTTAATAAAAGTCAACACCTCATACCTCTACCTCATTAACCATTTAACTAAATGGTTAAAACAAATAATGAGGTTTCTTCTTTTAGAAGCACTCTTGTAACAAATTACAAGAATACCCATCACCGTATATACATACCCGTATCTGTATTCCGAAAAATACGAATACGAAAAAGACGAAAATAATCCAACAATATAATACCAGGATCCGGTTTAAACTAAAGCCCGCTAGTATTATCCGCCCGAACATCATACGTGCACAAGTGCACGTATGTGATCGAACCTTGCCGTAAATCCATGCGACCACTACATCGTTTCGCCCTAAGCAGAGAAACCCTCTGTGTGGGACTCTAAAGACTCGACAGTATGCCGGCGGTGCGTTACTGGATAAATCCATAACCACAAGCATGTCAGCGGCACTAGTTGTACGTAACGGCTACCCGGGTTCCTGTTGAAAAGGAAAGCCGATGAGCAAACTCATCCGGATCCCTACTGAGCCTATCCGTGACAATCTCCGTACAGTCTGGTCTCTTCGTCTAAGAGTATCGCATACTAGATCTAGGGGGTGGTAAGCGTCAGACCCTAATAACCCGATAATTCGTGTTGATGTGGCTCAGGACCCATCCGGGAAACTACTGATCAACCTATCAGTAAATCCCAACTGCCTTGGCCAAGGTCTTATGGTCCTGACAAATCGAACACAGTGCGATATCAACTCCCAATACCTGGAGAGACAAATCCACAGTGCGATATCAACTCCCAATACCTGGAGAGACAAATCCCTGACAATCACTCACTGCCTCCATGTGGCTCGGGACTGTACCCAACCAAAACCTGTTTGCACGACTCGGTAGAGCCGTGGTAGGGTAGTGATCAAAGTACAGTGGGAACTTACACGAGACAAATGACGATCTCAAGTCCAAAGACTAACCTGTACACATGTCAAAAGAGAACCGCTATCTGACGATAGGTATAATACCATCTAGAGGTTCTCAGCGAGTCCGTCCAGTGTACTCACCCCCAGTGAGCACCCATATACAATCTTAGGTGATCATACCAATGGTTTTAGGACCAACCACCGCCCCTCTTCGGGGTCTAGAAACATACACACAAGTCTACTCTGGAGTATCGATTCCCGATCTCGATACTCCTGCGACTTAGGACATTTAAGAATGCGCTTATAGACTACCCTTCTCCCACAAGTATGATCGCCATCACAACGCAGGTAGTCAAGTAAGATCCTACGGGTTTTATCAACATGTAACCGCAATATGTAATAACGTGTATAACATATGTCATGTTAAGATAAAGTCAAACCATAATAGTATACTACTATATCAAGTCTTTATCAATATGTGCAAGCTGGATAAAGCATCAATAAAAACAAATACACATATCCTGATAAAGACAACTGAAATAATATACTATATAACTGAGCAATATTGTCATGTACATACATATCCTCAGCATCCATATGTATACATATACAATAATGGCCTCTAAGGCATACATATCCAACAATGGCAATTACCAATGGTGTGTGTGTACATACAAGTTGGTGCACATGCGACATGAACCATTGGTAATGGTGCAAGTGTCCTAAAGTGGAGATATCAATGCGTATGATAATGCATATGCAATATAGGAACGTGTATAGGTATATATATAGGAACGTTCGGGCGCTTAATGCCATCCGAACGATTCCCCCATAGATGTTAAATCTACTCACCGGAACAGCCTCGAGCTACTCGAATCTGACCACCACCTTCCTTTTCCTTGCTGCATTCTTAGTCTCCGCAACCAATCCTAACATCGAACAAAACTTAGCATATAAGACTAAAATCCCAATATGACACGCAATATACACTACACGAACGAACTAGCTCTTACGAGTTAACACGGGTGAACTTAGTGTGCTAAACACGTGTAACAAACACTTAAGACTACCCCTAAGAACCGTTAACCAAGTAAAACACTAAAACAAGAATCGGAATGTCTGTATTGTATATTAACATATTGCCTAAAATAAGGTAATATGATCCCAGATTCTTGTATATGCAATTTTAGAAAAGTTGCATATACCATAGGTCTAATTGAAGTTCCAGAGAGTCCCCGACAAAAACCTACAACCAAAATCCCTAGAGGGGTGCAATTTGCGGCCAAAATCATTAAATTGGCGGCCAGATTAGTGAGATAGGGGCTCGGGTTTTGAGGGTGTACTCAGGGTCCTATAACAAGCTCTCGGTAAACACAACTTATCTCTGAAGTCTCTGGTTTAACAGCAGATTTTTTAAGCCCTACCCTTAAACTAAAACTAGTTTTGATGTTAATTTAAAACATTAAGGTGGTTTAGTGAAAACTTGGTGGTTAAATAAGGATATATAGCACTAAAATACTCTTAACTAGTTTAGGTTATGATTACACTAAACATTATCACAACCCCAAACTTACCTCAAAACCACACTTGAAATTCTAAAACACCACAAAACACATCTTTAATTAAGATTAGGAGTGATTAAGGCAAAAATTTAGTGAAACAAGAGTAAGAGTTGCACGATACCTCAAGTTTAGTTTGAGGAAGATCCTAAGCTAGTAAGGCTTCAAAATTGAGGATTTGGTTCACACAAAACTTTAGAAGGAATAAGGATGGGGGTATTGATGGTGGTGATGGATTTTTGAGATGATTAGTGTGTGATTATATTGGGAGGTAGAAAGAACCATGGAGAGATGAAGAAGGGGAGAAGAAAACTGAAGTTAAGAAAGAAGGATGAAGAGGGAAGATGGCTAATATTAGCCATCCATATCTATAAAAAAAAATATACACAACACAAGCCATACCTCCATGTCTCATATATTATTTTCTTTTATTTTCTTTTCTTTTCTAGAACCATCTAATAATGTTAAATATCTAAAAAAAATATATAAGTTGTGATTTAAGTTGTCTTGATTACAAAAACATGTTTTAACATAAACTAATATATTGTTAACACTAGATTAGTATGTGTGTGCGCGTGTGTTTTTAAAATAATTTAATAAATAAATAAATATATAAATAAACAAATAAATATATATATGTGAAAATAATTATTAACTAAGTTTTATTGAAAAACGCATGTTATACCGCTAATTAAATTATAATAACTATAATCAAATTTTAAGACGTTACAACAAACAACAGCAGATAGCCAACGTCCCAGTCTTTGGGAGAGATTCTAAAAAGGGCAAGGAGATAGTATTCTCAGGTCGTCCATGCGTGGAAAGTGATCAACCAGCTTTGTCAACCTTCATCCCGGTCTTCGGCAGCGACTCGGAAGAAGAAACCAACGCCGTGTTTTCCACTCATCCGTGGGTAAAGACTCTGGATGAGAAAGATCAGGTCCTGCAGATTACCATGGTCCCATCTCAATACTATAAAGAGCTCGACACCATCAATGTTGATAAGGTGGAGGAGCTGGTGACTTTCTACGTACCTTTCAGGCGTAGGGGAGAAAAAGCAATCCTTTTCTATAAGTCAGAAGAGACCAGAATACGAAGGGAAATATTGGAAGGACTTGATTCAAATCTTGATAGACTGAAGCCCGTCCTCATGCCAAGATACTGTGCCAGGAGGTTTGAGGACTTCTTGAAGAGACAAAGGATACCGAACGAACAGACCGTTTGACAGGCCCGATTCTATAAGAGAATCTGGGAAACACCAGGGACTCGTGGATCCAAGTCTAACGGAAAGTTTGATACTTCGGGTTTGGGATATATCCAATCCAATAAGCAATGGAAAACCCACAGTTGCCATGTGGTAACACTCTCAAGCGATGAAAATCTACCAAAAGAAGACACGGCTGAGCAAGGAGAAGGATCCGTGCAAAGGAGTCCAAGCCCATCACTGGAAGAGAAAATCGACAGGATGATATGAAAAACTTGTCAGCCTAGCCAGGACAACCAAAGCCGCGAGATGGCTGAATATGAAATGGCCAGACAACAATACCTATATGAGAAAGCTACAGAAGAAATGAGATATGAGTCTCACCAATCTCGGCTACCTCCATCTTCTTTCTCAGGAGGAAGGTTCCGAGAAAATGAAGATAGAAGCAAGGCGATGGTCATCGTCAATCCTCAAAGGCAACTAAATAGTCTCAGGATGCCCGTCCACCAGAGAGAGACCGGCTATAGTCCCTCATTGCTAGAATAGATGGGGCGAAAATATTCTTTCCCTCGAGATAAGACAAGAAAAATATACCCCCTAGTCATGAAATATCAGATTCTGTCACTTCCGAGACCTCAGCAACCTGAACAGGCAAATGAAGTCGACCACCCAGATTATTTCCCATATCACCATGTGACGAGCCACCCGATCGAAGAATACTTCTTGTTTAAGATTGGGTCGAAGACTGGAGGTAGATTGTGTTATCTGAAAGCTGGAGAATAGATCCACTGCAGAAGCACGAGCCAAAGAAGACTTATGTCATCATATTGGGACCGGCTCGGCCTAGAAAACAGATGCAGACCCATACCTGTCACATGGTAAAATTCTCGATCAAAGAAGAAGATGAAGACATGATTCAACTCTTTGAATGTTTCACAAACAAAGAGGAAAAAATCTTAAAACTATCGCAAGCACCAAAAGAGTTGGAAGATGGAATCCATACCACAACGGATGAGCTGAGGGAAATAAACTTAGGAACGAAGGATGATCCAAGACCAACATTCGTTAGCAAGCTGCTATCCGAAGAACAGATAACTGCTTTGAGAAATGTACTTGTGGAATACAAGGATTGTTTCAACTGGAACTACTCCGAGATGTCGGAATTAGATCGAGAAATAATAGTGCACAAGCTGGCCATAAAACCAGAAGTGAATCATGTTAAGAAAACGCCGAGAAGGAAGCGACTCGAGCTCAAGATGAGCATCAATGCCGAAGTCAAGAAGCTTATAGACTCTAGCTTTATACATGAAGTACAATATCCAGATTGGATCGCTAACATTGTTCCTGTAATAAAGAAGAATGGCACGGTTCAGATATGCATGGAATTTCGAGATCTCAACCAGGCAAGCCCAAAAGATGAATTTTCCGTACCTATCACGGAGTTGATGATCGACAACACCTTCAGTCATAAGTTTTTCTCGTTTATTGATGGATCTTTTGAATATAATCAGATAAGGATGGATCTCGAAGATCAAAAACATACGGCATTCCGCACGACGCTAGGCGTGTTTTGTTACAAGGTGATGCCTTTCGGCCTGAAAAATACTGGAGCCACGTACCAAAGATCCATGACAAGGATATTCGACAAACTTATACATGACATCGTTGAATGCTACATCGACGATCTGGTGGTCAAGAGCAAGTCTTATGAGGAACACTGGGGATATCTTAGGACTGTTTTTAAACGCCTCCAAAAGTACAAGCTGAAAATGAACCCGCTAAAGTGCACCTTTGGAGTTTCATTCGGAAAATTCCTTAGGTTCATATATTGTCATTGAGGGATCGAGATCGACCCCTCCAAAATCAGGGCTATTACAGAAATGCCCCCACCAAGAAATCTGAAATAGCTACGGTCTCTCCAAAGAAAACTCGCCTACATCCGAAGATTCATCACAAAGCTTTTTAAGAAGTGTCGTCATATAGTCACCTCATGAAGAAGGGAACCCCCTTTATATAGGATCATAAATGTTAATAAGCACTAGAGGAGATCAAGTAATACATGCTGAATCCGCCAGTATCGGCTGCCCCGGTTAAGGGAAAGCCCTGTTTTCGTTGTCCCTTCCCTGCCTTTGTGACCTTATCCTTTATACAACAGCCCTTGAAGGTTCTTTAGGCATGTTGTAGGCCCAAGAGAATGACCAAGGAAAAGAAAGAGTTCTCTACTATCTAAGTCAAGTCTTACTGGGAGAAGAAAGCAATTACTCTCCTATCGAGAAGCACTACTTGGCGCTGATTTTTGCCGTCACGAAGCTTAGACACTATGCCTCGGCGCTTGAAGTCCACTTAATATCAAGAGTGGATCCCCTTAAGTACCTCATGACCAAAGCTATTTTGATAAGAAGACTCGCAAAATAGGCCCTTTGATCAGTCGAAAATACTGCATTTCTAACACGGCAATTTCCCTACCTTTTGCATTCATGTATAGGTATCCGGTATTCATATCGCATATATTAGCAAAACACATGTAAAATAATGGATTACTTGAACTATAGACTAAAACCGGCACTTTTAGGAAAATTGACTGTGTTTCATGGTATCGCATCATCCTTGTATTGTGCAACTCTCGTCTGGGGTCTAATGCAGGAAATTCCAGAAGCAAAAGCCCAAAATTGGGAAAAGATCTGATAAAAGAAACGCCAACTCAAAGGCTAAAGATCTGGTAGCAATACAGAAGGCCAAACAAAAATCAACATATGAAAATAAGGCCCATAAATCAGCCCACGTCCACAGAAGAAATTCCAAGCAGTGGGGCCACCAAAGGACCGCGGATCCGCGGCCCAAACCCCCTTGGCGCCGCGGATCCGCGGCCATATAATGAGATCATTGCGTCAAATTTTGGCACATGCTTACCTCTAACGGCCAAAGCTTCCAGAAGACCCCAGAAGCTCCACGTGGCACATCTAGAAGGCTCGGCTTAACAAACTCTTGGAGGGAAATTCAAATTTTTGGGCTTAACTAACTTATGGAGGGAAATTTAAATCTTTTGGCTAACAAACTTGTGGAGGGAATTCAAATTTCAACCCTAGATCTAGAATTTGGAGGTCTATATAAGAGAGCCTAGATCTAGGGTGAAGGGTGTTCAAGATCACCACCATCTTCAACCCACAAGTTGAGTGACACAACTTGTGCCTCAAATTCAAACCCCAATTCAAAATAAAGATCAAGATTCCGAGAGCAATTCAACCAGGAGAGCCTTCAACCTTTAGAAGCGACGCCGGATTCCAACGGAGCAAGAGATCCACGCCGATCCGCGACTCAAGGAGCCGAGCGAAGCCGAAATCGACGATCTAGTTCCTACCTTTTGTAAATTCAAGAGAGTTGTAACAAAATTTGTCGATAAATAAAGGTGAATTTTCTATATTCTTGCTTATCTTTTAATTCAAGCATAATGATTAGATCTCAATTTGCGATTGTGTTTGTGATCATGATGTTTGAGTAATCTCCGCTCGTGTAGGAGTTGTGACGATCTTTAGATGATGATGATTTAGATATTTTTACAATTCTTAAATCCTATAATGTTTGGAAATTCTAGTGAATCAAATGATTAATAACCTAGTTTCGAGATGATGCTTTCTTGATCGTGTTCACTCGAAACTAAGGAACAACTATTGACCATTTGATTAACTAGAAGCTAGAATTTGAATGCGATCCATTGAAAGGACAAAGGATGAGTTGTGAAATCCCTAATTTCCTCGCAAGATCCTTAAACCTCGATGAATTTGCATCGATCTAGTATCAATTCATTAATGGATAAGAATTAGTAATCTTTAGATCTCATCACATCTATAGATCCGATCTACTCCTACGAGCCATACTTCTAATCTTGATTGTTGGTTGGAAATTATCACACATCTCAATTCTTGTTTTTAATGTTTCTTTTATATCTAGATTTTTCTCTTTCTTAATCTTCAATTACAAATCATGAATTGTTTTCTTTTCTTTTCCTTAAATTTTCAACTCATCTAATTCGAAAGACGAACGATCTCACTTTCCCTGTGGACGATCCGCACTCGCTAACGATCTACATCCAACACCGTAGTTGATTACGGTCAAAATATTTTTGGTTGTGATTTCTAAATACAATTTTCTCAAAACCAACACACAATCGGAAATCAAATTCTCATTCAATCAAATGGCGCCGTTGCCGGGGATCGAACCCGCGTCACCCGCGTGACAGGCGGGAATACTCACCACTATACTACAAATGGCGCCGTTGCCAGGGATAGTGCACTAATTGTTCGTATTTTGAAATTTGAGTTGAAAAATTTATTCCATTATAATTTTTAGATCTAAACTCGCACAAACTCTAATACGTGTGTTGTGATTTAATTGCGAGGAAATCTAGAATCATTGGAGCTTGGATAAAATTTTTGTGAATATTCCAGAGAGCTAAAGGGAGCAACAGAAGCATTCTCCTAAATTTCTGTGCAGTGATCCCTTTCCCCAACCGTGTTTCCGCGGCAAACTGCTACCAAAAACCGCGTTTCCGCGGCGCTTCTATCAGCTCACTGTACGGAATTTCACAGGTATATCCTACACTTTCTTATCTTCTCCCTCAGCTGCTCCATTAACAATTTTGTGCAGGTTTCTTTGCAAATAAATAGCAGCACCGCGCAAAAAGAAAAAATTAAATTGTGCTTGTTTTGATTTTGTGGTTGTTGCATAATTAATACGGATATTAAGGGGCAAAGACCAAATCCAGATTAGGTGGGGAGTTCATTACCCTCCCTAAGCCCAAAAAATCATAAACTTGCATCCGCATTTACCCTCATTAATTAAAAAAGATCTAGAGATGACTCTAAAGACCGTCGCGCTCACTTAGGATAAGAGATGGCCGTGGGTAATTCATTGCTTATCCGCGTTTTCTTGTGGTGTCTAAGGCAAGTGTGTCGAAGGCTAGTGGTTATTAATTAGGCTCACTACTTACGTAGTGAAGTACCTTCCCACTTACCTGGCACTTACCTGGCCACAGGGGGACAAAGAGGCAGTGGAGGATTGATCCTGCGACTTGTCTTTTGGCAGTTAGGAGCGGTCTAGAGCCGGACCTAGGTGACCAATAGAATTAGGGTTTTGCTTGCTGCATTTGTTGTGTTGCATCATTTTTTTCAAAAAAAAATCCGTATATTTTCAAAACAAACACCGCATTCATATCATTTCCCCTAATTATAAAATCACGCTGCCACTTGTACTAACCTTTTTTAGTGCAAGATAGGCTGGACACGGGATTCTAGTGCCCGTTAAGTCCGCGTTTCTTTTATCGACCCAAAAGTCGGTATTTCTACATTTACCCTTTCTTTTACCCACCACCACACCCACTTCGATGGATCCACCTCCATCGAATTTCTTTTCCACTACCCTGCCACCGTCCGTTGGTGCGCAGAATCCACCTCGCATCTCTCTCCAAGAGAGGTGCTATCCAACACGAGGTCCACTTTCCACTTGTCTTTCCATTCCACCAGCCAACGTGGAAAATTTTCAGATTAAACCCCAATACATCAACCTTCTACCAAAATTTCACGGCCTCGAGTCTGAAGACGCATACGTGTTTATCACGAAATTTGAAAATGTATGCGCAATGATGGATACTTCACAACTTTCTGTGGATGCTTTACGTCTACGTCTTCTCCCATTCACCTTGTGCGATTTAGCCGAGAAGTGGCTATATAACACTACCGCACATTCCATTTCAAATTGGGACGAATTCGTCAAAGCATTCCTTAAGAAATTCTACCCACATCAAAAGACGGCTCGAGTCCGTAGCGAAATCTATCAATTCACCCAGCTTCCAAATGAAACATTTTCAAAATGTCTTGAACGTTTCAAGGATCTGTTAGTCCAATGTCCACATCACGGCATCCCGAGATGGGAACTGTGCCGAATCATTTATGAGGGCATTAATCCTAACACAAGACAGATCCTTGAATCCATGTGTCAAGGCAACTTCATGACCAGAGATGATGGGGAAGCCTGGAAATTTCTAGAAGATTTCGCTGAAAAATCTTTACAGTGGAAGGGTGTGAGTCAATCGTCTAGGGATGGCAATGATATTTCCATAGGAGTTAGAGCTGACATTTCAGCTATGCAAAAGAAACTTGAGACTATGGAAAACAAATTCTTAGCTGCCCTAAGTCAAATATCACTCTCCAAAACTGTATGGGGATGTTGTTCTGATCCTTCTCACTTGACGGAAGAATGTCCGTTTCAAGGTCATGAGCATACCAATGCCGCATTTCAAAGACCTAGGAACGATCCATATTCTTCCACATATAATCAGGGTTGGAGGAATCACCCAAATTTTGTTTGGAACCAATCACAATCTCAAAACACGGTTCTAACCCAAAACAATTTCCAAAGGGTCCCTCCACCACAACAGCACCCACAACTTCAATTGAGTCAGCTCCCCTTTCAAGCACAAAATTTCCAAAATCCGGTCAACAAACCCGCACAATCTAGTCCTTTGCAGTTGACCGGGACTGATGAATCCTCTTCATTCATAAACTTGCTTCTAACAAATCTCATGCAAGTATCGGCTGAAATAAAGTCTTCTGTCGAGTATATAAAGAAAGACTCTGCGTCCCAAAGCGAGAGTATTAAATCAATGGAAGAAGAAATTGCACGATTAAAAGCCGAAATGAGTGCAAGAGAGAAAGGGAAACTTCCAGCTCAACCTTTACCCAATCCTGACTATTCACATCATGTGGATGCAATCACGTTGAGATCTGGAAGAGGGCTTGACACTCACGTTGGGAAAGAGTTTGATGATACAGAAAAATCAATCAATGACACCCCGGTTGAGACCTTTCCTTCCACTTCTACTTCTAATTCTGACCCCAGTTCTTCTACCCCACCACCTTCTTGCGAGCATATTCTCCATTTCCCACAAGGCTCGCCACTTCAGCCCATTTCTTCTACCCCTTCACAGACGATCCCCACTTCTATTCTGGGATCGGTTCCACACACACTTCCTTCTCCTATGATGGACCCAGCGCTTATTGCTAAAGCACCTTATCCTAATCGGTTAAGGGCTAACACACCGAGTCCACATATGGAGAAGATTATGAACATTTTTAAGCAAGTTAACATCAACATCCCTCTCCTAGATGCCATCCAACAAGTTCCGTCCTATGCGAAAACTCTTAAGAACTTGTGCACTAGGAAGAGGAAGACTCAAGTGCCCAAGAAGATATTCATGGCAAAAACAGTAGACACGGCTTTCCCCCAGCAATTACCGAGGAAACGTAAGGACCCTGGCTGTCCTACTATTTCCATTTCTATCGGGGAAAAACACATTAACCGTGCTCTACTAGACCTTGGCGCTAGTGTTAACTTGCTTCCATACTCTGTCTATGAGCAACTAGGTATCGGAGTGTAAAAGCCCTCGAGCATAACTCTCCAGATGGCTGACCGATCAATCACCAAACTTAGGGGTGAACTGGAGGATGTGTTAATAAAAATCGGGGAATTTATATTCCCTGTGGACTTTATTGTAATTGATACACAGCCTGTAGCGAACCCACGGAATCAAATTCCGGTGATTTTAGGTCGCCCCTTTTTGACCACTTCCAATGCTATAATCAACTGTCGTAACGGTTCTATGACCCTATCTTTCGGGAATAGGTCAATAGAGCTGAACATTTACAAGTTGGGAAGTGTACCCTCCGAACCTACTGCTCAGGTCTGTTCTGTCGACTTAATGGATGTCGACAGCAGCGAATTTGATGATCCTCTTGATACTGATCTTGACTCTTTTCATATGTTATTGTTTGACCCTACTATGTATCATACACATACGGACTCTTCCACTGAGATGTCCGGGTCAACCACTGACACTGATTATGAATTGCTTTTAGAGTCTGAAGACACCCCGCACTTTGTGATGATATTATTCATCGGGGTATTGATGGAACTTTTGAGGAGATCTTCGCTGATGAACTCGCATTTCTGAAAAACACGGGTGTTGAGATGAATCATGTCTCAATCATTGAAATTGAACCTCCATCCCTTCTTCTGAATTGTAAAAAGAATGTGAGTAATCCATCACATTCACTGCATCATCTCTCCAAAATGAGACGCACACACATTCTATTCCACCACTTACCCTTTCCCCACTTCTTCTTCCACCAACCCGAGCACTGCATTGATAAAATCTTCGAATGGTTGGTGTTGATTTTCGGTCTTTGCAAAGCTTGGCATCGACCACTGATTTTTGACCCCCTCATGTGATTTTCAAAAGATTAACATAGCTTAACTCAAGTTTGGGGGGGAACATTTTTTTTCTGGCTCTTGGAAAGAAAACTTTTACAAAAATTTTGAAAAGAATAAGTTTGGGGGAGGATCTTCACTTATATATTTTGCCCCCACTAATAAATTCCTCCCAGGCTTACAGGTTTTGTAGATATAGCGGATGGCAACAGTGAGGACACTGTTGAAAACAAGTTTGGGGGAGGTTTGTGCTTAGTTTTGCATCATGTGCATATCATTTACATAAGCACAAAACATTTCTTTAAAAACCATAAAAATTTAAAAAATTTCAAAACCATAAAAATTTTGTGTAAATATTTTCTTTTGGATCATCATTTTTTGTAAATAATTTTTCAAAACCCATTAAAACCTATAAAAATTTAAAAAATTTCAAAACTCATAAAAATTTTAAAAATTTTCAAAATATAAAAATATTTAATATTTATGATAATAAAAGATTAGATAGTGAAAAATTACATCCATGAAATTAGAAAAATTTAAGAAAACCAAGAAAATTAGAAGTTTTCTTATACGAACTAGTAATAAGTAGTTATGAGCCGTTGTCCCAAGGGTTAGTAAGATGAAGGACGTCACTAATCTGAGGATAAAAATAAGTCTGAAAAATAGTTTCTATTCTGGAAGCCAAACATTTTGAACGTTGATACCCTGTTATTCGCACTTACACACGTCTTAAAGCCCGGGATAGTAGAGGATACCTTGAAATGCTCTTGTCTTAAAGCCAATGTATGAAGGGGAAAAAAATGAATAAACTGGTGAGAAAAATGGACACTGGTCTTTGTTATCACCAAGGGTAATAAAAAATATATAGCGAGGGTGCTTCTTCACCTAGTGCCCTAAGGCCAACTGGTCTGGGAGTCACTGCTATACCTGAGGTGCTGCAAGACGAGGAGAATACAACAAATAAGCAAGCACATGAGTAATCGGTCGGTTAGTACCTCAAGAAGTATTAACGATCGCATGAAAGTGTGTAAGCACATCTAATTAAAAAGTTCTGAGGCTGATGGGCAAGAGTATGATAGCTTGAATTGAATTCTCCGGGTGTAGGGATGTCCTTAATACACACGCAGGGTGATATGATTGATGTTTGGAATAAAGATAGGAGTGAAGAATAATACGATGTTTTATTGAGGGAGGACGTGATTTCTAACATCTTTTCATGACCATTAAGATAGGGCTCATGACAACCGAAAAGCTAGCTTAGTTGGAAACCCTGATTTTCAAAGCTTTTGTTTTACAATTCTTTTCTTTAAATGTAATATTCATGATCTTCCTTTTATTATTGGATTTTGTGGGTGCTATCCGCTGAAAACCCTCAGGAGACAACACTCCTCCTACTAGGGACACCTAGAGATTTAAAGGCTTGTTGCACGTGCTCAGTGCAATCGTGTTGCCTACGAAAGTGTGATTTTCTCTTTCTTTATTTTCTCCTTCTCTTTTTAATAAAACTTTTCGATCGAGACGATCGATAATAAGTTTGGGGGAATTTGATCAGTCGAAAATACTGCATTTCTAACACGGCAATTTCCCTACCTTTTGCATTCATGTATAGGTATCCGGTATTCATATCGCATATATTAGCAAAACACATGTAAAATAATGGATTGCTTGTATTATAGACTAAAACTGGCACTTTTAGGAAAATTGACTGTGTTTCATGGCATCGCATCATCCTTGTATTGCGCAACTCTTGTCTGGGGTCTAATGCGGGAAATTCCAGAAGCAAAAGCCCAAAATTGGGAAAAGATCTGATAAAAGAAACGCCAACTCAAAGGCTAAAGATCTGGTAGCAATACAGAAGGCCAAACAAAAATCAACATATGAAAATAAGGCCCATAAATCAGCCCACGTCCACAGAAGAAATTCCAAGCAGTGGGGCCACCAAAGGACCGCGGATCCGCGGCCCAAACCCCCTTGGCGCCGCGGATCCGCAGCCATATAATGAGATCATTGCGTCAAATTTTGGCACATGCTTACCTCTAACGGCCAAAGCTTCCAGAAGACCCCAGAAGCTCCACGTGGCACATCTAGAAGGCTCGGCTTAACAAACTCTTGGAGGGAAATTCAAATTTTTGGGCTTGACTAACTTTTGGAGGGAAATTTAAATCTTTTGGCTAACAAACTTGTGGAGGGAATTCAAATTTCAACCCTAGATCTAGAATTTGGAGGTCTATATAAGAGAGCCTAGATCTAGGGTGAAGGGTGTTCAAGAATCACCACCATCTTCAACCCACAAGTTGAGTGACACAACTTGTGCCTCAAATTCAAACCCCAATTCAAAATCAAGATCAAGATCCGGAGAGCAATTCAAGCAAGAGAGCCTTCAACCTTTAGAAGCGACGCCGGATTCCAACGGAGCAAGAGATCCACTCCGATCCGCGACTCAAGGAGCCGAGCGAAGCCGAAATCGACGATCTAGTTCCTACCATTTGTAAATTCAATAGAGTTGTAACAAAATTTGTCGATAAATAAAGGTGAATTTTCTATATTCATGCTTATCTTTTAATTCAAGCATAATGATTAGATCTCAATTTGCGATTGTGTTTGTGATCATGATGTTTGAGTAATCTCCGCTCGTGTAGGAGTTGTGACGATCTTTAGATGATGATGATTTAGATATTTTTACAATTCTTAAATCCTATAATGTTTGGAAATTATAGTGAATCAAATGATTAATAACCTAGTTTCGAGATGATGCTTTCTTGATCGTGTTCACTCGAAACTAGGGAACAACTATTGACCATTTGATTAACTAGAAGCTAGAATTTGAATGCGATCCATTGAAAGGACAAAGGATGAGTTGCGAAATCCCTAATTTCTTCGCAAGATCCTTAAACCTCGATGAATTTGCATCGATCTAGTATCAATTCATTAATGGATAAGAATTAGTAATCTTTAGATCTCATCACATCTATAGATCCGATCTACTCCTACGAGCCATACTTCTAATCTTGATTGTTGGTTGGAAATTATCACACATCTCAATTCTTGTTTTTAATGTTTCTTTTATATCTAGATTTTTCTCTTTCTTAATCTTCAATTACAAATCATGAATTGTTTTCTTTTCTTTTCCTTAAATTTTCAACTCATCTAATTCGAAAGACGAACGATCTCACTTTCCCTGTGGACGATCCGCACTCGCTAACGATCTACATCCGACACCGTAGTTGATTGCGGTCAAAATATTTTTTGTTGTGATTTCTAAATACAATTTTCTCAAAACCAACACACAATCGGAAATCAAATTCTCATTCAATCACCCTTCTACTCATAGAGTTCCCAATTACTTATCACCCCCTCAAAGTGATAAAAGGGCAAAGCTATTGCCGACTTTCTCGCTGAGCATCCAATCTCAGCCGATTCCCCATTAAATTGTGAGCTGCTGGATGAGCACACATTCAACACAACCGACAGTGAACAAGAAGATAAAGTGAAGTGTTGGGTTAGACTAACGCCCTGGCCATCATCCGTGGCCGGTTTGCGGAACAAAATTTTTTATAACGATTTAAACCGGCGCTAGAATAACCCTATATCCGGATCTTCCATAAACCTAACTAGCACATAGAGAATCTATCTACTATGATCGAAGTTTATACCTAAAGAATCAAGTCCTTCAGGTATTCACTCCTCTTCTTTAACTCCTCAAAGGATGTATAGATCGCACTTGATCGACGGCCTCCTCGCGTCAAAGATGATCCACCCAAGAGTGTGTACTTTGAGCTCCTACATCCAAAATGAGGTAACCAGGGTACTTAGTATGCTAATCTAAGTAGCCTAGATGAAGTAGAGAGTGATGATGGATTGATTTGTCTCACTAACCCTAGGTTTCTCAACACATGAGACTTTTAGTGTTTTGAGGTAGAAGAAGATGAAGCTTGGAAGAGATGAGAGAGTGTTTGTGATAAGCATAGGATGAAGAATGGCTAACTCATGTGAATAATATCAAGCATCAATAATTCACCAAAATATCTTGAAGCCACCTTGCCTCAATAGTGAACCATGAGTCACCAAGTAGCCTTGCTTCATTTAATGATAAATGAACACCTCATACCTCCACCTCATTAACCATTTAACATAAATGGTTAAAAAATAATGAGGTGTCTTCTTCTAGAAGCATCTTACACAATTACAAGAATACCCCTCACCATATATACATACCCGTATCCGTATTCCGAAAAATACGAATACAAAGAGACAAAATAATCCAAGAATATAATACTAGGATCCGTCTTAAACCAAAACCCGGTAGTATTATCCGCCTGAACATCATACGTGCATAAGTACACGTATGTGATCGAACTTTGCCGTAAAACCATACGGCCTCTACATCGTTTCGCCCGAAGCAGGAAAACCCTCTGTGTAGGACTCTAAAGACTCGATAGTACGCTGGCAGTGGGTTTAACCACAAGCACGTTAGCGGTACTAGCTGCACATAACGGCTACCAAGGTACCTGTCGAAAAAGGAAGGTCGACGAGCATACTCGTCCGAACTCCTACTGAGCCTATCCGTGACAATCTCCGTACAGTCCGGTCTCTTCGTCTAAGAGTATTGTATACCAGGTCTAAGGGATGGTAAAACGTCAGACCCTAATAACCCGATAATTCATGCTGATGCGGCTCAAGACCAATCCGAAAAACTATTGGTCAACCTATCAGTAAATCCCAACTGCCTTGGCCAAGATCTTATGGTCCTAACCAATCGAATACAGTATGATATCGACTCCCAATACTGGGAGAGATGAATCCCAACAATCACTCACTGCCTCCATGTGGCTCGGGACTATACCCAACCAAAACCTGTTTGCATGACTCAGTAGAGCCGTGGTAGGATAGTGATCAAAGCACAGTGGGAACTCACACGAGACAAATGACGATCTCAGGTCCAAAGACTAACATGTACACATGTCACCTGAGAACTTCCATCTGACGATAGGTATAGTACCATATAGTTCTCGGTGAGTCCGTCCAGTGTACACACACCCAGTGAGCACATGTATACGATCTTAGGTGCATCAGAGCAATGGCTACGGGACCAACCATCGCCCCTCGTCGGGGTCTAGAAATGTATACACTAGTCTACTCTGGAATATCAATGCTCAGTCTCGATACTCACGCGACTAGAGACCATTTAAGGATATGCTTATGGACTACCCAGCTCCCACAAGTATGACCGTCATCATAACACTGGTAGTCAAGCAAGATCCTACGGGCTTTATCAACATGTAACCGCTATATGTAATACGAGTATAACATATGAATATGTTAAGATAAAATTAAACCATAATAGTATACTACTGTATCAAGTCTTTATCAATATATGCAAGCAGAATAAATCATCAGTAGAAACAAATACACATATCAAGATAAAAACAACTCAAATAATATACTATATATAACTGAGCAAGATTTTCCTGTACATACATATCCCCAGCATCCATATGTATATATATACAATAATGGCCTATAGGGCATACATATCCAACAATTTCCTACTTGCACTAAAAGCCAAAAATTGGTGTACCGTATACCCAACGTCTGCTTTAAGGCCAGCTGTTAGCGTACCGCATTCCCAACATCTCAAAAAGTCGCTCGAACTGTGCTTGAGGGAGGGCCTTTGTAAATGAATCCGCCATGTTCTCTTTTGTATCCACTCTCCGGACCTCGATCTCCTGGCGATCTATGATCTCCCTGATCAGGTGATACCACCTTAAGATGTGTCTGGATTTCTGATGGGACCGTGGTTCCTTTTCTAAAGCTATAGCCTCATTGTTATCGCAATACAAAGGTATCGGATCAACAATGGACGAAACAACCAGAAGTTCAGTAATGAACTTCTTCATCCAGACCGCTTCTTTTGTGGCATCGTTCGCAGCAATGTATTCAGCTTCCATCGTCGAGTCTGCGACGGTGTCCTGTTTGGAGCTCTTCTAACACACCTCCCCTCCATTGAGGGTAAAAACAAACCCGAGACAGACTTGCTATCATCCTTATCACTCTGGAAGCTTGAATCATTAAAGGACTCGACCTTGAGGTCTCCATTACCGAAAACCAAGAACATCTCCTTAGTCCTTCTCGGGTACTTGAGAATGTTCTTCACTGTTGTCCAGTGGTTCTCACCTGGGTTCGGCTATTACTGGCTCACCATGCTAAGCGCTTAAGCTACATCTGGTCTTGTACATAGCATCGCATACATTATAGATCCTACCGCCGAAGCGTAGGGTATAGTGCTCATGTGAACCCTCTCCTCATCAGTCTTGAGAGACATCTCTTTAGGGAGGGTGATTCCGTGTAATGTGAGTATATTACCGCACTTGGAATCTTCTATACTAAATCTCTTTAGTACGGTCTCTATGTACCTAGACTGCAAAAGTCTCAATAATCTCTTGGATCTATCTCTGTAGATCTTGATCCCCAGAATGTATAAGGCATCACCCAGGTCCTTCATGGAGAACCTTTGTGACAAGAACAGCTTGACCGATTGTAGCATAGGAATATCGTTTCCTATCAAAAGAATGTCGTCCACATACAAGACTAGGAATACGACAGTTCGTCCTACAATCTTCTTATATATACATAGCTCATCCTCGTTCTTGATGAAGTCAAATTCCTTGACTATTTCATCAAAACAGATGTTCCAGTTCCGCGATTCCTGCTTTAATCCATAAATGGATTTAAGAAACTTGCACACCTTCCTGCTGCTCCCACTGTCTACAAAACCTTCCGGCTGATCCATATAAACGCACTCTTCCAAACATCCATTTAGAAAAGCCGTTTTTGGGTCCATCTGCCAGATTTCATAGTCATGGAAGGAAGCAATGGCAAGAAGGATCTGAATGGATTTGAGCATAGCCACTGGAGAAAAGGTTTCATCATAATCCAATCCTAGGCTTTAACGAAAACCTTTTGCAATAAGTCTAGCCTTATAGGTTTTCACCTACCCATCTACACCAATCTTCTTTTTGTAGATCCAATTGCATCCAACGGGTTTTACCCCAGGTAGAGCAATTTCCATGGTCCACACTTTATTGGTGTACATAAACTCCATTTCGGATTGCATAGTATCCAGCCACTTATCAAAATCCCTACTGATAATGGCCTGCCTGAAACTAGTAGGATCATCTTCTTCTGAGATGCAATCCTCTCGATCCCCGTCTATGAGAAAACCATAGTATCTCTCGGACGGATGATAAATCCTACTAGATATGCGGAGTGACTAAGGCTCGTCCGGGGTTATTAAATCCTAAGGTTCCACTAAATCTTCAGTTTCAGTTTATGGTTTTGAAGTTTCTTCCAGTTCTACCATACTCCCACTAATTTCTTTTGCAAGAAATTGCCTTTTCCAAAAAGGTAGCGTGGAGAGATACAAACACCTTCTGTTCCTCAGTGTGGTAGAACAGATATCCATATGAATGCTTTGGATATCCCACAAACTTACATAGAACTGACTGTGCCTCTAGTTTGTCCGGTTTCTGTGTATTCACATAGGCCGGACAAGCCCATATCTTAATACGCTTAAGACATAGTTCCTTTCCATTCCATATTTCATATGGAGTCTTAGGCACAGATTTAGAAGGAACCTGGTTCAAAAGGTATGCTGCTGTTTGCAGCACATGTCCCCAAAATGAAAGAGGCAACTCAGCACTACTCATCATGGAGTGAACCATATCCAAAAGGGTGTGATTCCTCCACTCTGATACACCGTTGTGCTATGGTGTATACGGAGGAGTAAGCTGATAGATAATTCCATTCTCTTTTAGATATTCTAGGAATTCTGTGCTTAAGTATTCCCCTCCTCTATCAGATCTGAGGAACTTGATACTTTTACCAGTCTGGTTCTCTACTTCGTTTTTGTATTCTTTGAATTTCTCAAAAACTTCAGATTTGTATTTCATTAGATACACATATCCGAACCTAGAGAGATCGTCGGTGAATGTGATGAAGTATGAGAACCCACCCCTTGCATGTATAGACATCGGACCACATATATCACTGTGTATGAGTCCTAAGAGCACTCCTACTCTTTCTCCGTGTCCGGTGAACGGGGATTTGGTCATCTTTCCCTTTAGACAAGACTGACAAGTTTCATAAGATGAAAATTCGAACGTATTCAAATATCCATCCTTATGCAATTTACTCGGTCTTTTCTCTCCGATATGACCAAGTCTACAATGCCACAAGTAGAATTCATTCTCTTATGAACTCTTCCTCTAGCGTGTGTTTTGTACATTGAAAACTGTGTTTTGATTTAGAACATAGACATCATTACACAGTGTATTTTCTGCAACCAATACCTTATCAAGGTAAATGTTCATGATATTTCTATCAAGAACAAAGTTATATCCATCTTTATCAAGTAAAGAAACTGATATGATGTTGCAAACCATAGAGGTACATAGTAGCAATTGTTCAAAATCATAGTATTGCCTTTTGGCAACACTATGTGATATTCACCGATGGCAGCAGTATCAACTTATGCTCCGTTCCCGACTCTGAGGGACATATCACCAGGTCCAACCATCCTACTTTTTCTCAGTCCCTGCAATAAATTACAGATATGAGATCTTGATTCGGTATCTAGTACCCAGGAGGTAGGACTAACCGAAAAGCAGTTCTCAATAACAAGAACACCTGAAGGAGACGCAATAGTATGCTTCTTCTTCGTTGGGGTCATCAAGGAATTCATGCAATCCTCTTTTCCTTGCTCGTGCTAATGCTAATGACAGCTATCATAAGTTAGAGCCGAACCAACGTTCCCCAACCCCCGAATAAGAATTCGGATCGGTCAAGCGATACATTTTATTATCTTGATTATGGCGTGAAATGGTTGCTACCTGGAGAGAGAGAAAAGAAAATACTCAGCATGCGCTCTTGCAAGATTAGATTGGTTATTAGTTTATCTAATCATGATGGCTCCCATTGTTTCCTCGAATTCTCCATCAAATCTTAAAAGGAGAACTAGTCAGGATTAATCGCACGTTATAATATTTGCTTAACCTTTCGGCCAGGCTAGTGTCGGTACTTTGAGAGAGGTTTTCCAACGCTTTTGAATAGTTCCTTAATTATATAACCTCTTTTTTCTAAAGACATAGCCCTGCTAACACCGTTATAGACACGTACTTGGTTTATAACATTGATTGTTAAGTGAAATAATCTTCCAAGAGTAAACCTACTCATCGGTGGGATCGGGATCCAACTATCATTGTGTGATGACCTAGATGGAATCCACTCTAGTCACCACACTCCAGAAGGTATGCTAAACCTGCAAGTTTCCTGTATGTTTGAAACTCCCGATGTGATTTTTTCCCCTATCGGTTCATGACCATGACAAAGGCCAACAAATCATAAACCACTAGTCAAGTTCAACCCATCATTATCCTGGATTAATCTAGACCCACCCGTACAAACCCTTGACAAAGGCTAATAAGGCTATACGACTGTCCTAGATAATTATATCTCTATACAACAGACAAGCAATATCTAGCTACCATACACTATGCATTAACAAAGGCCAACAAACGCACCACGAATACTGGATACTACTCATCCGAAATGACGGAGGGCTACGGCTGGGTTTTTAGCGAAAAACCCTTTAACGTAATGAACTTGATATCGTTGAAGGAACCTGAGCAGTTTTGAAAAGGAGTGGTTTAGGCTCCGCTTTTGAAAACTTCTGGTTTTGAAAAAACCCAAGTAATCTACAGTATAAACTTTTGCTCAAGAGGTCACTCCCCACGAAGGGATCTCAGCTCTTACCTCCTGGATTGAGGTGCTGGATATTCATGACCGAATAGCACTATGCAAAACGAAAGAATATAACTATAGTTTTTCAAAATTTGTTCCAACAACATCTTTTTAGGTTTTTTTTTGCATTAATCAAAATTAATGTGGTTCCATCAATTAACCCATCACACCAGAAAAGAACAAAAATACAATTTACGTATATGCCATCTGCATTCTCCACGGGGCCCCATCATGCACCGTTAGGTTACTTAACTAACGGCAGAGCAGGGGATGGACTAGCGCGGGTGCAAAACATATACAACATCTACTAGTATATATATAAATATATATAACATTCGTCCCAGGAATGATATAAGCAACATCACAGAATCTCAGCAAGAAACACGGAATGGTGGATAATCTTAGAGCCTCGGGTTTCATTTGAGCCGCAAATAAAACCTGACGTTCCCGGTTGTGTGGATAGCCTGTGCAATGAAAACCTGGACTCCTACGAGCGCGGTAAGTTACCCGCCAATCCCAGAAATGAGGCAACCCCAATCAACAAAGTGAATAGGCCACCCAGCACTTCACAGGATCCGGTAACTTGAGCGCCCCTCCGTGGGTCATGCTATACCCCCTACGAGTGCAGTGAATAGTCCGCCAATTCTAGAGTGAAGCCCCCTCCATTTCAACGCCATGAGATACGAGCGTGTTTCCCTCTAGAACCCGGCTATTCGAGCACTCCACCGCAGGGTAATCCTAGTATAGAAAAAGAAAATATATGTATAAAGGTGACATCGACTTCAACCCGGTCGTTCCCTAATCAAATAATATACAATCCAGTAAAGACGGCAGTCCACATTTCAGACGCTCGCCCCGTAATAACAAATGCATAAATCAATCTCAACTGTATTACTATCATTGCACCGTAAGCTATCCACTATGACAATCCAACCACAACCTCAGCACAAACAAAGAACATCAACATGAATTTCATGTTCACAAACCCGTCTAATAGAACATATAGCAGTAAGACGGGTTATACCGCTCGAATGACACACGGTCGCAGATAGAAATGTATGCACTGAAACTTATAAACGGCGTTAAAATAACGACTTCGAAATACTCCGTACTGCTCCAAAACACAAGATAACAGAATATCCAAAAACAAACATATTCTGAAACCCTAAAACTAATTGATATAGAAAACCAAACAAAAACGAGCACCAACTGCTACAGGAAAACCGGTGAGGCCGGTCTAAAGAGGACTTTCACCGGCCAAGTTTTGAAATTATTGCTTTGTTTTTCTCTGGTGTACTAGTTGTCATAAGAGTAGTCTTCTGCAATTGTTTTAAAAAAAATTTGAAGACTTTTTAAATTCGACAGAAACTTGGTTTTAGGATTTCGTATTTCGGAGTTGTTTCGGTTTCGTTACTTTAACATCGTTTAAACTGCTAGTATAGGGTTTATAGGCTGGCTCTGATACCATGTTGGGTTACACTAACGCCCCGACCATCATCCATGGTCGGTTTATAGAACAAATTTTTTTATAAAAATTTAAACTGACTCTAGAATAACCCTATATCCGGATCTTCCATAAACCTAACTAGTAACAAGAGAAGCTATCTACTATGATCGAATTTTATACCTAAAGAATCAAGTCCTTCGGGTCTTTACTCTTCTCCTTTAGCTCCTCAAATGATGTACGGATCACGCTTGATCGACAGCCTCCTCGCGTCAAAGATGATCCACCCGAGAGTGTGTACTTTGAGCTCGTACCTCCAAAACGAGGTAATTAGGGTACTTAGTATGCTAATCTAAGTAGCCTAGATGAAGTAGAGAGTGATGATGGATTGATTTATCTCACTAACCCTAGGTTTCTCAACACATGAGACTTTTTGGGTTTTGAGGTAGAAGAAGATGAAGCTTAAAGGAGATGAGAGAGTGTTTGTGATAAGCATAGAATGAAGAATGGCTAAATCATGTGAATAATATCAAGCATCAATAATTCACCAAAATATCTTGAAGCCACCTTGCCTTAATAGTGAACCATGAGTCACTACATGAGTCACAAAGTAGCCATGCTTCATTTAATGATAAATGAACACCTCATACCCCTCTCAAATAATATACAATCCGGCAAAGACGGCAGTCCACATGTCGGACGCTCGCCCCGCAATAACAAATGTACAAATGAATCTCAACTGTACTACTATCATTGCACTGCAAGCTATCCACCATGACAACCCAACCACAACCTGTTTGCACGACTCGGTAGAGCCATGGTAGGGTAGTGATCAAAGAATAGTAGGAACTCACACGAGACAAATGACGATCTCAGGTCCGAAGACTAACCTATACACATGTCACCTGAGAACCTCCATTTGACGATAGGTATAGTACCATCTAGAAGTTCTTGGCGAGTCCGTCCAATATATTCACACCCAGTGAGCACCTGTATACAATCTTAGGTGCATCATATCGATGGCTACGGGACCAACCATCGCCCCTCGTCGGGGTCTAGAAATGTATACACTAGTCTACTCTGGAATATCAATGCTCAGTCTCGATACTCACGCGACTATAGACCATTTAAGGATATGCTTATGGACTACCCAGCTCCCACAAGTATGACCGTCATCATAACGCTGGTAGTCAAGCAAGATCCTACGGGTTTTATCAACATGTAACCGCTATATATAATACGAGTAAGACATATGCACATGTTATAATAAAGTCAAACCGTAATAATATACTACTGTATCAAGTCTTTATCAATATATGCAAGAAAAATAAATCATCAGTAGAAACAAATACACATATCAAGATAAAGATAATTCAAATAATATACTATATATAACTGAGCAAAATTGTCCTATACATACATATCCCCAGCATCCACATGTATATATATACAATAATGGCCTCTAGGGTATACATATCCAACATGAAGGCCCGTTGGGAGCTCTACTTCGATGGAGCATCTTCGATGAAAGCGCAGAAGAAGAACACCCCAATAGTCAAAGCTGGTGTGGGTCTTGTCTTTATGACTCCTCAAGGCAGGATACTTCGCTATGCCTTCTCGTTAACAGAACCGAGGACCAACAACGAGGCAGAATATGAAGCTTTCATTGTGTCACGACCCGCAGGGTACGGAACGTGACTGGCACTTAAGTTTACGAAACGTCTAAAGGCGTCCGTAAAATAAGTAAGCCAAAGCCCAGAAAACAAAACCAATTAAGCAAAAGAGTGAAGAAAACCCAAACATTTGAAAGCAAGTTTATCAAATAAGTCATGTAAAACTCTTTTTAAAAACAATACTAATTTTTCCGAAAATTTCGGCAGAGTCTCCTTTGTAAATACTGGCCCCCAAAAATGGGTACAACAAGAATATATGTAAAACCAACAAAATAGGGCATCCCCAAGCGGGAGCTAGCTCTTCGCCATAAGGCGGTCACAAATCCCACGCAATGTAAATGACAGCAAGCATAATAATCATAATAAAGCATGAGAAAAGCAGCATGTCGGCTCAAGTGAGCTCGACCCCAAAATACAGCATAAAATCCACAAACCTCACAGTCTCATCTCTAGGTCAATATACAATAAATCTGGTAGAAACAGTAGATGGAGTACACTAGATACAAAGAATATACAAGTGGTACAAAATAATAACATAACCCACCTATGAGCAAATCTCGAGCTCAGGCAAAAGAGGCAAAAGACAAGTGCGCCCGCCGCTACTGGACTGACGGAGAGGACCTGCAAAAGACTGTGGCACAACGGGGGTGAGTTGCCAACTCGTGAGTAATAAATAACATCTACAAAGGCTATCGTATGCATGCACACAAGCATCCTAGCATCTATAATACGGGTATGACTGGATGCACTAGCAGGTGTGTATATAACATCAGTGTACTAATATGTATGCAACATGAATATCTGAGGTCTCAATAGGTATATATAGGAAATATTTTATCTCCTTTTGTTTTTGAAACTCTTTTAGAATGCCAGCATAATGTCAATGAATCGACGAAAATCGGTGTCCAGCAACGACACCCAAAAGCTGTCTCAAATCTCATAAATCCATGTCATAGTGTCTCTGGCCTCAGCCATCCGGCTGACCCATCTCAATATCAATATCTCATCCTCTCGCGGCCCCGGTCGGTATCCTCTGGATATCCGCCGTGCCCAATGAAGTCACCGGTAGGTAATCCGTCCCCTGCCAGGCTCAACGTCATCACCACATTCCTCTTGCTCCGGGGTACCTTACCGGGCCCACCATGTACCCGTGCCGGTTCCTCCACTCCTCAACACGGATTTCCAAATCCACAGCAAACTCATGGTAGACGACACTTACATCACTAGAAAACCGCAATTTACATATTTTAAAAATATAATAAGTTTAGAAATTTTGCGGCTTTCCCCCGAAATCCAGCAATATCATAAAATCTCAAGAAATCCTCATAAGTGCATATATCAATGATAATGAATGCGTATGATATCAATAATCAAGTTGCGATGTGTGATTAATGTATTAAGCATGAACAATTAATATGATGAAGTACATGCACATGAATAGCAATACTATGGTTTCATTTTTAAGGAATTAAAGGCAATAGTACCAGTTTAAGTATCAATTAGTAAAAGGTTTCAATTTAAAAGTTATCTAGTGTGGTGGCATGGCAATTACCAGGGTGTGTGTGTAAGCATGAATAGTGCTCGTGCTGCATATAAAAACCTGGTAATGGTGCATGTGTCCTACAATTGAGTTTGCGTATATGGGTATAACATATTGATCTAATTGCAGCAATTATCATGCCAGTAATATTATTCTAATGTCACAAGTGGTTATCCAGTTTACTATTTTTCAGTTTACTAAATCTATCGGGCGACTTGCGCCATCCAAACGATCGTCCCCCGTAGATGTTAAATCTACTCACAGGGATCCCTGGCTAGCTGTGTCCAATCACCGCCTTTCCCTTTCGCGCCGCGTCTGACGTTTCCGCGACCGAACCTGGAATTTACATCAATACCAAATATAAGGTTACACATTCAAGAACGACGCAAAACCCCAACGAAACTACTAAAGTTCGCTAGCTAGGTACAACGTGCACAAAGTGCGCGGACACACGCGAAAATCGCAAAAACTGCCGAAAAACGCCGATTTAGTCGCCCGGCAAAACTAAAACCCGACTACCCAAAAACCGCACTCACGCATCCTAAAAGTTGCAGGACAAGCCATTACAAACATCAAGATATCAAAAATAATTCATCACATAACTTTTATAAAAATCTAGTAAGCAGAAATTGCAATTTGATGCAAACATCGACAATTTAGCGACAAAGTCAACACCACCCAACACCAACATCCAAACTAACCAAATAGCTAGCCAATATCCTAATTTTAAACCATCAACTATGCTTAAAAAACCTAATTTCCATAAACAAAACCTTCTCTTGATTTTTGTAATTAGCAAACATAAACCAAACTATATATGAAAAACCTTAATTTAACATTAGATTTTAGCCTAATAAGCAAGTTAACCACTTAGATTAAGGTTAGCAAAACACTAGATAGCAAATTAGGTTTAATCAATTAAATAATGCTTTCTAAAACTTAATCCACTCACTAATCAAGCTTCACAAACCAATTCCATATAAAAACCCTCTCTTGAAAATCCTAAAAAGCAATTTCACACTTCTAAATTTAATCAAATTAGCATAATTGAAAACTACATCAACAAGATAACTATATGGATTAGTTAATTAACCACTAGATTAACTATAAAACAATCTAATTAAGTATTATGGCTTCAAAACCCTAGCTAAAATTTTCAAGCAAAACCTAAGAAACTAGATTAAACTACACTAAATTAACACTAAACCATCTAACATAAGAACTTAAACAAAAGAATTTAACATGAAAGAAATTATACCTCTTGATCTATGGATCAAGCAAGAAAATTTTGCTCCAATTGATGGCCTCAAGCACCAAGATCCAAGTTAGAATGGCTAAGGAAAATGATAGCATAAGGATTTGTTTGGATTTTTGAATAAATCATGGATTTTGATGTGGTTTTTTGAAGAAAATGAAGGAAAATGAAAAGAAAAGAGAGGAAGAAGAGGGTGTGCAGGTTTTTCGGCCAGAGGAGGGATGGGGGAGGGTGTGGGCAAGTGGGGAAAGTCAAGGGTCAAGTTCCAAAGTCAAATGTATCATAACTTATTCATTATATTTAAAATAAATCAAAAAAAACCCTTAAATCAACTCAAGAAAGCAACTAGAGAAAAGAGATCAGAATTTTCTGGACTTGGTCAGGGTTGGGCTGTCCTAGGGCTGAGGGAAAAGAGAGAGGGGTTTTACAAAAGAAATTTTATGCAAAAAGGCCCCCTACAACTCAAAAATTGCAAGTTTTAGCTCAAAATTCAATAAATTCGTTTCATAACATAAAAATTTGTTAAAAATCAAAATAAATTACTAAAAATTCATGTTATCACTAGATTATAATTATCATAATTTTAGAGATTAAAATTAGCCCGGAAAAATTTGTATTTATCGCTAATTTAATGTATTTTCTTACCGGCTTAAAATAATATTAAAAAAATGAAAAATAGGGAAAAATTTTTAAATGACCAAAATTTCATAAATAACTCATTAGCTACTAAAAACAAGCAATTACCTATCCATTTTAGGTATAATTAGCCCTAAACTGCAAAATATCGAGAAAGACGGTTTTCGGAAAAATACCGAATTTTCACCGAATTTCAAGAAAACACCAAAACGACTTTTCAAGACGCTACAATCTTCCCCCCTTAAAGAAATTCGGTCCCCGAATTTAAAAATATAGCTACGCGTACCTTCGAAGAGATGGGGATATTTCTTCCTCATCTCGCCCTCGGTCTCCCAGGTAACCTCCTCGCTGCTCGGGCTACGCCAAAGGACCTTGACGGTTGGTATAATCTTCGACCTCAACTTCTTCACCTGCCGATCCAGGATGGCCACCGGCTGCTCTGCAAAAGAAAGGTCGCGCTCTAGCTGGACTGTCGGGTGCTGAATCGCATGCGAAGGGTCGTGAAGGTACTTGCGGAGCATCGAAACATGGAAGACGGGGTGAACATCAGGAAAGCTGGGAGGAAGAGCCAAACGATAAGCAACAGCGCCAACACGCTCGAGGATCTCGAAGGGACCTACGAATCTAGGGCTAAGCTTCCCCTTTCGCCCAAAACGCATCACGCCCTTCATCGGAGAGACCCTCAGAAAAACATGGTCGCCAACTGCGAACTCTAATCTGCGACGGCGCCTGTCAGCATAGGATTTCTGTCTGCTCTGAGCCGCTCTCATCCGGTCTCGGATCAACTGGATCTTCGATGTCGTCTCCTCAACAAGCTGCGGCCCCAAAATGCTGCTCTCGCTGAGCTCTGTCCAACAAACGGGCGATCTGCATCTCCTCCCATACAATGCCTCGAAAGGTGCCATCTGAATAGTATCCTGGAAGCTGTTGTTGTAGGAGAACTCCACTAGAGGTAAATGACGATCCCAGCTACCACCAAAGTCTAAAACGCACGCTCTGAGCATGTCCTCGAGAGTCTGAATGGTCCGCTCTGACTGTCCGTCGGTCTGCGGATGAAACGCTGTGCTGAAGCTCAAACGAGTGCCCAAAGCCTCCTGAAGTCTCTGCCAAAGTCGGCTGGTGAACTGAGTGCCTCGATCTGACACGATACAAGTCGGTACGCCATGTAGTCGCACAATCTCGTCAACATAGAGCTGAGCATACTGAGCGAAGCTGAAAGTCGTCTTCACTGGAAGGAAGTGAGCCGCTTTCGTCAATCTATCCACGATCACCCAGATGGAGTCGTACCCTCGACTTGTCCTGGGTAGACCCACAACGAAATCCATCGAAATCTGCTCCCATTTCCACTCTGGAATGGGTAACGGCTGTAGCTCTCCTGCGGGCCTCTGGTGCTCGGCCTTGACTTGCTGACAAGTCAGGCATCTCGAAACGAACTCCGCAATGTCCCTCTTCATCCCGTCCCACCAGTAGGTCTCTCTCATATCATGGTACATCTTGGTGGAACCGGGGTGGACACTATACACTGATCGGTGTGCCTCCTCGAGAATGTCGCGCCGTAATCCATCAGCATCTGGTACGCACAGTCTAGATCCATATCGTAAAATCCCCTGATCGTCAACCACGAACTCGGAAAATCTTCCCTGTCCCATCTGTGCCATGATCTCTGAGCAACGGTCGTCACTGCGCTGTGCCTCATATACACGGTCAAGCAACTGTGGGCGTGCACGAACATGCGCGAGCTGTCCCCCTGTCTGAGTGAACTCGAACTCAACTCGGCTGTCGCATAACATCTGCCAATCTGCTGACGACTGCCTCTGAACTGCGCGCAAAAAGGATAGACTACCCCCGGGCCTCCTACTCAACGCATCTGCCACCACATTTGCCTTGCCGGGGTGATATAAGATCTCGCAGTCGTAGTCTTTCACCAACTCCATCCAACGACGCTGTCTGAGGTTCAGGTCTCGCTGCTGAAATATGTACTTTAAGCTCTTGTGATCGGTGAATATCTGACACGACTCGCCGTATAGGTAATGTCGCCAAATCTTCAGTGCAAAGACCACTGCAGCCATCTCCAAATCATGAGTGGGGTAGTTCTGTTCATGCTTCTTCAACTGCCGAGAAGCATAAGCGATCACCCGGCCATGCTGCATCAATACGCATCCTAATCCCACTCGCGAAGCATCACAGTAGACAACAAATCCGCCTGATCCCGAAGGTAAAGATAATACCGGCGCCGTAGTCAAACAAGTCCGTAGCTGCTGAAAACTGCGCTCGCACTCCTCTGTCCAAACGAAAGGAACTCCCTTTCGGGTCAAACTAGTCAACGGTGCAGCTATACGGGAGAAGTCCTGAACAAAACGCCTGTAGTAGCCCGCCAGGCCTAGAAAACTACGGATCTCAGTAACCGATGTAGGTCGGGGCCACTGCTGAACAGCCTCAATCTTCTTCGGGTCCACACAAATGCCGTCTCTCGTAACCACGTGACCCAAGAATCCGACGCTGTCTAGCCAGAACGCACACTTGGAGAACTTCGCGAACAGCTGATGCTCCCTCAGAGTCTGTAACGTAATCCGCAAGTGCTGCTCGTGCTCCTCTCTGCTCCGGGAGTACACCAAGATATCGTCGATAAACACGATGATGAACAAGTCAAGATACGGCCTGAATGTACGGTTCATCAAATCCATAAATGCTGCTGGGGCATTGGTGAGTCCGAACGACATCACCAAAAACTCGTAGTGGCCATAGCGTGTACGGAAAGCTGTCCTCGGTATATCCTCCTGTCGAACTCGCAGCTGATGGTATCCTGATCGCAAGTCGATCCACGAAAAATACCCTGCACCCTGAAGCTGGTCGAACAAATCATCAATGCGCGGCAACGGATATCTGTTCCTAACGGTAACTTTGTTCAGCTGGCGGTAGTCGATACATAAGCGCAAACTTCCATCCTTCTTCTTGACAAACAGGACCGGAGCACCCCACGGAGAAACACTCGGTCGAATAAGCCCCTTATCTAACAAATCCTGCAACTGATCCTTCAGCTCTCGAAGCTCTGCCGGGGCCATCCGATAAGGCGGTATAGAAATAGGCCCCGAACCGGGAATCAAATCAATGCAGAACTCAACATCGCGCTCAGGCGGTAGCCCAGGTAGCTCATCAGGGAAAACATCAGGGAACTCACAAACTACCGGGACCCGGTCCAACGGAACCTCTGCAGCTTGCGTATCACAAACAAACGCTAAGAATCCCTGACATCCCTTCCGCAAGAGCTGACCAGCGCGAAGAGACGAAATTAAGCTGGGAAGGGTGACACTGCGGTCTCCCTGAATAACAAAGACTGGCTCTCCCGGAAAGCTAAATCTGACTGCCTTCTCACGGCAGTCCACCAAAGCATAACAAGTGGCTAGCCAATCCATGCCCAGAAGCACATCAAAGTCCAACATATCGAGGAGTATCAAATCAACTGATGAATCCCTCTCCCCGATACGAACGGAACACAAATGAAATACAAACCGAGCGACAAACGACTCGCCTACCGGAGTAACAACAACAAGCGGCTGATCTAACGACGATGACTCACGGCCCAACATCGGTGCAAAGTGTGTAGATACGTACGAATGTGTGGAACCTGGGTCGAATAATACCCGTGCGTCGAAAGAACAAACTGGCAAAGTACCTGTCACAACGGCATTGGATGCCTGCGCATCCTGCGGTGTCAAAGCAAATACTCGGGCCTGTCCTCCACCGATAGCGGGCTGACCTCGACCTCGGCCTCTGCCTCCTCGTCCTCTCTGAACAGGACCGCCGCGTCCACGGCCTCTCGGTGCACCTAACTGGCGTGGAGCATCGCCTGGGGTAGGAAGTAGGGCTCTCTGAGGAGGGGGTGGTGATGGTGGTAGGGTCACATGCGGAACTGTCGCTGCTCCCTGTCGTCTCACTGGACAGTCTCTGACAAGATGGTGCAGACTCCCGCACCCAAAACATCCTGGCGACGGCTGCTGCCCCTGGGGATAAGAACCATATAACTGTCCCTGCCCAAATCCTCTGCCAGGCCTATCTCTCGGAAAGAATCTGGCGCGCTGCCTCTGAGGCGGTACATCGGTGCGCATCCTCTTCGGCCCAGAAACGGCCGAAGTCCGTGATATGCGTGCCTCCATCCGCAATGCCGTATCCATAGCAGCTGAATAAGTGTCGTAGTGCTGGGCGCCAATGGCAAGATATAGCTGGGCATCAAGTCCCTGTACGAACCTCTTCACCATCTTCTCCTCGGTATCCACCAAATACTGAGCATATCGGGATAACTATGTAAACTGGATATCATACTCAGACACCGTCATCCCAGGTGTCTTGACTAAGGCCTCGAAGCTACGAGCTCTGGCGTCACGAACGCTCTCTGGAAGGAAACGGGCTAGAAAGACCGCTGTAAACTCGGCCCAAGTCATAGGCGGTAGACCTGCAGCTCGACCTCTCAAGACTGACTCCCACCATGTCTGCGCGAGACCCTCTAGTCGGAAACTCGCAAGCTCTACCCATCGATCATCCGAACATCTCAGCGAACGGCAGATCCTGGCTAAACTGTCAAGGAACGTCTGTGGGTCCTCCGCTGCCTCGGTGCCGGTGAATACTGGAGGTCTCAGCCTCATGAAATCCTGTAGTGAAACCGGAATGGCCACGGTGGTAGTAGTAGGAGCAGGTATCATGGTCGTCTGTGATGTAGTAGGTACGTCATCCGGCCTCGGTGTACGACTGGCTGCAACTAGGGATCCTACCATCTGACGCAGCTCCTGCATGCCTCCCATCATCTATCGCAACTCCTCCATACCGGTCTCGAGCCTATCCATACGGCCTGGGGAAGGTGGATCGGTCTGTCCCTGCGGCGTAGGCATACCGCCCTGCTCAGTCCTAGTCTCGGACGAGCCAGCTCGAATCTCGTCTCTGGCGGCAGCCCTCTGTGCCCTCGTAGCCTTCGGCGGCATAGTGGCTGTTACAGGAAAACGGATAGTAAGGACAGTACAATAGGATCATAGGATACACGGAATTGAAGAAGGAATTTTTCAAGCAAGTATCCTAAAGTCACTTAGGCGGAGTACCGTATCGTAAGTATGCCACGGACATACGCACGCTACGTTACCCTGCTTAAGTCACTAACTCCATCTACCAAGGGTCATCCTACACTCACAAAGGTAAAACCTATCGCTCTGATACCAACTTTGTAACGACCCGCAGGGTACGGAACGTGACTGGCACTTAAGTTTACGAAACGTCTAAAGGCGTCCGTAAAATAAGTAAGCCAAAGCCCAGAAAACAAAACCAATTAAGCAAAAGAGTGAAGAAAACCCAAACATTTGAAAGCAAGTTTATCAAATAAGTCATGTAAAACCCTTTTTAAAAACAATACTAATTTTTCCGAAAATTTCGGCAGAGTCTCCTTTGTAAATACTGGCCCCCAAAAATGGGTACAACAAGAATATATGTAAAACCAACAAAATAGGGCATCCCCAAGCGGGAGCTAGCTCTTCGCCATAAGGCGGTCACAAATCCCACGCAATGTAAATGACAGCAAGCATAATAATCATAATAAAGCATGAGAAAAGCAGCATGTCGGCTCAAGTGAGCTCGACCCCAAAATACAGCATAAAATCCACAAACCTCACAGTCTCATCTCTAGGTCAATATATAATAAATCTGGTAGAAACAGTAGAGGGAGTACACTAGATACAAATAATATACAAGTGGTACAAAATAATAACATAACCCACCTATGAGCAAATCTCGAGCTCAGGCAAAAGAGGCAAAAGACAAGTGCGCCCGCCGCTACTGGACAGACGGAGCGGACCTGCAAAAGACTGTGGCACAACGGGGGTGAGTTGCCAACTCGTGAGTAATAAATAACATCTACAAAGGCTATCGTATGCATGCACACAAGCATCCTAGCATCTATAATACGGGTATGACTGGATGCACTAGCAGGTGTGTATATAACATCAGTGTACTAATATGTATGCAACATGAATATCTGAGGTCTCAATAGGTATATATAGGAAATATTTTATCTCTTTTTGTTTTTGAAACTCTTTTAGAATGCCAGCATAATGTCAATGAATCGACGAAAATCGGTGTCCAGCAACGACACCCAAAAGCTGTCTCAAATCTCATAAATCCATGTCATAGTGTCTCTGGCCTCAGCCATCCGGCTGACCCATCTCAATATCAATATCTCATCCTCTCGCGGCCCCGGTCGGTATCCTCTGGATATCCGCCGTGCCCAATGAAGTCACCGGTAGGTAATCCGTCCCCTGCCAGGCTCAACGTCATCACCACATTCCTCTTGCCCCGGGGTACCTTACCGGGCCCACCATATACCCGTGCCGGTTCCTCCACTCCTCGACACGGATTTCCAAATCCACAGCAAACTCATGGTGGACGACACTTACATCACTAGAAAACCGCAATTTACATATTTTAAAAATATAATAAGTTTAGAAATTTTGCGGCTTTCCTCCGAAATCCAGCAATATCATAAAATCTCAAGAAATCCTCATAAGTGCATATATCAATGATAATGAATGCGTATGATATCAATAATCAAGTTGCGATGTGTGATTAATGTATTAAGCATGAACAATTAATATGATGAAGTACATGCACATGAATAGCAATACTACGGTTTCATTTTTAAGGAATTAAAGGCAATAGTACCAGTTTAAGTATCAATTAGTAAAAGGTTTCAATTTAAAAGTTATCTAGTGTGGTGGCATGGCAATTACCAGGGTGTGTGTGTAAGCATGAATAGTGCTCGTGCTGCATATAAAAACCTGGTAATGGTGCATGTGTCCTACAATTGAGTTTGCGTATATGGGTATAACATATTGATCTAATTGCAGCAATTATCATTCCAGTAATATTATTCTAATGTCACAAGTGGTTATCCAGTTTACTATTTTTCAGTTTACTAAATCTATCGGGCGACTTGCGCCATCCAAACGATCGTCTCCCGTAGATGTTAAATCTACTCACCGGGATCCCTGGCTAGCTGTGTCCAATCACCGCCTTTCCATTTCGCGCCGCGTCTGACGTTTCCGCGACCGAACCTGGAATTTACATCAATACCAAATATAAGGTTACACATTCAAGAACGACGCAAAACCCCAACGAAACTACTAAAGTTCGTTAGCTAGGTACAACGTGCACAAAGTGCGCGGACATACGCGAAAATCGCAAAAACTGCCGAAAAACGCCGATTTGGTCGCCCGGCAAAACTAAAACCCGACTACCCAAAAACCGCACTCACGCATCCTAAAAGTCGCAGGACAAGCCATTACAAATATCAAGATATCAAAAATAATTCATCACATAACTTTTATAAAAATCTAGTAAGCAGAAATTGCAATTTGATGCAAACATCGACAATTTAGCGACAAAGTCAACACCACCCAACACCAACATCCAAACTAACCAAATAGCTAGCCAATACCCTAATTTTAAACCATCAACTATGCTTAAAAAACCTAATTTCCATAAACAAAACCTTCTCTTGATTTTTGTAATTAGCAAACATAAACCAAACTATATATGAAAAACCTTAATTTAACACTAGATATTAGCCTAATAAGCAAGTTAACCACTTAGATTAAGGTTAGCAAAACACTAGATAGCAAATTAGGTTTAATCAATTAAATAATGCTTTCTAAAACTTAATCCACTCACTAATCAAGCTTCACAAACCAATTCCATATAAAAACCCTCTCTTGAAAATCCTAAAAAGCAATTTCACACTTCTAAATTTAATCAAATTAGCATAATTGAAAACTACATCAACAAGATAACTATATGGATTAGTTAATTAACCACTAGATTAACTATAAAACAATCTAATTAAGTATTATGGCTTCAAAACCCTAGCTAAAATTTTCAAGCAAAACCTAAGAAACTAGATTAAATTACACTAAATTAACACTAAACCATCTAACATAAGAACTTAAACAAAAGAATTTAACATGAAAGAAATTATACCTCTTGATCTATGGATCAAGCAAGAAAATTTTGCTCCAATTGATGGCCTCAAGCACCAAGATCCAAGTTAGAATGGCTAAGGAAAATGATAGCATAAGGATTTGTTTGGATTTTTGAATAAATCATGGATTTTGATGTGGTTTTTTGAAGAAAATGAAGGAAAATGAAAAGAAAAGAGAGGAAGAAGAGGGTGTGCAGGTTTTTCGGCCAGAGGAGGGATGGGGGAGGGTGTGGGCAAGTGGGGAAAGTCAAGGGTCAAGTTCCAAAGTCAAATGTATCATAACTTATTCATTATATTTAAAATAAATCAAAAAAAAACCCTTAAATCAACTCAAGAAAGCAACTAGAGAAAAGAGATCAGAATTTTCTGGACTTGGTCAGGGTTGGGCTGTCCTAGGGCTGAGGTAAAAGTGAGAGGGGTTTTACAAAAGAAATTTTATGCAAAAAGGCCCCCTACAACTCAAAAATTGCAAGTTTTAGTTCAAAATTCAATAAATTCGTTTCATAACATAAAAATTTGTTAAAAATCAAAATAAATTACTAAAAATTCATGTTATCACTAGATTATAATTATCATAATTTTAGAGATTAAAATTAGCCCGGAAAAATTTGTATTTATCGCTTATTTAATGTATTTTCTTACCGGCTTAAAATAATATAAAAAAAATGAAAAATAGGGAAAAAATTTTAAATGACCAAAATTTCATAAATAACTCATTAGCTACTAAAAACAAGCAATTACCTATCCATTTTAGGTATAATTAGCCCTAAACTGCAAAATATCGAGAAAGACGGTTTTCGGAAAAATACCGAATTTTCACCGAATTTCAAGAAAACACCAAAACGACTTTTCAAGACGCTACACATTGTCGGTCTTGAAATCGCAATAGAAATGGGCATTGAGGAGCTCCTCATATACGAAGATTCTCAGTTGATAGTTAGTTAGGTAAATGGTGACTACAAGACATGTAAGCCAGAGCTGATAAGGTACGATGAAAGAGTACAATAGCTATTGACACAGATTCCATCATATATATTAGAAAATGTGCCAAGAACAGAAAACAGCAAGGCAGATGCATTAGCTAGGCTGGCCAAAGAAATGGCAGATGAAGGCCTCGACGGCATGAGGATTACCGTCCAAAGCCGTAAGGTCCTAAAGCCAGCGGAACACCCTTCAAAGTCTCCAGCAGAAGCACTCGACAAAGATGAAATGCTTGTGGGGGATGTTCTCCAAGAACAAGAAGAAGAAAGCGAGGATTGGCGTCAAGTCTTTATAGACTACTTCAAATTCCAACAAGTACCTGAAGATGCATCGCATAGGCATCAGCTTGCTAAACGGGCTCTGTCATTTTCCTTTGTCGATAGAACTCTCTATAGAAATTCCTTCAATCACCTATGGCTAAGATGCTTAGGACCAAAGGAAGCCAATAAGGTCATTCAAGAAATCCATGATGGACTCTGCGGATCCCATCAAGCCGTGCCGAAGATAAAGATCAAAATTAAAAGAATGGGCAACTATTGGCCCACAATGATTCAAGATTGCAACGAATATGCAAGGTGATACCATTCTTGCCAAATACACGGGGATTTCATATATCAGCATCCTAATCTGCTACATCCAACAGTAGCCAATTGGCTATTCAAGATGTGAGGAACGAATATAGTTGGCCCATCGAACTCGTGTCATCTAAAGGGCACCATTTTATTCTCGCAACAACCAATTATTTCTCCAAGTGGGCGAAGGTAATACTGCTTAGGAGAATAAAGACAGAAAATATCTTGCATTTCTTTAAGACTCATGTCATATACCGGTTCAGAGTCCCGCGATGGATAGTCTTCGACAACAGACCAGCATATCGAAACTATAAGATAAGTCATTTCGCCCAACAATACAAGATAGACTAGAGATACTCTTTCGTCTAAAACTCCCGAGCTAACGGTCTAGCTGATGATTTCAAGAAGACCTTGACCAAACTCATAAAAAAGACACTGTCAAAAAATAAAAAAGATTGGCATAAAAAGCTACAGGAAGTGTTATGGCCTAACTGAACGACGTTCAAGACGGCCACGAAAATGACACCCTATGCATTAGTGTTTAGAACGAAAGCAGTGCTCCTGTTAGAGATTTAACTCCCTTCTCTATGAATGACGATTCAACAAGAGCTCATTGACGAGGAAAATGCTCACCTTCGGCTTGAAGAACTTAACGCGTTGGATGAAACCCGTCTTGGAGTACAACAAAGCCTCAAAGCCCATAGAGCAAGGATGACTCGAGCATATGGAAGATTAACCAGACCAAGAACGTTTTGTCAAGGAGAACTCATATTGGTGGTCAAAAGACCGATGATTCCCAGCCGTGCAAAATAGGGAAATTTCAAGCCCAACTATGAGGGCCCCTACATCATAGAACATGTCTATCAAGGTGGAGCATACATGTTGATATATATGCATGGAGAAAGTGTAAGTCTACGCTAGCGCCCCGGCAGTCTACAGACGCCAAAATGCGGAACAAAACTTTTAAACTGGCGCTATCGTATACTTTAACCCGGATCTGCCATTATTGCTAAACTAACAAACTGTAAAGAGTGTAGGAAGATTGTACCGAACGATCCGAGTCCTTCGTTCTTCAACCATCATCCCACGCTCCGTTGCGGCTGCTCCGATCTCCTCGTCGAGGTGGCACCACATGATCGATTCTTTAAACGGGCTCCCGCCTCTGACTCGAGGCAACTCGATCGTCAAGTTTGCTAAAAGAGACGACCAAGAATGAGTAGAGAATGAGTAGATGACTTTGTCTCACTTCGTCCAAATCCGTGGACGATCGGTTAATGAAGTTGCCGAGGGAATTGGGTGATGGAATGAAATAAACTGTGAATTCCATACACCCCAAATCTATCATAATCTTTTCTACAAATTAATCAAGTGAGAGTCAGAATGAGGAGAGAGAGGGGCCGGCCTCTTTATATGATGGAGGGAGGTGACCGTAGGAGGAGGGAGGTGACCACAAGCAAAAGATATTATGAAGAAAATATCTTAAGGAAAACAAAAAGCTTTAATCACAAAGCATGAGTCATTATGCATTAATTGAACCATTAAAGCAACCAATGAAAATCCAACACCAATTAATCCTAGTCACCTCATCTAGAAACTTCTAGAAGAATCCACACTCATCTCAAGAAAAGATAAATCCGCCTTTAACCAAATGTTAAAAGACGGCTGATAGAAAACTGGAAACTGGCAACTTCCAAAAGTGATCCTGAAACAACTTTCAGGATAACCCCGAAACTGTATAAATATACCCGCATTTGTATTACGACCGAATACAAATGCAACTGAGACAAAGATATTATACCTACTCAATATAATACTCGGATCCGGCTTAAACCAAAGCCGACCAGTATCATCTGTCCGAAAATCGACACGTGCGTAAACGCACGTGCATTTTCCGAACCCTGCCATAAAACCATACGGCCTCTACAACGTTTCGCACGAACTTGGAAAACTGTCTGTGGGGGACTCTAATGACTCGTCAGTATCCTGGCAGTGGGTTTAACCACAAACCGTCAGCGGCACTAGCTATGCGTAACGGCTGCCCATGGACTGACCTCAAGGGTGGCCGATGAGCGCACTCATCCGGAAAACCCTACTGAGCCTAACAGTGACAATGTATATACAGTCCGGTCCGTTCGTCAATGAGTATCGCATATCTGCCTAGGGGGCTAGTAACGTCAGACCCCCAATAGCAGTATAAGTCGTGTCGGAGTGTAGCCCAAATACACCCTGAGATACTACTGGAGTACCTACCAGTAAATCTCCTACCATGGCCATGGATTTGTGTAATGGCTCTCCTAGACACAGCACGATCTCGCCCCCAATACCGGGAGAGACGAATCCCCTGCCGATCCGCTCACGTGCCTCCATATGGCTCGGGACTGTACCCAAAAACTACCTGTTTGCACGACTCCTTTGAGCCGTGGTAGGGTAGAAATCAAAGCACAGTGGGAACTCACACGAGACAAATGACGACCTCAGGTCGATGAACTAACCTGTACACATGTCACCAGGGAACTGCTATCTGACGATAGGTATAGTACTAACTAGCAGATTCCCGGCGAGTCCTGTCCGGTGTACTCATAACCCAATGAGCACCTGTATACATCTTAGGTGATCCAACTGACACCAGTGGCTTGTGAGACCGGCCACCGCCCCTCGTCGGGGTCTCGACTGTACACACTAGTCTACTCCGGAGTATCGATGCCCTGTCTCGAAACTCCCACGACTAGAGACTACAATTAAGGATATGCATATAAACTACCCAACTCTCACGTATATGATCGCCACCATACTGTTGGTAGTAAAGCAAGATCCTAAGGGCTCTATCAAAGTGTAACATGCAATCAGTCACCTGAACATGTACACGACTGATAAAGGCAAACCAGATAGCATACTATCATCTCGAGTAAGACTGTGCTACCGGGATAGGTCCTCCGCAATCATTGCAATCACGTACCTGCGATCCAATAATTGACTATGAGGGCACTATCTCCAACAATCTCCCACTTGCACTCAAGGCTAATATTGCGATGTCGACTACTCACAGCCCGTGTGAAACCGAACATCCAACTCCTCTACTAATCAGTTTCACAAAACCCGTTTGTAAAACTATTGTGTTCGAGAAATAGCCTCGGTGAGTGGATCCGCCTAGAAGTTTCTTTCTGTATCTCTCTTAATCTCAAGTTCGCGGAGAAAGCCATCTCCCGAATTGAGTAGTACCTGTCTTAGAATATGTCTGGATATCTGATGGGACCTTAGTTCATAAATGAACTCCATATCCAAACTTCTTAGACTGTATGGATCACTGAACCTAATCAGTATCCGGCACCATGCCACCCACAGTATCCTCTGGAACCACCTGTCCATAATACTGTCCCTCGTCAGAGGGAAAACTAAAAACTCTGACAATCACTCTGTCATCCATGTCACCTTCGAAGCCTGGAATGATAACCGTCTCCCGAAAGAGGCTGCCGTTATCAAATCCGTAGAACATGTACTAATGTTCTAAAACTGCTTCCTTATGTTTCTCCAGGATTGGATTAATACAAACTTATTGCATCTAGTGCAAAAACAACATCTGGTGTGGTACTTGACATCTCATGATTGACTCAATTGCCTAAGCAAGTGATCTGCCAATCATGCACATCCCTCTCCCCTTTAGTCTATACGACACCTTTAGAGAGGGTGACTCCATCACCTGCAGGTACACCACCATGCTAGGAGTCATCTATTCTAAAAACCATTAGAATACTGTCAAAGCACCCACATTGGGAAACTACCCAAATCCAGATCTAAAACCATAGATCTAGAAACCAGAATGTCAAATATCATATCCATATCCTGTCTGGAGAAACAACTGTATGACGACCACAGTACAACCGATCGTAGTATAGGAATTTTACTTCCCACTCTGTGTATGTCATCCAGATACCATGACATCACACCCTACTACCTTCTTAACTGATCCATCCCTTATTCTGATTGAAGTCAAACCCATGACTGTCACATCAAAATTAGATGATCTATCTCCGCTATAACTGCTCAAGTCTATAAATAGATATAAGCATCTTGCCCACTATGCTTCTGCTGCTCCCACTGACTACGACAACCCTCCTACCGGGTCTCATAGCCTGGAACAACAGTAGTGTCAAGTCTGGGTAGATAAGAACCTCCCTATCACCGTCCTTGAGGCTACCGGAGTACCTCTCGGGTGTCTGAGGTTACCTACCAAATCTGCGGAGTGGCTATTGGAATGTCAAACCTGATTGAATGTATAGGTCCTATTAAATTTTTCCGTAATCGTTCGCGGTTCTGGAATCACTTCCAGTTCTACCATACTCCCACTACTGTTTTCTGAAAAAGATCCATTTTTTACTAAAACTGTGGCGAGTCAAGAACAATATCACTATTGATCTTCCAAATGGTAGAATATCAACCCTCGTCATAGCCAGGGTCAACCCATAAACAGCCATTACAGAAACGTGCCCTGAGTTATCCAGTGTCTGGTTTTAATCATAAGCTGGACAACTCCCCGTACCTTAATTTCTTTTAAGGTACGATCCATTCTATATCCAATACAGAAACTTTGGCACTTATTTAATTGGAACCATATTCAAACCATGCAGCTGTCTCCAGTGCACATCAACTTAATGGAAAGAGGCTAATTAGCATTACTCAACTTAGGAATCCATCCAATTATGAGTAACCTGAAAGAGAAACACGTTTCTCAAAACCATCACTATCATCTGAATACCAATCACAAGAATCTACATCTTCGATCTCTTTGAAGAATCCCGATACTTGTGATACCTGGTTCTCTACTTTATTCTTATACCCACAACTTCTCAAAACTTAGACCTTGTATTTCTACGAAACACTCGTCTAAATACTAGAGAAGTTATAAGTAAACAGAACATAGTACGAGGACCTACCCCTTTGTCCTGATGGACACTGGACAACATACAATACTCTGTATAAGTCCGCTGAGTTAAACAACTCATAACCTGTGCGTTGTAGGTGGAAAACTGTACCCTGGCGATTTCCTCAAATATCACCAATTACAACGAATTCCGATATAATGAGGATAATCACCTAATTCCCAATATCTTACTCCCACTCATCATCTGTAAAACCATACAGATATGAGAATGAAACCTGGTAAATACATACCCTTGGAGTAAGTGTTTAATCGGGAAAACAGTTTTTCCTTTAACAATGCACTGAAACATGAAAATGTTTCGTAGGGGTATCCTGGTATTCATAGTAATGCCTCTTCCATAATCCAATTCATGACTTCAACCGTATATTTTATTGCCATCTCTCCAAATCCCTTTATTTGTCTTTAGTCGTTACCTTATGTACACCATCGTTAGGCTAAATGGTTTTCTTCCTTCTCTACCGTTCGGCACCAGCCTATGGTTTGGAAGAAGACTATCCAGTAAGCATAATAGGTGTACCCTCCTAAACCAAGGAGTACTCGCATCTCGAGAGAAGGTGACGATAAAAGACAATTGAATAATACCTTATTCTTTTAAAGGTGAAATAGGAGTGGCGATAAAGTACGCGGTTTTGGTCGTGAATGATATCAGTCGCAATTTACTTTGCCCTCTTTCTAATCCCTTTATTTTGTCTTTACATATTACCTTCTGCACACCCTACTTAGGCTAATTGGTTTTCTTCATTCCCTACCTTTCGGCACCAGCCTATGGTTTGGAATAAGACTATCCAATAGGCGTAATAGGTGTACTCTCCTAAACCAAGGAGCCCTCGCAACCTGAGAGAAGGTGATAATAAAAGACAACTGAATAAACCAATTCTATTTCTCCTGAACCTGGATCCATCCCCGAAGAAGTCCCTTCGAGTTCGTATATAACCATACGATGGCTCTATCCAATGGAAGTGGATATCCGTAGTAATACGGGTGTTCTGAGAAATTCAAAGGGTAAAAGAAGGAGTGGCAATGACTTATGCAACTCAGACAATCCAAAAGCCAGTATTTTAAGAAGGTTCGGTCAACCTGGTCACTGAGTCATAGTCTAAGGTCGGTCAAAGGTCGCTGCCAAAGAGAGAGAGAGAAAAGAAACACTCTGCGTGCACTCTAACCTAGATCAGAATGGTCATCAGTTTATCTAATCCGGAAACCTCCCACTGTCCTGTCAAATTCTCCGCTAAACCTAAAGAAGAATCAATCGGGATCACCCGAAGAGTAAACCAACTCTTCAGTGGGAATCGGGATCCAACTCTCATCGCATGTTAACGTGATGGAATGCATCCACGTTATTCATACTCCAGAAGGTATGCGCATACTTGGCAAGTTTCAGTTTCTTTAGAAACTCCCGATATCATTTTCTTGCCCCATGCTCTTATGACCTTGGCGTATGTCAACAAATCATAAGTCACATGTCAAGTTCTGCCCGTCATTATCTTGTTAATTTGAACCCACCCGTACATACCCTTGACGTATGCCAACAAGGTAATACGACTGTCCCAAACCAACTCATCTATCTATGCAACAAATGAATACCCAGCAGCTACCAAACACTATGCCTTGACGTATGCCAACAAACATAGCTTGAATACTACTGACCATCCATGAGAAACGACGGAGGGCTACGACTGGTTTTTGGCGAAAAACCTTTAGCGTAGTGAACTTGATATCGCTGAAGGAACCTGATAGCTTTTTAAAATATAGTGGCGAAAACCTTTTGCTAAAGAGGTCACTCCCGGTAAAGGGATCTCGGCTCTTTCCTCGTGGAATGAGGTGCAGGATATTCCACTGAATACCGCTATGCAAAGCAACATGTAATCGACTATAGTGAAGTTATTACTCTGACGCAAACTTCTGTCCAAGGGGTCGGTCCCGGTGAAGGGATATCGGCCCTTGCCTCGTCGAATGAGGTGCTGGATATTCCACTGAATACCGCTATGCATAACAAAAGAAAATGTCTTTGCAATAACACTTTTTAAATTATTCCAACAACTGTATACAGGTTTGTTTTTACTTTGCGTTGATCAGAATCAACGCAGTCCCATCATTAATCACACCAGAAAAGAATGAAAATAAAATGTACGTATATGCCATCCGCATTCGTCACTGGGTCCCGTCATCACCCGTTAGGTTACTTAACTAACGACAGAGCGGGGACTGGACTAGCGCGGGTGTAAAACATATACAATATCTAATAGTATATAAACCAATATACAATAATCGCTCCAGGCGTGATAATATGCAACATTACAGAAAAGTAATAAGCATTACAGAACAATACAGATAATCTGGGATCCCCGAGTTTCACAGAGCCGCTGCTGAAACTCGACGTTCCCCTGTCGTGTGGATAGCCTGTGCAATGAAACCTAGACCCCTACGGGTGCGGCAAGTTACCCGCCAAAACCTGAAGCGAGGCAGTCCCCCACAGCATAGTGAATGGAACACCCGGCACTTCACGGAATCCGGTAATCTTGGGCACCCCTCCTTGGGTCAACCTGTACCCCCTACGAGTGCGGCGAATAGTCTGCCAATTCTAGAGTGGGACCCCTCTGCCTCTCAAAGCCATGAGATGCGGACCCGTTGCCCTCCCGAACCCGGCTATCCGTGCACTCCGTCTCGGGGCAAAACCTAGTACAGTAATGAAAAATAGTACAATAGGTACATCGACCGCAACCTGGTCGTGCCCCAAAAGAATATTATACAACAGGCAGTGACGGCTGTCCACAAGTTGGACGCTCGCCCCGCAATATCAAATGTACAAATGAACACAAACTGTACTACCATTGCACACTGCTATCCACCACGACAAATCCGCAACATCACAGCACAACACAGAACATCAACGCGAATGTCACGTTCGCAAACCCGTCTAAAAGAACTATAGCAATCGGACGCGGTTTACCGATCAAATGACATTCCCGGTCGGAGATATAATGTAAGCACTGTAAACTAACGCGTTTAAATTTCGATCGACCAAAGACCAAATATCAAAAAGTGGGCCCCACGGCTTACTGGTGAACAGTAACAAAACCTGGGCGCAAATGATATATACCAAAAATCACAAAATCCCAAATAAAGCCAACTGAGAAAAATTGGTGCACTGTTCCCTCTGAAGCGCGGCGGTTCCGCGGTCAAACCCTAGGTTTGACCGCGGAAGCGCGGCTCTTTAGTGGGATCACGTGACCATTTTTTCTCAGATGTCTTAAAAAATCCTGCACTGATTTTTCAAACATGTAGAATTAAATTTTGAGACCATTTAAAATCGACAGAAACTGTCGGGCATGGATTTTACAATTTTCGATTTCCGGTCGGATCGATGTTTTAAACGCGTTAGCACAAGTTAGTATAGCAAAATGATGAGGCTTTGATACCACTGTAAGTCTACGCTAGCGCCCCGGCAGTCTACAGACGCCAAAATGCGGAACAAAACTTTTAAACTGGCGCTATCGTATACTTTAACCCGGATCTGCCATTATTGCTAAACTAACAAACTGTAAAGAGTGTAGGAAGATTGTACCGAACGATCCGAGTCCTTCGTTCTTCAACCATCATCCCACGCTCCGTTGCGGCTGCTCCGATCTCGTCGATCTCCGATCTCCTCGTCGAGGTGGCACCACATGATCGGTTCTTTAAACGGGCTCCCGCCTCTGACTCGAGGCAACTCGATCGTCAAGTTTGCTAAAAGAGACGACCAAGAATGATGTAGAGAATGAGTAGATGACTTTGTCTCACTTCGTCCAAATCCGTGGACGATCGGTTAATGAAGTTGCCGAGAGAATTGGGTGATGGAATGAAATAAACTGTGAATTCCATACACCCCAAATCTATCATAATCTTTTCTACAAATGAATTAAGTGAGAGTCAGAATGAGGAGAGAGAGGGGCCGGCCTCTTTATATGATGGAGGGAGGTGACCGTAGGAGGAGGGAGGTGACCACAAGCAAAAGATATTATGAAGAAAATATCTTAAGGAAAACAAAAAGCTTTAATCACAAAGCATGAGTCATTATGCATTAATTGAACCATTAAAGCAACCAATGAAAATCCAACACCAATTAATCCTAGTCACCTCATCTAGAAACTTCTAGAAGAATCCACACTCATCTCAAGAAAAGATAAATCCGCCTTTAACCAAATGTTAAAAGACGGCTGATAGAAAACTGGAAACTGGCAACTTCCAAAAGTGATCCTGAAACAACTTTCAGGATAACCCCGAAACTGTATAAATATACCCGCATTTGTATTACGACCGAATACAAATGCAACTGAGACAAAGATATTATACCTACTCAATATAATACTCGGATCCGGCTTAAACCAAAGCCGACCAGTATCATCTGTCCGAAAATCGACACGTGCGTAAACGCACGTGCATTTTCCGAACCCTGCCATAAAACCATACGGCCTCTACAACGTTTCGCCCGAACTTGGAAAACTGTCTGTGGAGGACTCTAATGACTCGTCAGTACCCTGGCAGTGGGTTTAACCACAAACCGTCAGCGGCACTAGCTATGCGTAACGGCTGCCCATGGACTGACCTCAAGGGTGGCCGATGAGCGCACTCATCCGGAAAACCCTACTGAGCCTAACAGTGACAATGTATATACAGTCCGGTCCGTTCGTCAATGAGTATCGCATATCTGCCTAGGGGGCTAGTAACGTCAGACCCCCAATAGCAGTATAAGTCGTGTCGGAGTGTAGCCCAAATACACCATGAGATACTACTGGAGTACCTACCAGTAAATCTCCTACCATGGCCATGGATTTGTGTAATGGCTCTCCTAGACACAGCACGATCTCGCCCCTAATACCGGGAGAGACGAATCCCCTGCCGATCCGCTCACGTGCCTCCATATGGCTCGGGACTGTACCCAAAAACTACCTGTTTGCACGACTCCTTTGAGCCGTGGTAGGGTAGAAATCAAAGCACAGTGGGAACTCACACGAGACAAATGACGACCTCAGGTCGATGAACTAACCTGTACACATGTCACCAGGGAACTGCTATCTGACGATAGGTATAGTACTAACTAGCAGATTCCCGGCGAGTCCTGTCCGGTGTACTCATAACCCAATGAGCACCTGTATACATCTTAGGTGATCCAACTGACACCAGTGGCTTGTGAGACCGGCCACCGCCCCTCGTCGGGGTCTCGACTGTACACACTAGTCTACTCCGGAGTATCGATGCCCTGTCTCGAAACTCCCACGACTAGGGACTACAATTAAGGATATGCATATAAACTACCCAACTCTCACGTATATGATCGCCACCATACTGTTGGTAGTAAAGCAAGATCCTAAGGGCTCTATCAAAGTGTAACATGCAATCAGTCACCTGAACATGTACACGACTGATAAAGGCAAACCAGATAGCATACTATCATCTCGAGTAAGACTGTGCTACCGGGATAGGTCCTCCGCAATCATTGCAATCACGTACCTGCGATCCAATAATTGACTATGAGGGCACTATCTCCAACAGAAAGACCTCTTCAAACAACAAATGGTCGATTCCTCAAGAAATACCACGCTTAAAGAATGGCGATTCGGGTCAATGATAGAAGATGATGCTTGTGTCTGCTCTCTATCTTCCCAAAATCAAAACTCTGAAAGCCCTGTCGAATGATGGTACCTCAAATACACCACTCCCTACAGCATGGATCATATAACCAATTGTATACAATCCACGAACAATTTATGTCCCCCACGGACCACTATGTCCCTAAATTGGAATGACGAATGGTCTATGTCCCCCACGGACCACTATATCCCTAAACTAAAATAACGGACTGTCCCCACAGACCACTATGTCTCTAAAACTGGAATAACGAATGGTCTATGTCCCCCATGGACAGTAGTGTCTCTAAACTAATGTGTTACCCTACGGTAGATCTCCATATTGATCACCGTATACAATCCATTGGCATAAACGATCTATACCTCTCCCAAGTCCCACCGGGCATGCCAGCATCTGCCCCCGCAGACAGGCTAGACGTTCTTCCAATGTCTCAGTCTGGTTTCCAGCGGTAAACAGCCACTATTTCCCGAACGCTTTACATTCGTCGATAGGGTGAAAGATTCTCCAGTGGAAGATACAATATTTTGGGTGCTCCTCTCCGCCTTTGAAGTCTACAACTCCTGGGATATACATTTTCATGGGCGGCATCTTCCTCCCTTTCGATAAGGCCTTAGCGAAAGGCTTCCTGACCTTGCTTTTCTTCAGCAGTATCTTCTGCTTTGGTTGGGGGGCTACATCACTCGCCTCCTCCGCGGCTTGCATGTTTAGACGCTACTGCCTGGCCTTCTCATATATGACCGGTTCGCGCCTTTGATTTTCCCTGCTTCGTTGAAAGGCTTCCTTTAGAAGCTTCTCAATTGGATCCTCTTGTTGCAAACTTAGAGCTTCTAGTATTGATTCTGCTCCTTGTTCGTCTGAATCACTTTCGGATGTACCTAGCGCATCTTTGTCATATATGGAAGGGTGAAAAACCATGCGACAACTTTCCACACATTCTTCTATTTCCTCTTCTTACCCCTCTGAGTCGTCATCTTCATGCTCCTTGCTATACTCAAGGATGTGTTGAAGAAATTCCTCAAGAGTGACTGGTGAACGCGCCTTCTGATTATATTCTTTTAGCATATCTATATATTTTTGTATCTTCGTACCGCTGTCTACATGCTCGGCAGGTTGCACGGGCTTCTTTGCTTTCTTTTTCTTCTTCTTAAAGTGCTTGAATTTGGGGCTTTTCCCTTTATCAACAATCTTCGGAGTAGGACACGGCTTCTGTAAATCTTCTATGATCTCAGGTTCAAACGGGCTTTTCCACCTGATTGCCGGGTGTTAGTGTATGTGCCCTAGAGGCCATTATTGTAATATACTGGCTTGTATATTAGACGCTTGGGATATTCACAGTTGTATTGACAGTCTTGCTAAAAATGGTAGTATGCTACTTGGTTTGATTCTACTCAGATATGTGCATATGTTTCTTTTAGCATATCGTTTATACATATTAGTAGAGCCCTTAGGATCTTTTCTTGATTACCAGCGTTGTGATGGCAGTCACACTAGTGGGGGTTGGGTAGTCTGTAAGCACATCCTTATACAGGTCCCTGATCGTAGGATTATCAAGACGGGGCATCGATACTCCGGATTAGACTGGTGTATACATTTCTCATCCCAGGTCAGGAGATGGTCTGTCCCACAGCCATCAGTACGTCGTACTGGAGATAGTATACAGGTGCTGGTTAGGTTACGAGTATACTGGACAGGACTCGTCGGGAACTGCTGATGGTTATTATACCTGTCGTCAGATAGCAGTTCCCAGGTGATATGGGTACAGCTTAGTCCGTCGACTTGACACTGCTACTTCGCCTTAAGTGTGTTCCTACTGTACTTTGATCGCTACCCTACCACGGCTCAAAGGAGTCGTGCAAACAGGTAGTAGTTGGGTACAGTCCCGAAGCACTTGGAGGCAGTGGTGGTTAGACAGGATTCGTCTCTCCCGATATTGGGGGTTGATATCGCGCTGTGTTGGAGAGCCATTACACAAAGGTCCATGTCCACGGCAAGTGAGATTTACTGGTAGGTGTTCCAGTAGTTTCTCAGGATGTTCTGGGCTACACTCTGACACGACTTATACCTCTATTAGAGGTCTGACGTTCACCATCCCCTTAGGCCCGATATGCGATACTCTTAGACGAACAGACCGGACTGTGCGGAGATTGCCACAAACAGGCTCAATAGGAGTTTGGATTAGTTACCTCACCGGCCTTCTTGTCAACATCTACCTGGGGACTATTACGTACAGTTAGTACCGCTTGCGGCCTATGGTTAAACCCACTGCCAGCGTAGTGTCGAGTCTTTAGAGTCCCACACACAGAGTTTCCCTGCACCGGGTAAAAGTTGTAAAGGCCGTATGGTTTTACGGCAAGGCCGCAATCACTCGTACACTTATGCGCGTACTGTGATCGGGCAGATAATACTAGTGGGCTTTGGTTTAAGCCAGATTCTAGTATTATATTGATGGATTTATTTAGTCTCAGTTTATCCGTATTTTTCGTAAATACGGATGGGAGGGGCAGTCTCGTAATTTGTCGGGAAGCTTCTAGAAGGAAATGAGGTGGAGGAGATGAGGTGTAGTTTTCATTAAATGAACCATGACTCATGAGGTGATTCACCCTTTGAATTAAATGAAGCTTACAAGATATTTTCTAGATATTTATCAAGAGATATCTGTATGCTTCATTATTATTCAAGCATGAGGAATTATTCATATCATTATCACAAACACCTTCTCTCTCCTCAAGTCTTCATCTTCTTCCTCAAACCCTAAAAGCTCTCATGTGTTGTGGATCCTAGGGTTTAGAGAGACAAAGTAATCCATCTAAATACTCTACACCATCTAGGATTTCTAGCTTAGCAAACTAGAAGCCGTATCTCAGATTCGAGATAAAGAGCTCGGACTATAGACTCTCGGGTGGATCGTCTTTGACTCGAGGAGGCCGTCGAGGTAGCCACGATCCATTCCGATCCTTGGAGCCTACGATAATGAGGAAGACAGCGATGAAGACCCGAAAGACTTATAACGTGAGGTATAACTTCGAGACCGAGTAGTTAAACCTCATACAGTTTGCTAGTAATGGTTTAGACATGATCTGTGTGTTCAAGTCCGTATTACGAAGCTTTGATAATTGTTTTTCATATATTCCGCCTCCTCGCGAACACGTAGGGTGCGTGATATGGACTTACATTGGGCATGCTCGGGGATCCCTTAACATCTTCTTTGTTTTGGAGGTAAGCATCACCTCCCACGGGGTTTCTTCCATGAATGAACAGGATGCCCCTGCATATTAGACCCCTTAGGGGTATGCTTTTGGGGTGGACTCACCTTCCAGTTATCTGATAGAATGAATTTACCCTGTTTATACTAGTCCCGACCCAATTCTTGAAGACGTAACAGTTCTCGATCGGATGGCTTACCACCCAATAGCAGGGGAAGTAATTTCGATTGTTGACCTCATTAGCTTGGGTTGGCCGCCGTAGCTTGGGCAATGTCAGCAGGCCATTCTTTGTGGCGAGCTTGAACAGTTTCTTTTTCTTATCGCGAGGGAACGAATATTTGCGCCTTATCCTTTCCTTAAGAGTCGGCCCCGTATGATTATTGTTTTGGTGATCGAACACTTTAAGGCCGCCCTATTGCTGTTGTTCATTGGCAACAAACACCGCCTTGCCTTTCCTTTTATAATTTCGTGAGTCTCCGCCCGAAGAGAAAGGACCTTGACTCATCGAATCCAGCCGAGCTAGTTTATCATTAAGCTCCTGGAAGGTAGTAGGTTTGAAGAAGGCCATGAACGGATATACTTATGAGTGCCGATCGATTGTTGCCATGAACATCCTGACAGCCAAAGCTTCGCCGATGCGCTGCCCGCACTTAGACTATAGGTTCCGCCATCAGATAGCGTATTAAATCCATGTCTCATTCGGCTTGATTCTTTCATTGACCAGTGTCATCATAGTGATGCGTTCACTCGCACCGGCGAATCTTTGGCAGAAAAGCATCTCTATTTCATCAAAGTTCTTAACGGAGTCGTTAGGAGGCCCCGAATACCACTCGAAGTGCTCGATAGACTGCTAATGAATTGGTGGATAAGCAATACATCATCTCTTTCGGTGTTGCCGAACCTGGATCTGAACTGGGTGATATGTTGACGAGGATTGCCGGTCCCCTTGTATACTTGGAACGTCAGGATCGTATATCCCGGAGGGTATTGCCTCTGGTCATACCATGCTGGGTACAATCGACCAGTCTTGACCAGCTTTCCTGCCATTTCGCTGGCTTGAAGGGCTTTAAATTGCTGAGCGATATATTCGTCCAGTTTTTCTTCGGAGATCGTCTCCTCACTCGTCGCTGATGGGGTTTGTAAAGGATTCGACGTGTCTCCCTTGTCATCGATAATAACTATCGATGGCTCATCTGTTTGTGGTTCCAGTTGAGCTATCATCCCGACCATACTTTGGAATAGGAGGGTGATCTTGTCCATCCTAGCATTGATTTCCACAACTTTATCATCCTTTTTTTCAAGGGCGTGCTTCAGGTAGTCGATATTAGACTCATGTCCCATTCTTTCTTCGGGAGCATTTTCAAGGTTTGAATTGGGCGGTGGACTCATGAGTTCCGCTGCTTGAGCTATTATCTCTTGCAGCTTCCTTTGTTATAGACCGAATGATTGGTCTATGAGAAACAGAGACTCGACTATCATCCTTAGAGTTCATCATAAAGAACTACTATGCCCCCAGACTTGGGGCGTTTGGAGTGTGGGCCTTTGGAATTTGCCTCGGGTGCCAAGACTTTATATGTCCTCTCTCTTTTGTGAGAAGCCGCTTTGGAAGGAACCATCGTAGCAGGAACATTCTGAGAATGAGCCTTCTTATATTTGGGAGGGGATCTATCATCATCTTGTCAATCTTTGAGCTTTTTCGGTTGACGGGAGTAGCTATTATCAATGACAGAGTTCTGGACTTCTTTCAAAACTCTGTGGATGGTTGAGGAAAACTATTTGACCGAATGTATCGCCTTCGGCTCATCATGCATTTCCACAAGAAGTGGCGACTTCTTCAATATAGTGGTGGGAGAATTGCGCTTAACCACATTCAGAGGTTTAAAGCCATTCCCAGTTAGAACAGCAGCTCGGATCATCGGAGCAGGTGGAGTCAGCCCAGATGGGGAGCTGCCCCTAGCCTGCATCACTCGGCACCAGTATTGACATTAGGCACCTCTGGTAACAGGGGTCGATGCTTGTTCAGTTGTGGGAGCTTCATGTGTTTGTGCCATGTTCTCTTTTAGACTATCTTGCCCCCTGCATTTATATGAATCTTCGATAGGTGAAATTCGCTTGAAAACTGACTGTCTAGGTATGGGAGTATCAGCAGCTTAAGGTGTTATCTTGTAGAAGACAGACTGTTTGGGCGAAGCATCATCCTTTGGGGTCTCGGTCATATCAGGAGCTATGAATGCCAGCCGTTCGAAGACTGAATTCTTTGGGATCATGGGCTTTTTAGAAGAACCCGCAGAGTTGTACTTCAGCCTCTAGAAGATCGAACCTTCATATTGAGCAGGCTTATCATCAGAGCCGGCTGTGGTAGTTGTCAGCCTATCGAAGACTGACTTCTCCAGCATCTCCTCCTTTGGTGCTGAGATGTTATGGGAGGGATATGGAAGAATCTTTCCAAAGAAAAGCCCATAGAGTTGTTGTGCCACCTGGACCATCAGAATGCAGAGTACAGGGGTCATGGCCTGCCATGACCAAGACACTCTAGCTGGAACAGTGTTGGAGCTAGAATTAGGGTTGGAGTTGCTAGGTGAAGCCATTGATCTATACGGGAGTAAAACACCAGTTTTAGTGACCCAAACATCCAAGGGAAATATAAACATACCGTGATTGGTTCGCGAAACATGACACATGAAGTGTGGAGTGGAAAGAGAAAAGGGTCCCACCGGGCAAACCAGAACCTGTTTACCACTGGAAACCAGACTGAAACACGAAGAGCGTGTCTGGCCTAAATACGAGGGTAAATGCTATATGGAACTTATCCATTTATCTCTCCGAAGATACCAAGTTAATTTATGGCACTGTATATCGTAAATTTGGATGGATGTGACCGTTGTAGCAGACTTATCAAATTCCCCCTCATATGTGAGGGGTTTTTTTTATTGTGGAGACGCCTTTTCCTGCAGGTGCAAGCCCTTGCAATTGATTAGTTATCGCCAAGCGATAACAACTTTCTTTACTCTATGAATCATCGTGTGGCGTGTTATATTTTATTTATTTTGGGGTTGCCCTTGGATTGTATACAGAGACTAATATTTTCATCGCCCGTAGGGCACAGATCATTCCAAATCCATAAATATTATATTTGGGTTGAACTTAGGTCATATGTTCCATCAGTTCCGGGTAAATGTCTAAGGACCATTAGTCATATATGGGACTAATATCGACTTAGGAAATATATTTAAGGGCCGTTAATCTTGTTTTAGATTAATGTCGACAAAAAATATATGAGCATATAGGCTTAAAAAATCTCGTAGAAGCTTAAGCTACTTAGTCAATTTGGACTAAGAATTGGCTCTGAATCATATGTATTGGCGCCCTGAAGTTCTGGCGCATGCCACGTGTTACACGGACAGAGATACATGGGTTTGTGATATATTGAATCATTAGTGTATCAGGGTTGTGGCGCATGCCACGTATACAATGGGTGTTGGCACATGAATATGACTTTTTTTGTCTCTGGCACATTAAATATTAACGCTCATGGATTGTGGCATATGCCATGCAGCGGGTCTCTGGCGTGTATGCTCATATTGGCGCATATCTTTATTGGAACATATCTTTATTGGCGCATGGCCTTTATTAGCGTATGGCCTTCATATTGGCGCATCTCTATGTAATGCATGCTCATTAGCGTATATGCCTCTGGCGTATGACTGCTCAGGGTTTTTCATAGAGATTAATCTGTGTCCTTTTGAAACTTAAGCTTCTGTTAATGGCTATTTTGGCCATTAACGACATCAAGATTGCAATTTTTATGATCTGGAGTCTCCCTTTCTTTCTTGATATAAATCATATGATATGTTCTTTGGAAATTTAAATTTTCTCGTCCATCATCATTATATTTTTATGCAAGGGTTCGGCTTTTCTCTCAGACCCTAGATCTTAAGATCAAAGGAATCCCTTTGATGAAAACTTAAGTTATCTCGAGGCGAAATTTGATCTCGAGATCCTAAAATCATCAGAAAAAACTTAAGTTGTGAATATGAAGGCTAACTTTCTCATAAATGAGGTTAAGCCTATTATATCATGGAGATCATTCTCCTTTTCTCATCTTGATTGATGGTGAGGAGGAAGAAGACGAAAGTTGTGATTGCAGAGAACTTAAGTTCCTGATCAAGCTTATAAGGGTAGTATATCATAGGTCTTAAAGAAGGCACTGATTATATCTGATTGCATGTATGTGTGTATGTCTCTCTCCAATTTTTGACCTTTAGGATCCTTTATATAGGGTATCGATATTGTTGAGCAAATAAGGATAATTTCTCTTTGATATTTCTCTAATTGATTTTAAAATCAAGCTCGGATGCTTAAACACCGTTGGATTTTAGATCCAAGGGTTATCTGTGAATATAATTAATATCTTTCTTATTTAAATAAGATATTCAATTGATTCTTTTATTTTAAAAGAAAATATGAAAAAACTAATATTAGCCCAGGTGCTTAAACACCGTTGGATTATAGATCCGAAGGTTCTTATTAATAAGGTTTATATTTTTCTTTGTTTAGAAAAAATACAAAAGATTTTATCTCTTATTAACAACATTATCTTTCTGTTTTATAAAGATAGAGAATATCTTAAACAGCTTAAGCCATGTATTTAAATATTTTATTTGGAGATTTTCTGCTTAACCAAATTTATTCTTTTTATTTGAGAAAGATAGGAAAAATATTTTTCCAAATATAGTTTAAGTTATCAAAGAAGCGAGGGCCTTACAGATTGGCACAATACCGGGAATTATCGCCACGTGCTTTTTAGTAGCGCCCATCTTTCTGGCGCATGGATTTAAGTCCCATGGGTGACATAGATTATTATTATTATTATTATTTTGGAGGGAACACACTCCTCCACACATCTCTGAACACAATGGCACATTAGAACATTGTCATCGTCATGCAGTCGAAACCGGTCTCACACTCTTGCATATGGCCTCACTTCTCTCTAAATATTAGAGTCATCCTTTTCAAACCATTGTTTATCTCATAAATCGTCTTCCCATGCCAGTTCTTAACTTCTAATTCCTATGAAAAATTATTTCAACGTCCACCAAACTATAAACGTCTCAAAAATTTTGGGTGTTTTTGCTATCTCTGATTAAAACCGTACACCTCATCCAAACTTCAACCTAGATCTACTCCCTATATTTGTTTAGGTTATTCAACATCTCAATCTGCGTATAAATGTATAGATCCCGTCACTCACAAAATTTACATTTCTCGTTATGTCAAATTCGTCGAAACCAATTTTCCCATGTAGGTATCTAGTGTTAGGCGTCAGGACTAGGGTCGTGACATTCACGGACCGCGGCGGAAATACAAAACAATAATTTTCTACAAACATAGCCCCAATGCCAAACCAAAATCAATATTTACAAGTTCTAATTGCTAAAAACAAAACTCAAGAGAGCAAAGTGGAGGTTCTACAACCTTTGTAGCGTGTCCGTCCAATTGTGGAAAACCCCTCGAGACTTCGTGAGCTTCCGGATGCTTAAGGACGCCAGCCACCTTGCCGTAGATGATCCGCGGTGAAAGGAAGCCACCCATAGCTCCATCCCCGTCTACAACCAGAGAAACTCTCTCTGGTGACTTGCTAAGTGTAGAGGGAGACGATGTGGTCTTGAAAGTACCTCCCTTTTCTTTTCCACTCACTAATCCATGACTTGCCATTAACTAGAGAGCAAGCTTGAAGAAGAAGAGGAAGATGAAGAAGCTCTCATAACTTTTTCTTTTCTTTTCTCTTCTTAAAGGAAATAATCAAATTTATCTCTATTGTTATCCTTACACCCTTTCTTTTATGTTGTCAACATTATGTTAAGATGGGACGCACCCATCACATGCTAACCATTTGTCATCAACATGACAAATAGAACGTAACATATTACATATATTATCATGCAACTTTTGCATGAATAATTAAAGAGAGATTGTGTAGGAATATGTATATGTATATGTATATGTATCAACACACACACATATCATATATATAAATAGAGAGAGAAATAATGTATCATATACATACCATTATTATGTATCTAATACACAATAATCCATTGGTATCACATACCGAAAAGAGAGCAAGAGAGGGTGTGTATCATATACACAATACTATAAACTGTATCAAACTTACGGTTATTAAGTTAACACTTGGCTTAATATTCCGGTTTTTAAACCGGCTAGTATTATAGTCGTTCGATTAAATCATGTATATCCATTATACATATTTAATCGAACTCATGCATGTATCCAATACGCACGCCACATCACATTTAGCCCAGGTAGGCACTTTCATTGTGGGAATCTAAAGACCTGTCAATACGCAGGCAATAGGTTATATAGGATCGAATCTGATTGAATCTGAAATACTTTAGATTCAATTCCCTCATGGTTTAACCCACAAGCTCGTCAGCGGTACAAGCTGCACGTAATGACTACCCAGGTATGATCAAGATAAAGGCAGGTCGACGAGCAAACTTATCCGGACCCAACAAAATCTATAAGCAACGAATACCATATAGTTCGGTCTTTTTGTCAAAGAGTTTTGCATATCGGGTCTGGGGGGTGGAATCTGTCAGATCCCAATAACCCGATAAGTCATGCGACAGTGGACTAATAACCATCCAAAATACAACTGATAACACCTATAAGTTTATCTCAACTGCCGCGGCTGCAGGCTTCTGGTTATAGTTATGTCCTGCATCGCGCGATATCGACTCCCTATACCAGGAGTAACGAATATTTTCGACCGCTCACTACCTTCATGTGTTTCGGGACTATACCCAACTAAAACCTGTTTGCACGACTCCTTTGAGCCGTGGTAGGGTAGTAATCAAAATATAGTGGGAAAACACACAAGACACCATGGCGATCTCAGGTCGAGAGACTACCATGTACTATCGTTAACAGAGAACTGCTACCTGACATTAGTATAATACCATCTAGAAGTTCTCGGTGAGTCCGTCCAGTGAAACTCATACTCCTATGAGCACCTATATACAATCCTCGGTGTCAAACATCAATAGCCGTGGGATCAACTATCGCCCTCTAACCGGGTCAAGAAACGTACACACTAGTCTAAACTGGAGTACCGATATCCAGTCTCGATACTCCTATGACTAAGGACATTTAAGGATGTGCTTATAGACTACATCAAGTCCTACTAGTATGATCCCTATCATTAATCCTAGTGGTCAAGAAAAATCCTAAGAGCTCTATCTCATATATTAGCGATACATGTTAACGAGTAAAACATATACACATGATAGATAAAGACAAACTAGATATTATACTATCATCCCGAGTAAGATTGTTTTTCGTATAGATCCTCCTTCAATTACAATAATTGCCTTGAGGGCACCTATATCCAACATCTAGTAGACATCAAGAGGCTCTTCCGCAAGATTTGGCCTCCCCTAGCGCAGCATCACAACTAATCACGTATACTCAACCTACCAAACTTCACATCCTATACATCCTACCTAACCCAACCCCCATTGAACCCCATTCATTAACATTTCATACCTTTGACCTCTCCACCTCTACCGACTCTTAACAATCCTCACCTTTCAATCTCAATAACATTGCCAACCTATCCGTCCTTACCTCCCCAACCACTCAATCATATTTACCCACTCCACAATTATCCTTTACTCCCCAGCCCTAAATATCCGAACTAACAATGGACGAAAACCGAACCCGAAATACTTTTGTTGGATATAGTGCCTCATGACAATTATTGTAATTGCAAATAGGCGATTATGATAATTGAACGAGGACCTATACAGGTAGAACAGTCTTACTCAAGATGATAGTATGCTATCTTGTTTGTTTTTATTATTATGTGTATACATTTTGATAAAGCCCGTAGGATTATTGCTTGACTACTAGTATTATGATGGCGATCATATACGTGGGAGTTGGGAGGTCTATACGCACATCCTTAAATATCCCTAGTCGAGAGAGTATCGAGACTGGGTATCGATATTCCGGAGTAGACTAGTGTATACTTTTCGAGACCCCGATGAGGGGAGGTGGCCAGTCTCACAAGCCATTGGTGTTGAGTCAGCTAAGATAGTATACATGCGCTCACTGGAGGTGAGTACACCGGACGGACTCGCCGAGAACTTCTAGATGGTATTGTATCTATCGTCATATGGAAGTTCTCTTGTGGCATGAGTATAGGTTAGTCTTTTAAACTGAGATTTTCATTTGTCTCATGTGAATTCCTATTGTACTTAGATTACTACTCTACCACGGTTCAAAGGAGTCATGCAAACAGGTTTTGGTTGGGTACTGTCCTGAGCCACATGGAGGAAGTGAACAATCGTCAGGGATTCGTCTCTCCCGGTATTGGGAGTCAATGTCACGCTGTGTTGGGTCAGCCATCACCAGAAATCCTTAGCCAAGGTGGATGAGAAGTATTGATGTGATATCAGTAGTTTCTCAGTGGGTGATGAGCTTCAGACCGGCATGACTTATCGGGTTAGTAGGGGTCTGACGTTATCCACCCCCTAAATCTGGTATGCGATTATCATAGATGAAAAAACCAGACTATATAGAGATTATCACAGACAGGCTCAGTAGGGATACGGATGAGTTTGCTCATCGGCCTTTCTTTCGCTCAATACCTGGGTAACCGTTACGTACAGCTAGTGCCGCTGACGTGCTTATAGTTAAACCCACTGCCAGCGTATTGACGAGTCTTTAGAGTCCCACACAGATTGTTTTCCTAGCTTAGGCAAAATGATGTAATGGTTGTATATTGATACATGCATGGTTTTGATTAGGTATGTGTGCTAGCCACATGGACTTCAATCAGGCGGATGACAATACTAGTCGGCTTAGAATTAAGCCGGATTATTAAATCAAGTTTTGATTTAATAATTTTCATATATATATTTCGATATGTATATTCTAGTATTATATTTATTGTATTTTTCTATCTCTTGGATATTCATATTTTGATACGAATACGAGCATGTATTTGCGGGGACGTATTCTTGTATTTATACAAGAACACTTTAAGAAGAAAGACAACTCATTTCTAGGATTTTCTTTTAAAGAAATTAAGAAATGAGATGGAAAAGAGAAATGATGGAGGGTATAGGCAAATGAATTTATTATTCATTTACAAATGCTATTCAAGCATGGTTGTAATTTTAAAATGGAAAATTTCTTTTTACAAAAATGTTGAAGCATGCTTGAATTTAGGAAGGATTTTATTCATTCCACCATGCTAGCCCTTCTCTCTTCCATGCCTCCTTCTTCTTCTTCTTCCTCTACCTTCTCATGTGTTGAGATTAAATAGGATTAAGAGAAAGAAAAATCATTAGAACACTCACACACATCACTAAGCATCCTAGATTAGCATCCTAAGATCTTTAGTTACTTCATGGATGAAGTTGAAGCTTGAACTTGGTTCTCTCGGGTAGATCATCTTCGGCGAAGGGAGACCAGTTTGCAAGTGCGATCCGGAGCTCTTGAGAGCATGCTAGAGTCCAACCTAATTGGAGCAAATGAAGACACTACAAAGGTTGTGATTTCTATCTTGTTAGTATTCTAGTTTAAATGTTTGGTTTAGATTCTTAGGTGTAAGTTTTTTAATGTCATGAAAATTTTTGTTTTTGGATTCCGCATTGACCATGGGTTAGCGGCGAGGGCACTATGAACTTTCAAATTTAACTCCCAATATATAAACCATACCACTGTTCATCTCATACCCAAACCCTGGAACCAACCTGTGTATCTCAAGCTGTGGAGGATCCCAACTGGCGTGCTGCAATATCCAAAGAATTTGATACCCTCATGAAGAACGGATCATGGGATTGTTAGTGTATATGCCCTAGAGGCCATTACTGTATCATACTAGTTTGTATATTACTTAATGGAAGCTTGGGATATTCACCTTGTATATACAATCTTGCTCAAAATAGTAGTATGCTACTTGGTTTATTTCTACTTCAATGTGTATATGTGCTTATTTTAGTATATCACCTATACACATTAGTGGAGCCCTTAGGATCTTTGCTTGATTACCAGTGTTGTGATGGCAGTCACACTAGTGGGGGCTAGGTAATCTATAAGCACATCCTTATACAGGTCCCTAGTCGCAGGACTATCGAGACAGGGCATCGATACTCCGGAGTAGACTAGCGCATGCGCTTCTCATCCCAGAGTGGGAGATGGTCTGTCCCACAGCCATCAGTACGTCGTACTGGAGATAGTATGTGGGTGCTCGTTAGGTTACGAGTACACTGGACAGGACTCGTCGGGAACTGACTGGTTGGTATTATACCTATCGTCAGTTATCAGTTCCCAGGTGACATGAGTACAGCTTAGTCCGCTGACTTGACACTGTCACTTCGCCTCGAGTGTGTTCCCACTGTACTTTGATTACTACCCTACCACGGCTCAAAGGAGTCGTGCAAACAGGTAGTAGTTGGGTGCAGTCCCGAAGCACTTGGAGGCAGTGACGGTTAGACAGGATTCGTCTCTCCCGGTATTGGGGGTTGACATCGCGCTGTGTCTAGGAGAGCCATTACACGAGTAGTCCCTGTCCAGGGCAAGCGAGATATACTGGTAGGCTTCCAGTGTTATCTCAGGGTGTTTTGGGCTTCACTCCGGCACGACTTGTACCGCTATTAGGGGACTGACATTTACCGCCCCTAGGCCCGCCATGCGATGTATCAGACGAACAGACCGGACTGTACGGAGACTGTCACATTCAAGCTCAGTAGGAGTTCAGATGGGTTTCACCTCGTCAGTCTTCTTGTCGGCATCTACCTGGGGACCGTTACGCACAGCTAGTGCCGCTTGCGGTCTGTGGTTAAACCCACTGCCAGCGTAGTGTCGAGTCTTTAGAGTCCCACACAGAAAGCTATTCGCCTTTAGGAAAAAGAGTAGAGGTCGCATGGTTTTGCGACAGGTCGCATGGTTTTGCGACAGGGTCCGGTCACATCCGTGCACTTGTGCACGTACAGTGTCCGGACAGTTAACACTAGCGGGCTTTGGTTTAAGCCAGATCCTAGTATACATTTTGGGATTGATTTTATCTCGTATGTATTCGTGTTCCTCGGAACACGGATGCGGGTGTGTATGCACAGTTGACGGAGAGACAGAGGCAGAGGATTCTCATTAGGGTTGTTGACTGTAGACTGTTGACCATTGAATTTTTGGTAAACCCTAATGAGAATATGATATATGATTAACAATAATATTAATTAAGTATTATGGTGACATGGTTGTTGAGGGGTTGACTTTGTTGACTTGTTGACTTGGTTGACCGGTTGACTAGGTTGGACTAGTTGACCATCATGATGACAATGGCTATCATTTCATGGCAAAGACTTTTTGCTTGCTTGTTCTCTTGTGAAAAATGAGTGCATGAAATGATATGGCTATTGTAGCTTAAACCATCACATAATACTTGATTGCTATGTTTTGTTATGATGGCTTTGGATTATGAGAGCCAAGAGAGAAAAGTCTTTCTCATTCTATCATTTTCATTCTCTCTCTTGTTCTTGGGCTCTCATCTTCTTCCTCTTGCTCTCCCTCTCTTTAGTTTATGGTTCACTTGTCTCATGTGTTGAGAACCAAGAACCATAGAGAAAAATCCCAACACACTCTCCTCTACTCACTCTAGTTCATAAGGTTTAGCAAACTGAGTGAACTAGTTTCTTCAAAACTCGAAGAAGAAGCCAAAGGTAGAAGCTTTCGGGTGGATCGATCTTCGGCGCAAGGAGACGACGGGGTGAAGCCGATCCAGACAACCATCAAGTGTAGAAGACGAAGGAGTTCAAGAAAGAAAGGTATAACCCCCTAACCGAGTAATTAACAACTCCAAGTTAGGTTGTTAGTTAGATGTTTAACAAAGATCCGGTTTTGAGTCCATGTTACCGCCTCTAGAAAATTGTTTTTCACCAAATTTCGCATGCCCGAAAGTACCGGGAGAGGTAGCATGGACTTACAGGGATCGTGTCCCAAAATCAAATCATATTCTTGTAGGTTGTAAATGGGTTTTCCGAATCAAGCGAAACTCCGATGGAACCACTGCATGATACAAAGTTCGCCTTGTGGCCAAAGGCTTCCACCAATGACCTAGCCTAGACTACTCTGCCACCTTCAACCTCGTTATTAAGCCGACAACACTGTGGATAGTCTTATGCATCACACTCTCACATGGATGGCCTCTTCATCAACTTGACATTAACAATACTTTTCTCAACGGTACTCTTCATGAAGATGTGTATATGGCTCAACCACCAGGTTTCCTACACTCCTCCCTACCTAACCATGTCTGCAAACTACGGAAAGCTCTCTATGGTTTCAACTAAGCGCCTAGGGTATGGTATCAAGAACTCAAAGGCTATCTCTCCTTCAAACCGGCTTCGCAAACTCCATAGCGGATTCGCCTCTCTTCGTCTACTCCAATGAAACCACCGTTGCTTACTTCTTGGTGTATGTTGATGATATTATTCTCACCGGTAATAACATTTAGTTTATTTAGTCTTTTGTTCGTCAACTTGGACAACGTTTCTCTCTAAAGGATCTCGGCGACCTTCATCATTTTCTTGGTTTAGAAGCTATTCCCATGACACAAGGAATTTTTTTTATCTCAGCATCGCCACATCATCGATCTCCTGAAAAATTTCTCCATGGAAGGAGCTAAAGAAATTACCACTCCAATGTGCAATACCACTCCTTTACTTCACCATGACGGGTCTTCTTCTGTCAATCCCATGCCTTACCGTCAGCTAGTTGGTGTTCTTCAATACCCCTCTCTCACTCGACCTGGCGTTTCTTTGTCGTCAACCGCCTCTACCAATTCATGCACTCTCCTACAGAACTTCACTAGACGGCCCCTCAAATGTATTCTTCTTTACCTCAATGGTACGATACATCATGGTCTTTACCTCCACCGACGATCTTCTCTAACTCTTCAGGCCTTCAGTGAATCTAACTGGGGTCGAAGTCGCGATGACGATCGTTTCACAACTGCCTACATTCTCTATCTAGGAACGAATCCCATATCATGGAAATCGGCTTGACAAATGACTGTTTCTCGATCTTCCTGCCCTTGCAAATGCTACGACTAACGTATTTTGGGTGAAAAATCTTCTATATGAACTCAAGGTACTTCTGTGCAAACCGCCCTCTCTATACTGTGATAACACTGAAGCTACCTATCTTAGTGTGAACCCAATTTTCCACTCTTGGATGAAGCACATTGCTCTTGACTGTCACTTCGTTCGGGAGTGCGTTGAAAATGGAACCATTTGTATACACCACATCAGCACTCATGATCAACTTGCGGATGTCCTCACAAAAGTACTTGGATGCACATAATTCCTCAAACATCAATATAAGATTGGAATCTCCAACAGAGTTTCAATCTTGCGGGGGCGTATTATCGACACATGCCAAAAAAAGAAGAGCCGTTTGAAGATATACACACAGACGTCTGCCAGAGGATCCAGACGTCTGTAGAAGGAGATCTAGACGTCTGCAATCGTCTGACCAAATAACAGAGCGAAACCCAACGTCTGAAAGAGAAGAGCCAGACGTCTAGTCTTAAGTCTTCGACAATAACAGAGGATACAAAGACGTCTGCACCTTTGGTGTTCTGACATCTGCCCATCGGAACGCAGTAGCAGCGGATCTTTCCATAACTTGTGATATTTTGATCTTTCCATAACTTGTGATATTTTTTATTAGGAAAGATTTTAATTTATTTTAGCTTTTAATCATGTAAAGTGTATTATATATATACACATTTGATATTCAATACAATTACCAAGTTCAAACCCTAAAAACTATCTTCTCTAAAATTCTATAGGAAAAGGAATAGACAAGGTCTTGAAGACGGCCGGCATAAGTTACCGATATTCTTCCGATGTCTAAATTGAAAATGACCCCACATATGTAACCATTAGTTACTCTAGGATTTTGTGTATAGCACAGTGACAAAAGGATTTTGCAGATGAGCAAGGTGTCCGAGAATACCTTTCACTTGAGAAGGTTATCGCATATGATCAAAGAATAATTGTTCTTTTGGATATTTGGCAGTAGCGTCTTACCGTCCTGCAAATGTATCCACAATCATATTAGCAAAGCTTTCGGAATGGATATTCAGTCTCTTGGTTTGGAAGATTGCAAATATTTGAAAGTAGGCCTCATTTAATAAATGATGCCATGTAGATATGAGAATTTTTTCAAGGTCGGTGTATAGGCCCATGCTTGCATAATTTTTATTTGTCATATTTGCTCAATTCAAATTCTCATGAATTTATTTTTGAAAATATTAGATTAGTGTCAATAACCTGAAAGTCTTCTTCGAAATATGGTATTATTGTACATTATCTTTTAGAAGAAAATATTCTAACAATGTGACAAGAATCATGTAGATTTGCAAAATTAATCCATTCAATTTTTGTAGACTTTGGAAGTGGTGACAATGGTCGAGGTTGAATAATAATGCTAACCGAAGTGACGATGCTTGTTGGTGTTGGAAATGGCGATGAAGATGGTAGTAGAGATCACAACATTTTATTTCGTCGCTGCACTTGTATTTTTTATTCAACCAAACAAAGAAAAAAGAGTAAAAAATTTCTTAATTTCGAGATATTCCACGTCACCACTTGCATTTATGACCTAAGTCAGATCATAAATACAAGTGATGCCGGGGAATACCTCGAAACTGAGAATTTTTTTGCTCTTTTTTTCTTTGCTTTTAATATTTGAAATTGGTATTGACACTTGCCATCTCCTTTTTGTTAAAATAGTAAAGCTCGTCTAGAGATATGCTAGATTTATGGAAAAGATTTTAGAAGATTTTAAAGATTGGTAGTTAAAATATTAAAGGTTATTGGTTTTGGATTCTTTGATTTGATTTGGACTTTTATTTGGATTATATTTTATGGTGTTATTGGTTTTTTACTTGGAGTTGGATTTTAAAATCTAGCGTTGTTAGTTTTGGACCAGGATTTAGATTTTAAAATCCAACATTATTGGTTGTGGACTCGGATTTCAAAATTTTGTATTATTGGTTTATTGGACTCGGATTTGAATTGGACTCCCAAAGTCCAAATTTCAAGTCCAACTATATAAAACAATGGTACAATTTTTATTTTTTTTGTGCTTGGATTTTGAGATATCTCCATCTTCTTTACTCTTTCAAACCCTAAAAAACTTATTTTTCTTTTTATTCTTGATCTCGTCTTATCTTCATTTATAAATTGATTGATTATATTATATTTTTTTACTTCTTCGTGGAATTCAAAAAAGGTATTTTTTTCCCTTAATCTCATCTCATTCTTATCAATATTTTGATCCGTTAGATTATCTATTGAAATTTTTTTCATAAAATCCTAGAATAGGTTTTTTTCCTAGGGCTCGTCTTATTTTTATTTATTTTTTAATTAATTAGATTATATTTCATAACTTTTCCATAAAACCCTAAAAACTTGTTTTGACGTTCAACTTGTTTATTAAATTATTTATCACAATTCTTTTTATAAAAGATTATATTTCTTATTTTTCCTTAATCTTTATTATTTTTATTTTGATTACTTACAAGATTTTATCTTTTCTTTCTTGATGTTTGAACGTAATGACAAAATAATTATATTTATATTTCGCTTTGATAAAAAAAATCATATTTAGAGCAAATATTAGAAAAGACGAGAATAAAATTTGATAGTAACAATTTTCACATTTTAAAATTTTTGGTTAGTATGTACTTATCAATAATCATGAACCTGTTGTTTGTTAATTAATATTTTTTTATATAATTATTTTATTAAAATATTAAATTTAATAATTAATTAATTTTGATAGACTTTACATATTTATAAGATTAAAAAATAAAATTGTTATGTCCCAAAAAGCTCCGTAGAAATAAAAATCATAATAGAAATTATGCAAACACAAATAAGTCCATACTAAAAGTCGGCATCCAAATCCAGCACGTAAGTGTAAGTCCATGTCACGCACCCCACGAACTTGCGGGGAGGCAGAATATATGAAAAACAATTATCAAAGCTTCGTAACACGGACTTGAGCGCATGAATCGTTTCTAAACCGTTACTAGCAAACTACGAAAGATTTAACTACTCGAATTCGAAGTTATACCTCACGTTACATGTCATTCGGGTCTTCATCGCGGTCCTCCACTCCTCGTAGGCTCCTTGGAACATCGGCACCTCAACGGCCTCCTCGAATCAAAGATGATCCACCCGAGAGCTCCTACTACAAGCTTTATCTCTAGCTTGAGATAACTAGGTTGCTCAAAGTGTTAATCTAAGCTACCTAGGGGATATAGAGTGAGCTTATGGATGTATTAGTCTAGCTAACCCTTGATCTCAACACATAAGAGGTTAGGGTTAGGGTTTCAAGAATGAGAGAGCTTGAGGAGAGAGAAGGTGATGATGAGAATGATATTGAAAAATGAACTCATTAGAATATATCAACCATAACAATTTATCAAATAAATAATATATATGATTAATCATCATGGTTGATGCATTCACCTTGTGTGATTCATCTCATGAGTCATTAGCTTCATAAATGAAGCATTAACTCCATGGATGAATCATACAAATAAGTCATTAAACAATAAATGCTTATGCCACCTTAACCCCCAAGTCACCATGTTTCTAGAAGCTTCCCGGAAAATTACGAGAACGCCCCTCCAATCCGTGAAAACACGGAAAAACTTTAGACTGTATAAATCCAATAACCTGATACTAGAATTTGGCTTAAACCAAAACCGGCTAGTAAAAACTGTCCGAACGCCGTACGTGTGTTTAAACACGTATGCGTCCGAACCCTTGTCGTAAAACCATACGACCTCTATATCGTTTCGCCTGGAGCAGGGAAACTCTCTGTGTGGGACTCTAAAGACTCGACACTACGCTGGAAGTGGGTTTAACCACAGACCGCAAGCGGCACTAGCTGTACGTAACGATCCCCAGGTAGATGTCGATAAGAAGGCCGATGAGGAAAACCATCCGAACTCCTACTGAGTCTGATGTGACAATCTCCATACAGTCCGGTATGTTCTTCTAAGACTATTGCATATCGAGCCTAGGGGGCGGCAAGCGTCAGTCCCCTAATAGAGGTATAAGTCGTATCGGAGCGTAGCCCATTACACCCTGAGAAAACTACTGGAACTTACCAGTAAATCTCGCTTGCACTGGCCAGGGACTTTGCGTAATGGCTCTCTGACACAGCACGATATCAACTCCCAATACCGGGAGAGAGGAATCATGTCTAACCGCCACTGCCTCCAAGTGCTCGGGACTGCACCCAACTGCTACATGTTTGCACGACTCCTTTGAGCCGTGGTAGGGTAGCAATCTAAGAACAGTGGGACACACTCGAGGCAAAGTAGCAGTGTCAAGTCTGCGGACTATGCTGTACTCATGTCACCTGGGAACTGTTAACTGACGATGGATATAATACCAACCAATCAGTTCCCCTGCGAGTCCTGTCCGGTGTACCCGTAACCTAACGAGCACCTGTATACTATCTCCAGTACGACATAGTGATGGCTGTGGGACAGACCATCTCCCCAACTGGGATGAGAAGCGTACACACTCAGTCTACTCCGGAATATCGATGCCCTGTCTTGATAATCCTACGACTAGGGACAAGTATAGGATGTTGCTTATAGACTACCCAACCCCCACTAGTGTGACTGCCATCACAACGCTGGTAATCAAGCAAAGATCCTATGGGCTCTACTAATATGTATAAGTGATACGTTACAATAAACATATGCACATATTAAATTAGACAAAAACCAAGTAGCATACTACCATTTTTAGCAAGACTGTATATACAATTGTGAATATCCCAAGCTTCCATTAAGTAATATACATACAAGTATGATACAATAATGGCCCCTAGGGCATATACACTAACAGTAAGTCCGAATCCAAATCCAAATCCAGCATGTAAGTCCGAATCTAAATCCAAATCCAACACGTAAGTCCGAGTAAGGATGTCACGCACAAATCGAGAAATGGTACAAAATTTTCAAGTTTAAAAATCTATTCAGTTCTGTTCGATTAGTCTGGTCCGTGGCTTTAGTTTTTTTGCTCGTCTTTCTTACAGTTGTTCATACTTAAACCTGTTATGTATTGTACTGTACATGATTCTGACGGGTCTTTTTCCAAAAATATAGTTGATGGAGCTCCTTTTCGGGCCTCCGTCAGATGTTGTCTTCCGTTGATCTCGCGGTGAACTTAGCTGATTATCCTTCGTTGCGTGTGGGTCTCAATGGGTTTTTGGAGGAAGAGGTGAGGTGAGGAAGTTGTTGCCGAGTACCTGCAAAGAAGTCCCGGGGTGGTTTGGTACCACCAAGGACCCTCCGACGCTCAAGTTGGTGATGAGATCCGAGCAGAGTAACGGCACAAAAGTGTAAAAAACGGCTTACTTGACCCCTCTGTGATGGGGGTTTATATAGCGGTGGAGCGCGTAGCAGCGGGCGCGAGAATCTCGCCGGCAGTTACGCCCCCCCCCCCCTCCCGACGTCACGTCCGTGTAGAAAGCGGATCGCCCATTAATGGGGATTGATGGCGTGGAACGTGGGATGTTGCTGGCGTGAAATCTGCGCATGGCGAGATTCGCGGAGCGGTGGTTACGCCAGTGAGCGGTGGAGTTGGTCGGAGGTCCGAGGAAGACGGCCTCGGCCAGGAGCTCGGGATCGAGCGAGGAGGCCGAGGGGTCTTGGTCTGGTGGCAGCTCGAGACGAGCTGAGGGGCCGAGGAGGCCAATTTGCAGGAGCCCCGAGGAGGGCCAGCCTGTGCTTGCAGGTCGGGCATGGGGTGGCCTGGTCGGCCCCTGCGAGCCCTTTCTTCCGGGTTCCAGGACACGTCATCTGCCACGCGTCATCATCTTAGGGATCGCCAATATCGATCACTATCAATAGTTTTGTTATGTGGTTTTAAGCCATGTGTTTGATCAATATTACGAAAAAAGGTATTTTAAGGCCTTTTCTTAGTTTTTTCTTATGTTTTTATGTGAGGGATGGCCTAATATATTACTGAAATTTTTGTATATTGCAAGATGAAATTTAGCTATATTTACATCTCATAACAAAAATGGCTTTGTTTTAAAGTATTATTCATGCTCTTGTATTTTGTGTTGGTACTGCTGATTTCTTGATTATACGCAGGCTTGCAGATGAGCTGTTGATCCAAGTCATCTTTCTCAGTAAAAAAAATCCTTATTCAAAGTGCAATGGTTGCTGGGGGTCACTCAATAGAGAAAATGCAAAAACATCTCTTTCCTGTTAAATATTTCAAGAGTCTTTGAGTTCTCAATCAAAAATAGAGGAAAAGGAAAAAAAGAAGAGTCTTCTTTAGGACTATAACAGTGGTTTTCTCTGTTCTCTATTTTTTCTTTTCTTCTCCTTCTCTTTCTTTCTTTTTTTATTTTCCTTTTCTTTTTTCTTTTCATAGCCTTCGGTTATAGTGGTTGGTGCATGTGGGCAGGATTTTGTTGATGTATCATGCTACAGTATTTTTGTTTGTTTTCCTGATTTATAAAATTTCATGGGACGGACTCGTGGAGTTCCGCTCTTCTTTCAAGAAAAAAGGCCCGAGTCCAAATCCAAATACAAAAAATTGCCCGAAAATGACAATTGTCGAACTCGTACATTAAAATCTAAGTTCAATAACACCCCTGTAGCTTTTCTTTTCTAGATATTTAGTACAAACTTTATAAATTTTGTGAAAAAAGTCAGATATCTAGTTAAAATATCCGAAGAGGTGCAAATTGAGAATCTATCTCTGTTCTCAGAAGTACAAATGGCAAGGCATGAATGTTTTAGTGGGTATATCTTCATTCTAAATATTTAGCGTCTTAACTAAAAGTATTAATTAATTTCATTTTTTCCCCCATGATTCTAACATATACTCACATGCATTGTTTGGTTGGGGGATTCACAAAAATGGATTCACAGATCCTTGCAATAGAAAAGACTTGGATTTAGTAATTTTTTGTTTGGTTTTTTATGATGCTCTATATTGGCGATCTCCCAGATCGGGACACGTGGCAGATGACGTGTCTCAAAGCTCAGAAGAAAGAGCCCACAGAGGCCGACCAGGCCACCCTTGTACTCGACCTGCAAGCACAAGCTGGCTCTCCTCAGAGCCCCCTGCAAATTAGCCTCCCCGGCCTCTCAGCTCGTCCCGAGCTACCAGAGGACCGAGATGCCTCGGCCCTCCCGCTCGTTCCCGAGCTCTCCCGCCGAGGCCATCTTTCTCGGTCTCTCCGACCGACCAACTCAACCACTCACAGGCGTAACCGCCGCTCCGCAAATCTCGTCATGCGCGGATTCTCCGCCGGCAACATCCCACGTTCCACGCTGTCACGCCCCGCTTCCCGGTGTACGGCGAAGGGGACGCGACGAGGTCCGCTACGTATGTACTCAGAAGTACATACGTTAAGCGTAGCTAAGCAATATAGAAATAATTACACAAGAGACAAGAGAATAAAAAGAACAGCAACTTTTATTTATTAACATTCTTTGTACAATACATGAAAAGGAAATACAACTGAAATAAAGATGCCTAAACAGTGGCATAACAGGGAATGAAAAGTACTGAAAAGAAAAGTGTACAATGAAACTAACGTGCTGGATCTTCGGCAAACTGCTCCAACTCTTCTACAGATGGCTCGATCTCCGCCGGGCCCAAACCACCTGACGACATTCAAAGAAGAAAGAAATAGAATTTCGTCAGCGAACAGGTCGCTCGGTAAGTCCCAAAGATAAGGGGGAAATAAACAGACAGTAAGAAAGAGAGAGAGAGAGAGAGAGAGTTTTTACTGTTGTGTTATACACTAGTAAAATAGGGGATTGCCCCTACGGATGGAAATATCCGTAGGGCCAGATTTTACTTGGCCCTACGGAATAATCCGTAGGGCTAAAAGGTTACCCTTACGGGCACAGACGTCCAAGAATAAAAATATTAATTCTTAATTTGGTGTTTGCCCCTACGGAGCCGCAAACAAAGGACCTACGGGTATATCCGTAGGGGCAAGTAAATATCTATTTAACAAAACCCCATATCGATCGCCTATGCTCACTTTCTCTCTCTCTCTCAATCGCGCACGAGAAAAAACCCCAAATCGCCTCCGTCGTCGCCACCGTCGCCTCCGTCGTCGCCACCGCCGGTTTCGTCGCCACCGTCGTCGCCAGCGCCTGTTTCGTCGCCACCGTCGTCGCCACCGCCGGTTTCGTCGCCAAATCGCCACCGTCGTCGCTCCAGCCCACCAGCAGCCGTTCAGGTATAAATCTCGAGGTAAATTAAAGTATTTTTGGATTATTTTGGGCTTAGGGTTCATGGCTGGGTCTGGGTTGCGCGCGCGAGAGTTGGGGTTGGGCAGGGGTCGCGGTGGCGGTCGGGGTCGGGATAGGGTTAGGGTTGGGGTTCGGCTGCTGTTGGGGTGGGGCTGGGGTTAGGGTTACGGTGGGGCTGGGGTTAGGGTTACGGTGGGGCTGGTTGAATGGCTCTTCTGATTAGTTGATAAATACAATGTTAATCATAATTTACTCGACACAGATGGTAGAAAATCAGAAAAAGATCAAGAAAAAAATAATCGATTTTGATTTTAACATGCAGGGGTGTTGTGCAAGATGTAATATCTAGTAGCATATGCTAGGTATATAGACTAAAGAATAGTTGTAAATGAACCGCTAGCAAGAAAATCCTATAATTATATGTACACATCGCTTGACGCATGAAGCCTGAAGCTCTTTCTTTTAGGGGATAAAACTAGTTATATTCCTGCATTGCCTAGAAATAGCAGTGAGTTGGTTAAAACTTTTCAAACACAACCCCCCACCCCCAAAAAAAAGAAAGAAAGAAAGGGCAAGGAAAAAAAAAGAATAGCAACAAGCAATACAAGCTAGCAACCGTAAATAACTGCTGAGATTATGTCTACCTTGGCAATTTGAACAATGATGGTCTTGTCTGGATTGTTAAGATCCACTTTATGGGGCCGGGTGAGGAACACATTTTGCAACTGTATTTATGATTTTCATTCTGTCAAGTGTTGAAATAAAAATCAACACTTGACAATCAATCCAAGATGCTCAATAACTTGCTTCAAAACCATAATCTAATCTTGATGATGCTCAATATTAGCGATTTTCATGATCACGACACGTGGCAGATGACGTGTCTCATAACGCTTTATGATATCGGTATCCTATATTTGTAGTTTTAATTGTTGATTGTTATAAATGTATACCATTGCAATAATAGTTTTTGGTTGATGAATGCTATTGCAATGTAGGATGATCAGTTCTATCAATCTTGATCTCAATGGTTTAAAATCATGTTACACATACAACACGAATGCACAACAAACGCATAATTAGAGAGCGACTCGAGATATTCAGGTTAAAACCAATATATGATACTCGATGATAATATGAAACCTTCATATTCCCATCGATACCCATATATGAAACTAAAAGCGCCACTTAGTCCCCGTCTATCGGTTAACATACGTGCAATGCTCGTCGTGACCTAGAACTATACGAAGGTTGTTAAATATCGGACAGTATAGCTCGATACTAACAACCGTCGTATAGTCTACGCGACGAGAAAATTCAATCGTATGGTAACCCATAAATTTGTCCCGTGTGGACAAGTTAAGAATGTATAAAGCAAACGCCTTCATTCACTTGTGTTTTCATCCGTTTCGAGATATTTCGTCGGTATCTTTCCGCTGGTTCTCCGTGTACAATGATAGATTAGATGTTCATTTCAACGTTGTTTCACAGCTTTGAAATGATTATCTATTCTATTACAGTGTACTCGGAGAACAGCGGGGAGGTGCTGCCGAAATTTACTCGAAACGGTTGAAAGCACAAGTGATGGGAGTTCGCTCTATACATTCTTAATGGGATAGAAGCCTACCCCCGACAGCCGGAACACATACATACAAACGCATAATTAGAGAACGATTCGAGATGTTCGGGTTAAAACCAATATATGATACTCGATGATAATATGAAACCTTCATATTCCCATCGATACCCATATATGAAACTAAAAGCGCCACTTAGTCCCCGTCTATTGATTTAGAATGCTATATCATAAATATACACATTCCTTTTGCTCTTACTTAGCAATTTTTATTATTGTCTAGCTGTAGGTGGTGACACCACCGCACCTGCGGGTATGTTTATATGTCCTATAGTGCATGCATATTGATTTAGAATGTTATATTATTGATCTACACATTCTTTTTGCAATTAGTTATATAATCTATTTTTAATTGTCTAATTATAGGTTGTGCGTCCACACCTTCCACAGGGGCCACTCCTGCCGCTTCCATACCCCCCGCATTGTCTGCAGGTTAGTATGAATAAATTTAAAATATTTATTTATTTTACATATGCTCTATAGAATAAATATGAACTTCATGGAGATTTAGCGTCGATGTTTATTTTATAGTTGGAGGGGATGCGTCCGGGTCCGGGACCCCGGTTGTTCCTCACCGGAGGAACTATCGTCCCGCTCGTGATGCTGCTCGGGCCCAGGCTCGTGCGCTATTCACCGGAGGTATATATCACACTTGAATTTTTGTTTAACCTTGATTTCTTAATACAACTTTGTCTTATTATTGATTTTCTTGATATTTCATGCAGACGCAGGGCCTCTCCATCCCCAGAGGGGGACTCGATGCCCGAATCAGTCCCATAGGCTGAGGCCTGATAGAGCTAAGGGGAGGCAGCATTCCCCCTATTTTTTACCCTTGACTATCGCTATACCGGTCCTCATGCCGAGAGGTTCGGCCGGTATTTGGGGGACGAGAGCCGGATCGTGAAGAACTATCCACTTCACGTTGAGTGGGGCGAGCAGCACCAGCGCTCATTCGCCCTCTTCTTTGATCAGGCTTGGGTATGTATTAATATATATTTTCATTTGATCTATACAATATATTTATTATTAACACTTTCAATCTAATAACAATGTTTTTTTTTTGTATTTTCAGTTGGATTACGATTTTCAGCCTGTAGCCGACCCTGATCACCCGGGAAGGGTGCTCGACCTTCATGCTCTGTACAATGGCCTGATGAAGAACATGCAGGCCAAGGTCCGATACAACAGGAATGAGCTGAAGGCCGACTGCTGCTCCCTGTGGATAGCGACCCCTGAGGCAGAGAGAGCAGCCCTCCTATCTACTCCGGCGTTTGCGAGAGTCGACGTAGAGACATGGCCTCTATTGTGAGCTTATTTCGACTCCGAACGCAAACAAGTATGTATTTTAAATTTAATTCATTATTTATGATATAATTTATTCCTTTGTGTTTCTTAATTAGAAAACTAAATGTTAATGCGTTGTGCAGAAACAGGTCGCTCAGAATACGGAGAACAGGAAGTCGGCGAAGAGGGGTCGCCCCACTTACACAGGTGGCTCGAGGAACATTACTCGAGCCATGGAGTTATCGGTAAATTAAGAGTTATTCTCTAATATTCTGCAATATTAAGAGTTATTCTCTAATATTTCTAATATTAAGAGTTACTTTCTAATATTGCAGACATCTCGGACCGTGGCGTCAAGTGGTACACCGAGCGTGCTGTCCGCATATCTTACCGTCCACGGCACCTCGACAGATCCCGCCACGGGCGAGCTTCGATGTCCCGACGTCGCTATCCAGGAGTACTGCGTAAATGTTAATAATTTTTCTACCCAAATTTGAAATTTTAGTTTTGGAAGGTTCAAGTTTAAATTTTATACTTATACTTTACTGCTTAATGTGGGTGTGGGAGCGGGTGGTTGAGCAGGCCCAGGCCTCGCGGATCGATTTTACCGGACAGAACGATCCGAGGCTGCTGACCCCAGTTCTGGACGCCGCACACGGAGGGCACCACGGAGGTTGGGAGAGAGGTCGGGGATTGGGCCCTAGCAGGGCCCATATGAGGTTGGACTCCACCCCGGCGGCTACTTCCTCCGTCTCCAGTGACCGGCATGTTCATCAGGAACTGGATAGCTTGAGGGCCACCGTTCAGGAGTTGAAGGAGATGCTGGTATGTATACTACTTTATAGTAAAATATCATTTCATATTATATACATATCAACATATCCATAATTAGTACGTAGCTTGAGCTTATTTGGTTTTAGACTTAAGTTTGATTAATCATACATACATATGTAATTAAAATAAACAACGCTTTTCCAAACTAGATATCCAAACAGGGTTTCGAAATAACTTAATAATGAAACGAATTCGAATAATACACAGTTCTTACATGCTTCTTACACACGTTATGTCCAGACGCGACAGGGTAGATCGGCCGAGCCTCCACATGCATCTCCTTCGGCTGCGGCTCCGCAAGCCACTACATCGGCTGCGGTTCCGCAGACAGCTCCTGTAGCTCCACCGCCCACTCAGACTCCCGCAGCCACGGCTCCGCAAGCGACTACCTCGACGGCGGCTGCGCAGACCACATCGCCAGCTCCACATGCCGCTCAGACTCCCTTATATGTAGCATTGCAGAGTGTATTGACCGAGGAGCAGGCGCGCGTTATTCTAACGTTATTCAGAGGTGGAGCTGGACCGAACTAGGGTAGCTTTTTGGTTCTTATTTTTTGAAACATGTATTTATATCACATTGTACTACATTTTGAAACGATATTGATATTAGTTTGTATTTATATCATATTCAGTTTTTGGGTTTCTTTTGCATATTATATATATGCGTGAGATGTGATTATGAATACTGCAATATATGATTTGATTGATGTATATAGTATTGTGCACAGGGCGGGAAAAAATCTAGCAGCCCATTTTAAAAAAAAAATACAGACAATATGTACCTACGGATTAAGCCGTAGGTATATATGTTGCCCCTACGGGCATATCCGTAGGGGCAAACTATCAGGAAACCTGATATTTTCCCACCTGATATCAGTGCAGGGTGTTGGGAGTGCCCCTACGGATATGTCCGTAGGGGCCACTGTTTATCCCCTACGAATTTATCCGTAGGGGCAAAATATCAGGTTTCCTGATATTTTCCCCCCTGATCTCAGTGCAGGGTGTTGGGAGTGCCCCTACGGCCATATCCGTAGGGGCCACTTTCTATCCCCTACGGTGGTATCCGTAGGGGTAGAACAAGGACCTACTGATTTATCCGTAGGTATATACAATATATTCAAAAAAAAATACATATATGATTTGATTACCCCTACGGAGTACTCCGTAGGGGCTATAACACCTACAGATATATCCGTAGGGGCAAGAATTTGCCCGTAGGGACAAGTTCAGGACCTCAACTTGCACCTGCGGCCTTTGCACCTACGGGGTCTTTTTTCGCCCCTACGCAGATATCCGTAGGGGCAGTGGGTTGCCCCTACCGATAAATCCGTAGGGGCAACCCTTATTTGTAGTAGTGATAATATTATAATATTGTATTAACGTTGTTGTTTTTAGCCTGGTATAGAAGATACCAGTGTATACGAGGGGAGTCCCACTTACACCGAGGACCTTGGTAACCTGTAGTAAAAGGCTCCGTCGATAATACTACGGAACAACGGCATGGATGTAATTACGTCTTAAGTGACCACCTCGTGCCACCTTTAACATATTCCGTACCAGTCTACCCCTTAAACCCCGTAGTGTTATGATTGTATTGTAGTATTGTATTGTATAAGTTGGATGACGGATCAAAACCATGATATCAGTAAACATGTTGTAACTGCATAATCAGGTAAATAGAATAACGGAATAATGGATGTATATCCATGGTTTGATTCAGTCAAGTTGTAATGATTGTTAACAGGATTCTGGGATTCATGTATTCATATTGAGTTGGAATATTAAAGAATATAGAATGACTTGAATCATATTCAAGTCAGAAATAGTCAGACTCAAACCCGAGTCAGACTAAAAGAAAGTAAGTTGAAGTTCAATAATTGTTAGGGGCCTTATTGTAATTTATAAAACTTGAGGGGGGCTTATGTAAAAAGTGTTATTGTATATTTTTCAAAATACACCTCAAGTATTTATTATTCGTCTTTATAGTTATAATGAATGTGAATTTTATTTGTGTTATTCTAGTGAATATATCCTAATAAAAGTATTAATTGATTTATTTGAAACTCATGGTATTTTAATGTAACTTTTAATCTTGTAATTTTAGAAAAAATGGAAACTTTATCTTATGATAAAATAGGTGTTTAAATGATAATTAAATTAATACAAGAATAATTTTAAATAATATTTTATTTTTCAAAATCTCATTTTTTCTTAAATGCCGTATTTTAAACCTTTCGAGACCGAATGCTCCTTGCGGAGGTCTGAATCTCGCACTACTAGCCCGCGGGTGCACGATGAACCGTACTATTCCTAACGGGTTCCCCAAAGGTGCGTTGTAGCGGCGCTTTGCTTAGGTTTAACAAATACCATTCATTTAGAAAAAACGGTTTTATAAATAAAAAGTATTTATTTGTAAAAGGGTATAGATTTCCGTATTTTAGTTTCTAGGGTTTCCTAAGCCAACTAGCCTATTTCTAAGGTCTAAACGACAAGTCATTAGAAGCCTCAAATCGCCTCTTCACCGTCATTTGCGGCCAGGTAAGTGCCAGGTAAGTGGGAAGGAACCACAGTAGTGGGCCTAATTAAAAACCACTAACCTAGACACACTTGCCTAGACACCACAAAGTCAGTTTAGATAAACGATCGATGTCCATGACATATCGTGCTTTTCATTATAAAAGATTTTATTTAAAATTGTGTACAACTTAAAGCTTTCAAGAAAGGTTTATAAAGATAATGGTATTTTAGTGAAAAGTCCTGTATTTTCGTATTCTATGTTTTGACGTTTATCAATTAGGGTTATATTTGTGTGTGTGTAGAGATAGGTCATTACCTCGTGACTTATTTTAAGTTTTAATGAAGTGTTAGAGGTTAAATATGATATATTAAACTTGAAGGTATTTAAGCGCAAGAATACGGTATTTGAAAACGTTATCATTTTATGTGTGAAAATTCATTCAAATTGATTTCTAAAAGTTTATTGATCAAGATAAACATATTTAGGAATGAGGGAATTGATTAAACGAAGAAAAATAAACTTTATGGTATTTTTATGAAAAGAATACGGTTTTACAAGAAAGCTATCATTTCATGTGAGAAACTTTGTTTAAATTGGTTTCTATGTGATTAATAGTTATCATGAATATAGGTAGGTATTATGGATTAGGTGACAAGTGGGATTTTGTAGAAAAACCGAATCGGAAATCGGTTTGTTCCGATTTCCGTCGGGTTCCATAAATCCGTATTTTTAAGAAATAGAAAAGAGGGAAGATTGGGACTTACGGGTTTTCAAACTCTTCTAAAGAGTAAAGAGGACTAGGGGAAAGGCCGAGGTGTGGTTTCGTCGCCGGTTGCTTCAAAGCACGTCGCCGGAATTCCGTCAGGGCTTCGCCGTGAACTCGGTTTCAAAGCACACACTTCTTGAAAAACTTTTGAGAGAGTGGCTCAAGATTTTGGGGGGTGAGAGGGTAGTGTGTAGGGTTGGTATTTATAGGGTTAGGCTAGGGTTAGGGTAGATGAAAAGTTAAAAATAAAAATGTGATAAAATGTAATAAAAATGTATTAAAAGTGGAGTAATTAGGGTTTTTAAAGAGCTCTGGAAGTGGTATGAGGCTGAAACATTGCAGGTGCGTAGGGAATATGAAAAGACACAACTTTTATGTTGTGACCATCGCCGGAATCGGCCGAATCGGGGGTGACTCGGCCGTGACTCGGTCGGATCACTGAGTCGGCCGAGTCAAGGCCGAGTTGGCCGATTCCCAACCGAGTCCGGTGGCCTGGATCTCTCCCGACGGTTCATCTACCCTCTGCAAGTGTTACATATTTGGGTGTAGTGGGGTTTTTGTGAGATATGCACGTGTAAACTCTTGGTATTTTAAAGGTTTTAAAAAAATCAATATTAAAAATAATGTGGGGTATGAGATTCGAACTCTGATGGCTTGGTTCAGCAGTGCAAGGTATTACCAATAAGCTACAAGCTCCTTCTTGTAATTATTGTGGTATTTAATTACTTAAACTGATAGCAGTAAGAATAAATACTCCTAGTATACATTAAATTTAAAGTAATTTCTTGTACACTAAAAATGGAGTTATTACATTCTTGTAGCTTGTAATTAAAAACAAAATAATTTCCTATATCTTGTGCTCATGCTAAAATACCCCTTTGTGGATTTTTGAAAAAATATTTGAAAATTTTTGGTATAGAAAAATTAGGGTTGTTACACACGCCATCATGATCCCCATTAACGGGCGATCCGTTTATTACGCGGGCATGACGTCGGGAGCGTAACTGCCGGCGAGATTCTCGCGCTTGCTACTGCGTGCTGCCGCCACTATATAAACCCCCATCACAGAGGGGTTAAGTAAGCTTTTTTCACCCCACTTAGCCGTTACTCTGCTCGGATCTTGGGCTAACTTGATCGTCGGAGGGTCCTCGGTGGTACCAAACCATCCCGGGACTTCCTTGCAGGTACTTAGCGCAAACTCCTCAAAACCACCAATCTCCTCAAAACCCATTGAGACCCACACGCAACAGGAGATCACCTCCAAGATGCACCGGAAGATCGACGGAAGACAACATCTGACGGAGATCCGAAAAGGACCTCCATCAGTTGGCGCCGTCTGTGGGAACTAAAACTCCTCAAAAACAAAAGTTGGCATTCCGATCTCCATTCACATGGCATGTGATCGCCCTGAAGATCCAGGTACCAGCCGCCGCCTCCCCCTCACCGGAGGTGCGGATGAACCTCCTCCGGCGACCGTCGTCAATGCCCTCGCCGGCCGAATAGACCGACTACAGTCCATCATGGAGGCGCTCGTCCGCGTCCAAACGGCCGGGCCAGGGCCCCAGATCGCCGCTCCTCTGCCTCCAAAAGACTTTGCCCTCGTCGGCACAGCTGACCACCGGCAGGCTACGTCCCATGGCCACAAATCTCACGGGCCGATACTCTCTGAGGCCCGCTCGGCGCCCCACAGCTCCACACCAAGATCCGTCGCCGGAGCGCCTCGCCTCGAGCCTCCTCCCGACCCTCACCCCCCTGAGAAGATGTCGGTCACCTCGCCTGTACCCAGGCATGACCGACACCCCCTCCCTCGACGGGGTCGCATAGAAGGGGCTCGCCACGGCGGCTCGAGGGCCATCTCGCCCGGGGATCTAAGGAACATCATCAAGAGGAACCAGGGCCGCGCCCAGACGTAAATCTCCCACAGCAGAGGCCAGGGATCATAAGGCGCCGAATCCTCGGGGTACCATGGCCGACTCGACGCCCTCGAGAATAAGATCGAGGGCATACGCCGAGAAGGTCACCTCTCGGGCGACGGGGCTAAGTACGCCCCCGACTCGCTCACCAAGCCATTTACCGAGGGACTGCTCATTGTTCACGTCTCCTTGCACAACAAGCCCCCGAAGGTCTCTCTGTTCGACAGGAAAACCGACCCGAAAGACCATTTGGATGCTTTCACCACGGGGATGAGCTTCCAGGACCATTCCGACGCCGCCCAGTGCAGAGCCTTCCCAGCCACCCTCATCTGCTCTGGTCAGGACTGGTTCCGAGGACTCGAGCCTCGCTCAATCTCAACCTTTGAGGAGCTGGCTACTCGGTTCCTCGGCCACTTCATCGGGAACCGTCGGCAGAAGCACACGGTCGACTACCTCTTCACAATTAAGAGTGGGGACAAGGAGACGTTCAAAGCTTACGTCACCCGCTTCTACAACGCCCTCCTCAAGGTCCCCAAGCACCGGGACGAGACCGTCATCACGGCGCTCAAATCTGGTCTTAGGCACAAGGAGTGGTTGCGCTCCTTTGCATTAGCGTAGCCTTAGACCATGGTCGAGGTCAAGGCGTGAACCGAGCGCGAGGTCCAGCTCGAGTCCGAGGTGAACGCGAACCTTCCTATAGCAGAACGGTCCGACCAGAAGGAGAGGGCTCAGGAAGAGAGGCCGGAGCGTCAGCAGCCCTATCACCCGAAGTTCCAGGAGTACACCCCGCTCAACGTCTCCCTCACAGTGTTACTAGAGGAGGCCCAGGGCTAGGGGTTCTTCAAGTTCCCTCCAATCCCGCATCAGGCCTCGAAGCGAACCCGGGGCCCCTACTGCGCCTTCCACCGGACACTGGGCCACGCCACGGAGGATTGTAAGCAACTCCGGGACTACATCGAGGGGCTCATCCGATCAAGGCATCTCGCCGCCTACTTGAGGGATAAGCGGCAGGCCGACCGTGAGCAGGATCAGTCCGGCGCCCAGGGAGCCCCGTACCTGGTGCCGAGCACGGAGACCAACAAGCCTCCGGGGAGCTCGGGCCATGCTAATAAGGTCATCTATTAGCATGTACTTTTTTAAGGGCAATGTAAACTCTTCTTAGGGTCTGTTGTTAATTTAATAAAAGATCAATGGAACATTGCAAAAAAGAAGGAAATGTCTTATTTATTCAAAAATGTATTATGGGCTCCTTAGCCATACATACAAAAAGAAAAAGAAAATTACAGCAGCGGGAGAAGGGGGTGCAGAGATCACTGCTCATGGTACTCAGTAAAGATCTCCGCCAGCCGAGACCTCGCGAGATCCAGCCTCTACCCTCGATTCCCCCGCACGCGTTGACCTCGAGCCTCAGTTCGTAGCACTCACGGACGAGTGCCACCGAGCGAGCCAGCCGACCCGTGGAGATCGGGCCGAAGCGCCTCAGAGACCGTAGCTTGCCCACGACCTTGTCGTAGAGCTGCTCGGACAGGGGGTTGTAAAGCCCCAGCGACGCCTTCCAGATGGAGTACATCAGCAGCTGCAGCAGAGGGGAGCGTCGGGGGAGCAGCCAGTCGAAGTGGTCTTCGATACTCCCATAGACCAACTGCACCGTGTTCTCGGCGCAGTTCTGGTCATAGAGGTATACGTATTCAAAGTGGATGATTTCGGGGATGGTAAAGAGGAAGTCTTCCATTCTCAACGATCTGTTTGTGGAGAAAGGAAGGACCGGTGCTCCTTCAGCTTTATATAGCCCACTTCGCCCCAACGGAACCCAACGGTCACCCGTTTTCGCCCACAAAGTCATTGCCACGCGGCGATCATTGAGCCTTCTCTGGCGGAATTGAAACGGCGCGACTCTGGCGCTTCTCCTCCACACACATTCAATGCACATGCTACGCGCACGTTCACCGCGACCGTTCCTGTTCCCCATACCTGCAACGGGATGGTCAGGCGAAACCTCATGAAGAATCGGCCAAGAATCTACCATGCTCGGCTATCCCTGGCCGGTATCTTCCCTACACGCAACGCCGAGGATCAAAGCCCTCACCAAGAGGCAACCGCGCAGCTTCACTGCCCGGCTATCCTTAGCAGGCCTCCTACGGCCCCTCCAACGCTAAGGATCGAAGTCCTCCTTAGAGGCAGCCGAGCGGCTTTCCTGCTCGGCTATCCCTAGCCGGTAGCATCCCTACTCTCAAAGACAGGGATCAAAGCCCTCGCCAAGAGGCAACCGCGCAGCTTCACTGCCCGGTTATCCTTAGCAGGCTTCCTACGGCCCCTCCAACGCTAAGGATCAAAGTCCTCCTTAGAGGCAGTCGAGCGGCTTCCCTGCTCGGCTATCCCTGGCCGGTAGCTTCCCTACTCGCAACGCCAGGGATCAAAGCCCTCGCCAAGAGGCAACCGCGCAGCTTCACTGCCCGGTTATTCTTAGCAGGCCTCCTGTAAGTCCATGTCACGCACTCCACGATCTTGCGGGGAGGCGGAATATATGAAAAATGATTATCAAAGCTTCGTAATACGGACTTGAGCGCATGAATCGTATCTAAACCGTTACTAACTAACTACGAGAGGTTTAACTACTCAGATTCGAAGTTATACCTCACGTTACATGTCCTTCGGGTCTTCATCGCTGTCCTCCACTCCTCGTAGGCTCCTTGGAACATCGGCACCTCAACGGTCTCCTCGAGTCAAAGACGATCCACCCGAGAGCTCCTACTCCAAGCTTGATCTCTAACTTGAGATAACTAGGTTGCTCAAAGTGCTAATCTAAGCTACCTAGGGGATATAGAGTGAGGTTATGGATGTATTAGTCTAGCTAACCCTTGATCTCAACACATGAGAAGTTAGGGTTAGGGTTTCAAGAATGAGAGAGCTTGAGGAGAGAGAAGGTGATGATAAGAATGATATTGAAAATGAGCTCATTAGAATTTAACAACCATAACAATTTATCAAATAAATAATATAAATGATTAATCATCATGGTTGATTCATTCACCTTGTGTGATTCATCATATGACTCATTAACTAATTAATGCATCATTTAATACCATGGATGAATCACACAAATGAGTCATTAAGCAATAAATGCTTATGCCACCTTAACCCCCAAGTCACCATGCTTCTAGAAGCTTCCCGGAAAATTACGAGAATGCCCCTCCAATCCGTGAAAACACGGAAAAACTTTAGACTGTATAAATCCAATAACCCAATACTAGAATCTGGCTTAAACCAAAGCCGGCTAGTAAAAACTGTCCGAATGTCGTACGTGCGTTTAAACGCGTATGCGTCCGAACCCTTGTCGTAAAACCATACGACCTCTATATCGTTTCTCCTGGAGCAAGGAAACTCTCTATGTGGGACTCTAAAGACTCGACACTACGCTGGCAGTGGGTTTAACCACAGACCGCAAGCGGCACTAGCTGTACGTAACGGTCCCCAGGTAGATGTCGATAAGAAGGCCGATGAGGAAACCCATCCGAACTCCTACTGAGCCTGTCCGTGACAATATCCGTGCAGTCCGGTCTGTTCGTCTAAGAGTATCGCATATATGGTCTAGGAAGGTAGTAAACGCCAGACCCCTAATAACCGTACAAGTCGTGCCAGTATGGCTCAAAACCATTTGAGAATCTACTGATCAGTCCACCAGTAATTCTCCATCAGCCCTGGCCAGGGACTTATGGTAATGACCAACCAATCACAGTACGATATCAACTCTCTATACCGGGAGAGATGAATCCCTAACAGTCGCTCACTGCCTCCATGTGGCTCGGGACTGTACCCAACTAAAACCTGTTTGCACGACTCCTTTGAGCCGTGGTAGGGTAGTAATCAAAGCACAGTGGGAACTCACACGAGACAAATGACGACCTTAAGTCAACAGACTACCTGCACACATGTCACCTGAGAACTGCTATCTGACGTTAGGTATAATACCATCCAGTCAGTTCTCATGCGTGTCATGTCCAGTGTACCCGTAACCCAACGAGCACCTGTATACTATCTCCAGTATGACGTAGTGATGGCTGTGGGACAGACCATCTCCCCAACTGGGATGAGAATCGTACACACTAGTCTACTCTGGAGTATCGATGCCCTGTCTCGATAATCCTACGACTAGGGACAAGTATAGGATGTTGCTTATAGACTATCCAGCCCCCACTAGTGTGACTGCCATCACAACGCTGGTAATCAAGCAAAGATCCTATGGGCTCTACTAATATGTATAAATGATACGTTACAAGAAACATATGCACATATTAAAGTAGACAAAACCAAGTAGCATACTACCATGTTTAGCAAGACTGTATATATATAACTGTGAATATCCCAAGCTTCCATTAAGTAATATACAACCTAGTATGATACAGTAATGGCCCCTAGGGCATATACACTAACAATCTCCCACTTGCACTAGGGCCATGAGCTGGCATATCGTAGACCTATCATCTCGAATAACCTCTCGAACTGCGTTTGAGGAATGACCTTTGTGAATGGGTCAGCAATGTTATTCTCCATCTCTACTCTTTTCACCTCGATCTCCCGGCGATCTACGATCTCCCTGATCAGGTGATACCGCCTTAAGATGTGTCTGGACTTCTGATGGGACCTGGGTTCCTTCGCTAAAGCTATAGCGCTGTTGTTGTCATAATACAGAGGTATTAGATCAACACTGGTAGGAACCACCTGAAGTTCTGTGAGGAACTTCTTCATCCAGACAGCTTCTTTTGCGGCATCGCAAGCAGCTATGTACTCCGCTTCCATTGTTGAGTCAGCAACGGTCTCCTGCTTGGAACTCTTCCAACAGATCGCCCCTCCATTGAGGGTAAAGGCATAACCCGACATGGACTTGGAGTCATCCTTGTCACTCTGAAAGCCGGAGTCAGCAAAGGCCTCAATCTGGAGGTCTTTTCCGCCATACACCAAGAACATCTCTTTAGTCCTCCTCAGGTACTTGAGAATGTTCTTTACTGCTATCCAGTGTTTCTCCCCTGGGTTTTCCTGATACCGGCTTACTACGCTCAATGCGTATGCTATATCTAGTCCGGTACATAACATTGCATACATTATAGAGCCTACTGCAGAAGCGTAGGGTATAATTGACATGCGATCCCTTTCCAAATCAGTCTTAGGAGACATCTCTTTGGAGAGGGTGATTCCGTGACAAGCCGGTAGGTTACCGCGCTTAGAATCTTCCATACTGAATCTTTTCAATATGGTATCTATGTACCTGGACTGCGAAAGTCCCAACATCCTTTTTGATCTATCACGATAGATCTGGATCCCCAGAATGTAGGTGGCATCACCCAGGTCTTTCATGGAGAATTTATGTGACAAGAATCTTTTGACTGACTGTAACATAGGAATATCATTTCCTATTAGGAGAATGCCATCCACATACAAGACGAGGAATACTACAGCTCTCCCTACAATCTTTCTGTATATGCATGGTTCATCTGGATTTTTGATAAAGTCAAATTCTTTGACAGCATCATCAAAACAGATGTTCCAACTCTGAGATGCCTGCTTTAGTCCATAAATGGACTTGAGCAACTTGCAAACTTTACCGCTGCTCCCACTCTAAATGAATCCCTCTGGCTGATCCATATAGACGCTCTCTTCCAAATTTCCATTTAGAAAGGCCGTCTTTACGTCCATCTGCCAGATCTCATAATCGTGGAAGGCAGCAATAGCAAGAAGGACCCGAATGGATTTGAGCATAGCTACTGGAGAAAAGGTTTCGTCATAGTCCAAACCAGGTCTTTGATGGAAACCCTTTGCAACAAGTCTAGCCTTATAGGTTTCAACCTGTCCATCTACACCAATCTTCTTTCTGAAGATCCATTTGCATCCTATGGGTTTTACCCCATCTGGTGCAATGTCCAAAGTCCATACTTTGTTAGTGTACATGGACTCCATTTCGGTCCGCATTGCATCCAGCTATTTTACTGAGTCACCGCTCTGAATGGCGTGCTGGAAGCTAGTAGGCTCATTATAGTCAATAGTGCAATCCTCTCTATCCCCATCTATGAGAAAACCGTAGTATCTCTCGGGCGGATAAGACTGCCTACTACTTCTGCGGAGTGGTGCGGGAATGTCCGGTTCGCCTGAAACTTCTTGTTCTACCAAGGTTTCAGTAATTGCTTGTGGTTCTGGAATTTCTTCCAGTTCTATTGCGCTCCCACTTATCTGATTTTCTAAAAACTCAGTTTCCAAGAAGCAAGCATGATGAGAAACAAAAACCTTTTGTTCCTCTGCATAATAGAAATAATATCCCTTGGAGTTCTTTGGATATCCCACAAACTTGCACTTTACTGAGCGTGCCTCGAGCTTGTCCGCATGCTGCCTTTTTACAAAAGCTGGACATCCCCATGTCTTAAAATGTTTTAGACAGGGTTTCTTCCCACTCCACATCTGATATGGTGTGGTAGACACAGTCTTGGTAGGAACCTGGTTCAAAAGATATGCAGCTGATTCTAGTGCATATCCCCAGAATGATCGCGGTAACTCAGCGTTACTCATCATGGAACGAACCATATACAATAGGGTTCGGTTCCGTCTCTCCGATACACCGTTATGTTGTGGGGTGTATGGAGGAGTAAGCTAAGAGAGAATTCCATTCTCTTTTAGGTAATTCAGGAACTCGGTACTCAAGTATTCACCACCTCGATCAGATCTCAGTGTCTTTATACTCTTGCCTGTTTGTTTTTCTACTTCATTCTTATATTCTTGGAATTTCTCAAAAGCCTCGGATTTATACTTCATTAAGAAGACATATCCATACCTAGAGAAATCATCCGTAAAAGTAATGAAGTAGGAATAACCACCTCGCACATGTATAGACATTGGACCGCACATGTCACTGTGTACGAGTCCCAAGAGCTCGCTCGCTCTTAGTCCGTGTCCAGTAAACGGAGTCTTTGTCATCTTTCCTATGAGACAAGATTCACAAGTAGCATAAGAATGATATTCAAACGGATTCAAATATCCTTCTCTATGCAACTTAGTCAACCTCCTCTCATTGATGTGACCTAGTCTACAATGCCATAAGAAAGCCTGATTTAATTCCGTAGACTTTCTTTTAAGTGTGTTCTGGACACTGAAAATCTAAGCTTGATTTAATACGTATATTCCGTTTTGTAATGTACCTGACCCAATCAGAACTTGATTTAGGTGGATGTGAACCATATCTCTTACAAAAGTAAAATCATATCCTTCCTTAGAAAGTAAGGATACAGATATGATATTACAAGTCGTACCTGGTACATAAAAACAGTTACGCAGAATCAATATCTGCCTAGTTGTCAGTCCAAGATGATATTCCCTTACGGATTCAGCGTTCATGCTCATTCCGTTAGCAACCGTGAGGGTCATATCACCTATCCCGATAACCTTACGGTTTCTTAGAGCCTGTAATGAATTACAGATGTGAGATCCTGACCCGGTATCCAATACCCAGGAAGTAGGGTTAACTGACATACAGTTCTCTATCACAAACACACCCGAAGCCGAAGCCACAACATGCTTCGAATCCTGGCTACTGGCTTTGCTAGCCCTGCAATCATTCTGCCAATGCCCAATCCCATAACAATAGGAATGTCCCTCTTTTACTACATTCAGTCTCGAAACTTTTGCCTTTCTCTTTCCTTCTACTTCCCTGGTTTCCTTTAGGGTAGAAGGTAGAGACTGTAGAATCAAGTCAGTATCTGACTCGTTCTCCAACGTGGTCTTCAGGTCCGTGAGATGATCAATACATCTAGTCATTGTAAGGACGTTGTCCCCTACGGATGACCCGACGGCCAACCTCGCTTGAATTAATTCGGTCGAGGTCTCATATCTTGTGATATGAGATTGCTCTCCTTATAAATCTTTGTTATGGAGAAAGATGGAAACTGAGTCCATCTTCTCGTGCTGCTTCTGGTATACACCATCAACTGAAGCTAACACGAGGCACTTGGCTTTCGCTTTATCCTTTTCCCTTGTCTGACGGATATTCATATCCATGACAGTGGAAACTGGACCTGGGAAGGCGGGATCTTGAGTAGTAATAGGGTGGTCCAGCTTGTTATAGGCAATGGACATCTGGACAGACCTTTGCCAGTCATATAAGTCAGATTCACTCAATTTGTTATCTAGATGTAACCTAGTCGTGGTCACAGGGTAGCTGCAATTAAGAGAGAGAGAGAAGAAAACACTTTTAGCATGATGCTCTTTCAAGTTTAGAGTGGTTTTTAATTTATCTAAACAGAATGGCTCCCACTGTTTCTCAAATCTCTCCTCAAACCAAAAAGGAAGAACTAGCCAGGACTATTCTCACCGTACAATACTTGCTTAACCGTTCAGCCAGGCCAGTGTCGATACTTCGAGGGAGGTTTTCCAACGCTTTCGCGAAGTTCCTTAATTAAAGAACCTCTTTTCTCTGGGGGCGTTGCCCCGCTGACACCTTTCTAGGCACCTACTTGGTTTATAGCATTGATCGTTAAGTGACGAATCTCCTGATATAGTATATACTCACAGTTGGATCGGGATCCAAAATATCATTGTTCCCGCCGAAAATTTCTGCGCAGAAGAGTCCCAGGTATAAAATGGAAGCGATACGCTTAAGGAAATGCGAACCAATATCTTCCGGCCTGTATTTTGATAAGTTCCCGAAGGAGGAACTATTAAATTCTGATGGTATTGGAAGCATCTCGAAAAACCTTTCGATTTGATATATCATGGGCCTTATAATTCATCCGGGATCAAAAGTTATGAGGCATCACGTGTCCACACGTGATGGACCTTTAAGAACCCGCTGGAGGAGCTAAAAGATATAATAAAAACTCAGAAAAGACCCCAATGGGGCATCACGTGCTCACACATGACCATGGGTCACGTGCATACACGTGATGGGCACTTAAGGCCTCTAAAATAATGAATAGAATTAAATTCTAAAATTTGTTCCCTGATTAAAAATCAGAAGTTACCTCAATGAGGTATCACGTGCTCACACGTGACCAATGGTCACGTGTTTACACATGATGGTTAAAACTGAAACGTGAATGAACGCTGAGAAGATGACTCAATTGGGGGTCACGTGCTCACACGTGACCAAGGGTCACGTGTCAGCACGTGACTGGCTTCGAAAGTCTTACAATTAATAGAATTAAATTCTAAAATTTTCTCTAAATCTTTCCAAATGGAAAAGGATTATGGGGACCGTTGGATTAAAGATCCAAGGGTGATTGAATATCACCAATTTATGGAAAGATCTTGGACTTGGAAGGATTTCCCCCCTAAATCTGACCGAGATAACAAATAGATATCTTTGGATTTAAAATCCAATGGTGAATAAAATTCACTTAACAATCTAAAGGCCCAGATTAATGATGAATGCAAATCAAATCTCTCAACATACAAATCAAATCTCTTAATGAGAGATTTGCTAAACAAATTGATTCTCTTCCTTCTCCTATAAATAGGAGCCAAGAAAAGAAGAGAAGGGGGACATTTTTTGAAGAGAGAAAAATAGAGAGAGGAGAATTTAATTCTCAAGAGGGAAGAAAAGAAAGGAGAATTTAATTCTCAACAAAGAAAACCCTAGGTGAGAAAAGAGAAAAAGATCAACTTCATAAAGAGAATTTAATTCTCAAAATTTAAGAGTTTAACTCTTCTGCAAATAAAGAACTTAGTTCTTCTTTTGGTTGAAGATCTGTACAGAGCACATCTCCCCATAGGATGAGAATTTAATTCTCATCGGGTCGAGATCCTGCCATGCAGATCCTAAACTTAGAAGGGGAATTGAGTTTTGAGAATTTAATTCTCCCAAACTCACAGGAATTTAATTCCTCCTAGAATGAAACTAGGGTTTAACCCTAATCAAGAATTTAATTCTTTTACATATCTGGGAATTTAATTCCTTTGAAAAGAAATCAGGGTTTTATCCTAAATAAGAATTTAATTCTTTCACGATAGGAATTTAATTCCTCCAAAATCATAATTAGGGTTTAACCCTACAGAGAATTCAATTCTTAAAAGATCTCTGTTCATGAAAAGATCTAGGGTCACGTGCCCCCACGTGACCCTTGAAAAGATCCCCTGCAAAGAACTTTGAAGCATCACCTCACGTGCTCCCACGTGACTCCCAAAACGCAGAAAGAAAAAGCAAAGGAAATGAAAGCTTTGGGCGCTCTCACGTGTTATCACGTGACCCCTCAGCAAATGCTTTAACAATTGGCGTACAGATCCCCATCACGTGCCAACACGTGATGCTCTAAAATAAAAACAAAAGTGTTTAACACTTATTCGCAGATTTGAGGATAAAAGGAGATCTGGCTCCACATTTAGGGCGCCCTCACGTATCACCGCGTGACCCCTAATGAGCATTCTAACAGACCAGAGCGGGGGCATCCATCACGTGCCAACACGTGATGCTCTAAAATAAAAACAAAAGTGTTTAACACTTATTCGCAGATTTGAGGATAAACCAAAAGGAGATCTGGCTCCACATTTAGGGCGCCCTCACGTGTCACCACGTGACCCCTAATGAGCATTCTAACAGACTAGAGCGGGGGCCTCCATCACGTGCTCACACGTGATGGCCGCCATGAAATTAAAAGTGTTAAACACTTACCTGCAGAATAAAATAAGAGAAATCAGGGCGCTCTCACGTGTCCGTACGTGACCCCTCCCTTCTTAGTGTTTAACACTAATTGGAAAACTCTATCTGCAGTGTTTAACACTGATTTTCTTAGTGTTTAACACTAATTTGGAAAACTCTATCTGCGGTGTTTAACACTGATTTTCTTAGTGTTTAACACTAATTTGGAAAACTCTATCTGCAGTGTTTAACACTGATTTGCTTTAGTGTTTAACACTAATTTGAAATCTATGCTACCAGTGTTTAACACTGATTTGCTTTAGTGTTTAACACTAATTTGAAAGCCCCGTTGCTAGTGTTTAACACTGATTATCTTTTAGTGTTAAACACTAACTTGCTAATCTTAATTTCAGTGTTCAACACTGTTGGCCTTTAGTGTTTAACACTAGCTTTAGCCCAATTGGCTAAGTTTCTAGAGGCAAAGCCTCTCCTTCAATGAGCCAACAAAGGGCCAATATTTCAAACCTAATTGGACTTAGCCCAAACTGGCCATAAGTCCTCAATTCATCTTGAACTGAGCACATATGCTCTTTCAACCAACTCATTGGTTCAGGGTACATCTCTGAACTCCTCTGATATTTGTCGTTGTAATCCTTCAACGTCTTCAGAGAGGTGACGGGTCCCGACAACCACACATCAACACGGACTGTGGGGTCCTTAAACTCATGGACTTATGCGTCCTTAAACCAAAATACGGACTGTGGGGTCCTTAAACCCACGGACTTATGCGTCCTTAAACTAACGGACTAATGCGTCCTTAAACACACCCATATGGACTGTGGGGTCCTTAAACCCATGGACTTATGCGTCCTTAAACTACCAATGGACCGCAATGTCCTTAAACTACCGATGGACCACTATGTCCTTAAAATGTATTGGACCACTATGTCCTTAAACTGGTATTGGACCACCATGTCCCTAAACTGGAGATGGACCACCATGTCCCTAAACTGGCAATGGACCACTATGTCCCTAAACTGGAATAATAGAGCCCCAAATGCTCTTTTGTCGGATCTAAACGATCCCGTTTAAGTTGATCTTATTCTCAAATATGGCTAACGTATCCTTAAACCTTCAAACAGACTTTAGTCCCAAATTGGACTATAGATTCCCCAATCAACTTTGGTTCAAGGGTACATCTCTGAACTCTTCTGACATCTGTCGTTGTAATCCTTCAGCGTCGTCAGAGAGGTGACGGGTCCCGATGGCCATACATGCAATGGACCACTATGTCCCTAAACTGGAACAATATAGTCCAAATGCTCTTTTGTCGGATCTAAACGATCCCGTTAAGTTGATCTTAGTCTCAAATTGGACTAACGTATCCTTAACAACTGTTTAAGTTGATCTTAGCCTCAAATACGGCCAACGAATCCTTAAACCAAAACCCCAAACCCAAATCTAAGAAAATACGGATTTGGACTAGTCCACGCCCTACGGGCGACAACATAACTTAGTCTCCGTATACAATCCACGGGCAATCAAACACAAAACAAACACCCACGACACGAAGTGACCAGCTGGAGAAGGAGAAAGTTGTTACCGCGATGCGGTAGCGTAATTAACTGCAGGGGCTTGCGCCTGCAGGGAAGAGCGTCCCCGCAATCAAAAACCCCTCAAACGAGGGGGAATCTGACGAAGTATGCTACATCGGCCGCATCCGTTTAAACCTCCGATACATGGTGCCATAAATCAACTTGGCATCTTCGGAGAGGTGGACGGATAGCACCAATTAGCATCTGCCCCGAATCTCAGGCAAGACAGCCCATGTCTTGGCCGCCGTTCGGAGGGGAATAATCATCGTATGATAATGTTGAAGGAATCCTACCAACATTTATCAAACTCCAAAATGGTATGCTCTCTCTGCAAATTTCAATTTCTTTAAAAATCCCCGATATGGATTTTTGCCCCATGTTCTTATAACCTTGACTAAGTGCCAACAAATCATAAGTCACATGTCAAGTTTTACCCGTCATTATCCAGGTTAATTTGAACCCACCCGTACATACTCTTGACTAAGGACCAACAAAGTAATACGACTGTCCCAAACCAACGCATCTATCTATGCAACAAATGAATACCCCAGCAGCTACCAAACACTATGTCTTGACGAAGGGCCAACAAAAATAGCTTGAATACTACTGACCATCCATAAGAAATGACGGAGGGTTACGAATGGTTTTGGCAAAACCGTGAACGTAGTGAACTTGATATAATCGAAGGAACCTGATACTTTTTAAAAAGGAGTGGTTAAAACTCCGCAATTTAAAAATTCTGATCTTTTAAAATAACCGAGTGGTTTCTTTTAAATTTGTTCCAACGATTGAACTTTGGTTTATTTTCTTTGCATTATAATAATGCGTCCCATCATTTATCCTAACATTGCAGAAAACAACGAAAATACCACGTCCTCTTATGCCATCCGCATTCGCCACGGGGTCTCATCATCACTCGTTAGGTTACTTAACTAACGATAGAGCGGGGGCTGGGCTAGCGCGGGTGTAAAACATTAGTGACGTCTAATAGCTATCATATATAGATATTGTACATTCGTCAGACGCAATAATAAGCATTCCAGATCACTGATGAACTTTATTGGATATACTATCAATCCGCGTTTGCTTTGAGCCTGCAACAAAAGAAGGATTACACAGTTGTGATGAATAGCCATTACCCCACCCCAGACCCCTACGGGTACGGCAAACTACCCGCCAAGTACCCGAAATGAAGCGGTCTCCCTCAACAACGTGAGTAGGCCACTAAACACTTCAAAGTACCCGGTAGTTTGTGCACCCCACCTTGGGTCTATCCTAGGAGCAAAAACAGTAAAAAGAAATAATACAATGGTGGCTACAACCGCAACCTGGATGTGCCCCGCAAAATAATATTACATCATATTACAATTACATCGGATGAATGAATATAAAACACATCTCAAACCCTGGCTAATCATCACAACATTCCAATCAAGTCCATAAACACAAACAGTAAACATTACATAAATGTGCAACCCCCTGCCAACCAACATACTAGCAGTTAGGGGAGGTTTACGAACACATTAAACATTACAGATAATAACCCGATTAGCAATTAATTTAGAACATCGATCCACTACCTTTTTCCGTGTCTACCCCAAAAGCAAACCAGCACAGAAGCAACCTGGGCAGAAAGAGAATATACTGGAAAACAAAACACTGAAAAATAAGAATTACAGAGCAAAGCCGAGTCAACTCGGGGTTGACTCCACCGCGGCTCCGCGGCCAAAAGCACCATCTTGCCGTGGATCCGCGGCCATCTTTCCGAGTTAGAACATCGTATTTTCCCAGAATTCTTATAATACCCTGCTGTGAATTTTAAGGCATATCAAATATTTTTTTCGACACATTTAAAATTAACAGAAACTGTTAGGGTTACGGTTTCGTTTTCGCGTCTTTTTTTCCGATCGAAGTTCTAATCAATTGCTAACAAGCTAGTAATGGTTTAGTTGGCTCTGATACCACTGTAAGTCCATGTCACGCACCCCACGATCTTACGGGGAGGCGGAATATATGAAAAACGATTATCAAAGCTTCGTAACACGGACTTGAGCGCATGAATCGTATCTAAACCGTTACTAACTAACTACGAGAGGTTTAACTACTCGGATTCGAAGTTATACCTCACGTTACATGTCCTTCGGGTCTTCATCGCTGTCCTCCACTCCTTGTAGGCTCCTTGGAACATCGGCACCTCAACGGCCTCCTCGAGTCAAAGACGATCCACCCGAGAGCTCCTACTCCAAGCTTGATCTCTAACTTGAGATAACTAGGTTGCTCAAAGTGCTAATCTAAGCTACCTAGGAGATATAGAGTGAGGTTATGGATGTATTAGTCTAGCTAACCCTTGATCTCAACACGTGAGAGGTTAGGGTTAGGGTTTCAAGAATGAGAGAGCTTGAGGAGAGAGAAGGTGATGATAAGAATGATATTGAAAATGAGCTCATTAGAATTTAACAACCATAACAATTTATCAAATAAATAATATAAATGATTAATCATCATGGTTGATTCATTCACCTTGTGTGATTCATCATATGACTCATTAACTAATTAATGCATCATTTAATACCATGGATGAATCACACATATGAGTCATTAAGCAATAAATGCTTATGCCACCTTAACCCCCAAGTCACCATGCTTCTAGAAGCTTCCCGGAAAATTACGAGAACGCCCCTCTAATCCGTGAAAACAGGGAAAAACTTTAGACTATATAAATCCAATAACCCGATACTAGAATCTTGCTTAAACCAAAGCCGGCTAGTAAAAACTGTCCGAACGCCGTACGTGCGTTTAAACGCGTATGCGTCCGAACCCTTGTCATAAAACCATACGACCTCTATATCGTTTCGCCTGGAGCAGGGAAACTCTCCGTGTGGGACTCTAAAGACTCGACACTACGCTGGCAGTGGGTTTAACCACAGACCGCAAGCAGCACTAGCTGTACGTAACGGTCCCCAGGTAGATGTCGATAAGAAGGCCGATGAGGAAACCCATCCGAACTCCTACTGAGCCTGTCCGTGACAATATCCGTGCAGTCCGGTCTGTTCGTCTAAGAGTATCGCATGTATGGTCTAGGGAGGTGGTAAACGCCAGACCCCTAATAACCGTACAAGTCGTGCCGGTATGGCTCAAAACCATTTGAGAATCTACTGATCAGTCCACCAGTAATTCTCCATCAGCCCTGGCCAGGGACTTATGGTAATGACCAACCAATCACAGTACGATATTAACTCCCTATACCGGGAGAGACGAATCCCTAGCAGTCGCTCACTGCCTCCATGTGGCTCGGGACTGTACCCAACTAAAACCTGTTTGCACGACTCCTTTGAGCCGTGGTAGGATAGTAATCAAAGCACAGTGGGAACTCACACGAGACAAATGACGACCTTAAGTCAACAGACTACTTGCACACATGTCACCTGAGAACTGCTATCTGACGTTAGGTATAATACCATCCAGTCAGTTCTCCTGCGAGTCCTGTCCGGTGTATCCGTAACCCAATGAGCACCTGTATACTATCTCCAGTACGACGTACTGATGGCTGTGGGACAGACCATCTCCCCAACTGGGATGAGAATCGTACACATTAGTCTACTCTGGAGTATCGATGCCCTGTCTCGATAATCCTACGACTAGGGACAAGTATAGGATGTTGCTTATAGACTATCCAGCCCCCACTAGTGTGACTGCCATCACAACGTTGGTAATCAAGCAAAGATCCTATGGGCTCTACTAATATGTATAAGAATTACGTTACAAGAAACATATGCACATATTAAAGTAGACAAAACCAAGTAGCATACTACCATGTTTAGCAAGACTGTATATATATAACTGTGAATATATCAAGCTTCCATTAAGTAATATACAACCTAGCATGATACAATAATGGCCCCTAGGGCATATACACTAACACCTCCTACGGCCCTTCCAACGCTAAGGATCAAAGTCCTCCTTAGAGGCAGCTCAACAGCTACCCTGCTCGGCTATCCCTGGCCGGTAGCTTCCCTACTCGCCACGGATCAAAAAGTCTTCCCAGAGGCAGTCGAGCCCGACCCTTGCTAGGCTATCCCTGGCTGGTAGCTTCCTACCACAACCGACAGGGATCAAAAGCCTTCCCAGAGGCAGTCGAGCCTGACCCTCGCTCGGCTATCCTTCAGGATAAAAGCCCTCGCCAAGAGGCTCCGGGCAGTAACCCTGCCCGACCAGGGGTACTTGATAGGCTTCTTACAGCCCCTCCCGCGCTAAGGACCAAAGTCTTCCTTTGAGGCGGTCGAGCGCGACCCTTGCTCAGCTATCCCCGGCTGGTAGCTTCCTATTACAACCGACAGGGATCAAAGTCCTCGCCAAGAGGAACTGGGTAGTAACCCTGCTCGGTCCCCGTCCTGAAGGATCAAAGCCCTCGCAAGAGGCAACCGAACCCGACCCTTGCTCGGTCATCTCCGGCTGGTAGCTCCCTACCCATGACGCCAGGGATCAAAGCCCTCGCAAGAGGCATCTGAGCGGCTACCCCGCTCGGTCATCCCAGGCTGGCAGTTGCCTACCCACGACGCCAGAGATCAAATCCCTCGCCAAGAGGCAGCCGCGCAGCTTCACTGCCCGGTTATCCTTAATAGGCTTCTTACAGCCCCTCCCGCGCTAACGATCGAAGCCCTCCTCAGAGGCAGCCGAGCGGCTACCCTGCTCGGTCATCTCTGGCTGGTAGCTCCCTAACCATGACGCCAGGGATTAAAGCCCTCGCAAGAGGCATCTAAGCAGCTACCCCGCTCAGTCATCCCCGGCTGGTGGTTGCCTACCCACGACGCTAGAGATCAAAGCCCTCGCCAAGAGTCAACCGCGCAACTTCACTGCCCGGTTATCCTTACTAGGATTCTTATAGCCCCTCCAACGCTAAGGATCAAAGTCCTCCCAGAGGCAGCCGAGCGGCTTCCCTGCTCGGCTATCCCTGGCCGGTAGCTTCCCTACTCGCAACGCCAGGGATCAAGGCCCTCGTCAAGAGGCAACCGCACAACTTCACTACCTGGTTATCCTTAGCAGGCCTCCTACGGCCCCTCCAACGCTAAGGATCAAAGTCCTCCCAGAGGCAGTCGGGCCCGACCCTTGCTCGGCTATCCCCGGTTGGTAGCTTCCTACCACAACCGACAGGGATCAAAGCCCCTGCCAAGATCAACCGAGCAGCTTCCCTGCTCGATCATCCCCAGCAGGCATCCTCCTGCCCAACAGACGCTGAGGGTTTGTAGCCCTCATAACGAGGCTACTGAACCCCTTTATGCTCGGCACAACTACGGCGGACATCCCTCTGCCCATCACATGCAGCGGATCCGAAGCCCCAACAAGAGACATCAGGTCTATCTAAGTCTGAGTGATCCCCGCTCGACTTCGGGGCCATGGAGATTCCTCCTTCTCAGCAGCGCTTGGCACACTTGGCAAGTGATCGAAATCAACTCGACGAACGATCGCTAGACAGATAGCCGACCTGACATGGAAGCCCAACAGTGCAAGCAAGGATTTTTTATGAGCATTCTTCACAAACAGAAGATAAAGTGCAAGCTGATGAAACAAAAAGTTTTACTACCAAAAGCGAAGTCTTTACAAAGGGTATTTTGGGTTCCCCAGCCTTGAAGTCTTTACAAAGGGTATTTTGGGCTCCCCGGCCTTACAGACTTCTCGGAGGCTTACAAAAATTCCAGAAGTGGCAAAATAAAAGGAGGAAGACGGGGTCTTTAGGCCTCGGAGCCAGGCACGACCTCGGGGTCCTCGATATCTACCACGAGTCGAGCAGGGTCTTCGGCCACCTCCTCGTCAGGAATCTCTTCCCCCTGCTCATCGGCGTCCGCGAGGGGGTATTCGGCCCGGAGCTCTTCATCAGCGAACTCCGGCATCCGGACCTTAACGGCGTCGATGGCCTCGTGCCAGATGCGGGTGGTGGCCACAGATAAGTCATTGTAGAAGTCCTTCGACTTCTTGTAGCCCTCCACCGCTTTCACAGCCGAGAGGTCGACCCGCTTCACTGCCGCCCCCAGCTCCTTCCGGAGGGTCCTCACCGTCTTCTTCATGTTGCCGGCGAGCGCCTGAGTGTCCTCAAGCTTAACCTCGGCAGCCACGGTGGCCTCACGGTGTCGGGCAACCTCCCGTTTCCTGGCCTCCACCTCGCCCTCCAGGGCAGCAACCCTCGCCATCGCCGCCTCCAGCTCCCGCTTGGAGCTCTCTTCCAGCGAGGTAAGCTGATCCGTGGCCTTCATCGCCGGGGCTATCACCTCGGCCTCCATGCGTACGGCAAGGGCGATGTGCTGGAGGACCTGAAAAAATAAGAAAGAGGTCAGGAAGACAAAGAAAGCACCAAATCTCACAAACAACCGAGCACTTACCTGCACGGCCTCCTGGGCGATGGACGCCATCTGGGCCCTGAAGGTCCCCCGGGGACCCTACCCCCTGCCGACTTCTCTATTTCATGCAGCAGGCTATCCGCGACAGATAGCCCCGAGGACACCGCGAACTGGAGGCCCCCTCCTCCACCATGATCGGCGAGGGCGTACCCCGAGGAGACCTACGGGGACCCCTCTTGAGTGGCTCCGATGGAGAGCCGGTCTCCTCCTCCGAGACCGGGTTCTTCAAAATTCGAGCCCGCTTCCGGCCCGGCGCTCTGCTAGGCCCCGCAGCGGGATCTACCCCCGAACGCTCAAGGGACGCGGTCTCCGGAGGCACTGGGACGGAGGCCGAAGGAGCCGGGGAAGGCTTCGAACGGGAAGAGCTGGCGCCTCTAGCCCTCGTGACCTTCTTCGGCTGGCGCATGGAGGCCCGGAGCTCGTTCATGTCCATGGGTCCTGCACAAAATGAAATGCAAAGAAGTCAGCGACACATGCAATATAAAAGCCAAAAAGCAAGCCTAACTTACCGACGAACTCGACGGGGCTGAGCCCGGCCCAACTCAGGACCCTCTCAGACAGCAGCACGTCAAATCGGGAGACGGGCTCCCACGACGCCACTTTCACCACGGCGGGGTCATTGGACTGGTTCCTCGGCAAGAATTTTTCCCTCGACCACTTGGTGGGCACGAGCCGGTCCTCGCCCTCGAGCGGCACGACGAAGAAAAACTTCTTCTTCTATTCATGAATGGAAGAAAGCGGGACTACAACTCTTGTCTTGGCGGCGTCCCCCTGTTGCTTTCTAAAAGAGAGGTAAACCCACCTCGGGTCTCCCGCTCGACCCCCAGGATGATTTTTGAAAACAAGGGAAGAATCAAGGATGGAGAGGCTGAAGGGAACCGCCTGTAGCGTCAGGTGGATCAGGAACCCGAGGAGAATCCTCCATGAGTTTGGTACTAACTGGCCAAGGGCTAACCCGAAGAAGTTCAGCGCTTCGACGACCTCGGGAGAGAAGGGCATGCGCATTCCACCCCAAAAGGCTTCCAAGTACAGGGCGATCTCCCTACCCCGTATTTGGTCTGCCCTCTCTCCCTCTTTAGCTAGACGAAGCGTATAACGTGAGGGGATGTAGAAGCGAGCCCGAGCATTGGCAAGATCATCCTTATGCCTCACCCAACACGACGCGCCGTGGGCAGCGTCTACCGCCTCCTCCCTAAGCCTGCCCCCGCCGCACGATCCCGGGAAGAGGATATGATCCCTGCTCCTCAGGAAGACCCGAGCTCAACTAGAGGGTCCCTAGAACCTACTCCTACGACATCTACAGATTCTACGAAAGAAGACATCTAACCTGGAGAAGAGGGATCCTTGGGAAACAAAAGCAGAAGAAAGAAGACGAGCGCCGAGCAACCAGGACTTAGAGCAAGGAAATATGAAGGAGTAGGGGCCCTGGAGTGGGCCCCACCCCTATTTATCACTGCGATCACCCTCATCCAACGGCGCCCTTCATCTCCCGCCAAAACGCCTCCTCGTGTCCAACGTCCCCGATCGCTCCACTTGTCGCTCCCACATTGTGCTGCATCCCATCAGACGCCACAGGTCTGCACACGTCGCGTCGGCCAACCGACGCTTGACACGTGGACCGTCGCTTCGGTGACAGAATGCACGAACCGGCACACCTTCCTTAAATGCAGAGATCTCGCCCTGGTTCGCTGGCAGAAAAGACAGCTGACAGCCCGAAGACGCGTCCCGACGAAATCTTAGAAGGGAGCTCACCCCGAGCGGCCCGGCAATCCACTCTTGACCCGACCCGTCAGCTGAGCGGGACAAGAGTGGGGGGCTAATGATGATGCTCTATATTGGTGATCTCCCAGATCGGGACACGTGGCAGATGACGTGTCCCAAAGCTCAGAAGAAATGGCCCACATGGACCGACCAGGCCACCCCTGTACCCGACCTGCAAGCACAAGATGGCTCTCCTCAGAGCCCCCTGCAAATTGGCCTCCTCGGCCTCTCAGCTCGCCCCGAGCTACCATAGGACCAAGATGCCTCGGCCCTCCCGCTCGTTCCCGAGCTCTCCCGCCGAGGCCATCTTCCTCGGTCCCTCCGACCGACCAACTCCACCACTCACAGGCGTAACCACCGCTCCGAAAATCTCGCCATGAGCGGATTCTTCGCCGGCAACATCCCACGTTCCACTCCATCACGATCCCATTAACGGGCGATCCGCTTATTACGCGGGCGTGACGTAGGGAGCGTAACTGCCGGTGAGAGATTCTCACGCCTGCTACTGCGTGCCGCTACCACTATATAAACCCCCATCACAGAGGGGTCAAGTAAGCTTATTTCACCCCCACTTAGCCGTTACTCTGCTCGGATCTTGTGCTAACTTGATCGTCGGAAGGTCCTCGGTGGTACCAAACCACCCCGGGACTTCCTTGCAGGTACTCGGCGCAAACTCCTCAAAACCACCAATCTCCTCAAAACCCATTGAGACCCACACGCAATAGGAGATCACCTCCAAGATCCACCGAAAGATCGACGGAACACAACATCTGACGGAGACCCGAAAAGGACCTCCATCAGTTTTGTATCAAGTTAAAGATTGTGAGAAAAAAAGTTTACAATCATTTGTTTGGTTGTCCATATTGATATGGATACTACAGCTTAGATTTGGTCATAACATTAACATGATGAGAACAACTTTTGTTATCTCCAAATAAAACAAAATCTCTCGCCTCCAAGGCAATTAACACAATGCGAATACTATTTTATTATTCCTAAAATACCTTAGGTGGAGAAAGTTTTTCCGAAATTCTTGGATTTTTTGGATCCGTAAATCCACATTTTGGATGATGTGCCCAAATTTAAATCCCCCAACCAAACAAAACATTAGCAAATCCATGTGGATTTGAACTCTAAAACTCACAATCCCAACTCAAATCCCGCAACCATAAGTAGATCATCTTAGAAGAGCAAACTAGACATGCGCATGTGAAAGCAACCGAAAAGGGATGCGAGGCGCTAGTGGGTCTTACTTGTGATATGGGCCCCTGCGGCCCTTTGTAGGTGTTTTCGCAGACAACGGGCCTAGGGAGCTCTGCAGATCTATTTTCTCATCTTAGGATTATAAGGCTATTTTCCGTTTTTCTGAATATTTTATTTGAATTATACGTGAGAACACCACGGCCCTTTCTAGGGTTCTAGTCATATTAGTAGGGATTAATTTCTCCTAATTCGATAATTAATTATTTAATTTTGAAATAATAGGCAGGCCCAAGGCCCTTCCAGAATCGGCCCATTTAGCATTGTTTAGAAGGCCTATTTCATTTTCCACTTCATGAGAGAGAGAGAGAGAGAGAGAGTTAGTGGGTTGACTTTGGAACACCTCTTTTGTCTCTTTCCTCTCACTTCCAACACAAGCATGGGTGGGTGACATGAACCGGAAGTGATGCTTGCATATATATATATATTGGCTAATAATAATTAGGCCTAATTAAATCGTTTTCTCAATTTTGGCTAATTGCTTCATCATGTCAGCTAAACCACTTCTTGACACATGCATGCATATCCTATGTGCGCTTATTGTTTAACAACACAAAATTTGCCATTTTAATGCTGAACTTGGTTAATTATTCACTCACAAAACTTTTCATTGTGCATGCATCTAACTAGAAGAACTACAAAAAGATGAATCTCACTGTCTCAGAAAGTTTATTAAAATAAAAAAATCTCCCATCAAAACAAAGTAAAATGTTTATACCGATGCTAAACCCGAAAAACTACAAAAATATATAGCCTTATTATACTAAACCAATCATATGTATGTCAAAACGAAAAAACATAGAAAAGATCATCGTTCTCTTTTTATCTTTCAACGAATTTATGAGAACTATAATATTGAGTACCCTACAAAAAAAAAATGATATTGCTGAAAATAGATACAAGCATCTTTTAAAAACCATTCAAGATTTTCCATTGCAAAGAACGTTTCCAAACACTTCAAAATATTTTTGGAATGATCTTTGTTCTTACTGCATGCTATCTAATGAAACACTATATGCCTTCATCGATCGTCCAAGGATTAGTTGGTTGCCAGTAATTTCATTAATGAACAAGCTAGTAATTAAATAATTAATTAGTTGGGTTGCTGTGAACATGAAAATTAATTCTCATCCCTAATCATTTGCTGCATACACAATTCACATGCAATCAACTTTAGTAATTCATTATATACCCTCAATATATATTAAACAAATAAATAAAATAATGGCATGCACGCGTTTGCTTTAAAATGAGATTATCTATCGTCATGAATCCACAGAAAGACTGAATTTAAATCAATCACAAGTCTACTACACATGCCCATGCACAAACTATGGCGGCTCTATGGTACTAATCTCATGATTTAGCTTAATTTATTTATTTTTTGTACTATTAATGTTGGCTAGCTAATTAATCACTATATATATAATTCTTTGGTTCATGCGAGATCAAATCCCAAAGTTTGGAGAGCTCATTAATTAATTAAATATCATCAATGTAGAATTAAATGCTTGTAGAATTGGGAAAAGGATGTCAAGTGTCAACCAATAAGATTAATTTGTGTAATTAAGGGGGAGATTAATTAAGAGATGTATTAATCTATGGGGTAATTAAAATGGTTGGTGACGGGCCGAGGACTCAAAAAACTTAACCAATGTTGGAAGGAATTACCCACTTAGGATGATGATGCCATCATTTATCTCCTGAAGGCAACTGTGAGTACTACAATTTTTTGTTTAACTTTTGAATGGCAGGTATTTACCGATTTATAGTAGGCTATAAGAGGCTTGCAGTGACCTTGGAGGTCCCTGTTAGAGTAGTTGTATATGTCCTTACACATTCAATACAAGTCTTGTAATATTTATTAAATATAAATATGATTTTATAGTTGCACTAATATATAGTAATTGGTTAACCGGCCGGTCATATGTATTTATAATTGTTATAATATTTATAAAAATCATATTGTTAGATCATGCACTGTGATGTATTATTTGCATGGAGATACGGTCTAATCTAATGATTTCTTAAATGAGTACTTAACCCTATAACTAGTATGAGATAACTAGCTTTATAACAGGCTATCATGCATGCATGACACTGACATGTTAGATGTGGTGATATATCTCAGTCACCGAGAATGGAGATTCTTCAGATGTATGTCATGAGCATGTATTTGATATATAAAGTACAAGATCACGTTTGAATTTTCTAGGATATGTCATCTATGAGATACAGAATTTAAACAATTACATATATAATCTCTTTTACTTAATGGCATTGTTGTCTTCGATATGCCATTTAGTAAGTTTTGATATAATAATCCTTCTTGTCGTCTGACAGGAATAACAAACCTGAAATATTAGGATGCTTAAATACATTTAGAAAGACAAATGGATGTCTAAATGTAATCTGACATTCTCATGTTGATGAGAATAAGTTTACTGTTTATTCTCATGAAACGTAAAAATCCTGTCGGCATGTGTTTTGAGAAATACTTTCCAAAATTATATTATTATAGTAGTATTTATTTTCGAAATGAATTTGTACTCATGGGGAATGAAACTTTAGGCTTGATCAATTAGGTAGGTGAATATGTCCTGCTAATTTAATGACTTAAGAATAAGTAACTTGATATAAAAAAGGACTTCATGTAAGTTGATAATTATTTTCATCTCACATTATGATAAGAGATTTTATGAACAGTTGATAAGATAGGTATTTGACTATTAAATTAAAATTATTAAGTAATTAATTACGAATAATTTAATTTATAGTCAGCTCTTGATGTGAAGCTCAATTGATCTTACTAAAACTTTTCGGTGGAAAACTTAAATACGACCAAATTAAAGAGAAGTGTTATTAATAAAGTAATTGTTATATTATTAATATGTGGGGTTTTAGTGTCACATGAGCTTGAGGTATCGTACCACAAACCTATATAAAAGAGGCAATAACGGTTTACCATGAAATTAAGAATTTTAATTATGAAAATTACCTCTTAAAATTTGGATGCCTATCAATTCATGTGCGTGTTCATCTTCCACAAGATTTGGAGGACTTCAATTGGACGCCTTTGTGTTATTAATAATGTAATTGTTATATTATTAATATATGGGTTTTTAGTCTCACATCGGATATTTGGCTTGAGGTATCGTACCACAAACCTATATAAAAGAGGCAATAATGGTTTGCCATGAAATTAAGAATTTTAATTATGAAAATTTCCTCTTAAAATTTGGATGCCTATCAATTCATGGGCGTGTTCATCTTCCACAAGATTTGGAGGACTTCAATTGGAGGCTTTTGTGTTTGTGGAGGCTACCTTAAAAGTTCAAAATCATCGATATGATCGAATTACAGAAAAATACATATTTAATTTTAAAAAAAATATGATTTTTAGGAAATTGATGCATGTGTTTCCGCAATAAACGTGCATACATTTCCTTCACCCCCGGCCTGTAGTGGGACTAGAGGGTTAATTGCAAAATACCTTTCTGGGTCCCACCCCTGCAATGGGTGAGGGCATCGTAGCGCTAGGCCTTTCTGGGTAACTGCAGCCCGATTGCTTTTTATTATATGTTTAAATATTAACATAATTGGATAAAAAATATATTTTAACTATATAAAATATATGTGTAATTGTGTATAATAAATTATTATCAATTGTACTTGAGCAATGATTGTAGATAACGGTCGGTATAATTAACGCCGATATATTTATTTACTTCAAACAATTAGATCTATCATTATGAGGATTAGTAATACACGCAAATTATACCTTTGTATGTACAATTTTTGGAGTTTTGTTGAGCTTAAGGGTGATCCATAGAGGTTAGGTTGAGTACAAAAAGTTATGATATATTTGTTTGGTTCTGTGTATTTATATTCAGTTTCAAAAACGGACGATATAGAAAGAAATTTCCTCAAGTTGTGTTGTAAAAGTTCAACCCTCCATCATTTTTTCTGACGATTGGCATCCACCATTTTCATCTTAATGGTCTATGATGTGGATACACCAATTTTCATGTGTTTCTAACACCATTCAACTTTGATTAATAAGTGCAAAATTATCGGTGTGCTAATAATAGAAAAAATTTAGTGTTTTCTTAACAAAAAAACCGTAGATGCAAAATTACCTTCATTTTTTCCGACGATCGATATTCACCATCTTCATCTTAATGGTCTATGATGTGGATACACCAATTTTCATGTGTTTCTAACACCATTTCAACTTTTGATTAATAGGAGCAAAATTAACGTGTGTTGATAAATGAAAAAATTTAGTGTTTTTTTATCACAAAAAAAACAGTTGTGCAAAATTAACGGTGTGTTGATAATAGAAAAAATTAATCAAAGTTGAAATGGTGTTAGAAACACATGAAAATTGGTGTATCCACGTCATAGACCATTAAGATGAAGATGTCATAGACCATTAAGATGAAGATGGTGTATGCTGATTGTCGGAAAAAATGATGGAGGGTTGAACTTTTACGACACAAGCTGAGGAAATTTCCTATTGTACCACATGAGATTTCGTTATATATATATATATATATATATATATATATATATATATATATGGGGTTAAAGGTCCTGTGTTCGAACGAACTATTCCTGAGCACCACCTCGCGATTAAAAAAAAAGAAGGCAGAAAAAAAACTCTCCTCATGCGTTCCTCCCTCCTCACACATCCCAAATAAAACCCCTCACCTCCTCGTGATTAAAAAAAAAGAAGCCAGAAAAAAAACTCTCATCGCGCGTCCCTCCCTCCTCACGCCTCCCTCTCTCGAACTCGCCGCCTCTCCTCCATCGCCTCCTCCCTCGAGCACAGGACCCTGCGCGACCCTCCCTGCTCCAACGCCTCCCTCCCTCGAACTCGCCGCCTCTCCTCCCTCGCCTCCTCCCTCGAGCACAGGACCCCGCGCGACCCTCCCTCCTCCAACGCCTCCCTCCCTCCCTCCTCACACCTCCCTCCCTCGAACTCGCCTCCTCTCCTCCCTCGCCTCCTCCCTCGAACTCACCGCCCTGCGCGACCCTCCCTCTTCCAACACCTCCTTCCCTCGCCTTCTCGAGCGCCTCCTGGAGCACCCTCTCCCTCGCTGCGTCTTTTCCCTTCTCCCTCGCTGCGCCTTTACCCTCCCTCCTCAAGCACCCTCGCTCTCGCTGCCGCGTCTTTCTGCAGTGATCGGGTAAAATTTATGCAGGTATTGCTTTATGCAGATAATCGTTTCATCATCATCACATATTTCGCGGCAACCATTTTCAGAAAATGGATTTGTGTATGGAGGAACTCTTTAAACTGAATTTTTTTTAATTAAAAAGAAGAGAGAGAAGTGAGAGTATGAAGATTGATATATAGGTTTCGTATACAATTTGGAAGAGTTTATATTGTTCTCTCAAATTAATCTTATGCCAATAAACGTTTCATATTAAGATCAATTGATATTTAATTTTTCAGTGTGATTTTCATATATTTAAGGTTATGATTACGTTACAATAACATAAACTTTATTTTTTTAGTAGGAATGGATAACAATCAATACTATGCAATCGATGAGCAATCCCAAAATTTTAGTGGGTTAATCAATCATGTCGATGCTAATGATCTCGTTGGATGTAATGTGAATGGTGAAAACGAGGATGATGATAGCGAGGTTGAGGAAGATGAGGATGGAGAAACTGAGAATGCTAATGATGATGTCGATGATCTCATTAATAGTAATGTTGTTATTCATGTTGGTATGGAATTTTCTACCGATGAGGAAGCATACAATACTTACAACTCGTTTGCAAAACTTAGAGGCTTCTCTGTTCGCAAGTCGACGAGTGCAAGAGATAAGGATGGTGTAATAAATCGAAAGAAATTTGTATGCAGTAAAGAAGGGCATAAAAGTTTGAAGGACAAAAGAGAGCAAGGGAGGGAAGTTAAAAGAAGAAAACAACATATGAGAGAAGATTGTCCTGCAAGAATTATCATACATAGAATCAGAGATGATGTTTGGAGGGTAACACTTATAGATGATCAACACAGCCATCCTTTGTTGTCCACGCCATCAAAAATTTCTACTTTACGTTCTCATTGTGTAGATCATCTAAAACCTTCTTGCAAATTGTTGATGGATCAATTTCATGATTGTGGTGCGAGACCATCACAGATTGCTGATTTAATAAATACTACAAGTGAGGATAATTTGGTAGATGTCACTCCACAACAAATCATTGACTATTTCAAATCGAAAAAAAGAAATAATATGGGTCATCAATGTGTATCTGTAATACAACAATTTATTGAGAGACAGGCTGCAGATATTCAATTTTACTATGCACTTGAGTTTGATGCTGGGAGAACCTGTAGAAGTATTTTTTTGGATGATGGAAGAGCTAAGGCTAGTTATATGAAATTTACCGATGTTATGATTTTTGATGTTACATATAAGACTAACAGTTTTCTAATGCCATTTGCACCTTTCACGGGAGTTAATCACCATCGACAATCATCATTGTTTGGATGCGCTCTTTTAGCGGATGAGAAATATGAGTCTTTTGTTTGGTTATTTCAACAATGGTTAAAATGCATGTGGGGTACAGTGCCAGCCGCAATCATCACAGATCAGGATCCTGCAATTTGTAATGCTGTTAAGAGGGTATTTCCAAAAACCTTGCATAGATATTGTATATGGCATATAAATTTGAATGAAGATGAGCATCTCCGTTCTTTACGTCGCTCTTTTGAAACCTTCAACGAGGATTATAAGAAGTGGAGTAGATATAGTAAAACTATTGAAGAAAGTGAAAAGTGTTGGGTCACTTTGAATGAAAAGTATAGAAGAATTTTTGAAGAACCGTTGTCTGAAAAAGTAATAAATAAAATGAAATCTTGGAGATGGTTGCAAAACATGTATGACCAAAGACATCATTGGGTTGAAGCCTATTTGAAAGATATGTTTTTTGCTGGCATGAGATTAAGTCAGAGAAGTGAGAGTATGAACTCGTTCTTTGATGGTTTCATTAATTCTATGACGCCATTGTTTCAATTTGTTGAACGATATGACAAAGCTCTAGCCGCTCGACGAAAAAAGGAGGAAAAAGAAGACACACGTTGCTTAACGACAAAACCAGATTTTCAAGGCATGCATGACATGGAGGCTTGTGTAGCAAAGGTATATACTGGTAATTTATTTGAGATATTCCAAAATGAGTTTCGAAATGTGTTTCATTGTTGGCATAATATGGGTGGTGTTAGTGTATATGCCCTAGAGACAATTACTGTATCATACTAGTTTGTATATTACTTAATGGAAGCTTGGGATATTCACCTTGTATATACAATCTTGCTCAAAATAGTAGTATGCTACTTGGTTTGTTTCTACTTCAATGTGTACTTGTATTTATTTTAGTATATCACCTATACACATTAGTGGAGCCCTTAGGATCTTTGCTTGATTATCAGCGTTGTGATGGCAGTCACACTAGTGGGGGCTGGGTAATCTATAAGCACATCCTTATGCAGGTCCCTAGTCGCAGGACTATCGAGACAGGGCATCGATACTCCGGAGTAGACTAGCGCATGCGCTTCTCATCCCAGAGTGGGAGATGGTCTGTCCCACAGCCATCAGTACGTCGTACTAGAGATAGTATGCGGGTGCTCGTTGGGTTACGAGTACGCTGGACAGGACTCGTCGGGAACTGACCGGTTGGTATTATACCTATCGTCAGTTATCAGTTCCCAGGTGACATGAGTACAGCTTAGTCCGCTGACTTGAAACTGTCACTTCGCCTCGAGTGTGTTCCCACTGTACTTTGATTACTACCCTACCACGGCTCAAAGGAGTCGTGTAAACAGATGGTAGTTGGGTGCAGTCCCGAAGCACTTGGAGGCAGTGACGGTTAGACAGGATTCGTCTCTCCCGGTATTGGGGGTTGACATCGCACTGTGTCTAGGAGAGCCATTACACGAGTAGTCCCTGGCCAGGGTAATCGAGATATACTGGTAGGCTTCCAGTGTTATCTCAGAGTGTTTTGGGCTTCACTCCGACACGACTTGTACCACTATTAGGGGACTGGTGTTTACCGCCCCCTAGGCCCGCCATGCGATGTATCAAACGAACAGACCGGACTGTATGGAGACTGTCACATTCAGGCTCAGAAGGAGTTCAGATGGGTTTCACCTCGTCAGTCTTCTTGTCGGCATCTACCTGGGGACCGTTACGCACAGCTAGTGCCGCTTGCGGTCTGTGGTTAAACCCACTGCCAGCGTAGTGTCGAGTCTTTAGAGTCCCACACAGAAAGCTATTCGCCTTTAGGCAAAAGAGTAGAGGTCGCATGGTTTTGCGACAGGGTTCAGTCACATCCGTGCACTTATGCACGTACAGTGTCCGGACAATTAACACTAGCGGGCTTTGGTTTAAGCCAGATCCTAGTGTACGTTTTGGGATTGGTTTTATCCAGTGTGTATTCGTGTTCCTCGGAACGCGAATGCAGGTGTGTATGCACAGTTGACGGAGAGACAGAGGCAGAGGATTCTCATTAAGGTTGTTGACCGTTGACCGTTGACTATTGACTTTTTACTCAACCCTAATGAGAATATGATATGATTAACAATTATATTAATTAAGTATTATGGTGACATGGTTTTGAGGGGTTGACTTTGTTGACTTGTTGACTTTGTTGACTAGGTTTGACTAGTTGACCATCATGATAACAATAGCTATCATTTCATGGCAAAGACTTTTGCTTGCTTGTTCTCTTGTGCAAAATGAGTGCGTGAAATGATATGGCTATTGTTGCTTAAACCATCACATAATACTTGATTGCTATGATGTGTTATGATGGTTATGGATTATGAGAGCAAAGAGAGAAAAAGTCTTCACTCATTCTATCATTCTCATTCTCTCTCTTGTTCTTGAGCTCTCATCTCCTTCCTCTTGCTCTCCCTCTCTTAGTCTAGGGTTCACTTATCTCATGTGTTGAGAACCAAGAACCATAGAGAAAATCCCAACACACTCTTCTCTACTCACTCTAGTTCACAAGATTTAGCAAACCAAGTGAACTAGTTTCTTCAAAGACCGAAGAAGAAGCCAAAGGTAGAAGCTTTCGAGGTGGATCCATCATCGGCGCAAGGAGACGACGGGGTGAAGCCGATCCGGACAACCATCGAGGCTTGAAGACGAAGGAGTTTAAGAAAGTAAGGTATAACCCCCTAACCGAGTAGTTAACAACTCCTAGTTAGGTTGTTAGTTAGATGTTTAACAAAGATCCGGTTTTGAGTCTATGTTACCACCTCTAGAAAATTGTTTTTCACCAAATTCCGCATGCCCGAAAGTAACGGGAGAGGTAGCATGGACTTACAGTGGTATCAGAGCCTAGTTAAACTCTATCTAACATGTTAGCAAAGTAGTTAGAAGATCGATCAAAGAAAAAGTCCCGAAATGAACCCCGATATCATGCTTGCTGTCGAATTTTTCCTGTGTCCCAAAAATGATAAATCATACTTTAAAATTCGGCTCAGGGTTTTTATAACAAACTGCAAAAATTTCGTCCACTGAACCGATCAAAGCGCCGCGGAAACGCGGCGGGAGCGTGCTTCCGCCGCGGTTCCGCGGCCGAGTTGACTCGGCAGTGGGAAATTTTGGTTGCAGTTTGTTCAGTGGGGTATTTTGGGATTTTTGGAATATGTCTTTTTAGCCCAGATTTTCCAGAACGAAAATTTTGTGTTTGGGGCCTGAAAATCCGTATTTTTGATCGAACTTCTAAAAGACTTAAGCTGACGGGTTTTTCTGTGATGTGATATTTGTATTGAACGTCTACTAATCGCTATATGTCGATTAGTGGGGGTTATACAAATCTGTGATCTGTAATGTTATTGGAATGTGTATATGAATTCATTGGATTGTCGCGGGTGAATAGCCGGGGGTTGTGAGACGAGAGTTTTCTTTTCTTTCAATTCATGTAAATTTGTAAATTGATGTAATTATTATTTGTATGGCCGCATAACCGGGTCGGGGTTGTAGCCGTCATTGTATAATTTCTTTTTACTTTTTTTGCTCCTAGGATAGACCCATGGAGGGGGTGCACAAACTACCGGGTATGCCGAAGTGCCGAGTGGCCTACTCACGGAGTTGAGGGAGGTTGCTTCGCTTCGGGTACTTGGCGGGTAGTTTGCCGCACCCGTAGGGGTCTTGGGTGGGGTATTGGCTATTCACCACGACCGTGTAATCTGCTTTTCGTTACAGGCTCGTACGAATTGCGGATTCCTAGTATATCCAATGTGTTCATCTGTGATCTGAAATGGCTATCATTGCAATATATCTATATATGATATTATTTAGGCGTTGCTTATGTTTTACAGCCGCGCTAGCCCAGCCCCCGCTCTATCGTTAGTTAAGTTACCTAACGGGTAATGACGGGGCCCTGTGGCGAATGCGAATGGCATAAGCGTACGTCATATTTTGGTTGTTTTCTGCAATGGTAGGATTAAATGATGGGACGCATTAAAAGAACTAATGCAAGAATATCACGCATTAAAAGAACTAATGCAAGAAAATAAACCTAGTAAAAGTCGTTGGAACACTTTCGAAAAACCACTCGGTTCTTTTCAAAACCAACTTTTAAATGCGGAGCTTGAGCCACTCCTTTTAAAAGCTATCTCGTTCCATTGATTATATCAAGTTCTCTACGTTCACGGTTTCGCCAAAACCATTCGTAGCCCTCCGTCGTTTCACATGAATAGTCAATAGTATTCAAGCTGTGTTTGTTGGCCAAAGTCAAGGCATAGTGATTGGTAGCTATTGGGTATTCATGTGCAGCATAGATAGATGCGTTGGTTTGGAACAGTCGTACTGCCTTGTTGGCCAAAGTCAAGGGTAGGTACGGGTGGATTCAAATTAACCTGGAGAACGACGGGTAGAACTTGATATGTGACTTATGATTTGTTGGCCAAAGTCAAGGTCATAAGAGCATGGGGAAAAAATCCACATCGGGAGTTTCAAAAGAACTGAAACTTGCTAGTGTTGCATACCATTTGGAGTGTGATGATTCTGGTAGGATTCCTTCAGTTTCGTCACGCGATGATATTTGGATCCCGATCCTACAGTGAGTATATGCTACTCCTCGAGAAATTTCTCACTTAACGATCAATGCTATAAACCAAGTAGGTGTCTAGAAAGGTGTTAGCGGGGCTACGCCCCCAGGGAAAAGAGGTTCTTAAATTAAGGAACTTCGCGAAAGCGTTGGAAAACCTCCCTCGAAGTACCGACACCAGCCTGGCCGAACGGTTATGCAAGTATTGTACGGTAAGATTGATCCCGACTAATTCTTCCTTTTTGGTTTGAGGAGGGATTCGAGAAACAGTGGGAGCCATCCTGTTTAGACAAACTAAAAACCACTCTAAACTTGCAAGAGCATCATGCTGAGTGTTTCTTCTTCTCTCTTCTAATTGCAGCGACCAATCGACATGACTGGACTTAAGTTACTTCTAGATAAAAACATACTGACAGGGCCAAACTACAAAGATTGGCTCAGGAATGTCAAGATGGCAATCACTTACGACAAGCTGGGGTATCTTCTTACCACCAAAGCTCCCCCTGTCCCAAGTCCCACCTCCAGCGTCGCGGATAAGGAAATCCGTAAAACTTGGGAGATTGATAGCGCGAAGGCCAAGTGCCTCGTACTTGCCTCTATGGACAACGAACATCAGAGGAGGCACGAGAATATGGACCTTGAATCCATATTTCTCCATACAAAAGAACTGTATGGAGAGCAGTCTCGTATCGCAAGATACGAAGTGCCGAAGAAGTTATTTTCGGCAAGGTTGGCCATCGGATCATCGGTAGCGGAAAACGTGCTTAAGATGATTGGCTTCATTGAGGAGCTCGCGGAACTTGGGACCACGTTGGAGAATGAGCTTTATACTGACTTGATTCTCCAGTCCCTTCCTTCCACTTACGCCCAGTTTATACTGAACTTCAACTTACAAGAAAAGGAAGTTGAACTTTCAGAACTCCTCAACATGCTGAGGAGTGCAGAGGGCATCCTACAGAAAGGTAGGGAAACATCCACTTTGTTTGTAGGAGGATCTTCCTCTTCTAGGTCCAAGGCGAAAGCCAAGGGAAAGAAGAAGAAAGCCTTCGCCAAACCAAGGGGCGGTGTTAGTAAAGTGGATACGAAGGGAAAAGCAAAAGCAACAAAGAAAGCGGGGCAGCTTGTGGATAAAGAAGAATGCTTCTATTGTCATAAGAAAGGATACTGGAAGAATGATTGCAGGGCTTGGAAAACCAGGACACAGGAATTGAAGCAGGTTGTAGCTTCAGCTTCAGGTGTGTATGTTATTGAAAACTGTCTTTCAATAAACTCTACTTCTTGGGTATTGGATACCGGATCAGGATCTCATATCTGTAATTCTTTGCAGACGTTGAGAAACCGTAGGGTTTTGAAGGCAGGTGACATGACCTTCAAAGTTGCAAACGGAGCTAGCATGGATGCTAAGGCCGTGGGGGACTATCACCTGGGAATGTCAGATGGACATGTTTTGGTTTTGCGTAATTGCTTTTTTGTACCCAACGCAACTTGTAATATCATTTCTGTATCTTTAGTTTCTAAAGAAGGTTATGAATTTGCGTTTGTAAGTAATGTTGTAAACATTCACCTTAATCAAGTTTTGATTGGGTCAGGTACATTGAGCAATGGTATATACGTATTAAACCAACCACAGATTTTCAATGTCCAGAATACACACAAAAGAAAGTCTCCGAAAATAAATCAGACTTTATTATGGCATTGTAGACTAGGTCACATCAATGAGAGAAGGTTGACGAAGTTACATACAGAAGGATATTTGAATTCGTTCGAATATCAATCGTATGCCACTTGTCAATCCTGTCTCAAAGGAAAGATGACAAAGACTCCGTTCACTGGACACGGAGTAAGAGCGAGCGAGCTCTTGGGACTCGTACACAGCGATGTGTGCGGTCCAATGTCTACACATGCGCGAAGCGGTTATTCTTACTTCATTACTTTTATGGATGACTTTTCAAGGTACGGTTATGTCTTCTTAATGAAACATAAGTCTGAAGCCTTTGGAAAGTTCCAGGAATATAAGAATGAAGTAGAAAACCAAACCGGAAAAAGTATCAAGATTCTAAGATCGGATTGAGGTGGAGAATACTTAAGTGCCGAGTTCCTGGATTATTTAAAAGAGAACGGAATTCTCTCTCAGCTTACTCCTCCATACACTCCGCAACATAACGGTGTATCGGAGAGACGGAACCAAACCTTATTGGATATGGTACGGTCCATGATGAGTAACGCTGAGTTACCGCGATCATTCTGGGGGTATGCGCTAGAATCAGCTGCATACCTTTTGAACCGAGTTCCAACTAAGTCTGTGCCTACTACACCATATGAGATGTGGTGTGGGAAGAGACCGTATCTTAAGCACATTAAGACATGGGGATGTCCAGCTTTTATTAAAAAGCAGCATGCGGACAAGCTCGAGGCACGCTCAGTACAGTGTAAGTTCATGGGATATCCAAAGAACTCCAAGGGATATTTCTTCTACTGCGAAGAGGAACAAAAAGTTCTTATTTCTCGTCATGCCTACTTCTTGGAAACTGAGTTTTTGGAAACCCAGATAAGTGGGAGCACAATAGAACTGGAAGAAATTCCAGAACCACGAGCTATTACTGAAAGCTTAGTGGAACCAGAGGGTTCAAAAGAACATGACATTCCTACGCCGCTCCGCAGGAGTAGTAGGCAGTCTCATCCGCCCGAGAGATACTACGGTTTTCTCATAGACGGGGATATAGAGGATTGCATCATGGATTATGATGAGCCTACTAGCTTCCAGCAAGCCGTTCAGAGCGTCGACTTGGTAAAATGGCTGGATGCAATGCGGACCGAAATGGAGTCCATGTACACCAACAAAGTATGGACGTTGGACGTTGCTCCAGACGGGGTAAAACCCGTAGGATGCAAGTGGATCTTCAAAAGGAAGATTGGTGTAGATGGACAGGTTGAGACCTATAAAGCTAGACTGGTTGCAAAGGGTTTTCGTCAGAGACCTGGTTTGGACTATGACGAGACCTTTTCTCCAGTAGCTATGCTGAAATCCATTCAGATCCTTCTTGCCATTGCTGCCTTCCACGATTATGAGATTTGGCAGATGGACGTAAAGACCGCTTTTCTAAATGGAAATTTAGAGGAGTGTGTTTATATGGACCAGCCAGAGGGTTTCATTCAGAGTGGGAGCAGCGGAAAGGTGTGCAAGTTGCTTAAGTCCATTTACGGACTAAAGTAGGCATCGCGGAGTTGGAACATCTGTTTTGATGAGACGGTCAAGGAATTTGGCTTTATCAAAAATCCAGATGAACCATGCATCTATAATAGATTTGTAGCGAGAACTGTAGTATTCCTCGTTTTATACGTGGATGACATTCTCTTAATAGGAAATAACATTCCTATGCTACAATCTGTCAAGGGGTTCTTGTCACACAGGTTCTCCATGAAAGACCTGGGTGATGCCTCATACATCCTGGGGATCCGGATCCATCGTGATAGATCCAAGAGGATATTAGGACTTTCACAGTCCAGGTACATCGACACCATACTGAAAAGATTCAGTATGGAAGATTCCAAGCGCGGTAACCTACCGGCTTGTCACGGGATCACCCTCTCTAAAGAGATGTCTCCCAAGACTGATTTAGAGAGGGATCGCATGTCTATTATACCCTACGCTTCTGCGGTAGGCTCTATAATGTATGCGATGTTGTGTACCAGACCGGATGTAGCTTATGCACTGAGTGTGGTAAGCCGGTATCAGTCAAACCCTGGGGAGAAACACTGGATAGCGGTAAAGAACATTCTTAAGTACCTGAGAAGGACTAAGGAGATGTTCTTGGTGTATGGCGGAAAAGACCTCCAGATCGAGGCCTTTGCTGACTCCAGCTTCCAGAGTGACAAGGATGATTCCAAGTCCATGTCGTGTTTTGTCTTTACCCTCAATGGAGGGGCGGTGTGTTAGAAGAGTTCCAAACAGGAAACCATTGCAGACTCGACAATGGAAGAGGAATACATCGCTGCATCTGATGCCGCAAAAGAAGCTGTCTGGATGAGGAAGTTCTTGAAAGAACTTCAGGTGGTTCCGTCCATTGTTGATCCAATACCTCTGTATTGCGACAACAACGGGGCTATAGCTTTAGCGAAGGAACCCAGGTCCCATCAGAGATCCAGACACATCTTGAGGCGGTATCACCTGATCAGGGAGATCGTGGATCGCCAGGAGATCGAGGTTCGGAGAGTCGCTTCAGAAGATAACACTGCAGATCCATTCACCAAGGCCTTGTCCCAGACTCAGTTCGAGCGGCTGATCGAGATGATAGGTCTTCGATACGCCAGTACATAGCCTTAGTGCAAGTGGGAGATTGTTAGTGTATATGCCCTAGAGGCCATTACTGTATCATACTAGTTTGTATATTACTTAATGGAAGCTTGGGATATTCACCTTGTATATACAATCTTGCTCAAAATAGTAGTATGCTACTTGGTTTGTTTCTACTTCAATGTGTACTTGTGTTTATTTTAGTATATCACATATACACATTAGTGGAGCCCTTAGGATCTTTGCTTGATTACCAGCGTTGTGATGGCAGTCACACTAGTGGGGGCTGGGTAATCTATAAGCACATCCTTATGCAGGTCCCTAGTCGCAGGACTATCGAGACAGGGCATCGATACTCCGGAGTAGACTAGCGCATGCGCTTCTCATCCCAGAGTGGAAGATGGTCTGTCCCACAGCCATCAGTACGTCGTACTGGAGATAGTATGCGGGTGCTCGTTGGGTTACGAGTACACTGGACAGGACTCGTCGGGAACTGACCGGTTGGTATTATACCTATCGTCAGTTATCAGTTCCCAGGTGACATGAGTACAGCTTAGTCCGCTGACTTGACACTGTCACTTCGCCTCGAGTGTGTTCCCACTGTACTTTGATTACTACCCTACCACGGCTCAAAGGAGTCGTGCAAACAGGTGGTAGTTGGGTGCAGTCCCGAAGCACTTGGAGGCAGTGACGGTTAGACATGATTCGTCTCTCCCGGTATTGGGGGTTGACATCGCGCTGTGTCTAGGAGAGCCATTACACGAGTAGTCCCTGGCTAGGGCAATCGAGATATACTGGTAGGCTTCCAGTGTTATCTCAGGGTGTTTTGGGCTTCACTCCGACACGACTTGTACCGCTATTAGGGGACTGACGTTTACCGCCCCCTAGGCCCGCCATGCGATGTATCAGACGAACAGACCGGACTGTACGGAGACTGTCACATTCAGGTTCAGTAGGAGTTCAGATGGGTTTCACCTCGTCAGTCTTCTTGTCGGCATCTACCTGGGGACCGTTACGCACAGCTAGTGCCGCTTGCGGTCTGTGGTTAAACCCACTGCCAGCGTAGTGTCGAGTCTTTAGAGTCCCACACAGAAAGCTATTCGCCTTTAGGCAAAAGAGTAGAGGTCGCATGGTTTTGCGACAGGGTTCAGTCACATCCGTGCACTTATGCACGTACAGTGTCCGGACAGTTAACACTAGCGGGCTTTGGTTTAAGCCAGATCCTAGTGTACGTTTTGGGATTGGTTTTATCCAGTGTGTATTCGTGTTCCTCGGAACGCGGATGCAGGTGTGTATGCACAGTTGACGGAGAGACAGAGGTAGAGGGTTCTCATTAGGGTTGTTGACCGTTGACCGTTGACTATTGACTTTTTGCTCAACCCTAATGAGAATATGATATGATTAACAATTATATCAATTGAGTATTATGGTGACATGGTTGTTGAGGGGTTGACTTTGTTGACTTGTTGACTTTGTTGACCGGTTGACTAGGTTTGACTAGTTGACCATCATGATAACAATAGCTATCATTTTATGGCAAAGACTTTTGCTTGCTTGTTCTCTTGTGCAAAATGAGTGCATAAAATGATATGGCTATTGTTGCTTAAACCATCACATAATACTTGATTGCTATGATGTGTTATGATGGTTATGGATTATGAGAGCAAAGAGAGAAAAAGTCTTCACTCATTCTATCATTCTCATTCTCTCTCTTGTTCTTGAGCTCTCATCTCCTTCCTCTTGCTCTCCCTCTCTTAGTCTAGGGTTCACTTGTCTCATGTGTTGAGAACCAAGAACCATAGAGAAAATCCCAACACACTCTTCTCTACTCACTCTAGTTCACAAGGTTTAGCAAACCAAGTGAACTAGTTTCTTCAAAGACCGAAGAAGAAGCCAAAGGTAGAAGCTTTCGAGGTGGATCCATCTTTGGTGCAAGGAGACAACGGGGTGAAGCCGATCCGGACAACCATCGAGGCTTGAAGACGAAGGAGTTCAAGAAAGTAAGGTATAACCCCCTAACCGAGTAGTTAACAACTCCTAGTTAGGTTGTTAGTTATATGTTTAACAAAGATCCGGTTTTGAGTCCATGTTACCACCTCTAGAAAATTGTTTTTCACCAAATTCCGCATGCCCGAAAGTACCGGGAGAGGTAGCATGGACTTACAGGTGGTATAGAAAAGAACTTTACCACTTATAATGTGGTTTGCAAGATAGATGAAAAAATTAATACTTACAATGTGAAGTGCAACCCAATGGAAGAATTCTTCAAATGTTCGTGCGATATGTTTAAGACCGACGGTGTACTATGCAAACATATATTATATGTAATGAAGCAGATACTGTTTATGCAAACCATTCCAAAACAATATATTCTATCGAGGTGGACTCTTGGTGTTAGGCACAACACTACTAAGGGTCGTGGAGCATATGCAAGTGTTGATCTAGGACTATCAACAAATGCAGATAATAGAGCAGTTACACCTCTTGGTTCATGGAGACTTCGTGCAAAAATGAATAAATTTATAGATTTGGTGGCGGAGAATCGAGATCTTTACGAAAAAACAGAAGAGTTTATTAATATTATATTGCAACAATGCAATTTAAATCATGAAGAAGAGACGAGCATTCAAGTTAGTTATACCCTGACACCTTCTTACCTATATCATCTAACGATCACAGATCCTACGAAAAATACCCATAAGGGTCGTCTTTCTATTGCATCTCGAATTCCATCTGGAATAGAAGTATCGCAATCAAAAACTCAAAATAGGTGGCGTACTTGTAGTAATTGTCACGAAAAAGGTCATGATATAAGAACTTGTCAGCTTTTAAAGGTATTAGTATTCTATTCTTGTTTGTTCTTATTTGTTGTCATTAATTTTTTATAAATGATTGTTGATATCTAATATGAGTTATTTTTAGGCACCGGATGCTTCTAACGGAAAGGAGTGAAGAATTGCTTACAATTCACTGTAACAGGTACATATTTCTAACCACAGTAATTTTCTTTTCTAACTTCCCGCTAATCATGTATCAATAGACTTTTGTTCAACTTTCTCTTTCGTAAATTTCCTCAGAATTTATTCCTTTCATTCCTTAAATCAGACGAAGTCAAAATTAAGAAATGTGTGAAATTTCCCCCCTCCTTTGAGATAACACTTGTTAACATATAAACAATTTATACATCATTCCGTGTATGCTTATTCTGCTGTTCTCCAAAATGGTAAGGAAATTGACAATCGTCCACAATGCAATAGAAGTGAAACTGAAAATGCATCTATTACTTGTTTAGATACACATTTTTCGCATGTCTCTCTTGCTTTACTTTTCTGCCGAAATCAGTCCTTTGATTTGTGTTGTCATATTTCAAAGGCACAATTTACTTAATATATGCATTCCCAGGAAAATTCCTTCTCTCTTTTGGAAGAGATTTTAGTTGTGGCAGCCAATAAGCGACATACTCGCCTTCAGGGTCATAATTTTTTACTTGAAACAACGAAAGTTGTTAAACGAGTCAAGCGTAGGCGATTTGCAAAGAACTCTGCTGTGCATATAAGGAAATCTTTAATTTGGATTTTTTAAATTAGAAAGGGAAAAAGAAAGATTTCGGTCTCAGGTGCTCAAACTTGTTTTGTAATATTTTGTTTTCCATTTTGGACAACCAATGCTGCTTTTCTAGTATGCTTGTGATGAGTGCTTCCTTGCCGCTTCCAGTTTCCACAAAATTGGTTGGATTTGATATTGTGATACATTATCGATTTATTAAATTCAGCCAGAAAACCGATGCAATAATGCTGAAACTTTAGCAATACTACATAAATAAATTCTTTCACTTTTTTCTCAGTTTGTGTCGCTTGTAAGTCGTAACCTTATAATTCATTCTCAATCTGTGCTTGCACTTATTTTAGCTTGCAATTCTGAATAGTAGTTCAGAAGAATTACCTTTTCATAGTGTTCTTTAGCTGTTGTACTTTTCTACAACGAGACAGCTGATGTTTCGACTTGAAAAATCAGAGTCAGCTATTGCAAGCGGATGTAGACCGCAAACGGCAACGGATGATTTGCTTATCTTTTCGTCGCCTTATTTGTCACTCTCTGTCTTTTCTAAAATTAGTCATTCATTTTCATATTCTGTTTTTACATCAGTATATGTTTTTAGGACGTACTAATACAATTAAAGTAATTATAAAATAGAGCTGCTAACATTATCCATTTCAAATATATGTATCGACTTTTATGGAAAATAACATAAGCTTTTCTCTCTCCATAATTTCCCTGCATCTCCATTTTACTTGGCTTCTATTGTCTCTCTTAAATTGTTATTTCTTGTGGGTTATAGATGATGAATTGAGATGCATAGTTTAATGAAAAGGTGATCCTTTGTATTGGGAGGTAAGTACTATGTAGCCGCCCTATTAAAATTGCAAATCCGTGCCTCCTCTTTATTCATATCTTAATTTCAGTCTAACAAATTGACCGATCATTCTTAAGTTTTTGTCTCAGCAAAAATAGCTCTAGAAGATTCTCAATTTCTGTATGGTCATGATTGGAGTCTGCAGGAAAATGTTCACGGAACCGATGTTTATGAATTTTAGACGAAGGCTGTTTGTGAGAATAAGTAGAATTTGTCGATGAAAGGGTCTTGTTCAGCCCGAGTTTCGCAAAGGTTGTTTGTGAGAGTGGGCAGAAGTAATTTTTTGCAGTGTTCAACAGGAGAATTACGTATGAAGGGAAACACAAGCGATGCAACATTCGACTATTCATCTTTGAAGAAAGAATCATGTCTTAACTACCGAAAGGATTAATGTAAATTGCAATTCGAGAATCATTTTAGCTCTTGATGACAACACTGAGAATTGAGACTAGTTTTTTCCCATTTCTTTTCGTTTTCCAGAGAAAACCTCTGGAAATGGAGTGGTTGACTGTAATGTGAAATTTATAATGCTTTGCTATGATGAAAATATTGTGGAATGATACTGCAGTTAATTTGTCCATCTCATTTTATCATTAAGCAAGTTGTTAAATGCATGTTAATTTGTCCATCTGTTTCTGAAAATTTGCATTGTATCCTACATAATGTAAAATGCTATGCATGTATCTGGTATTGTACCTAGTATCCATTTATTTTTTCATGATCTTGTTGCTAATACACAGATTGAATATATCAACATATAAAGTAAAAATTCACAAAGTTAATAAGATAATTAACTAAATAATAATGCACAGTATATTTACTGGACCAGAAAAGCAGAACTTTTATTAAAAATCATATTGCAATACACAGGCGCACAGAGAGGGGTACATATAAATCTAAACCAAAACCCCATTTGATCCTACACTCAGTAACCCAAAACGACCAAATGGGTCGATCTAGCACCACCGCTACATAAGCTTGAAACAAAACTCAAATAAAGCATGAATCTGCCCAAGCTGCATCTCGTGCATACCTTGCATCTATTTCATCGAATTCCGAAGCCCACGGTGGCCGTGATAAGCCGAGAGGCGCCTTCCAACCATAATTCTCGTATCTATCACACTCGGACGTCAAGGCATCAAGCAACCATCAAGCTCATCCAAATCGAACTCATCATCGGTCGTCCTAACAGCCTCATGAACAGTATTGACTATGGCTACCTCCACTTCTCTAAAATATCATTACCCTTCTACCATTAATGTTGCAATTTTTGTCCCTCTCAAACTTGCTTAAACCAATTTTTTGTACCGGAAAACACAAATCAAACCCTAGGTCGGCGTTGGACAAAAAAAAGAACCGAGGAAAATGAGGGGAGAAGGGAGATCAACGTTGGAGGAGGGAACTCGCCACTGGAGAAAGGCACGGCGAGGGCGAGGTGAGGCGAAGGCGAATGCGCTCAAGGAGGCGCTCGAGAAGGCGAGGGATGGAGGCGCTCGAGGTCTGTGGGGGAGGGAGGCACAGCGAGGCGCTCGAGGCAAGTTCGAGAGGCTTTGCTCGGTTCTTTTTTTTAACCGCGTGATGATGAGAACGCGAGGGTGAGGAGGGTTTTGGGTTACGAGCTCAGGAATATTTTCTGAGTTCGAACACAGGACTCTTTATCCCATATATATATATATATATATATATATATATATATATATATAAAGAGGTAGCTGATATTAAACTGTCCGCTAGTTTATTACATAACCCAATCCGATTATCAAATTAACAATCCGCTTCAGCCATCTTGTTCCACACATGGAGTGATCTATGTGTGTGAAATTTTAATCGCTTTGACACCATCTATGTCTTTGATCAAGTGCCCCCAATATATGACATTTTTATTGTGTTCAGTAACCATCCATTTTGTAAATGCTTGATCCATCACTTGTAGTGCATCATATAGATCATAATTTCACACACGTAGATCACTCCATATGTGGAACATGGTGGCCAGAGCGGATTATTGATTTGATGGTCGGACTGGGCTATGTAATAGGCCAGCTAATGGTTTAATATCAGCTAGGTAGCTGATAACTCGTTTCGTCATATATATATATATAGCGATAGGATGAGATGGTGAGTTAAGATTTTTAAAGTGAAATGGAAAAATCCGATCATAATCCATCAAGCAAAACATTGATCGGCCTCATACATCTTGTTCTACATGTTAATCAACATACGTATACAAAAATTTAGACGATGTAGACGTTTCTATGCTATGGATATCAAGGTCGTAAAATGGATGGTTGTTCAAGCATTGTAAAAGTTGCATACATTACATACCCTTGATGCATGACCTACAAGCTTCCATATTGTCTAATGTTTTATACACATACATACTTTGACGTATAAAACATGATGCAAAAATCTGATCGTCGATCCAACGGTCGGATTTTTCCATCCCACTTTAAGATTCCCTTCTCACCATCTCACCTTATCGCTACCCTATATTATATATACATATATATAATGAAGAAACTATATAATGAAGAAAAGATGCCTTAGGAGGATTTCTCGTTAGGTAGCGTCAAAATTCTATATTCTCTATTTTTTTTCGAGAATCGGCATCCATTATTTTCTTTACCATGTAAAATATGGATATACCAAACTTCATGTGATTCCACCTCTTTTCACTGTTGAATTAACAATGTAAAATGTTCTATTATCGGTAAATCATTAATTTTGCACTCAATAAACCAAAGGTGAAAAGTGATGGAATCACATAAAGTTTGGTGTATCCAGATCTTAGATTATAAAGACAATGATGATATGTGTCGATTGTCGAAAAAAATCGTGGTGATGTACTTTTTTCAACGACATAGTGGAAAATTCTTCCTATGGCATCTTTTCTTCATTATATATATATATATATATATATATATATATAAAGAGAGAGGGAAAGATGAGAGAGAGAGAGATGCAGAAAAGAGGCCATAGGAGGGAATTTCCTTCTATACCGTCGAAAAAACACACCCTCCATCATTTATTCCGACGATCGACACCCAACATCTTCATCTTTATCATCTACGATGTTGATACACCAAATTTTATATGATTCTACCACTTTTTCACCGTCGTCTTTGTGGGTACAAAATTAACGGTTTATCAACAATAGAATTGTTTACATTGCTAATCCAACCATGAAAATGTTGTAGAATAATATGAAATTGGATGTATCCACATCTTAGATGATAAAGATGAAGATGATGAATGCTGATAGTCGGAAAAAATCGTGCAGGGTGTATTTTTTCGACAGCATAGAAGGAAATTCCTTCCTATGGCACATTTCATCCATTATATATATATATATATATATATATATATATATATATATATATATATATATAGTTCGACTAGTATCATATCGGAAAGATTTGAAAACAAATTTTTTCCACTATTTCACCATTAAATTAATTTTGGGATTTATGCATTCAATTGTGTGATTGTGTGTGAAAGTATTTATGATATGACACCTTATTCATAGAAATGAGGTGTTACCTTAATATTTGACTTTACATTTTATTTTTCAACGATCGGCACTGTTATCTAAATCTCTATAATTTAAATCATACAATTACCAAATTTCATATGTTTTCGATAATGTTTACCCTCACATCGGATGGTTGCAAAATTAACGGGTTATTGACAATAAAACCTTCAACAAAGCTAAATTAATGGGCAAATGTTATCGAAATCTCATGAAACTTAGTGTATTAATGTTTTACACCATGCAGAACAAGATGAATGATACTGATCATTCAAAAAATGGATGAATAATCAAATTTTAAGGCGACATTTCATTTTTAAGAATAAGGTACCACCTCATAAACACCTCATATACGAATGCTCTATTGCAAACTGGTCTGCGTTTTTTGAAAACGGGGAATTTCCGATTTATGACATATTTTGACGATCCGATCCATTCAACTTGATCACCCAACCCTCAAATATATGTGTATGAAAAATCAAAGGATTTGAACACTTCTAGCATATGCATCGGATGAAATTTATGTTGCATTATCAAAAGACGTTCATTTTTGCACCCATCGATGCAAGAATTTGTGGCCACACCCCCTTCTGAGGTTCCTAACAGGGTTTGATTCCCACTCTCCTCAAGAAAGGAAGTGTCTATACCAACTGAGCTATATTGCTCATCGGTCATCCTCATACTTTTAGTATACCCTTGTTTTTCTACATATCCCTGCATCCAAGGATGAAGCTTGAGGAGCCGGGGGGGGGGGGGGGGGCGCAGGGATGCCCCCTCCCTCTCGTAGAAAATGTAGGAGCTAGATTAGGTAAGTCGCATAAAATATAGGAGATTAATTAGCAAACTATAAAGATTTTATTAAATCAGTCCTAAAAAATAGTAACGATTTCTATGAGTATCCATATTTAACCGCTTCCTTACAATTTAAGCAAAAATAAAATATGGCAATAATTATATTAAAAAAGATTCTAACTTAAAATCTCTCCATCTCTCATTTATATATTCAGCAACAAACAAATTGTTGAAGAAATTCGTGAGAGTATAGATAGTTTTCCGAGAATTAATTGTATTTTTCTTTAGTGCCTGTGGTTATAAACTCTTCAAAAAAATTTACTACTTTATATACTGATAACTTACATGCAAACTTTAAGTTTGTTAATTAATAATTCCTTATTAAATATTCTAATTTCTGATATTATAAGTTTTACAAAGATAAACTAGAGGCTTTGGCCTTCTCATTATCATGTATGTATATGGTGTCATGCAATTTGGTACTAATTTATTTCTTAAATTCAATTTTGAACTTTATAACCTATATGTCATTTTTAATGCCATCCCCAGAATAATCAGTCCTTGCTCAGTCTGTGCCTACACCTCAGATCCTCCTTACACCATGTAGAGTTGTGCGGGGTCATCTTCTTTACCTTAGCTAATCTCCTTCCTAAGATTTTAATTTGCATTGTTTAAAGTAGGGTTGTAAACGAGCCGAGCTTGAGCGAGCCAAGCTCTGCTCGAGTTCGGCTCGGGTTTTTTTTGTCGGCCCAAGTTCGGCTCGGGTCCGAATTGAGCTGGAGAAGTCCGGCTCGGGTCCGAATCGATTAAACATGCCCAGTTCGTGTTCGGCTCAGGTCTGTCTCAATTAATAAAACTTATTTTAAAAAAACTTCTTTTTTACAATCAAAGCTTTTCATTTATATAAATGATAAAATAAAACAGAAATCAAACAATTCAAAGGCTTCACTTAATTTAGATATCGAAATATTTAACCAAGACCTAACAATTAAATTCTCAAATACAATAAGAAATCATCTCTACATATTACAGATTCGCATCATCATCATCAAACGATGCAGAAATCGCAAAAAAAAAACACCTAAAATGAATAAATCGAGAAGGGTTCTTCAAAATATCTTGCCCAATCGAATCCCGAGCTTCAAAAGTAAGACCTTTCAATTAAAAATCGAAGCTTTAAAGAAATATAGAAATAGGGAGAGAGAAAAAGTGAGAGAGTGATGATGCTCGATATAGGTGATCTCCCAGATTGTGACACGTGGCAGATGACGTGTCCCGAAACTCGTAAGGAAGGACCAAGAATAGCACGTTGGAAGAACACCCGGGTCAGTGACCCTTGGACGTGGCCAACCCTCTGTGACCGACCACACAACTCCTGTGCCTGCCTTATTGTCACGCCCCACTTCCCAATGTACAGCGAAGGGGACGCGACGAGGTCCGCTACGTATTTACTGTGAAGTAAATATGCTAAGCGTATCTAAGCAATATAAAGGTAAATCACAAGAGACAAGAGATTTAAAAATAACAGCAACTTTATTTAATAACATTCTTTTGTACAATGCATGAAAAGTAAATACATCTGGAATAAAAGCGATGCCTAAAGAATGGCATAACAGGAATTGAAAAAAAATACTGAATAGAAAAAAGGTACAATGTCTAGAGCTCGGGGTCTTCGAGGAACTGATCCAAGTCTTCACTGGTAGGCTCGATCTCTACTGTGTACAGATTACCTGACGACATTCAAAGAAGGAATAAATAGAATGTCGTCAGCGAACAGGTCGCTCGGTAAGTCCTAAAGATAAGGGAGAATTAGAAAAGACAGAATAAGAGATATCTTCTAAAGTTGTATAATATTGTAGAATATTGTGTTTACGTTGTTGTTTGTAGCTTGGTACGGAAGGATGCCAGTGTATACGAGAGGGGTCTCAGTATGCTAGAGACCAGGGCAAACGGAATGTACAAGGAACCGTTAAGCCATGGTACAACAGCAACAGAATATAGATTAGGTGTCTTAATCTTACTGTCTCGTTCCACTTCTAACACCTTCCGCACCAATCTACCCCTTAAACCCCGTAGTGTTTTGATTGTATTGTTGTATTGTATTGTATAACTTGGATGACTGACCAAAACCATGATATCAGTAAACAGATTGTAATTGCATAATCATGTAAATGGAATAACTGGATAATGGATGTATATTCATGGTTTGATTCAGTCAAGTTGTATAGATTGATAACTGGATTCATGGATTCATGTGTTCATATTGAATTGGGATATTATAGGTTGTAGATTGACTTGAATCATATTCAAGTCAGATATAATCAGACTCAAACCCGAGTCAGACAATTAGAAATGTAGATCGCAATTTTGATTATTTCTCAAACCTATAATTGCTAGGGTCCTTATGGTAATTTACAAAATTTGAGGGGGTTTTATGTAAAAATACGTTTATATACTTTTCAAAATACACCTCAAGTATTTATTATTCATCTTTAGAGTTGCAATGAAGGTGGATTTTATATTGTGATATTTCTAGTGAAAATATCCTAGTTTTATAAATAAAGGTATTTATCTGTAATATTGATTTATTTGAAATTCATGGTATTTTAATGTAAAATTTATTCTTGTGATTTTTAGAAAAAAGTGGAATATTTATATTATAACAAAATAGATATTTTAATGATAAATATATATATATATATATATTTATACAAAAATAATTTCAATAAATATTTTATATTCTAAAAATCTCATTTTTCTTAAAATATCGTATTTTAAATCTTTCGAGATCGAATGCTCCTTGCGGAGATCTGAATCTCGCACTACTAAGCCCGATGGTGCACGATAAACCATACTATCCCGAACGGGTTCCCCAAAAATGGGTTGTAGCGGCGCTTTGCAAAGATTGTAAATTACTAAATCCTTTAGAAAACAGTTTTATAAAGTAAATGGTATGTATTTGTAAAAAGTTAATTTTCCGTATTTTAGATTCTAGGATTTTCTAATTCAACTAGACTATTTCTAAATGGTCTAAACGACAAGTTGTTAGATACCTCAAATCGCCTCTTCACCGCCAATTGTGGCCAGGTAAGAAAGTGAAGAAATGAGGGATCCGCTCACGAATCATGGTGAGACGGGCCTTTTAAAGTCACCTTTCTCACTTGCCTAACCTAGACACCACCAAGTCAGGTTTAGATAAACGACCGATGTGCACAACTTATCGTATTTTCATATTAAGAGGTATTTATTTTTAAAAGTGTAACAAGCTAAAACTTTTAGAAATGGTTTTATTAAGAATATGGTATTTAAATAAAAATATTGTTTTATCGTATTCTAAGTTTTTCAATGGTATCGTGTTAGGTTGTATGCAAGTGTGTGAGGAGGTAGGTCGTTACCTCGTGATCTACTTTAAAGGTATAGCAAGTTAATGGGATTAAATGTGAAATCGAAACATTATGGTATTTAAGTAAAAAAAATACGATAATTTGGGAACGCTATCATTTCATGTGATGAAACTTGTTCAAATTGTTTGTTAAATGTTTAATAGTCAACATAAAGATGTTTAAGCATGAATGTATTGGTGAGAAGTGAAATTTTATAGAAAACCGAATCGGAAATCGGATTTGTTCCGATTCCGTCGGGTTTTGTAATTTCGTATTTTTTTTTAGAAAAAGAGAGAGAGGTTAGAATGGGACTTACGGGTTTGGACAACACGAGAGTGATAAGGAAGAAGAGGGTTCGTCGGTACGTCGATTTGTCGCCACGAGTTCCTAGCACGATCACCGGAAGTTCGCCGTAGATTTCGGCGGAGCTTCGCCTTTCGCTCGTTTTCAAAGTACACAAGATCTCTTGGAATTTTGAGAGAATGGGTGATCAGTCGAAAATATTGCATTTTTAACACGGCAATTTCCCTATCATTTGCACTCATCTAGAAGTGTTCGGCATTCATATTTCACATATTAGCAAATCAGTTGCTAAATATCAGATTGCATGTGTTAGACTCTAAAACCGACATTTATGAGGGAATTGTGTGTTTATCATGGCATCGCATCATCCCTGTATTGCGCAACACTTGTGTCGAGATTTGTGCAGGAAATTGCAGGAGCAAAGTCAAAAGAAGCTGATCAAAAATACACCAACTCCATGTTTTCAGATCTGTTAGCAATTCAGAGGGAAATATACAAATCAACATATCCTAAAAAGGCCCAAGAATCAGACCAAGTAAGCACCAGAAGACACAAGCCCTAAAGCCCTTGAAGCGCCGCGGAACCGCGGCAGGAGCCGGCTTGAGCCGCGGTTCCGCGGCGGTATTGCCACATCAGCGCTCAATTTTCAATGCAAAACTCCTATCTCAGTGGCTACAGCTCAGAAATATATGTCAATCTCCAGAAAACCCTCGAAGTTTCTGCCAGATCAGCAAAGATGATTAAGCAAGCTAATCTTGATTAAGCTCCTAACAAACTATTTCTAGAAGCTCCCTCCTAACTAATCACATCTAGAAGCTTCTCCTCTAACTAACTTTTGGAGGGAAATTCAAATCTCCTCAACAAACTTTTGGAGGGAAACTTAAAATTCAAATCCTTGATCTAGGGTTTTGATGGCTATAAATAGGAACCTAGATCTAAGGGTTGAGGGGTTCAATCTTAGTTCATTACTTCCTTAATCCTTTACCTCTTTCTTCATCTTCTTCCACAAGTCTAGTGACAAGACTTGTGCGAAACCCTAACCCTAATTCCACTACAAATTCAAGATCCCGAGTACCAATCAAGCGAGAATCCCTTCAACCTTTTAGGAGCGGAGCCGATCTTCAACCGAGCAAGCGATCCAAGCCGATCCACGACTCACGGAGACGAACGAAGCCAAATCGACGATCGAGTTCTTCCTCTTGTAGTTCTTGAGCGAATGTAACGAAATTGTTGATATAAATAAAAGGTGAAATTCTTTAATCTTGATTTCTTTTAATTCTTGCATCATGATTAGATCTCAATTTGTGATTGTAGTTCTTGTTGTGATATTTGAGTAAAACTCCGCTCGTTAAGGAGTCGAGACGATCAATAGAATGATGATGTAACAAATCTTAATACGATTCTTAAGTCCTACGAGTTTTGTAAACCCTAGCAAGTTCAAGAATCGATGACCTAGTTTCGTTGCGATACTTTCTTGATTGTTATTGCTCGAAATTAGGGATCTACGATCGTTTTTTGAATTTACTAGAGGCTAGAATGTGAATGATATCGACGAAAGAACACGGGATAAGATGAAACCCTAGTTTCATAAGAAATCCCTTATTCTCGATCGATCATCATCGATCTAGTATCAATTCATCGAAGGATAAGAATACGTAATTGTAAGATTACATCACATTTATAGATCCGATCGATTCCTATGAGCCTCATTTAGATTCTTGATATTTGGTTGGAAAAATCATCAAACTATCAATTCTTGATTCTATCTTTTTCTTGTTATTAGATCTAGATTTTCTAATTCTTGAACTTCAACTATAAATCATGAATTGTTTTCTTTTCTTTTCTTTAAAGTTTCGACTCATCTAATTCGAAACCCGAACGATTACACTTTCCATGTGGACGATCCGCACTTACTAACACGCTACATTCGACACCGTTATTGATTGCGGTCAAATATTTTTGGTTGTGATTTCTATACAATTTTCTCAAACATACACATCAAGAATTCTTAACAATCAAATGGCGCCATTGCCGGGGATCATTTGAATTGATTTACACAACAAGAATTTCAAAACAATCAAATGACGCCGTTGCCGGGGATAGTGCGCTAATTGTTCGTATTTTGAAATTTGAGTTGAAAAGTTTATTCTATCCATATTTTTTAATCAAAACTTGCGCAAACACTAATACGTGTTTTTGTGATTTGTGCGAGGAAATCTGGAGCTTGCTGTGAAATTGGAAAATTAATTGGATAATTCCAGAGGATTAGGGAAGTGATCAGGAGTGTTCTGTAAATTTTTTTGTCAAGAGATTCGACTAAGCCACCGCGGAAGCGCGGTCTAAACCATCAATTGCCGCGGAACCGCGGCTTGATAGAGGGATCTCTGTGCAATTTTTCCTCAGGTAACTTCTTGCTTTCTTATCTTCTCCTCTCTCTGCTCCAATTAACAATTTTACTGCAGGTTTCTTTGCAAAAATCGCAGCGCGCAAAAAGCAAAATAAAAATTTGTGCGTGTTTTGATTTTTGGTTGTTTGCATATTAATACAGATATTAAGGGGCACGACTAAATCCAGATTAGGTGGGGAGTTCATTACCCTTCCTAAGCCCCGAAAATCACAAACTTGCATCCGCATTTACCCTCATTAATTAAAAGAAATCTAGAGATGACTCTAAGGACCGTCGCGCTCACTTAGGACAGAAGAAGGCCGTGGGTAATTCATTGCTTATCCGCGTTTTCTTGTGGTGTCTAAGGCAAGTGTGTCGAAGGCTTGTGGTTATTAATTAGGCCCACTACTTAAGTAGTGGAGTACCTTCCCACTTACCTGGCACTTACCTGGCCACAGGGGGACAAAGAGGCAGTGGAGGATTCTATCCCGCGACTTGTCTTTTGGCAGTTAGGAGCGGTCTAAAGCCGGACCTAGGTGACCAATAGAATTAGGGTTTTGCTTGCTGCATTTGTTGTGTTGCATCATATTTTCAAAAATCCGTCCAATTTTCAAAACAAACACCGCATGCATATCATTTCCCCTAATTATAAATTCACGCTGCCACTTGTACCAACCCTTTTTAGTGCAAGATAGGCTGGACACGGGATTCTAGTGCCCGTTAAGTCCGCGTTTCCTTCATCGACCTAAAAGTCGGTATTTCTACATTTACCCTTTCTTTTACCCACCACCACACCCACATCGATGGATCCGTCTCCATCGAACTTCTTTTCCACTACCCTGCCGCTATCCGTTGGTGCGCAGAATCTACCTCGCATCTCTCTCCAGGAGAGGTGCTATCCTACACGAGCCCACTTTCCACCTGTCTTTCCATTCCACCAGCCGACGGGGAAAATTTTCAAATAAAACCCCAATACATCAACCTTCTACCAAAATTTCACGGTCTCGAGACTGAAGACGCATATGCATTTATTACCAAATTTGAAAATGTATGCGCAATGATGGGTACTTCACAGCTTTCTGTGGATGCTTTACGTCTTCGTCTTCTCCCATTCACCTTGTGCGATTTAGCCGAGAAGTGGCTATTTAACACTACCGCACATTTCATTTCAAATTGGGACGAATTCTTCAAAGTATTCCTTAAGAAATTCTACACACATCAAAAGACAGCTCGAGTCCGTAACGAAATCTATCAATTCACCCAGCTTCCAAATGAAACATTTTCAAAATGTCTTGAACGTTTTAAGGATCTGTTAGTCCAATGTCCACATCACGGCATCCCGAGATGGGAACTGTGCCGAATCATTTATGAGGGCATTACTCCTTACACAAGACAGATCCTTGAATCCATGTGCCAAGGCACTTTATAACTAAGGATGATGGGGAAGCCTGGAAATTCCTAGAAGATTTCGCTGAAAAATCTTTACAGTGGGAGGGTGTGAGTCAATCGTCTAGGGAGGGCAATGATATTTCCATAGGAGTTAGAGCTGACATTGCAGCTATACATAAGAAACTCGAGACTATGGAAAATAAATTTTTAGCCGCCACCCTAAATCAAATGTCACTCTCCAAAACTGTATGTGGCTGCTGTTCCGATCCGTTTCACTTGACGGAAGAATGTCCGTTTCAAGGTCATGAGCATACCAATGCCGCATTTCAAAGACCTAGAAACGATCCATCTTCCTCCACATATAATCAGGGTTGGAGGAATCACCCTAACTTTGCTTGGAACCAATCCCAATCTCAAAACACGGTTCCAAACACGAATCATTTCCAAAGGGTCCCTCCACTACAACAGCAGCCACCACTTCAATTGAGTCAGCATCCCTTTCAATCACAAAATTTCCAAAATCCGGCCAACACTTTTGCACCTTCTAGTCCTTTGCAATTGACCGGTACAGATAATACCTCTACACTAGCACAAACCTTGGATACTTTCATGAAACAATCCATCCAAGGGACGGCAAGTTTGCAATCTTCCGTCGAGAATGTGATAAAGATCATTGTCTCTCAAAATGAGAATATCAAATCGATGGAAGAAGAAATTGCACGATTAAAAGCCGAAATGAGTGCAAGAGAGAAAGGGAAACTTCCAGCTCAACCTTTACCCAATCCTGGCTATTCACATCATGTGGATGCAATCATGTTGAGATCTGGAAGAGTGTTTGACACTCACCTTGGGGAAGAGTTTGATGACACAGATAAATCAATTAATAAAACCCCGGCTGAGACCTTTCCTCACACACACACTTCTAATTCTGACCCCAGTTCTTCTACCCCACCACCTTCTTGCGAGCCTATTCTTCGTTTCCCAAAAGGCTCGCCATCTCAGTCCACCTTTTCTAGTCTACCACCGACGATCCCCAACTCTATTTTGGGATCGGGTCCACAAACACTTCCTTCTCCTATGATGGACCCAACGCTTATTGCTATAGCACTTTATCCTAATCGGTTAAGGGCTAACACACCAAGTCCACATATGGAAAAGATTATGAACATTTTTAAGCAAGTTAACATCAACATCCCTCTCCTAGATGCCATCCAACAAGTTCCGTCCTATGCGAAAACTCTTAAGAACTTGTGCACTAGGAAGAGGAAGACTCAAGTGCCCAAGAAGATATTCATGGAAAAGACTGTAGACACAGCTTTCCCCCAGCGATTACCGAGGAAACGTAAGGATCCTGGATATCCTACTATTTCCATTTCTATTGGGGGAAAACACATCAACCGTGCTCTACTAGACCTTGGCGCTAGTGTTAACTTGCTTCCATACTCGGTTTATGAGCAACTAGGTATCGGAGAGTTGAAGCCAACCCATTGCACTCTCCAGATGGCTGACCGATCAATCACCAAACCTAAGAGTGAACTGGAGGATGTGTTAATAAAAATCGGGGAATTTATATTCCCTGTGGACTTTATTGCAATTGATACACAGCCTGTAGCGAACCCACGGAATCAAATTCCGGTGATTTTAGGTCGCCCCTTTTTGGCCACTTCCAATACAATAATCAACTGTCGTAACGGTTCTATGACCCTATCTTTCGGGAATAGGTCAATAGAGCTGAACATGTACAAGTTGGGAAGTGTACCCTCCGAACCTACTGCTCAGGTCTGTTCTGTCGACTTAATGGATGTCGACAGCATCGAATTTGATGATCCTCCTGATATTGATCTAGACTCTTTTCATACGTTATTGTTTGACCCAACTATGTATTATACACATATGGACTCTTCCACTGAGATGTCCGGGTCAACAACTAACACTGATTATGAACTACTTTTGGAGTCTGAAAATCACCCCGCACTTTGTGATGACATTATTCACCGGGGTATTGATGGAACTTTTGAGGAAATCTTCGCTGATGAACTCGCATTTTTGAATGACACGGGTGTTGAGATGAATCATCTCCCAATCAATGAAATTGAACCTCCACCCCTTCTTCTGAACTGTAAAAAGAATGCGAGTAATCCATCACATTCACTGCATCGTCTCTCCAAAATGAGACGCACACACATTCTATTCCACCCCTTACCCTTTCCCCACTTCTTCTTCCACCAACCAGAGCACCGCATTGATAAAATTTTTGAATGGTTGGTGTTAACATTCGGTCTTTGCAAAGCTTGGCATCGACCACTGATTTTTGACCCCCTCATGTGATTTTCAAAGATTAACATTGCATAACTCAAGTTTGGGGGGGTATATTTTCTGGCTCTTGAAAAGAAAATTTTTACAAAATAATGAGCCAAAAATAAGTTTGGGGGAGGGTCTTCACTTAAATATTTTGCCCCCGCTAATAAATTCCTCCCAAGCTTACAGGTTTTTCGAGATTTAGCAGATGGCAACAATGAGGACACTGTTGAAAACAAGTTTGGGGGAGGTGTGTGCTTATTTTCGCATCATTTTCATCATACTTTGCATAAGCACAAAACATTTTTTGAAAACCTATAAAAATTTTCAAAACTATAAAAATATTTTTTGTGCATAAATAAGATAATAAAAGTTTAGATCGTGAAAAATTACATCCATGAGATTAGAAAAAATTAAGAAAACCAAGAAAATTAGAAGTTTTCTTATACGAACTAGTAATAAGTAGTTATGAGCCGTTGTCCCAAGGGTTAGTAAGATGAAGGACGTCACTAATCCGAGGATAAAAATAAGTCTGAAAAATAGTTTCTATTCTGGAAGCCAAACATTTTGAACGTTGATACCTTGCTATTCGCACTTACACACGTCTTGAAGCCCGGGATAGTAGAGGATACCTTGAAATGCTCTTGTTTTAAAGCCGATGTATGAAGGAAATAAAAAAAAGTGAATAAGAAAATATAAAGTGGTGAGAAAAATGGACACTGGTTTTGTTATCGCCAAGGGCAATAAAAAATTTATAGCGAGGGTGCCTCTTCACCTAGTGCCCTAAGGCCAACTGGTCTGGGAGTCACTGCTATGCCTGAGGTGGTGCAAGACGAGGAAAATACATCAAATAAGCAAGCACATGAGTAATCAGTCGGTTAGTACCTCAAGAAGTATTAACGGTCGCATGAAAGTGTGTAAGCAAATTCATCTAAATATTCATTAATTAAAAAGTACTGAGGTTGATGGGCAAGAGTATGATAGCTTGAATTGAATTCTCCGGGTGTAGGGATGTCTTTACACACACGCAGGGTGATATGATCGATGTTTGGAAGAAAGATAGGAATGAAGAATAAGACGATATTTTATTGAGGGAGGACGTGATTTCTAACATCTTTTCATGACCATTAAGATAGGGCTCATGACAACCGAAAAGCTAGCTTAGTTGGAAACCCTAATTTTCAAGGCTTTTCTTTTACAATTCTTTTCTTTAAATGTAATATTCATGATCTTTCTTTTATTATTGGATTTTGTGGGTGCAATCCGCTGAAAACCCTCAGGAGACAACACTCCTCCTACTAGGGACACCTAGAGGTTTAAAGGCTTGTTGCACGTGCTCAGTGCAATCGTGTTGCCTACGAAAGTGTGCTAGTTAGTTTTTCTCTTTCTTTATTTTCTCCTTCTCTTTTTAATAATAAGTTCGCTCGAGACGATCGAAAATAAGTTTGGGGGAATTTGATCAGTCGAAAATATTGCATTTTTAACACGGCAATTTCCCTATCATTTGCACTCATCTAGAAGTGTTCGGCATTCATATTTCACATATTAGCAAATCAGTTGCTAAATATCAGATTGCATGTGTTAGACTCTAAAACCGACATTTCTGAGGGAATTGTGTGTTTATCATGGCATCGTATCATCCCTGTATTGCGCAACACTTGTGTCGAGATTTGTGCAGGAAATTGCAGGAGCAAAGTCAAAAGAAGCTGATAAAAAATACACCAACTCCATGTTTTCAGATCTGTTAGCAATTCATAGGGAAATATACAAATCAACATATCCTAAAAAGGCCCAAGAATCAGACCAAGCAAGCACCAGAAGACACAAGCCCTAAAGCCCTTGAAGCGCCGCGGAACCGCGGCAGGAGCCGGCTTGCGCCGCGGTTCCGCGGCGGTATTGCCACATCAGCGCTCAATTTTCAGTGCAAAACTCCTATCTCAGTGGCTACAGCTCAGAAATATATGTCAATCTCCAGAAAACCCTCGAAGTTTCTGCCAGATCAGCAAAGATGATTAAGCAAGCTAATCTTGATTAAGCTCCTAACAAACTATTTCTAGAAGCTCCCTCCTAACTAATCACATCTAGAAGCTTCTCCTCTAACTAACTTTTGGAGGGAAATTCAAATCTCCTCAACAAACTTTTGGAGGGAAACTTAAAATTCAAATTCTAGATCTAGGGTTTTGATGGCTATAAATAGGAACCTAGATCTAAGGGTTGAGGGGTTCATTAGGGGTTCAATCTTAGTTCATTACTTCCTTAATCCTTTACCTCTTTCTTCATCTTCTTCCACAAGACTTGTGCGAAACCCTAACCCTAATTCCACTCCAAATTCAAGATCCCGAGTACCAATCAAGTGAGAAGCCCTTCAACCTTTTAGGAGCGGAGCCGATCTTCAACCGAGCAAGCGATCCAAACCGATCCGCGACTCACGGAGAGGAGCGAAGCCAAATCGACGATCGAGTTCTTCTTCTTGTAGTTCTTGAGCGAATGTAACGAAATTGTTGATATAAATAAAAGGTGAAATTCTTTAATCTTGCTTTCTTTTAATTCTTGCATCATGATTAGATCTCAATTTGTGATTGTAGTTCTTGTTGTGATGTTTGAGTAAAATTCCGCTCGTTAAGGAGTCGAGACGATCAATAGAATAATGATGTAACAAATCTTAATACGATTCTTAAGTCCTACGAGTTTTGTAAACCCTAGCAAGTTCAAGAATCGATGACCTAGTTTCGTTGCGATACTTTCTTGATTGTTATTGCTCGAAATTAGGGATCTACGATCGTTTCTTGAATTTACTAGAGGCTAGAATGTGAATGATATCGACGAAAGAACACGGGATAAGATGAAACCCTAGTTTCATAAGAAATCCCTAATTCTCGATCGATCATCATCGATCTAGTATCAATTCATCGAAGGATAAGAATACGTAATTGTAAGATTACATCACATTTATAGATCCGATCGATTCCTACGAGCCTCATTTAGATTCTTGATATTTGGTTGGAAAAATCATCAAACTATCAATTCTTGATTCTATCTTTTTCTTTTTATTAGATCTAGATTTTCTAATTCTTGAACTTCAACTATAAATCATGAATTGTTTTCTTTTCTTTTCTTTAAAGTTTCGACTCATCTAATTCGAAACCCGAACGATTACACATTCCCTGTGGACGATCCGCACTTACTAACGCGCTACATTCGACACCGTTATTGATTGCGGTCAAATATTTTTGGTTGTGTCTATACAATTTTCTCAAATATACACATCAAGAATTCTTAACAATCAAATGGCGCCGTTGCCGGGGATCATTTGAATTGATTTAAACAACAAGAATTTCAAAACAATCAGTGGGCTCGGAAATTTGGAATGAGAGGGTAGAAGGTAGGGGGTGTATTTATAGGGTTAGGATAGGTGTAGGGTTTTTAATTAAAAAATGTAAAAATATATAAAAAATCATTAAAAATAGAGTAAATGGGGGTTAATGGGCTCTCTGTAACCGATCTGACTAAATGAAGCATGCAGGGGGTTTCAAGAGGAAAAGATACCCAACTTCGATGTTGGGGACTCGGCCGTCCGGCCGAGTCTGGCCGGCGGCGCCGGCCCGAGTCGGGCCGAGTCAGGTGGTCGGGGGGTGTGGAGTCATCGGGTGTGGCTTCTGGTGCATTTACATTTTCATGTGTAGTAGGAAATTTGTGAGAAATGCACGTGTAACTGTTGGTATTCTAAAAATCAAAAACAAAATAATATTAAAAATAATGTGGGGTATGAGATTTGAACTCTGGTGGCTTGGTTTAGCAGTGCAAGGTATTACCAATGAGCTACAAGCTCCTTCTTGTAATTATTGTGGGAAAATAAATACTTAAAGTGGTAACAGCAACATTAAATACCCCAAGTATATTTAAATCAATTTTATGTATACAAAAAATGGAGTTGTTACAATCTACCCTCCTTACAAAAATTTCGTCCTCGAAATTTATAACTTTTATTTGAGGACTAGTTTACAAAGAGGTGAGGATATCTTGCACGCATTTCATCCTCTCTTTCCCAAGTGGACTCTCCTGGAGTGTCTTTCCTCCACATCACTCGAACCAAGTTAACTTACTTGTTCCGAAGTATCTTCACTTTCTTGTCCAGGATCTCCACAGGCTGTTGCTCACAAGACAAATCGGGCTGTATAGTGAGCTCGGAATGATCGAGAACATGGCTGGGGTCACTCACATACCTTCTGAGTTGGGATATGTGGAACACATTATGCACTCCTTCCAATGAAGGTGGAAGCACTAAGCGGTATGCCACTTCAACGACTTGTTCTAGTATGTCGAACGGTCCAATATATCTCAGACTTAGCTTTCCCCGTCTTCCAAATCGGATCACTCCGCGGTTCGGAGATATATTCAAGAATACGTGATCTCCTGGCTGGAACTCCAAGTGTCGTCTCTTTGCATCAGCCCAGTGCTTCTGTCAGCCTTGGGCTATGCGCATCCTTTCCTTGATAGTACGAACCATATCAACATTCGCTACTATCATCTCTGGTCCAAGAAGTTCCCTATCTCCGATGTCGTCCCAACTTAATGGCGATCGACACTTCCTTCCATACAATGCTGCAAAAGGTGTCATTCCTATGCTTGCTTGGTAGCTGTTGTTGTACGAAAACTCCACAAGATGTAGGTGATCTTCCCACGATCCTTTGAAGTCTAACATGCACGCTCTGAGCATATCCTCCAAGATCTGAATAATTCGTTCCGACTGACCATCTGTTTGTGGATGATAAGCCGTGCTGAAGTTCAGACTTGTTCCCAAGCTTGCTTGCAGACTCTGCCAAAATTGCGATCGGAACCTGGTGTCATGGTCGGAGACAATGCAGACCGGTACCCCATGAAGTCTCACAATTTCCTGTATGAGTTCATGGGTATTAGAGATAGTAAATTATGAAGAGTTTAAATCTTAATTAGATTATTACCTCCATGTACTTCTTTGCTTGTGTCTCAGTTGATTGGCCAACTCGAAATGGGATGAAGTGAGCCGACTTTGTGAGTCAATCCACAATGACCCATACGGCATCGTTACCCTTTGTGCTGCGAGGAAGAGCAGTCACAAAATCCATCGTGATGTGTTGACACTTCCATTCTGGGATTGGTAACGGTTGAAGTAATTCAGCTGTTCTGTGATGTTCAGCCTTTACTTGCTGACACACCAAACATTTTGCAACGCTTCTGGCTACTTTACGCTTCATTCCATGCCACCAATAATTTTGACGTAGATCTTTGTACATTTTGGTACCTCCAGAATGTACTGAGTAGGGAGAGCTGTGAGCTTCTTTCATTAACTCTTCCCGAACAGGACCTTTTGGTACACACAATCTGCTGCCGTATCTCAAAGATCCGTCTTCATGGATGATGAAGTTTGTTCTAAGTCCATTCTCCACTTGTTCTCTGATCCTTTGCAACTTAGCATCACTTGCTTGAGATGCTTTGATTTGATTGACAATGGTTGATTGAACTTGTAAATTCATCAAACTTAAAGCATTACCTGGTATGACTACTTCAATCTCCACCTGATGCAAGTCTTGTTGAAGCTTCCACTGAGCGGTGAGATTCATTGCTAATAGTTGACGACTAAGAGCATCAGGTACTACATTCACCTTCCCTGGGTGATATTGCAAGTTGATGTCAAAGTCTGCCATGAGTTCTAACCATCTTCTCTGCCGCATATTCAACTCCTTCTGAGTAAACATGTACTTCTGGCTCTTATGATCTGTGTAGATATTCACTCGTTCACCAAGTAGATAATGACGCAAAATCTTGAGAGCAAAGATGACGGCTGCCAACTCCAGATCATGCGTCGGATAATTGCGCTCATGAATCTTCAGCTGTCTTGAAGCATAAGCCACAACCTTACCGTGCTGATGTAGAACACATCCTAATTCCTTACCGGATGCATCGCAATGCACTTCGAATCCTCCAGATTGATCCGGTATAACGAGAATAGGTGCTAATGTCAACCTTGACTTGAGTTCTACGAAAGCTTGTTCGCATGCTTCCGACCACACAAATTCTTCATCTTTACGTGTGAGCTTAGTCAGGGGTGTTGCTATCTTTGAAAAGCCTTCAATAAACCTTCTGTAATATCCAGCTAAACCTAAGAAACTTCGAATATCCTTCACTGACTTTGGTGTAGGCCATTCGCTAACTGCTGAAACTTTCGCTGGATCCACAGAGATTCCTTCTCCTGATACGATATGTCCAAGAAAACCAACCTGTGTTAGCCAAAACTCCCACTTGCTGTACTTGGCATAGAGCTGGTGTTGTCGAAGAGTTTCCAGGACAATTCCTAGGTGCTCTGCATGCTCTTTCCGACTCTTAGAATACACTAGATGTCGTCGATGAAGATGACAACAAATCTGTCTAAGTACTCTCGGAAAACTTGATTCATTAGGTTCATGAATATTGCTGGTGCATTGGTCACTCCAAATGGCATCATTAGAAATTCGTAATGTCTATAGCGAGTTCTGAAAGTTGTTTTGTGAATATCAGCTTCCTTGACCTTTACTTGATGATAACATGAACGAAGATCCAATTTAGAGAAAACATAAGATCCACTTAGCTGATCGAATAAATCATCGATGCGCGGGAGTGGATACTTGTTCTTTATAGTGACTTCGTTCAAGGCTCTATAATCGATGCACATTCTGTATGAACTTTCCTTCTTCTTCACAAGTAGTACAGGTGCTCCCCAACTTGAAGTGCTGGGACGAATCCATCATTTCGTCAATAATTCGTCCAACTGTGTTCGGACTTCCTTCAAACCTTCCGGACTTAATCTATAAGGTGCTTTGATCACTGGTTGTGCTCCCGGTCCTAAATCAATACTGAATTCAAGAGCTCGATCGGGAGGCAAACCTGATATATCGTCAGGAAATACATCTTCGAACTCTCGAACTACATCTGGTCTTGATTCTTCCTCCGCTTGAGCTGCTGCAACTACTGCTTCTCTTAGCTTCGCTTTGTAGGTATTTGGCTCCAGTGTACGGTCTCCGCTTTTGAAATAGAAGACCGGATGGTCTGGAATCTCGAATACTACCCTCCTTTGACGAAGTCAATGGTAGCATAAAAAGTTCCAAGCCAATCCAGTCCTAGAACCACATCGAAGTTTGGTATGTCCAGCACTTTGAAATCAGCATAAAACTCTCTGCTGCAAACGACGACTGGACACAAGCCGTATCCCATAGTTGCCTTTAGAACGCCATTTTCAGAACTGACATTCCAGCTGGATATAAGCGGTGAGACTGGAATCGCATGGGTTCGAACAAACCGTTGCGACATAAAGCAGTGTGATGCTCCAGTATCAAACAGTGCTAGTGTAGGGATTGAGGATACTAAGATTGTACCTAAGGTATGTGGGATATGTTTTAGGTATAGGGAAAGTGTGTAGATAAACAAGACTAAAAGAAAAGTTTGAGAAGGAAAGTTTACCAGTGATGACTTGGCCAGTGGTCTCAGCTTCTTCCACGGACATCGTGAAAGCCTGGCGCTTTGGTACATTCCTCCTAGCTTAAGGAGCATTCCTCGGAACGTTCCTTTGAGCTTGATGGAACTGACGAGGAGGTGGTGCAGCTTGTGGTCCTCTGGATGGTGCAGGTGGTGCAGGTCTTAGAGCAGGTGCCTGAAGGGCTGGTCGCTGCGGATAGGTAATTGTTGGCCTGGGTGTAGCAACTGGGTTTTGTCTTTGGGGACAAGACCCAATATCATGAGTAGCTGAGCCGCAGACTAAGCAAAGACGGTTGGCTCGACGGCGGTCTTTCATCATATGTCCAGTTCTCTTGTAGTAGGTGCAAAAGGCTGGGCTGGGACGATGGTTCGGTACTCCGGGTCGCCTTGGCACGAAAGGTGGCCTGGACGAGGCTCCTCCTGCCATCTGGTTGGCAGGGCGTTTGACTCCTGCAGGCTGAGGTCTGCCCATTACTTTTATCACTGCCTCATAACCGCGGGCAGCTTCCAGAGCATCCTCATGAGTCAGAAATTTTCCCGTGGCTAGAACAGCCTGAATCTCCGTATCCAGACCTTGTTGAAAGCGATGGGCTCTGATCTCGTCCGTCGGTATCAAGTGTGCCGCGAATCTGTTTAAAGATCGTGTTAGCTGTGTAGTATGTGATATTTAAAAAATTGAACTGTTGTGACATATCTTACCGGCTTAGCATGGTAAATTCAGCGTCGTACTCATCTACTGATTTGTCCCACATCGAACCCTGTTGTAGATGAATGAACTGCTGCTCTATGGCAAACCTGGCAGTCACAGGGAAGTATTTCGCGTCGAACTTCTCACGAAAAGTCTTCCATTCAATAGGCTGTACCAGACGGCTTTCTTCCGCCTTCCACCAGTTGCGAGTATTGTCCGTGAGCTGTAGTTTCGCCACACGAACCCAAGCTATGTCTGGCACTTGTGCTGCTGCCAGATCATCTTCTATGCTTTGTGCCCATTCTTCAGCTTCAAGAGGGCTTCCTTTTCCGGAGAACTGCTTGGGATATAAAGCCCTGAATTGCTTTACCCCCGGTGCGTCGGTCTCGGAACGGTTCAGGAGTTGTTGCTGTTCCTCAAGAAGGCTGCGGATTGCCTCAAGTAGTACTGTTTGCTCGGTGGGTGGCATAGGAATAGCTGGTGTGAGAGGTAGTGCTGGAGGTGTGTTGTTGACGTTGGTGCTGGTGTTGTTCGGGGAATCCATAACCTTGAAGAAAAATTTGGGTTAGGACAGATTCAAGTACATGAAATGATAAGATTCAAGAAATGGAAAATTGTAAGATTCAAGGAACATGAATTGTAAAGAATGTTTTAGTTGCTGGTTCTTGTGTTATATTGCTTAGGTTGTTCACGCATAACAGAACTGCATGATAGGGTTTCATACAGCTCTGACCTGCATGGGCCACCAACAAAACCTGTCACGCCCCACTTCCCAGTGTGCAGCGAAGGGGACGCGACGAGGTCCGCTATGTATTTACTGTGAAGTAAATACGCTAAGCGTATCTAAGCAATATAAAGGTAAATCACAAGAGACAAGAGATATAAAATAATAGCAACTTTATTTAATAACATTCTTTTGTACAATGCATGAAAAGTAAATACATCTGGAATAAAAGCGATGCCTAAACAATGGCATAACAGGAATTGAAAAAAAATACTGAATAGAAAAAGGTACAATGTCTAGAGCTCGGGGTCTTCGAGGAACTGATCCAAGTCTTCACTGGTAGGCTCGATCTCTACTGTGTCCAGATTACCTGACGACATTCAAAGAAGGAAGAAATAGAATGTCGTCAGCGAACAGGTCGCTCGGTAAGTCCCAAAGATAAGGGAGAATTTGAAAAGACAGAATAAGAGGTATCTTCTAAAGTTGTATAATATTGTAGAATATTGTGTTTACACCGTTGTTTGTAGCTTGGTACGGAATGATGCCAGTGTATATGAGAGGGGTCTCAGTATGCTAGAGATCAAGGCAAACGGAATGTACAAAGAACCGTTAAGCCACGGTACAACAGCAACGGAATATAGGTTAGGTGTCTTAATTTTACCGTCCCGTGCCACTTCTAACACTTTCCGCACCAATCTACCCCATAAACCCTGTAGTGTTTTGATTGTATTGTTATATTGTATTGTATAAGTTGGATGACTAACCAAAACCATGATATCAGTAAACAGATTGTAACTGCATAATCATGTAAATGGAATAACTGGATAATGGATGTATATCCATGGTTTGATTCAGTCAAGTTGTATAGATTGATACCTGGATTTATGGATTCATGTGTTCATATTGAATTGGAATATTATAGGTTGTAGATTGACTTGAATCATATTCAAGTCATATATAATCAGACTCAAACCCGAGTCAAACAATTAGAAATGTGGATCGCAATTTTGATTATTTCTCAAACCTATAATTGCTAGGGTCCTTATGGTAATTTACAAAATTTGAGGGGGTTTTATGTAAAAATACTTTTATATACTTTTCAAAATACACCTCAAGTATTTATTATTCATCTTTAGAGTTGCAATGAAGGTGGATTTTATATTGTGATATTTCTAGTGAAAATATCCTAGTTTTATAAATAAAGGTATTTATCTGTAATATTGATTTATTTGAAATTCATGGTATTTTAATGTAAAATTTATTCTTGTGATTTTTAGAAAAAAGTGGAATATTTATATTATAACAAAATAGATATTTTAATGATAAATATACATATATTTATACAAAAATAATTTCAATAAATATTTTATATTCTAAAAATCTCATTTTTCTTAAGATATCGTATTTTAAATTTTTCGAGACCGAATGCTCCTTGCGGAGGTCTGAATCTCGCACTACGAAGTCCGAGGGTGCACGATAAACCGTACTATCCCGAATGGGTTCCCCAAAAATGGGTTGTAGCGGCGCTTTGCAAAAATTGTAAATTACTAAATCCTTTAGAAAACGGTTTTATAAAGTAAATGGTATTTATTTGTGAAAAGTCAATTTTCCGTATTTTAGATTCTAGGGTTTTCTAATTCAACTAGACTATTTCTAAATGGTCTAAATGACAAGTTGTTAGATGCCTCAAATCGCCTCTTCACCGCCAATTGTGGCCAGGTAAGTACAAGTGAAGAAAAGAGGGATCCGCTCACGAATCATGGTGAGACGGGCCTTTTAAAGTTACCTTTCTCACTTGCCTAGCCTAGACACCACAAAGTCAGGTTTAGATAAATGACCGATGTCCACAACTTATCATATTTTCATATTAAGAGGTATTTATTTTTAAAAGTGTAACAAGCTAAAACTTTTAGAAATAGTTTTATTAAGAATATGGTATTTAAATGAAAATATTGTTTTATCGTATTCTAAGTTTTTCAATGGTATCGTGTTAGGTTTTATGCAAGTGTGTGAGGAGGTAGGTCGTTACCTCGTGATCTACTTTAAAGGTATAACAAGTTAATGGGATTAAATGTGAAATCGAAATATTATGGTATTTAAGTAAAAAAATACGATAATTTGGGAACGCTATCATTTCTTGTGATGAAATTTATTCTTTGTTAAATATTTAATAGTCAACATAAAGATGTTTAAGCATGAATGTATTGGTGAGAAGTGAAATTTTATAGAAAACCGAATCGGAAATCGGATTTGTTCCGATTCCGTTGGGTTTTGTAATTTCATATTTTTTTTAGAAAAAGAAAGAGAAGTTAGAATGGGACTTACGGGTTTGGACAACACGAGAGTGATAAAGAAGAGGGTTCGCCGGTACGTCGATACGTTGCCGCGAGTTCCTAGCACGATCACCGGAAGTTCACCGTAGATTTCGTCGGAGCTTCGCCTTTCGCTCGTTTTCAAAGTACACAAGATCTCTTGGAATTTTGAGAGAGCGGGCTAAGAAATTTGGAATGAGAGGGTAGGGGGTGTATTTATAGGGTTAGGGTAGGTATAGGGTTTTTAATTAAAAAATGTAAAAATATATATAAAAAAAATCAATAAAAATGGAGTAAATGGGGGTTAATGGGCTCTCTGTAACCGATCTGACTAAATGAAGCATGCATGGGGTTTCAGGAGGAAAAGATACCCAACTTCGATGTTGGGGACTCGGCCGTCCGGCCGAGTCAGGTGGGCGGCGCCGGCCCGAGTCAGGTGGTCAGGGGGTGTGGGGTCATCAGGTGTGGCTTCTGGTGCATTTACATTTTCATGTGTAGTAGGAAATTTGTGAGAAATGCACGTGTAACTGTTGGTATTCTAAAAATCAAAAACAAAATAATATTAAAAATAATGCGGGGTATGCGATTTGAACTCTGGTGGCTTGGTTCAGCAGTGCAAGGTATTACCAATGATCTACAAGCTCCTTCTTGTAATTATTGTGGGAAAATAAATACTTAAAGTGGTAACAACAACATTAAATACCCCAAGTATACTTAAATCAATTTTATGTATACAAAAAATGGAGTTGTTACACTTATAAACAACTGTTGGCTTACCTCCGAGCCCCCGCACAATTGGCCTCCTCGGCCCCCTCAGCTCGTCTCCGGGCTACCGCAGAACTTAGATACCTCGGCTTCCCGCTCGTCCCCGAACCTCCCGCCGAGCTCATATTCCTCGGTCACATCGACCGACCAACGGCACCTATCGCAGGCGCAACCGCCTCACCTCCGCGAATCTCGCTATACGCGAGATATCCGCCGGCCACGTCCTGCGTTCCACGCTATCACAATCCCCCATTAACGAGCCCGTCTCGCCATTAATAAGAGATCCCGCCTATCACACGGGCGTGACGCCGGGAGCGTAACGGCTAGCGTGATTCCCGCGCCTGTCTGTCTGTTGCCACCACTATATAAACCCCTCTCCAGATGGATCAAGTAAGATTTTTTCTCCCCACTAGGCCGTTACTTTGCTCAAATATCCGGTCTAACTTGATCGTCGGAGGGTCCTCAGTGGTACAACTACCTCGGGACTTCCTTGCAGGTAGTTCGGCCACCATAACCTAAAACTTATTGAGAATCCACACGCTTCAGGAGTCAACCTACAAATCAATACCAGCCGTCCATTGTCTCTCGCAGCAGATCTACGGAAGGTAACATATGAAGGAGATCCAGGCCTCCATCAGTTGGCGCCGTCAGTGGGAAGTGCTTGATTCTACTGAACAAAGTTCATCTTCTGATCTCAACTCAATGGTGAGCGATCACCGTGACGATCCAAGAGCTAGCCGCCGCCTCCCCTACAACGGAGGCGCGGACGATTCTCCTCCCCAGAACGCCATCAACGCCCTAGCCGTCCGGATAGATTGACTCGCGTCTGTCGTGGATGCGCTCGTCCGTGTCCAAACGGCGGGCCACGCTCCCCAGGTCGCCGCTCTCCTACCTAGGGATCGGGATCCCTACGGAGGGAGAGAAGTCTCTGCACACGTCGGCACAGCCGACCACCTCCTCGATGCCTCCCACGGCCATCGATCTCCCAGGCCAACATATTTTATGACTTGCTGGGCGTCCCACAGTTCAACACCAAGGTCTGTCGCCTGAGCGTCTCGCCTTGAGCCCCTACGCGCTCCTGTCCCTCCCGAGAAGATGTCGGTCAGCTCGCCTGCTCCCAGGCATGATCGACACCCCTCCCCTCGACGGGGTCGCACGGACGGGAGTTGTCACGATAGCTCGAAAACTACCTCTCCAGGGGACCTAAGGAACCTCATCGAGAGGAACCGGGGCCGCGGCCGGACACAGATCTCCAACGGCAGAGGCCAAAGATCAGAATGTGCCGAATCGTCAGGATACCACGGCCGACTCGATGCCCTCGAAAAGAAGATCGAATGTATGCATCGGGAAGGTCGTCATTCGAACGACGGGGCTTAGTACGCCTCCGATTCGATCATAAAACCCTTCACCGAGGAGCTGCCCGCCGTCCATGTCTCCTCCCGAAACAAGCCCCTAAAGGTCTCTCTCTTCGATGGTAAGTCCGACCCGAAGGACCATTTGGACGCATTCACCACAGGAATGAGCTTCCAAGACAACTTTGACGCCGCCCAATGCCGAGCTTTCTCGGCCACTCTCATCCGCTCCGGACGGGACTGGTTCCGAGGACTCGCGCCACGCTCGATCTCAACCTTTGACGAGCCGGCCACTCAATTCTTCGGCCACTTTGTCGGGAACAGACGGCAGAAACGGACCATCGACCACCTCTTCACAATTAAGAGAGGAGACAAGGAGACATTCAAAGGTTACGCCACCCACTTCTACAACGCCCTTCTTGAAGTCCCATAACATCGGGATGAAACGGTCATTACAGCACTTAGGTCTGGTCTTAGGCACAAGGAGTGGTTACGCTCCTTTGCATTAGCGCAACCTAAGACAATGGCCGAGGTAAAGGCCTGGACCGAGCGTGAGATCCAGCTCGAGTCTGAGGTGAACGCGAATCTCCCCGGGGCAGAGCAAACTGACCAAAAGAAGAGGGCGAGGGAAGAGAGAAGGAGACTTGAGTGGACAAAGCCTTACTCCCCGAAGTTTCTGGAGTACACCCCGCTCAACGTCTCCCAGACGGTACTGGTAGAGGAGGCTAAGGGAGAGGGGTTCTTTAAGCTCCTCCCGATCTCACGCATGGCGGCAAAACGCACCCGGGGCTCCTCCTGCGGTTTCCATAGGTCGCAAGGCTACTCCACAGAGAGCCGTAAACAGCTCCGAGACTACATCGAGGAGCTCATCCATTCGGGACACCTGGCAGCTTACTTACGGGACAAACGGCAAGCTGATCGCGAGCAAGAGCAGCGTCCTCCTCCCGGCGAGTTGACAATCGGCTAAATTATGGTCATGTCGGTGGGGGGAACGTCGAGTATCTACGATGCCCAACACCCCACGCCGGTCATGGAGACTAAAAGCCATCTGAGGATGAAGGCCGGTCGGACCGAGCCGATCGTTTTTAACGTCCCCACACCGCCGAGAAGCTCAAGCCATACCAATAAAAAGAACATCTACTAGCGTGTACTTCTTTCACTAAGGCAATGTAGGCTTTTCTTAAGATCTTCCTGTTTATATAATAAGAAAGGATGAAACAATAAGACATTGCAAAAAGAAGATTTTTATTTATTCAAAGGGTACTATAGGCTCCTCAGCCATACATAAAAAAAAAATATTTTTTTTTACAATAGCGGGGGAAGGGGGTGCAGAAAACACTGCTCGTGGTCCTCCGAGCATATTTCACCCAGCCGAGCCCTCGCCGCTTTAGCCTTTTGCCTCTGATGCCGCCCGTGAATGTTTGCATCGTGCCTCAATTGGTAGCACTCAAGAAGGAGCGCCACCGAGCGATCCCGCCAACCAGCGGAGATCAGGCCGAAGCGCTGCAAAGACCTTAGCTTACCAACCGTCTCGTCTTTCAGCTGTTCGGACAAGGGGTTGTAGAGCCCCGGCGACACCCTCCAGACGGAGTACATCAACAACTGGAGCAGGGGGGAGCGCCGGAGAAGCAGTCGGCCGAAGTGATCCTCAATGCGGCCTATGACTAACTGCACTGTGTCCTCAGTGCAGTACTGATCGTAGAGGTACACATCCTCGAAACTTACGATGTCGGGGATGGTGAAAGGGAAGTCCTCCATTCTTACGTTTTGGGTGTGAAGAAAGAAGTGATCAATGTTCCCTTCGCTTTATAGCCCCACTACGCTCTCAAGAGTCCAACAGTCGCCCGTTTCACCCACAACTATGCCGCCACGCGGCAGACATCGAGCCTTTCTCGGCGAAATCGAAATGACGCAGCTCCGGCGCTTCGCCTCCCCCACGTGTTCATTACACGTGTTACTTTCGACTGTCCCTATTCCCCATACTCACGCCGGGAAGGTCGAACAGAACCTCACGAATCGACCGAGCGGCTACCCTGCTCGGCCCGCCCTTAAGGATCAAAGCCCTTTCCAAGAGGCAGCGGGCAGCAACCCTACTCGGCCCGTCCTTAAGGATCAAAGCCCTCGCCAAGAGGCATCAGGAAGCTACCCTGCTCGTCCATTCTTAACAGGCCCCTTACAGCCCCTCCCGCGCTAAGGATCAAAGCCCTCGCCAAGAGGTATCCTAGCGGCTACCCTGCTCGGCTATCTCTGGCTGGGAGTTCCCTACCCCACAATGCCAGGGATCAAAGCCCTCATTAAGAGGCAACCGGGCTCGCCCTTGCTCGTTTATCCCTGGCTGGTAGTTCCCTACCCCACAACGCCAGGGATCGAAGCCCTCATTAAGAGGCAACCGAGCTTGCCTTTGCTCGGTTATCCTTGGCTGGTAGCTCCCTACCCCCACAACGCCAGGGATCGAAACCCTCATCAAGAGGCAATCGAGCTCGCCCTTGCTCGGTTATCCCTGGCTTGTATCTCCCTACCCCACAACGCCAGGGATCAAAGCCCTCATCAAGAGGCAACCAAGCTCTCCCTTGCTCGGTTATCCCTGGCCGGTAGTTCCCTACCCCACAATGCCAGGGATCGAAGCCCTCGCCAAGAGGCACCGGGCAGCAACCCTACTCAGCCCCATCCTTAAGGATCAAAGCCCTCACCAAGAGGCACTGGGCAGCAACCTTGCTCGTCCCATCCTTAGTATGCCACTTATGGCCCCTCCCGCGCTAAGGATCAAAGCCCTCGCCAAGAGGCAGCCGAGCGGCTACCCAACTCAGCTATCCCTGGCTTAGAGTTCCCTACCCCATAACGCCAAGGATCAAAGTCCTTGCCAAGAGGCACCGGGCAGTAACCCTACTCGGCCCGTCCTTAAGGATCAAAGCCCTCACCAAGAGGCACCGAGAAGTAACCCTGCTCGGCCCGTCCTTAGCAGGCCTCTTACGGCCCCTCCCATGCTAAGAATCGAAGCCCTCATCAAGAGGCAACCGGGCTCGCCCTTGCTTGGTTATCCCTGGCTGGTAGTTCCCTACCCTACAATGCTAGAGATCAAAGCCCTCGCTAAGAGGCGACTGAGCAGCTTCACTGCTCGGTCCGTCCTTAGCAGGCCCCCTATGGCCCCTCCCGCGCTAAGAATCGAAGCCCTCGCCAAGAGGCAACTGAACGGCTACCCTGCTCGGCTATCCCTGGCTGGGAGTTCCCTACCCCACAACACCAGGGATCAAAGCCCTCGCCAAGAGCCGACTGAGTAGCTTCACTGCTCGGTCCGTCCTTAGCAGGCCCCCTACGGCCCCTCCCGCACTAAGGATCAAAGCCCTCACCAAGAGGTACTGAGCAGCTTCACTGCTCGGCCCATCCTTAGCGGGCCTCTAACGGCCCCTCCCACGCTAAGGATCGAAGCCCTCACCAAGATGGATAAGAGCGGCTAAACTGCTCGGCTATCCCTGACTGATAATTCAATACCCCATGACGCCAGGGATCTAAGCCCTCGCCAAGAGGCCCCAAGAAGCAACAACGCTCGTCCAATTCTTTGGAAAACACCAACCTTCTTGCGGCCAAGGTTCCTCCAAAGTGTTCGAGTAAACGATCACCACCTCGACTTCGAGGCCATGGAGATACCGACCCTTCACCGGTCTTTGCGCACTTGGTAAATGGTCGAATTCAACCCGACGTGTGATCGCGAAATGAAGAACCGACCTGAAAAGAAAGCTGAACCGTGCAAGTACGAATGTTCTCCACAAACGAAAGGACAATGTGCATGCAAAGAAACGACAAAAAAGTTTTTTATTCACATAAATCGAAAGTCTCTACAAAGGTATTATGGGCTCCTCAGCCTAACAAAAGTTCCTAGAGGCTTACAAATTTGAGAGCAAAAGAGAGAAATGAGAAAGCGTGGGGCTTCACGCCTCAGGCGCGGGGACGACCTCGGCGTGCGGCGCCTCCCCTACGACCACCGGGGTGGCATCTTCAGGGTCGGCTCTGCCGGCGGGAACTTCGGCGCCGACTTCCGGGGCAACCAACTTACCCCTCACACTCCCACCGGGGGCTGTTTTCCCCACGTCATGTCCGAGGGCGGTCCCATGGGCGTCGTCAGCGAGAGGATACAAGGTCCGGAGCTCGGCGTCAGGGAACTCCGGCGTTTGGGCCTTGATAGAGTCAAGGGCGTCATGCCAAACTGATTTGATTTTTTGTAGCTCTCCACCGCCTTCCGTACCCGGTCCTTCGCTGCCTCGTTCTCCTTCCGGAGGCTGCTCACCGTCTTCTTGATGGTAGCAACGAGCACCCGAGAGTCCTCCAACTGGGACTCGGTGACTTGGGCTGCCTCTCGGTACTGAGCGACTTCCCTATTCCAGGCCTTCACCCGGGCCTCAAGGGCAGCAACCCTCTCTATCGCTGTCCCCATCTCCTGCCTTAAGCTCTCCTCCCATAAGGAGGACTCACCTGCGGCCCGCATCGCCAGGACAATCTCCTCTTCCTCCTTGTGGATGACGAGGGTGACGTGCTAGAGGATCTGAAGGAAAAAGAGGGTCAAAAAGGGGAGGGAAGAACCCGGCCACGCGGACAAAGTGTTGGATGAAGAACCAGGTGAAATGCGAACACTAACCTGCACGGCCTCAACCTGCACGGCCTCTTGAGCTATCGCGGCCATTTTGGCCCGGAGAGTTCCTCGAGGGACCCTGCCTCCGGTCGACCTTTCCATATCCAAGAGCAGGCTATCGGCGACAGAAAGCCCCGAGGGCACCTTGAAGTGAAGCTCCCCATCGTCCACGAGGATCGAGGAAGCCGGGGAGCGAGGCGCCCTCCTGTGAGACCTCTTGAAGGATGGCGCGGGGGAACCCTCCTCGTCTCCCACCTCAGGGGCCCAAGGATCTTGCGCCCAAGCACGCTTTCGAACTGGCGCGCGACTAGACTCGGGGGCCCGGGGCTCACTTGGGCACCTGGGGGAAAGGGCCACCGGCGGGGCCGGAAAGGACGGCGGGCGAGAAGGGCCAGCGCCTTTGGACTTCTGTCCCCTCTTCACGTCAATCACTGTCGCGCGGAACTTGCTCATATCCATGGATTCTGCACAAGACAAGATACAATGGAGTCAGCAATGCAAGAAAAATAGAAAAAATGCACAAGTCTAAACAGGTCGCCTGAGAGCTCCTAACTTACCCACGAACTGGGCGGGGCTGAGCCCAGCCTAACTAAGGGCCAGCTCAGAAATCAGAACGTCTGCCCGGGGAATGGGCTCCCACTCTTCCCCTCTCGCCGCGTCGGGATTGTTTGACCGACTCCCCCGCCGGCACCTATCCCTGGACCACTAGGTGGGCACGGGCCAGTCCTCACCCTCAGGCGGCCCAACAAAGAAAAACTTCTTCTTCCAATCGTGGATGGAAGAAAGTACGACGACGAACCCCGACCCGGCAGCACTTACCGATTGTTTCTTAAAGGAGAAGTATACCTATCTTGGCTCGCCCGCGCGAGTGCCTGGGTGACTTTTATAACAGAGAGAAGAGGCTAGGGTGCTCAGCCTGAAAGGGATCATGTGCATCTTCAGAAGGACCAGGAACCCAAGGAGAATCCTCCAGGTGTTCGGCACTAGTTGGCCCGGGGCTAACCTAAAATAATTTAACACTCTAACAATCTTGGGAGAGAAGGACAGGCGCATTCCGGCCCAAAAGGCTTCCAGGTACAAGGCAATCTCCTTACCCCGTACCTGATCTGCTCTCTCTCCTTCCTCAGCCAAACGCAGCGTATAGCCAGGAGGAATATAGGAATGAGCCCGAGCGGTGGCAAGTCGTCCTCGTATCTCGCCGAGGATGACACACCAGGGGCGTCCACGACCATCGCTCTGGGAATCACCCCCATCGCGCGACCCCAGGAAGAGGATCTGACTCTAACTTCCCGGGAAGACTCCGACCCAGTAGAAGAAGAAGCAAAAGAAGAAGCAGCAGAAGAAGAAGCTCCAGAAGAATCCCTAGAATCTACCCCGACGACATCTACAGACTCCTCAGAAGAATACATTTAATCTGATGGAGAGAAGTCCTCGGGAGAGAAAACGAAGAGATCCGACCAAAAAAGTAGAGCGCCGAGCTAACGAGACTCGGGACGAGGAAGATTTGAAGAGGTATGGGCCTTGATGGGGACCCCACCTCTATTTACAGCTGCCGGCATACACATCCAACGGCGATGGTCATCTCCCGCCAAAAAGACTCATCGCATTCGACGGCCACCATCGCTCCACCTGTCGCACGTGCATTGTTCGTACCCCATCGGACGCCAAAAATCTATGGCCCGTCGCGTCAGCCAACCAGCACCGGACACGTGGGCAGTCGCTTCGGTGGACGTACGCACGATCCAGCGCATCCTCTTTAATGCAAGATTTGACCCCTGATCCGCTGACTCCGTCAGGAAAATGCAGCCGATTGCCCGGGAACGCACGCTTACGACATCTACGAAAAGGAGCTCACCTCGGGTGACCCTGGCAGACCACCCTCGACCCGACCCTTGAACAGGTCGGGATGAGAGTGGGGGGCTAATGATAATGCTCGATATCGGTGATCTTCCAGATTCTGACACATGGCAGATGACGTGTCCTGAAGCCCGCAAGGAAGGACCAAGAACAGCACGTCGGAAGAACACCGGGGTCTGGGACCCTTGGACGTGGCCAACCCTCTATGACCGACCACATAACTCATGTGCCCTCCTTACAAACAACTGTTGTCTCACCTCCGAGCCCCCACACAATTGGCCTCCTCGGCCACTTCAGCTCGTCTCCGGGCTACCGCAGAACCTAGATACCCCGGCCTTCCGCTCGTCCCCAAGCCTCCCGCCGAGCTTATATTCCTCGGTCATATCGACCGACCAATGGCACCTATCGCAGGCGCAACTGCCTCACCTCCGCAAATCTCTCCATACGTGAGATATCCGCCGGCCATGTCCCGCGTTCCACGCCATCACGATCCCCCATTAACAAGCATGTCTCGCCATTAATGGGAGATCCCGCCTATCACACGGGTATGACGTCGGGAGCGTAACGGCCAGCGTGATTCCCGCGCCTGCATGTCTGTTGCCACCACTATATAAACCCCTCTCCAGACGGATCAAGTAAGATTTTTTCTCCCCACTAGGCCGTTACTCCGCTCAAATATCCGGTCTAACTTGATCGTCGGAGGGTCCTCGGTGGTATAACCACCCCGGGACTTCCTTGCAGGTAGTTCGGCCACTACAACCTAAAACCCATTGAGAATCCACACGCTTCAGGAGTCAACCTCCAAATCAATCCCAGCCGTCCATCGTCGCTCACAGCAGATCTACAGAAGGTAACATCTGAAGGAGATCCAGGCCTCCATCAGAGAGAGAGAGAGAGAGAGAGAGAGAGAGAGATGTGAGATATTTGAAGTAGAAGAGAAGTCTCTGGAGTCTAGAGTGGATCTGAACTCTAGCCTCTAGGGTTTTTTTTCACTTTCTTTTTTTTATATAAGATTATATTATAAGTTAATGCGTAATAGGTATTGGGTCTAATGGGTAGCAAATAACTACTAAGTTATTTACTAGTCACTACTCACTAGACTTATATTATGGATTTGGGTTAATGGATCATGGGTGTAATTGTATTTGGGCATATGAGATATACTCGAGCTGGGTACCGAACGAGCCATGGCCGGATCATGTCCGGCTCATTAAATAAACGAGTTAAGCTTTTGGCTCATGTTCGGTTTATTAATAAATAAGTCGAGCTTGAACAAGCACTTAGCGAGCCGAACACGAGCTGTCTCGTTTGATTACCAACCCTGGTTTAAAGTGCCTAGCTAGCTTTGTATGTCCTTTTGTCCTGTTATTTAGTAGCTGTACTTTTATAGTGTCATATATGATCGTGTTGGCTTTGAACCAACATTATAAATTTAGACCTTTAACATGTATATGGTTTGGGATCGATGCATTCTTTTGATTCCAAACCCACTTACACCTTGGACTCATCTATCTTCTTCATTTCAAAAGCGTTTCTATAACTAGGCCTACATGGTGCCTACTTGCCTGGTTTATCATACAATTCTTACCACAACCTATCTCAATTTATTATTACACTACTACAATATCCGTTTGCCTCAACGAATTTAGCCGTAGAGGCAAACTGTATCCCCTACGGATTAATCCGTAGGGACATAAAATATCTCCGTAGATCCAAACACCGCATGTGAAAGTATTTACCCTGAACATGTCTCTACGGAGTAATTATTGCCCCTACGGCGTAATCCGTAGGAGCAATTAGCCCTACAGATTATTCCGTAGGGACATAATCTTTTTTTTAATTTATCTGTTTATAAAATAAAATAATTGCCTTTATGGAGTTATCCGTAGGGCCTTCTAAATGCCCTTACGGATTACACCATAGGGGCAAGTTTTGCCTATATTACTGGGTCCATAGGGAAAAATATCAGATATTCTGATATTATGTCCCTACGGATAAATGTGTAGGGGCAAGACGTGCCAACTCTTTCTCTTACGGATTAATCCATAGAGATATTATATCAGGTTTTTAAAAAAAAATGGGCTTCCTATTTTTCCCTCGCCTTGTGCACAATAATATATATATATATCATATAACAATACAGAAATATTCATAAACAACATCTTACGCATAATATATAAAAGAAATAAACAAACAGATTACAAAATCAATCTAAAATCATCGTAAACATCCAAAAAACTACCGATATCGTCTAAAATATACAATATGTATCAAATAAGTACATTCATCCTCAAAAATATAAATAAACATATCCTAACTCGGTCCAGCTCCTCCACCTCTAATAATCGTCGTAATCTAGTGCATCTGCTCCTCGGTGCAGCCCTGGGTCGTCAAAAACTTGATTAATAAAGGAGCAGTCTGTGCAACAGTCTGAGTGGGCTGTAGAGCTATAGGAGTAGCTTGCTCAGCCGCAGCGAGGTAGTAGCTTGCGGAGCCGCAACCGAAGGAGAGGCATATGGAGCCGCAGCCGAAATAACCTGCCTAATCTGTAAAATTTTGTGTTTGTGTAATAAATGAGTAAGAATGGTGTATTATATTTTAGTCGAATTCGTATCATTATCGGATTATTGCGGAACCATGAATTTATATATGCTTTATTGAGATTCCACACGTTCTGTTGAAATTCATATGTTATGTATGAGAATTTATACATGTTGAAATTCCACACATTCAGGGCCATGTTTCCCCCCCATAATTTAAGAATACTTAGGGAGTTAGGCCTAGTTTGGGTATCTAGTTTGGAAAACCGTAGTTTATTTTAAGTGGAGGTAGAAATGATACTTACTCTAACTTGTAAGCCCGTATATCTTCTTAATTGTTTAATTTTGATTGAATGCTTGATTTTGGAGTTATCTAATTTACAAAGTAATGTTTTCTTCTCAAATTTTGAGTTTGGATAATCATAACTTTTTAAACTCCAAAATGAAGAAAGATGTGGCATGGTTATAATTATAGAGTTCAGTTTAATTAGATAGTTTTATTTAAGTCCGATTAATCAAACTTAAGTCTAAAACCAAATAAGCTCATGTTAGTTTTAAGACATCCCGGTCAAGGTTAAGGACATCATAGTGCGAGGATTTAAGGACTCCACAGTCCGGCGTTAGTTTTAAGACATTACGGTCAAGGTTAAGGATATCATAGTCCGTTGTTAGTTTTAAGACATCCCGGTCAAGGTTAAGGACATCATAGTCCATGAGTTTAAGGACCCCACAGTCCGTTGTTAGTTTTAAGACATCACGGTCAAGGTTAAGGACGTCATAGTCCGTTGTTAGTTTTAAGACATCCCGGTCAAGGTTAAGGACATCTTAGTCCGAGGATTTAAGGACTCCACAGTCCGGCGTTAGTTTTAATACATCACGTTCAAGGTTAAGGACATCATAGTCCGTTGTTAGTTTTAAGACATCCCGGTTAAGGTTTAGGACATCATAGTCCGAGGATTTAAGGAATCCACAGTCCGGCGTTAGTTTTAAGACATCACGGTCAAGGTTAAGGACATCACAGTCCGTTGTTAGTTTTAAGACATCCCGGTCAAGGTTAAGGACATCATAGTCCATGAGTTTAAGGACCCCACAGTCTGTATCAATGTGTGGTTGTCGGGACCCGTCACCTCTTTGAAGACGTTGAGAAATTACAACGACAAGTCTCAAAGGAGTGAAGAGATGTACCCTTGAACCGAAGTAGATTAAGTGATCTGTAGTCCAATTTGGAACCAAGACCAATTCATTAGGTTATGAGCACATTGGCTCAGTTGAGTCTGGATTGAGGACTTATGGCCTTTTTGGGCTAAGTCCAATCAATTTTGGAATACTGGCCCTCTGTTGGTACATTAGACATATTCAATTAAAGGGGAGTCTTTGCCTCTAGGAACTTAGCCAATTGGGCTAAAACTAGTGTTAAACACTAAAGACCAACAGTGTTGAACACTGGGAATAAGGTTAGCAAATTAGTGTAAAACACTACAAAAAAAATCAGTGTTAACTAGCAATAGGGCTTTCAAATTAGTGTTAAACACTAAAGCAAATCAGTGTTAAACACTGGAAACAAAGTTTTCAAATTAGTGTTGAACACTAAGGCAAATCAGTGTTAAACACTGGAAATAGAGTTTTCAAATTAGTGTTAAACACTAAGAAAATCAGTGTAATACACTGCAAACAAAGGTCTCAAATTAGTGTTAAATACTAAGGAGAGAGGGGTCACGTGTGGGCACGTGAGAGCGCCCTGATTCCCCTTATTTTATTCTGCCAAAAGTATTGAACACTTTCTATAATTGCTTTTGGAGCATCACGTGCTGTCACGTGATGGGAATGTGGGTATTTGACTGTTAAAGCTTTTGCCAAGGGGTCACGTGGTAGCACGTGAGGGCGCCCATAGTTTCTGTTTCTTTTGCTTTTTCTTTGTGTGCTTCAGGGGTCACGTGGGGCACGTGAGGTGTTGCCTCAAAGTTCTTTTCTGTGGATCTTTGCAGGGGTCACGTGGTAGCACGTGACTCTGGTTTTTTGCATGTTTTAAAGATTTGTTCATCTTTTAAGAATTAAATTCTTCATAGGGTTAAACCCTAGCAATAACTCTAAAGGAATTAAATTCCTTCTTTCTTTTGAAGAATTATCTTCTTATATAGGGTTGAACCCTAATTTCTTTTCTGTAGGAATTAAATTCCCCATATATGTAAAGAATTAAATTCTGGCATAGGGTGAAACCCTAATTTCTTTTTAAGGGAATTAAATTCCTGTGAGGTTGAGAGAATTAAGTTCTCAATTAGGGTTAAACCCTAGTTTTGTCCATTTTGAAGGAATTAAATTCCTATAATATAGGGTTAAACCCTAATTCTATCTCAAAGGAATTAAATTCCTATAACTTTGTGAGAATTAAATTCTCAAAACTCAATTTCTCCTCTATATTTTAGATCTGCATGGCAGGATCTCAACCCAATGAGAATTAAATTCTCAATTTATGGGGAGATGTGCACTTTGCAGATCTTCAACCAGAGAAAGAACTAAGTTCTTTTTTTTATATAGAAGAGTTAAACTCTTTTGAGAATTAAATTCTTTTTTTGAAGCCTCTCTTTTCTTACCTAGGGTTTCTCTTTGCAGAGAATCAAATTCTTCCTTCTGAATTTTCAAGATTCCAAGGCTCTATATCTCTCTCTCTGTTTTTTTCTCTTCCTTTTTTTTCTTCTTTTTTTCTTTTAACTCTCTCCCTTGGCACCTATTTATAGGAGAAGGAAAAGAATCAATTTGTTTAGTGAATTTTTCATTGAAAGATTTGATTTGTTTATTGAGAGATTTGATTTATCTTCATCATTGATCTGGGCCTTTAGATTTTTAGGTGAATTTTATTCACCGTTGGATTTTAAATCCAAAGATATTCTTTTGTTATTTCGGTTAGATTTAGGGGGAAATCTTCCCATGTCCAAGATTTTTCCATAAATTGGTGATATTTAATCACCTTCAGATTCTTGATCCAACGGTTTCAGATAATTCTTCTCCATTTTGGAGAGAGTTGAATGATCTCTCCTCAGAATTTAATTCTGTTAAAAAATAAGGCTTTTAAAGCCGGTCATGTGTGGCCACGTGACCGTTGGTCACGTGTGAGCTCGTGACCCCTGGTCACATGTAAGCACGTGACCCCTGGAACGGGCTTCTCTTCTGCGTTTGCTCTTTGCCGCTGCTTTAAACGTCACGTGCCAACACGTGACCGCTGGTCACGTACGAGCACGTGATGCTTCCTCTGAAGCTTTTTCCTGATTTTTTAATCAGGGAACAGCTCAGCCTACTAATATTGCATATACTACTATTTATAATGTCATATAATATTTTACTGTAAGTAATATACGTAATAACATCTCCTTCAACTTCTCGATGGTGGTCTTCAATGCAGCAACATCATGCTCCAGACGTCGCTCACAGAGGGTAAGAGAAGTAACCGCCGGAGTGGAGACCAACTTCATATGGGCCATTCTAGGACCAAGTCCCCGGCTTCTCTCCCAATCTCCGTGGTGCCCTCCGTATGCGGCGTCTAGAACTGGGGTCAATATGATTGGATCGGTCTGTCCACTGAAATCGATCCCCGATGCCTCCACCAACTCCACCACCCGCTCCTACACCTATGTTAAGCATTAAAACATAAGTATATATATCATTTAAATTTGAGCTTATCAAAAAAAAATTCATTCGAATTAGAATAAATATTAACACTTACGCAATACTTCTGGGTAGCAGTGTCAGGGAATTGAAGCTCGTCCGTGGCAGGATCTGTCGAGGTGCCGTGGACAGTAAGATACACGGTCAACACGCTCGGTGTACCATCCTGCGCCAGGGTCTGATCTCTCTGCAATTTGCCAAAAATTTACATATATTATAAAATAACTCTTAATATTGCATTATATCAAAATATATCTATTGTAATTTATCGATGTCTCAATGGCACGAGTAATGTTCCTCGAGCCACCTGTGTAAGTGGGCCGACCCCTCTTCACCGACTTCCTATTCTCTTTATTTTGATCGGCTTGTTTCTGCATAACACAATCAGATTTAGTTTTCTAATTAAGCAACACAAAAAAATAAATTATATAATAAATAATGAATTACATTTAAATTACAAAACTGTTTGCGCTCAGACTCATAATACCGGTACAAGAGAGGTCATGTATCTACGTCGACTCCGGCAAAAGCCGGAAAATGTAGGAGAGCCGCTCTCTCCGCCTCGGGGGTCGCCAGCCATAGCATACAGCAATCGATCTTCAGCTCATTTCTATTATATCGAAGCTTAGATTGCATGTTCTTCATGAGGCCCAGATAAAGAGCGTGAAGATTGAGCATTTTGTTAGGGTGATCAGGTTCGGGTACAGGCTAAAAGTTGTAATCCAACTGCAAATATAAGAAAATAATGTATTTAAATTATAAGTGTTAAATAATTAAAAAAAAATTTGATAAGTCAAATGAAAATATATATTAATACCCGAGCCTGATCACAGAAGAGGGAAAAGAGTGCCGGTGCTGATCGCCCCACTCAATGTGAAGAGGATACTTCTTTTGGATATGGCTCTCATCCCCCATATACCGGCCGAACCTTTCGGCATAATCGCCGGTATAGCGATAATCGGGGGTAAAGAAGAGAGGGAATGGTGCTTCCCCCTAGCTCTATCGGGCCTCAGCCTGTAGGACTGATTCGACCTTTGAATCCCCCTCTTAGGGTGGGGCTGCCCTGCATTTACAAGAAATATCAAGACAAGCAATATCAAGACAAAAAGGTATTTAGAAATCAAGGATTAATGAAAATTGAAATGCGGGATATACCTCCGGCAACAGCAACACGAGCCCGGGCCCGGGCAGCAGCACGAGCGGGACGATAGTTCCTCCGTTAAGGAACAGCCAGTGATCCGGACATGGACTGTCACGACCCGTCCCCAATACAGAGAGTATTGTCCGCTCTGGCCGAAGCCGCACGGTTTTGTCCTTCGGAGCGAACCGGACCCGACCAGGGGCCACTTCCCAGGAGGTCACCCATCCCAGGACTTCCCTGGCCCGAGCACGCTTAACTACGGAGTTCTCAAACTCTTGTAGTGCCAGTTCACTTAAAAGGCGCCTCTGTATTGAAGAGGGGTATCATTCCATTTATAGTACAGGTCTGACCTCTTTCGGAATGTATTCCGAAGATTCCCCATATTCTACAGTGGGTCCCCATGCTTATCTGGTATATATGGGTATACCAGATAATACCTGGGGTATTACATGGACGCATCCTCTGTAACTAGAAAATAAACATTGATGATAAAATTACATGAAATTCATGGTTATTCTTAGAGAATATGTAAAATGAAAAAACTAATTTTCATAAAAATAAAGGCTGACTACATCCACCAAAAAGGTAAAACTAATTGAGAGCTTAAATCATTTGCATTTGGGCCCTTCGGATAGGCTACTGTGTCCAAGTCATCGTCTCTTTTGTGAAAAAGATTTTATATTTAAGAATACTAACCTGCAGACTGCGCCGAGGGTACGGAAGTGGCGGGAGTGGTCTCTGCGCCAGATGTGGATGCATCACCTATAATTACACAATTAAAAATAAATTATATAAGTAATTGCGAAAAGAATATGTATATATTTATAATATAACAATCTAAGATATGCATGCAATATATGATATATAAACATACCTGAAGGTGCGGTGGTGGCCTCTGCCCTGGATGTGGAGGCACCACCTACAGCTAGACAATTAAAAATTGATTATATAAGTAATTGCAAAAATAATGTGTGTATATCTATAATATAAAATTCTAAATCAATATGCATGCAATATAGGATATATAAACATACCTGCAGGTGCGGTAGTGGTCTCTGTCTCTGATGTGGACGCACCACCTACTGCTAGACAATTAAAAATTAATTATATAAGTAACTTTAAAATAAATATGTGTGTATATCTATAATATTAAATTCGAAATGAATATGCGTGCAATATATCTGGAGGTGTGGTAAAGTCCACACGGAAGGAGACATCCGAAGAGGATGCGGATCGGGGTGCAAGACCAGCCCTCTGGAGCTCCCAACGCAGCTCCTTGGGTGGCAGAACCGCTCTGCCTCTGCTGGTGCTCTTGCCACCCCTCGCTGCTCCTGGCGTCGTCATCAGACCTACATAAAAGTAAAATCATTACATATGCATGTAATATATGTATAGATCGTAAAAATATGAAGTAATACTACAATATTACTGACAACTTTTTTCATTTCATAGACGCATTAGACATATCTACTTGGATTTCATCATTGATATCATTCCTAACCCATGTAACTTCACGATCAGCCGAAAAAAAACCGTCTTTGGAGACAGACAGTCGAAGCACTCTAAGTCTTCTCTCTTCTTCATTCTCATCGTTGTCCTTCATACAATCCTCGAATTTTGGGACATCGTAAACATCCCTGAGTTTTCAACAACATACTACACTCCATTCCACATGCTTCAAGCACCGTGAGTAGTATACTTGAAACGCTTGTTGTGGAAAGATAAATGGATCTTCCTGACCGTAAAATCGAAGTGTGTTTACACTAGTCAATCCATATTCATCTTTCCAAGTTCCGAGATCGTTTCTCCACTTATCCGTATCGGTTCGTGTATCGTACCAAATACACTGAAATATATAAAACGATTCTGATCATCCGGGATATTGGATGCCAAGTATGCAATTTAAGTATTCATAATAAATCACACCATCCTACAGTCGCAATCCCACTATTCTGAGTGGTTCGAGATGTTTCTATGTCCTTAACTTCAAATTTGTATTCAAGGACACCGAATCCTTTATAGTATGCAACCTCTATGCTAAGAAACTGAGCTAAATATCTTGAATCTCTCTCTAATGATGCAAACAAGTTCGGATCGTGGATCTGACAAAACAAATTTTATGGCAAATACATAACGATATAAGTTTAGATTAAGACAACCCGTCGTAATAACATATTATTCAAACAACTTACATGATCTGCGATTCAAAAATAAAAATTATCCTGATGATATTTTTCCAATCGTTCATCATTCCAATCAAGATGCCCTTCATGTACCTCATCAATATGAATTCTATTCTCAACAATAAATTATGATATCAATATTATATCATTTCATATATATATACAAATATAACAATTAATCCAAAAAAATTACTCTCTAATTTATTCAAGACATATGCTATTGAGGAGGATAAACCGATATATTTTGTTGATAAACATGGGGTCTACTCTCTTATAATCAGATTTACCATATGGCCCATCCTGAATTCTTCGAGACCGGTTAAGTTTCGTCTCAATGTTCTCGTCCAGATAGCGGGAACAAAATATGGTTACTTCATGTAGAAAATAACCTTGCATGATAGAACCCTCTGGTCAATTTCTATTGCGTATATACCTTTTTAGAGTGTAGAGGTATCTAAAGATAAATATATTAAATAAATAAATACGGGTATATAAGACAACGATAATTTTACAAAATGCGTGAAACGAAAAATTCAACGTACCTTTCGACGGGATATATCCATCGATATTGTACCGGTCCGGTAAACATAATCTCGGTTGCAAGATGAACCGTCAGGTGTATTATGATATTGAAGAACGACGGAGGGAAATTACGCTCAAGTTTTTAAAGTATCAAGGAAATAGAATTTTCTAGATTCTCCAGCATCACAACAACCAAGGTTTTAGCGCACAATTCCCTAAAAAGCAACAAAGGTCATTGATTACTAGACCAACCGATTCAGAAAGGGAAGTCCTAAGAGATAATGGGAGAAGGTTATCCATAATAATATGGTGATCATGACTTTTCAACCCATTGATCTTTCCTTTCACAATCTTTATCTTCTTGCTAAATGATCCTGAAAAATCTGTGGAAACTTTCAAATTATGCAACACCTGCAAGAGCCTTTTCTTCTCCGGTTGTGACATATAATACGCGGTATTGGAAAGTACAAACTTGCCTGGTTTACCCGCTATCGGTTTAGAATCCAATTCACTTCTAATTTCCCAGTTCTGAAGATCCATCCGTGCATGGAGGCTGTCTTTCGATTTTCCGTCTTTATAAAGTAGCAAGTTAAGTACGTGCTCGGATACTCCCTTCTTTATATGCATGACGTCTAGATAACGACGCACTAAATTTGTTGACCAGTACGGAAGCTCGTAGAAAATGCTTAACTTTTTCCAGTATGGTGGTTTGTCCTGTTTTGCCAGATCTATCCTGAAGGTCATGTTATTGTAACCATCTCACTGAGTAATCACGTCCTCTTCGGACAATGAGGATGGAGGCCCAAGAAGCTCCTAATGACCATTAAAGTGAGCATTGTCTAACCTGTAGAGATGGTCTAGTGGCAGGAAACGCCGATAACTGTAATAACAAACCTTTTTGCTAAAATTAACCATTTCGATGTTGTATCTTGATAGCAGTAAGGGCATGCTTTATGACCATGTACGGACCAACCTGATAGCATTCCATATGCAGGAAAGTCATTAATTGTCCATATTAAAGCCGCACGTATCGTGAAGGTTGTATCTGTGTTTGCATCATAAGTCTCTACACCATTAATGAATAAATATTTTAACTCATCGATCAGGGGTCGGAGATAGACGTTGATATTGTTTTCCAGTGAGTTTGGTCCATCAATAAGAAGAGGTATAATAAAGTAGGATTGTTCTATAGCCAACCAAGGCGACAGATTATAATCCATCATTACAACGAGCCATGTGCTGTGGCTTCCAGCCATATAGTTGAATGGGCAGAAACCATCACTAGCTAGTCCGAGTCTGACATTGCGAGAATCACTACTGAATGTTTGGTGCCTCCTATCGAAATCCTTCGATGCCGGTGAATCACTTGGATGGCTCATTTTTCCATCTTCACTTGAAGCAGCACAATGATCCAAATCATTGCCTCAGCTATTTTCTTGCACCTGAATAGTCTCTACAGCCTCTGTGTTAAGAGAAAATATCGGCTATCTTGACAGGTATACCGGGCTTCTTATCAGATTCTTTCGGTTTATATCCAGCCTCTCCGTATGTTGGACACTCTTTCAAATCAGAATTCTCTTTCCGGTACAACACGTAATGTTTGGGACATGCATGAATCTTCTCACAGTTCAGACCCAAATCAGACATCATCTTCTGGGCTTCGTACCGGCTCTTGGGCGTTTTATTTTCCGGGGGTATAGAATCTTTCAGGAACTTCAAAAGTATCATGAATTACTTGTTGCTCCATTCATTTAGGAACTTAATCTGGAAAAGTTGGACGAACCATGATAGGGTGGAATACTTTGCATTCTCATAAATTGGTGTTCTAGCCTCATTCATGAACTTTTCATACTTATCCGCACGCGGTCCTTGACCGGAAGGAATATCTTCTATGGTAGGATTACTATCATCGAGGGTAGCCTTTACTATATCCTCTATTTCTTCTTTTGGAAAGAAGTTATCATCTTCTTCTTCTTCCGCCGTATTACCGTCTTCTCCTTCTTTTTCAGCCGCATTACTGTTTTCTTTTTATCCTTCCCCATGATATAGACAAATTGTATAAAGTCTAGTAAAACCAAGTTTAATTATGTGAAGCTCTACGATTTCTACTTTCTGTCAGAACTTATTCCCACATCTATCGCACAGACAGAGAATCTTCTCTAACACGATCTTATTATGTGCGTGTTCAAATTCAATGAAAGCAGCAGCTCCTGTAATAACTTAGATTGCATGCGTTGTTGCCAATCCACGTACATCCAGTACTTAACTCTGATGTACTCATGGGCCATGTTAGACTGTATAACATATAAATTGTAAGTTATGGATTTTGGCTTTTTATGGTGACTATATTGAGAAATCTAATAACGATATAGTTATTGACAAAGAAGAAGATCTGTAGGGGAAAGTTTTTCGTTGAAAATGATAAATTATTGATTAACAAAGTTAGGATTGAAGATACCCAAGTATGAGTTGTATTTTGTGTATGTGTGTTTCAATTTATGATTTCGTTTAGGTGTAGAGTTGTTAGTATGTATGTACTTTGTGTGTGTGTTGTGTATTCGTGTTGTATGTGTATGTTTCAGCTGTCGGGGGTAAGGTTTCTATCCCATTAAGAATGTACAGAGCAGACACCCATTCGTTTGCGTTTTTAACCGTTTCGAGTAAATTTTGGCAGCACCTCCTCGCTATTCTCTAAGTACACTGTAATAGAATAGACTTTCCATACTTCGTGGGTGCAACATCAACAAATTCGCTCATGATGATAATCATTTTAATGCTGTGAAACAACATTGAAATAAACATCTAATCTATTTTTATACACGAAGAACCAGTGAAAATTACTGACGAAATAACTCAAAACGAAGGAAAACACAAGTGATGCAGGTGTTTCCTTTATATATTCCTAACTTGTCCAAACTGGACAAATCTATCGGTTATCATACGGTTGAATTTTCTTATCATATAAACTACACGACGGTTGTTAGCACCGAACGATACCGTATCATATTTAATAACCTTCGTATATTTTTATGTCACGACGAATATCGAACGTATGTTAACCGATAGACGGGAACTAAGTCGCGCTTTGATTTTCACATATGATGATTGATGAGCATATGAAAATTTCATATTATCATCGATTATCATATATATAATTATTATAAGATTTAACTTGAATTGGTTTTACGATTACGTTTCAATTTCAAGGGTTTTATATTTTTAGTTTAGGGTAAAGTTTTTTAAAGTTAAGGGTTTTCTTAATCAAGTTTAAGATTTTGGATTTGATTCTAGTGTTAAGTTTAAGATTTTGGATTTAGTTCTGGTGTTAATTTTAAAATTAGGGTTTGACCTTGTTTAATATGAGAGATCAACATCATCATTATCACAAGCACACACACATATCATCATCAAAATTATCTCTTTCTCACACACACACATACACTTACACTAACACTAAAATACCCTAATTATAACCCTTGCCCTTAACTCTAACCCTAATTACCTTAACCCTAAATCTAGACCTAATTAACCTTAATAACCTTAACCCTAACTCTAGACCTAATTAACCCTAACCCTAGACCTAATTACAGCGCAGCCACCATCACCTATAACCACCACCATTGCCACCCACATCCCCAAACCATAGCCACAACCAGAGCCACGACCACCCACCACCGACCACCACATCCACCAGTTTAGCCACCACTACCCACCACCGACTACCACAATTCAAAATCCCTAAATTGAAGCCCTACCCACCAAATTCAATTTACGAAAATAAAAATTTAAATTTATCAATAAATTAACTAACCTGTTGACGATTTCGAGGGTAACGAAGAAGCCGGGGAGGAGCTCCACGTTGATGAAAATGGTGGCGCTGGAGATGATGGAGGCATCGTAGGAGGTCGAAGAAGACGACGAGGGAGGAGGCGACGAGGTTAAAGGAGGGACGAGAGCTCGGAGGTGTTGGATATAGTGCCCTCAAGTCAATTATTGTAATCGCAGGCATGCGATTGTGATGATTGAGGGAGGACCTATATGGGTAGAACAGTCTTACTCAAACAATAGTATGCTATCTGGTTTGTCTCTATCATCATATACATGCATTATGTGGTATTACAGATCACTATTACATGTTGATAGAGCCCATAAGATTCTTACTTGACTACTAGCATTATGATGGCGATCATATACGTGGGAGCAGGGTGGTCTATAAGCACATCCTTAAATATCCCTAGTCGAGAGAGTATCGAGACTGGGCATCGATACTCCGGAGTAGACTAGTGTATACTTTTAGAGACCTCGACGAGAGGCGATGGCCGGTCTCACAAGCCATTGGTGTTAGTTAGTCACCTAAGATGGTATACAGGTGTTCATTGCGTTATGAGTTACACTGGACGGACTCGTCGGGAACATGCTAGATGGTATTATACCTATTGTCAGATAGCAGTTCTCAGGTGACATGAGTACAGGTTAGTCTGTCGACCTGAGATCTTCATTTATCTCATGCGAGTTCCTATTGTGCTTTGATTACTACCTTACCACAGCTCAAAGGCGTCGTGCAAACAGGTTTTAGTTGGGTATATTCCTGAGCCATATGGAGGCAGTGAGCGGATCGTCGGAGATTCGTCTCTCCTGGTATTGGGGGTTGATGTCGCGCTGTGCACGGGTGACCATCACTAGAAATCCTTGTCCAAGGTAGACGAGAATTACTGATTTGGATTAATAGTTTCTCAGTGGGTGATGGGCTTCACACAGACATGAAATATCGCGTTATTAGGGGTCTGACTTTATCCACCCTCTTAGACCCGATATACGATACTCTTAGACGAACAGACCGAACTGTATGGAGATTGTCACAGATAGGCTCAGTAGGGGTTAAGATGAGTTTGCTCATTGGCCTTCCTTTCGCTCTATACCTGGGTAGCCGTTACGTACAGCTAGTGTCGCCGACGTGCTTGTGGTTAAACCCACTGCCAGCGTATTGACGAGTCTTTAGAGTCCCACACAGAGGGTTTTCCTGGTTCAGGCAAAATGATGTAGTAGCCATATTTTGATACGTGCAGAGTTCTGATCGAATGATTGTACTAGTTACTCGGAATTTCGATCGGACAGTAGATAATACTAGCCGGCTCGGGATTGAGCTGGATTATTAAATCAGGTATTGATTTAATAATTTACATATATATATATTTCGATATGTATATTCTAGTATTATGTTCTTTGTATTATTCTATCTCTTTAGGTATTCGTATTTTTGTATGAATACCGGTATGTATATACAGTAGAGTGTAATCCGTATTTATACGGAAAACATTCTAGAAGGTGGACACCTCATTTTGGTTTATCCATTTATTAAATTAAATGGAAATGAGGTGTAAAAGTAAAGAAGAGACAATGGTGAGAACCATGCTTGAATACTGTTGACAAATGAATTGTTAATTCATTTGTGCAAACTATTCAAATATGGCTGCAATTTTATATTTGAAAATTGAGTTTTACAAAACCATACTTGGGGTTTTTCTCACTCTAGTTTTTTCTTTCTCACTTGAGTTTTTCCTCAGTTGAGTTTTTACTTGAGTTTTTTTCTTGGTTGGTTTTTGAAAAAAAGACTCACCATTTTGCTCACCCCTCTTCACTAGCCTTTCTTGAGCTCGTCATCCTCCTTCTTTATCTTCTATCCTACCATCTCATGTGTTGAGAATCAAGAGTAGAAGAAAGATAGATACACACTTAGAATAACTCACTACATCCATAGGCACTCTAGATTAGCAACCTAGAGTCCCTAGTCGCTCCACTAGATTCTTACTGTGGAGCTAAAGCCATGAGCTACATCCTTCGGGTAGATCATCTTCAACGGAGGAAGACCGGCGGTCAAGCTCGATCAAGGTGATTTAAGGAAGCTAAGGAAGAGGGTAGAAGACCGAAGGACACGAATCTTTCGGTAAGACAATTCTAACTCAGTAGCTAGACATCTTTGTAGCTTACTAGTTTCATGTTTGGTTTCGATTCTAAGTAGTTGTTTCTACCGCCAAGTTTTTAAACACCAAAATTTTTCATTCCGCAATGGCCACAGCCGACGGCCAGGGCACCAGGAACCCCAACATGGTTTCAGAGCTACCCAAATATTATAAACTAGTAGTAGACGATGCATTAATTTCAAAACCGAAAAATTCCGATTTCAAAACCCACTCTCTGTTCTGAAATTTTTTTGGTCTCTAAATTTTTTTTTAAACAAGTGCAGAGACTTAGTCTAGACATGTATGCGACACACGATGAAAACGAGCCCATTCCATACAATTTTGGCCGGCCAAAATCCCCATTTTCCCGATTCTGCCTTTTCACTATTCACTTCTGGGCCCCGTTTTCATCCAGTGTTTTGGGTTTTGTAAGTTGGTGTTTCTGGTCTTGTTTGATTTCCCCAGATTTCACTTAGTATTGTCTTTGCTTTGGGGGAAACTTGGAAAGTTTCAAAACTTGAAATTTTGCATCGTTTATATCTGTGATGTGGTGCATGTGTTTTTCAAACGCCGTCTATTTTCCATATGTCATTTAGACGGGGTTGCACATATTTTCTTATACTGCTGTGATGTTGATATCTATGATGGAATGTTCGGATTGTCGTGTGGGATAGCCTCTAGTGCAATGGTAGTTGTACAGTTCAGATTCATTTGTATATTCATTATTGCGGGGCGAGTGTCCGACATGTGGACAACCATTTCTGCCAGATTGTATATTCTTTTATTGAGGCACGACCGGATTGAGGTCGATGTCACCATTTTCTATATACTTTTCTTTTCTGTACTAGAATTACCCCGCGGTGAAGTGCTGGAGTAGCCGGGTTCTAGAGGGCAACGGGCCCGCATCTCATGGCGTTGAGACGGAGGGGGCCTTACTCTAGAATTGGTGGGCTATTCGCCACACCCATAGGGGGTATAGGATGACCCATGGTGGGGTGCTCAAGTTATCGGATTCCGTGAAGTGCTGGGTGGCCCATTCACTTTATTGATTGGGGTTGCCTCATTTTTGGGATTGGCGGGTAACTTGTCGCACTCGTAGGGGTCTTGGTTATACATTGCACAGGCTATCCACACGACCGGGGAACGTCGGGTTTCTGTCACGACCCGCAGGGTACGGAACGTGACTGGCACTTAAGTTTACGAAACGTCTCAAGACGTCCATAAAATAAGTAAGCCAAAGCCCAGAAAACCAAAACCAAATAAGCAAAAGAGTGAAGAGAACCCAATCAATTGAAAACGAGTTTATGAAATAAGTCATATAAAACCCTTTTTAAAAACAATATCAATTTTTCCGAAAATTTCGGCAGAGTCTCCTTTGTAAATACTGGCCCCCAAAATGGGTACAACAAGAATATATATGAATCCAACAAATAAGGCATCCCCAAGCGGGAGCTAGCTCTTCGCCACAAGGCGGTCACAAATCCTACGCAATATAAAGCAACAACATGCGAAATAATCATAAGGAAGCATGAGAAAAACAGCATGTCGACTCAAGTGAGCTCGACCCCAAAATACAGCATAAAAAGTCCACAAATCTCACAGTCTCATCTCTAGGTCAATATACAACAGTACTGGTAGATACAGTAGATGGAGTACACTAGATACAAAGAATATACAAGGTGGTACAAAAATAGTAATATAACCCACCTAAGAGCAAAACCTCGAGTCCAGGCAAAGGAGGCAAAAGAAACAAGTGCGCCCGCCGCTACTGTACTGACGGAGCGGACCTGCAAAAGACTGTGGCACAACGGGGGTGAGTTGCCAACTCGTGAGTAATAAATAACATCTACAAAGGCTATCGTATGCATGCACACAAGCATCCTAGCATCTAAAATACATGTATGACTGGATGCACTAGCAGGTGTGTATACAACATCAGTGTATTAGCAGGTGTATGTATGCAACATGAATATCTGAGGTCTCAATAGGTATATATAAGAAACATTTTATCTCTTTTTGTTTTTGAAACTCTTTTAGAATGCCAGCATAATACTCATAGAATCGACAACAATCTGTGTCCAGCAACGACACCTAAAAACTGTCTCAAATCTCATAAATCCATGTCATAGTGTCTCTGGCCTCAGCCATCCGGCTGACCCATCTCAATATCAATATCTCATCCTCTCGCGGCCCCGGTCGGTATCCTCTGGATATCCGCCGTGCCCAATGAAGTCACCGGTAGGTAATCCATCCCCTGCCAGGCTCATCGTCAGCAACACGAGCTTCTTGCCCCGGGGTGCCTTACCGGGCCCACCATGTACCCGAGACGGTTCATCCAACTCCTCGAAACGGGTCTCGAAAACCACAGCAAACTCATGGTGGACGACACTTACATCACTAGAAAACCGCAATTTACATGTTTTAATAATATAATAAGTTTAGAAATTTTGCGGCTTTCCCCCAAATCCAGAAATATCATAAAATCTCAAGAAATCCTCATAAGTGCACATGTCAATGATAATGAATGCATATGGTATCAATAATCAAGTTTCAATGTGTGATTAGTAGATTAGGCATGAACAAATAATATGATGAAGTGCATGCACATGAATAGCAATCCTACGATTTCATTTTATGGAATTAAAGCAATAGCGCAAGTTTAAGTATCAATTATAGTAAAAGGTTTCAATTTAAATGTTATCTAGTGTGGTGGCATGGCAATTACCAGGGGGTGTGTGTGTAAGCATGAATAGTGCTCGTGCTGCATATAAAAACCTTGGCAATGGTGCGGTGTCTTATAGAATGGGTTCGTATGTGTATGTCAATATAAGGCATGAATGTAGAAAATAATCATACAAGTATTACACCCCTAATTACTAATATTACTAAGAATCTTGTTAAGCTACTAAAACTATCGGGCGACTTGCGCCATCCAACGATAGTCCCCCGTAGATGTTACATCTACTCACCGGAATCTCTAGCTAGTCACGTCCAATCACCGCTTTCCCCTTTCGAGCCGCGTCTGACGTCTCCGCGACCGAACCTGGAATTACATCAATACCAAACATAAGGTTACATATCAAGAATGACACAAAACCCAAACGAAGATACTAACGTTCACAAGCTAGGTACAACGTGCACATGTGCGCGGAACGCACGCGAAAATCGCAAAACTAACTAGAATCGTCGATTAGGTCGCCCGGAAAAAACTGAAACCCGAACACTCAAAATCCGCACTCACACATCCTAAAAGTCATAGGATACGCTAAAAATTTCATCAAGACATCGCAATTAATTCATCACAATATTTTAGTAAAAACTAGTAAGCACTAATTTGCAATTTGGTGCAAACATCGACAATTAGCGACAAAGTTAACACAATCCAACACAACAATCCAAACTAACTCACTAGATAGCCACTACACTAATTTTAAACCATTAACTATGCTTCAAAACATATTTTCCACAACCAACCCTTCTCTTGATTTTTGGTAATTAGCAAAACAAGGAAAATATCACACAAGATTAACTTGGATTAGCATAACATCAAGCCACTTAAGCAAAGTAACCTTATAGATTGGTTAAGTAAACAACTAGATAGCTAATTAGCTTTAATTAACTAAATAATGGTTTCTAAAAACCCTAGTTTAACTCTAACCAAAAACCTTTAAAAACTAGATTAGAAACTAACACTAAATTTTAGCCCAATTAGCAAGTTAACCACTTAGATTAAACTAACAAAATAACTAGATAACAAAATAGCTTAATTAATCTTTTAATGGTGTTCTAAACCCTAAATTAATTTCAAACCACAAACTTTAAAAAAACTAGTATGCAAATAGCACTAAAATTAACACTAAAACAATTTTCAAAGTTCTAATTAGCACACTTTAAACTACAATTTAACCAAAGATTGAAATTATACCTCACAAGCCCAAACCCTATGTTGCTAAAGCCTCCCAAGATGCCATCTTTCTCCAAGATTTGAACCAATTTGGGTTTGAGAAGAGAGGGAATAAGGTTTTGTGTTGAAATAGTGAAGGATTTGTTGATTTTTATTGAATTTTGATGCAATTTTTTGAAGAAAATGAGAGAAAAGAGAAGGAAAATAATGGAATGGGGGGGGGGGGAGCTGGTCTCGGCCAGAAGAGGGAGAGGGGAGTGGTGTGGGGTGTGTGGAAAAAGATGACCAAGTCAAACCCCCTCAAAGTCAATACACCATACCTCCAAATACTATATTTTAAAACCTACACAAAACACCTCCTTTCTTCACATGAAAAAAAAGCAAAGTGAGGCAAGGAATTTCTGGACCTGATGATGGTGGGGCCGGCCTAGAGGGAGTGGGGGTGAGTGTGAGTGGATACAAAGAGGTTTTATACAAAAAGACCCCCCCCCCCAAGTCCAAAATTGCAAGTTTTAGCTTAAAATTCAATAAATTTCGTTTTCCATAATAAAAATTTGTTAAAACTTAAAAAAAAATACTAAAAATTTATGTTACAACTAGATTTTAATTAACATGATTTTAAAGCTTAAATTTAGCCCATTTAAATTTGTATTTATCGCTAATTTAATGTATTTTCTTACCGGCTTAAAATAATATTAAAAATTGAAAAATTAGGGAAAAATTTTAAACGACCAGAATTTCATAATTAACTCATTTGCTACTAAAAACTAGCAATTACCTATCCAAATTAGGTATAAATAGTCCTAAACTGCAAAATAACAAAAAATACGGTTTTCGGAAAAATACCGAATTTTCACCGATTTTCAGGAAAACACCAAAATGACTTTTCAAGGCGTTACAGTTTCATTTGCGGTTCAATGGAAACCCGGGGCTCCTAGATTATCCGTTATTATGTGTTTCTTTGTTGTCTATAGTGTCATCAAGTCAATTATTGGATCGCAGGCACGTGATTGCAATGATTGAGGGAGGACCTATACCGGTAGAACAATCTTACTCGAGATGATAGTATGTTGTCATGCCCCGCTTCCCGGTGTACGGCGAAGTAGACGCGACGAGGTCCGCTACGTATCTACTTAGAAGTACATACGCTAAGCGTATCTAAGCAATATAAAAGTAAATCACAAGAGACAAGAGATATATAAATAACAGCAACTTTATTAATAACATTCTTTTGTACAATGCATGAAAAGTAAATACAACTGGAATGAAAAGCGATGCCTAAACAATGGCATAACAGAAAATGAAAGTACTGAATAGAACAAGGACAATGTCTAGAGCTCGGGGTCTTCGTGAAACTGCTTCAAGTCTTCACCGGTGGGCTCGATCTCTACTGTTTCCAAAGCACCTGACGACATTCAAAGAAGAAAGAAATAGAATGTCGTCAGCGAACAGGTCGCTCGGTAAGTCCCAAAGATAGGGGAGAAATAGACAAAGAGTGGGGGAGAGAGAGAGAGTAGCTTTTAATATTGTATTGTATTATTGTAATGTTGTATTAACGCTGTTGTTTGTAGCTTGGTACAGAAGAATGCCAGTGTATACGAGAGGGGTCTCTATATGCTAGAGACCATGGAAAACGGAATATAGAGCACAAGGCTCTGTTAGAAGGCCCGGAACAACGGCAATTGGATTCATGTTAGGTATCTTAAGTCTGACCGTCTCGTGCCACTTTTAACATCTTCCGTACCAATCTACCCCTTAAACCCCGTAGTGTTTTGATTGTATTGTTGTTTTGCATTGTATAAGTTGGATGACTGACCAAAACCATGATATCAGTAACAGAGTGTAACTGCATAATCAGGTAAATGGAATAACGGAAAAATGGGTATATATCCATGGTTTGGTTCAGTCAAGTTGCATAGATTGTTAACTGGATTCTGGGATTCATGTGTTCATATTGAGTTGGAATATTAAAGAATATAGATTGACTTGAATCATATTCAAGTCAGAAATAATCAGACTCAAACCCGAGTCAGACTAAAAGAAATGTAAGTCGAAATTCTATATTTGTTAGGGTCCTTATTGTAATTTATAAAACTTGAGGGGGTTTTATGTAAAAATACTTTTGTATAGTTTTCAAGATACACCTCAAGGATTTATTATTCGTCTTTATATTTATAATGAGTGTGATTTTATTTGTGTTATTTCTAGTGATAATATCCTAATTATATAAATAAAGGTATTAATTTGTAATATTGATTTAGTTGAAATTCATGGTATTTTAATGTAACTTTTAATCTTGTAATTTTTAGGAAAAGGTGAAAACTTTATCTTATAATAAAATGGGTGTTTAAATGATAAATATACATATGTTTATATAAGAATAATTTTTAATAAATATTTTATTTTCCAAAAATCTCATTTTCTTAAATGTCGTATTTTAAACCTTTCGAGACCGAATGCTCCTTGCGGAGGTCTGAATCTCGCACTACTAAGCCCGAGGGTGCACGATAAACCGTACTATCCCTAACGAGTTCCCCAAAGATGGGTTGTAGTGGCGCTTTGCAAAGATTTAATAAATACTAATCATTTAGAAAACGGTTTTATAAAGATGAGGTATTTATTTGAAAAAGGATGTAACTTTTCGTATTTTAGATTCTAGGGTTTCTTAAGCCAACTAACCTATTTCTAAATGGTCTAAACGATAAGTCATTAGAAGCCTCAAATCGCCTCTTCACCGCCAATTGAGGCCAGGTAAGTGCCAGGTGAGTGGGAGGCTCTCCACTACAAGTAGTGGTCCTAATTAAGTAACCACCCACCTTAGACACACTTGTCTAGACACCACAAAGTCAGGTTTAGATAAACGATCGATATCCATAATTTTCGTATTTCCTATTAAAAGATATTGTTTTAAAATTGTATATAACTTAGAACTTTTAGAAAAGGTTTTATTAAGAAAATGGTATTTTAATGTAAAATCTTGTTTTATCGTATTCTAAGTTTTCAAGGTAGCGTGTTATGATTACATATGAGTGTGTGTGGAGGTAGGTCATTACCTCGTGATTTACTTTAAGATATAGCAATGTTAAAGGGTTAAATGTGATAAACTAAACATGGTGGTATTTAAGTGAAAGAATACGATATATTGCAAAAGCTATCATTTCATGTATGAAAACTTGTTCAAATTAATTTTTTAGTGATTAGTAATCAACATGAAGATATTTAAGCATTATGGAATTAGTGATAAGTGAGTTTTGATAGAAAACCGAATCGGAAATCGGTTTATTCCGATTTCCGTCGGGTTTGAAAAGTCGTATTTTATGAAAGAATAGAAAGATAGAAAAGAAGGACTTATGGGTTTGGACAACGTTAGAGAGTGAGAGGAAGGTAGAAGGTTTATCGGTGCGTCGAATCGTCGTTGAGAGGTCCTAGCACGATCGCCGGGATTTCGCCGTCGATTTCGTCAGCGCTTCGCCTTTCGCTCGTTTTCCGACACATCAAGTTCTCTTGGAATTTTGGAAGAGTGGACTTAGAAAAAAATGATGAGAAGGTAGAGGGTATGGGGGGTTATATAGGGTTAGGCTAGGGTTAGGGTTTTAATAAAAAAATATATAAAATCATTAAAAATTCATTAAACATAGGAGTAAAAGGGATTTATTGGGCAATTTAAAACCGATCCAGGAAATTAAAGTGTGCAGGGGGGTGGACCAAGTCAAGAGAAGACTTTTCTCTGTTGGTGACTCGGCCGTCCGGTCAACAACCCTAAATTTTCCTACACTTTTCTATACAATTTTTTTTAAAATTTTTAAAATATCCATAAAAGAGTATTTTAACCTGAGCACAATATATATATAAGTAATTATTTTATTTTTAAAATAACTACATTTTTAGTGTACATAAAATTGTTTTAAAATTAAAGTAATACTTGGGGTATTTAGTGTTGCCGTTACCACTTTAAGTAGTTATTTTCCCACAATAATTACAAGAAAGAACTTGTAGCTCATTGGTAACACCATGCACTGCTGAACCAAGTCACCATAGTTCAAATCCTATGCCCCACATTATTTTTGTATTTATTTTGTTTTAATTTCTTTTGGAAGTCAACGGTCAAAAGGCCATAACTCCCAAAATATGTACTGAACAACTAAAAGTAAATATACCAAATTGTACCCCCGATGTTTCCTCAGCCTCTGGTGGCCTGACTCGGCCCGACTCGGCGCCGCCGGCCGGAGAATCGACCGACTCGGTCCGGCGCCGCCGGCCAGACGGCCGAGTCACCAACAGAGAAAAATTGTGTTATGACTTGGTCAACCCTCCTGCACACTTGTTATACCTGGATCGGTTTTAAATTGCCCAATAAATCCCTTTTACTCCTATGTTTAATGAATTTTTAATGATTTTGTATATTTTTTATTAAAAACCCTAACCCTAGCCTAACCTTATATAACCCCCATACCCTCTACCCTCTCATCCTAAATCTCTAAGTCTACTCTTCCAAAATTCCAAGAGAACTTGGTACGTGAGAAAACGAGTGAAATGCGAAGCGCTGACGAAATCGACGGCGGAATCCCGGCGATCGTGCTAGGACCTCTCAACGACGATTCGACGCACCGGCAAACCCTCTACTTCCCCCTCACTCTCTAGTGTTGTCCAAACCCGTAAGTCACACATTTCTACCTTTCTATTCTTTCATAAAAATACGACTTTTCAAACCCGACGGAAATTGGAACGAACCGATTTCCGATTCGGTTTTCTATCAAATCTTACTTATCACTAATTCCATAATGCTTAAACATATTCATGTTGACTACTAATCATTTAAAAATTAATTTGAACAAGTTTTCACACATGAAATGATAGCTTTTGCAATATACCGTATTTTTGCACTTAAATACCACCATGTTTAGTTTATCACATTTAACCCTTTAACATTGCTATACCTTAAAGTAGTTCACGAGGTAATGACCTACCTCCTCACACACTCATATGTAATCATAACACGCTATCTTGAAAACTTATAATATGATAATATAAGATTTTACATTTAAATACCATTTTCTTAATAAAACCTTTTCTAAAAGTTCTAAGTTTTAAACAATTTTAAAACAATATCTTTTAAAAGGAAAATACGATATGTCGTGGACATCGATCGTTTATCTAAATCTGACTTTGTGGTGTCTAGGCAAGTGTGTCTAAGGCGAGTGGTTATTTAATTAGGACCACTACTTGTAGTGGAGAGCCTCCCACTCACCTGGCACTTATCTGGCCGCAATTGGCGGTGAAGAGGCGATTTGAGGCTTCTAATGACTTATCGTTTAGACCATTTAGAAATAGGTTAGTTCGCTTAGGAAACCCTAGAATCTAAAATACGGAATTTACACCCTTTTACAAATAAATAGCTTATCTTTATAAAACCGTTTTCTAAATGACTAGTATTTATTAAATCTTTGCAAAGCGCTACTACAACCCACCTTTGGGGAACTCGTTAGGGATAGTATGGTTTATCGTGCACCCTCGGGCTTAGTAGTGCGAGATTCGGACCTCCGCAAGGAGAATTCGGTCTCGAAAGGTTTAAAATACGACATTTAAGAAAAATGAGATTTTTGGAAAATAAAATATTTATTAAAAATTATTCTTGTATAAACATAGGTATATTTATCATTTAAACACCTATTTTATTATAAGATAAAGTTTCCACATTTTCTTAAAAAATTACAAGATTAAAAGTTACATTAAAATACCATGAATTTCAAATAAATCAATACTACAAATTAATACCTTTATTTATGTAATTAGGATATCTTCACTAGAAATAAGACAAAATAAAATCACATTCATTATAACTATAAAGACGAATAATAAATACTTGAGGTGTATCTTGAAATCTATACAAAAGTATTTTTACATAAAACCCCCTCAAGTTTTATAAATTACAATAAAGACCATAACAATTATAGAACTTCGACTTACATTTCTTTTGGTCTGACTCGGGTTTGAGTCTGATTATTTCTGACTTGAATATGATTCAAGTCAATCTACATTCTTTAATATTCCAACTCAATATGAACACGTGAATCCCAGAATCCTGTTAACAATCTATACAACTTGACTGAATCAAACCATGGATATACATCCGTTATTCCGTTATTCCATTTACCTGATTATGCAGTTACAATCTGTTTACTGATATCATGGTTTTGGTCGGTCATCCAACTTACACAATACAAAACAACAGTACTATCAAAATACTACGGGGTTTAAGGGGTAGATTAGTACGGAAGATGTTAAAAGCGGCATGAGACGGTCAGACTTAAGATACCTAGCATGAATCCAATTGCCGTTGTTCCGGGCCTTCTAACGGAGCCTTATACTCTATATTCCGTTTGCCCTGATCTCTAGTATATAGAGACCCCTCTCGTATACACTGGCATTCTTCTGTACCAAGCTACAAACAACAGCGTTAATACAACATTACAACAATACAATACAGCATTAAAAGCTACTCTCTCTCTCTCCTACTCTTTGTCTATTTCTCCCTTATCTTTGGAACTTACCGAGCGACCTGTTCGCTGACGACATTCTATTTCTTTCTTCTTTGAATGTCGTCAGATGCTTTGGACTCAGCAGAGATCGAGCCCACCGGTGAAGACTTGGAGCAGTTTCACGAAGACCCTGAGCTCTAGACATTGTACCTTGTTCTATTCAGTACTTTCATTTTCTGTTATGCCATTGTTTATGCATCGCCTTTCATTCCAGTTGTATTTACTTTTCATGCATTGTACAAAAGAATGTTATTAATAAAGTTTCTGTTATTTCTATATCTCTTGTTTCTTATGATTTACTTTTATATTGCTTAGATACGTTTAGCGTATGTACTTCTAAGTATATACGTAGCGGACCTCGTCGCGTCCACTTCGTATGCTATCTGGTTTGTCTTTATCATCGTATACATGCTTTAGGTGACATTACAAATCACTATTACATGTTGATAGAGCCCTTATGATTCATGCTTGACTACTTGCAGTATGATGGCGATTATAAACGTGGGAGCTGGGTGGTCTATAAGCACATCCTTAAAATGTCCCTAGTCGTAGGAGTTTCGAGACTGGGCATCGATACTCCAAGAGTAGACTAGTGTATACTGATCGAGACCCCGACGAGGGGCGGTGGCCGGTCTCACAAGCCATTGGTGTTAGTTGGTTCACCTAAGATGTATACAGGTGCTCATTGGGTTATGAGTACACCGGACAGACTCGCCGGGAGTATGCTAGTTGGTATTATACCTATTATCAGATAGCAGTTCCCAGATGACATGTGTACATGTTAGTCTATCGACCTGAGATAGTCATTTGTCTTGTGTGAGTTCCCACTGTGCTTTGATTACTACCTTACCATGGCTCAAAGGAGTCGTGCAAACAGGTTTTAGTTGGGTACAGACCCGAGCCACATGGAGGCAGTAAGCGGATCGTCAGGGGATTCATCTCTCCCGGTATTGGGGGTTGATGTCGTAGAGTGCACGGGTGGCCATCACCATAAATCCTTGGCCAAGATAGTCGAGAATTACTAATTCGGATCAGTAGTTTCTCAGGTGGTGATAAGCTTCATACCGACACTAAATGTCGCGTTATTAGGGGTCTGACTTTATCCACCACCTAGACTCGATATGCGATACTCATAGACGAACGGACCAGACTGTACGGATATTATCACTGTCAGGCCCAGTAGGGTTTCAGGCTGAGTTTACTTGTCGGCCTCCCTTTCGCTCAATACCTAGGTAGCCGTTACGTACAGTTAGTGCCACTGACATGCTTGTGGTTAAACCCATTGCCAGCGTATTGACGAGTCTTTAGCGTCCCACACAGAGAGTTTTCCTGCTTCGGGCAAAACATTGTAGAGGCCGTATGGTTTTACGGAAGGGTTCGATCATATTCGTGCACTTATGCATGGATCATGATTCGGACGGATAATACTAGTGGGATTTGGTTTAAGCCGGATGCTAGTATTATATTGTTGGATTATTTTCATCTCGTTGTATTCGTATTCAGTCGGAATACGGATGCGGGTATGTATATACGGATGAAAGGTATTCTTGTAATTTATTACAAGTTTACTTTAGATGTTGCCATTTCATTTTGGATTAAACATTTTGGTTTAAATGTTTATTTGGTGGGAAAGTGTGAGTCATGGATTTTTCATTAACTCTTGGTGCATGCACTTGGTGACTCATGGTTATGAGTCATGGTGACTTGTGAGATATTTGTTTTGAGCAAGTGAGATATTTGTGTAGTGAAAGATCTTTTCTTGGCAAGGTTTTTCTTTAGTTAAGATATGAGCTCATAACAAATACCTCACAAAAAAACACAAGCCCAATTTTCTTCACTGCCATTTTTTCTTAAGCTCACATTTTCTTCATCCATGGCAACTTCTTCAAACTCCATCCTATATGTCTCATGTATTGAGAAACCTAGGGTGTATTGAGACAAAGTAATCACACACACTCTCTACATCATCTTGGCTATCTAGGTTAGCAAACTAGATACTCGAGTTGCTTTGGTTTTGAGGTCGGAGCCCATAATACAAACTCTCAAGGTGGATCGTCTTCGACAGGGGAGACCGGAGATCAAACATGATCGAGGAAGCCACGAGGAGCTTGGGACAGAGGTTGAAGACCGAAGGACACAGATCATTCGGTATAGCATCTCTAAACTCATTTTCATATAGCTAGTTTAGGGTTAATGGTCGATCCGGGGAATCGGGTTCCGTTAGCGCCTGTTTTTTAAAGTTTTTGTTCCGCATTTGGCCACGGATTGATGGTCGGAGCGCTGGCGTAACCCAACATGCTTATCGCTTTTCTGTGATGTTGCTTATATCATGCCTGGGACGAATATTATATATATATTTATTTATTTATATATACTAGTAGATGTTGGATATGTTTTGCATCCGCACTAGTCCAGCCCCCGCTCTACCGTTACTTAAGTAACCTAACGGTGCATGACGGGCCCCGTGGCGAATGCGGATGGCATATACGTACATTGTATTTTCGTTCTTTTCTGTTGTGATATGGATTAATTGATGGGATTGCGTTAATTTTGATTAATGCAAAGAAAAATAAACCTAAATGATGTTGTGGAATCAATTTTTGAAAACTATTATTGCAGACGTTTCTTCTTGCTTTGTACATCGGTATTCGGTCATGAATATCAGCACCCTATTCGACGTGGCAAGAGCCGAGATCCCTTTATTGGGAGTGACCTCTTGGGCAAAAGTTTGCGTTTTTGTAATAACTTCTCTATAGTTGTATTTTTTTTCTTTGCATAGTGGTGTTCGTTCAAGAACATCCAGCACCTCATTCTAGGAGGCAAGAGCCTAAATCCCTTTACGGGGAGTGACTTCTTGAGTAAAAGTTTATGATACTGTAGATTACTCGGTTTTCTTCAAAACCACTAGTTTTTAAAAAGCGGAGCCTAAACCACTACTTTTCAAAACTACTCGGTTCCTTCAATGATATCAAGTTCATTACGTTAAAGGTTTTTTGCCAAAAACCAGCTGTAACCCTTCATCATTCCTACTAGTAGTACTCAGTATTCATGATGCGTTTGTTGACCTTGTTAAGGCTAATGTACGGTAGCTAAGTGGTGCTTGTTTGTAGCATATGATGCGATTAACTAGGACAGTCATATAGCATTGTTGACCTTGTCAAGGGCTTATGCTGGTGGGTCTAGGATAATCAAGATAATGACGGGTTGAACTTGACTAGCAACTTATAATTTGTTAATCTTGTCAAGGTCATAGGTCGCTAGGGGCAAAAACTATATCGGGAGTTTCAAATATAAAGAAACTTGTCAGGCATGCACATACCTTCTGGAGTATGCTGACTTGAGTGGCTTCCATCAAGTTATCATGCGATGATAATTGGATCCCTATCCCCACTGATGAGTAGGTATTACTCCTTGGGTGATTTTCAGATGATCCCGACTAATTCTCCTTTTAGGGTTTGAAGGAGAATTCGAGGAAATAGTAGGAGCCATCCTGATTAGATAAAATGATTTACCAATCTAATCTAGGTTAGAATGCACGCTGAGTGTTTCTTTTCTCTCTCTCTTTGGCAGCGACCATGACCTGACCTTAAACTAAAACTCATAAACCAAGTTAACCGAACCTTCTTAAACACTTTGGATTTTGGATTGTAATGATTCACAATAAAGTCGCATATATCTCTTCCGCTCCTACTTACCCTTTGCATTTCTCCAGAACACTCCGTATCATTTCGAAGATCCAAATTGCTTGGGTATTCCATCGTATAGTTACACACGAACTCAAAGAAACTTGTTTCTGTTCGAAGATGGATTCCAGTTCTGGAGAAATTGAATAGGATTATTCGGTTGTCTTTTCTTTTTCCCTTCTCTCAGGTTGCGAGAGCACCTGGTATTAGAAGAGTACACCTATTACGCTTATTGGATAGTCTTCTTCCAAACCATAGGCAGGTGTCGAAAGATAGGGAAGGAAGAAAACCAATTAGCCTAAGTAAGGTGTACATAAGGTAATAAGTAAAGACATATAAAAGGGATTAGAGTGAGGGCAAAGGAAATTGCGACTACTATCATTCACGATGAAGCCGCGTATATCCCTGCCATTCCTACTCGCCCTTTGCATTTCTCCAAAACACTCCGTATCACTACGAAGAACCATATTACTTGGGTATGCCATCGTATAGTTACATACGAACACAAAGAAACTTGTTTCTGTTCGAGGATGATTCCGGTTATGGAGAAATTGAATAGAATTATTCAGTTGTCTTTTCTCTTTACCTTATCTCAGGTTGTGAGAGCTCCTAGTGTTAGGAGAGTACACTTATTACGCTTATTGGATAGTCTTCTTCAAAACCTTAGGCTGGTGCCGAAAGGTAGGGAAGGAAGAAAACCAATTAGTCTAAATATGGTGTATAGAAGGTAAGAAGTAAAGATATATAAAGGGATTGGAGTGAGGGCAAGAAAATATACGGTTACTATCATGAATCTGGATATTGGAAGTGGCATTACGAGGAATACCCGGCTACCCCTTCGAAATATTTTCATGTTTCAGTTTTACTGTGCGGTGTTAGTTGAAAACTGTTTTTCCAATTAGATTCTGACTCCAGGGTATGTATTTATAAGACTTGATTCTCACATATGTATGGCGTTACGGATACTGAGTGGGAATAGAATATTGGGAATTGGGTGAGCTCAATATATCAGAATTCTTTGTAATTGGTGATATTTGAGGAAATCACCTGGGTTTTGCCTAACGACAAATATTTGGTTTTGAATATCCGTTGTTATGCACCAATTTCAAACTGATATATTTGTATGTTTATTTTATAAACCGAGATATAACTTTTTGAAATTATATTAATGACACTTACCTAAATCAGTTGATGGTTAGATAAGGTGCATTCAACAGCAGTGTAATTCTTCTTAACCATAGCACAGTTTTCAACCTACGATGCACATAGTTTAAGTTATTAAACTCAGAGGATTTATACAAAAAATTGTATGTTGTCCGATGTCCATTAGGACAAAGGGGTTAGTACTCGTACTATATTCCGTTTACTTATGACTTCTCTGGTTTTAGACAAGTATTTCGTTGAAATACAATGTCCAAATTTTGAGAAGTTGTCGGTATAAGAATAAAGTAGAGAACTATATGATGCAAGTATCAGGATTCTTCGAGGTGATCGAAAATGTAGATACTTATGCTAGGTATTCCGTTGTAAGTAATATATTTGAGAACTTGTTTCTCTTTCAGGTTACTCATACGTGGGTGCGTTCCTTGATGAGTAATACTGCTTGGCCTTCTTCCATTTTGTCAATATGCACTGGAAACAGCTGCTTGATTTTTGAATCTGGTTCCAATTAAATTAGTGCCTTTGTTTCGATGTTGGATATAGAATGGATTCATATCTTAACGATGTTAAGGTATATGGAGTTGTCCGGCTTAAGCTTAAAACCGGAATCCGGATAAACTCTAGGCACGTTTCAGTAATGCCAGTTTGTGGGTTATCCCGGGCTTTGACGAGGGTTAACATTCTACCATTTGGAGAATCAATAGTTATATTGTTCTTAACTCACCACCCATTTTAGTAAAATGAATTCATTTCAGAAAACATTAGTGGGAGTATGGTGGACCTGGAAGTGATTCCAGAACTGCAAACGATTACTGAAAACTTAGTAGGACCTAAAAATTCAATTAGATTTGACAATCCATTAGCCACTCCGCAGATTTGGTGGGTAACCTCAGCCACCCGAGAGGTATTTCGGTCTCCTCAAAAATGGTGACAGGGAGGTTTTGATGTCCCAAGCTTTCCACCACCGCTGTCCTAGACTATGAGATCTGGCAGGTGGATGACTATAACGTCGTTCTAAATTAGCTTTAGAAATGCACGTGTATATGACTCTGCCAGAAAGTTATTGTAGTCAGTGGGAGCAGCGGAAGCAGGATGGGCAAGCAGCTTATATCTATTTATAGACTAAAGCAAGTATAGCGGAGATAGATTATCTATTTTTGATGTGACAGTCATAGAGTTTGACTTCATCAGAATAACAGATGGACCTGGCAAGAAGGTAGTAGGGAGTGATGTCCTGGTATTTGGATGACATGCTCTTGATAGGAAGTGATATTCCTATACTACGATCTGTTATACTTTGGTTGTCATAAGATATTTCTCCACATAGGATTTGGATAAAATATCAGGGATTCCGATCACTAGATCAATAGTTTTAGATCTAGATTTGGGAAGTGCCCCAATTTGGGTACTTTGACATTATTCTAAAGTGTTTTAGAATTGATAACTCCTGGCGTGGTGTACCCGCAGGTGATGGAGTCACCCTCTCTAAAGAGATGTCTTCTAGACTGATGATGAGAGAGATTTGCATGATTGGCATATTACTTTCTTAGGCAATTAAGTTAATCATGAAATGTCAAGTACCACACCAGATAATGCTTTTGCACTGGTTGCAATAAGTATATATTAATCCAATCCTGGAGAAATATTGGGAAGCAGTTATGAACATAAGTGGATGTTCTTGGTATATGGTAACGACAGTCTCCTTCAGGAGGCGGTTATCATTTCAGGCTTCCATGGTGACCTGGATGACAGAGTGACTGTCAGAGTTATAGTTTTTCTTCTTTTGAGGGGCAGTATGTTGGACAGATGGTCCAAGCGGATACCGAGGAAGGCATGGCGCAGGATACTGATTAAATTCAGTGGAAGTTACGGTCTAAGAAGTTTGTTGGATTTGGATTTCATTTATGAACTGGGTCCCATCATATATCTAGACAAATTCTAAGACATGTATTGCTCATTTCGGAAGATAGTCTTTTTTCGTGAAGTTGAGATATAGAGAGATAAAGATAGAAATATTGGAGCGGATCCACTCACCGAGGCTATTTCTCGAACGCAATAGTTTCACAAATGGGTTTTGTGAGACTGATTAGTAGAGAATTATGTGTTCGATATCACACGGGCTGTGAGTATACGATATCGTAATAGTTAGCCTTAAGTGCAAGTAGGAGATTATTGGATATAGTTCCCTCAAGTCAATTATTGTAATCGTAGGTACGCGATTGTGATGATTGAGGAAGGACCTATACTGGTAGAACAGTTTTACTCAAAATGATAGTATGCTATCCGGTTTGTCTCTATCATCATGTACATGCATTATGTGGTATTACAGATCACTATTACATGTTGATAGAGCCCATATGATTCTTTCTTGAATAGCAGCATTATGATGGCGATCATATACGTGGGAGCTGGGTGGTCTATAAGCACATCCTTAAATGTCTCTAGTCGAGAGAGTATCGAGACTGGGCATCGATACTTCGGAGTAGACTAGTGTATACTTTTCGAGACCCCAACGAGGGGCAGTGGCCGGTCTCACAAGCCATTGGTGTCAGTTAATCACCTAAGATGGTATACAGGTGTTCATTGGGTTATGAGTTACACTGGACGGACTCGTCGGGAACATGCTAGATGGTATTATACCTATTGTCAGATAGCAGTTCTCAGGTGACATGAGTACAGATTAGTCTGTCGACCTGAGATCGTCATTTGTCTCGTGTGAGTTCCCACTGTACTTTGATTACTACCCTACCACGGCTTAAAAGAGTCATGCAAACAGGTTTTAGTTGGGTACAGCCCCGAGCTACATGGAGGCACTGAGTGGATCGTCGGGGATTTGTCTCTCCTGGTATTGAGGATTGATGTCGCGTTGTGCATGGGTGGCCATCATCAGAAATTCTTGGCAAAGGTAGACGAGAATTACTAATTTGGATCAGTAGTTTCTCAGTGGGTGATGGGCTTCACACTGACACGAAATATCGTATTATTAGGGGTTTGCCTTTATCCACTCCGTAGACCCGATATGTGATACTCTTAGACGAACAGACCGGACTGTATGGAGATTGTCACAGACAGATTCAGTAGGGGTTTGGATGAGTTTGCTTGTCGGTCTTCTTTTCGCTCAATACCTGGGTAGCCGTTACGTACAGCTAGTGCTGCTGACGTACTTGTGGTTAAACTCACTGCCAGCGTATTGACGAGTCTTTAGAGTCCCACACAGAGGGTTTTCCTGGTCCAGGTGAAATGATGTAGTAGCCGTATTTTGATACGTGTAGAGTTCCGATCGAATGATTGTACTAATTACCCGGAATTTCGATCGGACGGTAGATAATACTAGCCGGCTCGAGATTGAGCCGGATTATTAACTTAGGTATTGATTTAATAATTTATGTATATGTATTTCGATATGTATATTATAGTATTATGTTCTTTGTGTTATTATATCTCTTTGGGTATTCATATTTTGGTATGAATACGGGTATGTATATACAGTAGAGTGTAATCTGTATTTATACGGAAAATATTCTAGAAGGTGGACACCTCATTTTGGTTTATCCATTTATTAAATTAAATGGAAATGAGGTGTAAAGGTAAAGAAGAGAGAATGGTGAGAACCATGCTTGAATAGTGTTGACAAATGAATTGTTAATTCATTTGTGTAAACTATTCAAGTATGATTGCAATTTTATATTTGGAAATTGAGTTTTACAAAACCATGGTTGAGGTTTTTCTCACTCTGGTTTTTTCTTTCTCATTTGAGTTTTTTCTCACTTGAGTTTTTCACTTGAGTTTTTACTTGAGTTTTTTGCATGGTTGGTTTTTGAAAAAAAGACTCTCACCATTTTGCTTTTCTCTCTTCACTAGCCTTTGTTGAGCTCCTCCTTCTTCTTCTTTATTTTCTACCCTATCATCTCATGTGTTGAGAATTAAGGGTAGAAGAGAGATAGATACACACTTAGAACAACTCACTATATCTCTAGGCACTCTAGATTAGCAACCTAGAGTCCCTAATTGCTCCACTAGATTCTTAGTGTGGAGTTAGAGCCATGAGCCACATCACTCGGGTGGATCATCTTCAACAGAGGAAGACCGTCGGTCAAACTCGATCAAGGTGACCTCAAGGAGCTAAGGAAGAGGGTAGAAAAATGAAGGACACGAATCTTTCGGTAAAATAATTCTAACTCGGTAGCCAGACATCTTTGTAGGTTGCTAGTTTCATATTTGGTTTCGATTCTAGCTGATTGTTTCTAGCGCCAAGTTTTTAAACACCAAAATTTTTCATTCCACAATGGCTGCGGCCGATGGCCAGGGTGCTAGGAATCCCAACAGGAGGAGGCGACGAGAAGGGACGAGGCGAAGAGGAGGGAGAAGGCGACTAGTGCATGCGGGGAAATTTTGGGGGGAAATGGGGAAGTAGGGTATGGTGACGGGGACAATAACCTTTGGTTTTTAATATTTTTTTAATCGTGAAATTTGCCTCTACGGATATATCCGTAGGTTTTTATCTTGCAGCACCGTAGGGGCAACTATATAAGTTAAATTTTAACAAATTTTTATTTATATATGCTCCTACGGTGTTATCCATAGGGACATTAGTTGTCCTTGTGGATTAATCCTTAGGGGCATTCGTTAATTGCCCTTACGGATTTTATTATCTGTAGGGACAAGCCATCTTTGTATTCATGTTATTCGCTTAATTAGTTTTTCAAAATAAAATAAAATAATCCAAATATCCAATCAAAAATATCTCCTTCCATTTATTGCCATTAGCCTCCATAATGATCTGATCCGTCCAATCATTTCTTTTGGCGACAATTCTCAGCAACATAATTTCTTCTGTCAATATTTCTAGCAAAAGTGCTTCTTCGAGGCACATTAATCCTTCTAACTTATAAAAAAGAGGCTAGTTGATTTTTGGTACTCCTTGCTCCCGTATCTGCCTTGCTCGATGCCATAAGCATAAGATATCCTGCACGTTGCCTTGCACCATGCCATTAGATATCTTGTTTTCGTCCTCGTTTTTTTAGATTATATTCGAGATGTTATCAAAGTTCGTGATTATCATTCATGAGTGAGTCTGAGTCAGGCTGTTAGAATATAAAATATGTTCATGTGACTATAGTGGATACATATTGTAGTTATTGATCTAGATAGCTTTAGTCTTGATTTAAGATGTTGAGTTTTTGATAGTTGTCGAAATTAAATATGTTGTTACCATTATTTATTGTCAAGTGGTCTATAAAGGGTTGTATAAATTAAGATGATCAATCTCATGATAGAACGATCCGAGTTAAATAAATAATTCTTATCAGTATGAGTAGCAATATGTTATGTGTGCCTTGATTTATCTAACCTATACGTTAAATTGTGGAGAATTCTTCAAGTCAGACGTCTGCAAAAGCAGAGGCAGACATCTGGACGTGCACGAGAGCATGTGAGAAATCTAGAGCAACGGTAGCCATCTGAAGGCTTGCAAGGAAGACGTCAGCAGAAGAAGCAGAAGTCCAATCTAGAGTATCGACAGACGTCTAGTGGAAAGAGCCCAGACGTCTGCTAAAGAAGCTGAAGAGACATAGAGTCGAGTGTAGGGTTACTAGGCACACTCAATAGGTTCCACAAGGCATCAACCATGCCAAATTCAAATTTTCCGGTGCCGAGAAACCCTAAACTAGATCGTTAACTAGAGATTAGGCGAAACAACAAGCAAGCAAACTACTTTGCTACTAAGTGAAAGGGATTACAACCTTTGTAGATCCAGTCCTCCACTTCTTTAGCTCCGTGTTGACGTCCCTCCGCTGCGATCATCGTGATCCCGGACTCTAGCGATGGTTTCGTCGGAGAAATGATCGGGCTAGGTCATTGACTTCGAGACCGAAAATGATCTACGTCGGGGAGACTCAAACTCAAGTTATTCCTTCACTTGGTCGAAAACTTTGTGAAGAGAACACCCTATACTACATGGCAAGTGGTAGAGGATGATGAAATAGAAAGTGGGTTCACTTTAGAATTGGATTTCTCACTCTTTTTCTCATGGCACCATTGGAGCTCTCAAGCTTTTGTGAGCTTGATGAAGATGAAGAAGAAGAAAGAATCATATCAATCATTATCCAAATGAAACTTATCAAATAAATAATGGCACCATGGTTGAGTTAAGCCCTCATGCTTAACTCATGTAGAGAATTAACTAAACCATTACGTTAAAGGTCGGGTTAACTAATATCTTTAAACATATGACAAAAGAGTTGACTTTGTCAATATTTATCAAGCTTCATGAAGCTTGATAACTTTGACCAAAGTCATACTCTTTTGCTATATGCTAGGAAAATAGTAAACCATAATTCAACCTTGATTTGGTTCAAGTCTCATACACACAACTTGTTTGTATCATCAAGCATGATACAAACATGTACACTTGCATATATCACATATAAAAAATGTGCACATTCAAGTAAGAAAATCAATCTTAAGTGAACCAATACTAGTTAATGTAAAGTAATATATCAAATATATAATTATACATTAAATCATTAAATCAACACTTGATTTAACGATCCGGTCATATCGTATATAACCGACTAATATCAATAGTAACAACTTATCGAATCAACACTTGATCCGATAACCCGGCTATATCGCATACAACCGATCAATGTCACAAATCGCGAGAATAGAATACAGTATCACATACTAGTATTATTCTCGGTCCCGCACATATCTCATATGTGCTCCTATTTCGTTTCGCTAGAGCCAGGAAACCCCTGTGTAGGACTCTAAAGACTCGTCAATACGCCGGCAGCAGGTGATGATCATATCAAACACCCACAAGCCGCAAGCGGTCTGCTAAATGTAACGGCCACCCGGGTATTGAGCGATCAGAAGATCAACGAGCAAGCCCGTTCACACTCCTGTGAATCCAACCAGTAACACTACCGTACAGTCCGGTCTGTTCGTCTGATATGTCGTATATCTCGTCTAGGGGTGGTAAACGTCAGACCCCAATAACTCGATAAGTCGTGTCGATATGAGGCTCATAACGGGTCGAGAAACTACTGGTAACACTTACCAGTAAATCCCTAAAGCAGCCTTGGCCGAGGACTTCCTGTTATAGCCAATCGAGCACTGCGCAACATCAACTCCCTATACCGGGAGAGACGAAACCCCTCCTATCGCTCATTGCCTCCATGTGATTCGGGACTGTACCCAAAAACCACCGTTTTGCACGCCCTCTTGGACGTGGTAAGGTGGAAATCAAAGCACAGTGAGAATCACACAAGACTCTATGACGATCTCGGGTATACAGACTAACCTGTACTAGTGTCACCAGAGAACTACCATCTGACGTAAGGTATAATACCATCTGGGAGTTCTCGGCGAGTCCGTCCAGTGTACCCAGTCTACACTGAGCACCCATATATCATCTCTGATGTCAAACACCAATGGATATGGGATCATCCATCGCCCATCTATATGGGTCGAGAAGGTACACGCTAGTCTACTCTGGTATATCGATGCCCCGTCTCGATACACCCACGACTAGGGATTTTGAAGGATGTACTTATGGACTACTACGTCCCCACTAGTATGATCCGCATCATAGTCCAGGTAGTCAAGTACACATCCTAAGGGTTTTACCAATATGTAACAGAGAGACATTCAGTGTACACGTTAAAGTAAAGAGTAACCAGATAGCATACTATCATATCGAGCAAGAAAGTCATCCCTATATATGTCCAAGCATCCACTACAATATACATCCTATGTATAGTAATGGCCTCTAGGGCATACATATAACTAACAATCTCCCACTTGCACTAGGGCCATCTGATAGCAGTGGTTGAAGTATCTCATACTCAACCATCCCATAAAAGTCTCTCTCTGGGAAAAGGCCTTTCGTGAGTGGATCCGCCGTGTTGTCCTCTGAGTCTACTCTCCTAACCTCGATCCCCTGGAGATCAACCATCTCCACGATCAGGTGACACTGCCTTAGAATATGTCTGGATCACTGATGGGACGGGTGTTCCTAGGCATAAGCCACAACTCCATTGTCACACAATGGGAGGAACGAAGTTCATCTCATGAACTAATATACACCCAGACTTCCTCTTTGGTAGCATCTTTGGTAGCGATGTATCCAGCCTTTATCGTCTAGTATGCCACGGTATCTAGCTTGGAACTCTTCCAACATACCGTCCCTTTACTAAGGGTAAAGACAATGCCTGCGACTGACATTCAGTCGTCCTTATTACCCTGGAACCTTTCCAGTGATTCTCCCCAGGATCAATTGATACCTTCTCACTACAACTAGTGAGTATCCTAATATCCAATTAAATCTATCTCATAGATCCAAAATCCAGGATTCAGGAGGTATCATTATGATCCTATATGGAGAATCCCTGTGATGATCGGAGATTGACCGAGCGTAGCAAAGGAAACTCCTTCCCTATCAAGAGTAAGTCATCCACGTACTCTACGAGGATCGCCACCATACTCCCTACTACCCTTTTTGTATATACAAGGTTCATCTACCATTTTGATGATGTCAAACTCTTTGACTAACTCATCAAAATAGATGTTCCAACTCTGTGATGCCTGCTTTATCATATAAAATATCTTGCACACGTTTCCACTGCTCCCACTGTCTACGAAGCCCTCTGGCTGTGTACTTATAGACGCTTTCTTCTAAAACATCATTTAGAAAAGCAGTCAAGACACCAAACCGCCAGATATCGTAGTCATGGTATGTATCCGTGGTAAGTAGGATTTGGATGGACTTTAGCATAGGTACTTAGAAAGGTTTCATCATAATCCATACTTGGCCAATGATGTAAACTTTTAACAAGTCTAGCTTTGAAAGTCTCAACTTTTCCATGTACACCAAGTAATCTTCTCAAGATATACATGCTCCTGATGGGGATTTAACCCTTGAGATAAGCAACCAAAGTCCATACTTTGTTGGTGTATAAGGATTCCATCTTAGATCGATAAGCATCCAGCCATTCTTACAGAGTCCTACACCTGATGGTCAGCCCGAAACTAGTTGGGTCATCATCTCATGATGCAATCCTTGCTCCCACTGTCATAGAGAAACCGAAGTATCTCTCAGGTGGGTGAGGAACCCTACTAGATCGGCGGAGAGGCTGAGGTTCGTTGGTTGCTATTGAATCCTTTGGTTCTACCAAATCAGCAGCTGCAGTTTGTATAGCTGGAACTGTTTCCATTTCTACCTCATTACCAATAATTTCTTCACAAGAAATTCCCTTTCACAAAGGTGGCATGCTGAGAAACAAAACATTTTTGTTCCTAGGTTAGGTAGAAGATATTCCCTTGCGAATGCTTGGGATATCCAACAAACTTCTACAGAGTTGACTTTGCCTCGAGCTTGTCCGGATTTTGCTTTTTAGACATAGGTCGGACAACCCCAAATCTTAACAAACTTAAGATATGGGCTCTTCCCTTTCCATATCTCATATGAAGTGGTAGGCATCTGATTTGATCGGAACCCTATTCAATAGGTATGCAACTTCATAAGTGCATAACTCCCTAAAAGGAAATAGGAAACTCAGTAGTACTCATCATAGAGCACACCATATCACATAGGGTGTTATTGCTCTGCCCCGATATACCATCGTGCTATGGTGTATACGGAGGAGTAATGCTGAGAGAGAATCTCATTCTCCTTTAGAATAATCCAGGATTTCCGTGCTCAAGTATTTTCCTCCTTGATCATATCAAAGGACATAATACTTTTACCCGTATTTTGGTTCTCTACTTCTAACTTATATTCTATGAATATCTCAAAAAGTTTGGACTTGTGTTTCAACAGGAACATATGTCTGAATCTTGAGAGATTATCAGAGAATGTAATGAAGTACAAAGAACCGGTCTTGGCATTTGTAGACAGGGGACCTTTATACATCATATGTATCATCCCAAGAGTTCACTAACTCTTTCTCTGTTTCCAATAAACAGGGCTATGGTCATCTTATCTCTGTGACATGACTGGCAAGTTTCACAAGATGTAAATTCAAACAGATTTAAATATGCATCTAAATGTAACTTTAGCTAGTCGGATCGCATTGATATGACCTAGTCTACAATACCTCAAGAAGGATTCGTTCATTTCTGAACTCTTCCTCTTGTGTGTGTTCTGTATCCTAAGAACTGTAGTTTGATTTAGAACGTCAATGCTTTTAGATAACGTGCCTGAACCGATCAACTTTTGATATAGGAAATGTTCAAAACATTATCCAACAATACAAAATTATATCCTTCTTTATTAATAAAGAGACTGATATGATTTTGTATATCAGGTTCGGTATCTAATAACATTCGTTCAGAATCAATGTATTTTAATAATACAGGGTGACAGTGACCAACAGACTTGGTTGCAACACTTGCACCATTTTCTGTCTCATGAAACTTATCACCCGTTCTCAGTTCTTTACCTTTCTGTAGCCCATGTAATAGATTACATATACGGGATCCTGATCCGGTATCACATACTCAGGACGTAAAGGATACTGAAAAACAGTTCTATGTAACGAACACACCCGAAGATGATGCATCAACATGCACTTTCTTCGTTTCGGCGGCACGGGAAATCTAGTATTCCCCAATTTCCTGCTCTGTCTTATAACAATTATAAGTTGTAGCGGGACCAACGTTCCCCAGCTCAGTATAACAAGCGGGTTCAGTCAATATATCCGTATTATTATCTTGATTAAGGCGTGATATGGTCGCTATCTGGAGAGAGAGAGAAGAAAACACTCTGCGTGCGCTCTCGCAAGATCAGATTGGTTATTATTTTATCTAATCAAGATGGCTCCCACTGTTTTTATCAAATCTTCCTTCAAACTCTAAAAGGAAAGACTAGCCGGGATTAATTACACGCTACAAGTTCGCCAATCTTTCAGCCAGGCCAGTGTCGGTACTTTGAGGGAGGTTCCCCGTGCTTTCGCACGGACCTAATTAAAGTAAACCTCGTTTTCCCAGAGGCGTAACCCTGTTGACACCTTTCCAGACACCTACTTGATCGGCTAATTGTAATGTGTAAAACTCTCCCAGGAGTAACAATTACTCGCAGTGGGTATCGGGATCCAACTATCTCATAGAAGGTATGCAATCTCATTGCAAATTTCAACACTTGAAATTCCCGATAATTTTGCCCCAAACGATCTATGACCTTGACAAGGTCAACAAACCATAGACCGTAAGTCAAGTTCAATCCGTCATTTCTTGATTGAATCAAACCCACCCGCACGACCCTTGACAAGGTCAACAAGGCCGTACGACTATCCTAAAACAATCTGCATCATATGCATAAGCAGATAAATACTGGTTAGCTACCGCACACTGCGCCTTGACAAGGTCAACAAACGCAGCACGAATACTAAGCAGGACTTATCTGAAATGACGGAGGGCTACAACAGGTTTTTCTGAAAACCTATTGCGTAATGAACTTGATATCGTTGTAGAATCAAATGATTTTAAAATGGAGTGTTTTTGAGGCTTTTCTAGTTTTGCTAAAGGGTTCACTCCCGGTGAAGGGATCGTCGGCCCTTTCCTCATCGAATAAGGTGCAGGATATATCATATATATCACTGTGCAAAGCAAAAATTCCAAAAGCAATCAAAAGACAAACCGAGGGGTGTAGCATCTGCCAGTTATTGCTAAAGGGGTCACTCCTGGTGAAGGGATCTCGGCCCTTTCCTTATCGAATAAGGTGCGGGATGTTCTACAAGGAACACCGCGATGCAAAGCAAGAACTGTAGCTACCTGTTTTTAAAAATTCGATTCCACAACATCTTTTAGGTTTCTTTTATTTCATTAATCATATTAATGAAGTCCCATCATTTAAGTTACCTAAACATCACAGATAAATACGACGTACACTTATGCCATCCGTATTCGCCTCGATGTCCCCTCGTGCACCGTTAGGTTAGGTAACTAACGGCAGAGCGGGGCAGGGCTAGCTCGGGTGTAAAACATAAGTAACGTCTATATAATATATCATATATACTATATACAGTATTTATCACAGAACATCAAATGATCACATCACATATATCGCAGCAGAAGAAACATATGAAACATTGGATATACTAGGACATCCGTGTTTTTAATACGAGCCAATATAAAACACGGATTCCACGGTCGTGATGAATAGCCAAACCCACACCCCTAGACCCCTACAAGAGTGGCAAGCAACCCTACCAATTCTAGAGTTAGGAGACCCGAACTCGACTCCTCGAGTTGGTCTCCCACTATACTCCAGAACCCGGTTACTGTGCTCCCCTCCTTGGGTCTATCCTAGTGCGGAAAAGTAAATAATATACAAATGGTGACATCTTCCGCAACCTGGAAGTGCCCTAATAAAAGAATATTACATACAACAAATTTTACATGAATGAAAATGAAAAACTCTCATCTCACATAAAACCCCCCGGCTATTCAAAACGCGACGATCCAATATAACATATTCAGCAACACATAACATCACATGTCATCAACGTAAGTAAATGTGCGCATCCCAATTATCGTTGACATATAGCAACGAAACCGGCGATATCACATTTTACACTTACGGTCACAGAAAAGAAAGTGTAAAACTACAACAGTTGGAATCCGCAACCTCCTTAGACATCGCATGCCTAACATTCTGAATTCCTTAGACATCACATGCCTAACAATTATAAACCCCGCATTTTAGTCTCATTATCGAAAATGCTTTTCAATATCAAGTCGGGCAATTCAACAAGATTCCCGACATTCTGATCGAATGCTCGTCGCAAACTTCAGTAGACGGCTGCACCCCCGATGCCATCGACGAAGTGCAGCAAGGCGGAACACCGTTGCCGCGAGCACCCGAACGGATGCTTTTGGCGACGGGGTTCTCCTACAGTCACTTGGTCGGGGCTATGGGGCATGGCTGTCTATTAAGTTTACCCGGCGAGTATCCGCGTACGCTACGTGATTGCGACAGACTTTTGATCACATCAAAATTCCGTGGCAACCGATCAAGTGAGACTAAAGTGCTATGTTTATAACATCCAAATCAGTTATCTCATAACTACTTGTGAATTCCAAATATTGTATCACATTCCAGATAAATAGAAAATGTTAAACTTTCCGATCGAACATTCAAACACCCAAGTTTTCCCGAAACAGCTCAACACATGAAATAAGTTTAAAAAACATCCACTTCATGCCACAGTACCAACGGTCCAGCCGTAGAAGGGTCAAACCAACGCCTCACATGTGGCACGCCGTACTACCCCAAACTCGAAGGTTCAAAGGGCAGTTCAAGACGGTCACATAATCGAGTTAAGGTTTGTTGTCTTCTAGAGGGTCCATCGCGTTACTTGCACTACTTAGAACATTCTTAAACCACGGAAAAATCCAACACTTGGAAATTTCCCAACAGGGGAAAAATTGGGTATTTATATCCGGTCGAACTTTTTAACATATTGTAAATTATCCGGAAAAACACAGACAAAGTTAAAGATTCCGATCGAATCGTCGAACTCCCAATACAACCCAGAAAACTCAATACTTGAGTATACATTAAAAATTTCCAGAAGATTCAGTAAACTAATATGGAAGTTACTGTGCAGAAATAAAGTATCAATGTGACTATACGGCCGCGGAACCGCCGCACGAGCCATGCTCGTGCTGCGTTTCCGCGGCGCTTTAATCGAATTAGGCAGTCGTTTTGCACAGTAATTCTTAAAAAAGCCTGCTGATTTTTCTGCATATTTTTAATTTGGAAAAATCCACATTTTCAGAAAATGTACAGAGAAGGGTTTGAGTTAGGGTTTCGGGGTTCGATCGGATTTCTAACATCGTCTACACTTCGCCTAAAGCTCTAGCTAGGCTCTGATACCACTGTAGGGTTACTAGGCACACTTAATAGGTTCCACAAGGCATCAACCATGCCAAATTCAAATTTTCTGGTGCCGAGAAACCCTAAACTAGATCGTTAACTGGAGATTAGGCGAAATAACAAGCAAGCAAACTACTTTGCTACTAAGTGAAAGGGATTACAACCTTTGTAGATCCGGTCCTCCACTTCTTTAGCTCCGTGTTGATGTCCCTTCGCTGCGATCATCGTGATCCCGGGCTCTAGCGATGGTTTCGTCGGAGAAATGATCAGGCTAGGTCATTGACTTCGAGGCCGAAGATGATCTACGTCGAGAAGACTCAAACTCAAGCTATTCCTTCACTTGGTCGAAAACTTTGTGAAGAGAACACCCTATACTACATGGCAAGTGGTGGAGGATGAAGAAATAGGAAGTGGGTTCACTTTAGAATTGGATTTCTCACTCTTTTTCTCATGGCACCATTGGAGCTCTCAAGCTTTTGTGAGTTTGATGAAGATGATGAAGAAGAAAGAATAATATCAATCATTATCCAAATGAAACGTATCAAATAAATAATGGCACCATGGTTGAGTTAAGCCGTCATGCTTAACTCATGTAGAGATTTAACCAAACCATTAGGTTAAAGGTTGGGTTAACTAATATCTTTAAACATATGACAAAAGAGTTGACTTTGTCAATGTTTATCAAGCTTCATGAAGCTTGATAACTTTGACCAAAGTCACACTCTTTTATTATATGCTAGGAAAATAGTAAACCCTAATTCAACCTTGATTTGGTTCAAGTCTCATACACATAACTTGTTTGTATCATCAAGCATGATACAAACATGTACACTTGCATATATCACATATAAACAATGAGCACATTCAAGTGAGAAAATCAATCTTAAGTGAACCAATACTAGTTAATGTAAAGTAATATATCAAATATATAATTATACATTAAATCATTAAATCAACACTTGATTTAACGATCCGGTCATATCGTATATAACCGACTAATATCAATAGTAATAACTTATCGAATCAACACTTGATCCAATAATCCGGCTATATCACATACAACCGATCAATGTCACAAATCGCGAGAATAGAATACAGTATCACATACTAGTATTATTCTCGGTCCCGCACATATCTCATATGTGCTCCTATTTCGTTTCGCTTGAGCCAGGAAACCCCTGTGTAGGACTCTAAAGACTCGTCAATACGCCGGCAGCAGGTGATGATCATATCAAACACCCACAAGCCGCAAGCGGTCTGCTAAACGTAACGGCCACCTGGGTATTGAGCGATCAGAAGATCAACGAGCAAGCCCGCTCACACTCCTGTGAATCCAACCAGTAACACTGCCGTACAGTCCGGTCTGTTCGTCTGATATGTCGCATATCTCGCCTAGGGGTGGTAAACGTCAGACCCCCAATAACTCGATAAGTCGTGTCGATATGAGGCTCATAACGGGTCGAGAAACTACTGGTAACACTTCCCAGTAAATCCCTAAAGCAGCCTTGGCCAAGGACTTCCTGTTATAGCCAATCGAGCACTGCGCAACATCAACTCCCTATACCGGGAGAGACGAAACCCCTCCTATCGCTCATTGCCTCCATGTGATTCGGGACTGTACCCAAAAACCACCGTTTTGCACACCCTCTTAGACGTGGTAAGGTGGAAATCAAAGCACAGTGGGAATCACACAAGACTCTATGACGATCTCGGGTATACAGACTAACCTGTACCAGTGTCACCAGAGAACTGCCATCTGACGTAAGGTATAATACCATCTGGGAGTTCTCGGCGAGTCCGTCCAGTGTACCCAGTCTACACTGAGCACCCGTATATCATCTCTGATGTCAAACACCAATGGATATGGGATCATCCATCGCCCATCTATATGGGTCGAGAAGGTACACGCTAGTCTACTCTGGTATATCGATGCCCCGTCTCGATACACCCACGACTAGGGACTTTGAAGGATGTATTTATGGACTACCACGTCCCCACTAGTATGATCCGCATCATAGTCCAGGTAGTCAAGTACACATCCTAAGGGCTTTACCAACATGTAACAGAGAGACATTCAGTGTATACATTAAAGTAAAGAGTAATCAGATAGCATACTATCATATAGAGCAAGAAAGTCATCCATATATATGTCCAAGCATCCACTACAATATAATTCCTATGTATAGTAATGGCCTCTAGGGCATACATATAACTAACATCGAGGTAAACGTCTGTCTAAGTATGGGTCAGACGTCTGTCGTCATGATAACTGCTGCGAATAGAATTTCCATAATTCGGGTTTATCTCTTATTTTGTGTAGGATTAGACTTTGCCTATAAATAGGGACCTCTCATATAATATTTGTATTGCCAAATTAAATAGAAAGGAGAGACTATTGTATTGAGAGGGCGACGGAGTAAATCTAGAGAGATTTGAGAGAAATCTTCTAGGGTTTACTCGTGGTGTACTTGATTCAAGATTATAGTAGACATTGCGCTCTGCCGAGGACTAGCCATACGGTGGGTGAATCTTGTTAACAAATCCCTCTCTAATTTGTGTTTGTGATTCTATTTTGTTCTTGCACTTTATTATTTGTTTTTCATGATTATTGTGTGGTGTGATTGCGTGATTAGTTTGTCGTAGAATGGTTCCGTGGACCCAACAACTAGTATCAGAGCCTAGGGCTTGACGCTTGATACTAAAAAAACTGGTATCAAAGCGAGGTTGGGGAACCCAGGGTTTTTTGATTCTACGATCTAGGTTAACGGTGGGTAACGACGCTTGTGTTCTCTTCACCATTTTCTTAGATCGTAGTTTTGAAGGAGTTAGTTCAGATCGAAGGAGAAGTTGGTTTTGCCGCGACATAGACAAAAGATGACGGAGGATAAAATAAGGATAAAAAAATTCAATGGTCGCAATTATAGTTGGTGGCGCATGCAGATGGAGGACTACCTCTACTAAAAGGATCTGTATCTTCCGTTGCTAGGCGAAAAGCTCGAGAAGATGACCGATGAGGCATTGAATGTTTTAGATAGGAAAGCCCTGGTGAAGATAAGATCATCGTTGAATCTACAAGTGGCCTTTAATATCTCAAAGGAGAAGACAACTATGGTGCGAATGATGACATTAGCGAAGTTGTATGAGAAGACTTCAACATCAAACAAGATATTCTTGATAAATAAGCTTTTCGACATGAAGATGATAGAGAATGGTTCAATGCCGCTGAACGAGTTCAACAACGTGATGAGCCAACTAGAATCCTTTTCAATCGTGTTTGAAGATGATATTCGAGCCCTTCTATTACTTTGTTCATTGTCGGAGAGTTGAGAAAATCTTGTGATGGTGGTAAGCAACTCTATCTTAAGGAATCTCACGTTTAATGATGCGGTGATTGCATATTAAACGATAAGATAAAGAAAAAGATTATGAGTGGGAGTTTGGGAACTTCTGCACTCTTAGTGGAGAATCGCGGCAGGACGATGGAAATGGGAAAAGGGAAGATGGGCAAGTCAAAGACCCGAGAAAAATCAAAAGGGAAGATCAAAGGCGGCTGTTAGAACTGCGGAAAGAAAGTTCACAGGAAAAGCGAATGTAGACTCTTGAAGAAAGACTCAGATGTGAAGGCAGATGAAAAGTAAGCTAATGTGGTGTCTACACATAAACAAGGGAAACATGGGTTTTGTCTATCGACGAACGAGAGTACAAATGCGGATACTTGGTTGCTAAATTCGGGGGCATCCTTTCATTGCACTTCAGCCGGCATCACTTCAGCCAGTATGGTCAAGGCGATTTTAGACATGTGACGGTGAGAAACGGTCAGCCGTGCAAGATTGTTGGAAAATGGACGATCATACTACAACCGTCAAGAGGGGATCTGGAACACCCTAGTTCATTTATACCATATTTGATTTGGAAATTTTCTAATCTTGTGACTATTTCTTGATTATTATTTGTTTTGGGGGCGGATAGTGCTTTGGTATCTATGGTTAGTATCCGACCCGACCCGCATGCTTGAAACCCGTCTTGATTCTAAATTACGTCATATATTTGCTAGTACTAAGGATCCGTGCACATTTAAATCTAATACACACTTATATGTTTTAGTATCTGCATATATTTTAAATAATACAAATTATAACCAAATATATATTTTAATATCTAGAATGGCATATATAATACTCCATACCCTATGGTTGCATGTTGACATTGTGTTCATGTCCAGTTTGTTAAAACAGGCTCGTTTGGATCGCTACGTGTATTTTACGTGTATACGTTCTTGGAGGTATGCATTTTATTTAACCGGATATCGTATTATAGTTTTGGCTTGTACGTATATTATTCATATTTTAAAATTAGATTTTTAGAAGAGATCCGGGTAGTTTTCGGAGTATTTTTGTAACAGCTGTTTAAAACCAGAATATATATATAATATTTATACAATTCTAAATAAATCTAACAGTTTAATACATATATATTTTTTTAAACTAATTATTATTTCCTCTGGATTTCACTCTCTCTCTCTCTCTACTATACATATATTTATTTTATATTAACCTATTAATTACCTCCTCACCTATCTCTTTCTCCTTCTGTACTTCTTTTCTTCTGTCTCCTCACGAGAACTTCCCGAGAACCCAAAACCCTAGCTTAGCCCCTTACGTCGCCGATGACCTCCTCTCACCATCTCACCAGCCTCATCGCCTCAACCTCCTCCCCTCTTCTTCCTTTCCTTGAGCAACCTAACAACCTCGACCCACGACGCAAACCCTCAACCCAAGAAACCCTCGCCTGAGATTTTATACCCTCACCGCTGATCACCTCGTCAACCTCACTCGACCTCACCCTCTCCACCTCCTCTCTCTCTCTCCATCCCTAATAACCCAGTAACAACCTACGACTAACCCTGCAACCCCAACCCCGCAACTGCAGAAACCCAAGAACCCATCGCCAGAGGTCCTGACCTCGCCATCGTCACCTCCTCGTATCCTCGTCTCTATCCCAGAACCCAGAGAAACCACAACCCATTCTTCTTCTTCTTCTTGTCTTTTCTTTCTTTCTTCTTTCTTTCTCTTTTCTAGTTTTCTCGGTTCTTGACCATCGCCGGAGTCGCACACGTCGTTGACGATCCGGACGACCCAGTTGTCGTCATCTAGCATGATCACATTTTTGAGTAGCTAAGTCCAGTCCTGTGCGCGCGTGGTTGCATCACGACGTTTATTCAACGTCAAACGTGATGTACGTACCAAAACGTGAGATCCGATCATGCAAGTTTATCTTGAAACATGCTATGTTCTAATATATCTATTTATATATGAATAAAAATAATACATGTGTGGTATTATGCATCCAATGTTATAGTTTTGCCATTTTTCGATATCCATACTTATAATTGCATATCTAGTTGCATACCGAAACCTCATTATATCATATTACTTCTATATTAGTCAACATGCTATCTAGTTGCATCATACGTAGTCATGGATACATATACAGATTATTACAGATAGACACATATGCATCCTGATATCTGTCGTGCTTACCGTGTTCAGATATGCGTTACAGTATTACATTTGGTATTTTCCTGATACATATGTATCATATGACGTGTTCACGACACACTACTTGGATCTAGTTACTAATGCCAACAATCCTGACTTGTTGTCTTGACGGACGTTACTTGTTGTTTGCATAGACGAAAACCTGTACCTGCTTGATCCTGTGTTGGCATTAAATCTACATTGGCAATACCTGACTTGAACACAAACCTGGGGGTAAAAGGGGAAATCAAGAATGTAACCGAAACATAACTCAAAAGGCTATTATTACATATTTGCCGTTTTTCCGGGAGTTACGGAATAATTACATGTTTGCCGTTTTCCCGGGCGTTACGGAATAATTCTGTTTGCCGTTTTTCCAGACGTTATGGAATAATCCTGTTACTGTGGTCCCGTGGGGAATGAACGGGGCATAGACTGATGGGTTACGATGAGGATTGCATAGATGATAGAGAATGGTTCAATGCCGCTGAACGAGTTCAACAACGTGATGAGCCAACTAGAATCCGTTTCAATCGTGTTTGAAGACGAGATTCGAGCCCTTCTATTACTTTGTTCATTGTCGGAGAGTTGAGAAAATCTTGTGATAGTGGTAAGCAACTCTATCTTAAAAACTCTCACGTTTAATGATGCGGTGAATGGCATATTAAACGATGAGATGAGGAGAAAGATTGTGAGTGGGAGTTTGGGAACTTCTGCACTCTTAATAGAGAATCGCGGCAAGACGATGGAAATGGGAAAGGGAAGATGGGTAAGTCAAAGACCCGAGAAAAATCAAAAGGGATGATCAAAGGCGGCTGTTAGAACTACGGAAAGAAGGTTCACAGGAAAAACGAATGTAGACTCTTGAAGAAAGACTCAGATGTGAAGGGAGATGAAAAGTAAGCTGATGCGGTGTCTACACATGAACAAGGGGAACATGGGTTTTGTCTATCGACGAATGAGAGTACAAATGCGGATACTTGGTTGCTAAATTCGGGGGCATCCTTTCATTGCACTTCAGTCAGTCATCAATTCAGTCAGTATGGTCAATGCGATTTTAGACATGTGATGGTGAGAAACGGTCATCCGTGCAAGATCGTTGGAAAATGGACGATCATACTACAACCGTCAAGAGGGGTCTGTAACACCCTAGTTCATTTATACCATATTTGATTTGGATATTTTCTAATCTTGTGACTATTTCTTGATTATTATTTGTTTTGGGTGCGGATAGTGCTTTGGTATCTATGGTTAGTATCCGACCCGACCCGCATGCTTGAAACCCGTCTTGATTCTAAATTACGTCATATATTTGCTAGTACAAAGGATCTGTGCACATTTAGATCTAATACACACTTATATGTTTTAGTATCCGCATATAATTTAATTAATACAAATTATAACCAAATATATATTTTAATATCTAGCATGGCCTGTATAATACCCCATACCCTATGGTTGCATGTTGACATCGTGTTCATGTCCAGTTTGTTAAAACAGACTCGTTTGGATCGCTACGTGTATTTTACGTGTATACGTTCTTAGGGATATGCATTTTATTTAACCGGATATCGTATTATGGTTTTGGCTTGTACGTATATTATTCATATTTTAAAACTAGATTTTTAGAAGAGATCCGGATAGTTTTCGGAGTATTTTTGTAATAGCTGTTTAAAACCAGAATATATATATAATATTTATATAATTCTAAACAAATCTAACAGTTTAATACATATATATTTTTTTAAACCAATTATTATTTCCTCTCGCTTTCACACACACTCTCTCTACCATATATATATTTATTTTATATTAACCTATTAATTACCTCCTCACCTCTCTCTCTCCTTCTCTACTTCTTTTCTTCTGTCTCCTCACGAGAACTCCCCGAGAACTCAAAACCCTAGCCTAGCCCCTCACATCGCCGATGACCTCCCCTCACCATCTCACCACCCTCATCGCCTCAACCTCCTCCCCTCTTCTTCTTCTCCCCGAGCAACCTCACAACCTCGACCCACGACGCAAACTCTTAACCCAAGAAACCCTCGCCTGAGACTTCATCCCCTCACTGCCGATCACTTCGTCAGCCTCACTCGACCTTACCCTCTCCACCTCCTCTCTCTCTCCATCCTTAAGAACCCAGTAACAACCCACAACTAACCCTGCAATCCCAACCCTGCAGCTGCAGAAACCCAAGAACCCATCGCCGGAGGCCCTGACCTCGCCATCGTCACCTTCTCGTATCCTCGTCTCTATCCCAGAACCCAGAGAAACCACAACTCATTCTTCTTCTCCTTCTTCTCTTTTCTTTCTTTCTTTTTTCTTTCTCTTTTCTAGTTTTCTCGGTTCTTGACCATCACCGGAGTCGCGCACATCGCCGATGATCCAGGCGACCCAGTTGTCATCATCCAGCGTGATCACGTCTTTGAGTATCTAAGTCCAGTCATGTGCACGCGTGGTTGCATCGCGACGTTTATTCGACGTCAAACGTGACGTACGTATCCCGACATGAGATCCGATCAGGCAAGTTTATCTTGTAACATGCTATGTTCTAATATATCTATTTATATATGAATAAAAATAATACACGTGTGGTATTATGCATCCAATGTTATAGTTTTGCCGTTTTTCGATATCCGTACTTATAATTTCATATCTAGTTGCATGCCGGAATCTCATTATATCATATTACTTCTATATTAGTCAACATTCTATCTAGTTGCATCATACGTAGTCATGGATACGTATACAGATTATTACATATAGACATATATGCATCCTGATATCCGTCGTGCTTACCGTATTCAGATATGCGTTACAGTATTACATTTGGTATCTATCTGATACATATGCATCACATGACATGTTTACGACACACTACCTGACTCATTACTTGGATCTAGTTACTAATACCAACAATCCTGACTTATTATCTTGACGGACGTTACTTGTTGTCTGCATAGACGAAAACCTATACCTGCTTGATCCTGTGTTGGCATTAGATCTACATTGGCAATACCTGACTTGAACACAAACCTGAGGTAAAAGGGAAAATCAAGAATGTAACCGAAACGTAACTCAAAAGGCTATTATTACATGTTTGCCGTTTTTCTAGGCGTTACAGAATATCTTGTTTGCCTTTTTTCCGGACGTTACGGAATAATTACATGTTTATTGTTTTTCCGGGCGTTACGGAATAATCCTGTTTGCCATTTTTCTGGGCGTTATGGAATAATTCTGGTCCCGTGGGGAATGAACGGGGCATAGACTGATGGGTTACGATGAGGATTATATTAATTGATTTCGCAGACTTTAGAATAGATGACCTAGAAGTCTAGTTTTAGGTTATACATCACATACACACACGTACCTCATTGTTTATATTTATGTTGTGATTTATATTCATGTTTACTTATCTTGTTATATCCTGATTATTACTGCTATTTTGGTATTATGATGCACTGACGTTTTGGTTTTGCATGGCCCAGTTTCTCTATCTCTATCACAGGCTGAACATGAGTACTTTAGCCATCAAGCCGAGCAGTGAGGAATTAAATTTAGTGATGCTTAGTTTAGTTATTTTCCGCAGTTTTATTTCTTGATGTGAGCCCATGTTGGGACGTATTTTCAGTTGTTGTTTATTGGATAGTAATTGTTTCTGCTTATACATTTTCTTGACTCTTTTATTGTGGCAAATGGATATGCACTAGTTAGTTTTTATATTTTACTGTACTTGATATCCTATAGACAGCCGTAATGTAATTATTGAGGGATGATTCTTATCCACAGGTAGCATGGTTGTCTTTATCATGTGCCGTAGTTTGCACTCTGGGAAGCGGGGCGTGACATGGTTTGTTTGGTATCAGAGCATATGTTTTAGATTAGTTGGGCTTGGTTCAATTTGTAGTTGGGTATGGTACCCAATACATTGTCCTCCAAGACCCAGAATTTTAGGAACATGTTCTCCTACATTATTGTCTTGCCGTTCAAATTCTTAAATCTTATCTTTCCCTTAACTCTTTTATCTTGACGATAGGGAAATGATATTGCATCTCAGCTTGGAATCCTTTTGGTCCTTATTGTTTCTCCTATCTTATTATCCCGATTCTGATAGTAGCATTGGGGCGATTTGAATAGAGTTATGTAGTTGTAACTATGTACCGTGCCATGGTTACAATGCGGTACTCTATTTAGGTAACCCGGAGTCCTATTTTGATTCATTTTCTTGACTTATGGTCATTGTATTATCTTGTTTCCTCTTGGCGTCATTGCTTACGAGTTTGTCTTATCACGAGCTTGAATCCAACAACCGCGTTATTTCTTTCATCTCGTCCCATAAGAACCAATCCGTTTGCGTTTCGAAGAATAAGGAGAAACACAGGAGAAGTTTTTGATGATTGCAGTAGTTTGAGATTAACCCCAGCGGAAGCTGGTACAGACCGCTTCAAGGACGATCGGATGTAAAATGTTTGATTGAAGAAGTTTTGACAAACCGGCCTCAAATTATCAGAGTAGCGCAACGGAAGAATGGTGGGCTAATAACCCACAAGTATTAGAACAAACTTGCAAATTCATGGTGAAGGGAACTGTTTACTGAAGGGTGAAGTTCATAAACAAGTTGCAGATGAAGAGCCGATAGCAGTTCGGAATTTTGTAGATGTATTCAAGGAAATCTCGAGTGTATCGTCTAAACAAGATGTGGAGTTTTCGATTGATCTTATTTCTGTGGCAGTGCCAATTTCGAAGGCTTCTTATCCGATGGTACCGGTGGAACTGGAAGAGGTAAAGAGACAAGTTTCCAAATTACTAGAGAAGGGTTGGATTCACAGCAATGGTTTACCCTGGGGAGCTCTAGTTCCTTAGTCAAGAAGAAAGATGGAACACGGAGTATGTTCATTGACTATCGAGATTTAAATCGAGTGACTATTGAGAATAAGTACCCAATCTTTCGCATTGACGAACTATTCGATCAACTCAGTGGAGCGAGAGTATTGACAAAATTGGATGTGCGATCAGGGTATCATCAAGTTCGGATGAAAGAAGAAAACATTTGCAAGAAAACATTCTGAACTCGATATGGGCATTATGAGTACTTAGTGATGCCATTTGGAGTTACTAACACATCAGCGATATTTATAGACTTGATGAACCGAATCTTTTCACCATTTTTAGATCAGTTCGTGGTGGTATTCATTGATAATATTCTAGTCTATCAAGGAGTAAAGAAGAGCATGCAGAACACTTGAGAATCGCACTGCAGACGTTGAGGCAAGAAAAGTTATTGGCTCGAAGAAGTGAAGTTCTTGGGTCATGTGGTATCCGGAGATGGAATTCTATTTGACCCTGAAAAGATTACAACTATTCATGATTGGCAAATTCCAAAGAGTATGGGGGAGATCCGAAGTTTCCTTGGGCTTGCTGGATATTATAGAAGGTTTGTGGAAAATTTTGCTTGAATAGCAGAACTACAGACTAAGCTAACACAGAAGAAGGTACCGTTCGTGTGGACTGAGAAATGTGCGTCATCTTTTGAAGCGTTGAAGCAAAAATTGACCACTACTCCTATCTTGACAGTGCCAGACGGTTCCGGAGGGGTGGTTATTTACAGTGGCGCATCTGGGAAAGGCTTGGGATGTGTTCTAATACAGTATGGGAAGGTTATAGCTTATGTGTCGAGACAATTGAAGACTCATGAAAAGAACTACCTAACTCATGATTTGGAGCTAGCGGCAGTGATTTTCGATTTGAAGATTTGGAGACACTACTTATTGGGCGAAAGGGTAGAAGTATTTACCGATCATAAGAGCCTAAAGTATGTGTTCACACAGAAAGAGCTCAACATAAGGCAGCGTGGATGGTTGGAGTTGATGGTTGACTATGATCTTGATCTAAAATACCATTTGGGAAAAGTTAATATAGTGCCGGATGCTCTAAGTCGGTTGCCAGCGATACAGATGCTCACTGCACAGAAGGAGATTATCGCTCACTTTCAGAGATTCGAATTGGAGATTGTACTGCCACATTCTTCGGGATAGTTGATGCAATTGCAAGTACAGTCGTTCTTGATCGATAACATTAAATAAGCGCAGTCACATGATCCAAGGTTGTAGAAGTTTTAAGAACTGGTAGAATGGGGACTTCGAACTGACTTGCTAATTCATGAAGATGGTTCGTTACGATATGAGAGCCGCTTATGTGTGCCTAAAGGAGATATCCATGAAGAAGTTATGAAAGAGGCTCATAGTTCCGCGTATTCCGTACATCCGGGAGGCACAAAGATGTACCGAGATCTACAACAACATTTTTGATGGGAAGGCATGAAAAGGGAGATTGCTCGCTATATATCGAAATGCTTGGTGTGTCAGTAAGTCAAGGCTGAACATCAAAGGGTAGCTGGTTTATTGCAACCACTTCCGATTCCTCAGTAGAAGTGGGAACATATAACCATGGATTTCGTGACAGCTTTACCGCGGAGTCCAAAAGGAAATAACGCAGTTTGGGTAATTGTTGATCGATTGACCAAGGCAGCTCATTTTATACCGTTTCGAGTTGGTCAGTCGATGGAAGCTTTAGCAGAACGGTACATGCAGGAGATTGTAAGATTGCATGGAGTACCTGTGAGCATCGTTTCCGATCGTGATACCCGATTTCTATCGCACTTTTGAAGGAGTCTACATGAAAGTTTGGGGACTCGCTTGAATTTTAGCATAGCCTATCATCCGCAGATAGATGGCTAGTCAGAAAGGACGATCTATACTCTTGAAGATATGTTGAGAGCGTGCATGTTAGACTTCAAGGGTTCATGGGAGGATCATTTTCACTTGGTGGAGTTTCATATAATAACAGTTTTCAGGCGACTATACAGATGACTCCATTCGAAGTATTATATGGTCTCAAGTGTCGCTCGCCTGTTTGTTGAGATGATATTGGAGAAAGAAGATTATTGGGACCGGATCTTATTGTGCAAACGGTGGAGAAAGTTAATGTGATCTAAAACCATATGAAGGCGGTGCAATGTTGACAGAAAAGTTGGGCCGATACAGGACGAAGAACTCTAGAGTTCGCAGTTGGCGATCTCGTATTCTTGAAGATATCACTGACCAGAGGAGTGATTCGATTTGGTAGTCAAGGCAAACTCAGTCCTTAATTCATGGGGCCTTTCGATATTATCGAGCGCGTTGGAGAAGTAGCTTATCGATTGGTTTTACCACCATCCTTGGTGAGTGTTCACGACGTGTTTTATGTATCTCAATTTCGCAAGTATGTTCGAGATGAGACGCACGTTCTAGATCACTCGGAGCTGACAGTAAAAGAGGACTTAACATATGAAGAAAGACCGATAGCGATTGTGGATCGACGAGACAAGGTCTTCAAGAACAAGGTTATCTCTCTAGTACTTGTTTCATGGGGAAATCGTTCGCACGGAGAATCAACTTGGGAACGACAAGACGAGATTCGACAGAAGTTTTCATACCTCTTTTATTATATTCATGTTTTCTTGTCTTTTCTTGTTCCGGGAATTTTGAGGATGAAATTCTTTTGTAGTTGGGTATAATATAACACCCTAGTTCATTTATATCATATTTGATTTGGATATTTTCTAATCTTGTGACTATTTCTTGATTATTATTTGTTTTGGGTGCGGATAGTGCTTTGGTATCTATGGTTAGTATCCGACCCGACCCGCATGCTTGAAACCCGTCTTGATTCTAGATTACATCATATATTTGCTAGTACTAAGGATCCGTGCACATTTAGATTTAATACACACTTATATGTTTTAGTATTTGCATATATTTTAAATAATAAAAATTATAACCAAATATATATTTTAATATCTAGCATGGCCTGTATCATACCCTATACCTTATGGTTGCATCCTGACATCATGTTCATGTCCAGTTTGTTAAAACAGACTCGTTTGGATCGCTACGTGTATTTTACGTGTATCCGTACTTGGGGGTATGCATTTTATTTAACCAGATATCGCGTTATGGTTTTGGCTTGTACGTATATTATTCATATTTAAAACTAGATTTTTAGAAAAGATCCAGATAATTTTCGGAGTATTTTTGTAATAGCCGTTTAAACCCAGAATATATATATATATATATATATATATATATATATATATATATATATATATATATATATATATGAGAATAATAGAGGAAAGATGCCGTAGGAGGGAATTTCCTCCTATGGCATCGAAAAAATACCCCCTCTCTCATTTTTACCGGCGATCGGCACCCACCATCTTCATCGTTATCATCTAAGATGTGAGTACACCAAATTTCATGTGATTCTACAATTTTTTCACCGTTGATTTAGCAATGTAAAAAGTTCTATTGTCAGTAAACCGTTAATTTTGAACCCACTAAATCAACGGTGAAAAAGTTGTAGGATCAAATGAAAATTGGTGTATCCACATCTTAGATGATAACGATGAAGATGGTGGGTGCCGATCGTCGGTAAAAATGAAGGAGGGGGTATTTTTTTCGACGCCATAGGAGGAAATTCCCTCCTATGGCCTCTTTCCTCCATTATTCTCATATAATATTTATATAATCCTAAACAAATCTAACAATTTAATACATATATATATATTTTTAAACCAATTATTATTTCCTCTCTCTTTCACTCTATCTCTATCTACTATATATATATATATATATATATTTTATATTAACTTATTAATTACCTACTCATCCTTCTCTCTCCTTCTCTACTTCTTTTCCCCCGTCTCCTCACGAGAACTCCCTGAGAACCCAAAACCCTAGCCTAGCTCCTCACGTCGTCGTCGACCTTCCCTCGCCATCTCACCACCCTCATCACCTCAACCTCCTCCCCTCTTCTTCCTCTTCCCGAGCAACCTCAAAATCTCGACCCACGACGCAAACCCTCAACCCACCCCTCGTCTAAAACTTCATCCCCTCACCGCCGATCACCTCGTCAACCTCACCTCAACCTCACCCTCTCTACCTCCTCTCTCTCTCTCCATCACCAAGAACCAAGCAACAACCCATGACTAACCCTGCAACCCCGACCCTGCAACTGCAGAAACCCAAGAACCCATTGCCGGAGGTCCTGACCTCGCCGTCGTCACCTCCTCGTGTCCTCGTCTCTGTCCCAGAACCCAGAGAAACCATAACCCATTCTTCTTCTCATTCTTCTCTTTTCTTTCTTTCTTATTTCTTTCTCTTTTCTAGTTTTCTTGGTTCTTGACCGTCGCGGGAGTCGCGCACGTCGCCGACGATCTGGGTGACCAGTTGTCGTCATCCAAGTGGTCACGTCTTTGAGTAGCCAAGTCCAGTCCTGTGCGCGCGTGGTTGCATCGCGGCATTTATTCGACGTCGAACGTGACGTACGTACCCCGATATGAGATCCGATTAGGCAAGTTTATCTAGCAATATGCTATGTTCTAATATATCTATTCATATATTGTAACAACTCCAATTTTTGGTATACAGAATTTTTGCTTTAAAAATCGTGTACAAGTGGAGTATTACAGCTGCTGGAAACAACTTAAATATTTAGTTCCTTACAATAATTTCAATAAGGAGCTAATAGCTCATTGGTAACACTTTACAATGCTGAACCAAGCCACCAGAGTTCGAATCCCATACCCCACATAATTTTTACAATCTTTTTGCTTTATTTTTCTTGGAAGTCAAAGAGTCAAACCCTCATAACTCCCAATTTATTGCGAATCAGAAAAAATAAAGTATCCTATGTTTTCCCCCTGACCAGACCCGTCCCGACGCCGCCCGACTCGGCCGAAACCGGGCCGAATCGGCCGGCGCCGCCGGCCGGACTCGGCTGGTGGGCCGAGTCGTCAACACGAAAAATATTCGTGTTGACCTGGTCTGTTCACCTGCACAATTGATTTTTCTTGTACTGTTACAGAATTTCTATTAAAGCCATTTTAAAGCTAAAAGTTAATGAATTTTATTAAATTTTTTATTTATTTCTATATTTTTCTAAACCCTAACCCTAACCCTAGCCTACCACTATATAAAGACCCCTACCCTCTACCTTTCCTCCACACAACTCTAAGCATACTCTCTAAAACTCTTGAGAATTCGGTGCAAAGTGCGAGAAGCGAAGCTCTGCCGAAACCGACGACGGAATCCGGCGACCGGATCAAGACCGACGTGACGTTCCCGACGAATCGGCAACCACCACGTCCTTTAGAACGTTTAACTTGTCCAAACCCGTAAGTCCCAACCCTCTACTTCTCTTTTCTATAATTGTAAAATACGATTTTTGGAACCCGACGGAAATCGGACAAAACGATTTCCGATCCGGTTTTTCTTAAAAATTCCACTTGTCACCTAATATATATTATCAACCCTCTTGCATGTTGACTATTAATCACCCTTAAATCAAATTCAATTATACTTTTCCACATGAAATGACAAGTTCTTTACAAAACCGTATTTCTTGCATAAAAATACCATCAAGTTAAATTTTAATGTTCTATTTAGATACACCACTCCTAATCATGTTTATTTTGATAACAAAACTTGTTTCATTCAATTTGGATGAAATTTCACACATGAAATGATAACGTTTATGAAAACCGTATTCTTGCACCTTAATACCCTTAACTTTAACATAACTCATTTCACCTTGAAACTTCACCAAAACTTAATATAAGTCACGGGGTAACGACCTACCCTTACACACACTCATTATAACCCTAATTGCTAAATAACAAAATACAGAATACGATATTATAGGACTTTTTTCACTAAAATACCATAATCTTTATAACTTTTAGTTTAATCTTTAAATTGTAAATTCTTTTTAAATAAAACTTATACAAAATGAAAGCACGATTGGTCATGGACATCGATCGTATCTAAACTGTCTCGTGTGACTAGGCAAGTGTGTCTAAGGCTAGTGGTTTTTAATTAGGCCCACGACGTGGTTCCTTCCCACTTACCTGGCACTTACTTGGCTGCATTCGACGGTGAAGAGGCGATTTGAGGCTCTAATGACTCATCGTTTAGACCATAGAAAGCAGGTTAGATGGTCTAGGAAACCCTAACAACTAAAATACGGAAAACTATACTTTTATAAATAAATGCCTTATATTTAGAAAACCTTTTCCCTAAATTAAAAGTATTTATAAAACCTGAGCAAAGTGCCATTACAACCCATTCGTGGGGAACCTGTTAGGGATAGCACGGTTCATCGTGCACCCGCAGGCTAGTAGTGCGAGATTCAGACCTCCGCAAGGAGCATTCGGTCTCGAAAGGTTTAAGATACGATATTTAAGGAAAGTGATATTTTTGTAAATAAAATATTCATTTAAAAATTAGTTATGTGTTTAATTATATATATAATTATCATTTAAACACTTATTTTGTTATAATATAAAGTTTCCACTTTTTCCTAAAATTCATAGATTAAAAGTTACATTAAAATACCACGAATTTCTAATAAATAATTAATTCTTTTATTAGGATATATTCACTAGAATAACACAAATAAAATCCACATTCATTATAATAATAAAGACGATTATTAAATATTTGAGGTGTATTTTGAAAACTATACAAAGGTACTTTTTACATAAAACCCCCTCAAATTTCACAAATTACAATAAGGCCCCTAACTAATACTGAACTTCAAATTATCTTCTTTTAGTCTGACTCGGGTTAGAGTCCGACTATTTCTGACTCGAATATAATTCAAGTTAATCTATATTCAACCATATTCCAACACAACTTGAATACATGAATCCCTGAAATATAGTTAACAACATATTCATTTTTGACTGAATCAAACCATGGATATTCATCCATTATCTCAATATTCCATTTTCCTGATATTACAGTTGCAACATATTACTGATATCATGGTTTTGGTCAGTCACACATTTTACATATTCCATTACTACAACATTGTTAAAACACCACGGGGTTTAAAGGGGTAGATTGGTACGGAAGATGTTAAAAGTGACATGAGGTGGTCAGATTAAGACACCTAACCTATATTCAGTTGCTGTTGTACCGTGGCATAAACGGTTCCTTGTACTATACGTGCCCATAGTCTCTGGCATATAGAGACTCCCTTCGTGTATACTGGCATCCTTCTGTACCAAACTACAAACAACTACGTTATTCCATAACATACTGCAGCATAATACCTTAGAAAATACTTTACTCTGTCACTCTCATTCTTCATTCTTCTTTGGGACTTACCGAGCGATCTGTTCGCTGACGACATTCTATTTCTCTCTTCTTTGAATGTCGTCAGGTGCATTGGACCAAGTTGAGACCGAGCCTACAAGTGAAGATTTGGAGCAGTTTCAGGAAGACCCAGAGCTCTAGACTTTGTACTTATCCTTCCAGTATTTCCTTTTTTATTATTATGCCACTGTTTAGGCATTGCTTTATCATTCCAGTTGTATTTTCATTTCATGCATTGTACAAAGAATGTTATTAATAAAAGTTGCTGTTATTCCAATTTCTTTCGTCTCTTGTGATTATTTTATATTGCTTAGTTACGCTTAGCGTATGTATTTCTGAGTACATACGTAGCGGGCCTCGTCGCGTCCACTTCGCCGTACACTGGGAGGCGGGGCGTGACATATATGAATAAAAATAATACATGTGTGGTATTATGCATCCAATGTTATAGATTTATCGTTTTTCGATATCCGTTCGTATCCGTACTAAAAATTGCATATCTAGTTGCATGCCGGAACCTCATTATATCATATTACTTCTATATTAGTCAACATGCTATCTAGTTGCATCATACGTAGTCATGGATACGTATACAGATTATTACAGATAGACACATATGCATCCTGATATCCGTTATGCTTACCGTGTTCAGATATACGTTACAGTATTACATTTGGTATCTATATGATACATATGTATCATATGACATGTTCACGACACACTACTTGACTCATTACTTGGATCTATTTACTAATACCAACAATCCTGACTTGTTGCCTTGACGGACGTTACTTGTTGTCTGCATAGACTAAAACCTGTATCTGCTTGATCCTGTGTTGGCATTAGATCTACATTGGCAATACCTGACTTGAACATAAACCTGGGGGTAAAAGGGAAAATCAAGAATGTAACCGAAACGTAACTCACAAGGCTATTATTATATGTTTGCCGTTTTTCCGGGCGTTACGGAATAATTACATGTTTGTCGTTTTTCCGGGCGTTACGGAATAATCCTGTTTGCCGTTTTTCCGGGCGTTATTGAATAATCCTGTTACTGTGGTCCCGTGGGGAATGAACGGGGCATAGACTGATGGGTTATGATGAAGATTATATTAATTGATTTCAAAGACTTTAGAATAGATGACCTAGAAGTCCAGTTTTAGGTTACACATCACATACACACACGTACCTCACTATTTATATTTATGTTGTGATATATATTCATGTTTACATATCTTGTTACATCCTGGTTATTACTGCTATTTTGGTATTATGACGTACTGACGTCTGGGTTTTGCATGGTCCCGTTCCTGTATCTCTATCGCAAGCTGAACATGAGTACTTTAGTCATCAAGCCGAGCAGTTATGAATTAAATTTAGAGATACTTAGTTTAGTTATTTTCCGCAATTTTATTTCTTGACGTGAGCCCATGTTGGGACGTATTTTCAGTTGTTGTTTATTGGATAGTAATTCGTTTCCGCTTACACATTTTCTTTACTCTTTTATTGTGGCAAATGGACATGTACTAGTTAGTTTTTATATTTTACTGTTCTTGATATCCTATAAACAGCCGTAATGTGACTGTGGAGGGATGATTCTTATCACAAGTAGCATGGTTGGCTCTGTCACGTGCCGTAGTTTGTGCACTCTGGGAAGCGGGGGCATTACAGGGTCAGATCAAGCTGAAGAACGTGAGATACATTCCAAATCTAAAGAAAAGCTTAATTTCCATAAGTCAGCTAGACAACAAAGCTTACATGACGGTGTTTGGAAACTCTCGGTGGAAGATTTTCAAAGGATCGTTGGTGGTCGTAAGGGGCAAGCTGAGTGGTTCATTATATTCCTTTAGTGGGAGCAGTGGAGATTCAGTTGCATTAGCAACGGGTTCAGAGATAAATTCTGAGACTTCGTTGTGGCACAAACGATTAGGGCACCTTAGCAAGAAAAACATGAAAATTCTTTAGGGTGGGGGGCTTCTTTTAGGGCTAAAAAAGGTGGTGTTGGGGTTTTGTGAGAGCTGCGTTTGTGGGAAGCAAAGCATGCTCAGATTTCTGATTGGAGGTGTAGCTAAAAAGGTCAAGAAACTGGAGATGGTGTATACGGACGTATGGGGTCCGGCTTCGGCGGAACCTTATGGAGGAAATCGGTACTTCGTGACGTTCATCGATGATGCAAGCAAGAAGGCATTGGTGTATGCAATGAAGAAGAAGTTCGATGTGTTTAGTATATTCAAACACTGGATTGCACAGGTTGAGAACCAAACGGGGGCTAAGGTAAAATGCCTTAAGTCCGATAATGGAAGGAAATATTGAATACAGGAATTCGAGGCGTTTTGGACGCAAAGGGTATTCGTTGGTTGAAAATGGTACCGGGGAAAACACAGAAGAATGACAACACTGAAAGGATGAATTGGATGATCCTACAGCGAGTACAGAGTATGACCTTTAGATACGGATGTGCCAAAATTCCTATGGGCAGCAGATGTTAATGCTGTTATTTATCTGATCAATAGAAGTTTGGCAAGTGCGCTTAATGGAGGCAATCCAGAAGAAATTTATTTAGGTAAACCAGTTAATTACTCGCACCTAAAACTATTTGGTTATATTGCATATTCTTTGAATGATAAGGCAGAAAGGAGTAAGCTTGACTCCAAATCCAGGAAGTATGCTTTCATCGGATATGGTGGAGACGAGTTCGATTATCAGCTATGAGATTATACAAGTAAGAAGGTAATACGAAGCCGTAACGTCGTCTTTGATGAACAACACTTGTACAAAAAAGAGAAGTAAGCCAAGAATGATGTAGTACATGAGTTCTTCGAGATAGATGGAACTCAAGAGGGCAATCAGGTAACTACAAGTGGAGATCAGAATCTTGAACGGTTACATTCAAGAACAAGTTGGTGACTAAGTTCAGCAACCAGATATACCAGTTTTAAGGAGATATACACGAGAGAGGAGGCTTCCTAGAAGACTTGTTACTGACTTCATTTTCCATACAGATCCGGGAGAGCCTGAATACCTTGCGAAAGCAACAAGCGATGGTGCTTACAAGTAGTGGGAGTAAGCTATGAACGAGAAGATGGATTCTTTGAAAAAGAACCGTACGTGGGATCTAGTGAAGCTACCTAAGATTCGTAAAACGTTGCTAAATAGTTGGGTGTACATGATAAAAGATGAGGCTGATGGTGTGAAGGGTACAAGGCTTGCTTGGTAGTTAAGGGATACGCACAACAATATGGGATTGACTATTAAGAAATTTTTTCCCCTGCGGTGAAGATAACATCAATTCGGGTGATTCTCAGTATCATGGCGGTAGAGGATTTTCACTTAGAACAACTGGATGTGAAAACGACGTTTCTGCATGGAGATTTGGAGGAGAAGATCTATATGATGCAGCCACCGGGATACGAGGTGTAAGGGAAAGAAAGTATGGCGTGTAGACTGTGAAAGAGCTTGTATAGCCTCAAGCAAGCCTCTAGGTAGTGGTATCTTAAGTTCGATCAGTTTATATTAGAGATAGAATTTGTGAGCTAAGAATCAGATCATTGTGTGTACGTTCAGACTTTCAAGGAGGGAGACTACATTATTTTGTCATTTTACATGAATGACATGTTGGTAGCAGATCCGAATTTCGAGAAAATTCAAAGTATGAAGAAGACGATGGCTGAAAAATTCTCCATGAAGAATTTGGGAGCGGACAATCAAATTCTGGATATGAAGATTGTGAGAGATAGAAAGCAGCGAAAGCTGTGGTTATCGCAAAGAGACTACATCGAGAAGGTTTTGAAGCGGTTCAATATGGACAAGTCAAAACCAGTTAGTACGTCTTTAGCTAAGCACTTCAAACTCAGCAAGGAGTTGTGCCCGATAACTCAAGAGCCGAATGAGATGAAAAGCGTGCCTTATGCATCTACGGTGAGGAGTTTGATATATGTGATGGTGAGTACGAGACCTGATATTGCATATGCAATGGGAGTTATGAGTAAGTATATGCAAAACCCGAGGAAGGAACATTAGAATGCGGTGAAGTGAATTTTGAGGTATCTAAGGGTACGTCAAGTCATTGTTTATGTTTTGGGGGTGACTCTCTAAAGGTGTAAGATTACGTTGATGTGGACTATTTGGGTGATCGAGATAGTGGGAAGAGTACAATGGGGTATATATTCACGGTTGGGGGAATATCGGTCAGTTGGGTCTCTCAACGCAAAAAATGGTGGTATTGTCAACGACGGAGGCTGAATACGTGGCTATCACGGAATTCAGTAAGGAGATGATATTGTTGCAAGAGCTACTTGAAGAATTGAGAAAGAAATAAGACTTCAATACTTTGTGGAGCGACAATCAAAGTGCAATACATTTGGCGAAGAATACGACATATCACTCTCGGACAAAACACATCAAGGTGTGGTACTGCTTCATATGCATAGCGATAGAAAATGGCCAGTTGACACTGCAGAAGATCGTAGGAGAAAAGAGTCCTGCGGATTTGTTCACCAAGGTTGTAGACAGAGATAAGCTGAATCTCTATTACAGATTGGTGAAGCTCTTCATGAAAATTTGATGAGGAAAGAGTAGAGCGGATTCGTGTGAAGTCTACTAGTGTTGGGAATCAAGGCTGAAATATCTCCAAGTGGGAGATTGTTAAGTTGTGGAGAATACTTCAGGTCAGACGTCTGCAGAAGCAAAGGCAGACGTCTGGACGTGCACGAGAGCATGTCAGAAATCCAGAGCAACGGTAAACGTCTGAAGGCCAGTAAAAAAGACGTCTGCAAAAGAAGCAGAAGCCTAATTCAGAGTATTGGCAGATGCCAGGTGACAAGAGCCTAGATGTCTACCAAATGAGCTGAAGAAATACAGAGTCGAGGCAAACGTCTGCCCAAGTGTGGGTCAGACGTCTGTCGTCGTGATAACTGCTGCGAAAAGAATTTCCATGATTCATGTTTATCTCTCATTATGTATAGGATTAGGTTTTTCGTATAAATAGAGACCTCTTATATAATATTTGTATTACCAAATTAAATAGAAAGGGGAGACTATTGTATTGAGAGGGTGGCGGCTTCGATCTAGTGAGATTTGAGAGAAATCTCTTAGGATTTTCTCGTGGTATACTTAATTCAAGATTATAATAGATATTGCAGATTCCGCTCTACCGGAGACTAACCATACGGTGGGTGAATCTCGTTAACAAATCCCTCTCTGGTTTATGTTAGTGATTCTATCTTGTTCTCGCACTTTATTATTTGTCTTTCGTGATTATTGCTTGGTGTGATTGCATGATTGGTTTGTTGTAGCATTGTTTCGTGGATCGACTTCCCTCCCAACACCATATCTGCATTACTTATCATCAACCGCGAGCTCTGTGGTCACATAAGGTATCCAAGCTTTGTTTTATGTCAAGCCCGAAGGACGAGACGACACTATGGACTAAGGGCTTGACCTTCGAAATTCTATGGACCGAGTCCGAAGCCTACGACCCAGGGGTGTGAGGGAGGAGCCCTTGCGATCCAGACCTTGTTTGAGGCGCAAGTATTTAAAGGACCTTAAGTATTTGACGACTATATATATCATTGTATTGCTTAGTGTTTTGTGTGGAATGTTTAATATCTCCTATAGAGAGTAGGATAACGGTCTTTGAGATTTGGGATGTATTTGAAATTAGGGTTTGAAAGTTTTTTCCACCATCATTATAACCTCATAATTTTTTTTGAGATTAGTAGATTGCTTCTCCTTCACCCGTGTATGTTGGTCAAATTGTTCGACCCTCGTTAAATCTTCATGTCTTGTTCGTTCTGTTTTCTGTTTCTTCCTCTCTCTTGATTTAGTATTACTTTGTGGTTTTTCGTACAACAATAATAGAGGGTTATCACATCAACTTTTTTTTTTTTATCGAAAAATGCAAATCATTAGAATAAAACTTCAACGTTCAACGTTCTGGCGCCAACTTCCCAAGTGAAATCACAGCTCCCTTCAACTCCCATTGCTTTGGGAACAATCAAATTATCCCATTAATATATATATATATATATATATATTCTTTAATTCCTCGGGATCGTTTATCACTTAAACTAACCAAAAATCATTAGAATATACCCCAAAGTTCTACTTAGTCTCATGCACTTGGCTTACTTCCTACGTATACCAGCTTTATCGAACCCCATCACGCGGCTTCGATGCCGGTGTCAACTTTTTCGCACTCATGAACACATATAAATACAAGTGCACCCCGCACCATCTCACGTGGAAGGAAAACAAAATTCGGATTTGTTTTTCCTTAAAATTTCAAGGAGATTAGTGAGAGTGTTTGGATGGCGTTTTCGTCTTCTTCGATGAGCACGGGCGGGGTCCCTCCTGGGTTCCGGTTCCATCCGACCGAAGAAGAGCTGCTGCTGTACTACTTGAAGAAGAAGGTGTCTTTGGAGAAGTTTGATCTTGATGTGATTAGAGAGGTTGACTTGAACAAGGTTGAGCCATGGGAACTTCAAGGTATTAATGTTTTGTTACTTCTCATCCAAACATATTAATTAATTAGTGAATAGTTAAGTACTAATTAATTAGATGCATAATTAGTGAATAGTTAAATACTATATAATTAGATGTAATTTAATTAGATTTAAATTACCAAAAGGAAAAGTTTAGTTTTTGAAATAAGAAACTATTTAACTATTTGTCCATTTTCAAGTACCAATAGATATTAGAGTGACTTATAAATTTTATATTTCTATCAGTATTAATTTGTTAAAGCGAAGTTACAACCTTTCTAAATTAATGTGGAATAGGCCAGAAGGATAAGTAATTTGAATCATGGAGGGAGAAATATCACAAATCTTTTATTTCTAAATGCCTCTCATAATTTATTTACCTCGTAATATCAATGTGTCAACATTCTCAGTTATACTAACATGGATGCGTTCTTTTTTTATTGTCAAATATAACGATTCTAAAATATATTATTCACTGTAGATTACCAATGAAGACACATGTATCTTAGGTTGTGGATCATATAATTAAGTGCATGATTTCAATTGGTTTTTGCAAAGAAAAATAGTACTTATCTATTTATTAATTTGTGCTGGAGAATTGCTAGGCTTACCATACATGTCACCTTTGAATGCTTTTGCTTGTTTGTGTGCGTCTCGTTATGATAATCATATAAGCTTACAATCGGCCTGATCTCAAGTTTAATTTCATATAGGACGTTATTTTAATGAAACTCTTGTGTATATACTGGGCAAACGTTCATACTCCTCCATTAATTTCATATAGGATGTACCAGATTGATACGTAAAGTAGTTTTGACGCAAGTTAAGTTTCAACTAAAACCACATAAGTAATCATGTATACAAGTAGATAATTTACAGATTATTTTCATTCCTAAATATATCTTAGTTTAATTCTAACTTAGTCTAGCTCTAACATTTGGTAATTTATCTAACTATCCATGAGCAGAGAGATGCAGGATAGGAGCCACCCCTCAGAATGAATGGTACTTCTTCAGCCACAAGGACCGTAAGTACCCGACGGGATCCAGAACCAATCGTGCCACCAACGCCGGCTTCTGGAAAGCCACCGGCCGCGATAAGTGCATCCGAACAAGCTACAAGAAGATTGGCATGCGAAAGACCCTTGTCTTCTACCGCGGCCGAGCTCCCCATGGCCAAAAGACCGACTGGATCATGCACGAGTACCGTCTCGAGGAGACCGATGATGATCAGGGCGGCGGCAGTGTAAGCTTTTCACTCTAGCTGCTCTTATCCTTTACCTGGCCGTGATTTCGGAATAACTTTAAAAAAAAATCTATGGTTACAGGAAGATGGATGGGTAATATGCCGCGTCTTCCAAAAGAAGTGCTTCTTCAAAGCCGGATCGAACGAAGGAAGCTCGAGCCACAGCGCAGCAGCTGACACAACAGCCCACATGAACGTCACCGCGACGAGCGGGTTCGACCAATCTGGATCCCTATACCTCCACCATCATCACAATCAGCAACAACAGCAATACAACAACCCACATGCACAACCTGCACAAAACCTGTACAGGCCTGAACTAGCCTTACACTACTCTCACAATGGCCACTTGATGCCGAAGAATATAAATCCTTATCACTCTCAACAAATCCAAGTTCAGGATTTGCTTCCTAACCGTCGGCCGCTGCCTGCCAGGTACGACTTCTTGGTGCTGCCTGGAGGGGACGGTTCGGCGGGCATGGTTGACGGAAGGGAGATGAATATGAATACGAACGAGTGGGCGATAATCGATGACAATCAGATGCCGCAGGCTGCGGCGGCGGCCCAGCAAAGAGGGGGAGAGATGGATTTGTGGGGGTATGGAAAGGACTGAGGTTGTGTCCTTTTTGTTCTTCTTTTTTCTTCCCACTTTATTGTTGTTTATTGTGAAATTTTTTACATACAAAAATATGTAAATTGATTGATGGTGATAGTAGATTGATACACGCTTATTGTTGGTGATGCATTCATGATGAGGTGAATTGAATTTATGTAATTGTATATGTAAGTGTTGTAGTAAGGATCAAATGGCTTGTGATCATGAGTTCAATGTGAGGGTTGCTGTTTTCTGATTCTTTGTATTGAGATCAAAGATGTTGGGATTCCGTCCACGTCCATGTCCATATCCAGAGGTGGACTCAATCATTTTGGATTTGTTAAGTTTACCAAAGTTTACCAGTAAAATATACTCGTAATTGCGGTTTATTCTTTTTTAAGTAGGTACATAACCGAATGAGAAATTTCTTCACCTGTCCAATTTCTAACGAATCAAGATATCCATTGGCTCCAGTATAAATAGTAGCTATCTGTTCTTCCAGCGTAAGAGGGATGAACCATGCTATACACATGTTTAAATAGAAATCATGTTTAAATTGTTTTATTTGAAATCAAAAAAATTAGAGAAGATTAAAATTTACATGCCGGGAGTTGTAATTTGTTTTCAAAATGATCCACAATAATTATGGTAGTTATTTAATGATTGTATAGTAATAAATGATTTTGTTAATTATCGTATTTAGTAAATACCAGTATATTGTACATACGATGCATGTGTTCTAATAAAATATGTTTAATTTTTTTAATTTGAATTCAAAAATATTAGAAAAAATTAAAACTTAGATGGTGGAGTAGTTAATTTGTTTTCAAAATGATTCATAATAATTTTAGTAGTTATTTAAGATCGGTAATTTAAGATCAGTAAATATGATTGTATAGTTATTACTAATACAGTTGATGATTATATTTATTAAACATCTGTTAAAGAAAAAATTCTACATTTAATTTTCTTAATGCTTACACTATTACAATATAGGGTTGCCTCTACGGCTACAGGAATCCATAGGGGCAACTTTTTATTGCCCCTACGGATTAGTCCGTAGGTCCCCATGGTTGTCCCGACGGTGCCCTACGTTTTAATTTAAAAATATTAAATCGTAATTTGTTATTCGGCCCTACGGAGCCGCAAACAAATGCCCTACGGTTAAATCCGTAGGGGCATATATATGGGTTATTGATAAAAAAAAAAGGCACAGAAAAGTTCTCGTCGTTCCCAAAAATTCTTTCTCTCACTCTCCCGTGTCTCGATCGTTCCCGCACCTCGTTGCCACCACCCTCCGCCCGCGGCCCACCACCTTCCTCGATCGTTCCCAAAACTTCCTCGTCGCCACCGCTCGCGACTCGTCGCCGATTGCGTCGTCGACCACCGGTCTCCTCCGTCGTCTCCTTCACCGCCCGCTACAGGTTAGTAAATCTCAAATTATTTATAATTTTGATAATGTTTGGGATAGGGTTCAAGGTTCAGGGTTCGGATAGGGGTGAGGGTTAGGGTTAGGCATCGGGTTCAGTTTAGGATAGGATTAGGGTTCGGTTGGGGTTGGGGTTAGGGTTCGGTTGGGGTTGGGGTTCGGTTTAGGATAGGATTAGGGTTCGGTTGGGGTTGGGGTTTTGGTGGGGTTAGGGTTCGGTTGGGGTTGGGGTTGGGGTGGGGGTTGGGGTTAGGGTTCAGTTGGGGTCGGGGTTAGGGTCGGGGTTCGGTTGGGGTTGGGGTTGGGGTTGGGGTTAGGGTTCGGTTGGGTTTATGGTTAGGGTTAGGGTTAATTAGTTGGGCTTAGGGTTAGGGTAATTAGGGTTAGGGTTAGGGTTTGGTTCAGGTTTAGGGTTAATTTGGGTTAATTAGTGATAATTTGAAAAGGTTAGGGTGTTGATTAGGATTAATTAGGTTAATTTGGATAAATTGGGTTAAGTTTGGGTTGATTAGGGTTAATTAGGTTAATTTGGGTAAATTGGGTTAAGTTTGGGTTAATTAGGGATAATTTGTGTTAGGGTAATGATTATGGTTAATTGTGGTTAATTAGGTTAATTTGGGTTATTTAGGGTTAGGGTTTAGGGTGCACTAGTTCATTGCAGTAGGATGCTCGATAATAACGTAAACGTATAATTTTACCGTAAACGCAAGAAAAATTTACCCTGAACTTGAAATTTCGAACCCTTAATAACGAAGCGTAAACGTAAAACCTATTCATGTTAAATGTTCAAGTTAAAACCAATATATGATACTCGATGATAATATGAAACTTTCATATTCTTATCGATACTCATATATGAAACTCAAAGCGCCACTTAGTCTCCGTCTATTGGTTAACATACGTTCGATGTTCGTCGTGACATAGAACTATAAGAAGGTTGTTAAATATCAGACGGTATAGCTCGGTACTAACAACCGTCGTGTAGTCTATGTGACGAGAAGATTCAATCGTATGATAACCTATAAATTTGTCCCGTGTGAACAAATTAGGAATGTATAAAGCAAACACCTGCATTCACTTGTGTTTTCATCCGTTTCGAGATATTTCGTCGGTACTTTTCCGCTGGTTCACCGTGTACAAAGATAGATTAGATTTTCATTTCAACGTTATTTCACAGCTTTGAAATAATTATCTATTCTATTACAGTGTACTCGGAGAACAGCGGGAGGTGCTGCCGAAATTTACTCGAAACGGTTGAAAGCACAAGCGAATGGGTGTCTGCTCTGTACATTCTTAATGGGATAGAAACCTTACCCCCGACAGCCGTAACACACACATACAACATGAATACATAACAAAAGTATCATTAGAGAGTGATTCAAGATGTTCAAGTTAAAACCAATATATGATACTCGATGATAATATGAAACTTTCATATTCTCATCGATACTCATATATGAAACTCAAAACGCCACTAAGTCCTCGTCTATCGGTTAACATACGTTCGATGTTCATCGTGACTTAGAACTATACAAAAGTTGTTAAATATCGGACGGTATAGTTCGGTACTAACAACCGTCGTGTAGTCTATGTGACGAGAAGATTCAATCGTATGATAACCGATAGATTTGTCCCGTGTGGACAAGTTAGGAATGTATAAAGCAAACACCTGCATTCACTTGTGTTTTCATCCGTTTCGAGTTATTTCGTCGGTACTTTTCCGCTGGTTCTCCGTGTACAAAGGTAGATTAGATATTCATTTCAACGTTATTTCACAACTTTGAAATGATTATCTATTATATTACAGTGTACTCGGAGAACAGCGGGGAGGTGCTGCCGAAATTTTCTCGAAACGGTTGAAAGCATAAGCGAATGGGTGTCTGCTCTATACATGCCTAATGGGATAGAAACCTTACCCCCGACAGCCGAAACACACACATACAATACGAATACACAACAAACGCACACACAACACACACACACTAACAACCTTAAACTTAAGCGAAATCATAAATTGAAACACACATATATAGAATACAACTCATACATGGGTATCCTCAAATCTAACTTTGATTATCGATAATTTATTCTTTTCAACGACAAACGCACACACAAAACATATACACGGATTTTCTCCTTTGTCAGTAACTATATCGTTCTTAGATTTCTCAATATAGTCATCATAACCTATAATTTATATGTTATACAGTCTAATATGGCCCATGAGTACGTCAGAGTTAAGGACTGGATGTATGTGGATTGGCAATAACGTATGCAATCTATGTTTGTCGCAGGAGTTGCTGCTTTTATTGAATTTGCACGCGCACATAATAAGATCGTAATAGAGAAGATTCTCTGCCCGTGCGATAGATGTGGGAATAAGTACTGGCAGAAAGTAGAATTTGCAGAGCTTCATATCGTTAAACATGGTTTTACTAGACTTTATACAACTTGGCTATATCATGGGAAAGGAGAAGAACACAGTAATGCGGCAGAAAAAGAAGGAGAAGACGATAATGCGGCAGGAGAAGAAGGAGAAGATGGTAATGCGGCAGAAGAAGAAGACGTTAATTTCTTTCTATCAGAAGAAATGGAGGATATGGTAGAGACTGCCCTAGGTGAATCTATTCGTACCGAAGATGACATTCTTTCCGGTCAAGGACCGCGTGCGGATAAGTATGAAAATTTCATGAATGATGCTAGAAAACCAATTTATGAGAATGCAAAGTATTCCACCCTCTCATTGTTCGTCCAACTTTTCCAGATTAAGTGCCTAAATGGATGGAGTAACAAGTTATTCACAATACTTCTTTCGTTCTTGAAAGATTCTATACCCCCGGGAAATAACGTGCCCGACAGCTGGTACGGAGCCCAGAAGATGATGTCTGATTTGGGTCTGAAGTGTGAGAAGATTCAAGCATGTCCTAAAAATTATGTGTTGTACCGGAAAGAGAATTCAGATTTGAAAGAGTGTCCAACATGCGGAGAGGCCAGGTATAAGCCGAAAGATTTTGATAAAAAGCCCGATATACCTGTCAAGATAGCACGATAGTTTCCCATAACACAGAGGCTGCAGAGGCTATTCAGGTGCAAGAAAACAGCCGATGCAATGATTTGGCATGACCGTGCTCCTCCAAGTGAAGATAGAAAAATGAGTCATCCAAGAGATTCACTGGCATGGAAGGATTTCGATAGGAGGCACGCAATATTGCGATCCTCGCAATGTCAGGCTCGGACTGGCTAGTGATGGTTTCTGCCCATTCAACTATATGGCTGGAAGCCACAACACATGGCCCATTGTAATGATAGTTTATAATCTGTCGGCTTGGTTGGTTTTGGACCAATTATACTTTATGATGCCTCTTCTTATCGACAGACCAAATTCACCGGGAAACAATATCGATGTCTATCTCCGACCTCTGATCGAGGAGTTAAAATTTTTATTCGTTGATGGTGTAGAGACTTACGATGCAAACACAAATACAACCTTCATACTGTGTGCGGCTTTAATGTGGACAATTAATGAATTTCCTGCGTATGGAATGCTATCGGGTTGGTCCGTACATGGTCACAAAGCATGTCCTCATTGCCATCAACATACAATATCGAAATTCTTGAATTTTAGCAGGAAGGTTTGTTATTGCGGCCATCGAACTGTTTTATCTAGATTTGATGACGACGACAGGAGCAGCGAGGGGCGGCAGGAGCTCTAGTCGCGACACCGGCAGAGGCAGAGGCAGAGGCAGAGCGGTTATGCCGTCCGGAGAGCTGCGTAGGGAGCTTCAGAGGGCCGGTCTTGCACCCCGATCGGAGACCCCTTCGGATGCCTCCTTCTGTGTGGACTTGGCCGCACCTCCAGGATATTGCACACATATTCATTTGAATGTAATATTATATATATACATGCATATTCATGTCAAAATTACTTACATAGTCAATGTTTGATTGTCCAGTTGTTGGTGGTGCGTCCACATCAGGGACAGAGGCCACTCCCGCACCTCCAGGTATGTTACACGCATATTCATTTTGAATGTAATATTATAGATATACATGCATATTCATGTCAAAATTACTTACATACTCAATGTTTTTCATGTCTAGCTGTTGGTGCGTCCACATTAGGGACAGATATCACTCCCGCACCTCCAGGTATGTTTATATATCATATAGTGCATGTATATTGATTTAGAATGCTATATCTTAAATATACATACATTCTTTTTGCTCTTACGTACTTACATCAGGGGCAGAGCCCACCACCGCACCTGCGGGTATATTTATATATCATATAGTGTATACATATTGATTTAGAATGTTATATTATTGATATACGCATTCTTTTTGAAATTACTTATATAGTCGATGTTTGATTGTCTAATTATAGGTGGTGCGTCCACGTCTGGTGCAGGGGCACTCCCGTCACTTCTATACCCTCCGCTCAGTCTGCAGGTTTGTATGAATAAATATAAAATATTTATTCATTTTACATATCATTTAAGAAGAAACATGAACTTCATGTAATTTTATCGATATTTATTTTCTAGTTGGAGGGGATGCGTCCACGTCCTGGTCACCGGCTGTTACTCACAAGAGAAACTATCGCCCCGCTCATGTTGCTGCCCGGGCCCAGGCTCATGCTTCTATCGCCGGAGGTATATATCACACTTCAATTTTCGTTAAATCTTGATTTCTTAATACCACTTTGTCTTAATATTCATTGTCTTTGTCACGCCCCGCTTCCCAGAGTACGCTAAGATAGACACATGACAGAGCCAACCATGCTACCTGTGGATAGGAAATATCCCTCCACAGTCACATTACGGCTGTAGAGATATCAAGAATAATAATAAACAACTATCTAATACATGTCCATAAGCCAGAATAACGAGTCAAGAATAAAATAATGCGGAAGCAAAAAGATCCAATACAATAATAAACTGGAATGTACGTCCCATAATGCGGGCTCACATCAGGAATGAAAATACTAAAAGGAAACTAAACCAACTAATGACAGGTCATCACCGCTCGGCCTGTTGATCAAAGAACTCCTGGACACCCTTCGATAAGGACAAGGGATCTGGGCCATGCAAAACCCAAACGTCAGTGCGTCATAATATCAATAATTCAAGGCAAGCAGGATATAATGAAATATATGCAGGCATAAAGTATGAACAGTAACAAGTCCTCAGTAACAAGTAAAACGTAACATGAATATAGATCAGTGAACAGGATATAAACGGGTGAAGTGCAGTGAGTAGTCTAAACTGTGCTATAGGGTTATCTACTCTAGAGTTATTCGAAATCATTTAATGTAATTCTCATCGTAACCTATCGGTCTATGCCCCGTTCAACCCCACGGGACCACGGTGACAAGATATAATAGGCTGTGAGTCTATGTCCCGTTCAACCCCACGGGACCACGGTAACACGATGTAATAGACTGAGTGTCTATGTCCCGTTCAACCCTACGGGACCACAGTAACAAGATATAATAGCCCTTTGAGTTACGTTCGGATACATTCTTGATTTCCCCATACCCCCAAGGTTATGCGTGTAAGTCAGGTATTGATAAATCTGAGACTAATGCCAACACAGGATCAAGCAGATACAGGTTTTTCTGTAGAGACAACAGGAAATGTCCGTAGGGACAACAGGTCAGGATTGTCTTCATTAGTAACAGAATCAGGTAACATGTCAAGTTGTGGTACATCAGATCATGTCAGGTGGTATACAAGTGTCAAGTCATGTCAAGTAGTGCACATGTATCAAGTCATGTCAGTAGTAGTGTATCAGGTCATGTCAGGTAGTGCTCAAGTATCAAGTGGATGCTCATAATCAAACTATAATAAGTATGGGTACACAAAAAAAAGTATTGGGTACTAATATAACAATAAAATGGAATAATGTGATATGGTATGCAAAAAGATATAAATTCAAAGATATGGATGCACAATTATCGATTAAGGTTACATTTATAGTTCCAACACTAATTAGGATACACTTTATTAAACATAGGGTGTTAATATCACAGTATTATGTATTAATGTGATCTATAAATGCAGTTATATATATTTTAAATGAGATGGATGCAAACGGTATCCGAAAAACAGTAAAGCTGTAAAATGGTATTGTGGGATGTACAATTAAGCAATATGTGATATGGATGCAGTATATTGTAATCTAGTATGTAATAAGATAAGTTTTCATGACCTAGATCTGAAATGATATGAATGGATGCAAACGGAACATCGAAAAGCTATAATATGAAACACGGGATACTAGATTTAAACTACATGTATAATATTTATTTAAATAGGTATATAATGAGTTATATAGCATGTCGCAAGATTAACATGCCTGATCGGATCTCAAAGCGGTACGTACGACACGTCGGATGTCGGGAAAACGTCGCGATGTGTCCACGCGAGCACAGAACAGAACCACGTAAGGCAAGAACACGACCGCGCTGTCTGGAAACGTCCTCAGGATCACCCGGATCAACAGCGACGGGCACGGCTCCGTCGATCACCGGAAAAAGTGAATCAAGAGAAGAAAAGAGAAGGAGAGAAGAAGAAGAAGAAGAAAGAGAAGAAGGTTGGGGTTCTCTAGGTTCTCTGGGGCAGAGAAGAAGGCGAGGGGGTGTCATCGACGATGGGCCGTCGACGGCAAGGTGCAGGCGGGGTTTTCCGGCAATGCAGTCAAGGTTTTTTTTGGGGTTCTTGGTGTTGGGGTGCAGGATTCTTGGTAGCTGGGGTCGTGCTAGCAGAGGAGGAGAGGAAGGGAGAGGGAGAAGAGGGTTGTGGAGGCAACGACGAGGCCATCGAAACTCCGGCAGCGAGGGTGCAGCGAGAGTGCAGAGGTTGGGTTTGGGTGCAGGGAAAGAGCTCAGGGTTGGCTAGGTTGGTGGTGGTGGTATTGGGAGTTGAGAGGGAGGTGAGTAGACGGAGGGGAAAACGACGACGAGGTTGTTGGTGATGGGAGGCGACGAGGTCGGGTGAGGCAGGGTGGTGAGGCGATGGGTCGGGTTCTTGGGAAAGGAGGTAGTCGAGGAAGGAGAGGGTGGCCGCGAGGGTGAGGTGATGGTGGAGGTCGAGAAGAGGGTCGGAGAGGGATGAGCGCGAGGGGGCTAGGGCTTTCTCGCGGGTGAGGAAGCGGGAATGATGAAAATTTTTAGAGAAGGAAGGAAGAGAGAGAGAGAACATGAGCTGGGTTAAAAGGAATATATATAAAATTAAAGAGAGAGAGAGAGAGGGATTCGAGAGGAGAGAGAAAGGAGAGAGACGGTGAGAATGAGAGAGATCGAGAGGAGAGAGAGGAGAGAGACAGAGAGAATGAGAGAGATCGAGAGGAGAGAGAGAGGAATAGTGAGGAGAGATAAAATCGTCGTTTTTGGGGGGGAGAGAAAAAGAGAGAGAAGGGAAGAGAGAGAAGGAGAAAAAGAAAGAGAAAGGGAGTGGGGGCCACGAGACAGCGAGAGAGAGAGAGCTGGGTTGTGCTGGAAAGTTTAATTTGTTTTGATTTTAATTTTTTTAAAGATTTTAGTTAGTTGTGAAAATATTATCAGTTACGAGATTTAAATGTAAAATTTAAAATAAATATTAAATAAGTTTGAATTTAGGCGGGATACAAAATATTCCAAAACACGTCCGGGTCGGGTCTAAAATTTCAGTTTTAAAATACGAAAAATATATGCGACTTTCAAAATTCCAAATGAATGCTCAGGTAACGAAAATGCGTACCCCCAAGAACGGATGCACGTACGTGCGCGTAGCCATCCAAACACGTCCGTTTCACTGAACGGGACGAGAACAGGATGCGTGGATGCTACCACTGGGTTAGAGGTATCATGCAAGCCATGTTATGTAATTTTAAAATATTTTACGTGACCTAAAATGTTATATGGTAAAATATGCAATGCCAGATAAAATGCCAGTATGCACTAAATATGAAAATACACAGTCTACGTAACAAGTCAGGGTAATTCATAAATATGAATCAAACGGGTTCAAGCAAGCGGGTCGGGTCGAATGCAATATAAAATGTAAAATACCATTCGCACCAAAAAATACGATAAATAAAGAAAATACCATAGATAAGTAAATACGAGAACTGGAATTGGTATAAATGAACTAGGTTGTTACAGTCTTGATATTTCTTGTAGACGCAGGGCATCCCCATCCCGAGAGGGGGACTCAAGGCCTGAATCAGTCTCACAGGCTGAGGTCCGACAGAGTTAGGGGGGAGGCAGCATTCCCCCTCTTTTTTTCCCCTGATTATCACTATACTGGCGATTATGCCGAGAGATTCAGCCGGTATATGGGGGATGAGAGCCGCCTCGTAAAGAAGTATCCACTTCACGTTGAGTGGGGCGACCAGCACCGGCGTTCATTCGCTCTCTTCTGGGATCAGGATCGGGTATTAATATATATTTTCATTTGATTTATCCAATATATTTATTATTAACACTTGTAATTTAATAACTTTGTTTTTTTTGTATTTGCAGTTGGATTACGATTTTCATCCTGTACCCGACCCTGATCATCGTGGGAGGGTGCTCGATCTTCACGCTCTGTACCATGGCCTGATGAAGAACATGCAATCGAAAGTCCGATACAATAGGAACAAGCTGAAGATCGACTGCTATTCCCTGTGGATGGCGACCCCTGAGGCAGAGAGAGCGGCCCTCCTACATACTCCGGTCTTTGCGAGAGTCGACGTAGATACATGGTCTCTATTGTGCCAATATTTCGACTCTCAGTGCAAACAAGTATGTATTTTAAATGTAATTCATTGTTTAATATATAATTTATTTTTTTGTGTTGCCTAATTAGAAAACTAAATCTGAATGTGTTGTGCAGAAACAGGCGGATCAAAATAAAAAGAATAGGAAGTTGGCGAAGAGGGGTCGCCCCACTTATATAGGTGGCTCGAGAAATATTACTCGTACCATGGAGGCATCAGTAAATTACAATAGATCTACTGTGATATAATGTAATATTAAGAGTTATTTTATAATATATGTAAATTTTTTACGAATTGTAGAGAGCTCAGACCCTGGCGTAGGGTGGTACACCGAGCGTACTGTCCGCGTATCTTGCCGTCCACGGCACCTCGACAGATCCCGCCACGGGCGAGCTTCGATATCCTGACACCGTTACCCAGGAGTATTGCGTAAGTGTTAATATTTATTCAACCCCTATTTGAAATTTTTGTTTTGAAAAGTTCAAATTTAAATGATATACTTATATTTTACTGGTTAATGTGGGTGTAGGAGCGGGTGGTTGAACAGGCGGAGGCATCGGGGATCGATTTTACTGGACAGAACGATCCGATGCTGCTGACCTCAGTCCTAGACGCCGCTCACGGAGGGCACCACGGAGGTTGGGAGAGAGGCTGAGGACTGAGTCCTAGCAGGGCCCATATAAGGTTGGACTCCACTCCGGCGGTTACTTCCTCTATCTCCCGTATGCGACGTCTAGAGCAAGAACTTGACACCTTGAAGGCCACCGTCTAGGAGTTGAAGGAGATGATGATATGTATACTACTTAATAGTAAAATATTATGTCATATTATAGATAGCAACATATCCAATATTAGTACGTAGCCTGAGCTTATTTGGTTGTAGACTTAGCTTTGATTAATCATACATACATAAAACTGTCTAATTAAAATAAACTACGGTTTTCCAAACTAGATATCCAAACAAGGTCTAAGTCCCTAAGTATTCATAGATTGAGGTTTTGCAATAACCTGATAATGATACGAATTCGACTAATACACAATTCTTACTCGTTTATTACACGCAAAACTGAACGGACGCGACAGGGTACTTCGGCTGAGGCTCCACATGCATCTCCTTCAGCTGCAGCTCCACAAGCCACTGCCTCGGCTGCGGTTGCGCATACCACTCCTACAGCTCCACAGCCCGCTTAGACTCCCGCAGCTGCGGCTCCGCAAGCCACTACCTCGGCTGTGGTTGCGCAGACCACTCCTACAGCTCCACAGCCCGCTCAGACTCCCGTACCGTCCGCATTGCTCGAGTTGTTGACTCAGGGTTTGTCCGAGGAGCAGGTGCGCCAGATTACGGCGATTATCAGAGGCGGAGCTGGACCGAGCTAGGGTAGCTTTTTGATTTTTATATTTTAAACATGTATTTACTTATATGATACATATTGTATATATTTTGGACGATATTGGTGGTGTTTGCGTGTTCATATTGATTTAGATTGATATCGTATTCTGCTTGTTGATTTCTTTTATATATTATGCGTGAGATGTTGATTATGAATACTGCGGTATATATTCTGCTTGTTGATTACTTTCATATATGATGTATATATTATTGTACACAGGGCGAGGAAAAAACAGGCAGCCCTTTTTTTAAAAACAAACTGATAATATGTCCCTACGGATTAATCCGTAGGGACAGATGTTGCACCTACCCTTCAATCCGTAGGGTCCAACTTTGCCCCTACACATTTATTCGTAGGGACAAAATATCAGGATACCTGATATTTTAACCCTATGGACTCAGTAACAAGGGTTAGGCTTGTCCCTACGGAGTAATCCGTAGGGGCCTTAGCTTTACCCTTACACATTTACCCGTAAGGACAAAATATCAGGATACCTGTTATTTTTCCCCTACACATCTGGACCTACGCATTAAGCCGTAGGGGCATGTATTTGTCTCTACGGAGTTATCCGGAGGGACAACTGTTTTATTTTATAAACCGATAAATTAAATAAATATTTTGTCCCTACGGTGTAATCCGTAGGGACAGATGGACCTATGCATTAAGCCGTAAGGGACATATTTCACCGTAGGGGCATGTTTAAGACTAAGACTTGCACCTACGGCGTGTGCACCTACGGCGTATTGCTGTGCCCTTACGAATAGCCGTTGGGGTAGTGGTTTCCTCCTACGGTTTATCCGTAGGGGCAACCCCTATTTGTAGTAGTGTGATGTGGCACTATTTGAGATAACGTTCGTCCATCAAATTGAAATCAATTTAGGAAACCTCAAGTTTTGTTGTTATAGTAGTAGAGATACTAGTATGAAGCACGTGCGATGCACGTGCATAGTAAAATAAGGGTTTTATATGAATATTCTCATTATGTTATGTTAAGCAAAATTCTCTAAAGTAATCTATCATCTTCACTAAATATCTTTAAAAATCTTTTCAACTTTTTCCCCTTTTTTGTTTTGATCGTATTTTGTCTAATCTAGTTAATTAGTTCCTGATTTTATTTTAATCCTTTGTTTGTATTTTTTCTCGATTTTTTTGTTTTCAAATTTTATTAAAATTCCGCATGGCAACCATATGTTGCATGTCAGTGCAATTTGAAATTCTAATTGCATCTAAGGATTCATTTGGCAAATTGAGTCCCTAAAACTTGACTGTAATTTGCGTCAGGACTCAAGAATTTCTTGTCTCCCTGAGTCTGAAGTCTACTGTTTGTTTGAAATTTTTTGTTCTATCACGCCCAGTTTCCTAAGATACGGGAACAGAAACGCGATGAGGCCTGCAATGTAACTATACCAAGTAAATAGTCTTCCCGATACAGTTACGCTAAGCGTATAGTATGCATGAGTATACAAAAGTAAGGTAAATAAAAGCAACTTTATTCATTAACTAACATTTAACAATAACTCCAAAGTTTATTACATCAATAAAGCAAGCCTTAAACAAGTGGCCGAAAGTAAAGGAAAAAGGAAAACAAAGTCATAATCGTAAGTCGAGAGTTGAGTGTAGCCTTCCACCATAGATTCGACTTAGCCAAGTATTCTTCCAGCCCTAACCAACATTTCGAGAGAGAGAAAAAGAGAAAATAAATGTCTGTCGGCAAGTTAAACTTATGTAGAATTCTCAAGGGGTTATGTGCAACAAAGTGAAACATGTATATGAACCAGCATTACAATGTGCAGGTAAAAGACTAGATAAAACTAGTGTCCTAAGTATATGAGTCAAAAGGTAGATAAGGCGACAATAAATAACTACATTCCGTATTTCAGTTTGTTTTCATAAGGGTCCACGCAATTCGGAAGCATTCCTTAAATGCCAGGAATCACAGTTTCATGAGATATTTTTCAATATTTTAGTTTAAGAGTTTAGGTAATAAAAGAGTGTTTTGTGTATTGGAGAGTATTTCATAAATGCTTGGAATCACGGTAACACAATATGAGAGTTAATGTTCCATTACAGCTCAGAACCATAGCGGCACGGTTATTGAATACGATCATTAAACACGGTCATTGAACACGATCATTAAACATGATAAGTTGATAAGTCAATATGAAGGCGCTCCCGATACACACGATCTCGATTTCCTTCTCTGAACTACCTTAAACCCCATATCAATATGTTTAAGTTGAGTTATTAGTTATCAACTAGCATACGAAACCAACAAGACATGGAAAACATGTTCTCTTTCCAAATCGAGTCATTCCTCATTCACCCTATGTCTAGTGTTCATGCGCTAATGTATAACCATTCAGGTAAAACAAGTTATGATAAGTTCAAGTCAAGATTGGTTATGTAAACCACATCATGAGCAACGGGGTCTCACAAAGTCTAGTTGAAAAGGGAGGTATACGGTATTTCATTACAAAACATGGAATTTAGGAAAACTCGGGTTATTTTAATGTAGAAAGGGTTTCATAAAAGTTCAAGGTATTTTAGTATAAATAAGGGTTTTGGAAACTTTAGGGTATTTATTTGAAAATACATGATTTGAAACCATAGGGTACTTTTGTATGAAAAACGGTCGCAAGTTATTACTAATACGGTCGTTCTAAAAGTCGGCAGCATTTCGGCTGCGAACCGGCGTTATATTAATACAGATTTGGGCAAAATAACGGCATGGTTAGCCTGCAAGGGGTATATTTGGTTATAAGTCATGGTGGGTCATTATCACGACACTTAGCGAGCATGAATTTCTAAGTTAAAACTAAGTACTAGGAAGTTACTAAATCGGGCAGCATTCTGAAATCTAATTTAACATCTAAAATAAATAAAATCATGTGGGGTTTTCCGTATTAAAAGTTTAGAAAGAGCATTCACTAAAGTATAGGAAAACATAAAGAAAAGTTTCGACGGGGGCAAGAGGGGAGAGAGAGAGAGAGAGATCCTACCTCGTGACAAAGATTTGCCGACAGGAACCAACGACTCGCAACGAATCGTACTCCCACCTCAGATTTTTCAAGCACCCATTACTAGTACCTAGACGTAGATCGTCGAGAGACGATCGCAAAGGGATTTTTATGGAATTATTTGGGAGCCAGACGTGTGAGAAATGAGTGAAAGAGTGAGAGGGTTTATAAGGTTCAAATCTTAATCCCCGAGCCGCATTCCCAGCCGATCGTGCCGCCAATCACGTGCGTTGCCCTCGCCATTCACCCTAGGCTATTGTATCGGTTGGATGAGCGACCCATATCCGTCCACATGAGCGCAAGTCGCCTACGTGTGCCCATGAGCCTGCGCAAGCGGGCGCGTGGGGCTCACGCGGCGACGGCAGCAACAACTACTACCCGTGGCGAGCCCGGATCTGGGTTCACGGGTCCAGGCTTAAATATTTTCTTAAAAACTTTTATTTTTATTTTTATTTTATTTTCTTTTTAAAAACCCTTTTCTTTTGTAGAAAAATTATTTTAAAATACTTTTAATTACCTTAAAATATGAAAATTTTATAGGAAAATTCTAAATCAATACTTACTCATTTCTAACCATTTTCACCTCAAAAAAATTTCATTTTTCCAATATCCATCTTGTTAAACAAATCTTAAAAATTCTAATAATTATATATAAATTCTTTTCTTTTTCCCAAAAATTACATGATTATATTTAAACTCAAAATTATCTTTTTCCAAACTTTTCCATCAAAAGAAATACTAAAATAAGTACAAATATACGGAGGAAAATTATACGAAGAATTTATTAAGGTATAGACAAAACGCAGACGTTATAATCTATATTCCTTAAAATAATTACGTCATCGAAATTCTCAAAAATTCTTTTCTCCAACTAAAAGTAAATAACATTCCAAATTTCTTTTTCTTAAAACCAAAACTTTCGTTGTCTTTTCTTTTCTAAAACCAATAAATTCTTTTCTTACAAAATTGCTTTCCATTTCCTTTTCTAACAAAATCTCATTTATAATCTATGAAACCAAACAAGCAAGATTAAATTCAAACAAAAATTTTATTTGTTTTAAAACGGGTGTGATCGTTACTGTCTACCCTCCTTAAAAGTTTCATCCTTGAAATTTTCTTAAAGTGGATATCGTAACAGGGTAATAAAAGCTAGGGATAACCCAATTGTAATTCATCTTTGCACTCCATCGGTTGATATGAAGGGACGAATTTAGAAGTCACGAGATTTGACAGGATAAGGTCACTAGGAAAAGTTCTAAGTTAACAGGAATTGGTTTAGGAATGTATGCAAAGGAATAATTTATGAGAGAAAAGCAAAAGATAACTGGTTGGAAATTAAACAGTCAAAAGGAGTTATCAGGGTGTTCTGTGGTTTCAGCCTCTATGGCTGATAAAGTGAAAATTTGATGCTTGGGTGTTCTCTTCTGTGCTTGATGAAATATCCGCCATTGAAGGGGTAAGGGTGGGCCCCGCTGTGATGCTCAATAGATTGCCGGTACGAATGCTGGAGTAGCCCTGGGTTCCTATCGAGGACGATCGCTTGCTCTATACTCCGACGACCCGCATATCAAACATAGATCATTGAGCATACGAAAGTTCTTCTTGAAATGCCCCGACTTATTGCAGTAGTTACATATGACTGAGGAAGGATTAGAAAAGGACTCATCATGTTTCTTTGGTTGAAAAACACTATCCGACCTTGAGGACGCCTTTCCTAAAATCTGACTGGTCGGTCGTTTGTTCCCAATTGGCTGAGCCTTTTTCTTTATTTGTCTCTCCAAGTCCTCGAAATTACGGCCAGCGTCGAGAACTTTGTCATATGTGTGGTAAGTGGCAATGGACGTTGCGGACTAGGTTTCCAAGTCCAAACTCTGTTGGAACCGTTTAGCAAGCAGCTCTGGAGTGTCTACAAGGTGTGGTGCTAAACGGCTTAGCATCGCAAACTCAGCGTCATGCTTGTCAACTGTTTTCTCTTACATAGTGTTGGTTCTTAGTTCCCTCACCGCTAACCCGCAGCAAATGCGGAATTCGAAAACAAAATTTTTGATGGCACTAGAAATTAAATCCTAAGAATCTAACCAAACATCTAAACTTGCAAGCACAAAACGATAGAAATCACAACCTTTGTAATGTCTTCATTTGCTCAAATAGGGCTGGACTCTAGCATGCTCTCAATAGCTCCGGATCACGCTTGCAAGCGGTCCTCCTTCGCCAAAGATGATCCAGCCGAGAGAATTGATCCAAACTCCAACTTCACTTAATGAAGCAGCCGATGCTCCAAGCTCACTTGGAATGGAGAGTGGGGATGTAGGAATTTTCTACTATAATTTTCTCTCAAATCTAAAGCTCAAGAAAGCATCAAAAGAAGGAGTAGGAGGTAAGGAAAAATAGCCATGAGCAAGTCAAGAAAGCATAAAAGAATGAATAAAAAGAATAGAGTGGAACGGCTTCATAATTTTTCACAACCATGCAATAAAAAATTTCATAACAATTTGTAATAAAATAATGAAATCCATTCCTCTCTACATGTCTTCAACCATGTCCAATGCCACTTCACCCTCCACCTTATTTCATGAATATTTATAAATGAATATTCACAAATGAGGTGGCCTTCTTCTAGAACAAATTCCGTATAAATACGGGTATACATATCGAAATACATACATGCATATCCGTATAAATATACAAATAGCCAAGAGAGAAAATAAATAGTAAACAGTAATACTAGAATATATATATTATTAAATCAAAACTTGATTTAATAATCCGGCTTAATTCCAAGCCGCTAGTATTATCAACCGTCCAATTAAAATCCGTGTAACCTGTACACATATTTAATCGGACACCTGTATGTACCAACATACGTCATCTACATCATATCGCCTGAACCGGGAAAACCATATGTGTGGGACTCTAAAAACTCGAAAATACGCTGGTTGTGGGTTTAACCACAAGCACGTCAGTTGCACTAACTGTACGTAACGGCTACTCACGTATTGAATGAAAGGAAGGCCGATGAGAAAACTCATTCGTACCCCTACTGAGCCTGTCTATGACAATCTCCGTACAGTCCGGTCTATTCGTCTAAGAGTATCACATATCGGGTCTAGGGGTTGGATAAAATCAGACCACTGATAACATGATATTTCGTGTCGGTGTGAAGCCCATCACTCACCGAGAAACACTGTTCAAAATCAGTAATTCTTATTTACTTTGGCCAAGGATTTCTGGTGATGGGCATCCGTGCACAGCGCGACATCTACACCTAATACCGGGTGAGACAAATCCCCGACGATCCGCTCACCGCTTCCATGTGGCTTGGCACTGTACCCTACTAAAACCTGTTTGCATGACTCTTTTGAGCCGTGGTAGGATAGTAATCAAAGCACAGTGGAAACTCATACGAGACAAATGACGATCTCAGGTCGACAGACTAATCTGTACTCATGTCACCTGAGAACTGCTATCTGACAATAGGTATAATACCATCTAGTATGTTCCCAGCGAGTCCGTCCAGTGTATTCACCTCCAATGAGCACCTGTATACTATCTTTGGTGACTAACTGACACTAATGGATGTGAGACCGGCCATCGTCCCTCGTCAGGGTTAAGAAACAAATACACTAGTCTACTCTGGAATATCAATGCCCGGTCTCGATATTCCTACGACTAGGGACATTTAAGGATTTGCTTATAAACTATTCAGTTCTCATAAGTGTGATCGCGAAAATAACCCTGGTAGTCAAGAAAGAATCCTATGGGCTCTGTCAACATGTAATAGTGATCTGTAATACTACATAATACATATACATGATGATAGAGATGAACCAGATAGTATACTATCATCTTGAGTAAGAATGTTCTACCCATATAGGTCCCCTCTCAATCATCATAATCGCCTGCCTGCGATTAAAATAATTGCCTTGAGGGAACTATAGCCAACAATCCCTGTTGGAGATGAATGAATCACCTTTCCATCTCAAAATGTGCCACTGTTGGGAAGAACTGAGCGTCAAATCGTTCCTTAAATGTCTCCCAACTGATCGGTTTCACTAGCTGACATTCTTCGGCCTGCCACCAGATTCTGGCATTCTCAGTTAGCTTGAGTTTTGCAATATCTACCCAGGCTTCGATAAGAAATTGGGCGGCACAGAGGTCGTCGACGGTACTCTGGATCCACTCTTCGGCTTCGAGTGGCCTCTCTTTCCCTGTGAAATATTTGGGATGCAGTGATCGTAACTACTTGACCCTGGCCGTCCCTTGATTGTTAGGGGCCAAAGCTCGCTCAGTGAGTGCGGCATGTTGCCGGTGACTCTTGAGCAATTCCTTCTGTAGGGCAGCGGTTTGTTGCTACTGGTTTTTGAGCAGTCCTTGCATCATCTGGATTAACGCCGCTTGATTGCCATCATCGTTCATGTTTTACGCCTGTTCTGGTTTCCATTGTGTCCAGCCATCGCCTTCAAGGGAAACAAGGAATGATCATATCAGATTCAAAATAGATTCAAAAGGAATAGTAGAGGTTGAGATAGGAAGTAGGTTCTATAAAGGAAAACGAGTAAGTATCAAGGATGGATTCAAGGGATGAGATTCAAGGGGTATAATAAGTCTTGGTTAACGTCTTGCTTTCGTATACCTAATCTGCATGGGCCACCACTAAAACCTGTCATATCCCGCTTCCCAAGATACGGGAGCGTAGATGCGACGAGACCCGCAACGTAACTATACCAAGCTGATAGTCTTCCCGACACAGTTACGCTAAGCGTATAGTATGCATAAGTATACAAAAGCAAGATAAATAAAATCAACTTTATTTATTAACTAACATTTATTATAAACGATAACTCTAAAGTTTATTACATCAATAAAGAAAGCCCTAAACAGGTGGGCGAAAGTAAAGGAAATAAGGAAACAAAAGTCTTAATCGTAAGTCGAGAGTTGAATGTAGCCTTTCTCCATTGCTTTGACTTCAGCCAAACCTTCTTCCATCCATAACAGATATTTCGGGAGAGAGAAAGAGAGAAAAGAAATGTCCTTCAGTAAGATAAACTCGAGTATGATTCGCAAAGGGGTTATGTGAAACAAAGTGAAACATGTATATGAACTAGAGTTACAATGTCTAGGTAAAAAGGTAGATAAAACTAGTGTCCTAAGTATATGAGTTAAAAGGTAGGTAAGGTGACAACAAATAACTAAATTCTGTATTTCAGCTTGTTTTAGTTTGGTTTCATAAGTGTACATGCAATTCGGGAGCATTCCGTAAATGCCAAGAATCACGGTTTCATGCCATTAAGATATTTTGCAATATTTTGGTTTAAGAGTTCAGGTAACAAAATAGAGCTTCGTGTATCGGAGAGTATTCCGTAAACGCCCGAAATCACGGTAACATGATGAGAGAGTTAATGTTCTATTCCGTCTCGGAACCACAGCGACATGGTCATTGAACACGATCATTAAACACTGTCATTGAACACAATCATTAAACATGATAAGTTGACAAGTCAATATAAAGGCACTCCAAATACATGCGATCTCGATTTCCTTCTCCGAACTACCTTAAACCCCGTATCAATATGTTTAAGTTGAGTTATCAGTTATCATGTAGCACACGGAGCAAACAAGTCATGGAAAACATGTTCTCTTTCCAAATTGGGCCATTCCTCATTCATCCCATGTCTAGTGTCCATGCGCTAACGCATAACCGTTCAGGTAAAACAAGTTATGATAAGTTCAAGTGAAGATTGGTTATGTAAACCACATCATGAGTAACGGGGTCTCACAAAGTCTAGTTGAAAAGGGAGGAACGGTATTTTATTGCAAAACATAGAATTTAGCAAAACTCAAGGTATTTTAATGCGGAAAAGGTTTCATAAAAGTTCAAAGTATTTTAGTATAAGTACAGGTTTTGAGAACTTTATGGTATTTATTTGAAAATAGAGGATTTGAAACCATAAGGTGTTAGGGATATGTATGCCCTAGAGACCATTATTGTACATTGATATGTATATTATAGTGGATGCTTGGACATATATATAGAGAACTTTCTTGCTCGACATGATAGTATGCTATCTGGTTGCTCTTTATCTTAACATGTATACATGGTATTATTATACTGTCTCTCATATACATGTTGATAAAGCCCTTAGGATGTTGGCTTGACTACCAGGACTATGATGCAGATCATACTACTGGGACTTGAGTAGTCTACAGGTACATCCTTTAACAATTCCTAGTCAAGGGAGTATCGAGACAGGGCATCGATATTCCAGAGTAGACTAGTGTGTATATTTCTTGACCCTGTAGGGGGCGATGGTTGATCCCATATCCATTGTTGTTTGACATCAAATATTGTAAACATGTGCTCATTAGAGAATGGGTATACCGAACAGGACTCGCCGAGAACTCCTAGATGGTACTATACCTATCGTCAGATAGTAGTTCTCTGGTGACACTGGTACATGTTAGTCTATAGACCTGAGATCGTCATAGAGTTTTATGTGGTTCCCAATGTGCTTTGATTTCCTCGCTACCACAGCTCAAAGGAGTCGTGCAAATAGGTGGATTTTGGGTATAGTCCCGAGTCACATGGAGTCATTGAGCGATAGGAGGGGTTTCGTCTCTCCCGGTATAGAGAGTTGATGTTGTGCTATACTCGATTGGATATAATAGGAAGTCCCTGACCAGGGCTGTTTATGAGATTTAATGGTAAGAGTTATCAGTAGTTTCTCGTATCATTATATGCCACACATCGGCATGACTTATCAAGTTATTGGGGTCTGACGATTCCACCCCCAGATTCGATATGCGACATATTAGACGAAGAGACGGTGGACTGTACGGTAAGTGTTATTTATAGGCTTCATGGGAGTTTGGACAAGCTTGCTTGTTGATCTTCTAATTACTCAATACCTGGGTAGCTGTTACGTCCATCTAGTACCACTGACGGTTTATGAGTAACTGATGTGATCATTACCTACTGCTGGCGTATTGACGAGTCTTTAGAGTCTCACATAGAAGTTTACTAGTGTAAGGTGTTTTTCGTCACCCCATTGAGATGGGAATACGCGCGCGCTTGTCAGGCATACTACAGATTCCCCCTGCCTAGGGTAGGCCGGGGTTTAATGATTGTGGGGATCCGAATCTCCGGCAGCCGCGAACTAAGCTGCCGTTAATTACCCCTCGCCTTTGAAGCGAGGGAACCTCCGATTGACGGGTTAAACTGGTCATGCGAACTCAATGTGCAGTGTATGTGTGTTTTGTTTTGGAAGGGGGGGTTTTGGATATATCGGGAGCCACGCAGAGTTTTTACGGGGGTCCCGCTACCCGAATAGCGGGCTGGGGGTCAAGGGGGCTAGCAGCCCCCTTGCGGGATGCGGGGCAGCGCCCCGTTAGAAATTTTTTCTAACAGGGACAGTGTCGTGGAGTATGTGTATGTGTACATTTGTATACATATGTATATATATACATGTATATATAAATAAATGGGAAAAAGACATCCAAAGGATGCGTGGGGCTAGCGCCTAGGCGCTTGAGCGTAAGCACGCCACGTGTCGGCACGTAGGCGCTGTGCGCTCGAGCGCAGAGTGCTGGAGCGCAACGGGCCACGTGTCGGCACGTGGGCGCTTTGCGCTCGGACGCTGAGCGCTTGGGCGCAAGCGCGCCATGTGTCGGCACGGGGGCGACTTGCGCTCGAGCGCTTGCGCTGGAACGCAAGAGCGCCACGTGTCGGCACCGGGGGGACTTGCGCTTGCGCTGGAGCGCAAGCGCGCCACGTGTCGGCACAGAGGCGACTTACGCTCGAGCGCTTGCGCTTGAGCGCAAGCGCGCCACGTGTCGGCACGTGGGCGCTCTGCGCTTGAGCGCCGGCAAGAAAAAGAGGCTTTTAGCCTAAAAGATTTCTCTGAAGAGAAATCAGAGAGGAGTTGGACTCCTGAGTGTATTCTTGTTCTTTTTTTTTGGGTTAAGTGAAAGGGGTTCTTCTTCTTCCTCCTCTGTTAGCTGGATCTTGAAAATTAAGAGATGTGGGATCTTTAAAAATCTCTTCTTTTTGAGATCTAATGGAAGATCTGAGTTCCCCTTTATGGGTTTTGTGGTGAAAAACTATTTTGCTTTGAAAAAGGAAGAGTAAAACTCTTGATTTAATTCAAAAGAAAGAAGAAGGTTTTGGAACCTTGAAGAAGGAAGAAAGATCTCAGATCTGAAACTTTTTTTTAGAGAGAGAAAAAGTTATTGAGATATTTCATTATCTTTTCCTTTATAGGCTATACACTTTACACGTAGCCCCTTGGGCTTCACAAAATGGCATTTTGCCTATCCCATGGCTCATGTGCCATTTCTTTTTGCACATAAGCCATGGGCTTTACCAAAATTTGGCTTTATGCCTATTTTTCTTACATTTATCCATAAAATAAAAATAAAAGAAATACAAAAAAAAGTATTTATTACAAAATTTTTATCTTGGCATGGGGGGAGGCCGGCCGCTTCATGTTCGGGCTCGACCCGGGCATGGGCCCACTTAGATTGGGGTTGACTTTGATTTTGACTTGGTCAACCGGGGTGTAAATTTTTACCCCAACAAATTGCCCCCCATCAATAAATGCACACCACATATGTAGGTCGTGTGCATGAAATTGATGGATCTTCTTTCACGTAGAGGCGACTTGATTCGGTTTCCACCTTTTGGGAAGCTGGCACTGCCCTTTTTACGACATGGACGGTCGTTGCTGCCATTATAGCGACGTGGACGGTCGGAGCTGCCCTTTTTGCGACTTGGACGGTCGGTTCGGTGCTGCCATTTTAGCGACGTGGACGGTCGGTGCTGCCCTTTTTGCGACTTGGACGGTCGTTGCTACCCTTTTTGCGACTTGGACGGTCGTTGCTGCCCTTTTAGCGACGTAGACGGTCGGTGCTGCCATTTTAACGACTTGGACGGTCGGTGCTGCCCTTTTTGCGACTTGGACGGTCGTTGCTGCCCTTTTAGCGACGTGGACGGTCGGTGCTGCCATTTTAACAACTTGGACGGTCGGTGCTGCCCTTTTTGCGACTTGGACGGTCGTTGCTGCCCTTTTTGCGACTTGGACCGTCGTTGCTGCCCTTTTAGCGACGTGGACGGTCGGTGCTGCCATTTTAACGACTTGGACGGTCGGTGCTGCCCTTTTTACGACTTGGACGGTCGTTGCTGCCCTTTTTGCAACTTGGACGGTCGTTGCTGCCCTTTTAGCGACGTGGACGGTCGGTGCTGCCATTTTAACGACTTGGACGGTCGGTGCTGCCCTTTTTGCGACTTGGACGGTCGTTGCTTGATTTGACTTGCTCTGCTTCTTGCAGTGTCAGGGTAGACTTGACTTGCTCCGCTTCTTGCGGTGTCGAGATTGGATTCTGACTCGCTCCGCTTTCTGCAGTGTCGGAGTGGAAGTTGACTTGTTGATTTTGACTTGGGTTGACATTAGTATCGCTACGCTGGAATATGGCATCTGGAGCGAATCATCATTTGTCATGACAGGGTTTGGGAATTGGTTTTTGTTTGGCATCTGCATTGCTGCACGGGAATAATGCCAGGAGCAACTCATCATTTGCCCCGAGAGGATTTGGGAATTGATGGCTAAGGAGGCGGGTTTAGATCCCTATCACCTAAGACTTTTCAATTTTATGGGCCGTGAGGGTCCTATAAAAGCATTTTCTCCCTACGAGTCGAAAGGATCTCGTATGTGTATTTTCTCCTTAAGAGTCGTGGGGACTCTTAAGTGTGTTGCTCCTTTGTGAGTCGTAGGTATCTCACGCGGGAATTTTCTCCTCACAAAGTCGAGAGGACTTTGCGAGTGCATTTCATTTCATTTCTTTTTTACAATTTTGCGCCCTTTCGGGTTTTCACAAACTCGCCGGCAGTCCCGCTGTTTTTACTCACGGAGCCCTTTCGGGTTTTCATCCGTGCCCATTTTGCTTGAGGACATACCGTTCTTTTTTTTCTCCTTTTTTTTGGAGAGATCGGGATTGTTTTATCCCTGTGGATTGTATACAGTTTTACAGGATGTATGATCCAGACCGTAGGGCCGGAAAATTTCAGGGCTTTGTTGGCGTAAGCATCGCTGCACTGGAATGTGGTACCAGGAGCGACTCATCATTCGCCGTTGGGGTATGGGATTTGGAATTTGGTTGGCGTCTGCATCGCTATACTGGAATATGGTACCAGTAGCGACTCATCATTCGCCATTTTGGGGTTGGGGAGCGATGGCTTAGGAGACAAGTTTAGATCCCTGTCACCTAAGACTTTTCAATTTTATGGGCCGTGAGGGTCCCATAAAAGCATTTTCTCCCTACGAGTCATAAGGATCCCGCAGGTGTATTTTCTCCTTAGGAGTCGTGAGGACTCCTAAGTGTGTTTTTCCTTTGTGAGTCGTAAGGATCCCACAAAGGTTTGTTCTCCTCATGTATCGTGAGGACACATGAGTGGGTCTTCTCTATGGAGCATAATTCCAAAGGCGGAGACCAACCGCGTAATTGGTGATTACGGTGGGGCATGAGGGCGATGAGAATTATTTGAGCCCGTGGATTGTATACGGTAGACAATTTGGGGACTAACCGTAGGGCCGGGAGAATTTTGAGAAATTGGATTTTGGTTGGCGTCTGTATCGCTGCACTGGAATATGGTACCAGGAGCGACTCATCATTCGCCGTTTGGGGACTTGGAATTTGGATCTTGTTTGGCATCAGCATTGCTGCACTGGAATAATGCCAGGAGCAACTCATCATTTTCCTCGGGAGGACTTGGGATTTGGGTTTTTGGTCGGCATCAGCACCGCTAACACTGAAACGAGATGCCAGGAGCGATTCATCATTTGCCATTGCCCGTTGGGGAACGATGGCTTAGGAGACAGGTTTGGGTCCCTATCACCTAAGGCTTTTCAATTTTATGGGCCGTGAGGGTCCCATAAAAGCATTTTCTCCCTACGAGTCGTGAGGATCCCGCAGGTGTATTTTCTCCTTAGGAATCGTGAGGATTCCTAAGTGTGTTGCTCCTTTGTGAGTCATAAGGATCTCACGCAGGGGGTTTCTCCTCACAAGGTCGAGAGGACTTTGCGGGTGTATTTCATCTCTTTTCACGAGTTTGCGCCCTTTCGGGTTTTCACAGACTCGCCGGTAGTCCTGCTGTTTTTACTCACGGAGCCCTTTCGGGTTTTCATCCGTGCCCATTTTGCTTGTGGACATACCGTTTATTTTTTATTTCTTATTATTTTTTTTCTTTCCTTTTTTTTGCCGCTGGTGGGACTTTAAAAGTAGTCTCACCGGCAGGCTTTGGGAGAGATAGGGGTCATTTATGCCCGTGTATTGTATACGGTTTTGCAGGATGTATGATCCAGACCGTAGGGCTGATGTGCTCAATTCGCCTGCGACTTGGAGCATTCATGTGTAGTATTTCTTAAGATATCGGCCATTGATGGGTGGCATGGGCCTTTCTCCCTCGGCACTTATTAGTTGGTAGGATCCTCCGTCGAACATTTTCTCGATGACGTATGGTCCTTCCCAGTTCGGCTCGAATTTTCCCTTGGCATGTCGATTGGGGATGATCGGTCTTTTGAGGACCAGCACCAATTCACCTTTCTTGAAAGCGCGGAGATGGGTTATCTTGTCATAGGCCCGTGACATTTGGGCTCGGTATAGCTCCAGATTTTGCTGCACCGCGAGCCTCTTTTCTTCGAGGGCATCGAGTTCTTCAAGTCGAAGGAGCACGTTTTCCTCCTCCGTCAACTCATGCTGAACGGCCATTCTTAAGCTTGGAACTTCGACTTCGAGGGGGAGGACCGCCTCCACTCCGAAGAGCAATGAGTATGGAGTGGACTGAGTTGGAGTACGGTGCGTGGTACGATATGCCCACAATGCCTCGTGAAGTTTGAGATTCCAGTCTCTCTTGTTGGCTGAAGCATTTTTCCTCAGGAGCTTGCATAGAGTATTATTGAAGGCTTCGGCTAGCCCATTAACTCTTGGATTATAGATGGAGGAATATCTCCAGTCTATCTTGTGCTGAGTAGCGAATCTTGAGACATTGAAGCTCTTGAAAGAAGGCCCGTTGTCAGAAATGATTCTTCTTGGTGTACCGAAGCAGTATAGAATATTATGCTGGAAGAATGTCAGAATATCTTTTGTCTTGACTTCTTTTAGCGGGACAGCTTCAGCCCATCTGGAGAAGTAGTCTGTCACGGCCAGTATGAACCGGTGGCCTTTAGATGACGGGGGATCAATTGGGCCAACAATGTCGGTGCCCCAGACTTCGAAGGGCTATGACGCCACCGTAGGATGCAATGGATTGGGATGCTTGTGGATAAAATCACCGTGAATTTGGCAGATATAACATTTCTTTGCATGCTCTCCGCAATCCCGTATCATGGTGGGTCAGTAATACCCAAGCCGTTTGATTTGAAGTCGCATCTTGGGGCCAGATTGGTGAGCACCGCAAACGCCCGAGTGAACATCTTTCATGACCTTTTGGGCTTCGGCCAATGACAGACACCTGAGCCAGAGTTGGTCATATGACCTGCGGTATAACGTGTCATTTACAAACACGTATCGGAGAGCTCTCTTCTTCAGCTGAATCCTCGCAGATTTTTCTTCGGGCAGCTTGTCGTATCGGAGGTACTCTATGAAGGGTTCTCTCCAATCGGGCTCGTCTTGGATGATCGAAGCTTCTTCCGCAGGACTGCTCTTCTGTTCCGCGCTTTCCTCTTCTCGTAGAGAGACTGGGGGTAGAATTTGCCGGCTCCTGACTGTGATCAGAATTTCGTCCATGTCAGGATCAGCCAGCTCCTTGGCCAAGCGAGCGAGTACATCAGCCTTTCCGTTCAACGCTCTAGGGACTCTCGTTAGTTCAATATGAGTGAACCGTTTCATGAGTTCCACCACTCGACCTCTGTACCGAGCTAACTCGGGTTTGTATTGAAAGGTTCCTAGGCACACTAATGAGGTCTCACAAGGCATCAACCATGCCAATTTCAAATTTTAACGGTGCCGAGAAACCCTAACAAGATCGTTGGCTAGAATTTTAGGCGACAAAACGAGCTGGTTAACATCTTAACTAAAAGTAAACGAACATACAACCTTTGTAGATCCGTTTCTCCACCTCCTTAGCTCCGCAATGAAGTCTCCTCGCTGTCCATATCAAATCCCGGGCTCTAGCGTCGGCTTCATCGGAGAAAAAGCGGGCTAGGTCATCGACGACATGCCGAAGATGATCTACGTCGAGGCATCACTAGATCAAGCTCCCACTTCACCAAGTGATGAAACTTGTGAAGAAAACATACTCTACTACTTGGCAAGAGGTAGAGGATGAAGAAATAGGAAGTGGGTTCACTTTAGAATTGGATTTTTCACTCATTTTCATCAATCAGCATTGATGAAGAAAGGTTTTCTTCAAGTGAAGAAGAAGAAGAAGATGAAGATAATTATTATGATAAGTTCATAAGAATAATTGAAAAAGAATTATTCTTATCATAACTTGAACCATGGTTAGATGTAGAGAGTTAACTCAAGTTAGATGAATGGTTAGGGTTTGAAGAAGAAGACAAAAAGGTTACATGAGTCAAAGTTGCTTGAAGCTTCAAGAAGCTTCATGTAAGAAAGCAACCTTTTTTTTTCTTTTCACTTTTTCTTTTAATCCAAATTAAAAGATAAATGAATGAATAAATGAATAAAAACCCTAAGCATTTACTTAACCATGGTTTAACTCTTTACACAAACCCTAGCAATCATGTATCATCAAAAATAATACAATCAAGTGCACAAAAATATATCACATATACAATGTGCACACCCGAGTAAGAAAATCCATTTAAAGTGAACCGATATTAGTTAATGCAAACTAATATATCAAATATATAATTATGCATTAAATCATTAAATCAACACTTGATTTAATGATCCAGTCATATCGCATATAACCGACTAATATAAACAGTAACAACTTATCGAATCAACACTTGATCCGATATCCCGGCTATATCGCATATAACCGATCAATGCCACAAATCGCGAGAATCGAATACAGTATCACATACTGGTATCATTCTCGGTCCCGCACATATCTCATGCGTGCTCCTATTTCGTTTCGCTTGAGCCAGGAAACCTCTGTGTAGGACTCTAAAGACCCGTCAATACGCCGGCAGCAGATGATGATCATATCAATCACCCACAAGCTGCAAGCGGTCTGCTAAACGTAACGGCCACCCGGGTATTGAGCGATCAGAAGATCGACGAGCAAGCCCGCTCACACTCCAGTGAATCCAACCAGTAACACTACCGTACAGTCCGGTCTGATCGTCTGATATGTCGCATATCTCGCCTAGGGGTGGTAAACGTCAGACCCCAATAGCTCGATAAGTCGTGTCGATATGAGGTCTATAACAATTCGAGAAACTACTGGTAACACTTACCAGTAAATCTCAGCAACCCTGGCCAGGGATTTCCTGTTATAGCCAATCGAACACAGCGCAACATCAACCCCCTATACCGGGAGAGACGAATCCCCTCCTATCGCTCATTGCCTCCATGTGACTCGGGACTGTACCCAAAAACCACCGTTTTGCATGCCCTCTTGGACGTGGTAAGATGGAAATCAAAGCACAGTGGGAACCACACAAGACTCTATGACGATCTCGGGTCAACAGACTACTCTGTACCAGTGTCACCTGAGAACTGCCATCTGACGTAAGGTATATACCATCTGGAAGTTCTCGGCGAGTCCGTCCAGTGTACCCAGTCTCTACTGAGCACCCGTATATCATCTCTGATGTCAAACACCGATGGATATGGGATCATCCATCGCCCATCTGTATGGGTCGAGAAGGTACACGCTAGTCTACTCTGGTATATCGATGCCCCATCTCGATACACCCACGACTAGGGACTTTCAAGGATGTACTTATGGACTACCATGTCCCCACTAGTATGATCCGCATCATAGTCCAGGTAGTCAAGTACACATCCTAAGGGTTTTACCAACATGTAATAGAGAGACAAGCAGTGTTCACGTTAAGGTAAAGAGTAACCAGATAGCATACTATCATGATGAGCAAGAAAGTCCTCCCTATATATGTCCCAGCATCCACTACAATATACATCCTATGTACAGTAATGGCCTCTAGGGCATACATATAACTAACAATCTCCCACTTGCACTAGGGCCATCTGTAGCAGTGGTTGAAGTATCTCATACTCAACTATCCCATAAAAGTCTCTCTCTGGGAAAAGGCCTTTGTGAGTGGATCCGCCGTGTTGTCCTCTGAGTCTGTTCTCCTAGCCTCGATCACACTGGAGATCAACCATCTCCATGATCAGGTGATACTGCCTTAGATTTTGTCTGGGTCACTGATGGGACCGGGGTTCCCGGGCCAAAGCCATACTTCCATTGTCACACAATGGTAGGAACCTAGTTCATCTCATGAACCAATATACACCCAAACATCCTCTTTGGTAGCATCTTAAAGCAGCGATGTATCGTGCCTTTATCGTCTAGTATGTCACGGTGTCTAGCTTGGAACTCTTCCAACATACCGTCCCTCGATAAGGGTAAAGACAATGCCTGCGACTGACATTCAGTCGTCTTTATCACCCTGGAACCTTTCCAGTGATTTTCCCCAGAATCGTTTGATATCATCTCACTACAACTAGTGAGAATCCTAACATCCAATTAAATCTATCTCATAGATCCAAAACTCAGGATTTAGGAGGTATCATTTTGATCCTACACGGAGAATCTTTATGATAAACGGAGATTGATCGAGCGTAGCATAAGAAACTCCTTTCTTATCAAGAGTATGTCATCCACGTACTCTACGAGGATCAGCACCATACTCCCTACTATCTTTTTGTTTATACAAGGTTCATATACCATTTTGATGATGTCAAACTCTTTGACTAACACATCAAAATAGACGTTCCAACTCCGCGATGCCTGCTTTATCCTATAAAACATCTTGCACACGTTTCCGCTGCTCCCACCGTCTACGAAGCCCTCTGGCTGTGTACTTATAGACGCACTCTTCTAAAACATCATTTAGAAAAGCAGTCATGACACCCAACCACCAGATATCGTAGTCATGGTATGTAGCCGTGACAAGTAGGATCTGGATGGACTTAAGCATAGCTACTTGAAAAGGTTTCATCATTATCCACACCTGGTCAATGATGCAAACTTTTAACAAGTCTAGCTTTGAAAGTCTCAACTTTTCCATCTACACCAAGTAATCTTCTCAAGATATACTTGCTCCTGATGGGGATTTAACCCTTCAGATATAGCAACTAAAGTCCATACTTTGTTGGTGTATAATGATTCCATTTCAGATCGATAAGCATCCAACCATTCTTACAGAGTCACACTCCTGATGGCCAGCTCGAAACTAGTTGGGTCATCATCTCATGATGCAATCCTTGCTCCCACCGTCATAGAGGAACCGAAGTATCTCTCAGGTGGGTGAGGAACCCTACTAGATCGGCGAAGAGGCTGAGGTTCGTTGGTATCTACTGAATCCTTTGGTTCTACCAAATCATCTGCTGTAGTTTGTATAGCTGGAACTTTTCCAGTTCTATATTACAGACTTTACCTCGAGCTTGTCCGGATTATGCTTTCAGATATAGGCCGGACAACCCCAAATCTTAACTAACTTAAGATATGGGCTCTTCCCTTTCCATATCTCATATGAAGTGGTAGGCAACTGATTTGATCATGACCCTATTCAATAGGTATGCAACTTCTCAAGCGCATAACTCCCAAAAGGAAATAGGTAACTCAGTAGTACTCATCATAGAGCACACCTTATCATATAGGGTGTGATTGCTCCGCCCCGATATACCATCGTGCTATGGTGTATACAGAGGAGTAATGCTGAGAGAGAATCTCATTCTCCTTTAGAATAGTCCAGGAATTCCATGCACAAGTTTTCTCTTCCCTAATCTCATCATAGGACATAATACTTATACCCGTATTTTGGTTCTCTACTTCTAACTTATATTCCGTGAATATCTCAAAAGGTTCGGACATGTGTTTCAACAGGAACATATGTCTGAATCTAAAGAGATCATCAGAGAATGTAATGAAGTACAAAGAACCGGTCTTGGCATGTGTAGACTAGGGATCTTACATACATCATCATGTATCAGTCCCAAGAGTTTACTTAACTCTTTCTTTGTTTCCAGTAAACGGAGCTATGGTCATCTTATCTTTGTGACATGACTGGCGAGTTTCACAAGATGTAAATTCAAACTGCTTTAAATATGCATCTAAATGTAACTTCAGCTAGTCGGGTCGCATTGATATGACCTAGTCTACAATGCCTCAAGAAGGATTCGTTCAGATCTGAACTCTTCCTCTTGTGTGTGTTCTGTATACTAAGAACTGTGGTTTGATTTAGAACATCAATGCTTTTAGATAACGTGCCTGAACCGATCAACTTTTGATATAGGAAATGTTCAAAACATTATCCAACAATACAAAATTTTACCATTTCTTTACTAATAAAGAGACTGATATGATTTTGTATATCAGGTTCGGTATCTAATAACATTCGTTCAGAATCAATGTATCACAATACAGGGTGACAGTGACCGACAGACTTGGCTGCAACTCTTGCCCCGTTTTCTGCCTCATGAAACTTATCACCCATTCTCAGTTCTTTTACCCTTTTGTAGCCCTATGTAACAGATTACATATCTGGGATCCTGATCCGGTATCATATACGCAGGATGCGGAGGATACTGAGAAACAGTTCTTTGTAATGAACACATCCGAAGATGATGCATTAACATGCACTCTCTTCGTTTGGGCGGCACGGGAAATCTGGTATTCCCCAATTTCCTGCTCTGTCTTATAACAATTATAAGTTGGAGCGGGACCAACGTTCCCCAGCTCAGTATAACAAGCGGGTTCGGTCAATATTCCGTATTATTATCTTGATTAAGGCGTGATATGGTCGCTACCTGGAGAGAGAGAGAAGAAAACACTCAGCGTGCGCTCTTGCAAGAATAGATTGGTTATTATTTTATCTAATCAGGATGGCTCCCACTGCTTTTTATCAAATCTTCCTTCAAACCCTAAAAGGAAAGACTAGCCGGGATTAATTACACACTACAAGTTCGCCAATCTTTCAGCCAGGCCAGTGTCGGTACTTTGAGGGAGGTCCCCCGTGCTTTCGCACGAACCTAATTAATGTAAACCTCGTTTTCCCAGAGGCGTAACCCCGTTGACACCTTTCTAGACACCTACTTGATCGGCTAATTGTAATGTATAAAACTCTCCCAGGAGTAACTCTTACTCGCAGCGTGTATCGGGATCCAACTATCTCATAGAAGGTATGCAATCTCATTGCAAATTTCAACACTTGAAATTCCCGATAATATTTTGCCCCGAACGATCTATGACCTTGACAATGTCAACAAACCATAGACCGCAAGTCAAGTTCAACCCGTCATTTCTTGATTGAATCAAACCCACCCGCACGACCCTTGACAAGGTCAACAAGGCCGCACGACTACCCTAACCCAATCTGCATCATATGCATAAGCAGATAAATACTGGTTAGTTACCGCACACTGCGCCTTGACAAGGTCAACAAACGCAGCACGAATACTAAACAGGACTTATCTGAAATGACGGAGGGTTACGACAGGTTTTTCTGAAAACCTATTGCGTAATGAACTTGATATCGTTGTAGAATTGAATAATTTTAAAATGGAGTGCTTTTGAGGCTTTTCTAGTTTTTCTAAAGGAGTCACTCCCGGTGAAGGGATCGTCGGTTCTTTCCTCGTCGAATGAGATGCGGGATATATCATATATATCGCTTTGCATAGCAGAACTCTTAAAACCGATCAAAAGACAAACCGAGTGTGTAGCATTTGCCAGTTATTGCTAAAGGAGTCACTCCCGGTGAAGGGATCTCGGTCCTTTCCTCATCGAATAAGGTGCAGGATATATCATATATACCGCTGTGCAAAGCAAGAATTGTAGCTACCTGTTTTATTTTGAAATTCGATTCTACAACATCTTAGGTTTCTTTTATTTCATTAATCTCATTAATGAAGTCCCATCATTTAAATACCTAAACATCACAGATAAATACGACGTACACTTATGCCATCCGCATTCGCCTCGATGTCCCCTCGTGCACCGTTAGGTTAGGTAACTAACGGCAGAGCGGGGCAGGGCTAGCGCGGGTGTAAAACATAAGTAACGCCTATATAATATATCATATATACTATATACTGTATCTATCATAGAACATCACATGATCACATCACAGATATCGCAGCAGAAGAAACATATGAAATATTGGATATACTAGGACGTCCGTGTTTTCAATACGAGCCAGTATAAAACACGGATTCCACGGTCGCGATGAATAGCCAAACCCACACCCCTAGACCCCTACGAGAGCGGCAAGCAACCCTACCAATTCTAGAGTTAGGAGACCTGGACTCGACTCCTCGAGTTGGTCTCCCACTGGACTCCAGAACTCGGTTACTTGTGCCCTCCTCCTTGGGTCTATCCTAGTGCGGAAAAGTAAATAATATACATCAACGGTGACAACTTCCGCTACCTGGAAGTGCCCTAATAAAAGAATATTACATACAAGTTTTTACATGAATGAAAATGAAAAACACTCATCTCACATAAAAGCCCCCGGCTATTCAAACACGACGATCCAATATAACATATCCAGCAACACATAACATCACATGTCATCGACGTAAGTAAATATGCGCATCCTAATTGTCGTTGACATATAGCAACGAAACCGGCGATATCACATATTACACTTACGGTCACAGAAAAGAAAGTGTAAAACTACAACAGTTGGAATCCGCAACCACCTCAGACATCGCATGCCTGACCAAATGAATTACTTAGACATCACATGCCTAACAATTATAAACCCCGCATTTTAGTCTCTATATCGAAAACACTTTTCAATATCTAGTCGGGCAATTCAACAAGATTCCCGACATTTTTATCGAATGCTCGTCGCAAACTTTAGTAGGCGGTCGCACCCCCGATACCGTCGACGAAGTGCACCAAGGCGGAACACCGCTACCGCGAGCATCCGAACGGATGCTTTCGGCGACGGGGTTCTCCTACAGTCACTTGGTCGGGGCTATGGAGTGAGGCTGTCTATTAAGTTTACACGGCGAGTATCCGCGTACGCTACGTGATTATGACGGACTTTTGATCACATCAAAATTCTGTGGCAACCGATCAAGTGAGACTAAAGTGCTATGTTTATAACATTCATTCAGTTATCTCATAACTTCTTGTGAATTCCAATTATTGTATCACATTCCAGATAATTAGAAAATGCTAAACTTTCCGATCGAACATTCAAACACCCAAGTTTTCCCGATACAGATCAACACATGAAATCTAAAAACATTCAGTTCGTGCCTCAGTACCAACGGTCCAGCCGTAGAAGGGTCAAGCCAACGCCTCACATGTGGCATGCCGTACTGCCCCAAACCCGAAGGTTCAAAGGGCAGTTCAAGACGGTCACATAATCGAGTTAAGGTTTGTTGTCTTCTAGAGGGTCCATCGAGTTACTTGCACTACTTAGAACGTCGTTAAACTACGGAAAAATCCAACACTTGGAAATTTCCCGGCAGGGGAAAAAGTGGGTATTTATATCCGGTCGAACTTTTTAACATATTCTAAAAATTACCCGGAAAAACACACAGACAAAATTAGACAGTCCGATCGAATCTCCGAATCCCCAATACAACCAAAAAAATAAAACTCTGGAAAAAATATTAAAAATTCCCAGGAAAACCAGAACTGAAAACTAAGAATTAAGGTGCAAAATTCGATGCACAAAAAGACAAAGTGGCCGCGGAACCGCCGCATGAGCATGCTCATGCCGCGGATCCGCGGCGATCTTAAGGAATTAGGCCCTCGAATTTTGCAGTAATCCTTAGATCTTCCTGCTGATTTTTCTGAATATTTTTAATCTGGAAAAAACCACGATTTTGAAAATTGTCCAGAGAGCACGTTTAGGGTTGGGGTTTCGGGTCGTTCGGACTTCAAACTCCGTCTGGACTTCGCCTAAGGCTCTAGCTAGGCTCTGATACCAATGAAAGGTTCCTAGGCACACTAATGAGGTCTCACAAGGCATCAACCATGCCAATTTCAAATTTTAACGGTGCCGAGAAACCCTAACAAGATCGTTGGCTAGAATTTTAGGCGACAAAACGAGCTAGTTAACATCTTAACTAAAAGTAAACGAACATACAACCTTTGTAGATCCGTTTCTCCACCTCCTTAGATCCGCAATGAAGTCTCCTCGCTGTCCATATCAAATCCCGGGCTCTAGCGTCGGCTTCATCGGAGAAAAAGCGGGCTAGGTCATCGACGACGTGCCGAAGATGATCTACGTCGAGGCATCACTAGATCAAGCTCCCACTTCACCAAGTGATGAAACTTGTGAAGAAAACATACTCTACTACTTGGCAAGAGGTAGAGGATGAAGAAATAGGAAGTGGGTTCACTTTAGAATTGGATTTCTCACTCATTTTCATCAATCAGCATTGATGAAGAAAGGTTTTCTTCAAGTGAAGAAGAAGAAGAAGATGAAGATAATTATTATGATAAGTTCATAAGAATAATTGAAAAAGAATTATTCTTATCATAACTTGAACCATGGTTAGATGTAGAGAGTTAACTCAAGTTAGATGAATGGTTAGGGTTTGAAGAAGAAGACAAAAATGTTACATGAGTCAAAGTTGCTTGAAGTTTCAAGAAGCTTCATGTAAGAAAGCAACCTTTTTATTTTCTTTTCACTTTTTCTTTTAATCCAAATTAAAAGATAAATGAATGAATAAATGAATAAAAACCCTAAGCATTTACTTAACCATGGTTTAACTCTTTACACAAACCCTAGCAATCATGTATCATCAAACATAATACAATCAAGTGCATAAAAATATATCACATATACAATGTGCACACCCGAGTGAGAAAATCCATTTAAAGTGAACCGATATTAGTTAATGCAAACTAATATATCAAATATATAATTATGCATTAAATCATTAAATCAACACTTGATTTAATGATCCGGTCATATCGCATATAACCGACTAATATAAACAGTAACAACTTATCGAATCAACACTTGATCCGATATCCCGGCTATATCGCATATAACCGATCAATGTCACAAATCGCGATAATCGAATACAGTATCACATACTGGTATCATTCTCGGTCCCGCACATATCTCATACGTGCTCCTATTTCGTTTCGCTTGAGCCAGGAAACCTCTGTGTAGGACTCTAAAGACCCGTCAATACGCCGGCAGCAGATGATGATCATATCAATCACCCACAAGCCGCAAGCGGTCTGCTAAACGTAACGGCCACCCGGGTATTAAGCGATCAGAAGATCGACGAGCAAGCCCGCTCACACTCCAATGAATCCAACCAGTAACACTACCGTACAGTCCGGTCTGATCGTCTGATATGTCGCATATCTCGCCTAGGGGTGGTAAACGTCAGACCCCAATAGCTCGATAAGTCGTGTCGATATGAGGTCTATAACAATTCGAGAAACTACTGGTAACACTTACCAGTAAATCTCAGCAACCCTGGCCAGGGATTTCCTGTTATAGCCAATCGAACACAGCGCAACATCAACCCCCTATACCGGGAGAGACGAATCCCCTCCTATCGCTCATTGCCTCCATGTGACTCGGGACTGTACCCAAAAACCACCGTTTTGCACGCCCTCTTGGACGTGGTAATATGGAAATCAAAGCACAGTAGGAACCATACAAGACTCTATGACGATCTCGGGTCAACAGACTACTCTGTACCAGTGTCACCTGAGAACTGCCATCTGACGTAAGGTATAATACCATCTGGGAGTTCTCGGCGAGTCCGTCCAGTGTATCCAGTCTCTACTGAGCACCCGTATATCATCTCTGATGTCAAACACCGATGGATATGGGATCATCCATCGCCCATCTGTATGGGTCGAGAAGGTACACGCTAGTCTACTCTGGTATATCGATGCCCCATCTCGATACACCCACGACTAGGGACTTTCAAGGATGTACTTATGGACTACCATGTCCCCACTAGTATGATCCGCATCATAGTCCAGGTAGTCAAGTACACATCCTAAGGGCTTTACCAACATGTAATAGAGAGACAATCAGTGTACACGTTAAGGTAAAGAGTAACCAGATAGCATACTATCACGACGAGCAAGAAAGTCCTCCCTATATATGTCCCAGCATCCACTACAATATACATCCTATGTACAGTAATGGCCTCTAGGGCATACATATAACTAACATGTATATCTTATAGTCGCCGCTTACTTGGTTGACGACAAGCTGGGAGTCACCGTAGACTCGTAGCCGACGGATTTCCATTTCTACGGCGAGCTCCAAACCAGCTATCAGAGCTTCATACTCAGCTTCATTGTTTGTCCGAGGCTCGGTGAGAGCGAAAGAACTCCGTAGGGTTCCCATTGATGGTGTGATGAACACCAATCCTATCCCTGCTTTTATCTCCGGGACGCTTGATTTACTGGAGGTCCTTATTGACGAGGCTCCATCGAAGTAGAGCTCCCAACATGGCTCATCTTCCTCGAGGTGCAGCTCTTGTTCATCGGGTAACTCACAATTTAGCGGCGACCCTTCTGGTATGGGATGAGCAGCGAGAAAGTCTGCAAGAGCTTGCCCTTTTACTGCTTTCTGAGTAGTGTAAACTATGTTAAACTCAAGTAGCATAACAGCCCATCTTGCTATTCTGCCGGCTAGGCTCGCTCTGGTCATCAAGTGTTTGAGCGGGTCGACCTTGGAGATCAGCATAACCCGATGAGCGAGCAGATAGTGCCTCAGCTTCTTCATAGCAAATATCAGAGCCAGGCATTGCTTTTCGATTGGTGAGTAGTTGTGTTCCGCCCCGACTAGAGTTCGACTGAGGTAGTAGAGGGCATTTTCTTTTCCCTCCTCGTTATTCTGGGCAAGGAGCGCACCGAGTGACTCGTCCAGCGCGGCAGTGTAGAGAATCAGCGGTTTATTTGGAATGGGAGCGGCCAGCACTGGAGGTTACAACAAGTATTGTTTGATGCTTTCGAACGCTGCTTGACATTCGGCATCCCAGATAAAAGGAGCTCCTTTCTTCATGAGCTTTGAGAAGGGCCTACATCTCCCCGATAAATTTGAGATAAATCTCCGTATATAAGCAAGTTTGCCTTGAAAAGATCTTAGCTGCGTCAGACTCTTCGGAGGGGGCATCTCCATAATGGCCTTTATCTTTGATGGGTCAACTTCGATCCCTCGATGTCGGACTATGAAGCCCAGGAATCTTCCCGATGACACGCCAAAAGCGCACTTCAAAGGATTCATCTTCAGATCGTATTCCCTCAGTTTGGTGAGAACGGTCCTGAGATCTTGGATATGATCGGCCTTGGCTTTAGTCTTGACGACCAGATCATCAACATAGCATTCGACGACTTTATGGATTAGGTCATCAAAGATATTAGTCATTGCCCTTTGATATGTAGCACCTGCGTTCTTCAGTCCGAATGGCATTACCTTGTAGCAATATATTCCGATCGGGGTTCGAAATGATGTGTGCTTCTCATCCTCAGGCGACATCTTGATCTGATTATATCCAGACGAGCCATCCATAAAGGTGAACATTCCATAATTTGAGGTGTCATCGACCATCATTTCCATGACCGGTAGCGGGAAGTCGTCTTTACGACATGCCTTGTTGAGGTCCCTGAAATCGACACAAACTCGGATCTGCCCATTTTTCTTCTTCACTGGGACTATGCATGAGATCCAGTCTGCATATTTCTCTTCCCTGATGAAGCCGGCATCGATGAGTTTCTTGGTTTCCTCGATGACCTTTTCTTCCAACTCCCTTCTCATTCTTCGAGGAGCTTGTTTGACTGGTTTAGCATCAGGAGATATAGCCAGCTTATGCACGGCTACCTCAGGGGAAAGGCCAGGCATTTCTTTGTATGTCCACGCGAAGCAGTCGACGAACTCACGCAGCAGGGAAATTATCTGCTCTTTCATTTCCTCCGACAAGAGTGAGCTGATGTAGGTCGGCCTTGGATTATCGGGCGTTTCTAAGTCAATCTCAGTTAGCTCATCAAAGGTTGCTTGTCCTCCATCTTCGAGCTCTTGAGGAGCTTCTTCTGGCTCGGCTATCTCGTCATCATCATTTGATCTTTCGCTGGCCTCACCAACATGGATCATGTAGCACGCTTTGGAATCAGGTTGAATGTAGCCTATGCCCCGTCTATCTGGAATTCGTCCATCGATGAGTGCTCGGACCTGGGGTGGATACTATAGCCCTTCTTAAAACTTTGCTTCGGACTTCGTTTGATATAACTAGCATCCGCACTTCTTAAAGTATTCACGCATCTCGGGCGCATAGTATCTGGGATTGAGGACGGCTCTTATGCCTCTCTCATAGGGAAGGCACACGACAGAAAGGTCGTCCGGGTGCACAATGGGCTTTGACCTGTAAAACAGGATGCCCTTCTGTCCATTTTTCCTTCCGGGCACGTAGAAAGTTTTCAGCTGGTCCACGGTAGAGACTGACAATGTGTCGAGCTCTTTGCACATCCGTTCCGGCACCCTTGTGATGGCCAAGGACCCTTCTGCGACTTCGAAGGTCTCTCGTAGTTTCGCTTGCTGCATGGGGGGCCGATCTGCACAGCTGTTGCACGGCAGGTCCTCTTCTTCTGACTCTTCAGTGTCACTGCCAAGATGAGGACGGACTTTGCTGCTAGATGGGCCTTCAGTAAAAGATTCGTCCGTATCGCTGCCGAAATGAGGGCGAGTTTTGCGGAAGGATGGGCTTCCAGCGTCGACTCATCAGTGTCGCTGCCGAAATGCGGGCGCACTTGGGTATTTTTGCTTTTGAAAGTGATAGCCGGCGCAGATTTGCTTTTGAGTCTTGGGGCCGTTCTATCCTCAGTCAGTTGTGGCTTAGCATTTTGTTGGTTCGTAAAGTACCGAGAATCTTCATATCGGACTTCATGCACACCGAACGGCTGGATGTCTCCGTCAATGCGTCTTTCTTCGCCATTTTTAGTATACTTCATGCATTGATGGAGAGTTGACAGAATGATGCTGTAATCGTGGAGCCACGGCCGCCCCAAGAGAATCTTATAAGATGTGTCGGCGTCGATCACGTATATCTTAGCTTCAGTTTGCAGATCCCCAAATTTGATTGGCAAAGCTATAGACCCCAGAACTTGCTGGCAATTTTGGTTAAAGCCTTGAATGACAATCCTTTCCCTTGACAGGTGTCGGACGTCCATTGACAAACTCTTCAGAGTTCGCAAGTTCATGATGTTTACTGAGGACCCCGGATCAATTAATATGCGATTAATTCGATCTCCGTCGCTGTACCCGGTCACGTAAAGCGGCCGATTATGCTCAGTCGTTCCCAGTAGCAAGTCTTCATCCTTAAATGTGACTGCGGCGGCATGCAAAGCGTGCTGGGCTTCTTTCATATTAATTTCCGCAAAGTGAGCCTGATACCGTTCGGGGTTTTGTAGAGCGTGGATGAGAACATCTCTAAGCTCCTTGGATAGGACCAAGGCGTCGTAGATGCTCAGGAGAGACGGAAGCTTCCGGAGATGCGCCAAGACATTATAGTCCACCGAGGAAGGACTTATGTTTTCATCAGCCGGTTCTCTGCCATCTTCTTCATTAGCGACTTGTTTTTCCTTCCCTTTTGGGGCGTTGCCCTGATTTTGCGGTAGAGCCCTGCCGCTTCTGAGCTGGATTTGATTGGCCTTTGTGGTGAGTTCCTCGTCCTCTTCGGGAAAGCAGAGATCGTCCTCGGAGTCGCTGCCAAGATGGATGGCGTAGCAGGTCACTACTGGGATCTCTTCATTGGAGTCTTCTTCTAACTCCTCCAGAATTTCAGCCGCTTGTACAGGGAAGAACTCCTTCAATCGAATCAATGTTCTTTCCTTTTGTTCATATTCTTCGAGGGAATCGATATATTTTTGAATGGTCGATCTCCCTGCAGACTCTTTTTCGCGCCGAGCTGCACTTTTCTTCTTCTTGAGCTTCTTGGATTTTGAGCCTGATGGAGCCGCATTGGCAGCTAGACTGGTAGGCTTCTTCTGCCCTTCCCATTCCGTCCTGGGTTCTTTCCGAAGTAGCTTTATCATCTTCTTCGTCTTATTAGATATGTGCGTACTCCATGGAGGCCGCGATGAGTCCGTTTCATTTCTCAGGGCAGCGGGTTCGGCTGTCTGCTCCCAGAAGGCTTCAGCTTCCGTCTGTATAAAGTTGGCGGTTGCAACTTGATTGTTCACCAACACGCTTTTGGACAGCTCGATCTCTCCAGCCTTGTACTGCTTCTCGACCCAGTCTTTGAAGATATAGCAATCATCGATCGCATGGCTCACTACTCGGTAGTACGGGCAATACAGAGGATTGTCGGTCATTTTTGCTTCTTGGGGTCTTTTCGACTCCGGCAATTGTAGGCCGTTGTTCAAGGCATCTTTAAATATCTTGCGGACCTTGTCCTTTCTGAAAGAGTAAACCTTGTTCTTTTTCTCCTCTAGGGAAAGCCCATCTCCTCCCAGCAATGGCTTTCGAGACCGGTTGGTTTTGGATTCGCCCGCCCTTCGCTTTTCTTCATTGTCGGAGGCATTGAAGACATTGGTACTGCTGGAACTCCCGCTTCTACGGTTGTCGTCCCGCTTGCTTTTCCAGGTTTTGTCTCTCTGAGAGTCCGGCGGGGACTCTTGCTTCGAGCGTTCTAGCATTTGGACTTTCTTGGTTAGCTCCTGAAATGTCTTGAGGCCCACTGTACACAAGAATGGGACCATCCAATTGCTGAGGTTTCCAATGAGAAGGCTGACGGACTGGTCCTGCTCCAGCGGTGGTTCGCACTTGACTGTGAGATTACGCCATCGGGCGATAAAGTCGGTGTTGCTTTCATTCTTCCCCGGCTTGGTTTTCACAAGGTCGGCAATGGATATTTTATCACTGACACTCATGAACCTTTTCCGAAACAGGGACTCCATTTGGGCAAAGTTAATGACAGACCTGTCCGGTATACTCGCATACTAGTCGAAGGCGACGTCGGTCAGGCTGTTGACAAACTGACGAAGAAGGAGCGTGTCATTGCCCCCTGTATTTCCGCATGATTCTTTGAAGTGGGCGACGTGCTGGTTTGCATTCCCCGTTCCATCAAATCTTCTGAACTTATGAATGACGTAACCGCTTGGGAACTCAATCAGATCGTACTGCGCGGGATATGGCCGCCCACTACTGCCGATTTCTTTCTGAGCTTCAGCTTCGGCCACCAATGTTTTAACCTTGCTGGTGATCAAATCCATTATCCGATCCTGTGTTAGCGGGATAGTGCTATCTGGGGCCAAGGCATCCCCAGAAGCGGAATGTGGCCGGCTTTCATTCGGCTCGACCAGTCTTGGTCCCAAAGGAACAGGCATTGGCTGCCTCGGATTGTCATCACCCGGCTGATTAGTAGCGGCTTGTGCCTGATTGGGAGGCGCTCGAGCAATTTGAGCCGTAAGCTGCATCACCACGTTCGTTAAGTCGTCAATCTTCGAATAGAGCTTGGCCATCTCTTTATCTTTGCTCCTGAGCTGTTTTCGAAGCTCTTGAAGCAGCTCCTGCTCCGCAATCCTGGGGCGGAAAGTCGACTCTTCCTCGCTGTCCGAGCTTGACTCTACATGGACCGAGGGGTCTATCTGCCTATCATCCTCATCGAGAGGGTTTTCTTCATCCAGCGGGGGCGGCTGTTCTTAGGCGGCGGCAACCACATTCAGGCTAGATTGGGCTTGGGATGTGGTGGCCCCGTCCTTGCTTTTGCTACGAAGGTTGTCGCTGGGGCGACCGCCCGCCATATAGACCGTATGGACGATATATCCGTCCGTCTTTCTATCGTTGGCGGCTGATTCCACGGATCGCTGTCTTGACCCCCTTGCTTCGGTAGCTGGTAGTCGATTGAAGGTGGCTGGCCTAACCAGGTTCTTGAATGGTGCTGGCGCTTCTTTTCTGGATTTGCCTCGCTGCTTTCGTGCGGCACAGAGCGCCTGATAGACCCTTGAAGAGACAGTGTCATACTTTTTCTGTTGGGGCCGGGACACATCTCTTTGTAGCACTGTTCGGACCGCTGTCTTCTTGATTCTGGCGGTCATGGCGTTTTTCTGAACCCACTTCAGAGGCTCGAAGGAATTGCTGATTCTTACGTCCGACTCAGCCGTCGTCGCGGGGCAGCCCTGCACTTGGAACTTCACACGATTCCATTTGGCCGAAGCCTTGGCCCTATTGTTGGCTCGATACCTGAGCCGCTTCTGCCTTAACTTTTCCGTTCTAAGCACCTGGCAGACTTCGGCTCTTTGGGAAGACGCCGCAGACTAGTCGATAGAGGGCCTTGGAGATACGCCCGATTGTGCACTTGTTGGAGTCATCGCCTGAGCTCGTACGCAACATTTAATGTTGCCCTTCGCATCGGAAGTCTTGCCCCCAGCTGGAGCACCAGAGAATCATTTAGATAGCGTCTTAAGTTTCGGCTGTGGTGCCTTGGCGATCACGACATTCGGCCTCTTGCCCCTTGAGACCGACTTGGCCACCTGTTCCGCCGGGATCTCCGCCAGATGAGCGCTTCCGGCAGGGTAGATGATGACGGAGCCGAACTGGCGGGGCGGTTCCTCCCACTGTCGACTGAGGCTTGCGGGGAGAACCACACGAGCGTTGATCTTGACCACGTACGGAATCGGGGTCGCTTTGGAAGTTGAATTCGTCTTGGGAGACATTGTCGTTGAAAGTTGATTGCTGCACGAAAAGAAAACATCATTTCAGTATAGGCAATCGATATGTATATTGACTGAGTTCGCATGAACGTTTAACCCGAAATATGGGAGGAGAGATCGTGTCCCACCGGGCGTGCCAGAATCTGTAGGGTGTTTTTCGTCACCCCATTGAGATGGGAATACGCACGCGCTTGTCAGGCATACTACAGATTCCCCCTGCCTAGGGTAGGCCGGGGTTTAATGATTGTGGGGATCCGAATCTCCGGCAGCCGCGAACTAAGCTGCCGTTAATTACCCCTCGCCTTTGAAGCGAGGGAACCTCCGATTGACGGGTTAAACTGGTCATGCGAACTTAATATGTAGTGTATGTGTGTTTTGTTTTGGAAGGGGGGGTTTTGGATATATCGGGAGCCACGCAGAGTTTTTACGGGGGTCCCGCTATCCGGATAGCGGGCTGGGGGTCAAGGGGGCTAGCAGCCCCCTTGCGGGGTGCGGGGCAGCGCCCCGTTAGAAATTTTTTCTAACAGGGACAGTGTCGTGGAGTATGTATATGTGTACATTTGTATACATATGTATATATATACATGTATATATAAATAAATGGGAAAAAGACATCCAAAGGATGCGTGGGGCCAGCGCCTAGGCGCTTGAGCGCAAGCGCGCCACGTGTCGGCACGTAGGCGCTGTGCGCAGAGTGCTGGAGCGCAACACGCCACGTGTCGGCACGTGGGCGTTTTGCGCTCGGACGCTGAGCGCTTGGGCGCAAACGCGCTACGTGTCGGCACGTGGGCGACTTGCGCTCGAGCGCTTGCGCTGGAGCGCAAGAGCGCCACGTGTCGGCACGGGGGCGACTTGCGCTCGAGCGCTTGCGCTGGAGCGCAAGCGCGCCACGTGTCGGCACCGGGGGGACTTGCGCTCGAGCGCTTGCGCTGGAGCGCAAGCGCGCCACGTGTCGGCACATAGGCGACTTGCGCTCGAGCGCTTGCGCTGGAGCGCAAGCGCGCCACGTGTCGGCACATGGTCGCTCTGCGCTTGAGCGCCGGCAAGAAAAAGAGGCTTTTAGCCTAAAAGATTTCTCTGAAGAGAAGTCAGAGAGGAGTTGGACTCCTGAGTGTATTCTTCTTCTTCTTTTTTGGGTTAAGTGAAAGGGGTTCTTCTTCTTCGTCCTCTGTTAGCTGGATCTTGAAAATCAAGAGATGTGGGATCGTTAAAAATCTCTTCTTTTTGAGATCTAATGGAAGATCTGAGTTCCCCTTTATGGGTTTTGTGGTGAAAAAGGAAGAGTAAAACTCTTGATTTAATTCAAAAGAAAGAAGAAGGTTTTGGAACCTTGAAGAAGGAAGAAAGATCTCAGATCTGAAACTTTTTTTTAGAGAGAGAAAAAGTTGTTGAGATATTTCATTATCTTTGCCTTTATAGGCTATACACTTTACACGTAGCCCCTTGGGCTTCACAAAATGGCATTTTTCCTATCCCATGGCTCATGTGCCATTTCTTTTTGCACATAAGCCATGGGCTTTACCAAAATTTGGCTTTATGCCTATTTTTCTTACATTTATCCATAAAATAAAAATAAAAGAAATACAAAAAAAAAATTATTTATTACAAAATTTTTATCTTGGCATGGGGGGAGGCCGGCCGCTTCATGTTCGGGCTCGACCCGGGCATGGGCCCACTGGATCTGGGCTTGGGCCCACTTAGGTTGGGGTTGACTTTGATTTTGACTTGGTCAACCGGGGTGTAAATTTTTACCCCAACAACTAGTTCAAGCGAAATGAAGTAGGGCACACATGCTGATATCTGCGGTGGCCTGATTAAATACGAGTATGTGATACTGTATTCTAATCTGGCGGTTATTTGTTATCAGTTAGGTTATATGTGATATAACCGGATTATTGAATCAGGTGTTGATTTGATAATGTGATATATAGATAAATGATATTAGTCGGTTGTATGTGATATAACCGGATTATTAAATCAAGTGTTGATTTAATAATATGATATATATTTATATTTGATATAATTATATATTAACTAATATTATTAGCTCACTAATTATTCTTCATACAATATATATATGAAGCATAGCAAGGATAAATGAGGTGGAAAAATGGGGAGATATTTAGAGTGTGGAGTGAAGCATGGGCTTTATCATTTGTTTATTAGTCTTGACTCACTATTCAAGCATGGTTGCAATTTTAATATTGCAAATAATTCCATGCTTGAATAAGTGAGGAAAAGAGAGAGCCATTCTACACTCCATTCTAGCCTTAGCCATTTTCTTGAGCTCATTTTTGCTCTCTAGCTCTCTTCATCTTCCTCCTCACCTCCTCCAAGCTCAATTCCTCACATGTGTTGTGAAATCTTGAGCTTGTGAGAACTCTAGTGAGCAAAAAAAAACCTACTTTACCATCTTACACTTGATTGACAATTAAGTGTAGTGTATTTTATTCACTAAAGAATTTAGTGAAGAGGTAGATTGGATTAGTGGAGCTTCAGGTGGATCATCTTCGGCACGAAGGTCATCGAAGAAAACTTGTTCATTCTTCAAGTGGAGTCTAGTGGAGTCGTAAGGACTACAACCCGGAGCTTTTGAAGAGAAGGACATGGTCTACAAAGATTGTTGCCTCGCTTCTCTTAGTCGAGTTTGTGATATCATCATAGAAACCCTAATAATCTAGTTTGATCCTTAGTCCAGCTTAGCACCTAGAAAATTTTAAAATTGCATGATCGATGCCCATTTAAACCTCATGGTGGTGCTAGGGTATACTTTCATAGGGTACTTTCGTGTGAAAACGGTTGCAATTTATTACTAATATGGTCATTTTAAAAGTCGGCAGTATTTCGGCTGCATACCGGCGTCATATCAATACAGATTTAGGCAGAATAACGGCATCGTTAGCATGCAAGGGTTATATTTGGTTATAAGTCATGGTGGGTTATTACCATGACGCTTAGGGAGCATAAATTTCTAGGTTGAAACCAAACACTAGAAAGTTACCAAATCAGGCAGCATTCCGAAATCTAATTTAACATCTAAAATAAATAAAATCATGCGGGGTTTTTAGTATTAAAAGTTTAGCAAGAGCATTCATTAAAGTATAGGAAAACATAAAGAAAAGTTTCGATGGTTGCAAGAGCAAAGAGAGAAATCCTACCTTATGACGAAGATTTGCCGACACGAACCAACGACTCGCAACGAATCACACTCCCACCTCGGATTTTTCTAGCACCCATTATCAGTACCTATATGTAGATCGCTGAGAGAAGATCATACATGGATTTTTATGGAATTATTTGGGAGCCAGCAGTGTGAGAAATGAGTGAAAGAGTGAGAGGGTATTTAGAGGGTTCAAATCCTAATCCTCAAGCCGCATTCCCAGCCAACCATGCCGCCAATCATGCACAATCCCCTCGCCCTTTACCCTAGGCCGTTGGATTGTTCGGATGAACAACCCAGATCCATCCACGTGGGCACGAGCCGCCTACGTGGGCCCATGCACCTGCGCAAGCAGGCATGTGGGGCTTATGCGGCAGCAGCAGCTGCTGATTGTGGCGCCTGGGTCCGGTGTTGGGTCTTTGTTTAAAAAATATTATTTTTATTTTTTATTCTCTTTTTAAAACTGTTTTAAAAACCATTTTCTTTTACAGAAAAGTTATTTAAAAATACTTTTAATTACCTTTAAAATATGAAAATTTTATAGGAAAATTCTAAATCAATACTTACTCATTTCCAACTATTTTCACCTCAAAATATAATTCCTTTTTCCAATATCCATCTTTTTAAACAAATCTTAAAAATTCTAATAATTATATTTAAATTCTTTTCTTTTCCCCCCGAAAAATTACATTGATTATATTTAAACTCAAAATTATCTTTTTCCAAACTTTTCTATCAAAAGAAATACTAAAACAAATATAAAGATACGAAGGAAAATTATACGAAGACTTTATTAAGGTATATGTTCGACGCCGAAAATCCGGTCTCTCTTCCTGAGAGAAGACCCATGTTTAAGTGGTTATACGAAGACGCATATGGCTAAGGGGTTAAGAAGATACGACCAATGTAGCATGATTTCACAGATTCGCCCTTCGGAAAGGGCTTTTTGATTGTGAGGGCTAGATTTTCTACATTCGCAAGCCCATGTACTTAATTACCCCTCCGTATTAAACGGAGAGAACTTTCTAAAAGTGGTTTATTTATAAGTGCATTAAACGCAAGAGCAGCACAAATGGCAATAGCATGCATATATATATTTGTTCAGTCGAAAAAACTGCAGTTTTGATATAACATTTTTCTTACTTTTCTTAAATATTTAAAGGTGTTTATTATAAATATAGAACATATTTGGATTTATCTGCAAAATACTATTTACCATATGTTTATATATTATAATTAACATTATGAACGAAAATATATGCATTTTCTATTTATATAATATTTTGGTAATTGAAAATATGCATATCATATCAAATATTCTAATCAAGATTCTTAAAAGAAATAATATTATACAAATGGTTAGAATAATGTTTCAAAATATATGCATAATATTTTAGTAATTAATGCATAGCATTAAATATTCTTAATCAAGATTCTTAAAGATTTATTACCATATACAGTGATTAGGATACTCTCTCTAATTTATTAAATAGTACTAACATTATTCATGGAGATATTGTGCAAGATTTAGCTCAGGTCAAGAGATCAAGATGTTCAAGATGTCAGGATCAAAAATTTGCCAAAATTATAAAATCAATACTGACAGAGACTCAGAGTCCAGGCATGGAAATCACCATATTAGGCAATCACCATATTAGGCAACTTGTTTTTCTGATTTGAGAGCTATATAAAGGATCGATGGCTAAAGTTAGAGGGCATCACTTTTATCACAAAGCAAATCATCGTCAAAAACAAGTGATCCACGACAGGTCCATGATTCGACGTGATAGGTGTAAGTCTACGGTAGCGTCCCAGCCGTCAATTTGAGACCAAACGCGGAACAAAAACTTTTTACGAAACCGGCGCTATCATAGTCTTTCATCCGGATCGAACCATTAACACTAAACTAGCTAAGTAGAAAGAAGATAGAAATGCTATACCGATCGATCCGTATCCTTCGGTCTTTAGCCACCATCCCTACCTCCTTGTGGCATCTCTGATCTCCGGTCTCCTCGTCGGAAGGGCACCACGTCAAGAAGTCTTTTTACGGGCTCCCGCTTCAAACCGAAGCAACTCGGGCATGAAGTTTGCTAGCCGTCATGTCCAAGGTGATGTAGAGAATGTATGAGATAATTTTGTCTCAAGTATCCATTGATTCTCAACACATGAGAGTGTATGGATGGAGGTTGAAGAAGAAGTCATTGGTGGAGGAAATGGTGAGCTCAAGAGAAGAAAGAAGAAGGAGAAGAGATTTTCTTTTGTTATTGTGTGAGATAATAATGTGAGTGAGCACTAGCATAATCTTAAGAGCCAACCCTAACAATATGTGGCTGCCCTCTCTCTCCTCCCATCATAATCTCACCCAATAATCAATCAAGAAAAGGTGACATGCACAAAAAATAAGACCATGAGTCACTAAATATGCACATGCCACAATTAATGCTCCTAATGAGGACTTGAGCTTACAATTTCCACTTGCAAATATTAATCCAAATGCTTACAACAATAAATAGAATGGCATCTACTAAAGTCAACTCGTGACGGATCACAAGAGTACCCCTCATCTATACATTCCTGCATCCGCATTCCGACTGAATACGAATGCAATGAGACTAAAGTAATCCAACAAATCTAATACTAGGATCCGGCTTAAACCAAAGCCCACTAGTATGATCCGTCCGATCATGATCCGTGCACGGGTGCACGTATATGATCGAACTCAGCCATAATACCATATGGCCTCTACAACGTTTCGCCCAAAACTTGGGAAAACTATCTGTGGGGGACTCTAAAGACTCGTCAATACACTGGCCGTAGATTCAACCACTAGCACGTCAGTGGTACTAGCTGTACGTAACGGACGCCCACGTATTAACCAAAAGGGAAGCTGATGAGCGAACTCATCTAGAAACCCTACCGAGCCTGTCAGTGACAATATCCGTACTGTCTAGTCCGTTCGTTTATGAGCATCGCATGTCGGGCCTAGGTGGCTGGTAAACGTCAGACCCCCAAAAGCGGTACAAGTAGTGTCGGAGTGTAGTCCATGACACCCTAAGATACTACTGGAATACCTACCAGTAAATCTCATTTGCCTTGGTCAAGGACTTTGTGTAATGGCTCTCCTAACACAGCGCGATCTCACCCCCAATACTGGGAGAGACAAACCCCTGCCGATCCGCTCACTGCCTCCATGTGGCTCGGGACTGTACCCAACTAAAACCAGTTTGCACGACTCTTTTGAGCCGTGGTAGGGTAATAATCAAAGCACAGTGGTAACTCACACGAGACAAATGACGATCTCAGGTCAATGAACTAACCTGTACACATGTCACCAGGGAACTGCTATCTGACGCTAGGTACAATACCAACTAACAGGTTCCCGTCGAGTCCTGTCCGGTGTAGTCATAACCCAATGAGCACCTGTATACATCTTAGGTGAACCAACTGACACCGATGGCTTGTGAGACTGGCCACCACCCCTCATCGGGGTCTCGACTGTATACACTAGTCTACTAATGGAGTATCGATGCCCAGTCTCGAAACTCCCACGACTAGGGACACTTTAAGGATGTGCTTATAGACTACCCAACTCTCACGTATATGATCGCCATTATACTGCTGGTAATCAAGCAAGAATCCTAAGGGCTCTGTCAACATGTAATAATGATCTGTAATATCACCTAAAGCATGTACACGATGACGAAGATAAACCATATAGCATACTATCATCTTGAGTAAGACTGTCTTACCGGTATAGGTCCTCCCTCAATCATTGAAATCACGTGCCTGCGATCCAATAATTGACTTGAGGGCACTATATCCAACAATCTCCCACTTGCACTTAAGGCTAATTATTACGATGTTGCATACTCACAGCCCGCCCGTGTGATACCGAACACCCAACTTCTCTACTGATCAGTTTCACAAAGCTCGTTTATAAAACTATTGCTTTCGAGAAATAGCTTCAGTGAGTGGATCCGCTCTAATGTTTCTTTCTATGTCTCTCTTAATCTTAAATTCGCGGAGAAAGCCATCTCCTGAAATGATCAATACCTGTCTTAGAATATATCTGGATATCTGATGGGACCTAGTTCACAAATGAACTCCAAATCCAGCAAACTTCTTAGACTGTATCGTCAACTGAATTTAATCAGTATCTTACGCCATACCTCCCTCAGTATCCGCCTGGACCACCTGTCCAAACTACTGCCCCTCGTCGAGAGGGAAAACTATAACTCTGACAGTCACACCATCATCCATGTCACCTTGGAAGCCTGGAATGATAATCTTCTTCCGAAGGAGGCTGTCGTTATCATATCCCTAGAACATCCACGTATGTTCTAAAACTGCTTCCGAACGTTTCTACAGGATTGGATTAATATCAACTTATTGCAGCTAGTGCAAAAACAACATCTGGTGTTGTACTTGACATCTCATGATCGACTCAATTGCCTAAGTAAGTGATATGTCAATCATGCACACCCCTCTCCCCTTTAGTTTGTAAGAAACCTTTAGAGAGGGTGACTCCATCACCTGCAGGTATACTACCATGCCAGGAGTCGTCTATTCTAAAACACCTTTAGAATGTTGTTTAAGTACCCAGATTGGGAAACTACCCAAATCTAGATCTAAAACCATAGATCTAGTAACCAGAATATCTGATATAATGTCCATATCCTATGTGGAGAAATCACTTTGTGACAACCACAGTATAACCGATCATAGTATAGGAATTTTACTTCCTACTATGTGTATGTCATCCAAATACCAGGATATCATACCTTACTACCTTCTTAACAGATCCATCCCCTATTCTGATGAGGTCAAAGCCCATGACTGTAACATCAAAAATAGATGATCTATCTCCGCTATATCTGCTTTAGTCTATAAATAGACACAAACTACTTGTCCACTATTCTTCCGCTGCTCCCACTGACTACAACAACCCTCTGGTAGAGTCATATATACGTGCACTTCTAAAGCTAGTTTAGAACGACGTTATACTCATTCTCCTGCTGGGTCTCATAATCTGGAACAGCAGTAATGGCAAGTCTTTGGGTAAACAAGAACCTCCCTGTCACCGTTCTTGAGGCTACCGGAGTACCTCTCGAGTGCCTGAGGTTACCCACCATATCTGTGGAGTGGCTAATGGAATGTCAAACCTGATTGAATCTTTATGTTCTTATTAAATTTTCAGTAATCGTTTGTGGTTCTGGAATCACTTCCAGTTCTACCATACTCCCACTACTGTTTTCTGAAAAAGTCCATTTTACTAAAACTGTGGCGAGTCAAGAACAATATCACTATTGATCTCCCAGATGGTAGAAAGCTAACCCTCGTCATAGCCTGGATTAACCCACAAACTTCCATTACAGAAACGTGCCTTGAGTTATCCAGAGTCTGGTTTTAAGCATAAGCCGGACAACTCCCCATATCTTATGATCCATTCTATATCTAATATAGAGACAGAGGCACTGATTTAATTGGAACCAGATTCAAATCATGCAGCTGTCTCCAATGCATGTCAATTAAATGAAGAGAGGCTGATCAGCATTACTCAACTTAGGAGTGCATCCAAACATGAGTAACCTGAAAGAGAAACAAGTTTCTCCAAATCATTACTATCAACTGAATAGTAAACACAAGTATCTACATCTTCGATCACCTTGAAGAATCCTGATACTTGCAACACCTGGTTCTCTACTTTATTCTTATACCTATAACATCTCAAAACTTAGACCTTGTATTTCTACGAAACACTTGTCTAAAAACTAGAGAAGCCATAAGTAAACAGAATATAGTATGAGGACCAACCCCTCTGTCCTAATGGACACTGAACAATATACAATACTCTGTATAAGTCCCCTGAGTTGAATAACTCAAACCCTGTGCGTCATGGGTTGAAAATTGTACTTATGGTTAAGAAGAATTACACCGCTGTTGAATGCTCCTTACCTAACCATCAACTAATATAGATAAATGTCATAGACATAATTTCAAAAAGTTATATCACTTTATGAAATAAACGTACAGATATATCAGTTTGAAATTGGTGCATAATAACGGATATTCAAAACCAAATATTTGCCGTCTGGCAAAAACCCAGGCGATTTCCTCAAATATCACCAATTACAACGAATTCCGATATAATGAGGATAATCACCTAAATCCCAATAACTTACTCCCACTCAACATCTGTAAAACCATACAGATGTGAGAATCAAACCTGGTAAATACATACCCTGGAGCAAGGTCTAATTAGGAAATCGGTTTTCTATTAACAATGCACAGTGAAACTGAAACATGAAAATGTTTCGAAGGGGTATCTGGGTATTCCTAGTAATGCCTCTTCCATTATTGGATTTACAACTGTAACCGTATATTTCTTTGTCATCTCCCTAAATCCCTTTATTTGTCTTTAGTTGTTACCTTCTGTACACCATCGTTAGGCTAAATGGTTTTCTTCCTTTCCCACCGTTCGGCACCGGTCTATGGTTTGGAAGAAGACTATCCAATAAGCATAATAGGGGTACTCTCCTAATCCTAGGAGTACTCGCAATCTGAGAGAAGGTAATGATAAAATACAACTGAATAAACCTTATTCCTATTTCTTCTGAACCAGAATCCATCCTCGAACTGGAACAAGTTCCTTCGAGTTCGTATATAACCATACGATGGAGTATCCAATAACTGTGGATCTTCGTAGTGATACGGGTGTTCTGGAGAAATACAAAGGTGAAGTAGGAGTGGCGATGAAATACGTGGTTTGGTCGTGAATGATAGCAGTCGCAATTTACTTTGCCCTTTTTCTAATCCCTTTATTTGTCTTTACTTAATACCTTTTGTACACCACACTTAGGCTAAATGGTTTTCTTCATTCCATACCTTTCGGCACCTGCCTATGGTTTGGAAGAAGACTATCCAATAAGCGTAATAGGTGTACCCTCCTAAACCAAGGAGCCCTCGCAACCTGAGAGAAGGTAAAAGGAAAAGACAACTGAATAGTCCTATTCAATCTCTCTAGAACCAGAATCCATCCTTGAATCTGGAACAAGTTCCTTCGAGTTCGTATATAACCATACGATGGATTTATCCATTGGAAGTGGATGTTCGTAGTAATACGGGGTGTTCTGGAGAAATGCAAAGGGTAAAAGAAGGAGTAGCAATGATGTATGCAACTCAGACAATCCAAAAGCCAGTGTTTTAAGAAAGTTCAGTTAACTTGGTCACTGAGTCATAGTCTAGGGTCGGGCCATGGTCGCTGCCAAAGAGAGAGAGAAAAGAAACACTCTGCGTGCACTCTAACCTAGATCAGAATGGTTAATCACTTTATCTAATCAGGAAATCTCCCACTGTATCCTCAAATTCTCCTCCAAACCTGAAAGAAGAATTAGTCGGGATCACCCGAGGAGTAAACCAACTCATTAGTGGGAATCGGGATCCAACTATCATCGCATAATAACGTGATGGAATCCACTCACGTTATCACACTCCAGAAGGTATGCGCATATCTGGCAAGTTTTCTATATGTTTGAAACTCCCGATGTGATTTTTACCCCATACTCTTATGACCTTGATGAAGGTCAACAAATCATAAGTCACATGTCAAGTTCTACCCGTCATTGTCCAGGTTAATTTGAACCAACCCGTATAAGCCCTTGACGAAGGTCAACAAAGCTATACGACTGTCCCAAACCAACGCATCTATCTATGCAACAGAAAGGTAATAAGCAGCTACCATACACTATGCCTTGACGAAGATTAACAAACATAGCATGAATACTAAGTGCTACCCATCTGAAATGACGGAGGGCTACGGCTGGTTTTTGGCGAAAAACCTTTAACGTAATGAACTTGATATCGTTGAAGGAACCTGATAGCTTTTTACAAAAATATAGTGGCGAAAACCTTTGCTAAAGAGGTCACTCCCGGTGAAGGGATCTCGGCTCTTTCCCCGTAGAATGAGGTGCAGGATATTCCAACTGAATACCACTATGCAAAGCAAAAAGTAATCGACTATAGTGAAGTTATTACCCTGACGCAAACCTCTGCCCAAGGGATCACTCCCGGTGAAGGGATCTCGGCCCTTGCCTTATAGAATGAGGTGCTGGATATTCATAACCGAATACCACTGTGCAAAACAAAAGAAAACGTCCTTGTAATAACAGCTTTTTGAAAAATGTTCCTACAACATCAAACAGGTTTGTTTAGCTTGCATTGATTCGAATCAATGCAGTCCCATCAATTGATCACACCAGAAAAGAACGAAAATAAAATCTACGTATATGCCATCCGCATTCTCCACCGGGTCCCGTCATCACCCGTTAGGTTACTTAACTAACGACAGAGCGGGGACTGGACTAGCGCGGGTGTAAAACATATACAACATCTACCAGTATATATATCAATATACAATAATCGCTCCAGGCATGATAAATGCAACATCACAGAAAAGGAATAAGCATCACAGAACAATACAGATAATCTGGGAGCCCCGGGTTTCATTGAGCTGCAAGTGAAACCCGACATTTCCCTGGTCATGTGGATAGCCTGTGCAATGAAAACCTAGACCCCTACGGGTGCGGCAAGTTACCCGCCAAAACCAGAAGCGAGGCAGCCCCCTTCAGCAAAGTGAATAGGCCACTGAGCACTTCACGGAATCCGGTAACTTGAGTACCCCTCCTTGGGTCAACCTATATCCCCTACGATTGCGGCGAATAGCCCGCCAATTCTAGAGTGAAACCCCCTCCGTCTCAAAGCCATGAGATGCGGGCCCGTTGCCCTTTAGAACCCGGCTATCCGTGCACTCCACCGTGGGGTAATCCTAGTACAGAAAAGAAAATATGTACAACGCGTAGATCGACCTCAACCCGGTCGTGCCCCAAAAGAATAATATACAAACATGCAGTGACGGCAATCCACATGTCGGACGCTCTCCCCGCGATATCAAATGTACAAATAAAAATGAACTATACTAACATTGCACCCAAGCTATCCACTACGACAAATCCACAACAACACAGCATAACACAGAACATCAACGTGAATGTCACGTTCACAAATCCGTCTAAAAGAGCTATAGCGATTAGACAAGATTTACCGTTCGAGTGACATTCACGGTCGCAGATATAATGCAAGCACTGTAAACTAACGTATTTAAAATATCAATCGACAAAACTTCCCGAAGTGGGCCCCCAAGTACAAATCCAGTACTCAAACAAAATCGGGGCCCAAACAAAATATTTCAGAAACCACAATTACATATGAAAGACACCCAGAAGAAAAATGGTGCAATGAATCGACCATTACGCCGCGCAACCGCGACAAACATGGTGGTCCAGCCGCGGTTACGCGGTGTGATGGTACGATCGTGCTCTCAAATTTCTTCTAGGGTCTTAAAAAATCCTGCAGGATTTTCTGACATACTGAAAATAATTTTTCGACTACTTTTAAAATTCGGCAGAAACATGAAGAATGGAAATGCGGTTTTGGAAATTTCGTTCGATCGATATTTTAAACATGTTAGAACAAACTAGTATGTGTTAATGGCGTGGCTCTGATATCATGTAAGTCTACGGTAGCATCCCGGCCGTCAATCCGAGGCCAAACGTGGAACAAAAACTTTTTACGAAACCGGCGCTATCGTAGTCTTTCACCCGGATCAAACCATTAACACTAAACTAGCTAACTAGAAAGAAGATAGAAATGCTATACCGATCGATCCGTGTCCTTCGGTCTTTAGCCACCATCACTAGCTCCTCGCGGTATCTCCGATCTCCGGTCTCCTCGTCAGAAGGTCACCACGTCAAGAAGTCTTTTTACAGGCTCCCGCTTCAAACTGAAGCAACTCGGACATGAAGTTTGCTAGCCGACATGTCCAAGATGATGTAGAGAATGTGTGTAATAACTTTGTCTCAAGTATCCATTGATTCTCAACACATGAGAGTGTATGGATGGAGGTTGAAGAAGAATCCATTGATGGAGGAAATGGTAAGCTCAAGAGAAGAAAGAAGAAGGAGAAGATCTTTTATTTTGTTATTGTGTGAGATAATAATGTGAGTGAGCACTAGCATAATCTAAAGAGCTAACCCCAACAATATGTAGCTGCCCTCTCTCTCCTCCCATCACAATCTCACTCAATAATCAATCAAGAAAAGGTGACATGCACAAAAAATAAGACCATGAGTCACTAAACATGCACATGCCACAATTAATGCTCTTAATGATGATTTGAGCTCATAATTTCCACTTGCAAACATTAATCCAAATGTTTACAATAATAAATAGAATGGCATCTACTAAAGTAAACTCGTGACGGATCACAAGAGTACCCATCATCTGTACATAGCTGCATCCGTATTCCGACTGAATGCGAATGCAATGAGACTAAAGTAATCCAACAAATCTAATACTAGGATCCGGCTTAAACCAAAACCCACTAGTATGATCCGTCCGATCATGATCCGTGCACGAGTGCATGTATATAATCAAACCCTGCCATAATACCACACGGCCTCTACAACGTTTCACCCGAAACCTGGGAAAACTATCTGTGGGGGACTCTAAAGACTCGTCAATACACTGGCTATAGATTCAACCACTAGCACGTTAGTGGTACTAATTATACGTAATGGGCACCCAGGTATTGACCAAAAGGGAAGCTGATGAGCGAACTCATCCAGAAACCCTACTGAGCCTGTCAGTGACAATATCCGTACAGTCTGGTCCGTTCGTCTATGAGCATCGCATGTCGGGCCTAGGGGGGCTGGTAAACGTCAGACCCCCAAAAGCGGTACAAGTCGTGTCGGAGTGTGGTCCAGAACACCCTGAGATACTACTGGAATACCTACCAGTAAATCTCACTTTCCTTGGCCAAAGACTTCGTGTAATGGCTCTCCTAACACAGCACGATCTCACCCCCAATACCGGGAGAGACAAAACCCCTGCCGATCCGCTCACTGCCTCCATGTGGCTCGGGACTGTACCCAACTAAAACTTGTTTGCATAAATTCTTTGAGTCGTGGTAGGGTAGTAATCAAAGCACAGTGGGAACTCACACGAGACAAATGACGATCTCAGGTCGATGAACTAACCTGTACACATGTCACCAGGGAACTGCTATCTGACGCTAGGTACAATACCAACTAGCATGTTCCCGGCGAGTCCTGTCCGGTGTACTCATAACCCAATGAGCACATGTTTATATCTTAGGTGAACCAACTGACACCAATGGCTTGTGAGACCGGCCACCGCCCCTCATCGGGGTCTCGACTGTATACACCTGTCTACTAATGGAGTATCGATGCCTAGTCTCGAAACTCCCAAGACTATGGACACTTTAAGAATGTGCTTATAGACTACCCAACTCTCACGTATATGACCGCCATCATACTGCCGGTAGTCAAGAAAGAATCCTAAGGGCTCTATCAACATGTAATAGTGATCTGTAATATCACTTAAAGCATGTACACGATGACAAAGATAAACCAGATAGCATACTATCATCTTGAGTAAGATTGTCCTACCGGTATAGGTCCTCTCTCAATCATTGAAATCACGTGCCTGCGATCCAATAATTGACTTGAAGGCACTATATCCAACAATAAGGCGACTTGAAAATCGACGGAGCATCTACTTTCTACGGGTCAGAGATCGAGAGCAACTTCTTCCTATTGTAATCTAAATTCATGGGATTTGTACTTGTGAAGTTGATTAATAATGATAGATCATTTTGTTTAATTATTTATTTTCTGTATTTCTATTTTTCTACATTATGATTTCTTTAAATATTTTTTCTTCTTTTATCTCCAACATGTGCGAGTAATTCTCCGCTTGTTAGGGTTCGTAGGATTAGGGTAGAATAATGGATGGGAAAATATTTTAACTTCTTTTAAGTCTTATGAAGTTTATAAAGTTTAGCAAAAGAATCGTTAACATCCTTATCAGGCGTGCTACCAATCTATTGCTAGTCTCGACCGCGATTTGAGATCAAATTAACAATTGTTTTGTTAAGGTCTAGACATGAATATAGATCAATTAAGGGACAAGGGTTAATAAAGGGGAAACCCTAGTTTCTTTCAAGAACCCTAATCCTCATTCATCTCTATCAATCTAGTTTTAAATCTATCAATAGATAAAAGAAGTCATCTTTATTAGTCATCCATGACTACTAAATCCTAACGAACCCTACAAGCCTTCTTTATATAAAATCTACATCCATAATTAATTTAGATCTTAAATAAACTATTCTCCTTTCTTCGTTTATTTTATTCAACTCGTCTAAAGTAAGATTAAAAGTTCCACGCATCCCTGCAGACGACCCCTACTCATCTCGGCTAGCTACACGCGACACCGTTATTGATTGCGGTTATTCTACAAACAATTTTTCAGATCAATCAATATTCAACAGCAAAAGTATATAAAGACAGCAATTGGAATGTGTATTTCACAATCATCATATACAATATTATACATCTCAATTTACATATATTCTGCCGCATTATAATATATATCTTATGTTATATACATCTTATCGTATAACAAAAATACTTCTCATGTCATACATGTCTCTGCTGTCGGGAAAATATGTATTCGAACTGCTATTTACGCCTATGGATTGTATACGGTTTTATAAAATATATTATTTAGACCGTGAGACAGCTATGGGATAACATGTAGTATGTGCTTGTAAGGAAAAGCCCGTGGATGGTATACTAGAGACTAATATAACATAGCCTGCCGTAAGGCATGGTGAAAGCATTTCTTTTCTGGTAGACTCTATTAGTTACTACATACTTCAGGTGTTCGACTTCAATGTCACGATTTATTTTCTTCTGTGCTATGATAATTTCCTGTGGAACGTATATGGAAGCTGATTTTAGGCTAGCCATAGGGCATCAGGGGACATTGACTTCGATATCATGAAGATAACCCATGGATACTATATGGAAAATTATTTTATTTGCCATAGAGCAATTTGGTTTAGATCAGTATATTTGTTGACTTCTGTATCACGATAAACGTCCGTGGATCGTATATGACAAATTATAATTATTTGGCATAGGGTGTGTTATATGTTTTGTAGATAAATGATATTTGATGTCATTTACCATATAAGGATGTTTTGGGGATTTGTGCTAAGGATGGACAATGTGGTCATTTATGCCACAAAGGGACAATATGATAATTTGTGCCACATAGGGGCAATATGGTAATCTTCATGATTTTTGCTTGACAGGGCGGGGACCTCTGGGGTGCCCTCCATTGGTTTGAGAGGGAGAGGACCTCTAGGGGATGCCCGCCATTGGCTTGATAGAGCAAGGACCTATGGGGGTGCCCGCTATTGCTTTTTCTTGGCGTTTATTGTCTGTTTGGCTAATTATCACAACTTTGAGATTTGTTCTAGGTATTTAAGAGTCCCCGACATTGGCTATTTTGTCAACGGGTTATTTAAGGCCTTGAATATGTGTTGTATGTGGCAGACCCAGTATGCATATGCATATATTTTGTGCATTTATTCATATTTTATCCATGCATACGCCCGTGGAGTCCATTATGGGGATAATCTTGTTGGCTATAGTACCCTTGTTTATCGTCGGAAACTAATCTGAGGTATCGGGAGGAAATCTAGCCTGAATACGAGGGTGGATGCTATTTGGAATATATCCACCCACCTCTCCGAAAATGTCAAGTTTATTTATGGCACCATATATCGAAGATTTGAATGGTGCGACCGTTGTAGCGTGACTTATTAGACCCCCTCGTATGGGAAGGGTTTTTGATTGTAGGGACGTTCTTTCTTACAGGCGTAAACCCCTACAGCTAATTACGCTATCGCATTGCGATAACAACTTCCACCTTCTCTAGGTGGATCACTTCATGTCGTGTTATATTTGTTTATATGTGGTTGCCTTTGGATTGTGTACGGAGACTAATATATACCATCTCCCGTAAGGTGCGGATTAGTCCAAATCCGTATATTAAATTTAGGGTTTTGAACTTAGGACGAAGATCTCATATAAATGAGGCCCATCAGTTCATGTGATATATATGTTTGATCTATGGATCGTTAGTTGTATATCATACTAAGATCGACTTAGGAACAATGAGAATATGGGCACAACTGATCATCAGATCATATATGAATAGCCCACAGATAGTATACGATAGTTGACAGGGAGACAGTTCGTAGGGCCAAAGAAATTAATTTAAGGACATCACGGTCCATGAAAGACATGGATAAAATATGGCGTGTTTATGCCCGTGGATTGTATACGGGGATAAATATGGAGATCATCCATAGGGCCAAACATATTAGTTTAAGAATATCGCGGTCCAATATTAGTTTAGGGATATTTCGGTCCATGTTTCCTGATTTAAAATCAGGAAAACTTATGGAGGAGGCATCACGTGCTAGCACGTGACCAGCGATCAGGTGTTGACACGTGACATTTAAAAGCAGCGGCAAAAGGTAGATTCGCTCCCTGTTTAAATCAGAGAAAAGGCTCCAGAAAAGGTCATGTGCTCACACGTGACCAGGGGTCACGTGTTGGCACGTGACGGCTGAGCAGCGGCCAGAGAACAGAACACATAAGGAGAAGAAAGGCCCGTTCCAGGGGTCACGTGCCTACACGTGACCAGGGGTCACGTGGCCACACGTGACCGGCTTTCAAAGCCTCTTTATTCTACAGAATTAAATTCCGAAAGCATTCAAATCTTTCCAAAAGAGAATGATTATTTGGAACCGTTGGATTAAAGATCTAAAGGTGATTAAATGTCACCTATTTATGGAAAAATCTTGAACCTGGAAAGATTTCCCCTTAAAATCTAACTGAAATAACAAAGGGATATCTTTGGATTTGAAATCCAATGGTGAATAAAATCCACCTAATAATCCAAAGGTCCAGATGAATGATGAATGTAAATCAAATCTCTCAATAAACAAATCAAATATTTCAATTGAAGATTCACTAAAGCTGATTGATTTTCTTCCTTCTCCTATAAATAGGAGCCAGGGATATACAGAAAAAAAAGAGGAGGAGAGCCTTGAGATTTTGGGAAAAATTTGATCCTCTGCAAAAGAAAACCTTAGGTAAGAAGGGAGAGGCTTAAAAAAGAGAATTTAATTCTCAAAGAGTTTAACTCTTATACAAAAGAAGAGCTTAGTTCTTTCTCTAGGAGAGGATCTGCAAAGTGCACATCTCCCCATGAATTGAGAATTTAATTCTCATTGGGTTGAGATCCTGCCATGCAGATCCAAAGCATAGAAGGGGAATGGAAGTTTGAGAATTTAATTCTTACAGAACTATAGGAATTCAATTCCTTTGAGATAAAATTAGGGTTCAAACCTATGTTATGGGAATTTAATTCCTTCAAAATGGACAGAACCAGGGTTTAACCCTAATTAAGAACTTAAATCTCTCAAAATCACAGGAATTTAATTCCCTTAAAAGAAAGAAGAAATTAGGGTTTCACCCCATGCCAGAATTCAATTCTTTACACATATGAGGGATTTAATTCCCACAGAAAAGAAATTAGGGTTTAACCCCTATCTAAGAATATAATTCTTCAGGAGAAAACAGGAATTTAATTCCTCTAAAGTTTATTGCTAGGGTTTAACCCCATGAAGAATTTAATTCTTAAAAAGATAAACACATCTTCAAACAGGCAGGGTCACGTGCTACCACGTGACCCCTGTAAAGTTCCACAGAGGAGAACTTTGAGGCAATGCCTCACGTGCTCCACGTGATCCCCAAAGCGCGCAAAGAAAAAGCAAAAGAAAAGAAGCGCTGGGGCGCCCTCACGTGTCACCACGTGACCCATAATGAACATCCTAACAGATCAAAGCGTGAGCCCCCATCACGTGCCCACACGTGATGGCCTTCAGAATTAAAAGTGTTAAACACTTATCTGCAGAACAAAATAAAGGGGATCTAGCCCCACCTTTTGGATGCCATCACGTGCCCCCACGTGATCTCTGCTCTTACAATATTTAGCATCAAACTGATGATCTGTTCCCAGTGTTTAACACTGATTTCCATAGTGTTTAACACTAGTTTGAAAACTCCATTTCCAGTGTTTAACACTGATTTTCTTAGTGTTCAAACACTAATTTGGAAAATTTTGTTCCCAGTGTTTAACACTGATTTGTCTTAGTGTTTAACACTAATTTGAAAACTCTGTTCCCAGTGTTCAACACTGATTATCTTTTAGTGTTTAACACTAACTTGTTAATCTTATTCGCAGTGTTCAACACTGTTGGTCTCTAGTGTTCAACACTAGCTTTAGCCCAATTGGCTAAATTTCTAGAGGCAAAGCCTCTCCTGCAATGGACCAACAGAAAACCAATATTCTAAACATGATTGGACTTAGCCCAAGCTGGCCATAAGTCCTCAATTCAAACTTAACTGGGCTAATGGGCTCATAACATAATTAATTGGTCTTGGTCCCAAATTGGGCCAAAGATTATTTGATCTACCTCGGTTTAAGGGTACATCTCTTCACTCCTTTGATATTTGGCGTTGTAATTCCTCAATGTCTTCAAAGAGGTGACGGGTCACGATGACCACACATTGATACGGACTGTGGGGTCCTTAAACTCATGGACTATGAGGTCCTTAACCTTGACCGGGATGTCTTAAAACTAACAACGGACTATGACGTCCTTAACCTTGACCGTGATGTCTTAAAACTAACATTGGACTGTAGAGTCCTTAAATCCACGGACTACGACGTTCTTAACCTTGACCGCAATGTCTTAAAACTAACATTGGACCGCAATGTCCTTAAACTACCTATGGACCGCAATGTCCTTAAACTACCTATCGACCGCAATGTCACTAAACTAAACAACATGGCTCCTTTAATTGCGCTCTTGTTGGATCTAAACGATCCCGTTAAGTTGATCTTAGTCTAAAAACTAGACTGACGTATCCTTAACTGACGTTTAAGTCGATCTTAGTCTCAAACAAGGCTAACGTATCCTTAAACCCAAACCCCCAAACCCAAATCTAAGATAATACGGATTTGGACTAGTCCACGCCCTACGAGCGACGACATAACTCAGTCTCTATATACAATCCACGGGCAACCAAACACAAAACAAACACACACGACACGAAGTAACCACATGGAGAAGGAGAAAGTTATTACCGCAATGCGGTAGCGTAATTAACTGCAGGGGCTTGCGCCTGCAAGGAAGAGCGTCCCCACAATCAAAAACCCCTCAAGCGAGGGGGAATCTGACGAAGTTTGCTACATCGGACGCATCCGTTTAAACCTTCGATATATGGTGCCATAAATCAACTTGGCATCTTCGGAGAGGTAGACAGATAGCACCAATTAGCATCTTCCCCGAATCTCAGGCGAGACGTCATGTCGCGTTGTCTTTCGGAGGGGAACAGATTCTGGCACGTCTGGTAGGACCTTTTCCTCTTTCCACTCCACACTTCGTGTGTCGTGTTCGCGAACCAATCGCGGTTCGCTAATGGTTGCCCTTGGGTTTCAAGGTACTAAGATTTGGCGTTTTGCTTATTGCAGAAAGCAAAGAATCAATGGCTTCCACTTGTGTGAAATGCTCCAACTGCAACCGGCGCTCCGCCTCGCCAGGAGGTATAGCCTATGGGCCCCAAGCTGCTTTGCCGTTCACAATGCCCGTGGAACAGGTCACTCAAGCCACCATCGGGTTGTTTTTCGGGACCATGCTTCCGCCAACGAGCTTCACCGCTCCTGTGCTGACACCGGAAGCTCCTAAGAAGTCGGTCTTTGATCGGTTTACACCTACCGCGGCCCCTCTCAACGGGTCGCCCAACACCAGCGCATCGGTCTTCTCCAGACTGGACCAGAACTCTTGTGGGCCCGCAACGGGGCCTGCAATCCCAGAGAAGACGGATCCTAACAAAATAACCAATCCTTCTCCTGAGGTTGCCAGGGCGGCTTCTCCTGTCCAAAAGTCGGTCTTTATAAGAATGACTGTTCCAGTTCCCGCTCCTGCTACCCAAAGGATATCGGTCTTTAACAGGCTGACGCCAGCAACAACCCCCCACCTATACAGGAGGCAAGACGAGGCTATCGCCCTCACCAAGCCGATTCCGTCAGCACGACACGCTCGACGTCGCTACTGGCGTCGAGTGAGGAAGGCCGGAGGCAACTCCCCTTCTGGGCTAACTCCTCCAGCCCCGACGACAGAAGTTAATACTGCTGTTCCAACTAAGAACAGCTTTGAGATGCTGAATAAGTTGCGTAGGAATTCTCCTACCGCGGCGCTAAAGAGGTCTCCCCCTCCGCTGAAAAAGGCCGCGGAAATAAAGCCAGAACAGCCCCAATCTCCTCAACGACTGTCTTCCAAAATCTATAAAGTCTGGCTGCAGACCCGAGACTCGGTGATCGATCCAAATTTCTCCCGCCAGCACAAAAAGCTGAAAATTCAACAGGAAGTCAGTCATCACGCAAAGCCACGAAAAGTTGTCTGGGTGCCCACCTCAACGGTCCCTTCAACTTCCACTGCTCATAAAAAGAGGAGGCCGGAGAAGATCCCCGGGCCTGTGACGAGAGCCAAAGGCGCTGAGCCCAGACACCCTAAGTCTGGGGGTATGATGGTCCATACTGTATACATGGCGTCGGGGAAGGAAGATAGCCGTGCGTCTACAGGGCATAGACCGCTTACGCGGTCTGTGACCAAAGTGCAGAAGCAACAGCAGAAGCTCCAAAAAATGATGACCGCGATGGCCGCACTTACTGGGCCGAAAGAAAGCCTCGAAGCGTCATCTGATCAACGCCAGGAGGAAGAAACTGACGCTGAGTTCCTTCGTAGGATACTGGAGAAGAAGGATAAAGAGGTTGCTGAACAAGCAGCCAATATACAACGAATGGCCGTCCTATTCTAGGACATGGTGGGTATGATGGTTCAACAAGAGCCCCCTACTGAAGATCCTCCAATCGTTCTTGAAGACGATAGGGTAGAAACATCAAATCCTCCACCCGATATGTCAACAGCCAAGGAGGAGACAATCTCCAAGGCTGACCTGGACGAATACATAGCCCAACAGATACGCGTTCACCAAGCGACTGAGGCAGCTGGTCAAGTTGTCAGGACAGGAAGACCATATCCGAGCTGGTATGACCAGATCAAATACCCGCCGGGCTACACAATACCAAAATTCCATGTCTATAAGGGACAGGCAATCCCCATCAGCATGTGGCCCAGTTCAGGGTGCTCTGTGGTAACACTGGTGGCGACGATAAGCTCTTGCTTCGCCAATTCATCGGCAGCTTATCGGAAACAGCGTTCGAATGGTATTCTGAGCTCCCGAATGATTCCGTCAAGACGTTCACCGAAATGGAACTGCTATTCACCCAGCGATTTGCAAGCGCCAGCGAACGCACTCCGATAACAGCATTAATTAATGCCAGGGTGAAACCAGGAGAAACGTGGGTCCAGTATGCTATACACTGGCGAAATTTGTGGTCGAAATGCGAACAACGCATTGAGGAAGCGCCCGCGGTGGGCATGTTCGTGGGAACCTTAGACCCTCATGCGACTATCTCCCAGTTCATGATGTTCTTTAAGTCAACCACGTTCCAGGCTTTAATCGACAAGTTGGCCCAGATGGACCAGATGGGTCATAGACCATCTCCCCCGAAGCCGGAGCCTCGGAGTGACAAGGGTAAAGGCAAGGCTACCTTCGTCGCGAATGCTCAGCAGCAACCCAGTGCCCCAAAGCTGGCGGACCAACTAGAAGAAAGACGCCAGTATTATAATGAGAAGATGAAGCGCCCCTACTCGTTCCCACGGGATAAGACAAAACGGTTATTCGAGCTGGCCGTACGCAACAGGCTTATCAATTTGCCAAAACCAAGACGACCACCACAACCCACTGAGGTGAATAATCCCAATTATTGCCCTTACCATCAAACGGTAAGCCATCCGATTGAGGATTGCTTCGTCTTCAAAGGATGGATTGAGGATCCATACCTCCAGGGAAAGTTTGCGCTGTCCGAAAAGTGAAAGGTGAACCCGCCACAGCCGCATACTCCTAAGAAGACAGACGCACCAGGGGCAACTTGTTCCTTTATTGAAGAAGCTCCATGGGAGGTCGTGCTATCAGCTAAAACCAAAAGGATGCTGAGTGATCTTCATGCGTGCCTAGCAGTCGAATGGAAGAACCCGCTTGAACCTTAAATCGTCAAAAGGATGCTGAAGCCGCGTCCAACTACAAAGAGCGGTGGTGATGGCCTAAATACTCATACCCAACCGTCAAAATCTTTGAAGAAAAAGAAGAAGAAGTCCAAGAAGCCCGTGAAGCCTGGAGACAAGCGCATGGACTTGCAGAAACAGATTGACGCGTTGGAGGAGTACAATCAAAAGGCGCGGACTCCCGTCACACTGCAAGAATTCCTCAACCACGTCTTTCAAGAGGAAGATGATGGAGAAAGCTCGTCGGATGAATCCGAGAGTTATGTGGCGAGTTGTCATGTGATCTCCCACTCGTTTACAGACAATGAAAAAACTGCTGGCACTAAGAAACTGGGGGCAGAGCCTGAGCCGGCGCTTGTGCGACCAACAGAAGCAATGATTGACGCCTTTCTAGACGAGATTCGTTTGAAAAGTAAAGCTGACCAAGAGCGTGAGATGTCCGCGTCAGAAGGAGACAACCGCAAGCGACTAAACGAAAGAGTCAAAGCACTCCCGCCAGATCAAAAAACATCTCATGCGGATAAAAACATATTCAAGACGAGGAAAAGGTTTGCCAAGGCCATGTCGATGGGAATGAAGCTACCACCCTCGGAAGAAAACATGCTCAATGGGATGGAGAGGCACTCTAATTATTGCTCATATCATCGGAGGATTTCGCACCCCACTGAGGAGTGCGACGCTTTTAAGATGTGGTGGCAAGTATATGTTGCTTACCGGCAACATTTTAAGCGCATGAAACGCAAGACTCGTCGGGAATAAAAAAGTACGACCGAAAGGCGCAAAAGGACTGCCGGCAACTGTTACATGGTTAACGCCGGAGGATCACAAGTTCCCACCTTTGGGAGCGACTCTGATGAAGAAATAGCTCTGGGCCCTCTCTTTAAAGAATCCGTTTTAGGGAAAGAGGAAGAACCATAGGCCTGCGAAACATTCAGCTGCGCAATCGCACGCTCCCGGAAAAGAATCTCGGACCCGCAAATAGAAAAGATAAAGGAAAGGAGAAGGTCACTGAGGATATCACCTTAGATGACCAAGTCATGAAAGAGTTGACTGCCAAAGACCCTCCTAGGAAGGGTAAGGTAGACTATAACATTCTAGCACACCTAAGGAAACTACCTTCACAGCTCAGCATTCTCGATGCCTTCCTGTTATCAAAGGAAGCGAGAGATTCATTAATCAAGGCGTTACAAAAGCCCGAACAATTCCAAGCCTTCCCCGCCGAAGAAAGGATGAAGGATGAAGTGGAAGAAGTGCACACGGTTGACATCATTTTCGGTGATGAAGACCTTCTCCTCGGGACACGCGACCACAACCATCCCCTATACGTCTCCGGATATTGCCACGATATCAAAATAGGCAAAATCCTGGTTGATAATGGATCCTCCGTCAATCTCCTTAATGTGCGGGTATTGAAGGAGATCTGCATGAGAGTGCAGCACCTCGCTCGTGACAAAATTACCATCTCCGGTTTCGATTCCCAGTCATCACGGACTCTCGGATCCGTGATATTAACATTATGCTTCGGACTACTCGTTACAGACAACAAGTTTCACGTCATTGACGCCAAGACCTGCTACAATGCCTTGCTCAGTCGTCCTTGGTTACACGAGTACAACATCATCCCTTCTACATAGCATCAGTGTATGAAGTACTTTAAGGATGGTTTTGAGTATACCGTAATAGGTGAGCTGACTCCGTGAATGAAGTCCGCAAGTACGAAGATGGAAAGTACTTTTTGCCAGACTTCGAGGATATAGAAAGATGTCGCAAGCCAGAGAACAAAACCACCGCCACCATCCCTGTTTTCGGAAGCGACACCGAAGAAGAAGAAGAAATAGTTTACGCCGGTCCGTCTCGACGTAACAACTCGGGGCTGTCCGCCCCCATGTTGATCTTCGGAAGTGACTTGGAAGATGAGGTTAATGCCGTGTTCTCCAGTCGGACGTCAATACAAGCATTCCCTAGCGATAATCAGAGTATGCAAATCACTATGGTGCCGCGGGAACACTACAAAGACCTTGACACACTTGGAGCTTACAATGTGCAGGACCTGCAGGCGTTTTACGTCCCTCCCAGGCGAAAGGATGAAAAGGCGATCCTGTTCTATCGATCCTCGGAAACAAGAGTGGAGAAAGAGATTTGGCATGGCGTGGATTCTACACTTGACAAGCTTCAACCCATCCGTTTGCCCAGATACTACACAAACGGACTAAAAAGGCTATTGAAGCGCCAGGGGATACCCTTAAAACAGACTATTCGACAAGCTCGATTCTACAGCAGGATCTGGGATGTCCCTGGAACCCAGCGCAAATTGCCCAACGGGAGAATGGAAACGCTCGGGCTTGGATATGTGAGATCCAGGAAACGGGAGCGAGTCAACGGTAGCTACGCCATATATAACTTCGATAAGGAAGAGGACGCCCTATCGGGAAATATCAACCCCTCATCAAAACTAGATCCCGCAATCAAAATGATGAATCCGTCATTTGAAGAACGAATGGACAAGCTTATCAGGAAGGCGAGTCAAAAAGCTCGAGACGGCCATAGTCGCGAAATGGCCATCTACGAGAAAGCCAGGACGCAACGTCTGTTTCAACAGGCTGCAAAAGACGAAGATGCTCCTCCCTGTCGATCCATTACGCAAAAAGCCCGACGCAGAGGTAGAAATAAGTCAAGAGGCGGAAAAAGGAGCCGACAGCAACGATGCAGGATTAAAGAGTCATGTGATCGGTTATTGCGCGGTACGGACTTGTCCCTCATGAAGAAGATGAGTCAAGCGTATTCCTTCCCTCAAGAAAAGACGAAGAAGATACTCGATCTCGCTATGAAGCACCGAATGATCACACTTCCAGAGTCTAAACACCCTGAGCAAGCTAACGAGGTCACTCATCCGGGCTATTGCTCTTATCACCAAGCCATAGGACACCCTATCGAAGACTGCTTCACTTTTAAAAACTGGGTGGAAGACCAGTACCAGCAAGGCAGGTTTGCTTTATCCAGCAGCTGGAGGGTGACGCCGCTTCGAAAGCACGACCCCAAAGCCATAAGAGCAGAACCAGATCCACAACGGTCTTGGAAGTGAGCTCGTACCTTTCATATGATAATGATATCAAAAGAAGAGCCCGAGAATATGAATGACTTTCCCTGGTGCTTCGAAAACAATGATGACGAGATGATCTCAGAGTTTCCACCGACGCCAAAAGAGCTGGAAGATGGAATACACACTACTGCAGATAACCTCAAGAAGATTGAGTCAGGAACGACGAACGACCCACGACCGACGTTCGTCAGTGAGTTGCTATCTGAAGAAAGAGTGGCCGAGTTAAAAGACGTGCTTGTGCAGCATAGAGATTGCTTTGCATGGAATTATTCTGAAATGCTAGGACTAGATCTAGAAATTGCTGTGCATAAATTGGCAATATCCCCGGACGTCAAGCCAGTCAAACAAGCGCCGAGAAGAATGCGGCTCGAGCTTGAGATGAGCATCAACACCGAAGTCAAGAAGCTGATCGACTCTGGCTTCATCCAAGAAGTTCAATACCCTGACTGGATCGCCAACATCGTCCCGGTAATGAAGAAAAATGGGACAATACGCATATGTGTGGACTTCCGAGATCTCAATAAAGCCTGTCCGAAGGACGATTTCCCAGTGCCGGTCACTAAGCTGATGATAGATAATACGTCCACTCATGAAGTTTTCTCTTTCATGGATGGTTCATCGGGATACAATCAGATAAAGATGCATCCCGAAGACCAGAAGCACACCGCTTTCCGGACTCCTTTGGGTATATTTGACTACAAAGTTATGCCTTTTGGTTTAAAGAACGCCGGCGCCACCTATCAGAGGGCCATGACAAAGATCTTCGATGGTCTTATACATGAGATCATCGAATGTTATATCGACAACCTCGTAGTGAAAAGCAAGTCATATGAGGAACACCTCGAGCATCTGAAGACTGTATTTCAACGCCTTCGGCAATACAATTTGAAGATGAATCCCGTCAAATGCGCATTCGGAGTTTCCTCGGGTAAATTCCTGGGATTCATCATCCGACACCGAGGTATCGAAATAGATCCATCCAAGATCAAGGCAATCATGGAAATGCCTCCGCTGAGAACTCTCAAACAGTTGCGGTCTCTCCAAGGGAAGCTCGCGTACATCCGGCGGTTTATCGCCAACCTGTCAGGCAAGTGCCGTCCTTACAGCCACCTGATGAAGAAGGGAACTCCATTTGTCTGGAATCAAAAATGTCAGTGCGCGCTGGATGAGATCAAGCAATACCTGCAGAACCCGCCGGTGTTAGCTGCTCCGGTTAAGGGAAAGCCCCTTATTCTTTATACAACATCCCTCGAAGGTTCCTTGGGCGCATTATGGGCACAAGAGAACGATCAAGGGAAGGAGAGAGCGCTCTACTATCTGATTCGAGTCCTACTGGGGGAAGAAAGCAACTACTCCCCTATTGAGAAACATTGCCTGGCATTAATGTTTGCGATAACCAAGCTCAGGCACTATGCGTTGGCGCACGAAGTCCGTCTCATATCGAAAGTGGACCCCCTTAAATATTTGATGTCGAAGGCCATATTAACGGGGCGACTCACTAAATGGGCCCTGCTCTTGATGCAGTTCTCGATAACTTATCAACCTCTCAAGGCAGTGAAAGGCCAGGCCATCGCCGACTTCCTTGCTGAGCATCCGGTACCGGCCGACTCTCCTTTGAATTGTGAACTGCCAGACGAACACGCGTTTGATGCGATCGATGGCGGTAATATCCGATGGGAGCTTTATTTCGATGGAGCATCTTCCGTGAAGAAGCGCAAACAAAGCACCTCTATAATCAAATCAGGGGTGGGTCTTATCTTCATAACTCCACAAGGAGGGATAATGCGCTTCACTTTCTCCTTAACAGAGCCGAGAACGAACAATGAAGCCGAGTACGAAGCTTTGATAGCAGGCCTCGAGATCGCCATCGACATGGGAATTGAAGACCTTCTCATATACGGAGATTCCCAACTGGTCGTTAGTCAAGTAAACGGTGACTACCAGACATGCAAGCCAGAGCTGGTGAAGTACGGAGAGAAAGTGCAGCAACTGTTGACCCAAATCCCCTCCTACACCTTGGAAAGCATACCGCGTGTCGAAAATAGCAAAGCGGATGCATTAGCCAAGCTAGCTATTGAACTAGCTGATGAGAACTTCGATGATGTAAGAATCGTGGTACAAAGCCGTCGGGTTCTTGCTCCGGCAAAAATATCTCCGGAATCGTCCGAGGAAAAGGAAGCGACCGAGCAGAAGGCCATGCGAATAAAAGACCAAGAAACGGCCGAAGATTGGAGAGAAGTCTTCATATATTACTTCAAACGCCGTTGAACGCCCGAAGATGTGTCCTCAAGACATCAGCTTATGAAACGAGATCTGTTTTTCGCCCTCGTCAAAGATACTCTGTATAAAAGGTCGTTCGATTCTTTGTGGTTGAGATGCCTGGTGCCTGTCAAAGCGAAAAGGGTCGTTCAGGAAGTTCATGACGGACTCTGCGGTTCTCACCAAGCGGGCCCAAAGATGAAGTTGAAGATCAAACGAATGGGTTATTATTGGCCCACAATGATCCAGGACTGCCTCGAATATTTGAAGCAATGCCACTCATGCCAAATTCATGGGGACTTCATCCATCAGCATCCAAATCCACTTCATCCAACGGTGGCTAGCTAGCCATTCGAAATGTGGGGAACTGACATAATCGGCCCCATCGAACCAGCATCATCCAGGGGACATCGTTTTATCCTGGCGACGAATGATTACTTCTCTAATTGGGCAGAAGCAGTACCGTTAAGGGAAGTGAAGACGGAAAATATTCTCCATTTCTTCAAGACGCACGTCATTTATCGGTTTGGAACTCCGCGACGGATTATTTCTGATAACGGGCCAGCCTACAGAAGTCACAAGATCAGCCATTTTGCACAACAGTATAATATAGACTGGAGGTATTCCTCGGTTTATAATCCGTGAGCTAACGGTCTAGCCGAGGCCTTCAACAAGACCTTGACGAAGATCATGAAGAAAACGGTATCCCGAAATAAGAAGGACTGGCACGAGAGACTGCAGGAGGCTCTCTGGGCATACCGAACTACGTTCAAAACGGCCACGAACACAACGCCATACGCGTTGGTGTTTGGTACAGAAGCAGTACTCCCTCTCGAGATAGAGTTACCCTCTCTACGAGTTGCAATCCACTACGAGCTAACAGATGAAGAAAATGCTTACCTTCGGCTTGAGGAGCTTGATGCCCTTGATGAAACCCGGCTTATAGCGCAACAAAACCTGGAGGCTTACAAAGCAAAGATGACGCGCTCGTATGAAAGATTGACCAGGCCGAGGACGTTCCACCAAGGCGAACTCGTGCTAATTGTCAAAAGACCTATGATCCCCAATCGCGCCAAGCGGGGAAAATTCGAGCCAAACTTTGAAGGCCCGTACATCATAGACAAGGTCTACCAGGGTGGAGCGTATCTACTCATGGATATGCATGGTGAAAGGCCTTTCAGGCCAGTGAACGGTCACTTCCTGAAGAAGTACTACGCTTAACGGGTCAAGGTCTAGGTCAATGATAGATGACGACGACTATGTCCGCTCGCTATCTTCCTAAGCCCGAACTCTAGGTAGTAACCAGCATCCTTAACAACGGACCGAAACGTTCTTAAACTAATGGTGGACCGAAACGTCCTTAAACTAATGGCGGACCGAAATTTCCTTAAACTAATGACGGACCGAAGCGGACCAAAACGTCCTTAAACTAATGGCGGACCGAAACGTCCTTAAACTAATGGCAGACCGAAATGTCCTTAAACTAACAACGGACCGAAATGTCCTTAAACTAACAATGGACCACCATGTCCTAATCCTAGCCGTTGACCGAGACGTCGATAAACTACGGTGGATTGAAATACCTCAAATCCGATATAAAAAAATAATAATAATAAAAAAATAAAAACGGTATGTCCATAAGCAAAATGGGCACGGATGAAAACCCGAAAGGGCTCCGTGAGTAAAAACAGCAGGGCTACCGGCGAGTGTTTGTGAAAACCCGAAAGGGCGCAACCTCGTTAAAGGACACTTGCAGGGTCCTCACGACCTTGTAAGGAGAAACCACCTGCGTGAGATCCTTACGACTCACAAGGGAGCAACACACTTAGGAGTCCTTACGATTCCCAGGGAGAAATTACACTTGCGAGATCCTCACGACTCGTAAGGAGAACTCTCTTATGGGACCCTCACGGCTCATAAGATTTGAAAGTCTTAAGTTACAGAGAGCTAAACCTGTTCTTAAGCAAACCCCCCACAACCTTCGATATTGCCCTACAAGTGGCTCAATACTGACCCTTGTATACAATCCACGGGCGCGAATAAACATTTCCCCAGCAAAGTCCCACCCGTGACTAGGGATATGTCCATATGGTGAGCAACCCTTGTAAGTCCTCTCGACTTATGAGGAGAAGACCCTTTTGTAAGATCCTTATGACTTGCAAGAGGACACGCACTTAGGAATCCTCATGATTCCCAAGGAGAAAACACACCTACAAGATCCTCACGACTTGTAGGGAGAAATACCTTTGTGAGACCCTTACGGCTCATGAAGTCAAAAGCCTTAGTCGACAGGCCTCTTAACCCTGTTTACTAAGCCACCTTTGTTCAACATCAACAGAGGCAAATGATAATTCGCTCCTGGAAACATCCCAGTTGTAGCGGTGCTGATGCCGAGATCGGTGTCTAAAATCCAAGCTTGTAGCGAAAAGGCTAGCGAGCCACACATGCATATGAAATAGCCGAAATGATGAGGCAACTTGCAATAAAAAGCAGCAAGTAAAAATGTATGCATGAGAAATAGCCGAAATGATTGGGCAACTCGCAATAAAAAAACAGCGAGTAAAAATAAAATAAATAGTTGAAATGATTGGGCAACTCGCAATAAAAAAGCAGCGAGTAAAAATAAAATGAATAGCCGAAATGATGGGGCACCGCGAAAAATAGCCGAAATGATTGGGCAATCGCGACCTTCGCGATATAAAAGCTGAAATGATAGAGCATCGCGGAAAAAGAAATAAAATAAAAATGAAATTTACGCCCTACAGGTGATATTACATCAATCCCTGTATACAATCCAGGGGCGCAAACAAAGAAGGAATCGCACTCCTCCTCTCCCAGGTTTTATCAGAAGAAGAAGCCAAATCTCGATGAGTCACAGATAGCCTAGAGACTATCTCGACGTTCGTCTCATTGCAGCAGACACAATATCAAGCAAAACGGAGCAGCGGCAATTCCCAGTTCCATGACTCGACGGCGTACAGATGACCGAGAGTCGAATCCCAACTCCGTGAAATGCGGATACAATTAACAAAATTCCTGGTCACGTGGAACGCGGATAACGTCACTCTTTGACCCCGTGGAAAATGTCCAGAGCAAAGCCTGGTCCTCGCAGAACACGGCAGTGAACCCGTGGAAAGCATCCAGAGCAAAATTCCTGGTTACGTGGAACGCGGATAATGTCACTCTTTGACCCCGTGGAAAATGTCCAGAGTGGATCCTGGTCCTCGCAGACCACGGCAGTGAACCCGTGTGAAGCATACAGAGCGGAGCCTAGTCCTCGCCGAACACGGCAGTGAACCCGTGTGAAGCATCTAGTGCAAAATTCCAGGTCACGTGGAACGCGGATAATGTCACTCTTTGACCCCGTGGAAAACGTCCAGAGCGGATCCTGGTCCTCGCAGAGCACGGCGGTGAACCCGTGTGAAGTATCCAGAGCGGAGCCTAGTCCTCGCAGAACACGGCAGTGAACCCGTGTGAAGCATCTAGTGCAAAATTCCTGGTCACGTGGAACGCGGATAATGTCACTCTTTGACCCCGTGGAAAACGTTCAGAGCGGATCCTGGTCCTCGCAGAGCATGGCAGTGAACCCGTGTGAAGCATCCAGAGCGGAGCCTAGTCCTCGTCGAACACGGCAGTGAACCCGTGTGAAGCATCTAGTGCAAAATTCCTGGTCACGTGGAACGCGGATAATGTCACTCTTTGACCCCGTGGAAAACGTCCAGAGCGGATCCTGGTCCTCGCAGAGCACGGCAGTGAACTCGTGCGAAGCATCCAGAGCGGAGCCTAGTCATCACCGAACACGGCAGTGAACCTGTGTGAAGCATCTAGTGCAAATTCCCGGTCTCGTGGAACGCGGATAATGTCACTCTTTGATCCCGCAGAAAACGCCCAGAGCGGAGCCTGGTCCTCGCCAAGCACGGCAGTGAACCCGTGTGAAGCATCCAGAGCAAACATCGTACTGTGGTGTCCTTAAAATCCACGGACTATGATGTCCTTAACCTCGACCGTAATGTCTTAAAACTAACGATCAACCAGCCTGATTCTGTACTGATTCTACCTTGGTTTAAGGGTACATCTCTTCGCTCCTTTGATACCTGGCGTTGTAATTCCTCAACGTCTTCAAAGAGGTGACGGGTCCCTGCAACCAAACATCGGACTGTGGAGTCCTTGAATCCACGGACTATGAGGTCCTTAACCTTGACCGTGATGTCTTAAAACTAACATCGGACTGTGAAGTCCTTAAATCCACGGACTATGAGGTCCTTAACATTGACCGTGACATCTTAAAACTAACATCGGACTATGGAGTCCTTAAATCCACGAACTATGAGGTCCTTAACCTTGACCGTGACGTCTTAAAACTAACATTGGACTGTGGAGTCCTTAAATCTACGGACTATGAGGTCCTTAACCTTGACCATAACGTCTTAAAACTAACATTGGACTGTGGAGTTCTTAAACCCACGGACTATGAGGTCCTTAACCTTGACCGCGATGTCTTTAAACTACGACACCCTAGAAACCATCCCAAACCAACCCCTGACCCCGCGAAATACGGATAAGGGTGATCGCATCCAGCACTTGCGGGTCCTCACGACCTACAAGGAAGAAAACTCTCTTGTGAGATTCTTACGACTCCCAAGGGAAAACCCGCTTAAGAATTCTCACGATCCTTAAGAAGAACTTACGCTTACGGGATCCTCTCGACCTGTAAGGAGAAAAACTTTTTATGAGATCCACCACGGCTCATAAAGCTCAAAAGCCTTAGGAGGCAGATCTTAACCCTGAATCCTAAGCTATCACTGCCCTGCAAAGAGATCAAGATAGACTGTCCGCAGAACACATTCAATAAAAAGGGGATACACCATTGAGAAGAAAATATGTCTTTATTCATACACCAAAATGAGTACAGAGTACAATTCATGAAAGAACAAAAAGAAAATACTCTCATTCAGGAGTATGTACAAAAAGGAGAGAAAAGATACAAGTTTTTCAAGCCGGCGGGCGATTTAGCAGTTTTGCTAGCTCATCCTGCTTTTGCTGGGCCATAGCTTCATGATTCAGGATCGCCAGAAGACGGGCCTCTGCCTGAGCTTGCTGGGCCTGATAGGAGGCAAGCCGACCTTCAAGCTCTTTCTCGGTGGCCTTATGAGCCTCGACCCTCCCGCGAGTGAACACAGCAGCTTTATCAAGAGCCACCACCTCTTTGATAGACTCTTGAGGCACCCGCCAGAGTTCATATAGTTTGTTGGCCTTGGCGGTAAGATTAGCTTAAAGCTCGCCCTGCACTTTAGAAGCCAGCTCCTTCTCCGAGAATTTACGGCCGAGCCTTTTCTCGCACAACAATATGTTCGCCATGCGTCGCTCTATCAGACCATGTAAGCTCGCTTTCGCGACCGCAACCTTGGAAACATGACATATACGCTCAAGACCGTATAAACAGGCCTCAAGTCGACAGCAATAGTCGATCTAAAACGCGCTCACATCACCTGGTATGGGAAGCAACAAAAAGTTTTCGATGTACATCCTATCAAGCATGTATTCGCAACTATATGAATATCCAAAAAGAAATAATACCCGAAGCTCTGATGTGCATGCAACATGGTGATAGTGTTCGCAATTAAAGAAAGCCCTCATGGAAAGAACGCAAAGTTCATTTATGCAAGCAAAAACATACATGCGGATATCCAGCACACATGAAAGTTCAACATAAAGCATACGAAAACTAATTCGAAAATACTACACTAGCGGGAAAAGGTCGCCGAACAAAGGATCGGTAGCGCAAGGGTTGACAAAACAAAAGACAAAATTCTCCATCTCTCTCCCCGCTCTCTCCAACACGTCAAAGCGGCGGTTATCGCGAGGAGTCGCTCCCCACCGATTGGCGCCATGTTCGTCCGCAAAAGCAGACATAACAGCCCGACGGGCTCTTATTTCGCTCAAAAGGTGAACCGAGCGATCTTTCAAAGCTTGAGTAATTAGGCACGCTTCGTAAAAGCCCTCGAGCTTTTCTTCGGCCGCGTCAAGCATCGCCAGGGTCATCTCCGCCGAGTGAGGAGGGACGTCGGCGAGCACGGCGGCAAGAATCATCCGGAGCCAGAGGGAGCCCATTGGAAGGGGAGACCCCCTGCGGATCGAGAGTTCATACGCCGCTGAGTCGCATTCATTGTCGGTAAGGAGGGGATCCACCAATCGGGCGGCGAAGCGGGGGATCATCTCCTCGATAGGAATTTCCCATGGCCGTCGACGAGCATGAGGGCGATTGCAGGCCATGGCGCTCAGTTGTCTCTCAAGACAAATCACACCAAAATGAGAATAAATCTCTCTGTGAAGAAAAAAGAAGGCCATGGCCCCAGGATATAAAGAGGGGCATTAAGTACTGTGCACGGAAAATCTTCCATGTTGAAGCTATTTCCAAGGCCCAAAAAGGGGAAGGCATTGGAAATCAAAGAGATGGAACTATTTCCAAAGCTCCTTTTCTGCATCTAATATTGTGCACTAAAAATATAGCATGAAATTTTTCTTTTTGAATTGAACAGCCCCGTCAAAAGGACCTCACGTGCGAAGCACGTGAACCCCAAACGTGACATGCATTTAAAAAAAGAGAGAAACGAGTAGCACCCTGCATATTGAAAACAACAACAGCAACAATAGTAAAATGATAAAATCCCATAGAAAGGCATGCAAACATAGAAAGACACGATAAAGATTATCATTCATGCTTTAAGAAGTCCATACAAAATGAAAAGAAAACGATTACAACGGCAAGACCTCAGGCTCGGGGCACGGATTGAGAAACTCAAGCTTGACTTTGTCCAAGATCCTTCAAGCATTTCGAACCGCCCGAATATGTTTTCTCTCACGATCACAAGCGTCAGGGTCCTCGCGAATGTCCTCCACCTTCCGGTAGGTGGCAAGTATGGCCGACTGCTGAAATGCCTGGTGCAAGATATCAATGAGGTTGTCGCACCTTCTCTTCGAGATTAGACTCATCAGGTACACCGAATGTATCTTATCCTCGGCAACGTCCAATGCCCTGAGCGGCACACCGGCGCAGAAGAGAGGAAGCGTCTCCTAAATCGCCAGCACGATGAGTCTCAGAAGAGAAGAGCGACGGGGGAGTAGCCGATGGTTGTACTCGTCAAAGCGGCTCATAATCTCAGCACACTGAGCGTTGGTAAACTCCTGATTCTGACTACGGCCCAGCGCACGGATATTCCCGTAAGAAATGATTTCGTTAAGATTATACAAATGAGCGTCCATGATACCTGAAATAAAAATCAGGAGAATCTATTACAAACCTTCTTCTTCTTCATTAATTACAAAAGGACAACCTAGGGCAAGGAAACCCTAAGAAGCCTCCAGGGGAAGAACTTAGTTCTTCACAGGGATTAAATTCCTTTTGAAAAGGGGAATTAAATCCCCAGAATTTTTTTTTCTGTGGACAGGGTTAAACTCTATGGATTTGAACTATCACCGTCATCTTCCTGAAAGATCATACAAGCCTTAAAAGATCTACTGTTGAAGATTAAATGGTTTCATATTTCGGTTGAAAAGCTTAAAGAAAGAATGGGTTCCTGTTAAAAAGGGTAAAAACCCTTGGTTTAGATTTAAAATCCAGAAGAATGTGAAAGTTCATCGTTCATTCAAGAGCATTACCTGAAGAAAAGAGTCTTTTTGAACAGAGTTAAACTCTGAAAATGTTTTAAGGCAGAGAACTAAGCTCTGGAAGAAGAGAATTAAATTCTCAGAAAAAGTTTGCAAGGAGGAAGATGAGCAAAAGTGGAGGCGCTTCTTAAATGACCCCTATATTTATAGGACGTGATGGAGACGCTCCATTTCCCCAAATCCCTAGAGGAATCCAACGGTCACAAAAAGTGACAGCATTGCACCCACGTGTAGACACGTGAGAACAACGCTGTGGGGGCATTTGTTTCCTAATTTGAAATCAGGAAAACTTATGGAGGAGGCATCACGTGCTAGCACGTGACCAGCGGTCACGTGTTGACACGTGACATTTAAAAGCAGCGGCAAAAGGAAGATTCGCTCCCTGTTTAAATCATAGAAAAGGCTCCAGAAAAGGTCACGTGCTCACACGTGACCAGGGGTCACGTGTTGGCACGTGACGGCTGAGCAGCGGCCAGAGAACAGAACACAAAAGGAGAAGAAAGGCCCATTCCAGGGGTCACGTGCCTACACGTGACCAGGGGTCACGTGGCCACACGTGACCGGCTTTCAAAGCCTCTTTATTCTACAGAATTAAATTCCGAAAGCATTCAAATCTTTCCAAAAGAGAATGATTATTTGGAACCGTTGGATTAAAGATCTAAAGGTGATTAAATGTCACCTATTTATGGAAAAATCTTGAACTTGGAAAGATTTCCCCTTAAAATCCAACTGAAATAACAAAGGGATATCTTTGGATTTGAAATCCAATGGTGAATAAAATCCACCTAATAATCCAAGGTCCAGATGAATGATGAATGTAAATCAAATCTCTCAATAAACAAATCAAATATTTCAATTGACGATTCACTAAAGCTGATTGATTTTCTTCCTTCTCCTATAAATAGGAGCCAGGGATATACAGAAAAAAAAGAGGAGGAGAGCCTTGAGATTTTGGGAAGAATTTGATCCTCTGCAAAAGAAAACCTTAGGTAAGAAGGGAGAGGCTTAAAAAGGAGAATTTAATTCTCAAAGAGTTTAACTCTTATACAAAAGAAGAGCTTAGTTCTTTTTCTAGGAGAGGATCTGCAAAGTGCACATCTCCCCATGAATTGAGAATTTAATTCTCATTGGGTTGAGATCCTGCCATGCAGATCCAAAGCATAGAAGGAGAATGGAAGTTTGAGAATTTAATTCTCACAGAACTATAGGAATTCAATTCCTTTGAGATAAAATTAGGGTTCAACCCTATGTTATGGGAATTTAATTCCTTCAAAATGGAAAGAACCAGGGTTTAACCCTAATTAAGAACTTAATTCTCTCAAAATCACAGGAATTTAATTCCCTTAAAAGAAAGAAGAAATTAGGGTTTCACCCCATGCCAGAATTCAATTCTTTACACATTTGAGGGATTTAATTCCCACAGAAAAGAAATTAGGGTTTAACCCTATCTAAGAATATAATTCTTCAGGAGAAAACAGGAATTTAATTCCTCTAAAGTTTATTGCTAGGGTTTAACCCTATGAAGAATTTAATTCTTAAAAAGATAAACACATCTACAAACAGGCAGGGTCACGTGCTACCACGTGACCCCTGTAAAGTTCCACAGAGGAGAACTTTGAGGCAATGCCTCACGTGCTCCACGTGACCCCCAAAGCGCGCAAAGAAAAAGCAAAAGAAAAGAAGCGCTGGGACGCCCTCACGTGTCACCACGTGACCTATAATGAACATCCTAACAGATCAAAGCGTGAGCCCCCATCACGTGCCCACACGTGATAGCCTTCAGAATTAAAAGTGTTAAACACTTATCTGTAGAACAAAATAAAGGGGATCTGGCCCCACCTTTTGGATGCCATCACGTGCCCCCACGTGATCTCTGCTCTTACAATATTTAGCATCAAACTGATGATCTGTTCCCAGTGTTTAACACTGATTTCCATAGTGTTTAACACTAGTTTGAAAACTCCATTTCCAGTGTTTAACACTGATTTTCTTAGTGTTCAAACACTAATTTGGAAAATTTTGTTCCCAGTGTTTAACACTGATTTGTCTTAGTGTTTAACACTAATTTGAAAACTCTGTTCCCATTGTTCAACACTGATTATCTTTTAGTGTTTAACACTAACTTGTTAATCTTATTCCCAATGTTCAACACTGTTGGTCTCTAATGTTCAACACTAGCTTTAGCTCAATTGGCTTAGTTTCTAGAGGCAAAGCCTCTCCTGCAATGGACCAACAGAAAGCCAATATTCTAAATATGATTGGACTTAGCCCAAGCTGGCCATAAGTCCTCAATTCAAACTTAACTGGGCTAATGGGCTTATAACATAATTAATTGGTCTTGGTCCCAAATTGGGCCAAAGATTATTTGATCTACCTCAGTTTAAGGGTACATCTCTTCACTCCTTTGATATTTGGCATTGTAATTTCTCAATGTCTTCAAAGAGGTGACGGGTCCTGATGACCACACATTGATATGGACTGTGGGGTCCTTAAACTCATGGACTATAAGGTCCTTAACCTTGACCGGGATGTCTTAAAACTAACAACGGACTATGACATCCTTAACCTTGACCGTGCTGTCTTAAAACTAACATTGGACTGTGGAGTCCTTAAATCCACGGACTACGACGTCCTTAACCTTGACCGCAACGTCTTAAAACTAACATTGGACCGCAATGTCCTTAAACTACCTATCGACCGCAATGTCACTAAACTAAACAACAGGGCTCCCTTAATTACTCTCTTGTTGGATCTAAACGATCCCGTTAAGTTGATCTTAGTCTAAAAACTAGACTGACATATCCTTAACTGACGTTTAAGTCGATCTTAGTCTCAAACGAGGCTAACGTATCCTTAAACCCAAACCCCCAAACCCAAATCTAAGATAATACGGATTTGGACTAGTCCACGCCCTACGGGCGACGACATAACTCAGTCTCCGTATACAATCCACGGGCAACCAAACACAAAACAAACACACACGACACGAAGTAACCACATGGAGAAGGAGAAAGTTGTTACCGCAATGCGTTAGCGTAATTAACTACAGGGGCTTGCGCCTGCAGGGAAGAGCGTCCCCACAATCAAAACCCCTCAAGCGAGGAGGAATCTGACGAAGTCTTCTACATCGGACGCATCCGTTTAAACCTTCGATATATGGTGCCATAAATCAACTTGGCATCTTCGGAGAGGTAGACGGATAGCACCAATTAGTATCTGTCCCGAATCTCAGGCGAGACGTTATGTCGCGCCGTCTTTCGGAGGGGAACAGTCCATCTTTCATCTTGCGTGCATGTGTGTATGTTACGTGGTGTAGTGAACGATGATGACATGGGATGCACCCAATATTGGGGTGTGATCCAATTTGAATGCATTTATGTTTCCTTTAAAGATATACATATACATATATGTATAAAGTTGGAGCTCAATATGAGATGCGCATTTATATAGGATGTGTGCCGATATGAGGTATGCATATCAATATGGAAGTTCATCGATATGAGGATATCGATATGAGGGTGCGCATCTATATAAGATGCGTAAAGCATTCCCTGTCTCAATGAAATTTCATATTTTTCATCAAGTAGGGACGAGGAAGGAGTTGTTGGTTGTTGGGACCCACCACTTCTATAAAGACATTGAGGAATTACATTGTCGTATATCAGAGGTGTGGAAAGATGTACCCTTGAACCAAACCCCATATATAACGAAAGAGATCTGGTCAGAACTGAGGATTGTTGGTCTTATATGAGACTAAGATCAATGGATGAAAGATCATTAGTCATATATCCGACTAAAATCAATATGGGTATCATGGATGAAAGATCATTAGTCATATATCCGACTAAGATCGATATAAGTATCATGGATGAAAGGTCGTTAGTTATATATCCGACCATGATCAACTTGGATGACATAGATGAAAGATCATTAGTTTATATGAGACTAAGATCAATTTGGGTGGACTATCATTAGTCGTATATACGACTAAGATCAATTTGGACATCATTGATATGTTGATCAATGGCTTGTATATAAGAAACAAAAGCTTTTATACTTGGTTTATTTTAACTAAGTACTCAAGCAAAGGATTGCTATCCATGTTCGCATGTACATGTGAAGTGCGCATGTACATGTATCATCTTTAATGAGGGTGCGCACGTGTATATCACGTGTTGCGCTTGATGCTTGGCACATGTGTGTCACACGTGTTGCGCTTGATGCCAGCGCACGTGCATCACACGTGTTGCGTATGGCATCGACGCACGTGCGCTGCACGTGGTGCACATGCACCTGCGCACGTGCATTATGCGTGTGCGCATGGCACATGCGCTGCATGTGCACGCATAGCACTGGCGCACATGCGCTGCACGTAGTGTACATGGCACCCGCGCTTGCGCATATGCGTTCTAGGGGCACGTATGCCTAAAGAAAGCAATGGCTTTCAAAAAGAAGCAATGGCTTCTGTGAGGACGAATCCTCTTCCTTTTTTGAGAGGTCTCTCCTCTTATTTATAGGGGAGTGGTAGAGAAGAGATCTCTTTTTTTCCCGATATGGTACTAAAGATGTATCCCCCATGTGGTAGAGCATTATTTAGACCATACGTGCAGAGCATATTTGCTCATAATTTCTGATTCCGGAAGAGTTATGATACCCGTAATATATCAAATCAAAGGCCTTTTCGAGACGCATTCGATGCCATCAGAACTTGTCTAATTCTCAGTCGAAAGTTTAGCAAAATACAGCTCAGAAAGTAATAGTTTGTATTTTCTTAAGCGTATTGCTGCCATTTGATGCTTTGGGATCTTTTGCGCAGAAATTTTAGGCGGGAACAAATGCCCTCCACTACTTTTCCTATGGAGATATATACGTGGATGAAGTAGTGTAAAGTAGCGCAGAGCATACGACTGATTTCGGGCCAATATATCATACATAACTTTTAGAATCTTAATCTGAGAAGATAGCGAAAGGGCACTGGCGCCATCATCAACCATTGACTCAAATTAAGATTCTTAAGAAATGTAGTTCTAAACTCCGAAGCCTGAGATTTGCACCTTTCTATTTTTATTGGCGGCATCATTTACCAATTTTGTCACAAGTGGCCCAGAGATAGTATACAGTAGTCAATCTTGAGACCCCGCAGGGCAGCTGAAAGGTTATGACAGCGCCAAAGCCATCTCCCATGGAAGTTTACGGAACAAAAATTTTGATAACGAACAAAACATAGCGGTAGAATAACCCTAAACCGGATATTTACCATAAACCTGACTAGCTACTAAAGATTTCTATCTACTACGATAGAATGTTATACCATGAGAATCAAGTCCTTCGGGTCTTTAATCCTCTCTTCTTGCTCCTCGAAGGAAGTACGGATCGCGCTTGAACTTCGGCCACCTCGCGTCAAAGATGATCCACCCGAGAGTTCCGACTTTGAGCTCCTACCTCCAAAACAAGGTAACTAGTTTACTTAGTTTGCCAAATCAAGTGGCCTAGATGATGTAGAGAGTGATGATGGATTGATTTGTCTCAAGAACCCTAGGTTTCTCAACTCATGAGACTATTAGGGTTTGAGTTAGCTAGAAGAAGAGAGAGCTTGAGAAAATTGAGAGTGAAGAATGAACTCAAGAAAAATGATGGCTGCCTTGAGATATTATATGAAGCATATCTAATAATTGAGGAGATATAATATCTCACACAAATATCTAATGAGCTTCACAAAAATATCTAATGAGTGAGTTATCATGTAGCCATGCTAGATTCATTGTAAACTTCCACCTCATTTCCTCCACCTAATAATGTTTAACTAATAAAGAAAAACCCTAATTGGGTGTCCTCTTCTAGAAGCAATCCCGCGGAATTATGAGAATGCCCCTCATTCGTATATACATACCCGCATCCACATTCCGAAGAATACGAGTACAAAGAGACGAAAATAATCCATCAATATAATACTAGGATCCGGCTTAAATCAAAGCCTACTAGTATTATCCGCCTGAACATCACATGTGCACAAGTGCATGTATGTGATTGAAGCCCTGCCGTAAAACCATATGGCCTCTACATCGTTTCGCCCGAAGAAAGAAAACTCTCTGTGTGGGACTCTAAAGACTCGACAGTACACTGGCGGTGGTTTTAACCACAAGCACGTCAGCGGCACTAGCTGTACGTAACGGCTACCGAGGTACCTGTCGAAAAGGAAGATCGACAAGCAAACTCGTTCGAACCCCTACTGAGCCTATCCGTGACAATATCTGTACAGTCCGGTCTCTTTGTAAAAGAGTATCGCATACCGGGTCTAGGGGGTGGTAAACGTCAGACCCTAATAACCCGATAAGTCATGCTGATGTGGCTCAGGACCAATCCGGGAAACTACTGATCAACCTACCAGTAAATCCCAACAGCCTTGGCCAAGGTCTTTTGGTCCTGATCAATCGAACACAGTGCGATATCGACTCCCAATACCGGGAGAGACGAATCCCCAACAATTGCTCACTGCCTCCATGTAGCTCTGGACTGTACATAACCAAAACCTGTTTGCATGACTCATTAGAGTTGTGGTAAGGTAGTGATCAAAGCACAGTAGGAACTCACACGAGACAAATGACGATCTCAAGTCTGAAGACTAACCCATACACAAGTTACCTGAGAACTTCCATCTGACGATAGGTATAGTACCATCTGGATGTTCTCCACGAGTCCGTCCAGTGTACTCATACCCAGTGAGCACCTGTATACGATCTTAGGTGCATCTGACCAATGGCCGCGGGACCAACCATTGCCCCTTGTCGGGGTTAGAAGCTTATACACTAGTCTACTCTGGAGTATCAATGCCCAGTCTCGATACTCATGCGACTAGGGACCATTTAAGGATGTGCTTATGGACTACCCTGCTCCCACAAGTATGATCGCCATCATGACGTAGGTAGTCAAGCAAGATCCTACGGGCTTTATCAATATGTAACTGCAATATGTAATAACATGTATAACATATGCCATATTAAGATTGTAAGTCTACGGTAGCACCCCGGCCGTCTTTCTGAGGACAAATGCGGAACAAAAAACTTTTTACGAACTGGCGCTAATGCAAACTTAAAACCCGGATCGTTCTATTAACCGTAAACTAGTATACTTTAAAATGGGGTTTAGAGATTATACCGATCGATCCGTGTCCTTCGGTCTTTAACCTCTATCCCTAGCTTATTGTGGATGCACCGACAAAGCTCGCTCTCCGATCTCACTCGATCTACGATCTCCTCCTCACCGAAAACTACACCACGTTAACGAATCTTTATACGGGCTCCCGTCTCTGAACCGAGGCAACTCGGACACGAAGTTTGCTAGCCGATGTGTCCAAGGTTTCTATAGAATAAGTGTAGAACACTTTGTCTTAAGTCACCCAATGAATCGGGTGAGGGTTAATTGAAGCTGCCTATTGGAATGGAGATGGAAAAATGAGCTTAAGGAATTTTTTTGTGTAAATGAATCAATCTCATTCTTAAGCAAATGAGGCTCTATCAATTGGGTAGAATAGTGCTCGGCCAATATAGGAGAGGAGGTGAGCACAAGCAAAAGAGAATGGTGTGATCATAAGCAAAATATCATAAGGATTTCCAAGAACATTAATAGCACCAATAATGCAACAAGATGACTCATGCATACTAGAAGGCTTAAGAATGTGCTGAAGGTTGCTGGGCCCCCCCACCACAGAAAATCCCCTCCTTTGCTAATTCCACATTTGCAAATAAACCCCCCCCCCATTAAAGCAAAATTCAGCCAAGAAGGAAAAATGGGAATTTGGCCGAAACGAAGATACAAACTGGCAACATCGAAAAGTGTTCATATCAGAAAATTGCATTCTAATACCGTTCATTCATTATCTAATTGTTGTATTTATCGGTATTATTGACCAGTGTCTGCTCAGTATTACAGATTACAGGTATCCATGACAAAATACTGGAAATACATCCAACAGCACGGATATATCACTTGAGGGAAGACACTGCGACCAGAAACGCTAACCGACCGATACTTCAGAAGTTCCTTTATGCAACAAGTTGTGTACACATTTTTTCTAAATGGTCCAACACAACAAGTGTGTACACAAGACTTTTAAGCACATGTGGATATGATTTTATATGCAATCAAGGATATGATTCTATATGCAATCAAGGATATGATTCTATATGCAATCAAGGATATGATTTTATATGCAATCATCAAGGATATGATTTTATATGAAATCAAGGATATGATTTTATATGCATATGATATTATATGCATTCAAGACTAAAAAGCATGTGTTCAAATCAAAGGCAATCAAACAAATCAGCATGAGCCATAATGGGGCAGATATGAATATTTCTTTCTGAGCCTATAAATAGAGACCAGAGGGAAGAGGAAAGGGTAGCTTTTTCTTTAGTTCTATCTTAGAATTCTTGTAACTTTTCTTTTCATTCTTGAGCTCTTGCCCTTTTGTCTTGACCTTGCAACTTCTCATTTAGAACTTGCAAGCTTAAGGCTTAGGTTCTTGACTTCAAGATCTCTTGTAACAAGTTTGTTCTTCAATAAAAGTTCGTATTTTTATTACATGTCTTGTTCCACTTTACATGATTTCAATTGTGAAATTCATGCCTTGCTTTGATCTTGCAACCTCTTAAGTGAGCTTGCAACCTTAAAGCTTGGTATTTGGATCTCACACGTTGCCGGGGATTGAACACTGGGAGATAAAACGCTTGAACTCATCGGTTCTCTTTTCCTCTTTATTTCATTGCATGTTTTTATGTATCTTCTCTTTTCTTTCTTGTTAATTTGTAAATATGTGTGAGTAATCTTTTCACTTGTTAAGGGTGTAATATGTTAGATCGTATTCGAAGATTTTCTTTGTCCAAACTTTAAAACCTAAAACTTGCCTATTGAAACTTCGTGCAAATCACCCGCAACTCCGCTCACTAGGCATCCTATCCTACCCCGATAGTGATGATTCTTAATCATGACCGGATTGCCCGTGGTTTGCCGAAGGCTAAAATCAAGAGATAACAACGGAAGGACAAGGGACAAGGAAAACGGATTTAGCGAAATACCGCAAATACCGTATTTCAAGTTCCCTAATCCGCATTGTTACCTATTGCTTTAGTATCAATACCAAGTCGGGGCTATAAGGAATTGGCAAACATCACCTTCATACAATCTAACTTATTACTACTCTTAACAAGCCCTTTTTATTCATATCTTTGTTACGACAATTAGTTAACCAACAAATCAAAACACGGAATTAACTCGTTAAAACAAGCAATAAGAAACTTACCATCTCCCTACGGACGACCCGTATTCATCGCGGCTCGCTACAAGCGACACCGTTTTGATTGCGGTAATTTCAGAATTCTTTTTAAACACGACACAGTTAGATCGTGACAATCAAATGGCGCCGTTGCCGGGGAGACGGTAACGCTTTTTATACTTGTAGTTTCGGGTTAAATTTGTGCATATTCTGTATAAAACTAACTTCTAACACATTCAAACAAATAACCATTCTTTTCGAAACCAACCACAAGCACAAATAAAATTCTTTTCTTCTCTGGATTTGAATTCTGCTAACACTCTGATTTTCTTAATTATTTGTGTTCAGAATTTTGGTTGTTAATATTGCTTTTTGGCTCAAATATCCGTATTTTTCCAACATATGCAGATTTGACGGATTTTGAGCAGCGATCATACAGAACAAAGGGGCATTTTCAAGTGCAAAGGAGGGTGAACACTCAGTGCCAAAGATCCGGGTAGTTAGACCCGCGCAAGCGAACCATTCGACCACTCGGAGGCAATATCAACACGAGTTTCTAAAACTCGTGTTTTTTGGTACGTATTTTTCTAAACTTGCCCTCTCAAACCCGACGCTCCAATATTCTTGTCTTTGCAGGATTCTTAGCAAAAATCGCCGCAAAAAGCCAAAAAAAAAACTAACCGTATTTGTTGCAGCGCCGCATTAAAAGTAAAAAACGATAACTGATTGCTTGAAAACAAAACTTGGTTGAATTTTGCGCATTGCATCATTTAATACGGACTTAAGGGGCTCTAACACCAATCCAGATTGGGTGGGGATTTCATCACCCTTCTCAGGACCCCAAAAATCACTAAAGCATATGCATTGTCCATTGTAACTTAAAAAATACTAGACTTCAGCCCTAAGGACTTCGCGCTCATTAGGAGAAGATAAACCGTGTTTAGAACCTCGCTTAACGGTATATTGTTTACGGGGTGTCTAGGAAAGTGTTAAATGTGCAACCGCCGAAAGAGAAAGGGTTACTTAATTAAGGAACTTCGCGAAAGCGTTGGACAACCTCCCCTTATCTCTGCACTTACCTGGCCTTGTGATCAGTGTATTTTTAAGCCCGTTTCTCGACACTGTTTAACTTCGACAATCAAGTTCAAGAGTAGGTCTAGTAGACCTAGGTTATCCTAGATCTAGGTATGATTGTGCATATCTTGTTTGTGATTGCTTAAGCCGTATATCCGTACATATTTCTGTAAATCTCCTTCTAAAAAAAAGGAAAAATCAAAAACTTTTATAAAAAAACTTGCCCTTTGTCGCCAAATCCAATTTTCACCCATCACCCATCGCCTTTCTCCATTGACGTTTTCTTACCCTCACCTTCTCCGCTTTGACTATACTAAACTCGTTTAGTGTATGTCCGCTTGGACTCGGGACACTAGCGCCCGTCTAGTCCGCGTTACGTTAGTCGCTACCGACTACGCGATCGACTCCGAAGTCGATACTCCTTCCACTCCTCTTTCACCCCTACCTTTGCCGGCCAACTCCGACGTTGACCGAAATTCTGTTCATACTTCTTCACCTTCACCTTCGCTTTCACCAACCTCTTCTTCCGCGATGTCGGGATTCAATCCGAACATCTCTTTGACCACCCCTGGATTGGCTCCACCTCCTACGGAGACCAATATCCCACCACCTCCACCTGTTGTAGCGCCGCAGCGAATCACGCTCCAGGATCGTTTCTACCCCACCCGTTCTGCACTTCCCACCTGCCTTTCTCTTCCTCCGGCCAATGGGGACAACTTTGAAATTAAGCCCCATTTCATCAACATGCTTCCACGTTTTCATGGGTTTGAATCTGAAGATGCCTATATCTTCATCAACAAATTTCAAAACGTCTGTACCATGATGAAAACCACCCAGCTGTCGGACGATGCTATACGTCTACGGGTCATTCCGTTCACTCTATGCGATCTCGCTGAAAAATGGCTGTATAGCACCGCTTCCCATTCCATAACCAGTTGGGATGAGTTTGTTAAAGCGTTTCTCAAAAAGTTTTATCCAAATCACAAAACTGCAAGGATTCGCAATGAAATCAATCAATTCTCCCAGCTTCCTTCTGAACCCTTCTGGAAGTGCTTTAACCGGTACAAACACCTTCTTGTTCAGTGTCCTCACCACGGTATAGAGAAATGGCAACTTTGCCAAACCTTATACGAGGGCCTGAACCCAGCAACGAAGCAGTTGTTGGAAACCATCTGTCAGGGCCACTTCCTATCCAAATCTGACGAGGAAGCATGGTAATTCTTTGACGACCTTGCGGAGCAAACGCTACAGTGGGAGAGCACGAGACCGACGACTTCTTCTTCTTCTACCTCCACTTCTACCGGTCAGTCTAGGGTAGGAATTCACCAACTTGACATCTCTATTGCAATGAAAGCTGAAATGGCTGCAATAACTAGAAAGCTTGAAGCGATAGAGAGCAAATTTTCTTCTCCTGCTCCTAGCCCTGTTCTTCCACTTCGTACCATCTGCGCTTGTTGTTCCGATCCCTCTCATTTAACCGAAGAGTGTCCTTACAATTCTCCATCTCAAGGACAGGATCAGGTTAATGCTGCATTTCAGCAAAGACCAAGGAATGATCCGTACTCTTCCACGTACAATCCCGGTTGGAGGAACCACCCCAATTTCGCCTGGAATCAGAATCAGAATCAATTCCAAGGCAACCACTTCCAAAGGCCCCCTCCACCGCAACAACAAGCGCAACAACAAACTCAACATCAATATCAGCAGCCCTTCCAACCCCAGCCTTTCCAAAACCAGACGAACAACTTTGCACCCAACAACTCTTTTCCACCAAACAACTTTGTTCCGTCAAACAACGATAAGGTTTCCTCGCTTGAGCGAAGTCTGGAGGCGTTTGTTAAACAATCGACTCAATCCACCGCCAACATCCAGTCTTCGATTCAATCTTTAGTGCAACACACTGCCGCACACGGGCAAAGCATCAAGACCATCGAGGCCCAGATTGCACAGCTGAACGCGGCCTTAAGCGAGCGAGAGAAGGGGAAGCTCCTGTCCCAGCCACTTCCAAATCCCGGTTACCCACATAATGCACATGTTGCTCTTGAACAACAAAACCATAATGTGAGTGCCGTGACTACACTGAGATCGGAGAGGATGCTGCAAAACAACATTGGCACACGGATCAACGATGACACCCCGGCCGCTTCTTCTTCTTCTTCTTCTTCTTCTCCTTCTTCTTCTTCATCTTCTGAGCCTATTCTCCGTTCTTCACAAGGCTCTCCTTCCTCTTCTTCTATGAACGGACCCACTTCTCACTCCACGAAAACACCTATTCTGGGATCCGGTCCAACTCCACAATCTACTCCTCCAGCATTAGACTCAACCAATTTTCAAAATGTTCCATTTCCAAACCGGTTGAGATCTAATAAACAAAATCCTCAAATGGAGAAGATTCTGGAGTTATTTAAGCAAGTTAACATTAACATTCCTCTTTTAGATGATGTCCAACAAGTCCCGTCTTACGCGAAAATCTTAAAGGACTTGTGCACGAAAAAGAGGAAATCTCAGGTATCCAAGAAAGTTTTTTTGGCTAGTGCTGTGAGTGATGCCCTTACCCAATCTTTACCACAAAAACGGAAGGACCCTGGCTGTCCTACGATTTCTATTACTATTGGGGATAAGAACATCAACCGCGCACTATTAGATCTTGGTGCCAGTGTTAACTTGCTACCATATTCTGTATATGAGCAATTAGGCGTTGGAGAGCTGAAACCCACACACTGCACTCTCCAAATGGCCGACCGATCGATCACCCATCCTAGGGGTGAGCTAAAGGATGTGTTAATAAAAGTCGAGGACTTCATATTCCCCGTTGACTTCATTGTACTAGACACACAGCCTGTAGCTAACCCCCGGAATCAAATTCCGGTGATACTCGGTCGCCCATTCCTTGCAACCTCAAATGCGGTGATCAATTGTCGCAATGGTTCGATGAACCTCTCTTTTGGTAATATGACAATTGAACTCAACATTTTTAGGTTAGGGAATCAGCCCGCCGAACCTAATGCTCATATACTGGACGTCTGCTCGATCCAGGAGATCACCCCGGAAGAGTGTGAATTCGAGGAGTTTCTGTTTGAACGCGATAACCTTGACGCCACTAGTGCGTTTCTCTTCGAACCTGCTGCTGCTTCCGCACCCGACTACGACTACGAGTGTTTTACGTTCTCACACGATCTTAGCCGCTCACAACCCGAGTTTGAATCTTTTGACTTTCCGGATGAGTTACCTGAACCATCCAACTCGGTAGCTTACGCTCGTTTTGAACCTTTGATGGAATCTTTTGAGTTCGAGACCTTTTCTCCAATCCAGCCTTCAATCATTTCACCTCCAATTCTCGAACTCAAGCCTTTGCCGTCTCACCTTAAGTACGCTTACTTAGGTGAGAACGAGACCCTCCCGGTTATCATTTCGGCTTCTCTTGCTCCCGAGCAAGAGAAAGCCCTTCTTTCGGTCTTACACGGCAATAGGCAAGCTTTTGGCTGGTCCATGGCGGACATCAAGGGGATTAGTCCCCTGATCGTTGAGCATCATATTCATCTGATGGATGATGCCAAACCAGCCCGGGATCCACAAAGACGTCTCAATCCAGTCATGAAGGAGGCTGTGAACAAGGAGATCGTCAAATGTCTGGATAGTGGTATCATTTACCCTATCTCCGATAGCCAGTGGGTTAGCCCCATTCATGTTGTCCTCAAGAAGTCGGGCATCACGGTCATAACCAACGAGGCGAACGAGTTAATCCCTACTCGCACCCAAACTGGGTGGCGAGTATGCATTGATTACCGAAAACTCAACGCCGCAACGCGGAAAGACCACTTTCCGCTACCTTTTATTGACCAGATGCTCGAACGATTGGCCGGACATGAGTACTATTGCTTTCTTGATGGCTACTCTGGCTATAATCAAATTCCCATCGCCGAAAAAGACCAGGACAAGACTACTTTCACTTGTCCTTTCGGCACGTTTGCATATCGTCGCATGCCCTTTGGGTTATGCAATGCGCCCGCTACCTTCCAGCGGTGTATGATGGGAATATTCTCAGACATGGTGGAGAAATTCTTGGAGATCTTCATGCACGACTTCTCCATCTTTGGCGATTCCTTTGACGAGTGTCTGCTGCATCTCGACGCTGTCCTTACCAGATGTAAGGACAAGAATCTCACTTTGAACTGGGAGAAATGCCACTTCATGGTGCGCGAAGGTATTGTCTTAGGACATATCATCTCGCAGAAAGGCATTGAGGTAGACAAAGCAAAGATTGAGGTCATTTCCAATCTTCCTCCTCCCCGATGCGTCCGAGATATCCGAGCTTTCCTTGGCCACGCCGGTTTCTATAGACGGTTTATCAAGGACTTTAGCAAGATTGCTAGGCCCTTGACTCTTCTACTGGCCAAGGACACGCCATTCGACTTCAGCCTGAGCTGTGTGGCTGCTTTTGAATCATTGAAACACTCACTCACTTCTGCTCCCGTTCTCTCTTCCCCTGACTGGAAGCACCCATTCGAGATTATGTGCGATGCATCCGACTCTGCCATCGGTGCTGTCCTTGGATAACACATCAACAAGATGCCGCACGTAATCTATTACGCTAGCCGAACCCTGAACGACGCCCAACTCAATTATACAACAACTGAGAAGGAATTCTTGGCTGTTGTATTTGCTTTAGAGAAGTTCAGGCCCTACCTCATCGGCTCTCCAGTCATTGTTTACACTGATCATTCTGCTCTGCGCCATCTTTTTGCGAAGAAAGATGCCAAATCTCGGCTTATACGTTGGATCCTCTTGCTTCAATAGTTTGACCTTGTCATTAAGGACAAACGAGGATGTGAAAACGTCGTTGCCGACCATCTCTCACGACTTCCTTCTTCGCCGTCGCTTCAAATCCCGATCAATGACGTTTTCCCGGATGAACAACTCTTGACAATATCTCGCGAACCTTGGTTCGCTGATATTGTGAACTATTTGGCCACAGGGTTACTACCAACCGAATGGTCAAGTCAGGACAGACTTCGCTTTTTAGCCCAAGTAAAACATTTTTACTGGGACGAACCCTATCTGTTCAAGTACTGTCCTGACCAGATTATTCGTAGGTGTGTCCCTGATGAGGAATTCAAGAGTGTGCTGTCATTTTGTCATGATCAAGCGTGTGGCGGGAATTTTGGCCCCAGAAAGACAGCTGAGAAGATCTTGCAATATGGTTTCTACTGGCCACAACTCTTCAAAGACGCTCATGACTATTGCAAGACTTGCTCCCGGTGCCAACATATAGGCCGGATATCCCGGAGAAACGAGATGCCGCTCCAACCAATCTTGGTTGTGGAGATTTTCGACGTGTGGGGGATAGATTTCATGGGGCCGTTTCCCAGCTCTTTCGGGAACTTGTACATCCTTCTAGCTGTTGATTACGTCTCTAAGTGGGTCGAGGCTGTGCCCAGCCGGACTAACGACAACAAGGTTGTCGTTAGGTTCCTTAAAGAAAACATTTTCTCCCGTTTTGGGCACCCCCGAGCGATCATTAGCGACAATGGAAGTCATTTCTGCAATAAGACTTTCGAGGCCTTAATGCGGAAGTATTCCATTAATCATAAGCTATCCACGCCCTATCACCCCCAAACCTATGGTCAAGCCGAAGTCTCAAATCGGCAGATCAAGCAGATACTGGAGAAGACGGTTTCCAAGAACCGTAAGGATTGGTCGCTGAAACTAACTGATGCCCTTTGGGCTTTTCGCACTGCTTATAAGACCGACCTTGGCATGTCTCCCTATCGGCTTGTATACGGAAATGCTTGCCACCTCCCTGTCGAAATAGAGCATCGCGCATTTTGGGCGATAAAAGAGCTGAATCTGTCTCTAGAAGATGCGGGCAGCCATCGGAAGTTGCAGTTGAACGAACTGAGCGAGCTTAGGGATGAGGCTTACGACAACGCGGTTGTCGTTAAGAATCGAACGAAGGTGTTTCACGATAAACACCTTTTGCGCAAAACCTTCGTACCTGGTCAGCAGGTACTGCTTTACGACACCGGACTTCATTTCCATCCAGGAAAGCTCCGATCTCGCTGGAAAGGGCCGTATTTTGTGCGGAATGTGTATCCGCAGGGCGCTGTGGATTTGGAAAATCCAAAGGACGGTTCATTTTTCAAAGTGAACGGACACCGACTAAAACCGTACCTTAGCGCCGAACCAACAGAGGAGCTCCTATTCTTACAGGAGTCGGTTTACCCTGCCTGATCTTCCTCTGCCCACCTCCAAACTTCGGTTATCCAGCCAAGAACAGTGGACACTGTTCCAAATAAGTTTGGGGGTATGTATAAAGCCTTTTGTATATATTTATGAATATTCTTTTCCATTCTTTTTCTTTTTCTTTTCTTTACAAACAAACAAATAAAAATTTGTGTATTACTAACCGACAATTTTTGACCCTTCAACTGCTCTCTTCATGCAATGACAGTGAGGACACTGTCCAGTTTAAGTTTGGGGGTACGCTCGGTACGCATTTCTTACCTTCGCATTCATATGTATATTTTGCATCTGCATATTAAAATCCATAAAATCCATAAAAATCTGAAAATTTTCTAAAAACATAAAAACTTTTCTGTCAAGTTAGCTAGTGGGAGGACTCTGATTCAATATTTCAACGGTTTTGTTTGATAAAATAAGAATAACTAAATCTTATGTTTAGATTTTGAAAACCTGAAAAATAACTCTCCTTTGAAGTTAACTATAGCTGATATACGTCTTTACATCACACTACACGTGTCGTGAGTTTTTGGGAATTAGATGATAAGTCTTTTATGTCGAAAAACTTTTAAATGGATCAATGATTTTCTGAGGATCAAATAGGTTTGTTCTGAAATAAGTAGTGTCAAGAATAGTTTATGAAGTAAAGCGAATATGAAGGAATGTTATTGATGCCGTAATTGGAACTAAGTCTGAAAAATAACCCATCTGAAACTTGATTGGAATGATTACACACCAAACCCACTAAACACGTCTTTTATCCAAAAAATAATTGAACTGCCGGTTATATCTCCGTTCGTATTAAATCATCTGATTTTTACGCCAAACTGTCTTTTGTTTTTGGACCTGGGTAACTTGAGTAATTAAGTCCGCTGGGGTGTTTCTACACCTAATGCCCTAAAACCAACTGGTGTGGGTGCATTGGCCCAAAGCTCGCTAAGAAGCCTAGAAAGTCCAGATTAAAACAAAGTCAAGCAAGTGTTCTCTCCGAGTTAAAATTCCTAACGGTTCTTTGTGTGAGAATAATCTTGATAAAAGACAGGCTTTTTAAAAAAAATTTAGCGGAGATATGAAGGTTTTATTCTATGATAAAGACTATTGCACGATTCACAGAGGTGTGTATGAAATGAAAACAAGGAAAGGGTGGAGTGAAAAATAAGACCTAGTTTCCTGTTAAGGAAGATAGAAATTCTGAAGTTGAAACTTTTTACTGGAAAACGAAGCTTGAAAAATTGCTTAACTCTTTATAAAACTTATGTGATCCTTTTAAAAATTTTATCCGGGCTTAATTATGTGATGTGATGACTTTATTCGACCTTTCGGGAACTTAACGACACTATTTGCACTGCACGTGAAGACATATAAAAGCTGTAGTTAAACAAGAAGCGAGGTGTGAAAAATAAAGGGTCGATAGTCTAGACCTAGGATAATAGAATTGTTATTTTCTGAAACAAAACTTTAGGGTTTGAATCTTAGTTATTTTACAAAACTAGCTTGACCGGATTTTGTGGGTAGTATCCGCTGAAAACCCTCAGGAGACAACACTCCTCCTACTAGGGACACCTAGAGGTTTAACGGCTTGTTGCACTTGCTCAGTGCAATCACGTTCCCTGCGAAAGTGAGGTTAGGAAATTTTTTGTGAATAAATTGGTTTTGCTCGGGACGAGCAATAGATAAGTTTGGGGGTATTTGTTCATATCAGAAAATTGCATTCTAATACCGTTCATTCATTATCTAATTGTTGTATTTATCGGTATTATTGACCAGTGTCTGCTCAGTATTACAGATTACAGGTATCCATGACAAAATACTGGAAATACATCCAACAGCACGGATATATCACTTGAGGGAAGACACTGCGACCAGAAACGCTAACCGACCGATACTTCAGGAGTTCCTTTATGCAACAAGTTGTGTACACATTTTTTCTAAATGGTCCAACACAACAAGTGTGTACACAAGACTTTTAAGCACATGTGGATATGATTTTATATGCAATCAAGGATATGATTCTATATGCAATCAAGGATATGATTCTATATGCAATCAAGGATATGATTCTATATGCAATCAAGGATATGATTCTATATGCAATCAAGGATATGATTTTATATGCAATCATCAAGGATATGATTTTATATGAAATCAAGGATATGATTTTATATGCATATGATATTATATGCATTCAAGACTAAAAAGCATGTGTTCAAATCAAAGGCAATCAAACAAATCAGCATGAGCCATAATGGGGCAGATATGAATATTTCTTTCTGAGCCTATAAATAGAGACCAGAGGGAAGAGGAAAGGGTAGCTTTTTCTTTAGTTCTATCTTAGAATTCTTGTAATTTTTCTTTTCATTCTTGAGCTCTTGCCCCTTTGTCTTGACCTTGCAACTTCTCATTTAGAACTTGCAAGCTTAAGGCTTAGGTTCTTGACTTCAAGATCTCTTGTAACAAGTTTGTTCTTCAATAAAAGTTCGTATTTTTATTACATGTCTTGTTCCACTTTACATGATTTCAATTGTGAAATTCATGCCTTGCTTTGATCTTGCAACCTCTTAAGTGAGCTTGCATCCTTAAAGCTTGGTATTTGGATCTCACACGTTGCTGGGGATTGAACACTGGGAGATAAAACGCTTGAACTCGTCGGTTCTCTTTTCCTCTTTATTTCATTGCATGTTTTTATGTATCTTCTCTTTTCTTTCTTGTTAATTTGTAAATATGTGTGAGTAATCTTTTCACTTGTTAAGGGTGTAATATGTTAGATCGTATTCGAAGATTTTCTTTGTCCAAACTTTAAAACCTAAAACTTGCCTATTGAAACTTCGTGCAAATCACCCGCAACTCCGCTTACTAGGCATCCTATCCTACCCCGATAGTGATGATTCCTAATCATGACCGGATTGCCCGTGGTTTGCCGAAGGCTAAAATCAAGAGATAACAACGGAAGGACAAGGGACAAGGAAAACGGATTTAGCGAAATACCGCAAATACCGTATTTCAAGTTCCCTAATCCGCGTTGTTACCTATTGCTTTAGTATCAATACCAAGTCGGGGCTATAAGGAATTGGCAAACATCACCTTCATACAATCTAACTTATTACTACTCTTAACAAGCCCTTTTTATTCATATCTTTGTTACGACAATTAGTTAACCAACAAATCAAAACACGGAATTAACTCGTTAAAACAAGCAATAAGAAACTTACCATCTCCCTGCGGACGACCCGTATTCATCGCGGCTCGCTACAAGCGACACCGTTTTGATTGCGGTAATTTCAGAATTCTTTTTAAACACGACACAGTTAGATCGTGACAATCAAAAAGCGATCCCATAATAAATTACAGGATAACCCCGCAACTGTATATACATACCTGCATATGTATTCCGAAAAATACAAATGCAATGAGACAAAATCTACACAGTATAATATTAGGATCCGGCTTAAACTAAAGCCCGCTTGTAACAACTCCAATTTTTGTATACATAAAATTCATTTAAATTTGAAGTATACTTGGGGTATTTAATGTTGTTGTTACCACTTTAAGTATTTATTTTCCCACAATAATTATAAGAAGGAGCTTGTAGCTCATTGGTAACACCTTGCACTGCTGAACCAAGCCACCAGAGTTCAAATCCCCTGCCCCACATTATTTTTATATTATTTTTGTTTTAAATTTCTTGGAAGCCCAACAGTCCACAGGCCATAACTCCCAAAAGTTGAACTAAACCCTAAAAACTATAAATACCAGAGCCTCCCCCCACGAGACCCCCCACCCATCGACCCTGTGACTCGGCGGGGATCGGCCAAGTCGGCCGGCGGACAGGCCGACTCTGTCCGGCGCCGCCGGCCGGACTCGGCCGGACCGCCGAGTCACCTGAACAAAAAAGTTGCCTTTTCACCTTCCTTAACCCCCTGCACACACCATTTATTTGGATCGGTTCCCGAGAGTTAAATACACCCTATTTACTACAATTTTTAATGATTTTTCTATAATTTTTATATTTTTTTAAAATAAAAACCTTTCACCTACCCTACCCTAGTCTACCCTATAAATACACCCCCTACCCTCTACCCTCTCATCCCAAAACCCTAGGCTCACTCTCTCAAAATTTTCCAAGAAGTGTGTACGTTGAAAACAAGTTCGCGGCGAAGCTCCGACGAAATTCCGGCATGGTATCAGAGCCAACCCTTAAACCCTTAGCTAGCTTGTTTAGACGATATTAAAGTATCGAAACCAAAACAACCTCGAAACAGTACACTGCACATTCCAGTCTCTGTCGATTTTTTCAGAGTCTTCAAAACTTTTTCAAGCAATTGCATAAGAATACTTGAGTGACCATTAGAACATACCACAAAGACGAGCCCAAACCGCCAGAATTGACCCGGTGAGATTGCTTTAAAAACGCGTGTCGTCGGTTTTTAAGTGAGTTTAGACTTCGTATTTTTGGTGTGTACTGGTCTCTGGAATGTTGGTTTAGTGGTATTGTTTGTTTTGCCCAGTTTGGATATTATATTTTCTAATGTTAAGGGGAAATTCGGGGTGCTTTGAAATCGATAATTTAACACTGTTTAAATGTATACAGTACATATATTACTATCTACGACCGTGAATACCATTAGAGCGGTATAACCCGTCCAACTGCTATATGTTCTTTTAGACGAGTTTGCGAACGTGACATTCATGTTGATGTTCTATGTTGTGCTGTGATTGTGGTTAGATCGTCGTGGTGGATAGCTTTGGTGCAATGGTAGTACAGTTTAGATTCATTTGTACATTTGATATTGCGGGGTGAGCGTTCAACATGTGGACTGTCGTCACTGCCAGTTTGTATATTTTTTGTTTGGGGCACGACCGGGTTAAGGTCGATGTCACCCATGTACATATTATTTTCTTTTCTGTACTAGGATTACCCTACGGTGGAGTGCACGAATGGACAGGTTCTAGAAGGCAACGAGTCCACATCTCATGATGTTGAGACGGAAGGGACCTTACTCTAGAATTGGCGGGCTATTCGCCGCACTCGCAGGGGGTTATAGGTTGACCCACGGAGGGGTGCTCAAGTTACCGGATTCCGTGAAGTGCTGGGTGACCTATTCGCTTTGTTGATTGGGGTTGCCTCACTTCTGGGATTGGCGGGTAACTTGCCGCACTTATAGGGGTGTAGGTTTTCATTGCACAGGCTATCCACACGACAAGGAACGTCGGGTCTCATTTGCGGCTCAAGTGAAACCCGAGGCTCCAGGATTATCGACCATTCTGTGTTGCTTGGCTGAGATTCTGTGATGTTGCTATATATCATGCATTGGATGATTGTCATATATATTTATATATATACTAGTAGATGTTGTATATATTTTGTATCCGCGCTAGTCCAGTTCCCACTCTGTCGTTAGTTAAGTAACCTAACGAGTGATGACGGGACCCAGTGGCGAATGTGGGTGGCATATACACACATCATATTTTCGTTCTTTTCTGGTGTGATATGTTAATTGATGGGACTGTGTTGATTCTAATCAATGCAAGGAAAAAAAACCTATATATTTGATGTTGTTGGAACCATGTTTTTGAAAACAGACATTACAGACGTTTTCTTTTGCTTTGCACAGTGGTATTCGGTTATGAATATACAGCACCTCATTCGACGAGGCAAGGGCCGGGATCTCTTCATCGGGAGTGACCCCTTGAGCAGAATTTTGCGTCAGCGTAATAACTTCACTATAGTCAATTCTTTTGCTTTGCATCGTGGTATTCAGTTTGGAATATCCCGCACCTCATTCGATGAGGAAAGAGCCGAGATCCCTTCACAGGGAGTGACGTTTTTAGCAAAAGTTTTCGCCACTATATATTTGTAAAACCACTCGAGTTCTTTCAATGATATCAAGTCATTACGTTAAAGGTTTTTCGCCAGAAACCAGTCACAGCCCTCCGATATTTCATATTAGTATTATTTAGTATTCGTGCTGCGTTTGTTGACCTAGTCAAGACGTAGTGTACTGTAGCTAAGTGGTACTTTTCTGTGCATTGTAAATGTGATTGGTTAGGACAGTCGTGCGGCCTTATTGACCTAGTCAAGGGCATGTGCAGGTGGGTTTAATGCAATCAAGAAAATGACGGGTTAAACTTGACTAGCGGTTTATGGTTTGTTGACCTAGTCAAGGTCATAAACCGTTAGGGGTAAAAACACACATCGGGAGTTTCAAACACACAGGAAACTTGCCAGGCATGCGCATACCTTCTGGAGTGTAGTGACTTGAGTGGATTCCATCAAGTTATCATGCGATGATAGTTGGATCCCGATTCCCACTGATGAGTTGGTTTACTCCTCGGGTGAATTTAGATGATCCCGACTAATTCTTCTTTTGGGTTTGGAGGAGAATTCGAGAAAACAGTAAGAGACATCCTGATTAGATAAAGAGATTAACCATTCTGATCTAAATTAGAGTGCACGCTGAGTGTTTCTTTTCTCTCTCTCTTTGGCAGCGACCATGGCCCGACCCTAAACTAAAACTCATGAACCAAGTTAATCGAACCTTCTTAAAATACTTTAGCTTTTGGAATGTCACGGTGTCGCATACATCATTGCCACTTCTATATCACCTTTGCGTTTCTCCAGAATACCTCGTATCACTACGAAGATCCACATCTATTGGATAATCCATCGTATAGTTATATACGAACTCGAAGGAACTTTTTCCAGATTCGAGAGTGGATTTTATTTCTGGAGAAATTGAATAGGATTATTCGGTTGTTTTTCCCTTTACCTTCTCTCAGGTTGTGACGGCTTCTAGGATTATGAGAGGGTACATCTATTGCGCTTATTGGATAGTCTTCTTCTAAATCATAGGCAAGTGCCGAAATGTAGGGAAGGAAGAAAACCAATTAGCCTAAGTGTGATGTACAGAAGGTAATAAGTAAAAATATATAAAGGGATTAGAATAAGGGCAAACGACATTGCAACTACTATCATTCACGACGAAACCACGTATACCCCTGCCACTCTTAGTTCACCTTTGCTTTTCTCCAGAACATTCCGTATCACTACGAAGATCCACATTTATTGGATATGCCATCGTATAGTTACATACGAACTCGAAGGAACTTGTTCCAGTTTGAGGATGGATTCTGGTTCTGGAGGAATAGAATAAGGATTATTCAGTTGTCTTTTCACTTTACCTTTTCTCAGGTTGCGAGGGCTTCTGGTTAGGAGTGTACACCTATTACGCTTATTGGATAGTCTTCTTCCAAACCTTAGACTGGTGCCAAAGGGTAGAGAAGGAAGAAAACTAATTAGCCTAAAGGTGGTGTACAGAAGATAATAAGTAAAGACATATAAAGGGATTGGAGTGAGAGGCAAGGAAGTATACGGTTACTATCATGAATCTGGATAGCGAAAGAGGCATTACTTGGGATACCCTGCTACCCCTTCGAAACATTTTCATGTTTCAGTTTTACTGTACGGTGTTAATTGAAAACGGTTTTCCCAATAAGATTCTGACTCCAGGGTATGTCTTTACCAGATTTGATTCTCACATCTATATGGCGTTACAGATGCTGAGTGGGAGTAAGATATTGGGAATTGGGTGATTATATCCTCATTATATCGGAATTCTTTGTAATTGATGATATTTGAGGAAATCACCTGGGTTTTGCCTGATGGCAAATTTTTAGTTTTGAATATCCGTAGTTATGCACCAGTTTCAAACTGATATATCTGTACGTTTATTTTATAAAGTGAGATATAACTTTTTGAAATTATGTCTATGACATTTACCTATATCAGTTGATAGTTAGGTAAGGAGCATTCAACAATGGTATAATTCTTCTTAAGCATAGTACAGTTTTCAACCTACGACGTACAGGGTTTGAGTTATTAAACTCAGTGGACTTATACAAAGTATTGTATGTTGTCAAGTGTCCATTAGGACAAAAGAGTTGGTACGCGTACTATATTCCGTTTACTCATGACTTATATAGTTTTAGACAAGTATTTCGTTGAAATACATGGTCCAGATATTGAGAAGTTATAGGTATAAGAATAAAGTAGAGAACCATTTATTGCAAGTATCAGGATTCTTCAAAGTGATCGAAAATGTAGATACTTGTGTAAGGTATTCCGTTGATAGTAATGGTTTGAGAACTTGCTTCTCTTTCAGGTTACTCATATATGGATGCACTCCTAATTGAGTAATGCTGATTAGCCTCCTTCATTTAGTTGATATGCACCGAAAACAGCTGCATGTTTTTGAATCTGATTCCAATTAAATTAGTGCCATTATTTCTATATGATATATAGAATGGTTTCGTATCTTAACGATGTTAAGGTATAAGGAGTTGTCCGGCTGATGCTTAAAACCAGAATCTGGACGAACTCAAGGCACGTTTCAGTAATGGCAGTTTGTGGGTCATCCCGGGTTTTGATGAGAGTTAACTTTCTACCATCTGGAAGATCAATAGATATATCGTTCTTGACTCGTCACAGTTTTAGTAAAATGGATACTTTTCAGAAAACATAAGTGGGAGTATGGTAGAACTGGAAGTAATTCCAGAACCACAAACGATTACTGAAAATTTAACAGAACCTAAAGATTCAATTGGTTTCGACATTCCATTAGCCACTCCACAGATTTGTTGGGTAACCTCAGGCACCCGAGAGGTACTTCGGTCTTCTCAGAGACGGTGACAAGGAGGTTCTTATTTACCCAGACTTGCCATTGCTGCTGTTCTAAACTATAAGACCCGGCAAGAGGATGAGTATAACGTCTTTCTAAACTAGTTTTAGAAGTGCATGTGTATATGACTCGGCCAGAGAGTTGTTGTAGTCAGTGGGAGCAGCGGAAACATAGTGGACAAGTAGCTTGTGTCTATTTATAGACTAAAGCAGATATAACGGAGATAGATCATCTATTTTTAATATGACAATCATAGGATTTAACCTCATTAGAATAGGAGATGGATCTAGTAAGAAGATAGTAGGGTGTGATGTCCTACTATTTGGATGACATGCACTTTATAGGAAGCGATATTCCTATACTACGATCGGTTATACTGTGGTTGTCACAAAGTTGTTTCTCCACATAGAATATGGATATAATATCAGGTTTTCTAGTTACTAGATCTATGGTTTTAGATCTAGATTTAGGAAGTGTCCCAATCTGGGTACTTTGACATTATTCTAAAGGTTTTTTAGAATGGTTGACTCTTGGCATGGTGGTGTGCCTGCAGGTGATGGAGTCACCCTCTCTAAAGAGATGTCTTCTATATTGATGAAGAGAGGGATTTGCATGATTGGCATATCACTTGCTTAGGAAATTGAGTCAATCATAAGATGTCAAGTACAACACCAGGTATTATTTTTGTACTAGCTACAATAAACATATATTAATCCAATCCTGGAGAAACATTGGGAAGAAGTTATGAACATAAATGGATGTTCTTGGTATATGGTAACGGTAGCTTCTTTCGGGAGGCGGTTATCATTTCAGGCTTCCAAAGTGACTTGGATGACAGAGTGACTGTCAAAGTTTTAGTTTTCCTTCTTTTGAGGGACAGTATGTTGGACAGGTGATCCAAGCGGATACTGTGAAAGGCATGGTGCAAGATACTGATTAAATTCAGTGGATGATACAGTCTAAGAAGTTTGTTGGATTTGGAGTTCATTTGTGAACTGGGTTCCATCAGATATCCAAATAAATTCTATGACAGGTATTGCACATTTCGGGAGATGGTCTTTCTCCGCGAAGTTGAAATATAGAAAGATAAAGATAAAAACATTAGAGTGGATCCACTCACTGAGGCTATTTCTCGAATGCAATAGTTTCGCAAACGGACTTTACGAGACTGATTAGTAGAGAATTTGGGTGTTCGGTATTACACGGGCTGTGAGTATGCGACACCGCAATAATTAGCCTTAAGTGCAAGTGGGAGATTGTTGGCTATAGTGCCCTCAAGTCAATTATTGGATCGTAGGCACGCGATTGTGATGATTGAAGGAGGACCTATACCAGTAGAACAGTCTCACTTGAGATGATAGTATGCTATCTGGTTTGTCTTTATCATCATGTACAGCATAAGGTGGCTTTACAGATCACTATTGTTAGTTATATGTATGCCCTACAGGCCATTATTGTACATGAGATGTATATTATAATGGATGTTTGGACATATATAGGGAGGACTTTCTTGCTTGACATGATAGTATGCTATCTGATTACTATTTATCTTAACATGTTGATTTGTATAAGTGATGCTGTCTTACTCTCACATGTTGATAAAGTCCTTAGGATGTGTACTTGACTACCAGGACAATGATGTAGATCATACTAGTGGGGCCCAGGGTAGTCTACAAGTACACCCTATAATTGCTCCTTGTCGTGGGAGTATCGAGATAGGGCATCGATACTCCAGAGTAGACTAGCGTATGCGCTTCTCGACCCATACGATGGGCGATGGATGATCCCATATCCATTGGTGTTTGACATCAGAGAAGGTATACGGGTGCTCAGTAGAGACTGGGTATACTGGACGGACTCGCCGAGAACTCCTAGATGATATTATACATATCGTCAGATAGCAGTTCTCTGGCGACACTGGTACAGGTTAGTCTGTCGACCCGAGATCATCATAGTGTCTTGTGTGATTCCCAGTGTGCTTTGATTTCCACTATACCACGGTCAAGAGATCGTGCAAAAAGGTGGTTTTTGGGTACAGTCCCGAGTAACATGGAGGCAATGAGCGATAGGAGGGGATTCGTCTCTTCCGGTATTGGGAGTTGATGTTGTGCTATGCTCGATGGCCATAACAGGAAATCCCTGGCCAGGATTGCTGAGATCTACTGGTAAGTGTTATCAATAGTTTCTCGAACCGTTATGGAACTTCCATCGGCATGACTTATCAGGCTATTGGGGTCTGACGTTTTACCACCCCAGGCTGCGATATGCGACATATCAGACGAAGAGTCCGGACTGTACGGTAGTGTTACTGATTGGATTCGCAGGAGTATGAGCAGGCTTGCTTGTTGATCTTCTGATCGCTCAATACCTGGGTGGCCGTTACGTTTAGCAGACCACTTGCGGCTTTTGGGTGTTTAATATGTTCATCACCTACTGCCAGCGTATTGACGAGTCTTTAGAGTCCTACACAGAGGTTTCCTGGTTCATGTGAAATGAAGTAGGAGCACATATATGATATGTGCGGGACCGAGATTAATGTGCGTATGCGATACCGCATTCTATTCTCGCGATATGTGATATCGTCGGTTATATGTAATATAGCCGGATTATTAAATCAAGTGTTGATTTAATAATTTAATGTATAATTATATATGTGATATATTAATTTACATTAACTAATATTAGTTCACTTAAACATTTCTTTTTCTCACTTGTGTGCATATAGTATATATGTGATATATATTAATGTACAACTATTGTGTCATGCTTGATGCCACATGTGACATGGGTGTATGAGACTTACACCATGCTTATAATAATATGATGGTTATATTTATTTAAAGTTAATCAAAATTAGATAGAATTAAGTCACATGGTTGAAGCTTGTGGAACCATTGACCAAGTCCACTCTTTTTATTTTACTTATAGATATTTATTAACCTAACCATTATTGTTAGCCATGGTTTATTCTCTACATGAGTTAGTGTATGAAACTAACTCACCCATGGTTGCTATTCTCACCTCATGAGTTCATTCTCTCATCTTCATCACTTCATCTTCTTCTTCATGAGAAAAATCTTGCTAGCTTTTTCTAAATGAGAAAATATTGTGAGAAAATAAAATCTAAAGTGAGCCCATTTCCTACTTCATCATCCTCTACTATTAGCCATTTAGTTTAGGGTGTTTGCATCACTAAATCCTAATTTATTGAAGAGGTAGCATGAGCTTGAGTCTCCTCGACGTAGATCATCTTCGGCCTCGAAGACTTCGAGCAAGCTTGTTCATTTCTTCATGTGAACCCTTACTAGAGTTCGGGAGTTCACTACTTGGAACGAAGGGACTACTATATGGAGCTTTAGAAGTGAAGGACCGGTCTACAAAGGTTGTATTCCTCATTCACTTAGATGTAAAGTTGTTTGCATTGCTTGTTCGTTTAAATCTCTAGTTAAGATTCTAGGGTTAGGGTTCTTTAATACGACAAATTTTTGAAATTGGCATGGACGATGCCTCCCGAAACCTTGTTGCCGACCTACGGAACCCTGCAGTGGTATCAGAGCCAAGCTAGAGATTTAAATGATGTTTGTTAGATTACGAAACCGAAACTACTCCGAAAGTTGAAACCCTAGAATCCAGTTTCTGTCGAATTTCAAATGGCCTCTAAAAATTTTTTAGCAACTGCAGAATGTTGTATGAGATACAATATGAATACAGTAGAAAATTTAACCACTTTCCTCGGATTTTGGCCGGCCACAGAGCAAGAAAAACTGGGGTGCTCAGTTTTGCTAGGGTGTTCAGGGTTCAAGTTTTTAGTGTGTTCCAGTCTCTGGGTTTTGGTGTTTCCGATGTTGCTTGTTTTTGCTAAATTTGCATGTGATGTTAACTTTCTGCAAAGGCAATTCGGAGTGTTTCGTATTCGTAATTCTAACATGTATTCGGGTTATTTAGACGACGTTAAAAAGTTCGAACGGATATTAATAACCCAATTTTTCCCTCGATGGAAATTTTCCTAGAGTTGGAATTTTTCCAAGTTTAAAATCTTCAGAAAATCATGCAAGTGATTCTGTGGATCCTCTAGAAGAACGATACCCAAACTCGACTTTTTGGATTGCGGAACCGTGGTTATACCCTAGGGTTTGCCGAAGTTCCACGGCGACATGAGTGAGGCATGGATCGGCCCTTCTACGGATGGTTCATAGGTGCTGTGGCATATTCTGGGTACTTTTTAAACTCCGCTCAAGTATTGAGCTCTTTGGGAAATTTTGGGTATTTGTTTATTCGATTGAAAAGTTTAATATCGTCTAGCTATCTGTGATTGTGATACAATACTTGGAATCCACACAATTAGTTATGAGATAAATAGTTTGAATTTTATAAATCTAGCAGTTTAGTCTCATTTATCGTTTGCCACGGAATTTTGATGTGGATCAAAAGTCCGTCGCAATTACGTAGTGTACGCGGATACTCGCCGGGTAACCTTACTAGATAGCCACGCCCCATAGCCCCGACCAAGTGACTGTAGAAGAACCCCGTCGCCAAAAGCATCCGTTCGGGTGCTCGCAGCCGCGGTGTTCCGCCTTAGTGCACTTCGTCGACGGCATCGAGGGTGCGGCCGTCTACTAAAGTTTCCGACGAGCATTCGATCAGGTTATCAGGAATTTTGTTGAATTACCCGACAGGTTATTGGAAAGTGTTTTCAATATCGAGACTAAAATACGGGGTTTATAATTGTTAGGCATGTGATGTCTAAGGAATTAATTTGGTTAGGCACGAAATCCAAAGTATATGATACATTGGGTTTATGATGTCTAAGGTGGTTGCAGATTCTAATTGTTGTAGTTTTTCACTTTCTTTTCTGTGGCCGTAAGTGTAATATGTGGTGTATCACCAGTTTTGTTGCTATATACCAACGACAATTGGGATACGCATATTTACTTACGTTGATGACATGTGATATTATGTGTTGCTGTGATATGTTATATTGGATCGTCGTGTTTTGAATAGCCGGGTGTTTTTATGTGAGATGAGAGTTTTTTATTTTCATTCATGTAAAATCTTATATGTAATATTCTTTTATTGGGGCATTTCCGGGGTGAGGATGATGTTACCATTGATATATATTATTTACTTTTCCGTATTAGGATAGACCCAAGGAGGAGAGCACAAGTAACCGGGTTCTAGGGTCCAGTGGGAAACCATCTTAATGAGTTGAGACCGAGTCTCCTAAATCTAGAATTGGTAGGGTTACTTGCCGCTCTCGTAGGGGTCTAGGGATATGGGTTTGGCTATTCATCACGACTGTGGAATCCGCGTTTTTTATTGGTTTAAATAAAACACCGAATTCCTAGTATATCCAATATTTCATATGTGTTCTTTTGCTGCTGATATGTTATGATGTGATCACTTGATATGTTTTGAGACGAATGCCTATATTATATATATGATATATAATAAATATTGTTTCTTTCGTTTCTTCTGTGATGCTTAGGAAGTATAATTTGAAGGGACTTCATTAATGAGATTAATGAAATAAAAGAAACCTAAAAATATTGTAGAATCTTGTTTTAAAAACTGGTAGCTCTAGTTCTTGCTTTGCATAGCGGTATTCCTTGTAGAATATCCAGCACCTTATTCGATAAGGAAAAAGCCGTGAACCCTTCACCAGGAGTGACCTCTTTAGCGAAACTGGCATATTCTACAATCCACTCGGTTTGTCTTTTGATTACTTCTATAGTTTTTGCTTTGTATAGTAGTATTTATGAAATATCCTGCACCTTATTCGATAAGGAAAGAGCCGAGATCCCTTCACCGGGAGTAACCTTTTTAGCAAAACTAGTAAAATCCTAAAAACACTCTTTTTCAAAATCACTCGATTCTACAACGAGATTAAATTCATTATGCAAAGGGTTTTCTTAAAAACCTGTCGTAACCCTCCATCATTTGAGATAAGTACTACTTAGTATTCCCGCTACGGTAGTTTTGCTTGCGTCAAGGCGTAGTGTGCGGTAGCTAACTAGTGCTTATCTGCTGCATACGATGAGATTGGATTAGGATATTCGTACGGCGTAGTTTGGCCTGCATCAAGGGTCGTGCGGGTGGATTTAATTCAATCATGAAATGTACAGGTTGAACTTGACTAGCGGACTATGGGTTGTTTGGCCTGCGTCAATGTCATAGGACGCAAGGGGCAGAATATTATCGGGAATTTCAAGTGTTGAAATTTGCAATTAGATTGCATACCTTCTATGAGATAGTTGGATTCCGATACCCACTGTGAGTAAGAATTACTCCTAAGAGAGTTTTACACATTACAATTAGTTGATCAAGTAGGTTTCTAGAAAGGTGTTAACGGGGTTACTCTCCTGGGAAAACGAGGTTTATTTTAATTAGGTCCGTGCGAAAGCACGGGGAACCTCCCTCAAAATACCGACACTGGCCTGGGCGAAAGATTGGCAAACTTGTAGGGTGTAATTAATCCCGGCTAGTCTTACCTTTTAGGGTTTGAAGGAAAATTTGATAAAAACAGTGGGAGCTATCCTTATTAGATAAAATAATAACCAATCTAACTTGCAAGAGCACACGCAGAGTGTTTTCTTCTCTCTCCCTCTCTCCTAGTAGCGACCATGTCACGCCTTAATCAAGATGATAATATGGATATATTGACCGAACCTGTTTATTATACTGTGCTGGGGAACGTTGGTTCCGTTCTTTCTTATAATTGTTATAAGTCTGAGCAGGAAATAGAGGAATATCCGGATTCCCATGCCACCCAATCGAGGAATGAGCATGTTGATGCATATTTTTCGGGTGTGTTCATTACCGAGAACTGTTTCTCAGTATCCTCTACGTCCTGGGTATATGTGTAAGTACACGACGGCGCCCCGGCCGTCAATCCGACGGCCAAATGCGGAAGCGGTGATAAACTTTAATTTTACTTGAACTGGCAAACCGCCGCGCACTAATACCCGGATCGAACCACTAACTAGTCCTAGCTATCTACAAGAAAGGGAAGAGAGATATACCGAGAGATCCGAGTCCTCCGGTCTTCTCGTCGTCGTCCCGATCTCCTGCGGAATGTCCCGTCTCCTCCTTGTCGCCGGAAGTGCACCACATCGCCTACTTCTTTTACGGGCTCCCACCTCAATGCCGAGGCAACTCGGGCACGAAGCTGGCTAGTCGACGTGCCCAAGATTTGCTGTAGAATATGTAGTGAAGAAGTCTCATTTGGGGTTGTAGGAATTGCCATTTTTGGTGGAGGAATAATATGAGCTTGTGGAGATGAAACATGTGGGATTTTACAAAGCTAGAATAACAAAAATCCCATCCCAAGAATTTTGGACAGCCCCCTCCCTCAATGTGGCCGGCCATGACATGGTGGAGAGGTGAATGAGAGAGTGGGAGGAGTCTCACAAAAGAATGGGAGCCATTCTCATCTCATACAAGAGAGAGAGAGTCAAGACAAAGAGGTGGTTGAAAAGCAAGTGATGATGAGAAACAATGATCACTCCCAAAACCAATACTCAACCAAGAATCATCAACAACCATGATTGTATGCAAAGTCAAGCCATGATGGAAAAGAAAGAGTCAAAGGATGGGCTCCATCATGAATCCATCATGATATAAATATATGCAAAGAACACCTCCACAAATGCTTATTTGCAACAATGCAAATAAGCCCTCCTCCACCAAACTTCGGCCAATGAACGATACAAAGGAAATTGGCCGAAACGGAAAGCAAACTGGCAACTCCAGAAAACTGGTCCCGTAATAAATTACAGGAAAACCCCGATACTGTGCATACACACCCGCATTTGTATTCCGACCGAAATACAAATGCAATGAGACAAAATCTACACTGTACTTTACTAAGATCTGGCTTATACCAAAGCCGGCTAGTAATATCCGTTCGATCCTGATCCGTGCAATACCGCACGTATCTGATCGAACCCTGCCATATATCCATACGGCCTATAGTACAAACCGTCCTATCCTGATCCGGGCAATACCGCACGTATCTGATCGGACCCTGCCATATCTCCATACGGCCTCTACAACTTTTCGCCCGAAAGCTGAGTAACTGAATGTGGGGGACTCTAAAGACTCGTCAACACCTTGGTTGTGGATTTAACCACTAGCACGTCAGAGGTATAAGCCAATACGTGACGGGCTACCAGGTACTGACTAAAAAGGGACGTCTGTGAGCGAACTCAGCCTGACAACCCTACTGAGCCTGTCAGTGACAATATCCGTACAGTCCGGTCCGTTCGTCTATGAGTATCGCATGGCGGTCCTAGGGGGTTGGTAAAAGTCAAACCCCCAAAAGCGGTACAAGTCGTGTCGGAGTGTAGCCCAGAACACCCTGAGATACTACTGGAATACCTACCAGTAAATCTCCTTGCCTCGGCCGAGGGCTTCGTGTAATGGCTCTCCTAGACACAGCACGACCTCACCCCCAATACCGGGAGAGACGAACCCCTGAAGATACGCTCACTGCCTCCATATGGCTCGGGACTGTACCCAACTAAAACCTGTTTGCACGACTCCTTTGAGCCGTGGTAGGGTAGTAATCAAAGTACAGTGGGAACTCATACAAGACAAATGACGATCCCCAGGTCGATGAACTAACCTGTACACATGTCACCAGGGAACTGCCATCTGACGTCTGGTATATGACCAACTAGCATGTTCCCGGCGAGTCCTGTCCGGTGTACTCATAACCCAATGAGCACCTGTATACATCTTAGGTGATCCAACTGACACCAGTGGCTTGTGAGACCGGCCACCGCCCCTCGTCGGGGTCTCGACTATATACACTAGTCTACTCTGGAGTATCGATGCCCTGTCTCGAAACTCACACGACTAGGGACCATTTAAGGATATGCTTATAGACCCCAGCTCCCACTTATATGATCGCCCTCATACTGCTGGTGGTCAAGCAAGAATCCTAGGGGCTCTATCAACGTGTAATAGCAACTTGTCAGGTCACCTAAAGCAGTACACGATGATAAAGGCAAACCAGATAACATACTATCATCTCGAGTAAGACTGTCCTACCGGGATAGGTCCTCCATCAATCATTGCAATCACGTACCTATGACCTAATAATTGACTCTGAGGGCACTATCTCCAACAATCTTCCACTTGCACTCAAAGCTAATTATTGCGATGTCGCATACTCACAGCCCGTGTGATACCGAACACCCAACTCCTTTACTAGTCAGTCTCACAAAGCTCGTTTGTGAAACTATTGCGTTCGAGGAATAGCCTAAGTGAGTGGATCCGCTTTGTTGTTTCTTTCTATGTCTCTCTAAATCTCAAGTTCGCGGAGAAACCCATCTTCCAAAATGAGCAATACTTGTCTTAGAATGTCTGGATGTCTGATGGGACCTAGCTCATAAATGAACTCCAAATCCAAACTTCTTAGACTGTATCGTCAACTGAACTTAATCAGTATCCTGCGCCATGCCACCCTCGGTATTGCCTTGGACCACCTGTCCAAAATACTGCCCCTCATCAGAAGGAAAACTATAACTCTGACAACCTCCTTGTCGTCCATGTCACCTTGGAAGCCTGGAATGATAACTGTCTCCCGAATGAGGCTGTCGTTATCATATCCCTAGAACATCCACTTATGTTCTGAAACTGCTTCCGACTGTTTCTCCAGGACTGGATTAATGTCAACTTATTGCATTTAGTGCAAGAACAACATCTGGTGTGGTACTTGACATCTCACGATTGACTCAATTGCCTGAGCAAGTGATCTGCCAATCATGCACATCCCTCTCCACTTTAGTCTATAAAACACCTTTAGAGAGGGTGACTCCATCTTCTGCAGGTACACTACCGTGCATGGAGTCGTCCATTCTAAATACTCTTAGAATGCTGTCTAAGTACCCTGATTGGGAAACCACCCAAATCTAGATCTAAAACCATAGATCTAGTAACCAGTATGTCTGATACAAAATCCATATCCCTTTGTGGAGAGAACACTGTGTGACGACCAAAGTATAACCGATTGTAGTATAGGAGTTTCCTTTCCTACTCTGTGTATGCCATCCAAATACCAGGATATCACACCCTACTACCTTCTTAACAGATCCATCCCCTATTCTGATGAAGTCAAACCCATGACTGTCACGTCAGAAATAGATGATCTATCTCCGCTATATCTGCTTTAGTCTATAAATAGACATAAGCTACCTGTCCACCAATGCTTCCGCTGCTCCCACTGACTACGACAACCCTCTGGCAGAGTCATATAGACGTACACTTCTAAAACTAGTTTAGAACGACGCTATACTCATCCTCCCGCCGGGTCTCGCAGCCTGGAACAACAGCAATGGTAATTGTGGGTAAACAAGAACTTCCCTGTCACCGTCCTTGAGGCTACCGGAGTACCTCTCGGGTGCCTGAAGTTACCCACCAAAACTGCGGAGTGGCCAATGGAATGTCAATCCAGATTGAATCTTTAGGTTCCTTATCAAATCTTCAGTAATCGTTTGTGGTTCTGGAATCGCTTCCAGTTCAACCATACTCCCACTATTGTTTTCTGAAAAAATCCATTTTTAATAAAAACTGTGGCGAGTCTAGAACAATATTTCTATTGATCTGCCAGATGGTAGAAAATCAACCCTCGTCATAGCCTGGGTCAACCCACAAACAGCCATTACAGAAACGTGCCTTGAGTTATCCAGAGTCTGGTTTTAATCATAAGCCGGACAACTCCCCGTACCTTAACATCGTTAAGATATGAACTGTTCTATATCCAATATAGAACCAGAGGCACAGATTTAATTGAACCAGATCCAAATCATGCAACTGTCTCCAGTGCATGTCAACTAAAAGGAAGGAGGCCGATCAGCGTTACTCAACTTAGGAATGCTTCCAATTATGAGTAACCTGAAAGAGAAGCAAGATCTCTTATCATTACTATCAACTGAATACCATGCACAAGTGTCTACATCTTCGATCTTTTTGAAGAATCCCGATACTTGCTACATCCGGTTCTCTACTCTATTCAAATACCTATAACTTCTCAAAATTCAGACCCTGTATTTCCACGAAACACCTGTCCAAAAAACTAGAGAAGTCATAAGTAAACCGAATATAGTACGAGGACCAACCCCTCTGTCCTTATGGACCCTGGACAACATACAATACTCTGTATAAGTCCCTTGAGTCTGATAACTCATTCACTGTGTGTCGTAGGTTGAAAACTGTACTTATGGTTAAGAAGAATTACACCGCTGTTTAATGCTCCTTACCTAACCATCCACTGGTATAGGTAAATGTCATCGACATAATTTCAAAATGTATATCTCACTCTATGAAAATAGACGTACAGATATATCGATTTGAAATTGGTGCATAACAGCGGATATTCAAAACCAAATATTTGCCGACCGGCAAACAACCCAGGTGATTTCCTCAAATATCACCGATTGCAACGAATCCCGATATAATGAGGATAGTCACCCAATTCCCAACAACTTACTCCCACTCATCATCTGTAAAACCATACAGATGTGAGAATCATACCTGGTAAATACATACCTTGGAGTAAGTATCTAGTCGGGAAATCAGCTTTCCTTTAACAGTACACAGTGAGACTGAAACATTGAAATGTTTCGATGGGGTATCCTGGTATTCCTAGTAGTGCCTCTTTCAGTATCCAGATTCACAACTGTAACCGTGTAATTCTTTGCCACCTCTCCAAATCCCTTCATATGTCTTTAGTCTTTACCTTCTGCACACCCCTTTAGGCCAAATGGTTTTCTTCCTTCCCTACCGTTCGGCACCAGCCTATGGTTTGGAAGAAGACTATCCAATAAGCATAATGGGTGTACTGTCCTAATCCTAGGAACACTCGCAATGCGAGAGAAGGTGAAGATAAAAGACACCTGAATAAATCTTATTCCTATTTCTCCTGAACCAGAATCCATCCCCGAACTGGAACAAGTTCCTTTCGAGTTCGTATATAACCATACGATGGAGTATCCAATAAACTGTGGATCTTCGTAGTGATACGGAGTGTTCTAAAGAAATACAAAGGTGATTTAGGATTGGCGAAGGAATACTTGGTTTGGTCGTGAATATCAGTCGCAATTTACGTTGCCCTCTTACTAATCCCTTGCTTTGTCTTAACTTAATACCTTCTGCACACCATCGTTAGGCTAATTGGTTTTCTTCATTCCCCACCCTTCGGCACCAGCCTAAGGTTTGGAAGAAGACTATCCAATTTGCGTAATGGGTGTACTATCTCCTAAACCAAGGAGTACTCGCAACCTGAGAGAAGGTAAAAGGAAAAGACAACTGAATAGTCCTATCCGTTTTCTCCAGAACCGGAAACCATCCTTGAATAAATTCCTTCGAGTTCGTATCTAACCATACGATGGTTTTGTCCAATGGATGTGGACGTTCGTAGTAATATGGGGTGTCCTGGAGAAAGGGTAAAAGTAGGAGTGGCAATGAGGTTTGCAACTCTGACAATCCAAAAGCCAGTGTTAAGAAGGTTCGGTCAACTTGGTCACTGAGTCAAAGTCTTAGGGTCGGGTCAATGGTCGCTGCCAAAGAGAGAGAGAAAAGAAACACTCAGCGTGCACTCTAACCAAGATCAGAATGGTTACCAATTTATCTAATCTGGAAACCTCCCACTGTACCGTCAAATTCTCCTCCAAACCTAAAAGAAGAATTAGTCGGGATCACCCGAGGAGTAAACTAACTCATCAGTGGGAATCGGGATCCAACTATCATCGCATGATAACGTGACGGAATCCGCTCACATCATCACACTCCAGAAGGTATGCGCATATCTGGCAAGTTTCAGTTCTTTTGAAACTCCCGATGTGATTTCTGCCCCATGCTCTTATGACCTTGGCGTGAGGTCAAAATATCATAAGTCACATGTCAAGTTCTGCCCGTCATTATCCAGGTTAATTTGAACCCACCCGTACATACCCTTGGCGTAGGCCAAAATAGTAGTACGACTGTCCCAAACCAACGCATCTATCTATGCAACAGATAAATACCCGGCAGCTACCAAACACTATGCCTTGGCGTGAGGTCAAAATACATAGCTTGAATACTACCGAATATTTAACTGAAATGACGGAGGGCTACGAATGGTTTCTGGCGAAAACCTTTAACGTAATGAACTTGATATCGTTGAAGGAACGGATAGCTTTTTAAAAATATAGTGACGAAAACCGTTGCTAAAGAGGTCACTCCCGGTGAAGGGATCTCGGCTCTTTTCCCGTAGAATGGGGTGCAGGATATTCCAAATGAATACCGCGATGCAAAGCAAAAGTAATCGGCTATAGTGAAGTTAATGCCCTGACGCAAACTTTTTGTCCAAGGGGTCACTCCCGGTGAAGGGATTTCGGCCCTTGCCTCGTCGACTGAGGAGCAGGATATTCCAACTGAATATCACGATGCAAAACAAAAGTGAACGTCCTTGCAATAACAGCTTTTTGAAAAAGTGTTCCAACAACATCAGATTAGGTTTGTTTTTAACTTGCATTGATCCGAATCAATGCAGTCCCATCAATTGATCACACCAAAAAGAACGAAAATATACTGATGTACGTATATGCCATCCGCATTCGCCACTGGGTCCCGTCATTACCCGTTAGGTTAGCTAACTAACGACAGAGCGGGGACTGGACTAGCGCGGATGCAAAACATATACAACATCTACTAATATATATACCAATATATTATATTCGCTCAAGGCGTGATAAAATGCAACATCACAGAAAATGTACAGCATCACAGAAACAATACAGATATCTGGGACCCCCGGGTTTCACAGAGCCACTACTGAAACCCGACGTTCCCCTGGTCGTGTGGATAGCCTGTGCAATGAAATCCTAGACCCCTACGGGCGCGGCAAGTTACCCGCCAAAACCTGAAGCGAGGCAGTCCCCTTCAGCGACGTGAATGGACCACCCAGCGCTTCACGGAATCCGGTAACTTGGGCACCCCTCCTGGGTCAACCTGTACCCCTACAAGTGCAGCGAACAGCCCGCCAATCCTAGAGTGAAGCCCCCTCCGTCTCAATGCCATGAGATGCGGGCTTGTTGCCTTCTAGAACCCGGCTATCCGTGCACCCCTCCGCGGGGTAATCCTAGTACAGAAAGTAAAATATACATACAACGGGTACATCGACCGCAACCTGGCCGTGCCCCAAAAAAATAATACAATCAGGCAGTGACGGCAGTCCACATGTCGGACGCTCGTCCCGCAATATCAAATGTACATAATACATCCACAACTGTAATAGCATTGCATCCAGGCTATCCCCCACGACCGATCCGCAACATCACAGCAAAAACAGAACATCAACGTGAAAGTCACGTTCGCAAATCCGTCTAACCGGGCTATAGCAGTTAGACCGGATTTACCGATCAAGTGACATTCACGGTCGCAGATATAATGTAAATACTGTGAAATAATGTGTTTAAAATATCCGATCAATCAAATTTTAACAAGTGGGCCCCCAAGCATTACTGTAGCAGATCAAGAAATTCTGGGCCCAAAATTAATATTCCAAAACCCATATTTTCAACCCAGAAAGCTGCTGAAGAAATTTGACACAGCAAGGACACTGTTCAGCGGCGGAACCGCGGCCCAAGTGGGGATTCCGCCGCAGTTCCGCGCTCTGTTGGTCGACTTACTGTGTCGAATTTCTACAGTATGCTTATAACATCCAGTGCATCACTATTTTACAACCTGAAAAATTTTTCGACACCAAAAATTTTCAACAGAAAACTGATGCAAGAAAAATGCGGTTTTGGAACTTTTGATCGATCGGAAATGCAAACACATTACACCAAGCTAGACTAAGTTAATGGCGAGGCTCTGATACCACTGTAAGTACACGGCGGCGCCCCGGCCGTCAATCCGACGGCCAAATGCGGAAGCGGTGATAAACTTTAATTTTACTTGAACTGGCAAACCGCCGCGCACTAATACCCGGATCGAACCACTAACTAGTCCTAGCTATCTACAAGAAAGGGAAGAGAGATATACCGAGAGATCCGAGTCCTCCGGTCTTCTCGTCGTCGTCCCGATCTCCTGTGGAATGTCCCGTCTCCTCCTTGTCGCCGGAAGTGCACCACATCGCCTACTTCTTTTACGGGCTCCCACCTCAATGCCGAGGCAACTCGGGCACGAAGTTGGCTAGTCGACGTGCCCAAGATTTGCTGTAGAATATGTAGTGAAGAAGTCTCATTTGGGGTTGTAGGAATTGCCATTTTTGGTAGAGGAATAATATGAGCTTGTGGAGATGAAACATGTGGGATTTTACAAAGCTAGAATAACAAAAATCCCACCCCAAGAATTTTGGACAGCCCCCTCCCTCAATGTGGCCGGCCATGACATGGTGGAGAGGTGAATGAGAGAGTGGGAGGAGTCTCACAAAAGAATGGGAGCCATTCTCATCTCATACAAGAGATAGAGAGTCAAGACAAAGAGGTGGTTGAAAAGCAAGTGATGATGAGAAACAATGATCACTCCCAAAACCAATACTCAACCAAGAATCATCAACAACCATGATTGTATGCAAAGTCAAGCCATGATGGAAAAGAAAGAGTCAAAGGATGGGCTCCATCATGAATCCATCATGATATAAATATATGCAAAGAACACCTCCACAAATGCTTATTTGCAACAATGCAAATAAGCCCTCCTCCACCAAACTTCGGCCAATGAACGATACAAAGGAAATTGGCCGAAACGGAAAGCAAACTGGCAACTCCAGAAAACTGGTCCCGTAATAAATTACAGGAAAACCCCGATACTGTGCATACACACCCGCATTTGTATTCCGACCGAAATACAAATGCAATGAGACAAAATCTACACTGTACTTTACTAGGATCCGGCTTATACCAAAGCCGGCTAGTAATATCCGTTCGATCCTGATCCGTGCAATACCGCACGTATCTGATCGAACCCTGCCATATATCCATACGGCCTATAGTACAAACCGTCCTATCCTGATCCGTGCAATACCGCACGTATCTGATCGGACCCTGCCATATCTCCATACGACCTCTACAACTTTTCGCCCGAAAGCTGAGTAACTGAATGTGGGGGACTCTAAAGACTCGTCAACACCTTGGTTGTGGATTTAACCACTAGCACGTCAGAGGTATAAGCCAATACGTGACGGGCTACCAGGTACTGACTAAAAAGGGACGTCTGTGAGCGAACTCAGCCTGACAACCCTACTGAGCCTGTCAGTGACAATATCCGTACAGTCCGGTCCGTTCGTCTATGAGTATCGCATGGCGGGCCTAGGGGGTTGGTAAAAGTCAGACCCCCAAAAGCGGTACAAGTCGTGTCGGAGTGTAGCCCAGAACACCCTGAGATACTACTGGAATACCTACCAGTAAATCTGCTTGCCTCGGCCGAGGGCTTCGTGTAATGGCTCTCCTAGACACAGCACGACCTCACCCCCAATACCGGGAGAGACGAACCCCTGAAGATACGCTCACTGCCTCCATGTGGCTCGGGACTGTACCCAACTAAAACCTGTTTGCACGACTCCTTTGAGCCGTGGTAGGGTAGTAATCAAAGTACTGTGGGAACTCACACAAGACAAATGACGATCCCCAGGTCGATGAACTAACCTGTACACATGTCACCAGGGAACTGCCATCTGACGTCTGGTATATGACCAACTAGCATGTTCCCGGCGAGTCCTGTCCGGTGTACTCATAACCCAATGAGCACCTGTATACATCTTAGGTGATCCAACTGACACCAGTGGCTTGTGAGACCGGCCACCGCCCCTCGTCGGGGTCTCGACTATATACACTAGTCTACTCTGGAGTATCGATGCCCTGTCTCGAAACTCACACGACTAGGGACCATTTAAGGATATGCTTATAGACCCCAGCTCCCACTTATATGATCACCCTCATACTGCTGGTGGTCAAGCAAGAATCCTAGGGGCTCTATCAACGTGTAATAGCGACTTGTCAGGTCACCTAAAGCAGTACACGATGATAAAGGCAAACCAGATAGCATACTATCATCCCGAGTAAGACTGTCCTACCGGGATAGGTCCTCCATCAATCATTGCAATCACGTACCTGTGACCTAATAATTGACTCTGAGGGCACTATCTCCAACAATATGATACCGGATCAGGATCCTGCATATGTAATATGTTACATGGGCTACAGAAAGATAGAGAACTTTGAATGGGTGATATGTCTCTAAGTGTAGAGAATGGTGTAAGTGTTGCAGCTAAATCAGTTGGCAAATATCACCTTGTATTAATACATTGATTCTGAACGAATGTTATTACATACCGAACCTGATATACAACATTACATCGTTTTCTTTAATGAGTTAAAGAAGGATATAATTATGTATTGGAGGATAATGTTGTGAACATTTTCCTGAATCAAGAGTTGATTGGATCAGGCACGTTATATAATAGCATATACGTTCTAAATTAAACCACAGTTCAAAGTATATAGATCACACACAAGAGGAGTAGTTCAGAAATGAACGAATCCTTCCTGTGGCATTATAGACTAGGTCATAACAACGTGACACAACCAGCTAAGTTACATAAGGATGAATATGAGAATCTTTTCGGATTTTCATCTTATGATACTTGTCAGTCTTGTCTCAAAGGTAAACTGATCAATCCTCCGTTTAGTGGAAACAGAGAAAGAGTTATTGAACTCTTAGGACGGATACATGATGATGTATATGGTCCGATGTCTACAAATGCTAGGGTTGGTTCTTTGTACTTCTACATTCATCGAAGATCTCTCAAGATTCGGACATGTGTTCCTGTTGAAACACGAGTCTGAAGCTTTTGAGAAATTCAAGGAATATAAGCTTGAAGTTAAGAACCAGATGGGTAGAAGTATTAAGTCCTTCGATGTGATCGAGGAGGGGAATACTTGCGGATGAAGTTCCTGGAGTTTCTAAAAGGAGAATGGGATTCTCTCTCAGCTTACTCTTTCGTATATACCACATCAAAACGGTGTATCGGGACGGAGGTATCGCACCCTATGAGATATGGCGCACTCTATAATGAGTACTGCTGAGTTGCCTGTTTCCTTTTGGTGTTATGCACTTGAGAAGCTGCATCCTGTTGAATGGGGTTCCGTCCAAATCAGTGCCTACCGCTCCATATGAGATATGGTATGTGAAGAAACTATGTCTTAAACGAGTTAAGATATAGGGTTGTCCGGCATATGTTGAAAAGTAAAATACGAACAAGCTTGAGGCAATGTCAGTTCTATATAAGTTTGTTGGATATCCCAAACATTTGCGAGGGAATATCTTCTACTATACTAAAGAGCAAAAGGTGTTTTGTTTCTCAGCATGCTATCTTTCTAGAAAAGGAATTTCTTATGAAGAAATTAGTGGTCATGAGGTAGAACTGGAAGGAGTTCCAGCTGGACAAACTAACAGCTGATGATTTGGTGAAATCAAAGGATTCAATAGTCTCCAACGAACCTCAGCCTCTCCCGAATCTGGTAGGGTTCCTCATCCACTTAAGAGATACTACGGTCTTCTCGGTGACAGTGGGAGCGAGGATTGCATCATGATAGATGATGGCCCAACTAGGTTCAGGCAAACCATCACGAGTGGGGACTCTGTGAAATGGCTGGATGCTATGCGATCAAAGATGGAATCCATGTACACCAACAAAGTATGACTTTGCATGTTGCATCTGAAGGGGTAAAACCCAATGGGAGCAAATGGATCTTGAGAAGATTATTGGTGTAGATCGAAAAGTTGAGACTTTCAAAGCTGTGCTTAAGTCCATCAGGATTAAAGCAAGCATCGCGGAGTTGGAACATCTGTTTTGATGTGGCAGTCAAAGAGTTTGACTTCATCAAAATGGTAGATGAACCTTGTATATACAAGAAGGTTGTAGAGAGTGAGGTTGTCATACACGTAATGTACGTAGATAATATACTCTTGATAGGAAATGGTTTCCTATGCTACACTCGGTCAAGCTCCTCTTATCACGAGGATTCTCCAAGGAAGATCTGGATGATACCTACTACATCTTGTGGATTATGATCTATAATGATAGATCTAAGTAGATGTTGGGAGTGTCCCAAATCCAGGTGCATTAACACCGTACTAAAGGGGTTTAGTATGGAAGATTCTAGGCGTGGTGGTTTGTCCACTTATTCAGGAATCACTCTCTCCAAAAAGATGTCTTCCAAGACTGATTTGGAGAGAGCTCGCCTGCAAGGGATAACCTATACTTCGGCAGTAGGCTCTATCATGTATGTGATGTTATGTACCAGACCAGATGTAGATGACTCACTAGGTGTAGTGATCAGGAATCAATCGGATCTTGGGAGAATCACTGGACAGCTGTGGAGGACATTCTTAAGTACTTGAGAAGCATTAAAAGAATGTTCTTGATTCGAGCTTCAAGAGTGATAAGGTCGACTAAAAGTCAGTCACAGGCATTGTCTTTACCCTCAATGGAGGGACGGTACGTTGGAAGAGTTCCAAGCTAGATATCGTGGCATACTAGACGAAAAAGGCTAAATACATCGCTACCAACGATGCTGCCAAAGTGGCTATCTGGGCATTACCTGTTCATGAGATGAACATGGTTCCTACCATTGAGTGTCCAATAACTGTTATTGTGACTACAATGGAGTTGTGGCTTTAGCCTAGGAACACCGGTCCCATCAGCAATCCAGAAATATTCTGAGGCAAGTATCACCTAATCAGGGAGATGGTTAATCTCCAACGGATCGAGATCAGGAGAGTTGACATGAAGGATAACATGGCGGATCCACTCACCAAAGCCTTCTTCCCCAAATACTATTTGAGAGATTTTGGGATGGTTGAGTATGGGATACTATAACCACTGCTATATTGTTGGGTATTGGATACTACAACAGATGACCTTAGTGCAAGTGGGAGATTGTTAGTTATATGGATGCCCTAGAGGCCATTATTGTACATGAGATGTATATTATAATGGATGCTTGGACATATATAGGGGGGAGTTTCTTACTCGATATAATAGTATGCTATCTGGTTGTTCTTTATCTTAACATGTTGACCTGTATAAGTGATGTTGTTTTGCTCTCACATGTTGATAAAGCCCTTGGGATGTGTACTTGACTACCAGAACTATGATGTAGATCATACTAGTGAGGCCAAGGGTAGTCTACAAGTACACCCTATAATTGTTCCTAGTCGTGGGAGTATCGAGACAGGGCATCGATACTCCATAGTAGACTAGCGTATGCGCTTCTCGACCCATATGATGGGCAATGGATGATCCCATATCCATTGGTGTTTGACATCAGAGAAGGTATACGGGTGCTCAGTGGAGACTGGGTACACTGGACGGACTCGCCGAGAACTCCTAGATGGTATTATACCTATCGTCAGATAGCATTTCTCTGGCGACACTGGTACAGGTTAGTCTATCGACCCGAGATCGTCATAGAGTCTTGTGTGATTCCCACAGTGCTTTGATTTCCACCATACCACGGTTAAGAGATCGTGCAAAAATGTGGTTTTTGGGTAAAGTCCCGAGTCACATGGAGGCAATGAGCGATAAGAAGGAATTTGTCTCTCCCGGTATTGGGAGTTGATGTTGCGCTATGCTCGATTGGCCATAACAGGAAATCCCTGGCAAGGGTTGCTGAGATCTACTGATAAGTGTTATCAGTAGTTTCTCAAATCGTTATGGACCTTGCATCGGCATGACTTATCAGGCTATTGGGGTCTGACGTTTTACCACCCCCAGGCTGCGATATGCGACATATCAGACGAAGAGACCGGACTGTACGGTAGTGTTACTGATTGGATTCGCAGGAGTATGAGCAGGCTTGCTTGTTGATCTTCTGATCGCTCAATACCCGAGTGGCCATTACATTTAGCAGACCGCTTGCGACTTGTGGATGTTTGATATGATCATCACCTACTGCCGGTGTATTGACGAGTTTTTAGAGTCCTACACAGAGGTTTCCTGGTTCATACGAAATGAAGTAGGAGCACATATGTGATATGTGCGGGACTGAGATTAATGCGCGTGTGTGATACCACATTCTATTCTCGCAATATGTGATATCGGTCAGTTATATGTGATATAGTCGGGTTATCGGATCAAGTGTTGATTCGATAGATTGTTACATTTGATATTAGCCGGTTGTATGTAATATAGCCGGATTATTAAATCAAGTGTTGATTTAATAATTTAATTTATAATTATATATGTGATATATTAATTTACATTAACTAATATTAGCACACTTAAACATTTCTTTTTCTCACTTGTGTGCATATAGTATATATGTGATATATATTAATGTACAACTATTGTGTCATGCTTGATGCCACATGTGATATGGGTGTATGAGACTTACACCATGCTTATAATAATGTGATGGTTTTATTTATTTAAATTTAATCAAAATTAGATGGAATTAAGTCACATGGTTGAAGCTTGTAGAAGCTTATGGAACCATTGACCCACTCTTTTTGTTTTACTTGTAGATATTTATTAACCTAACCATTATTGTTAGCCATGGTTTATTCTCTACATGAGTTAGTGTATGACACTAAATCACTCATGGTTGCTATTCTCACCTCATGAGTTCATTCTCTCATCTTCATCACTTCATCTTCTTCTTCATGAGAAAAAGCTTGCTAGCTTTTTCTAAGTGAGAAAATATTATGAGAAAATAAAATCTAAAGTGAGCCCATTTTCTACCTCATCATTCTTTACTATTATCCATTTAGTTTAGGGTGTTTGCTTCACTAAACCCTAATTTAGTGAAGAGGTAGCATGAGCTTGAGTCTCCTCGACGTAGATCATCTTCGGCCTCGAAGACTTCGAGCAAGCTTGTTCATTTCTTCATGTGAACTCTTACTAGAGTTCGGGAGTTCACTACTTGGAGCGAAGGGACTACTACACGGAGCATTAGAAGTGAAGGAGCAGTCTACAAAGGTTGTATTACTCATTCACTTAGATGTAAAGTTGTTTGCATTGCTTGTTCGTTTAAATCTCTATTTAAGATTCTAGGGTTAGAGTTCTTCAATACGGAAAATTTTTGAAATTGGCATGGACGATACCTCCCGAAACCTTGCTGCCAACCTACGGAACCCTACAACTATTACATGTTGATAGAGCACATATGATTCTTGCTTGACTACCTGTATTATGATGGCGATCATATACATGGGAGCTGGGTGTTCTATAAGTACATCCTTAAATGTCCCTAGTCGTGGGAGTTTCGAGACTGGGTATCGATACTCCAGAGTAGACTAGTGTATACTGATCGAGCCCCCGACAAGGGGTGATAGCCGGTCTCACAAGCCATTTGTGTTAGTTTATTCACCTAAGATAGTATACAGGTGCTCATTGGGTTATGAGTACACTGGACGAACTCGCCAGGAACCTGCTAGTTGGTACTATACCTATTGTCAGATAGCAGTTCCCAGGTGACATGAGTACAACTTAGTCTGTCGACCTGAGATCGTCATTTATCTCGTGTGAGTTCCCACAGTGCTTTGATTACTACCCTACCACGGCTCAAAAGAGTCGTGCAAACAGGTTTTAGTTGGATACAGTCTCGAGCCACAGGGAGGCAGTGAGTGGATTGTCGGGGATTCATCTCTCCCCGTATTGGGGGTTGATGTCGCGTTGTGCACGGGTGGCCATCACCAAAAATCCTTTGCCAAGGTAGTCAAGAATTACTGATCTAGGATCAGTAGTTTCTCAGGTGGTGATGGGTTTCATACTGACACGAATTATCGCGTTATTAGAGGACTGACTTTATCCACCCCCTAGACTCGATATGCGATACTCTTAGACGAATAGTCCGGACTGTACGGAGATTGTCACTGTTAGGCTCAGTAGGGGTATGGATGAGTTTGCTCGTCGGCCTTCCTTTCGTTCAATACCTGGGTAGCCGTTATGTACAGCTAGTACCGCTGACGTGCTTGTGGTTAAACCCACTGCCAGCGTATTGACGAGTCTTTAGAGTCCTATACAGAGGGTTTTCACGATTCAGGCAATATGGTGTAAATGATGTATGTTGGTACATACAGGTATCCGATTAAATATGTGTACAGGCTGCACAGATTTTAATCGGACGATTGATAAAACTAGCGGCTTAGGTGTCACACCCCGCATCTCAAAATACGGAATACGAGGGGTTGACAAGGCCAGCCATGCTCTTACGGTCAAGGAAATATCCTGCCGTAGTCACACTTCGGTTTCTAGTTTTACGTGGTAATCAGTAATCATTGCGCAGGTAATGAGAAATGCAGTCACTAAATCAAACAGATATAAAACTAACCAGATAGAGTCAAAGAAAAGATAGCACTGACGTCACTGATCTGGATGTGCGCAATATTCTCAAGGTACGACAGGTGCTGATCCGAGTTAAGTCCAATTCTCACTCTGAGCATGCATACTCAGGTCGTCAGAGCGACACAATAGCAATATATATATAAATGCAAAAGTAAACACGTGCAATGATGATGAACATGAAGCGGTAAATATAGAATGATGACGCACATGAAATAATCGGTACAAGTAACCAGTAAAGTCGGTATATCAAATCGGTAAGCAATGCATGTCAATATCACTAACCCTATCAGTCTCTAGGTCTCACTGTCCAGGTCGCTAAACCTATCGTCAGTCTAAGTGTGAGAGTCAACCACGCAGGAGTATCCCCAACCCAAGGGTAGGGCCTCAGGGACAAGGGAACACGGGCTCGAAACGCTCGCTAATAATCAGTAATATCACCCATATGACTCCCAGAATCGCTGTATATGCTGGCAATGGGACTCCCGAGATTTCGTTGAACTCACACTCAAACTACCCCACACCCCGTGGTCTACATCAAATACCAACCATGAATCCAAATACTAGTCGGTCCATGACAAGTCTACACGAGAACTGGAGACAGGATCTCTATCAAGCATGTCTCAACTGGTGCCCGAGATAAATGGACAGCGTTTGACGCCTTACCTATGACACTAATATAATTGCACCCATAACCGTCCCATACCAGTTTTAGTCACACTTACATATGCCGTATAGACACCGACAATGTAACAATTTAACTTGTTCCGCTGATTATGTACAAGTATGTGTCACTTCACTTATTTATTCATGCTTTAATACTAATATACTTGCCACAATCCAAGCAATAATATCTATCACTGGGTAATGTACACGATCACAAGGATATCAATGCTTATGACCTCTACATGATATGATGAGAATCCAGTAATTACGATATGAATAAAAATATCAGCAGTCAGTGTTCTACCGCTTGCATAATTTACTATAAATCATACGTGCAGAATTAAGCAAAAAAATAAAAAAAAATGTAAGTAGTATCTTTAATTATCTGTCCATCAAAATTTGTTTCGCGTCAATCGGATTTCAAGTTTGCTAGTTATGGTCATTTCAATTTAAGTGTTCACTGCTGGAAATCCAGTTTCAGAACTGGAAGTCCGTTTCGTAACACGTTTTACTACCAGTTGGGAGCATATTTAGGCGACTCTAAAGTTAAACTAATTGTATATTTTTATGTTATATTTCCAACGCATCAAACGGACTATCAGTAGCAGTTCTGTATTAAAAGTTATGTACAGTTTAGTGTGACGGTGTAAGGAATATCACTGCAGAAACCGCAGGGCACAACGACACTCTAAAATACAATTTAAATACCAAACGTCGGTGAAAATGCACGGGACAAGATTCATGTGATAGATAATTAAGTTATCTACACGACCCTATGAGGCTCTGTGCATTTTCAGTTTAAATAAGGGGTATACAGGTGTTCTAAAACCATGTATCCAAAACGAACGTTGCCCCGGACTGCAGTTCAGGACCACGAATCGCCTCAGTATTCAATATCATAACAGAATAATATTCAGTAAGAATCATCAGGGGTTTATAGATTATCCAGTCTTCTTCATAACGAGCTGGAGAAAGTCACGAAACAAGTTATATCTAATTTACTATTGATTTTACAACGTGATCTGCACTGCGATTTCCAGATTTAACGTCGCTTTTTTGGGCAACAATACAAAGGTATAATCGAGCTATTTTTAACTCAATTCCCTACATGACATTCATTATCAGAAAAGGGATTTATTGGTTACAAATTCTGCCATTTTAAATAGGGTTTTCGTTTAGGGTTTCGTGTCGAACACTTGATTAATTAGAGCAATGAAGATAAATGTGTATCGGTATGTAGCACATTAGCATGTAAAGCAAGTGAGGGGTTCAGTTGCCTCAGACAAACGCGATGATGATAAGCCCGATAGCGATGACGGTGAGAGGTCGCGTAAGGGCCTGGCCCGGCACCAGCAGCAGCGACGGCAGCGAGCTTGGACGTCGGCTGGAAGCAATGGGTGCATGGATGAGGTGTTGGGGTGCTCGAGGCCTGCAGCTTGGAGGTGGAGAGCTCCGACGATGGAGAGACGAGGACAAGGGCTCGGTGTCATGGATGGGGTTGCCGGCGTTTATGTTGGTCGGTGAGATGGAGCGGGAGGAGGAAGTCGATGACTGCGGTGTAAGTGCACGGCGGCGCCCCGGCCGTCAATCCGACGGCCAAATGCGGAAGCGGTGATAAACTTAAATTTTTCTTGAACTGGCAAACCGCCGCGCACTAATACCCGGATCGAACCATTAATTAGTCCTAGCTAACTACAAGATGGGGAAGAGAGATATACCGACTGATCCAAGTCCTTCGGTCTTCTCGTCGTCGTCCCGATCTCCTGCGGAAGCTCCGGTCTCCACCTCGTCGCCGGAAGTGCACCACATCGCCTACTTCTTTTACGGGCTCCCACCTCAATGCCGAGGCAACTCAGGCACGAAGCTGGCTAGTCGACGTGCCCAAGATTCGCTGTAGAATGTGTAGTGAAGAAGTCTCATTTGGGGTTGTAGGAATTGCCTTTTTGGTGGAGGAATGATACAAGAACAATGTGGAGGGACTTTTGGGGATTTTGGAACATGAAATGAACAAAACCCCACACCACAAAAACTTGGACAGCCCACCCTCATGGTGGCCGGCCATCACTATGAGAGGAGGGTGAGAGAGTGGAGTGTATCAAAGAAAATGAGAGAGCCATCCAATAATACAATGGAGAGAGAGAGAAGGCTATCATGCAAAAAGAATCATCACAAAATCAAACCCACACTCAACTAACAACCATCTCTCATCATCAACAATCATGTCCACAAAAGTCATGCCATCATGACAAGAAGTCAAGTCAAAAGGTCAAGGTATGGAGCAACCATGATGAAGTCAAAAAGTCAAGTGATCATGACATGGCAATACGCAAAAGACCCCCTCCACAAATGCCTATTTGCAATAATGCAAATAAGCCCTCCTCCACCATCTTCGGCCAATGAACGATACAAAGGAAATTGGCCGAAACGGAAAGCAAACAGGCAACTCCAGAAAACTGGTCCCGTAATAAATTACAGGAAAACCCCGATACTGTGCATACACACCCGCATTTGTATTCCGACCGAAATACAAATGCAATGAGACAAAATCTCCACTGTACTATACTAGGATCCGGCTTAAACCAAAGCCGGCTAGTAATATCCGTTTGATCCTGATCCGTGCAATACCGCACGTATCTGATCGAACCCTGCCATATAACCATACGGCCAGTAGTACAAACTGTCCGATCCTGATCCGTGCAATACCGCACGTATCTGATCGGACCCTGCCATATCTCCATACGGCCTCTACAACTTTTCACCCGAAAGCTGAGTAACTGAATGTGGGGGACTCTAAAGACTCGTCAACACCTTGGTTGTGGATTTAACCACTAGCACGTCAGAGGTATAAGCCAATACGTAACGGGCTACCAGGTATTGACTAAAAGGGATGTCTGTGAGCGAACTCAGCCTGACAACCCTACTGAGCCTGTCAGTGACAATATCCGTACAGTCCGGTCCGTTCGTCTATGAGTATCGCATGGCGGGCCTAGGGGGTTGGTAAAAGTCAGACCCCCAAAAGCGGTACAAGTCGTGTCGGAGTGTAGCCCAGAACACCCTGAGATACTACTGGAATACCTACCAGTAAATCTCCTTGCCTCGGCCGAGGGCTTCGTGTAATGGCTCTCCTAGACACAGCGCGACCTCACCCCCAATACCGGGAGAGACGAACCCCTGAAGATACGCTCACTGCCTCCATGTGGCTCGGGACTGTACCCAACTAAAACCTGTTTGCACGACTCCTTTGAGCCGTGGTAGGGTAGTAATCAAAGTATAGTGGGAACTCACACGAGACAAATGACGATCCCCAGGTCGATGAACTAACCTGTACACATGTCACCAGGGAACTGCCATCTGACGTCTGGTATATGACCAACTGGCATGTTCCCGGCGAGTCCTGTCCGGTGTACTCATAACTCAATGAGCACCTGTATACATCTTAGGTGATCCAACTGACACCAGTGGCTTGTGAGACCGGCCATTGCCCCTCTTCGGGGTCTCGACTGTATACACTAGTCTACTCTGGAGTATCGATGCCCTGTCTCGAAACTCACACGACTAGGGACCATTTAAGGATATGCTTATAGATCCCCAGCTCCCACTTATATGATCGCCCTCATACTGCTGGTGGTCAAGCAAGAATCCTAAAGGCTCTATCAACGTGTAATAACGACCTGTAAGGTCACCTAAAGCAGTACACGATGATAAAGGTAAACCAGATAGCATACTATCATCTCGAGTAAGACTGTCCTACCGGGATAGGTCCTCCATCAATCATTACAATCACGTACCTGTGACCTAATAATTGACTCTGAGGGCACTATCTCCAACAATCTCCCACTTGCACTCAAGGCTAATTATTGCGATGTCGCATACTCACAGCCCGTGTGATACCGAACACCCAACTCCTCTACTAGTCAGTCTCACAAAGCTCGTTTGCGAAACTATTGCGTTCGAGGAATAGCCTTAGTGAGTGGATCCGCTTTGTTGTTTCTTTCTATATCTCTCTATATCTCAAGTTCGCGGAGAAAGCCATCTCCCGAAATGAGCAATACCTGTGTTAGAATGTCTGGATGTCTGATGGGACCTAGCTCATAAAAGAACTCCAAATCCAAACTTCTTAGACTGTATCGTCAACTGAACTTAATCAGTGTCCTGCGCCATGCCACCCTCAGTATTGCCTTGGACCACCTGTCCAAAATACTGTCCCTCGTCAGAAGGAAAACTATAACTCTGACAACCTCCTTGTCGTCCAGGTCACCTTGGAAGCCTGGAATGATAACTGTCTCCTGCATGAGGCTATCGTTATCATATCCCTAGAACATCCACTTATGTTCTAAAACTGCTTTCGACTGTTTCTCCAGGATTGGATCAATATCAACTTATTGCATCTAGTGCAAGAACAACATCTGGTGTGGTACTTGACATCTCATGATTGACTCAATTCCCTGAGCATGTGATCTGCCAATCATGCACATCCCTCTCCCCTTTAGTCTGTAAGACACCTTTAGAGAGGGTGACTCCATCACCTGCAGGTCCTCTACCGTGCCAGGAGTCGTCCATTCTAAATACTCTTAGAATGCTGTCTAAGTACCTAGATTGGGAGACTACCCAAATCTAAATCTAAAACCATAGATCTAGTAACCAGAATGTCTGATATAATGTCCAAGTCCCATGTGGAGAAACCACTGTGTGACGACCAAAGTATAACCGACCGTAGTATAGGAATTTCCTTTCCTACTCTGTGTATGTCATCCAAATACTATGACATCACACCTTACCACCTTCTCAACAGATCCATCCCCTATTCTGATGAAGTCAAACCTATAACTGTCACATCAGAAATTGATGATCTATCTCCGCTATATCTGCTTTAGTCTATAAATAGACATAAGCTACCTGTCCACCAATGCTTCCGCTGCTCCCACTGACTACGATAACCCTCTGGCAGAGTCATATAGACGCACACTTCTAAAACTAGTTTAGAACGACGCTATACTCATCCTCCTGCCGGGTCTCACAGTCTGGAACAACAGCAATGGCAAACCTGGGTAAACAAGAACTTCCCTGTCACCGTCCTTGAGGCTACCGTAGTACCTCTCGGGTGCCTGAAGTTACCCACCTTATCTGCGGAGTGGCCAATGGAATGTCAATCCAGATTGAATCTTTAGGTTCCTTATCAAATCTTCAGTAATCGTTTGTGGTTCTGGAATCACTTCCAGTTCTATCATACTCCCACTACTGTTTTTCTGAAAAAATCCATTTTTTAATAAAACTGTGGCGAGTCTAGAACAATATCGCTATTGTTCATCCAGATGGTAGAAAATCAACCCTCGTCATAGCCTGGGTCAACCCACAAACAGCCATTACAGAAACGTGCCTTGAGTTATCCAGAGTCTGGTTTTAATCATAAACCGGACAACTCCCCGTACCTTAACATCGTTAAGATATGAACTGTTCTATATCCAATATAGAAACAGAGACACTGATTTAATTGAACCAGATTCAAATCATGCAGCTATATCTAGTGCATGTCATCTAAATGGTAGGAGGCCGATCAGCGTTACTCAACTTAAGAATGCTTCCAATTATGAGTAACCTGAAAGAGAAGCAATTTCTCTTAATCATTACTATCAACTGAATACCATACACAAGTATCTAGATCTTCGATCACTTTGAAGAATCCCGATACTTGCTATACCTGGTTCTCTACTCTATTCAAATACCTATAACTTCTCAAAATTCGGACCCTGTGTTTCCACGAAACACCTGTCTAAAAACTAGAGAAGTCATAAGTAAACCGAATATAGTACGAGGACCAGCCCCTCTGTCGTGATGGACCCTGGACAACATACAATACTCTGTATAAGTCCCTTGAGTCTGATAACTCATTCACTGTGTGTCGTAGGTTGAAAACTGTACTTATGGTTAAGAAGAATTACACCGTTGTTTAATGCTCCTTACCTAACCATCCACTGATATAGGTAAATGTGATAGACATAATTTCAAAAAGGTATATCTCACTCTATGAAAATAGACGTACAGATATATCAATTTGAAATTGGTGCACAACCGCGGATATTCAAAATCAAATATTTGCCGACCGGCAAACAGCCCAGGTGATTTCCTCAAATATCACCGATTACAACGAATCCCGATATAATGAGGACGATCACCTAATTCCCAATGACTTACTCCCACTCATCATCTGTAAAACCATACAGATGTGAGAATCATACCTGGTAAATACACACCCTGGAGCAAGTGTCTAATCGGGAAATCAGTTTTCATTTAACATTACACAGTGAAACTGAAACATTGAAATGTCTCGATAGGGTATCCTGGTATTCCTAGTAATGCCTCTTCCATTATCCAGATTCACAATTGTAACCGTGTAATTCTTTGCCACCTCTCCAAATCCCTTCATATGTCTTTAGTCTTTACCTTCTGCACACCCCTTTAGGCCAAATGGTTTTCTTCCTTCCCTACCGTTCGGCACCAGCCTATGGTTTGGAAGAAGACTATCCAATAAGCATAATGGGTGTACTGTCCTAATCCTAGGAACACTCGCAATGCGAGAGAAGGTGAAGATAAAAGACACCTGAATAAATCTTATTCCTATTTCTCCTGAACCAGAATCCATCCCCGAACTGGAACAAGTTCCTTTCGAGTTCGTATATAACCATACGATGGAGTATCCAATAAACTGTGGATCTTCGTAGTGATACGGAGTGTCCTGGAGAAATACAAAGGTGATTTTAGGATTGGCGAAGAAATACTTGGTTTGGTCGTGAATATCTGTTGCAATTTACTTTTCCCTCTTTACTAATCCCTTGCTTTGTCTTAACTTAATACCTTCTGCACACCATCGTTATGCTAATTAGTTTTCTTCATTCCCAACCGGTCGGCACCTGCCTATGGTTTGGAAGAAGACTATCCAATTTGCGTAATAGGTGTACTATCTCCTAAACCAAGGAGTACTCACAACTTGAGAGAAGGTAAAAAGAAAAGACAACTGAATAATCCTATCCGTTTTCTCCAGAACCGGAAACCATCCTCGAATAAATTCCTTCAAGTTCGTACTAACCATACGATGGTTTTGTCCAATGGAAGTGGACGTTCGTAGTAATACGGGGTGTCCTGGAGAAAAGGGTAAAAATAGGAGTGGCAATGAGGTTTGCAACTCTGACAATCCAAAAGCCAGTGTTTAAGAAGGTTCGGTCAACTTGGTCACTGAGTCATAGTCTTAGGGTCGGGTCAATGGTCGCTGCCAAAGAGAGAGAGAAAAGAAACACTCAGCGTGCACTCTATCCTAGATCAGAATGGTTACCAATTTATCTAATCTGGAAACCTCCCACTGTACCGTCAAATTCTCCTCCAAACCTGAAAGAAGAATTAGTCGGGAACACCCGAGGAGTAAACCAACTCATCAGTGGGAATCGGGATCCAACTATCATCGCATGATAACGTGACGGAATCCGCTCACGTCATCACACTCCAGAAGGTATGCGCATATCTGGCAAGTTTCAGTTCTTTTGAAACTCCCGATGTGATTTCTGCCCCATGCTCTTATGACCTTGGCGTGAGGTCAAAATATCATAAGTCACATGTCAAGTTCTGCCCATCATTATCCAGGTTAATTTGAACCCACCCGTACATACCCTTGACGTAGGCCAAAATAGTAGTACGACTGTCCCAAACCAACGCATCTATCTATGCAACAGATAAATACCCGGCAGCTACCAAACACTATGCCTTGGCGTGAGGTCAAAATACATAGCTTGAATACTACCGAATATTTAACTGAAATGATGGAGGGCTACGAATGGTTTCTGGCGAAAACCTTTAACGTAATGAACTTGATATCGTCGAAGGAACGGATAGCTTTTAAAAATATAGTGACGAAAATTGTTGCTAAAGAGGTCACTCCCGGTGAAGGGATCTCGGCTCTTTCCCCGTAGAATGAGGTGCAGGATATTCCAACTGAATACCACGATGCAAAGCAAAAGTAATCGGCTATAGTGAAGTTAATTCCCCGACAAAAACTTTTTGTCCAAGGGGTAACTCCCGGTGAAGGGATCTCGGCCCTTGCCTCGTCGACTGAGGAGCAGGATATTCCAACTGAATATCACGATGCAAAACAAAGGTGAACGTCCTTGCAATAACAGCTTTTTGAAAAATGTTCCAACAACATCAGATTAGGTTTGTTTTTAACTTGCATTGATCCGAATCAACGCAGTCCCATCAATTGATCACACCACAAAGAACGAAAATAATATGACGTACGTATATGCCATTCGCATTCGCCACTGGGTCCCGTCATTACCCGTTAGGTTAGCTAACTAACGACAGAGCGGGGACTGGACTAGCGCGGATGCAAAACATATACAACATCTACTAATATATATACCAATATATTATATTTCGCTCAAGGCGTGATAAAATGCAACATCACAGAAAATGAACAGCATCACAGAAACAATACAGATATCTGGGATCCCCGGGTTTCACAGAGCCACTGCTGAAACCCGACGTTCCCCTGGTCGTGTGGATAGCCTGTACAATGAAAACCTAGACCCCTACGGGCGCGGCAAGTTACCCGCCAAAACCTGAAGCGAGGCAGCCCCCTTCAGCAACGTGAATGGACCACCCAGCACTTCACGGAATCCGGTAACTTGGGCACCCCTCCTGGGTCAACCTGTACCCCCTACGAGTGCGGCGAATAGCCCGCCAATTCTAGAGTGAAGCCCCCTCCGTCTCAATGCCATGAGATGCGGGCTTGTTGCCCTCTAGAACCCGGCTATCCGTGCACCCCACCGCGGGGTAATCCTAGTACAGAAAGTAAAATATACATACAACGGGTACATCGACCGCAACCAGGTCGTGCCCCAAAAGAATAATACAATCAGGCAATGACGGCAGTCCACATGTCGGACGCTCGCCCCGCAATATCAAATGTACATAATACAACCACAACTGTACTAGCATTGCATCCAGGCTATCCCCCACGACCGATCCGCAACATCACAGCAAAAACAGAACATCAACATGAAAGTCACGTTCGCAAATCCGTCTAACCGGGCTATAGCAGTTAGACCGGATTTTCCGATCAAGTGACATTCACGGTCGCAGATATAATGTAAATACTGTGAAATAATGTGTTTAAAATATCTGATCAATCAAATTTTAACAAGTGGGCCCCAAAGCATTACTGTAGCAGATCAAGAAATTCTGGGCCCAATGTTATTATTCCAAAAACCCCAATTTTAACCCCAGAAAGATACTGTAGAAATTTGGTGCAGAGAACCCAACAGTGTGCGGCGGAACCGCGGCCCAAAGGGGGGTTTGGCCGCGGTTCCGCGCTTCCACAGTGGACTCACCCTGTCGAATTTCTACAGTAGCCTTGTAATCTCCAGTACATCACTATTTTACAACCTGAAAAAAATTTCGAGACCAAAAAATTTCAACAGAAAACTGTCGTGAAGGAAATACGGGTTTTGGAACATTTGATCGACCGGAACCGGAAACACATTAAACCAAGCTAGACTAAGTTAACGGCGAGGCTCTGATACCACAGTAAGTGCACGGCGGCGCCCCGGCCGTCAATCCGACGGCCAAATGCGGAAGCGGTGATAAACTTAAATTTTTCTTGAACTGGCAAACCGCCGCGCACTAATACCCGGATCGAACCATTAATTAGTCCTAGCTAACTACAAGATGGGGAAGAGAGATATACCGACTGATCCAAGTCCTCCGGTCTTCTCGTCGTCGTCCCGATCTCCTGCGGAAGCTCCGGTCTCCACCTCGTCGCCGGAAGTGCACCACATCGCCTACTTCTTTTACGGGCTCCCACCTCAAAGCCGAGGCAATTCGGGCACGAAGCTGGCTAGTCGACGTGCCCAAGATTCGCTGTAGAATGTGTAGTGAAGAAGTCTCATTTGGGGTTGTAGGAATTGCCTTTTTGGTGGAGGAATGATACAAGAACAATGTGGAGGGACTTTTGGGGATTTTGGAACATGAAATGAACAAAACCCCACACCACAAAAACTTGGACAGCCCACCCTCATGGTGGCCGGCCATCACTATGAGAGGAGGGTGAGAGAGTGGAGTGTATCAAAGAAAATGAGAGAGCCATCCAATAATACAATGGAGAGAGAGAGAAGGCTATCATGCAAAAAGAATCATCACAAAATCAAACCCACACTCAACTAACAACCATCTCTCATCATCAACAATCATGTCCATAAAAGTCATGCCATCATGACAAGAAGTCAAGTCAAAAGGTCAAGGTATGGAGCAACCATGATGAAGTCAAAAAGTCAAGTGATCATGACATGGCAATACGCAAAAGACCCCCTCCACAAATGCCTATTTGCAACAATGCAAATAAGCCTCCTCCACCATCTTCGGCCAATGAACGATACAAAGGAAATTGGCCGAAACGGAAAGCAAACAGGCAACTCCAGAAAACTGGTCCCGTAATAAATTACAGGAAAACCCCGATACTGTGCATACACACCCGCATTTGTATTCCGACCGAAATACAAATGCAATGAGACAAAATCTCCACTGTACTATACTAGGATCCGGCTTAAACCAAAGCCGGCTAGTAATATCCGTTCGATCCTGATCCGTGCAATACCGCACGTATCTGATCGAACCCTGCTATATAACCATACGGCCAGTAGTACAAACCGTCCGATCCTGATCCGTGCAATACCGCACGTATCTGATCGGACCCTGCCATATCTCCATACGGCCTCTACAACTTTTCGCCCGAAAGCTGAGTAACTGAATGTGGGGGACTCTAAAGACTCGTCAACACCTTGGTTGTGGATTTAACCACTAGCACGTCAGAGGTATAAGCCAATACGTAACGGGCTACCAGGTATTGACTAAAAGGGATGTCTGTGAGCGAACTCAGCCTGACAACCCTACTGAGCCTGTCAGTGACAATATCCGTACAGTCCGGTCCGTTCGTCTATGAGTATCGCATGGCGGGCCTAGGGGGTTGGTAAAAGTCAGACCCCCAAAAGCGGTACAAGTCGTGTCGGAGTGTAGCCCAGAACACCCTGAGATACTACTGGAATACCTACCAGTAAATCTCCTTGCCTCGGCCGAGGGCTTCGTGTAATGGCTCTCCTAGACACAGCGCGACCTCACCCCCAATACCGGGAGAGACGAACCCCTGAAGATACGCTCACTGCCTCCATGTGGCTCGGGATTATACCCAACTAAAACCTGTTTGCACGACTCCTTTGAGCCGTGGTAGGGTAGTAATCAAAGTATAGTGGGAACTCACACGAGACAAATGACGATCCCTAGGTCGATGAACTAACCTGTACACATGTCACCAGGGAACTGCCATCTGACGTCTGGTATATGACCAACTAGCATGTTCCCGGCGAGTCCTGTCCGGTGTACTCATAACCCAATGAGCACCTGTATACATCTTAGGTGATCCAACTGACACCAGTGGCTTGTGAGACCGGCCACTGCCCCTCGTCGGGGTCTCGACTATATACACTAGTCTACTATGGAGTATCGATGCCCTGTCTCGAAACTCACACGACTAGGGACCATTTAAGGATATGCTTATAGACCCCCAGCTCCCACTTATATGATCGCCCTCATACTGCTGGTGGTCAAGCAAGAATCCTAGGGGCTCTATCAACGTGTAATAGCGACCTGTAAGGTCACCTAAAGCAGTACACGATGATAAAGGTAAACCAGATAGCATACTATCATCTCGAGTAAGACTGTCCTTCCGGGATAGGTCCTCCATCAATCATTGCAATCACGTACCTGTGACCTAATAATTGACTCTGAGGGCACTATCTCCAACATGCGGGTGCTGTGGCTCGGAGTTAGGGAGCAGAGGAGAAGAGGAGGCGGGGATCGAGCTGGTGGTAGTTGAAGGTGGAGGGTTGCAGTGGCCGGCGTTCGGGAAGAAGGTGGTCGACGGTGAGGTGAGGAGCTCGAGGGTGAGCAGGGGCGTTGGAAACTCAGCGGTGGAGTCCCTCGCGGTCGGAGGTGCCGTCGATGGGTTTTCTGGCGAGACAATGGGGGTCACAGGTTGTGCAGGTGCTCGTCGGGGTTGGCTCGGGGAAGAAGGTGGTGCTGGGTTGGAGAGGGGAGAACGAGGTGGTGGCGAGGGAGCGACGACGACGTGCAGGCGAGGTCGGGGCTGTGGGTTGGAGTCGTCACGGTGGGTGTGCAGGGGGAGGAGTGGAGGAGATGGTGTCGGGTGAGGCGTCGGGGTTATAGAGGAGAGGATATGATGATGATGACGGCGACGTGGTGAGGAGGTCGACATTGATGGCGACGAGCGAAGGGATCGTCGGCAAGGAGAGGGCAGAGATGGCGTCGTGGGTTTCTTGGGTTGGGTTTGTAGTGGGTTTCTTGGGGCCGGGGATTTCTCGGTGTGCAGGGGGAAAGAGGAGAGAGGAGATGGAGTTGGAGGTAGTGTTGGGGGTGAACACGAGTGGAGTCGAGCAGTTGTGGGCGAGGACATGGGCGCGAGAAGGGCGGAGTCGAGGGGAAGAGTTGTTGGAGGAAGTTCCCGTTGGGGAGTGAGCGAGTCGTGTGGAGGATGGGCGCGAGGAAGCGGGGAGTTGGCGAGAGAGGAGCGGGTCAAGAGCTCCTCGCGAGGGAAGTGAGGAAAAGATGAGGGGGGTGGGTCTCGGGGTCAAGCGTGAGTCGCAGGGGAGCGTTGCCAGGAAGGCGCAAAAAGGAGAACGAGAAGAAGAAGAAGAAGTGGGTGAGGGTGTAACGGGTCGGGTCGGGTTCTGGTTTGGGTAGGGATAGGATTTTGGGCCGGGCTCGAGGATGGGGTTGGGTTAGGTAAATTAGGAAATTAATTTAGAGAATAGAAAATGTTTGGTTAGGGTTATGGGCCGGGTTTAGAAAGTAATAATTTGGAAAATAAAAAAGAATAGGGTTTAATATGGGGTTAGAAAATTTGAAATTAAATTTAGAAAGTTTAGGAAATAATAATTGTAAAAATTAGAAATAGAAAAATTTTGGGGGAAAGTATTTATTTAAAATACGGAAGGTATTTATAGTGGAACTGGGTATTACATTATACCCTACTTATATAAAATTTCGTCCTCTAAATTTAAAATAAACAATGAGCTTTAAAACACTATGCAAAAAACCACAAAATCAAATACTGCTATATAGCGATTTATGCAAAAGCAACTAGATGAAAGTCAAAGGTCTATATATGTAAAAGAAATAGCGTAAGTAAAAGAATAGGCATAGAAAGCACAAAGCATAACCAATTATAATGATAAACTATATACACAATGCACGGAAAAATGAATATCAATAATAAACAATAGTGATGAATTGGCTGATAACCCAAAAATATTTTAGTAAAAATATCGATCAAGCAATTTAAAATAACTTGAGAAAACCCATATGGCAAAACAATAGAAAATAAAACAAAATAGTATGTGTGATATATGTTTGCGCTATTGAAAATGTGAAGAATAGTAAAGCATTTAGAATAAGTAAAACGGAAGTAGTTAATAACACACAATTTTTTCGATAAACTCAAAATAATGAAAACTAAATTTCGAATAACGACGTCACTGAATGTAATTATAGTAATAAGAAATAGTTAATGTATAAGGGCTAGTCAGGGTATGGATTACAATGGAGTATGGCCCATTCAAAAAGGTCGGAGTGCGGTACTTTAATCTGAATGTTGAAGATGCTGGGGTCAGGTCAGCACAAGGTGCAAGGGTGAATAATAATGAATCTCATGAGGAAAGGAAATTTATTGGGGAGGGAAAACAGTCAATGCATCATGCGAATCAATACTCAAAAGATTTGCGCACCCAGAAACTTTATTATTATTTTATTTTTCCAGAAGAACTTTAAACAAGGCATACTCGAAAGATAAAAGTGGCCCTAAGCTATACATAGATTTAGTTGGCTAGAAGGAACAAAGATAAGTCACGTTAGTCATGATTATGGAAGTTCAACCGATTACAGTAACCATGCGCGCTAAGATAGGGGCGTCCATTTCCATAGCGCCTCGCAGGAATTGCCACTGGAGATTCTTCTGCCTCGAATTCCTCCTCACTCGAGATTTCATCCTCCGACTCTTTCTCAGCTGGGGCTTCTTCATTGTGGTCTGCTTCCACGTGATTCACCTCTTCTGAATCTTCTTCCACTGGATTCTTTTCTATTGGGTTTTCTTCCACTAGGTCCTCTTCGGGGTCCTCTTCTTCGTCGTCAGAGTCACTGATCATGTCGACTTCTGGGGCTGCAACTCCCTCGTCCTCGGAATCGCTGTTACCGAAAGTAACTTATGGGCTATCGACCTCGTCATCTGAACTCACCAGCATGCAGTCCAAGGAAACGCAGGACCGAGTGTCCTCATCGATAGGCGGCGCTGCTCCAGGATTGGCCATGACCTGAAAAGGGAGAGTCATGATCAGATAGTGGAACACACAAGGAAAATAACCAAAGATATGGAGCATATGGAAAATATACGGCATGTAAGGACTTAAAAATCAAAATTTTGAATAATGATTCAGTAAGCAGTATAAGGAAAATGAGTGGCAAGGGGACGATATATATATCACAACTCACAATTTTATTGTATTAGAAGTTCAACGGATACAAGATTTTAAACGAAAGGAAACATTTACTAAAGAGTGACAATATTTTTATTGAAAGCAGAAAAGGTGATAATTCTTCGTTGATATCTAGACCACTGTGTTCTCGTCAAGCGAGTTGAATCCTGTGCTGGGTCCGTACTATTCTCGAAGCTCGAACTACGAAATAACCAAGTTACTTAGCAGGAGTGGAGAGTGTGGACGAATATCCTCCTTGTAGCTCTTTCCTTCGAGGGCAACCATTGATAAGGTGCTCGTTGGATCCACAAAGCAGGCATTGCCCTTTAGCCCTGCGACAGTCTCTCTGAAGGTGTCATAGTCTCCCGCAATAACCACAACGTTAGGTTCTCCGCTGCTTCTGTTGCTGAGGAATAAAGGAGCGCTTCATCCGTACACCACTTCTTCGTTTATCAGGGATTCCCTTCCGATTAGGGGCTCCCGCTGGTGTTCAAGCCGTTTGCCTTCTTAGTCCTTCAGCTAAGAGATCGTTTGTTCGCTCCTGGGCTTCCTTCAAGCCTTGCAGTACACTCAAAATCTCGACGGTCTGATTCTGGGGAGTAGAGTTGGAAGAAGAGTCGTTGGAAGCCATGGTGCTGAAACAACAAATTTGAGGATGATATAAGGTACAAGGAATAACAATCAGAATAAGATATAGAACGAAGCAAGAATAGGTGGTGAGTGAAACTCAATCGAGCGGGAATCAAGTGTAGAACTCCAAGTCACTCAAACAGAGTACAATATTGTAACTATGCTGCAGTTCATAATTACAATCACATGACTCTATTGAGTCACCCAAAACTCTAGCTGATGGATCAAAATATGTAGCATAACACACTATATGAATCAAGATCAAGGATAATAAGTTTACAATTTAGACCGAAGGGTAGCTTAGATTGTTAAGCCCTATATGGAAACTGTTGGGTTCCTATGAACGTCAGCAAGGTTTTGGGAGGCATCGTCCATGCCATTTTCAAAATTTTATCATTTTAAAGAACCCTAAACTAGAATGGATAACTGGAGAATCATACGAAACACAAAGTAAACTACTTTACATCTAAGTGTTTTGTGGAATACAACCTTTGTAGACCGGTCCTTCGCTTCTAAAGCTTCGAGTTGAAGTCCCTTCGCTGCGATCCAAGTCCCGGACTCTTGCATGGCTTCTCAAGGCAAAAGGAACGATCTTGCTTGAAATCTTTGAGGCCGAAGATGTTCTACGTCGAGAAGACACTAACTTAAGCTACTACTTCACTAATTGAGAGATTAGTGAAGCTAACACCCTATACTAAAGAGCTAATCTAGTAGAGAATGATGAAGTAGGAAGTGGGCTCACTTTAGTTTTATTTTTCTCACAATATTTTCTCTCTTTTGAAAACCCTAGCAAGCTTTTGCTCAAGGAAGAAGAAGATGAGTTCAAGATATGAGAATGAACTAATGAGGTGAGAGAAATAACCATGGGTAAGTTTGTATCATATACTAACTCATGTAGAGACATAACCATGGCTTAATTATAATGGTTAGGTTAAAAAATATCTTAAGTAAAACAAAACTAGTGGACTTAGTCAAAGCATCCACAAGCTTCTCAAAGCTTCATGCATGTGGCTAATTATCCACTAATTTGGAATTACTTTAAATATTAAAACCTTACATTATAATTAGTATGGTGTAAGTCACATACACCCATATAGTGTGTATCAACAACCATGATACAAAATAAAACACAATTAATATATATCACATATATATTAAGTATGCACATGTGAGAATAATAAATGCTGAAGTGAGCTAATATTAGTTAATGTAAATTAGTATATCAAATATACAATTATACACTAAATTATCAAATCAACACTTGATTTAATAATCCGGATATATCACATATAACCGACTAATATTAAATGTACCAACTTATCGAATCAACACTTGATTCGATAATCCGGCTATATCACATATAACCATTCGATATAAATATTGCGAGAATAGAATACGGTATCACATACTCACATTATTCTCAGTCCCGCACATATCACATATGTGCTCCTGCTTCGTCTTGCCTGATCCAGTAAAACCTCTATATAGGACTCTAAAGACTCGTCAATACGCCGGCAGTAGGTGATGATCACATCAAGCACCCACAAGCCGTCAGTGGTACTAGCTGGACGTAACGACTACCCGGGTATTGAACGATTAGAAGATCAGCAAGCAAGTCCGCTCTAACTCCTGCAAAAGCCTGACATTAACACTACCGTACAGTCCAGTCTCCTCGTCTGATATGTCGCATATCAAGTCTAGGGGTGATAAATGTCAGACCCCAATAAACGATAAGTCATGCCGATACAAGGCTCATAACGGGTAGAGAAACTACTGATAACTCTTACCAGTAAATCTCTAAATCAGCCCTGGCTAAGCACTTCCCTGTTATGGCCAATCGAGCACAGCGCAATATCAACCCCCAATACCGGGAGAGACGAAACCCTTCCTATCGCTCATTGCCTCCATGTGACTCAGGACTGTACCCAAAAACCACCGTTTTGCACGTCCTCTTGAACGTGGTAAGGTGAAAATTAAAGCACGGTGGGAATCACACAAGACTCTATGACGATCTCGGGTCTACAGACTAACTTGTACCAGTGTCACCAGAGAACTGCTATCTGACGTCAGGTATAATACCATCTAGGAGTTCTCGATGAGTCCGTCCAGTGTACTCAGTCTCCACTGAGCACCCGTATACCATCTCTGATGTCAAACACCAATAGATATGGGACCATCCATCGCCCATCTCATGGGTCGAGAAGCGTATACGCTAGTCTACTCTGGTATATCGATGCCCCGTCTCGATACACCCACGACTAGAAACATTAAAAGATGAACTTATGGACTACCAAGGCCCCACTAGTATGATCTGCATCACAATCCTGGTAGTCAAGTACACATCCTAAGGGCTTTACCAACATGAACCATAAGACGGTATGAAGAGACAAGTATACATGTTAAGATAAAGAGCAACCAGATAGCATACTATCATGTCGAGCAAGAAATTCCTCTCTATATATGTCCAAGTATCCACTATAATATACATCATATGTACAATAATGGCATCTTGGGCATACATACAACTAACAGAAACTGTAATACCATTCTAAACCCGGGCTCTGATATCAACAAAACCATGTCACGCCCCGCTTCCCAAAATACGGAATACAAGGGGTTGACAAGGCCATCCATGCTCCTACGGTCAAGGAAATATCCTGCCGTAGTCACACTTTGGCTTCTAGTTTTACGTGGTAGTCAGTAATCAATGCGCAGGTAATGAGAAATGCAGTCACGAAATCAAACAGATATAAAACTAACCAGATAGAGTCAAAGAAAAGATAGCACTGACGTCGCTGATATGGATGTGCGCAATATCCTCAAGGCACGACAGGTGCTGATCCGAGCTAAGTCCACTTCTCACTCTGAGCATGCATACTCAGGTCGTCAGAGAGACATAATAACAATATATATAAATGAAAAAGTAAACACGTGCAATGATGATGAACATGAAGCAGTAAATATAGAATGATGACGCACATGAAATAATCGGTATAACTAACCAGTAAAGTAGGTATATCAAATCGGTAAGCAATGCATGTCAATGTCACTAACCCTATCAGTCTCTAAGTCTCACTGTCTGGGTCACTAAACCTATCGTCAGTCCAAGTGTGAGAGTCAACCACGCAGGAGTATCCCCAACACAAGGGTAGGGCCCCAGGGAACACGGGCCCGAAACGCTCGCTAATAATAAGTAATATCATCCATATGACTCCCAGAATCGCTATATATGCCGGCAATGGGACTCCCGAGATTCCGTTGAACTCACACTCAAACTACCCCACACCCCATGGTCTACATCAAATACCAACCATGAATCCAAATACTAGTCGGTCCATGACAAGTCTACGCGAGAACTGGAGACATGATCTCTATCAAGCATGTCTCGACTGGTACCCGAGATAAATGGACAGCATTTGACGCCTTACCTATGACACTAATATAAGTGCTCCCATAACCATCCCATACCAGTTATAGTCACACTTACATATGCCCCATAGACACCGACAATGTAACAATTTAACCGGTTCCGCTGATTGTGTACAAGTACATGTCACTTCACTTATTCATTCACGCTTTAATACTAATGTACTTGCCACAATCCAAGCACTAATATCTATCACTGGGTAATGTATACGATCACAAGGATATCAATGCTTATGACCTCTACATGATATGATGAGAATGCAGTAATTACGATATGAATAAAAATATCAGCATTCAGTGTCCTACCGCTTGTATAATTTACTATAAATCATACGTGCAGAATTAAGCAAAACAATAAAAAAATGTAAGCAGTATCTTTAATTATATGTCCATCAAATTTTTTTTCGCGTCAATCGGATTTCAAGTTTGCTAGTTATGGTTATTTCAATTTAAGTCTTCACTGCTGGAAATCCAGTTTCAGAACTGAAAGTCTGTTTTGTAACACGTTTTACTCCCAGTTGGGAGCATAGTTAGGCAAAGCTACAGTTAAACTAATTGTAGATTTTTCTATTATGTTTCCAACGTATCAAATGGACTATCAGTAGCAGTTCTGTATTAAAAGTTATGTACAATTTAGTGTGACAGTGTAAGGAATATCACTGCAGAAACTGCAGGACACATCGACACTCTAAAATACAATTCAAATACCAAACGTCGGTGAAAATGCACAGAACAGATTCATATGATAGCCAATTAAGTTATATACATGACCCTGTGAGGTTCCGTGCATTTTCAGTTTAAATAAGGGGTATACAGGTGTTCTAAAGCCATGTATCCAAAACGAACGCTGCCCCAGACTGCAGTTCAGGACCGCGAATCGCCTCAGTATTCAACAACATAACAGAATAATATTCAGTAAGAATTATTAGGGGTTTACAGATTATCCAGTCTGCTTCGTAACGAGCCCGTGCAAGTCATAAACGAGTTATATCTAATTTACTATTGATTTTACAACATGATATGCACAGCGATTTCCAGATTTAACGTCGCTTTTTTGGGCAACAATACAAAGGTATAATCTAGCTATTTTTAACTCAATTCCATACACTACATTCATTATCAGAAAAGGGATTTATTGGTTACAAATTCTTCCATTTTAAATAGGGTTTTCGTTTAGGGTTTCGTGTCGAACACTTGATTAATTAGAGCAATGAAGATAAATGTGTATCAGTATGTAGCACATTAGCATGTAAAGCAAGTGAGGGGTTCGCTTGCCTCAGACAAACGCGACGATGATAAGCCCGGCAGTGACGACGGTGAGAGGTCACGTAAGTGCCCGGCACGGCACCAGCAGCGGCGACGGCAGCGAGCTTGGACGTCGGCTGGAGGCAATGGGTGCATGGATGAGGTGTTGGGGTGCTCGGGGCCTGCAGCTTGGAGGTGGTGAGCTCCGACGATGGAGAGACAAGGATGAGGGCTCGGTGTCGTGGATGGGGTTGCCGGCGTTTAAGTTGGTCGGCGAGATGGAGCGGGAGGAGGAAGTCGATGACTATGGGTGTTGTGGCTCGGAGTTAGGGAGCAGAGGAGAAGAGGAGGCGGGGATCGAGCTGGTGGTCGTTGAAGGTGGAGGGTTGCAGTGGCCGGCGTTCGGGAAGAAGGTGGTCTACGGTGAGGTGAGGAGCTCGAGGGCGAGAAGGGGCGTTGGAAACTCGGTGGTGGAGTCCCTCGCGGTCGGAGGTGCCGTCGATGGGTTTTCTGACAAGGCAATATGGGTCACGGGTTGTGCAGGTGCTCGTCGGGGTTTGCTCGAGGAAGAAGGTGGTGCTGGGTTAGAGAGGGGAAAACGAGGTGGTGGCGAGGGAGCGACAGCGACGTGCAGGCGAGGTCGGAGCTGTGGGTTGGAGTCGTCGCGGTGGGTGTACAGGGGGAGGAGTGGAGGAGATGGTGTCGGGTGAGGCGTCGGGGTTATAGAGGAGAGGATATGATGATGATGACGACGACGTGGTGAGGAGGTCGACGGTGATGGCGACGAGCGAAGGGATCGTCGGCAAGGAGAGGGCAGCGATGGTGTCATAGGTTTCTTGGGTTGGGTTTGTAGTGGGTTTCTTGGGGTCGGGGATTTCTAAGAGTGCAGGGGGAAAGAGGAGAGAGGAGATGAAGTTGGAGGTGGTGTTGTGGGTGAACGCGAGTGGAGTCAAGCAGTTGTGGGCGAGAACGTGGGCGCGAGAAGGGCAGAGTCGAGGGGAAGAGCCATTGGAGAAATTTCCCGTTGGGGAGTAATCGAGTCGTGTGGAGGATGGGCGCGAGGAAGCGGGGAGTTGGCGATTGAGGAGCGGGTCAAGTGCTCCTCGCGAGGGAGGCGGGAAAAAGACGAGGGGAGTGGGTCTTGGGGGCGAGCGCGAGTCGCAGGGGAGCGTTGCGAGGAAGGCGGGAAAAGGAGAACGAGAAGAAGAAGAAGAAGAAGTGGGTGAGGGTGTAACAGGTCGGGTCGGGTTTGGTTTGGGTAGGGATAGGATTTTTGGCCGGGCTCGGGGATGGGGTTGGGTTAGGTAAATTAGGAAATTAATTTGGAGAATAGGAAAGGTTTGGTTAGGGACATGGGCCGGGTTTAGAAGGTAATAATTTGGAAAATAAAAAGGAATAGGGTTTAATATGGAGTTAGAAAATTTAATTAAAATTTGAAATTAAATTTAGAAAATTTAGGAAATAATAATTGTAAAAATTAGAAATAGAAAAATTTAGGGGGAAAGTATTTATTTAAAATACGGAAGGTATTTATAGTGGAACTGGGTATTACATTAGGAATAAGCCGGATTATTAAATCAGGTTTTGATTTAATAATTTATATATGTATATATATATATATATATATATATATATGTGTGTGTGTGTGTGTGTGTGTGTGTATTCTAGTATTATTGTTCACTGTTCATTTTTTCTCTTGGCTATTCGTATTTTTGTGCGAATACACGTATATGTATTTCGATACGTATATCAGGTTGTATTCTATATTTATACGGAATAGTTTCTAGAAGATTTGACACCTCATTATTTGATTTTCTTTTTAGAAAATCATTTTTGGAAATGAGGTGGAAGGGGTGAGGTGGCATGAACATTGTATGGCATGTAGAGAGATATGGCATGGATTTGTTTATTGTAAATTGAAAGAGATATTTTGTATGCATGGTTGAAAATAAAATTAGCCTTATTCTTTACATGCGATCCATTCATTCTTTCTTGACTTGATCATTCCCTCTCTCTTGTGAGACTTAGCCATTTTCTTTAGTTGCTCATGCCACATGTTTTCTCACCTCCTCTTCATCTTCTTGAGTTGCTCTTGGAGCATTTTGATGAGAGAAAAATTACAGTGAGATAATCTTACACCTCCACTCTTTATTGCTATCAACTTTGAAGCGTCGGTTGCCTTGCTAGGCAAGGCTGAAGCTTGCACCGTTTCTCTCGGGTAGATCATCGTAGATGGAGGAAGACCGGCAACTAAATTCGATCCGTGACCGCTAGGAGCTTGGGATGATGGTTGAAGACCCGAAGGACTTGGTTCATTCGGTATAACCATTTAACTCCTCTTTATATGTTTGCTAGTATAGGGTTTAGGGAAGATCCGGGCATCGGGTTGTGGTAGCGCTGGTTTTTGTAAATTTTTGTTCAGGGCATGGACACGGTTTGATGGCCGGGACGCTACCGTAACCCAACAATATTCTCCTTACGAGTCGTGAGGATCTCGTAAATGCGTTTTCTCCTTATGAATCGTATGGATTTCTAAGTGTGTTGCTTCTTTGTGAGTCGTAAGGACCTCACATAGGTATTTTCTCTTTAACAAGGTCGAGGGGACCTACAAGTGTACACACATTTTTTTATGAGATTGTGCCCTTTCGGGTTTTCACAAACTCGCCGGCAGTCCCGCTGTTTTTACTCACGACGCCTTTTCAGGTTTTCATCAGTGCCCATTTCGCTTGTGGACATACTATTTTTTTGCGAACGGTGGAACTCTAGATAGTAGCTTCGCCGCAGGTGACCCATCTATTTGTCGGTGGGACTTGAGGGTGGTTTCATAGTTGCAGTAGCTGTGCAGCCGGTGGGACTTGAGTTGCAATCTTCGCTGGTGGGACTTAAATTGCAATGTCGATCTTAAGGAGCACAGCATATTGGTTTATGGATATTGCGGTCCATTATCGCTGTGTTTGGGGGTGACGCTCTAGCTTACGGATATTTTGGTCTATTATTAGTTTAGGGACATTTTGGTCCAACATCCTATATTCGGGACGACGTGCTAGTTTAGGGACATTTCGGTCCAACATCCCCGTGTTCAGGACGACATGCTAGTTTAGGGACATTTCGTTCTAATGCCGGTTTAAGAACATAGTGGTCTATTATTAATTTAGGGACATTTCGGTCCGACATTAGTTTAGGGACATTTCGGTCCAACAAGAATCATTCGGTCAGGGAGTTACATAACTCATCCTTTCCAACGCTTGCTTGCTTAGGCGCTGCTGTTTGGTCTTTTCATAAATGGAAAATTCACACCTTAAGCTATTTTCACATTCTTGGACTTCTTCCATCATTGCGTCAATCGGACTGTATTGCGGGAAATACCGAACACTTCACACGGTATCTGCCCCTTGCTCATCAATGTCATTTTCTGACGCTGACAGAGCATCTTCTTCTTCCTTGGAAGAATGAACTTGACTTGGGGACTTTTCCCCTCATCATTTGTTTTCGGAGTGGGATATGGCTTCTACGACCCTTCCACGATTTCTGGGTCAAGCGGACTAGTCCACTTGATTGCAGGACACGTTTGTAGGTCCCTTAATATCTTTTCTGTTTTTTGAAGAAAGGACTATCTCATGTAGAGATTCCTCCTCCAGCAAGCAAGATGCCCCCTGTGTATATTTCGGGAGAGTAAGTATTCGCGTCCCAATCTTTTCAAGGGTAGGGCCTACACGGTTGTTATTTTGGTGACAGGTTGTTTCGGATCCGCTCATTTATTGTTGAGTGTTGGCGACAAATGCCGCTTTGCCTTTGCTTTTCATATATCTTCATCAGAAAAGGAAGGCTCTTGACTCATCTGATCCAACTGAGCCAATTTATCTATGAGCTCTTGGAAGATCGAAGGCTTGAAGAGCGGCATATATGGAAACACATTTGAATTTGGATCAAGGGTGGCTATGAACATTTTTACGGCTGGAGCTTCGTCGATGCGCTGCTTGTATTTTGATCAGAGATTTCGCTATCGGGTAATATATTGGACCCAAGTCTCATTTGGTCTGACCTTTTCGTTGACCAACGCCGTCAGGATAGTGCGTGTATTCACACTGGCGAATCTTTAGCAGAAAAACATCTCCATCTGGTCGAAAGTCTTCACGGAGTATTTTGGAAGTTCCGTATACCATTCGAAGGCGGTGCCAGTCAGACTGCTGACGAACTGTCGGAGGAGCAGTATGTTGTTTCCTCCAGTGCTGCCGCACATGGATTTAAACCACGTGATGTGCTGGCGAAGATGTAGTGTTCTCTAGCATGACTACTGGGTTACGGAAGGCATCAACTTTGCCAATTTTCAAATTTTAGTGTGTTAAGTAACCCAAACCAAGGATCTAACTAGAGGATTAGGAGTAAGCTATGCATGTAAATAATTTTACACTAAGTGAATGAGGAATACAACCTTTGTAGACCGGTCCTTCATTTCAATAGCTCCGTGCAGTAGTCCATTCGCTCTAAGTAGTGATCCCCCGGACTCTAGTAAGGGTTCACAAGACGAAAGGAACAAGCTTGCTTGAAGTCTTCGAGGCCGAAGATGATCTACGTCGTGAAATCTCCAACTCAAGCTACATCTTCACTAATTAGGAATCCGTGAAGCAATTACTGATTTAGATCAGTAGTTTCTCAGTGGGTGATGGCTTCATACCAACACGAAATATCGTGTTATTAGGGGTCTGACTTTATCCACCCCCTAGACTCAATATGCGATACTCTTAGATGAAAAAACCGGACTGTACGGATATTGTCACTGACATGCTCAGTAAGGGTTCGGATGAGTTTGCTCGTCGGCCTTCCTTTCGCTCAATATCTGGATAGTCGTTACATACAGTTAGTGTAGCTGACGTGCTTGTGGTTAAACCCACTACCAGCGTATTGATGATTCTTTAGAGTCTCACACAGAGGGTTTTCCTGGTTCTGGCGAAATGATGTAGTAACCATATTGGATACGTGCAGGTTTCCGATCGAATGAGTGTACTTGTTACCTGCACTTTCAATCGGACAGTTGATAATACTAGCCGGCTCGAGTTTGAGCTGGATTATTAAATCAGGTATTGATTTAATAATTTACGTATATATATTTCGATATGTATATTCTAGTATTATGTTCTTTGTATTATTCTATCTTTTCGGGTATTCGTATTTCGGTACGGATACAGGTATGTATATACAGTAGAATATAATCCGTATTTTTACAGATAACATTCTAGAAGGTGGACACCTCATTTAGATTTTATCTATTTATTCATAAATGAAAATGAGGTGGATATTTGAGAGAGGGGAGTATGGTGAGAACCATGCTTGCATAGTGTGCACAAATGAATTATTAATTCATTTGTGCAAACTATTCAAGCATGGGTTGAATTTTAAAATGAAAGAAAAGTTTTACAAAACCAAGCTTCTCTTTTTCTCTCTCTATAGAATGCTCATTATTCTTGAGATGGTTCATTTTTCTCACTTGAGCTCTCTCACCATTAGCTTCACCCCCTCTCTAGATTTCTTGAGTTCCTCACTTTCAAGCTTAACCTCCTCTCTACAATCTCATGAGTTGAGAATCAAGAGAGGAGATGAGATAGATAAACACTTAGAACACTTACTACATTCTAGGCATTCTAGATTAGCAACCTAGAATTCCTAGTTGCTCCACTTGCTTTTAATGTAGAGTTAGAGCCATAAGCTACATCTCTCGGGTGGATCATCTTCGACGAAGGAAGACCGGCGACCAAGTTCAATCGAGCACGCCTCAAGCAGCTAAGGAAGATGATGGAAGACCGAAAGACTTGGTTCGTTCGGTATAACCATTCTAACCTTGTAGTTTAGGTTTTATAGTTTGCTAGTATTGGTTTATGGTTCGATCTTGACAGATACGTTAGCGTCAATTTTTTTAAACATCGGTTTTTGTTCCGCACCGGCCACGGCAGATGGCCAGGGCGCAGGCGTAATCCAATAGAGGAGGCGCCGAAGGTGGCAACGAGGAGGAGGCTAGGATGCGGGAGGGGCGAAAATTTTGGGGGGAAATCGATTGGGGCGTAGGAAAAAGGGAATGAATTAACTGGAATTATCTGCTAACTTTATTTTTTTTAATACAACGACTTTGTCCTTACGGTGCCAACAGTAGAGGTTTTTCTTACGGCACTGTAAGAGCAATTAAAATTGTGAATTTCTTATAATTTTTTAACCGTAAATGCCTTTACGGTGGAAACCGCGAAGGCTCTGTTTGCCCCTACAGTAGGAATCGTAAGGGTAAACTAAAATTTCCCCTATGGATTTTCCCCCGCAGGGGAAAGCCATCTTTGTACAAGTGAAAAAAGAAGGACCACACAAATCTTTGACCAGTTGAAGATCCAAGAGCTCTAGGTTTACAAGATGAAAAGGATGAAGAGAAAAAAGAAAGAAAAGTGGTGAATTGATGAAAGCCTTTTCTACTTCAAGATCTATCTCCTTTTCTTCTTAACAGGAAATGTGCATAAAACTAAAGACTTGGGGAAATCTTTATTAATCCTATAAACCAATAGCATTTTTGGATGAGCTCAAGGAGATGGCTTATTTCATATTTCTTTGACAAAATGAGAATACGAAATTATTTCTCTTTGAAAAATAGGAGTACATGAGATTTTAGACTCTAAACAGTCCATATTTCTTAATAACAATCCAAAATACAAGTGGAAATGCTACCCTTGTATGTTCTAAACAAAATTTAACTTGACACCCAGACGGATATCCTTTAAAGAACAATAAAATAATATTCTTCTCTTAAAAGAAATTGAAAACAGTCCCTTAAAGAATATTTAATCATAATACAAGGGACTTGATGTCACCATTTGCGGGTATCTCGGGATGTCCATTTATGATATCCCCGAAGATATCCTTAGCGGGTATCTTAAAAGATATCCGCTATATCACAAATATATCCAATTAAGGATATTTTAAGGAAATCCTTGATTTTGCATTACAAAATACTATATTGGACATCTAAAATGTCACTCACATGAAAAACAACATGAAATTCCCATTGTAGACATCTCCAAAAGAGAGATGCTAGGTGAAGTGGATATATATCCGCATACATCCTATTTTGGGTTTGGATCCTACTTTGATTAACACCGCCCCCCCAACCCCCACGCCCTAACATGGGTTCCACTCAGAGGACCCCACAATGGCTCAATTTGATTAAGATCGGGACCCATGAATGGAGATATCTACTTAACTTTCAAAAATGATATCAACTTTGATATAAAATATCCCTCTTCTTTTAAAATATTCTTTTAAAATATGCATGTATCTTTGTAAAGGTTTTTTTGTATAAGTTTTGAGATGTAAATGGACGTGATTTATCAATATTGTACAAAAATCAATATTAATGAAACTCCTTTTCATGTCTCTTTTATATTCTTTGTAATTTGCAAATACATATATATGTAATATAATCCTTATTTAAATTGATGTGATTTAAGACAATCTAACAAGATATCCTGTCTAGATATTTCCTGAGACAATAACATTAAGTGCTTACGCTTATCGGAAGTCTCGAATCACATAACCTTCTGGTTAAAATTTTAAAATTTAAACTTCTTTTGTTTAAATTCTATTTTCATTTTAACGATACGATTGTTAGAGATTTTAAAGGGGATAAACAAATATATGCCATCTTATATCTTATATGATCATGGCCACAATTTTTGCCAAACATCATGCCCTTAAACAAAATGGGGAAAGAACTGAGTGTGAAAATGACAAACTAATACTTTAGACCACTGGTTGAAAGTTTGAATAAATATAATTCTTATGAATAATAAGTAACAAAAGCATAGGACAAGCTAACAAATTAAAAACAACAGCCACTTTCCTTTTCCTACTGAATAAACAACGATAAGTTAATTATTATTGGACCTCAAAACAGCCATTTTTTGAATAATATAAACAAAAAGATTCTTCTGGATACAATTTTAAGGATTTCAAAGGGTATATACACAAATACAAAGGATGAAAAGGTGTGTATATACAAAAGAAAAGTACATATGGTGGTATATGCAAAACCCAAATATTTATATGTTTTTTGGCCAAATGAAATTTTTTACATGCTGAAGGAAAAAAAGAAGCGGTTAGGGCAACTGATTTATCCAGGTAAAATTTAAGAAATATTTTTCCAACATTAACAAAAATTAATTATAGGATGTTTTAGAAAATATTTTTTTAGATTTTTTAATTTATGAAGAAGTATCCAAAATTCAAAATTCATTGAACATTCATCAGCACATCTTAAGAAGATCCAACAACCCCTCGATCAATTGCCAAATGTTAAATTTCAGTTAACAAATTTCTGAAAATTAAATGAGAAAATAATGGGTTGTTTGATTTCTGCAGATAACGTGTTTGTTGAAATGCCCAAATTGAGTAACAACAGAGGTTATCCAATTTGTGATCATTGTAGTTTGACATGCATGCATTTGTGAAATTAAGATAAAGGGAAGATTTGCCTAACAAATATTTTTCATAGGAGTGCACAACTTCTTCCAATGTTCAATCCAAAAGACCGGTTAACATCGAAGTCATATTAAAGCTACAACAACAACTACAAGATAATAGAGGGTAAGGTTCATGAGCATGTGTCTTCGAAATCCACAGGTACCAATACAACAGTTTTGCTAGAAACACATTTAGAGAAGTAGAATTTCAGCTTCATTCCACGGGATCACCTTTGGTTTCGTACCCGAGATGAAGGGTCGTCTGGTCCTGATGGTGCGAATAGTGTGGTGCGGCCTCGAGCATAGTGACGTGGGAGTAGTAGTTCCTGGAGTCGAATGTTGGGAGAGTATCGTATTCCGTGCCAGATTGCACGACGCTTACTTGGTGCTCTCTCTCATTATCTGATATCTGAATTTTTAAACAAATGTTAAATTCGATGATTATTGCATTTATATAAAAAAAAAATTGCTTATATCATAGGGAAGGATTAGAGAACACAGTTCATTACCGAAGTTAGGTACCCTGTAGCTGATAATGATAGAAAATTCGCTATAAGCCTCCTTAGGATATATATAAATAGAATTATATCGGTAGAATCGTCCTTTTCAGACAGCCATTGCTATTAACATTTATTCAACAGAACAGATCAATTTAGACATCGAGGAGAAACCCTTTTTTATCAATGAACCTTCCTTTATTATGATGTTAAGCATGCATTCTAATTTCTGGTTCAGCAAACATTTTTCCCCATATTAGCAGCATTATTTGGTGATTGCATCCATATCAATAATGTAGCTTGTGACAATTGCAAGAAGACGAGATGTTTTCTCAATCTGAAGAAGTCTATTAACGATGAAAACATGTAATCTGTTATTTATCCTTAGAGCATTCTATATTGAAAGCAGTTTGCGGCCTAACTTTCAATCCGAAATCATAATTCCTCGATTCAAGCTGTGAATTCATCCGGTTGCCAAAAAACAAACAATGCAAAAACCTAACATCCTTGGGTAGCATGTGCATCACACTGAATGTTTCCAAGTCCCTTATATAGAATATGTGAAGAATCTTCTTTATTTAAAATTAGGGAAACTAAATTATTTTCTTGATGAATTATATATAACTGATGTCATGAAGGATTAACTGATCTCTTAGGACTGATGTCAAAAACCGGAAACTAAATGTTCTAAATTCAAGACTGATCACAGGAAGAAAGCCTATAATTTGTAAACATGATGACTACCATTAAACTCCTTTTTTAAAAGCAATCTTATTTGTTCAATCAGTATGAGTTTGTACTCTATTTGGGAATTGAAAATGGGTTACCTTAGCTCTGAGGTACATATTGTCATTTTGGAGTTCTGCTTCCTGCCCATATAGAAATGAAAGAAGATCAGAGTAACCTTAAGAAAACTATAAAATTTAGCATTTTTGGAGAAAAAGAAAATTGGATCAATATATTACCCTTTTCTGCATGTACTCAATTTCTGCAAACAACATCTCATGCTGAAAAGAACAAGAGTAATATCAGCTTAGGATCGGTATAAAAATATATAAAGAACAGAATACTGACAAAAACTTAACAAGTTCATCAAAAGAAATCAAGTGCTAACTGAACATATGCTCTATGACTATTGATTACTATGAGAAAGAATTTTTACAGTGAAAATAACTAACTAAGCATTCTTTATATAAATGATATTAGTATTACATGCTAAGGATTATTGATGGTTCTTTTTTTATTTGTTTATCATAAAGGAACTTTATATATCAGTTTCTTTATTATTGAATTTTTTTTCTCTTTCAATATAAACAACAGAAAATCTTGATGATCTTTTCCCCTATATGGCTACATACCTTCTTCGACCGAATCCTGGTGATGCCCCTTTCAAGTCTGTTTTCAAGTTGTTTGAGCTCTTTTACGGACAATGAACTCAGAGAATCGCCCATCAAGTGCCTGAAATAAATTTTATAAAACAAATGATGAGAAAATGATAGTTTTATGCAAATCTAATACCTTTTAAAATTTGTTTGCGTGAAGCGGGTTGAGTCATGCTAGAAGGACTAATACCTGTTGGCATTCTGTAAAATCTGGATCTGATGGCGCAGCTTCACTGCTTCTTGCTGATAATATTGCTGTGGTCATTGTTCCAAGACAAATAATTAGATGAATGTGTTCAAAACATATAGCAGATGAAAGGTAAACATTTGAATTTGAATAAAAAAAGCTCAATTTTTGTGGGGATAAAATAATATTTAACAAGGGTGTCTGTGCAAAGGGCAAGATTGCAGAATACTGATTTTACCACGACATCTTTGAAGTATTGCAAATCACTCATTTTTCTCTAGCATCTCTGTAATTTTGGCACTTTTTTCAGTATTTAACTTCTAGCACGGAAGAAGTAGTTGTTATGTATCTGAAACTTCAATGTCTAAATAATGACAGTAGTAATGTATCATGAATAAGTTTAAGTGATTCATATTTTGATCTTAATATCATAATTATATACTCTTACCATTCTGAAACAAACACACGCTATGGCTTACTCAACTCTGTCTTGTTACTAACATGTCGTCGTCGTCATCTTAGCTTTTTCCCATTTGTGTGCATGCATCCTAACTTTTGGTTGCTTGAGTTTAGGATCACTACATGATTTTTTTTTGTTTTTTGTTTTTTTTAAAACTGTCATGTTGTGGTGTCTAAGCACTTGTCTCTTTCCGTGCCTCTCGCTATACAACTGGCACTTTAATGTCTCCTTTTTCCTAGATTTTACTGACTCAAATTAAAATTACAAAATGCTTATTGTTGAACCTTTTTTCTGCCTTTTTCCATTCAACCTCTATCTAGTAACATTTTGCTATGTAGAATTTGAGTTGTTTCTGCATGTTATTTCAGGTTTGAGGAGATTTGCTAGACAAGTTAATTTGAATGAACATTAGGAGCATCCTGAAGTTGTGTGAGTAGAGCTTTTGAAGTTGATTTGGATCTTGAAGTTATCCATCATTTCTCCTACAGGTGATAACAATATTTTGAACCTTTTGACTATCATTCTTAAGGCTCATAAAATGTTTATGTTATAACATACGGTAAATTCAATCATTGTTAACAATGTTCCGTAGCCTACTTGGATCATCAAATAAAATATAAGAATGTAAAGCGCAAAAAGAAAACGTAAAATCATGTCAGGATCTGGTTTTATTAAAGAAGCTTCCCCCGAAAAAACAGACGATATATGCTCAACTGTGACACCTATCCATTACCATTCATGTTGAACTGATAACAATACATTGGTTTTATTTATACAAGTCATGAGCTATGAAGGGAAATGATAAATTCAGCGTGTGTTTAATTTCCGCTACAGTTCATTTACTTAATTTATACTCTGTTAAGATTAATTGGAGACAGCATGCATACCTGAGTATTGACTTCAACAACAGCAGTTGAGTTGGAACTGTCAGCACATGCCTTCTTGTACCTTTCAATGGTTGATTTTACACTGAATGCCAACAAGATATATATATATATATATATATATATATATATATATATATATATATATATATATATATATATATATATTACAAAACACTGCTTAGAGAATTGTCTTCTATTTGAAATAAATAAAATTTATCAGTCAATACAAGTTATATATATTGTATTCCTGACAGAATGCTGATAGTGTAGACATTCATGATGGAATTTTAGTAACAGAAAGCGTTGTGGTTACCAATAATGAAGTTATGCTAAATTTGATATTTGAATTCTATGTTCGCCACTTTCACTAAAGATTTTGTTTAGAGAAACAGCTCTTACGCCTCTCTACTTAAATGGATTTGTCCGAAGTAAACAAAAGATGGTCCAACGAGCTTACAGAATAAAAGAGAACAACATTTTACCGAAAACACCAGCGAAAACACTTCCCTCTTCCTAGCTAAAAGTAAATAACTAAATTAAAATGAGACCTTTTAAGTTCTCATCCAAATCTAACCTTAAGATAAACTGTATAATGATCATAGTATAAACTGATTATTATCAAGGAGCGATCAGAAATAGGTCAGCAAGTTATGAGTAATTTTTATCAAAACTTGGAGGTCGCGTTATCTTTATTCCGAAGAATGAACCAGAAGGGTTTGCAGAATATAGACCTATCAGTTTTATCACTGGATCCATCATAATTATTCCAAAACTTCTGGCAAATAGGTTTGAACTTGGTGCTATGAGATCTGGTTAAGGATTTAACAGCCAAGATTCATTTTTAGCATGCAAATAGGTTGAAGTTGGTGCTATGATATTCAAATAGTTTGAGTTGGGATGGACGACCATTGAGAGTAGGTAAGGCATGAGAATTGTGCAAGAAAGTTGTGTTTTAAAAAGAGTCCGCTTAAGCGCTTAAGCGGCCGATCGGGTTTCGCCGTTCCGTTTTTTCCCGCTTAAACAGGTAATATTGCATAACCTATTTTATTAAAGTATACAGCTCATAAGTGTTATAAAGGGTACATAACTATTATTATTGGAGTAAGAATACACAAATACCAATAAATACAATATTCTATTTTTCTTTTTCTTTTTTTCCACATTTCTATCTATCGCGCTCTACTCGATAAATCCCACGGTTGTCGAGCCGATTTTGAGACATTTCAAGATTTTGGTTTTAAAACTCCAAAATTTTAGGTTTATCAATTTCAAGAATTCGAGATCTAAATCGATTTCGAACAATCCTTGAGTTTTCTATTTCGATTTCGAGTAGTTTTTGAATTTCGATCTCGAGTAGTTTTTGAATTCCGATCATGAAATTCCAATTCGATTTTGACTCTATCTAGTTTCGAACTATAATCTTTTAGATATTTTTTAAAATAATTTGGTAAGTATTTTTACTGATTTGAGTTATGATACTTGATATTGGACATTGAAAAATTTATAAGCACTATATAAACTAATAAATTCTAAGAAAATTTTAACTTTGCATTGAATTATTTGAGCATATTTTAGCAAATAATATATTGTCTAAACAAATTTGTTAAATTTTGGGTTAAATTTAGGCATTTACTAATACAAAAGCAATATAAAAATAATCAAAATGTAATGAAAATCATTATTTATTGATAAGAAAATGAATATTGATAAAACACCACTGTTCTGACTTCTGAACCGTCTGAGCCCTTAAGCGGCGTTTAAGCGTTTTAAAACACTGATATTAAGACATGCATCCAACAACGGGAGAGGAAGCCAACCCTATTTATGGGAGAGGACGACATGGATCCAGCATGAGTCTAAATGTATAACTCCAAAAAATTGTCTCAATATTGTTTGAAATGTGATATGAGGGTGAAAACCAATTTTGAGATAAGTTCAATTTTTATTGTATATGAAGCTAAGAGACTTATAGGGAAATCAGAAATCTATTCACTAGTAAAAACTGTACGTATTAGAGACCGTTTATTAGAGATCGTGTGAATATATACAGTCCCTAATAAATTATTAGAGACCGTATAACTTATTGGCTACCGTTTACATAATATTGACGACCATTCTAAACGGTCGCTAATATGTCGATCAGATAAGAGCCGCGATAGTTTCTTCTTCCTCCTCATTCCCCCAAAAATTTTCCCGAGAGGTAATTATTTCTCTCCTTTTTCTCAAAATTTTCGGAAAAATTATGAAATCTAACCCCAATTTTTTTGTAGGTATTATTGTTGCAGTTGGTGATGTAGAAACTTGCAATTGCTCTTATTCTTTTCAAATCCAGACCAAGATTGGTGTTTTCTCCTTCTAATCCTAGTTTTTTCAATTAGATTATTAAATTTGGAAACTAGATGATTAAAATATGTGATTTATGTTGGTTTTGATATATGAAATATGGTTAATAATGAATTGAATTGGTTGTAAAATGATGGATTTGAAATTTATTTTGATTTTGGGGGTTGATGGGTTTTATCATTAAAATATAATTGAAGAAAATTGTTTTAGATGGATTTTAGAATTGAAAATAGATGAAAAATTGAAATATAAAACGGTAATTTAGGTTTAGAGTTGAAAATATAAAGATTATAGATAATCGATGAATTTACTTGTTAGATTAATTTAGGGTAAGATGAATTATAGGATTATATTAGATGAATTTAAGGTAAAATATATTATAGTTAATTGAAGGGGCGCGCGCGCATACGTGTTTGTGAGTATATATAAATGTGTGTTCGCGCGAACGTATGTGAATGAGTGTATGCATGAGTGTTTGAGTGCACGCGCGTATGTGTGAAAGTGTGTATGCGTGTGCGCCAGCGTCCACATATGAAATATTTCAAAAATACATTCATCCTAAGTTCTAACTTGGATTTTGTAAATTTAATGATTCAATATTCTTTATTTTGTAAATTTAATAATTTGATATCTTGTTGCTTATGATTTATTGCTTAGATTTTTTAATTGTAGCATAATTTATAACCAAATCAAAATAAAAATTAAGTCCTTAAATACCAATTAAACTATAGTAGATACATAAATCAAAACTAAAATGAAATTGATTAAGGAAAAATAACACTAATTAATCTATAACATTAATTATATTAATTAAGACCGCATAATAGTGAACCGAGATCCTGATTAAAAAACGATTAAATAAAAAGTTAAGGAATACCCTAAAATTTTGATTAGAAACGTAACTAGGGTTTTATGTTTTCATTTAATTTGTAAGTTTAAGATCGAAAGGTTTTTAATTTGTTTAGAATCGACCTATAGTTTCCCATCTGACAATTGGTGTATGTCAAATCTTTTTCCCGTCAAATTGATAGGATCCATTATATATTTGTTAGAGTTGAGAGTCATGTTCAATTTTTTTCAAACATATATATAGTATTCGATGAGAGAATTTGATATACAGTAATTGTCGGATTTGTTCAGTTTGAACATATTACGAATGCAATAAGACTCACATCTCACATCCTCCTGTATTTTTGTCCATTTCGAAAAGTTTCAACGATGCTTTCCACTTATTCCCTGTGTACATATTTATGTACGGATACGAAGAACAAGGCGGAAGTGCTGCCGAAATTTTCTCGAAATAGACGAAAAACAAGAGGATGTGAGATGCGAGTGTTGCATTCGTAATGGGAATTAGGACCATTATCCTTGACAGCCATGAAACTAATAATTCGTTCCGACCTTTTGCCCTGAGTACTTACGACAATCTTAAATGACTTTAGATGTTTTGATGCGTCCACATCATGAAATCTAACTTAAAACTTGAAAATTTATTTAATGATGGGCTCATAATAAACTCATAAAATATGTTAAATTTATATTATTATCTGTGTTATAACAGATGAAAATTCTTCCGGATAAATCGTTTATGCACATAGGGAAAAAATATAGGTATAGAGAGACGCCCGATTTAAAGATGTGCTTAAAATCTTTTTAGATTATGCAGAGATGAACCCAAAGCATAATCGAGACGGATTCTTGTTCTGTCCTTATAAGAAATATAAGAATAGAGCCCGTTTTCGACGTGAAGTGATAGAAACACATGTGTTTGTAGAGAGTTTTGAACCGAACTACATACATTGGAATTATCATGACGAGGGAATACGTGACGAGGAAACAATGATGGATAATGAGACCGCAGCTTTGCAAACTGAATTGCCGACGGGTGACAGGATAAATGACACGCATGTGATATTGGAAGATTTATTTGCTAGAGAGAAACTGAATGATATTGAACCGTTTGAAGACACTAGTAAATTAGAAGAATTACAGAAACTTCTGGAGAAAAACGAACAAGATCTGTACGAAGACTATACGGAATTTAGTAGGTTGTCATTAGTAATAAAACTCCTCCATCTGAAAATGATCAGTGGGATGACTAACGAGCATTTTGACATGCTTTTTGATCTCCTACGCAAGATAATTCCTGAAGGAAAGGAATCATTCCAGAGAATCATTATCAGGCAAAAAAGATTGTTAAAACACTTAATTTCTCGTATAAAAAGATCGATATATGTCCCAATAACTGTATGCTGTATCGCAGAGACTACATGTCTCTCGATGAGTGTCCCACTTGCAACTTGTTTAGGTGGAAAAATATTAAGAGAAATTCAAACACAGAAACGTCCGATATCAGCAAAAAGAATAAGAAAACTTCAGCCAAAATCCTTCGTTATTTCCCCTGGCTAAGATGTTGCAAAATTTATATATTTCAAAGGACATAGCGAAGAGCATGCGATGGAATTCCGATCGTCGGATTAAAAACGGGAAGCTGAGGTATCCGGCTGACATAGAAGTATGGAAGCAATTAGACAATATTGATCATTTTGGGATGAGCCGAGCAATGTACGTTTAGGTTTGGCAACCGACGGTTTCATGCTTTACGGACTCATGAGCTATAGTCGGTCCACGTGGCCAGTATTGCTTATGCCTTACAATCTGCCTCTCTGGATATGTACGAAGCAACCGTATATGATTCTTTTTTTATTAATTCCTTGAAAATATTCACCTGGCCACAATATCGACGTCTATATGGAACCTTTAATTGAAGAGTTGATAGAACTCTGGGAACATGGAGCAGAGACATATGATGTGTACGCCGAGGAGAAGTTTAGAATGCGGACGACTGTTATTTGGACAATCAACGATTTTCCAGTATACGGCATGTATTCTGGATGGTCTACCACGTGAAGGATGCATGTCCATCATGTGGTTTTGATTACAGTGCCCTCCAGTTTGAGACACGTGGTAAGTTTTGCTACTGGTTTCATCGTAGATGATTATCGGCGAATCATCCATACAAAAAGATGGCAAATAAGTTTGATAGAATATTGGAAAAAGGTGAAGCACCAAAATAATTATCAGGGATAGAAATTTTTTAGTAGATTTTATCGTGTCAATTTCAACAAGGTTCTTATCGTTTTAACTCAGATAGTTCCTTTAATAAACAAAAAAATCCTGGAACCGATCCGAAAATAATGAATTGTTGAGTGTGTGGAAGAAGAAAACTATATTATGGAATTTTCCTTATTGGAAATACTGTTGATTCGACACAATATTGATGTCATGCATGTAGAGAAGAATGTGTGATAATATTGCTTGCACATTGTTACAGGACGATTCAAAGTTCAATGATAAGTTGAATGCTCGCGAGTGCTTAGAGGAGTTTGGAATCCGACGAGAATTGCATCCGGTTTTTCGTGATGATGGTGTCTATGAATTATCAGTTTCAAGCCATACAATATCGAAATTGGTTATGAAAAGATTTTGTGAGGTACTGAAGAGTATCAAAACCTTAGATGGGTACTTATCTAACATAGCGAAGAATGGATACTTCGTGATGATGGTGTCTATGAATTACCAAAATTTTCATGCTCATGACATGAGTTTCCAAATTAAATTTTCATGCTCATGACATGAGTTTCAAGGTATTTGACTGTCTAAGCGGATAAACATAACGATTAGCTATCAATAACGGGCTTATACGAAGAAGCGCCGAAAGGTTAAAGGCAAATTCTAACTTAGAGGATAATTGTCTTTGGGAGGTTAACACTGCATGCTCATACAAATTCTAAAAAGGAATGCGGCTTACTTCATGTTCTTTCAATTTACAGTCTTTGGTTATCCACTAGATCAATTGAATTATATGTCCTTTTCTTAGGATGGTTCTAATTATTCTTTTAATAACCACACCATTAAGGAATTTGAGGAAATGAAAATAAAAATAGACCATATATTTATTATAAAAAAAAACCTAATACAATCAAGAAGTCATGTTTTTAATCTTCATTTTTGTTGAGAAAATAATGATTCAGAAAACAAAGAAATATTCTACATATTTCCAAAATCCTAAAACTAAATTATCATGATATATAATTACTTCAATCCCTGCATCAATGTATGCTAGAAGCTTAATCTCTACCTTTTCCTCTTGACTAGCTAGTTTATTATTTTTCCCAATTCAATTTTGAATCATTTAGTGTCATTTAAATATTTAATAGAGAAGTTTGACACCTAGCAAGCTAGGGTTGAATTTACGATTTGAGAGCTGAAGAGTGAGTAATACTAACATTTCAAATGTCAAGTTAATTGTTGATTAAGATGTAAGTTAAAATTGGACATACTCATCTTGATTTCTGACTTATAGGATTTGGGGAACTTCCTACAAAATACTAGGATTTCAAGGACTACTGTCGAAACAGGTCTAATTTAAGGGACTTAATTATATATCACACAATGAACAATAATTTCTTCTTTACATTTGATCTCTCTACCTCTCTTCCATCGACATGCATGAGAGGGAAATACATTATGCCTTTTCTATATGTATTTGGCATTTGCAGGTGCATGCTTGCTATAGTGATTTATCTGCAGAACAGAGCACACCGACTATATATATATATATATATATAAGCCAAATTATTAAGAGAATACAACTTAACCAAAATAATAAATTGATGAGAAATAGTATTAAAACATATTGGAAAAAACCACTGTGTTGGATTAATTGAGTGGCCTGACTAATTATATTACGGTTTAAAAGTACTCTCAATATAATTTTATCTCTACTATTTTAATGCTAAAGGGAGCGGGTAGAGATTTGATTAGAAGATCAAACCTTCAATTTGCTGCCAACTAAACAATTATGTTGTGCCAAACTATTATAATTTTATTTTAAAATAAAGTGAAATTTAATAATTAGAGAGAGAAAATATTAGAGGATTTGAGATTTGTTGTGGTCATTATATATCCATGCCTAACAAACTCTCCACAACAAAAAAGGATATCCAACAAAATGAAAGAAACTGTACACTCCCAAAAAAATGGTCTAAGCAAGCGCTTCAAAAACTACTTATGACCTTTTATGTGCAATTTTTAGAGGAAAAGGAAAAATAAATCGGCCAAGAAGAAAATCAAGAGAAGATGGTGTGAATTAAACAATTCCTTTCATTTTATTATCTTCTCTCTTCTCTATTATGTTACCTTTCTACCATATTGATTTTTATATTTTTCCTTAAGAATTTTGGTTTCAATAGCTTTTAATTTGATCCCAAATTTTAATCTATTTCACTATGATAACAGATTGCAATATGAGTTTGAAGCATGATGACTGTCTATGCTCTTGGATGACTTATATGCCAATCATGGTATGCTCTCCTTTCCATTTGAAAAAAAAGGAAAAGAGAAAAGAAATTTAATGAATTTGAATATGCTTTGTAGAAATACAACCATATCATGATTCCTTACTTTTTTCCCTCAATGTGCCCCCCCCCCCCCCCCCCCCCCCCCGATATAATGGTTTAGAAACATCAAACACCAAGGCTTTTTTTTGTTTTCTTCATATTTTTCATGATTCAACTTTTGGGTCAATCTCAAATTGTGAATTGGTTGTTTATAGTTGTTTTTCCAGCATGCGCACACACATGCACACATGCATGCATGTGTTTGTGTGTCGGGTTTGTCGATATAAGTCCCTCAAATCTTATCGAATTCCAAATTAGTTCCTGAAATCTTGTTATTTGCTCTAAAATTGCTCCAAATATATAAGAACTCCTAGTAAAATCTAACCTATGGTTAAGCGAATGTTCAGTCAGGCGCTGACTGGACTTGGGTTTTGACGGTTATATCCTTGTTTTGTCCCCTCTAAGCTCTTTTTTCTACAAAAAAAACCCTGATCCTGTTTGGCAAAAGGAAAGTGATGGAAAGGAAAGAGATTAGAAAAGCCAAAGAAAAGTATTTTCTATAGGAAGTTGATTTCTTTGCACTTTTCATATGGAAGTGTTTGGTTGGGAGTAAGAGGGTAGAAAGAAAGTTGAGGGGAACAATCACGTGGCACATATTTAATTATCAATAAAAATCGGTTAGAGACAAAACTAGTTTAAATATCAAAATGATTTCATTTTTAATTTAATTTTCTATTGACTTTCTATCTCCTTGCATGGTGAGAAAAAAATGATGAGTAGCTTTCTAAATCCTAAAAGGAAGGAAAATGAGCCCATTTTTAATTTTTCAATTGCCAAATACCAAAAATAGTGGAAAATGAATCATAAAGGAGACAACAAGGGGATTTATCAAGATTAAACATGATAGGCATATGGGTTAAGCTATGTTGACCTCGTACATCAAATTTAAGCTGGAATGGCAGTTAGGGGCTCAATCAAACAAGAAATCCTCGATTAGAAATGTGTTCTAGCTCATCTTCCATAAATTTTTGAATTTTCTATCTTTCGATCCTCCTCTCTAAACAGCAAGTGAGTGATGTATTTGTTCATCACAGCATAGTGATTTCAGAGTTGGGATCCCAAAATTTCTTAATTAGATGGCAACTAGCATGTTTCAATTTCAAGTTTCTTAGCTCTTGCTACATAGAGCTATTCGACTTGTTTAATCCGAGTAAAAGTATAGCTTTGGTTACAAGGCGTCTTAGAGATTCTTTGAGAAAGGCTACGAGAAGTCCCAAAGTTAAAGCTTCATTGCCACAAAAAAACGAAGTCATGGGATGATGCACTGAAGAAAGATAAGATAGCTATTCCCTCTATCTCTAATCCATTAGCTAACTTCGAGAAATTGCCATTACCTACTAGGGATGTAAACAGATCAGATATACATATTACCATATCCATATCGGTTCCTATTTTTGAATACAAATAGGGATACAAATAGTTGCCGGAAACAAAAACTGCTATCCATATCTGCTAAACATATATGGTACAAATCGAATATTGTACAAATCATATCCATTGAAATCGGATACTATTAATATAAGGATAGATGTAAAGAAAAGGTCGTGATTTCTAATTGAAACTAATAAAAGTTTTAGGGTTTTTTTAAAAATAACTTGGAGTCTATTTGCGTGAGCAATAGAGAACGCTTCGATGATGAAGGAGAGAAACAAGAACAAAATACGTGTTTTGAGTCTTGGAGACGAAGCAGTTGAGGTGTAGAGAGGGTATCATAAAGAAGAAAGCAAAGAAGTCCAAGCATTTCTAATTTCTTTGCATGCCCAGGAGAAGATCGAATCCCAATTAAAGGCCTTTTTAATCTTTTTTCCTTTTGTAGATTATTAACTGATCCAGGTATAAACTTAAATGGGCCGTGTTTGCATATCAATTACTAGCAACCACTCTAAACTAGGATTTTGGATAATAGATGGTACGTCTGGTAGTAATTTATTCAGGATATCTGAATCTGACTTTTATAAGATTAGCTATATTTGAATCTGGATTCGGGATTTCTAAATTATTGCTATTTGGATCTGGATATCCGAACCCGGTCGGATATTGATTTTATGTATCCATATGTTAGGTATTTTCCAGATTTAAAAACGGAGCCGGATCGGATTATCCGACTCCGTTTACATCCCAAACAAAGATGGAAAATTCTTGAAAAAAACACTCAAAGGAACCTAGAAAGGTGAAGAGATCGTTTTGGCTACATACAAAAAAACTAGGATTAGTTTCCAATAAAAAAAGCTCCTAAATAACTCTTTCTAAGCAACTTGCTACACAAAGTGAGGAGTCCTCCACCCTTTGAATGGTCTCCATCCTTTCTTTGTTGGATAAGAAATTGCTTAAAGGAGTTGTGTAAGGCCCCTAAGCTCTAGCTTCCAATCATACACTAAAGGTTTTTGGTGGCAATTAAGAATAAATGATAAAAGATATAGAGGAACCTCGGGTCTTCGAGAAAATCTTACCATTCGCAGTAAGGTGGCTATTTGAATAAGCTAGCTAGGGATAAAGATTTTTTGACCGTTGATCACTCGTGGGTTCTACAAGTATATGAAAAGAAATTGAGGAGGAAGAATAGAGCTACTAGAGCAAGTTCTTCAACAAAACTCTCTATGAAGAACGAAAGCTTGATAAAAGTGCATTATCAGAAAAATTAAGAAGACGAGATAGTCCGAAATGGAGGTGGAATTCTAACAGCAAATTCAGTGTCAAGTTTCTATATAAGATCATCAATGATGGGAGGAAAACGGGCGAACATTTGACACACATCTGAAAGGTAAGGCCCCGAGCAAAATTAAAGTTTTCATTTGGCTGGTGAAACACAAGTGGCAAGGTACTTTCATCTGTGTCAACTGCAAAAGCGATGAGGAGACGATGCATCACCTTCTCTTTACTTGTCCCTTTGCTAAGAAGGTGGTCCTATTTTTGTGCCTTGAATAATGTCCTTATATTGCTTACTTCTATTAAGAAAGTTTGGGAAATGACGACAACGATTAGGGGATCCTGTGAGAGGAGATTAGGACAATATTATCATGGGCATCTTGTGGGGTTTATGGCAAGAACATACTGATATAATTTTTAGGGACAAAGAATCCCATAAATGCGGTCGTACATCTCATATCTTTCATGATTCAGAGTTGGTTCCATATAAGACGAAAATGAAGATTAGAAAGGTGATACGGGAGTCCGATGGTACGCATGGGATGATGGCGGCCCAATTGAGGATACCGTAGGCAACGATGTTATTTGATTCAGATGGGGAGGTTGCGGATGTTGTATTGTAATATTATGTTTTGCTTTGGACGTGGGGGTTAATGTAATCTGGACGTTTTTTGCTGTAACCATTAAAATCTTTTTAATGATATTGGATGATTAATTATCCACCTTTTCCTCAAAAAAAAATTAAGGAGGAGACCTTCATTGAGGTCATGTCCGGCGGCATGATGAAAGAGCCAAACTATATCATTGCAACAAAGAAGAAAGAAGCCTTAATTTCCAGCCAACAAGAGATCCAGGAAGAGTAGACGTCTTCAGAAATATAAGGTACATCGAAGAATTTCATATCTATGATAGAAATATAAGGAAGAGTAGACATCTTCAAATGTGAAATATGATCATTTTGCTTCCAATTGTTTACATGGTGTCGCTAACCATGTTCAGGAATAAGATGCTAATTTTTCTGAGAGGAGACCAATGAAAGAATAGAACTTCCATCATTTGTTTAGCATTCAAAGAAGATGAAGATGAAAACAAATAATCTATGGTATTTTGATATCATGAAAGGAAATTAACCATATGTTTTGGAAAAGGAGCAAGTTAATTTGTAGAGCTAGATGAATTAGTAAGTGACCTTCATTTGATGGAAAATCTAAGAGTCTGAGAAAGAGAGAAAATTCAAGAGATCCAAAATTCCCTGGAAACCGCCGAAGATCAATGATACTAAGAAGTTTAAGGAAAGAGTGGAGAAACATTCAGATATTAAAGTATTCATGTAAGAGACCGGGATCAAAGATTGAAGAGGCCAAAAAAGATGTCGTTAGCATTGAAGAACCACCATAAAAGAATTAGAGAAAATGCTCTGAGACGTAATATTTGCTAAGAAATAAAAATAAAGCCTTACAACAAAAATCGGTCAATTTCTTTGAACTCTTCATTTCATAATGAATTGAGGAATTTTTCCTATCATCCTATTCCGTGAACCTAATCTATATTAACTTGTTTCAATGAAGACATTGAGATAGTGGAAGACAGGTTGAGAGAGAAGAAGAGGGAGAAACCGCCTACGGGAATTACTAGTTTAAAACGACATTAAAAGACTAACACAGAGAATTAACTTGGGACGAGAAAGATATCTCGAGGAGTATAAAGTACAAAGTTTCGTGGGCAAAATATATCGATGGCTACGAATAAATGACTACATGCCCCCTATTTTGATTGACAAGTCACAAATTTTCTTTCAAGTTCTCCTTGCCTATCAAATTAATGAATGATATACATTCCTATCAAGACTTGGAAAAAGTGGAAAGAATCAAATAATCTAAATTTCATACATTTACTTTAAATAGTTCTCATTTATTAGATGAACTAAGATTTTAAAGCTCATGTCAATTGTGTTTTTTGGTAGCACAAATATCATGTATTTAGCAACAAACTAATTAAATATTTTCTTTGTTTATTTTGTTTCATAGAGAAGGGGGGAAAAAGGGTTGAAGATGTTAAGGTTGGTTTAGTCAAAAGAAGACAAGATGAGAGTACAAAAACCTGCAAGTGATTGATTAAGTAGTATAATGGACCAACAACACTCACATGAGCAGAAGAATTGACGTGAATGGGCTCCGCTTTCAACACATACAAATCCCATCCCAGTACTATAAGTGATGATGCTTGCTTTTGTTTTGGAGAGAGAGAGAGAGAGGGAGAGAGAGTTGTGAAGCAGCACCAGAAGAGAAACTTCAACAGTGAGCTGAGTAAATTGCAACAGTTTCCATCTCAGTGTTAAGGCTATATATATATATTATATGGTGGGTGGAGTGGGAGGAGGGAGACCCAAACAGAAAAAGAGAGAAACTGCTGAGGATGAGATTTCATTGAGGTAATGAAATCTTTGAAAGTAGCTTTTCAGTTGATTTGCAGGCAGGCATTTGTTTGAAAAATGTGCATGAGGAGAAGATATATTATATGTGTACAATATATAGGAGAAAAGCCAATTTGGTAGCTAAATGATCGAGTGATCTAAATGAGACAGCTGATAACCTATATTGGTATATATTTGTTTTCTTCAGATAATAGGTGAGATAAATTAGACATCCTTCATTAATTGGGGTATCCGGGCTCGATCCAAGATCTCTTCCATCAGCCACTCCAAGCCCCACCAATAGGCTCCTTCAAGCCCTTTATTGGTATATATTTGTTAATATATGCCATATGATCATTCCAAACATGTGTAGGATTATTTTCTGCCAAAATATATAGAGGCTTTACTTTTTTTTGTTCATTCTTTTGTCAGGATTTTATTTTATATTTTGTATTTTCCGTCCAATTTCTAAATTTGGAAATGAAGTAAAAGTCCCAACCCACTGTGTGTGTGTGAGAGAGAGAGAGAGAGGGGGGGGGGGGGGGGGGGGAGAGTAAAGTTGTCATTCCAAGTTTAGGACATGACAAACATGAAGAAGGAACCCTAAAGTTTAGTCCATAATAGCAGTTATTTATTCAAGTAATTCTTCACTTTGAGAGATCACAGAGAGAGGGGGAGAGAGAGAGGGGGGGAGAGAGAGAGAGAGAGAGTAAAGTTGCCAGCTCAAGTGTTGCACAAGAGAAGCAAAGGCAAAGAGGAAGGAAAGAGAAGAACAAACCCTAACTAGCTCTCAATAGACTTTATGCTACACAACTTAGACTAACTAGTTAGTTTTTGTTCAAGAAATTAACTGCAGATGAACTCACTGTCTCAACCCTAAAAATCTCATTTAAAAACAAAAAAAACTGATTTCAAAAGGAAATTAGGCTGTACATTTAAACCCCATCCACTATTTTTTTTTATTATAAAAAGATAAGTAAGAAAATTAATCACATGAGAAGAAAAATCTAAGGCCCAAAACTGGCATCTGAGAAGTGAAGAAAGCTGCACAACAAAGTCAGCAAAAAATGAGAATAGAAACGAACTCTTTTTCTATATTAAAAGGAACAGACAATAACATCACTGCATAAATCTACTGTATGTTTTCATGTTAAGTATTACCAACAATTTATAGAAAATGTTGCAAAATTTTCTAAATATTTGACTTTTACCTCCTTCCTCTTTTCCCCAAAAATTACATCTAAGAGACCAAACAAGATCTAAGAGAAAAATCCATATATATATATATATGTGTGTGTGTGTGTGTGTGTGTGTGTGTTTCTCTTAGATTTTGTATTTTGTTTCCATATACTAAAATATAGAGAGATCAATTCAGTTTAACAAGTTGAAAACATCAATAAAATACTTTTCATGTAAAATTAAACTATAAACACAAATATAATCTTCTAAATCTAGTAAAATTACCTGTTATTTGAGTATTCATAGAGGCGGCCGCGGCTAGAGAAAACGATGAGGGCAACCTCCGCATCACAAAGAACGGAGAGCTCATAGGCTTTCTTGAGTAGCCCGTTCCTCCTCTTGCAAAAAGTCACTTGGCGATTCGTCGTGTTCTCGATCCTCTTGATCTCGATCTTTCCCCTCCCCATTTTGTTTTCTTGATCCAGCGATATTTGAGCTGACACATATAACATGTTTGAAGGCTTCTTTAGTATGGTTATTTTGATCATCAAGAAATGAAAAATAATTGAAATCCATTAGTTTTGCCACCCTTTTCCAAATTTCCATAATCTAAAGTTATGATCCTAATTTTCCTTCTTATTTATACATGCACAATTATGCTGCAAAGATCAATGATCAAGTATATGTATAATTTAACATGTTATTTTCCAATCATACAAATTCACATAAGATTGATTCAAGTATGCATAAATACTATAAAAATGTCACTTTGAATTAACCTAATTATCCTTTTGATTTCTTCTTCTTCTTCTTCTTGATCTTTTTTTTTTCTCTGTGTGTGTGTGTGTGACTCAATTGGTTGAGTTGAAACTAGCTTGAAGAAAATAAGTCTTGAGAAAAATTCATGAAGACTAACACTCTTTCCCATTAAAAAAAATAATCAGGACTTGTAGAAACTTTATATTTACAAGAAAGGTGAAAGACTAACCTAGGCAGAAATAGAGTGGAAATTTTGCAGGGAGCAATTTAACAACGAACTAAAATAAAACAAAATATAAATAAAAGAAAGCACATAAATTAAAATTGTTGGAGCTTTAAAACTAAATACCATATAGTTTCTTTTGTTAGGCTCTTTGATTATATGGGAGAGATACTTAAAATTGATACATTTGTCTAAGGAAAAAGAACCATAAGTAATTAAATAAACAAAACAAAGCAGAATAAAAGATCATTAGTGCAAGATCAACTCTCAAAATTAGTTTATTTGAAATATCATTCCCTCGTATGATTCATCAGATAGAGATCTTCATCTTCAAAAAAAAGTTCCATAAAAAAATTCAGAAATCTTCATCTTCAAAAATAAATAAAAAGCTTAAATGAAGATCAATAAAAGCTAAGTTGATGCAAAGGATTAATTTGCTTACCATAAAATAAACCTAAGAGATTTCTAAAATTGAAGTCTAGTTATGTTTGTGAAGTATAGAATTGAGCTCCATCGTTGTTCTTGAGTGAGAAAGAGAAGGAGAAAATTTGGGAAATTGGAGGGGATTAGGGAAAAATAAAAAAGCAAAGCTAGAGAGAGAGGGAGAGGGAGGCTAGAGAGAGAGAGAGAGAGAGAGAGAGGGAGGCTAGAGAGAGAGAGAGAGAGAGAGAGAGGAGGTTCACTATTGCATGAGTGAGACCAGTAGGTTTCCCTTTTTAATGAAGGGATTCTCTTCTGTTGGCCCTCCTGATCTCACCCTTTTTCTTAAACTGTTACTCCCCCCCCTCCCCAATTCTTTCCCTCCCCCTCCCCAATTCTTGGGTTTTTTTTTGATTTTGCCCCTCCAGCGGCTAGAATACCCCTCCAACGGCTAGAACTTAGCTTATAACATCTTCTTGGATTCTCTGCTCTCTCTCACCGTCGATTCTCTCTTCTCTCTCCATCGATTTTTCGATTCTCTCTGCTCTTTTTTTTTTTCTGATTCGCTCATCTCTTTCCCTTGGTATTTTTTCGATTCTCTCTTCTCTTCTCCGGTTTTTTGTTTATCTCTTCTCTTATCTATAATTTTGCTTGCTGATTTCTATTTTCTATCTTGTACTTTGAAATTGCAACAAGATGAGCAACAGTCAAGGGTTTATTTCAAGCCAGCAAGTGTTATGCTTTTGTGGTATGCCAGCAAAGTTGAATCTTTGCAAAAAAGATTGTGAATATAAAGGAAAATGGTTTTATGGAGGTCACAAATATCCTCATGGGTGTCGTTTTATAGCAGAAGAAACATGATGAAGAATTACGTTCTAGAGTTGAAGAAAGAGAGAGTGTTTTAATAGATGCTGGACTGAATAAGATAAAAGAGAAGATTGAAGCTAAAATTGAAATGGAGAAGAAAACACATCTGAAATTGCAGAAACAAATGTATTTGCTTAAGATGATTCTTGGTGTTGTAATCCTGCAGCTAGTCATTACAATTTTTAAATCATGAACGAGATAAAGTGTAAGAATGAAATTGAGAAATTTTTTCGTAAAGAATAAATACAATGTTTTAGTTTAGTGATAAAAATGAGAATGCTTTAATTCTGCAGTTAGTCATTACAAATTTTAAATCATCTGTGTGCAATCATCAATTGAATGAAATGTTTTGTAAAGAATGTTTTAATACAATATTTTAGTTTAGTGATAGAAATGAGAAAAAAAGCCAAATCACCTTAATCATCTTAATACAATATTTAATACAAGATTTTGTAATATAATCTGCAACCGAGTGCAACCCAGATATGGATTTAAATGAGAAAAAAAACAACCAAAAAGTCTAGTACCTAATTATTTTGATTTGGTAGCATCATACATTATGTAATGAATGAACAAAAAGTTGATATCATAGCTTGTAGATTTGGTAACACCCAGCCTTGATAAACATTTAAGATAACAAAATGAGAGAAGAATTTGCAACACATAGCCTTGAAAAACACCCAACATTGAACATACATCACCCAGATTTGGCAACATCATACATATTGTAATGAAATCACAACAGTTAGATTTCACAGCAGCAAATGCATTTTGCAACATCCAGACTTGATAATGTAATTAACAATTGCCAATAATGGCCAAAAGATAATACACAATGCAAAAAAAACATAAGTAAAAACCATAAATATTTAGTTAAGTTACAAAATAAGACAAATCCATTTCAGTTTCTAGAAACCAGGAAACTGAATTACAAAATGAGACAATTCAGTTCATTCTCAATAACAAAATGTGCTCCACCTCTACAGTTCATTACAATGTCTATCTCCAAGGCTTCTTAATCATTGACAAGCCGTTTTCTCTGATTGCTGGTATTTTATCTTTATCTTTTGCAGTTGCATTGGTTTGGTTTTTGGGACTTAAGCTTATTTTAAAGCTTTCTATGTTCTAATCATCAATTGCTTATTCATTAGATGGTCCTGAAGCAACAATGTTGTTTTCGAAGTAATTTTATATTGGTTCTAGCATAGATTGGTGAGTTACCATGTCTTCATTTTGATCTACACATCCCCAATTCTCAAATTGCTGTGAGTTCCTTGCACTTGCACTTCCTCCTACAACCTGACATAAGCTGCTGTGAATTCATTACATTAACAGTAGTGCCTCTCTGATGCAATTGCTATTGTGAAATCCCAGCACTTGCATTTGAACCCTATCCATGATTCAGTGGCTATGAATACACTTTATCACTTGCATTTGATTACTCTCCATGATACAGTGGCTGTGAATGCGCTCTATCTACTTGAGTATTTTTTTTCTTTCTCCTTTTGCCTGATGTATTGACAGCCCTATAACAAAAGAAGAATAAAATATAGAGTTTAGTAGCTTATGAATGAGGATAGCATCTTGTGCATGTATATGTGCATGTGAACCATATCAATGAACATTTTCTTGTTTGATATCCCCTGTGAACCCTATATGTGCATGTGAACCCTATATCACATTGAACCTTATATGTGCATGTGAACCATATATCACATTTGTGGTGTTCTTCTCCAGTGCTAGACTTTTATATTGAATAAATTCCCTATAAATATTGAACCCTATCTCAAGAGTATCATGCCAGCAACCTTGTGTAAACACTCCATCATAAGAGTTCCAGTCTAGGTCCTCTCTTCCAAGTTGTTTACTAGAAGTGAAGGATGAGTATAACTTCATTTAAGTTCCATCTACTTATTCCATGGACAAATGCTATGTATGCATCTTAAAAGGGATATAAGAGATTACTAAATAGGTACTGACCAAGGAAAAGTCTTGACCAACTTGTAGGAAATTGCAGATAAAGTATATAGGGGATTACTAATGTGGTCCCTAATTCTATATCAACTTGAGTCCCTAAGGCTTCTAGGAGATCTAAGTCTTCTAGGAGATATGCACTAAAACTTGGGTTGTGTGTGTGTTTTTGCAGCCCATCAAAATGGAAACACAACACCCAAGAGCTCACTTCAATCCATTGCTAATATGTCTATTGCCAAAATTGTAAACTTTGTTGTATTGTAATATGTAAAATGATGTACTTAATTTCTTGTTTAACAAAGAATGTATGTGACAACCTTTGATTAAAATATTCAAGGCATGCTATGCATGTTAGTCCTTTACTGTATTATTAAATAGGCTGTGGTACATGTGAGAGTACCTTGTTGTTTGTGATCACTACTAAAATAGGGGGTTGCCCTTACAGATATTGAAATCCGTAGGGGCAGATTTATTCTGTCCCTACGGATTAAGCCGTAGAGACAAAAGGTTGCCCCTGCGGTCCAAGACGTTTAAGAATAAAAATATTAAATCTTAATTTGGTGTTTGCCCTTACGGAGCCACAAACCAAGAACCCACGGACTTATCCGTAGGGGTAACTAAATAGAGATTTAATTAAAAAGGCACGGATCGATCCCTACGCTGAATACCTAAAAAAAAATTTCAGCATCGATCGCGCGCGCGAACCCAAATTCCCAAACCCTCGTTCCCGTCGATCGATCGTCGTTCTCATCGTCGCCAGCGCCGGCCGACTCGTCGTCGCCACCGCCTGCTTTCGTCGTCGCCAGCGCCGGCTCATCTCCGTTTTCATCGTCGCCTTCGATCGATCGTCGCCTTCGATCAGGTAAGAAAATCTTCAATTACTCAATTTTTTTTATTGTTTTAGGGCTATGGTTCATTGTTTGGGTACCGATGAGGCATCGGTTGGGGTTAGCGTTAGGGTTGGGGCTAGGGCTGGGGCTGGGGCTCGGGCTCGGCAGGGAGTTGCGGTTGGGGTTGGGGTTGGGGTTAGGGTTAGGGTTGGGGTTCGGCTGGGGCTGGGGCTGGGGCTGGGGCTAGGGCTGGGGTTAGGGTTATGGCTGGGGTTGGGGTTTAGCTGGGGCTGGGGCTGGGGTTAGGGTTAGGTTGGGGCTGGGCTGGGCTGGGCTGGGGCTAGGGCTGGGGTTAGGTTGGGGTTGGGGTAGGGCTGGGCTGGGGCTGAGGCTGGGGAAGAATTCGTGGAGTCATGAGGAATTAATGTAATCTCTGACGATATTTCCCCAATTTCCATGGAGACATGAGGAGACATGGGAAGAATTCGTGTCTTTCGTGTTGTAGATATAGAATCAAGTAGCTAGCTATAGATTGATTGCCCAAAAATTATAATTGTATGCATTCATGTGGTGGTTGTAGTTTGTGGCCAAATAAATCTTTGCATGCTGCCATTGGCAAGTCTTTGTCCAACCAAAACATGATTCAACATACTGAGCTTGTGGTATCAGACCATTCATAATGCAAAAAAAAAGACACATTTCTGATTTGAAGAAAAGGAAGGGCAAGATAGGGATTTAGTTATGGATTTTACTTGGACGCCAGAAAACTTTTCTGACACCGTGTACCCAATTTTCCCCCACACACCCCTTCACACATGAAAGTTGGCAGAAGATGTTTTTCTGGTAACATCTTCAGCATCATCGAGACTTAATTGCATTTGAAAGGAGGATATATATTCTTTCAACTTAAATTTATATTATATTCATCTTGTTTATTGATATCTTTTCTATATTACAGGTATGTATCTCAATCTCAAGTCTAATGCATCTTAGTTCTTTAATGCTTAGTTCTCCATAGGAGCTTAGTTCTCCAAGATAGGAGCATGCTCCTCCCCATAATACGCATATGCGCAAGCGCCACGTTCACTACGTGCAACGCACGTGTGCCCGCCATACGCGCACCAGGTGCAATGCACGTGCGCACCACATGAGAATATTTAATAATATTAAAAGAAGCTTAGTTCTCCATAGGAGCTTAGTTCTCCAAGATAGGAGCATGCTCCTCCCCATAATGCGCATACGGGCAAGCGCCATGTGCGCTACGTGCAACGCACGTGTGCCCGCCATGCGCGCACCACGTGCAATGCACGTGCGCACCGCATGAAAATATTCAATAATATTAAAAGGAGCTTAGTTCTCCAAGTTAGGAGCCTGCTCCTCCACATAATGCGCATATGCGCAAGCGCCATGTGCGCTACGTGCAACGCACGTATGCCCGCTATGCACACACCACGTGCAATGCACGTGCGCACTACATGAGAACATTTAATAATATTATAAGGAGATACGTTCTCCATAGGAGCTTAAGTCTAATGCATATACACGGATTTTCTCCTTTGTCAGTAACTATCTCGTTCTTATATTTCTCAATATAGTCAGCATAACCTACAATTTATATGTTATACAGTCTAACATGGCCAATGAGTATGTCAGAGTTAAGCACTGGATGTATGTGGATTGGAAACAACGTATGCAACCTAAGTTTGTCGCAGGAGTTGCTGCTTTCCTTGAATTTGCACGCGCACATAATAAGATCATAATAGAGAAGATTCTCTGTCCGTGCGATAGATGTGGCAATAAGTACTGGCAGAAGGTAGAACTAGCAGAGCTTCATATTGTAAAACATGGGTTTACTAGACCTTATACAACTTGGAAATATCACGGGAAAGGAGAAGAATGCAGTACTGCGGCAGAAGAAGAAGGAGAACACGATAATGCGGCAGGAGAAGAAGAAGAATTCGGTAATGCGGCAGGAGACGGAAATTTATTTCCATCAGAAGAAATGGAGGATATGGTAGAGGCTGCCCTAGGTGAATCTATTCGTACCGAAGATGACATTCCTTCCGGTCAAGGACTGCGTGCGGATAAATATGAAAATTTCATGAATGATGCTAGGAAACCAATTTATGAGAATGCGAAGTATTCCACCCTCTCATGGTTCGTCCAACTTTTCCAGATTAAGTGCCTAAATGGATGGAGCAACAAGTCATTCACAATGCTTCTTTCATTCTTGAAAAATTCTATGCCTCCGGGAAATAATGTGCCCGACAGCTGGTACGAACCTCAGAAGATGATGTCTGATTTGGGTCTAAAGTGCGAGAAGATTCAAGTATGTCCTAAAAATTGCGTGTTGTACCGGAAAGAGAATTCAGATTTGAAAGAGTGTCCAACATGCGGAGAGGCCAGGTATAAGCCGAAAGATTCTGATAAGAAGCCTGATATACCTGTGAAGATAGCACGATACTTTCCCATAACACAGAGGCTACAGAGGCTATTCAGGTGCAAGAAAACAGCCGAGGCAATGATTTGGCATCACCGTGCTCCTCCAAGCGAAGATGGAAAAATGAGCCATCCAAGAGATTCACCGGCATGGAAGGATTTCAATAGGAGGCACGCAATATTCAGTAGCGATCCTCGCAATGTCCGGCTCGGACTGGCTACTGATGGCTTCTGCCCATTCAACTATATGGCTGGGAGTCACAGCACATGGCCCGTTGTAATGATAATTTATAATCTGTCGCCTTGGTTGGCTATAGACCAATCATACTTTATGATGCCTCTTCTTATCGACGGACCAAACTCACCGGGGAACAATATCGACGTCTATCTCCGACCTCTGATCGAGGAGTTGAAATCTTTGTTCATTGATGGTGTAGAGACATATGATTCAAACACAAATACAACCTTCATACTGTGTGCGGCTTTAATGTGGACAATTAATGACTTTCTGCGTATGGAATGCTATCAGGTTGGTCCGTACATGGTCACAAAGCATGTCCTCATTTCCATGAACACACAACATCAAAATTCTTGAATTTTAGCAGGAAGGTTTGTTATTGCGGCCATCGACGTTTCCTGCCTCCAGACCACCCTTATAGGTTAGACACGGTTCACTTTGATAGTCATCAGGAGCTTTTTGGACCTCCATCCCCATTGTCCGGAGAGGATGTGACTGCTAAATGGGATGGTTACAATAACGTGACCTTTGGGATGGATCCGACGAAACAGGTCAAACCACAATATTGGAACAAGTTAAGCATTTTCTTCGAGCTTCCGTACTAGTCTACAAATTCAGTGCGTCATTGTCTGGACGTCATGCATATAGAGAAGGGAGTATCAGAGCACATACTTAACTTGCTTCTTTGTAAAGACGGAAAATCGAAAGACAACATGAATGCTCGGATGGATCTACAAGAGTGGGGAATAAGAAGTGAATTGCACCCTAGACCGGTAGCGGGTAAATCGGGCAAGTTTGTACTTCCCAATGCCGCTTATCATATGTCACAGCCGGAGAAGAAAAGATTCCTGCAGGTGTTGCATGATTTGAAAGTCCCCACAGGTTTCTCAGGATCATTCAGCAAGAAAATAAAAATTGTAAAGGGCAAGATCGATGGGATGAAAAGTCATGATCACCATGTTATCGTGGAGCACCTTCTTCCATTAGCCCTCAGGACTTCTCTCCCCGACTCGGTTGGTCTAGTAATCAACGACCTATGTTGTTTTTTCAGGGAGTTGTGTGCTAAAACACTGGAGGTTGCGACGCTGGATAAACTAGAAAATTCTATTGTGTTGATACTTTGCAAGTTTGAGCGTATTTTCCCACCGTCATTCTTCGATATCATAATACACTTGACGGTTCATCTTGCAACTGAGGCGAAGTTAGCCGGACCGGTACAATATCGATGGATGTATCCCGTAGAGAGGTACGTGTAATTTTTCGTTTCACGCAATTTATAAATTTATTGTTGTCCTGTATGCCCGTATTTATTTATTCAACATATTCTCATTAGGTACCTCTACACTCTTAAGAAGTATATACGCAATAAAAATCGACCAGAGGGTTCTATCATGCAAGGTTATCTTCTTAATGAAGCAACCACATTTTGTTCCCGCTATCTGGACGAGAACATTGAGACAAGGCTTAACCGACCACGAAGAATTCAAGACGGGCCATATGGTAAAGCCGAGTATAAAAGGGTAGACACTATGTTTATCAACAAGATATACCGGTTTATCTTGCTTAATTGCGCATGTCTTGAACAAATTAGAGAGTAAGTTCTTTTGGATTAATTGTTATATTTGTGTTTGTGTGTGTATGAAATGATATAATATTAATGTCACAATTATTTGTCGAAAACAGAATTCATTTTAACGAGGTACGTGAGGGGCATCCTGATTGGAATGAAGAACGTTTGGAAAAATACCATCAGAATAATTTTTGTGATTGGGTCACAGATCATGTAAGTTATTCGAATAACATTTTATTGCTATCAGTTTTAATCTAAACTTGTATCGTTATGTATTTGTCGTAAAATTTGTTTTGTTAGATCCACGATCCGAACTTGTCTGCATCATTTGAGAGTGATTCAAGATGTTTAGCTCAATTTCCTAGTATGGAGGTTGCATATTACAAAGGATTTGGTGTCCTTGGATACAAATTCGAAGTTAAGGACATAGAAACATCTAGAACCACTCAGAATAGTGGGATTGTGACGGTAGGATCGGACGGTGTGATTTACTATGGGTACTTAATTTGTATACTCGGCATCCACTATCCCGGACGATCAGAACCCTTTTATATATTCCAGTGTACTTGGTACGATCCGCGAACCGATACGGACAGGTGGAGAAGCAATCTTGGGACTTGGAAAGATGAATATGGATTGACCAGTGTGAATACACTTCGATTTTACGGTCAGGACGATCCGTTTATCTTTCCGAACCAAGCGTTCCAAGTATACTACTCACAGTGTTTGAAGCATCCGGGATGGAGTGTTGTATGCCGATGGAAACCCAGAGATGTCTACGATGTCCCAGAATTCGAGGACAGCGATGAGGACGAAGAAGAAAGAAGGCTTAAAGTGCTCCGACCGTCTGTTTCGAAGGACGGGTTGTGTTCGACCGATCATGAAGTTACGTGGGTTAGAAATGACATCGACGATGAAATCCAAGTAGATATATATAATGCGCCCACGAAACGAAAAAGGTTATCAGTAATGTTATATTATTATTTCACATTTTACGCTTTATACATATATAGTCAATACTTTTAATGATTGTCTAATGCGTCCACGAACCGTTTATCTATATTTTATGACGATGTTGGGAGCAGCGAGGGGCGGCAGGCAGAGGCAAGGGCAGAGCGGTTCTGCCGCCCGGAGAGCTCCGTAGGGAGCTTCAGAGGGCCGGTCTTGCACCCAGATCGGAGACCCCTTCGGATGCCTCCTTCCGTGTGGATTTTGCCACACATCCAGGTATACTGCACGCATATCCATTTTGAATGTAATATTACAAATATTCATGCCTGTTTATGTCAAAATTACTTATATTGTCAATGTTTGATTGTCTAGTTGTTGGTGATGCGTCCACATCTGGGACAGAGGCCACTCCCGCTCCTCCAGGTATGTTTATATAGCATATAATGCATGTATATTGATTTAGAATTCTATATCATAAATACACACATTCCTTTTGTTCTTACTTAGCAATTTTTATTATTGTCTAGCTGTAGGTGGTGACACCACCGCACCTGCGGGTATGTTTATATATCTTATAGTGCATGCATATTGATTTAGAACGTTATATTATTGATCTACACATTCTTTTTGCAATTACTTATATAATCTAATTTTAATTGTCTAATTATAGGTGGTGCGTCCACATCTTCCGTAGGGGCCACTCCTGCCGCTTCCATACCATCCGTATCGTCTGCAGGTTAGTATGAATAAATTTAAAATATCTATTCATTTTACATATGCTCTATAGAATAAATATGAACTTCATGGAAATTTAGTGTCGATGTTTATTTTCTAGTTGGAGGGGATGCGTCCGCATCCGGGACCCCGGTTGTTCCTCACCGGAGGAACTATCATCCCGCTCGTGCTGCTGCCCGGGCCCAGGCTCGTGCGATAGTCACCGGAGGTATATATCACACTTGAATTTTCGTTTAACCTTGATTTCTTAATACAACTTTGTCTTAATATTGATTGTCTTGATATTTCGTGCAGACGCAGGGCCTCCCCATCCCCAGAGGGGGACTCGAGGCCCGAATCAGTCCCATAGGCTGAGGCCTGACAGAGCTAGGGGGGAGGCAGCATTCCCCCTTTTTTTTACCCTTGACTATCGCTATACCGGTCCTCATGCCGAGAGGTTCGGCCAGTATATGGGGGACGAGAGCCGGCTCGTGAAGAACTATCCACTTCATGTTGAGTGGGGCGAGCCGCACCAGCGCTCATTCGCCCTCTTCTTTGATCAGGCTCGGGTACGTATTAATATATATTTTCAGTTGATATATCCGCTTATCATATTTATTATTAACACTTGCAATCTAATAACAATGTTTTTTTTGTATTTTCAGTTAGATTACGATTTTCAGCCTGTAACCGACCCTGATCATCTGGGGAGGGTGCTCGACCTTCATGCTTTGTACAATGGCCTGATGAAAAACATGCATGCCAAGGTCCGATACAACAGGAATGAGCTGAAGGCCGACTGCTATTCCCTGTGGATGGCGACCCCCGAGGCAGAGAGAGCGGCCCTCCTATCTACTCCGGCGTTTGCGAGAGTCAACGTAGAGACATTGCCTCTATTGTGCGAATATTTCGACTCCCAGCGCAAACATGTATGTATTTTAAATGTAATTCATAGTTTAAGATATAATTTATTTTTTGTGTTCCTTAATTAGAAAACTAAATGTTAATGCGTTGTGCAGAAACAGTCCGCTCAGAATATAGAGAACAGGAAGTCGGCGAAGAGGGGTCGCCCTACTTCCACAGGTGGCTCGAGGAAGATTACTCGAGCCATGGAGTTATCGGTAAATTACAATAGACCGACCTTTGTGATATTCTGCAATATTAAGAGTTATTTTCTAATATTTCTAATATTAAGAGTTACTTTCTAATATTGCAGACATCTCGGACCGTGGCGTCAGGTGGTACACCGAGCGTGCTGTCCGCATATCTTGTCGTCCACGGCACCTCGACAGATCCCGCCACGGGCGAGCTTCGATATCCCGACGTCGCTACCCAGGAGTATTGCGTAAGTGTTAATATTTTTTCTACCCAAATTTGAAATTTTAGTGTTGGAAGGTTCAAGTTTAAATTTTATACTTATACTTTACTGCTTAATGTGGGTGTAGGAGCGGGTGGTTGAGCAGGCCGAGGCCTCGGGGATCGATTTTACCGGACAGAGCGATCCGAGGCTGCTGACCCCAGTTCTGTACGCCGCACACGGAGGGCACCACGGAGGTTGGGAGAGAGGCCGGGGACTGGGCCCTAGCAGGGCCCATATGAGGTTGGACTCCACCCCGGCGGTTACTTCCTCCGTCACCGGTGACCGACGTGTCCATTAGGAACTAGAGAGCTTGAGGGCCACCGTTCAGGAGTTGAAGGAGATGATGGTATGTATACTACTTTATACTAAAATATCATGTCATATTATATAGATATCAACATATCCATAATTAGTACGTAGCTTGAGCTTATTTGGTTTTAGACTTAAGTTTGATTAATCATACATACATATGTAATTAAAATAAACAACGGTTTTCCAAACTAGATATCCAAACAGGGTTTCGAAATAACTTAATAATGATACGAATTCGAATAATACACAGTTCTTACACGCTTCTTACACACGTTATGTCCAGACGCGACAGGGTACATCGACCGAGCCTCCACATGCATCTCCTTCGGCTGCGGCTCCGCAAGCTACTACATCGGCCGCGGTTCCGCAGACAGCTCCTATAGCTCCACCGCCCGCTCAGACTCCCGCAGCCGCGGCTCCGCAAGCGACTACCTCGACGGCGGCTGCGCAGACCACATCGCCAGCTCCACAGGCCGCTCAGACTCCCGCTCGCGCCGAATTGCAGAGTTTATTGACCGAGGAGCAGGCGCGTGTTATTCTATCGTTATTCAGAGGTGGAGCTGGACCGAGCTAGGGTAGCTTTTTGGTTCTTATTTTTTGAAACATGTATTTATTTATATCATACACATTGTACTACATTTTGAAACGATATTGATATTGGTTTATATTTATATCATATTCAGTTTTTGGGTTTCTTTTGTATATTATATGCGTGAGATGTGATTATGAATACTGCGATATATGTTGTGTGATGATTAATTTTATATTTGATTGATGTATATATTATTGTGCACAGGGCGGGAAAAAATCAGGCAGCCCTTTTTTTTTTATAAAAAATACAGATAATGTGTACCTACGGATTAATCCGTAGGTACACATGTTGCCCCTACGGCTATATCCGTAGGGGCAAAATATCAGCAGTAACTGATATTTCCCCCCTGATCTCAGTACCAGGGGGTTGGGAGTGCCCCTACGGACATATCCGTAGGGGCCATTGCTTAGCCCCTACGGAGTTATCCGTAGGGGCAAAATATCAGGATTTCTGATATTTTGCCCTACGGATAGGTACCTATGCAGGTATCCGTAGGGGGTAGTACTTGGCCCTACGGCTATGTCCGTAGGTACACTTAATATATTTAAAAAACCCGTAAATAATATACCTTTTTTTACCCTACGGCCTACTCCGTAGGTGCAACAGGACCTACACAGAAATCTGTAAGGGCAAGATTTTGCCCGTAGGGGCAAGTTCAGGGCTTCAACTTGCACCTGCGGTCTTTGCACCTACGGGGTCTTTTTTTGCCCCTACGCACATCTTCGTAGGGGCAGTGGGTTGCCCCTACGGATTTAACCCTTATTTGTAGTAGTGGATGGTCCCCTCATTGATTTTCTCATCTCTCTATTTGATGCAGTGGACCTTAACAAATAAGAAAGAGAAGTATGAGGTGAACAAATTTACTTTATGAAAATTCAAAATTCAAAATTGGTGGAAGTAGATAGGCATAATAAAGTCATAACCTTATTTGGGACTCTATGGGATTGTTTTCTTGTGCATGAGTTTGATCAGTGTTGGTATGCTGTTGAGTATTGATAGGGTTTTTGCAAACTCTTTTGTTACGACTCTAACCCATACATCTTCTACACTAATATGCTTTTTCAGTCTTCTTCACTCTAGACTTATCTTCACCCATTATTCTTTGATTCTTTAGTCTTCCCCTAGGCCTCTTAGTTTGGAAAGGAGGTACTTCCATTGGCAGGTCTACTTTCATCCATTCCTCTTTAAAAGGAAGCATCTTTACAGGGTTAATGGAAGCCTCCATGTAGTTGTGAAGCAATTTGAAGACAATCCAAGATAAGCCATCAAAACTAAGTGAGTGTAATGCTACAATATAATATAAGTCAATTTAGGTTACTTAGATACTTTTTAAAAAAAATTACTGTGATGTGTGATAGTATTTATCTACATAATCTGTCCAATTGATTTTTTTGATCTCACATAGCACAGACATAGCATGAAAACATGGGAAACCAGTCATCTTCCATTTTCTACATGAGCACTCCTTAAGTTGAATGGTCACAAGTTTTCTTACATTGCCATCATTCACTTACTCATGCTCACCTGTCCTGTGGACTTGATGATTTGTAGGTGTTCTGCTCTGTTCCTTTATCCATCTATCTGCATTTGGAACCAAATCACATTTCCATTTCTGTGTTTGAGATCTTCTTAACACCATCTTTCTCATCATTTTAGATCTTATATTATCTACCAAAGTACATATTGATAGGATTCTTGCATCCAAAACCGATACATTAAAGCTCTCACTCAAGTTGTTAGTAGTATAATGATTCTTTGAATTTACTCTAAATTTTGGTCCGCTCCACTCCCACTGTGAGGTCTTAATTTTATTTTTCCCTTTCTTGGTAAGATATATAAATCCATCATCCGACTTCTCCCTTAATTCCATCATAGCTTGTGCATGCTCCGTTTCTAAAAAGCTTATAGTTGCAGTCTAAACATGTCACGACCCGAAGGTACGGAACGTGACTTGCACTTAAATTACGAAACGTCTAAAGGCGTACGTAATCTAAGCCAAAGCCCAGAAATCTAAACCATTTAAAAAATAGAGTGAAGGAAAACTTATTTAATGAAAGCGATTTTAACAAATTAAGTCGCATTAAACATATTAAAACGTCAAAATTTCCTGAAAATTTCGGCAGAGTCTCCTTTGTAAAAACTGGCCCCCAAACGGGTACAACACATGAAAATACATATATATATATATATATATATATATATATATATATATATATATATATATATATATATATATATATAAAGACATCCCCAAGCGGGAGCTAGCTCTTCGCCAACGACGAAATCACAACCACATGCAATATGTATCAAAAGCACAAAAATAAGCATCTGAAAGTAAGAAATAAGGAACACCATGTCGGCTCAAGTGAGCATCGACACCGAAAACCACAAATACAGGTCTCACAAATCTCACCGACTAGTTCAATATACAAGGATAGATGGAGTATGCTAGATACAAAATAAAATACACGGTGGGAGCAAAAGAACATCCTCCAAAACCCACCTATGAGCAAGCTTTAAGTCGAAGCAAACGAAGCGGAAAAGAAAGTACGCCCGCCGCTACTGTGCTGACGGGTCAGACCTGCAAGATACTGTGGCACAACGGGGGTGGGTTGCCAACTCGTGAGTAATAAGTAATATTTAATAAGGTTATCGTAAGTATGCACGCAATGCGTCACAGCCTATATATACCGATATGATGCAATGCACTAGTATGTGTGCAACATGAATGCATAATCACATGAAACCTGAATATGTTTGGTACGAGAAAATCTGTATTCTTATCGTAGTTAAACTTTTTGTGAAATAACTGAAGTATCATCAATGAAATCAACTGAAATCCGTGTCAAGTATCGACACTAAATATGTATATCTCAATGCCTCAATATCTCAGTGTCTCTACATCTCAATGTCACAATATCTCAATGTCTCAATAACTCAATATCTCGGGCTTCGTCAGTCCGGATCGGCCCATATCATCAATCTCACGACTATGGTCGGTATCCTCCGTATATCCGCGGCGCCACAAATAACCGGTAGGTAGTGCTTCCTTGTCGGGCTCAACGCCATCTGTGCGATCTTCTTGCCCCGAGGTACCATACCGAGCCCACCATATACCCACAGACGGTGCACCCCCCTCCTCGAATCGAGTATATGATACTACTCAAGAACCGAGAAAACTCATGGTGGACTCCACACACATCATATCACGAGAAAACCGCAAATTTCTGTTTCATTAAAAATGATAATGATTTTATAAAATTCTTGCGGTTTTCCCAAAAATCCAGAAATCTCATAAATACTGAAATTCTCGAGAAGAATCATAATATATAAACATGCTGGTGATGATGGAAATCTATGATACGGTAGTATATACCATCCGAAATACGGCCAGAAACTATGCATGAATCATGATACAATGTGGTATGTACATATGAATAACAATCATACGTATCCATCTTAATGAAATGAATATACCGGTATAAGTCTACGGATCATATATGATGCAAATGCACAATTACCGATCTTAATCAAGTTCTATAGTGTTCGTGACATAGCAATTACCAAAAGCGTGCGTGTTCACATAAATAGTGCACGTGCGGTAGGAACCAATGGTAATGGTGCAAGTGTCCTATGAGATGATATCACACACACACACACACAACGATGCGATGCAATGAGATGGATAACTAGGAAACTACGCATATAATGCAATTACTATAAGTAATACTAAACCATCGGGCGCCTCGCGCCATCCAGACGATCCCCCATAGATGTGTACATTTACTCACCTGGACGCCTCGGCTAATCCGATTCTATCTCCTCCTTGTCTTTTTCCGTTCCACATCCGACGCCTCTGCACCCGATCCTAGAATCGCACATAAGCAATTAAAAGGATAAATAAATGATAGTCGTGGAAACAAACGACACAAGTCAATCCACGAGCACAACAAGACGCGCGTACACTTGGTGCACAAAACGCGCGCACACTTGGTGCACAAAACGCGCTCGCGACAACGCCACAAATTACAACTAGGATCGCTAAACGTGACAACCCCCAAGCTTAAAACCCACTCGCACCAATCGTGCATTCATAACAAACTAATTACATTAGGAATTAGGTTGTATATCACCAAAACCTCAACTTTATTTAAATCGATTTATTTCAAAAAAAAACCTAGTAAGCATCAATTTCCATTTTAGTTCAAATCTTGATGTTTTAACAAATCTAGTGGCCACAATATTCACTTAATATCTTAATTAGTTCACACAAATATTAACTAGATTTTTATCTCACTTATTTATATTAATCCTAATAACCCAATTTGCAAAATAGCTTAATTTGGACAATTTAGAAATAACAATTAATAATTTAACAACTAGATTACATTTTGCATGCCTTAAGATGTTACACTACGCATTAAAACCATAATCAAATAATAAAAACCCTAAATTAAACTCCTTTTCTTGAAATTTCTAACTTTCAATTAAAACCATATTACAACCTAATTAAATTTGATTTAAAGTAATTAAACAACAAGTTAGCTATAGGGTTAAGATTATACCTCCACAAACATGATATCAAACATGCAAACTTGCCTCCAAAATGGTCTCTTGCTCCAAGAATTCAAGCTAGTTTGGCTAAAGAGTATAGGATAAAGGTTTAATTAGGAGTTTGTGGGATTTTGTATGGATTTTTGAATGAATGTTTTGTGGATTTTGAAATGGAAAATGAAGTGGGAAAATTGGGGGACTGCTCATGGGGGGGCTCGGCCAGTTTTGTGAGGGGGAGAGAGAGAATGAGGTGTATAGGTGTGTGTAGAAACTTCCCCACTTATATCATATATTAATTCCTTTCTTTAATTAATTAATTTCTTTTCATTTTTGTTGAAAGGAAAAGATGTTAAAGAGAGAGAAGGGGGGGAGGGCTGCTGGAATCTGGCTCGGACAATAAGAGAAATGTGGGTGTGTGGGTTTATATGGAAGTTTCCAAGTCAAGAGAAACCTTTCCTAGATCATTAATGCAACATACAACATAATTCTATTTTTTTTTATTTCTAATTCCTTTTCAACCTAGAAATCACTAAAAACTTGGAGACAAATTAAGAAGGGAAGAGCATGTTACAAACTTGATTCTAAGTTGTCATGGTTTACATTTGTCTAATTAACCCATCCCAATTTGTAATTTACACTAATTTAATATATAAATGAAAGTTTATAATAATAGCTAAAATAATTAATTAAGGAAAAATATTTAAGTAAACTAACAATTTATAAGTAACTAAATAAATACCAATTACTGGCAATTACATAGTTAAAATAGGCGTATTTAAGTCTATGATGAAAAATAATTATATATTGGTTTTTACGGAAAACACAATTTATTTTACCGGTTATCGGAATTTTCACCTAAAAGATTTATTTATTTATTTTTAAAACGTTACAATCTTCCCCCTTTAAAGAAATTCGGCCCCCGAATTTAAAATCTAACTACGCGTACCATCGAAGAGATGGGGATATTCCTTCCGCATCTCGTCCTCGACTTCTCACGTGTCCCTTTTCGCTAATCGGGCCATGCCAAAGAACCAATACGGTAGGTATAACCTCGGATCTCAGTTTCTTGTGGAGTATCGATACATGAAACACGGGGTGAACATCTAGAAGCCAGGTGGAAGAACCAAATGATAAGCAACCGTGCCGATACTCTCGAGAATCTCAAAAGAACCCACATATCTGGAACTAAGCCTTCCTTCCTTCCCGAATCTCAACATGCCCTTCATCGGAGAAACCTTCAAGAAAATATGATCGCCAACGGTGAACTCAAGTCTACAACGACGTCTATCATCATTAAACTTCTGCCTGCTCTAGGCCGCTCTTATCCTATTCTGAATCAATTGAATCTTTTCGGTCGTGTTCCATACAATCTGTGGCCCCAAAATACTGCTCTCACCGAGCTTTGTCCAACATACGGGTGATTGACATCTCCTCTCATATAACGCCTCGAAGGGTGCCATCTGAATCTCCTCCTGGAAGCTGTTATTATAGGAAAACTTATCAAGGGCAAACGATGATCCCAACTGCAACGAAATCTAGAACGCAAGCTCAGAGCATGTCCTCAAAAATCTGAATAGTCCTCTCTGATTGATCGTCAGTCTGCGCATAGAAAACTGCACTTAAACTTAATCGGGGTGTCCAAAGCCTCCTGAAGTTTCTGCCATAGTCGGCTGGTGAACTGGGTGTCCCAGTTGGACACAATACACGTCGAAGATCCATGTAGTCGCACAATCTCATCAACATACGTCTGAGCATACAGAACGATCCGAAAATGGTCTTGCCTGGCTGAAAGTGAGCCGCTTCCATCAATCGGTTTACGATCACTCAAATAGAGTCACACTCTCAACTGGTCCTAGGTAGACCCATGATAAAATCCATAGAGATCTGCTCCTATTTCCACTCCAGAATGGGCAAAGGTTGTAATTCTCCTGTTGGCCTCTGATGCTCGGCCTTGACTTGCTGACAAGTCGGCATTCCGAAACAAAATCTGTGACCTCTCTCTTCATCCCTTCACACTAGTAGGCATCTCTTACGTCATGATACAAGTTGGTGGAAACCGGATAAATACTATATGTCGACTGATGTGCCTCCTCTATGATCTCGCGTCTCAGTCCCTTAGAATCCGGCACACATAGTCGGGTTTCAAATCGTAGTATTCTCTGATCATCAATCACGAACTCTGAATCTCTGCCCTGTCAAACCTGCCCTATGATCTCTGACAAACGAACATCATCGGACTGTGCCTCACTGATACTGTCAAATACCGTGGACGTGCACGGACAGGGGCAAGTTGTCCCCCAGTCGACGTAACTCGAACTGTACTCGGCTGCCACAAGAATCTGCTAATCTTCCGTCGACTGTCTCTGAACCATGCTCAAACAATAAAAGCTACCTCCATGCCTCCAACTTAAAGCATCTTCCACAACATCCGCCTTACCCGGACGATAAGGAATCTCGCAGTCAAAGTCATTCACTAGCCCCATCTATCGGCACTGTCTTAAATTTAGATCTTTCTGCTGAAAAATGTACTTCAAACTCTTGTGGTCCGTAATTATCTAGCACGACTCATTGTATGTCTCTAGATCTTGAGTGCAAAACCACTGCAGTCATCTCTTAGTCATGCATAGAATAGTTCTGCTCGTATGCTTCAGTTCAAAGAAAAGAAACTCCTTTCCGGGCCAACCCGGACAACGTTGCAGCTATATAAGAAAAATCCTGTAGGAAATGTCAATAGTATCCGGTCAAACCCAAAAATGCTGTGAGCCTCCGTCACTGATATCCGTCTGGGCTAATGTTTCACGTCCTCGATCTCTTTCGGTTCCATACATATACTATCTCTCGTAACTACGGGTCCCAAAAGTCCACACTATCCAACCAGAAAACATACATGGATAATTTGGCGAATAGCTGGCGCTCCCTCAAGTCTGCAACAAAATCCTCAATTACTGCTCAGGCTGTACTCGGCTCCAAAAGTATACTAAGAAGTCCTCCATGAACACGATGGTAAACTAATCAAGATCGGACTGGATATTCGGTTCATCCAATCCATAAACGCTGCTGGGGCATTGGTGAGCTCGAACGACATCACCAAAACTCATAACGCCCGTAACTTGTGTGAAAAAAAATCATCGGAATATCATCTTCTCGAACCCACAACTGGTAATAGCCTGAACGCAAGTCAATCTTTGAGAAATGTCCCGCACAGTAACCCGATTCAACTGATGATAATCGATGCACTGACAAAAACTGCCGTCTTTCTTCTTGACGAACATGATAGGAGCTCCCCAAGGTGACGCACTCGGACGAACAAGCCCTTTAACCAACAATTCTTGCAACTGGTCCTTCATTTCTCTAAGCTCCGCCAGGCCCATCCGATATGGCGGTATAGAAAAAGGCTCCGTGTCGGGAATCAAGTCAAAGCAGAACTCTATATCGTGTTCTGGCGACAAACCAAGCAACTTGTCAGGAAAACATCTGGACACTCTCTCCCAATCGGGACCTGGTCCAACGGGACCTCTACGGCTCCAACATCGCAAACATACGCCAAGAATTCCTGACATCCTTTCCTCAGGAGTTAACTAACGCGAATAGAAGAAATCAAATCGGGAAGGGTGGCGCTAAGGTCTCCTTGAACAACGAGAACTGGCTCACCCGGGAAACTAAATATAACTGCCTCCTCACGGAAGTCCACGGACGCAAAATGCGTGACTAACCAATCCATGCCCAGAAGAACTTCGAATTCCAACAAATTGGGAAGAATCAAATTGACATAAGAATCCCTATCTCCGATACGAACAAACAAACACGAACGAAAACATTTCAAGCGACAAGAGATTAGCCTACTAAAGAAATCACAACAAACGACTGATTTAGCAAGGACTACTATTGGCTAGACCTCGATAGAAAGTATGTGGATACCATTTCAAACGACACCAGAAAGAAATACGTATCTGAAAAAAACACCGAACGAATACCTATCACAACGGCGTCTATCTAACCGCCTCTGAGCTGGCCTACTCATACGAATCCGCTTCGGTCCAGAAATGACTGAAGTCTCAAAAATGCGCTCCTCCAACAGTAAAGGCCGTGTCCATAGCAAGCGATGTAAGTGCAAAAAGGCCGGACGCCGATAGCAAGAAATAACTACATGTCCAATCCCCATACAAACCTCTTTATCCGTTTCTCTTTACTGTCCACCAGGTAAGGAGTACATCGGACCGCTGAGTAAACTAAATGTTGTACTTGGACAATGTCATCCCTGGAGTCTTACACAAAGACTCAAAACTACGAGCTCGGACATCTCGAGCACTCTTCGGAAGGAAACGAGCAAGAATTACAGCTGTGAACTCATCCCAAGTCATAGGAAGTAAACTTGTAACTCGGCCTCTCTCAATTGACTCGCACCACGTCTGAGCAATACCTCTCTAGAAGAAAACTCGCAAGCTCAATCCATATCTCGTCAGACATCTCTGTGAATGACCAACCCTAGCCATCCCGTCGAGAATTGTTTACGGATCCGCCGCTGCATCTGTGCCGATAAAAAAAACTGGGGGCTTCAGCCTCAAATACTCCTGTAAGGATACGAAAATTCTTGGTAACAACAGAAATAGCTGCCTGTGCAGCAGGTACAATCACAGTTCTCGCAATAGGAGGGACATCATCGGCTCTCGGAGCTCGGCTAGCCTCAACTAATGATCCAACCATCTGTCGTATGTCCTGAATACTCGACTCCAGCCTAGCCATCCTAGAAAAAGGCGGACCACTCTGTTCCTGAGGGGTAGGCGTACTGCCCTGATCGGTCCTCATCTCAAACGAGCCTACTCTAATCTCATCCCCGGCGGCAGCTTTCAGGCCCTCGTAGTCTCCGGCGGCATAGTGGCTGGAGCAAGAACATGATCGATAGGATATTGCAATCGAATCAAAGGATTTCTGGAATCAAGAAAGGAATACAAGTAAATATATATCCTAAGGTCACTTAGGCGGAGTACCGTATCGTAAGTATGCCGCGGAACATACACACGCTACGTCACTTTGCTTAAGTCATCTACTCCATCTACCAAGGGTCATCCTACACTCATAAAGGTAAAATCTATCGCTCTGATACCAACTTTGTCATGACCCGAAGGTACAGAACGTGACTGGCACTTAAATTACGAAACGTCTAAAGGCGTACGTAATCTAACTAAACCAAAACCCAGAAATATAAACCATTTAAAGAAATAGAGTGAAGGATTTTTTTTTAATAAAGCGATTTCAACAAATTAAGTCGCATTAAACATATTAAAAACGTCAAAATTTCCTGAAAATTTCGGTAGAGTCTCATTTATAAAAACTGGCCCCCAAACGGGTACAACACATGAATATATATATATATATATATATATATATTATATATAATATATATATATTATATATATATATATATATATATATATATGCATCCCCAAGCAGGAGCCAGCTCTTCACCAACGGCGGAATCACAACCACATGCAATATGTATCAAACGCACGAAAATAAGCATCTGAAAGTAAGAAATAAGGAACACCACGTCGGCTCAAGTGAGCATTGATACCGAAAACCATAAATACAAGTCTTACAAATCTCACCGACTAGTCCAATATACAAGGGTAGATGGAGTATGCTAGATACAAAATAAAATATACGGTGTGAGCAAAAGAACATCCTCCAAAACCCACCTATGAGAAAGCCGTAAGTCGAAGCAAATGAAGCGGAAAAGAAAGTACGCCCGCCGCTACTGTGCTGACGGGTCAGACCTGCAAGATACTGTGGCACAACGGGGATGAGTTGCCAACTCGTGAGTAGTAAGTAACATCTAATAAGGCTATCGTAAGCATGCATGCAATGCGTCACAGCCTACATATACCGATATGATGCAATGCACTAGTATGTGTGCAACATGAATGCATAATCACATGAAACCTGAATATGTTTGGTAAGAGAAAATATATATTCTTATCGTAGTTAAACTTTTTGTGAAATAACTGAAGTATCATCAATGAAATCAACTGAAATCCGTGTCAAGTATCGACACAAAATATATATATCTCAATACCTCAATATCTCAATGTCTCGATATCTTAATGTCACAATATTTCAATGCCTCAATATCTCAATATCTCGGGCTCCGTCATTCCGGATCGTCCCATATCATCAATCTCATGACTACGGTCGGTATCCTCCGTATATCCGCCGCGCTACAAATAACCGGTAGGTAGTGCTTCCTTGTTGGGCTCAACGCCATCTGTGCGATCTTCTTGCCCCGAGGTACCATACCGGGTTCACCATGTACCCGCAGATGGTGCATCCCCCTTCTCGAATTGGATATATGATACTGCTCAAGAACCGAGAAAACTCATGGTGAACTCCACACACATCACATCACAAGAAAACCGCATATTTCTGTTTTCTTAAAAATGATAATGATTTTATAAAATTCTTGTGGTTTTCCCAAAAATCCAGAAATCTCATAAATACTGAAATTCTCGAGAAGAATCATAATATATACACATACAGGTGATGATGGAAATCTATGACATGGTAATATATACCATGCGAAATACAGCCATAAACTATGCATGAATCATGATACAATACGGTATGTACATATGAATAACAATCCTACGTATACACCTTAATGAAATGAATATACCGGTATAAGTCTACGGATCAAATATGATGCAAATGCACAATTATCGATCCTAATCAAGTTCTATAGTGTTCGTGACATAGCAATTACCAAAGGCGTGTGTGTTCACATAAATAGTGCACGTGCGGCAGGAACCAATGGTAATGGTGCAAGTGTCCTATGAGATGATATCTCTCTCACACACACACACACATAATGATGCGATGCAATGAGATGGCTAATTAGGAAACTACGCATATAATGCAAGTACTACAAGTAATACTAAACCATCGGGCGCCTCGCGCCATCCAGACGATCCCCCCATAGATGTGTACATCTACTCACCTGACGCCTCGGCTAATCTGATCCTATCTCCGCCTTGTCTTTTTCCGTGCCACATCCGACTCCTCTGCACTCGATCCTAGAATCGCACATAAGCAATTAAAAGGATAAATAAATGATAGTCGCGGAAACAAACGACACAAATCAATCCACGCGCACAACAAGACGCGCACACACTTGGTGCACAAAACGCGCTCGCGACAACGCCATAAACTACAACTAGGGTCGCTAAACGTGACAACCCCTAAGCCTAAAACCCACTCGCACAAATCGCGCATTCATAACAAACTAATTACATTAGGAATTAGGTTGTATATCACCAAAACCTCAACTTTATTTAAATCGATTTATTTCAAAAAAACTTAGTAAGCATCAATTTCCATTTTAGTTCAAATCTTGATGTTTTAACAAATCTAGTGGCCACAATATTCACTTAATATCTTAATTAGGTCACACAAATATTAACTAGATTTTTATCTCACTCATATATATTAATCCTAAAAACCTAGTTTGCAAAATAGCTTAATTTGGACAATTTAGAAATAACAATTAATAATTTAATAACTAGATTACATTTTGCATGCCTTAAGATGTTACACTACACATTAAAGCCATAATCAAATAATAAAAAGCCTAAGTTAAACTCAAAACCTTTTCTTGAAATTTCTAACTTCCAATTAAAACTATATTACAACCTAATTAAATTTGATTTAAAGTAATTAAACAACAAGTTAGCTATAGGGTTAAGATTATACCTCCACAAATATGATATCAAACATGCAAACTTGCCTCTAAAATGGTCTCTTGCTCCAAGGATTCAAGCTAGTTTGGCTAAAGAGTTTAGTGTAAAGGTTTAATTAGGAGTTTGTGGGATTTTGTACGGATTTTTGAATGGAAACTTCCCCACTTATACCATATATTAATTCCTTTTTTTAATTAATTAATTTCTTTTCATTTTTGTTGCAAGGAAAAGATGTTAAAGAGAGAGAAGGGGGGCTGCTGGAATCTGTCTCGGCCAGTAAGAAAAATGGGGGTGTATGGGTTTATGTGGAAGTTTCCAAGTTAAGAGATACCTTTCCTAGCTCATTAATGCAACATACAACATAATTCTATTTTTTATTTTATTTTATTTTATTTCTAATTCCTTTTCAACCTAGAAATCACTAAAAACTTGGAGACAAATTAAGAAGAGAAGAGCATGTTACAAACTTGATTCTAAGTTGTCATGGTTCACATTTTTCCAATTAACCCATTCCAATTTGTAATTTACACTAATTTAATATATAAATGAAAGTTTATAATAATAGCTAAAATAATTAATTAAGGAAAAATATTTAAGTAAACTAACAATTTATAAGTGACTAAATAAATACCAATTACTGGTAATTACATAGTTAAAATAGACGTATTTAAATCTATGATGAAAAATAATTATATATTGGTTTTTACGGAAAACACAATTTATTTTACCGGTTATCGGAATTTTCACCAAAAGGATTTATTTATTTATTTATTTTTTAAAACGATACAAAATAACTCTTTCATAGAAATCTCCACGATATGTTTTTTAAAAGACTTCTAAAAATGTCTCATGCATACCCTATGCTTAGTCTTTGGCATGACAGTGTTTAGAGCATTTTCTAACCCTTTCTCTATGACACTCATTAGATTATCAACATCTCCATCCGATACTCCTTTCAAGTTTGAAACAACCCATGTCTAAGCCTCACTGCATTTCCCTTCAACAACAGCAAAATCTATGGCGTACAATCTATTATTTTAATCTAGAACATTGGCTGAAAGAAAAATACCCAAATACTTACCTCTTAGATGAAAACCATCCAGTCCAATAAAAGGCATGCAAGCTCTTTTGAAGCCCAACACACATTGTCTAAAAGAGACAAACATTCTTGAGAATGCAACATCATCACATATATTATAAACAACATGACTTCCCTCATTTCTGCTGATAAGCTCTGCCCGGAGACTTGGTACATATTTGTAGTTCTCATCTACATTCTGAAACACTATTTCCCTGGCCTTTTCCTTAGCTCTCCACAATCTATAATAAGGGATACCACTAAGCTGATATTTTTCCATAATAAACTCTTCAATATTCTTTGGTAGAAAGTCTCTGTTTTACTTGATTTTTCCTAAAATCTGATGAGCTATCCACTCAGCACTTACTTGAGAATTCCCTTCCCTTTTGATACAAGAACATGAATGCTTAGGATTCATTTTAGTGATCTGCATTGTCGCTTTTTCCTGTCTCCACCGATAAGATCTTACCCTCTATGGACACTTCTTTGCACCACAAACCACAACCCATCTTGTTCTATTATTTATCTCATACTTTACTTGAAAATTGTGTTTAATTGCATGTTGTTTTATACTCATTCTGAATTCTTTCTTGTCCTTAAATCTCCTCCCTACTTCTATTACAGGTTCATCCTTATTGATATCCCATATTGCCCTTTCAAAACTCTAACAATTATCTACATTCTCAACTTCAGGTTCATCCTCCTCCTCAATCCAGTCATCATCATTGTCAGAAAGATTATGGTAGTTATCCTCAGAATAGAAATCATCTGCATCATTTTCAACTAACTCTTCATCCACAAATTCTTCATCTTCCATATCCACATATTGCAATTCCTCAATCAAAACTGTTTTATGTTTCTTCTTCTCAGCTATGGTTAAACCATCAGTTGCTCTTGTACTTGATCTTCTTTTTCTTCTCTTACCAATAGCCTGATGTACTAAATCTTGATAGTCTTGAGGGGCTTTCCCTAAAGTTTGAGGGCCTTGCATTGCAGTTTGAGTGCATTAAAGCTTGAAGGTCTTAAGGGGCTTGTACTAAAGCTTGAGGAGAAGATTGTTGTGAAGTGCTTGAGGTCAATCTTGAACTTCTTCTGGAAGAAAGAATCACCGGATATAATCGCTTTGATGGAGAGTGTTCAGAAATTTTCACCTCATGTGACATGAATAACTGACACTTCCCTAAATGCATATAAGCATGAAGCATATCTATATAATTTCTATCAATCTTGACAGTTTTGTATCGTGGAGGATCAATATTTGGCAAAGCATAAGAAAATTGAAGTTTAAATCTCCCTGTGAAGACAATCCCAAATTAATTTCAACAATTAGATCTTTTAGGTTTGTCCTACCAATCTCCACTCTAATAGATTTCTGTGGCTCACACTCATATTTTATCCTTTTAGTTCTTGAGATATTCTTCCAGTAAACACTATGTCTTAACAATATCTCCATATCATCATCCATGTTTAACCTGCATGTAAGAAATTTACACAAACTCTCAATATCAATTTAACTCATATTTGTTTTTAAATTTCAAAAATATGAACAAATTGAGAAAAAATAATACTGATTACATTCGTCCTGTAGTTCTAAAGTGTTTAATAATTGATAAGCCTAAGCCATCATCTTTATTTTGGTCCCAAAAGAAACGAAGGAGAAAAATTAAGAAGAAACTACTAGCTGAATAATAATACCAAATGGTTCTATTAGTAAAAAGGAGAAAAATTGAATAACGGGATAAAAGAGATAGATCAAGCCCTAAAACATCCCTGAAAGCACTAAATTTTATTTCTCCAAAATCAACACTCAATGCCTTATCAATTAGACAGATCAAGCCCCTAAAATACATAGAATAAACCCTACAATATACCCATATTTGTTACTGAATACATACCTAAACGAGAATAGACCCAATACTCGATGGCTTTGTTTCGCCCAATCAGAGCAAAGCTCTATTGAAATTCAAAATTCAAAATTTTGAAGCAACGCTTCAAATCTCGGACGCAACGCGCCACATGTCAAGCGCTGATACATCAGCGCAGTGCCCAAGAAGGCGCGCCCAATCAGAGCAAAGCTCTATTTAAATGAAGCAACGCTTCAGCTGCGCAAGCACTGCGCTGCGCGACACGTGTCAGCGCAGATGCGCTGCGCGCAGTTGCGCTGCCCGCAGATGCGCTAGAGCAGATGCGATGCGCTTTGCGCTGCGCGACACGTGTCAGCGCAGTTGCGCGAGCGCAGTTGCGCTGCGCTGTGCGCTGCGCGACACGTGTCATGCGCTGGGGCATCTGCGCCAAACAGAATTAAATTTCTAAGAAATCTTTTCTGTTCTTGTTAAAACAAGAAGATTTTCTTCTGCAAAGCAGAAGCCCTTGGATCAAAGATCCAACGGTGGGGAAAATTCCCCAAATCACTCAGAGAAGGATCTCTTTAACAAATTTAACTAATTTATGGGCACTATAAAAAGGACCCTAGGCCTCAAAAAAAAAGAAAAAGAAAGGAGAGAACATTTTTCTTGGAAAAAAACCAAGAGCTTCAAACAAAGAGAGAATTCTGAGAAAAGCTCAAAGAAAAGAAAGGTAAAAACCTTCACGAGAGAGAAGAAATCTCTTTTAATAAATCATTGATCTAGAAACCAGATCAATGTTTTTCACATAATAAACAGTGCTTTGCACTTCTTTTTGAACCACTGGTTCTTTAAAAACAAGAAAACAACAAAATAAGAAATAGTGCTTTGCACTTTTATGAACCTCTGGTTCTTGAAACAAAAAAGAAAAATCTATTTTTCTTTGATCTAATTTAGATCAAGAAATCAAATAGTGCTTTGCACTTCTGTTCTTGAATCTAAAAGATTCTTAGTGCTCTGCACTTCCAAACTGCGCTGTTGCGCTCTTAAGAGAGCGCCACGTGTCAGCTACAGAACCACTTGCGCTACGCGCTCTTGAAATAGAGCTTTGCTCTCTGGAATTGGCGTAACTCTTCAGAGCGCGCCACGTGTCAGCAGCGCAACAGCGCAGCGCACTAGCGCAGCACACTGCGCTGTTGCGCTTGCGCTCACCAAAGCATGACACATGTCATCACCATATGTGCTTGCGCTCATTACTCGGCGCAAAGCGCCAGACAAATGCACTGCGTTGATTACAAAAGGGGCCAAGCCTAATTAAAAGAAGGCCTAACAGGTCTAATGAAATGCAATGCATTATTTTAAAAAGGGGCAGAGCCCAAACTAAAATAGATGCTCTGCATCATAAATAAAGGGACAGAGCCCAAATCAAAAGCCTAGCAGGCCAGAATAGAATGCAGTGCATTATTAAATATGGGCAAAGCCCTAGCACAGGCCTAATAGGCCAAAGATCAAGAAAAATGTTGAATATTCTCAACTGGACTTAACCCAATTTTGGCCGTAAGTCCTCAAATTAAATTGACTGAGCATAGCTCTCTCTTGAATCAATTTACATCTGGTTCGAGGGTACATCTCCGAACTCCTCTGACACACGTCGTTGTAATCATTCAACGTCGTCAGAGAGGTGACGGGTCCCGACGACCACACCCTTCAATAGTGGACCGGAACGTCCTTAAACTAATGTTGGACCGAAACGTCCTTAAACTAATCATGGACCATCACGTCCCTAAACTGGAGCATGGACTACCACGTCCCTAAACTGGAGCATGGACCACCACGTCCTTAAACTAATATCGGACCGAAACGTCCTTAAACTAATATCGGACCACTACGTCCCTAAACTGGCGATGGACCACCACGTCCCTAAACTGGAACACAGACCACCACGTCCCTAAACTGGAACATGGACCACCACGTCCCTAAACTACCTATGGACCACTACGTCCCTAAACTGGAACAATAGAGCCTCCAAATGCTCTTTTGCCGGATCTAAACGATCCCGTTTAAGTTGATCTTAGCCCCCAAATACGGCTAACGTATCCTTAAACATTCAAACGGACTATAAAACTCCAAATCAACCTTGGTTCAAGGGTACATCTCTGAACTCCTCTGACATCTGCCGTTGTAATCCTTCAACGACGTTAGAGAGGTGACGAGTCCTGACGGCCATATATTAAATGAATCACTACGTTAAGTTGATCTTAGTCTAAAACAGGACTAACGTATCCTTAACGAACGTTTAAGTTGATCTTAGCCGCAACGTGACTAATGCATCCTTAAACTAAAAACACCAAACCCAAATCTAAGTAAATACGGATTTGGACTAATCCACGTCCTACGGGACGGCATTACTCAGTCTCCGTATACAATCCATGGGCAACCACAAACAAAACAAACACACACGACACGAAGTGAAATTCTGGAGAAGGAGAAAGTTGTTACCGCGATGCGGTAGAGTAATTAACTGCAGGGGCTTGCGCCTGCAGGGAAGAGCGTCCCCACAATCAAAAACCCCTCAAGCGAGGGGGAATCTGACGAAGTCTGCTACATCGGCCGCATCCGTCTAAACCTCCGATACACGGTGCCATAAATTAACTTGGCATCTTCGGAGAGGTGGATGGTTAAAACCAAATAGCATCTGCCCCGAACCTCAGGCAAGACGTTTATCGCGTCTCCGCCTCGTCTTTCGGAGGGGAACAGATTCTGGCACGCCCGGTGGGACCTTTTCCTCTTTCCACTCCACACTTCATGTGTCGTCTTCGCGAACCAATCGCGGTTTGTTAATGGTTGCCTTCGGATTTCAAGTTACTAAGATTTAGTCTTTTGCCTGGCGCAGAACTCAAAATTCAATGGCCTTTAACTGCACCAACTGCTCGAAATGCCACTGCAACGGACGCTCCACCTCACCGGGAGGTGTGGCATATGGACCCCAAGCGGCTTCCGTCCTCGCTCTGCCGGTAGACCAGGTGACCCAGGCCACCACTGGCCTATTCTTCGGGACCATGATCCCACCTACAAGCTTCTCTGCGCCAATACCTGCACCGGAAGTGAACAAGAAGTCGGTCTTCGACCGGCTCACTGCTACGACGGCCCCTGTCAACGGGGCGCCAACTACCAAACCGATAGCCTCTGTTTTCACCAGGCTAGATCAGAACTCTAAACTGGTTGTCCCAAGAAAGGCAATGACTGCTGCTCCAGAAGTCGTCAAGGCGGCTTCCCCTGTCAAAGAATCAGTCTTTTCAAGACTGACGATTCCTGCTCCTGCCCCTGCTCGAGGATCCGTCTTCGACAGGTTGAATATCACCCCTCAAAAGACAACCTCAGTCTTTAAGAGGTTAACACCAGCGACGCCTCATTCAGACAGGGGGCAAAAAGAAGATGTCTCAATCTCCGAGCCAGTCCCAACGGCTCGTCATGCTCGACGTCACTATTGGCAACGAGTGAGGAAGGCAGGGGGAAACTCCCCCTCAGGGCTAACTCCACCGGCTCCAGTGGTAGAATTCAACGCTGCTGTTCCAACTAGGAACAGCTTTGAACTATTGAGGAGGGTACGTATGAACTCTCCAACCGCTACACTGAAGAGATCTCCTCCACCTGCGGAGAGAGCCCCAGAAACGAAGCAAGAACAGCCCCCTCAACGGCTGTCCTAAAAAATATACAAGGTTTGGCGAAGGGTTCAAGACTCCGTGATTGACCCAGATCACTCTCGTCAACAGAAAAAGGTGAAGGTGCAAAAAGAAAAGGACTGTCCTATTAAACAGCAGAGGACAACAATCGCTAGGGTGCCCACTGCAACGCCCCCTCCACTTCAACGGCCCACAAAAGAAGAAGGCCGGAGAAAACCCCCGCGCCCGCGATAAATGCTAAAGATGGTGAACCTAAACGCCCTAAGTCCGGGAGCATAATAGTTCATACCGTCTATGTGGGTCTGGTAAAGAGGACAGTCGCATATCAACAGATCATAGACCGCACACGTGGTCAGTGACCAAGGCGCAGGAGCAGTAACAAAAGCTCCAAGAAATGATGAACGCTATGGCCGCACTTACAGGGCCAAAAGAAAGTCCTGAAACGTCCTCGGATGAACGCCAAGAGGAAGAAACCGACGCCGAATTCCTTCGTCAGATATTGGAGAAGAAGGACAAAGAGGCTACTGAACAAGCAGCCAACATACAGCGTATGTGCTTCCTCTTCCAAGACATGATAGGGATGATGATACAACAAGATCCCCCGGCTGAAGAGCCCCCGATCGTCCTTGGAGACGATAGAGGAGAGACATCAAATCCTCCACCAGCTCTATCGACAGCTAAAGAGGATACAATCTCCAAAGCTGATTTGGATGAGTACATCGCCCAGCAAATACGGGTTCATCATGCGACCGAAGCGGCCGGTCAGGTCGTAAAAACGGGACGGCCATATCCAAGTTGGTACGATCAAATCAAGTACCCGCCAGGTTATACAATTCCCAAGTTCCATGTCTACAAGGGGACGGGCAATCCTCATCAGCATGTTGCCCAGTTTAGGGCACTCTGCGGCAACACCGGCGGTGACGACAAGCTGTTGCTTCGCCAGTTTGTTGGAAGCTTATCAGATACGGCATTCGAGTGGTACTCTGAGCTCCCAAATGACTCTATTAAAACCTTCGCGGAGATGAAGCTGCTGTTTACTCAACGTTTTGCAAGTGCCAGTGAACGTACCCCAATGACGGCACTGATTAACGCCAGGGTAAAACCCGGCGAGACGTGGGTTCAGTACGCTATACGATGGCAGAACTTATGGTCGAATTACGAGCAGCGCATTGAAGAAGCTCCCACGGTGGGTATGTTTGTGGGAACCCATGATCCGTAAGCGACCATCTCACAATTTATGATGTTTTTCAAGCCAACTACATTCCAGGCCTTGATTGACAAACTAGCGCAAATGGATCAAATGGGCCATAAACCCCATCTTCCAAGGCCAGACTCCCAAAATGACAAAGGGAAGGGAAAAGCGATCGTCGTCGCTAATGCTCAACAACAACCGAGCGACTCGAAGCCGGTTGCTCGTTAAAATAATATGTGCCCATACGTACCCCTTGAGGATAGGATGGGGCGTCCTTATTCCTTTCCCCGCGATAAAACGAGGAGGTTATTCGAGCCGGCGTTGCGCAACAGACTCATAAATCTGCTGGATCCAAAACGTCCGTTGCAACCAAGTGACGTCAACGAGCCCAACTACTGTCCTTATCATCGAGTACTATGCCATCCGATCGAAGATTGCTACGTTTTCAAGAATTGGCTTGAAAACCAGTACCGACAGGGCAAGTTCGCGTTATCTGACAAATGGAAGGTGAATCCCCCGCAGTCCCACACCTCTAAGGGGACGAATACGCCGGGGGCAACATGCTCCGTCATTGAAGAAGCTCTTTGGGAGGTTGTATTATCAGCCAAGACAAAGAGAATGCTAAACGATCTTCAGTCATGTTCAGCGATCAAGTGGAAGAATCCGTTGGAACCGCAGGTCATTGAGGGGATGTTGAAGCCGCGTACAACTCCAAAGACCGATGGTGGTGGCTCAAGCACTTGCAGCCAGCCGTCAAAATCTTCGAAAAAGAAGAAGAAGAAATCTAAAAAGCCCGTGAAGCCTGGCGACAAGCGCACAGACTTGCAAAAACAAATTGACGCGCTGGAGGAGTACAACCAGAAGGCACGGACTCCTATTACACTCCAAGAGTTCCTCAATCACGTCTTTCAAGAGGAAGGTGAGGGAGAAAGTTCGTCAGATGAATCTGAAGAATATGTGGCGAGCTGTCATATGATTTCCCATTCGATCGCGAACAATGAGGAGACTCCTGGCACTAAAACGCTGGGGGCAGATACCGAATCAAAAATTCCGGAGCTATCAGTTGAAATGATTGACGCGTTCCTTAACGAAGCTCGACTGAAAAGTAAAGCTGATCGAGAACGCGAGACGGCTATATTTGAAAGGGCCAAGTGCCAGCGACTTGATGAAAGAGCTGAGATAATCCCGCTGGAGCAAGATGCCTCCACCGTTGACAAAAGCCAATTCAAGATGAGGAAAAAGTTTGCTAAGGCTATATCAATGGGCATGAAGCTACCATCCTCTGAAGGAAACATCACTGGTGAAATGGAAACGCACCCCTCCTATTGCTTATATCATCAAAAGATTTCGCACCCCACTCAAGAGTGTAAAGCTTTCGATAAATGGTGGCAAGGATACGTTGCTCATCGATAACACTTTAAGCGGGAAAAGTGTAAAACTCGTCGGGAGCAAAGAAATACGACCGAAGGGCTTGAAAGAACTACCGGCGATTGTCGCATGGTTGGCACTGGCGGGTCGCAAGTGCCTACATTCGGGAGCGATTCTGATGAGGAGCTGGAACTCGCCCCTCTCTTTAAAGAGTTAACTTCGGGAAAAGAAGAAGAGCCGAAGGTTTGCGAAAATATCCGGCTGCGGAATCGAACGCTGCCTGAAAAGAATCTCGGGCCCTCCAACAGAAAAGATAAAAGGGAAAGAAAAGGTCTTTGAAGATATCGTCTTAGATGACCAAGTTCTGGAAGAATTAAGCGCCAACAACCCGCCGAAGAAGAATAAGGTGGATTACAACGTCTTAGCGCACCTGAGGAAACTACCCTCACAGCTCAGCATTCTCGACGCCCTTTTACTGTCAAAGGAGGCGAGAGATTCGTTAATTAAGGCACTCCAAGAGCCGGAACAATTCCAAGCATGCCTGGCCGAGGAAAAGATGAAGGATGAATTGGAGGAAGTGTACACGGCCGATGTTACTTTCGGCAATGAAGACCTTCTACTTAGGACGTGCGAACACAATCGCCCCCTTTATGTCTCAGGATACTGCCACGATATTAAGATAGGCAAAATCCTGATCGACAATGGATCCTCCGTTAATCTCCTCAACGTGCGGGTGTTAAAAGAAATCTGCATGAGCGTTCAGCACCTTGCTCGCGACAAGATCACCATCTCCGGGTTTGATTCCCAGTCATCAAGAACTCTCGGGTCTGTGATACTGACGCTACGCTTCGGGCTACTCGTCACAGACATTAAGTTCCACGTCATAGACGCCAAGACATGCTACAACACTTTGTTCGGCCGACCATGGTTACACGAGTACAACATCATCCCTTCTACACAACATCAGTGTATGAAGTATTTTAAGGATGGTTTTGAGTATACCGTGACGGGAGAACCGAACCCGTTCTCCGTCAACGAGGTCCGCAAATACGAAGATGCCAAATACTTCTTACCGGATTTCGAAGATACGGAGAAGTGTCACAAGCCGGAGAATAAAGCTAATGCCACCATACCTGTTTTCGGCAGTGATACCGAGGAGGAAGAGGAGATAGTATATTCGGGTCCGCCCCAACACAACAAGCCAGGACCGTCCGCCCCTACGTTGATCTTTGGTAACGACTCAGAAGATGAGATCCATGCTGTATTCTCCGCTCGACCTTCAATACAGATGTTCCCTGATGAAGAGCAAAGTCTACAAGTCGCCATAGTGCCGCTTAAACACCATAAAGAACTGGATGCACTTAATATCTACAGTGTAGAAGAGTTGCGGACATTCTATATCCTTCCCAGGCGAAAAAGCGAGAAAGCAATTTTGTTCTACCGCTCTGAAGAAACCAAGGTAGAAAAAGAAATTTGGCATGGCGCGGATCCCACGCTCGACAGGCTTCAGCCTATCCGTCTTCCCAGATATTATACAGAGGGTTTGAAAAAGCTGCTGAAACGCCAGGGGATATCCTTCAAGCAGACCGTTCGGAAATCCAAGTTCTATGACAAAGTCTGGAACGTTCCCGGGACTCAACGCAAACTGCCTAATGGGAAAATGGAGACAATCGGACTTGGATACATCCGTTCAAAGAAACGGGAGCTACTAAACAGCTGCTATGTCGTGTATGACTTCGATGAAGAAGCGGATGCTCAATGGGAGGACGCTAATCCTGAGACAATGAAAGTTCCGGATGCAAAAGTGCCCAGTCCGTCGTTCGAAGAACAAATGGACAAGCTTATAAGGGAAGCGGGTCAAAATGTCCGAGACGATCATAACCGCGAAATGGTCATCTACGAGAAAGCCAGAACGCAACGCCTTCTCCAACAGGCCGTGAAAGATGAAAAGGCTGCTCCCTGTCAACCTGTTATAAAGAAGGCTCGGCGCAAAAGCAGAAATAAGTCGAAAGGCCAAAAAGGCGCTCAACAACAACAAAGTAGGGCTAAGAAGCCACGCAAACGGGAGTCGAGCGTTATTGATTTATCCCTTATGAAGAAAATGGGTCGAGCATACTCGTTTCCTCGGGACAAGACGAAGAAGATACTTGACCTCGCTCTAAAACATCAGATGCTTACACTGCCGGAGTCTAAGCACCTCGAACAAGCAGGCGAAATCTCTGACCCAAACTATTGCTCTTACCATCGAGTAATAGGGCATCCTCTTGAAGATTGCTTCACCTTCAAAAATTGGGTTGAAGATCAGTACCAGCTCGGCAAGTTCGCCCTGTCTGACAACTGGAGGATAGCACCGCCGCAGAAGCACGAACCCAAAGCCACGAGGAAAGAAGAACCGGTTCCACATCGGGATTGGAAGCGAATTCGCACCTGTCACGTGATTACAATATTAAAAGAAGAGCCCGAGAACATGGATGAGTTCCCTTGGTGGTTCGAAAACAGCAGCGACGAGATAATCTCAGAATTCCCACCAGCGCCAAAAGAGCTGGAAGACGGAATCCATACCAATGCAGATAACCTCAAGAAAATTGAGTTGGGGACGGCAAACGATCCACGACCGACATTCATCAGCGAGCTGCTATCTGAAGAGAGGGTGGCCGCGTTAAAAGATGTGCTTCTACAGCATAAAGATTGTTTCGCGTGGAACTATTCCGAAATGCCGGGACTAGATCCGGAAATTGCTATACACAGATTGGCAATATCCCCGGACATCAAGCCAGTCAAACAGGCGCCGAGGAGAATGCGGCTCGAGCTTGAAATGAATATCAATGCTGAAGTCAAGAAGCTAATCGACTCTGGCTTCATCCAGGAAGTTCAATACCCTGAATGGATCGCCAACATCGTCCCGGTGATAAAGAAAAATGGGACAGTGCGCATATGCGTGGACTTCCGAGATCTCAATAAAGCCTGCCCGAAGGACGATTTCCCAGTGCCAGTCACCGAACTGATGATAGACAATACGTCCACTCATGAGGTTTTCTCCTTCATGGACGGCTCATCGGGGTATAACCAGATAAAGATGCATCCCGAAGATCAGAAGCACACCGCTTTCCGGACTCCTTTGTGAATATTCTGCTACAAGGTGATGCCCTTCGGTCTAAAGAACGCCGGTGCCACCTATCAGAGGGCCATGACGAAGATCTTCGATGACCTCATACACGAAATCGTCGAATGCTATATCGACGATCTCGTGGTTAAAAGCAAATCATACGAGGAACATCTCGAGCATCTGAAGACCGTATTTCAACGCCTTCGACAATACAACTTGAAAATGAACCCGCTCAAGTGTGCATTCGGAGTTTCCTCAGGCAAATTCCTGGGATTCATTGTTCGACACCGAGGTATTGAAATAGATCCGTCAAAGATCAAAGCGATCGTGGAAATGCCTCCGCCAAGAACTCTCAAACAATTGCGATCTCTCCAAGGAAAGCTCGCATACATACGGCGATTTATAGCCAACCTTTCAGGAAAGTGTCATCCTTACAGTCACCTGATGAAGAAGGGAACCCCGTTCGTCTAGGACCAAAAATGCCAAAGCGCGCTAGACGAGATCAAGCAATACCTACAGAACCCGCCGGTGTTGGCTGCTCCGGTTAAGGGAAAGCCTCTCATTCTTTATACAACCGCCCTCGAAGGTTCTTTAGGCGCATTATGGGCACAAGAGAACGACCAAGGGAAAGAAAGAGCACTCTACTACTTAAGTCGAGTTCTACTGGGGGCAGAAAGCAACTACTCCCCCATTGAAAAACACTGCCTGGCATTGATCTTTGCGATAACAAAGCTCAGGCACTATGCGTTGGCGCATGAAGTCCGTCTCATTTTAAAGGTGGACCCCCTTAAATACTTGATGTCAAAGGCCATACTAACGGGACGACTCGCTAAATGGGCCCTACTCTTGATGGAGTTTTCGATAACGTATCAACCTCTCAAGGCAGTGAAAGGCCAGGCCATCGCCGACTTCCTCGCTGAGCATCCCATATCCGCCGATTCTCCTCTAAATTGCGATTTGCCGGACGAACATGCGTTCAATGCGATCGACGGTGATAATAGCCGATGGGAGCTTTATTTCGACGGAGCATCTTCCATGAAAAAGCGCAAACAAAGTACCCCTATAATCAAATCGGGGGTAGGCATTATCTTCGTGACTCCACAAGGAGGGATAATACGCTTCGCTTTTTCCTTAACAGAGCCGAGGACAAACAATGAAGCCGAATACGAAGCTCTGATAGCAGGCCTCTAGATCTCCATTGACATGGGAATTGAAGACCTCCTCATATACGGAGATTCTCAACTGGTCGTTAGCCAAGTAAACGGCGACTACCAAACGTGCAAACCGGAGTTGGTGAAGTACGGGGAAAAGGTGCAACAACTGTTGACCCAAATTCCCTCCTATACTTTGGAGAACATACCGCGCGCGAAAAACAGCAAAGCAGACGCGTTGGCCAAACTTGCTAAAGAACTGGCTGACGAGAACCTCGATGACGTTAGAATCGTGGTACAAAGCCGTCGAGTGCTTGCCCCAGCAGAAATATCTCCGAAATCATCCGAAGAAAAGGAAGCGAGCGAGCAGACGACCCTGCAAGTAAAAGATTGGAAAAATGCCGAGGATTGGAGAGAAGTTTTCATAGATTACTTCAAGTCCCACCGAATGCCTGAAGAAGCATCCACAAGACATCAACTCATGAAACGAGCTCTGTCTTTCGCCTTCGTCAATGATACCCTGTACAAGAGGTCATTTGATTCTCTGTGGCTGAGATGCTTAGGACCGGACGAAGCGAGAAGGGTCGTCCAAGAAGTTCATGATGGACTCTACGGTTCTCACCAAGCGGGCCCAAAGATGAAGTCGAAGATAAAACGGATGGGCTACTACTGGCCCACGATGATTCAAGACTGCCTCGAATATGCGAAGCAGTGTCACTCGTGTCAAATCCATGGGGACTTCATCCACCAGCACCCAAATCCACTACATCCAACGGTGGCTAGCTGGCCATTCGAAATATGGGGGACTGACATAGTCGGCCCTATCGAACCAACATCGTCTAGGGGACATCGTTTCATCTTGTCGATGACTGACTACTTCTCTAAATGGGCAGAAGCAGTACCGTTAAGAGAGGTGAAGACGGAAAATATCCTCCACTTCTTCAAGACGCATGTCATATATCGGTTTGGAACTCCGCGACGGATCATCTCCGATAACGGGCCAGCTTACAGAAGCCACAAGATCAGTCGCTTCGCGCAACAGCATATTATAGACTGGAGATATTCCTCGGTTTATAATCCGCGAGCCAACGGACTAGCTGAAGCCTTCAACAAGACCTTGACAAAAATCATAAAGAAAACGGTATCCCGAAATAAGAAAGACTGGCATGAAAGACTGCAAGAAGCTCTTTGGGCATATCGAACTACGTTCAAGACGGCCACGAACACAACGCCGTACGCGTTGGTGTTCGGTACAGAAGCAGTACTCCCCCCCGAGATAGAGTTACCCTTTCTACGAGTGGCAGTCCACTACGAGCTGACGGACGAAGAAAATGCTCACCTTCGGCTTGAGGAGCTTGACGTCCTTGATGAAACCCGGCTCATAGAGCAGCAAAATCTGGAAGCTTATAAAGCAAAGATGACGCGCTCATACGAAAGATTGACCCGACCGAGGACATTCCGCCAAGGCGAACTCGTGCTAGTGGTCAAAAGGCCTATGATCCCCAATCGCGCCAAGCGGGGAAAATTCGAGCCAAACTATGAAGGCCCGTACATCATAGATAAAGTTTACTAGGGTGGGGCCTATCCACTCATGGACATGCACGGTGAAAGGCCTTTCAGGCCAATAAACGGTCGCTTCCTAAAGAAATACTACGCTTAATGAGCCACAGCCTAGGTCAATGATAGATGACGACGACTGTCCGCTCTCTATCTTCCTAAGCTCAGGATTTATAAAAAGTAGTCGGCCTTCTCCATGACGGACCGAAACGTCCTTAAACTAACGACGGACCGAAATGTCCTTAAACTAATAGCAGACCGAAACGTCTTTAAACTACTACCGCAGCATCTTTAGGCTGACAAGATAAAAAAAATATATATATAAAAATAAAAAAAATAAAAAAAAATAGATAAAAACGGTATGTCCATAAGCAAAAAAGGGCACGGATGAAAACCCGAAAGGGCGCCGTGAGTAAAAACAGCAGGGCTACCGGCGAGTGTTCGTGAAAACCCGAAAAGGGCGCGACCTCGTAAAAAAAATATATAAAAATAAAAAGAATAAAAAAAACAGTATATCCATAAGCAAAATGGGTACGGATGAAAACCCGAAAGGGCTCCGTGAGTAAAAACAGCAGGACTACCGGCGAGTGTTTGTGAAAACCCGAAAGGGCGCAACCTCGTTAAAGGACACTTATAGGGTCCTCTCGACCTTATAAGGAGAAACCACCCATGTGAGATCCTTACGACTCACAAGGGAGCAACACACTTAGGGATCCCCACGATTCTTAAGGAGAAAATACACTTGCGAGATCCTCACGACTTGTAAGGAGAACTCTCTTATGGGACCCTCACGGCTCATAAGAGTTGAAAGTCTTAAGTTACAGAGACCTAAACCTGTGCTTAAGCAACCCCCACAACTTCCGATATTGCCCTACAAGTGGTTCAATACTGACCCTTGTATACAATCCATGGGCGCGAATAAACATTTCCCTAACCAAGTCTCATCCGTGACTGGGGATATGTTCGCATGGTAAACAACCCTTGTAAATCCTCTCGATTTATGAGGAGAAAACCCTCCTGTAGGATCCTTACGACTTACAGAGGAAACAAACACTTAGGAATCCTCACGAGTCCTAAGGAGCAAATACACCTACAAGATCCTCACGACTTGTAGGGAGAAATAACTTCGTGAAACCCTTACGGCTCATGAAGTCAAAAGCCTTAGCCGACAGGACCCTAACCCTGGTCGCTAAGCCACCTTTGTTCGATATCGACAGAGGCAGATGATGATTCGCTCATGGTAATATCCCAGTTGTAGCGGTGCTGATGCCGAAATCGGTTTACAGCGAAAAGCCAATAGGCCGCACATGCATACGAAATAGCCGAAATGATGGGGCAACTTGCAATAAAAAGCAGCAAGTAAAAATGTATGCATGCAAAATAGCCGAAATGATTGGGCAACTCGCAATAAAAAGCAGCGAGTAAAAATAAAATAAATAGCCGAAATGATTGGGCACCGCGAAAAACAGCCGAAATGATTGGGCAATCGCGACCTTCGCGATATAAAAGCTGAAATGATAGAGTATCGCGGAAATAAAATAAAATAAAAAGAAGAAATGATAAAACTTTGGCCCTACAGTTAAGATCACATCGATCCCTGTATACAATCCAAGGGCGTAAACAAAGAGGGAACCATACTTTCCCAATAGGCTCCGCCAGAAGACGAAGCTAAATCTCGACGGTTCAGTCCAACTCCGAAGAAACCAGTGTCTTCATCAAACTCTTCGACTCATGGATACAAACACTTCTTGACGAGAGCCTCCTGATACGCGTCGACTCGCAGAGCCACCAGTGCCTCCGTGGGGAATCCTCGACTCGTTTCAAACCCCAAGGAAACAAATAATCCTTGGCGCTTGGGAAACAAATAATCCCTAGCAAACTCCTCGACTCACGGATACAAACACTCCTTGACAAGAGCCTCCTGATCCGCGTCGACTCGCAGAGCCACCAGTGCTTCCGTGGGAAATCCTCGACTCGTTTCAAACCCCAAGGAAACAAATAATCCTTGGCGCTTGGGAAACAAATAATCCCTAGCAAACTCCTCGACTCACGGATACAAACACTCCTTGACGAGAGCCTCCTGATTCGCGTCGACTCGCAGAGCCACCAATGCCTCCGTGGGGAATCCTCGACTCGTTTCAAACCCCAAGGAAACAAATAATCCTTGGTGCTTGGGAAAAAAATAATCCCTAGCAAACTCCTCGACTCACGGATACAAACACTCCTTGACGAGAGCCTCCTGATTCGCGTCGACTCGCAGAGCCACCAGTGCCTCCGTGGGGAATCCTCAACTAGTTTCAAACCCCAAGGAAACAAATAATCCTTGGCGCTTGGGAAACAAATAATCCCTAGCAAACTCCTCGACTCACGGATACAAACACTCCTTGACGAGAGCCTCCTGATACGTGTCGACTCGCAGAGCCACCAGTGCCTCCGTGGGGAATCCTCGACTCGTTTCAAACCCCAAGGAAACAAATAATCCTTGGCGCTTAGGAAATAAATAATCCCTAGCAAACTCCTCGACTCACGGATACAAACACTCCTTGACGAGAGCCTCCTGATTCGCGTCGGCTCACAGAGAAACTAGTGTCTCCGTGAGAAATTCCCGATTCGTCTCAACATGCAAATGAAGCCTCACGCAGCAGGGACTAAAAAACTTGCTTCCTGAACAATGGGACCCTACAAGTCAATCCAAAATGGTCTCTTGCATACTATTCACGGGTCTCACTCTCCAAAGTCGAATTTCGACGAGGAGGGAAACAACCGCTTGTGGGTCCTCTCGACTCATAAGAAGGAAAAATTCTCTTATAGGATCCTTTCGACTTATAAGCGAAAACCACACTTAGGAATCCTCACGATTCCTAAGGAGAAAACCCATCTACGAGATCCTCTCGATCCGTAGGGAGAAAAGTCTCTATGAGACCCTCACGGCTTATAGAGTTGAAAAGTCTTAGGCAGCAGATCCGAACCTGTGACCTAAGCCATCGCTATTTCTTAAGAAAGTCAGGATACTCATTCTAATCATCCGTCAACCATGGTTGCTAAGCTGATATGCTGATAGTGAAAGAAAGAAAAGACGGAGAAAATGACATGTTACAAAAAGGTGTATCTTTTATTCATAAACTTGATTGGATACAGGATACATTATGTCGAAGAATAAAAAAAAAAAATATATATATATACATTCTTTTATCTACGAGTACAAACGATACAAAGATGGATAGCTACTGAGGAGGAAGTGTCTTTAGTAAATTCACAAGCTGCTTCGCACTTCCTTCAGCGCTTCCTCCTGAGTGACAGCCGCAGCCACCTCCGCCTCCACCTAGGCCCGCTGCTGCAAGAAGGATGAAAGTTGCTCCTCCGCCGCCTTCTGGGCTGCTTCCTGGTTGGGTGCATCTCGCTCGACAACGTCAAGTTTTTGCCTCAATGATAACCCCTCGGAAAGACATTGCAGAAGGCCCTCAAAGACAACCTTCAGCCGTGCGGCGTTGGCCTCCACCCGAGCATGCAGTTGGGTAGACTTGCTCGAAGTCTCACCACGCTCCTTACGCCTTGAAATGACTTCTTGTTCGAGATGGCGGAAATAAGGAACGCTCTGCTCAATCCACGCTGTTCTTTGATTACTGGCAGCCAAGGTCTCGGGAGCGGGACGCAGCGACTCCAACTGATATAGGCGACCCTCGATCTCCCTGCAATGGTTAACCCAGGATCCGATGATTCCCTCATCATGAAAGTTCATGAGTATTGCTAGCATCGGGTTAACCACCATAGCGAAGTCTGCGGCAGATGTAGGAGTTTCAACGTCGAGTTCCTCGACGTAGTCACTCAACATGCGCAGACTATTCGCGGCGCCTTTTGAAGACAGACTCCTCAGATAAGGACCCGCCGGCATTGTAATACGAGGCTCGAAGGGCGCCGAGGCCGGAACGACAGCTGAAAAGAAACAGGATGCGATCAGATAACAGTACAGAAAATAAAGAGAGGGAAGTTACCAATGTGATGGTCGCTGTACCAGTTGAGACAGGTGGCAAGGTCGGAAGGGCCGGTGGCGCAGCTAATCTTTTATCCCCTCCTTCAATCTGTAGCACTGCAGTTGAGATGAGAGAAAGAGGTTAGAAGTAATTCCATCAATAAAAAAAAGAAGAAAGATGCCAATGGAAATCATACTCACCAACGCCACCAGAGGAAGAAGCGAGTTCGGATGGGAAAGAAAAGTGTGGGAGCAACATCTGATATACATGATCAAAGAGCACTCCTGAAGAGACACAACAATATGACTTTAGTACACAAATTATATGTCTGAAGTATAGGATTAATAAATTGCAAACCCATACCTTCCAACATCTTAGATGGTATGAGAGAGGGTTGAGAGGTGACCACCGCCAAAGCAGTTGTTGAAGGCGCTCCCTCAAGCAGTGGAGCATCAGCACTGGCTGCACCTGCGTTACAACAAATGCGAATTTGTCAGAAAGTATTGTAAGATAAAAAAGATAGCAACTTGGGATTTACCTGATGAGCTGCCGGCTGAAACGGAGGCGATTCCCTCCTCTACTGACATGAGACCACCGCCCGTGGCCTCATCACCCGACTCAATGGGAACCGTTGTGGTGCTCGCGAGACCCGGAGACGGCGAAGGACCATAGACGGGGAGGGCTATGACTGGAGTATTGCCAGATTCCAGAGAAGGAACGGTTGGCTCGTCCTCGGGAATCATGGCCACCTCGCCCACTACTTTCTCAGGTTCAGTAGTCGCAGTCGTATCGTCCACCATCACCACGAGATCGTCGGCCTCGAGCGCCTCATCCGCCACCATCCTGGACTCAGTTATAATGATCATATCATCTGCCACCACTTTAGGTTCGGCATCAATGACCTTCTCGGCGGTACGCCCCTCGACCTCCACCTCAGGCTCCAAAGACACAACGACGTTGCCCACCGTCGGCTCGAGTTCGGCAGGTACCACCTCCTCTGTTTCTTTGGGATCGACAGTTTCCGTCTGCCCCTCGATCGGACTTGGCCCTGCAAGATAAGAGATATAAGGACAAACGACATTAAAATCCTTATAACAAAAAAATCTGAGAGAAACATTACCTGAAGTGGATTTACCGTTTGCGCTCCGAACTGCGCGCGCCACCTCTCTGCGGGCAGTGGATAGGGCGACAGGGGCCTCTTCAGATGGAGTATCAGCACGAGGGGCAGTGTTGGGACCCGCTCCCATAGCCAAGGCAGCCTTGCGTGCCTTCGCCTCACGCCTCAGCCGCTTCCTTTCATCCCGAGCTATCGCAATGGACCTTTGCGACGCCTCCTTCAAGGCGTCGTCATCCTCGTTCAGGGATGCCTCCAGAGCCTTTAAGGCATCTCTCATCGGCTCTTCAAGACGAACCTCCTGCGGTGGCCCAGAGGAAGCAGGAACATCGGCAGCTGGTAGAACATCTGCGTCACTTGGAGGGAATGACATTGAGGTTCCTGTGATTAAAAGGGAAAGGTTAGATCGACCATAACACAAGGAAAATGAAAAATTGATGAGTCGAAACTTACTAAGGCCCATAGATGCTCTAAGACGTTCCTCCTCCTGGAAAGTCTTCAGAGAAGCGGCAATGGCTTCTTCATCAGTGATGCCTGTTGAAAGAAAGGAAAGAAAAGCGTTAGTCAAAGGCAATGGAGAGGATATATTGCAATAAAGAAAGGCGACTAGTAGTTACCTGATTGCGCAAGCTTAGCTAACCACGCGTCACGCCTCGCCAACCATGCTGAAGCTTTGAGAGCAGCCTCCAAGTCTGTATCGTCTGGCGGCGGCATCACTAATCCTGCGTTAGTCCCATATTCGAGCAGACCCTCGGCATAGGGAGCATGGGGTTCCTGATCGAACACGACATCCGCAGCGAAGAGCGACTTCTTTTTTTTTTGCCCTCCGACCCTAGGTTCACGGGGGATCGACTTCCGTTTAGCAGCCACTTTGGGACGACGGGTCCCGATGTCCGCACCCACGCCAGACTCCGGCAAGGGTACAACCACTGTCTCCACTGGAGCATAGGGTGCGGGAGGTGCATCTGTGATATCAGGGAGCGGCAACTCAAGTGGAGGACTTTGTGCACGCGAGGGTCCGGCTTTGGCATCTTTTAAAGGGGGGATTACCGGGGTCCTTGGCACCAGAGGAGCGTTGCGATCGCTACCTGGAGGTGCACCCTTACGGTCGATCAGCAACCGCCTTTCCTCCTTTATGACCGCTCCCATCTAATGACTGTACCATTCTGTGTATACCCTAAGAAGTCGGGGGACGCAAGCCGGCTCACTGATAAAGAAGTGAGAGCCCGTGTTTAGACGCATGAAATGATGCAGCGCTCTCTCCATCCCTTCTTCAGTCGCGGCAGGTTCCGATAAAAAAGCCTCCAGCGGTACCCCTTGATTATAGCTCACCTGTTGGGCGAAACGATGAGGGTTATATCTCATGAAGATCGCTGCCCCGTCCTGCCTAAACACCAAGAAGCCCGGTCTGATGGAATATAGGTGAAGGGTCTCCCGGGCCGTTAAAACTGAAGCTCCATCCTTGAAAGTGTCTTGCAATGGCCGCAATGCAGTGGTGGACGTTTTTCCAATAGTCAACACCTTGTTAATGAAAGACACACCGGTTCCAATGGTGTGGGAGCGAAGGAGTAAACACCTGGCATCTCGTGGCGATGGATTTACAATTGATGCGCCGATCAACTGTAGAATGCGAGGAAAACTGCACCTTTCGTAGAACGAGGGCCTTTTATGCATGCCGAAGACACCCGCTGTATGTAGCTCGAGCCACGACATAAAGTAGTGCATCGGGAAGACCACGTGCAACACCTCGGGCTCGTTAGCATCCGCTGCTCGATTGAGGCCATGATATAAGTGCGCCAAACCGGCGATCCCAGCGGCCACGTTTACCCCGATAGTCATTTGGTGGGCCGGGTAAAAAACAGAGGGCCGCATGCGGTGAGAGTGCATTGGGAGCGCAAACCAACTTAGCCAAAGCCCAAGAAATCCTAAAAAGAAGGCCTCCTCGTCCATCTCGAGGGCTGCGACTTCTGCAAAAGACATGGTTGGGGAGTTAGGAAGAAAAAAGTTCTTTTGGTCTATGTCTTTCGCTGGCAGGTTATCCAAACCTAAACCAAAAGAGTCCTCAAGGTTGGCAAACTTGGCAGCTTCCGCCGAGAGGACGTTTGGATGAAGGAACCGAGCAATGAAATCCTCAAAATTAACTCCACGGCTCCCACGCTCAATGAAAAGGGCATCGTAGATGTTCAACACCTTGATCAGACTTGGAAATTGATGTTGAACAGCGTTCTCCGGCGTGGGCCCCCTTATCACCGGCTTAGCACCAAAGACGTACTCATCCGGCGGGAGCAACTCCTCATAATGTTCCCCCATGACCGGTAGACCGGATACCTCCGTAAACTCTTCCAAAGAGATTGACACTTCCCGATCCATGGCAAGGAAAGTGTGGGTAGGAATGTTCCACTTCTCCAGGAAGGCCTTGAACCACCAGGTAGGAAGCGTGGGATACTGGAAGAGGGAGACGTAGACTGCGGTATACAATCCTAATCTTATCAACTGCGACTTCTTCGTCGATAGGATATACCGGGCCCACGGTAGATAACCGATTGGGTGGCGGGGGATCAAACCGATGTTATATGATTGCCACCAAGGTCGCGCCTCGCCTTGACAGATGCGGCGCCCCAGGATATCCAAAACCATGGGACGCTGAACCGGAATCGCATTTATGGCGGGATGTAGAAAGCCCTTTGATGTCTAATCAACCATCTCCACGGCGTACTGCACCGGGGGTGGGCTGGCGTAATGAATCGCCATTATGGGTTCTGACGGCACTGCGCATGTGAAGCTCCGTCGGCCCATGATGATATGATTGTACCACGACCCCCAAAGATGGAGACTCTTGTATTCCGGGTCGTACTCCTTAATCATGGCCAGGACTTCACGGTCCAAGGGCACCTCGGGAAATCCCTCCTCCGAGCGGACGAATGGGAATGAAGTGTCTAGAGACATGATCGCTGCAAAAGAACAATTTAGCCGTTAGTGTTGTAATTCCAACGTTTGGCGTTTAAAAAAGAAAATGCATTAATTAAATTAAATTAAAATTAATTAATTACACCACACAGCAGTGCAGTGAGCAGGAGACTAAAAAGGGACCTACAAAATCTGGATGACAATACGTCAGTTAATAAGACAAACTCATCATTGGATGAGATTGTCAGTTGGTCCCCAATAAAACATTCCCATTAATAAAGAATCCCTAGAGACAAGGAGAAAATTTCCTTTTTCAGAGCAAAGCTCTGTCACAGAGTGACACTTGTCAAACTCTGGTCCCAGGGAAATAAGATTCCTTGAAAGAGCATGGCTCTGTGGTAATAATGGAAAAAGTCCATCAGAAATTTTTTGGAATCTTGAAAGATTCATAAAAAAATTTATAAAATTTTTTTCAAATCTAAAAGAGCTGTTTTTTTTAGATCTATGAGCAAAGCTCTGTTCATGGGTTAAAACCCATGAACGAGATCCCTGTAGATCTATAAATTGTGAGAGCAGAGCTCTGTTTATGAAACCCCAATGGGGATTTCTTTAGATCAAAAGATCTGTGAGAGCAAAGCTCTTTGGATTAAGATTAATTTAAATTAATTTGATTTAAGTTAATTTTTACCTAAAGTTTCTAACTTGGGGAAGGAGCAAAGCTCTGGAGTTCTTAGGAAAGAGCAAAGCACTGTTGAAATCAAAAATCTTAAAACGGTAAGATTTTTTTCTAAGGGCCAGAGGCTCTATTTATAAGGCGCTTGCGCCCCTTGAGCTCACCCCTGGATCCAACGATCAGGAGTTTGCTACCGCTGCACTCACGTGTGCGCCACGTGAGCGCAACGGTGGGGGGGCATTTGTTTCGCCCAATCAGAGCAAAGCTCTGTTAAAATTCAAAATTCAAAATTTTGAAGCAACGCTTCAAATCTCGGGCGCAACGCGCCACATGTCAAGCGCTGATACGTCAGCGCAGCGCCCAAGAAGGCACGCCCAATCAGAGCAAAGCTCTATTTAAATGAAGCAACGCTTCAGCAGCGCAACCACTGCGCTGCGCGACACGTGTCAGCGCAGATGCGCTAGCGCAGTTGCGCTGCGCGACACGTGTCAGCGCAGTTGCGCTGCGCTGTGCGCTGCACGACACGTGTCACGCGCTGGGGCATCTGCGCCAAACAGAATTAAATTTCTAAGAAATCTTTTCTGTTCTTGTTAAAACAAGAAGATTTTCTTCTGCAAAGCAGAAGCCCTTGGATCAAAGATCCAACGGTGGGGAAAATTCCCCAAATCACTCAGAGAAGGATCTCTTTAATAAATTTAACTAATTTATGGGCACTATAAAAAGGACCCTAGGCCTCAAAAAAAAAAGAAAAAGAAAGGAGAGAACATTTTTCTTGGAAAAAAACCAAGAGCTTCAAACAGAGAGAGAATTCTGAGAAAAGCTCAAAGAAAAGAAAGGTAAAAACCTTCACGAGAGAGAAGAAATCTCTTTTAATAAATCATTGATCTAGAAACTAGATCTATGTTTTTCACATAATAAACAGTGCTTTGCACTTCTTTTTGAACCACTGGTTCTTTAAAAACAAGAAAACAACAAAATAAAAAATAGTGCTTTGCACTTTTATGAACCTCTGGTTCTTGAAACAAAAAAGAAAAATCTATTTTTCTTTGATCTAATTTAGATCAAGAAATCAAATAGTGCTTTGCACTTCTGTTCTTGAATCTAACAGATTCTTAGTGCTTTGCACTTCCAAACTGCGCTGTTGCGCTCTTAAGAGAGCGCCACGTGTCAGCTACAGAACCACTTGCGCTACGCGCTCTTGAAATAGAGCTTTGCTCTCTGGAATTGGCGCAACTCACCAGAGCGCGCCACGTGTCAGCAGCGCAACAGTGCAGCGCACTAGCGCAGCACACTGCGCTGTTGCGCTTGCGCTCACCAGAGCATGACACGTGTCATCACCATATGAGCTTGCGCTCATTACTCGGCGCAAAGCGCCAGACAAATGCACTGCATTGATTACAAAAGGGGCCAAGCCCAATTAAAAGAAGGCCTAACAGGTCTAATGAAATGCAATTCATTATTTTAAAAAGGGGCAGAGCCCAAACTAAAATAGATGCTCTGCATCATAAATAAAGGGACAGAGCCCAAATCAAAAGCCTAGCAGGCCAGAATAGAATGCAGTGCATTATTAAATATGGGCAAAGCCCTAGCACAGGCCTAATAGGCCAAAGATCAAGAAAAATGTTGAATATTCTCAACTGGACTTAACCCAATTTTGGCCGTAAGTCCTCAAATTAAATTGACTGAGCATAGCTCTCTCTTGAATCAATTTACATCTGGTTCGAGGGTACATCTCCGAACTCCTCTGACATACGTCGTTGTAATCATTCAACGTCGTCAGAGAGGTGACGGGTCATGACGACCACACCCTTCAATAGTGGACCGGAACGTCCTTAAACTAATGTTGGACCGAAACGTCCTTAAACTAATCATGGACCATCACGTCCCTAAACTGGAACATGGACCACCACGTCCCTAAACTGGCGATGGACCGAAACGTCCTTAAACTAATATCGGACCGAAACGTCCCTAAACTGGCGATGGACCACCACGTCCCTAAACCGGAACACAGACCACCACGTCCCTAAACTGGAATATGGACCACCACGTCCCTAAACTGGAGCATGGACCGCAACGTCCCTAAACTACCTATGGACCACTACGTCCCTAAACTGGAACAATAGAGCCTCCAAATGCTCTTTTGCCGGAACTAAACGATCCCGTTTAAGTTGATCTTAGCCCCCAAACACGGCTAAAGTATCTTAAACATTCAAACAGACTATAAAACTCCAAATCAACCTTGGTTCAAGGGTACATCTCTGAACTCCTCTGACATCTGCCGTTGTAATCCTTCAACGACGTTAGAGAGGTGACGATTCCTGACGGCCATATATTAAATGAATCACTACGTTAAGTTGATCTTAGTCTAAAACAGGACTAACGTATCCTTAACGAACGTTTAAGTTGATCTTATCCGCAACGCGACTAATGCATCCTTAAACTAAAAACACCAAACCCAAATCTAAGTAAATACGGATTTGGACTAATCCACGTCCTACGGGCGACGGCATTACTCAGTCTTCGTATACAATCCACGGGAAACCACAAACAAAACAAACACACACGACACGAAGTGAAATTCTGGAGAAGGAGAAAGTTGTTACCGCGATGCGGTAGCGTAATTAACTGCAGGGGCTTGCGCCTACAGGGAAGAGTGTCCCCACAATCAAAAACCCCTCAAGCGAGGGGGAATCTGACGAAGTATGCTACATCGGCCGCATCCGTCTAAACCTCCGATACACGGTGCCATAAATCAACTTAGCATCTTCGGAGAGGTGGATGGATAAAACCAAATAGCATCTGCCCCGAACTTCAGGCAAGACGTCCACCGCGTCTCCGCCGCGTCTTTCGGAGGGGAACATGCTTCAAATTAGAGCTTCAAAGTGAGGTTGAGAGGTTGAGAAAAGGAGAGCGATGAAGCTATGGTTGCCTGCGATCTTCATTTAAAGACTTCTAAGCGAGAAAGAATGACACAGCCATGGTTTCCGGCGATCTTCAAAACGATGGTTGCAGATGTGAGAAAGAGAGAGAGAGATAGAGAGAGATAGAGATGAGTGGTATCTGAGGTATTACTCAGCCAAAAGTAACTATGGCTAAGGATTAACCTAACATAAGCTTACGAGCATGGATGGGAGTGGGGTATTTAATTGACGGAGGATCTTCGAGTGGGTTATTTAAAATTACTCAAATGTGACTGGAGTTTTTCAAAATATGCGATTTTCGAGAGGGAAAAATAAAAAACCCAAAACTCTTTAAACAATTTAAAATATATTTCTTATTGAGCAATACTTTTCCTACCGGGTTTGAATTCCTACCACAATCTACCCAAGGGACAAAATGGTGGGACTCACAACATCTGAATAGTAGTGACAAACAAGTGATCCTATGGTGTTTGTTTTTTGGGTAGATTGTGGTGGGTTTCAAGCCCGGTAGGTTAAGCATTTTTCTTTCTTATTAGGGTTATTTATTGTTTGCCCCCCACCCCAATTCATAGTTATTTAGACCAAATCCTTTCGGTTTTTTCTATTTACTTTAGAACCCCCACTAAAAGCCCCCTTTAACGATTTTCATCCATCAAATTTATTCGTGTAATTTTTAAATAATTAACAAAGTAGTTAATTATTAAATACTTAATTAAATAAACCTTAATCCCAAAATAATCATCTCCTATATCCTTCATACTCCTCTTCTACTTCCATCCATCCCTGCGGTGATCACCGCAATTCTCTTCTTCGGCGACCACGACGTTTAACTCCTCTTTGATCACCATCACAACCACCACCTCCTACCTTTTCATCATTCTTAAAAAAAATTCCCAAATCTTTTCCTTCTCGCTTCTTCCTCATCATCAACCCTAAAACCTAATCCCAAATCACTTTCTTCTTTCTTCTTCCTCATCATCAACCGCAAAATCCACTTCCAAATCTTTTTCTTTACTCTTCTTCCTCACTGTCAGCCACAAAATCTATTTTCAAATCTATTTCCCCTCTTTTTCCTCATCATCAACCCTAAAATTCACTTTCATATCTCACTCTTCTTTCTCATCATTTTTAGAGTGTGCTTCATGCATGGAGAAAAGAAAGAAGGAAAGATAAAAGCTTTTCAATGTACGGTTTGAGTTTTAGGGTTTGAGAGATGTTAAGGAGATGGACGTCATTTATTATTTTTTATTCAAAAAAATAAGAGGAGATGTTGCGAAGAAAAAGTATCTTTTGAAGGGATGAAAAAATAGTTTTAGCTTCTTAGGGGTTTGAGATATATCGAGAAGATAAAAAAGGACCTTATATGATCTGAGTATTAGGGTTTCATTGTATTTAAGTTTTCATACAATAAACAATCTATTATAATTTCATAATTAAATTATGAGCTTACAATTAGGGATGGCAATGGTGTTGGGATGTCCTGAATCCTAATTAATCTTTAACTAATCTGTTAAGTTTTAATTATTTGGTATAGATATAATAAGATTCTCTAATTTAAATAAGATTGTTAATACAAATTAGAGAAGACCCATTCTATACTATAAATATTTTAGAGAAAATATTGAGTTTTATTATTTGATTTAAATTGGATATGTGACTAAATCCAAGTTTAAATCTTGTAATGTAGCCTATAAATATGAAACCAATAGCCTATGGTTTGATGACGAGAGAAAATTGATGAGAGATTGAGAGAGAAGAGATACAGGATGTGTATAACCGTCGTCTCAAAATTCTCTAATTCTCCACAAAAAGTGAAACGTTCTTTTCTGCAGCCCGTGGTTTTTCCTGTTTGGGTTTTCCACGTAAAACCTGTGTGTCCCTTTGTATTGATCTTTTCTGTTTTCTGCAATTTGTTTGATCTTTATTTTCGCGTTTATCTCTGTAACATTTCGGAAAATTTAAATATTTATTTTCGGAATTTAATTGGAAATAAAATGAATTTTATTAAATATGAGAACATTTATTTTACTTGGTTTTCTTACCTTTGCATTAAAACTAAGTTTTCTTTCATTATTTCCACTTAAGGTAGCATAGCAAAGTTAACAAGGGTTTAACATTTTCATTTGTGTTTTTATTTAAAAATTAGAATTTTGAGAGAGAGAAAGAGAGGGAAACATGGGAGAGGGTTTTAAGGGTGAGAGGTATGGCTTGATTATAATATAGGGGGGGGGGAGGGGGGAGAGAGAGAGAGAGATAGAGAGAGAGAGAGAGGTATGGGTAAGCTCCTAACACCATACCATCTCTATCTCTTATTTCCACCATCTCTCATTTTCTTCATATCATTTTCTTCTTTTTCCTCCTCTCCAATACTTCTTCCATTCACACCTCATCGCCAAAACCATGACAACCCTCCAAACATAGATTTTCCTCCATCCAAACCATTTTTCCTATCAAGTTGCCTCACTTGAAGCCATCACTAAGCTCCTTGTGGCCTTCTTCTAAGCTTAGGATATCCTTTTTCAGCATCAAGAGCAGTAATGATCCCACCTTTACTTGGTTTTTTGCAACACTAACCATGACAAGCTATATTTTAGCTGAAAGTTAATCTTTTTTTTTATATAGTTTTATCTTTCAAAAATGGGTTTTTGATATGGTATGAGTTGTAGTGGGGTGTTAGAGTAGTGTGTTAATGATTACAACTTGTTTAGGGATAGTTAATGGTATTTTGATGTAAGAATCCTGGGTTTTAAGTGTTACAATATCAAAAACGGATTAAGATTTTCAGAACATGAATTTTCCTTGTTCAAGTCTCTGTTGGAGCTAAATTGGATCTCTGAAAATTAAATGATAGATTGTATTGAGCTATTTGAAAAATTAGATGAGCACGCTTGAAACACGGAGCCCCAACTCTCTGCCCAAGCCGACCTAGCATCCTCCCGTTAGTCCAACTTATAAATTGGGGCTTGAATTTTGGCCTGGATCTTGTTTTAATGATGACAAAGCTATTTTCATATACCAAAAACTCCCAGATTGCCTATAGCAAAATCTGAAAGTGTTTTATGTGAGATTTCTGATGTTTTTAAGCTTTTAAACTTAAGTTTTGGATTTCTAAATCCTAATTTGATCGTTTGACGTTTAAACATCGATACCGGGGGTAGTTCTACGTAGTTAGGACACGGATGGCATGTTTTGGTCATACGTTCGAACCTATGTGCGCTTAGCTCGTTTGTGTCAATATCGGTATAGATTTTTATGCAATTAGCGTCGTTGTTTCTATTGTAGGTTCGATTGTGAGGACTTTCGAGATGGCGAGGAAGGGCGAGACGGTCATAGGCTTCGACTAGCTCGAGACGCGTCGGTGAGTAGATCTATATTTACGGGGGAAGTCGGGTGGATGGTGAATAGCACCTTCGAAACTAGTTCTATAGAAAATTTAGTTAGAATAAAAAACGTATATACGTAACCCAGATACATAACCTTTAATTAGTTCATAGACTATGTAATTAGTGTATAATTCATAACTAGTAGGCTATATATATAAGTATATATGATTAATAATATGTGCCGTATGCGACTAGATGTCCATACTATATGAGTTATATATTTGCATATGTGACTTGAGGTCTGTACTGAATGAGATTAGATATTTGAATTGAGATCGAACGAGGTGAGATTTCGTACTTGATGAGATGAGGATAGATTTCCGAATGCGGCCGATATTTATTTGACTCGTGAAGTCTTGCTTTGTATCCCGATTGGGAAAACTATTAATGCTAAGATTATACTATTTGTAAAACTAACGTTTCGTTTCCTATTTTAAAATTTAATGCTGAGGATGTACTGCTAATTTCAAATGAATATCTATATTAAAAATATTACAGCCTCCTTTCAAAACAACGTTTCGTTCTATTTTAAACTGTATAATTGTATTTATAACGCTTATTCAAGTTACGTTTCTTTTACTCGTTATACGCTCGTGTTTTGTTTAATTTGTTAAGTTGTGCTACATTTATACTATTCGTCCTTATATGCTTCGTATAATAAGTTTATGATACCATGCTTATATGAACATACTTATAGAACACTGCACAATTACCAATAATTGCTATATGGCGCCATCATAGATTTGCACGTTACACTACAAATCATTGGTACTGCTATGACACTGTAGAATTGCCATGCTAAATTATATCCATATTGATGTCAATGCTGTCTATTATGACTTCGTTATATATATGTGATTGATTGATATATCCTTGTATCTAATTATCAACTGAAAGAAGATGCATAATGCATTGTTGATGATTATGATATTGATGCCGTGGATGTGATTTTAGAGTTATTCTTATATGAATACACTTGATAGAATACTTGCACAACTTCTAATGATTGCTATGTTGTACGATCGCAAACGCGTATGTTACACTACACATCATTAGTACTGTCATAACACAGTAAAAAATGCCATGCTCATTCGTGTTTTAGTTATCTATGCTTGTATGGATGATACTTGCTGATTTTGATATAAGAATGCCATTATCATGGATATTCGAATATGATTGTTGCCAACTGTAGCTAAGATGAATTATGTATGTGTTCTTCGGAACTTGATATTTTTTATGGATTTGAAAGACCACGGTGTGATTTATAAAACTTATGTATGTTTAAAAATACGGTTTTCTCTTGATATAATAATTTGGACGTCCACCATAAGTTTTCTGGTTTTCATGATATGATATCTGAATCGAGGTAGGGGATAACCGATTACGGATACATGGTGGACCCGGTATGACTCCAAGAGGTTGCGAGGCCGTAGGAAGGTACGAAAAGCCTAGCGAGGATGATCGATACGATAGTTTGGATCACGGCGGATATCCAGAGGATACCGACCGGTGATAGTCTTGAACACGGTGAATATGGCCGGTGTTGAAAGATGACATTGAGATTTCGAGTGTCGGTGATGGATACTCATTTGATGATGACTTAGAGTGTCGATGATGGACACTCATTTGATGATGATGATCTATTGGATGATATAATTCCATGTTGCGTAACCCGATATGATGCGCTGATACTTATATATATAGTAGATAGATGTTATCTCATATTATGCTTTGTGAGGGATCAATATAGGTGCCCAGCATAGAATGATATGGTTTATTCTATATTGTAGGCGAACATGAATTTTCATAGAGACAGTACCTGAAATACTATTTTCATATATCGATGTTCATTAAAGAGATTTCCAAACAAGCTATAATCTCCCTATTTTCCCACGTGTCTATGATGACACAAGAAACTTTTAAAAGGAAACCCTCTTAATTAATCCTTTCTAAAAGGCATGACGTATAATTTAAACAAATGCATATATTTCTTCATAAATCAACGTCCGCTACTCGTGCCGTGATATAAATATCATACGGTTATTTTGAAACGATTTACATACATAAATATTTCGTCTACTTTATATGCTTACTTGGATACATGCTATATATGAGATGTTTACACGCTCTATTGGGATGCGCTTATAGTACTTATATAGTATATATGTTATCATATAGTATGGTAGTATTATACTTTATGACCTAGATAGATCGTTATGCATTTCGATTTCTACCTTATGATATCTTTTTACTCACGAGTTGGCAATTCACCCATGTTGTGCCATAGTTTCTTACAGGATCGACCGCTCGGATCAGTAACGGCTTACTGGCATATTTTTTCTTCGGGTGATTGCTTTTGCTAAGTGGGTTACAAGGTTGTTTCGTAATCGCGTTTTTGTTTATGTATATACTCCCTTGTATCTAGTTAAAAAATCCATCAACCACTTGTATATTTAGTGACTTAAATGTTTATGTGTCTTGGGTGTTGTTTTTGAGTGGAGTCGACTTGGTATTGTTATATTAAGTTATGGTTTTTCTTATTATTCTTCGTCTTGAGCGTCGTGTGTGTGTGTATTTGCATGGATTGTGTCTCCACCGTTTGGACGTGGAAGCCAGCTCCCGTTAGGGATACTTTTGTATATATTATGCATTATACAGGGTTTTCTTTAAAATTTATAAAAGAGGTGCTGCCCGATTTTAAACGACGAAATTGTTTTCAGTCAAACTTATTTATATTTCAAAACAAACTTGATTTTATATTAGAAACCCCTTTTCAAAACTACACATCCATTATTTTCTTATAAATAGTTTAGATCCTGGTTTTTGGCTTACTTAGGCCATGGTGGGGTTCTATAGATTTCATGTGATTCAAGTACCGGTCACGTGCCATTTCCGGGTCATGACAAAGTTGGTATCAGAGTACTAGCTTTAACCTTTGTTGAGTCTAGATTTGATTATGTGGAGTCTAGGGCATTATTTTCAGAACCTCGGCTTAACCTTACAAAACATAAACTTGACTTTGGGGGTATTAGACCCGAACTTTCGTAGGTTGACCTTGGTATGTTGGAGTAGATACTAAGTAGAGTGATGTACCGTACATATGTTCCACGACATATTTACGATACGATACTTTGCCTAAGTAACCTTAGGATATATCTTGAGATCCTTTCTTCTATTCATTTCAGTTGACCTATCCTCATCGATTCTTGTTGCTTGTTCCAGTCACCATTTCTATACGAACCGAGAGGGCTGCGATGAGAGACGAGGTTAGGGCAGCTCATCTGAGACGAGCCGGTGACACAGGAACATGTTGTTCCTTCGCTTGATAGGATTTCTCGTTTATAGGCGAGTGTTCAGGATCTGCACCAGATGGTCGGCTCATTGCTTTAGGCCAGCCGGACTCAGAGGCCTGATGTTGTTTAGCCTACTCTGGAGGTCATTGTGCTGCTTACCATTCAGACAGTTATACTAGTCGTTGATGGGATTATCGAGATATCACTTCCAGAATTCATGAAGCCGAAGCCATCAGTGTTTACTGGGATGGATGTGACAGAGAATCCTCAGTCACTCCTGGATAAGTTGGCTAAGGTATTTTGTTCGTTAAGATGCTCTGATGCAAGATCAGTTGAATTGACCAGTTTCCATTTGGAGGTTCATGCTCAGACCTAATGTGAGTCGATCGAGAGAGGTCGAGAAGTGGGTCTTCCTCCGATGATATGGGACGAGTTCTCGAATATGTACTTAGCCAGGTTTCTTCCGAAGAGCGTTAGAGATGCATGAGCTCGTAGTTTCGAGTCTTTGCGTAAGACTCCAGACATGTCCATAGCCGAGTATGACCTGCAGTTCACGTAATTATCGCGATATACTTTCTACTTGATCGATATTGAAGAGAAGTGGATTAAGAGATTCATGCGCGGTCTCGATGAACAGTTGTTCCTCTCCATCGGCGTCCAGCATTTTGATACGTATGCAGAGGCTTTGGATGCAGCCACACTTATAGAGGAATGTCATGATGAGATTGCAGTTGTTTCAGAACCAAAGCGGGTTCGTTTTGATGTGCTAGTTTCTTGGCAGTTCGGCAGAGATAATACAGGTAGAGGCCGTAGCGTGTTCTTTCCAGGATACAGTAGTGATAGAGATCGGACCCAAAGCCAGTTGAATGGCGCTTATCCGCAGGTCCAGAGGCCGCCGTTGGTGTGTTACAGTGCGGGAAGTCAGGTCATTTCGCCAGGCTTGTACCGTGAGGCGTCACGGCAAGGCGGCAGTTCCGCACCCAGCAGTTTTACCGAGATGCCGTGGATTTGGTGGTCCTGTACTAAGAGGACGGCAACCCAGAGGCAGAGGGCGCTAGACCGTGGACAGAAGGCAAGTGGGAGTCCTTGCTCTGCCAACTTTGGGTGCTCAGGCACCTACCGACGTTGAAGGAGATATACTTTAATGTCGGTCGTTTTTATTTGTGTTTTAGTAATCTGAGTATCACACTTTCAACGTTGAAGAAGGTATACTTCGATATCGGTTGTTTGACTCTTGTGTTTTGATGATTGATGTTTTGTGCAGTTGAACTTGATTGATATTTTGTGCACACCAGTTGTACTTGATTGATATTTTGTACATACTAGTTGCTCTTGATTGATATTTTCATGCACCTTGATGCACTTGATATTATTTTCATGCACCCCGCTGCACTTGGTATTATTTTCGTGCACATCCGTTGCATATGATGTTGTTTTCGTGCACATTTGTTGCACTTGATGATTTCGTGCACACCCGTCGCAGGTGATTTAGTTTTTGTGAACGCTCGCTGCGGTTGATTTCATTTTCGTGCATTGCACTTTGATGGGATATAGCTATTTATGCATTATAGTTTTGATTAGTTTTATGCTTGGTCGTGTGCTATAAATATTTCATTATGGCTATGGTTATGGTTGTGTGCTTGATTTAAACGGTTGTTTCGCACTTTGCACTATAGTTTGTGTGATTCTCATAGCATTTGCTAGAGTTTCAGTTATCTGAGTTTCACACCTTTGTTTTCTTGCACACGCGTTGCACTATAGTATTTCTAGCTTGTGTGGAACTTCAGATCCCCGTTGATTTGATTATCGAAATGTTTAAAGATTTGGAATTAAATTTAAATTCGAGAACCGAATTTTCTTAAGGGGATATTGTAACATTTCAAAATTTTTAAATATTTATTTTTGAAATTTAATTGGAAATAAAATGAATTTTATTAAATATGAGAACATTTATTTTACTAGGTTTTCTTACCTTGGCATTAAAACTAAGTTTTCTTTCATAATTTCCACTTGAGGTAGCATGGCAAGATTAACAAGGGTTTAACATTTTTATTTGTGTTTTTATTTAAAAATTAGAATTTTGAGAGAGAGAAAGAGAGGGAAACATGGGAGATGGTTTTAAGTGTGAGAGGTATGGGTTAATTATAATATAGGGGAGAGGGAGAGAGGTATGGGTAAGCTCCTTACACCATGCCCTCTCCATCTCTCATTTCCATCATCTCTCATTTTCTTCACATCATTTTCTTCTTCTTCCTCCACTTCAATACTTCCTTCACTTTCACCTCGTCTCCAAAACCATGGAAATCCATCCAAACCTACCTTTTCCTCCATCTATACCACTTTTCCTATCAAGTTGCATCACTTGAAACCATCACTAAGCTCCTTACGACCTTGTTCCAACCTCAGGATCTCCTTTTTCAACTTCAAGAGAGGAAAATATCCCATATTTAGTTGGTTCATTGCAACACTAACCATGAAAAAACTATATTTTTGTTAGTGATATGTATGCCCTAGAGGCCATTATTGTATGATATAGTGGATGCTTGGATATATATGGAGGACTTTCTTGCTTGATATGATAGTATACTATCTGGTTGCCTTTATCTTAAAATGTACACTGGTATTATTATACTGTCTGTCACGCCCCGCTTCCTAAAATACGGAATACGAGGGGTAGACAAGGCCAGCCATGCTCCTACGGTCAAGGAAATGTCCTGCCGTAGTCACACTTCGGCTTCTAGTTTTTCATGGTAAACAGTAAATGATGCGCAGGTAATGAGAAATGCAGTAACTGAAAGAAACAATGTAAAGAACTGACCTGAGGGGAAACAAACGAATATAACTCGGGATAGCAAATCAAGATGTTCGTGATGTAAGTCTAGTCCTGGTCCAGGCTAAATCTTCTCCTCACATTGAACATGCATACTCAGGTCGTCAGAGCGACACAAAAGCAATATAATATATAAAAACATATGACAATTCTAACAGTGATAATAGGCATAAATAATTGTAGATCAATGGCAGTATGTATATGATTATGCAGTAATCAATGCAGCGGAACAGTAAAAGCAGTAGAATGATATGCCACGTATGTCAACACAGTAAGTAAGATATATCAATGCCAGTATCCCTATCAGTCTCTAAGTCTTACTGTATAGGTCAATAAACCTATCGTCAGTCCAAGTGTGAGAGTCAACCACTCGCGAGTGTCCTCCACCCAAGGGTAGAACCCAAGGGCAAGGGACCACGGGCCCAACATGTATATCACGGTGATAATCACATACCCTGTAAATATCCATATATCTCCCTAAATATATAAGCCGGCATGGGACTCCCGAGATTCTGTTGAACTCACACTTAAACTACCCCACATCCCGTGGTCTACATCAAACGCCAACCATAACCCTAAATACCAATCGGTCGGTGACATGTCTGCGCGAGAACTGGAGGCAGGACCTCCATCAAGCACGTCCCGACTAATACCTAAGGTAAATGGTAGTGTCTGGTGTCTTATCTGTGACACCCGTGCAAGAGCTTCCATAAGTATCCCATACCACTTATAGTCACACGTACACGCATCCCACAGACGTCGACAATGCAATAGAATAATAGGGTCACTGATTGTGTACAAGTACGTATCACTTTCACTTATTCACGGATACACGAACACTGACGTACTTACCACAATCATCACTAAAATCTAACACTGGGTAAATGCACGATATCACTAGGTTATTACTGCAATGATATGGGTATGATATGATGCATAAACGATATATAAAGCATGTTTAGGATGTCCTGAATCAATAATCTACCACTTGCATAATTTATCATAAATCATACGGTTACAATTTAGTGAGACAATGAACAAGTAATAATTAGTATGTTCAGTTATCTATCCATCAAATTTAGTTTCATGTCAATCGGGTTCCAGGATCACTACTTATAGCCATTACATTTTAAGCGTTCACGGCTGGAAATCCGGTTTCAGAATCGGAAGTCTATTTCGCAACGCAATTAAATCCCAGTTGGGATCAGAATTTAGCAACTCTACAGTTGAATGAAATCTAGGGTTTTCAGTAAGGTTTTTAACGCAACAGACGGTTTCTCAATCGCGTCTGTACGTTAGGAGTTATATACTGTTCAATACCAATATGTCGGTTCTGATTCTGCTGGGACTGTTATGCGCCCCGATCTATTAAATTACCGATTAAATAACAAACTATAACAAAACAGAATGAAAACACTTGTGTTGTCTAGCTACCAGGTTCACCTACAATAAACAGCGGAGTTCCGCAACCTACGAATTAAGGAAATCCTGTGGTACCCATTACGGAACAGCAAGCAACAACTGGAGTCGCTCTGGACTGCAGTCCAGAGTCGCACTCCGATCCAAATATCGTCACAGTTTAAGTACAGGAATATCTAAAAACTAGTATAGGGTTAAAGTTCGTCGAGTTGGATTCGATTTGAGCCCTCGAACGCATCATTCCAGTGTGTATGTAATTTATGGTGATTTTAATGGTTTTCAGGTACAGGAAATATCTAGTTTTTACAGGCAAACTTGGGGGTAGTCATTTTAGTCATTTAACGGTCATATTATCCAACGAAATTCACGCACTAGGTTCACAGCCATACGGACCCAACGATACCATTTAGTTCCGTCAAATTAGGAAAGGATTCTCATTGGGAACACACGTCGAACAGGTAAATAGTGTACGTTTTCAGGAATAGTAACATAGCAATTTATATGATTTGGATTTGCAACAGAAATAGAATAGCATGAAGCAAGTAGAGAACTTGCCTGGAGACGTTTTGGCGATGCACGGCAGTATCAATAGCACGATCGCGTCACAGGCGCAGCACAAGTTCGGCTTTTGGAATCAGACGATCGTAATCAATCCCGTTACTCTCCGTGCCTTTCCTTTCTCTTCAGTGCTCTAAGCGTCCATGACTTGATATGCGGGAGATAGAGATGCATAGAGAGAGGAAGAGCAGAGAGAGAGAGAGAGAGCAGAGAGAGAGAGCTGAGAGAGAGAGACAGAGTTAGAGACAGAGAAAGAGATTGAGAGATTTGAGTGAGTGAGAGAGAGAAAACCAAGAGATAGAGAGTGGGGGATCAAAGAGAGAGAGAGAGATCACAGAGAGAGAAAGAGAATGAGAACAGAGAGAGAGAGGGAAGTGAGAGAGGACAAAGAGAGAGGGTGAGAAAACAGAGAGAGAAGGAAAGCAGAGGGAGAGAGAAGAAGCAGAGGGTTTGCGAGAGGGAGGGAGAGACGAGAGGGATGAGGGCGACGACGACGACGACGATGATGGATGTCGACGACGAGACGAGGAGTTCACCGGTCGTCGGCTCAGGGGTGGCTGAGCTCGGGTGCAGGGTGATGGTGAGGAATGGTGACGGAGGCTACTAAGGGTGGTCATGGTCGGAGTTTGGTGGATGGAGGCGAGGAGATGAAGTGGAGAGACTGGAGGCGAGGCGAGAAAAGGCGGGGTGTCTGCAGCCGTCGACGTCATCGTCGGCGGCGGGGCGAGTGAAGGAGTTGGTTGATGACGGGTGCAGGGAGGAGGAAAGAAGAACGAGGGAGAAGGTGAGCGAGGAGGAGGGTGTGATGGAAGTGAGCAGGAAGAGAAAGGAGTCTCGCGTTGGTGGTCGGCGAGGCGATGAGTTCCGGGACAGTGGGCAAGGGAAAAGGAGGAAGAAGGTGAAGGAGAGTGATGGTGAGTTCGAGGGATTTAGGAGAGACGAGGGGTGCGCGAGTAGATGTAACGGCGCTCGAACGTGGCCGACACGAGCGCGGGCGTAGGCGGAGGAGGCGGAAACGCGAGGGACAGGGAGCGGGAATTTGGGTGTAGCCGTTGGGAAGAAGGAGAGGCGGGTCGGGTGAAGGAGCGGGTCGGGTTGGAGACGCGAGTGAGAGGAGAAGGAGTGGGCCGGGCCGGGAATAAAACAATTTATTTATAAAAGAAAATAGATTGGGCTGAGAGAGAAAGTAGGGCGGGAAAATAATTAGAGAAGGGGGAAGAGAAAGGCCGGGCCTGGTGGGCTGCTGAGGAAATTTTTTTTTAATAAAAATGAAAGGTGATGGGCTGAGGAAAAGTGTGCTGGGCTCGGGTATTTGTAAGGAAAAAAATATAGGATTAGGGAATTAGGTTTGGGTTGTAATAAAAGAAATATGCGGTTTAGAAGAAATATAATTATAAATAAAATGAATTCAATTATAAATAAGAATACCTAGAATTCTAAAGTAATAAAATACAGATTTTGGTACAAAAGGGGCTGGGTATTACATCATACCACCCTTACAAAAATTTCGTCCTCGAAATTTAAAAAAAATAAGTTATACAAATATAAGCGAAAGCTATTATATTGCACACTAACACAAAAGATTTATTAGCAGTACGTGGACGAAGAAATTTGAAATATATATATAAGTAAGAACCACATACGGAAAGTTAGGTCTACATAGGTATAATGCAAGAATAACTATAAGGGCAACTACGAGTATACGAGAATATAGGTATCAATAACGAATAATAATAATCAAAGTGTGTTTGGTAAAAGTCGAAACCCACATAAGTGCACATCTAAGTCTATCAAAAGCAAGCAGAAAAATAAGTATAAGGCTCAACCATTTATAATAGTAAGCATAGGCATAATACTCGAAAATAAAGTAACGACAATAAAGTAGTGAAAAATTAGTCGGTAGGTTATAACATTTTAGGATAATATATCGATCAAATAACTTAGAAACTCACATAGTGAAAATAAGGAATATGGAACACAAATATGCGCGGTGTAAGATTGTGCTACTGGAAAAATAAGGATAATAGTAGTGTGCTTACAATACCTAAAACTAATTAGTTAATAACACGCACTCTTCGATAAATACAAAATACTGAAACCAAATTTCGAATAACAAAGTCCCTAAATATATAGGGTAATAGGAAAACACATAAAATGTATAGGGCTAGCAAGGGTAAGGATTACAAGGAAGTGTGGATCATTCACAGGTTGGAGTATGGCGGCTTTAGGCTGAAAATCAAGGAGATTGGGATCGGGTCAGCACAGGATGTAAAGGTGAACAACACATGGCTACAAGGGAAGAAGTATGGAGAGGATAACGGTCGGTACTTCAAGCGAATCAAAAATTGAAAGGCTAACTAACTCGGAAATTCATAAGAAAGGTTCTCCTCCCAAAAGGATCTCAAACGGGGCGCAGACGAAGGATGAAGGGTGGACCTCAAAAGATCGAGTGTGGTACTAGTTAATCTTAGTGAGGGTTAAGACAAAGTAAGGAGTAGAGGTGGACAGATCTCAGTAAAGGAAATAATGGTATAGAAGAAATAATCGAGCAGCAAGTGAACTAAGAAGATTAAAAGATTTGCGGACTTAACCCTTTTTTTTCATTCCAGAAGATTTTAAACAAATTATTCCCAAAGGCAAAAAGTGGCCCTAAACTATACACAGTTTTATTTGGCCAGAAAAAGACAACATCTAAAAGAAATCCCGTCAGTCGTGGTTGTGGAGATTCAGCAGGTTGCGGTAGGCTCGCGCGCTCAAGTAGGGGCGTTCGTTTCCATAGCGCCTCGCAGGTATTGTCATTGGGAGTTCTTCCACCGCAAGGTCTTGATCTTCTGGTCCTTCTTCCTCGGATGGAGCTTCTTCATCGAGGTCCGATTCCATGTGATTCTCTTCTTCTGGATTCTCTTCCATGGGGTCTTCCTCCACTGGATTTTCTTCTATTGGTTCTTCTTCAGGATCTTCTTTTATTGGGTTTTCTTCAGGGTCTTCTTCCTCTTCGTCGGAATCGCCTATCATGTCGAACTCTGGGGCGGCTACTCCTTCGTCCTCTGAATCGTTGTTTCCGAAATTGGCCTGGGGACCGTTGATCTCATCGTCAGAACTCATCAGCGTGTGGTCTAAGGAAACGCATGACTGTGCATCCTCATCTAGATGCGGCGCTGCTCCAGGGTGGGCCATAGCCTGGAAATAAAGAATCATGATTAGGCAGTGGAATACATCAAGAAGAATAGCTAAGTGTACGAAGCATAAAAAGATATGTAGTGGCAGGAGCTGAAAAATCAAGATTAAAATGCTGTGATAATGAATAGTATGAATAAGGGGAAAAGACAAGAGAATGATACATATATTACGATTCAAATTTTATTGCCTTCAACTAAAAGTTCGACAGATACAAGATTTCAAATGGAAAGAAATATTTATAAAAGGATGACCACATTATTACTGAAATTAGAAAACATGAAAATTCCTATTGGATTGCTAGACCGCTGCATTTTCGTCATGCGAGTTGATTCCTGGGCTGGGTCCGCCTTATCCTCGAAGTTCGAACTACGCAGTAATCCTCACTTGGCAGGAGTGGGGAGTGTGGACGAGTTTCCTCCTTGTAATTCTTTCCTTTCTGGGCAACCGTTGATGAGATGTTCGCTGGATCCACAAATCATACATTTCCCTTGGGCGCGGCGACAATCCCTCTGAAGATGTCCTGGCCTCTTACAGTACTCACAACATGGGATCTTCTGCTGCTTCTGCTGCGGAGAAACAAATTGGCGCTTCATCTTTCTCTCTTTTCCTCTTCTAACGGGGATCCCTTTATGATTTGAGACTCCCGCTGGTGCCTGATTCACCTGCCTTCTCAGTCCTTCAGCTAACATGTCGTTTGTTCGCTCCTGGGCTTCCATCAAACCTTGCAGTACACTCAGAATCTCAACGGTCTGATTCTGGGGAGCGGATATAGATGATGAGTCGTTGGAAGACATGATCCTGAGACCACAATTTTGAGAATGATATAAGTCACAAGCCAAACTAATCAAAATATAATATGGATAGGACAAAGATTCAAGAATATCAGAGATGATGAATTTATTACAAGTGGAGAATCAACCGTATGACTTTAAGTCACTTAAACAGGGTACAACAGAGCAATTGCAACCACGTAACCTTGTCAAGTGACCCGAAACCCTAGCGAATGGATAGTAGAACACCCAAAGTGAATATGGAACAAGAATGACAAGTTTACGACCTAGACCAAGGAATGGCCTAGATTGCCAAGCTATACACGGAAAACTGCAATCCCAATCGAAGCAAAACCTGGCTCTGATACCAACAAAACCATGTCACGCCCCGCTTCCCAAAATACGGAATACGAGGGGTAGACAAGGCCAGCCAAGCTCCTACGGTCAAGGAAATGTCCTGCCGTAGTCACACTTCGGCTTCTAGTTTTTCATGGTAAACAGTAAATGATGCGCAGGTAATGAGAAATGCAGTAACTGAAAGAAACAATGTAAAGAACTGACCTGAGGGGAAACAAACGAATATAACTCGGGATAGCTAATCAAGATGTCCGTGATGTAAGTCTAGTCCTGGTCCAGGCTAAATCTTCTCCTCACACTGAGCATGTATACTCAGGTCGTCAGAGCGACACAAAGGCAATATAATATATAAAAACATATGACAATTCTAACAGTGATAATAGGCATAAATAATAGTAGATCAATGGCAGTATGTATATGATCATGCAGTAATCAATGCAGCGGAACAGTAAAAGCAGTAGAATGATATGCCACGTATGTCAACACAGTAAGTAAGATATATCAATTCCAGTATCCCTATCAGTCTCTAAGTCTCACTGTATAGGTCAATAAACCTATCGTCAGTCCAAGTGTGAGAGTCAACCACTCGCGAGTGTCCTCCACCCAAGGGTAGAACCCAAGGGCAAGGGACCACGGGCCCAACATGTATATCACGGTGATAATCACATACCCTGTAAATCTCCATATATCTCCCTAAATATATAAGCCGGCATGGGACTCCCGAGATTCTGTTGAACTCACACTTAAACTACCCCACACCCCGTGGTCTACATCAAACGCCAACCATAACCCTAAATACCAATCGGTCAGTGACATGTCTGCGCGAGAACTGGAGGCAGGACCTCCATCAAGCACGTCCCGACTAATACCTAAGGTAAATGGCAGTGTCTGGTGCCTTATCTGTGACACCCGTGCAAGAGCTTCCATAAGTGTCCCATACCACTTATAGTCACACGTACACGCATCCCACAGACGTCGACAATGCAATAGAATAATAGGGTCACTGATTGTGTACAAGTACGTATCACTTTCACTTATTCACGGATACACGTACACTGACGTACTTGCCACAATCATCACTAAAATCTAACACTGGGTAAATGCACGATATCACTAGGTTATCACTGCAATGATATGGGTATGATATGATGCATAAACGATATATAAAGCATGTTTAGGATGTCCTGAATCAATAATATACCACTTGCATAATTTATCATAAATCATACGGTTACAATTTAGTGAGACGATGAACAGGTAATAATTAGTATGTTCAGTTATCTATCCATCAAATTTAGTTTCATGTCAATCGGGTTCCAGGATCACTACTTATAGCCATTACATTTTAAGCGTTCACGGCTGGAAATCCGGTTTCAGAATCGGAAGTCCATTTCGCAACGCAATTAAATCCCAGTTGGGATCAGAATTTAGCGACACTATAGTTGAATGAAATCTAGGGTTTTCAGTAAGGTTTTCAACACAATAGACGGTTTCTCAATCGCGTCTGTACGTTAGGAGTTATATACTGTTCAATACCAATATGTCGGTTCTGATTCTGCTGGGACTGTTATGCGTCCCGATCTATTAAATTACCGATTAAATAACAAACGATAACAAAACAGAATGAAAACACTTGTGTTGTCTAGCTACCAGGTTCACCTACAATAAACAGCGGAGTTCCGCAACCTACGAGTTAAGGAAATCCTGTGGTACCCATTACGGAACAGCATGTCACGCCCCGCTTCCCAAAATACGGAATACGAGGGGTAGACAAGGCCAACCATGCTCCTACGGTCAAGGAAATGTCCTGTCGTAGTCACACTTCGGCTTCTAGTTTTTCATGGTAAATAGTAAATGATGCGCAGGTAATGAGAAATGCAGTAACTGAAAGAAACAATATAAAGAACTGACCTGAGGGGAAACAAACGAATATAACTCGGGATAGCTAATCAAGATGTCTGTGATGTAAGTCTAGTCCTTGTCCAGGCTAAATCTTCTCCTCACACTGAGCATGCATACTCAGGTCGTCAGAGCGACACAAAAGCAATATAATATATAAAAACATATGACAATTCTAACAGTGATAATAGTCATAAATAATAGTAGATCAATGGCAGTATGTATATGATCATGCAGTAATTAATGCAGCGGAACAGTAAAAGCAGTAGAATGATATGCCACGTATGTCAACACAGTAAGTAAGATATATCAATGCCAGTATCCCTATCAGTCTCTAAGTCTCACTGTATAGGTCAATAAACCTATCGTCAGTCCAAGTGTGAGAGTCAACCACTCGTGAGTGTCCTCCGCCCAAGGGTAGAACCCAAGGGCAAGGGACCACGGGCCCAACATGTATATCACGGTGATAATCACATACCCTGTAAATCTCCATATATCTCCCTAAAGATATAAGCCGGCATGGGACTCCCGAGATTCTGTTGAACTCACACTTAAACTACCACACACCCCGTGGTCTACATCAAACGCCAACCATAACCCTAAATACCAATCGGTCGGTGACATGTCTGAGCGAGAACTTGAGGCAGGACCTCCATCAAGCACGTCCCGACTAATACCTAAGGTAAATAGCAGTGTCTGGTGCCTTATCTGTGACACCCGTGCAAGAGCTTCCATAAGTGTCCTATACCACTTATAGTCACACGTACACGCATCCCACAGACGTCGACAATGCAATAGAATAATAGGGTCACTGATTGTGTACAAGTACGTATCACTTTCACTTATTCACGGATACACGAACACTGACGTACTTGCCACAATCATCACTAAAATCTAACACTGGGTAAATGCACGATATCACTAGGTTATCACTGCAATGATATGGGTATGATATGATGCATAAACGATATATAAAGCATGTTTAGGATGTCCTGAATCAATAATATACCACTTGCATAATTTATCATAAATCATACGGTTACAATTTAGTGAGACGATGAACAGGTAATAATTAGTATGTTCAGTTATCTATCCATCAAATTTAGTTTCATGTCAATCGGGTTCCAGGATCACTAGTTATAGCCATTACATTTTAAGCGTTCACGGCTGGAAATCCGGTTTCAGAATCGGAAGTCCATTTCGCAACGCAATTAAATCCCAGTTGGGATCAGAATTTAGCGACGCTACAGTTGATTGAAATCTAGGGTTTTCAGTAAGGTTTTCAACACAATAGACGGTTTCTCAATCGCGTCTGTACGTTAGGAGTTATATACTGTTCAATACCAATATGTCGGTTCTGATTCTGCTGGGACTGTTATGCGTCCCAATCTATTAAATTACCGATTAAATAACAAACGATAACAAAACAAAATGAAAACACTTGTGTTGTCTAGGTACCAGGTTCACCTACAATAAACAGCGGAGTTCCGCAACCAACGAGTTAAGAAAATCCTGTGGTACCCATTACGGAACAGCATGTCACGCCCCGCTTCCCAAAATACGGAATACGGGGGGTAGACAAGGCCAGCCATGCTCCTACGGTCAAGGAAATGTCCTGCCGTAGTCACACTTCGGCTTCTAGTTTTTCATGGTAAACAGTAAATGATGCACAGGTAATGAGAAATGCAGTAACTGAAAGAAACAATGTAAAGAACTGACCTGAGGGGAAACAAACGAATATAACTCGGGATAGCTAATCAAGATGTCCGTGATGTAAGTCTAGTCCTGGTCCAGGCTAAATCTTCTCCTCACACTGAGCATGCATACTCAGGTCGTCAGAGCGACACAAAAGCAATATAATATATAAAAACATATGACAATTCTAACAGTGATAATAGGCATAAATAATAGTAGATCAATGGCAGTATGTATATGATCATGCAGTAATCAATGCAGCGGAACAGTAAAAGCAGTAGAATGATATGCCACGTATGTCAACACAGTAAGTAAGATATATCAATGCCAGTATCCCTATCAGTCTCTAAGTCTCACTGTATAGGTCAATAAACCTATCGTCAGTCCAAGTGTGAGAGTCAACCACTCGCGAGTGTCCTCCACCCAAGGGTAGAACCCAAGGGCAAGGGACCACGAGCCCAACATGTATATCACGGTGATAATCACATACCCTGTAAATCTCCATATATCTCCCTAAATATATAAGCCGGCATGGGACTCCCGAGATTCTATTGAACTCACACTTAAACTACCCCACACCCCGTGGTCTACATCAAACGCCAACCATAACCCTAAATACCAATCGGTCAGTGACATGTCTGCGCGAGAACTGGAGGCAGGACCTCCATCAAGCACGTCCCGACTAATACCTAAGGTAAATGGCAGTGTCTGGTGGCTTATCTGTGACACCCGTGCAAGAGCTTCCATAAGTGTCCCATACCACTTATAGTCACACGTACACGCATCCCACAGACGTCGACAATACAATAGAATAATAGGGTCATTGATTGTGTACAAGTACGTATCACTTTCACTTATTCACGGATACACGAACACTGACGTACTTGCCACAATCATCACTAAAATCTAACACTGGGTAAATGCACGATATCACTAGATTATCACTGCAATGATATGGGTATGATATGATGCATAAACGATATATAAAGCATGTTTAGGATGTCCTGAATCAATAATATACCACTTGCATAATTTATCATAAATCATACGGTTACAATTTAGTGAGAAGATGAACAGGTAATAATTAGAATGTTCAGTTATCTATCCATCAAATTTAGTTTCATGTCAATCGGGTTCCAGGATCACTACTTATAGCCATTACATTTTAAGCGTTCACGGCTGGAAATCCGGTTTCAGAATCGGAAGTCCATTTCGGAACGCAATTAAATCCCAGTTGGGATCAGAATTTAGCGACACTACAGTTGAATGAAATCTAGGGTTTTCAGTAAGGTTTTCAACACAATAGACGGTTTCTCAATCGCGTCTGTACGTTAGGAGTTATATACTGTTCAATACCAATATGTCGGTTCTGATTCTGCTGGGACTGTTATGCGTCCCGATCTATTAAATTACCGATTAAATAACAAACGATAACAAAACAGAATGAAAACACTTGTGTTGTCTAGCTACCAGGTTCACCTACAATAAACAGTAGAGTTCCGCTACCTACGAGTTAAGGAAATCCTGTGGTACCCATTACGGAACAGCAAGCAACAACTGGAGTCGCTCTGGACTGCAGTCCAGAGTCGCACTACGATCCAAATATCGTCACAGTTTAAGTACAGGAATATCTGGAAACTAGTATAGGGTTAAAGTTCGTCGAGTTGGCTTCGATTTGAGATCTTGAACGCATCATTCCAGTGTGTATGTAATTTATGGTGATTTTAATAATTTTCAGGTACAGGAAATATCCAGTTTTTACAGGCAAACTTGGGGGTAGTCATTTTAGTCATTTAACGGTCATATTATCCAACGAAATTCACGCACTAGGTTCACAGCCATACGGGCCCAACGATACCATTTAGTTCCGTCAAATTAGGAAAGGATTCTCATTGGGAACACACGTCGAACAGGTAAATAGTGTACGTTTTCAGGAATAGTAACATAGCAATTTATATGATTTGGATTTGCAACAGAAATAGAATAGCATGAAGCAAGTAGAGAACTTGCCTGGAGACGTTTTGGCGATGCACGGCAGTATCAATAGCACGATCGCGTCACAGACGCAGCACAAGTTCGGCTTTTGGAATCAGACGATCGTAATCAATCCCGTTACTCTCCGTGCCTTTCCTTTCTCTTCAGTGCTCTAAGTCGTCCATGACTTGATATGCGGGAGATAGAGATGCATAGAGAGAGGGAGAGCAGAGAGAGAGAGAGAGCTGAGAGAGAGAGATAGAGTTAGAGACAGAGAGAGAGATTGAGAGATTTGAGTGAGTGAGAGAGAGAAAACCAAGAGATAGAGAATGGGGGATCAAAGAGAGAGAGAGAGAGATCACAGAGAGAGAAAGAGAAAGAGAACAGAGAGAGAGAGGGAAGTGAGAGAGGACAAAGAGAGAGGGTGAGAAAACAGAGAGAGAAGGAAAGCAGAGGGAGAGAGAAGAAGCAGAGGGTTTGCGAGAGGGAGGGAGAGACGAGAGGGATGAGGGCGACGACGACGATGATGATGGATGTCGACGACGAGACGAGGAGTTCACCGGTCGTCGGCTCAGGGGTGGCTGAGCTCGGGTGTAGGGTGATGGTGGGGAATGGTGACGGAGGCGACTAAGGGTGGTCGTGGTCGGAGTTTGGTGGATGGAGGCGAGGAGATGAAGTGGAGAGACTGGAGGTGAGGCGAGAAAAGAAGGGGTGTCTGCAGTCGTCGACGTCGTCGTCGGCGGCGGGGCGAGTGAAGGAGTTGGTCGATGACGGGTGCAGGGAGGAGGAAAGAAGAACGAGGGAGAGGGCGAGCGAGGAGGAGGGTGTGATGGAAGTGAGGGGGAAGAGAAAGGAGTCTCGCGTTGGTGGTCGGCGAGGCGATGAGTTCCGGGACAGTGGGCAAGGGAAAAGGAGGAAGAAGACGAAGGAGAGCGATGGTGAGTTCGAGGGAATTCGGAGAGACGAGGGGTGCGCGAGTGGATATAGCGGCGCTCGAACGCGGCCGACACGAGCGCGGGCGTGGGCGGAGGAGGCGGAAACGCGAGGGACAGGGAGCGGGAATTTGGGGGTAGCCGTTGGGAAAAAGGAGAGGCGGGTCGGGTGAAGGAGCTGGTCGGGTTGGAGACGCGAGTGAGAGGAGAAGGAGTGGGCCGGGCCGGGAATAAAACAATTTATTTATAAAAGAAAATAGATTGGGCTGAGAGAGAAAGTAGGGCGGGAAAATAATTAGAGAAGGGGGAAGAGAAAGGCCGGGCCTGGTGGGATGCTGAGGAAAAAAATTTGGAATAAAAATGAAAGGTGATGGGCTGAGGAAAAGTGTGCTGGGCTCGGGTATTTGTAAGGAAAAAAATATAGGATTAGGGAATTAGGTTTGGGTTGTAATAAAAGAAATATGCGGTTTAGAAGAAATATAATTATAAATAAAATGAATTCAATTTTAAATAAGAATACCTAGAATTCTAAAGTAATAAAATACAGATTTTGGTATAAAAGGGGCTGGGTATTACACTGTCTCTCATAAACATGTTGATAAAGCCCTTTGGATATAGGCTTGACTACCAGGACTATGATGCAGATTATACTACTGGGACTTGGGTAGTCCATAAGCACATCCTTCAATTGTTCCTAGTCAGGGAAAATCAAGACAGGGTATCGATATTCCAGAGTAGACTAGTGTGTACGTTTCTTGACCCTATATGGGGCGATGGTTGATCCCATATCCATTGGTGTTTGACATCAAAGATTGTACATACGTGCTCATTAGATAATGGGTACACTGAACATGACTCGCCGAGAACTCCTAGATGGTACTATACCTATCGTTAGATAGCAGTTCTCTGGTGACACTGGTACATGTTAGTCTGTAGACCCGAGATCGTCATAGAGTCTTGTGTGGTTCCCACCGTGCTTTGATTTCCTCCCTACCACGGCTCAAAGGAGTCATGCAAACAGGTGGATTTTGGGTACAGTCCCGAGTTATATGGAGGCAATGAGCGATAGGAGGGGTTTCGTCTCTCCCGGTAAAGGGAGTTGATGTTGCGCTATGCTCGATTGGCTATAACAGGAAGTCCCTGGCCAGGGCTGTTGATGAGATTTACTGGTAAGTGTTATCATTACTTTCTCGTACCGTTATAGTCCTTACATCTGCATGACTTATCAAGTTATTGGGGTCTGACGATACCACCCCAGACTCGATATGCGACATATCAGACGAAGAGACCGGACTGTACGGTAAGTGTTACCTATAGGCTTCATGGGAGTTTGGACAAGCTTGCTTGTTGATCTTCTATTCGCTCAATACCTGGATAGCCGTTACGTCCAGCTAGTACCGCTGACGGCTTGTGGGTGACTGATGTGATCATCACCTACTGCTGGCGTATTGACGAGTCTTTAGAGTCTCATATAGAAGTTTCATGGTTCAAGCGAAACGAAGTACGGCACACATGTTTATATGTGCGGGGGCCTGATTAAATACGAGTATGAGATACCGTATTGTAATCTGGCGGCTATTTGTTATCAGTTAGGTTATATGTGATATAACCGGATTATTGAATCAAGTATTGATTTGATGATATGATATACAGATAAATGATATTAGTCGGTTAGATGTGATATAACCGAATTATTAAATCAAGTGTTGATTTAATAATATGATATATATTTATATTTGATATAATTATACATTAACTAATATTATTAGCTCACTAATTATTCTTCATAATATATATATTAATATGTGTGTGTGTATTATATGAAGTATGGCATGTCATTTTCTATTTTTGGAAAATAGAAATGGTGAGATGGAAAATGGGGAGACTTTTGTGGAAGGGTGAAGCATGGCTTTGCTTTATATTATATTGGTTTGGATCTACTATTGAAGCATGGTTCAATTTTATATTGAATTGAATTCCATGCTTCAATAATAGAGTTGATATTTGTGAAGCCATACAACACTTCATTCTACACTTGAGTTATTTTCTTCACTTGAGAGCTCATATGATGAGTTGCTACTCTAGCTCTCTCCATCTTCTTCACCTTTACCTCCAAGCTCAATCCCTCACATGAGTTGTGAACCCTTGAGCTTGTGAGAACCCTAGTGAGCAAACAAAACCCCTACTTCACCATTCTACACTAGATTAGCACTTTGGTATAGTGTGTTTACTTTACTAAAGAGTTTAGTGAAGAAGTAGCTTGGATTAGCGGACTTCGGGTGGATCATCTTCGGAATGGAGGTCATCAAAGGAAGTTTGTTCAACCTTTAAGTGGAGCCTAGTAGAGTTGCGTATATCTCAACCTGGAGCTTTAGAAGAGAAGGACATGGTCTACAAAGGTTGTATCCATCCATCTCTTAGTATAGTTTATGATATTGTAGTTTAAACCCTAATAATCTTGTTTGATCCTTGTTTAGTATTGATTAGCACCTAGAAAATTTTAAAATTGCATGTGTGATGCCCATTTAAACCCTATCGTGGTACTAACATACACTTTCAATTTTATCTAAAAATTCATCTTTTTATTATTTTGATCTTTCAAAAATAGGTTTTTGATATGGTATGAGTTGTAGTAAGTTGCTAGAGTAGTGTGTTAATGATTAAAACTTGTTTGGGGATAGTTAATGGTATTTTGATGCAAGAATCCTTGGGTTTTAAGTGTTACAATTTCAAAAATGGATTAATATTTTCAAAACTTGCATTTTCCTTGTTCAATTCTCTGTTGGAGCTAAATTGGATCTCTGAAAATTAAATGATAGGTCCTATTAAGCTATTTGGACAATTATATGAGCATGCTTGAAACCCAGAGCCTAAACTTTCTACCCAGGCCGACCTAGCATCCCCCCGTCGGCCCATCTTGTGAATTGGGGCTTGATTTTTCGTCTGGGTCTTGTTTTAATGATAACAAAGCTATTTTCATACTCCAAAAACTCCCAGACCGCCTATAGAAAAATCTGGAAGTATTTTATGTGAGATTCCCGATATTTTTAATCTTTTAAAATTGAGTTTTGGATTTCTAAATTTTGATTTGATCGTTTGACGTTTAAATGTCGATGCCGGGGGTAGTTCTAAGTAGTTAGGACACGGATGGCATGTGTTGTCCATAGGTTCGAACCTATGTGCGCTAAGCTTGTTTGTGTCGATATCGATATAGATTTTTATGTGATTTGCATTATTGTTTTTATTGTAGGTTTGATCATGAGAACTTCCGAGACGGCGAGGAAGGGCGAGGCGGTCATAGGCTCCGACTAGCTCGAGACGCATCAGTAAGTAGATTTATATCTACGGGGAAAGTTGGGTGGATGGCGTATAGCACCCTCGAAACTAGTTCTAGGAAAAACTTAGTTAGTATAGAAAACGTATATATGTAACTCGGATACTTAGCCTATAATTAGTTCGTAAACTATATACTTAGTGTATAATTCATAACTACTAGGTTATATATATAAGTATATATGATTAATGATTTATGCCATACGCGACTTGAGATCTGTACTGATTGAGATCGGATATTTGGATTGAGATCGTACGAGGTGAGATTCCGTATTTGATAAGATGAGGATAGATTGCCGAATGCGGCCTATATTATTTGACTCATGAAGTCATGCTATGTATCCCGATTGGGAAAACTATGAATGCTAAGATTATACTATTTATAAAACTAATGATTTGTTTCCTATTTTAAACTTTAATGCCGAGAATGTGCTGCTAATTTCAAATGAATATCTATATTAAAAAAATTACAACCTTCTCCTTTCAAAACAACATTTCATTCTATTTTAAACTGTATAATTGTATTTATAATGCTTGTTCACGTTCCGTTTTTTTACTCGTTATACGCTCGCGTTTCATTTAATTTGTTAAGTTGCGTTACACTTATATTATTCGTCCTTATATGCTTCGTATAATTAGTTTACGATATAAATTAAATGGAATTTCCATACTAAATTATATCCATGTTGATGTCAATGTTGTCTATTATGATTTCGTTATATATATGTAATTGATTGATATATCCATGTATCTAATTATCAACTGAAAGAAGATGCATAATTCATTGTTGATGATTATGATATTGATGATGTGGATGTATTTTGAGAGTTATTCTTATATGAATACATTTGATATAACACTTGCACAACTATTAATGAATGTTATGTTGCACGATCACAAACGTGTATATTACACTATACATCATTAGTACTTTCATGACATTGTAGAAACTGCCATGCTCAATCGTGTTTTAGTTATCTATACTAGTATGTATGATATTTGCTGATTTTGATATATGAATACTATTGCCATAAATATTCGTATATGATTGTTGCCAACTGTGACAAAGATGAATTATGTATGTCTTCTTCGGAACTTGATATTTTTCATGGATTTGAGAAACCACGGCGTGATTTATAAAACTTGTGTATGTTTAAAATTACGGTTTTATCTTGATACGATGACTTGGACGTCCACTATGAGTTTTCTGGTTTTCATGATATGATATCCAAATCGAGAAAGCAGATAATCGATTACGGATACATGATGGATCCGATAGACACTAAGGGGTTATGAAGCCGTAGGGAGTACGAAAATCCTAGCAGGGATAATCGATACCAGTGATAGTTTGGATCACGATGGATATCCGGAGGTTACCGACCAGTGATAGACACAGTGGATATGGCCCGTGTTCAAAGACGAGATTGAGATTTCGAGTGTCGATGATGGACATTCCTTTGATGATGATTTCGAGTGTCAATATGGAAACTCATTTGATGAAGATGATCTCATGGATGATATATTTCCATGTTGCGTGACCCAATATGATGCGCTAATACTTATATATGCTTTAGATAGATATTATCGCATATTATGCTTTGTGATGGATCAATATAGATGCACTGCATAGAATGAGATAGTTTATTTATATTGTGGCCGAATAAGACCGGTTCTAAAGACAGTACCTGAAATACTTTTTTCATCTATCGATGTACATTAAAAAAGTTTCTAAAGGAGCTATACCCTCCCTATTTCCCCACATTTCTATGTCGACACAAGAAACTTTCAAAAGGAAACCTTCTTAAATTCTTTCTAAAAGGCGTGATGTATACTTTAAACAAATGCATATATTGCTTCATAAATCAACGTCCGCTACTCGTACCGTGATATACATACCATACGGTTATTTTGAAACGATTTACAAACATACATTTTTCGGCTACTTTATATACTTACTAGGATGCATGCTGTATATGAGATGTTTACGTGATCCATTGGGATCACTTATAGTACTTATATAGTATATATATGTTATCACTGTTAGTGTAATATGCCCTAGAGGCCATTATTGTATAGTACTAGTTTGTATATTACATTTTGGAAGCTTGGGATATATACACGGATTTATGACAGTCTTGCTCGATATAGTAGCATGCTACTTGGTTTATATCTATCTTAATATGTGTATATGTTTCTTTTAACGTATCGCTAATACATATTGATAGAGCCCTTAGGATCTTTGCTTGACTACCAGCGTTGTTATGGCAGTCACACTAGTGGGGGCTGGGTAGTCTACAAGCACATCCTTACATAGGTCCTTAGTCGCAGGATTATCGAGACAGGGTATCGATACTCCAGAGTAGACTAGTGTATACGCTTCTCATCCCAGCAAGGGAGATGGTCCGTCCCATAGCCATCAGTACGTCGTACTGGAGATAGTATGCAGGTGCTCATTGGGTTATGAGTTGCACTGGACGGACTCGTGGGGAACTGCTGGTTGGTAATATACCTATCATCAGGTAGCAGTTCCCAGGTACATGAGTACAGCTTAGTCCATCGACTTGACACTGCTACTTCGCCTCAAGTGTGTTTCCATTGTTCTTAGATTGCTACCCTACCACGGCTTTGACGAGTCGAGCAAACAGGTAGCAGTTGGGTGCAGTCCCGAAGCACTTGGAGGCAGTGGCAGTTAGATAGGATTCGTCTCTCCCGGTATTGGGGGCTGATGTCTCACTGTGTTCGGAATTCCATTACATAAATTCCCTGGCCAGGGCAAGCGAGATTTGCTGGTAGGGATTTTAGTAGTTTCTCAGGGTGTTTTTGGCCGCACCCCAACACGACTTATTGCACTATTAGGGGTCTGACGCTTGCCACCCCCTAGGACCGATATGCAACACTCTTAGATGAACAGACCGGACTGTACGGAGATTTTCATAGACATGCTCAGTAGGAGTTCGGATGAGTTATGCTCATCGGCTTTCTTATCGACATCTACTTGGGGGCCATTACGTATATCTAGTGCCGCTTACGGCCTGTGGTTAAACCCACTGCCAGCGTAGTGTCGAGTCTTTAGAGTCCCACACAGAGGGTTTCCTTGCATCGGACGAAAAATGTAGATGTCGTATGGTTTTACGACAAGGGTTCGGTCATGTACGTGTACTTGTACACGGATGATGATGCGGACAGATAATACTAGTGGGCTTTGGTTTAAGCCAGATCCTAGTATTATACCGATGGATTGTTTTCATCTCTTTTGTATTCGTATTTTTCGGAATACGGATATGGGTATGTATATACAGACGAGGGGTATTTTTTGTAAAATGCTAGATGAAGATGACATGGCATAATTGCATTATTCTTTTTAGGTTAAATTAATAATGCATTATGTAATTAGGAAATGAGGTGGATATTGCATGAATTTAGACATGACTTCTTTGGACACTTGTTGCCTTTTCAAGCCATGAGTCATTTGTTGACTATTCAACTCTTTTACTAATTATTCATTGTGATTTATCTCATGGATAATAGAAAGAGTTCAGTACACAACAAAAGAAGAGCGAGACTCATTTTCTATTTTCATTATTGCAAGAGCTCATTAGCTTTTCCTTCTTCACCTTCATCAACCTCAAAACCCTAGTACACTCATGTGTTGAGTAATCTAGGGTAAAAAGAGATAAACCAATCCACCCATACACTCTACATAGTCTAGGTCATCTCATGTAGCATACTAGGGGTCCTAGTTTCTTTGGTTGTTGAAGAAGGAGCCCGGTACACAAGCTCTCGGGTGGATCATCTTCGATCCAAGAAAGCCGACGAGGAGACGACATCCGCACCACTCCAAGGAGCTCGCGCAGGTGAGGAGGACAGCGAGGAGAAGAAGGACCGGTTACATGAGGTATAACTTCTGTTCATGTTGTGTATACTTCATTTACTTTGTGCTAGTTTAGGTTTAGCTACGATCTTGGCAGTTTGTCGATACTACGAAGTATATAATTTTCGTATTTCATATTTTTTGCCTTCCCGCGATCCCGTGGGGTACATAGCATGGAATTACAGTGGTATCAGAGCCAACTAAACCTATTCTAGCTTATTAGCAAGTATTAGAATTTCGATCGTCGGAAATACCGGAAAACTAAACACTGCAAACCCTACTTTCTGTCAAATTTTAAAACTGTCTGGAAAATTATTTCAGTACCATGAAAAATTTGTGCAGGGTTTTCTAAGATAACACAAGAAAAATGAGCCACTGAATCACTAAGACGGCCACGGAACCGCCGCAAAATGGACCGTTCTGCGGCGGAGTCGTAGCCGAGTCAAGGCCGATTCAACTAATCTTTCTTCTGTTATTTCTTAATTTTGGTGTATTCTTTTATGGAATATTTGGTTTCTACCAAGTATGTTTTCGAATGCTGGTTTGCATTTGGGGTGGTTACGGAAAATATGTTTCGATCGAATTTCTATTGTACTTAGCTAATTGGTCCTTCTGTAATGTTATATGTGTTTTTTAAATCTCAGCTAATTTCTATATGCCGGTTAGTCTGGGATTGCACATATCTGTTGGTTTGTGTATATGAATTTTTCTTGGATCGTCGATGATGAATAGCCGGGGTTGTGAGATGAATGTTTTTATTTTTCATTCAATGTAAATTTTAATTTGATGTAATATTATTTTGCGGGGCACATTCGGGTTGAGGTTGTAGCCGCCGTTGTATTATTTTCTTTTTTATTGTTTTTTGCTCCTAGTATAGATCCAAGGTGGGGTGCACAAACTACCGGGTTCTTTGAAATACCGAGTGGCCTACTCACTTTGTTGAGTGAGATTGCTTCACTTCTGGAACTTGGCGGGTAGTTTTCCGCACCCGTAGGGGTCTGGGGTGGGGTTTGGATATTCATTACGATCATGGAATCCGTCTTTCATTACAGGCTTAAGTGAAACGCGGAATTCCTAGTATATCCAACATATTCATCTGTGATCTGGAATGCCTATTATTGCGTCAGACGAATACTATTATTATATATGTTATATAATAGACGTTACTTAAATTTTACATCCGCGCTAGTCCAGACCCCGCTCTGGCGTTAGTTAAGTAACCTAACGGTGTTAGACAGGGCCCAGTGGCGAATGCAGATGGCATAAGTGGACGTTGTATTTTCGTCTTTTTTTGTAGTGATAGGTGTAATTGATAGGACTGCAATAGATTAACGCAAAGCAAACAAACCAAAGCTGAATCGTTGGAACAATTTTAAAACCACTCGGTTCTTTTAAAACAGTAAAACTTTTAAAATGCGGAGCTTAAACCACTCCTTTTAAAAGCTATCAGATTCCTTCGATTATATCAAGTTCACTACGTTCACGGTTTAGCCAAAACCATTCATAGCCTTCCATCATTTCAGTTGGACATTCAGTAGTATTCAAGCCATGTATTTTGACCTTCGTCAAGACATAGTGATTGGTAGCTGCTGAATATTCATCTGAAGTATATATAAACGCGTTGGTTTGGGATAGTCGTACTACTATTTTGGCCTTCGTAAAGGGTATGTACAGGTGGGTTCAAATTAACCTGGACAATGACGGGTAGAACTTGACATGTGATTTATGATATGTTGGCCTTCATCAAGGTCATAAGAGCATGGGGAAAAAATCCACATCGGGAGTTTCTAAAGAAACTGAAACTTGCTAGTGTTACATATCATTTGGAGTGTGATAATTTTGGTAGGATTCCTTCGACTTTATCACACGATGATATCTGGATCTCGATCCTACTGTGAGTATATGCTACTCCTCGGGAGATTCTTTTCACTTAACGATCAATGCTATAAACCAAGTAGGTGTTTAGAACAGTGTATTGGGTTACGGCAGCGCCCCAGCCATCAATCCGTGACCAAATGCGGAACAAAAACTTTTTAAAACCCGGCGCTAATGGAACCCTAACCGATGGATCCTACCATTAACCCTATATATGTTATCATAAAGGAGTTTAGAGATGTTATACCAATCGATCCGTGTTCTTGGGTCTTCAACCTCTGTCCTAAGCTCGTCACGACTTCCTCGATGAAGTTCGCTCTCCGGTCTCCCTCGCCGAAGATGATCCACGTCGAGGATTAGTAATACGGGCTCCCGCTTCAAAACCGAAGCAACTCGGGCATCCAGTTTGCTAGCCTAGATACCCAAGATGAAGTAGAGATAGTGTGTGAATACTTTGTCTCAAAACACCCATGGATTCTCAACTCATGAGAGGGTATGGGTGGAGGCGAAGAAGAAGCCATTGGAGGAAAGTTGTGAGCTCAAGACTTGGCACAAAAGAAAAACCAAGTGAAGAAAAACGTATGTTGTTTTTCTTGAGTTAGAGTTGTGAGGTATTTGTGTGTGCAACTAAAGAAAATCAACCACACCAAAATAATATCTGCCTCTTCACAAATAACTCACAACACCAAGAACCATCAATGCACACAAGACCCAACACCATGAGTCACAAATGGCACATGCAACAATCAATGCCAATTGCCAAGACTTGCACTCACAATTTCCTCACAATTAAACATTTAACCAAATGTTTAATCCAAGAAAAGAAATGACATCTTCAAAAGTAATCTTGTAATGGATTACAAGAATACCCCTCATCCGTATATACATACCTGCATCCGTATTCCGACTGAATACAAATACAACGAGACGAAAGTAATCCAACAATATAATACTAAGATCCGGCTTAAACCAAAGCCAACTAGTATTATCCGTCCGATAATGATCTGTGCATAAGTGCACGAATATGATCGAACCCTGCCATAAAACCATACGGCCTCTACAACGTTTCGCCCGAACCAGGAAAACCCTCTGTGTGGGACTCTAAAGACTCGTCAACACGCTGGCGGTGGGTTTAACCACAAGCACGTCAGTGGCACTAGCTGTACGTAACGGCTACCCAGGTATTGAGCAAAAGGGAGGCCGACTAGCAAACTCATCCTGAAACCCTACTGAGCCTGACAGTGACAATATCCGTACAGTCCGGTCCGTTCGTCTATGAGTATCGCATATCGGGTCTAGGGGGTGGATAAAGTCAGACCCCTAATAACGCGATATTTAGTGTCGATATGAAGCCCATCACCACTTGAGAAACTACTGATCTTAGATCAGTAATTCTCGACTACATTGGCCAAGGATTTCTGGTGATGGCCACCCATGCACACCGTGACATCAACCCCCAATACCGGGAGAGACGAATTCCCTGACGATTCGCTCACTGCCTCCATGTGGCTTGGGACTGTACCCAACTAAAATTTATTTGCACGACTCCTTTGAGCCATGGTAGGGTAGTAATCAAAGCATAGTAGGAACTTACACGAGACAAATGACGATCTTAGGTCAATATACTAACCTGTACACATGTCACCAGGGAACTGCTATCTAACAATAGGAATAATACCAACTACCATGTTCCTGGCGAGTCCGTCCGGTGTACTCATAACCTAATGAACACCTGTATACATCTTAGGTAAACCAACTGACACCAATGGCTTGTGAGACCGGCCACCGCCCCTCGTTGGGGTCTCGATCTGTATACACTAGTCTACTTTCGGAGTATCGATGCCCAGTCTCGAAACTCTCACGAATAGGGACACTTTAAAAATGTGCTTATAGACCACCCAACTCTCACGTATATGATCGCCATCATACTGCTGGTAGTCAAGCAAGAATCCTATGGGCTCTATCAACATGTAATAGTGATCTGTAATGTCACCTGAAGTATGTACACGATGATAAAGACAAACAAAATTGCATACTATCATCTCGAGTAAGACTGTTCTACCGGTATAGGTCCTCCCTCAATCATTGCAATCACGTGCCTGCGATCCAATAATTGACTTGAGGGCACTATAACCAACAATCTCCCACTTGCACTTAAGGCTAATTATTGCGGTGTCGCATACTCACTGCCCGTGTGATACCGAACACCCAACTTCTCTACTAATCAGTTTTACAAAGCTCGTTTGTAAAACTATTGTGTTCGAGAAATAGCCTCAGTGAGTGGATCCGCTCTGATGTTTCTTTCTATGTCTCTCTTTATCTCAAGTTCGCGGAGAAAGCCATCTCCGGAAATGAGCAATATCTGTCTTAGAATATGTCTGGATATCTGATGGGACCTAGTTCACAAATGAAGTCCAAATCCAGCAAACTTCTTACATTGTATCGTCAACTGAATTTAATCAGTATCCTACGCCATGCCTCACTCAGTATCCGCTTGGACCATCTGTCCAAACTACGGCCCCTCGTCAGAGGGAAAATTATAACTCTAACAGTCACTCTGTCATCCAGGTCACCTTGGAAGCCTGGAATGATAACCGTCTCCCGAAGGAGGCTTCCATTACCATATCCCTAGAACATCTACTTATGTTCATAAACTGCTTTCGAATATTTCTCCAGGATTAGATTAATATTAACTTATTGCAACTAGTGCAAAAAAAAAAAATCTGGTGTGGTTCTTGACATCTCATGATTGACTCAATTGCCTAAGCAAGTGAGATGCCAATCGTGCGCAACCCTCTCCCCTTTAGTCTGTAAGACACCTTTAGAGAGGGTGATTTCATCACCTGCAGGTACACCACCATACTAGGAGTCGTCCATTCTAAAACACCTTTAGAATACTGTCTAAGTACCCAGATTAGGAAAATACCCAAATCTAGATCTAAAACCATAGATTTAGTAACCAGAATGCCTAATATAATATCCATATCCTATGTGGAGAAATCACTGTGTGACAACCACAGTATAACCGATCGTAGTATAGGAATTTTACTTCCTACAATGTGCATGTCATCCATATACCAGGACATCACACCCTACTATCTTCTTAATAGATCCATCTCCTATTCTGACGAAGTCAAAAACTATGACTGCCACATCAAAAATAGATGATCTATCTCCATTATACTTGCTTTAGTCTATAAATAGACATAAGCTACTTGTCCACTATGCTTCCGCTGCTCCCACTGACTACAACAACCCTCTGGCAGAGTCATATATAGGTGCACTTCTAAAGTAAACTTTAGAACGGCACTATAATTTCCTCCTGCCAGGTCTAACAGTCTAGAACAACAGTAATGGCAAGTCTGGGTAAACAAGAACCTCCCTGTCACCGTTTTTGAGGATACCGAAGTACCTCTCGGGTGCCTGAGGTTACCCACCATATCTGTGGAGTGGCTAATAGAATGTCAAACCCGATTGAATCTTTAGGTTCTATTAAATTTTCAGTAATCGTTTGTGGTTCTGGAATCACTTCCAGTTCTACCATACTCCAACTACTGTTTTCTGAAAATTCTATTTTTCTAAAACTGTGGCGAGTCAAGAACAATATCACTATTGATCTCCCAGATGGTAGAAAGTTAACCCTCGTCATAGCCCGAGATAACCCACAAACTACCCTTACTGAAACGTGCCTTGAGTATGTCCAGAGTCTGGTTTTAAGAATAAGCCGGACAACTCCATATACCTTAATATCGTTAAGATATGAACCATTCTATATACAATATACAAACAGAGGCACTGATTTAATTGGAACCAGATTCAAATCATGCAGCTGTCTCCAGTGCATGTCAACTAAATGGAGAGAGGCTGATCAACATTACTCAACTAGGAGTGCATCTAAATATGAGTAACCTGAAAGAGAAGCAAGTTCTCAAAACCATTACTATCAACTGAATACCAAACACAAGTATCTACATTTTCGATCACCTTGAAGAATGCCGATACTTGCAACACATGGTTCTCTACTTTATTCATATACCTACAATTTCTCAAAATTTTGGACCTTGTATTTCAACGAAATACTTGTCTAAAAACTAGAGAAGTTATAAGTAAACAGAATATAGTACGAGTACCAACCCCTTTGTCCTAATAGACACTAGACAACATACAATACTTTGTATAAGTCCCCTGAGTTGAATAACTCAAACCCTGTGTGTCGTAGGTTGAAAACTGTACTATGGTTAAGAAGAATTACACCGCTGTTTAATGCTCCTTACCCAATCATCAACTGGTATAAGTAAATGTTATGGACATAATTTCAAAAAGTTATATCTCACTTTATGAAATAAATGTACAGATATATCAGTTTGAAATTGATGCATAACAACGGATATTCAAAACCAATTATTTGCCGTAAGGCAAAAACCCCAGGCGATTTCCTTAAATATCACCAATTACAACGAATTCCGATATAATGAGGATATAATCACCTAATTCCCAATAATTTACTCCCACCCATCATCTATAAAACCATACAGATGTGAGAATCAAACCTGGTAAATACATACCCTGGAGTAAGGATCTAATTGGGAAATCAGTTTTCTATTAACAACGCATAGTGAAACTGAAACATGAAAATGTTTCGAAGGGATATCTGGGTATTTCTAGTAATGCCTCTTCCATTATCAGATTCATGACTGTAACCGTATATTTCCTTACCATCTCTCCAAATCCCTTTATTTGTTTTTACACATTACCTTCTATACACCATCCTTAGGCTAAATGGTTTTCTTCCTTCCTTACCGTTCGGCACCAGCCTATGCTTTGGAAGAAGACTATCCAATAAGCGTAATAGGTGTACTCTCCTAATGCTAGGAGCCCTCGCAATCTGAGAGAAGATAAAGATAAAAGACAACTGAATAATCCTTATTCTATTTCTCCTGAACCAGAATCCATCCTCGAACTAGAACAAGTTCCTTCAAGTACGATGGATTATCCAATAAATGTGGATCTTCATAGTAATATTGGGTGTTCTGGAGAAATCCAAAGGTGAAGTAGGAGTGGCAATGAAATACGTAGTTTGGTCATGAATGATAGCAGTCACAATTTACTTTGCCCTCTTTCTAATCCCTTTATCTGTCTTTACTTATTACCTCCTGTATACCACACTTAGACTAATTGGTTTTCTTCCTTCCCCACCTTTCGGCACCTGCCTATGGTTTGGAAGAAGACTATCTAATAAGCGCAATAGATGTACCCTCTCCTAATCCTACGAGCCCTCACAACCTGAGAGAAGGTAAAAGGAAAAGACAACTGAATAGTCCTATTCAATTTCTCCAGAACCGGAAACCATCCTCGAATCTGAAACAAGTTTCTTCGAGTTCGTATGTAACTATACGATAGTTATATACAATAAATATGTGGATCTTTGTAGTGATACGGAGTGTTCTGGAGAAATGCAAAGGGTAAAAGTAGGAGTGGCAATGAAGTATGCAACTCTGACAATCCAAAAGCCACTGTTTTAAGAAAGTTCGGTTAACTTGGTTACTGAGTTATGGTCTAGGGTCGGGACATGGTCGTTGCCAAAGAGAGAGAGAAAAGAAACACTCTGAGTGCACTCTATCCTAAATCAGAAAGGTTAATCACTTTATCTAATCAGGATGTCTCCCACTGTATCCTCAAATTCTTCTCCAAACCTGAAAGAAGAATTAGTCGGGATCATCTAAAATCACCTGAGGAGTAAACCAACTCATCAGTGGGTATCAGGATCCAACTATCATCGCATGATAACCTGATGGAATCCACTCACGTTATCATACTCCAGAAGGTATGCTCATGCATGGTAATTTTCCTGTATGTTTGAAACTCCCGATGTGATTTTTACCCCATACTCTTATGACCTTGACTAAGGCCAACAAATCATAAGTCACATGTCAAGTTCTACCCGTCGTTGTCCAGGTTAATTTGAACCCACCCATACTCGCCCTTGACTAAGGCCAACAAGGCTGTACGACTATCCCAAACCAACGCATCTATCTATGCAATAGAAAGGTAACAAACAGCTACCATACACTATGCCTTGACTAAGGCCAACAAACATAGCACGAATACTAAGTGCTACCCGTCTGAAATGACGGAGGGTTACGAATGGTTTTTGGCGAAAAGCCTTTAACGTAATGAACTTGATATCGTTGAAGGAACCAGATAGATTTTTACAAATATATAGTGGCGAAAACTTTTGCTAAAGAGGTCACTCCCGATGAAGGGATCTCGGCTCTTTCCTCGTAGAATGAGGTGCAGGATATTCCCACTGAATACCGCGATGCAAAGCAAAAAGTAATCGACTATAGTGAAGTTATTACCCTGACACAAACTTCTGCCCAAGAGGCCACTCCCGGTGAAGGGATCTTGGCTCTTGCCTCTTCGAATGAGGTGCTGGATATTCATAACCGAATACCGCTGTGCAAAACAAAATAAAACGTCCTTGTAATAACAGCTTTTTGAAAATTGTTCCAACAACATCGAATAGGTCTGTTTTCCTTGCATTGATCTGAATCAACGCATTCCCATCAATTAATCACACCAGAAAAGAACGAAAATATGATGTACGTATATTCCATCCGCATTCGCCACTGGGTCCCGTCATCACCCGTTAGGTTACTTAACTAACGACAGAGCGGGGACTGGACTAGCATTGGTGAAAAACATATACAACATCTACTAGTATATATAGCAATATATAATAATCTCTCCAGGTATGATAAATGCAACATCATAGACAAGCGATAAGCATCACAGAACAATACAGATAATCTGGGAGCCCCGGGTTTCCTTTGAGCCGCAACTGAAACCCGACGTTCTACGGGTCGTGTGGATAGCCTGTGCAATGAAAACCTAGACCCCTATGAGCGCGGCAAGTTACCCGCCAAAATTAGAAGTGAGGCAGCCCCCTTCATCAAAGTGAATGGGCCACCCGGCACTTCACAAAATCCGGTAACTTGAGCACCCCACCTTGGGTCAACCTGTACCCCCTACAAGTGCGGCGAATAGCCCGCCAATTCTAGAGTGAGGCCCCTTCCTTCTCAATGACATGAGATGCAGACCCATTGCCCTCTAGAACCTGGCTATCCATGCACTCCATCGCGGGGTAATCTTAGTACAGAAAAGAAAACAATATGTACAATGGTGACATCGTCCTCAACCCGGTCGTGCCCCAAAAGAATAATATACATACAGGCAGTGACGGCAGTCCACATGTTGGACGCTCACCCCGCGATATCAAATGTATAAATAAAACTAAACTGTACCAACATTACACCCAAGCTATCCACCACGAAGAATTCGCAACAATACAGCACAACACAGAACATCAACGTGAATGTCACGTTCGCAAACCCGTCTAAAAGAACTATAGCAATTAGACAAGTTGTACCACTCTAATGACATTCACGGTCGCAGATAGTAATGCATGTACTGTAAACTTTAAACAATGTTGAAAATATCGACTTCGAAATAACCCCGAATAGCCCTAAACAACTAGATAAAACCATATCAAAACTGGGCTAAACTAGCAATACCACTGAACTAATATTCCAGAGACTAGACCACACACAAAAATTCAAGTCCAAACCTCAACTTTGAACCGGCCAGCTCGGAATTTGTGCTAATGTGTCCGGCCATGTTAAGTCATTTAGTGCTCGTATTTGGTGTGTTTTCTAATGGTCGCCTAGGTAGTCTTCTGCAGTTGCTAAAATATTTTTAGAAGACCATTTAAAAATCGACAGAGAATGGAATACATCGAGTGGTATTTCGGAGTTGTTCTGGTATCGATACTTTAATATTGTCTAAACCAACTAGTATGCGGTTAATGGGTTGGCTCTGATACCATGTTAGGTTACGGAAACGCCCCGGCCATCAATCCGTGGCCAAATGCAGAACAAAAGCTTTTTAAAACCCGGCGCTAACGGAACCCTAACCGACGGATCGTACCATTAACCCTATACTATTTATCATAAAGGAGTTTAGAGAGGTTATACTGATCGATCCATGTCCTTCGATCTTCAACCTCTGTCCTAAGCTCGTCGTGGCTGCCTCGATGAAGTTCGCACTCCGGTCTCCCTCGTCGAAGACTATCCACGTCGAGGATTAATAATACGGGCTCCCACTTCAAAACCGAAGCAACTCGGGCATCCAGTTTGCTAGCCTAGATACTCAAGATGAAGTAGAGATAGTGTGTGAATACTTTGTCTCAAAACACCCATGGATTTTCAACTCATGAGAGGGTATGGGTGGAGATGAAGAAGAAGCCATTGGAGGAAAGTTGTGAGCTCAAGACTTGGCATAAAAGAAAAACCAAGTGAGGAAAAATGTCTGTTGTTTTTCTTGGGTTGGAGTTGTGAGGTGTTTGTGTGTGCAACGAAAGAAAATCAATCACACCAAAATAATATTTGCCTCCTCAAAAATATCTCACAACACCAAGAACCATCAATGCACACAAGACCCAACACCATGAGTCACAAATGGCACATGCAACAATCAATGCCAATTGCTAAGACTTGCACTCACAATTTCCTCACAATTAAACATTTAACCAAATTTTAATCCAAGAAAAGAAAAGGCATCTTCAAAAGTAATCTTGTAACAGATTACAAGAATACCCCTCATCCATATATATATACCTGCATCCGTATTCCGACTGAATACGAATACAACGAGACGAAAGTAATCCAACAATATAATACTAGGATCCAGCTTAAACCAAAGCCCACTAGTATTATCCATCCGATCATGATCCATGCAAAAGTGCACGAATATGATCGAACCTTGCCATAAAACCATACGACCTTTACAACATTTCGCCCAAACCAGGGAAACCCTCTGTGTGGGACTCTAAAGACTCGTCAATACGCTGGCAGTGGGTTTAACCACAAGCACGTTAGTGGCACTAGCTGTACGTAACGACTACCTAGGTATTGAGCGAAAGGGAGGCTGACGAATAAACTCATCCTGAAACCCTACTGAGTCTGACAGTGACAATATCCGTACAGTCCGGTCCATTCGTCTATGAGTATCGCATATCGGGTGTAGGGGGTGGATAAAGTCAGAACCCTAATAACGCGATATTTAGTGTCGGTATGAAACCCAACAGCACCTGAGAAACTACTGATCCTAGATCAGTAATTCTCGACTACCTTAGCTAAGAATTTCTGGTGATGGCCACCCGTGCACACCGCGACATCAACCCCCAATACCGGGAGAGACGAATCCCCTGACGATCCGCTCACTGCCTCCATGTGGCTCGGGACTGCACCCAACTAAAACCTGTTTGCATGACTCCTTTGAGCCGTGGTAGGGTAGTAATCAAAGCACAGTGGGAACTCACATGAGACAAATGACGATCTCAGGTCGATAGACTAACCTGTACACATGTCACCTGGGAACTGCTATCTGACAATTGGTATAATACCAACTAGCATGTTCCCGCCGAGTCCGTCCAGTGTACTCATAACCCAATGAGCACCTGTATACATCTTAGGTGAACCAACTGACACCAATGGCTTGTGAGACCGGCCACCGCCCCTCGTCGAGTTCTCGATCCGTATACACTAGTCTACTCTCGGAGTATCGATGCCCAGTCTCGAAACTCCCATGACTAGGGATACTTTAAGGATGTTCTTATAGACCACCCAACTCTCACATATATGATCGCCATCATACTGCTGGTAGTCAAGCAAGAATCCTATGAGCTCTATCAACATGTAATAGTGATCTGTAATGTCACTTGAAGCATATACATGATGATAAATACAAACCAGATAGCATACTATCATCTCGAGTAAGACTGTTCTACTGGTATAGGTCCTCCCTCAATCATTGCAATCACGTGTCTGCGATCCAATAATTGACTTGAGGGCACTATAGCCAACACAGTGTTAGCGGGGCTACGCCTCCAGGGTAAAGAGGTTATTTAATTAAGGAACTTCACGAAAGCGTCGTAAAACCTCCCTCGAAGTACCGACACTAGCTTGGCTGAAAGGTTAAGCAAGTATTGTACGGTGAGATTAATCCTGACTAAATTCTTCTTTTATGATTTGAGGAAGAATTCGAGAAACAGTGGGTGCCATCCTGTTTAGAGAAACTAAAAACCAATCTAAACTTGCAAGAGCATCATGCTAAAGTGTTTCTTCTCTCTCCCCTAATTGCAGCAACCGAAAATGACGGGCCTTAAATTACTATCAGATAAAAATATATTGACAGGGAAAAACTATAAAGATTGGTTCAGGAATGTCAAGATGGAAATCACGTATGACAAATTGGGGTATATCCTCACTACTAAATCCCCCGTCGTCCCAGGTCCAGACTCTAGTGTCGCGGATATTGAGATCCGTAAGACCTGGGAGATTGACTGCGTGAAGGCCAAGTGCCTCGTGCTGGCCTCTATGGACAATGAACATTAGAGGCGGCACGAGAATATATATCTAGAATCCATATTCCTCCATACCAAGGAATTATATGGAGAGCAATCTCATATCGTAAGATACGAGATCTCGAAGAAGCTATTTCAGGCGAGATTGGCCGTCGGATCATCTATAGGGGAACACGTCCTTAAGATAATTAGCTACATTGAGGAACTTGTAGATCTCGGGACCATGTTAGAGAATGAGTTGTATACAGACTTAATTCTGCAGTCCCTCCCTCCCACCTACACCCAGTTTATCTTGAATTTTAAATATTCAAGGTAAAGAAGTTGAACTTCCGGAACTCCTCAACATGTTGAGGAGTGCTGAGGGCACCCTGCAGAAAGCCAGGGAAACACCCACTCTACTTGTTGGTGAAGCTTCCTCTTCTAGATCCAAGGCGAAAGCCAAAGGAAAGAAGAAGAAGGCCACCACCAAGCCGAGATGCAGTGTTAGTAAGGTGGAAGCAAAGGGCAAGGCAAGGGTAGCAGGGCCGACAGTAGGAAAGGAAGAATGCTTTTACTGTTATAAGAAGGGCCATTGGAAGAAAGATTGCAGGGCTTGGAAGGCCAAGAACCAGGGCCTGAAGCAAGTTGTGGCTTCGGCTTGAGGTGTGTTTGTAATTGAAAACTGTCTGTCAATCAACTCTACTTCCTGGGTATTGGATACCAGATCAGGATCTCATATCTGTAATTATTTACAGGCACCGAGAAACCGTATGGTTCTGAAGACCGGTGATATGACCCTCAGGGTTGCTAACGGAGCGAGCGTGGATGCTGTGTTCGTAGGGGAATATCACCTTGGATTGACGAGTGGACATATTTTGGTTTTGCACAACTATTTTTGTGTACCTAGTTTGACTTGTAGTATCATTTCTGTATCTTTTTTTTTTATCTAAAGAAGGTTATGATTTTACATTTGTAAACGATGTCATAAACATCCACCTTAATCATGGTCTGATTGGGTCAGGTACTCTAAACAACGGTATATACGTATTAAACCAGCTACAAATTTTCAATGTCCAGAACACACATAAAAGAAAGACTCCAGAAATAAATCATGCTTTCTTATGGCATTGTAGACTAGGTCACATCAATGAAACAAGGTTGACCAAGTTACATAAAGAAGGATATTTGGATCCGTTAGAATATCAATCTTATACAACTTGTCAATCATGTCTCAAAGGAAAGATGAAAAAGACTCCATTCACTGGACGCGGAGTAAAAGCAAGCGAGCTCTTGGGACTAATACACAGCGATGTGTGTGGTCCAATGTCTACAAATGCAAGAAGTTATTATTCCTATTTCATTACTTTTACGGATGATTTCTCTAGGTATGGACATGTCTTCTTGATAAAACACAAATCCGAGGCATTTGAGAAATTCCAAGAATATAAGAATGAAGTGGAAAAATAAACTGGCAAAAGTATCAAGACACTGAGATCTGATCAAGGTGGTGAATACTTGAGTGACAAGTTCCTGGATACCTAAAAGAGAATGGAATTCTCTCTCAGCTTACTCCTCCATACACACCACAACACAACGGTGTATTGGAGAGATGGAACCGAACCTTATTGGATATGGTACGTTCTATGATCAGTAACGCTGAGTTACCGTGATCATTCTGGGGCTATGCACTAGAATCAGCTGCATATCTTTTGAACAAGGTTCCTACCAAGACTGTGCCTACCACACCATATCAGATGTGGAGTGGGAAGAAACCCTATCTTCAATATCTCATGATATGGGGATGTCCATCTTTTGTTAAAAAGCAGCATACGGACAAGCTCGAGGCACGCTCAGTATTGTGTAAGTTTGTCTGATACCCAAAGAACCCCAGAGGGTATCTTTTCTATTACGCAGAGGAACAAAACGTTTTTTTTCTCGTCATGTCCACTTTTTGGAACATCAAATTTTAGAAAAAGAAACTAGTGGTAGCGCAATAGAACTGGAAGAAATTCCAGAACCACAAGCTATTACCGACAGCTTGGTGGAACCAGAAATTTCAGAAGAACGATGCATTCCCGCGCCACTCCGCAGGAGTAGTAGGCTGTCTCATCCGCCCGAGAGATACTACGGCTTTCTCGTAGACGGGGATAGAGAGGATTGCATCATTGATAACTATGAGCCAACTAACTTCCAACAAGCCATTCAGAGCACTGACTCGGTAAAAGGCATTCAGAGCACTAACTTCCAACATGTTTCGTCTTTTTAAAAATTTGGGCAGCACCTCCTTTGTATATTTTGATCCAAAACCACAAATACATGATAATATAAAAGGCATCCCCAAGCGGGAGCTAGCTCTTCGCCAATTGGCAGAATCACAACCACGCAAGACAGAAATATAAGTATACGATGCCCCACGGCGAAGATCAGCACAAGGAATAATGTAAAGCAAGATATCAAACCCACCAAGAGAACATCGCTCAAGTCTCCCAACTACAAGTCTTGCTAAGTCTTACTACTTATACAAATACTAGTTTCTGATTTGATGGAGTTAACTAGATACAACAGGAATAATAAATACAAGAGGGGTACGATCCAACATGTACCACCTACTAAAGCAAAACACCCGAATGCACTGTAGGGTTACTAGGCTTTCTAATGAAGCTCTACAAGGCATCGACCATGCCGGATTAAAATTTTTAGGTGCCGAACAACCCTAAGCAAGATCGTTAACTAGAGTTTAGGCGAATCTAAATGACAAGTAAACAACTTTACTCTAAAGGGATACGAAAATACAACCTTCGTAGATCGGTCCTTCACTTCTTAAGCTCCTTGATGTAGTCCCTTCGCTGCGATCATCGGCTCCCGGACTCTCGGACGGCTCCATGAGAAAGGTGCAACGGGATCGCTTGAAGTCTTCGATGCCGAAGATGATGTACGTCGAGAGAATACGGACTCAAGCTTCTACTTCACCAACTAAAGAATTGGTGAAGCAAACACCCTAAACTAAAGTGCTAGTCTAGTAGAGGATGGTGAGATAGGAAATGGGTACACTTTAGAATTTCATTTCTCTCTTTGTATCTCTCTCTTTTTCAAACCCTAGAATGAAAAACTCAAGGAGGAAGAAGAAGAGCTCAAATGAAAATGGATAATGATCAAGAGAGAGAATGGTAACCATGGTGAGTAAGTATCATATACTTAACTCATGTAGAGACATAACCATGGTGAGTTATAGTGGTTAGGTTAATAAAATCCTAAGTAAAACAAAACTAGTGGACTTTGGTCAAAGCAACATAAGCTTCATGAAGCTTCATGCTTATAAACAAATACTCACTAATTTTGTATTTACTTTTCATATTAAAAACCATACCAATATATACATAATGGTGTATGTCTCATACACCCATGACAAGTGTATCAACAACCATGATACAAAAAAGTGAACACAAATAAATATATATCTCATATATATTAAGTTGTGTACAAGTGAGAAAAATAAATGCTTAAGTGAACCAATGTTAGTTAATGTAAATTAGTATATCATATATACAATTATACACTAAATTATTAAATCAACACTTGACTTAATAATCCGGTTATATCACATATAACCGACTAACATCCAATGTATCGACTTATCGAATCAACACTTGATTCGATATCCCGGTTATATCGCATATAGCCGATCGATACAAACATCGCGAGAATAGAATACGGTATCACATACTCGCATTATTCTCGGTCCCGCACATATCACATATGCGCTCCTATTTCGTTTTGCCTGAGCCAGTACAACCTCTATGTAGGACTCTAAAGACTCGTCAATACGTCGGCAGTAGGTGATGATCATATCAAGCACTCATAAGCCGTCAACGGTACTAGCTGGACGTAATGACTACCCGGGTATTGAGCGATCAGAAGATCAGCAAGAAAGCCCGCTCCAACTCCTGTAAAAGCCTGACAGTGACACTACCGTACAGTCCGGTCTCCTCGTCTGATATGTCGCATATCAAGTCTAGGGGTGGTAAACGTCAGACCCCAATAACCGATAAGTCATGCCGATATGAGGCTCATAACGGGTCGAGAAACTACAGGTAACACTTACCAGTAAATCTCTAAACCATCCCTGGCCAGGGACTTCCCTGTTATGGCCAATCGAGCATAGCGCAACATCAACCCCCAATACCGGGAGAGACGAAACCCCTCCTATCGCTCATTGCCTCCATGTGACTCGAGACTGTACCCAAAAACCACCATTTTGCACTCCCTCTTGGACGTGGTAAGGTGGAAATCAAAGCACAGTGGGAATCACACAAGACTCTATGACGATCTCAGGGCTACAGACTAACCTGTACCAGTGTCACCAGAGAACTGCCATCTGACGTAAGGTATAATACCATCTGGTAGTTCTCGTCGAGTCCGTCCAGTGTACCCAGTCTCCACTGAGCACCCGTATATCATCTCTGATGTCAAACACCAATGGATATGGGATCATCCATCGCCCATCTGTATGGGTCGAGAAGGTATACGCTAGTCTACTCTGGTATATCGATGCCCCGTCTCGATACACTCACGACTAGGGACTTTGATGGATGTACTTATGGACTACCATGTCCCCACTAGTATGATCCGCATCATAGTCCAGGCAGTCAAGTACACATCCTAAGGGCTTTACCAACATGTAACAGAGAGACAATCAGTGTACATGTTAAGGTAAAGAGTAACCAGATAGCATACTATCATATCGAGCAAGAAAGTCATCCCTATATATGTCCAAGCATCCACTACAATATACATCCTATGTATAGTAATGGCCTCTTGGGCATACATATAACTAACAATCTCCCACTTGCACTAGGGCCATCTGATAACAGTGGTTGTAGTATCTCATACTCAACCATCCCATAACTAGTCTCTCTCTCCGAAAAGGCCTTCGTGAGTGGATCCGCCGTGCTGTCCTTTGTGTCTACTCTCCCTACGTCGATCCCCTGGAGATTAACCATCTCCATGATCTGGTGACACTTGCCTTAGAATATGTCTGGATCACTGATTGGACGGGCGTTCCTCGGCATAAGCCACAACTCCATTGTCACACAATGGAGGGAACAAAGTTCATCTCATGAACTAATATACATCCAGACTGCCTCTTTGGTAGCATCTTTGGTAACGATGTATCTAGCCTTTATCGTCTAGTATGTCACGGTATCTCTCTTGGAACTCTTCCAACATACCGTCCCTTTACTGAGGGTAAAGACAATGCCTGTGACTGACTTTCAGTCGTCCTTATCACCCTGGAACACTTTCCAGTGATTCTCCCCAGGATCGATTGATACTATCTCACTACAACTAGTGAGAATCCTAACATCCAATTAGATCTATCTCATAGATCCAAAACCTAGGATTTAGTAGGTATTTGTTTGATCCTATATGGAGAATCATTGTGATAAGCGGAGATTGATCGAGCGTAGCATAGGAAACTCCTTCCCTATCAAGAGTATGTCATCCACGTACTCTACGAGGATCACCACCATACTCCCTACTACCTTTTTGTATATACAAGGTTCATCTACCATTTTGATGAAGTCAAACTCTTTGACTAACACATCAAAACAGACATTCCAACTCCGCGATGCCTGCTTTATCACATAAAACATCTTGCACACTTTTCCATTGCTCCCACTGTCTACGAGGCCCTCTGGCTGTGTACTTATAGACGCACTCTTTTAAAACATCATTTAGAAAAGCAGTCATGGCACCCAACCGCCAGATATCGTAATCATGGTGTGTAGCCGTTGCAAGTAGGATCTGGATGGACTTAAGCATAGCTACTTAGAAAAGGTTTCATCATAATCCGTACCTGGTCAATGATGCAAACTTTTCCATGTACACCAAGTAATCTTCTCAAGATATACTTGCTCCTGATGGGGATTTAACCCTTCAGATCAAGCAACCAAAGTCCATACTTTGTTGGTGTATAAGGATTCCATCTCAGATCATTAAGTATCTAGCCATTCTTACAGAGTCCCACTCCTGATGGCCAGCTCGAAACTAGTTGGGTCATCATCTCATGATGCAATCCTCGCTCCCACTGTCATAGAGAAATAGAAGTATCTCCCAGGTGGGTGAGGAACCCTATTAGATCGGCGGAGAGGCTGAGGTTCGTTGGAAACAATTGAATCCTTTGGTTCTACCAAATCATCAGCCGCAGTTTGTATAGCTGGAACTACTTCCAGTTCTACCTAATGTCCATAATTTCTTCACAAGAAATTCCCTTTCACAAAGGTGGCATGCTGAGAAACAAAACATTTTTTTGTTCCTCGGTTAGGTAGAAGATATTCCCTTGTGAATGCTTGGGATATCCAACAAACTTTTACAGAACTGACTTTGCCTCGAGCTTGTCCGGATTATGCTTTTAGACATAGGCTGGACAACCCCAAATCTTAACTGACTTAAGAGATGGGCTCTTCCCTTTCCATATCTCATATGAAATGGTAGGTATCTGATTTGATCAGAACCCTATTCAATAGGTATGCAACTTCATAAGTGCATAACTCCCTAAAAGGAAATAGGAAACTCAGTAGTACTCATCATAGAGCGCACCATATTGTATAGGGTGTGATAGCTCCACCCCGATACACCGACGTGCTCTGGTGTATGCGGAGGAATAATGCTGAGAGAGAATCTCATTCTCCTTTAGAATAATCCAGGAATTTCGTGCTCAAGTATTCTTCTCCCTGATCGTATCAAAGGACATAATACTTATACCCGTTTTGGTTCTCTACTTCTATCTTATATTCTGTGAATATCTCAAAAGCTTCGGACTTGTGTTTCAACAGGAACATATGTCTGAATCTTGAGAGATTATCAGAGAATGTAATGAAATACTAAGAACCGGTCTTGGTATGTGTAGACAGGGGACCTTCATACATCAACATGTATCATCCCAAGAGTTCACTAACTCTTTCTCTGTTTCCAGTAAACGGAGCTATGGTCATCTTGTCTCTGTGACATGACTGGCAAGTTTCACAAGATGTAAATTCAAACTGATTTAAATATGCATCTTAATGTAACTTGAGCTAGTCGGGTCGCATTGATATGACCCAGTCTACAATACCTCAAGAAGAATTTGTTCATTTCTGAACTCTTCCTCTTGTGTGTGTTCTGTATACTAAGAACTGTAGTTTGATTTAGAACGTCAATGCTTTTAGATAACGTGCCTGAACCGATCAATTCTTGATATAGGACATGTTCAAAACATTATCCAACAATACAAAATTATATCCTTCTTTACTAATAAAGAGATTGATATGATGTTGTATATCAGGTTCGGTATCTAACAACATTCGTTTAGAATCAATGTATTCTGGTAATACAGGGTGATAGTGACCAACAGACTTGGCTGCAACACTTGCACCGTTTTCTATCTCATGAAACTTATCACCCGTTCTCAGTTCTCTACCTTTCTGTAGCCCATGTAATATATTACATATGTGGGATCCTGATCCGGTATCAAATACCCAGGACGTAAAGGACACTGAGAAATAGTTCTCGGTAATGAATACACCCGAAGATGATGCATCAGCATGCACTTTCTTCGTTTGGGTGGCACGGGAATTTTGGTAATCCCCTAAATCCTGCTCTGTCTTATAACATTTATAAGTTGGAGCGGGACCAACGTTCCCCAGCACAGTATAACAAGCGGGTTCGGTCAATACTTCCGTTTTATTATCTTGATTAAGGTGTGATATGGTCGCTACCTGGAGAGAGAGAGAAGAAAACACTCTGCGTGCACTCTTGCAAGATCAGATTGGTTATTATTTTATCTAATCAGGATGGCTCCCACTGTTTTTATCAAATCTTCCTTCAAACCTTAAAAGGAAAAACTAGCCGGGATTAATTACACGCTACAAGTTCGCCAATCTTTCAGCCAGGCCAGTGTCGGTACTTTGAAGGAGGTTCCCCGTGCTTTCGCACGGACTTAATTAAAGTAAACCTCGTTTTCCCAGAGGCGTAACCCCGTTGACACCTTTCTAGACACCTACTTGATCGGCTAATTGTAATGTGTAAAACTCTCCCAGGAGTAACAATTACTCGCAGTGGGTATCGGGATCCAACTATCTCATAGAAGGTATGCAATCTCATTGCAAATTTCAACACTTGAAATTCCCGATAATATTTTGCCCCTAACCTTCTATGACCTTGACAAAGGCCAACAATCCATAGGATGCTAGCCAAGTTCAATCCGTCATTTCTTGATTGAATTAAACCCACCCGCACGACCCTTGACAAAGGCCAACAAGGTCGTACAACTACCCTAACCCAATCTGCATCATATGCATAAGCAGATAAGCACTAGTCAGCTACCGCATACTACATCTTGACAAAGGCCAACAAACGCAGCATGAATACTAAGTAGGACTTATCTGAAATGACGGAGGGCTACGACAGGTTTTTCTGAAAACCTATTGCGTAATGAACTTGATATCGTTGTAGAATCAAATGATTTTAAAATGGAGTGTTTTTGAGGCTTTTCTAGTTTTGCTAAAGGGGTCACTCCCGGTGAAGGGATCATCGGCCCTTTCCTCATCGAATAAGGTGCAGGATATATCATATATACCGCTGTGCAAAACAAGAACTATAGGAGCAATCAAAAGACAAACCGAGGGTTGTAGCATCTGCCAGTCATTGCTAAAGGGGTCACTGCCGGTGAAGGGATCTCGGCCCTTTCCTTATCGAATAAGGTGCAGGATGTTCTACAAGAAACACCGCGATGCAAAGCAAGAACTGTAGCTACCTGTTTTTGAAAATTCGATTCCACAACATCTTTTAGGTTTCTTTTCATTTCAATAATCATATTAATGAATTCCCATCATTTAATCACTTAAACATCACAGATAAATACGACGTACACTTATGCCATCCGCATTCGCCTCGATGTCCCCTCGTGCACCGTTAGGTTAAGTAACTAACGACAGAGCGGGGCAGGGCTAGCGCGGGTGTAAAACAAAGTAACGCCTATATAATATATCATATTTACTATATACAGTATTTATCACAGAACATCAAATGATCACATCACAGATATCGCAGCAGAAGAAACATATGAAACATTGGATATACTAGGACGTCCGTGTTTTTAATACGAGCCAGTATAAAACACGGATTCCACGGTCGTGATGAATAGACAAACCCACATCCCTAGACCCCTACGAGAGCGGCAAGCAACCCTACCAATTCTAGAGTTAGGAGACCCGGACTCGACTCCTCGAGTTGGTCTCCCACTGGACTCTAGATCCCGGTTACTTGTGCCCTCTTCCTTGGGTCTATCCTAGTGCGGAAAAGTAAATAATATACAAATGGTGACAACAACCTCAACCCGGAAGTGCCCCAATAAAAGAATATTACATACATTTAAATTTACATGAATGAAAATAAAAACTCTCATCTCACATAAAACCCCCGGCTATTCAAAACGCGACGATCCAATATAACATATCCAGCAACACATAACATCACATGTCATCAACGTAAGTAAATATGCGCATCCCAATTGTCGTTGACATATAGCAACGAAACCGGCGATATCACATATTACACTTACGGTCGCAGAAAAGAAAGTGTAAAACTACAACAGTTGGAATCCGCAACCTCCTTAGACATCGCATGCCTAACAGTTATAAACCCCACATTTTAGTCTCTATATCGAAAACACTTTTCAATATTTAGTCGGACAATTCAATAAGATTCCCGATATGCGATCGAATGCTCGTCGCAAACTTTAGTAGACGGCCACACCCCCAGACGCCGTCGACGAAGTGCACTAAGGCGGAACACCACTGCCGCGAGCACCCGAACGGATGCTTTCGGCGACGGGGTTCTCCTACAGTCACTTGGTTGGGGCTTTGGGGCGTGGCTGTCTATTAAGTTTACCCGGCGAGTATCCGCGTACGCTACGCGATTGCGACGGACTTTTGATCGCATCAAAATTCCGTGGCAACCGATCATTTGAGACTAAACTACTATGTTTATAACATCCAAATCAGTTATCTCATAACTACTTATGGATTTCAATTATTGTATCACTTCCAGATAAATAGACAATGTTAAACTTTCCGATCGAATGATCAAACGCCCAAGTTTTCCCAAATGGTTCTCAACACTTGAGGGGGGTTTAAAAACATCCTACACATGCCACAGTACCAACGGTCCAGCCGTAGAAGGGTCAAGCCAACGCCTCACATATGGCACGCCGTACTGCCCCAAACCCTAAGGTTCAAAGGGAAGTTCAAGACGGTCACATAATCGAGTTAAGGTTTTTTGTCTTCTAGAAGGTCCGTTGCGTAACTTGCACGATCTAGACGTTCTTAAACAAACGGAAAAATCCAACACCTGGAAATTTTCCGGGTCGGGAAAAAGTGAGTTATTGATATCCGTCCGAACTTTTTAATACTTTCTAAATATCCGGAAAACCCAACGAAATTAAATATTCCGATCGAATCAACGAATACAAAATAAACCCCAAAAATACTCAACACTTGAGTCAGATAAAAATACCCATAAAAATTCAGGGAATTAAAAATAAACATTACTGTTCAAAACAACAACGGTGACGTCATCTTTTGGCCGCGGAACCGCCGCACGAGCCATGCTCGTGCCGCGGTTCCACGGCGCTTTGGAGGCCAAACATTGTCGTTTTGCACAGGTGTCCTTAAAATTGCCTGCTGAATTTTTTAGGCATTTTTAATTCAGAAAAATCCCAGATTTTAAAAAATGTACAGAGAGGGGTTTAGTTTGTCGTGTTCGGGTTCGTTCGGAGTTTTAACTTCGTAAACACATCGCCTAATGCTCTAGCTAGGCTCTGATACCACTGTAGGGTTACTAAGCTTTCTAATGAAGCTCTACAAGGCATCGACCATGCCGGATTAAAATTTTTAGGTGCCGAACAACCCTAAGCAAGATAGTTAACTAGAGTTTAGGCGAATCTAAATGGCAAGTAAACAACTTTACTCTAAAGGGATACGAAAATACAACCTTTGTAGATCGGTCCTTCACTTCTTAAGCTCCTTGATGTAGTCCCTTCGCTGCGATCATCGGCTCCCGGACTCTCGGACGGATCCATGAGAAATGTGCAACGGGATCGCTTGAAGTCTTCGATGCCGAAGATGATCTACGTCGAGGGAATACGGACTCAAGCTTCAACTTCACCAACTAAAGAATTGGTGAAGCAAACACCCTAAACTAAAGTGTTAGTCTAGTAGAGGATGGTGAGATAGGAAATGGGTACACTTTAGAATTTCATTTATCACTTTGTATCTCTCTCTTTTGCAAACCCTAGAATGAAAAACTCAAGGAGGAAGAAGAAGAGCTCAAATGAAAATGGATAATGATCAAGAGAGAGAATGGTAACCATGGTGAGTAAGTATCATATACTTAACTCATGTAGAGACATAACCATGGTGAGTTATAGTGGTTAGGTTAATAAAATCCTAAGTAAAACAAAACTAGTGGACTTTGGTCAAAGCAACATAAGCTTCATGAAGCTTCATGCTTATAAACAAATACTCACTAATTTTGTATTTACTTTGCATTTTAAAAACCATACCAATATATACATAATGGTGTATGTCTCATACACCCATGACAAGTGTATCAACAACCATGATACAAAAAAGTGAACACAAATAAATATATATCTCATATATATTAAGTTGTGTACAAGTGAGAAAAATAAATGCTTAAGTGAACCAATGTTAGTTAATGTAAATTAGTATATCATATATACAATTATACACTAAATTATTAAATCAACACTTGACTTAATAATCCGGTTATATCACATATAACCGACTAACATCCAATGTATCGACTTATCGAATCAACACTTGATTCGATATCCCGGTTATATCGCATATAGCCGATCGATACAAACATCACGAGAATAGAATACGGTATCACATACACGCATTATTCTCGGTTGGGCACATATCACATATGCGCTCCTATTTTGTTTTGCCTGAGCCAGTACAACCTCTATGTAGGACTCTAAAGACTCGTCAATACGCCGGCAGTAGGTGATGATCATATCAAGCACTCACAAGCCGTCAGTGGTACTAGCTGGACGTAACGGCTGCCCGGGTATTGAGCGATCAGAAGATCAGCAAGCAAGCCCGCTCTAACTCCTGTAAAAGCCTGACAGTGACACTACCGTACAGTCCGGTCTCCTCGTCTGATATGTCGCATATCAAGTCTAGGGGTGGTAAACGTCAGACCCCAATAACCGATAAGTCATGCCGATATGAGGCTCATAACGGGTCGAGAAATTACGGGTAACACTTACCAGTAAATCTTTGAACCAGCCCTGGCCAGGGATTTCTCTGTTATGGACAATCGAGCATAGCGCAACATCAACCCCCAATACCGGGAGAGACGAAACCCCTCCTATCGCTCATTGCCTCCATGTGACTCGGGACTGTACCCAAAAACCACCGTTTTACACGCCCTCTTGAACGTGGTAAGGTGGAAATTAAAGCACAGTGGGAATCACACAAGACTCTATGACGATCTCGGGTCTACAGACTAACCTGTACCAGTGTCACCAGAGAACTGCCATCTGACGTAAGGTATAATACCATCTGGGAGTTCTCGACGAGTCCTTCCAGTGTACCCAGTCTCTACTGAGCACCCGTATATCATCTCTGATGTCAAACACCAATGGATATGGGATCATCCATCGCCCATCTGTATGGGTCGAGAAGGTATAAGCTAGTCTACTATGGTATATCGATCGATGCCCCGTCTCGATACACCCACGACTAGGGACCTTAAAGGATGTACTTATGGACTATCATGTCCCCCCTAGTATGATCCGCATCATAGTCCAGGCAGTCAAGTACACATCCTAAGGGCTTTACCAACATGTAACAGAGAGACAATCAGTGTACATGTTAAGGTAAAGAGTAACCAGATAGCATACTATCATATCGAGCAAAAAAGTCATCCCTATATATGTCCAAGCATCCACTACAATATACATCCTATGTATAGTAATGGCCTCTAGGGCATACATATAACTAACATGCAGCTATGTACCAGCGATACCGCTACTGATCCATGCTGTCAACCTGCAAGAACTGTGGCACAACGGGGGTGAGTTGCCAACTCGTGAGTAGAAAACATCATCAGGTAGAAATCAAAATAAACAACGATTCCTAGGTCAACTATATCATAAAGGTAATACTATGAAATCTAGAGTGACCGTATCTGTATATGTGCCAACGATATAATCAATGCCTATCAGCATGTGGATAACATCTATGTGTCCATCAACGACACAACAACATCATGGAAATAAATATCATAAAGCATATGCATGTAAATATGAGGATATCTGTAACACCTTAGGATTTCAATTAGTGTTAATTAAGCGATAATACGGGTTTTCTATAAAAAGCTTACCAATTTGGTTTCCTCACATTTTATAACATTTAATTAATAATTTATTGTTAATTGTTATGACTTGTACACACTTGTGCATGTTAATGTGAGGGTGTGTTTGTGTAAGTCTTGTTTAGTGACCATGACAACCTTAAGCTAATCCAATCCTTTGATTAAAGCTTAACCTAGCATTTATCCTTAAACCCTAGATATTTTGAGTGAGGAGGAGATATTTTCCTTTGTGTTTTGGATTGGAGAGGAGGTGGCATGGTGACTCATGTGAGAGCATGCTTGCATTTATGGTGATGGTGCACTCACACTTATCCTCACATCTCTCTCTCTTTTCATCTCACCCTCTTTCATTCTCACTTCACTTATCTCATTCTCATTGTTTCCTTCATCTCTCCTTCACTCTCAACTGAACACTCACCTTTCCTTCACTAAACCTTTACTAATCTTCACCAAAACATCACCAAATCACTTCATAAACCTTGTTTTGCCTCTTAGATGCCTTAGAGCTTGGAAAAATAGGATCTTTGAGCTTGTGGGAGTAGGTAATGATCTCTATCTGTTAAATAGGTGTTTATAGTGTTGTGTATCTCATTCATTTCAGTTTAGAACACTAAAACTAAAGTTTCATGCAGATATCGTATTTTTAGTGTCTTTTTGTGATATCTGTGATCTGTTGTGACCCAGTGTGTGTACTAGAAAATCTAGCAGTGCAGTTGTATTGTACTGGAGACCCTAAGCTTTCACCTGAAGCATGAGACCCATCTGCTCGGATTTGGCCGGCGACAGGCAAGGGAATTCCGGCGGCCTCGGCCATCTGTTGGAGTTGGGGTTTGGGTTTTTCAGGGTAGCTGTCTGCAGTTGTTTTAGTGTGTTTGGTCCTGCTTGATTTTTATGTTTTGTCTGTATACAAAATCTGAGATCACTTTGCTATTTTCTTGCATTACGAATACGTGTGTTACGTTATCCGATACGGTACATGTACTTTGTGTAGCTCTGCTCTTGGGTTGGTTTCGTAGTGTCGTTACACATGATAGCCACTAGACAAACACTTGAGAGTATATTTGGAGTTGGTGCGTCGGTCAAACGTAGTTTGTACGTGTTATTGGTCGATTGCTAATATACAATTGTTATTGTTGTTTTTGATCTTAGGGTCGCAGGCGGGGACTTCGGACGCTGCGAAGAAGGGAAAGCGAGTGGTTGGCTTTACTTAGCCTAAGATCATTTATGAGTAGATTTAACATCTGCAGGGGAATCTCCCGCATGGTGTTATGCGTCTGGGTTAGATATAATATGATATAAGTCGTATGTTTATATTGCATATATAGAGTTTGCGCATAAACTTCATTGCATATTATTACTTGTTGTACTTGGACTTGTACCCATTAGACACTGGACTATTATTGACGACTCATGTTGCACGAGCACTGATTGTATTCCACACACCCCGTAGATAATTGCCATGACACACAAAACACACATACATATATGATATTGTTTGGTTAGGGACATTGTGACTTTGATTCCTATTCCATTATGCATATGACATATAGCATACCTGTATACCTCATGCTTACACATATGCTTTGCTATGCCTACATGAATACACATATACCTGGAGGGTATTGTATCATTATTGAAATGTATATACACATACCTAGCTTGATATAGCTACACACATACCTGGAGGGTATTACATCATTATTGATAGGTAGATACACATATCTTGCTATACCGACATGGTTACGCATACCTGGCTATAGCTATATGTTCACCTTTATATGATGTTGTATGGGTTTTGGAGAAATTAGGAACCGCATGATATATTTAATAACTTGTTGTAGTTAAATAGCGGTTTTTCCTTTATATGCTCATATTACTGTTTCATGTTGCATATATTATATTTCATGGATTTCGCATTGATATATGGATTTCATATGATGTTTTCTGGATGTTTTACTCCTGGGTATATATATCAGTGGTATGGGACGCTGATATATATACATGTATATATATATATCAGTGGTATGGGACACTGTTATATATGTACACCTATAATATATATATCATCATAATGATCTGTGCAAGTATTCTTATTCATTATTTGATGTGAGGGGCCTATGTGCCCGATATGAGGGGCCTATATGCCCGATGTGAGGGCTGATATGGGGGCCGATCTGAGGAATTTGGGATTTAGATTGTCTTGATGCCATGATGAGGATTCAGTGAGGATGACATGTTTTTATTCCATACTCTGCATTTATTTGATATGCATTGCTTCATGTATTAGTAGTACCCGATAGAGTACCTTTCATGACTGTTGCATATACATATTGCTGTTTATTGCTATCAGCTTGCATGTGATAGATTTCCGCAGTACGTGCATACTTGCGATTACCTGCATATGTTATTTACTATTCACGAGTTGGCAACTCACCCCCGTTGTGCCACAGGGTTGTACAGGTTTTCCCTCAGAGCAGTCAGAGGTAGGGCTTTCTTTTACCTATCGTATCATCTTTTGCTGCGGATACCGCTACGGCTGACTTTGTGCAGTTTTGCTAGGTGGGTTTTGCGGTTATCCGATATTGCTCATTGTATATTCGTTGTATCCAGAACTCTCCATCTACAATTTTCATGTATTGACTTAGAGACGAGTTGTGAGGACGATATTATATATTATTTGTGACTTGGAGGTCTTTTATGCACTTTCACTTTATATCGTCTTTTTCTTTGCTACGGCGTCGTATTTTTGCTTGTTGTGGTTGTTTTCCGCTTTTGGACGTGGATTTTACTCCCGTTTGGGATGCTTTACTTATATCTTTGTTGTACCCCTTTTTGGGGGCTTGATTTTACAAAGGAGGTGCTGCCAAATTTTAAAGGAAATAAAGTTGGACTTTAAAGAATTTTGATTGAGATTTCAAAAGTTTTAACAATGTTCTTATCACTTAGTACTTTTGATGTTTAGATTGTTGGGTTTTCGGCTTACTTAGATTGCGTTACGCCTGTGGATGTTGCGTGGTTTAAGGGCCGTCACGTGCCAAATTTCGGGTCGTGACAAAGTTGGTATCAGAGCGCTAGGTTTTACCTTTCGGAGTGTAGGATGAACTTGGTATGATGGAGTATGTAGCTTAAGCAGAGTGATGTAGCGTGTGTATGTCCGCGGCATACTTACGACACGGTACTCCGCCTAAGTGACCTAAGTACTAATTGCTTCAAATTCCTTCCTTGATGATACATATCCTTGTGATTCGATTTTCGTGTTCTTATTGAATCCTATTTCCATTTATAGCCTTTTGCCGCCGATGACTATGAGGGCTCAGAGAGAGGCAGCGAGGGCCGAGGCCAGAGTTGACTCGTTTGGGACGAGGACTGACCAGGACGGTACGCTCGTTGCACAGGAGAAGATTGATCCGCCTTAGATAGATCGTATCGCTAGGCTTGAGGCAGATATGCAGGACTTGCGCCAGACGTTGAGGTCGTTGGTTGAGGCCATTCGAGCGCAGCGACAGGAGGTTGTCACCCCTGTTACCCAGTTATTCGTTGCGATCAACACACATCATTGTGTTACTTACACAGAACCAGTGGACGCAGCCCTATTAGCTGAGGAGCGTATTTCCGAGACTTTAGGAGTTCGAGGACAGAGAAGGGCTCGTGCAGGTGTACCGGCCTAGAGACAGAGGCTTTTTCGCCGTGACAAGTTTCGTGCACGTCATGGGAGTAGTAAAGGCTTGGGACGAGGCCAGTTGTTTAGCTCTATCCCCAGGAGGGTCAGCAGTTTTTATCTGGATGTTACCGGTGCGGGCGTTTGGGTCATCGGGTTCGAGATTGTACTGAGCTACGTGAGCACGAGGCAGCTGTACCATGTGATACCGTATCACCTTCACCTCAGGGAGAGTCACCTTTTGTGCCTGTTGTTGATCCGCGTCAGACTTTTGTTCACAGAGGTCGTGGTCGCAGAGGGTTCGTTCCGAGTGTACAGGATGGCAGAGGAGGAGTTCAGCCAGTTGAGGGTAGAGGGCAGGCACGAGTGTTTGCTTCTACTCATCGGGACGCGCGGGCGTCCAATGCTGAGTTTTCAGGTAATCTTATTCGTATGTCTTTCGATGCACTTGTTTGTTTAATTCGGGATCTATGCACTCGTTTTTTCTACAAACTTCGTGCCGAGGTTAGGCTGAGAGTCGTGTATGCTAGATCAGCCATTTGTTGTGTTTACTCTTGTTAGTGATCCCTTGGTTGCGCGACACGTGTTTCGGCTATGTGCCAATTGGGTAGGAGATAGAGATTCGTCCGTCGATTTAATCCTTCTAGAGATGTTGGAATTTGACGTTCTCTTGGGCATGGACTGGTTAGGTACGTGATATGCGTCTGTGGACTTCCGCGAGAAGACAGTCAGCTTTTGTTTTCTCGGCGAATCAGTTCCTTGTTGTGTAGGGGGACTGTGGTGCCGCCCCTCGCAGCTTGATTTCAGTCTATTTCGCTAGTCGGCTTTTGAGGAGAGGATGTCAAGGATTCTTGGCTTTCATTCATGATACCGGAACCATAGTGGGTTCATTGGACCGGGTTCCTATCGTGCGAGAGTTTTCCGACATTGTTCCAGGTGAGCCGGCGGAGCTTAGAGAGCTTAAGGATCAGCTGAAGAGTTGCTAGATAGGGGGACTTGTACGTCCGAGTGTTTCGCTTTGGGGAGCTCCTACTCTGTTCGTCAAGAAGAAGGATGGCAGTTTGAGGTTGTGCATTGATTGATCGTCAATTGAACCGAGTTACGGTGCAGATTAGGCATCTTTTACTTCGCATTGACGATTTCTTTGATCAGCTCCAGGGTGCGGGTGATCAGTCGAAAATATTGGATTTTTAACACATTAATTTCCCTACTATTTGCAATCATCTAAAAGGTGTTCGGTATGAATATAGCATATATTAGAAAATTGTCTGTAAAATACCAAATAACTTGTGTTATACATTATAACCGGCATTTTGAGGGAAATTGACTGTTTATTATTGCATGCATGATCTTTTGTGAATCAACACTTGTCTCGAGATTGTGTGCAGGAAATTCCAGGTAAAAGAGCCGGAATGCTAAAAATGCTGATAAAAATACACCAAGTCTAAGACTTGTGATCTGGCATTGAAAAAGAAAGATTTATAAGATTCCAGAGATCAGAAAAGTACCATTAGGCCAATACAATGCAGCACAGAAAATACCATGCACCAAATCCACCAAACGGCCGCGGATCCGCAGCCGAATGGGCCGATCCGCCGCGGATCAGCGGCCACGTCAACTCGTCGGCGGTTGGATTCCTTCCCGAGGCTTATCATTTTACGGCCAAGATTATTTAAAGTCCCCAGAGATCTCCAGAAGCTTCCTTTCTAACAGCCAAGCTTCTTGTGCAAGCCCAATACCTACCAAGCTTCTTAAGCAAGCTAGCTAACTACTTTAATCTAGAAGCTTCTTCTCTTAACTACCAAGCTTACAAGGGAAGCTAAAGCTAGCTTAGCTTCTAAAGAAAGCTAGATCAAGCTTCTAGGGAAAGCTTAAGGAGAAGACTATATAAAGGAACCCAAGACTTCATTACAAAGGTTGTTCGTTGTTCATCATTTGAGGGTAAAATTCTAGTGAGATCCAAATCAAAATCCACACAAATTGAGTGACACAATTTGATCCAAATCAAGATCATCGAGTACCAAATCAAGCAAGCATCCAACAAGCCTTTTTGAAGCAACGCCGATCTTCATCCGAGCAAGAGATCCAAGACGATCCGCGACTCACGAAGACGATGCGAAGCTAGTTCGACGATCGAGTTCTCTCCTCAATTCTTGTAGTCTTTGAGTGAATTGTAATGAAACATCGAATAATAAAAGGTGAAGATTCTTGATCTTGCTTTTCTTTACATTTGATCATTATGAAGAGTTATCAATTCTTGATTGTTTTCTTTTTCATGATGTTTGAGTGAAAACTCTGCTCGTGGAGGAATCAAGAAAATAGGTAGATGATTATGACTAAATTCTTGAACGATTCTTAAGTCTTATGAGTTTTGTAAACATTAGAAAATTGAATCATCGACAACCTAGTTTTGAACGAGATGCTTTCTTGGATGTTTTCACTCCAAATTAGAGATCAATGATCGATGATTGAATTTCCTAGAGGCTAGAATTTGAATGCTAATCAACGAAAGGACAAGGGATGATGATGGAAAAACCCTAGTTTCTTCAAGAGATCCCTTAATCTCGTTGATCGTCATCGATCTAGCAACAAATCATCAATAGATAAGAATTTTTAATCATAATTCTTCATCATCACTATCAATTGGATCGATTCCTACGAGCCTCTTTACAAATCTTGATAATTCATTCGATTTGGATATCATCTTGAACTTTATTAATTCTTGATTTTAGATCTAGTTTCCGATGATTCTTGAAACTAAATTTCATAAATCTTGAATCAATTTTCTTTTATCTTTTAATTTTCAACTCAACTAAAAGAAGATCGAGCAAATCACACTTTCTCAGTGGACGATCTGTTCTCATTGACAAAACTACAATAGACACCGTCAATTGATTGCGGTATAAATTTCTTTGGTTGTGAAACATTCTAAACATGACACGGAAACTAATCAATCAAATGGCGCCGTTGCCGGGGATCGTGTGCTAATTTGTTCGTTTTTGTAATTTGAGTTGAAAAATTAATTATTCCATCAGAATTTTTAGATCAAATTTCGTACAAACGCTAAACGATTTGTTGTGATTTGTTGCAAGGAGATCTGGAATCCATGGAGCAAGAGGAAATTTTTTAGAGAATCCCAGAGAGTTCAGTGAGTGAACAGGAGGATCTGCACGAAATTTTGTGCAGTGATCTCTTCTTTGCGCGGCGGAACCGCGGTATTAGTGTGCTTTCTGCGGCGGATCCGCGGTGATCCTAGGGTTTCGCTGTAGCAAAATTCTCTGGTATATTTTGAACTTTCTTATCTCCTCCCTGCTCTTTCCATTAACCAATTTCTGCAGGATTCTTTGCAAAAATTCGAAACGCCGCTAAAAAGAAAAAATGTTGCGTGTTTGATCTTGGTTGTTTGCATTTTTAATACAGAAATTAAGGGGCAAAGACCAAATTCAGATTAGGTGAGGAGTTCATTAGCCTTCCTAAGCTCCAGAAATCACAAAACTGCATCCGCATCACCCTCATTAACTAAAAAATATCTAGACATGACTTTAAGGACCGTCGTGCTCACTTAGGACAGAAGGAGGTCGTAGGTAATCTATTGCTTATCCGTGTTTCTTTTTTGGTGTCTAAGGCAAGTTTGTCTAAGGAAAGTGGTTACTTAATTAGGCCCACTACTTACGTAGTGGAGAACCTCCCACTTACCTAGCCACAGGAGAGACAAAGAGGCAGTAGAGGATCTATCTTGCGACTTGTCTTCTGGAAGTCTAGGAGCGGTCTAGAGACTTGACCTAGGCGACCACTAGATTTAGGGTTTCTTGTGCATTGTTTGTGATTTGATTTTTCAAAAATCCGTATCTTTTTCAAAACAAACACCAACTCATCTTTTCCTTAATTATCACAACGCTGCCACTTGTGCTAAACCATTTAGTGCATGCTCGGCTGGACACGGGATTCTAGTGCCCGTCTTGTTCGCGTTCCTCCTATCGAGTTCGAAGTCGGTATTTCTACGTCTAATTTTTCTTTATCCTCTACCACACCCACTTCGATGGACGGTTCTCCATCGAACTTCTTTAACACTACTCTGCCACCGTCCGCAGGTGCGCAGAATCCGCCCCGCATCTCTCTCCAAGAAAGATGTTACCCTATGCGAGGTCCTCTTTCGACCTGTCTCACCATTCCACCAGCCAATGGGGACAATTTTGAAATCAAACCACAATACATCAATCTACTACCAAAATATCACGGTCTCGAGTCTGAAGACGCATATGTCTTTATTACCAAATTTGAAAATGTATGCGCAATGATGAGTACTTCACAGCTTTCTGTGGATGCTATGCGTTTACGTCTTCTCCCATTTACCTTATGCGATATAGTCGATAAGTGGGTTTATAACACAGCCTCACATTCTATTTCAAACCGGGGAGAATTCGTAACAGCTTTCCTAAAGAAATTCTACCCCAATCATAAGACAGCTCGAGCCCGTAGCGAAATAAATCAATTTACCCAGCTTCCAAATGAACCATTCTCGAAGTGTTTTGAACGCTTCAAGGATCTGTTAGTTCAATGTCCACATCACGGAATTCCTAGATGGGATCTGTGCAGAATCATATATGAGGGCATTAATCCTACCACAAAACAGACCCTTGAGTCCATGTGTCAAGGCACCTTCATGACTAAAGATGATGGTGATGCCTGGAGATTCTTAGAAGATTTCGCTGAAAAATCTTTACAGTGGGAGGGTCTAAGTCAGTCATCGTCTAGGGGTGGCAATAACCAATCTGATGTTTCCATAGGAGTTAGAGCTGAAATGTCAGCAATGCAAAAGAAACTCGAAACTATGGAAAATAAATTTTTAGCAGCCGCCCTAAATCAGATGTCACTCTCCAAAACTGTCTGTGGATGCTGTTCTTATCCATCTCATCTTACGGAAGAATGCCCATTGAATTATCCGTTTCAAGGTCAAGAGCATACCAATGCTGCTTTCCAACAAAGACCTAGAAACGATCCGTATTCTTCCACTTATAAACAGGGTTGGAGGAATCACCCTAACTTTGCTTGGAACCAATCACAAACTCAAAACACGGTTCCAAATTAAAACAATTTCCAAAGGGCTCCTCCACCACAACAACAACCACTTCAACTGAGTCAGCACCCCTATCAATCACAAAATTTTCAAAATCTGGTCAACACACCTGCACCGTATAATCCTTTGCAGTTGACCGGTACTGATGAATCCTCTTCACTCGCACAAACCATGAATTTGCTTCTGACAAATTTCATGCAAGTTTCGGCTGAGATGAAGTCTTCCGTCGATAAAATCCAGAAAAACTCTGACTCCCAAAGTGAGAATATTAAATCGATAGAAGCATAAATTGCCCGTATAAATGCCGAATTGAGTGCTAGAGAAAAAGGAAAACTTCCAGCTCAACCTTTACCCAATCCTGGCTATTCACATCATGTGAACGCTATCACTACATTGAGATCTGGAAGAGTGCTTGACAACCATGTCGGTGAAGAGATTGATACTAATAATGAAGAATCAATCGATGATACCCTGACTGAGACCTTTCCTTCCACTTCTACTTCTACTTCTGACCCCGGTTCGTCTACCCTACCATTTTCTTCCAAGTCTATTCTCCGTTTTCCTCAAGGCTCGAACCCTCAGCACATCTCTTCTAGTCCACCAAAGAAGATCCCCACTCCTATTCTTAGATCGTTCCTACCCACACGATCTTCTCCAATGTTGGACTCCGCTTTTATTGCTAAAGCTCCTTATCTGAATCGGTTAATGGGAAATAGACCAAGTCCGCAAATGGAGAAGATCACTGAAATCTTTAAACAGGTTAACATCAACATCCCTCTTCTAGATGCAATACAACAAGTCCCCACTTATGCGAAAATTCTCAAAGACTTGTGCACTAGAAAGAGGAAGACTCAAGTGCCAAAGAAGGTATTCATGTCAAAGACTATAGACACAGCTTTTCCCCAACAATTACCTAGGAAACGTAAGGATCCTGGCTATCCTACTATTTCTATTTCTGTTGGGGATAAACACATTAACCGTGCTCTACTTGACCATGGCGCAAGTGTTAACCTGCTTACTTTCTCGGTTTATGAGCAGCTAGGGATCGGAGAGTTGAAACCAGCCCACTGCACTCTCCAGATGGCCGACCGATCAATCACCAAACCTAGGGGTGAACTGGAGGATGTGTTGATAAAAATCGGGGAATTTGTATTCCCTGTGGACTTTATTGTACTTGATACACAGCCTGTAGCAAACCCACGGAATCAAATTCCGGTGATCCTTGGTCGCCCCTTTTTGGTCACTTCCAATGCTATAATCAACTGTCGTAATGGCTCTATGACCCTATCCTTCGGGAAGATGTCAATTGAGCTGAACATTTACAAGTTGGGAAGTATACCCTCCGAACCTTCTGCTCAGGTCTATTCTGTCGAAGTAATGGATGTCAACAACAGCGAATTTGACGAGCCTCATGATACCGATCTAGACTCTTTTCATATGTTGTTGTTTGACCCAACTATGTATCATACACATATGGACTCCTCCACCGAGTTGTCCGGGTCAACATCTAACACTGATTATGAACCTTTTTTGGAGTCTGAAGATCACCCCACAGTTTTTGATGACATTATTTTTCGGGGTATCGATGAGAGTTTTGAGGAAATCTTCGCCGATAAGCTCGCATTTTTAGCAAACACGGGTGTTTAGATGAATCATCTCCAAAACAAAGAAATTGAACCTCTACCCCTTCTTCTGGACTATAAAGAGATTGCGAGTAATCCATCACAATCACTGTGTCGTCTCTCCAAAACGAGACGCAAACACATTCTTTCACAACACTTATCTTTTCCCCACTTCTTCTTGGCTCTTTTCAACTTGTTCTTCCACTAACCGGTGCACTACACCGATAAAATCTTCGAATGGTTTGTGTTGACTTTCGGTCTTTGCAAAGCTTGGCATTGACCAGTAATTTTGACCCCCTCTTGTGATTTTCAAATCTTAACATTGTTTAACTCAAGTTTGGGGGGGGGGGGTGGGGGGAGGTATAATCTGGATCTTGAAAATAAAATTTTTACTCAAAATGATGAGCCAAAAATAAGTTTCGGGGAGGATTTTCACTTTAATATATTTTGCCCCCGTTAATAAATTTCCTCCCAAGCTTACAGGTTTTTGTGATCTAGCAGATGACAACAGTGAGGACACTGTTGAAAACAAGTTTGGAGGAGGTTTGTGCTTATTTACGCATCATTTTGCATCATACTTTGCATAAGCACAAAACATTTAAAACATATAAAAATTTCAAAAGATAAAAAGATAAAAATATTTAATATTTAATTTTATAATAAAATATTAGATAGTGAAAAATTACATCCAAAATATTAGAAAAATTTAAGAAAACCAAGAAAATTAGAAGTTTTCTTAAACGAACTAGTAATAAGTAGTTATGAGCCGTTGTCCCAAGGGTTAGTAAGATGAAAGAAGTCACTAATCTGAGGATAAAAATAAGTCTGAAAAATAGTTCTTATTCTGGAAGCCAAACATTTGAGCGTTGATACCCTATTATTCGCACTTACACACGTCTTGAAACTCAGGATAGTAGAGGATACCTTGAAATACTCTTGTCTAAAAGCCAAAGTATGAAGGAAATAAAAAATGGTGAAGAAAAATAAACACTGGTTTTGTTATCGCCAAGGCAGCAATAAAAAAAATATAGCGAGGGTGCTTCATCACCTAGTGCCTTAGACCAACCGGTCTGGGAGTCACTGCTAAGCCTTAGGTGGTGCAAGACGAGGAAATACTAATACACCTAATAAGCAAGCACATGGGTAATCGGTCGGTAAGTACCTCAAGAAGTATTAACGGTCGCATGAAAAATGTGTGAGCAAATCCATCTAAATATTCATCAAATTAAAAAGTACTGAGGCAGATGGACAAGAGTATGATAGCTTGAATTGAATTCTCCGAGTGTAGGGATGTCTTTTACATACACGTAGAGGTATATGATCGATGTTTGGAAGAAAGATAGGAATGAAGAATAAAGACGATGTTTTATTGAGGGATGATGTGATTTCTAACATCTTTTCATGACTATTAAGATAGGGCTCATGACAACTGAAAAGATAGTATAGTTGGAAACTCTAATTTTCAAAGTCTTTCTTTTATAATTCTTATATTTATATGTAACTTTCACGGTCTTCCTTTTATTATTGGATTTTGTGGGTGCAATCCGCTGAAAACCATCAGGAGACAACACTCCTCCTACTAGGGACACCTAAAGGTTTAAAGGCTTGTTGCACGTGCTCAGTGCAATCGGGTTGCCTACGAAAATATGCTAGTTAGTTTTTCTTTTTCTTATATTTTTCTCCTTCACCCGAATAAAACAAGTTTGCTCGAGACGACCAAAAATAAGTTTGGGGGAATTTGATCAGTCGAAAATATTGCATTTTTAACACATTAATTTCCCTACTATTTGCAATCATCTAAAAGGTGTTCGGTATGAATATAACACATATTAGAAAATTGTCTGTAAAATACCAAATAACATGTGTTATATACATTATAACCGGCATTTTGAGGGAAATTGAGTGTTTATTATTGCACGCATGATCTTTTATGAATCAACACTTGTCTCGAGATTGTGTGCAAGAAATTCCAGGTAAAAGAGCCGGAATTCTAAAAGTGCTGATAAAAATATACCAAGTCCAAGACTTGTGATCTGGCAGTGAACAAGAAAGATTTATAAGATTCCAGAGATCAGAAAAGTACCATTAGGCCAACACAATACAGCACAGAAAATACCATGCACCAAATCCACCAAACGGCCGCGGATCCGCGGCCGAATGGGCCGATCCTCCGTGGATCCGCGGCCACGTCAACTCGTCGGCGGTTGGATTCCTTCCTGAGGCTTATATTTTTACGGCCAAGATTATTTAAAGTCCCCAGAGATCTCCAGAAGCTTCCTTTCTAACAGCCAAGCTTCTTGTGCAAGCCTAATACCTACCAAGCTTCTCAAGCAAGCTAGCTAACTACCTTAATCTAGAAGCTTCTTCTCTTATCTACCAAGCTTACAAGAGAAGCTAAAGCTAGCTTAGCTTCTAAAGGAAGCTAGATCAAGCTTCTAGGGAAAGCTAAAGGAGAAGACTATATAAAGGGACCCAAGGCTTCGTTACAAAGGTTGTTCGTTGTTCATCATTTGAGGGTAAAATTCTAGTGAGATCCAAATCAAAATCCACACAAATTGAGTGACACAATTTGATCCAAATCAAGATCATCGAGTACCAAATCAAGCAAGCATCCAACAAGCCTTTTTGAAGCAACGCCGATCTTCATCCGAGTAAGAGATCCAAGACGATCCGTGACTCACGAAGACGATGCGAAGCTAGTTCGACGATCGAGTTTTCTCCTCAATTCTTGTAGTCTTTGAGTGAATTGTAACGAAACATCGAATAATAAAAGGTGAAGATTCTTGATCTTGCTTTTCTTTACATTTGATCATTATGAAGAGTTATCAATTCTTGATTGTTTTCTTTTTCATGATATTTGAGTGAAAACTCCGCTCGTGGAGGAATCGAGAAAATAGGTAGATGATGATGACTAAATTCTTGAACGATTTTTAAGTCTTATGAGTTTTGTAAACTTTAGGAAATTGAATCATCGACAACCTAGTTTTGAGCGAGATGTTTTCTTGAATGTTTTCGCTCCAAATTAGAGATCAACGATCGATGATTGAATTTCCTAGAGGCTAGAATTTGAATGCTAATCAACGAAAGGACAAGGGATGATGATGGAGAAACCCTAGTTTCTTCAAGAGATCCCTAAACCTCGTTGATCGTCATCGATCTAGCAACAAATCATCAATAGATATGAATTTGTAATCATAATTCTTCATCATCACTATCAATTGGATCGATTCCTACGAGCCTCTTTACAAATCTTGATAATTCATTCGATTTGGATATCATCTTGAACTTTATTAATTCTTGATTTTAGATCTAGTTTCCGATGATTCTTGAAACTAAATTTCATAAATCTTGAATCAATTTTATTTTATCTTTTAATAATCAACTCAACTAAAACAAGATTGAGCAAATCACACTTTCTCAGTGGACGATCCGTTCTCATTGACGAAACTACAATAGACACCGTCAATTGATTGCGGTATAAATTTCTTTGGTTGTGAAACATTCTAAACATGACACGGAAACGAGATCAATCAGCGTGACATTTTTCTAAGTTTGCTTTGGGATCAGGTCATCATTAGTTGCGGGTTCGGAGTGATGACATTCCGAAAACTGCTTTTTATGCGCGCTACGGGCTTTATGAGTTTTTGGTGGTGTCATTGGACTCACCAATGCCCTAGCAGAATTCGTGATGTGATGAACCAGATTCTTCAGGCCGTTCCTCGACCAGCGGATTGTTGTGTTATAGATGACATTCTGGTCTTTTCCAAGAGTCGTGAGGAACATGAGCAGCACTTAAGGATTTTCTTTGCAGACATTGGGAGAGTACTGGCTGTTTGTTAAATTCTTGAAGTGTTCCTTCAGGCTTGATAGTGTTGACTTCCTAGGTCATGTGGTAACGGGAGATGGTTTTTGTATGGACCCGAGAGAGATCGAGGCCGTACAGCTTGGGCCCAGACTTGTATCAGGGACAAAGGTCCACAGATTTTTGGGCTTAGCCGGTTTTTATCGCCGTTTCGTGCAAAATTTCTTGAGTATCGCTGCACCGTTGACCGTACTGACAAGGAAGGGGGTTCCTTTTCTTAGAATGACGCATGCGTGCAGAGTTTTCAGCAGTTGAAGCCTTGATTGACGACTGCACCAGTTCTATCTTTGCTTTCTGGATCGGGCGACTTGTTCGTTTATTGTGATGTTTCACGAGTGGGGCTCGATTGTGTACTGATGTAGCATGATAGAGTTATCGCTTATGCTTCCCGACAGTTGGAGGAAGTATGAGCAGGATTTATCCTCCTCATGATCTGGAGATGGCCGCGGTGGTTTTGCGCTGGAGATTTGGGGACACTACTTGTGCGGAGAGTCGTGTCAGATTTTCACGGACCACCAGAGCTTTGTGTACATCTTCCTGCAGTGGGTTTTGATTGTTGAGACAGCGCCGTTCGGTGGAGCTTGTGAAGGATTGTGATTATGGGATCCTTCATTACCCGTGGCAAGGCGATTGTGGTAGCTGATGCTTGAGTCGTAGGCCCGGGGGTAGCTTGTTCCAGTTGTGCGTAGTTCAGAGACAGTCTTATGCAGATTTACAGTTCTTGTGCGACAGATGAGTATAGTTTAAGTTCGCCTCTACTGAGTGGACAGCTTGCTGATGTTTGCCCCTGTCCACTTTTACTTAATCGTTGTCGTGAGGCACAGCCCGCCGATGCTCGTTTGTTTGAGAACCTTGAGCATGTTCGGCTAGGTAGAAATTCGGAGTTCTTGAATTATGACTAGGGTGTGCTATGATTAGGGACTCGATGGTGTATACCCGATACTGATGGGTAGAGACGCGAGGTCTTAGAGCAGACACATCAGTCAACTTTCAGTGTTCACCCAAGTGCCACCGAGATGTAACGTGACTTGAGAGTTGGTTTCTGGTGGGCAGGGGTGAAGAGGGAAGTTTCGGATTTCGTTTTGAGGTGCTTGGCTTGTCAGCGAGCTAAAGTTGAGCATTTGAGACTCTGGAGAGTTGCAACCTTTTTACCTTTCCAGAGTGGGAGTGGGAGCAGATCTCCATGAATTTCGTTGTGATGTCTACCCAGGTCTGACAGGGTGTGACTCCTTTTGGGTATTTTTTGTCCGGTTATGCTCAATATGCTCAGTTTGCTCGTTGCTCTTCGGTAAGTTTGTGCGTTTGTACGGAGTTCCTTCATGCGTTGTATCCGATAGAGGTACCCAGTTCGCTAGCCGTTTTTGGCAGAAGCTTCAGGAAGCCTTGGGTACTGGTTGAGCTTTAGCTCCGCTTTCCATCTGTAGGCCGATGGTCAGATAGAGCGGACTATACAGACTCTTGAGGATATGCTTGTGCATACGTACCAATTGTTTGTTGGCAGTTGGGATCGTCACTTGCCATTGATGGAGTTCTCCTACGATAACAATTATCAGGGGACGTTTCAGATGGCAACTTTTAGTGTTGATCGCCAGTCTGTTTTACTGACTCCGTGAGAGCAGGATTTTTGGACCCCAGCTAGTCGAGAGGCTTCGGAGAAGATCCAGTTGATTCAGGTCAGGATGAGAGCAGTCCAGTGCAAACAAAAGTCTTTTGCCGACCGTGGTTGTCACAGACTTGAGTTCGCAGGGGGAGATCATGTATTCCTACGGATTTTTCCGATGAATTGGCATGTTGTGTTTTGGGAAGCTTAGTCCCAGATTGTAGGTCCTTTTGAAATCCTTTAGCGAGTTAGTACAGTTGCCTATAATTTGGCATTTCCGTCCAGATTTTTGAGTTTTCACCCCGTATTCCTTGTGTTGATATTTTCAAATACCTTCATGACCCTTCTCACATGATTCATCATCAGACCATTTAGCTTGGACGCGATCTTTTCGTTCACCGACAGCCGATAGTGTTAGTGGATCGGCAGGTGGAGAAACTTCGGTCAAGGGTCTTACCATCTGTGGAGGTTTTCTTTGGCGTAGCCCGTCTAGTGAGGGGATCACTTGGGAGGCTACGAGCGAGATGTGGATGATTTGCACTCATCTCTTTGAAGGTATGCATAGTAAGAATTTTAAATTCGGGGACGAATTTTCTAGAGAGGGAGATTGTAACACCTTAGGATTTCAATTAGTATTAATTAAGCGATAATGCGGGTTTTCTTTAAAAAGTTTACCAATTTGGTTTCCTCACATTTTAAAATATTTAATTAATAATTTATTTTTAATTGTTATGACTTGCGCACACTTGTGCATGTTAATGTGAGGGTGTGTTTGTGTAAGTCTTGTTTAGTGGCCATGACAACCTTAAGCTAATCCAATCATTTGATTAAACCTTAACCTAGCATTTAACCCTAAACCCTAGATATTTTGAGTGAGGAGGAGATATTTTCCTTTGTGTTTTGGATTGGAGAGGAGGTGGCATGTTGACTCATGTGAGAGCATGCTTGCATTTATGGTGATGGTGCACTCGCCCTTATCCTCACCTCTCTCTCTCTTTTCATCTCACTCTCTCTCATTCTCACTTCACATATCTCATTCTCATTGTTTCCTTCATCTCTCCTTCACTCTCAACTGAACACTCACCTTTCCTTCACTAAACCTTTACTAATCTTCACCAAAACATCACCAAATCACTTCATAAACCTTGTTTTGCCTCTTAGATGCCTTAGAGCTTGGAAAACTAGGATCTTTGAGCTTGTGGGAGTAGCTAATGATCTCCATCTGTTAAATAGGTATTTATAGTGTTATGTATCTCATTCGTTTCAGTTTAGAACACTAAAAGTAAAGTTTCGTGCACATATCGTATTTTTAGTGTCTTTTTGTGATATCTGTGATCTGTTGTGACCCAGTGTGTGTACTAGAAAATCTAGCAGTGTAGTTGTGTTGTACTGGATACCCTAAGCTTTCACCTGAAGCATGAGACCCATCTGCTCGGATTTGGCCAGCGACAGGCAAGGGATTTCCGGCGACCTCGGCCATCTGTTGGAGTTGGGGTTTGGGTTTTTCAGGGTAGCTGTCTGCAGTTGTTTTAGTATGTTTGGTCCTGCTTGATTTTTATGTTTTGTCTGTATAAAAAATATGGGATAACTTTGCTAGTTTCTTGCGTTACGAATACGTGTGTTACGTTATCCGACACGGTACGTGTACTTTGTGTAGCTCTGCTCTTGGGTTGGTTTCGTAGTGTCGCTACACATGATAGCCACTAGGCGAACACTTGAGAGTATGTTTGGAGTTGGTGCGTCGGTCAAACGTAGTTTGTACGTGTTATTGGTCGATTGCTAATATACACTTCTTATTGTTGTTTTTGATCTTAGGGTCGCAGGCGGGGACTTCGGACGCTGCGAAGAAGAGAAAGCGAGTGGTTGGCTTTACTTAGCCCAAGATCATTTGTAAGTAGATTTAACATCTACAAGGGAATCGCCCGCATGGCGTTATGCGTCTGGGTTAGATATGATATGATATTAGTCGCATGTTTATATTGCACATATAGAGTTTGCGCATAAACTTCATTGCATATTATTACTTGTTGTGCTTGGACTTGTACCCATTGGACACTGCACTATTATTGACGGCTCATGTTGTACGAGCACTGATTGTATGCCACACACCCCGTCGATAATTGCCATGACACGCACAACACACATACATATATGATATTGTTTGGTTAGGGACATTGTGACATTGATTCCTATTCCATTATGCATATGACATATAGCATACCTGTATACCTACATGCTTACACATATGCCTTGCTATGCCTACATGAGTACACATATACTTGGAGGGTATTGTATCATTATTGACATGTATATACACATACCTAGATTTATATAGCTACACACATACTTGGAGGGTATTACATCATTATTGATAGATAGATACACATATCTTGCTATACCGACATGGTTACGCATACCTGGCTATAGCTACATGTTCACTTTTATATGATGTTGTATGGATTTTGGAGAAATTAGGAACCGCATGATATATTTAATAACTTGTTGCAGTTAAATAGCGGTTTTTCCTTTATATGCTCATATTACTGTTTCATGTTGCATATATTATATTTCATGGATTTCGCTTTGATATATGGATTTCATATGATGTTTTCTGGATGTTTTACTCCTGAGTATATATATCAGTGGTATGGGACGCTGATATATATACATGTATATATATCAATGGTATGGGACGCTGTTATATATGTACACCTGTAATATATATATATATATATATATATATCAGTGTTATGGGACGATGTTATATATCTATACCTATAATATTTATATCATCATAATGATATGTGCAAGTATTCTTATTCATTACTTGATGTGAAGGGCCTATGTGCCTGATATGAAGGGCCTATGTGCTCGATGTGAGCGGCCTATGTGCCCGATATGAGGGTGTTCCCTCATGAGAACTAAATAAAATACAAATAAAGCAGCAAGGAAAACCTCAAATGAGGCATCACGTGCCCATACCTGACCGGGCCTCACATGCAGACACGTGACCTTTTACAGGCAAATCCTATAGGCATTGAATAAAATAAATAATTGGAAATGCTTAATCAGTGGGGTCACGTGCCAACACGTGACAAGGTCTTAAACCCTCTAAAACAATAGAATTAAATTCCAAATTAAAAGCATAATCAGTGGGGTCACGTGCCAACACGTGACGGGTTCCTGTGCCCTCTAGACCAATAGAATTAAATTCTAATTAGATACTTTATCAAGTTAGGTCACGTGCCAACACATGATAAACTCCAAAACCATCCGAACTAATAGAATTAAATTCTAATTAAAAGGAATCAAAAACCCTAATCGGAAAAATATTTCCCTAGATCTTTCCAAACTAAAAGATTGTACTCTGTAAAAGGGAGCACCGTTGGATTAAAAATCCAATGGTGACTAAAAATCACCAATTTATAGAAAGATTCTATACAAGGAAATATTTTCTTAAAAATTACCAGGAACAAAAAATAAAACATCTTTTGGATTAAAAATCCAATGGTGAATAAAATTCACCGAATGATCTAAAAGATCATGTTGGTTACAAAATCATTCAAAATCTTTCAAGGAAAGATTGACTAAACAAACTGATTCTTTTCTTTCTCCTATAAATAGGAGCCAAGAAAAAAAAGAAAAAAAGGAACAACAACAGAGAGAAAAAAAGAGAAGAGAATTTAATTCTCTAAAGAGAAAAGAAGATCTCTTCAGAGAAAGAAAACTCTAGGTAAGAAAAAGAAGGAGATCATTCTATTAGCTCCCACAAAACAAAAGAGAATTTAATTCTCAAACCTATAGTTTAGCCCTTCTAAAAAAGAACTTAGTTCTTTCTTGGTTGAAGATCTGTAGAAGCAGATCTCCCCACAAGTTGAGAATTTATTTCTCATCAGGGAGATTCTGCCATGCAGATCCAAAACATAGAGGGAGAATTTGGTTTAAAGAATTTAATTCTCTCAAATATATAGGAATTTAATTTCTCTAAATAAAATTAGGGTTTAACCCTATAAAAGAATTTTATTCTTAAACAAGAGATCTAACTATCCATGCACGTCAAAGAGATCAGTACCCAACCTGATCACGTGTATCCACGTGACTCCCTCCTCAATGATCAAAAGAGAACGAATGAAATTGGGTCACGTGCTCCCACGTGACCCTTGAACAAACTTCTCAAAATAAAAAGGGAGTAAAGCCAAGGCAGTTACAGATTTTGGGCGTCTCACATGTTCCCACATGACCCCTGGCAATTATCAAACAAAAGAGGATTCTACCCAAGGGCAATGCCCACCTAAAGAATGCCTCACGTGTCTCCATGTGACCCCTGACAAACACCATTTTAAAGATAGGGTAAAACTGAAGGATTAATATCCAACGCATGAGTGCCCTCACGTTTCCCCACGTGACCCCTAACAAATACTTTTAATATCCAATGCATGGGTACCCATCACATACACATACGTGATGGCCATAAAGATCAAGTGTTTAACACTTATATATTCTGGGAGTAAAATAAAAGAAGCACGGCCCAATCTTCAGGCGCCTAATGTGGCCCCACGTGAGCGCATCAGTTTTAGTGTTTAACACTATTTTAAGTGCCTCACGTAGGAGCACGTGAGCGCCGAATGTACTATAGTGTTTAACACTATATTCGAGCCAATCTTAGCCTAAGTTAGATAAGTTTTCCAGAGGCAAGATCCCTTGAAACTGAACCCCAAAACTGATCATCTCATATGGCATTCAATGTGATTCCCAGAACCTTCCAACCAATATTGGTTCAAGGGTACATCTCTTCACTCCTCTGATATTTGTCGTTGTAATCCTTCAACGTTTTCAGAGAGGTGACGGGTCCTGACAACCAGACATTCCATGGACCGTGGGGTCCTTAAACTCATGGACTATGATATCTTTAAACTTTACAGACTATAATGTCTCTAAACTACCATGGACTGTGAGGTCCTTAAACTCATAGACTACGATATCTTTAAACTTTACAGACTATGACGTCTTTAAACTGGACTATGATATCCTTAAACTTCACGGACTGTAGAGTCTTTAAACTCATAGACTATGACGTCTTTAAACTGGACCGCAATGTCTCTAAACTAAAACAATAGAGCCCAAATGCTCTTTTGTTGGATCTAAATGATCTTGTTAAGTTGATCTTAGTCTAAAATTAGACTAACGTATCCTTAACAAACGTTTAAGTTGATCTTAGTCTCAAATGAGATTAATGATCCTTAAACCCAAACCAAAACCCAAATCTAATAAAAAACGGATTTGGACTAATCCATGCCCTACGGGCAACAACATAAATTAGTCTCCGTATATAATCCACGGACAACAAAAAACAAAACAAACACACACGACACGAAGTGACCATCTGGAGAAGGAGAAAGTGGTTACCACGATGCGGTAGCGTAATTAAATGCAGGGGCCTGCGCCTGCAGGGAAGAGTGTCCCCACAATCAAAACCCCCTCAAATGAGGGGGAATCTGACGAAGTCTGCTACAACGGCCGCATCCGTCTAAACCTCCGATACACGGTACCATAAATCAATTTAGTATATTCGGAGAGGTGGACGGATAAAACTAAATAGCATCTTTCCCCAAATTCAGGCAAGACGTTGGTCTTCCAGGTTTTCGGCGGAGAACAAATTCTGGCATGCCCGGTGGGACCTTTTCCTCTTTCCACTCCACACTTCGTGTGTCGTGTTTTTCCCGTGATCAGATAATTACGGTGTGTATGTTTGTGGTTGCCCTTAGGGGAGTGGATACTGAAGTCGGCGCTTCGTCTCTATGAAGAATGGCGTTTGTTCCCACCTTAGCAACACAAGCTCTGTCATATCTGGTGGAGTCAAGTACGGGCCACTTGCAGGCTTAAATCTCTGCAATCCAGCTCTTCAAGAAATCAATGGGCTTCTCTTTGGGTCGATGCTCCCACATCCCACCCTCGGTGCCTCAACGCCGATGGAGAAAGCCCAGAGGAAGTCTGTCATCTACAGGCGGGCTCCCCAAGCAGCAGCTTTGCCGACGGAATCAGTCCTCAAACAAATGGCACATGCCAAGGACCAAGGTTGACGCATGGGGAAGAATATTCAAGCTCTCAAAGGAAACAGAGGGCAGGCTCGGCAAAATCCTGAAGCTAATCAAATCCCGGCCATAAGAAACGGTCGACGTCGATATCAACGTCATACAAAATGAGCTGGGGGCAGTTCTCCGTATGGTCCTGTTTCAACCCCAGTGGTGAATGTTGTTGTTCCAACTGGGAACAACTTTAAATTGTTGTGAAGGGTCAGACAAAAGTTCTCCTACTGCAATATTGAAGAAGTCTCCGCAGCCCATGGAGATCCCACAAGAGCAGAAACCAGTTCGCTCCCTAAGACAATTTTCCTCTCTCTATATAAGGTGTGGAAGCAGGTGAAGGGGACCTACCCCAAGACGGATTCTGATACAGCGGTTCCTCCCAAAACCAAAGCGGATTTTCACAAAAAAGAGAGGCCCAATAAAGCTCAAGTGCCCGAAGCAAACTCCAAAGGCTAAAACTCCAAACATCCCAAGCCTGGGGGCATGATAGTTCACATAGTCTATGTGGTGAATTCCAAAGACGAAGTTCAAGCTTCTACTAGTCACCGATCTCAAACTCGGTCTTTGACAAAAGTTCAACTGCAACGTGAAAATCTGCAGGAGATGCTTGCTCAGGCGGCATCACTCGCTAATCCTTCGTCTAAGGCAAATCCCAAAGACGCACCTAGAGAAAGAATAAAGCACGAGTCGGATATTGATTTCCTAAATCACGCTCTAAAAAAAAAAGGTATGTCCACAAGAAAAATGGGCACGGATGAAAACCCGAAAGGGCGCCGTGAGTAAAAACAGCAGGACTGCCGACGAGCTTATGAAAACCCAGAAGGGCGTAACCTCGTTAAAATAAATACGCCTACGAGATCCTCACGACTCATAGGGAGACAACCCTTTATGAGACCCTTACGGCTCATAAAGTCAAAAGTCTTAATCGACAGAGCCTTAACCCTGTCTACTAAGCCACCTTTATCCAAATCGACAGGGGCAAATGATGAGTTGCTCCTGGAGATATCCCAATTGTAGCGATGTAGATGCCTAAACAGGTGTCAAACTCCAAGTCAACCTCTTCGGCAAATGCCTTCCCTACAGTCACTTGACGAAGAAGGGAACCCCGTTCGTTTGGGATTGCAAATGTCAAAACGCACTGGACGAAATCAAGCAATACTTGTAGAATCCACCAGCACTGACCGCTCCGGTCAAGGGAAAGCCTCTTATCCTGTACACAACAGCCCTTGAAGGTTCTTTAGGCGCGCTATGGGCACAAGAAAATGACCAAGGGAAGGAGAGAGCCCTCTACTATTTGAGTCGAGTTCTTCTGGGGGCAGAAAATAATCACTCCCCTATCGAAAAACATTGTCTGGCGTTAATCTTCGCTTTAATGAAGCTTCGGCACTATGCGTTGGCGCATGAGGTTCACCTCATATCAAAGGTGGATCCTCTCAAATATTTGATGTCAAGAGCCATACTAACAGGACGGCTCGCTAAATGGGACCTACTCTTGATGGAGTTCTCGATAACATATCGACCGCTCAAGGCAGTGAACGGCCAGGACATCACCGACTTCCTCGCTGAGCATCCTATACCTGCCGATTCACCCCTAAATTACGAATTGCCAGACGAGCACGCGTTTGACACGATCGATGGGAAGAAAGGAGAGAGCGACACCCGATGGGAACTCTACTTCGACGGGGCATCTTCCATGAAGAAGAGAAAGCACAACTCCCTCATAATCAAGTCTGGGGTAGGCCTCATCTTTGTGACTCCACAAGGAGGGATATTGCACTTTGCCTTTTCCTTGACAGAGCCAAGGACAAACAATGAAGCCGAATATGAAGCTTTGATAGCAGGTCTTGAGATCTCCGTCGACATGGGAATCGAAAACCTCCTTATATACGGATACTCCCAGCTGGTCGTTAGCCAAGTAAACGACGACTATCAAACGTGCAAACCATAGTTGGTGAAGTACGGCTAGAGAGTATAACAATTGCTGACTCAAATCCCTGTCTACGCTCTGGAAAGCATACCGCATGCGGAAAATAGCAAAGCGGATGCGTTAGCCAAACTCGCTAAAGAACTGGCTGATGAAAACCTCGATGATGTGAGGATCGTCATGTAAAGCCGTCGTGTTCTTGCACCGACAGAAATGTCTTCGGAGTCGTCTAAAGAAAAGGAAGCTACCGAGCAAACGACCCTACAAATAAAGGACCAGGAAAAGGTCAAGGATTGGAGAGAAGTCTTTATAGACTACTTCAAATCCCGTCGAACACCTGAAGATGCGTCCTCAAGACATCAGCTCATGAAATGAGCTCTATCCTTCGCCTTCGTCAATGACACTCTATATAAGAGATCATTCGATTCTCTATGGCTGAGATGCCTGGGATCGGAAGAAACAAAGAGAGTCGTCCAAGAAATTCATGACGGACTCTGCGGTTCTCATCAAGCCGGGCCAAAGATGAAGCTGAAGATCAAAAGAATGGGGTACTATTGGCCCACGATGATTCAGGACTGTCTCGAATACGTGAAGCAGTTCCACTCGTGCCAAATTCATGGGGATTTCATCCACCAGCATTCGAGTCCGCTATACCCAACGGTGGCTAGCTGGCCATTTGAAATGTGGGGAACTGACATAATCGGGCCTATTGAACCAGCATCGTCCAGAGAACATCGGTTCATACTGGCAACAACCGATTACTTCTCCAAATGGGCAGAAGCAATACCGCTAAGAGAAGTGAAGACGGAGAATATGCTCCATTTCTTCAAGACACACGTCATCTATCGGTTCGGCACTCCGCGACGGATTATCTCCGGTAACAGGCCGGCCTACAGAAGTCACAAAATCAGCCGCTTCGCACAACAGCATAATATAAACTGGAGATACTCTTTGGTCTATAATTCTTGAGCTAATGGTCTAGCTGAGGCTTTCAACAAGACCTTGACGAAGATCATAAAGAAGACGGTGTCTCGAAATAGGAAGGACTGGCACGAGAGACTGCATGAAGCTCTCTGGGCGTATCGAACCACGTTCAAAACGGTCACAAACACAATGCCGTATGCATTGGTATTCGGTGCTGAAGCGGTACTTCCCTTGGAGATAGAGTTACCCTCTCTACGAGTGGTGGCCTAGGCCAATAAACGGTCGGTTCTTGAAGAAATACTACGCCTGACGAGTCACGGCCTAGGTCAACGATAGATGATGACGCCTATGTCCGCTCGCTATCTTCCCAAGCCTAAACTCTGGAAGTATTATCCGATGAAACCTTGCCCCGGAAACGAGCCATGGACCGAAACATCCCTAAATTAATGATGGACCGCAATATCCTAAAACTTGCAATTGACCGAGACGTCTATAAACCACTACGGACCGCAGCATCCCAAGGCCGACGCAAAAAAAGGGGTACGTCCATAAGCAAGATAGGCACGGATGATGTAACGTTTTCAAAATAATAAAATATGATTTTTGGGAATTTTTATAATTTAATATTATTTTAATGAATATTTTAATATTTTGGTATAATTAAATACAAATAAATGGGGAAAAATTATGGAAAATTCTAAAATAGGGTATTTTATGGAATTATGCCATTTTAAAAGTTTTTAAGATTAGTTATATGCTAATTTAGTGCTAATCGCGATTAAAAATCGCTAATTGGATTTTTAGCATTTTTGTGCAAAAATGTGCACATATCATTTTCCACACTTGTTATACTTGTGTTACATTTCTATTGCCATGGTTGTTCATTTGGGTTCACTATTGGAGTGAGAAGGACAAGAAAAGAAAAGAAAGAAAAAGTAAGTATGATGATGAGAGAGAGAGAGTAGTTGCTTTTGACTTTTGACCCTTTCCTCCATCATTTCCATCTCATTTTCTCTCCCCTCTTCAACAAGAGCTGCTGCTGCTCTTGCTCCTGCTCCCTCATCTCCCTCCCCTTCACTTCATAGATCCCTCTCATTTCCCTCACCAAACCCCATTTCCACTTCTCAAAACTTGCTCCCAAGCTCACTAGCTACACTTTGAACCTAGAAAGATTGGATTTGGAGGACTTTGAGCAACTCGAGAATTTTCTTGAGTTGCCAAATGAGGTAATTTCTGCACCCTCAAGTAGTATTTCAATTTCTTTGTGCATCAATTCTAGTTTCATATCGATATTGTGTCCTTTTGTGGACTTTGGAGAATTCAAGTTAGGGTTTAGGGTTAGACATGAAATCAAAGTGAAATTGAGGCTTGTTGTGACCTTAGAACCCCTTGTGTGATGCTAATTTGGTCCCAAACCTGAACATGAAACCAGAATACGGACTTACGGAATCGATATCAGGGAAAACTGTGAATCTGTGATCGTATTTAAGAATCTGCTATCACCCCGAGACCCCAAAAATAAAACTGAGTTGACAGTGAGATGTGCAGGCACCATGGAACCACCACACAAAACCCTAGCCCCCAACTCCAAAGTATGACCGCCAATTAATTCCTTCTGGCCGCAAATTGCGGCCAGAGCAGGAGGGAATTGCCTCGATTTTGGTGCATGGCCCTATTTCCAGTAGTCTTGTCCCTGGGTATGTCTAGTTTTGGCTGATTCCATCTAGGGTAAAATCTTGGTTGATTTTCCTATGTTGGTGCATGGTTTACGACTTGTTTTAGCAAGGATTTTGGTATTTGGTGATTCGTTTCTGTCGGGTGTCGTTTGGACGTTAACGACAAGTGGATATTGATCGTGTTTGCATGCGAGACGATAGGTTTTTACCTATGCGAGTAGCGTGTGCTGTTTTGGATTTCCGATGTGATTTTCATGTGCTTTAGCGTTTGTGATATATTTGTAGGTACCCTATGTGATGTTGAGGCGAAGAAGATGAAGATGGCGACATCGACATCGGCACATGAGAAGCAAGGTGAGTAGATTGATATCTACGGGGAGAAGTCGGGTGGATGGCGTATAGCACCCCCGCAGTCCGTGGTGATGTATACAAATACGTATACACACATATATTTATTATGCTTTGTTTGGAATTATTGATGATAATGACGCATTGGTGTAGTATAGTGCGAAACCATAGAGTAGTGGTTTCACTCACACATACACGCACACATATACTTGCATACATTCTTTCATTATCTGTGCGCATATGGAGGTGTGTATATCTACACATGGGTATGGGACTATGTGTTCATATACGGGATTTGAGGATGATACGTGGGATTATGATGAGTCGATGAGATTTGACCTGAGGCCTTGATATTCGGCGATATGTCAGAGTTCGTATCTGAGATGCGACATGATGGTTTTAGCGGGCCTTTGGGTATGTGTTTTACCCCGCATTCTTATTTATATAGATGGTATCAGTTGTACTAGACTTAGATCAGTACCCCAGATTATGTGAGATGATGATAATGATACCTGATATTTGTTGAGAGGAATGTGATATTGACCCGTACCCAGTTATTGGGATGCCGTACGACGATTTACCGTACGAGCCTATATTGATGATTGATCCGCACTCATGACATGATGATTGGCATATGATATACTGTATCGTGCGCGATACTATTGAGGTAGGATCACCGACTATTATATTATATATATATATATCGACTCAGATTTAGGTAGTTTCCTTACCCCCTCCTGATGGACTGGGCTTAGTAGATGTTAGACTAGACCCGAGTCATACCTATTTCAAAACTAACGAATCGGGAATATATTAAGGACAAGTAAAGGGATTCTACGGGTATTTTCAAAAGACGCATCTATTCTTAAAAACACCGTAACCCTTATTTTAATAAAACCCCGATTCGTCTTATTTCAAATGGCACCACTGCATGACATATACATGTTGGTGTAAATTCTTCACTATTGCGTTGATTTATTCGATTCCGCATCTCATTGTATGTGCATACTATTATTCCATGTTGCATGATATTCTGTTATACTTGCATTTCATTTATATGTCACATACATCATGTTTTCCGATTATACGCATCGAGATATTCGTTTTGATGATATTTCTGGATTTGGGAACCGTAGATAATTTCAAAGGAAAGTATGTACTTATTTGAAAAACCCGGTTTCCATGATATGATATTTGCGCTGCCATCATGAGATTTATCGGTTCTGATTTTATACCCCTTACAAGGAGTGGGTGCCGTATGAGGGTACATGGTGGGGCCCGATATATGAGATAGTGGGGCTGAACCGGACTGACGGATGCCCGATATATGAGATAGTGGGGCTGACCCGGACTGACGGATGCCCGATATATGAGAGAGTGGGCTGACCCGGACTGACGGATGCCCGATATATGAGAGAGGGGGGGCTGACCCGGACTGACGGATGCCCGATATGAGGATTTACGTGCCGTTGCTAGGCACAGGTTTTCATGATGTTTTCGAGTGTCGATGCTAGGAACTCAGGTTCCATGCTTTTGGTTATATCCTCATATTTCCATGCATATGCTGATGATATTTACATGCATGATGGTTATTGTCATTGGGTGACGAGTGGATGGGATCCACGTACATGCAGATTTGATTACACTGATTTTACCTCATATTCATGATATGCTATTACCTGAGGCATTGGCACGAGCACTTGACACTATGTAAGTGCACGGCGGCGCCCCGGCCGTCAATCCGACGGCCAAACGCGGAAACGGTGATAAACTTTAATTTTGCGGACTTAGCAAACCGGCACCACCGCGCACTAAATCCCGGATCGTGCCATTAAACTAGTCTAAGCAATCTAGAGAGGGGGTAGAGAAGTATACCATACGATCCGAGTCCTCCGGTCTTCATCTCCACTCCGATCTCCTCGCGGGATCTCCGTCCGTCTCCTCCTCGTCGGAAAGGGCACCACGAAGCCGGGTACTTTTACGGGCTCCCACCTCAATACCGAGGCAACTCGCGCATGAAGCCGGCTACTCGACATGCACAAGATATGCTGTAGGAAGTGTAGTGTAGAATCATAGTCTCTCTTTTGGGGTTTGGTTGCCATTTGTGGATGATGGAGGAAACAAGACAAGAAAAATGGTGCTTGCATTTTTCTTAACATGAAATGAGATCAATGAAATGAAACACTCTCAAGGATGAAGATGAAACTCTCTTCTTCTCTTTTCTTTTTCTCTTTCTTTTTCTCAACCATGAACCAAAAAAAACTCTCATCAAGTGAGTATGAAAATGGTGGAGCAAGCATATGAAGCATGAAGGGAGGTTATTGTAGTAAAAGCAAGAGGTGACCTTAAACAAAACATAATGATCACTAAACTTACATCAACACTCATCTCATTTCAAATCCTTTCTTATCACAATGAATGCAAGAAAAGCAAAGATGCTTTCATAATTAATCCTTATGCAAATAAATCTTCACAAAGTGTAATTCGCAAAACTGCAAATTACCCCCTCCATCGAAAAAGTCCGGCCGGGAAAGAACAAAGGAAAACCGGCCGGAACGGAAAGCAAAATGGCAACCCTAGAAAACTGGTCCCGTAATAAATTACAGGAAAACCCCACACTGTGCATACACACCCGCATTTGTATTCCGTCCGGATACAAATGCAATGAGACAAAATCTACACTGTACTAAACTATGACCGGCTTAAGCCAAAGCCGGCTAGTAAAAACCGTTCGATCCTGATCCGCGCAATACCGCGCGTATCTGATCGAACCCTGCCATATAACTATACGACCACTAGTACAAAACTGTCCGATCCTGATCCGTGCAATACCGCACGTATCTGATCGGACCCTGCCATATCTCCATACGGCCTCTACAGCGTTTCGCCCGAAAGCTTGAGTAACTGAAGGTGTGGTGGACTCTAAAGACTCGTCAATACTATGGCTGTGGATTTAACCACTAGCACGTCAGAGGTATAAGACAATACGTGACGGGCTACCAGCTATTGACCAAAAGGGACGTCGATGAGGAAGCTCACCCCGACACCTAACTGAGCCTGTCAGTGACAATATCCGTACAGTCCGGTCCGTTCGTCTATGAGCATCGCATGGCGGGCCTAGGGGGTTGGTAAAAGTCAGACCCCCAAAAGCGGTACAAGTCGTGTCGGAGTGTAGCCCAGAACACCCTGAGATACTACTGGAATACCTACCAGTAAATCTCCTGCCTTGGCCAAGGTCTTTGTGTAATGGCTCTCCTAGACACAGCGCGACCTCACCCCCAATACCGGGAGAGACGAAACCCCCGAAGATCCGCTCACTGCCTCCATGTGGCTCGGGACTGTACCCAACTAAAACCTGTTTGCACGACTCCTTTGAGCCGTGGTAGGGTAGTAATCAAAGTACAGTGGGAACTCACACGAGACTAATGACGATCCCCAGGTCGATGAACTACCTGTACACATGTCACCAGGGAACTGCTATCTGACGTCAGGTATAAGACCAACTAGCATGTTCCCGGCGAGTCCTGTCCGGTGTACTCATAACCCAATGAGCACCTGTATACATCTTAGGTGAACCAACTGACACCAGTGGCTTGTGAGACCGGCCACCGCCCCTCATCAGGGTCTCGACTGTATACACTAGTCTACTCTGGAGTATCGATGCCCTGTCTCGAAACTCCTACGACTAGGGACCTTTTAAGGATGTGCTAATAGACTCCAGCTCTCACTTATATGATCGCCCTCATACTGCCGGCAGTCAAGCAAGAATCCTAGGGGCTCTATCAACGTGCAATAGTGATCTGTCATGTCACCTAAAGCAGTACACGATGATAAAGGTAAACCAGATAGCATACTATCATCTCGAGTAAGACTGTCCTACCGGGATAGGTCCTCCCTCAATCATTGCAATCACGTGCCTGTGATCCAATAATTGACTCTGAGGGCACTATCTCCAACAATCTCCCACTTGCACTCAAGGCTAATTATTGCGATGTCGCATACTCACAGCCCGTGTGATACCGAACACCCAACTCCTCTACTAGTCAGTCTCACAAAAGGCTGTTTGTGAAACTATTGCGTTCGAGGAATAGCCTCAGTGAGTGGATCCGCCTTGATGTTTCTTTCTATGTCTCTCTATATCTCAAGTTCGCGGAGAAAACCATCTCCCGAAATGAGCAATACCTGTCTTAGAGTGTCTGGATATCTGATGGGACCAAGCTCATAAATGAACTCCAAAACCAAACTTCTTAGACTGTATCGTCAACTGAACTTAATCAGTATCCTGCGCCATGCCACCCTCAGTATTGCCTTGGACCACCTGTCCAAAATACTGCCCCTCGTCAGAAGGAAAAAACTATAACTCTGACAACCTCCTTGTCGTCCATGTCACCTTGGAAGCCTGGAATGATAACTGTCTCCCGAATAAGGCTGTCGTTATCATATCCCTAGAACATCCACTTATGTTCTAAAACTGCTTCCTACCGTTTCTCCAGGATTGGATTAATGTCAACTTATTGCATCTAGTGCAAGAACAACATCTGGTGTGGTACTTGACATCTCACGATTGACTCAATTGTCTGAGCAAGTGATCTGCCAATCATGCACGTCCCTCTCCCCTTTAGTCTACAAGACACCTTTAGAGAGGGTGACTCCATTACCTGCAGGTACACTACCGTGCCAGGAGTCGTCCATTCTAAATACTCATAGAATGCTGTCAAGGTACCCAGATTAGGAAACCACCCAAATCTAGATCTAAAACCATAGATCTAGTAACCAGAATGTCTGATATAATGTCCAAGTCCTTTGTGGAGAAACTACTGTGTGACGACCAAAGTATAACCGATCGTAGTAAAGGAATATCACTTCCTACTACCTTCTCAACAGATCCATCCCCTATTCTGATGACGTCAAACCTATGACTGTCACATCAGAAATAGATGATCTATCTCCGCTACATCTGCTTTAGTCTATAAATAGACATAAGCCTGATGTCCACCAATGCTTCCGCTGCTCCCACTGACTACGACAACCCTCTGGCAGAGTCATATAGACGTGCACTTCTAAAGCAAGTTTAGAACGACGCTATACTCATCCTCCTGCCGGGTCTCGCAGTCTGGAACAACAACAATGGCAAGTGTGGGTAAACAAGAACTTCCCTGTCACCGTCCTTAAGGCTACCGGAGTACCTCTCGGGTGCCTGAAGTTACCCACCTTATCTGCAGAGTGGCCAATGGAATGTCAAATCAGATTGAATCTTTAGGTTCCTTATCAAATCTTCAGTAATCGTTTGCGGTTCTGGAATCACTTCCAGTTCTACCATACTCCCACTACTGTTTTTTTTTGAAAAAATCCATTTTTGTTAAAACTGTGGCGAGTCAAGATGGTAGAAAATCAACCCACGTCATAGCCTGGGTCAACCCACAAACAGCCATTACAGAAACGTGCCTTGAGTTATCCAGAGTCTGGTTTTAATCATAAGCCAGGCAACTCCCCGTACCTTAACAACGTTAAGATATGAACTGTTCTATATCCAATATAGAACCAGAGGCACTGATTTAATTGAACCAGATTCAAATCATGCAGCTGTCTCCAGTGCATGTCAACTGGAAGGAGGCCGATCAGCGTTACTCAACTTAGGAATGCTTCCAATTATGAGTAACCCGAAAGAGAAGTAATTACTATCAACTGAATACCATACACAAGTATCTACATCTTCGATCACTGTGAAGAATCCCGATACTTGCTACACCTGGTTCTCTACTCTATTCAAATACCTGTAACTCCTCAAAACTTAGACCCTGTGTTTCTACGAAACACCTGTCTAAGAACTAGAGAAGTCATAAGTAAACAGAATACAGTACGAGGACCAACCCCTCTGTCCTGATGGACCCTGGACAACATACAATACTCTGTATAAGTCCGCTGAGTCTAACAACTCTTTCACTGTGTGTCGTAGGTTGAAAACTGTACTTATGGTTAAGAAGAATTACACCGCTGTTCAATGCTCCTTACCTAACCATCCACTGATATAGGTAAATGTCAACGACATAATATCAAAAGGTATATCTCACTCTATGAAAATAGACGTACAGATATATCAATTTGAAATTGGTGCACAACAGCGGATATTCAAAACCAAATATTTGCCGACCGGCAAACAACCCAGGTGGCATCCTCAAATATCACCAATTACAACGAATCCCGATATAATGAGGATGATCACCCAATTCCCAATAACTCACTCCCACTCATCATCTGTAAATCATACAGATGTGAGAATCTTACCTGGTAAATACATACCCTGGAGTAAGTGTCTAATCGGGAAATCAGTTTTCTTTTAACAGTACACAGCTGAACTGAAACATTGAAATGTTTCGATGGGGTATCCTGGTATTCCCAGTAATGCCTCTTCCATTATCCATATTCACAACTATAACCGTATAATTCTTTGCCACCTCTCCAAATCCCTTCATATGTCTTTAGTCATTACCTTCTGCACACCCCTTTAGGCCAATTGGTTTTCTTCCTTCCCTACCGTTCGGCACCAGCCTATGGTTTGGAAGAAGACTATCCAATAAGCATAAAGGGTGTACTGTTCTAATCCTAGGAGCACTCGCAACGCGAGAGAAGGTGAAGATAAAAGACACCTGAATGTACTTTATTCCTATTTCTCCTGAACCAGGATCCATCCCCGAACTGGAACAAGTTCCTTTCGAGTTCGTATATAACCATACGATGGATTATCCAATAAAATGGGATCTTCGTAGTGATACGGAGTGTTCTGGAGAAATACAAAGGTGATTTAGGATTGGCGAAGAAATATTTGGTTTGGTCATGAATAGCAGTCGCAATTTACTTTGCCCTCTTACTAATCCCTTACTTTGTCTGAACTTAATACCTTCTGTACACCATTTAGGCTAACTGGTTTTCTTCATTCCCTACCGGTCGGCACCAGCCTATGGTTTGGAAGAAGACTATCCAATTTGCATAATAGGTGTACTACTCCTAAACCAAGGAGTACTCGCAACCTGAGAGAGGGTGAAAAGAAAAGACAACTGAATAATCCTATCCGTTTTCTCCAGAACCGGAAACCATCCTCGAATAAATCTTTCGAGTTCGTATCTAACCATACGATGGTTTTGTCCAATGGAAGTGGACGTTCGTAGTAAAACGGGGTGTCCTGGAGAAAAGGGTAAAAGTAGGAGTGGCAATGAGGTTAGCAACTCTGACAATCCAAAAGCCAGTGTTAAGAAAGTTCGGTCAACTTGGTCACTGAGTCATAGTCTTAGGGTCGGGTCAATGGTCGCTGCCAGAGAGAGAGAGAAAAGAAACACTCAGCGTGCACTCTATCCTAGATCAGAATGGTTATCACTTTTTCTAATCAGGAAACCTCCCACTGTACCTCAAATTCTCCTCCAAACCTGAAAGAAGAATTAGTCGGGGTCACCCGAGGAGTAAACCAACTCATCAGTGGGAATCGGGATCCAACTATCATCGCATGATAACGTGACGGAATCCGCTCACGGTATTACACTCCAGAAGGTATGCGCATATCTGGCAAGTTTCAGTACTTTTGAAACTCCCGATGAGATTTCTGCCCCATGCTCTTATGACCTTGGCGAAGGTCAACAAATCATAAGTCACATGTCAAGTTCCACCCGTCATTATCCAGGTTAATTTGAATCCACCCGTACAAGCCCTTGACGAAGGTCAACAAGGCTATACGACTGTCCCAAACCAACGCATCTATCTATGCAGCAGAAAGGCAACAAGCAGCTACCATGCACTATGCCTTGACGAAGGTCAACAAACATAGCATGAATACTACTTGCTACCCGTCTGAAATGACGGAGGGCTACGAATGGTTTCTGGCGAAAACCTTTAACGTAATGAACTTGATATCGCTGAAGGAACGGATAGCTTTTTAGAAAATATAGTGGCGAAAACCTTTACTAAAGAGGTCACTCCCGGTGAAGGGATCTCGGCTCTTTCCCCGTAGAATGGGGTGCAGGATATTCCAAATGAATACCACGATGCAAAGCAAAAGTAATCGGCTATAGTGAAGTTAATGCCCTGACACAAACTTCTATCCAAGGGGTCACTCCCGGTGAAGGGATCTCGGCCCTTGCCTCGTCGACTGAGGAGCAGGATATTCAAACTGAATACCACGATGCAAAACAAAAGAGAACGTCCTTGCAATAACAGCTTTTTGAAAAGTGTTCCAACAACATCAGAATAGGTTTGTTTGACTTGCATTGATCCGAATCAATGCAGTCCCATCAATTAATCACACCACAAAGAACAAAAATATACTGACGTATGTATATGCCATCCGCATTCGCCACTGGGTCCCGTCATCACCCGTTAGGTTAGCTAACTAACGGCAGAGCGGGGACTGGACTAGCGCGGATGAAAAACATATACAACATCTACTAATATATATACCAATATATTATATTTCGCTCAAGGCGTGAAAAGAAATGCAACATCACAGAAATGTACAGCATCACAGAACAATACAGATATCTGGGATCCCCGGGTTTCACAGAGCCACTACTGAAACCCGACGTTCCCCTGGTCGTGTGGATAGCCTGTGCAATGAAATCCTAGACCCCTACGGGCGCGGCAAGTCACCCGCCAAAACCTGAAGCGAGGCAGCCCCCTTCAGCTCCATGAATGGACCACCCAGCACTCCACGGAATCCGGCAACTTGGGCACCCCTCCTGGGTCAACCTGTACCCCCTACGAGTGCGGCGAATAGCCCGCCAATCCCAGAGTGAAGCCCCCTCCGTCTCAATGCCATGAGATGCGGGCTTGTTGCCCTCTAGAACCCGGCCATCCGTGCACCCCACCGCGGGGTAATCCTAGTACAGAATGTAAAATATACATACACCGGGTACATCGACCGCAACCAGGTCGTGCCCCAAAAGAATAATACAATCAGGCAGTGACGGCAGTCCACATGTCGGACGCTCGCCCCGCAATATCAAAAGTACATAATACCACCACAACTGTACTGGCATTGCATCCAGGCTATCCCCACGACCGATCCGCAACATCACAGCATAAACATAGAACATCAACGTGAAAGTCACGTTCGCAAATCCGTCTAACCGGGCTATAGCAGTTAGACCGGATTTACCGATCGAGTGACATTCACGGTCGCAGATATAATGTAAATACTGTGAAAAAATGTGTTTAAAATATCCGATCGATCAAAAATTAACAAGTGGGCCCTCAATCAAAACTGTAGCACTCACAGAAATCCTGGGCCCAATTTTAATATTCCAAAACCCATATTTTAAGCCCAGAAGGCCTCTGAAAAAATTTGGTGAAGTGATGTGAATAGTGCGCGGCGGAAGGGCCGCACGAGGGGGGGTTTCGCGGCGGTTCCGCGCTCCCACTGTGGAGTTACTTCGTCAAATTTTTACAGAACTCTTAGATTTTCCAGTACATCAATATTTTACAACCTGAAAAAATTTTCGAGACCAAAACTTTTCAACAGAAACTGATTCGAACTAAAATGCAGTTTTGGAACATTCGATCGATCGAAACAGAAAAACACATTACACCAAGCTAGACTATGTTAATGGCGAGGCTCTGATACCACTGTAAGTGCACGGCGGCGCCCCGGCCGTCAATCCGACGGCCAAACGCGGAAACGGTGATAAACTTTAATTTTGCGGACTTAGCAAACCGGCACCACCGCGCACTAAACCCCGGATCGTGCCATTAAATTAGTCTAAGCAATCTAGAGAGGGGGTAGAGAAGTATACCATACGATCCGAGTCCTCCGGTCTTCATCTCCACTCCGATCTCCTCGCGGGATCTCCGTCCGTCTCCTCCTCGTCGGAAAGGGCACCACGAAGCCGGGTACTTTTACGGGCTCCCACCTCAATACCGAGGCAACTCGCGCATGAAGCCGGCTACTCGACATGCACAAGATATGCTGTAGGAAGTGTAGTGTAGAATCATAGTCTCTCTTTTGGGGTTTGGTTGCCATTTGTGGATGATGGAGGAAACAAGACAAGAAAAATGGTGCTTGCATTTTTCTTAACATGAAATGAGATCAATGAAATGAAACACTCTCAAGGATGAAGATGAAACTCTCTTCTTCTCTTTTCTTTTTCTCTTTCTTTTTCTCAACCATGAACCAAAAAAAACTCTCATCAAGTGAGTATGAAAATGGTGGAGCAAGCATATGAAGCATGAAGGGAGGTTATTGTAGTAAAAGCAAGAGGTGACCTTAAACAAAACATAATGATCACTAAACTTACATCAACACTCATCTCATTTCAAATCCTTTCTTATCACAATGAATGCAAGAAAAGCAAAGATGCTTTCATAATTAATCCTTATGCAAATAAATCTTCACAAAGTGTAATTCGCAAAACTGCAAATTACCCCCTCCATCGAAAAAGTCCGGCCGGGAAAGAACAAAGGAAAACCGGCCGGAACGGAAAGCAAAATGGCAACCCTAGAAAACTGGTCCCGTAATAAATTACAGGAAAACCCCACACTGTGCATACACACCCGCATTTGTATTCCGTCCGGATACAAATGCAATGAGACAAAATCTACACTGTACTAAACTATGACCGGCTTAAGCCAAAGCCGGCTAGTAAAAACCGTTCGATCCTGATCCGCGCAATACCGCGCGTATCTGATCGAACCCTGCCATATAACTATACGACCACTAGTACAAAACTGTCCGATCCTGATCCGTGCAATACCGCACGTATCTGATCGGACCCTGCCATATCTCCATACGGCCTCTACAGCGTTTCGCCCGAAAGCTTGAGTAACTGAAGGTGTGGTGGACTCTAAAGACTCGTCAATACTATGGCTGTGGATTTAACCACTAGCACGTCAGAGGTATAAGACAATACGTGACGGGCTACCAGCTATTGACCAAAAGGGACGTCGATGAGGAAGCTCACCCCGACACCCAACTGAGCCTGTCAGTGACAATATCCGTACAGTCCGGTCCGTTCGTCTATGAGCATCGCATGGCGGGCCTAGGGGGTTGGTAAAAGTCAGACCCCCAAAAGCGGTACAAGTCGTGTCGGAGTGTAGCCCAGAACACCCTGAGATACTACTGGAATACCTACCAGTAAATCTCCTGCCTTGGCCAAGGTCTTTGTGTAATGGCTCTCCTAGACACAGCGCGACCTCACCCCCAATACCGGGAGAGACGAAACCCCCGAAGATCCGCTCACTGCCTCCATGTGGCTCGGGACTGTACCCAACTAAAACCTGTTTGCACGACTCCTTTGAGCCGTGGTAGGGTAGTAATCAAAGTACAGTGGGAACTCACACGAGACTAATGACGATCCCCAGGTCGATGAACTACCTGTACACATGTCACCAGGGAACTGCTATCTGACGTCAGGTATAAGACCAACTAGCATGTTCCCGGCGAGTCCTGTCCGGTGTACTCATAACCCAATGAGCACCTGTATACATCTTAGGTGAACCAACTGACACCAGTGGCTTGTGAGACCGGCCACCGCCCCTCATCAGGGTCTCGACTGTATACACTAGTCTACTCTGGAGTATCGATGCCCTGTCTCGAAACTCCTACGACTAGGGACCTTTTAAGGATGTGCTAATAGACTCCAGCTCTCACTTATATGATCGCCCTCATACTGCCGGCAGTCAAGCAAGAATCCTAGGGGCTCTATCAACGTGCAATAGTGATCTGTCATGTCACCTAAAGCAGTACACGATGATAAAGGTAAACCAGATAGCATACTATCATCTCGAGTAAGACTGTCCTACCGGGATAGGTCCTCCCTCAATCATTGCAATCACGTGCCTGTGATCCAATAATTGACTCTGAGGGCACTATCTCCAACACACTACACTCATGTATAGTGATTACATTGTCAGTTTAGCATGCTTCAGACTTGTTCATATTGAGATTTATATATCTGATCGTATTGATCTAGGATGGGTCATACATTCGATCTCTGCTTGTAGATATTTTCTATTCACGAGTTGGCAACTCACCCCCGTTGTGCCACAGTCCTTACAGGTTTTGCTGTACAGATTCCATAGCGGCATTTCTGGCACACTGCTTCTATATGGGTGACTTGCGTTTGTAGGTGGGTTTTTTTGTATCAGAACCGCCATTGTACATGTATTATTCATTGTATCTAGAATTCCATCAACCAAAACTTGTTTATTGTTTCAGACTAAGAGACAGTGATGTATTATTTCGACCTTAGAGTCGCGCTTGTAATATTATGGTTTTCTGGCTGTTTTGAGTTCTTTTTGGGTTTTGATCCTCTCCCTTTGGCGTTGTATATTATTATTGCTTGCGTGGTTGTGACCGTCGATTGACGAAGAGCTAGCTCCCGCTTGGGGATGCCTTTTATCATTTCATATATATTATTCTTGTTGTACCCCGTTCGGGGCCAGTTTTTTTACAAAGGAAACTTTGCCGAAATTTTTAGGAAAGGTTACATATTTTAAAAATGCATATTCGGCTTAGTTATTTGAAAACTTTGATTTTCGAAACATGATTTCTTTACTTCTTAAAACCAGTTTTCCTTATTTACTCTTTAAATGGTTTTAGATTTCTGGGCTTTTGGCTTAGTTGGATCAGATGGGGTCCTATAGACTTCATATGGTTCAAGGGCCAGTCACGTGCTCTTTCGGGGCATGGCAAAGTTGGTATCAGAGCGCTAGGTTGACTTTGGTTCGAGTCTAAATTTGACTTTGTGGAGCCTAGGGCGTTATATATATACGGAACTTAGGCTTGACCTTACAGAACTTAGACTTAGTCGAGCGGGTATTATACCCGAACTTTCGTTTCATAGGATGACCTTGGTTGATGGTTTAGGTAGCTTGAGTAGAGGGACGTACCATACGTATGTTCCGCGGCATACTTACGACACGCCACTCCGCTTAAAAAACCTTAGGATGTACATTTCTTTGCACAGTATTATATTCATTCCTATGATCTATCCTCATCAATACTGGTTATGGTTTTGCTGCCGCGATTGCACGGGCAGAGTAAGCTACGGCTCGAGTTGCGTCAGCATGAGCTCGTCGTGGATGAGGACTGACCAGGACATGATTCCAGAGGCATACGATTGCATATTGAGGCATCGTCTTATTGTGTTTTCGCGCCATGAGCGTTGGATTGATCGCTTTTACGAGATTTCCCGGATGTGCTGATCGGCACCAGAGGATTGAGCCACTGATAGAGGCCAGCCAGGATGTGATGACCGTTGATATATCGCTTATCCAGGACGATTGAGGTGCTGTTTAGCGTATAGACGAATGAGCCAGTTGTTGCTGCGAATGATGAGATATCGCCCAGATTATTGGAGCTACTGCAGCATGAGCATACTTAGAGATATGATGGTGAGTCTCTAGTCACCAAGGATGAATGACTAGGACATGTGGTTCGTTCGCTTATCCCGATGCGAGATCACCAGATAGATTGATTCCAGCTAGAGGCGACTTCACGCAGATTCGTTGAGAGTCGATTGAGACGATCGAATGTCAGGAACTCATTTTCCAAGTTTAAAGTATTCGGAAAGACATGCAAGTGATTTATGGACCCTCTAGAAGAATGAAACCCTAACTCGACATAATGACCGTGTAAAAGCCTTTGAACCTTAGGGTTTGCCGCAGTTCCGCGGCGCCATTAGTGAGGCTTGGGTTTGCCCTTCTACGGCTGGACCACCGATGCTGTGGTATGTACTCGATACTATTAAACTGTACCCGAGATGTTGATCTCTTGGGGGATTATGAGGTTCTGACGAGTCGATCGGACGATTCGACATCATTCGGATATCATGTGCTGCTTGGGAGACTCCAGATACGAGCATAGCCGTTGGAGCGCAGTCTGTGTAGCCACGATGAGATGAGTCCGAATTAGTCGATATTGAAGCAGAGTGGAGTAAAGAGTTCGCATGAGATTTCGACGAGATGACGTTCCACTCCGCTGACATCAGAGATGCGATATGCACGCTGAGGACGTGTTCGGCTAGATATCTTCTACTGAGTAATGAAGATACCGAGTTCGTGATTTCGAATCCGTGTGAGAGACTTCGGATGGACCGTAGCCGAGGACATGGCAGGGCACAGATAGAGATGCGACGTCGAAATGGACAATGATACAGACAAGCGGGACAAGAAGTTCGTGCGAGATGCAGACGAGCTGTTACTTTTCCCCGTTAAGATTAAAGGTCGGATATGCATACAGAGGCGCAGGGATGCGACCAGCTTTCGAGTAGATGTTGTATTAAGGACGCAGATGTCTAGAGTGCGAGAAAGGGTTACGCCATAGTACCAGCCTCCGTACAGTTTGGCTTAGGCGAGATCAGAAGAGACCTTGAGCAGGATTCCTTCCAGTACCCTGCTGCAATAAGATTTGCACCAGGAGCCGATGTGAGATGTGTTGCTTTACGAGCGGTCGTGAGGATTGACCGAGAGATGACCAGAGAAGTGCCAGGACGGAATCGTTCCTGTTAGTACATCTGACCGGGTCGATGAGCCGATGGATTTGCAAGATTAGTAATCCACAGGGAAGATAAGGAACCAGAGGCAGAGAACGCCAGCCGCGAGAAAGAGACAAGTAGATATCTTGCGCCGCTAGCATTGGATGTACCGGCACCTTTTCGACTTCGAAGGAGGATATACCGACGGCGGTATTTATGATTTGTGATTTTGTGATTTGACTATCATGTATCCGTCACTTTGGATTTCGGTATTTTGGGCAATCTATTCGCATGATTTAGTCTTGATGACTGAGTTCCATGATATTTGATTTTGTGCACCATGGTTGCACCTACTGGGTATTTATACCTTGTGCATAGTTATTACTCTTGAGGTATTGATTGTGATTTCATGCCTATTTTATGCCGGTGATTTGATTTACGCTTCCAGCATAGTTTTCATGTCTTTTTAGTGTTTAGATTTTCATTTGTGCACGATGGATGCACCGATTTGGATTTTCGCTCCTGTTGGGCGCAGGTTTTGAGATACGATTTTGGTGCACACCAGATGCACTAAATCGAGATTCTTCGTGCATGTCAGATGCACCTGTTTTGGCTGTCAGGCACACACGTTGCCTATGACAGATACTTCGTGCACACCCGTTGCACCTAGATGTTGTTTTGTACACCTGTATGGCACATATATGGATTATGATTCCCGTGCGCACCAGACGCACAGGGTGGTGTTATGTGCATTTTGGGATTTATTCCTTTTGGAGCAGTACATTTTTATGATATTTGATATTCGTTTTGTACTGAGCAGGACTAGTCAGAGGACAGTACCTGGATATTTTTGGCATGCATTTACATCAGCTATTCACATGTATAGATTGGATGTCTACATGTATAGTTCTGATATATATCATATTGGTTTTGTTTTAGATTTGACATTTGTGTCTTACCATGACTCCGATGATTGCGGGATGCTTGACGGAGTGTTGCTTTTGAGTTATCTGCTCAGTACTCATGCGCATGCATTGCGCTATGATGTTTTATGTATAGATGATTTCGGAGCCCCGATAACTTGGAATTTGTATTGAAATATTTTAGTATTTGGGGGTTTAAATTTAAATTCGGGGACCGAATTTCTTTAAGGGGGGTAGATTGTAACGTTTTCAAAATAATAAAATATGATTTTTGGGAATTTTTATAATTTAATATTATTTTAATGAATATTTTAATATTCTGGTATAATTAAATACAAATAAATGGGGAAAAATTATGGAAAATTCTAAACTAGGGTATTTTATGGAATTATGCCATTTTAAAAGTTTTTAAGATTAGTTATATGCTAATTTAGTGCTAATCGCGATTAAAAATCGCTAATTGGATTTTTAGCATTTTTGTGCAAAAATGTGCACATATCATTTTCCACACTTGTTACACTTGTGTTACATTTCTATTACCATGGTTGTTCATTTGGGTTCACTATTGGAGTGAGAAGGACAAGAAAAGAAAAGAAAGAAAAAGTATGTATGATGATGAGAGAGAGAAAGAGAGAGTAGTTGCTTTTGACTTTTGACCCTTTCCTCCATCATTTCCATCTCATTTTCTCTCCCCTCTTCAACAAGAGCTGCTGCTGCTCTTGCTCCTGCTCCCTCATCTCCCTCCCCTTCACTTCATAGATCCCTCTCATTTCCCTCACCAAAACCCCATTTCCACTTCACAAAACTTGCTCCCAAGCTCACTAGCTACACTTTGAACCTAGCAAGATTGGATTTGGAGGACTTTGAGCAACTCAAGAATTTTCTTGAGTGGCCAAAGGAGGTAATTTCTGCACCCTCAAGTAGTATTTCAATTTCTTTGTGCATCAATTCTAGTTTCATATCGATATTGTGTCGTTTTGTGGACTTTGGAGAATTCAAGTTAGGGTTTAGGGTTAGACCTGAAATCAAAGTGAAATTGAGGTTTGTTGTGACCTTAGAACCCCTTGTGTGATGCTAATTTGGACCGAAACCTGAACATGAAACCAGAATACGGATTTATGGAATCGATATCGGGGAAAACTGTGAATCTGTGATCGTATTTAAGAATCTGCTATCACCCCGAGACCCCAAAAATAAAACTGAGTTGACAGTGAGATGTGCAGGCACCATGGAACCACCACACAAAACCCTAGCCCCCAACTCCAAAGTACGGCCGCGAATTAATTCCTTCTGGCCGCAAATTGCGGCCAGAGCAGGAGGGAATTGCCTCGATTTTGGTGCATGGCCCTATTTCCAGTAGTCTTGTCCCTGGGTATGTCTAGTTTTGACTGATTCCATCTAGGGTAAAATCTGGGTTGATTTTCCTATATTGGTGCATGGTTTACGACTTGTTTTAGCAAGGATTTTGGTATTTGGTGATTCATTTCTGTCGGGTGGCGTTTGGACGTCAACGACAAGTGGATATTGATCGTGTTTGCATGCGAGACGATAGGATTTTACCTATGCGAGTAGCGTGTGCTGTTTTGGATTTCCGATGTGATTTTCATGTGCTTTAGCGTTTGTGATATACTTGTAGGTACCCTATGTGATGTTGAGGCGAAGAAGATGAAGATAGCGACATCAACATCGGCACATGAGAAGCAAGGTGAGTAGATTGATATCTACGGGGAGAAGTCGGGTGGATGGCGTATAGCACCCCCGCAGTCCGTGGTGATGTATACGAATACGTATACACACATATATTTATTATGCGTTGTTTGGAATTATTGATGATAATGATGCTTTGGTGTAGTATAGTGCGAAACCATAGAGTAGTGGTTGCACTCACACATACTCGCACACATATACTTGCATACATTCTTTCATTATCTGTGGCTTATGGAGGTGTGTATATCTACACAAGGGTATGGGACTATGTGTTCATATACGGGATTTAAGGATGATACATGGGATTACGATGAGTCGATGAGATTTGACCTGAGGCCGTGATATTCGGCGATATGTCAGAGTTCGTATCAGAGATGCGACATGATGGTTTTAGCGGGCCTTTAGGCATGTGTTTTACCCCGCATTCTTATTTATATAGACGGTATCAGTTGTACTAGACTTAGATCAGTACCCCAGATTATGTGAGATGATGATAATGATACCTGATATTTGTTGAGAGAAATGTGATATTGACCTGTACCCAGTTATTGGGATGCCGTACGACGATTTACCGTACGAGCCTATATTGATGATTGATCCACACTCATGACATGAGGATTGGCATATGATATACTGTATCGTGCGCGATACTATTGAGGTGGGATCACCGACTATTATATATATATATATATATATATATATATATCGACTCAGATTTAGGTGGTTTCCTTACCCCTCTTGATGGACTAGGCTTAGTAGATGTTAGACTAGACCCGAGTCATACCTATTTCAAAACTAACGAATCGGGAATATCTTAAGGACAAGTAAAGGGATTCTACGGGTATTTTCAAACGACGCATCTATTCTTAAAACACCGTAACCCTTATTTTACTAAAACCCCGATTCGTCTTATTTTAAATGGCACCACTGCATGACATATACATATTGGTGTAGATTCTTCACTATTGCGTTGATTTATTCGATTCCGCATCTCATTGTATGTGCATACTATTATTCCATGTTGCATGATATTATGTTATACTTGCATTTCATTTATATGTCACATACATCATGTTTTCCGATTATACGCATCGAGATATTCGTTTTCATGATATTTCTGGGTTTGGGAACCGTGGATAATTTCAAAGGAAAGTATGTACTTATTTGAAAAACCCGGTTTCCTTGATATGATATTTGCGCTGCCATCATGAGATTTATCGGTTCTGATTTTATACCCCTTACGAGGAGTGGGTGCCGTATGAGGGTACATGGTGGGGCCCGATATATGAGATAGTGGGGCTGACCCGGACTGACGGATACCCGATATATGAGAGAGTGGGGCTGACCCGGACTGACGGATGCCCGATACATGAGAGAGTGGGCTGACCCGGACTGACGGATGTCCGATATACGAGAGAGGGGGGGCTGACCCGGACTGACGGATGCCCGATATATGAGGATTTACGTGCCGATGCTAGGCACAGGTTTTCATGATGTTTTCGAGTGTCGATGCTAGGCACTCAGGTTCCATGCTTTTGGTTATATCCTCATATTTCCATGCATATGCTGATGATATTTACATGCATGATGGTTATTGTCATTGGGTGACGAGTGGACGGGATCCACGTACATGCAGATTTGATTACACTGATTTTACCTCATATTCATGATTTTACGTACATGCTTCAAACTTGTTCATATTGAGGTTTATATATCTGATCGTATTGATCTAGGATGGGTCATACATTCAATCTCTGCTTGTAGATATTTTCTATTCACGAGTTGGCAACTCACCCCCGTTGTGCCACAGTCCTTGTAGGTTTTTCCGTACAGATTCCATAGCGGCATTTCTGGCATACTGCTTCCATATGGGTGACTTGCGTTGGTAGGTGGGTTCTTTTGTATCAGAACCGCCATTATACATGCATTATTCATTGTATCTAGAAATTCCATCAACCAAAACTTGTTTATTGTTTCAGACTTAGAGACAGTGATGTATTATTTCGACCTTAGAGTCGCGCTTGTAGTATTACGGTTTTCTGGCTGTTTTGAGTTCTTTTTGGGTTTTGATCCTCGCTCTTTGGCGTTGTATATTATTATTGCTTGCGTGGTTGTGACCGTCGATTGACGAAGAGCTAGCTCCCGCTTGGGGATGCCTTTTATCATTTCATATATATTATTCTTGTTGTACCCCGTTCGGGGCCAGTTTTTTTACAAAAGAAACTCTGCCGAAATTTTCAGGAAAGGTTACACATTTTAAAAATGCATATTCGGCTTAGTTATTTAAAAACTTTGATTTTCGAAACATGATTTCTTTACTTCTTAAAACCAGTTTTCCTTATTTACTCTTTAAATGGTTTTAGATTTCTGGGTTTTTGGCTTACTTGTAAGTCCACGTTGCCCACCCCGGTGCTTACGGGGAGGCGGAAAACATAATAAAAAAACGGATTTTTAATGACTTAGGCAACATGGACCTTGCTTGTGAGGATCTTTACGAAACGAAAACTAGCTAAAGCAAACTAACAACTAGCTAAGTTATAGAAAGGTTATACCTTGAGCTCGAACTCCTTCTCTCCTTGCTCGTCGGAATGGTAGAAAGGCCTCACCTTGCTTGTCTTCTTCCGTCAAAGAAGGATCCACCCGAAAGCCTCGACCTTTAGCTTCAACTCCAAGCTAGGAGTAACTAGAGTGCAAGAAATGCTAAGACTTGAACCCTAGAAGAGAGTAGAGAAGATCAAGTGAAGGTTTTTCTCAAGCTTTTTGTTTCTCAACACATGAGAGGGAGAGAGCTTGAGGGAGAGGATGAGCAAGAGAGAGAAAAGATATGAGAGAATCAATAATTAGTGAGCCATTCTCACTAATATGTGTGTAATATTTTAATTAATTAATTAGCTAGAAAATTGTCATGGTTTAATCAAGAGGTGACCATTATCATTTCAATATTAATGCAAATTGCAAGGATCAAAGAGCATCTTCCAAATGAAATGATCATGGTCAAATTGTCAACTTGGTCAACAAGTCAATGAAGTCAAAAGGTCAACAACAACAACCATGCACAATAATTAAGCTAATTATTAATTAACAATAATACACACAAAAGCAATAGGGTTAATAAAATGACAATAGTCATTAACCCTAAACAAGGTCCTCTCTCTCAATCTCAAGCAACTGTGCATACGCACCCGCATTCGTGATCCGAGGAACACGAACACAATGAGAAAAACCAATCTCAAACCATACACTAGGATCCGGCTTAAACCAAAGCCCGCTAGTATAAACTGTCCGGACAGCAAACGTGCACAAGTGCGCGGATGCGAACGAACCCTGTCGCAAAACCATGCGACCTCTACTCATTTTGCCTAAAGGCGAATAGCTCTCTGTGTGGGACTCTAAAGACTCGACACTACGCTGGCAGTGGGTTTAACCACAGACCGCAAGCGGCACTAGCTGTACGTAACGGTCCCCAGGTAGATGTCGATAAGAAGACTGACGAGGTGAACCCCATCTGCACTCCTACTGAGCCTGTATGTGACAGTCTCCGTACAGTCCGGTCTGTTCGTCTGATACATCGCATGGCGAGCCTAGGGGGGCGGTGAACGTCAGTCCCCTAATAGCGGTACAAGTCGTGTCGGAGTGTAGCCCAGAACACCCTGAGATAACACTGAAAGCCTACCAGTATATCTCGCTTGCCCTGGCCAGGGACTACTCGTGTAATGGCTCTCCTGGACACAGCGCGATGTCAACCCCTAATACCGGGAGAGACGAATCCTGTCTAACCGTCACTGCCTCCAAGTGCTTCGGGACTGCACCCAAAAACTACCTGTTTGCACGACTCCTTTGAGCCGTGGTAGGGTAGTAATCAAAGTGCAGTGGGAACACACTCGAGGCGAAGTGACAGTGTCAAGTCAGCGGACTAAGCTGTACTCATGTCACCTGGGAACTGATAACTGACGATAGGTATATTACCAACCAACAGTTCCCGACGAGTCCTGTCCAGTGTACTCGTAACCTAACGAGCACCCGCATACTATCCCAAGTACGACGTACTAACGGCTGTGGGACAGACCGTCTCCCACACTGGGATGAGAAGCGCATATGCTAGTCTACTCCGGAGTATCGATGCCCTGTCTCGATAGTCCAACGACCAGGGACCTGTATAAGGATGTGCTTATAGATTACCCAGCTCCCACGAGTGCGAGCGCCATCACAACGCTGGTAATCAAGCAAGGATCCTAAGGGCTCTACTAATATGTATACCAGCAATATGCTAAAAGAAACACATGCACATATTAAAGCAGAGACAAACCAAGTAGCATACTACCATTTTGAGCAAGATTGTATATACAACTGTGAATATCCCAAGCTTCCATTAAGTAATATACAAACTAGTATGATACAGTAATGGCCTCTAGGGTATATACACTAACAATCTCCCACTTGCACTAAGGCCATGTACTGGCGTATCGAAGACCTATCATCTCGATCAGCCGCTCGAACTGAGTCTGGGGCAAGGCCTTGGTGAATGGATCTGCTGTGTTATCCTCTGATGCAACTCTCCGGACCTCGATCTCCTGGCGATCCACAATCTCCCTGATCAGGTGATACCGCCTTAAGATGTGTCTGGATTTCTGATGGGACCTGGGTTCCTTCGCTAAAGCTATAGCCCCGTTGTTGTCTCAATACAGAGGTATTGGGTCGACAATGGACGGAACCACCTGAAGTTCTTTCAAGAACTTCCTCATCCAGACAGCTTCTTTTGCGGCATCAGATGCAGCGATGTATTCCGCTTCCATAGTCGAGTCAGCAACGGTTTCCTGTTTGGAGCTCTTCCAACACACCGCCCCTCCATTGAGTGTAAAGACAAAACCCGACATGGACTTGGAATCATCCTTGTCACTCTGGAAGCTGGAGTAAGCAAAGGCCTCAATCTGCAGGTCTTTTCCGCCATACACCAAGAACATCTCCTTAGTCCTTCTCAGGTACTTGAGAATGTTCTTTACTGCTATCCAATGTTTCTCCCCAGGGTTTGACTGATACCTGCTTACCACACTCAGTGCATAAGCCATATCCGGTCTGGTACACAACATCGCATACATTATAGAGCCTACCGCAGAAGCGTAGGGTATAATAGACATGCGATCCCTCTCCAAATCAGTCTTGGGAGACATCTCTTTGGAGAGGGTGATCCCGTGACAAGCCGGTAGATTACCGCGCTTGGAATCTTCCATACTGAATCTCTTCAGTATGGTGTCGATGTACCTGGACTGAGAAAGTCCTAATATCCTCTTGGATCTGTCACGGTAGATCCGGATACCCAGAATGTATGAGGCATCACCCAGGTCTTTCATGGAGAACCTGTGTGACAAGAACCCCTTGACAGATTGTAGCATAGGAATGTCATTTCCTATTAAGAGAATGTCATCCACGTATAAAACGAGGAATACTACAGTTCTCGCTACAAATCTACTATAGATGCATGGTTCATCTGGATTTTTGATAAAGCCAAATTCCTTGACCGTCTCATCAAAACAGATGTTCCAACTCCGCGATGCCTGCTTTAGTCCATAGATGGACTTAAGCAACTTGCACACCTTTCCGCTGCTCCCACTCTAAATGAAACCCTCTGGCTGATCCATATAGACACACTCCTCTAAATTACCATTTAGAAAAGCTGTCTTTACGTCCATCTGCCAAATCTCATAATCGTGGAAAGCAGCGATGGCAAGAAGGATCCGAATGGATTTCAGCATAGCTACTGGAGAAAAGGTTTCGTCATAGTCCAAACCAGGTCGCTGACGAAAACCCTTTGCTACCAGTCTAGCTTTATAGGTCTCAACCTGTCCATCTACACCAATCTTCCTTTTGAAGATCCACTTGCATCCTACGGGTTTTACCCCGTCTGGAGCAATGTCCAACGTCCATACTTTGTTGGTGTACATGGACTCCATCTCGGTCCGCATTGCATCCAGCCATTTTACCGAGTCGACGCTCTGAATGGCTTGCTGGAAGCTAGTAGGCTCATCACAATCTATGATGCAGTCCTCTCTATCCCCGTCAATGAGAAAACCGTAGTATCTCTCGGGCGGATGAGACTGCCTACTACTCCTGCGGAGTGGCATAGGAATGTCCTGTTCTTTCGAACCTTCTGGTTCCTCTAAGCTTTTAGCAATGGTTTGTGGTTCTGGAATTTCTTCCAGTTCTACTGCGCTCCCGCTTATCTGATTTTCTAAAAACTCAGTTTCCAAGAAGCGGACATGACGAGAAACAAGGACTTTTTGCTCCTCTGCGTAATAGAAGAGATACCCCTTGGAGTTCTTTGGGTATCCTACAAACTTGCACTGTACTGAGCGCGCCTCGAGCTTGTCCGCATGCTGCTTTTTTACAAAAGCCGGACATCCCCATGTCTTAAAGGATTTAAGACAGGGTTTCTTCCCACTCCACATCTGATATGGTGTGGTAGGCACTGTTTTAGTAGGAACTTGGTTAAAGAGATGTGCAGCTGTTTCCAGTGCATAACCCCAGAAAGATCGCGGTAACTCAGCCTTACTCATCGTGGACCGTACCATATCCAATAAGGTTCGGTTCCGTCTCTCCGATACACCGTTGTGTTGTGGAGTGTATGGAGGAGTAAGCTGAGAGAGAATTCCGTTCTCTTTTAAATAATTCAGGAACTCGGCACTTAAGTATTCTCCACCTCGATCCGATCTTAGAATCTTGATACTTTTGCCGGTCTGTTTCTCCACTTCACTCTTATATTCCTGGAACTTTTCAAAGGCCTCGGACTTATGTTTCATTAAGAAGACATAACCGTACCTTGAAAAATCATCCGTAAAAGTAATGAAGTAAGAGTAACCGCTTCGCGCATGTGTAGACATTGGACCGCACACGTCGCTGTGTACGAGTCCCAAGAGCTCGCTCGCTCTTTCTCCGTGTCCAGTGAACGGAGCCTTTGTCATCTTTCCCATGAGACAAGATTCACAAGTGGCATAAGACTGATACTCGAACGGATCCAAGTATCCTTCTTTATGTAACTTAGTCAACCGTGTCTCATTGATGTGACCCAGTCTACAATGCCATAAGAAAGCCTGATTAATATCTGGAGACTTTCTTTTGTGTGTATTCTGGATATTGAAAACCTGTGGTTGGTTTAAAACGTAAATACCGTTGTTTAATGTACCTGACCCAATCAAAACTTGATTAAGGTGAATGTTCACTACATTACTTACAAATGCAAATTCATAACCTTCTTTAGATAATAAAGATACTGAAATGATATTACAGGTTGCATTTGGTACATAATAATAACTACGCAAAACCAAAAAGTGTCCATCTGATAATCCCAGGTGATAGTCCCCCACGGCCTCAGCATCCATGCTAGCACCGTTCGCAACTCTGAGGGTCATGTCACCTGCCTTCAAAACTCTACGCTTTCTCAACGCCTGCAAATAATTACAGATATGAGATCCTGATCCGGTATCCAATACCCAGGATGTAGAGTTTATTGATAGATAGTTTTCAATAACATACACACCTGAAGCTGAAGCTGCAACTCGCTTCAAATCCTGTGTTCTGGCTTTCCAAGCCTTGCAATCTTGTTTCCAGTGACCACTTTTGTGACAATAGAAGCATTCTTCCTTCCCCACCATCTTCCCCGCTACTTTTGTTGCTTTACCCTTTCCCTTCGTATCCACTTTACCGACACCGCCTCTTGGTTTGGCGGGGGCTTTCTTCTTCTTGCCCTTGGCTTTCGCCCTGGACCTAGAAGAGGAAGATCCTCCTACAAACAAAGTGGATGTCTCCCTACCCTTCTGTAGGGTGCCCTCAGCAGTCCTCAACATGTTCAGAAGTTCGGCAAGTTCAACCTCCTTTCCTTGCATGTTGAAGTTAAGAACGAACTGGGCGTAAGTGGAAGGAAAGGACTGGAGAATCAAATCGGTATAGAGTTCATTCTCCAACGTGGTCCCAAGGTCCGCGAGCTCCTCTATGTAGCCGATCATCTTAAGTACGTGGTCCGCTACCGATGATCCGACGGCCAACCTTGCCGAAAAAAGCTTCTTCGACACTTCGTATCTAGCGATACGAGACTGCTCTCCATACAGTTCTTTTGTATGGAGAAATATGGACTCTAGGTCCATATTCTCGTGCCTCCTCTGATGTTCGTTGTCCATCGAGGCTAGTACGAGGCATCTGGCCCTCGCGCAATCTATCTCCCATGTCTTACGGATTTCTACATCCGCGACGCTGGAGGTGGGACCTGGGACAGGGGGAGCTTTGGTGGTAAGTATATACCCCAGCTTGTCATAAGTGATAGCCATCTTGACATTCCTGAGCCAATCTTTGTAGTTTGGCCCTGTCAATATATTTTTATCTAACAGTAACTTAAGTCCGGTCATGTTGAATGGTCGCTGCAATTAGGAGAGAGAAAAGAAACACTTTAGCATGATGCTCTTGCAAGTTTAGAGTGGTTTTTAGTTTGTCTAAACTGGATGGCTCCCACTGTTTCTCGAATCCCTTCTCAAACCATAAAGAAAAGGATTAGCCGGGATCATTCTCACCGTACAATACTTGCTTAACCGTTCAGCCAGGCCAGTGTCGGTACTTCGAGGGAGGTTTTCCAATGCTTTCGCGAAGTTCCTTAATTAAGTAACCTCTTTTCCCTGTGGGCGTAGCCCCGCTAACACCTTTCTAGGCACCTACTAGGTTTATAGCATTGATCGTTAAGTGAGAGTTTTCCCGAGGAGTAGCATATACTCACAGTAGGATCGGGATCCAAATATCATCGCGTGACGAAACTGAAGGAATCCTACCAGAATCACCACACTCCAAATGGTATGCAAATCTAGCAAGTTTCAGTACTTATGAAACTCCCGATGTGGATTTTTGCCCCATGCTCTTATGACCTTGACTAAGGCCAACAAATCATAAGTCACATGTCAAGTTCTACCCGTCGTTATCCAGGTTAATTTGAACCCACCCGAATCTACCCTTGACTATGGCCAACAAGGCAATACGACTGTCCCAAACTAACGCATTCTATCTATGCAACATATGAATACCCACCAGCTACCAAACACTGTGCCTTGACTAAGGCCAACAAACACAGCTTGAATACCGTTGAATATTCATATGAAACGACGGAGGGCTACGGATGGTTTTGGCGAAACCGTGAACGTAGTGAACTTGATATAATCGATGGAACGAGATAGCTTTTAAAAAGGAGTGGTTCAAGCTCCGCGTTTAAAAGTTTAGTTTTGAAAAGAACCGAGTGGTTTTCAAAGTGTTCCATTCGACTTTTACTTGGTTTATTTCTTGCATTAGTTCTTTTAATGCGTCCCATCATTTAATCCTACCATTGCAGAAATATGACGTACGCTTATGCCATTCGCATTCGCCATGGGGCCCCGTCATCACCCGTTAGGTTACTTAACTAACGACAGAGCGGGGGCTGGGCTAGCACGGCTGTAAAACATAAGCAACGCCTAAATAGTTATAATATATAAATATATAGCAATGATAGACATTACAGATCACAGATGAATACATTGGATATACTAGGAATCCGCAATGCGTTCGAGCCTGCAACGTAAAGCGGATTACACGGTCGCGGTGAATAGCCAATACCCCACCCAAGACCCCTACGGGTGCGGCAAACTACCCGCCAAGCACCCGAAGCGAAGCAACCTCCCTCACCACCGTGAGTAGGCCACTCGGCACTTCGAGATACCCGGTAGTTTGTGCACCCCTCCATGGGTCTATCCTAGGAGCAAAAACAGTAAAAAGAATTATACAATGACGGCTACAACCCCGACCCGGTTGTGCGGCCATACAAAGAATATTATTACATCAATTTACATGTTACAAATGAATGAAAGAAAAACAACGCTCATCTCACATCCACCCCGGCCATTCACCCGCGACAATCCAATCCATTCATATCCACAAACCAATAACAATCACAGAGATGTATAACCCCGACTAATCGACTTATAGCGATTAGCCGACGTTCAATACATACAAGCATCACAGATATAACCGATGTAGTTAAAGTGTAGTGAAGTTCCGAAAAATACGGATTTATAGGCCCCCAAAAGTAAATTTTAGTTCTGGAAAATCTGGGCACATTTAACATATCCTAAAAATCCCAAAACCAACACAGAAACACTCTGCACCAAAAACGATGCAGAGAGGGGACAAGACGGCCGCGCTTCCGCGGCAGGAGCTTCCTCTTGCCGCGGATCCGCGCTCCTCTAATCTCCTCTCTGGTTCGTATTTGGTGGTTTTTCACACAAAACCCTGAGATAATTTTTGGTATATAACAAATGTCATTTTGACCAGAAAAAAAATTAACAGAAACTTGGGTTTTGCAAAGTTTGGTTTTTGGATTTTCCGGTTTCGAAACTTCGTTGCACTTCACTACCTAGCTAGTTTGAGTTTAGTTAGGCTCTGATATCACTGTAAGTCCACGTTGCCCACCCCGGTGCTTACGGGGAGGCGGAAAACATAATAAAAAAACGGATTTTTAATGACTTAGGCAACATGGACCTTGCTTGTGAGGATCTTTACTAAACGAAAACTAGCTAAAGCAAACTAACAACTAGCTAAGTTGTAGAAAGGTTATACCTTGAGCTCGAACTCCTTCTCTCCTTGCTCGTCGGAATGGTAGAAAGGCCTCACCTTGCTTGTCTTCTTCCGTCAAAGAAGGATCCACCCGAAAGCCTCGACCTTTAGCTTCAACTCCAAGCTAGGAGTAACTAGAGTGCAAGAAATGCTAAGACTTGAACCCTAGAAGAGAGTAGAGAAGATCAAGTGAAGGGTTTTCTCAAGCTTTTTGTTTCTCAACACATGAGAGGGAGAGAGCTTGAGGGAGAGGATGAGCAAGAGAGAGAAAAGATATGAGAGAATCAATAATTAGTGAGCCATTCTCACTAATATGTGTGTAATATTTTAATTAATTAATTAGCTAGAAAATTGTCATGGTTTAATCAAGAGGTGACCATTATCATTTCAATATTAATGCAAATTGCAAGGATCAAAGAGCATCTTCCAAATGAAATGATCATGGTCAAATTGTCAACTTGGTCAACAAGTCAATGAAGTCAAAAGGTCAACAACAACAACCATGCACAATAATTAAGCTAATTATTAATTAACAATAATACACACAAAAGCAATAGGGTTAATAAAATGACAATAGTCATTAACCCTAAACAAGGTCCTCTCCCTCAATCTCAAGCAACTGTGCATACGCACCCGCATTCGTGATCCGAGGAACACGAACACAATGAGAAAAACCAATCTCAAACCATACACTAGGATCCGGCTTAAACCAAAGCCCGCTAGTATAAACTGTCCGGACAGCAAACGTGCACAAGTGCGCGGATGCGAACGAACCCTGTCGCAAAACCATGCGACCTCTACTCATTTTGCTTAAAGACGAATAGCTCTCTGTGTGGGACTCTAAAGACTCGACACTACGCTGGCAGTGGGTTTAACCACAGACCGCAAGCGGCACTAGCTGTACGTAACGGTCCCCAGGTAGATGTCGATAAGAAGACTGACGAGGTGAACCTCATCTGCACTCCTACTGAGCCTGTATGTGACAGTCTCCGTACAGTCCGGTCTGTTCGTCTGATACATCGCATGGCGGGCCTAGGGGGGCGGTGAACGTCAGTCCCCTAATAGCGGTACACGTCGTGTCGGAGTGTAGCCCAGAACACCCTGAGATAACACTGGAAGCCTACCAGTATATCTCGCTTGCCCTGGCCAGGGACTACTCGTGTAATGGCTCTCCTAGACACAGCGCGATGTCAACCCCCAATACCGGGAGAGACGAATCCTGTCTAACCGTCACTGCCTCCAAGTGCTTCGGGACTGCACCCAAAAACTACCTGTTTGCACGACTCCTTTGAGCCATGGTAGGGTAGTAATCAAAGTGCAGTGGGAACACACTCGAGGCGAAGTGACAGTGTCAAGTCAGCGGACTAAGCTGTACTCATGTCACCTGGGAACTGATAACTGACGATAGGTATATTACCAACCAACAGTTCCCGACGAGTCCTGTCCAGTGTACTCGTAACCTAACGAGCACCCGCATACTATCCCAAGTACGACGTACTAACGGCTGTGGGACAGACCGTCTCCCACACTGGGATGAGAAGCGCATACGCTAGTCTACTCCGGAGTATCGATGCCCTGTCTCGATAGTCCAACGACCAGGGACCTGTATAAGGATGTGCTTATAGATTACCCAGCTCCCACGAGTGCGAGCGCCATCACAACGCTGGTAATCAAGAAAGGATCCTAAGGGCTCTACTAATATGTATACCAGCAATATGCTAAAAGAAACACATGCACATATTAAAGCAGAGACAAACCAAGTAGCATACTACCATTTCGAGCAAGATTGTATATACAACTGTGAATATCCCAAGCTTCCATTAAGTAATATACAAACTAGTATGATACAGTAATGGCCTCTAGGGCATATACACTAACATTACTTGGATCAGATGCGGTCCTATAGACTTCATATGGTTCAAGGGCCAGTCACGTGCTCATTCGGGGCTTGACAGATGAAAACCCGAAAGGGCTCCGTGAGTAAAAATAGCAGGACTACCGGCGAGTTTGTGAAAACCCGAAAGTGCGCAATCTCGTTAAAAGACACTTGCAAGGTCCTCTCGATCCTTTAAGGAGAAAATACCTGCGTGGGATCCTTACGACTCACAAGGGAGAAACACACTTAGGGATCCCCATGATTCCTAATGAGAAACACACTTACGAGATCCTCACGACTCGTAAGGAGAATTCCCTCTTATGAGACCCTCACGGCTCGTAAGATTCAAAAGCCTTAAGCTATAGGGATCTGAACCTGTTCTTAAGCCGTCATACACCTCGCTTTTTTCCCTATAAGCGTTTCAGTATTGACCCTTGTATACAATCCACGGGCACGAATAAACCTTTCCTTAACAAAGTAACATGACCGACTAGGGATATGCTCACACGGTGAACGACCATTGTAAGTCCTCTCGACTTATAAGGAGAAAACACTATTGTAAGATCCTTACGACTTATAAGAGAACATACACTTAAGAATCCTTACGATTTTTAAGGAGAAAATACACTTACGAGATCCTCACGACTCGTAGGGAGAAACATCTTTATGAGACCCTTATGGCTCATGAAGACAAAAGCCTTAGTCGACAGGATCCTAACCCTATTTGCTAAGCCACCTTTGTTCGACATCGACAGAGGCAAATGATGATTCGCTCATGGCAATGTCCCAGTGGTAGCGATGTTGATGCCTGAATTGGTATTAAATTCCAAGTCTTTTCATGGCAAATGATGATTCGCTCCTCGCAATATTCCGGTCGTAGCGATGTTGATGCTGGTATTGGCATCAGGTTCCAAGTCCAAACTTGCAACAAAATTAGCAAGTAAAAGAAATGCATATGAAATAGCCGAAATGATAGGGCAAATTGCAACAAGATCAGCAAGTAAAAGATATGCATACAAAATAGCCGAAATGATTGGGCAACTCGCAATGAAAAGCAGCGAGTAAAAACAAAAATAGTTGAAATGATTGGGCAATCGTGACTTTCGCGATATAAAAAGCTGAAATGATAGAGCATCGCGGAAAGAAAACAAAAAGAATGAAAGAATGAAACTTTTGCCCTACAGGTAAGTCCATACTGACCCTTGTACACAATCCATGGGCATATACGAAAGGGAACCACATGTCCCAACAAACTCTGTCAAAGGGAAAGTTAGATCGCGATAGAAACATCTGCTTCCCAGAAGACCAACAACGGCATTCCTCCTCATGCCAGCAGGGAACGGACGTGACACAACAAATCCGAGCCACGACAAAGTCCCTAGTTCCAAATCTCGACGGTTCACAGACAATCTAGAGACCACCTCGACATTCGTTTCGTTATAGCAGACGCAACGTCAGCTAATGACTCCGTCTCGGAAATACGTCAGCACATGACCCCGTCTCGGAAATACGTCATCAAATGACCCCGTCGCGGAAATACGTCAGCACATGACCCCGTCTCGGAAATACGTCATCAAATGACCCCGTCGCGGAAATACGTCAGCACATGACCCCGTCTCGGAAATACGTCAGCACATGACCCGTCTTGGAAATACGTCATCAAATGACCCCGTCGCGGAAATACGTCAGCACATGACCCCATCTCGGAAATACGTCCTTCAATGACCCCGTCGCGAAAATACGTCATCCAATGACCCCGTCGCGGAAACATGTCATCAAACGACCCCGTCACGAAAATACGTCAGTACATGACCCCATCTCGGAAATACGTCGGCACATGACCCCGTCTCGGAAATACGTCATCCAATGACCCCATCGCGGAAACACGTCATCAAATGACCCCGTCTCGAAAATACGTCAGCACATGACCCCGTCTTGGAAATATGTCATCCAATGACCCCGTCGCGGAAACACGTCATCAAATGACCCCATCGCGGAAATACGTCATCCAATGACCCCGTGGCGGAAACATGCCATCAAATGACCCCGTCGCGGAAATACGTCAGCAAATGACCCCATCGCGGAAATACATCAGCCAATGACTCCGTTGCGGAAATACGTCAGCACATGACCCCGTCTCGGAAATACGCCATCCAATGACCCCGTCGTGGAAACACGTCATCAAATGACCCCGTCACGAAAACACGTCATCAAATGACCCCGTCGCGGAAACACGTCATCCAATGACCCCGTCTCAGACATACGTCATCAAATGACCCCGTCTCGGAAATACGTCAGCACATGACCCCGTCTCGGAAATACGTCATCCAATGACCCTGTCGTGGAAACACGTCATCAAATCACCCCGTCGCGGAAATACGTCAGCAAATGACCCCGTCGCGGAAATACGTCAGCAAATGACTCCGTCACGGAAATACGTCAGCACATGACCCTGTAAGTCGATGTAGTACACCCCAGTACTTATGGGGAGGCGGAATTTTCAAAAACAATCAAGTTTAAATAACGAACATCGACTAACCGCATGAATCGAAGCTAAACTATAAATAACCGTATTCTAAGAGTTTCAATTCACTTGTGATTAGGGATTATACCTAATGAAACCGGTCCTTCTTCTTTGTGTCCTCCTTTGTTCTCCTCGACCTTCTCTAGGTAGTAGACGATCCACCCGAGAGCAAAACACCAAGCTAAATCTCTAACTTGAGGTAACTAATCAACTTTGATTGCTAATCAAAGATGAAAGGATGATATAGAGTGAAGGTAATGGATGCTTAAGTCTAACTAAACCTTTGATCTCAACACATGAGGATTAAGGATTAGTATCTTGAAGATGAGAGCTTGAGGAGAGAGAATATGAGATAAGATAATGAGAAGAGAGAGAGTGTATCATAATATATTATGAAGCATTCTTTTTTAAGAATAATGAATAAAGGAAATGAATAAGCATGCTTCATAAAATATCTAGTGGTGATTCATTAGCATGAGTCATTAAGCAATAAATGTGCATTAATGAAATGAATGAATCACCACCATGACTCACTTTCTTATCCAAAAGAAACCTCCTTAGTCACATCTTCTAGAAGCTTCTCGTACAATTACGAGAACGCCCCTCCAATCCGCAAAAATAAGGAAAAACTTTAGACTGTAAAAATCCAATAACCGGATACCAGTAACTGGCTTAAACCAAAGCCGACTGGTAAAAACTGTCCGAAAGTCGTACGCGCGTAAATGCACGTATGCGTCCGAACCCTTTGTCGCAAAACCATGCAACCTCTATATCGTTTCGCCTGGAGTAGGAAACTCTCTGTGTGGGACTCTAGAGACTCGACTACTACGCTGGCAGTGGGTTTAACCACAGACCGCAAGCGGCACTAGCTGTACGTAACGGTCCCCAGGTAGTTGTCGATAAGAAGGCCGATGAGTAAACCCATCCGAACTCCTACTGAGTCTGATATGACAATCTCCATACAGTCCGGTCCGTTCGTCCAAGACTATCGCATATCGGGCCTAGGGGGGCGGCAAGCGTCAGTCCCCTAATAGCGGTATAAGTCGTGTCGGAGTGAAGCCCATTACACCCTGAGAAACTACTGGAACCTACCAGCAAATCTCGCTTGCCCTGGCCAGGGACTTTGCGTAATGGCTCTCTGACACAGCACGATATCTACTCCCAATACCGGGAGGGACGAATCCTGTCTAACCGCCACTGCCTCCAAGTGCTCGGGACTGCACCCAACTGCTACCTGTTTGCACGACTCCTTTGAGCCGTGGTAGGGTAGCAATCTAAGAACAGTGGGACACACTCGAGGCGAAGTAGCAGTGTCAAGTCTGCGGACTACGCTGTACTCATGTCACCTGGGAACTGTTCACTGACGACTGGTATCAAACCAACCAACAGTTCCCTGTGAGTCCTGTCCGGTGTACCCGTAACCTAACGAGCACCTGCATACTATCTCCAGTACGACGTACTGACGGCTGTGGGACAGACCATCTCCCCAACTGGGATGAGAAGCGTACACACCAGTCTACTCCGGAGTATCGATGCTCTGTCTCGATAATCCAACGACCAGGGACCTGAATAAGGATGTGCTTGTAGACTACCCAGCCTCCACTAGTGTGACTGCCATCACAACGCTGGTAGACAAGCAAGATCCTAAGAGCTCTATCAATACGTACACTCACATATTAAGATAGAAAAACCAAGTAGCATACTACCATGTTTAGCAAGACTGTTATATACATGTGAATATCCCAAGCTTCCATTAAATAATATACAAGCTAGTATGATACAGTAATGGCCTTCTAGGGCATAAACACTAACAATCTCCCACTTGCACTAGGGCCATGTACTGGCATATCGTAGACCAATGATCTCGAGCAGCCTCTCGAACTGAATCTGAGGAAGGGCCTTCGTGAATGGATCAGCAATGTTCTCTTCTGAAGCAACTCTCCGAACCTCGATCTCCTGACGATCAATGATCTCCCTGATCAGGTGATACCGCCTCAAGATGTGTCTGGACTTCTGATGGGACCTTGGTTCCTTCGCTAAAGCTATAGCTCCGTTGTTGTCGCAATACAGAGGTATTGGATCAACTATGGTAGGAACCACCTGAAGTTCTGTTAGGAACTTCTTCATCCAGACTGCTTCTTTTGCGGCATCGCAAGCAGCTATATACTCCGCTTCCATCGTCGAGTCAGCAACGGTGTCCTGCTTGGAGCTCTTCCAGCACACCGCCCCTCCATTGAGGGTAAAGACATAACCCGACATGGACTTGGAATCGTCCTTATCACTCTGGAAGCCGGAATCAGCAAAGGCCTCCAACCTGAGGTCTTTTCCGCCGTAAACCAAGAACATCTCCTTAGTCCTCCTCAGGTACTTGAGAATGTTCTTTACTGCTATCCAGTGTTTCTCCCCTGGGTCTGACTGATACCGGCTTACCACGCTTAGTGCGTAAGCTACATCTGGTCTGGTACACAACATCGCATACATTATAGAGCTTACCGCAGAAGCGTAGGGTATAATAGACATGCGCTCCCTTTTCAAATCAGTCTTGGGAGACATCTCTTTGGAGAGGGTGATTCCGTGACAAGCCGGTAGATTACCGCGCTTAGAATCTTCCATACTGAATCTTTTCAGTATAGTGTCGACATACCTGGACTGCGAAAGTCCCAACATCCTCTTGGATCTATCACGATAGATCCGGATCCCCAGAATGTAAGAGGCATCACCCAGGTCTTTCATGGAGAACCTGTGTGACAAGAATCCTTTGACAGATTGTAGCATAGGAATGTCATTTCCTATCAATAGAATGTCATCCACGTACAAGACGAGGAATACGACACTTCTGGCCACGACTTTACTATATATGCACGGTTCATCTGGATTTTTGATAAAGTCATATTCTTTGACTGTCTCATCAAAACAGATGTTCCAACTCCGCGATGCCTGCTTTAGTCCATAAATAGACTTAAGCAGCTTGCATACTTTCCCGCTGCTCCCACTCTGATTGAAACCCTCTGGCTGATCCATATAGACGCTCTCTTCTAAATTTCCATTCAGAAAAGCCGTCTTTACGTCCATCTGCCAGATTTCATAATCATGGAAGGCAGCAATAGCAAGAAGGACCCGAATGGATTTGAGCATAGCCACTGGAGAAAAGGTTTCATCATAGTCCAAACCAGGTCTTTGACGAAAACCCTTTGCAACAAGTCTAGCCTTATAGGTTTCCACCTGTCCATCTACACCAATCTTTTTCTTGAAGATCCATTTGCATCCTATGGGTTTTATCCCATCTGGAGCAAAGTCCAAAGTCCATACTTTGTTGGTGTACATGGACTCCATTTCGGTCCGCATTGCATCTAGCCATCGTACCGAGTCGCCGCTCTGGATGGCCTGCTGGAAGTCAGTAGGTTCATCATCATCTATGATGCAATCCTCTCTATCCCCATCTATGAGAAAACCGTAGTATCTCTCAGGCGGATGAGACGGCCTACTACTCCTGCGGAGGGGTGCGGGAATGTTCTCTTCTTCTTGAACCTCTGGTTCTACCAAACTTTCAGTAGCAGCTTGTGGTTCTGGAATTTCTTCCAGTTCTATTTCGCTCCCATTTGTATCCTTTTCTAAAACTTGTTGTTCTAGAAAATGGGCATTACGAGAAACAAAAACCTTTTGTTCCTCTGCGTAATAGAAGCAATATCCCTTGGAGTTCTTTGGATATCCTACAAGCATACATTTTACTGATCGTGCCTCGAGCTTGTCCACAAACTGCTTTTTGACAAAAGCTGGACATCCCCAAATCCTTATATACTGAAGATAGGGTTTCTTCCCACTCCACATCTGATATGGTGTGGTAGGCACAGTTTTGGTAGGAACTCTGTTCAAAATATATGCCGCTGATTCTAGCGCATATCCCCAGAAAGATCACGGTAACTCAGCATTACTCATCATGGATCGTACCATATCTAATAGGGTTCGATTCCGTCTCTCCGATACACCGTTGTGCTGTGGAGTGTATGGAGGAGTAAGCTGAGAGAGAATTCCTTTCTCTTTTAGGTAACCTAGGAACTCGGCACTTAAGTATTCACCACCTCGATCAGATCTCAGTGTCTTAATACTTTTGCCTGTTTGGTTTTCCGCTTCACTCTTGAATTCCAGGAATTTCTCAAAGGCCTCTGATTTATGCTTCATTAAGAAAACATATCCATACCTAGAGAAATCATCTGTAAAAGTAATGAAGTAGGAATAACCACCTCTCGCATGTGTAGACATTGGACCACATACATCACTGTGTATGAGTCCTAAGAGCTCGCTCGCTCTTACTCCTTGTCCAGTAAATGGAGTCTTTGTCATCTTTCCTTTGAGACAAGATTGACAAGTGTCATAAGTTTGATATTCGAACGTGTCCAAATATCCTTCTCTATGCAACTTAGTCAACCTTCTCTCATTGATGTGACCCAGTCTACAATGCCATAAGAAAGCTTTATTCAAATCTGGAGACTTTCTTTTTAGTGTGTTCTGGACGTTGAAAATTTGGAGTTGGTTTAAAACATATATGCCGTTATTTAGAGTACCGGACCTAATCAAACCATGATTTAGGTGGATGTTGACAACATCTCTTACAAACGTGAAATCATAACCTTTATTTGATAACAAGGAAACTGATATGATATTACACGTTAAGCTGGGTACAAAATAACAGTTATGTAAAACCAAAATGTGTCCACTCGTCAATCCTAGGTGATAATCCCCGACGGACGCAGCTCCCACGCTAGCTCCGTTAGCAACCCTGAGGATCATATCACCTTCCTTCAGCACTCTACGGTTTCTCAGTGCCTGCAATGAATTGCAAATATGAGATCCTGATCCGGTATCCAATACCCAGGAAGTAGAGTTGATCGACAGACAATTCTCAATTACAAACACACCTGAAGTCGAAGCCACAGCTTGCTTCGGTTCCTGGTTCTTGGCGTTCCACGCCTTGCAATCCTTCTTCCAGTGCCCTTTCCTGTGACAATGGAAGCACTCATCCTGACCAACTATCGGTACTGCTTTCTTTTTCTTTCCCTTCCCTCCCACCTTACTAACACCTCCTCTAGGTCTGGGTGCGGCCTTCTTCTTCCTTCCTTTGGCCCTAGCCTTGGACCCGGAAGAAGATGAACCGCCAACAAACATAGCGGGTGTTTCCCTTGCCTTCTGCAAGGTGCCCTCCGCACTCCTTAACATGTTCAGGAGTTCCGCAAGTTCAACTTCTTTTCCTTGAAGATTGAAGTTGAGGATAAACTGGGCGTAGGTGGGAGGAAGGGACTGGAGAACAAGGTCTGTATAGAGCTCATTATCCAAAGTCGTCCCAAGGTCTGCGAGCTCTTCTATATAGCCAATCATCTGTAGGACATGTTCACCTACCGATGACCCGACAGCCAACCTCGCTCGAAACAATTTCTTAGAGGTCTTGTATCTTGCTATACGAGATTGCTCTCCATAAAGTTCCTTTGTATGGAGAAATATGCCATCTAGGGACATATCCTCGTGCCTCCTCTGATGTTCATTGTTCATTGAGGCAAGCACGATGCACTTGGCTCTCGCGCAATCTAAATCCCAGGTTTTGCGGATTTCCTTATCCGCATTGCTGGATTTGGGACCAGGGACAGCAGGTGCCGTAGCGGTGAGGACGTACCCCAGTTTGTCATAGGTCAAAGCCATTTTGACATTCCGCAGCCAATCTTTATAGTTTGACCCCGTCAGTATATTTTTCTCTAAAAGTAACTTAAGTCCAGTCATTTTCAGGGTCGCTGCAATTAGGAGAGAGAGAAGAAAACTCTTTAGCATGATGCTCTTGCAAGTTTAGAGTGGTTTTTAGTTTATCTAAACTGGATGGCTCCCACTGTTTCTCGAATCCTTCCTCAAACCATAAAAGAAGAATTAGCCAAGACTATTCTCACCGTACAATACTTGCTTAACCGTTCAGCCAGGCCGGTGTCGATACTTCGAGGGAGGTTTTCCAACGCTTTCGCGAAGTTCCTTAATTAAATAACCTCTTTTCTCTGGGGGCGTAACCCCGCTGATACTTTTCTGGACACCTACTAGGTTTATAGCATTGATCGTTAAGTGACGAATATCCTGATAAGTAGCATATACTCACGGTAGGATCGGGATCCAAAAATCATCGTCTGATAATGTTGTAGGAATGCTACCAACATTCATCAAACTCAAAATGGTATGCACTTGGTTCTTTGCAAATTTCAGTTTCTTTAGAAATTCCCGATATAAGTTTTTACCCCATGCTCTTATGACCTTGGCGTTGGTCAAAATGTCATAAGTCACATGTCAAGTTCTACCCATCATTATCTTGTTAATTTGAACCCATCCGTATATATCCCTGACGTTGGCCAAATGATAATACGACTGTCCCAAACCAACTCATCTATCTATGCAACAAATGAATAACCAGCAGCTACCAAACACTATGCCATGATGTTGGCCAAAAGTGCATAGCTTGAATACTACTGAATACCCAAATGAAATGACGGAGGGCTACGACTGGTTTTGGCGAAACCGTGAACGTAGTGAACTTGATATAACCGAAGGAACCTGATAGCTTTTAAAAGGAGTGGTTAAATCTCCGCATTTAAAAATATCTGTTTTAAAATAACCGAGTGGTTTCTTTTAAATTGTTCCAACGATTTAAACTTTGGTTTGTTTTACTTTGCATTATAGATAATGCGTCCCATCATTAACCTATCATTGCAGAAAACAACGAAAATACAACGTCCTCTTATGCCATCCGCATTCGCCACGGGGTCCCGTCATCACCCGTTAGGTTACTTAACTAACGACAGAGCGGGGGCTGGGCTAGCGCGGGTGTAAAACATAAGTGGCGTCTAAATAGCTATCATAAATATAGATATTTTACATTCGTCTGACGCAATGATATTCATTCCAGAACACAGATAAACAATATTGGATTTGCAAGCAATCTGTATTTCTTTTGAGCCTGCAAGAAAAGACAGATTACACAGTTGTGATGAATAGCCGTTACCCCACCCTCGACCCCTACGGGTACGGCAAACTACCCACCCGGCAGTCTGTGTACCCCACCTTGGGTCAGTCCTAGGAGCAAAAACAGTAAAATGAAATAATACAACGGTGGCTACAACCGCAACCTGGAAGTGCCCCGCGAAAATAATATTACAACAAATTACATTTACAACAAATGAATTAATCAATAACCCATTGCGAAAACCCCGGCTATACACCACAACAGTCCAATACAGTTTATATGCACAAACAGATATAACCATTTCAGAAATGTGCAACCCCCTGCCAACCGACATACTAGCAGTTAGGGGAGGTTTACGAACACATTATACAATCACAGATATAATCCAATATGCAAATACTGTACAATTCGATCGAATAAACAACATCAATATTGCTCCAAAATCTGCTCTGTTAAACAGTAACCTGAGCAATTATTAAATATTCCAGAAAACACTAAATATCACAGGGGACCCACACAAAAAATTTGGGATCATGACTCGGCAACTCGGCGGCGGAACCGCGGCGGATCGGTGGGATCCGCCGCGCTTCCGCGGCTCTTTAGCCGAGTCATGGGCCCAATTTTCTTGGGTGTTCTCCTGGACCCATGTCAAGCTTTCTGAACATCCCTGAAAAATTTTAGGACATCATTTTGGATTCGACAGAAACTGAATTTTATTAGGGTTTTCCGGCTTCGTTTTTCCGTTCGAAATTCGTACAAATTTGCAACTAGGTTATTTATTGTTTAGCGAGGCTCTGATACCACTGTAAGTCGATGTAGTACACCCCAGTACTTATGGGGAGGCGGAATTTTCAAAAACAATCAAGTTTAAATAACGAACATCGACTAACCGCATGAATCGAAGCTAAACTATAAATAACCGTATTCTAAGAGTTTCAATTCACTTGTGATTAGGGATTATACCTAATGAAACCGGTCCTTCTTCTTTGTGTCCTCCTTTGTTCTCCTCGACCTTCTCTAGGTAGTAGACGATCCACCCGAGAGCAAAACACCAAGCTAAACCTCTAACTTGAGGTAACTAATCAACTTTGATTGCTAATCAAAGATGAAAGGATGATATAGAGTGAAGGTAATGGATGCTTAAGTCTAACTAAACCTTTGATCTCAACACATGAGGATTAAGGATTAGTATCTTGAAGATGAGAGCTTGAGGAGAGAGAATATGAGATAAGATAATGAGAAGAGAGAGAGTGTATCATAATATATTATGAAGCATTCTTTTTTAAGAATAATGAATAAAGGAAATGAATAAGCATGCTTCATAAAATATCTAGTGGTGATTCATTAGCATGAGTCATTAAGCAATAAATGTGCATTAATGAAATGAATGAATCACTACCATGACTCACTTTCTTATCCAAAAGAAACCTCCTTAGTCACATCTTCTAGAAGCTTCTCGTATAATTACGAGAACGCCCCTCCAATCCGCAAAAATACGGAAAAACTTTAGACTGTAAAAATCCAATAACCGGATACCAGTAACTGGCTTAAACCAAAGCCGACTGGTAAAAACTGTCCGAAAGTCGTACGCGCGTAAATGCACGTATGCGTCCGAACCCTTTGTCGCAAAACCATGCAACCTCTATATCGTTTTGCCTGGAGTAGGAAACTCTCTGTGTGGGACTCTAGAGACTCGACTACTACGCTGGCAGTGGGTTTAACCACAGACCGCAAGCGGCACTAGCTGTACGTAACGGTCCCCAGGTAGTTGTCGATAAGAAGGCCGATGAGTAAACCCATCCGAACTCCTACTGAGTCTGATGTGACAATCTCCATACAGTCCGGTTCGTTCGTCCAAGACTATCGCATATCGGGCCTAGGGGGGCGGCAAGCGTCAGTCCCCTAATAGCGGTATAAGTCGTGTCGGAGTGAAGCCCATTACACCCTGAGAAACTACTGGAACCTACCAGCAAATCTCGCTTGCCCTGGCCAGGGACTTTGCGTAATGGCTCTCTGACACAGCACGATATCTACTCCCAATACCGGGAGGGACGAATCCTGTCTAACCACCACTGCCTCCAAGTGCTCGGGACTGCACCCAACTGCTACCTGTTTGCACGACTCCTTTGAGCCGTGGTAGGGTAGCAATCTAAGAACAGTGGGACACACTCGAGGCGAAGTAGCAGTGTCAAGTCTGCGGACTACGCTGTACTCATGTCACCTGGGAACTGTTCATTGACGACTGGTATCAAACCAACCAACAGTTCCCTGTGAGTCCTGTCCGGTGTACCCGTAACCTAACGAGCACCTGCATACTATCTCCAGTACGACGTACTGACGGCTGTGGGACAGACCATCTCCCCAACTGGGATGAGAAGCGTACACACCAGTCTACTCCGGAGTATCGATGCTCTGTCTCGATAATCCAACGACCAGGGACCTGAATAAGGATGTGCTTGTAGACTACCCAGCCCCCACTAGTGTGACTGCCATCACAACGCTGGTAGACAAGCAAGATCCTAAGAGCTCTATCAATACGTACACTCACATATTAAGATAGAAAAACCAAGTAGCATACTACCATGTTTAGCAAGACTGTTATATACATGTGAATATCCCAAGCTTCCATTAAGTAATATACAAGCTAGTATGATACAGTAATGGACTTCTAGGGCATAAACACTAACAGACCCCGTCTCAGAAATACGTCAGCCAATGACCCCGTCTCGGAAACACATCAGCCAATGCCCCATTTCGGAAACACGTCATCCAATGACCCCATCGCTGAAATACGTCAGCACATGACCCCGTCTCGGAAACACTTCATCAAATGACCCCGTCGCAGAAATACGTCATCCAATGACCCCTTCGCAGAAATACGTCATCAAATGACCCCGTCGTGGAAATACGTCAACTCATGACCCCATCTCGGAAATACGTCATCAAATGACCCCACACGTCAGCTAATGACCCCGTCTCCGAAACACGTCAGCCAATGTCCCCGTCGCGGAAATATGTCATCCAATAACCCCATCGTGGAAATACATCAGCAAATGACCCTGTCGTGGAAATACGTCAGCAAATGACCTCGTCACGAAAATACGTCAGCCAATGACCCCGTCTCGGACATACGTCAAAACATGACCCCATCGCGGAAATACGTCATCCAATGACCCCGTTTTGGAAATACGTCAGTCAATGACCCCGTCGCGGAAATACATCAGCACATGACCCCGTCGCGGAAACACGTTAGCAAATGACCCCATTTCGGAAACACGTCATCTAATGACCCCATTTCAGAAATAGGTCAGCCAATGACCCCGTCGCGGAAATACGTCATCCAATGACCCCGTTGTTCAGTTGATAAAATTGCACATTTGTATTACATTTTTCCTACCATTTTCATTTAAAAAAAAGACTTTATTATAATATATTATACATATGAGGGTTTATGTGTAAAAACACTATTTTCCATGTGTTAATATATTTTAATTAGCATTTGGTAGAAAAATGTATGCAAATAAATTCATTGACCAAATCCTAGTAGAACTAAGTCTACTAAATATTATTTAAGATTATTGTGCAGAATTTTCCAAGTTGTTATGCAGAATATATCAAAGAAATCAAGCTGTTGAAGAAGACTTGCCTAATTAAGAAGCAAAACTTGGAGACCAAGTCTGGAAGCAACCGAGAGAAGATTTCTGAATTCTAAAGGTGCCTAGGATTGCCACATGTCACAAGAAGAAAGCCCAAGAATTTTGATCAAGAGATCCTCACCTTTGAGCGCGGATCCGCGGCCAAAATCCCCCTTGGGCCGCGGATCCGCCGCAATTATAGGGAATCAGAGCACAAGATTTTGTGGGGTGAATCAAAGCTGAATTTTACCAAGTTTCCAACTAAAAGATTCTAGCTTTGCACTATAAAATGGCACCAAGAGCCTCTTGGAAAAGTTATCAAGCCGACGCGATCACGAAGCCCCAGACGCTCACGCATCCAGGCTGATCATCAACTGTTCGTCTACCTCCTTAGGAAAGATCGAGAAGCAACTAGTTTGTAATCATTTTCTACGGAATAAAGTGTAGATTGTTCAAGTGATTAATATAGGTAGTTATTTTATTTAATTCTTTTGCATTTTACATTATGTTTCCCCTCTCTGTCTTTTCATCTTCTTCTCCTAACATGCACGAGTAATTCTCCGCTTGTTAGGGTTCGTAGGATTAGGGTAGGCTAATGGACGATGAAAATAACTAAACCCTTTTTAAGTCCTATAAAGTTTAGGAACTTTATCAAAAGAATCATTAACATCCTAATCGGGCGCGCTAGCAATTCTTTGCTAGTTCCGACCGCGATTAGAGATTAGATTAATCATTGTTTTGGTAAAGGCTAGATATGAATGGAGTTCTGTGTCGAGATAAGGGTTAAGAGTGGGATTTCTTTTCCCTCCAGAAACCCTAATCTACACGGATCACCGTCGTTCTAGTTCTAAATCTATTAATGGATAAAAAGGGTAACTTTTAATATATCGTCCGTAACTACTAAATCCTAACGAATCCTACAAGCCTTCTTATTATATTATCTAAGTCTCTAAAATAATCTAGATCTATATTTTACATTCTTGTTTAACGTAGATCTAGAAACCATTCTATAAAATTCTTTATCCCTCCTCTCTTTCTCAACACATCTAAAGTAAGATTAAAAGGTTCAACGTTTCCCTGAGGACGACCCGTACTCACCTCGGTCTAGCTACGCGCGACACCGTTCTGATTGCGGTTAACTACAAACACACTCTTTCGAGACAATCAAATGGCGCCGTTGCCGGGGATACGTGCATAATTTTTTATTTTTACTATTTGTGTTGAATTCTTAGACAAGTCATATCATTATTAACACAAAACTGCAAATTGCATATTTAACGATTTGCGCGTGAATTTTTGCAAGGAGATCTGGAGTCACAGAATTAAGGAGAACAGGAACATAGACATATTTAGAGATCCAGAGGAGCACAGAAGGCTATAAAAAAAATTTCATCAAGTGATCCCTCTGCCACGCGGCGGAACCGCGGCAAAAGTACCCCTTCTGCGGCGGAATCGCGGCAGGTTGGAGGAATTAGGGCTTCAATCTTCTCTGGTATCTTTCTTAACTCCTCTCTCTCCCCAAATCCAATAAAATCTATTTTTTGCAGGATTCTTTGCAAAATTGCGCCGCTCAAAAATCTTTTTGCAAAAGTTTTGTGATTGGTTTTGTTTTGCATATTTAATACGGATTTCTAAGGGGCAAAGACCAAATCATGATTAGGTGGGGATTTCATCACCCTTCCTAAGCCCAACAAATCATAAACCGAGCATATAGATCAACCCTTCATTAATTTAAAAAATATCTAGACCAGACTCTAAGGACTGTCGCGCTCAATAAGGACAGAGGAAGGTCGTGGGTAATCTATCGTTTATCCGCATTACTTTTGTAGTGCCTAGGCAAGTGTGACAAAGTCTAGTGGTTTTTAATTAGGCCCATGACGTGGTTCCTTCCGACTTACCTGGCACTGACCTGGCTACAAGGATAGTACGGAGGCGGTAGAGGATTGATCCTGCGGCTTGTCCTTTAGAAGTCTAGGAGCGGTCTAGAGACTGGACCTAGGTGACCTTAGTTCTAGGGTTGCTTGTGCATCTTATGGTGACTTGTCTTGAGTCCCACTTTTTCAAAATAAGCCAATTTTAAATCACACACATGCTGCCACTTGCACTAAACCCGCTTAGTGCATGCTCGGCTGGACACGGGATCCTAGTGCCCGTCTTGTCCGCGTTCCTGCTATCGATGCCGAAGTCGGTACTTCTTCATCTTCTTTTCCCCCACCACACACCACAACGACCGTGATGGACGGCACTCCATCTAATTATAACACCACGCTGCCACCGCCCGCAGGTGAGCAGAATCCACCGCGCATCTCTCTCCAAGAGAGATGCTATCCTATTCGTGGTCCTCTTCCTACTTGTCTATCTCTTCCACCACCTAACGAGGATAATTTCGAAATTAAACCCCACTACATCAATCTGCTGCCCAAATTTCACGGGCTTGAGTCGGAAGACGCGTACGTTTTCATCACCAAATTCGAAAATGTATGCGCAATGATGGGTACTTCACAATTGACTTTAGATGCTATGCGCTTACGTCTTCTCCCATTCACACTGTGCGACTTGGCAGAAAAATGGCTTTATAATACTGCTGCACACTCTATCACTAATTGGGATGAATTCGTCGTAGCATTTCTTAAGAAGTTTTACCCAAATCATAAGACTGCACATATTAGGAGCGAGATCAACCAGTTCACCCAGCTTCCCAATGAACCATTTTGGAAGTGCTTTGAACGTTTCAAAGATCTGCTTGTCCAATGCCCCCATCACGGAATACAAAGACGGGATTTATGTCGGATTATATATGAGGGCATTAATCCAGCGACAAAGCAGATGCTTGAAACAATGTGTTAATGCAATTTCATGTCTAAAGATGACGGTGAAGCGTGGAAATATCTGGAAGACCTTGCTGAACACACGTTGCAGTGGGAAAGCGTAAGACCACCTTCAACTAAGGGAGGTATTCACCAGCTCGATGTTTCTATCGCAGTGAAAGCCGAAATGGCAGCGATACAGAAGAAACTCGACGCTATTGAGAACAAATTCTCATCATTCTCCCTAAATCAGGTCACGCTTCCTAAGACCGTATGTGGTTGCTGTTTGGATCCTTCACACTTAACGGAAGAATGTCCTATGAATGCATCGTTTCAAGCGAATGCTGCTTTTCAGCAGCGACCTAGAAACGATCCTTATTCTTCCACGTACAATCAAGGATGGAGGAATCATCCTAACTTTGCTTGGAATCAAAACCAACAAAGCAATTATCAAAGACCTCCTCCACAGCAACCACAACCACAGAATCAGCCCCCCTTTCAGTCACAGAATTTCCAAAATCCGGCCAACATTTCTACACCACAAGTGGCCGGTAATGACAACCCACTTGAACAAACTTTGGATATGTTCATGAAACAATCCATGCAAATTTCAGCTGAGATGAGGTCTTCTATTGATACCATAACGAAAAACTCCGCCTCCCAAGGTGAGAGTATTAAATCATTAGAAAACCAAATCGCACAGTTAAACGCCGCAATGAGTGCAAGAGAGAAAGGGAAACTCCCATCTCAACCCCTACAGAATCCTGGCCATTCACAAAATCATAATGTGAATGCCGTTACTACGTTGAGATCGGGGAGAGAGCTGAATAATCGTGTGGGTGAGCAGTTTGATGTTAGTGACACATTTGATACCCCATCTTCATCTTCTTCTTCCCCTAATTCGTCTAGTCCCCCACCTTCATCCGAGCCTATTCTCCGTTTTCCCCAAGGCTCGAACATTTCGCCAAATCTATCTAAGTCGATGCCCACTCCAATTTTGGGATCGAATCCGTCGCCACAGTCTTCTCCACAAACGTTGGACCCAAAACTTATTGATCGAGCTCCATTTCCAAACCGATTAAGGGCCAACAGACCTAACCCGCAAATGGAGAAGATTGTGGAAATGTTTAAGCAAGTTAGCGTGAATATTCTTCTCCTAGATGCTATTCAATAAGTCCCATCTTATGCAAGAATCCTTAAAGACTTGTGCACTAGGAAGAGAAAAACTCAAGTGCCTAAAAAGGTTTCATGACGAGTAATGTTAGCACAGCTTTTACCCAACAAATACCAAAGAAACGTAAGGACCCCGGCTGTCCTACAATCTCTATTTATATTGGGGGTAAAAATATTAATCGTGCTTTACTCGATCTAGGCGCTAGCGTCAACTTGCTTCCTTATTCAGTATACGAGCAGTTAGGAATTGGAGAGTTAAAACCCGCCCATTGTACTCTCCAGATGGCAGATCGATCTATCACCAAACCTCGGGGCGAACTAGAGGATGTGTTAATTAAAGTCGGGGAATTCATATTTCCCGTGGACTTTATCGTTTTAGATACACAACCTGTGGCAAACCCACGCAATCAAATCCCGGTGATACTTGGTCGACCCTTCCTAGCAACTTCTAACGCTGTAATTAATTATCGTAACGGTTCTATTAACTTATCCTTCGGGAAAATGACAATTGAGCTTAATATTTACAAGCTAGGAAGTCATCCATCAGAACCTTCTGCTCATTTGCTGGATGTTTGTTCCATCATGAGATAGCTTCCGAAAGCTGCATGGATGCGGAACTTTGCTTTGATGTTCTCGACAACACTAATGAGACATCCTTTGATCTTGCACCACTTCACAGTGAGGATATGTTCAATGAGTCCGACCTTGAGATTGAACCCGTTGACTCGTTGCAAAAGTCAGCAACACTTTCCGAGTCAATATCTTATGCAAGTTTTGAACCTCTTAAGGAGTCCGAATATCATTCTGTTACCCCTCCTTCTATTGTCTCTTCGCCAATTCTTGATCTTAAACCGCTACCTTCTCATCTTAAATATGCATATTTAGGAGAGAATGAGACTTTGCCAGTAATTATATCCGCTTCTCTAGCCTTAGAGCAAGAGAATGCACTTTTGGCAGTGTTGAGATCGAATCGGCAAGCATTTGGTTGGATAATGGCCGACATCAAAGGGATTAGTCCCTTAATTGTTGAACATCACATACATCTGATGGATGAAGCCAAACCAACCCGAGACCCACAAAGACGGTTAAATCCCGTTATGAAGGAGGCGGTAAAGAAAGAAATCGTCAAGTGCCTTGATAGTGGAATAATTTACCCCATATCTGATAGCCAATGGGTAGTCCAATTCATGTGGTCCCTAAAAAGTCTGGCACCACGGTCATCACTAATGAGGCTAATGAGTTAATCCAAACACGCGCCCAAACTGGGTGGCGCGTATGTATTGATTACAGGAAACTCAATGCCGCGACGAGGAAAGATCACTTCCCTCTACCTTTCATTGACCAGATGTTGGAACGATTAGCGGGACACGATTACTACTGTTTCTTGGACGGATACTCTGGCTACAACCAGGTCCCCATCGCCGAAAAGGATCAAGATAAAACCACTTTTACTTGTCCTTTCGGAACTTTTGCTTATAGACGCATGCTCTTTGGGTTATGCAACGCTCCCGCTACATTTCAGCGGTGCATGATGGGGATATTTTCAGATATGGTGGAAAATTTTCTAGAAATTTTTATGGACGATTTCTCCATTTTTGGGGACTCCTTTGAGGACTGCCTTCGTAATCTTGACGCGGTTCTTACCCGCTGTAAGGATAAAAACTTGACTTTGAATTGGGAAAAATGCCATTTTATGGTCCAAGAAGGTATTGTACTTGGACATATAATTTCATGAAAAGGCATTGAGGTTGACAGAGCTAAAATAGATGTCATTCATAACCTCCCTCGTCCTAACTGCGTCAAAGATATACGATCCTTCCTTGGCCATGCAGGATTTTATAGGAGATTTATTAAGGACTTTAGCAAAATTGCTAGACCCTTAACCCTTCTATTGGCCAAGGACACTACTTTTCACTTCAATTCGGATTGTGAGGCTGCTTTTGAATCGCTTAAAGAATCACTCACTACAGCCCCCATTCTATCATCTCCGGATTGGAACCACCCGTTCGAGCTTATGTGTGATGCATCAGATTTTGCTATTGGTGCTGTCTTGGGACAGCATATTGATAAGATGCCACATGTAATTTACTATGCAAGTAGGACCTTGAATGATGCACAAATAAATTACACAACTACCGAGAAAGAACTCTTGGCAGTTGTATTTGCATTAGAGAAATTCAGGCCCTACTTGATTGGCTCGCCTATTGTGGTTTACACAGATCACTCCGCCTTGCGACATCTTTTAACGAAGAAGGATGCAAAGGCCAGGCTAATACGTTGGATCCTATTGTTATAAGAATTTGATCTTGTTATCAAAGACAAGAGTGGATATGAAAATGTAGTAGCCGACCATCTTTCACGCATCACTTCTTCGCCAACTGTGACCATGCCGATAAATGACTCATTTCCCGACGAACAGCTCTTGAATGTATCCTACGAACCTTGGTTCGTGGATATCGTGAACTATCTTGCGACGGGACTTATACCTAGCGATTGGTCGAAACAAGACAAACTTCGATTTTTATCCCAAGTAAAATATTTTTACTGGGATGAACTATATCTATTCAAGTATTGTTCCGATCAAATCATTCGCAGGTGTGTCCCTAACGATGAATTCAAGAGCGTGTTATCATTTTGTCATGATCAGGCATGCGGCGGTAACTTTGGACCTTGAAAAACGGCGGAGAAAGTTTTGCAATGTGGCTTTTATTGGCCAACATTATTTAAAGATGCATTTGAACATTGGAAAACTTGTCCGCGATGTCAGCAATTGGGTCGGATATCACGAAGGAACGAGATGCCGCTCCAACCTATATTGGTTGTGGAAATATTTGATGTTTGGGGTATTGATTTTATGGGCCCTTTTCCCAACTCCTTTGGGAATCTATATATCTTGTTAGCGGTTGATTATGTCTCGAAGTGGGTGGAAGCTATACCGTGTCGCACTAATGACAACAAAGTTGTCATTAAGTTCCTTAAAGAAAATATCTTTTCGCGATTCGGATACCCTCGCGCTATCATTAGCGACAACGGGACACATTTCTGCAATAGGTCTTTCGAGGCCTTGATGTGGAAATATTCAATCACTCACAAGCTTTCTACGCCCTATCATCCCCAAACAAGCGGGCAGGCTGAGATCTCAAATAGGCAGATCAAACAGATATTGGAGAAGACGGTTTCTAAGAACCATAAAGATTGGTCAACCAAATTAACGGATGCTCTTTGGGCATTCCGCACCGCTTATAAGACCGATCTTGGTATGTCTCCATACCGCCTTGTGTTTGGGAAGGCATGTCACCTCCCTGTCGAGATTGAACATAAGGCAATGTGGGCTATTACAGAGCTTAATTTTGATCTTGATCATGCAGGAAGCTATCGGAAGCTGCAATTGAATGAGCTAAGCGAACTCCGCGATGAAGCTTACGATAATGCGGTGATAGTAAAGAACAGGACTAAAGTGTTTCACGATAAAAATCTTTCTAGAAAAACCTTCACATCGGGGCAACAAGTCCTTCTTTACGATTCCCGTCTCCATCTTCAACCGGGTAAGCTTAAATCTCGTTGGAAAGGACCTTTTGTGGTGCGGTATGTACACCCGCACGAGGCAATTGAAGTCGAAAATTTGAAAAACGGTTCTATTTTTAAAGTGAATGGGCATAGATTAAAACCGTATTTTTCTGCTGACCCCACGGAGGAGCTCCTGTTTTTACAGGAGTCGCTTTATCAAAACTAAAATTCCTCTGCCTCACCTCCATGTTTTGATAACTTTCACATTTTAAGAATGGAGGTGAGTGAAAAATGATTTGATTGAATATTTGTGCGTGTCAAAGAATAAGTTTGGGGGAATTTTTCTTTTAACTATTATTTTACCCCTTGTATCTCTCCCTTAGTATATAGGTCAATGTTCTCAAAAGGCTACATCAGTGAGGACACTGCTGAAAACAGGTTTGGGGGGAAGGTTTGTATTCACTGAATTATCTTTGACACCGGGCATTAAAATTTTTTTTATAACAAAAGAGTAGAAAGTGAAAAATTACATCCAAAAGATAGGAATAGTTTAAGAAAACCAAGAAAATTAGAAGTTTTCTTAAACGAACTAGTAATAAGTAGTTATGAGCTGTTGTCCCAAGGGTTAGTAAGATGAAGGAAGTCACTAATCTGAAGATAAAAATAAGTCTGAAAAATAGTTTCTATTCTGGAAGCCAAACATTTGAATGTTGATACCCTACTATATGCACATACACACGTCTTGAAACTCGGGATAGTAGAGGATACCTTGAAATGCTCTTGTCTAAAAGCCAAAGTATGAAGGAAGTGAAAAAAATGAAGAAAATATAAAAATGGTGAAAAGAAAAAAAAATGAACACTGGTTTTGTATTGCCAAGGCAGCAATAAAAAAATATAGCGAGGGTGCCTCTTCACCTAGTGCCCTAAGGCCAACTGGTCTGGGAGTCACTGCTAAGTCTTAGGTGGTGCAAGACGAGGAAAATATTATCACCTAATCAGCAAGCACTGGAGTAATCGGTTGGTTAGTACCTCAAGAAGTATTAACGGTCGCATGAAAATGTGTGAGCGAATCTTAATATTCATCAAATTAAAAAGTACTAAGGTAGATGGACAAGAGTATGATAGCTTGAATTGAATTCTCCGAGTGAAGGGATGTCCATTTCACACACGTGGGGTTATATGATCAATGTTTGGATGAAAGGTAGGAATGAAGAATAAAGACGATGTTTTATTGAGGGATGATGTGATTTCTAACATTTTTTCATGACTATTAAGATAGGGCTCATGACAACTGAAAAGCTAGTATAGTTGTAAACTCTTCTTTTCAAGGCCTTTCTTTTATGGTTCTTATCTTTATATGTACATTTCACCATCTTTCTTTTTTTATTGGATTTTGTGGGTGTAATCCGCTGAAAACCCTCAGGAGACAACACTCCTCCTACTAGGGACACCTAGAGGTTTAACGGCTTGTTGCACGTGCTCAGTGCAATCGTGTCTGCCTACAAAAGTATGCTTAGTTTTCTCCTTTCCTTTTCTCCTCTTGAATAAACTAGTTTGCTCGGGACGATCAAAGATAAGTTTGGGGGTATTTGTTCAATTGATAAAATTGCACATTTGTATTACATTTTTCCTACCATTTTCATATTAAAAAAAAGACTTTATTATAATATATTATACATGTGAGGGTTTATGTGTAAAAACACTATTTTCCATGTGTTAATATATTTTAATTAGCATTTGGTAGAAAAATGTATGCAAATAAATTCATTGACCAAATCCTAGTAGAACTAAGTCTACTAAATATTATTTAAGATTATTGTGCAGAATTTTCCAAGTTGTTATGCAGAATATATCAAAGAAATCAAGCTGTTGAAGAAGACTTGCCTAATTAAGAAGCAAAACTTGGAGACCAAGTCTGGAAGCAACCGAGAGAAGATTTTTGAATTCTAAAGGTGCCTAGGATTGCCACATGTCACAAGAAGAAAGCCCAAGAATTTTGATCAAGAGATCCTCACCTTTGAGCGTGGATCCGCGGCCAAACCCCCCTTGGGCCGCAGATCCGCCGCAATTATAGGGAATCAGAGCACAAGATTTTGTGGGGTGAATCAAAGCTGAATTTTACCAAGTTTCCAACTAAAATATTCTGGCTTTGCACTATAAAATGGCACCGAGAGCTTCTTGGAAAAGTTATCAAGCCGACGCGATCACGAAGCCCCAGACGCTCACGCATCCAGGCTGATCATCAACTGTTCGTCTACCTCCTTAGGAAAGATCGAGAAGCAACTAGTTTGTAATCATTTTCTACGGAATAAAGTGTAGATTGTTCAAGTGATTAATAAAGGTAGTTATTTTATTTAATTCTTTTGCATTTCACATTATGTTTCCCCTCTTTGTCTTTTCATCTTCTTCTCCCAACATGCGCGAGTAATTCTCCGCTTGTTAGGGTCGTAGGATTAGGGTAGGCTAATGGACGATGAAAATAACTAAACCCCTTTTAAGTCCTATAAAGTTTAGGAACTTTATCAAAAGAATCATTAACATCATAATCGGGCGCGCTAGCAATTCTTTGCTAGTTCCGACCGCGATTAGAGATTAGATTAATGATTGTTTTGGTAAAGGCTAGATATGAACGGAGTTCCGTGTCGAGATAAGGGTTAAGAGTGGGATTTCTTTTCCCTCCAGAATCCCTAATCTACACGCATCACCGTCGTTCTAGTTCTAAATCTATTAATGGATAAAATGGTTAACTTTTAATTAATCGTCCATAACTACTAAATCCTAACGAACCCTACAAGCCTTCTTATTATATTATCTAAGTCTCTAAAATAATCTAGATCTATATTTTACATTCTTGTTTGACGTAGATCTAGAAACCATTCTATAAAATTCTTTATCCATCCTCTCTTTCTCAACACATCTAAAGTAAGATTAAAAGGTTCAACGTTTCCCTGAGGACGACCCGTACTCACCTCGGTCTAACTACGCGCGACACCGTTCTGAATGCGGTTAACTACAAACACACTCTTTCGAGACAATCACCCGTCGTGGAAGTACGTCATCAACTGACCCCGTATGGCTAAAGTCAATCCTGACCCCGTGGAAAACGGCCAAAGTCAACCCTCGACCTTCCCGTCAAAGCAATGCTTTGATTCGGGAGCAGGACAATTCATCAATCACTTATGAGTCCTCTCGACTTGTAAGGAAGAAAATTCTCTTGGGAGATCCTTATGACTCTCAAGAGAAAACACACTTAGGAATCCTCACGATTCTTAAGAAGAAAATACACCTACGAGATCCTCTCGACACGTAGTGTCACAACCCGAAATATTAGTTCATGACCAGCACTTAAATCACGCAACGTCTAAAGGCGTAACGTAATTCAAGTAAACTGAAACCCAGAAATCTAAACCTTTTTAAGAAAATAAAGAAGGTGAAGTTTTGAAATCAAGGTATAATGAAATCAAGTTTTCTTAATGCATAGAAAAGGAACATGAAAATGCAAGTAAAATTTACTAGTTTGAAAACGTGTTTCTTCTTTTTAAAAAAATTGGGCAGCACCTCCTTTGTATATTTTGATCCAAAACCACAAAAACATAGCAAGAATAATGGCATCCCCAAGCGGGAGCTAGCTCTTCGCCAACCGGCGGATCACAACATGCAAAACATAAATATAAGTATACGACGCCCAACGGCGAAGATCACCACAAAAGCTAAAGAAATAAGCAAGACATCAAAACCACAAGTAGCGGAAATACCCCCGCTCTAAGTCTCGCAACCAAAAATCTCACTAAGTCTCATTACTTATACAAATACTAGTTTGATTGATGGAGTTGACTAGATACAATATGAATAGTAAATACAAGAGTGGGTATGATTCAAATGTCCCACCTACCTATGCAAAACACCCAAATGAAGCTATGTGCCAGCGATGCCGCTACGGATCCATGTGGTTAGCCTGCAAGAACTGTGGCACAACGGGGGTGAGTTGCCAACTCGTGAGTAGAAAAACATCAACAAGTAGAAATCGAATAAAATAACGATTTCCTGGGTCAACTATATCATAAAGGTAATACTATGATATTTAGGGTGACCGTGTCTGTATATGTGCCAGCACTATAAGTAAATGCCTACAGCATGTGGATATCATCCAATAATATAATCAATGTATGTATGCATGTGGATCTCGTCCAACCATATAATCAATGTATTTATGCATGTGGGTCTCGTCCACGTGTCAACCACTGACACAACAATATCATGCATGTAAATATCATAAAAGCATATGCATGAAGGTATGAAGATATAAATCAACGTGTCCCTCGCGACACATCAAAATCATGGAAATTGAGTGTCCAGCATCGACACTCGAAACATCATGAAACCCGTGTCCAGCATCGACACGTAAATCCTCATATCTCGGGTCCCGTCAGTCCGGATCGGCCCTCTGGCTCCGTAAGTCCGGATCGGCCCACATCATCTCTCGACTCCGGTCGGTATCCTCCGGATATCTGCCAAGCCCAAATACTATCACCGGTAGGTAGTGGTCCCTCGGCCAGGCTCACCGTTTACTGCACAGCAATCCGTTCTCGCCCCGGGGTACTATACCGGATCCACCATATACCCGCAATCGACCTCATCCAGCTTCTCGAATCGGGTTTCACATGTCATACGTCTTAGAACCGAGAAAACGTATGGTGGACGTACTGAAATATCATATCAAGAGAAACCAGATTTTTAAAACAGCACATGCTTTCTTTTGAAATAGCCACAGTTCTCAAATCCAGAAATCTCATGAAAACAACATATCTCAATGCGAAAAATCATAAAGCATGATGTATGCGACATATGATAAAAATGTAAGCATATCCGAATATCATGCAATATGGAACAGTGATATGACATATTAAGGGAAACTGCTCGTTTAAATGGATCCAGTTTTGAAAATATCTCATGCGGTCCCCAATTCTCCAAAACCAAAGACAGCATCATCTATGTATGTGCAATAAGTGCGTATGTAGGTATGGATGCACAAGTGGTATATACGCAAGTATGAGTGTACAATATGTATGTGCGCGAGTATGGATGTACAAGTGGTATATACGCATGTATGAGTGTACAATATGTATGTGCACCAATATGGATGTACAAGTGGTATATACGCAAATATGAGTGTACAATATGTATGTGCGCAAGTATGGATGTACAAGTGGTATATACGCAAGTATGAATGTACAATATGTATGTGCGCCAATATGGATGTACAAGTGGTATATACACAAGTATAAATGTACAATATGTAGCTATAGCAAGTATATCATGCAAGGAGTCACATCCTGATGCAACGATTCTACTGTGTAAGTGACATAGCAATTATCGATGATGAAGTGTGTGAGCCGGCCAATCTGTATAAGTGTAGCATACACATCATCGATAATGGTGTAGGTGTACTAGCACAGGTATATATATGATGCAACAAGAATGACATGAATGTAGCATAAAGTAAATCGCCAGCTAAAAGCTATATGATATACGTATCTAACATGACTGAGTCGGTGAATCTATCAATCGGTATCCAGCCTCACAACATCGCGTAACAGTATAATCCATCGTACGACATCCTCTAGTCAAGGGTATGGATCAAACATCAAGTCAAACTCATCAGGTACGGAAAATCATCGTACGGCGGCATTAAGCTATCAGGGATCCTATCAACCTATAAGACGAGGAGGGTACGAACCTAACGTCTCGTACGGCTATCATCACGATTCACAACATATATAAATATCTCTATATACCTATGTCCCAGGTCACATCCGCAACAATCTCATATCAGGGGACCGGCAGGGTATCAATCATCTCAATCGACTCGCATCCGTATACAACATATCATCAAATCATCATATCACGTCATATATTCTTTTCATCGCATTTATATCCCACATCAAGTCAATTTTATACATTTTACATTTACTATAACCATACGTATCTAATCTAACATACACACCCGAACCATACAAACAGTTTTTGAAGGATGCGAATCGTAGTTTTGAAAGTAGGGGCTACGGTGTTTTTAAAGAAAAGATATCATTTGAAAATCTGTAACGTCCCTCAAGGTATCTGTTTAAAAGATTCATACGATTCTTTAGTTTGGAAATAGGTATGGTTCGGATGACACATCTACATCGACTATCTAGTCTTATAGTACCCTAAACGGCAATATCATCAAATATCATCCTCAAATCCCGTCATCACATACTAGTCGTATCATATCACTTCTAACTATCCTTAATTTCTAATATGGTTCTCTAAATACCTTTTAACTCTACCTATAGTTTTCTATTAAAGGTTTCATTAATCATAATCTATATATATAAATCGGTTTCCATCAAAGTTTGCGGGGGTGCTATACGCCATCCACCCGACTTCCCCCGTAGATATAGATCTACTCACCTCGATTCTTGCTTGCCGATGTCGATGTCGACATCCTCTTCTTCATTGTATGAATCTACGTGAAGGTACCTACATATATAACACAATCGTAACGCACATTAAAATCAAGTCGGAAACCAATACGGCATACCAAACGCTTATAGGTTAGAACCTATAGCCTCGCATGCAAAACACGACCGATAAACATAGTCGTTGACGTTCAAAAGCCACACGACGGAAACATAATATCAAATACCAAATCAAAATTCATTAAAAGCCGCATAACAAAATCAGAAACTTTGTAAATTGCCTCCAGATTTTACCCTAGGTGAAATTAGACAATTTTGCATATAGGAGGGGTTTAATTAACTGAAGATTAAGACATGGACCAAACACGAATGGATTCCACCACACCCTGGCCGCAAATTGCAGCCAGGAAGAATAAATCTACGGCGAAGTGGAGGGGGTAGGGTTTCGGGTTACCAATTTCCCATCAAAAGTTTCACAAAATCCAATGTTGGAAGATTTTCAAGTTCGCATTTAGGGTTTAAGTCTATGGTTTCAGTTCAATATACCATCACTAAAAGGGTTGTATGGTCTCTACTAAGCTCAATTACACATTTGGATTCAATCAAACCCTAATCCTTTTCTAGAAATTTTCAAAGTCCACTATACTACACGATATCGATTCTAAACTTGTATGGATGCTAAAGGAAATGAAATACAATTCTAATGGTGCAGAAAATACCTTATTTAGCAACTCAAGAATTTTCTTGAGTTGCCTCAAGTCTTCAAAATCGAATTTTTCTTGGTCCAAAGTGTTTGTAGTGGGCTTGTGCACAATTATTATGAAATGAAGATGATGTTTTGAAGTTTTTTTGAGGGTGTTTGTGAGGATGAAGTGGAGGGGGATGGAGGAGGCAGCCATGGGAGATGAGGGGGAGAGAGAATGATGAAGAGATGAAATAAAGAAATGGGAGCTTGGTCAAATGAAGACCCCCTCACACACTCTCTCATGCCCATACCTCTTTATTTAACATTTTCTTTTTCTTTTCTTTTGTTCTCTTTTCTTTTCTATTCTTCTCTTTTAAAATAACAACCATGCAAGAAAATGAAGAGAAATCCTTGATAAAAAATGTAACAAGTGCTAAAATGTGACATGGTGCATGTCATGTGCACAAAACCGGATTAATGCAAAATTAGCGATATTTAATCGCATTAGCATTAAAATAGTGTATAATAAATTATAAAAATCTATAATTTGCCTAAATCACATAAAAACACCCTCTTTTAGTAATTCCTATAATTTTCCAATTTTCCGGTATTTAATTATACCACATTATTAAAATATTCACAATATTTATTATTTAATTATTTAAATTCCCAAAATAATATTTTATTTTTCTGAAATGTTACACGTAGGGAGAAAAATCTTTATGAGACCCTCAAGGCTAATAAAGTTGGAAAGCCTTAGGAGGCAGATCTGAACCTGACTCTTAAGCCATCGCTGTCCTACAAAGATATCAAAATAGATTATCTACAAAACGCATTTGCTGAAAAGGGACACACCGTCATGAAACAAAATATGTCTTTTATTCATGAAACAAAATGAATACAAAGTACAATCTATAAAAGAATCAAAAATACTCTCATTCAGGAGTGAGTACAAAAGGAGAATGAAAAGAAACATATACAATTTTTTCAAGCCGGAGGACAATTCAGTAGATTCGTCAGTTCTTCCTTCTTTCGCTGGGTTCTCGGCTTCATAATTTGTTATTGCCATGAGACGGGCCTCCGCTTGAGACTGTTGGGCTTGGTACGAGGCGAGCCGACTTTCAAGCTCCTTTTCGGTAACTTTGTGAGCTTCAACCATCTCGCGAGTAAAAACGACGGCTTTATCAATAGCTACCACCTCCCTGATAGCTTCTTGAAGCACTCGCCAAAGTTCATACGCATGAGTGGTCTTGGCCGTGAGTTCAGCTTGAAGTTCCCCCAGCGCATTGGAAGCCAGCTCCCTCTCCGAAGACTTTCGGTTGAGCCTCTTCTCACATGACTGCATATTTACGGCACACCGTTCAACCAGTCCCCGCAAGCTCGCCTTTGCAGCCACGACCTCTGAAGGAAGGTGTTTCCCCCAATCAGAGCAAAGCTCTGTTTGAATTTCAAAAATTCAAAAAAATTGAAACAACGCTTCAAATCCCTTACGCTGCGCGCAACGCGCCACGTGTCAGAAGCTGTACGTCAGCGCAGCGCCCAAGGCAGCGCGCCCAATCAGAGCAAGGCTCTATTTAAAACAAAATTAAAGGAAGCAACGCTTTAGTTGCGCAAGCGCCGCGCTGCGCGACACGTGTCAGCGCAGTTGCGCTGCGCTGTGCGCTGCGCGACACGTGTCAGCGCAGTTGCGCTGCGCTGTGCGCTGCGCGACACGTGTCAGCGCAGTTGCGCAAGCGCTGGGCTGCGCGACACGTGTCAGCGCAGTTGCGCAAGCACAGTTGCGCTGCGCGACACATATCAAGCGCTGGTGCATCTGCGCCAAACAGAATTAAAATTCCAGTAAGATCTTTCTTGTTCTTGTTAAAACAAGAAGATTGTCTTCTGTAAAACAGAAGCCCTTGGATCAAAGATCCAACGGTGGGGAAAATTCCCCAAATCACTCAGAGAATGGTCTCTTTAACAAATTTAACAAATTAATGGGCACTATATAAAGGCCCCTAGACCCCAATTCAATGGACATCAACATCAAGATAAAAAACAACAACACAGAAAATAGAGAGAACTCTGAAGAATTTTGAGAAAAACTCAAGAAGAGAAAAAAGGTAAAAACCTTTATAAAAAAAGAAGAATTTCTTCTGAATAGATCATTGATCTAAGAACAAGATCAATAATCTTCAATAAAAAAAAATAATAACAGTGCCTTGCTCTTTTTTATGAACCATTGGTTCTGGAATCTTAAAGATTCTTTTCTTGAATCCAAAATTGGATCAAGTTATTGAAACAGTGCCTTGCACTTGCAAAAACTGCACTGTTGCGCTCCTGGGTTGGCGCAAGCCACAAGAGAGCGCCACGTGTCAGCACCATAACCACTTGCGCTATGCGCTTTTAAAAATAGAGCATTGCTCTTTAAAGTTGGCGCAACTCACCAGAGCGCGCCACGTGTCACAGTGCAACAGCGCAGCGCACTGGCACAGCGCACTGCGCTAGCGTGACACGTGTCACCTCCACATGCGCTTGCGCTCAATAATTGGCGTAAAGCGTCTGACAGGCCAATGTCAGACAATTAATGCACTGCATTATTTACAGAAGGGCCAAGCCCAACTAAAAAAGGCCTAACAGGCCAAATTAAATGCAATGCATTATTTTAAAGAAGGGCAGAGCCCAAACAGATGCTCTGCATCATTTATAAAGGGAAAGAGCCCAAATTAAAAAGGCCTAGCAGGCCAGAATGAAATGCAGTGCATTATTAAACAGGGGCAAAGCCCTAGCACAAGCCTAATAGGCCAAAGATAAAAACGTTGAATATTCTCAACTGGACTTAGCCCAATCATGGCCGTAAGTCCTCAAATTAAATTGACCGAGCAAGACTGCTCTCTTAAATCAATTTACACCCGGTTCAAGGGTACATCTCTGAACTCCTCTGACACCTATCGTTGTAATCCTTCAACGACGTCAGAGAGGTGACGGGTCCCGACCACCATACATCGACACGGACTGTGGGATCCTTAAACTCATGGACTTATGCGTCCTTAAACCAAGATACGGACTGTGGGGTCCTTAAACCTACGGACTTATGCGTCCTTAAACTAATGGACTAATGCGTCCTTAAACACAACCATACGGACGGTGGGGTCCTTAAACCCATGGACTTATGCGTCCTTAAACTAACATCCGTCCCCAAAACGGGAAAAATGGACCGCAATGTCCTTAAACTACCCATGGACCACTACGTCCTTAAACTGGAACAACAGAGCCCCCAAACGCTCTTTTGTCGGATCTAAATGATCCCGTTTAAGTTGATCTTAGCCTCAAACACGGCTAACGTATCCTTAAACATTCAAACAGACTTTAGTCCCAAACCGGACTACATATTCCCTAATCAACTTTGGTTCAAGGGTACATCTCCGAACTCCTCTGACACCTGTCGTTGTAATCTTTCAACGTCGTCAGAGAGGTGACGGGTCCCGACGGCCATACATTAAACGGACCACGACGTCCCTAAACTGGAACAATAGAGCCCCTAAATGCTCTTCCGTTAAGTTGATCTTCGTCTCAAATCAGACTAACGTATCCTTAACGAACGTTTTAGTTGATCTTAGCCTCAATATGGCTAACGTATCCTTAAACTAAAACACCAAACCCAAATCTAAGTAAATACGGATTTGGACTAATCCACGTCCTACGGGCGACGGTATAACTTAGTCTCCGTATACAATCCACGGGCACCCACAAATAAAACAAACACACACGACACGAAGTGAAATTTCTGGAGAAGGAGAAAGTGGTTACCGCGATGCGGTAACGTAATTAACTACAGGGGCTTGCGCCTGCCGGGAAGAGCGTCTCCACAATAAAAAACCCCTCAAGTGAGGGGGAATCTGACGAAGTCTGCTACATCGGCCGCATCCGTCTAAACCTCCGATACACGGTGCCATAAATCAACTTGGCATCTTCGGAGAGGTAGACGGATAAAACCAATTAGCATCTGCCCCGAATCTCAGGCAAGACATTCAGTCTTGGCCGTCTTTCGGAGGGGAACAGAAGGCACGTGCACTCAAGACTATGTAAGCAAGCCTCCACCCGACGATAAAACTCAACCCAGACATGCACCAATGTCTCATCATGGTAAGCAGCAAGAAATGGAAGAGAACTGTCGGCTTCAGCAGCAAATTCTTCGGCCGTGATCGAGCTACCAGCACGAAGATCTTCTATGGGAGCAGACAAACGCCTAACATTGGGGGTTTACTGCCTAAAGATTGTGCATTCTTAAAGCTTGGAAAGATGAGTTCTTATTGAAGGGAAAAACCCTTGATGTGGATTTAAAATCTAAAGAAAATTTTATAAAAGGAGAAGAAAAGTTCCTCGGCCGTTCAAGATCCTTACCTGAAAAATGATTCTTTTTGTTGACAGAGTTAAACTCTGGATTTTGTTTCGTTAAACAGAGAACTGAGCTCTGAGAAAGAGAATTAAATTCTCAAGGCAAGAAATTGAAAAAGGAAGATGATGAAAGAGTGGAGGCGCTGCTGAAGAGACCCTCGCATTTATAAGACGTGATAGGAAACTGTTCATCTTCCCTGTTCCCTAGGCAAATTCAACGGCCACACAAGTTACAGCGTTGCACTCACGTGCAAACACGTGAGAACAACGCTGTGGGGGAATTTTTTTCCTCATGGGAACAAAATAAAATAAGAATAAAGCAGCAAGGAAAACCTCAAATGAGGCATCACGTGCCCATAGGTGACCGGGCATCACGTGCCCACACGTGACCGGGCCTCACGTGAAGACACGTGACCTTTTACAGGCAAAGCCTATAGGCACTGAATAAAATAAATAATTGGAAATGCTTAATCAGTGGGGTCACGTGCCAACACGTGACAAGCTCTTAAACCCTCTAAAATAATAGAATTAAATTCCAAATTAAAAGCTTAATCGGTGGGGTCACGTGCCAACACGTGACGGGTTCCTGAGCCTTCTAAACCAATAGAATTAAATTCTAATTAGATGCTTTATCAAGTGGGGTCATGTGCCAACACGTGATAAACTCCTAAACCATCTGAACTAATAGAATTAAATTCTAATTAAAAGGAATCAAAAACTATAATTGAAAAAATATTTCCCTAGATCTTTCCAAACAAAAAGATTGCACTCTATAAAAGGGAGCACCGTTGGATTAAAAATCCAATGGTGATTAAAAATCACCAATTTATATAAAGATTCTATATAAAGAAATATTTTCTTAAAAATTGCCAGGAACAACAAATAAAATATCTTTTGGATTAAAAATCCAATGGTGAATAAAATTTACCGAATGATCTAAAAGATCATGTTGGTTATAAAATCAATCAAAATCTTTCAAGGAAAGATTGACTAAACAAACTGATTCTTTTCTTTCTCCTATAAATAGAATCCAAGAAAAAAAAGAAAAAAAAGAGGAAGAAAAAAGGAACAACAACAGAGAGAAAAAAAGAGAGAAAAGAAGATCTCTTCAGAGAAAGAAAACTCTAGGTAAGAGAAAGAAGGAGATCATTCTATAAGCTCCCACAAAACAAAAGAGAATTTAATCCTCAAACCAAGAGTTTAACTCTTCTAAAAAAGAACTTAGTTCTTCCTCTGGTTGAAGATCTGCAGAAGCAGACCTTCCCATAAGTTGAGAATTTAATTCTCGTCGGGAAGATTCTTCCATGCAGATCCAAAACTTAAAGGGAGAATTGGGTTTAAAGAATTTAATTCTTTCAAACATATAGGAATTTAATTCATCTGAAACTTGGGTTTAACCCTTTAAAAAGAATTTAATCCCTACAAAGAACAAAAGGAGAACTTGATCCCTTAGAACCATAGAAGAACAGCCTGATGATTCGCTAGCATTCAAACGCTACATAAAAGCTCACATGATCCCACGTGAGAACCTTTGAGGAATAAAGAGGGAAAGAATGAGATCTAGTCACGTGACCTCTCGTGACCCCTGAGAAGTGCTTAGCACTTATAAAAGAGAAAAGGGAATAAACCCTATTTTTGGGGCGCCTCACGTGACCCCACGTGACCCCTGAGAAGTGCTCAACACTTATAAAAGAGAAAAATGAATAAACCCTATTTTTGGGACACCTCACGTGACCCCACGTGACCCCTGAGAAGTGCTCAGCATTTATAAAAGAGAAAAGGGAATAAACCCTATTTTTGGGGCACCTCACGTGACCCCACGTGACCCCCAAGCAGTGCTTAACTTTTATAAAGCAGAAATAGTGTTTAACACTATTTCAAGCGTCTCACGTGGGAGCACGTGAGCGCTGATCATACACTAGTGTTTAACACTACTGTAAGGCCTTACGTGGGAGCACGTGAGCGCCGATCATATATTAGTGTTTAACGCTATGAGAGGCCAATATTAGCCAAACTTAGATCAAATCTCCCGAAGGCAATCAATCGAGCCCCTCATGCTCAGGGTCCCCCAAACCGATCTCAGTCCCAGAGATAGCTAATGAGCTCCTAACATATGGCATCTAAAATGATGTTCATCCAATCATGATCTCTCCCTCAATCTGAAATTTGGTTCAAGGGTACATCTCTCCACACCTCCGATACATGTCGTTGTAATTCTTCAACGTCTTCAGAGAGGTGGAGGGTCCCAATAACCAATAACTCTTGGCGCACCACCGAACAAGCTTTTCAAAAAGGGGAGTAAGTCTAAAACACATCTCAATTTGGGGGCGCCTCACGTGACCTCACGTGATCCCTTGATAGTGCTTATCACTAAGAAAAAGAAAAGGAGAATAAAACAAAGGCAATTTTCATTCTTCAGAGTGCCTCACGCGACCTCACGTGATCCCTTGATAGTGCTCATCACTCAGAAAAAGAAAAGGAAAATAAAACAAAGGCAATTTTCATTCTTCAGAGCACCTCACGTGTTCCTACGTGACCCCCAAACAGTGGTGTATAAAAGAGGGAGAAAATTTCAGAGACAGCGCTCGCATTTTGAAGGCACCTCGCATGTCTGCACGTGACTGTTTGATGAACCAAGTGCTTAGCACTTATAAATGAAAGAGGAATAAAATCCAGAGAACAGTTCTCACCTCGGGCGCCTCACGTGCTCACACGTGAGCCAAGTGCTCAGCACTTTTATATATATATGAGGGAATAAACTCAAGGAACAATGCCCACTTCGGGGCCCTCACGTGTTCACACGTGAGCTCCTCCAAAGTCCAGTGTTTAACACTGCTTCAGTGCTTAGCACTATGGGGTGATTAAGGGAAATCAACCTTAGCTCAAATTAGCCAAGTCTTCCGAAGCCAAGACCCTTTTTGTTACCAATCAACTGAGCCCCCATGTTCAAATCTCCCCAAACTAATCCTAGTCCCAAAGATGACTAGTGTTCTCATAATAGATGATATCTAAACCGATGTTCATCCCATTCCCCAAATCGGGATATTGGTTCATGGGTACATCTCTTTATACCTCTGATACATGTTGTTGTAATCCTTCAACGTCTTCAGAGAGATGGGGGTCTCAATAACCAATAACTTTTGGTGCATCCCCAAACGGTTGAACCAAAACTACACAGACTATGACGTCTTTAAACTGGACTATGATGTCCTTAAACTTTATGGACTGTGGGGTCCTTAAACGCATGGACTATGATGTCCTTAAACTTTATGGACTGTGAGGTCCTTAAACCCATAGACTATGATGTCTTTAAACTCCATGGAGTATGATGTTCTTAAACTTTTGGATCGCAAAGTCCCTAAACTAAAACAATAGAGCCCAAATGCTCTTTTGTTGGATCTAAATGATCCTGTTAAGTTGATCTTAGTATAAAATTAGACTAACGTATCCTTAAAAAATGGTTAAGTTGATCTTATTCTGAAATTGGACTAACGTATCCTTAACAAATGGTTAAATTGATCTTAGTCTGAAATTAGACTAACGTATCCTTAACAAACGTTTAAGTTGATCTTAGTCTCAAATGTGACTAACGATCCTTAAACCCAAACCAAACCCAAATCTAAGAAAATAGGGATTTGTACTAATCCACGCCCTACGGAAGACAACATAAATTAGTCTCCGTATATAATCCACGGGCAACCAAAAAAAAAAACAAATACACACGACACGAAGTGACCATCTGGAGAAGGAGAAAGTGGTTACCGCGATGCGGTAGCGTAATTAACCGCAGGGGCTTGCGTCTGCAGGGAAGAGCGTCCCCACAATGAAAACCCCCTCAAATGAGGGGGAATCTGATGAAGTCTGCTACAACGGCCGCATCCGTCTAAACCTCCGATACACGGTGCCATAAATCAACTTGGCATCTTCGGAGAGGTGGACGGATCAAACCAAATAGCATTTGCCCCTAAATTCAGGCAAGACGCCAGTCTTCCCGACTTTCGGCGGAGAACAGAGGGGCCTATGTTCCCGATGTGAGGGCCGATATGGGGGCCGATCTGATGAATTTGGGATTTAGATTGTCTTGATGCCACGATGAGGATTCAATGAGGATGACATGTTTTATTCCATACTCCGCATTTATTTGATATGCATTGCTTCATGTATTAGTAGTACCTGATAGAGTACCTTTCATGACTGTTGCATATACATATTGCTGTTTATTGCTATCAGCTTGCATGTGATAGATTTCCGCAGTATGTGCATACTTGCGATTACCTGCATATGTTATTTACTATTAATGAGTTGGCAACTCACCCCCGTTGTGCCACAGGGTTGTACAGGTTGTCCCTCAGAGTAGTCAGAGGCAGGGCTTTCTTCTACCTATCGTATCATCTTTTGCTGCGGATACCGCTACGGCTGACTGTGTGCAGTTTTGCTAGGTGGGTTTTGCGGTTATCCGATATTGCTCATTGTATATTCGTTGTATCCAGTACTCTCTATCTACCATTTTCATGTATTGACTTAGAGACGAGTTGTGAGCACGATATTGTATATTATTTATGACTTGGAGGTCTTTTATGCAGTTTCACTTTATATCATCTTTTTCTTCGCTACGGCGTCGTATTTTTGCTTGTGATGGTGGTTTTCCGCCTTTGGGCATGGATTTTACTCCCGTTTGGGATGCTTTACTTATATCTTTGTTGTACCCCTTTTTAGAGGCTTGTTTTTACAAAGGAGGTGCTGCCAAATTTTAAAGGAAATAAAGTTGGACTTTAAAGAATTTTGATTGAGATTTTAAGAGTTTTAACAATGTTCTTATCACTTACTACTTTTGATGGTTTAGATTGCTGGGTTTTCGGCTTACTTAGATTGCGTTACGCCTGTGGACATTGCGTGGTTTAAGAGCCGTCACGTGCCAAATTTCGGGTCGTGACAATATCAATCAACGTGTGTCCATCAACGACACATCAAAATCATGGAACCTGAGCATCCAACAACGACACTCGAAACATCATGAAACCCGTGTCCAACATCGACACGTAAATCCTCATATATCTCGGTCGCCGCATCCTCAGATCGGCCCATATCACTATCTTGGGCTCCGTTAGTCCGGATCGGCCCACAGGCTCCGTCAGTCCGGATCGGCCCGTATCATCTCACGACTCCGGTCGGTATCCTCCGGATAACCACCGAGTCCAAATGCTATCACCGGTAGGTAGTGGTCCCTCAGCCAGGCTCATCATCTACACCACGAAAATCATTTCTTGCCCCGGGGTACCGTACCAGGTCCACCATGTACCCGCAAACCGTGCCTCCCGCTCCTCGAATCGGGTTCCACTTGCCAATCTCAGAACAAAGAAAACACATGGTGGACGTCTCGAAATATCATATCAAGAGAAATCGAATTTTTAGAACAATACATGCTTTCTTTTGAAATAACCATGGTTCTCAAATCCAGAAATCTCATGAAAACAACATATCTCAATGCGTATAATCATAAAGCATGATGTATGTGACATATAACAGAATGTAAGCATATCCGTATATCATGCAATATGGAACAGTGATGTGGGCATGGGCATGTCATCATAATGTGAGCATAGCAATATAATAGCATGATGTAGCAATTCTACTATGTGAGTGACATAGCAATTATCGATGATGAAGTGTGTGAGCCGACACTCTGTGTAAGTGTAAAATATGCATCATCGATAATGATGTAGGTGTAATAGCACATGTATATGTAATGCAAATGAGAATAGCATGAACGTAGCGTAAGTAAATTGCGAGCGCAATGCTATAAGGTATACGTCTCTATCACATATCCGAGTCGGTAAATCTATCAATCGGCATCCAGCCTCATAACATCACGTACGGTATAATCCATCGTATGACTTTGTCACGACCCGAAAGTAAGGAACGTGACCGGCATTTAGATTACGAAACGTCCAGAGGCGCAACGTAACCTAAGTAAGCCGAAGCCCAGAAATCTAAACCATATAAAAGAAGAAGAAGAAAAGAAAACATGAAGAAAAAAAACAAGTTTGAAAGTACCAGCAAATTTTTCCCAAAAATTTCGGCAGAGTCTCCTCTGTAAAAACTGGCCCCCAAACGGGTACAACAAGTATAATATACATAAACAACAATAAAAAGCATCCCCAAACGGGAGCTAACTCAACGCCAACAGGCGAAAACAACCACAACAAGCACAATAACATACAACGCCAAAGGGCGAGGCTCAAAACTCAAAAGAAAACAAAATCACCAGATCAGAATAATACATGCGCGACTCTAAGGTCGAAATAAATAACTGGTCCAATAAATTTATCAAGTAATATAAGTATGGTTGATGGAGCTTTCTAGATACAAATGAAATAATAAAAATACAACGGCGGTCCAGATACAAATGAACCAACCTGCCGTGCAAATCACCCGGAAAGAAATCATGTGCCAGCAATCTGCCAAGGAACCCTGTACGTCAACCTGTAATAAAATTTGGCACAGCGGGGGTGAGTTGCCAACTCGTGAGTAGAACACATCTACGAAACGAAATCGAATGCACGACGCTATCCTAGGTCATAATAACACACTACTATATCCCAATCACCTAGTAATAGCAGGGTAATACTGCGTGGAAATGCAGATACTCCGTGCTCGTGACAGTGCCTCATATAATACTATGTCATATGAATGGATATGCATACACCATGAATATAACATAATCAATCCTGAAATCCAGATATATCTGTATAAGAAATCTTTAGCTGTTATCATAGTAAAATGTGTATAGGAATCTAAAATATCAATAATGAAGTCCATGGAAATCCGTGTCAAGCATCGACACAAACATGTAAATCTCAAGTCTCATAGTCTTAATACCTCAGGCTCCGTCAGTCCGGATCGGCCCATATCATCAAATCTCACGACAACGGTCGGTATCCTCCGGATATCCGCCGCGCCAGACATCACCGGTAGGTAGCCTTCCCCTGCCAGGCTCATCGTCTACAACTCGATCTTCTTGTCCCGGGGTACCATACCGGGCCCACCATGTACCCGAGACGGTTCATCCACTCCTCGAATCGGGTCTCGAAATCCAACAGAAAACATGAAATCTCATGGTGGACGACACATACATCACGAGAAAACCGCATCTTATTTTAAAAAAGAGAGGAGGAGAGAGAGAGAAGTTTTTATAATTTCTTGCGGTTTTCCCCAAAAATCCAGAAATCTCATAGAAATCCAAATCTTAAAATCATGAGTAAGTATATGAAAAGTGTCGGCATATGCCCATGATACTGCATGATAACATGAAAATATGAATGCATGAATGTCTAAGTGATAAATATCATGTCTATACTAACATCAGAAAGTAATCACAATATTATATCGGTCTAGTTGTTAACTGATTCTATCAATAAAAGATAATATGATCTAAAGTGTACGTGACATAGCAATTGCCGATGATGATGTGTGTGAGCCGGCAAATAAGTGTGCGTGGAATATGCGCATCATCAGTAATGGTGCTGGTGTCCTAACAGGTAAAGTTTATACTGATTATAGCAGCATATGTAAGAACATGCATCATTATGATTCCAGTGTGAAAGTAAGACGGATGTATGTTATCCACTCATTTGATATACTATTACCACTACCACTATATGACTCGAACCTAATCTAGTGTCCATCTAACCTCCTAAGGAACAAAACCTAAGAAACTAGTCAATAAGAAACAAGAGTCTACCTAAGGTCTGAATCAATATCTCTAATAGTCGGCGATCCGGCCTCAATAGCGTCACGTACGTAGTACGGTTTCCTCGAATCAAGAGTGCGGATCAATCATCATATTTATGCCTTGTACGGTAAAATCCATCGTACGACGTCCCAATATCAGGATACGGGTCAAGTATCTCCTAGGTGTCTCATCATTAGTATAATGTCATCATCAACACATCTCATGATCAAGGTGGTAAACTGTGATCGCATACATCAATCATATGTCATTGCCATCATAATAAGCATCATTAGTTTATCCTCAGAAATATCATGTCATATGTATCATATCGTTCTCAAGTCACACCTCTATGATATCGACATCAGGTCACACCTATATGATGTCATAATCAAGTCATACATATCCCATATCGTGATCAATCACAAGTTACAGTTCGGGTACTATTTTAGAGTCCCATGTACCTCAATATCATCACCACCCATTATAATTTATGTATACATGTTCATTATCTCATTCTCTAATGATCCGCTAACACTTAACACGACTGTATAGCCAAGAATCACGGCATCAAGCCCAGTTATACTGTTTCATCATACCTCGGATATCATATCACATCAATGTATCCCATACATGTGTTGTATATAAATATATATATCTATACCTAGTCCTATATGTATATATACATGCACGTATACACCATGTCGTTTTTCAGTGTGTGCGTGTGTGTGTTTCTACCTGAAACCTACGAATCTTCTCCAACATGTGCATCCTCTGGTAAGGTCTTTCTAAATCAATCTAGTCCAACTTAAGGTCATTACTAGGGTCCTACTCACCGAAATTCTAAGGTCACGTCAGGCTTCCTAATGACAATAAGTCCTATTCCTATTCTACGTTTGCGGGGGTGCTAAACGCCATCCACCCGACTTCCCCCCGTAGATATACATCTACTCACCTGATCCTTGTCTGCCGAAAATGATGTCGCCATCCTCCTCTTCATCGCCCGCAGTCCACGTGAAGGGTACCTAAGCGCAAACATATAAATAGTATCGTAAACTGAATCACATATAAAACTCAAAACGACGCAAGGAACAAGCATAGGTTAAAACCTATGTCCCGTCCACGCAAAAGAACCAAATATCGCTCGATATCGGCGTACAAACTCCGATGGATCGAGATAACATCAACAAATAACTCACAGTTTTAAAACTCGTTACTTATAATATATAACATGATTAAATCCATCGAAACCCTAAAAATCGATCAAACCGTCCAATTTCGTAAAACCCGAAAATACCAATTTACCGTTTTTCTTCAAAACTTGACATTTAAATGAAACCATTGGTCATAAAACTCATTAAATCGCATAACTAGACTATACAACCCATTACTATATTTTTATTACACAAATTTGTATTAATTTGAAATTTCTAGTTTGCAACCATTAGCAATTTTCAACATTTTACAAGCAAAATGTCACAACTCCACAACAAAACTTGATTTTGCATGAATTAATGTATTAAACTACAATTCATGATGATAATAATGTAATGAAACGATAATTATATTTTAAATCTCAATTATTTAAGAGATATCTAAAACCTAGTTAGCACAAAAATAACATATTTGTCACAATTTCCATTATCAATTTGAAACTAGTAACCAAACTAGGTTTTTCATTCTTTTAGCATGTAAATATTCTTATTAAAACTACAATCTAATGATAAAATCTTAATTAGAATTTTATATCACCAACATATATGTTTTATAGAAAGCTAGTTAGCAAAATTGCTTAGTTTAAACCATTTTGAGTGAACAAATTATAATACATTATCCATGTTAGATTTTTCCCTTCTACAAATGTTAAGCTACTTATAATAACCCCACTCAGTTAATAAAAACCAAAACTTAATTTTAAAACCCTCTCTTGAATTTTGAATCTTGAAATAGAAACCACAATTGATTTTGCAATTAAGCTAGATTAGAAAGCAAACAACAATTTAACTATGGTTTTGGATTTTATACCTCAAGGGTTGTGGATCAACATGAAATCTTAGCCTCCCCAAAATGCTAATTTTGCTCCAAGAACCAAGCTTGATAGGTCAAAGAATATTGGGGAATGGTTAAATTAGGAATTTGTGATATTTTTTGTGGATTTTTCATGAATTTTGATGAATTTTTTGGAGGATTTTTGAACTAAAATGAAGTGTGGAAATGTGGGGATGCCATTAGGGTATTTTCAGCCATGGCGGGGGTGGTGAGGGGAGAGAGAGAAAGAGTGTAGAAAAGTGTAGAAGAATACCTTAATTAATGATTCTTTTTAAGTCTTTTCAAAACTATTTAAATTTATTTATTTTTAGCTTAATTTTCCCATGAAGTTTCTAGATCTATGATGACAATTCAAGGAGAGAAAAGGTATGCTACAAACTAAACTCTAGTATGACATGGCTCACTTTTCCAAATTAACCCATTTCCAAATTGTAATTTACACCAATATAATGTATATTTAAAAGCTTATGTTAATTTTTAAAATAATTAATTAAAGAAAAATATTTAATTAAACTAAAAATTTATAAGTTGATAAATAAAAACCATTTACTAGTAATTACATAATTAAAATAGGTATTTTTTTAAATTATAATGAAAAACAATCACGGTTTGGTTTTACGAAAAATACATTTTACTTTACCGAAAATCATAAAATTCACTTAAACAATTTTATTCATTTAATTATTTTTAAAATGTTACAGACATGCTCTTGTCAAGGGTATGGATCAATCATCATAAAACTCATCACATACGGTAAATCATCGTACGACGGCATTAAACGATTAGGGATTCTATCAACCTATATGACAATGAGGGTACAGACCTAACATCTCGTACGGCTTATCACTCATGATCCATAACATTATATATATCTATATACCAGGTCACATCCATAACAATCTCATATCGGGGGACCAAAAAAGGTATCAATCCTCTCATATCGACTCGTATCCGTATACCGACGTATCAAACAAGTCATCATATCACATCGTATTTTCTTTTCATCACATTAAGTCATCTTACATAAACATTTTAGCTTATTAATCTCATATCCTGCTACTATAAGTCTCCTACTTATTCTCTTATAACTACATACCTATATGTCGTGATTCATATTCATTTTTCATATCCTTATTTATCAATCCGAGACATCATTTCTATCATATCAGGTCTAATAGTCATATCCCTATAGCTTTCATCTCATATCTCGATATGTAAATTCAATCATTCCTATCATCTCTAACTAATTAACCATATCCATAGTTTTCTAATATAGGTTTTCTTAACCATATTCTATATATCGGTTTCCATCAAACTTGAGGGGTGCTATACGCCATCCACCCGACTTCCCCAATAGATATAAATCTACTCACCTACGGAACTCCTTGTTCAGCCGTAGTCGATGCGCTTCGTTATCTCGGAATCCACGCGAAGGTACCTACAATAAATACATAGTCGCAATGCTATTAAAATCAAGTCCGAAAAACCAATATGGCACACGGTACGCTCATAGTTTAGAACCCATAGCCTACGCATGCAAAACCAACCAAATAACTCTCGTTCGTTGACGTACAAATGCCCAACGAAGGAATCCAAACTCAAATCTAAAAAACCAAGTTTTAGAAATCGCATAACACAAATCAGCAACTAAGGAAAACACCTCCAGATTTTGTCTCAGGTACAATTAGACAATTTTGCAAATAGGGGAGTTCTAATTAGAAGATATAGGAGATATGGACCAAGCACAAACCATTTCCAACATACCCAAGACGAAATTTGCGGCCATATTGGGTTTATTTGTGGCCAGAAAATGGAGTGGAGGTTTCAGGTTTCTAGGGTAGGTTCCTCAGTGCCTGCACGTATTTCTGTAATCGCTATATAATTTTTAGGGTCTCAGGGTAGCAGCAGATCTCTGAATACCATCACTAATTCAACATAAAAACAAGATATCGACAAATCTAAAGTTCGCATCTTGGTGTCTAGTCTTTGGTTTTGTCCAGAATTCTAAGCCTAAGGTCTTGTAACAACCACCACACATCATGATTCCACACAAACACCCAAACCCTCTCTTGAATTTTCCAAACATCACTAATCAACACCGATTTAACTCTAAACTAACAATAGGGTATACTATGTTAGTGTATATGCCCTAGATGCCATTACTGTATCATACTAGCTTGTATATTACTTGATGGAAGCTTGGGATATTCACAGTTGTATAGACAATCTTACTCAAAATGGTAGTATGCTACTTGGTTTGTCTCTACTTCAATATGTGCATGTGTTTCTTTTAGCATATCGCTTATATACATATTAGTAGAGCCCTTAGGATCTTTGCTTGATTACCAGCATTGTGATGGCGCTCACACTCGTGGGGGCTGGGTAATCCATAAGCACATCCTTATACAGGTCCCTAGTCGTAGGACTATCGAGACAGGGCATCGATACTCCAGAGTAGACTAGCGTATGCGCTTCTCATCCCAGCGGGGGAGACGGTCTGTCCCACAGCTGTCAGTACGTCGTACTTGAGATAGTATGCGGGTGCTCGTTAGGTTACGAGTATACTGGACAGGACTCGTCGGGAACTGTTGGTTGGTATTATACCTATCGTCAGTTATCAGTTCCCAGGTGACATGAGTACAGCTTAGTCCGTTGACTTGACACTGTCACTTCGCCTCGAGTGTGTTCCCACTGTACTTAGATTACTACCCTACCACGGCTCAAAGGAGTCGTGCAAACATGTAGTAGTTGGGTGCAATCCCGAAGCAATTGGAGGCAGTGACGGTTAGACAGGATTCGTCTCTCCCAGTATTGGGGGTTGACATCGCGCTGTGTCTAGGAGAGCCATTACACAAGTAGTCCCTGGCCAGGGCAAGCGAGATATACTGGTAGGTGTCCAGTGTTATCTCAGGGTGTTCTAGGTTACACTCCGACACGACTTGTACAGCTATTAGGGGACTGACGTTCACCGCCCCCCTAGGTCCGCCATGCGATGTTTCAGACGAACAGACCGGACTGTACGGAGATTGTCATATACAGGCTCAGTAGGAGTTCGGATGGGTTTACCTCATCGGCCTTCTTATCGACATCTACCTGGGGACCGTTACGTACAGCTAGTGCCGCTTGCGGTCTGTGGTTAAACCCACTGCCAGCGTAGTGTCGAGTCTTTAGAGTCCCACACAGAGAGTTTCCCTGCATTGAGCGAAACGTGTAGAGGCCGTATGGTTTTACGGCAGGGCTATGATCACTTACGTGCACTTGTGTGCGTATGCTGTTCGGGCAGGCAATACTAGTGGGCTTTGGTTTAAGCCAGATCCTAGTATTGCACAGATGGATTTGATTTGTCTTCTGTGCATTCGCATTCTACGGAATGCGGATGCGGGTTTGTATGCACAGTTTTGAGGAGCGATGAAGGAGGAGGTGCCCCATTAGGGTTTTGGCAGTTGGGTCAGCCAAAACCGTAATGTGGCACACTCATTAGGGTTTTGACAGTTCGTTTGGTCAAAACCGTTATGAGCCGGAGCCATTGTTTACTAATCCTTTTAGTGATAGATTTGTGATGGCTAATTGCATTGACCATTTGACCACTTAGACCTCTCTTGACTTTGTTGACCCGTTGACCGTGTTGACCATTGACCTTCAAGAGAGATCTACACTCTTCTTTCATTTTCTTTTTAATTCTTGAGTTATGATAATGGTCAATTCAATGTGCCATCAACTCTATCATGATAGGATTAGTAATGATGATTTTGTGTATTATTGCAACCATGGTTCATTTTATTTGGCTTAATCTTTTCATTATTCTCTTCTCATTCTCTCTCTTGAAATGAGAAGAAAAGAAAAGCTACATGGTTGCTAAGCTTTCTCCTTCTTCTTCCTCCTCTTGATCTCATCTTTTGATCTCATGTGTTGAGAGAAAAAGATCCCTCAAAGACAAATACATCCATACATCTCCTCTACACTTCCTAGGGCTTCTTGACTAGCAATCTCTTTGCCCTAGTTGCCTCGGCTCGAGGTGGAGCTCGGTGTACATCTCTCGGGTGGATCGTCTTCGACTCAAGAAGGCCGCGGAGGTGCCTAAGGTCCGGATCAACTCTTGGAGCTTGGATGGACGAGCGGGACAGCGGAATGAAGACCCGAAGGACCGGTTCCGTGAGGTATACTTTCTACAGCATAGTAGTTAAAACCTCTAATAGTTTACTAGTTTCTAGTTTAGCCAAGATCCTTGCTTTTGAGTCTATGTTGCCTTGAGCCAAAATTATCGTTTTTCGCCGTTTCCGCCTCCCCGTAAGAACCGGGGTGAGCAACGTGGACTTACAGTGGTATCAGAGCCTAGCTAAACATAAACTAGTAAGTTAGCAAACTGTTTAGAATATCGATCGAAAAAAAAAGTCGCAAAACACGTCCGCAAAACCTCAAGTTTCTGTCGATTTTCATACTGCTCAAAAAGTGATTTAAAATATATGAAAATTCATCTCAGGGTTTTGTAAAAACACTGCAGAAAAACGATCCAGTGACTCGATCAAACGACCGCAGTTCCGCGGCAATAACATGCTCATTGCCGCGGTTCCGCGGCCGATTTGACTCGGCACTGGATCGGATTTTGTGCAGTGTTTTAGTTTGGCTGTTTTGGGATTTTTAATACATGTTTTTTCTACCCAGATTTTCCAGAGAGCAAATTGACTTTTGGGGTGGTTAAAAATCCGTATTTTGATCGATATTCCGTAGACTTTGGCTAATGCATATTTTCTGTGATGTGATATATGTATTGAACGTCCGCTAATCGCTATACGTCGATTAGTGGGGGTTATACATATCTGTGATCTGTAATGTTGATGGTTTGTGTATATGAACTCGGTGGATTGTCGCGGATGAATAGCCAGGAATGGGTGTGAGATGAGAGTTTCTTTTTCTTTCATTCATTGTAAAATTTGTAAATTGATGTAATATTATTTGTTTGGCCGCACAACCGGGTCGGGGTTGTAGCCGTCATTGTATAATTTCTTTTTACTGTTTTTGCTCCTAGGATAGACCCAAGGTGGGGTGCACAAACTACCGGGTATCTCGAAGTGCCGAGTGGCCTACTCACGGTGTTGAGGGAGGTTGCTTCGCTTCGGGTGCTTAGCGGGTAGTTTGCCGCACCCGTAGGGGTCTAGGGTGGGGTTTGGCTATTCATCGCGACCGTGTAATCCGTTTTTCGTTGCAGACTCGAACGAATCGCGGATTCCTAGTATATCCAAAGTGTTCATCTGTGATCTGTAATGGCTATCATTGCTATATATCTATATATGATATCTATTTAGGCGTTGCTTATGTTTTTCAGCCGTGCTAGCCCAGCCCCCGCTCTGTCGTTAGTTAAGTAACCTAACGGGTGATGACGGGGCCCTGTGGCGAACGCGAATGGCATAAGCGTACGTCATATTTTGGTTGTTTTCTGCAATGGTAGGAATTAATGATGGGACGCATTAAAAGAACTAATGCAAGAAAAATAAACCAAGTAAAAAGTCGTTAGAACACTTTGAAAACCACTCGGTTCTTTTCAAAAACCAGCATTTTAAAACGCGGAGCTTGAACCACTCCTTTTAAAAGCTATCTCGTTCCATCGACTATATCAAGTTCACTACGTTCACGGTTTCGCCAAAACCATCCGTAGCCCTCCGTCGTTTCATATGAATATTCAACAGTATTCAAGCTGTGTTTGTTGGCCTTAGTCAAGGCACAGTGTTTGGTAGCTGGTGGGTATTCATATGTTGCATAGATAGAATGCGTTGGTTTGGGACAGTCATATTTCTATGTTGGCCATAGTCAAGGGTATATACGGGTGGGTTCAAATTAACCTGGACAACGAGGGGTAGAACTTGACATGTGACTTATAATTTGTTGGCCCTAGTCAAGGTCATAAGAGCATAGGGCAAAAATCCACATCGGGAGTTTCATAAGTACTGAAACTTGCTAGCGCTGCATACCATTTGGAGTGTGATGATTCTGTAGGATTCCTTCGGTTTTATCACACGATGATATTTGGATCCCGATCCTATTGTGAGTATATGCTACTCCTCGGGAAATCTCTCACTTAATGATCAATGTTATAAACCAAGTAGGTGTCTAGAAAGGTGTTAGCGGGGCTACGCCCACAGGGAAAAGAGGTTACTTAATTAAAGAACTTCGCGAAAGCGTTGGAAAACCTCCCTCGAAGTACCGACACTGGCCTGGCTGAACGGTTAAGCAAGTATTGTACGGTGAGAATGATCCTGACTAATTCTTCCTTTATGGTTTGAGGAGGGATTCGAGAGACAGTGGGAGCCATCCTGTTTAGATAAATTAAAAACCAATCTAAACATGCAAGAGCATCATGCTAAGTGTTTTCTTCTCTCTCTCTTAATTGCAGCGACCCAGTGACCGCACCTAGGTTACATCTAGATAATAAAATTACTGAATCTGACTGTTATGACTGGCAAAGGTCTGTCCAGATGTCCATTACCCATGACAAGCTGGGACACCTCTTGATTAATCCAACCCCTGCCGTCTCAGGTCCAGTTTCCCCTGTCACGGATATTGATATCCGTAGGACATCGGAAGAAGAGTGTGCGAAAGCCAAGTGCCTCGTGTTAGCCTCAGTTGATGGTACATACTAGAGGCAGCACGAGAAGATGGACTTAAGTTCTATCTTCCTCCATAATAAAGATTTATATGGATAGCAATCTCGTATCGCAAGATATGAGACCTCGAACGAATTGCTTCCAGTGAGGTTGGCTATTGGGTCATCTGTAAGGGGCAACGTCCTTACAGAGACCAGCTCTTTTGAGCTCTCGGACCTGAAGACTACGTTGAAGAACGGGTCAGATGCTGAGTTAGTTCAACAGTCTCTACCTACTACCCTGAAGGAAACCAGGGAAGTAGAAAGAAAGGGAAAGGCAGAAGTTTCGGGAATGGATGCAGTAAAAGAGGGATGTTCCTATTGTTACGGGAATGATTATGGGCAGAAAGATTGCAGGGCTTGTAAAGCCAGTAGCCAGAATTCGAAGCATGTTGTGGCTTCGGCTTCGGGTGTGTTTGTAATAAAGAACTGTATGCCAGTTAACCCTACTTCCTGGGTATTGGATACCGGATCAGGATCTCATATCTGTAATTCATTACAGGCTCTGAGAAACCGTAGGGTTATCAAGAAAGGTGATATGACTCTCAGGGTTGCTAACGGAATGAGCATGTATGCTGAATCCGTAGGGGAATATCATCTAGGACTGACAACTGGGCAGATATTGATTCTGCGTGACTGCTTTTATGTACCAGGTGCGACTTGTAACATCATATCTGTATCCTTACTTTCTAAGGAAGGATATGATTTTACTTTTGTAAGTGATGTAGTAAACATCCACCTAAATCAAGTACTGATTGGGTCAGGTACATTGAAATACTGTATATACGTTTTGAATCAAGCTCAGGTCTTCAGTGTCCAGAACACACTTAAAAGAATGTCTCCGGAATTAAATCAGACTTTCTTATGGAATTGTAGACTGGGTCAAATTAATGAGACACGGTTGACAAAGTTACATAAAGAAGGATACTTGGATCCGTTCGAGTACCAGTCTTATGCCACTTGTGAATCTTGTCTCATGGGAAAGATGACAAAGACTCCGTTCACTGGACACGGAGAAAGAGCGAGCGAGCTCTTGGGACTTATACACAGTGATGTGTGTGGTCCAATGTCTACACATGCGCGAAGTGGTTATTCATACTTCATTACTTTCACAGATGATTTCTCTAGGTATGGGCATGTCTTCTTAATGAAGCACAAATCCGAGGCCTCTGAGAAATTTCAGGAATACAAGAATGAAGTTGAAAAACAAACAGGCAAAAGTATCAAGACACTGATATCTGATCGAGGTGGTGAATACTTGAGTGCCGAGTTTTTGGGCTACTTAAAAGAGAATGGAATTCTCTCTCAGCTTACTCCTCCATACACACCACAACACAACGGTGTATCGGAAAGGCGGAATCGAACCCTATTGGATATGGTTCGTTCCATGATGAGTAAGGCTGAGTTACCGCGATCCTTCTGGAGTTATGCACTAGAAACAGCTGCATATCTTTTGAACCAAGTTCCTACTAAATCAGTGCCTACCACACTATATCAGATGTGGAGTGGGAAGAAACCCAATCTTAAACACTTTAAAACATGGGGATGTCCAGCTTTTGTAAAAAAGCAGCATGCGGACAAGCTCGAGGCACGTTCAGTACAGTGTAAGTTTGTGGGATACCCAAAGAACTCCAAGGGGTATCTTTTCTATTACGCAGAGGAATAAAAGGTTTTTGTTTCTCGTCATGCCCGCTTCTTGGAAACTGAGTTTTTGGAAAATCAGATAAGTGGGAGCGCAATAGAACTGGAAGAAATTCCAGAACCACGAGCTATTACTGAAAGCTTAGTAGAACCAGAGGGTTCGAAAGAACAGGACATCCCAGCGCCACTCCGCAGGAGTAGTAGGCAGTCTCATCCTCCTGAGAGATACTACGGTTTCTCATTGACGGGGATAGAGAGGATTGCACTATGGATTATGGTGAACCTACTAGCTTCCAGCAAGCCATTCAGAGCGGTGACTCGGTAAAATGGTTGGATGCAATGCGGGCCGAGATGGAGTCTATGTACACCAACAAAGTTTGGACTTTGGACTTTGCTCCAGAAGGGGTAAAACCCGTAGGCTGCAAATGGATCTTCAGAAAGAAGATTGGTGTAGATGGGCAGGTTGAAACCTATAAAGCTAGACTTGTTGCAAAGGGTTTTCGTCAAAGACCTGGTTTGGACTATGACGAGTCCTTTTCTCCAGTGGCTATGCTGAAATCCATTCGGATCCTTCTTGCCATTGCTGCCTTCCACGATTATGAAATCTGGCAGATGGACGTAAAGACGGCTTTCCTAAATGGAAATTTGGAAGAGTGCGTCTATATGGATCAGCCGCAGGGATTCATTCAGAGTGGGAGCAGCAGTAGAGTGTGCAAGTTGCTCAAGTCCATTTATGGACTTAAGCAGGCATCGCGGAGTTGGAACATCTGCTTTGATGATACTGTCAAAGAATTCGACTTTATCAAAAACCCAGATGAACCATGCATTTACAGTAAGATTGTAGGGAGAACTGTAGTATTCCTCGTCTTGTACGTGGATGACATTCTCCTAATAGGAAATGATATTCCTATGCTACAGTCAGTCAAAGGATTCTTGTCGCAGAGGTTCTCCATGAAGGACCTAGACGATGCCAACTACATTCTGGGGATCCAGATCTATCATGATAGATCTAAGAGGATGTTGGGACTTTCACAGTCAAGGTACATCGACACCATACTGAAAAGATTCAGTATGGAAGATTCCAAGCGCGGTAATTTACCGGCTTGTCACGGGATCACCCTCTCCAAAGAGATGTCTCCCAAGACTGATTTGGAAAGGGATCGCATGTCTATTATACCCTACGCTTCTGCGGTAGGCTCTATAATGTACGCGATGTTATGTACCAGACCAGATGTAGCATACGCATTGAGCGTTGTAAGCCGGTATCAGTCGAATACAGGGGAGAAACACTGGATAGCGGTAAAGAACATTCTCAAGTACATGAGAAGGACTAAGGAGATGTTCTTGGTGTATGGCGGAAAAGACCTCCAGCTCGAGGCCTTTGCTGACTCCAGCTTCCAGAGTGACAAGGATGACTCCAAGTCCATGTCGGGTTATGTCTTTACCCTCAATGGAGGGGCGGTTTGCTGGAAGAGTTCCAAGCAGGAGACCGTTGCTGACTCAACTATGGAAGCGGAGTACATAGCTGCTTGCGATGCCGCAAAGGAAGCTGTCTGGATGAAAAAGTTCCTCACGGAGCTTCAGGTGGTTCCTATCATTGTTGATCCAATACCGTTGTATTGCGACAACAACGGCGCTATAGCTTTAGCGAAGGAAACCAGGTCTCATCAGAAGTCGAGGCACATTTTGAGGCGGTACCACCTGATCAGGGAGATCGTAGATCGTCGGGAGATCGAGGTGAAGAGAGTAAATACGGAGAACAACCCTGCAGATCCACTCACGAAGGCCCTACCCCAGACTCAGTTCGAGCGGCTGATCGAGATGATAGGTCTTCGATACGCCAGTACATGGCCTTAGTGCAAGTGGGAGATTGTTAGTGTATATGCCCTAGAGGCCATTACTGTATCATACTAGCTTGTATATTACTTGATAGAAGCTTGGGATATTCACAGTTGTATAGACAATCTTGCTCAAAATGGTAGTATGCTACTTGGTTTGTCTCTACTTCAATATATGCATGTGTTTCTTTTAGCATATCGCTTATATACATATTAGTATAGCCCTTAGGATCTTTGCTTGATTACCAGCGTTGTGATGGCGCTCACACTAGTGGGGGCTGGGTAATCCATAAGCACATCCTTATACAGGTCTCTAGTCGTAGGACTATCGAGACAGGGCATCGATACTCCAGAGTAGACTAGCGTATGCGCTTCTCATCCCAGCGGGGGAGACGGTCTGTCCCACAGCCGTCAGTATGTCGTACTTGAGATAGTATGCGGGTGCTCATTAGGTTACGAGTACACTGGACAGGACTCGTCGGGAACAGTTGGTTGGTATTATACCTATCGTCAGTTATCAGTTCCCAGGTGACATGAGTACAGCTTAGTCCGCTGACTTGACACTGTCACTTCGCCTCGAGTGTGTTCCCACTGTACTTAGATTACTACCCTACCACGGCTCAAAGGAGTCGTGCAAACAGGTAGTAGTTGGGTGCAGTCCCGAAGCACTTGGAGGCAGTGACGGTTAGACATGATTCGTCTCTCCCGGTATTGGGGGTTGACATCGCGCTGTGTCTAGGAGAGCCATTACACAAGTAGTCCCTGGCCAGGGCAAGCGAGATATACTGGTAGGTTTCCAGTGTTATCTCAGGGTGTTCTGGGCTACACTCCGACACGACTTGTACCGCTATTTGGGGACTGACGTTCACCGCCCCCTAGGCCCGCCATGCGATGTATCAGACGAACAGACCGGACTGTACGGAGATTGTCACATACAGGCTCAGTAGGAGTTCGGATGGGTTTACCTCATCGGCCTTCTTATCGACATCTACCTGGGGACCGTTACGTACAGCTAGTGCCGCTTGCGGTCTGTGGTTAAACCCACTGCCAGCGTAGTGTCGAGTCTTTAGAGTCCCACACAGAGAGTTTCCCTACATTGAGCGAAACGTGTAGAGGCCGTATGGTTTTACGGCAAGGCTACGATCACTTATGTGCACTTGTGTACGTATGCTGTTCGGGCAGACAATACTAGTGGGCTTTGGTTTAAGCCAGATCCTAGTATTGCACAGATGGATTTGATTTGTCTTCTGTGCATTCGCATTCTACGGAATGCGGATGCGGGTGCGTATGCACAGTTTTGAGGAGCGATGAAGGAGGAGGTGCCCCATTAGGGTTTTGGCTGTTGGTTCGGCCAAAACAGTAATGTGGCACACTCATTAGGGTTTTGACAGTTCGTTTGGTCAAAACCGTTATGAGGCGGAGACATTGTTTACTAATCCTTTTAGTGATAGATTTTTGATGGCTAATTGCATTGACCATTTGACCACTTAGACCTCTCTTGACTTTGTTGACCCGTTGACCATGTTGACCCGTTGACCGTGTTGACCATTGACCTTCAAGAGAGATCTACACTCTTCTTTCATTTTCTTTTTAATTCTTGAGTTATGATAATGGTCAATTCAATGTGCCATCAACTCTATCATGATAGGATTAGTAATGATGATTTTGTGTATTATTGCAACCATGGTTCATTTTATTTGGCTTAATCTTTTCATTATTCTCTTCTCATTCTCTCTCTTGAAATGAGAAGAAAAGAAAAGCTCCATGGTTGCTAAGCTTTCTCCTTCTTCTTCCTCCTCTTGATCTCATCTTTTGATCTCATGTGTTGAGAGAAAAAGATCCCTTAAAGACAAATACATCCATACATTTCCTCTACACTTCCTAGGGCTTCTTGACTAGCAATCTCTTTGCCCTAGTTACCTCGGCTCGAGGTGAAGCTCGGTGTACATCTCTCGGGTGGATCGTCTTCGACTCAAAAAGGCCGCGGAGGTGCCCAAGGTCCGGATCGACGCTTGGAGCTTGGATGGACGATCGGGAAAGCGGAATGAAGACCCGAAGGACCGGTTCCGTGAGGTATACTTTCTACAGCATAGTAGTTAAAACCTCTAGTAGTTTACTGGTTTCTTGTTTAGCCAAGATCCTTGCTTTTGAGTCCATGTTGCCTTGAGCTAAAATTATCGTTTTTCGCCGTTTCCGCCTCCCCGTAAGAACCGGGGTGAGCAACGTGGACTTACATACTACACACAATAACTTAACTAGGGTTTAGAATTATACCTTATTTGACAACTCAAGAATTTTTTTGAGTTGCTCAAAGTCTTCAAAATCCAATTTTGATTGATCCAATGTGTTGATGATGAAGTGGGGATCAACTTTTGTGAAGGGGGTATAGTGTTTTGATGAAGATTTTGAGATGGGTCATGAGGGTAGAAGTGAAGGAGCTTGAAGAAGAAGGAGTTGAGGAAAATAATGGGGAGGGGAAAGATGGCAGCCCCCCCTCTTTCTCATTCTCACCCTCTCAAGCCTATGCCTCATCATGGCACTCTCTCTTTCTCTCTCTCTCCCCAATAATTCACTCTTTTCCCTTTTCTCTTTTCTCACAATAATACACATAATACCGATAAAACAACACAAGGAAACAACATATAATCAAAATGCAACATGACATGGTGCGCTAGCCATGGAAAACTGTAGAAACACGGATTTGGCTTAATCGCGATTAGTAGTGCACTAATCGGGTTTAATTTTAAACTTACATATAATAAATTATAGAAATGTAAAATCTGATAAATATATTTTTAGATGAATAAATCATTTAATCTCCAATTATTTCATAAATATTGGTATATATTTATACCATTTTACGAAAAACCTCAATTTCGCAAATTGGGTATTATTCGCGAAATATATTATTTTAATATTAAATTCCAAAAATAATATTTTATATTTTCTGAAATGTTACAATCTTCCCCTTAAATAAATTCGGTCATCGAATTAAAATTTTAAAAAAAAACCCAAATGCTAAAACATTTCAATAATTAACTCAAATCAACGGTGCTACGAAATCACGGAAGATACAGAAATAACACAGCGCATCGTGTGCGTCTGAAAAACGAGTATGAAACTCAAAAATCGAACTCCGTCAAGTGTCACGCAAAGTATCGGATTTGCTCGCAAATCATCGGAGTTACGATGGAGATACAGATCTCGAAATCCACTACTGAAATCCAATATGCACTAGTCAAATACTATAATACATGTATAGTACGCATCCTTGGAAAAAGCTCTTAAAATTGAATAAAACACATGCAAAATCTTTTCTGAATCGCCGTGTAATGCGTAACTCGCGGCACAAGTGACGGACGTTCATTGTAAGGTAATAAATATATGTTCATATAGGTTTTGCTAAAATATACGTTCTGCCCTTTTAAAAATATCCCAAAAGGTTTTCCTTTATAAACGTTCGTGTCGCTCGCGGACACGTAGGAAATAGAGAGACTATAGCTCCTTTTTGAAAACCTCTTGTTAAATTTTTAATGCATGCAAAGTACTCAGGTACTGTTCTCAGATCAGTCCTGTTCGGCTACTACATAGTATAGTGCCTATCATGAAAACAAGGTACTCAAAAGCAAAATCAGCCCAAAAGGCGTGTCCAACAATCATGTGCGTCTGGTGAACACGGAAACCAAAGCCAAATACAAGTGCCACAATATGCACAAAAATAAAACTAAGTGCAACGGGTGTGCACGATAGCATCTGTCCAGTGCAACGGATGTGCACGACAATAATATCATGTGCATCTAGAGTGCACGAAAATCTCAATCCAGTGCAACTAATATGCACGAATGAAAATCCCAATCGAGTGCATCCGGTGTGTAAAAAATCACATCTCATGTCATGCGCCCAACATGCACGAAAATACAAATCAAGTGCATCCGTCATGCATAAATGAAATCTAAATCAAGTGCATCTGACATGCACGAATAAAATCCAAGTCAAGTGCATCCAACATGCACGAATAAAATCCAATACCAAGCGCCTAATATGCGCAAAAATCCAACCCAAGTGCGTCAGGTCCGTAAAAAACATCTAGTGCAGAAGCTTGCACGAAAACGAATGTCAAGGGCAAACGCGCACAAAAACATAAATCTACCAAAATAAATGCTCAAAGACATAAATCGGGTGCAACCAATGTACGGGGTATAAATCTAGTGCAATCAATTCACGAAATACCCACCCGGTGCAACAAATGTATGAAATGCAAATTTAGTGCAACGAATGCACGAAATACAAATCCGGTGCATCAAATGCACAAAATACAATTCCAGTGCATCAAATGCATGAAATACAAATCCGGTGCATCCAGTGCACAAAATACAAATCCGGTGTATCTAGTGCATGAAATACCAATCTAGTGCAACAAATGCATGGAAACTCATCAATAACTCAAATGCGTATAAAAACAACACCGAGTGTACTAAGGTGTATAAAATCCAAAAACGTGTGCAACTATGTGCACAAAATCCATATCAATGCATTGCAAGCACATGTGAGCTATACCGAGTGCAAAAATAAAATCGAGTACATACCACATGCACAAATCAAATCAAATGTATGAAATCTACGAAATCATAAAGACGTGCAGCCAAGGCACAAAACCGATCTCAAGTGCAATAAATATGCACAAATCATAAACCAATACAATGGTGTATAAAGCAGATCTCAAGTGCAATAAATATGAAAAAAAATGTAAATACCCAGTAGGTGCAGCAATCCAATATCATGAAACTCAATCATCAAAACTCAAATCCAAGCGATATAAGCGTGATACTCAGATCACTAACGCAAATCGCAACAAATGACATTGAGGTACACCTCCTACAATGTCGGAAAAAAAATGTCGGTGCGCCCAAAACTGGCAGAGCAAGAACATACGCTTGCCTCCTGCTCACGGTCTGGCGTCTTCTGTCTCTGGGTCCTCATTTTCTCTATGGATTACTGATTGATCTTCTTTTTGTGTGTAGTAAAATGTTTCACAACCAAAGAAATTTATACCTCAGTCAATTAATGGTGTCGATGCAGCGCGTTAATGAATACGGATCGTCCACTGAGATGCGAGTACTTGTTCGATCTTGCTTTAGTTGAGTTGAAAATAAAATATAAAAGAAAATTCAAGAAAGTTGATTCAAGATTTGTAAGAATTGATTTTAAGAAAAATAAAGAAATATATCAAGAATCAAGAAGATGTCCAAATCAATTTAGTTATCAAGATTTGTAGAATAACTTGTAGGAATCGATCGAACTAGTAGCAATGATGAATACTAATTATGACTATTCTTATCTATTGATTGATTGTAGCTAAATCGATGATGAATGAATGAAGATTAAGGATCTATTGAAGAAACTAGGGTTTCTTCTTCACTATCCCTTGTCTTTTCATTGATCCTCATTCAATTCTAGCCTCTAGCAAAGAGGATCATCAATCATTTGATCCCTAATTTGCAACGAAATAATTAAGAACATTGATCTCGCTCCAAACTAGGTTGTTGACGATTCTTTTTCCTAGAGTTCACAATTCTCATAAGACTTAAGATTAGTAAAAGAATTTCATCATCATTAGATCTACCGATTTTCTCGATTCCGTTACAAGCGGAGATTTCACTCACACATCATGAAAATTAATGAATCAAGAATCAAGAAATTTCATAATGCAAGAATGTAATGAAAACGAGAATTAACAATTTATCACCTTCATTAAATCTTCTTCAAATTTACACAACTCCTCAATTCGAGGTACAAGATTAAGCTCTCGATCGCTCGTTTGAAGAGGTGAATTTGTCGTCGATCTTTGCGAAGCTCGATCGCCGTGAGTCGCGGATCGTCGTGGATCTCTTGCTCGGATGATAATCGGCGTTGCGATGAAGGATCGTTGATTGCTCGCTTGATTTGCTTCTCAATGGATCTTCATTTTGCTTTGGATCTTGAATTTAGGTTAGGGTTTGGATTGGATCACAAGTTGTGTCACTCAACTTGCGTGTGAAATTATTGAACCCCCAATTAATGAGCAACGCTCAAACTTAGATCTAGATCCCCTTTTATAAAATTCAAATGAATCTTCCCTCCAAAGCTAAGTTGTTAGAGAGAGCCTTCTAGAATGAGGTAGGTTGTTAGGGAGAGCTTTCTAGAATGAGGTTGTTACAAGGTGACTTCTAGAAGAAGGTTGTTATGAGGAGGCTTCTAGAAGAAGATTGTTAAGAGGAGGCTTCTAGAAGAAGGTTGTTATGAGGAGCCTTTCAGAAGAAGCCACGTGGTAATGAAGCGTCTCAAGGAAGCTAGGATGTTAGAATGAAGCTTCTGGAGAGATGTAGAACGCTGACGGCCCAAGTAGGCCGCGGATCCACGGCAACTCGGCCAACTCGGTCGCGGTTCCGCGGCTATATGAATGTATCTCTGCATTATTTCTCTGGCTTATCTTGGTGTTTGTATTTGGGTCTTCTTATGACATCTGGAATCTTATAATTCTTTCTTGGATGCTGCCAGATTTTAAGTTTTTGACTTGATTCGTTTTATCGGCACTTTTGCGATTCCGGTTCTTTGACCTGAAGAATTTTCTGCATACAATCTCGCTGAAAAGTGTTGAGATATACAAAATCATGCATGTAGTAATAAACACTCAATTTCCCTCATAATGCCGGTTATAATGTATAACACATGTTATTTGATATTTTGCAGACGAATTGCTAATATGTACAATATTTATACCAAACACCTTTAGATGATTAGAAAGAGTAGGGAAATTGATGTGTTAAGAATGCAATATTTTCGATTGATCAATTACCAATCTCGCAATCTATCGGCTCGTCGGCCCGGTCATGTGTGCTAACGGAAATGATTCCGCTCTGGCACTCCTCTGGTCATCTCTTGACCAATTAGCATGACCACTCGTAAAGCATCACATCACTGGCGTCGGCCTCTAGCCCTCTGAATACATATGACACGACTGATCCTCGGTGCAATGCTTATTGCAGCAGTGTCCTGGAAGGAACCTACTCAGGGTCTCTTCAGATCTCGTCTATGCCGAACTATACAGAGGCTGGTACTCTTACATAATCTTTTCTCGTTTTCTGGGCATCTGCGTTCTCAGCACAACATTTCCTCGGGAACTGGCCGTATCCCAACGCCTCAATATACACTTCCGATCTCTAATCTCGACGGGGAGGAACAACAGCTCGTCAGCATCTCGCACGAACCTCTGGTTCCACTCATCTTTATCATCGTCTACTTCGACGTCACGTCATGCTATCTGCGTACTAAAATTGTCCTCGGTTACAGTCAATCTGGGGTCTCTCACACGGACTCGAAATTACGAACTCGGTACCTTCATCACTCTGTAAAAGATATCTAGCCGAACACGTCCTCGGGACTCGTCCCAACCATCAGAGGAATACTCTATATTAGTCCGTTCTAGATTAACTCACAACGCATCTGGGTGAGATCCTCTATCCGAAACTGGTCCACTTACGGATCTCCTATCGGATCATCCAACGAACAATGCCATCTCTGGATCGATCTACTCAAGATCTGAGTAAGATTCTCCACACTGGAAATCTTCGACTCGACTGGGCCTGCATCGGCGCATCAAATCTGACGAATCACCTTCGTCTCTCAACTCAAGATAGAATAGCTATCATCTATCGCATCTCTGCCTGAAAGCTCCGGCGATCTCAGCTCATAAGCTCTGGAAGCGACATCCCATCAATCTCGGCAACAACTGGGTCATCTATCTACAAGGTAGATAACATCACGATCTCTGAGGTAGGCTGTACATCAACAGTCCTCTTACAATTGGCAGCCTCTATCAGTGGCCCGATCATCCGGTGCAAAACCGAACAATCGCCTCAAACAAGAGGTCACAACATAAATACTAAATCGAAATGTTCCCATGTCACCAGAAAACACGATGGTCAATCCTCGTCCATGACGAGTTCGCCCTGACCGCATCACTAGCAGCAGCTCAATCTGCGCTCAAACCATGGTGACCGGAAACTCAATCAAGTATCGACGAAAATAGATCAAAGGGATGAAAAGAATCAACAGATCCCAAAATGGATACATGATCATAAGAAGGAACGAAATCAGTGAGAGTATGATTATGGAAACGAATAGAATCACAGATCTCAAAATATGTACATCCTAAGGTTCCTTAAGTGGAGTATCGTAACGTAAATATGCCGCGGAACATACGTACGGTACGTCACTCTACTCAAGCTACCTACTCCATCAATCAGGGTCAGCCTATGTAATGAAAGTTCGGGTCTAATACCCCTTGTTCAAATCTAAGTTCCGTAAGGTCAAGCCTAGGTTCTGAAATAGATTACGCCCCAGACTCCACATAGTCAAACCTAGACTCGAACCAAAGTTAAACCTAGCGCTCTGATACTAACTTTGTCATGACCCAAAAATATTGTTCGTGACCGCCACGTAAATCATGCCACGTCTAAAGGCGTAACGTAAATTAAGTAAGCCGAAGCCCAGAAATCTAAACCTTTTTAAGAAAATAAAAGAGGTGAAGTTTTGAAATAAAGGTATGATGAAATAAAAGGTTTTCTTAAATGCATAAATAGTGGAACATGAAAAATGCAAGTGGAATTTATTAGTTGAAAAACATGTTTCGTCTTTTTAAAAATTTGGGCCGCGCCTCCTTTATATATTTTGATCCAAAACCATAAATATATGATAATATAAAAGGCATCCCCAAGCGGGAGCTAGCTCTTCGCCAATCGGCGGAATCACAACCACGCAAGATAGAAATATAAGTATATGACGCCCCACGACGAAGATCAACATAAGGAATAATGTAAAGCAAGATATTAAACCCACCAAGCGAACATATAACCCATCGCTCAAGTCTCGCAACTACAAGTTTTGCTAAGTCTTACTACTTATACAAATACTAGTTTCTGATTTGATGGAGTTAACTAGATACAACAGGAATAATAAATACAAGAGGGGTATGATCCAACATGTACCACCTACCAAAGCAAAACACCCGAATGCAGCTATATGCCAGCGATGCTGCTACTGATCCATGTGGTCAATCTGCAAGAGCAGTGGCACAATGGGGGTGAGTTGCCAACTCGTGAGTAGAAAACATCATCAGGTAGAAATCGAAATAAGCAACGATTCCTAGGTCAACTATATCATAAAGGTAATACTATGATATGTAGGGTGACCGTATCTGTATATGTGCCAACAATATAATCAATGCCTATCAGCATGTGGAAAACATCTATGTGTCCATCAATGACACAACAACATCATGGAAATAAATATCATGAAGCATATGCATGTAAATATGAGGATATCAATCAACGTGTGTCCATCAACGACACATCAAAATCATGGAATCTGAGCGTCCAACACCGACACTCGAAACATCATGAAACTCGTGTCCAACATCGACAAGTAAATCCTCATATATCTTGGGTGCTGCATTCTCAGATCGGCCCATATCACTATCTTGGGCTCCGTCAGTTCGGATCGGCCCACGGGCTCCGTCAGTCTGGATCAGCCCGTATCATCTCACCACTCCGGTCGGTATTCTCTGGATAACCGCCGAGTCCAAATGCTATCACCGGTAGGTAGTGGTCCCTCTGCCAGGCTCATCATCTACAACACGAAAATCATTTCTCGCCCCGGGGTACCATACCGGGTCCACCATGTATCCGCAGGCGGTGCCTCCCACTCCTCGAATCGGGTTCCACATACCAATCTCAGAACCGAGAAAACACATAGTGGACGTCTCGAAATATCATATCAAGAGAAAACGAGTTTTTAAAACAATACATGCTTTCTTTTGAAACAACCACGGTTCTCAAATCCAGAAATCTCATGAAAACAACATATCTCAATGCGTATAATCATAAAGCATGATGTATGCGACATATAACAGAATGTAAGCATATCCGTATATCATGCAATATAGAACAGTGATGTGGGGATGGGCATGTCATCATAATATGAGTATAGCAATATAATAGCATGATGTAGCAATTGTAAGGCTACGACAGCGCCCAGGCCGTCAATCCGAGGCCAAATACGGAATAAAAATTTTTATAAACTGGCGCTATCGTAACCCTAAAACCCGGATCGTGCCATTAACCCTATACTAGTAAACTGTAAAGTGGTTAAAGAGATTATACCGATCGATCCGTGTCCTTCGGTCTTCAATCTCTGCGCCTTTCTAGTTGCGGCTGCCCCGACGAAGTCCGACCTCCGATCTCGCTCGTCGAGTGACTCCACGTCGAGGATTCTTTACACGGGCTCCCGCTTCAAACCGAATTAACTCGGACATCCAGTTTGCTAGCTTAGATGTCCAAGATGAAATAGAGATAGTGTGTGAATACTTTTTCTCAAAGGACCCAAGGATTTGGGTGGAGGTGAATGAAGTTGCCAAGTATAGAAATTGTGAGCAAGTTTTGGGCAAAGGGAAAAAATGAGCTTGCATAAAAAATGGGCTCGACCATAGCAAGAAAAATGTTCGCTGTGGTTTTTGGTATTGAGGCGTGGTGAATAAATTAATGGAACCTAAGAAAATTAATCCATCACCACAAAGAAATTCCTCTCTCCCTGAAATGAACAGCCACCTCACACAAAGAAAAATATCTTACTAAATATCTAACTCAAATTTTCCTAACTCAAACAAAACACATAAATGCAAAACCAAGACTTGCACTCATGACTCACCACCCATCACAAAGCCCACGAATTTCCAGCCCCCAAAATTAAATGCTAGCCACTTGCATACAAATTCCATCACCACAATATTTAAACATTAATCTAAATGTTTAAGTCGAGAAAAGAAATTGACAACTTCAAAAGTAATCTCGTAACGAATTACAAGATTACCCCTCATCCGTATATACATACCTCCATCCGTATTCCGACTGAATATGAACATTACGAGATGAAAGTAATCCAACCAATCTAATACTAGGATCCGGCTTAAACCAAAGCCCACTAGTATGATCCGTCCGATCATGATTCGTGCACGAGTGCACATATATGATCGAACCCTGCCATAAAACCATAAGTCCTCTACAACATTTCGCCCGAACTTGGGACACTCTCTGTGTGGGACTCTAAAGACTCGTTAATACGCTGGCAGTAGGTTTAACCACAAGCACGTCAGTGACACTAGCTGTACGTAACGGCTGCCCAGGTATTGAGCGAAAGGGAGGCCGATGAGCGAACTCATCCTGAAACCCTACTGAGCCTGTCAGTGATAATATCCATATAGTCCGGTCCGTTCGTCTATGAGTATCGCATATCGGGCCTAGGGGGTAGGTAAACGTCAGACCCCCAATAGCGGTATAAATCGTGTCGGAGTGTAGCCCAGAATACCCTGAGAAACTACTGGAATACCTACCAGTAAATCTCACTTACCCCGGCTAGGGATTTCATGTAATGGCTCTCCTGACATAGCGCGATCTCACCCCCAATACCGGGAGAGACGAATCCCCTGCCGATCCGCTCACTGCCTCCATGTGGCTCGGGACTGTACCCAACTAAAACCTGTTTGCACGACTCCTTTGAGCCGTGGTAGGGTAGTAATCAAAGCACAGTGGGAACTCACACGAGATAAATGATGATCTCAGGTCGATAGACTAACCTGTACACATGTCACTTGGGAACTGCTATCTGACGACAGGTATAATATCAACTAGCATGTTCCCGGCGAGTCCGTCCGGTGTACTCATAACCCAATGAGCACCTGTATACGTCTTAGGAGAACCAACTGACACCAATGGTTTGTGAGACCAGCCACCGCCCCTCGTCGGGGTCTCGATCCGTATACACTAGTCTACTCTCGGAGTATCGATGCCCAGCCTCGAAACTCCCACGACTAGGGACACATTAAGGATGTGCTTATAGACCCCAACTCCCACGTATATGATCGCCATCATACTCCTGGCAGTCAAGCAGGAATCCTATGGGCTCTATTATCGTGTAATAGTGATCTGTAATGTCACCTGAAGCATGTACACGATGATAAAGACAAACCAGATAGCATACTATCATCTCGAGTAAGACTGTTCTACCGGTATAGATCCTCCCTTAATCATTGTAATCACGTGCCTGTGATCTAATAATTAACTTTGAGGGCACTATATCCAACAATCTCCTACTTGAACTTAAGGCTAATTATTGCGATGTCGCATACTCATAGCCCGTGTTACCGAACATCTAACTCCTCTACTAATCAGTTTCACAAAGCTCGTTTATAAAACTATCGTGTTCGAGAAATAGCCTCAGTGAGTGGATCCGCCCTGATGTTTCTTTCTATGTCTCTCTTTATCTTAAGTTCGCGGAGAAAGCCATCTCCCGAATTGAGTAATACCTGTCTTAGAATATGTCTGGATATCAGATGGGACCTAGTTCACAAATGAACTCCAAATCCAGCAAACTTCTTAGACTGTATCGTCAACTGAATTTAATCAGTATCCTGCACCATGCCTCCCTTAGTATCCGCTTGGACCACTTGTCCAAACTACTGCCCCTCGTCAGAGGGAAAACTATAACTCTGACAGTCACTCTGTCATCCAGGTCACCTTGGAAGCTTGGAATGATAACCATCTCCCAAAAGAGTCTGCCGTTATCATATCCCTAGAACAACCACTTATGTTCTAAAACTGTTTCCGAACGTTTCTCCAGGATTGGATTAATATATCAACTGATTGCAGCTAGTGCAAAAACAACATCTGGTGTAGTACTTGACATCTCATGATTGACTCAATTGCCTAAGCAAGTGATATGCCAATCATGCACATCTCTCCCCCCTTAGTCTGTAAGACACCTTTAGAGAGGGTGACTCCATCACCTGCAGGTATACTACCGTGCCAGAAGTCTTCCATTCTAAAATACCTTTAGAATACTGTCTAAGTACCCAGATTAGGAAACTACCCAAATCTAGATCTAAAACCATAGATCTAGTAACCAGAATACCTGATATTATATCCATATCCTATACGGAGAAACCACTGTGTGACAACCACTGTATAACTGATTGTACAATATGAATTTTACTTCCTATAAAGTGCATGTCATCCAAATACCAGGACATCACACCCTACTACCTTCTTAACAGATCCATCCCTTATTCTGATGAAGTCAAAGCCTATGACTATCACATCAAAAATAGATGATCTATCTCCGCTATATCTTCTTTAGTCTATAAATAGACACAAGCTGCCTGTCCACTATGCTTCCGCTGCTCCCACTGACTACGACAACTCTCTGGCAGAGTCATATACACGTGCACTTCTAAAACTGGTTTAGAACAACGTTATACTCATCCTCTTGCCGAGTCTCATAGTTTTGAACAGCAGTAATGGAAAGTCTGGGTGAACAAGAACCTCCCTGTCACCATCCTTGAGGATACCGGAGTACCTCTCGGGTGCCTGAGGTTACCCACCATATCTGCAGAGTGACTAATGGAATGTCAAACCCAATTGAATATTTAGATCCTATTAAATTTTCAGTAATCGTTTGCGGTTCTGGAATCACTTCCAGTTCTACCATACCCCACTACTGTTTTCTGAAAAAGTCCATTTTACTAAAACTGTGGCGAGTCAAGAACAATATCACTATTGATCTTCTAGATGGTAGAAAGCTAACCCTCGTCAAAGCCCGGGTTAACCCACAAACTGCCATTACAGAAAAGTGCCTTGAGTTATCCAGAGTCTGGTTTTAAGCATAAGCAGGACAACTCCCCGTACCTTAACATCGTTAAGATATGAACCATTCTATATACAATATAGAAATAGAGGCACTGATTTAATTGGAACCAGATTCAAATCATACAGCTGTCTCGAGTGCATGTCAACTAAATGGGAAGAGGCCGATCAATGATACTCAACTTAGGAGTGCATCCAGATATGAGTAACCTGAAAAAGAAGCAAGTTCTCAAAACCATTACTATCAACTGAATACCAAATACAAGTATCTATATCTTCGATCACCTTGAAGAATCCTGATACTTGCAACACGTGGTTCTCTACTTTATTCTTGTACCTATAACTTCTCAAAACTTGGACTTTTTATTTCTACGAAACACATGTCTAAAACTTGAGAAGGCACAATTAAATAGATTACAGTACGAGGACCAACCCCTCTATCCTAATGGACACTGGAAAACATACAATACTTTGTATAAGTCCCTTGCGTTTAATAACTCATACCCTGTGCGTCGTAGGTTGAAAACTGTACTTATGGTTACGAAGAATTACACCGCTGTTGAATGCTCCTTACCTAACCATCAACTGATATAGGTAAATGTCATGAACATAATTTCAAAAATTTATATCTCACTTTATAAAATAAACGTACAGATATATCAGTTTGAAATTGGTGCATAACAATAGATATTCAAAATCAAATATTTGTCGTCCGGCAAAAAACCTAGACGATTTCTTCAAATATCACCAATTACAACGAATCCCGATATAATGAGGATGATCACCTAATTCCTAATAACTTACTCCCACTCATCATCTGTAAAACCATACAGATGTTAGAATCAAAACCTGGTAAATACATACCCTAGAGTAAGAATCTAATTGGGAAATCAGTTTTCAATTAACAACGCATAGTGAAATTGAAACATGAAAATATTTCGAAGGGGTATCCGGGTATTCCTAGTAATGCCTCTTCCATTATCCATATTCATGACTATAACCGTATATACGCGGTTTGGTCGTGAATGATAGCAGTCGTAATTTACTTTGCCCTCTTTCTGATCCCTTTATTTATCTTTACTTATTACCTTCTGCACACCACACTTAGGCTGATTGGTTTTCTTCCTTCCCCACCTTTCGGCACCTGCCTATAGTTTGGAAGAAGACTATATAATAAGCGTAATAGGTGTACCCTCTCCTAATTGTAGGAGCCCTCATAACCTGAGAGAAGAAAAAAGGAAAAGACAACTGAATAATCATATTCAATCTCTCCAGAACCAGAATCCATCCTCGAATTTGGAACAAGTTCCTTCGAGTTCGTATGTAACTATACGATGGATTTATCCAATGGAAGTGGATGTTTGTTGTGATATGGAATGTTCCGAAGAAAAGCAAAGGGTAAAAGTAGGAGTGGCAATGATGTATGCAACTCAGACAATCCAAAATCCAGTGTTTTAAGAAAGTTCAGTTAACTTGGTCACCAAGTCATAGTCTAGGGTCGGGCCATGGTCGCTGCCAAAGAGAGAGAGAAAAGAAACACTCTTCATGCACTCTAACCTAGATCAGAATGGTTAATCACTTTATCTAATTAGGATGTCTCCCACTGTTACCTCAAATTCTCCTCCAAACCTGAAAGAAGAATTAGTCAGGATTACCCGAGGAGTAAACCAACTCATCAGTGGGATCGGGATCCAACTATCATCGTATGATAACATGATGGAATCCACTCACGTTATCACACTCCAGAAGGTATGTGCATATCTGGCAAGTTTCCTCTATGTTTGAAACTCCCGATGTGATTTCTACCCCATGCTCTTATGACCTTGACGAAGAACAACATATCATAAGTCACATGTCAAGTTATACCCGTTATTATCCAGGTTAATTTGAACCCATCCGTACATACCCTTGATGAAGGCCAAAATAGTTGTACGACTGTCCCAAACCAACGCATCTATCTATGCAACAGAAAAGTAACAAATAGCTACCATACACTATGCCTTGACGAAGGCCAACATACATAGCATGAATACTAAGTGCTGCCTGTCTGAAATGACAGAGGGCTACGAATGGTTTTTGGCGAAAAACCTTTAACGTAATGAACTTGATATCGTTGAAGGAACCGAATAGCTTTTTATAAATATATAGTAGAGAAAACCTTTGCTAAAGAGGTCACTCCCAGTGAAGGGATCTCGGCTCTTTCCTCGTGGAATGAGGTACAGGATATTCCAACTGAATACCGCTATGCAAAGCAAAAACTAATCGACTATAGTGAAGTTATTACCCTGACGCAATCTTCTGCCCAAGGGGTCACTCCCGATGAAGGGATCTCGGCCCTTGCCTCGTCGAATGAGGTGCTGGATATTCATAACCGAATACCACTGTGCAAAACAAAAAAAAAACGTCCTTGTAATAACAGCTTTTTGAAAATTGTTCCAACAACATCGAACAGGTCTGTTTTCCTTGCATTGATCAGAATCAATGCAGCCCCATCATTTGATCACACCAGAAAAGAACGAAAATATAATGTACGTATATGCCATCCGCATTTGCCTCTGGGTCCCGTCATCACCCGTTAGGTTACTTAACTAACGACAGAGCGGGAACTGTACTAGCACGGGTGTAAAACATATACAACATCTACTAGTATATATATAACAATATGTAATAATCGCTCTAGGCGTGATAAATGCAACATCACATAAAAGTAATAAGCATCACAGAACAATACAGATAATCTGGGAGCCCCGGGTTTCCTTTAAGCCGCATGTGAAACCTGACGTTCCCCTGGTCACGTGGATAGCCTATGCAATGAAAACCTAGACCTCTACGAGTGCGGCAAGTTACCCGCCAAAACCAGAAGCGAGGCAGCCCCCCTTCAGCAAAGTGAATAGACCACCCAACACTTCACGGAATCTGGTAACTTGAGAACCCCACCTTGGGTCAACCTGTACTCCCTACGAGTGCGGCGAATAGCCCGCCAATTCTAGAGTGAAGTACCCTCCGTCTCAAAGCCATGAGATGCGGGCCCGTTGCCCTCTAGAACCCGGCTATCCGTGCACTCCACCGCGGGGTAATCCTAGTACAGAAAATAAAATATGTACAACGGATACATCGACCTCAACCCGGTCGTGCCCCACAAGAATAATATACAAACAGGCAGTGACGATAGTCCACATATCAGACGCTCATCCCGCAATATCAAATGTACAAATATATCCAAACTGCACTACTATTGCACGCAAGCTATCCACCACGACGAATCCGCAACATCACAGCACAACACAGAACATCAACACGAATGTCACGTTCGCAAACCCGTCTAAAAGAGCTATAGCAATTAGACAAGGTTTACCGCTCGAATGACATTCACGGTAGCAGATAGAAATTTATGTACAGCAAACTTTAAACAATGTTAGAAATATCGACTTCGAAATAACCCCCGAAAAGCACCAAACAACTAGATAAAACCATATCCAAACTGGGCTAAACAAACAATACTACTGAACCAATATTCCAGAGACTAGATTACCCTGAAAATTTCAAGTCCAAACACCCAAAAGTGGCCAGTTTTGAGCATGCTCTCACCGGGTGAAATCCGGTGGATGGGGCTCAAATTTTTAGGGTGTCACTAAAATAGCCTTCTGCAATTGTTTAATTATTTTTTTTGAAGACTCTGCAATTTCGACAGAGACTCGAATATATCGAGTTGTGTTTCGGGTTTGTTTCGGTTTCGATACTTTAACATTGTCTAAGATAACTAGTATGCGGTTAATGGGTTGGCTCTGATACCATGTAAGGCTACGGCAGCGCCCCGGCCGTCAATTCGAGGCCAAATGCGGAATAAAAAACTTTTATAAACTGGCGCTATCGTAACCCTAAAATCCGGATCATGCCATTAACCCTATACTAGTAAATTTTAAAGTGGTTAAAGAGATTATACCGATCGTTCCATGTCCTTCGGTCTTCAATCTCTGCACCTTTCTAGTTGCGGCTGCCCCGACGAAGTCCGATCTCCGATCTCGCTCGTTGAAGTGGCTACACGTCGAGAATTATTTATACGGGCTCCCGCTTCAAACCGAAGCAACTCGGACATCCAGTTTGCTAGCCTAGATGCCAAAGATGAAGTAGAGATAGTGTGTGAATACTTTGTCTCAAAACACCCAAGGATTTGGATGGAGGTGAATGAAGTTGCCAAGTATAGAAATTGTGAGCAAGTTTTGGGCAAAGGGAAAAAAATGAGCTTGCATAAAAAATGGGCTCAGCCATAGCAAGAAAAATGTTCTCTATGGTTTTTGGTATTGAGGTGTGGTGAATAAATTAATGGAACCCAAGAAAATTAATCCATCACCACAAGGAAATTCCTCTCTCCCTGAAATGAACAGCCACCTCAAACAAAGAAAAATATCTTACTAAATATCTAACTCGAAATATCCTAACTCAAACAAAACACATAAATGCAAAACCAAGACTTGCACTCATGACTCACCACCCATTACAAAGCCCACGAATTTCCAGCCCCAAAATTAAATATTAGCCACTTGCATACAAATTCCATCATCACAATATTTAAACATTAATCCAAATGTTTAAGTCGAGAAAAGAAATTGGCAACTTCAAAAGTAATCTCGTAACGAATTCCAAGATTACCCCTCATCCGTATATACATACTTGCATCCGTATTCGGACTGAATACATACACTATGAGACGAAAGTAATCCAACCAATTTAATACTAGGATCCGGCTTAAACCAAAGCCCACTAGTATGATCTGTCCGATCATGATCCGTGCACGAGTGCACGTATATGATCGAACCCTGCTATAAAACCATACGTCCTCTACAACATTTCGCCCGAACTTGGAAAACTCTCTGTGTGGGACTCTAAAGACTCGTCAATATGCTGGCAGTAGGTTTAACCACAAGCACGTCAATGGCACTAGCTGTATGTAACGGCTGCCCAGGTATTGAGCGAAAGGGTGGACGATGAGCAAACTCATCCTGAAACCCTACTAAGCCTGCCATTGACAATATTCGTACAGTCCGGTCCATTTGTCTATGAGTATCGCATATCGGGCCTAGGGGGCTGGTAAACGTCAGACCCCCAATAGCAGTATAAGTCGTGTCGGAGTGTAGCCTAGAACACCCTGAGAAACTACTGGAATACTTACCAGTAAATCTCACTTACCCTGGCCAGGGATTTCGTGTAATGGCTCTCCTGACACAGCGCGATCTCACCCCCAATACCGGAAGACACGAATCCCCTGCCGATCCGCTCACTGCCTCCATGTGGCTCGGGATTGTACCCAACTAAAACCTGTTTGCAGGACTCTTTTGAGCCGTGGTAGGGTAGTAATCAAAGCACAGTGGGAACTCACACGAGACAAATGACGATCTCAGATCGATAGATTAACCTGTACACATGTCACCAGGAAACTGCTATCTGACGACATGTATAATACCAATTAGCATGTTCCCGGCGAGTCCGTCCGGTGTACTCATAACCTAATGAGCACCTGTATACGTCTTAGGTGAACCAAATGACACCAATGGCTTGTGAGACCAACCACCGCCCCTTGTCGGGGTCTCGATCCGTATACACTAGTCTACTCTCGGAGTATCGATGCCTAGTCTTGAAACTCCCACGACTAGGGATACATTAAGGATGTGCTTATAGACCCCAGCTCCTACGTATATGATCGCCATCATACTGCCGGCAGTCAAGTAAGAATCCTATGGGCTCTATCAACGTGTAATAGTGATCTATAATGTCACTTGAAGTATATACACGATGATAAAGACAAACCAGATAGCATACTATCATCTCGAGTAAGACTGTTCTACCGATATAGGTCCTCCCTCAATCATTGCAATCACGTGCTTGGGGTCCAATAATTGACTTTGAGGACACTATATCCAACAACAATTCTACTGTGTGAGTGACATAGTAATTATCGATGATGAAGTGTGTGAGCCGGCAATCTGTGTAAATGTAACATACGCATCATCGATAATGGTGTAGGTGTACTAGCATAGGTATATGTAATGCAAATGAAAATAACATGAACGTAGCGTAAGTAAATCACGAGCGCAATGCTATATTGTATACTTCTCTATCATATATCCGAGTCGGTAAATCTATCAATCGGCATCCAGCCTCACAACATCACGTACGGTATAATCCATCGTACAACATCCTCTCATCAAGGGTATGGATCAATCATCATAAAACTCATCACATACGGTAAATCATCATACGGTGACATTAAACGATTTAGGATTCTATCAACCTATATGACAATGAGGGTACGGACCTAACGTCTCGTACGACATATCACTCATGATCCACAACATTATATATATCTATACACTTTTATCCTAGGTCACATCCATAACAATCTCATGTCAGGGGACCGACAAAGGTATCAATCCTCTCATATCGACTCGTATCTGTATACCGACCTATCAAACAAGTCATCATATCACATCGTATTTTCTTTTCATCACATTACGTCATCTTACATAAACATTCTAGCTTATTAATCTCATATCCTGCTACTATAAGTCTCCTACTTATTCTCTTATAACTACATACCTATATGTCGTGATTCACATTCACTTTTCATATCCTTATTTATCAATTTGAGACATCATTTCTATCTTATCAGGTCTAAGAGTCATATCCCTATAACTTTCATCTCATATCTCGATAAGTAAATTCAATCATTCCTATCATCTTTAACTATCTTATTAACCATATCCATAGTTTTCTAATATAGGTTTCATTAAGCATATTCTATATATCGGTTTCCATCAAACTTGAGGGGTACTATACGCCATCCACCCGACTTACCTCGTAGATATAAATCTACTCACCTGCGAAACTCCATGTTCAGCCGTAGTCGATGCGCTTCGTCATCTCGGAATCCACACGAAGGTACCTACAATAAATACATAGTCGCAATGCTATTAAAATCAAGTCCGGAAAACCAATACGGCACACGGTACGCTCATAGGTTAGAACCCATAGCCTACGCATGCAAAACCAACCAAATAACTCTCATTCGTTGACGTACAAATCCCCAATGAAGGAATCCAAACTCAAATCTAAAAATCCAAGTTTCAGAAATCGCATAACACAAATCAACAACTATGGAAAACATCTCTAGATTTTGCCTCAGGTACAATTAGACAATTTTGCATATAGGAGAGGTCTAATTAGAAGTTATAGGAGCTATGGACCAAGCACGGACCATTTCCAACATACCCAGGCCGCAATTAGCGGTCATATTGGGTTTATTTGCGGCCAGAAAATGGGGTGGAGGTTTCAGTTTTCTAGGGTAGGTTCCTCAGTGCCTGCACATATCTCTGTAATCGCTATATAATTTTTAGGGTCTCAGGGTAGCAGCAGATCTCTAAATACCATCACTAATTCCATAAAAAAACCGATATCGGCAAATCTAAAGTTCGTATCTTGGTGTCTAGTCTCTGGTTTTGTCCAGAATTCTAACCCTAAGGTCTTGTAACAGCCACCACACATCATGATTCCACACAAACACCCAAACCCTCTCTTGAATTTTCTAAACATCACCAATCAACACCGATTTAATTCTAAACTAACAATAGGGTATACTACACACAATAACTTAACTAGGGTTTAGAATTATACCTCATTTGACAACTCAAGAATTTTCTTGAGTTGCTCAAAGTCTTCAAAATCCAACTTTGATTGGTCCAATGTGTTGAGGATGAAGTGAGGATCAACTTTTGTGAAGGGAGTATAGGGTTTTGATGAAGATTTTGAGATGGGTCATGAGGGTAGAAGTGAGGGAGCTTGAAGAAGGAGTTGAGGAAAATAATGTGGAGGGGAAAGATGGCAGCCCTCTCTCTCTCTCTTATTCTCACCCTCTCAAGCCCATGCCTCATCATGGCACTCTCTCCACAATAATTCACACTTTTTCCTTTTTCTCTTTTTCTCACAATAATACTGATAAAACAACACAAGGAAATAATATGTAACCAAAATGCAACATGACATAGTGCACTAGCCATAGAAAACTGTAGAAACACGGATTTGGCTTAATTGCGATTAGTAGTGCACTAATCGGGTTAATTTTAAACTTACTTAAAGTAATGAAAACAAGTAGTAGTTGGGTGCAGTCCCGAAGCACTTGGTGGCAGTAGCGGTTAGATAGGATTCGTCTCTCCCGGTATTTGGGGTTGATGTCGCACTGTGTTTGGAAAGCCATTACACAAAGACCCTGGCCAGGGCAAGCGATTCCAGTAGTTTCTCAGGGTGTTTCTGGCCGCACCCTGACACGACTTATTGAACTATTAGGGGTCTGATGCTTATCGCCCCTAGGACCGATATGCGACACTCTTAGACGAACAGACCGGACTGTACGGAGATTATCACAGACATGCTCAGTAGGAGTTCAGATGAGTTATGCTCATTTCCTTTTTTATCGACATCTACCTGGGGGCCGTTACGTACAGTGAGTGCCGCTTGCGGCCAATGGCTAAACCCACTGCTAGCGTAGTGTCGAGTTTTTAGAGTCCCACACAGAGGGTTTCCCTGCATCGGGCAAAAAATGTAGATGTCGTATGGTTCTACGACAAGGGTTCGGTCACGTACGTATACTTGTGCACGGATGATGATGCGAACAGATAATACTAGCGGGCTTTAGTTTAAGCCAGATCCTAGTATTATACCGATGGATTGTTTTCATCTCTTTTGTATTCGTATTTTTCGGAATACGGATACAGGTATATATATACAGACGAGGGGCATTTTTTGTAAAATGCTAGATGAAGATGACATGACATAATTGCATTATTCTTTTTAGGTTAAATTAATAATGCATTATGTAATTAGAAAATGAGGTGGATATTGCATGAATTTAGACATGGCTTCTTTGGACACTTGTTGCCTTTTCAAGCCATGAGTCATTTGTTGACTATTCAACTCTTTTACTAGTTATTCATTGTGATTTATCTTATGGATAATAGAAAGAGTTCAGTACATAACAAAAGAAGAGTGAGTTTCATTTTCTATTTTCATTATTGCAAGAGCTCACTAGCTTTTCCTTCTTTACCTTCATCAACCTCAAAACCCTAGTACACTCATGTATTGAGTAATCTAGGGTAAAAAGAGATAAACCAATCCACTCACACACTCTACATAGTTTTGGTCATCTAGTGTAGCATACTAGAGGTCCTAGTTTCTTCGGTTGTTGAAGAAGGAGCCCGGTATACAAGCTCTCAGGTGGATCATCTTCGATCCAAGAAAGCCGACGAGGAGACGACATCCGCACCACTCTAAGGAGCTCGCACAGGTGAGGAGGACAGGGAGGAGAAGAAGGACCGTTTACGTGAGGTATAACTTCTGTTCATGTTGTGTATACTTCATTTACTTTGTGCTAGTTTAGGTTTAGATACGATCTTGGCGGTTTGTCGATGCTACGAAGTATATAATTTTCGTATTTCATATTTTCCACCTCCCCGCGATCCCGTAGGGTGCGTAGCATGGACTTACAATCACATAATATAATAGTACTATACTTTATGACCTAGGTAGATCGTTATGCATTTCGATTTCTACCCTGTGATATCTTTTTACTCGCAAATCACCCCCGTTGTGCCATAGTTTCTTGCAGGATCGACCGCTCGGATCAGTAGCGGTTTGCTGGCACATTTCTTTTCGTCGAGTGATTCCTTTTTCTAGGTGGGTTTCATGGTTGTTTCGTAACCACATTTTTGTATATGTATATACTCTCTTGCATCTTGTTAAAAACTCTTTCAACCACTTGTATATTCAGTAACTTAGAAGAGAGACTTAGATTTTTATATGTTTTGGATGTCGTACTTGAGCGGAGTCGACTTGGTGTTGTTATATTATGTTATGGTTTCGCTTGTTATACTTTATCTTCGGCGTCGCGTGTGTGTGTATTTGCATGGATTGTGTCTCCGCCATTTGGGCATGGAAGCTAGCTCCCGTTAGGATACTTTTGTATATATTATGCATTATACAAGGTTTTCTTTAAATTTTACAAAAGTGGTTGTTCCCGCCTAAAATTTCTGCGCAAAAGAGTCTAAAGTATCAAATGGCAGCAATACGCTTAAGAAAAATGCAAACCAGTATTTTCTGAGCTATATTTTGAAAAACTCCCGACTGAGACTCAAACATATTTTGATGGCATCGAGAGCATCTCGAAAAATCCTTCGATTTGATATATTACAACCCTCATAACTCTTCCGGAATAAAAAATTATGAGCAAACGTGCTATGCATGTATGGTCTAAATAATGCTCTACCACAAGTGTAAAATTTCAGAAAATATAAAATATTATTTTTGGAATTTAAATAACAAAATAATAAATTTTACGAAAACTATACGAGTATGGATTTGAGTTTTCATAGAATGGTATAATTATATACCTATATTTTGGAAAATAGTTGGAAATTAATATGAATCATTAATTATGAAGGCATTTATTGGATTTAGACATTTTATAAATTATTATACAAATTTTTGTTGGAGATAGTGCCCTCAGAGTCAATTATTGGATCACAGGCACGTGATTGCAATGATTGAGGGAGGACCTATCCCGGTAGGACAGTCTTACTCGAGATGATAGTATGCTATCTGGTTTACCTTTATCATCGTGTACTGCTTCAGGTGACCTTACAGGTCGCTATTACACGCTGATAGAGCCCCTAGGATTCTTGCTTGACTGCCGGCAGTATGATGGCGATCATATACGTGAGAGCTGGTGGTCCATAAGCACATCCTTAAAAGGTCCCTAGTCGTGGGAGTTTCGAGACAGGGCATCGATTCTCCAGAGTAGACTAGTGTATACAGTCGAGACCCCGACGAGGGGCGGTGGCCGGTCTCACAAGCCACTGGTGTCAGTTGGTTCACCTAAGATGTATACAGGTGCTCATTGGGTTATGAGTACACCGGACAGGACTCGCCGGAAACATGCTAGTTGGTCTTATACCAGATGTCAGATAGCAGTTCCCTGGTGACATGTGTACAGGTTAGTTCATCGACCTGAGATCGTCATTTGTCTCGTGTGAGTTCCCACTGTGCTTTGATTACTACCCTACCACGGCTCAAAGGAGTCATGCAAACAGGTTTTAGTTGGGTACAGTCCCGAGCCACATGGAGGCAGTGAGCGGATCTTCAGGGGTTCGTCTCTCCCGGTATTGGGGGTGAGGTCGCGCTGTGTCTAGGAGAGCCATTACGCAAAGCCCTCGGCCGAGGCAGGAGATTTACTGGTAGGTATTCCAGTAGTATCTCAGGGCGTTCTGGGCTACACTCCGACACGACTTGTACCGCTTTTGGGGGTCTGACTTTTACCAACCCCCTAGACCCGACATGCGATGCTCATAGACGAACGGACCGGACTGTACGGATATTGTCACTGACAGGCTCAGTAGGGTGTCAGGATGAGTTCGCTCATCGACGTCCCTTTTGGTCAATAGCTGGTGGCCCGTCACGTATTGGCTAATACCTCTGACGTGCTAGTGGTTAAATCCACAGCCATAGTATTGACGAGTCTTTAGAGTCCACCACACTTTCAGTTACTCAAGCTTTCGGGCAAAACGCTGTAGAGGCCGTATGGAGATATGGCAGGGTCCGATCAGATACGTGCGGTATTGCACGGATCAGGATCGGACGGTTTGTACTAGAAGCTGTATGGTTATATGGCAGCGTTCGATCAGATACGTGCGGTATTGCACGGATCAGGATCAAACGGATATTACTAGCCGGCTCTGGTTTAAGCCGGATCCTAGTATAGTACTGTGTAGATTTTGTCTCATTGCATTTATATCCGGACGGAATACAGATGCGGGTGTGTATGCACGGTTTGGGGGTTTTCCTGTAATTTATTACGGGACCAGTTTTCTGGAGTTGCCAGTTTGCATTCCGTTCCGGCCGGTTTTCCTTTGTTCTTTCCCGGCCGGACTTTTCTGATGGAGGGGGTTATTTGCAAGTTTGCAAATAACAATTGTGGAGGGAGTTTCTTGCAAATGTATTAATTATGATAGCATCTTTTTGATACCATTCTTATCTATCATCATCACTTGCTTTTTGTTGATTTGAGGTGATTAGTAGTTGATATGAGTTTTGTTATCATGATGTTTGGCTATGGTCACCCCTAGCTTTTACTACCATTACCTTCCTTCTAAGGTTGTGGTTTTGTATTCCTTCCTCCACCATTCTTATTATGATATGGTAGAACTCACTTGAGAGAAAAGAAGATGAGAGTTTCATTCTTGAGAGTGTAGTATTCTTGATCTCATTTTGATGCTAGAAAAATGCAAGCACCATTTTTCTAATCTTGATTCCTCCATCATCTTCAAAGGCAACAAAACCCCAAATGAGACATAGCCTCAACCCTACACATTCTACAGCAAATCTTGGACGCGTCGGCTAGCCTACTTCGCGCCCGAGTTGCCTCGGTATTGAGGTGGGAGCCCGTAAAAGATACAGGCGATGTGGTGCCCTTCCGGTGAGGAGGCGACGACCGGAGTTTCCGCAGGAGATCGGGATGATGAGGAGAAGACCGGAGGACTCGGATCATTTGGTATATCTCTCACCCTTTCTCTTGTTAGCTAGTGTTGGTTAATGGTTACGATCCGGGTATATTGTCCGCGGTAGCGCCAGTTTAAAGTTAAGAAAAATTTTGATTTCGCATTTTGGCCTCGGATAGACGGCCGGGGCGCTGCCGTGGCGCAACATGGTATCAGAGCCACGCCATTAACTTCGTCTAGCTTTGTTTGATGTGTTTTGCATTTCCGATCGACCAAAATTCCAAAATCTACATTTTTGTTCACATCAGTTTTCTATTGAAAATTTTTGGTGTCTAAAAATTTTTCAGGTTGTATAAAACTAATGTACTGGAAATTCTAAGACTGCTCTAAAAATTCGACGCAGTCAGTCGATCACTGAAGCGCGGAACCGCAGCCAAACACCCCCTTGGGCCGCGGTTCCGCCGCACTTTGGTGTCCTCACTGTGTCCAATTTTTCCAGTGGGCTTGTGGGCTAATTTTGGGGGTTTTGGAATATTAAATTTGGGCCCAGAATTTCTGTGAATGCTACAGTATTGCTTGGGGGCCCACTTGTTAATTATTTGATCGATCGGATATTTTAAACACATTATTTCACAGTATTTACATTATATCTGCGACCGTGAATGTCACTTGATCTGTAAATCCCGTCTAACTGCTATAGCCCGGTTAGACGGATTTGCGAACGTGACTTTCACGTTGATGTTCTATGTTTATGCTGTGTTGTTGCGGATCGGTCATGGGGGATAGCCTGGATGCAATGCTAGTACAGTTTTGTTGTATTATGTACATTTGATATTGCGGGGCGAGCGTCCGACATGTGGACTGCCGTCACTGCCTGTTTGTATTATTCTTTTTGGGGCACGACCTGGTTGCGGTCGATGTACCCGTTGTATGTATATTTTACTTTCTGTACTAGGATTACCCCGCGGAGGGGTGCATGGATAGCCGGGTTCTAGAGGCCAACGGGCCAGCATCTCATGGCATTGAGACGGGGGGGCTTCATTCTAGGATTGGCAGGCTATTCGCCGCACTCGTAGGGGGTACAGGTTGACCCAGGAGGGGTGCCCAAGTTACCGGATTCCATGAAGTGCTGGGTGGTCCATTCACGGTGCTGAAGGGGGCTGCCTCGCTTCAGGTTTTGGCGGGTGACTTGCAGCGCCCGTAGGGGTCTAGGATTTCATTGCACAGGCTATCCACACGACCAGGGGAACGTCGGGTTTCAGCAGCGGCTCTGTGAAACCCGGGGCTTCCAGATATCTGTATTGTTCTGTGATGCTGTACATTTCTGTGATGTTGCATTCTTATCACGCCTTGAGCGAATATAATATATTAGTAGATGTTGTATATGTTTTGCATCCGTGCTAGTCCAGTCCCCGCTCTGTCGTTAGTTAAGTAACCTAACGGGTGATGACGGGACCCAGTGGCGAATGCGGATGGCATATACGTACATCAGTATATTTTCGTTTTTTGTGGTGTGATTAATTGATGGGACTGCGTTGATTCGGATCAATGCAAGCTAAACAAACATATTCTGATGTTGTTGGAACATTTTTCAAAAAGCTGTTATTGCAAGGACGTTCACTTTTGTTTTGCATTGTGGTATTCATTTGGAATATCCTGCTCCTCAGTCGACGAGGCAAGGGCCGAGATCCCTTCACCGGGAGTGACCCCTTGGACAGAAGTTTTGCGTCAGGGCATTAACTTCACTATAGCCGATTACTTTTGCTTTGCATCATGGTATTCAGTTGGAATATCCTGCACCTCATTCTACGGGGAAAGAGCCGAGATCCCTTCATCGGGAGTGACCTCTTTAGCAAAGTTTTTCGTCACTATATTTTTATAAAAAGTTATCCAGTTCCTTCAATGATATCAAGTTCATTACGGTAAAAGGTTTTTCGCCAAAAACCATTCGTAGCCCTCCGTCATTTCAGATTAGTATTACTTAGTATTCGTGCTGCGTATGTCGTGCTTAGCCGAGGCGTAGTGTTCGGTAGCTATGTAGTGCTTTTCTGTTGCATGGATATGAGATTGGTTAGGACAGTCGTGCGGTCATTTTGGCTCAGTCAAGGATTCGTGCGGGTGGGTCTAATGCAATCAAGATAATGACGAGTTGAACTTGACTAGGATCCTTTGATATGTTGGCTCAGTCAAGGTCACTTGGGTCCTAGGGGTAAAAATCACATCGGGAGTTTCAAAAGAACTGAAACTTGCCAGGCATGCGCATACCTTCTGGAGTGTGGTGACTTGAGTGGATTCCGTCAAGTTATCATGCGATGATAGTTGGATCCCGATTCCTACTGATGAGTTAGTTTACTCCTCGGGTGACCCCGACTAATTCTTCTTTCAGGTTTGGAGGAGAGTTTGAGGTACAGTGGGAGGTTTCCTGATTAGATAAATTGGTAACCATTCTGATCTAGGTTAGAGTGCACGCTGAGTGTTTCTTTTCTCTCTCTCTCTGGCAGCGACCATTGACCCGACCCTGGACTATGACTCAGTGACCAAGTTGACCGAACCTTCTTAACACTGGCTTTTGGATTGTCAGAGTTGCAAACCTCATTGCCACTCCTACTTTTACCCTTTTCTCCAGGACACCCCGTATTACTACGAACGTCCACTTCCATTGGAAAAAACCATCGTATGGTTATATACGAACTCGAAGGACTTCGAGGATGGTTTCTGGTTCTGGAGAAAACGAATATGATTATTCAGATGTCTTTTCTTTTCACCTTCTCTCATTGCGAGTACTCCTTGGTTTAGGAGATAGTACACCTATTACGCAAATTGGATAGTCTTTTTCCAAACCTTAGGCTGGTGCCGAACGGTGGGGAATGAAGAAAACCAATTAGCATAACGATGGTGTACAGAAGGTATTAAGTTAAGACAAAGCAAGGGATTAGTAATAGGGCAAAGTAAATTGCGACTGCTATTCACGACCAAACCAAGTATTTCTTCGCCAATCCTAAATCACCTTTGTATTTCTCCAGGACACTCCGTATCACTACGAAGATCCACAGTTTATTGGATACTCCATCGTATGGTTATATACGAACTCGAAAGGAACTTGTTCCAGTTCGGGGATGGACTCTGGTCCAGGAGAAATAGGAATAAGGTTTATTCGGTTGTCTTTTATCTTCACCTTCTCTCGCATTGCGAGTGCTCCTAGGACTAGGACAGTACACCCATTATGCTTATTGGATAGTCTTCTTCCAAACCATAGGCTGGTGCCGAACGGTAGGGAAGGAAGAAAACCATTTGGCCTAAGGGGTGTGCAGAAGGTAATGACTAAAGACATATAAAGGGATTTGGAGAGGTGGCAAAGAATTATACGGTTATAGTTGTGAATCTGGATAATGGTAGAGGCATTATTAGGAATACCAGGATACCCCATCGAAACATTTCAATGTTTCAGTTCAGCTGTGTACTGTTAAAAGAAAACTGATTTCCCGATTAGATACTTACTCCAGGGTATGTATTTACCAGGTATGATTCTCACATCTGTATGGTTTTACAGATGATGAGTGGGAGTAAGTTATTGGGAATAGGGTGATCATCCTCATTATATCGGGATTCGTTGTAATCGGTGATATTTGAGGAGATCATCTGGGCTGTTTGCCGGTCGGCAAATATTTGGTTTTGAATATCCGCTGTTGTGCACCAATTTCAAATTGATATATCTGTACGTCTATTCTCATAGAGTGAGATATACCTTTTGATATTATGTCGATGACATTTACCTATATCAGTGGATGGTTAGGTAAGGAGCATTAATTAGCGGTGTAATTCTTCTTAACCATAAGTACAGTTTTCAACCTACGACACACAGTGAAAGAGTTGTTAGACTCAGCGGACTTATACAGAGTATTGTATGTTGTCCAGTGTCCATTAGGACAGAGGGGTTGGTCCTCATACTATATTCTGTTTACTTTTAACTTCTCTAGTTCTTAGACATGTGTTTCGTAGAAACACAGGGTCTAAGTCTTGAGGAGTTATAGGTATTTGAATAGAGTAGAGAACCAGGTGTAGCAAGTATCGGGATTCTTCAAAGTGATCGAAAATGTAGATACTTGTGTATGGTATTCAGTTGATAGTAATGATAAAGAGAAATTGCTTCTCTTTCAGGTTACTCATAATTGGAAGCATTCCTAAGTTGAGTAACGCTGATCGGCCTCCTTCTATTTAGTTGACATGCACTGGTGACAGTTGCATGATTTGAATCTGGTTCAATTAAATCAGTTCCTCTGTTTCTATATTGGATATAGAACAGTTCATATCTTGACATTGTTAAGGTACGGGGAGTTGTCCGGCTTATGCTTAAAACCAGACTCTGGATAACTCAAGGCACGTTTCTGTAATGGCTGTTTATGGGTTGACCCAGGCTATGACGAGGGTTGACTTTCTACCATCTGGAAGATCAATAGAGATATTGTTCTTGACTCGCCACATTTTTAAAAGAAATGGATTTTTAGAAAACAGTAGTGGGAGTATGGTAGAACTGGAAGTGATTCCAGAACCGCAAACGATTACTGAAGATTTGTTAAGGAACCTAAAGATTCAATCTGGTTTGACATTCCATTGGCCACTCCGCAGATACGGTGGGTAACTTCAGGCACCCGAGAGGTACTCCGGTAGCCTCAAGGACGGTGACAGGGAAGTTCTTGTTTACCCACACTTGCCATTGCTGTTGTTCCAGGCCGCGAGACCCTGCAGGAGGATTAGTATAGTGTCGTTCTGAACTAGCTTCAGAAGTGTACGTGTATATGACTCTGCCAGAGGGTTGTCGTAGTCAGTGGGAGCAGCGGAAGCATTGGTGGACAGGTGGCTTATGTCTATTTATAGACCAAAACAGATATAGCGGAGATAGATCATCTATTTCTGACATGACAGTCATAGGTTTGACGTCATCAGAATAGGGGATGGATCTGTTGAGAAGGTAGTAGGGTGTGATGTCATGGTATTTGGATGACATACACAGAGTAGGAAGTGATATTCCTATACTACGATCGGTTATACTTTGGTTGTCACACAGTTGTTTCTCCACACAGGACTTGGATATTATATCAGACATTCTGGTTACTAGATCTATGGTTTTAGATCTAGATTTGGGTGGTTTCCCAATCTGGGTACCTTGACAGCATTCTATGAGTATTTAGAATGGACGACTCCTGGCACGGTAGTGCACCTGCAGTTGATGGAGTCATCCTCTCTAAAGGTGTCTTATAGACTAAAGGGGAGAGGGATACTCATGATTGGCAGATCACTTGCTTAGGCAATTGAGTCAATCATGAGATGTCAAGTACCATACCAGATGTTGTTCTTGTACTAGATGCAATAAGTTGACATTGATCCAATCCTAGAGAAACAGTCGGAAGCAGTTTTAGAACATAAGTGGATGTTCTAGGGATATGATAACGACAGCCTCATTTGGGAGACAGTTATCATTCCAGGCTTGCAAGGTGACATGGACGACAAGGAGGTTGTCAGAGTTATAGTTTTCCTTCTGACGAGGGGCAGTATTTTGGACAGGTGGTCCAAGGCAATACTGAGGGTGGCATGGCGCAGGATACTGATTAAGTTCAGTTGACGATACAGTCTAAGAAGTTTGGATTTGGAGTTCATTTATGAGCTAGGTCCCATCAGACATCCAGACATTCTAAGGCAGGTATTGCTCATTTCGGGAGATGGCTTTCTCCGCGAACTTGAGATATAGAGAGACATAGAAAGAAACATCACAGCGGATCCACTCAATGAGGCTATTCCTCGAACGCAATAGTTTCGCAAACGAGCTTTGTGAGACTAACTAGTAGAGGAGTTGGGTGTTCGTTATCACACGGGCTGTGAGTATGCGGCATCGCAATAATTAGCCTTGAGTGCAAGTGGGAGATTGTTGGAGATAGTGCCCTCAGAGTCAATTATTGGATCACAGGCACGTGATTGCAATGATTGAGGGAGGACCTATCCCGGTAGGACAGTCTTACTCGAGATGATAGTATGCTATCTGGTTTACCTTTATCATCGTGTACTGCTTCAGGTGACCTTACAGGTCGCTATTACACGCTGATAGAGCCCCTAGGATTCTTGCTTGACTGCCGGCAGTATGATGGCGATCATATACGTGAGAGCTGGTAGTCCATAAGCACATCCTTAAAAGGTCCCTAGTCGTGGGAGTTTCGAGACAGGGCATCGATTCTCCAGAATAGACTAGTGTATACAGTCGAGACCCCGACGAGGGGCGGTGGCCGGTCTCACAAGCCACTGGTGTCAGTTGGTTCACCTAAGATGTATACAGGTGCTCATTGGGTTATGAGTACACCGGACAGGACTCGCCGGGAACATGCTAGTTGGTCTTATACCAGATGTCAGATAGCAGTTCCCTGGTGACATGTGTACAGGTTAGTTCATCGACCTGAGATCGTCATTTGTCTCGTGTGAGTTCCCACTGTGCTTTGATTACTACCCTACCACGGCTCAAAGGAGTCGTGCAAACAGCTTTTAGTTGGGTACAGTCCCGAGCCATATGGAGGCAGTGAGCGGATCTTCAGGGGTTCGTCTCTCCCGGTATTGGGGGTGAGGTTGCGCTGTGTCTAGGAGAGCCATTACGCAAAGCCCTCGGCCGAGGCAGGAGATTTACTGGTAGGTATTCCAGTAGTATCTCAGGGCGTTCTGGGCTACACTCCGACACGACTTGTACCGCTTTTGGGGGTCTGACTTTTACCAACCCCCTAGGCCCGACATGTGAAGCTCATAGACGAACGGACCGAACTGTACGGATATTGTCACTGACAGGCTCAGTAGGGTGTCAGGATGAGTTCGCTCATCGACGTCCCTTTTGGTCAATAGCTGGTGGCCCGTCACGTATTGGCTAATACCTCTGACGTGCAAGTGGTTAAATCCACAGCCATAGTATTGACGAGTCTTTAGAGTCCACCACACTTTCAATTACTCAAGATTTCGGGCGAAACGCTGTAGAGGCCGTATGGAGATATGGCAGGGTCCGATAAGATACGTGCGGTATTGCACGGATCAGGATCGGACGGTTTGTACTAGAGGCCGTAAGGTTATATGGCAGCGTTCGATCAGATACGTGCGGTATTGCACGGATCAGGATCGAACGGATATTACTAGCCGGCTTTGGTTTAAGCCGGATCCTAGTATAGTACTGTGTAGATTTTGTCTCATTGCATTTGTATCCGGACGGAATACAGATGCGGGTGTGTATGCACGGTTTGGGGGTTTTCCTGTAATTTATTACGGGACCAGTTTTCTGGAGTTGCCAGTTTGCATTCCGTTCCGGCCGGTTTTCCTTTGTTCTTTCCCGGCCGGACTTTTCTGATGGAGGGGGTTATTTGCAAGTTTGCAAATAACAATTGTGGGGGAGTTTCTTGCAAATGTATTAATTATGATAGCATCTTTTTGATACCATTCTTATCTATCATCATCACTTGCTTTTTGTTGATTTGAGATGATTAGTAGTTGATATGAGTTTTGTTATCATGATGTTTGGCTATGGTCACCCCTTGCTTTTACTACCATTACCTTCCTTCTAAGGTTGTGGTTTTGTATTCCTTCCTCCACCATTCTCATTATGATATTGTAGAACTCACTTGAGAGAAAAGAAGATGAGAGTTTCATTCTTGAGAGTGTAGTATTCTTGATCTCATTTTGATGCTAGAAAAATGCAAGCACCATTTTTCTAATCTTGATTCCTCCATCATCTTCAAAGGCAACAAAACCCCAAATGAGACATAGCCTCAACCCTACACATTCTACAGCAAATCTTGGACGCGTCGGCTAGCCTACTTCGCGCCCGAGTTGCCTCGGTATTAAGGTGGAAGCCCGTAAAAGATACAGGCGATGTGGTGCCCTTCCGACGAGGAGGCGACGACCGGAGTTTCCGCAGGAGATCGGGATGATGAGGAGAAGACCGGAGGACTCGGATCATTTGGTATATCTCTCACCCTTTCTCTTGTTAGCTAGTGTTGGTTAATGGTTACGATCTGGGTATATTGTCCGCGGTAGCTCCAGTTTAAAGTTAAGAAAAATTTTGATTCCGCATTTTGGCCTCGGATAGACGGCCGGGGCGCTCCCGTGGCACAACAATTTTAACACACACGTTTATATTAAACTTGATTAGTAAATTATTAATCGTGTATTAAACCAAGTTATTTTGTTAAAATCATCTTTAAGTGTCATGATTTGTAACCATTGTATTTATGACATTTGGTTTTTATGTTTTTATTTAAAGAGAAGAGAAAAGGAAAAGCAAAGCAAAGAAAAGAATATTAGGGGGGGGACAATAGAGTATGGGTGAGAGAGAGAGAGAGAGAGGTTTCTACAACCATCTCTTTTCCCTTCTTCATTTCTTCATCACCCTCTTCTTCATCTTCTCCTTCATTTTCTTCAACTCACTACCACCCATTCTACTATCACAAAACGCCCTCAAAAGCTCATCAAAACCACATACAACCTTCACAAAAATTATTCCTAAGCTCACTACAAATATCATGGTGGGATCAAGTTGGAGTTTTGAGAAATTTGGACCATCTAGGAATTTTCTTAAGTTGCTCCATTGAGGTAAAACACTCACCTTTGTTCAAATATTTAGTTTCGTAACCTCCTATATTAGTTTACAGTTAAAAAGCTAATGTTTTATGAACTTAGAAAATTCTAGGTTGATCTTTGATGGTTTAAATGAGTAGTAGTGATATAGTAAAGGGCTTAGAGAGTGTTTACTAGCCTTTAATGATAGAATTTCTAATCTGAAACGGGTTTAGGATGTTCAAACACGAACATAGAATTTTCCGACATCGGGTTTTGTTGAACTGTGGTGATCAATTAGAATCTGGGATGACTCGAAAACTCTGAAAATTATATTGTAGACACTGTAAGATGTGCAGGCAATTAGGAAGCCACCCTAGAAGCCCGATCCCTCATCTCCTTAACATGGCCGCCAAAATATTTCTTTTGGCCGCAAATTGCGGCCACTTAGGGGAGTTAGGGTTCCAGATTTGGTCCATAGCTCAATCACTAGGTGTCTAGGCCCATCTTATGTGGAAAATGTTCTAATTTCATCATAGGTAGAATCTGGGAGAGTTTTACTAAGTTGCTGATTTCGTTTTGCGACTTTTGGAAACTTGGGTTTTGAGTTTTGACGCGGTCGCTTGACGTTCGTACGTCAACATCGGGAGTTGTTTGGTTGTTCTTACATGTGTAGACCATAGGTTCTAACCCATGTGCATTTCGCTTGTTGTATCGGTTTTCAGATTTGATTATGATTTCGATACGATATGCATTGATTTGTAGGTACATTTTCGTGGACTTTCGGAGCGGCAAAGGAGAATAAGGCGTTCATTAACTTCGGCTGGAACGAGGATAGTAGATGAGTAGATGTATATCTACGGGGGAAGTCGAGTGGAATGCATATAGCACCCCCGCAATCGTAGTATTAGGATACTGGGTATGTGTGTGTGTGTGTGTAAATACTAGATATGTTTACCTAGCTAATAGGGATCTAGGATACTAAGTAACCATAAGTATACACATGGAGAGGAATATCCTTAGTTCTAATCTTTCTTATGCTTTTAGCCATATGTATTTGTGCTTCTACACACACACACAAACACACATGAAGGGTTTTCTACAGCACCACTACAAGGGTTTGGAGGCAACACACATGCCATATTTCAATTTTTATAGTGCTAAAGAAACAATCTAAAGGATCATGCTAGAAAATTTAGGGCAACATAAACACAAGTAGTAAACGCTAGGGTTTTGAGAGTACAACCTTTGTAGCTCCCTACGCTAGACTCCTTGGCTACTTGAGAGTTGGAAAAAGGTTCGCTTGAGATTCTCTAGGTCCACGACGATCCACCTGGATTCCTCTTTGTCCAAGCTTGAAGTTCCACTAGATCAAGAGAAGAAATGAAAGCTAACACTCTACACTAATGGGCAAGACTAGTGTAGAATGATGATGTGGTTTGTTTTCTCACTTCAAAATCCTAACTTGGTGACTCTTTTGCTCACTTGAGAAAACTAGAGAGCAAGAGAGAGAGAGGAGGAAGAAGATGATGGCTTGTAAAGAGCTCAAGTTAATGATAAGGTTGTGAATAAAAATGAGAAATGAAAATATATATATTTTCACTCTCTCATTCTTAACCATAGTTATAAAATATCTAGATATTTTAGTTTGGAACAAAAATGACCATGGAAAATGAATCATGGTTAAAACAAAGGGTTAGTGCAAGAATAAAACATTAAACCATGATAACAATTTCCATTTCCATTTTTCTTTTCCAAAAATAATATCCATATATTTTATAAAGGGTGTGAGTCTTATATTGCCACCATCCACTATATCAACAACCATGATAGAATGATGTATGCATGTATGTGTGCATGCACATCCATATGTGCATGAATAAGAATAAATGCATACATGCATGCATACAACAAAAAGACAAGAAAGGATTTAAAGTGAGAAACTAATGATCAATGATAAATCAACACTTGATTTAGCAACCCGGTCATATCACATACGACCCGACCAAAAGCAAACCGCCCGATTAATATACGGTATCTCATACACGTATTTTAACCGGGTCTACGCGCATATCTCATATGCGCACCACATCGTTTCGCCTAGACTAGGCAACTCCATTGTGGGACTCTAAGACTCGTCAATACGCCGGCAGTGGGTGATGATCATATCAAGCACCCCCAAGCCGCAAGCGGTCAGCTAAACGTAACGGCCACCCGGGTATTGAGAGATCAGAAGAAAACAAGCGAACCTATCACAACTCCCGTCGAGCCAACCGGCAACACTCCCGTACAGTCCGGTCTCTTCGTCAGATATGCTGCATATCAAGTCTAGGGATGGTAACGTCGACCCTAATAACTCAATAAGTCGTGCCGATGAGTGGTCTACAACAGATCAAGAAACTACTGATAACACTTATCAGTAAATCTCAACAGCCCTGGCCAGGGACTTACTGATATAGCCAGTTGAGCACAGTACAACATCAACTCCCAATACCGGGAGAGACGAAACCCCTCCTATCGCTCATCGCCTTCGTGTGTCTTGGGACTGTACCCAACGGTCACCTGTTTGCACGACTCAGTAGAGCCGTGGTAGGGTGGTAATCAAAGTACAGTGGGAGAACACACAAGACTCTATGACGATCTCGGGTCTACAGACTAACCTGCACCAGTGTCACCTGAGAATTTCTATCCGACGATAGATATAATTCCATATAGGAGTTCTCGGTGAGTCCGTCCAGTGTACCTAGTCAACACTGAGCACCCGTATATGATCTCGATGTCAAACATCGATGAATGTGGGAACATCCATCGCCCATCATATGGGTATAGTATCATATACGCTAGTCTACTCTGGTATATCGATGCCCCATCTCGATATACCTACGACTAGGGACATTTCAGGATATGCTTATAAACTACAAATGTCCCACTAGTATGATCTCCATCATAATCACAGTAGTCAAGCCTATATCCTCAGGGCTTTATCAACATGTGTGAATGAATAAAAGCATGATCAAATCAAAATGTCAGATAAAGAAGAACCAGATAGCATACTATCATGTCGAGCAAGAATGTACACTGAATATATATATATACACACACATGTATAAATACATCCACTATCATATAATGGCCTCTAGGGCATACATATATCCAATAATCTCCCACTTGCACTAAGGCCAGTTATTGGCGTATCTCATATCCAACATCTCAAAAAGTCGCTCATGCTGCGGCTGAGGGAGGGCCTTGGTGAGTGGATCCGCGGCGTTATTCTTTGTGTCTACTCTCCTAATCTCGATCTCGCGGCGATCTACAATCTCCCGGATCAAATGAAAGCGCCTCAGGAAGTGTCTAGATCGCTGATAGGACCCGGGCTCCTTGGATAACGCCATAACCCCATTATTATCACAATACAATGGTATTGGATCAATAATGGTTGGAACTACTCCTAGTTCTGAGACGAACTTCCTCATCCAGACGGCTTCCTTGGCGGCATCATTCGCAGCAATGTACTCAGCCTCCATCGTAGAGTCTGCAACGATATCATGTTTGGAACTCTTCCAACTTACCGCCCCTCCATTGAGGGTAAATACAAACCCAGAGACAGATTTGCTGTCGTCCTTATCGCTCTGGAAGCTTGAATCGGTAAAGCCTCCATTTGGAGATCTCCATTACCATACACCAAGAACAATTCTTTAGTCCTTCGCAAGTACTTAAGAATGTTCTTCACAGCTATCCAGTGATTCTCCCCTGGGTTGGATTGATACCTGCTTACAACACTAAGTGCATAAGCTAAATCTGGGCGTGTACATAACATCGCATACATTATAGATCCTACTGCCGAAGCATAAGGTATAATGCTCATGCGAGCTCTCTCTTCATCGGTCTTTGGGCAAGAGTCCTTAGAGAGAGTAACCCCATGGCAAGTGGGTAAGGCACCCCGCTTGGAGTCTTCCATACTAAACCTTTTTAGGATGGTGTTGATGTACCTGGTTTTGGACAATCCCAATAACCTCTTGGATCTATCCCTATAGATCCTAATGCCCAGAATGTATGTGGCATCACCCAGGTCCTTCATGGAGAACCTTAGTGATAAGAAAGATTTGACCGACTGTAGCATGGAATATCATTTCCTATCAGAAGAATGTCATCCACGTACAATACGAGAAATGTGACAGCTCTCCCTACAGCCTTCTTATAAACACAAGGTTCATCTGGATTTTTGATGAAATCAAACTCTTTGATAACATCATCGAAACAGATGTTCCAACTCCGTGATGCCTGCTTTAACACATATATGGATTTAAGCAATCTACATGCTTTCCCGCTGCTCCCACTGTCAATGAAGCCCTCTGGCTGATCCATATAAACCCATTCTTCTAAATCTCCATTTAGAAATGACGTTTTAACGTCCATCTTCCAGATTTCATAGTCGTAGTGAGCAGCAATAGCAAGTAGGATACGAATGGATTTAAGCATGGCTACGGGAGAAAAAATCTCGTCATAGTCTAAACCTGGTCTTTGATGAAAACCCTTCACCACAAGTCTTGCCTTATAGGTCTCTACCTGCACATCTACACCAATCTTTCTTTTAAAGATCCATTTGCACCCAAGGGGGTACAACGTCCAAAGTCCATACTTTGTTGGTGTACATAGACTCCATTTCGGATCTCATGGCATCCAGCCACTTCACAGAGTCTCCACTCGTGATAGCTTGCTGAAAACTGGTAGTGTCACATCCCGAAAGATGGAACATTACCGGCACTTAAACTACGAAACGTCTCGAGGCGTATGTAATCTAAGTAAGCCGAAAACCCAGAAATCCAAACCAAAAAAAAATAGTAGAGTGAAGGAAAACCAATTTAAAACAAGTAGTTTTAATAGCATAAGCCGAATTATGTGGTTTTTAAGAACATCAAAATTTACTGAAAATTTCGGCAGAGTTTCCTTTGTAAATACTGGCCCCCAAACGGGATAAAACATGAATAGTATACGAAATCAATAAAAAGGCATCCCCAAGCGGGAGCTAGCTCTTCGTCAATCGACGGTCACAACCACACAAGCAATATAATATACAACGCCAATGGCGAGGATCAAAATTCAAAAGGAAACTCAAAACCACAAGAAAACCACAGAAATATAACGCGCGACTTTAAGGTCGAAGGAATAACATCACTGGTCTCTATCTTAAAATAAATACATGTTTGGTTGATGGAACTTCTAGATATAACAGAATAATGATATACAAGATATATAATGGGGGTACGATACAAGTAAACCCACCTACTAGCAAATCACCCGAAGGAAACTATGCCTGCAAAGCCGTAATGAAACCTGTACGGCAAACCTGCAAGAAACTGGGGCACAACGGGGGTGAGTTGCCAACTCGTGAATAGAAAAACATCTATGAATAGAAATCGCATAAATAACGCAACTTAGGTCAATGATCATAATATATCCTCAATTATATATATAACATGCAACCTATAACAAGGCTAGGGTAAATATCTAACCCGAGTGTAATCTCATGTGCCCGTGTCAGTGCCTCAAGTAGCAATATATCATATGAATGAGGTATGAATGCATGAAAACAGAATACATGTAAATGAAGAACTGTTTTCATAATTTAGTGAGATTTCCTTGCATTTTTAAAATGAGGTATCATAATGAAATCAGCATAAAACAGTGCCTAGCATCGGCACAAAACGTAATCCCAATATCTCGATATCTCTGTATCACAATCTCTGTACCTCAATATCTCGAAATCTCAATGTCTCAATCACAATATCTAGGGCGCCGTCAGTCCAGACCGGCCCCTATCATCCATCTCAAGACCACGACGGTATCCTCCGGATATCCGACGCGTCGGGTAAAATCACCGGTAGGTAGTGCTCCCCTGCCAGGCTCACATCGTCATCATCACGCGCTTCTTGCCCCGGGGTACCTTACCGGGTCCACCATGTACCCGAAATTGTTCATCCGTCTTCTCGAATCGGGTCTCGAAATCCATCAGTAAACTCATAGTGGACGACTCATACATCATGGGAAAAACCGCACTTTTTATTTAAAAAGAGAGAAGTCAGTTTATATAAGTTTTGCGGTTTCCCCCCAAATCCAGAAAATCTCATGGAAATCCGAATCCAAATCATCAATAGCATGTAAAACCATGAATATAGGCATAACAATGAATAACAGTATGCATGAAGTGACAAGTAATAACTACAATGTTAAGCTGGCATATAAGGCAGGTATACTAATATCATGTCAAATTACTAACTAACAAGCTAAGTCAAGCAATAATATTTTCTAAGGTGTACGTGACATGGCAATTACCGATGAAGATGTGTGTGAGCCGGCAAGTAAGTGTACGTGGTACATACGCATCATCGGTAATGGTGCTGGTGTCCTAACAATATGATATCAACATTGTAATAAGAAATTATAACATAAGTATGCGATGCGAAGCGAACCACAATAATAAGCGGGAGCTGAATACAAGACGCAACTGTAACTAACCTGCATTAATCTAATAAAAGTCCTACAAATGGTGCCTTTTGAAATAACACGAATCATGGGGTTTTGAAAATAGGGGCTACGGTGTTTTTATGAAAAGATACGTCTTTTGAAATATCCGTAGGATCCCTTGGGCTGTCTTTTAAAATACCCACGATTCGTTAGTTTTTGAAATAAGTAAGAATCAAATCTAATCTAACAACTAAACTAAACTAAAGGGCTAAGCTAACAAGCTGGACTATAGGTAAGGAAACCGCCTAACATCTGAGTCGATCCATATACATACCTGTATATATATTAGTCGGTGATCCCGCCTCAATAATATCATATCCGATACCATATCTACAATCAGACATCCCAAGTCAAGAGTGCGGATCAATCATCAAGATATAGCTCGTACGTAAATCCGTCGTACGGCATCCCCAAATCTGGGTACGGGTCAATATCACATTGTTCATCTGGTATCCTCTTTATCAAAGATCATAATCCGGGGTACTGATCTAAGTCTAGTACAATACTGATACTGCCGAAGTAAGCATGGACGTGTGTGAAACACTACGTCAAGGACCCGCTACAACGTCATGTCGTATCTCAAATACGAACCCTGCTATATCACCGAATTCACAACCTCAATACAAATCTCATCGACTCATCTTAAACCCAAGTATCATCCTCAAATCCGTATGTGAACACATATTCCCATACCCATGTGAACACATAACTATAAAGAATCCAATGAGCACATATAAATAGGAATGTATGCAAGTATGTATCTGTAGTGCAACACTACCATAAGGTTCACAACACTAAAATAATCCAACACACCAAAATCCATCCTAAACATCGTTATTAATCCCAAATAACATATAATAATTGTTGGTGTGTATACGCATCCGTATACACCACCACGGACTGCGGGGGTGCTATACGCCATCCACCCGACTTCTCCCCGTAGATATAAATCTACTCACCTGGTCCTCGCTCGCCGGTGCCGACGTCCCCACGCGCTTGCTTGTCGCCTCGAAGTCCACATGGGGTACCTACATATCATAACGCACCGTATCGCATTAAAATCCGACTCATGACCAAAACGACATACGAACCCCACATAGGTCAAAACCTATGGTTGCTTCCACAAATCAACCCAAAAACCCTCGATGTCGGTGTACAAACGCCAGACCATCGAGAAAAACCCAAATACACTCATTTGCATATTCACGAACACAAATTTTAATATAAAATAGGTTAAAACTCACAAAAACCCCAAATTCACTTTAAAAGCCGTTTTTCCGAAAAACTAGCAAGCAAAATTTGCCGTTTTAGTACAAAACTCGATGTATAAACGAATCTAGCGGCCACAATATTCACTAAATATCTTAATTAAGTCATAAAAACAATTCCCATAATTTAATCTCATAAATTTCCATAAACCTTAAAATTCTAGTTCACAAAATACCTAAATTTTAACAATTTTATAGCAAAAATGCACAAACTACAATCTAGCTTGGATTTTAATGAACTAAAAGCATTAAACCACTCAATATAATCTTTATAATGACATGAAACCTAAATTTGGATTTTAGCTTGATTTTTGATGGAATTTGGACATTTTTTTGAGGGAAAATGAGGTGGGGTTTTGGGGGGAAATTCTGGACAGCAAGAATGGGGGGCTCGGCTGCAAGTATGGGGAAAGAGGAGAGAGAGGGAGGTGGGGAAAATGATATCTAGTCAACCTAGTCAAAGTACACTCTCATTTCTACATTTCCTTTTTCTTTTCTTTTCTTTTGTTTTGCAAAACAAGTGGGGACAAGAGAGGGGGCTGCTGAATTCAGCCAAGGGGGAGGGAAAATGGGGGTGTGTGAGTGTGGGTATGGGTGTGGGGTGATGGAAAATGATAAATACTATACCCCAAACATCCATTTACACTAAAAAAAAGCCTTTTTTCTTCAATAATTTCTAAACCGTTTTGGCAAACGATTTCGTTTCAAAAACCACATGATAAAATTTTATTTAATGTTTTATGATGCACAAAATTTGTTTCAAGTCATTCCGATTTGTAATTTTCCCTAATTAAATATATTAGTGACGGCTTAAAATAATATTAAAATAATTAATTTCGGAAAAATTTTCAGAAAATTTGAAATTTCACCAGTGGCTCAATAAACACCAAATACTAGCAATTACATAGCTAGAATATTTATATTTAATTTTATAATAAAGATATTTGCATTTTGACTTTTTACAGAGAACCCCCTTATTTTACCGTTTTTTCGAAATTTCACCGAAACGATTTTCAAAACGTTACAATCTTCCCCCCTTAAAGAAATTCGGTCCCCGAATTTAAATTAAAACTTCCCCCAAATACTAAAATATTTCAGCCAAAACCATCAAATCGCCGGGGCTCCGAAATCATAAATACATAAAACAAATCGTAGCGCAACGCATGCGCATGAAAAATGAGCATATAACTCAAATCAGAACTCCGTCAAGCATCCCGCAATCATCGGAGTCATGGGGAAGAGATCAATACCAAATCCAAAGCAAAGCCAATATGATATAACTCGAAACAATACATGTAAAATATATTCAGGTACTGTCCTCTGACTAGTCCTGCTCAATACGAAAACACATAGCAATATCATAAAAACGTACTGCTCTATAAGAAAAATCAATCCCAAAATACGTGTATGAATATTACATGCGTCTTGTGCGCACGGAAATCAAAATCCAAATATGTGCCATACATATGTACAGAAACAACATCTAAGTGCATCGGGTGTGCACGAAACATCTGTCGTAGGCAACATGTGTGCCTGACAGCAAAATCAGGTGCATCTGACATGCACGAAAAATCTCGATTTAGTGCATCTGGTGTGCACCAAAAGGCGTATCACTGCACTGCAAGAATATATAAACTATACAGAGTGCAGGAATCAAATCGTGTGTGTGCATACGCACAAAATCAACTCAAATGTATAAAACCGTAAAATCACAAACATGTGAAACCAAAGCACGAAAACGATATCAAGTGCCACACTGTGCAAAGATCGTAAATCCTCAATCATCAAAATCAAATCATTCGAATAAATCACCCAAAACATCGAAATCAATAATGGCGGAATAGTACCGCTCAAGCGCATCCTCTAAGAATCTTAGGCCAACTGTCGCGGTCACTAGTGGGACGTCTCGTCGATGATCATGAACTCTGGCCTGCTGGTATGCGTAACAATGACCACTCCTGGGTCAAGGTCTTCACTGTGAATTACCAATCTCTCAGTCCATCGGCTCATCGGCCCTGTCAGGTGTGCTAACGGGGACGATCCCGTTCTGGCATGTCTCTTGTCATCTCCCGGTCAATCATCACGACCACTCGTAAGACAGCATATCACTGGCGTCGGCCTCTGGCTCTCTGAATGTACGTGACACATCTGATCCTGGGTGCAAGTATCATTGCAGCAGTGTCCTGGAAGGAATCCTGCTCATGGTCTCTTCCATGTCTCATTTCTGCCAACTGTCCGGAAGTCATCGTCCTTTCTTATATCTGCTTCTTGCTCCGGAACGGCTGCATACTCATCACGACTGCTTCTGGAAGGTATATCCAAGTACAATGCCTCGGCATGTGCATCGCATCTCTGATGTCGGCGGAGTGGAACGTCATCATTCCAGATCTTGTACGAACCTCTTACTCCACTTTTCTCTAATGTCGACTGCTTCGGACTCGTCTCATCGCGGCTGCATGGACTGAGCTCCAACGGCTATCCTCGTACCTGGAGTCTCCCAAGAAATGCATCTCACCACCTAGCATCCGAATTAAGTCGAGCCATTCGATCGAGTCATTAAAACCTCATAATCCCCCATGAGCTCAACATCTTGGACACAGTTTAATAGTATCGAGTACATACCACAGCATCGGTGGTCCAGCCGTAGAAGGGCAAACCCAAGCCTCACTAATGGCGCCGTGGAACTGCCGCAAACCCGAAGGTTCAAAGGCTTTCACACAGTCATTATGTCGAGTTAGGGTTTCATTCTTCTAGAGGGACCATAGAATTGCCTGCATGTCTTTTCGACTACTTTAAACTTGGAATAATAGGTTTCTGACATTCGATCGTCTCTGTCGACTCTCAACGTCTCCGTGTGAAGTCGTCTCTAGCTGGAATCAATCTATCTGATGACCTCGCATCGGGGTAGTGAACGAACCACATGCCCTAGTCATTCATCCTCGATGACTAGCGACCTTCTATCATCTCTTAGTACAACTCGTACTGCAATAGCTCCAACATCTGGGGCGATATCTCGTCGTTCGCAGCAATGACTGGCTCACTCGTCTGCACGCTGAACAGTGCCTCAATCATCAGGAGTAAGCAATACGCCAACGGTCATCAAAATCTGGTTGGCCTCTATCATTGGTTCGATCGTCTAGTACTGATCGGCACATCTGAGTAATCTCATACAGCAATCCACCCAACGCTCGTGGTGCGAAAACATAATAAAAAGAAACATCTCCGCAATCGTGTGTCGCCGGAATTACGCCCTGGTCAGTCCTCGTTCGTGACGAGCTCATACTGACCGCAACTCTAGCCGTAGCTCTCCCTGCCTATAATCATGGCAGCTAAACCATAACTGGTACCGATGTGGCTAGATCAGGAATGAATATGTACTGAATAAAGAAATGTACAAACTAAGGCTTCTTAAATGGAGTAGCGTATCGTAAGTATGCCGCGGAACATACCCACGGTACGTCACTCTACTTTAGTCACCTATTCCATCAACAAAGGGTCATCCTACGCTCCGAAGGTAAAACCTAACGCTCTGATACCAACTTTGTCACGTCCCGAAAGATGGAACATGACCGGCACTTAAACTACGAAACGTCTCGACGCGTACGTAATCTAAGTAAGCCGAACACCCAGAAATCCAAACCAAAAAAAAATAGTAGAGTGAAGGAAAACCAATTTAAAACAAGTAGTTTTAATAGCATAAGCCGAATTATGCCGTTTTTAAGAACATCAAAATTTACTGAAAATTTCGGCAGAGTCTCCTTTGTAAATACTGGCCCCCAAACGGGATACAACATGAATAGTATACGAAATCAATAAAAAGGCATCCTCAAGCGGGAGCTAGCTCTTCGTCAATCGACGGTCACAACCACACAAGCAATATAATATACAACGCCAACGGCGAGGATCAAAATTCAAAAGGGAACTCAAAACGACAAGAAAACCACAGAAATATAACGCGCGACTCTAAGGTCGAAGGAATAACATCACTGGTCTCTATCTCAAAATAAATACATGTTTGGTTGATGGAACTTCTAGATACAATAGAATAATGATATACAAGATATATAATGGGGGTACGATACAAGTAAACCCACCTACTAGCAAATCACCCGAAGGAAATTATGCCCGCAAAGCCGTAATGAAACCTGTACGGCAAACCTGCAATAAACTGGGGCACAACAGGGGTGAGTTGCCAACTCGTGAATAGAAAAACATCTACGAATAGAAATCGCATAAATAACGCAACCTAGGTCAATGATCATAATATATCCTCAATTATATATATAACATGCAACCTATAACAAGGCTAGGGTAAATATCTAACCCGAGTGTAATCTCATGTGCCCGTGTCAGTGCCTCAGGTAGCAATATATCATATGAATGAGGTATGAATGCATGAAAACAGAATACATGTAAATGAAGAACTGTTTTCATAATTTAGTGAGATTTCCTTGCATTTTTAAAATGAGGTATCATAATGAAATCAGCATAAAACAATGCCTAGCATCGGCACAAAACGTAATCCCAATATCTCGATATCTCTGTATCACAATCTCTGTACCTCAATATCTCGAAATCTCAGTGTCTCAATCACAATATCTAGGGCATCGTCAGTCCAGACCGGCCCCTACCATCCATCTCAAGACCACGACGGTATCCTCCGGATATCCGACGCGTCGGGTAAAATCACCGGTAGGTAGTGCTCCCCTGCCAGGCTCACATCGTCATCATCACGTGCTTCTTTCCTCGGGGTACCTTACCGGGTCCACCATGTACCCGAAACGGTTCATCCGTCTCCTCGAATCGGGTCTCGAAATCCATCAGTAAACTCATGGTGGACGACTCATACATCATGGGAAAAACCGCACTTTTTATTTAAAAAGAGAGAAGTCATTTTATATAAGTTTTGCGGTTTCCCCCCCCCCTCCCCAAATCCAGAAAATCTCATGGAAATCCGAATCCAAATCGTCAATAGCATGTAAAATCATGAATATAGGCATAACAATGAATAACAGTATGCATGAAGTGACAAGTAATAACTACAATGTTAAGCTGGCATATAAGGCAGGTATACTAATATCATGTCAAATTACTAACTAACAAGCTAAGTCAAGCAATAATATTTTCTAAGGTGTACGTGACATGGCAATTACTCATGAAGATGTGTGTGAGCCGGCAAGTAAGTGTACGTGGTACATACGCATCATCGGTAAAGGTGCTGGTGTCCTAACAATATGATATCAATATTGGAATAAGAAATTATAACATAAATATGCGATGCGAAGCGAACCACAATAATAAGCGGGAGCTGAATACAAGACGCAACTGTAACTAACCTACATTAATCTAATATAAGTCCTACAAATGGTGCCTTTTGAAATAACACGAATCTTGGGGTTTTGAAAATAGGGGCTACGGTGTTTTTATGAAAAGATACGTCTTTTGAAATATCCGTAGGATCCCTTGGGCTGTCTTTTAAAATACCCACGATTCGTTAGTTTTTGAAATAAGTAAGAATCAAATCTAATCTAACAACTAAACTAAACTAAAGGGCTAAACTAACAAGCTGGACTACAGGTAAGGAAACCGCCTAACATCTGAGACGATCCATATACATACCTGTATATATATTAGTCGGTGATCCCGCCTCAATAATATCATATCCGATACCATATCTACAATCAGACATCCCAAGTCAAGAGTGCGGATCAATCATCAAGATATAGCTCGTACGTAAATCCGTCGTACGGCATTCCCAAATCTGGGTACGGGTCAATATCACATTGTTCATCTGGTATCCTCTTTATCAAAGATCATAATCCGGGGTACTGATCTACGTCTAGTACAATACTGATACTGCCGAAGTAAGCATGGACGTGTGTGAAACACTACGTCAAGGACCCGCTACAACGTCATGTCGTATCTCAAATACGAACCCTGCTATATCACCGAATTCACAACCTCAATACAAATCTCATCGACTCATCTCAAACCCAAGTATCATCCTCAAATCCGTATGTGAACACATATTCCCATACCCATGTGAACACATAACTATAAAGAATCCCATGAGCACATATAAATAGGAATGTATGCAAGTATGTATGTGTAGTGCAACACTACCCTAGGGTTCGCAACACTAAAATAATCCAACACACCAAAATCCATCCTAAACATCATTATTAATCCCAAATAACATATAATAATTGTTGGTGTGTATACGCATCCGTATACACCACCACGGACTGCGGGGGTGCTATACGCCATCCACCCGACTTCTCCCCGTAAATATAAATCTACTCACCTGGTCCTCGCTCGCCGGTGCCGACGTCGCCACGCGCTTGCTTGTCGTCTCGAAGTCCACATGGGGTACCTACATATCATAACGCACCGTATCGCATTAAAATCCGACTCATGACCAAAACGACATACGAACCCCACATAGGTCAAAACCTATGGTTGCTTCCACAAATCAACCCAAAAACCCTCGATGTCGGTGTACAAACGCCAGACCATCGAGAAAAACCTAAATACACTCATTTGCACATTCACGAACACAAATTTTAATATAAAATAGGTTAAAACTCACAAAAACCCCAAATTCACTTTAAAAGCCATTTTTCCGAAAAAATAGCAAGCAAAATTCGCCGTTTTAGTACAAAACTCGATGTATAAACGAATCTAGCGGCCACAATATTCACTAAATATCTTAATTAAGTCATAAAAACAATTCCCATAATTTAATCTCCTAAATTTCCATAAACCTTAAAATTCTAGTTCACAAAATACCTAAATTTTAACAATTTTATAGCAAAAATGCACAAACTACAATCTAGCTTGGATTTTAATGAACTAAAAGTATTAAACCACTCAATATAATGTTTATAATGACATGAAACCTAAATTTGAATTTTATCTCATAAGAATATAATTATTTAAAAAACCTAGTTTTCTAATTATATAAATATCACATTTTAAATCAACAAAAATGCAAACTAGCAACTTAATTTGATTTAGAATAACACTAATATGTCAAATACATCACACAACCATAATCTCACAACACAAAACTCTAATTAGATTTTCACAAACCCTAATTTTAATCTTCTCTTGCAAACCCACATCTTTCAATTAAACCATAAATTAGCACCTAATAAGCTTCATTAAGGAATTAAACCAACAATTGAACAATGGGTCAAAAGTTATACCTCACAATCATGAATCAAACTTGAAATCTAGACCTCCAATTTGAAATCCTTGCACCATGATCCATGCTAAAGAAGACGAGGGAAAATGGGTAGGAGTCGGATTTGGATTTTAGCTTGATTTTTGATGGAATTTGGACATTTTTTTGAGGGAAAATGAGGTGGGGTTTTGGGGGGAAATTCTGGACAGCAAGAATGGGGGGCTCGGCTGCAAGTATGGGGAAAGAGGAGAGAGAGGGAGGTGGGGAAAATGATATCTAGTCAACCTAGTCAAAGTACACTCTCATTTCTACATTTCCTTTTTCTTTTCTTTTCTTTTGTTTTGCAAAACAAGTAGGGACAAGAGAGGGGGCTGCTGAATTCAGCCAAGGGGGAGGGAAAATGGGGGTGTGTGAGTGTGGGTATGGGTGTGGGGTGATGGAAAATGATAAATACTATACCCCAAACATCCATTTACACTAAAAAAAAGCCTTTTTTCTTCAATAATTTCTAAACCGTTTTGGCAAACGATTTCGTTTCAAAAACCACATGATAAAATTTTATTTAATGTTTTACGATGCACAAAATTTGTTTCAGGTCATTTCAATTTGTAATTTTCCCTAATTAAATATATTAGTGACGACTTAAAATAATATTAAAATAATTAATTTCGGAAAATTTTTCAGAAAATTTGAAATTTCACCAGTGGCTCAATAAACACCAAATACTAGCAATTACATAGCTAGAATATGTATATTTAATTTTATAATAAAGATATTTGCATTTTGACTTTTTACAGAAAACCCCCTTATTTTACCGTTTTTTCGAAATTTCACCGAAACGATTTTCAAAACGTTACAGGTAGGATCATCATCCTCCATGATGCAGTCTTCTCTGTCACCATCAATGAGGAAACCGTAGTACCTCTCCGGTGGGCGAGAAGTCCTACCAGACCTACGGAGTGTCCGAGGTTCCTCAGTTTCTATTGCAACAGCCGGTTCAACCAAGTCGTCATTTGTAGTTTTATTCTCTAGAACCTCTTCTAGATCCACCACATTGCCATCAGTTTCATTTGTAAAAAAATCTTTTTCCAAGAATGTGGCATGCTAAGAAACAAACACCTTTTGTTCCTCCTTGTGGTAGAAAAGATATCCATAAGAATTCCTTGGATATCCCACAAAGTTACACATGACCGACCGTGTCTCGAGTTTGTCCGGATTCTGCTTTTTAACATAGGCCGGGCAACCCCAAATCTTAATTCTCTTAAGAGATGGTCTCTTCCCATGCCATATCTCATATGGCGTGGTAGACACGGTTTTGGTTGGAACCCTGTTCAGTAGAAACGCTGCAGTCTCCAATGCATGCCCCCAAAATGAGACAGGTAACTCAGCATCACTCATCATGGAACAGACCATATCTAATAGGGTCCGATTCCGTCGTTCAGACACACCGTTGTGCTGTGGTGTGTAAGGATGAGTGAGCTGAGAGAGAATCCCATTCTCTTTTAGGAAGTTTGCAAATTCTGTACTGAGGTACTCCCCTCCTCGATCTGATCGAAGCATTTTGATACTCAAGCCAGTTTGTTTTTCTACTTCGAGTTTATATTCAGTGAATTTCTCGAAAGCTTCGGATTTGTGCTTTAATAAAAATACATGACCGAATCTTGAGAAATCGTCAGTGAAAGTAATGAAGTATGAAAAACCGCCTCTAGCCTGTGTAGACATTGGCCTACATACATCACTATGTATGAGGCCTAGGAGCTCGGTAGCTCTTTCTCCGTGTCCGGTAAACGGAGTTTTGGTCATTTTACCCTTGATACAAGACTGGCAAGTCGCATAAGATTTATATTCAAAAGAGTTTAAATATCCATCTTTGTGTAACTTGTTTAGTCTTGTTTCGTTAATATGACCAAGTCTACAGTGCCAAAGAAAAGCTTCATTTATTTCTGAAAGTTTTCTTTTATTAGTGTGTTGTATGCTGAAAACTGTGTGTTGATTTAGGACGTATATCCCGTTATTAAGCGTACCATACCCAACCAACATTTGATTCAGGTGAATGTTCATAACATTGTTCTGCAATACAAAATTATATCCTTCATTGTCTAACAGAGAAAGGGATATTATATTACAAAGCATACTAGGTACAAAATAACATGGGTTCAAAATCAATATACACCCAGACGGCAACCCCAAATGATACTCTCCCACTGCGACTGTATGTACATTGGAACCATTTCCAACGCAGAGAGTATGGTCACCTGTCTTCAAAACCTTGCTATTTCTCATCCCCTGCATAGAATTGCAAATGTGAGAACCTGAACCGGTATCTAATACCCAGGAAGCAGAGTTTATTGAAAAACAGTTTTCTGTCACAAATACACCTGAAGCGGAAGCATCCCCATGCTTCTTCTTGATATTTAAGTACTCCGTGCAGTTGCGCTTCCAGTGTCCTGTTTTGTGGCAGTGATAACATCCCCCCTTCCCCGATTCTCCAACTTTGGACCTGTCCTTCCCTTTAACCTTTTTAACTCCACCCCTAGGCTTGGTGGGCTTCTTCTTCATCTTTCCCTTAGCCTTAGCCTTTGGGAGAGAAGAGGAAGATTGCCCAACACTCAAAACGGGAGTTTTCACTGATTTCAGTGTGCTCTCTGCACTCCTTAACATATTAAGGAGTTCAGGTAGTTCCTTCTCCATGTTGTGCATGTTGAAGTTAACTATAAATTGAGCAAAGGTGGAGGGGGGGACTGCAGAATAATATCCGTATATTGTTCATTGTCCATCGTCCATCCAAGGTCCTCAAGCTCTTCTATGAAAGCTATCATCTTCAGAACATGGTCTCCTACTGGTGTGTCAGGGGCCATTCGCATCTGAAACAGTTTCCTTGATGCTTCGTATCGTAATACGCGGGATTGCTCTCCATACAACTCCTTTGTATGGAGGAATTTGGCATGAACGTCCATATTCTCGTACTGCTTTTGATGTGTGTTATCCATCGATGCAAGCGCGAGGCATTTGGCCGTGGCACAGTCAGCGTCCCATGTCTTGCGGACTTCAATATCCGCAACTGAGGATTTTGGACCTGGGACGGGCGGGGCTGGAGCCATGAGGACATATGATACTTTATCATAAGTCAAGGCAATGTTCAGATTCCTCAACCAGTCTTTATAATTGGTCCCATTCAGTTTATTTTTATCTAGTAGAAGCTTGAGTCCTGTCATTGCTATCTGCCATTAAGAGAGAGAAAAGAATACATTCAGCGAAAGCTCTTGCAAAGATCAGATTGGTTATTATCTTATCTAATCGATGTCTCCCACTTCTTTAATCAAGTTTTTCTTTCAAACCTTAAAAAGAAAACTAGCCAGGATTAATTACAGTCTATAACTTCGCTAACCATTCAGCCAGGCCAGTGTCGGTACTTGAGGGAGGTTCCCCGTGCTTTCGCACGGACCTAATTAAAGTAAACCCCGTCTTCCCAGAGGCGTAGCCCCGTTAACACCTTTCTAGACACCTAATGGGTTAGCTAATTGTAAACTGCAAAACTATCCTGGGAACTATTGCCCACAGTGGGATCGGGATCCAACCATTATATGGAAGGTATGCAATCTCATTGCAAATTTCAACTATTGAAATTCCCGATGTGGTTTTTACCCCTAGTACTCATGACCTTGGCTATGGTCAACAAATCACAAGCACTAGTCAAGTTCAATCCGTCATTTCTTGATTAATTAGACCCGTTCACATGACCCTTGGCTAAGGTCAACAAGTCACATGCCCGTCCCAATTAATCTGCATCATATGCATTGTAGGAAGACATCACTTAGCTACCGTACACTACGCCTTGGCTAAGGTCAACAAACGTAGCACGAATACTAAGTACTCTACTTCCTAAAGTGACGGAGGGTTGCAAATGATTTTTAAGAAAATCTTTAACGCTTTGAACTTGATATCGTCGTAGAATCAAATGGTTTTCAAAAGGAGTGGCTTGAGCTCCGCAGTTTTGAAATGTAGATTTTTCATAAAGAGCCGAGTGGTTTTCAAATCTGATTCTATAACATCTTTTTAGGTTTATTTTCTTTACATTAATCATATTAATGTATCCCCATCATTTAAGTCCTTAAGCCAATCACAGAAAAGAAACGAAAATACAACGTACGCTTATGCCATCCGCATTCGCCGCAATGTTCCGTTATGCACCGTTAGGTTACTTAACTAACGGCATACCGGGACGGGACTAGCGCAGGTATAAAACATAAGCAACGTCTACTATATATCTCATATATAATATATCATTCGTCTCAGATATCACATCACAGTATACAGGTAGCAGAAACACAGATATGATAATATAGGATATACTAGGACGTCCGTATTTAGTATTTAGCCAATAATAGAAAATACGGATTCCACAGTCGCGATGAATAGCCAAGCCCACACCCCTAGACCCCTACAAGAGCGGCAAGTGACCCTACCAATTCTGGAGTTTAGGAGACCCGGTCTCGACTCCTCGAGATGGCCTCCCACTGAACCCCTGAACCCGGTCACGTGTGCTTCCCTCCTTCGGTCTATCCTAATGCGGAAAAGTAAATAATATACAACACTGGTGGCATCAACCTCAACTTGGAAGTGCCCCAAATAAAAGAATAGTACATTACATTTGAATTTTACATGAATGAAAAGAAAACTCTCATCTCACATAAAACCCCCCGGCTATTCAATCGCGACAATCCTGCATATCATATCTCAGCAACACATAATATCACATATCATCAACGTAAATAAGTATGCGTACCCCGATTGTCGTTGATGTATAGCAACGAAACCGGCGATATGCGACATACTACACTTACTGTCACAGAAAAGAAAGTGTAAAACTACAACATTTGGAATCCACAATCACTTTAGACATCGTAAATCCGAAATATCACATACTTCGCATTTCAGGCCTAACTATATGAATTCCACATATTGTATCACATTCCAGATAAACAGACAGTATTAAGCTTTTCGATCGACTAATCAAATACCCAAGATTTCCTTAATAGTTCAACACTTGAGCGGAGTTTAAAAATCCCGGAACATGTCACAGTAGCAGCGGTCCAGCCGTAGAAGGGTCAAGCCAACGCCTCACATGTGGCACGCCGTACTGCCCCAAACCCTAAGATTTAGAGGCAGTTCAGACGGTCACATAATCGAGTTAAGGTTTGTGTTCTTCTATAGGGTCCACCACGTTACTTGCACGTATTTCTGAAAGATTTAAACTCGAGAAAAAATTCAACACTTGAAAGTTTTTCGTGCCGGGAAAAAGTGAGTTAATGATATCCGTTCGAACTTTTTAATACTTTCTAAATTACCCAAAAACAGCACGAAATTAAATATTCCGATTGAATCAACGAATCCAAAATAATTCCCAGAACACTCAACACTTGAGTCAGATTAAAAATACCCAAAAATATGTACAAGCAGATAAGAACATTACTGTACAAAAACGAGGCTAAATTACTGTCACGACCCGAGAATTCGACTCGTGACCGGCACTTAGCCACGCAACGTCTACAGGCGTAACGCGGCTAAGTAAGCCGAACCCAGAAATCAAAACCAATAAATATAGAGTGATTTTAAAACATTTGTAAAACAATCGTACATGTCCGAAAAACTTTCATTTATTTAGTAGAAAACCTTTTTAAGTTCCAAAGTTACAAGTTTTATAATTTTGGTAACATTTCCCTTTTTAAAACATTAGCCCCGAAAATCGGGTCAAAACAAGGTGTAGCAGAAATAACAAGTAACAAGAATGAAGCATCACAAAATGATATACGACGCCGTAGCGAAGAATACACAGTAAAACAAGGACAATATCATAAAGATAAGACTGCATAAAACAAAGCCGGCTCACGTGCGAGCTCGACACCAGAATATAAAATCATACATATCGTCCTCACAACTGTCTCTAAGTCAATACAGAAAAGTAGATGGAGAATACTAGATACATCAATGTACAACAGAAAGATAACAGATACCGTACAAAACCCACCTAAACAGCAAAAGGGCTAACTCAGCTCAAAAGGGGTATCTGTGCCAAAAGATGCGGTAACAGCCAGCCGTGACTACTCCCCAGGGCAACCTGCAAGCACTGTGGCACAACGGGGGTGAGTTGCCAACTCGTGAATAGAGATAACATATAAAGGTAATCGCAAGCATGCACATGTAGCGTGGCTCTACTAATGCCAGCAGATAATATCAATGCGATGTGGCAGTATGCACAATAATAATGCCAGTCCTCTATCAGGTGATATACTACAGGGTGAGATGTGATAATGAATGCTGAGCATGGGGATATAGTATCTACATGAAGTATCGAGGTGGACTACATAAGTATGTATGCACCACAAATCCCAACATCTCAAACGCCGGTACTCCATCGGCCCTCATATCCTGTATATCCCTGAAAATCCCGAGTGCCCAACATCGGCACCCAAATATCATAAATACTCGTGTCTAGCATCGACACGCAAAACATCCTGTATCGGGCTCCGTCAATCCGGGTCAGCCCTCTCTCAAGTATGTACCGGGAATCCGTCAGTCCGGGTCATCCCTCTCTCAATATATAACGGGCATCCGTCAGTCCGGGTCAGCCCTCAATCAATCCATCGGGCATCCGTCAGTCCGGGTCAGCCCTATATCAATCCATCGGGCATCCGTCAGTCCGGGTCAGCCCTATATCAATCCATCGGGCATCCGTCAGTCCGGGTCAGCCCTATATGAATCCATCGGGCATCCGTCAGTCCGGGTCAGCCCTATATCAATCCATCGGGCATCCGTCAGTCCGGGTCAGCCCTATATCAATCCATCGGGCATCCGTCAGTCCGGGTCAGCCCTATATCAATCCGTGCCTCAAGCACCGAGAAAACACGGGGCGACGCCCCAAATTATCATATCAAGGGAACCGGGTTTTTAAATGGTTACTTATTTGAAAAGGCCACGGTTCCCAAATCCATAAATCATATGAAATCCCAACAATAATACAAGTAACTGCGATGTGATAGGTGCATCAATGTGTATATCAAGTCATGTCACATGAGAAAGAACTACAATGCAATGATCCACCGTGATATAGATATCAAATATAGATGAGCTACAACAATATACAATAGTATGATCATGGCAGTTCTATCAGTTCTAAGCAATATGTATATATGTATAGCAAGGAATGCAATATGCAATGACAGTCTATGGGGTGCATGAAATATATAATAACAAAGTCCTATCAGCCCTGACGCATAACGCCATGCGGGCGATATCCCCGTAGATGTGAAATCTACTCACCGTGTCTCGCACTAGGTGTATCCAACCACTTGCTTGCCCTTCTTCGCAGCGTCCGTCTCACTGGCCTGCGAACCTAGAATCACATACACAATTCACACATAAGCTTAAGTCACAAAACGCGACATTATAAACCAACAAGAAACCTGTGTCGCAACCCAATCGCGCGTGTGCGCGATACGCTAAAACGTGTACTCACGCGCCACGAAACTACCCCGACGCGCTGCGATACGCAGAACCCAAACCTACTCACGTATCACGCGTGTCGCGAAGGTTTAGAAAAACGGCAAAACAGGTATTTGGTCCCAGATTTTCCTACAGAATTGATCTTAAATATATATATATACCAAAATACCCTACACACAAAAACACACATACAGAAACCAAAAATTACCAAAACACCCCCTGTCTGGCCGCAAATTGCGGCCAGAATGGCGGTTTTGGCGGCCAAAGGGGGGAGTTAGGGGGTCGGGTTTCACCTGGTGCATCATCTCCACTCCACTACACTACAGTCTCCTCAATTTCATTCTGCACTCACCGGGTCAATAGCAGATCCAGAAAAGTTCACTTTTGCACAAAAACGACATTTTGCATCAAGCATGAAACTGGTGGTAATTTAGTGAAATCGGGGTTCGACTAAGTTACAATGGCCTCAACAGACCACAATCATCCTACAGAAACCAAATCTCACCTCATTAGCACAAGGTTCTCACTAATCACCCCATATCGCACTAAAACGCACTAAATTCTAATAACCGATGCAAAACTACACTAACTAGGCAAACTAGTGAAGCAAGATAGGAAATATACCTCACTCTCGACCCTAGGGAGCTGCAGGAAGGTAGAGAAGAGAAGAGAAGTCGCTGCACTTGGAACTGGGGCTGCTGCTGCTGCTCACTGCCTCTGCTGCTGCTGTTTGTGCTTGCTGCTGCTGTTGCAAGCTTCAGTTGTTGCTGTTGCTTTGCTTGCTGCTGCTGCTGGCTCGGCTGAGGTAAGTGGGGGTGGCGTGTGAGTGTGTTGGTGTGTTGTGAGAGTATATGAGAGTGTGTGAGAAAAACCCAAAAAGAAATGAGAGGCTACCTCAATCATCACACACAAAAGTCACCCCTCACTCTCTCTCACCTCATTAATGGCAAGCATGGCTTGAGCCATGATGCCCCCCTCACTCTCTCTCACAAGTCAACCCCTAACCATTTCAAATTAAAGTTACTTTTTTTTTAATTAGCTAATTAATTAAACTTGCTTATAACCCAAAAGAATTAATCCTACAATTAACCCACCATGGTTAATAATTATTGTATTTTCTTGATTTAAAAACCCTAGTTTACATGCACATGTGTGTGCAAGTTTAGGAAAATTTTGGAAAAATGTTTATTAAATTAGGAAAAATATTTAAAACACAATTTGGTAAACTTTTTATTAAAAATCATTATTTAATTATAATTATTCACTAACCCTTATCCTAAGGTGTTACAATCTCTCCCCCTTAAAGAAATTCGTCCCCGAATTTCAAAAATCTAACTAAGGTTACCTTCAAAAAGATGGGGATACGTCTTCATCATCTCGCTTTCGGTCTCCCAAGTGACCTCTTCACGGTTCTGGCCACGCCAAAGTACTTTAACTGATGGAATCTCCTTCGATCTCAATTTCTTCACTTGTCGATCTAAGATCATCACCGGCTGCTCTGCATAGGAAAGATCACGCTCAAGCTGGATCGTCGGATGCTGAATCGCATGCGAGGGATCATGTAGATATCTGCGGAGCATCGAAATATGGAATACGGGGTGCACGTCTGGGAAGCTGGGCGGAAGGGCTAACCGGTAAGCCACTGCACCGACACGCTCGAGGATCTCGAAGGGGCCCACATACCTGGGGCTAAGCTTCCCCTTCTTCCCAAACCTCATCACACCTTTCATTGGGGAGACCCTCAAGAAAACATGATCACCAACAGAAAACTCAAGTCTGCGCCGTCGACGGTCTGCATAAGCCCTCTGCCTACTCTGCGCTGCTCTCATCCTATCGCGAATCAACTGGATCTTCGCTGTCGTCTCCTCAACGATCTGTGGCCCTAAGATACTGCTCTCACTGAGCTCTGTCCAACAAGTGGGCGACCTGTATCTCCTCCCATAAAGAGCCTCAAACGGTGCCATCTGAATAGTCTCCTGGTAGCTGTTATTGTAGGAAAACTCTACCAAGGGCAAATGATGGTCCCAACTACCTCCAAAATCTAGTACACAAGCTCTGAGCATGTCCTCGAGAGTCTGAATGGTCCGCTCTGACTGTCCGTCGGTCTGCGGATGAAATGCCGTGCTGAAACTCAAGCGAGTGCCCAAAGCCTCCTGAAGCCTATGCCATAGCCTACTAGTAAACTGGGTGCCTCTGTCGGACACAATGCACGTCGGGACTCCGTGTAGTCGCACTATCTCGTCAATAAAGATCTGAGCGTACTGAGTAAATCTGAAAGTCGTCTTCACCGGTAAGAAATGAGCCGCTTTCGTCAAACGATCCACGATCACCCAGATGGAGTCATACCCCCTACTAGTCCTGGGTAGACCCACCACGAAATCCATCGAAATCTGTTCCCATTTCCACTCCGGGATGGGTAATGGCTGTAGCTCTCCCGCGGGCCTCTGGTGCTCAGCCTTGACTTGCTGACAAGTCAGGCATCTCGATACAAAATCTGCAATGTCCCTCTTCATTCCGTCCCACCAGTAAACATCTCTCATATCATGATACATCTTGGTGGAACCGGGATGTACGCTATACACCGATCGATGTGCCTCCTCAAGAATCTCACGCCTCAGTCCCTCAGTATCAGGTACGCACAGTCTGACTCCAAACCGTAGTATCCCCTGATCATCGGTCACGAACTCGGAAAATCGGTCCTGTCCCATCTGTGCCATGATCTCTAAACATCGGTCGTCACTGAGCTGTGCCTCACGTATACGATCAATCAACTGTGGGCGTGCACGGACGTGCGCTATCTGCCCTCCAATCGGCGTGAACTCGAACTGTACTCGGCTGTCGCATAATATCTGCCAATCTGCCGATGACTGCTCCTGCACTGCGCTCAAACATGATAAACTACTCCCGGGCCTCCTGCTCAAAGCATCCGCCACCACATTTGTCTTGCCCGGGTGATATAAGATCTCGCAGTCGTAATCCTTCACTAACTCCATCCATCGACGCTGCCGAAGGTTCAGGTCCCGCTGCTGGAATATGTATTTCAGACTCTTGTGATCCGTAAATATCTGGCACGACTCGCCGTATAGGTAATGTCGCCAGATCTTAAGTGCGAAGACCACTGCTGCCATCTCCAAATCATGAGTGGGGTAGTTCTGCTCGTGCTTCTTCAATTGTCGCGAGGCATACGCGATCACCCTATCATGCTGCATCAGAACGCATCCCAATCCCACTCGAGAAGCATCACAAAAGACCACAAATCCGCCCGATCCGGAAGGTAAAGATAACACCGGTGCCGTCGTCAGCCGAGTCCGTAACTGCTGAAAACTGTGCTCGCACTCCTCCGTCCAATCGAAGGGAACTCCCTTCCGGGTCAACCCAGTCAACGGTGTAGCAATACGTGAGAAGTCCTGCACAAAACGCCTGTAGTAACCGGCCAATCCCAAAAAGCTGCGAATCTCCGTCACCGATGTGGGTCTGGGCCAACGCTGAACGGCCTCGATCTTCCTCGGGTCAACACATATACCGTCTCGTGAAATCACGTGACCCAAGAAGTCCACGCTGTCTAACCAAAAAGCACACTTGGAGAATTTCGCATAGAGCTGGTGCTCCCTCAATGTCTGCAATGTAACCCGCAGGTGCTGCTCGTGCTCCTCACTACTCCGGGAATACACCAAGATATCGTCAATGAAGACTATAATGAACAGATCCAAGTAAGGCCGGAAAATACGGTTCATCAAATCCATGAAGGCTGCTGGCGTATTGGTGAGTCCGAACGACATCACCAAAAACTCGTAATGGCCGTAGCGCGTACGGAAGGCTGTCCGAGGAATGTCCTCCTGTCGAACCCGCAGCTGATGATAGCCCGATCGTAAATCGATCCTCGAAAAGTACCCTGCCCCCTGAAGCTGGTCGAACAAATCGTCGATACGCGGCAAAGGATACCTGTTCCGCACTGTCACCCTGTTCAGCTGGCGGTAGTCGATACAAAGACGCAAGCTGCCGTCCTTCTTCCTGACGAACAGGACTGGAGCACCCCAAGGAGAAACACTGGGTCGAATAAGTCCCTTGTCCAGCAAATCCTGTAACTGACCCTTCAGCTCACGAAGTTCCGCCGGGGCCATCCGATAGGGCGGTATAGAAATAGGCCCCGAACCAGGAACCAAATCGATACAGAAGGAAATGTCGCGCTCGGGCGGCAACCCAGGAAGCTCATCAGGGAACACATCAGGAAACTCGCTAACAATCGGAACCTGATCCAATGGAACCTCTGTAGCGCGAGCATCGCGAACATAAGCGAGAAATCCCTGACATCCCTTCCTCAAAAGCTGTCCAGCGCGAAAAGAAGAAATCACACTGTGAGGGGTGGCACTACGGTCCCCCAACACAACAAAAACTGACTCGCCGGGGAAACAGAATCTAACTGTCTTCTCGCGGCAGTCCACAGAAGCATAGCACGTGGCTAACCAATCCATGCCCAAAAGAACGTCGAAGTCCAACATCTCTAGAAGGATCAAGTCGACAGGCAACTCTCTCTCGCCAATACAGACGATACAGGATCGGAACACGTGCCTAGCAACAAACGACTCTCCCACAGGAGTAGTCACCACAAGCGGCTGATCAAGCAAGCCCGACTCTCTACCCAAACTCGGCACAAAGTGCGTGGATACGTACGAGTGTGTGGATCCAGGGTCGAACAGTACATGTGCGTCAACTGAACATACAGGGAGGATACCTGAAACCACTGCATTGGATGCCTGCGCGTCCTGATGTGTCAAAGCAAAAACCCTCGCCTGTCCACCACCTGCGGCTGGCTGCCCTCTGCCTCGGTCACCTCGCCCTCTCTGAGCAACTCCTCCACGCCCACGACCTCGCTGTGTCTGAGTCTGGCGCGGAGCAACGGTAGGTACGATAGGCAACGCTCTCTGGGGTGGTGAAAGTGGTAATGTGACATGCGGTGCTGTCGCCTCGGTCCGGGGTAACTCAGGACAATCCCGTACACGGTGGTAAGAACTCCCACAGCGAAAACATCCCGACGACGGCCGCTGACCATCCTGGGAATAAGAACTGAATAACCGGCCCCGCCCTGAATCTCTGCTGCCTGCAATACGTCTATCACGGCGCCGAAAAGGCTGTCTCTGTGCTGAAGTACCCGCACGAGCTCTCTTCGGCTCTGGGAGGGCCGAAGTCTCAACAAGGTGCTCCTCGACCACTAGGGCTGCGTCTACAGCTGCTGCATAGGTCTCGTAGTGCTGCGCGCTGATCGCGAGGAACACTGGTGAAATCAAGCCTCGAACAAATCTCCGGACTCGCAATTCCTCGGTGGCCACTAGATGTGGGGCGTAGACTGCTAGCTCTGTAAACAGTACGTCATACTCTGCCACTGTCATCCCTGGCGTCTGGCGCAAGGACTCAAACCTGCGTGCTCGGGCATCTCTAACACTCCGGGGAAGGAAACGGGCTAGAAATATAGTCACGAACTCCGTCCAGGTCATAGGAGGAAGACCTGCTGCTCTGCCCTTCTCCACTGAATCACACCATTTCTGCGCAAGACCTTCCAGGCGAAAGCTCGCAAACTCGACCCATCTCGCATCTGCACATCTGAGGGAACGGCATATCCTGGCCATCCTGTCTATGAAAGACTGTGGGTCCTCGGCTGTATCGGTGCCTGTGAAAGCCGGAGGCTTCAGCCTCATGAACTCTGATAGCGATACTGTAATCACCTCCGTGGCTGCAGGGGCAACTGGCTGTGCGGTAGGTACCATAGCGGTCTCTGGAACTGGTGGAGCTACCTCTGGCCGCTGCGCTCGAAGCGTCTCAACAAGCGATCCTATCATCTGGCGCATCTCCTGCATGCTAGATCCCACCGTCTGGCGCATCTCCTGCATACCAGCCCCTAACGTGGCGATCTGCTCTGTCACGGCAGGAACAGCCTGCTCGGGTACAACGGGTGCACTGCCCGGATCAGTCCTCGTCTCGGACGAGTCAACTCGAATCTCGGCCCTCGCGGCCGCTCTCTGTGCCCTCGTAGTCTTAGGCGGCATATTGGCTGAAAGAAAATTTGGATTCGATAAGCACACGGAAATCGAATCACAAGAATATAAGGAGGAATCAAATCAACAAGCCCTAAGGTCGCGTAAGCGGAGTACCGTGTCGTGAGTATGCCGCGGAACATACGCACGCTACGCTACCCTGCTGCAGCTACCTACTCCATCATACCAGGGTCATCCTACACTCCGAAGGTAAAACCTACGCTCTGATACCAACTTTGTCACGACCCGAGAATTCGACTCGTGACCGGCACTTAGCCACGCAACGTCTACAGGCGTAACGCGGCTAAGTAAGCCGAACCCAGAAATCAAAACCAATAAATATAGAGTGATTTTAAAACATTTGTAAAACAATCGTACATGTCCGAAAAACTTTCATTTATTTAGTAGAAAACCTTTTTAAGTTCCAAAGTTACAAGTTTTATAATTTTGGTAACATTTCCCTTTTTAAAACATTAGCCCCGAAAATCGGGTCAAAACAAGGTGTAGCAGAAATAACAAGTAACAAGAATGAAGCATCACAAAATGATATACGACGCCGTAGCGAAGAATACACAGTAAAACAAGGACAATATCATAAAGATAAGACTGCATAAAACAAAGCCGGCTCACGTGCGAGCTCGACACCAGAATATAAAATCATACATATCGTCCTCACAACTGTCTCTAAGTCAATACAGAAAAGTAGATGGAGAATACTAGATACATCAATGTACAACAGAAAGATAACAGATACCGTACAAAACCCACCTAAACAGCAAAAGGGCTAACTCAGCTCAAAAGGGGTATCTGTGCCAAAAGATGCGGTAACAGCCAGCCGTGACTACTCCCCAGGGCAACCTGCAAGCACTGTGGCACAACGGGGGTGAGTTGCCAACTCGTGAATAGAGATAACATATAAAGGTAATCGCAAGCATGCACATGTAGCGTGGCTCTACTAATGCCAGCAGATAATATCAATGCGATGTGGCAGTATGCACAATAATAATGCCAGTCCTCTATCAGGTGATATACTACAGGGTGAGATGTGATAATGAATGCTGAGCATGGGGATATAGTATCTACATGAAGTATCGAGGTGGACTACATAAGTATGTATGCACCACAAATCCCAACATCTCAAACGCCGGTACTCCATCGGCCCTCATATCCTGTATATCCCTGAAAATCCCGAGTGCCCAACATCGGCACCCAAATATCATAAATACTCGTGTCTAGCATCGACACGCAAAACATCCTGTATCGGGCTCCGTCAATCCGGGTCAGCCCTCTCTCAAGTATGTACCGGGAATCCGTCAGTCCGGGTCATCCCTCTCTCAATATATAACGGGCATCCGTCAGTCCGGGTCAGCCCTCAATCAATCCATCGGGCATCCGTCAGTCCGGGTCAGCCCTATATCAATCCATCGGGCATCCGTCAGTCCGGGTCAGCCCTATATCAATCCATCGGGCATCCGTCAGTCCGGGTCAGCCCTATATCAATCCATCGGGCATCCGTCAGTCCGGGTCAGCCCTATATCAATCCATCGGGCATCCGTCAGTCCGGGTCAGCCCTATATCAATCCATCGGGCATCCGTCAGTCCGGGTCAGCCCTATATCAATCCGTGCCTCAAGCACCGAGAAAACACGGGGCGACGCCCCAAATTATCATATCAAGGGAACCGGGTTTTTAAATGGTTACTTATTTGAAAAGGCCACGGTTCCCAAATCCATAAATCATATGAAATCCCAACAATAATACAAGTAACTGCGATGTGATAGGTGCATCAATGTGTATATCAAGTCATGTCACATGAGAAAGAACTACAATGCAATGATCCACCGTGATATAGATATCAAATATAGATGAGCTACAACAATATACAATAGTATGATCATGGCAGTTCTATCAGTTCTAAGCAATATGTATATATGTATAGCAAGGAATGCAATATGCAATGACAGTCTATGGGGTGCATGAAATATATAATAACAAAGTCCTATCAGCCCTGACGCATAACGCCATGCGGGAGATATCCCCGTAGATGTGAAATCTACTCACCGTGTCTCGCACTAGGTGTATCCAACCACTTGCTTGCCCTTCTTCGCAGCGTCCGTCTCACTGGCCTGCGAACCTAGAATCACATACACAATTCACACATAAGCTTAAGTCACAAAACGCGACATTATAAACCAACAAGAAACCTGTGTCGCAACCCAATCGCGCGTGTGCGCGATACGCTAAAACGTGTACTCACGCGCCACGAAACTACCCCGACGCGCTGCGATACGCAGAACCCAAACCTACTCACGTATCACGCGTGTCGCGAAGGTTTAGAAAAACGGCAAAACAGGTATTTGGTCCCAGATTTTCCTACAGAATTGATCTTAAATATATATATATACCAAAATACCCTACACACAAAAACACACATACAGAAACCAAAAATTACCAAAACACCCCCTGTCTGGCCGCAAATTGCGGCCAGAATGGCGGTTTTGGCGGCCAAAGGGGGGAGTTAGGGGGTCGGGTTTCACCTGGTGCATCATCTCCACTCCACTACACTACAGTCTCCTCAATTTCATTCTGCACTCACCGGGTCAATAGCAGATCCAGAAAAGTTCACTTTTGCACAAAAACGACATTTTGCATCAAGCATGAAACTGGTGGTAATTTAGTGAAATCGGGGTTCGACTAAGTTACAATGGCCTCAACAGACCACAATCATCCTACAGAAACCAAATCTCACCTCATTAGCACAAGGTTCTCACTAATCACCCCATATCGCACTAAAACGCACTAAATTCTAATAACCGATGCAAAACTACACTAACTAGGCAAACTAGTGAAGCAAGATAGGAAATATACCTCACTCTCGACCCTAGGGAGCTGCAGGAAGGTGGAGAAGAGAAGAGAAGTCGCTGCACTTGGAACTGGGGCTGCTGCTGCTGCTCACTGCCTCTGCTGCTGCTGTTTGTGCTTGCTGCTGCTGTTGCAAGCTTCAGTTGTTGCTGTTGCTTTGCTTGCTGCTGCTGCTGGCTCGGCTGAGGTAAGTGGGGGTGGTGTGTGAGTGTGTTGGTGTGTTGTGAGAGTATATGAGAGTGTGTGAGAAAAACCCAAAAAGAAATGAGAGGCTACCTCAATCATCACACACAAAAGTCACCCCTCACTCTCTCTCACCTCATTAATGGCAAGCATGGCTTGAGCCATGATGCCCCCCTCACTCTCTCTCACAAGTCAACCCCTAACCATTTCAAATTAAAGTTACTTTTTTTTTAATTAGCTAATTAATTAAACTTGCTTATAACCCAAAAGAATTAATCCTACAATTAACCCACCATGGTTAATAATTATTGTATTTCCTTGATTTAAAAACCCTAGTTTACATGCACATGTGTGTGCAAGTTTAGGAAAATTTTGGAAAAATGTTTATTAAATTAGGAAAAATATTTAAAACACAATTTGGTAAACTTTTTATTAAAAATCGTTATTTAATTATAATTATTCACTAACCCTTATCCTAAGGTGTTACAATTACTTCTGTACGGCCGCGGATCCGCGGCCCAACCGAGGTATGGCCACGGTTCCGCGGCGGTATGTACGGATTATGGCGGCGGTTTTTACAGTATTTCTTATATTTTCCTGCTGAATTTTTTAAGTATTTTTAATTCTGATAAAACACAGTTTAAAAAAAATGTCCAGAGAAGGGTCTAATTCCATATTTCGTGGTTCGATCGGAGTTTTAACTTCGCCTAAACGTCGCCTAAGGCTCTAGCTTGGCTCTGATACCATGAAGGGTTTCCTACAGCACCACTACAAGGGTTTGGAAGCAACACACATGCCATATTTCAATTTTTATGGTGCTAAAGAAACAATCTAAAGGATCATGCTAGAAAATTTAGGGCAACATAAACACAAGTAGTAAAAGCTAGAGTTTTGAGAGTAGAACCTTTGTAGCTCCCTACGCTAGACTCCTTGGCTACTTGAGGGTTGGAAAAAGGTTCGCTTGATATCCTCTAGGTCCACGACGATCCACCCGGAGTCCTCTTTGTCCAAGCTTGAAGTTCCACTAGATCAAGAGAAGAAATAGAAACTAACACTCTACACTAATGGGCAAGACTAGTGTAGAATGGTGATGTGGTTTGTTTTCTCACTTCAAAATCCTAACTTGATGACTCTTTTGCTCACTTGAGAAAACTAGAGAGCAAGAGAGAGAGGAGGAAGAAGATGATGGCTTGTAAAGAGCTCAAGATAATGATAAGGTTGTGAATAAAAATGAGAAATGAAAATATATATATTTTCACTCTCTCATTCTTAACCATAGTTATAAAATATCTAGATATTTTAGTTTGGAACAAAAATGACCATGGAAAATGAATCATGGTTAAAACAAAGGGTTAGTGCAAGAATAAAACATTAAATCATGATAACAATTTCCATTTCCATTTTTCTTTTCCAAAAATAATATCCATATATTTTATAAAGGGTGTGAGTCTTATATTGCCACCATCCACTATATCAACAACCATGATAGAATGATGTATGCATGTATGTGTGCATGCACATCAATATGTGCATGAATAAGAATAAATGCTTACATGCATGCAGACAACAAAAAGACAAGAAAGGATTTAAAGTGAGAAACTAATGGTCAATGATAAATCAACACTTAATTTAGCAACCCGGTCATATCACATACGACCCGACCAAAAGCAAACCGCCCGATTAATATACAGTATCTCATACACGCATTTTATCCGGGTCCACGCGCATATCTCATATGTGCACCACATCGTTTCGCCTGAACAGGGCAACTTCATTGTGGGACTCTAAGACTCGTCAATACGCCGGCAGTGGGTGATGATCATATCAAGTACCCCCATGCCGCAAGTGGTCAGCTAAACGTAACGGCCACCCGGGTATTGAGCGATCAGAAGAAAACAAGCAAACCTGTCACAACTCCCGTCGAGCCAACCGGCAACACTACCGTACAGTCCGGTCTCTTCTTCAGATATGCTGCATATCGAGCCTAGGGATGGTAACGTCGACCCTAATAACTCAATAAGTCATGCCGATGAGTGGTCTACAACAGATCGAGAAACTACTGATAACACTTATCAGTAAATCTCAACAGCCTTGGCCAGAGACTTACTGATATAGCTAGTCGAGTACAGCACAGCATCAACTCCCAATACCGGGAGAGACGAAACCCCTCCTATCGCTCATCGCCTTCGTGTGTCTTGGGACTGTACCCAACGGCCACCTGTTTACATGACTCAGTAGAGCCGTGGTAGGGTGGTAATCAAAGTACAGTGGGAGAACACACAAGACTCTATGACGATCTCGGGTCTACAGACTAACCTGCACCAGTGTCACTTGAGAACTGCTATCAGACGATAGATATAATTCCATATAGGAGTTCTCGGTGAGTCCGTCCAGTGTACCCAGTCACCACTGAGCACCCGTATACGATCTCGATGTCAAACATCGATGAATGTAGGAACATCCATCGCCCATCATATGGGTCTAGTATCATATACGCTAGTCTACTCTGGTATATCGATACCCCGTCTCGATATACCTACGACTAGGGACATTTCAGGATATGCTTATAAATTATAGGTGTCCCACTAGTATGATCTCGATCATAATCACAGTAGTCAAGCCTATATCCTCAGGGCTTTATCAACATGTGTGAATGAATAAAAGCATGATCAAATCAACATGTCAGATAAAGAAGAACCAGATAGCATAATATCATGTCGAGCAAGAATGTACACTGAATATATATATATATATATATATATATATATATACACACACATGTATAAATACATCCACTATCATATAATGGCCTCTAGGGCATACATATATCCAACAATCTCCCACTTGCACTAAGGCCAGTTATTGGCGTATCTCATACCCAACATCTCAAAAAGTCGCTCATGCTGCGGCTGAGGGAGGGCCTTGGTGAGTGGATCCGCAGCGTTATTCTTTGTGTCTACTCTCCTAATCTCGATCTCGCGGCGATCTACAATCTTCGGGATCAAATGAAAGTGCCTCAGGATGTGTCTGGATCGCTGATAGGACCTGGGCTCCTTGGCTAACGCCATAGCCCCATTATTATCACAATACAATGGTATTGGATCAATAATGGTTGGAACTACTCCTAACTCCGAGATGAACTTCCTCATCCAGACGGCTTCCTTGGCGGCATCATTCGCAGCAATGTACTCATCCTCCATCGTAGAGTCTGCAACGGTATCCTGTTTGGAACTCTTCCAACTTACCGCCCCTCCATTGAGGTTAAATACAAACCCAGAGATAGATTTGCTGTCGTCCTTATCGCTTTGGAAGCTCGAATCGGTAAAGGCCTCCATTTGGAGATCTCCATTACCATACACCAAGAACAATTCTTTAGTCCTTCGCAAGTACTTAAGAATGTTCTTCACAGCTATCCAGTGATTCTCCCCTGGGTTGGATTGATACCTGCTTACAACACTAAGTGCACAAGCTACATCTGGGCGTGTACATAACATCGCATACATTATAGATCCTACTGCCGAAGCATAAGGTATAATGCTCATGCGAGCTCTCTCTTCATCGGTCTTTGGGCAAGAGTCCTTAGAGAGAGTGACCCCATGGCAAGCGGGTAAGACACCCCGCTTGGAGTCTTCCATACTAAACCTTTTTAGGATGGTGTTGATGTACCTGGTTTGGGACAATCCCAATAACCTCTTGGATCTATCCCTATAGATCCTAATGCCCAGAATGTATGTGGCATCACCCAGGTCCTTCATGGAGAACCTTAGTGATAAGAAAGATTTGACCGACTGTAGCATAGGAATATCATTTCCTATCAGAAGAATTTCATCCACGTACAATACGAGAAATGTGACAGCTCTCCCTACAACCTTCTTATAAACATAAGGTTCATCTGAATTTTTGATGAAATCAAACTCTTTGATAACATGCTTTCCCGCTGCTCCCACTGTCAATGAAGCCCTCTGGCTGATCCATATAAACGCATTCTTCTAAATCTCCATTTAGAAATGACGTTTTAACGTCCATCTGCCAGATTTCATAGTCGTAGTGAGCAGCAATAGCAAGTAGGATACGAATTGATTTAAGCATGGCTACGGGAGAAAAAGTCTCGTCATAGTCCAAACCTGGTCTTTGACGAAAACCCTTCGCCACAAGTCTTGCCTTATAGGTCTCTACCTGCCCATCTACACCAATCTTTCTTTTAAAGATCCATTTGCACCCCACAGGTTTCACCCCAGGGGGTACAACGTCCAAAGTCCATACTTTATTGGTGTACATAGACTCCATTTCGGATCTCATGGCATCCAGCCACTTCACAGAGTCTCCACTCGTGATAGCTTGCTGAAAACTGGTAGGATCATCATACTCCTTGATGCAGTCTTCTCTGTCACCATCAATGAGGAAACCGTTGTACCTCTCCGGTGGGCGAGAAGTCCTACCAGACCTACAGAGTGGCCGAGGTTCCTCAGTTTCTATTGCAACAGCCGGTTCAACCAAGTCGTCATTTGTAGTTCGTGTCTCTAGAACCTCTTCTTGATCCACCACATTGCCATCAGTTTCATTTGTAAAAAACTCTTTTTCCAAGAATGTGGCATGCTGAGAAACAAACACCTTTTGTTCCTCCTTGTGGTAGAAAAGATATCCATAAGAATTCCTTGGATATCCCACAAAGTTACACATGACCGACTGTGTCTCGAGTTTGTCCGGATTCTGCTTTTTAACATAGGCCGGGCAACCCCAAATCTTAATTCTCTTAAGAGATGGTCTCTTCCCATGCCATATCTCATGATATGATGTACAGGGCGATAGATCTGTACTTTTGATTTGATGATACCGTGCGATGAATTATACCGTACGTGATACGATGAGGATCGATCGCCGATGTAACACCTTAGAATGCGATTAGTGTTAATTAACGATAATGTGGGGTTTTAATAAAAAGTTAACCAAAATAGTTTTCATATATTTTATAAAAATTAATTAATATTTTATTATGTTATTTTTAAGCTTGCACACACTTGTGCATGTTAACATTGGGGTTAAGAAGGTGTTAACCATGCTTAACTAGCCATGGCATACTAAATCATTTTCATGCCATGCTAGCTCATTTCGCCTATTTTTAGTAAAGAGTTTTATCTTTTTTAAGGGAGAGAGTGAGTTGACAAATGAAGAATGATGAGGCATGGGGCAAGCATGGGAGCAATTAATGAGGAGAGAGAAAGGGCATGGCTCATTTGCTAACCTCACATCCTCATTTTCCCTCATCACTCACACACTATCATTTCCCCCCATCACTCACACTCTCTCATTTTATTGTTCTCCTTCTCCTTCCCTTCTTCAACTGAAACCTATCTTGTTTCATCACAAAACCAAGACTAATCTTCACTAAACCTCATTAAACCCCTAACAAAATCAAGTTTACCCTCTTGAGATGACTTGGAGATTGGAAAGCAAGGGTTTTCAAGCAAGTTTGGCGAGGTAGTGATCTCTAACCGTTATCTAGGCTTTAAGATGTTGTGTTGCTTATTAGTTGCTATTTTAAACACTAAAGTTATAGTTTTTGTGCAAATGACGTATTTTGGTTAAGTTTTGTGTCTCGGGTGAACTACTATCGAACTAGGTTGTTGTTTGAGAAGTTGACATCACAAAGACCTAGTTTGGAGACCTAGAAGCTACCCTAAAAACCTGAGAACACCCCTCCACCTTTGGCCGCAAATATATTCGTTCTGGCCGCAATTTGCGGCCAGATTAGGGACTGGGGTCTCGTGTCTTGGTCGTGGGGTCTCTGGGGTTGTTTGTAGTCTCGTGGAACTTGCAACATTCACTAATTCTTTGTGTGGGAAAATATGGGACCACTTAGCTAGTTTTTAGTGTTTCGTGCGATACAATTAATCCGACTTAGTTTAAGTGTTTCTGGTAGCTTGCAGTCATGGATTTATTTTGAGATGCCGCTGTACGCGTTTAGCCGCTAAGTGAACCCTTTGTAGTTTGAGGGAACCAATTCGTTAATTGGCGTTGTTTTTGTATATTTTTGGGTAGTTTGCTAAATCCACGCGTTATTGTGTTGTGTGATAATAGGATCGCAGGCGGGGACTTCAGACGCTGCGAGAAGGGGAAAACAAGTTGTTGGATTTACCAAGCTTGAGATTATCGGTGAGTAGATTTAACATCTACGGGGGAATCGCCTATATGGCGTTAAGGGCTAGATTCGGCGTTATAGCCACATGTTTACATGCATATACGTTGATTTTGCATGAGCATCATTTGCATACCATTACTTGTTTTACATTGACTTAGTACCTATTGGACACTGCACCATTACTGACGGTTTATGTTGCACGAGCACTGAATTGTATGCCACACACACACCGTTGGTAATTACCATGACACGTACACCATATACATATATGTTGTACTGCATTCGTTATAGAAATTGAGGTAGTTGTTCTTGTACCACTTTACTAAGGGTATATGTATTATACCGCTTTCATTATTATCAATAGTTAGACGTTGATTCTTGTTCTATTGCGCATATGAATTGCATCATGCATGCATACATACATGCATACACGCATACCTTGCTATAGCTACATATACACTTTTATATGAGGTTGCATTTGATTTCGGGGAAATTGGGAACCGCAAGATACCCTTATAAACTTGACACGTTTAAAAGAGCGGTTTTCCCCTGATATGCTCATATTACTGTTCTATGTGGAATACATCGTATTTCATGGATTTATGCATTGACATACTGATTTCATATGATCTCCGGATTTGAGAACCGTGGTTATATTTCAAAGAAAGTATGCATTGTTTTGAAAACCCGGTTTCTCTCGATATGATCTTTCGATGCGTTCACCATGAGTTTTCTCGGTTCTGAGATTAGTTTTCGAAACCCGATTCGAGGAGATGGATGATTCATTTGCGGGTTCATGGTGGACCCGGTATGGTATCCCGGGGCAAGAAAGGTATGTTGTGCAGTAGACGATGAGCCTGGCTGAGGGACTAATACCTACCGGTGATAGTTTGGACCCGGCGGTTATTCGGAGGATACCGACCGGAGTCGTGAGATGGATATGGGCTGATCCGGACTGACGGAGCCCGTGGGACTATCCGGAATGACGCATCTCGAGTTATATGAATTTACGTGTCGATGCTGGAAACGGGTTTTCATGATGTTTCGTGTGTCGATATTGGACACTCAGGCTCCATCAGATTGACGGATATGAGGGTCGCGCATGAGATATTGGGATTTGGGGTGTCGTTGATGGACACCGGTTTTTCCACGATGATGATTCATTGATGATGATTATGTTTTATCCCACACTCAGGATTTATTTGATATGCATTGTTTCATGTAGTTGTAGTACCCTGATGGTGTACCTTGATCATGATTGCTACATATCCATATTGCCATACTTATGCTATCAGATTGCATGTTTTAGATTATCGTTGTTCATGCATACTTGCGATTATCTGTATGATGTTATTTACTATTCACGAGTTGGATACTCACACCCGTTGTGCCATAGTGTTTTGCAGGCTTGACCCTCAGAGTAGTCACGGCAGGGCTCCTTATTGTATCTATTTCTGCGGATACCGCTACGGTTGGCTGTAAGGCCGTTTGGTGTAGGTGGGTTTACGGTTATCCGAATACATCTATTGTATATCTTATTGTATCCAGTACTCTCCATCTACCACTTTCATGTATTTGACTTAGAGACGAGTTTGTGAGGATCGATATTGTATTATATGTGACTCTGGGTGTCGTGCTCGTGTGAGCCGGCTTTTTCTTATGTTGCTTTACCTCTTTTATGTTGTTTTCATTCTTATTGCCTATTACTTCGCTACAGCGTCGTATATATGCTTGTGGTGGTTGTGTTCCGCCTTTGGGCGTGATTTGCTCCCGTTTGGGGATGCTTTATTTATATCCTATTTTTGTACCCGTTTTGGGGCTAGTTTTATAAAGGAGGTGCTGCCAAAACTTTTAAGAAAACGATTTAAATCTGAGATTTTAACTAGGGATTTTGAAATGTTTTTAGCAACGTTTTTTTTTAATTTACTTCTTCTCTAGGTTTATATTTCGGGGTTTTTCGGCTTACTTGAATTGGGTTAGGCCTGTTGACGTCACGTGGTTTAAGTGCCGGTCACGTTCCTAAATTGGGTCATGACAGCCGACCGTCTAAGTCGCTAAAAGGGCACCACCGACCGTCCAAGTCGGTAAAAGGGCACCACCGACCGTTCAAGTCGCAAAATGGGCAGCACCGATAGTCCAAGTCGCTAAAAGGGCAGCACCGACCGTCCAAGTTGCAAAAATGCCAGCATCGATCTCCACGTGGTCAAAACGGGAGCCAAATCAAGTCAACCTCCACGCGAAAGAAGATCTATCAATTTCATGCACACGACCCATATATGTGGTGTGCATGTATTGATGGGGGGCACTTTGTTGGGGTCAAAAATTACACCCCGGTTGACCAAGTCAAAATCAAAATTAACCCCAAGCCAAGTGGGCCCAAGCTCAGGTCAAAGGGACCGGCCCATGACAATAAGAATGAAGCCATAAATTGGTTTAATATAATTCCCTATATATATATATATATATATATATATATAGAAATAAATGTATGTAAAATAGGAAAAAGCCAAAATTTTGTAAACCCCATGGCTTATGTGCAAAAAGAGATAAGCACATAAGGCATGGGGTGGCACAAGTGCCATTTGGTAAAGCTCAAGGGGCTATATGTAAAGTGTGTACTCTATAAAGGCAAACATGATGAAAAAAATGAAAAAAAGACTTTTCATTCTCTCAGATTCTAGGGTTTGTGTCTACTTCCTCAAGGTTCTAAAGCTTCTTTCTTTTGAATTAAATCAAGAGTTCAATCTCTCTTTTTCCAAAAAAAAAATTGTTTTTTACTATAAAACCATTAAAGGGGAACTCGGATCTTTCATCAAATCCCCAAAAGGGAGATTTTTGAGTTTCACCCCTCTTCTTCTTTAAGATCCAGTCGACGGAGAGGAGGAGGAAGGAGACCCTTTTCCAAAAATCCCATTTCGGGAAGATCCAAGGCTCAAAAGAAGATCTAGGGCTAAAGGGGAGAAGAAATGGGTCCCCTCTGATCATCTTCAAAGATTTCTAAGAGTTTAACTCCATTCAAGATTTGCTGGAATTTAACTCCATAAACAAGACCCTTTTAGGAGTTTAACTCCAAATCTATATATAATCCCTGTTAGGAGTTCAACTCTGAAGACCCTTAAGAGTTCAACTCCTAGCCCAGGTGCTAAGCCCCTTTTCCGCTGGTGTTTCCAGCGGTCGCGTGCCGCGCACATGACCTATAGGTGTCCAACGGTCGCGTGCCGCGCACGTGACCCGCGACGCCTAGCGGTCACATCCAGGGCACGTGACCCGCGGGCACTCAGCACCAACGTGCGCCTTATAGGATCAGTGGGTGCTCAGCGCTCAGCGGTCGCGTGCAGGGCATGTGACCCGTGGGTGCCCAGCGCTCAGCGGTCGTGTGCAGGGTACGTGACCCACGGGCGCCAAGTGCTCATGCGCCTGACACGTGACCCGCGGTCGCCAAGCGTCCATATGCCAGGCACGTGACCCGTAGACGTCTAGCGTCCACGTGCCATGCACGCGTCTTTAAAACGCTCCTCACCCTTCATTTCCCATGCACTCCACACCCAAAACACGTCCCCTATTGGAAATTTTTTTCTAACGGGATGCTTCCCGGCACCCCGCAAGGGGGCTGCTAGCCCCCTTGACCCCCAGCCCGCTATCCGGGTAGTACGACCCTTGTAAACTCTTTGAGGCCCCCGATATATCCAAAACCCTTTCAAAACATAACACACGCACACGGCACATTGAGTTTGCATGATCAGTTTGACCCGTTAATCGGAGGTTCCCTCGCTCCAAAGGCGAGGGGTAATTAACGACAGCATAGTCTGTTGCTGCTGGAGATTAGGATCCCCATAATCAATAAACCCCCGCCTATCCTTGGCATGGGGAATCTGTAGTACGCCTGACAAGCATGTGCGTATTCCTATCTCAATGGGGTGACGAAAAACACCCTATATATTCTGGCATGCCCGGTGAAACCTTTCTCTCTTCCCATATCTCGGGTCAAGCGTTCATGCAAACTCATTTAACATATATACCGACGTTTGTACTGATGTAATGTTCCTTTCATGCAGCAATCAACTTTCAACGGCGATGTCTCCCAGATGAATTCATCTGCCAACACGACCCCAATCTCGTACGTGGTCAAGATCAATGCTCGTGTGGTTTTCCCTGTCAGTCTCAGCTGGCAATGGGAGGAGCCACCCCGTCAATTTGGTTCGGTCGTCATCTACCCTGCTGGAAGCGCTCATCCGGCGGAGGTCCCGACAAACCAAGCGGCCAAATCGACCTCAAGGGGCAGGAGGCCGAACGTCGTGGTCGCCAGAGCATCCCACCCAAATGCAAATTCGTATTTGAATGGCTATCCACTGTTCTAATTGGGGGCAAGGCCATCAACACCAATGGGGCTACAAAGCAGCTCCAGTAAGCTCAGACGTTGCCCTTAACGATCAAGCGAGCAGGCATATTCTATGGACTCTCTGTCAGTCGGTCTACGACGTCGCCCCGAAGGGCCGAAGCCTGCCAAGTGCTCAAAACAGAAAGGTTGAGAAAGAAGCGGCTTAGGTATCGAGCCAACAAATAGGCCAGGACTTCGGCCAAGTGGAATCTTGTGAGGTTCCAAGAGCAGGGTCACCCCGCGACGACGGCTAAGTCGACCATAAAAGTCAGCAATTCTTTCGAACCCCTGAAGTGGATTCAGAAAAATGCCACGACCACTAGAATCAAGGAGACAGCTGTACGAACGATGCTATAAAGAGACGTGTCCTAGCCCCAATAGAGAAAACATGACACTGTCTCTTCAAGAGTCTATCAGGCGCTCTGTGCCGTGCGAAAGCAGCGGGGCAAATACAGAAAAGAAGCGCCGGCACTACACAAGAAGTTGGTCAGGCCAGCCATCTTTAATCAATTATCCGTTACCAAAATAGAAGGTCCACGACAGCGGTCCACGAAATCCGCTGCCAATAATGAAAAGACGGCCGGATATATTAACCATACGGTCTATATGGACGGTGGGCATCCCAGCGACAACTTGTGCAACAAAAACAAGGATGGGGCCACCACATCCCAAGCCCAATCTGGCTTGAATGTGGTTGCCGTTTCCCAAGATCAGCCGCCTCCGTTGGACGATGAAAACCCTCTCGATGAGGCCGATAGGCAGAAAGACCCCTCAGTCCATATGGAGTCAAGCTCGGACAGCGAGGAAGAGCCAACTTTTCGCCCCAGGACCGCAGAGCAAGAGCTGCTTCAAGAGCTTCGAAAACAGCTCAGGAGCAAAGATAAAGAGATGGCCAAGCTTTATTCGGAAATTGACGACCTAACAAACGTTGTGATGCAGCTCATGGCTCAAATTGCTCGGGCGCCTCCCAATCAAGCACAAGTCTCTACTCATGAGCCGGGTGATGACAACTCGAAGCAACCGATTCTTGCCCCCTTGGGTCCAAGATTGGGCGAGCCGCACGAAAGTCGACCACATTCCGCTTCTGGGGACGCCTTGGCCCCAGGTAGCACCATCCCTCTAATACAAGATTGGATAATGGATTTCGTCACTAGAAAGGTTAAAGCCTTGGTTGCCGAAGCTGAACCTCAGAAAGAAATTGGTAGCAGTGGACGACCATATCCCGCACAATACGATCTGATCGAGTTTCCCAGCAGCTACGTCATTCCTAAGTTTGAAAGATTTGACGGGGCAGAAAACGCAAATCAGCATGTCGCCCACTTTAAAGCGTCGTGTGGAAATACAAGGGGCAATGATGCTCTTCTTCTTTGTCAGTTTGTTAATAGCCTGACCGGTGTTGCTTATGACTAGTACACGAGCATACCAGATGGGTCCGTCACTACTTTCGCCCAAATGGAGTCTCTGTTTCGGCAAAGATTCTTGAGTGTTAGTGACAAAATCTCCATCGCTGACCTTGTGAGAACCATGCCTGGGAAAACCGAAAGCAATATAGATTTTATTGCCCGATGGCACAACCTCACTGTCAAGTGCGAACCGCCGTCCGTCAACCTCCTCATTAGGAACCTCAGCAATTGTATGGTCCCATTCTTGTGTACAGCAGGCCTCAAAATGTTTCAGGAGCTGACCAAGAAAGTCCAAATGCTAGAGCACTCGAAGCAAGAGTCTACCCCAGACTCTCAAAGAGACAAGACTTGGAAGAGCAAGAGGGATGACAACCGTAAAAGCGAGAATTCCAGCAACACCAATGTCTTCAATGCGTCCGATAATGAAGACAAGCGTAAGGCAGGAGAATCTAAAACCAACCGGTCTCGAAAGCCAGTGCTGGGAGGAGAAGGGCCTTCCCTAGAGGAGAAAAAGAACAAGGTTTACTCTTTCAGAAGGGAAAAGATCCGCATGATATTCAAAGATGCTCTGAACAACGGTCTACAATTTCCAGAGTCGAAAAGATCTCACGAAGCAAAAATGAACGACAATCCTCTATATTGCCCGTACCACCGAGTAGTGAGCCATGCGATCGAGGATTACTAGTTCTTCAAAGACCGGTCCAGAAGCAGTACAAGACTGAAGAGATCAAGCTGTCTAAGAGTGTGTTGGTGAAAAATCAAATTGCAACCATCAACTTTATACAGACAGAAGCTGAAGCCTTCTCAGAGTACACAGCTGAACCCGCTACCCTGAAAAATGAACCGACCCACCGCAACCTCCGTGGAGTACGCACATATCTAATAATACGAAGAAGATGCTAAAGATACTTCGGAAAGAGCCCAGAATAGAATGAGAAGGGTAAAAGAAGCCCACCATTCCAGCTGCCAATTCGGCTCAATCAGGCTCAAAATCCAAAAAGCTGAAGAAGAAGAAAAGTGTAGCTCGACGTGAAAAAGAGTCGGCAGAGAGATCGATCATTCAAAAATATATTGATTCCCTCGAAGACTATGAACAGAAGGAAAGACCTCTAATTCAATTGAATGAGTTCTTCCTTGTAGAAGTAGCTGTGATTCTGGAGGAGCTAGAAGAAAACTCCAATGAAGAGATCCTTATAGTGACCTGCTGCACCATCCATCTTGGCAGCGACTCTGAAGAGGAGCTCTGTTCTCCCGAAGAAGACGAGGAGCTCGCCATAAAGGCCAACCAAATCCAGCTCAAAAGCGGCAGGGCTCTACCGCCAAATCAGGGAAACGTCCTAAAGGGAAAGGAAAAACAGGTGGCTATTGAGGAAGATGGTAAAGAACCGGCTAATGAAAACTCAAGACCTTCCTCACTGGACTACAATGTCTTGGCCCATCTCAGGAAGCTTCCGTCTCTCTTGAGCATCTACGATGTCTTGGTCCTATCTAAAGAGCTTAGAGATGTTCTTATTCACACTCTACAAAATCCTGAGTGGTATCTGACTCGCTTTGTGGAAATTAATATGAAACAACCCCAGTACGCTCTGCATGCCGCCGCAGTCATGTTTAAGGACGAAGACTTTCTACTGGGAATGGCTGAGCATAATCGCCCGCTTTACGTGACCGGGTACAACGATGGAGATCAGATTAATCGCATATTGATTGATCTGAGATCCTCAGTGAACATCATGAACTTGCGTACTCTGAAGAGTTTGTCAATGGACGTCGTACACCTGTCAAGGGAAAGGATTGTCATTCAAGGCTTCAATTAAAACTGCCAGCAAGTTCTAGGGTCTATAGCTCTGCCAATCAAATTTGGGGATCTGCAAACCGAAGTTATGATATACGTGATCGACGCTGACACATCTTATAAAATTCTCTTGGGACGGCCGTGGCTCCACGGTTACGACATCGTTCCGTCAACTCTCCATCAATGCATGAAGTATACTAAAAATGGCGGAGAAAGACGCATTGACAGAGACATCCAGCCGTTCGGTGTGCACGAAGTCCGATATGAAGATTCTCGGTACTCTGTGGATTCCCAAAATACTGAGACACGACTGACCAAGGACAGAACGACTCCGAAACTCAAAAGCAGATCCGAGCCGACTGTCACTTTCAAAAGAAAAAACCCGCAAGTGCGTCCGCATTTCGGCAGTGACACTGATGAGTCCGACGCTGGAAGTCCATCCTTCTGTAAAATCCGCACTCACTTCGGTAGCGATACGGACGAGTCTGATATTGAAAGCCCATCCGGCAGCAAAATTCGCCCTCGTTTAGCTAGTGACACAAAAGAATCAGAAGAAGAGGATCCTTCTTGCAACAACTATGCAGATGGGGCCCTCATGCAAAAAGCGAAGCTAAGAGAAACCTTCAAGACTACAAAAGGGTCCCTAGCTGTCACAAGGGTGCCGGAGCATATATGCATGGAGCTAGATGCATTGTCAGTCTCCACCATGGACCAGCTTAAAACTTTCTATGTTCATGGAAGGAAAAGCGGACAGAAGGGCATCCTGTTTTATGGGTCAAATCCTGTCGCGCATCCGGACGATTTGTCTGCGACATACGTTCCATACGAGAGAAGCATAAGGGCCGTCCTCAATCCCAGATATTATGCGCCCGAGATGCGAGAATACTTTAAAAAGTGTGGGTGTCGGCTATATCAAACGGACTCCGAAGCGATGTTTTACGAAGGTCTATGGCATCCGCCTCAGGTCTGAGCACTCATCGATGGATGAATTCCAGATAGACACGGCATAGGTTTCATTCAACTTGATCTAAATCATGCTGCATGATTCATGTTAGTGAAGCTAGCGAAAGGTCAAATGATAATGACGAGATAGCCGAGCCTGAAGAAGCTCCTCGAGAGCTCAAAGATGGCGGACAAGCAACCTTCGACGAGTTAACCGAGGTTGATTTGGGAACACCATATAATCCAAGGCTGACTTATATCAGCTCACTCTTATCAGAGGAAATGAAAGAGCAGATAGTAGCCCTGTTGCATGAATTCGCTGACTGCTTCACACGGACGTACAAAGAAATGTGTAACACCTTAGATTGTGTTTTGTAGCTAATTATATTTTTAAAGTATGGTTTTTAATAAAAGTTTACCAAATTAAATTTCAAATATTTTATCCTATTTAATGAGTATTTTATTAGAATTTTGTTAGGCACACACACACTTGTGCATGATAACTAGGGTTGTTTTTGGGGTTAAACATGATTAGCAATCATGGTTAGCTAACCATTTTCCATAATCTAGTTTTATGTTTTGTTTAAGTGTTATGGTTGTATTTATTCATGGTTGTTTTTAAAATGAAAATGAATTTTAAAAGGGTTTTATTATGGTTTGAAGTGTTGACTTTGAGAGAGAGAGAAGCATGGGCTTGATGGTGTGAGCCATGCCTCATTATGATGAAAGAGAAAGAGAATGGGAGGGGTTGTTGGTTTTTCTCTCATTCTCACTTCTCACTCTCATATCTCTCATTCTCACACTCTCACACACACACACACTCACACAACAACAACAGAAGAAGCAGCAAGCAGCAGTGGCAGCAACAACAACAACATCAGCAACAACTGCAACAACAACAGAAATAGCAGCAGCACCAGAAGAAACAATAGCAGCAGCAGGAGCTTCAGCAGCTGAAGCGAGCAGCAGCACCATCAGCACAAGAGGCAGCAGCAGCTCCAGCATCATCATCATCAGCAACAGCATCATCATCTTCAGCGGCAGCAGGAGCAGCAGGCAGCAACAGCAGTAGCAGGAGCTCCAGCAACCTACAGCAGCTCTTCTCCACTTCTTCACCTGCTCTCTAGGGTTCTTTAGGGTATACTTCCAAACCCAATCCCCTAGTTGCTTTAGTTGTGCATCGATTAGCTTCGATTAGTGTTAAATAGCTAGTTTAGTGCTAATTATGGTGTTTTGTGTGGACTTTTGGGATAAGTGATGATTATGTTGACAAACCCTAGCTATTTAAGTGTTGTTAGGGTCACTTACACTGAGAATTCCCTGGATTTCACTAAAATACCATAGGGTTTGTGTGTTGTGCTATATTAGCGTTTTTAAGCGATTTATTGGCTATTTGTGATCTGCTTTTGACCCGGACCCTACAGAACAAAATTGAGAAAACTGGGGCATGTACACTAGGTCTAGATACCACCACCTGAACACGAGCCCCCAATTCCCAAACTAGGCCGCAGATTTAGTGTGTTTGGCCGCAATTTGCGGCCAAGTTAGGGACATGGGTGTTGGGGACTTGGCTAAGGTTGTCTGCTATGTTTACTAGTGTTTTGCCATGTATAGTTTTGTAAGTTTTGACCTGTAGGAAAATCTGGGATCAAATATCATTTTTGGTGTTCGTTGTGTTTGCGCGATACGCGCGATACGTGAGAGGGTTCTGTGATCCAGCGTATCGCGGCGTGTCGCGATGGTTTTAGTCGCGTACACACACGATTCAGCGTACCGTGCACACGCGCGTTTGGTTCGCGACGCGAGTTTCTCGTTTTGGTTCGATATCGCATTTTGCGAGATATTTGGCTTATATATGATTTCCATGTCTTATTTGCAGGGTTGCAGGCAGGGACTACGGACACTACTACAGGAGGGAGCAGATGGTAGGATTCACCTAGCGTGGAGTGTAGGTGAGTAGATTTAACATCTACAGGGGAATCGCCCGCATGGCGTTATGCGTCTGGGCTAGGATTCTAATACTTGTCGCATATTCTACATCATTGTTAGAATTACGCCTTTACTTTATCTCCTTGATATAGTTATACTGTGACTAGCAGCCATAGGACACTGCACATATTATTGACGGTTCATGTTGCACGAGCACGGATTGTATGCTACACACACACCGTCAATAATTGCCATGTCACACACAAACCATTATAGACATTATATTGCTTGGTTAGGGACCTTGTGACATTGATTCGTATTGCTTATCACATATGACATTACCATACCTATATACTTATGGAGTATCGTACCATTAGTGATAGGTACACATACCCTTTACGATACATCTATAGGTATACCTTACTCATATTTTCTTATACCAAGGGGGGTATACGACATCAGTTCTTATAGGTGGATACCTATACATTGCGACACCTGTATGTTACACACATATTCAGTTGCAGATATATATTTGCCTTTACCGATGTTACTTAGCTATATCTTATTGGTTTCGCATACATCTGGTTTCTGCTACATATTCTCATTTATATGCTCGCATTTCAAATATATCGCATATGTTTATTCCCGGATTTGCGCATTCATTTATTTGGATTTTTCATGGTATTTTCGGGATTTGGGAACCGCGGGAGTTCATGAAATTATGCATACATTGAAAAACCCGGTTTCCTTGATATGATATTTGCGCGTCCACCATGAGTTTTATCGGTGCTGATTATATACTCCATACGAGGTGTGGTTGCCGTATGAGGGTACATGGTGGGGCCCGGTATGGTTCCCCTCGGCAAGAAGATCGATGGATTTTGCCGATTAAGCCTGGAGGCGGGCGAGTACCTACCGGTGACAGTACCCATGACTCGGCGGGGGATCACGGAGACACCGCTGGGAGTCATGTACGTATGCATACGTCGAAAGGCGAGGGTCAGAGCTAGGCACTAATGCTTTCGGGATAGCGTATGATACGTGGTCAGGATTTCTGTGTCGATGCTTGGTACATTGGCTTTCATGATATTTCTTTTAATACCTTTGTATATAACAGGGGATTTAGTCGTTGTTATATATACCCTTACACCAATATTAGTGGAATGGAACACTAATATATGTGTATTACCCCCATCATATTTATTTCTATATATATACCTTTAGGATGTTTGATTCTTACTGGAGATTTGACTTGGGTTATTAGGTGATTCATTGAGATTGGGTATTGGACATACCTAGGTGATTGTTGATTTGTACATTCGGGATATAGGAGATTACTCGATATTGTACATTGAGGAGATGTGAGACTTATATGATGTGAGAGCCCAGTTTGGGGGCTGATTTGAGGATTTGTGGATTGGAGTGTCTTGATGGATTGTGATCCTGCCACGATGTCAGGTTTCCGTGGAAATGGCATATTCCACCCTATACCTCACACTTATCTATTTTATGCACAGTTTCATATATTGGTAGTACATGTTAGTGTACCCTTATGATAGTTGCATATTTGTTTTCTCATATCCCTATTGCATAGTTATTGCATACTATTATCATGTCATCATTGCTTCACATATTGATTGTACCTGCTAGTGTACTTTCCACTATTCTGCATTCACATGACATGTTATTACTGTAATCGTATATCTTAGATTCATGCTCTACGTACATTCCTGCGATTACCTGCATATGTCATCTACTATTCACGAGTTGGCAACTCACCCCCGTTGTGCCACAGGTGTTTCAGGTTGTTCCCCAGAGTAGTCGAGGCGGGCTATTCAGTATACATCTATCATCTTTTGCTACAGATACCGCATCAGCTCATAGTACTATTTTGCTTAGGTGGGTTTGATGATTATCTGTATTTCATATTGTACATTCGTTGTATCTTGTACTCTCCATCTACTATTGTATTGTTGGATTAGAGACTTGGTGAGGACGTTATTGTGTATTATTTGTGGATTTGTCGCCTTTTTATATACAGCTTTCTCTCTATTGCCTCTTATTTCTTCGCTACGGCGTCGTATATTTATGATGTTATTGTTTTTCCGTCGTGAGCTAGTTTTTACAAAAGGGGGTGTTGCCAAATTTTAAGGAAAGAAAGTAGGACTTTTAAAGAATTTGGGTTGCGATTTCAAATGTTTCAAAACTTATATTATCTTTTCCGTATTTTTATCGTTTAGATTTCTGGGTTTTGGCTTTCTTTTACTACGTTACGTCTTAGGGCGTTGCGTAGTACTAGGGCCGTCACGGGCCAATTTCGGGTCGTGACAAAGTTGGTATCAGAGCGCTAGGTTTTACCTTTCGGAGTGTAGGATAACCTTAGTATGATGGAGTAGGTAGCTTAAGCAGAATAACGTAGTGTGTGTATGTCTGCAGCATGCCCACGGTGCGGTATTTTGCATTAAGTAACCTAAGTACAAATGTCTTGACATTCCTTCCTTGATGATTCATATCCTTGAGATTCGATTCCTTATTCTCATCGAATCTTATATCTATTTATAGCCTTGCCGCCGATGACTATGGGGACTCAGAGTGATGCAGCGAGGGCCGAGGTCAGAGTTGGCTCGAGCGAGACGAGTACTGACCAGGATGGCACTCTAGTTGCATATGTGCAGACGGATCAGCCTACGACCTATACTATGGATAGACTTTTGGCAGAGATGCAGGATTTCCGCCAGACGATGAGTTCTTTGGTTGATGTCGTTCGGGAGCTACGATTGGAGGTTGTCACCCCTGTTACTCAGTTGTCACTTGCGATCAGCATGCAGCAGTGCGTCACTTACGTAGCACTAGTAGTTGCAGCTCCAGTTGATGAAGTACATATTCCAGAGGCTCAGAGAGTTCCAGGACAGTGGAGGACTCGTACCAGTGTACCAGCCCAGAGACAGAGGTTTGGTCATCGAGATAGATTTCGTGGCCGTCGCGGGAGCAGCAGAGGCTTAGGACGAGGACAGTCGTTCAGCTCTCATCCCTTGGATGGTCAGCAGTCAGCGCGTGGATGTTTTCGATGCGGAAGCCTTCAGCACTTCGTCAGGGATTGTTCCTCAGCACGGCGTCAGGATCGTATTTAGAGAGGCCGTGGACGTGGAAGATTTGCTCAGAGGGCTCAGTCTACCAGAGGAGTTCTTCCAGCTGCGAATAGAGGGCAGACACAGGAGTTTGTTTCTACTCATCGGGACGCGCAGACGTCCAATGTGGAGTTCTCAGGTATCCTTAATTCGCTTGTTCTTTTGGTGTATTCGTTTGTTTTTCATGCTTGTACTGTTGTTGGATAGATTAGTCGTAGTTGTTTTAACTTCTGTCAGCGATTCTTTTGTTGCGCGACACGTATTTCAGTTGTGTGCCAATCGGATAGGAGATATAGATTCGCCCATCGTCTCGATTCTTCTAGAGATGTTGGGTTTGACTTTCTCCTGGACACAGACTGGTTAGCTACGTGCTAGGCGTCTGTGGACTACCGTGAGGAAACAAGTTAGGTTCTGTTTTCCCCGGCAAGTCAGTTCTTGTTGTGCAGGTGGATAGTTGTGCCGCCTCTCACAGCTTGAATTCAGCTTTTTTTTTCGCTAGTCGGCTACTGGGGAGATGTCTGGATTCTTGGCGTTCATTCGTGATACCGGAGCCACAGTGGGATCGTTGGACCGGGTTCCTTGCGTGCGAGAGTTTTTCCAACGTTGTTCCGGATGAGCCGGCGAAGCTTGGGAGCTTAAGGATCAGCTGCAGAGTTGTTGTTTGGGGAGTTTTGTGCGTCTGAATGTTTCGCTTTTGGAAGCTCCTATTCCTGTTCGTCAAGGAGAAAGACGGCAGCTTAGGGTGGCATATTGACGGGTCGTTAACTGAACCGGCTTACGGTGCGGATGGGTATCCTTACCTCGCCGTGACGATTTCTTCGATCAGCTCCACAGTGCGAGACATTTCTAAGTTTGCTTGGGATCAGGTCATCATTATTGCGGATTCGGAGTGATGGCATTCCGACGACTGCCTTATGCGTGCGACGGGCTTTGTGTGTTTTTGTGAGTCGTTGGATTCACTGATGCCCTAGCAGCATTCGTAGAGGTGATGAACCAGATTTCTGCAGGCCGTTCCTCGACCAGTTATTGTTCTGTTATTTATGACATTCTAGTCTATTTAATGTGTCTTGATGAACAGGAGTAACACTTGCGAATTTGTTATGCAAATACTGGGAGAGCACCAGCAGTTTGCTAAATTCTCGGGGTGTTTCTTTAGGCTTGTTTTGTGTTGACTCCTAGGTCTTCTAGTCATGGGAGACGGTTTCGTATGGTCCCGAGGGAGATCGTGGCCATACAGCTTAGGCCCAGACTTGTGTGCTGGACGGAGATCCGCATATTGTTGGGCTTAGCAGGTTTTACCGCCGTTTCATGCAGGATTGCTAGAGTAGTGCTGCACCGTCGACTGAATGGACCGGAAGGGAGGTTTCTTTTCTGTGAACTGAGACATGTGTACGGAGTTTTCGGCAGTGGGAGATTCGGTTAACAACTGCATCAGTTCTTCCTTTGCCTTTGGTTCGGGCGACTTTGTTGTTTAACTGTAATGTTCTTGAGTGGGCTCGAGTATGTACTGATGTAACACTACAGAGTCATCGCTTTTGCTTCCCTACATTTGGAGGAAGTACGAGAAGGATATTCCACTCATGATCTGGAGATGGCCGCGGTGGTTTTGCGTTGGAGATTTGGGGGACACTACTTGTTTGAGAGTCGTGTCAGATTTTCCACGGACCACTAGAGCTTAAGGAACATCTTCCTGCAGCGGATTTTGATTGTTGTGTTAGTCTTCTGCAGATTTACAGTTTTTGTGTGATCGTTGAGTATACCTTAAGTTCGTCTCTACGGAGGGGACAACTTGCTCATGTCCGCGCCCGACCACTTTCCTTAATCGTTTTCGCGAGACACTGCCCGCCGATGCTCGTTCGTTAGTGATACTTGAGCATGCTCGGCTGGGTAATGATTCGGAGACCTTGAATTGTGACAATGGTGTGCTAAGTTAGGGACGCGTTTGTGTACCTGATATCATCGGGTAGAGACGTGTAATCCTAGAACATGCACATCTGTCAACTCTCTATATGCATTCAAGTCCCACCAACTTTTAGTGTGACTTGTAAGATAGTTATGGGTGGACAGGGATGTAAAGAGAAATTTCAGGTTTCGTTTCAAGGTGTCTGTCTTGTTGTGTGCTTGGGTCGAGCATCTGAGGCCGGCTGGAGAGTTGCAACATTTAACCGTTCCGAAGTAGGAGTGGGAGCAGATCTCCACGAATTTCGTTATGGTTTCTACCCAAGTTTAGTCAGGGTATGACTCCATTCGGATTCTTGTCGTTCGGTTATACTCAATGGGCTCAGTTGTTTCTTGTTAAGTTGTGTGTTTGTTTGATTGTTGTCGGCAGTTGGAGATCGTCACTCGCCATCGTTAGGGTTCTCCTTCGATAGTTGTAATCAGGAGACACTCCAATTGGCCACCCTTAGGTTTAGGGGTTAGGTCGTGTCGATCGCCAGCCTGTTTTTTTTTCTGACTCTGCGTAAGTAGGATTTTGGACCCTAGCTAGTCCAGAGCTTCGGAGATGGTCCAGCTGTGTTCAGGTCAGGATGAGAATTGTCCATTGCGAACTGAGGTCTTATGCCGACTGTGTCAGCCATAGACTCGAGTCCGCAGGGACAGATCATGTATTCCTACGGACTTTCCGATGAATGACGTGTTGGATTTTGGGAAGCTTGTCCCAGGATTTGGGTCTTTCTGAGATCCTATAAGCGAGTTAGTTTCGTTGCCTTTAAATTGGCACTTCCGCCCAGATTATTGGATTTTCACCCCGTATTCCTTGTGATGATACTCAACAATTACCTTCTTGACCTTTCATACATGATTTAGCACCAGACCATTTAGCTTATACGCGATCTTTCATTCACCAGCTGCCAATTGTGTTAATGGCTCAGCAGGTGGAGGAACATCGGTCAAGGGTCTTGCTATCTGCGAAGGGTTTTCCTTGGACATAGCCGTATAGTGAGATAGTCACTTGGGAGGCCGCGAGCGAGATTTGAGGATTTTAATCTTCTCTTTGAAGGTACGCGTATCGGTATATTTTTAAATTCGGGGAAGAATTTCTTTTAAGGGGGGAGATTGTAACACCTTAGATTGTGTTTTGTAGCTAATTATATTTTTAAAATATGGTTTTTAATAAAATTTTACCAAATTAAGTTTCAAATATTTTATCCTATTTAATGAGTATTTTATTAGAATTTTGTTAGGCACACACACACTTGTGCATGATAACTAGGGTTGTTTTTGGGGTTAAACATGATTAGCAATCATGGTTAGCTAACCATTTTCCATAATCTAGTTTTATGTTTTGTTTAAGTGTTATGGTTGTATTTATTCATGGTTGTTTTTAAAATGAAAATGAATTTTAAAAGGGTTTTATTATGGTTTGAAGTGTTGACTTTGAGAGAGAGAGAAGCATGGGCTTGATGGTGTGAGCCATGCCTCATTATGATGAAAGAGAAAGAAAATGGGAGGGGTTGTTGGTTTTTCTCTCATTCTCACTTCTCACTCTCATATCTCTCATTCTCACACTCTCACACACACACACTCTCACACAACAACAACAGAAGAAGCAGCAAGCAGCAGTGGCAGCAACAACAACAACATCAGCAACAACTGCAACAACAACAGAAATAGCAGCAGCACCAGAAGAAGCAATAGCAGCAGCAGGAGCTTCAGCAGCTGAAGCGAGCAGCAGCACCATCAGCACAAGAGGCAGCAGCAGCTCCAGCATCATCATCTTCAGCGGCAGCAGGAGCAGCAGGCAGCAACAGCAGTAGCAGGAGCTCCAGCAACCTACAGCAGCTCTTCTCCACTTCTTCACCTGCTCTCTAGGGTTCTTTAGGGTATACTTCCAAACCCAATCCCCTAGTTGCTTTAGTTGTGCATCGATTAACTTCGATTAGTGTTAAATAGCTAGTTTAGTGCTAATTATGGTGTTTTGTGTGGACTTTTGGGATAAGTGGTGATTGTGTTGACAAACCCTAGCTATTTAAGTGTTGTTAGGGTCACTTACACTGAGAATTCCCTGGATTTCACTAAAATACCATAGGGTTTGTGTGATGTGCTATATTAGCGTTTTAAAGCGATTTATTGGCTATTTGTGATCTGCTTTTGACCCGGACCCTACAGAACAAAATTGAGAAAACTGGAGCATGTACACTAGGTCTAGATACCACCACCTGAACACGAGCCCCCAATTCCCAAACCGGGCCGCAGATTTAGTGTGTTTGGCCACAATTTGCGGCCAAGTTGGGGACATGGGTGTTGGGGACTTGGCTAAGGTTGTCTGCTATGTTTACTAGTGTTTTGCCATGTATAGTTTTGTAAGTTTTCACCTGTAGGAAAATCTGGGATCAAATATCGTTTTTGGTGTTCGTTGTGTTTGCGCGATACGCGCGATACGTGAGAGGGTTCTGTGATCCAGCGTATCGCGGCGTGTCGCGATGGTTTTAGTCGCGTACACACACGATTCAGCGTACCGTGCACACGCGCGTTTGGTTCGCGACGCGAGTTTCTCGTTTTGGTTCGATATCACGTTTTGCGAGATATTTGGCTTATATATGATTTCCATGTCTTATTTGCAGGGTTGCAGGCTGGGACTACGGACACTACTACAGGGGGGAGCAGATGGTAGGATTCACCTAGCTTGGAGTGTAGTTGAGTAGATTTAACATCTACAGGGGAATCGCCCGCATGGAGTTATGCGTCTGGGCTAGGATTCTAATACTTGTCGCATATTCTACATCATTGTTAGAATTGCGCCTTTACTTTATCTTCTTGATATAGTTATACTGTGACTAGCAGCCATAGGATACTGCACATATTATTGACGGTTCATGTTGCACGAGCACGGATTGTATGCTACACACACACCGTCAATAATTGCCATGTCACACACAAACCATTATATACATTATATTGCTTGGTTATGGACCTTGTGACATTGATTCGTATTGCTTATCATATATGACATTACCATACCTATATACCTATAGAGTATCGTACCATTAGTGATAGGTACACATACCCTTTACGATACATCTACAGGTATACCTTACTCATATTTTCTTATACCAAGGGGGGTATACGACATCAGTTCTTATAGGTAGATACCTATACATTGCGACACCTGTATGTTACACACATATTCAGTTGTAGATATATATTTGCCTTTACCGATGTTACTTAGCTATATCTTATTGGTTTCGCATACATCTGGTTTCAGCTAAATATTCTCATTTATATGCTTGCATTTCAGATATATCGCATATGTTTATTCCCGGATTTGCGCATTCCTTTATTTGGATTTTTCATGGTATTTTCGGGATTTGGGAACCGCGGGAGTTCATGAAATTATGCATACATTGAAAAACCCGGTTTCCTTGATATGATATTTGCGCGTCCACCATGAGTTTTATCGGTGCTGATTATATACTCCATACGAGGTGTGGTTGCCGTATGAGGGTACATGGTGGGGCCCGGCATGGTTCCCCTCGGCAAGAAGATCGATGGATTTTGCCGATTGAGCCTGGAGGCGGGCGAGTACCTACCGGTGACAGTACCCATGACTCGGCGGGGGATCACGGAGACACCGTTGGGAGTCATGTACGTATGCATACGTCGAAAGGCGAGGGTCAGAGCTAGGCACTCGTGCTTTCGGGACAGCGTATGATACGTGGTCAGGATTTCTGTGTCGATGCTTGGCACATTGGCTTTCATGATATTTCTTTTAATACCTTTGTATATATAACAGGGGATTTAGCCGTTGTTATATATACCCTTACACCAATATTAGTGGAATGGGACGCTAATATATGTGTATTGCCCCCATCATATTTATGTCTATATATATACCTTTAGGATGTTAGATTCTTACTGGAGATTTGACTTGGGTTATTAGGTGATTCATTGAGATTGGGTATTGGACATACCTAGGTGATTGTTGATTTGCACATTCGGGATATAGGAGATTACTCGATATTGTACATTGAGGAGATGCGAGACTTATATGATGTGAGAGCCCAGTTTGGGGGCTGATTTGAGGATTTGTGGATTGGAGTGTCTTGATGGATTGTGATCCTGCCACGATGTCAGGTTTCCGTAGAAATGGCATATTCCACCCTATACCTCACACTTATCTATTTTATGCACAGTTTCATATATTGGTAGTACATGTTAGTGTACCCTTATGATAGTTGCATATTTGCTTTTTCATATCCCTATTGCATAGTTATTGCATACTATTATCATGTCATCATTGCTTCACATATTGATTGTACCTGCTAGTGTACTTTCCACTATTCTGCATTCACATGACATGTTATTACTGTAATCGCATATGTTAGATTCATGCTGTACGTACATTCCTGTGATTACCTGCATATGTCATCTACTATTCACGAGTTGGCAACTCACCCCCGTTGTGCCACAGGTGTTTCAGGTTGTTCCCCAGAGTAGTCGAGGCGGGCTATTCAGTGTCCATTTATCATCTTTTGCTACAGATACCGCAACAGCTCACAGTACTATTTTGCTTAGGTGGGTTAGATGATTATCTGTATTTCATATTGTACATTCGTTGTATCTTGTACTCTCCATCTACTATTGTATTGTTGGCTTAGAGACTTGGTGAGGACGTTATTGTGTATTATTTGTGGATTTGTCGCCTTTTTATATACAGCTTTCTCTCTATTGCCTCTTATTTCTTCGCTACGGTGTCGTATATTTATGATGTTATTGTTTTTCCGTCGTGAGCTAGTTTTTACAAAAGGGGGTGTTGCCAAATTTTAAGGAAGGAAAGTAGGTCTTTTAAAGAATTTGGGTTGCGATTTCAAATGTTTCAAAACTTATATTATCTTTTCCGTATTTTTATGGTTTAGATTTCTGGGTTTTGGCTTTCTTTTACTACGTTACCTCTTAGGGCGTTGCATAGTACTAGGGCCGTCACGGGCCAATTTCGGGTCGTGACAAAATGCCTGGCCTCTCCCCTGAGGTAGACGTGCATAAGCTGGCTATTTCTCCTGATGCTAAGCCAGTCAAACAAGCTCCCCGAAGAATGAGAAGGGAGCTAGAAGAAAAGGTCATCGAGGAAACTAAGAAACATATCGATGCTGGCTTAATCAGAGAAGAGAAATATGCGGACTGGATCGCATGCATAGTCCTAGTGAAGAAGAAAAATGGGCAGATCTGAGTTTGCGTCGATTTCAGGGACCTCAACAAGGCATGCCCTATAGACGACTTCCTGCTACCGGTCATGGAAATGATGGTCGATAACACCTCAAATTATGAGCTGTTCACCTTCATGGATGACTCGTCTGGATATAATCACATCAAGATGTCGTCTGAGGATGAGAAACACAAAACATTTCGAACCCCGATCGGAATATACTGCTACAAGGTGATGCCGTTCGGACTGAAGAACGCAGGTGCTACAGATCAAAAGGCAATGACCAATATCTTGTTAGTGTATATGACCTAGAGGCCATTACTGTATCATACTAGTTTGTATATTACTTAATGGAAGCTTGGGATATTCACAGTTGTATAGACAATTTTGCTCAAAATGGTAGTATGCTACTTGGTTTGTTTCTACTTAAATATGTGCATGTGTTTCTTTTAGCATATTGCTTATACAAATTAGTGGAGCCCTTAGGATCTTTGCTTGATTACCAGCGTTGTGATGGCAGTCGCACTTGTGGGGGCTGGGTAATCTATAAGACGAACAGACCGGACTGTACGGAGATTGTCACATTCAGGCTCAGTAGGAGTTCGGATGGGTTTACCTCATCAGCCTTCTTATCGACATCTACCTGGGGACCGTTACGTACAGCTAGTGCCGCTTGCGGTCTGTGGTTAAACCCACTGCCAGCGTAGTGTCGAGTCTTTAGAGTTCCACACAGAGAGTTTCCCTGCACTGAGAGAAAGGTGTAGAGGACGTATGGTTTTACGGCAGGGCTACGATCACTTACGTACACTTGTGTGCGCATGCTGTTCGGGCAGGCAATACTAGTGGGCTTTGGTTTAAGCCGGAACCTGGTATTGCACGGATGGATTTATTTTGTCTTCTGTGCATTCGCATTCTACGGAATGCGGATGCAGGTGTGTATGCACAGTTGTGAGGAGCGAAGAGGAAGGAGGTGCCTCATTAGGGTTTTGACATTTGATTTGGTCGAAACCATAATGAGGCGGACTCATTAGGGTTTTGGCAGTTCGTTCGGTCAAAACCATTATGAGCCGGGGACATTGTTTACTAATCTTTTTTAGTGATAATTATGTGATGGCTAATTGCTTTGACCATTTGACCATACTTGACTTTGTTGACCATTTGACCAAAGTTGACTTGGACCTTCATGAGAGATCTAGAGTTTTCTTTGGTTTTTCTTTTTATTCTTTGGGTTATGAAAATGGTCAAGTCATTAGTAGTCATCAACTTTATCATGAAAGGATTAGTAATGATGATATTTGTGTATTATTGCAACCATGGTTCATTCTCTCTAGCTTATAATTCATTTTCTCATTCTCTCTCTTAAAAAAGAAATGAGAAAGCTCCATGGTTGCTAGCTTCTTCTTCCTCCTCTTGATTCTTCCTTTGATCTCATGTGTTGAGAGAAAAAGGATCCAAATATAAAAACACATCCATCTACTAGTTCTACACAACCTAGGACATCAAGCCTAGCGATCTTGTTGCCCTAGTTGCCTCGGCTCGAGGTGGAGCTCGGAGTACAACTCTCGGGTGGATCGTCTTCGACTCAAGAAGGCCGCGGAGGTGATCAAGATCCAGATCGACCCTCGAAGCGTGGATGGACTAGCAGGACAGCAGAATGAAGATCCGAAGGACCGGTGTCATGAGGTATAATCTCTATGGCATAGTAGATAGCACTTCTAGTAGTTTGGTAGTTTGTAGTTTAGCAAAGATCCTTCTTTTAGTCCATGTTGCCTTTGCGCCAAAAATTGTTTTTTGCCGTTTTCTCCTTCCCGTAAGGGCCGGGGTAAGCAACGTGGACTTACAGTGGTATCAGAGCCTAGCTAAATATAAACCAGCAAGTTAGCGAAGTGTTTAGAATTTCGATCGGATAAAAATCGCAAAACACGTCCGGAAAAACCATGTTTCTGCCGATTTTTTATACTGCTCTAAAAATGATTTAACATACATGAAAAATCGGCTCAGGGTTTTGTAAAAACACAGAACAAAAACGATCCAGTGACTCGGTCAAAGCGCCGCGGATCCGCGGTAAGAACATGCTTCCTGCCGCGGAACCGCGGCCGAGTTGACTCGGCCGTGGACCGGGTTTTGTGCAGTGTTCTTATTTGGATGTTTTGGGATTTTTAGTATAGTTTGTTTCTGCCCAGATTTTCCAGAGAACAAATTTGTTTTTGGGGTGGTTACAAATCCGTATTTTGATCGAAATTCCGTAGACTTTGGCTAATGGATAATATATGTGATTTGATATATGTATTGAACATCTGCTAATCGCTATATGACGATTAGTGGGGGTTATACATATCTGTGATCTATAATGTTGATGGTTTGTGTATATGAACTCGGTGGATTGTCGCGGATGAATAGCCCGGGGATGTGAGATGAGTGTTTATTTTTCTTTCATTCAATGTAAAATCTTGTAATTGATGTAATATTATTTTATGGCCGCACATCCGGGATGAGGTTGTAGCCGCCATTGTATATTATTTCTTTTTACTGTTTTTGCTCCTAGGATAGACCCAAGGTGGGGTGCACAAACTACCGGGTATCTCGAAGTGCCGAGTGGCCTACTCACGTTGTTGAGGGAGGTTGCTTCACTTCGGGTACTTGGCGGGTAGTTTGCCGCACCCGTAGGGGTCTAGGGGGGTTTGGCTATTCATCGCGACCGTGCAATCCGTTATTCGTTGCAGGTTCGAACGAAACGCGGATTCCTAGTATATCCAAAGTGTTCATCTGTGATCTGAAATGGCTATCATTGCATCTGACGAATGTATATATCTATATATGATATCTATTTAGGCGTTGCTTATGTTTTGCATCCGCGCTAGTCCAGCCCCCGCTCTGTCGTTAGTTAAGTAACCTAACGGGTGATGCCGGGACCCCATGGCGAATGCGGATGGCATAAGCGTACGTCATATTTTCGTTGTTTTTTGCAATGGTAGGATTAAATGATGGGACGCATTAAAATTAATGCAAGAAAATAAACCAAAGTTAAAGTCGTTGGAACAATTTCAAAACCACTCGGTTTCTTTTCAAAACAGAAAACTTTTAAACGCGGGGCTTAAACCACTCCTTTTAAAAGCTATCAAGGTTCCTTCGATTATATCAAGTTCACTACGTTCACGGTTTCGCCAAAACCATTCGTAGCCCTCCGTCGTTTCATATGAATATCCAACAGTATTCAAGCTGTGTTTGTTGGCCATAGTCAAGGCACAGTGATTGGTAGCTGGTGGGTATTCATATGTTGCATAGATAGATGCGTTGGTTTGAGACAGTCGTATTACTTTGTTGGCCATAGTCAAGGGTATATACGGGTGGGTTCAAATCGACCTGGACAACGACGGGTAGAACTTGACATGTGACTTATGATTTGTTGGCCTTAGTCAAGGTCATAAGAGCATGGCGCAAAAATCCACATCGGGAGTTTCTAAAGAAACTGAAACTTGCTAATGTTGCATACCATTTGGAGTGTGATGATTCTGGTAGGATTCCTTCAGTTTTATCACACGATGATATTTGGATCCCGATCCTACTGTGAGTATATGCTACTCCTCGGGAACTTTCCCACTTAACGATCAATGCTATAAACCAAGTAGGTCTCTAGAAAGGTGTTAGCGGGGCTACACCCATAGGGAAAAGAGGTTACTTAATTAAAGAACTTCGCGAAAGCGTTGGAAAACCTCCCTCGAAGTACCGACACCAGCCTGGCTGAACAGTTAAGCAAGTATTGTACGGTGAGATTGATCCCGACTAATTCTTTCTTTATTGTTTGAGGAGGAATTCGAGAGACAGTGAGAGCCATCCTGTTTAGATAAATTAAAAACCAATCTAAACTTGCAAGAGCATCATGCTAAGTGTTTTCTTCTCTCTCTCTTAATTGCAGCGACCCAGTGACCAGACATAGGTTACATCTAGATAATAAAATGACTGAATCTGACTGTTATGACTGGCAAAGGTCTGTCCAGATGTCCATTGCCCATGACAAGCTGGGACGCCTCTTGAATGATCCAACCCTTGCCGTCTCAGGTCCAGTTTCCCCTGTCACGGATATTCATATCCGCAAGACATCGGAAAAAGACTGTGCGAAAGCCAAGTGCCTCGTGTTAGCCTCAGTTGATGGTGCATACCAGAGGCAGCACGAGAAGATGGACTTAGTTTCTATCTTCCTCCATAACAAAGATTTATATGGAGAGCAATCTCGTATCGCAAGATATGAGACCTCAAACGAATTGCTTCCAGCGAGGTTGGCTACCGGGTCATCTGTAAGGGGCAACGTCTTTACAGAGACCAGCTATTTTGAGCTCACGGACCTGAAGACCACGTTGAAGAACGGGTCAGATGCTGTCTTAATTCTACAGTCTCTACCTTCTACCCTGAAGGAAACCAGGGAAGTAGAAGGAAAGAGAAGGGCAAAAGTTTCGGGACTGAATATAGTAAAAGAGGGACGTTCCTATTGTTACGGGAATGAACATTGGCAGAAAGATTGCAGGGCTAGTAAAGCCAGTAGCCAGGATTCGAAGCATGTTGTGGCTTCTGCTTCGGGTGTGTTTGTAATAGAGAACTGTATGTCAGTTAACCCTACTTCCTGGGTATTGGATACCGGATCAGGATCTCACATCTGTAATTCGTTACAGGCTCTGAGAAACCGCAGGGTTATCAAGATAGGTGATATGACTCTCAGGGTTGCTAACGGAATGAGCATGTACGCTGAATCCGTAGGGGAGTATCATCTTGGACTGACAACTGGGCAGATATTGATTCTGCGTGACTGTTTTTATGTACCAGGTGCGACTTGTAATATCATATCTGTATCCTTACTTTCTAAGGAAGGATATGATTTTACTTTTGTAAGCGATGTGGTCAACATCCACCTAAATCAAGTTCTGATTGGGTCAGGTACATTAAAAAATGGGATATACGTATTGAATCAAGCTCAGATTTTCAGTATCCAGAACACACTTAAAAGAAAGTCTCCGGAATTAAATCAGACTTTCTTATGGCATTGTAGACTGTGTCACATTAATGAGACACGATTAACAAAGTTACATAAAGAAGGATACTTGGATCCGTTCGAGAACTAGTCTTATGCCACTTGTGAATCTTGTCTCATGGGAAAGATGACAAAAACTCCGTTCACTGGACACGGAGAAAGAGCAAGCGAGCTCTTGGGACTCATACACAGTGACGTGTGTGGTCCAATGTCTACACATGCGTGAAGTGGTTATTCATACTTCATTACTTTCACAGATGATTTCTCTAGGTATGGACATGTCTTCTTGATGAAGCATAAATCTGAGGCCTTTGAGAAATTTCGGGAATACAAGAATGAAGTTGAAAAACAAACAGGCAAACATATCAAGACACTAAGATCTGATCGAGGTGGTGAATACTTGAGTGCCGAGTTTCTGGGCTACTTAAAAGAGAATGGAATTCTCTCTCAGCTTACTCCTCCATACACACCACAACACAACGGTGTATCGGAAAGGCGGAATCGAACCCTATTGGATATGGTTCGTTCCATGATGAGTAAGGCTGAGTTGCCGCGATCCTTCTGGAGTTATGCACTAGAAACAACTGCATATCTTTTGAACCAAGTTCCTACTAAGTCAGTGCCTACCACACCATATCAGATGTGGAGTGGGAAGAAACCCTATCTTAAACACTTTAAGACATGGGGGTGTCCAGCTTTTGTTATAAAGCAGCATGCAGACAAGCTCGAGGCACGTTCAATACAGTGTAAGTTTGTGGGATACCCAAAGAACTCCAAGGGGTATCTTTTCTAATACGCAGAGGAACAAAAGGTTTTTGTTTCTCGTCATGCCCGCTTCTTGGAAACTGAATTTTTGGAAAATCAGATAAGTGGGAGCGCAATAGAACTGGAAGAAATTCCAGAACCACGAGCTATTACTGAAACCTTAGTGGAACCAGAAGGTTCAGGAGAACCGGACATCCCAGTGCCACTCCGCAGGAGTAGTAGGCAGTCTCATCCGCCCGAGAGATACTACGATTTTCTCATAGACGGGGATAGAGAGGATTGCACTATTGATTATGGTGAGCCTACTAGCTTCCAGCAAGCCATTCAGAGCGGTGACTCGGTAAAATGGCTGGATGCAATGCGGACCGAGATGGAGTCCATGTACACCAATAAAGTTTGGACTTTGGACTTTGCTCCAGAAGGGGTAAAACCGTAGGCTGCAAATGGATCTTCAGAAAGAAGATTGGTGTAGATGGGCAGGTTGAAACCTATAAAGCTAGACTTGTTGCAAAGGGTTTTCGTCAAAGACCTGGTTTGGACTATGACGAGACCTTTTCTCCAGTGGCTATGCTCAAATCCATTCGTATCCTTCTTGCCATTGCTGCCTTCCACGATTATGAAATCTGGCAGATGGACGTAAAGACGGCTTTGCTGAATGGAAGTTTAGAAGAGTGCGTCTATATGGATCAGCCGGAGGGATTCATTCAGAGTGGGAGTAGCGGTAAAGTGTGCAAGTTGCTCAAGTCCATCTATGGACTGAAGCAGGCATCGCGGAGTTAGAACATCTGCTTCGATGATACTATCAAAGAATTCGACTTTATCAAAAACCCAGATGAACTATGCATTTACAGTAAGATTGTAGGGAGAACTGTGGTATTCCTCGTCTTGTACGTGGATGACATTCTCCTAATAGGAAATGATATTCCTATGCTACAGTCGGTCAAAGGATTCTTGTCACAGAGGTTCTCCATGAAGGACCTAGGCGATGCCAACTACATTCTGGGGATCCAGATCTATCGTGATAGATCTAAGAGGATGTTGGGACTTTCACAGTCCAGGTACATCGACACCATACTGAAACGATTCAGTATGGAAGATTCTAAGGGCGGTAATCTACCGGCTTATCACGGAATCACCCTCTCCAAAGAGATGTCTCCCAAGACTGATTTGGAAAGGTCTCGCATGTCATCTATACTCTACGCATCTACGGTAGGCTCTATAATGTATGCGATGTTATGTACCAGACCAGATGTAGCATACGCATTAAGCGTTGTAAGCCGGTATCAGTTGGACCCAGGGGAGAAACACTGGATAGCAGTAAAGAACATTCTCAAGTACCTGAGAAGGACTAAGGAGATGTTCTTGGTGTATGGCGGAAAAGACCTCCAGATTGAGGCCTTTGCTGACTCCAGCTTCCAGAGTGACAAGGATGACTCCAAGTCCATGTCGGGTTATGTCTCTACCCTCAATGGAGGGGCGGTTTGCTGAAAGAGTTCCAAGAAGGAAACCGTTGCTGACTCAACTATAGAAGCGGAGTACATAGCTGCTTGCGATGCCGCAAAGGAAGCTGTCAGGATGAAAAAGTTCCTCGCGGAGCTTCAGGTGGTTCCTACCATTGTTGATCCAATACCGCTGTATTGTGACAACAACGGAGCTATAGCTTTAGCGAAGGAACCCAGGTCCCATCAGAAGTCCAGGCACATTTTGAGGCGGTACCACCTGATCAGGGAGATCGCAGATCGCCGGGAGGTCGAGGTGAAGAGAGTAAATTCAGAGGATAACACTGTGGATCCATTCACGAAGGCCATACCCCAGACTCAGTTCGAGCGGCTGATCGAGATGATAGGTCTTCGATACGCCAGTACGTGGCCCTAGTGCAAGTGGGAGATTGTTAGTGTATATGTCCTAGAGGCCATTACTGTATCATACTAGTTTGTATATTACTTAATGGAAGCTTGGGATATTCACAGTTGTATAGACAATCTTGCTCAAAATGGTAGTATGCTACTTGGTTTGTTTCTACTTTAATATGTACGTGTGTTTCTTTTAGCATATTGCTTATATATATTAGTGGAGCCCTTAGGATCTTTTCTTGATTACCAGCGTTGTGATGACAGTCACACTTGTGGGGGCTGGGTAATCTATAAGCACATCCTTATACAGGTCCCTAGTCGTAGGATTATCGAGACAGGGTATCGATACTCCGGAGTAGACTAGCGTATGCGCTTCTCATCCAAGCAGGGGAGATGGTCTGTCCCACAGCCATCAGTACGTCGTACTGGAGATAGTATGCGGGTGCTCATTAGGTTACGAGTACACTGGACAGGACTCGTCGGAAACTGTTGGTTGGTATTATACCTATCTTCAGTTATCAGTTCCCAGGTGACAAGAGTACAGCTTAGTCCGTTGACTTGACACTGTCACTTCGCCTCAAGTGTGTTCCCACTGTTCTTTGATTACTACCCTACCACGGCTCAAAAGAGTCGTGCAAACAGGTAGTAGTTGGGTGCAGTCCCGAAGCACTTGGAGGCAGTGACGGTTAGACAAGATTCGTCTATCCCGGTATTGGGGGTTGATATCGCGTTGTGTCTAGGAGAGCCATTACACATAGTCGTCCCTGGCCAGGGCAAGCGAGATATACAGGTAGGTTTCCAGTGTTATCTCAGGGTATTCTGGGATACACTCCGACACGACTTGTACCGCTATTAGGGGACTGACGTTCGCCACCCCCTAGGCCCTCCATGCGATATTCTTAGACGAACAGACCGGACTGTACGGAGATTGTCACATTCAGGCTCAGTAGGAGTTCGGATGAGTTTACCTCATCGGCCTTCTTATCGACATCTACCTGGGGACCATTACGTACAGCTAGTGCCGCTTGCGGTCTGTGGTTAAACCAACTGCCAGCGTAGTGTCGATTCTTTAGAGTCCCACACAGAGAGTTTTCCTGCATTGAGCGAAAGGTGTAGAGGCCGTATGGTTTTACGGCAGGGCTACGATCACTTACGTACACTTGTGTGCGCATGCTGTTCGGGCAGGCAATAATAGTGGGCTTTGGTTTAAGCCGGATCCTAGTATTGCACGGATGGATTTGTTTTGTCTTCTGTGCATTCGCATTCTACGGAATGCGGATGCAGGTGTGTATGCACAGTTGTGAAGAGCGAAGAGGAAGGAGGTGCCTCATTAGGGTTTTGACAGTTGATTCGGTCGAAACCATAATGAGGCGGACTCATTATGGTTTTGGCAGTTCGTTCGGTCAAAACCATTATGAGCCGGGGACATTGTTTACTAATCTTTTTTAGTGATAATTATGTGATGGTTAATTTCTTTGACCATTTGACCATACTTGACTTTGTTGACCATTTGACCAAAGTTGACTTGGACCTTCATGAAAGATCTAGAGTTTTCTTTGGTTTTTCTTTTTATTCTTTGGGTTATGAAAATGGTCAAGTCATTAGTAGCCATCAACTTTATCATGAAAGGATTAGTAATGATGATATTTGTGTATTATTGCAACCATGGTTCATTCTCTCTAGCTTATAATTCATTTTCTCATTCTCTCTCTTGAAAAAGAAATGAGAAAGCTCCATGGTTGCTAGCTTCTTCTTCATCCTCTTGATTCTTCCTTTGATCTCATGTGTTGAGAGAAAAAGGATCCAAATAGAAAAACACATCCATCTACTACTTCTACACAACCTAGGACATCAAGCCTAGCGATCTTGTTGCCCTAGTTGCCTCGGTTCGATGTGGAGCTCGGAGTACAACTCTCGGGTGGATCGTCTTCGACTCAAGAAGGCCGCGGAGGTGATCAAGATCCAGATCGACCCTCGAAGCGTGGATGGACGAGCATGACAGCAGAATGAAGACCCGAAGGACCGGTGTCGTGAGGTATAATCTCTATGGCATAGTAGATAGCACCTATAGTAGTTTGCTAGTTTGTAGTTTAGAAAAGATCCTTCTTTTAGTCCATGTTGCCTTTGCGCCAAAAATTGTTTTTCGCCATTTCCGCCTCCCCGTAAGAGCCGGGGTGAGCAACGTGGACTTACATATCTTTGATGACCTAATCCATAAAGTCGTCGAATGTTATGTTGATGATCTGGTCGTCAAGACTAAAGCCAAGGCCGATCACATCCAAGATCTTAGGATCGTTCTCACCAGACTGAGAGAATACGATCTGAATATGAATCCTTTAAAGTGCGCTTTTGGCGTGTCATCGGGGAAATTCCTAGGCTTCATAGTCCGACATCAAGGGATCGAAGTTGACCCATCCAAGATAAAGGCCATCATGGAGATGCCCCCTCCGAAGAATCTGACGCAGCTAATATCTTTTCAAGGCAAGCTTGCTTATATATATAGGTTTATCTCAAATTTGTCGGGGAGATGTAGGCCCTTCTCAAAGCTCATGAAGAAAGGAGCTCCTTTTGTCTGGGATGCCGAATGTCAAAAAGTGTTCGAAAGCATCAAACAGTACCTGTTGCACCCTCCAGTGCTTGCTGCCCCTATTCTAAATAAACCATTGATTCTATATACTACAACGCTAGATAAGTCACTCGGTGCACTCCTTGCCCAGAACTATGAGGAGGGAAAAGAGAATGCCCTCTACTACCTCAGTCGAATTTTAGTCGGGGTGGAACACAACTATTCCCCGATCGAAAATCAATGCCTGGCTCTGATATTCGCTGTGAAGAAGCTGAGGCACTATCTTCTTGATCATCAGGTTATGCTGATCTCCAAGGTTGACCCGCTCAAACACTTAATGACCAAAGCAAGCCTAGCCGGTAGAATGGCGAGATGGGCTGTCATGCTGCTTGAATTTGACATAATTTATACTCATCAGAAAGCAGTAAAAGGGCAAGCTCTCGCCGACTTCCGTGCTACTCATCCCATACCCGAAGAGTCACCGCTCAATTGCGAGTTACCCGACGAACAAGTGTTGCACCTCAAGGATGACGAGCCATGTTGGGGGCTCTATTTCAATGGAGCCTCATCAATTAGGACCTCCAGCAAATCAGGTGTCCCACAGATAAAAGAAGGGATAGGATTGGTGATCATCACGCCATCAATAGGAACCTTACGACATTCTCTTGCTCTCACCGAGCCTCGCACAAACAATGAGGTTGAGTACGAGGCTTTGATAGCTGGTCTGGAGATCTCCAGAGAAATGGAAATCCTGCGACTATGAGTCTACAGTGATTCCTAGCTTGTCGTCAACCAATTAAATGACAACTATAAGATATACAAACCTGAGTTAGCTCGGTACAGAAGCCGGGTGGTGGAGCTTATGAAACAGTTCATCCATATTGAACTACTGAGAGTCCCTAGGGCGTTGAATAGAAAAGTCGACGTACTCGCTCGCTTAGCCAAGGAGCTGGCTGATCCCAACATGGATGAAATTTTGATCACGGTCAGGAGCCAGAAAATTCTTTCCCCGGTCTCTTTACGAGAAGAGGAAAGAGCAGAACAAAAGAGCAATCCTGCCGAAGAAATTTTGATCATTCAAGAGGAGCCCGATTGGAGAGAACCTTTCATAGAGTACCTCCGATATGAAAAGCTGCCCGAAGAAAAATCTATGAGGATTCAGCTGAAGAAGAGAGCTCTCCGATACGTGTTTGTAAATAATACGCTATACTGCAGATCATATGACCAACTTTGGCTGAGGTGTCTATCATTGGCCGAAGCCCAAAAAGTCATGAAAGAAGTTCACTCAGGCGTCTGCGGAGCTCACCAATCTGGCCCCAAAATATGGCTTCAAATTAAACGTCTTGGGTATTACTAGCCTACCATGATAAGGGATTGCGAAGAGCAAGCGAAGAGGTGTCATCTCTGCCAAATTCACGGTGACTTCATTCATAAGCATCCTAATCCGCTGCATCCTACGGTGGCGTCATGGACCTTCGAAGTTTGGGGCATTGACATAGTTGGTCTAATTGATCTTCTGTCATCCAAAGGATTGGCTGCAACTGACTACTTCTCCAGATGGGTTGAAGCTGTCCCATTAAAAGAAGTCAAGACAGAAGATTTTCTGGCGTTCTTTCGGCATAATATCCTATACCGCTTCGGTACACCTAGAAGAATCATTTCTGACAACGGACCTTCTTTCAAGAGCTTCAAAATCTTAAGGTTCGCTATTCAGCACAAGATAGATTGGAGATATTCCTCCATCTATAATCTAAGGGCCAATAGACTAACTGAAGCCTTCAATAAAACTCTATGCAAGCTCCTGAGGAAAAATACTTCAGCCAACAAGAGAGACTGGAATCTCAAACTTCACGAGGCGTTGTGGGCATATCGTACCACGCACCGTATTCCTACTCATCCCACTCCATACTCATTATTCTTCGGAGTGGAGGCGATCCCCCTCGAAGTCGAAGTTCCAAGCTTAAGAATGGCCGTTCAGCACTAGTTGATGGAGGAGGAAAACGTACTCCTTCGGCTCGAAGGGTTCGATGCCCTCGAAGAAAAGAGGCTCGCAGTACAGCAAAATCTGGAGCTGTACTGAGCCCAAATGTCACGGGCCTATGACAAGATGACCCGTCTCCGTGCTTTCAAGAAAGGAGAATTGGTGTTGGTCCTCAAAAGACCGATCATCCCCAATCGACATTCCAAGGGAAAATTCGAGCCAAACTGGAAATGACCATACATCATAGAGAAAGTGTTTGATGGAGGATCCTACCAGCTGATAAATACCGAGGGAGAAAGGCCCATGCCACCCATCAATGGCCGATATCTCAAGAAATATTACGTGTGAATGCTCCAAGTTGCAGGAGAATTGAGAACACCGGCCCTACGGTCTGGATCATACATCCTGTAAAACCGTATACAATCCACGGGCATAAACGACCCCTATCTCTCCTAAGTCCTACCGGTGAGACTACATTTAAAGTCCCACCAGCGATGAAGATCCGCTAATGTAAAAAAAAAGGTATGTCCACAAGAAAAATGGGAACAGATGAAAAACCTAAAGTGCTCTGTGAGTAAAAATAGCAGGACTGCCGGCGAGTTTTTGAAAACCCGAAAGGGCGCAAACTCATAAAAAGGAGATGAAATACACCCGCAAAGTCCTCTCGACCTTATGAGGAGAAAATCCCCGCATGAGATCCTTACGACTCACAAAGGAGCAACCCACTTAGGAATCCCCACGATTCCTAGGGAGAAATACACCTGCAAGATCTTTTCAACTCGTAGGGAGAAAATGCTTTTATGAGACCCTTATGGCTCATAAAATTGAAAAACCTTAGGTGATAGAGATCTAAACCTGTCTCCTAAGCCATCACTCCCCAACGGGCAACGGCAAATGATGAGTCGCTCATGGCACTACGCTTCAGTGTTAGCGGTGCTGATGCCGACCCAAAATCCAAATCAAAGGTCTTCCCAATTGCAAATGATGAGTCGCTCCTGGCACTATACTTCAGTGTTAGTGATGTTGATGCCGACCCAAAAACTAAATCCCAAGTCCTCCCGGGACAAATGATGAGTTGCTCTTGGCATTATTCCAGTGCAGCAATGTTGATGTCGACCCGAAAACCAAATCCTAAGTCCTCCCGGGAAAAATGATGAGTTGCTCCTGGTATTATTCTAGTGCAGCAATGTTGATGCCAAATAAAATCAAAATTCTTGGTTTCTCTCAGATTCAAAAGTCCCGCCAAATAAGAAAGAAGTTAAACAGATCAAATTAATGTTCCACCCGGTAGCGCGTCCAAGCTCAAAAGTCCCGTTGGATGGGTAGGGAACTCCCAAAATAAATCAAATCAAACAAATCAACCCTGACACCATAGAAAGCGTAGCAAGTCAAATCAAATCACCGACTGTCCAAGTCGCAAAAAGGTCAGCACCGATCGTCCAAGTCGCTAAAAGGGTAGCACCGACCGTCCATGTCGCAAAAAGGGAAGCACCGACCGTCCAAGTCGCTAAAAGGGCAGCACCGACCGTCCAAGTCGCAAAAAGGACAGCACCGAACGTCCATGTTGCCAAAAGGGCAGCACCGACCATCCAAGTCGCAAAAGGGTAGCACCGACTGTCCAAGTCGCTAAAAGGGCAGCACCGATCGTCCAAGTCGCAAAAATGGCAGCATCGATCTCCACGTCGTCAAAACGTGAGCCAAATCAAGTCAACCTCCATATGAAAGAAGATCTATCAATTTCATGCACATGACCCATATATGTGGTGTGCATGTATTGATGGGGGGCACTTTGTTGGGGTCAAAAATTATACCCGGTTGACCAAGTCAAAATCAAAGTCAACCCCAAGCCAAGTGGGCCCAAGCACAGGTCAAAGGGACCGACCCATGACAAAAGGAATGAAGCCATAAATTGGTTTAATGTAATTCCCTTATATATATATATATATAAATGTATGTAAAATAGGCAAAAATCTAAAATTTTGTAAACCCCATGGCTTTTGTGCAAAAAGAGATAAGCACATAAGGCATGGGGTGGCACAAGTGCCTAGTAAGGTAGGGTTACTAGGCACACTAAGAAGGCTCTACAAGGCATCGCCCATGCCAAAATTAAATTTTTATGTGCCGAATAACACTAAGCAAGATCGTATACTAGAGTTTAAGTGAAACTAATGGCAAGTAAACGACTTTACTTTAAAGGGAACGCGATATACAACCTTTGTAGATCGGTCCTCCACTTCATTTGCTCCTTGTTGAAGTCCCTTCGCTGCGATCAAGGTTCTCCCGGGCTCTTACATGGCTTCACGACGCGAAGGATGCGACCTTGCTTGAAGTCTCCGAGGCCGAAGATGATCTACGTCGAGGGAATTCCGACTCAAGCTCCTACTTCACTAACTTGAGAATTAGTGAAGCAAACACCCTATACTAAAGGGCCAGTCTAGTAGAGGATGGAGAAATAGAAAGTTGGTTCTCTTTAGAATTTTGTTTCTCACAAGGATTCTCACTTTGGATCAAACCCTAGCTTGCTTTTTCTTTATGTTCAATGAAGAAGATGATGAACAAAAGAAAGTGAAGAGGATAATCATCAAGTGAGAATGCTAACCATGGTGAGTGAGTATCATATACTAACACTTGGTGAGACATAACCATGGCTAAGTGTAAATGGTTAGGTCAATAAAAATCTAAAGTAAAACAAAACTTATGGACTTTTTCAAAGCATCCACAAGCTTCTCCAAGCTTTATGCTTATGAAAAAATTCCACTAATTTGTAATTACTTTAGATAAATATAAACCACCATTTAAAAATAGAATGGTGTAAGTCTTACACATCCATGTCTAGCGTATCAACAACCATGATACAAATATATAACACATTTTAATATATATATCATATATATATATAATAAAGATGTGTGAAAGTGAGAAAAACCCTAAAGTGAACAAGTGTTAGTAAATGTAAATTAGTATATCTAATATACAATTATACACTTAATTATTAAATCAACACTTGACTTAATAATCCGGTCATATCTCATATAACCGGCTAACAATCATTGTATCGACTTATCGAATCAACACTTGATTCGATAACTCGGCTATATCATATATAACCGACCGATACAAAAAAGTCGCGAGAATAGAATACGGTATCACATACACGGATTTATTCTCGGTCTCGCACAAATCACATACGTGCTCCTATTTCGTTTTGCCTGAGCCAGTAAAACCTCTATGTAGGACTCTAAAGACTCGTCAATACGCCGGCAGTAGGTGATGATCACATCACGCACCCACAAGCCGTCAGCGGTACTAGCTGGACGTAACGGCTACCCGGGTATTGAACGATCATAAGATCAGCAAGCAAGCCCGCTCCAACTCCTGTGAAAGCCTGCCGGCAACACTTCCCGTACAGTCCGGTCTCCTCGTCTGATATGTCGCATATCAAGTCTAGGGGTGGTTAACGTCAGACCCCAATAACCGATAAGTCGTGCAGATGTGAGGCTCATAACGGGTCCAGAAACTACTCGTAACACTTACCAGTAAATCTCTGAATCAGCCCTGGCCAGGGACTTCCCTGTTACGGCTAATCGAGCACAGCGCAACATCAACCCCCAAAACCGGGAGAGACGAAACCCCTCCTATCGCTCATTGCCTCCATGTGACTCGGGACTGTACCCAAAAACCACCTTTTTGCATGCCCTCATGGACGTGGTAAGGTGGAAATCAAAGCACAGTGGGAATCACACGAGACTCTAGGACGATCTCGGGTCTACAGACTAACCTGCACAAGTGTCACCAGAGAACTGCCATATGACGTGAGGTATAATACCATCTGGGAGTTCTCGGCGAGTCCGTCCAGTGTACCCAGTCTCCACTAAGCACCCGTATACCTTCTCTGATGTCAAACACCAATGGATATGGGATCATCCATCGCCCATCTCATGGGTCGAGAAGCATATACGCTAGTCTACTCTGGTATATCGATGCCCCGTCTCGATACACCCACGACTAGGGACCTTGAAGGATGTACTTATGGACTACCATGTCCCCACTAGTATGATCCGCATTATAGTCCAGGTAGTCAAGTACACATCCTAAGGGCTTTACCAACATGTAACTATAAGACAGTATAAAGAGACATGTATACATGTTAAAGTAAAGAGCAACCAGATAGCATACTATCATATCGAGAAAGAAAGTCCTCTCTATATATGTCCAAGCATCCAATATAATATACATCATCTGTACAATACTGGCCTCTAGGGTATACATACAACTAACATATGTATTCCTGCAGATTTCTCCGATGAAGGGCGTTATGAGATTTAGGAGAAAGGGGAAGCTCAGTCCCGGATTTGTAGGTCCTTTCGAGATCCTTGAGTGAGTTAGTACCGTTTCTTATCGTTTGGCGCTCCCGCCCAGTTTTCCAGATGTTCATCCCGTGTTCCATGTGTCGATGCTTCGTAGATACCTTCATGACCCTTCTCACATGATTCAGCACCAGACCGTTCAGCTTGAGCGCGATCTTTCGTTTACCGAGCAGTCGGTAGTTATATTGGATCGGCAGGTGAAGAAACTTCGATCAAAGGTCTTGTAATCTGTGAAGGTTATTTAGCGTAGCCGACTAGTGAGGAGATCACTTGGGAGGCCGAGAGTGAGATGTGGAATAAGTTCTCTCATCTCTTTGAAGGTACGCTTAGTAAGAATTTTAATTCGGGGACGAATTTTCTTTAGGGGGGGTGGGAGATTGTAACACCTTGGAAATGCAGTTAGTGTTAATTAAGTGTTATTACGGGTTTTTCGTAAAATGTTTACCAAATCGGGTTCCTCACATTTTATATCAATTAATTAATATTTTATTATTAATTGTTATGGGTTGCACACACTTGTGCATGTTAATGTGAGGGTTTATTAGTGTTAACCTTGTTAAGTAACCATGACACCTTAAGATAATACATGTCCTAATTAACCTTGCCTTAGATATTTTGAGTGAGAAAATATCTACTTGCTTTGGATTGAGAGAGAGAGAGAGAGAGGTGGCTAGGTGAGTCATGAAGATTTAATGAGAGCATTAATGAGGTGAAGGGGAGGAGAGTGAGTGTACGGAAAAGATTCACCTTACACTCACCTCTCTTCATTATCCTTCCATCACCCTCTCATTCTCTCTCACTTTATCTCTCTCAATTATTTCTCATTCCCTTTTACCTTCTACTGAAACCTTAACCATTCATCATAAAACCTTCACAAAAACTTGATCAAATCTCACCAAATCACATCCCAAGTCTTGTTTTCGCCTCAAAGATCACTTGGAGCTTGGAAAGCTAGGATCTTGTGAGCAAGTGTGGATAGGTATAATCTCTAAACTGTTAAATAGGTGTTAAAATATTGTGTAGCTTATTGGTTGATGTTTAGAAAACTTAAAGTATCGTTTCGTGCGTATATCGTATTTTTAGTGTCATATTAGAGTCTCTGTGATCTGCTGTGACCTGGGATTTTTACTGTAAAATCAAACAATGTAGGAGTATTGTACTAGGGACCCTAAGATCTCACCTGGAGCACGAACCTCATAAGCTCGGATTTGGCCGGCGACATTCAGGGGAAATCCGGCGACCTCGGCCATTGGGTGGAGTTGGGGTTTGGTTTTTGTAGGGTAGCTATCTGCTTTGGTTTAAGGGTGTTTGATACTTTTTATTTTCGAGTTCTGACATTATGCAAAATCTGGGATCAGTTTTCTATAATCTTGCATTTTGAGTACGCGTGTTACGTTATCCTACACGGTTCGTGATCTTGTGTAGCTATTGCACCGGGGTTGGTTTTGGGGTGTCGCCACACACGTTGGCCATTAGACGAACACTTGTGAGTTGGATTGGAGTTGGTGCATTGGTCAAACGTAGTGTGTACGTGATATTGATCGATTTAGGAGATTTGCACTTACTATGTTTTGTGTTAATAGGATCGCAGGCGGTGACTTCGGACGCTGCGAAGAAAGGGAAGCAGGTGATTGAGTTTACCTAGCCCGCGATTGTCGGTGAGTAGATTTAACATCAACGGGGAAATCGCCCGTATGGCGTTAAGCGTCAGGGCCAGATATGATATGATATTAGCCGCATGTTTATATGCATATATTGAGATGGTGCATGAACTTCATTGCATATAGTTACTTGTTGTGCCTGAACCTGTATTCATTGTACACTGCACTATTATTGACAGTCCATGTTGCACGAGCACCAACTGTATGCCGCACACACACTGTCGGTAATTTCCATGATACGCACAACATAAATATTCATATGATATACCTTGCTATTGGTTAGCGACATTGAGACATTGATTCTTATGTGATGGCGCATATGAAATATAGTATACCTGTACACCTACATGCTTACACATATACCTGGCGCATATGAAATACAGCCTCTTTGGCAGCATCGTTGGCAGCGATGTATTCAGCCTCCATCGTCGAGTCTGCCACGGTTTCCTGCTTGGAACTCTTTCAGCTAACCGCCCCTCCGTAAAGCGTAAAGACAAATCCCGACTGTGACTTAGAGTCGTCCTTATCACTATGGAAGCTCGAATCGGTAAAGGACTCTACTTGGAGTTCTCCATTACCATACACCAAGAGCATCTCTTTAGTCCTTCGCAAGTACTTGAGAATGCTTTTCACAGCTATCCAGTGACTCTCTCCAGGATCAGCTTGATACCTACTCTCTATACTTAGTGAGTATGCTACATCGGGTCTGGTACATAGCATCGCGTACATGATAGAGCCTACTGCCGAAGCATAGGGTATCCCTTGCATGCGAGCTCTCTCCAAATCAGTCTTAGGAGACATCTCTTTAGAAAGAGTGAGCCCTGAGATCGTGGGTAAAAACCCACGTTTGGACTCTTCCATACTAAACCTCTTTAGTATGGTGTCACTGTACCTGGATTGGGACAATCCCAATATCCTTTTAGATCTATCTCTATAGATCAAAATTCCCAATATGCAGGAGGCATCACCAAGATCTTTCATTGAGAATCTTTGTGATAAGAAGAGCTTCACCGATTGCAGCATAGGAATGTCATTTCCTATCAAGAGTATATCGTCCATGTACAATACGAGGAAGACAACCTTACTCTCTGCCACCTTCTTGTAGATACAAGGTTTATCTACGTTTTTGACGAAATCAAACTCTTTGATAACGACGTCAAAGCCGATGTTCCAACTCCGCTATGCTTGCTTCAATCCATAAATGGATTTAAGCATCTTGCACACCTTCCCGCTGCTCCCACTATCTACGAAGCCCTCTGGCTGAGTCATGTACACGCACTCTTCTAAATCACCGTTTAGAAAGGCGGTCTTAACATCCATTTGCCAGATTTCGTAGTCATGATATGCAGCGATGGCAAGCATGATCCGGATGGATTTAAGCATAGCCACTGGAGAAAAGGTTTCGTCATAGTTCACACCTGGTCTTTGACGAAAACCTTTTGCAACAAGTCTAACTTTGAAAGTCTCCACTTTCCCATCTACACCAAGTTTTTTCTTGAAGATCCACTTGCTCCCAATGGGTTTTACCCCATCAGGAGCAACTTCCAAAGTCTATACTTTGTTGGTGTACATGGATTCCATCTCGGACCGCATTGCATCCAGCCATTTCATTGAGTCCCCACTCGTGATGGCCTGCTCGAAGCTAGTTGGGTCATCATAAACCATGATGCAATCCTCGCTCCCACCATCCATGAGAAAACCGTAGTATCTCTCAGGTGGGTGAGGAACCCTACTAGATCGGCGGAGAGGCTGAGGTTCGTTGGGAACTACCGAATCCTCTGGTTCCACTAAATCTTCAGTTTGAGTTTATATAGCCGGAATTTCTTCCAGTTCTACCTGGTCGCCACTAATTTCTTTTGTAAGAAATTCCTTTTCTAAAAAGGTGGCATGTCGAGAAACAAACACTTTTTGTTCCTCAGTATGGTAGAAAAGATATCCATGTGAATGTTTGGGATATCCCACAAACTTACATAGAACTGACCGTGCCTCGAGTTTGTCCGGATTTTGCATTTTAACATAGGCCGGACAACCCTATATCTTAACACGTTTAAGACATGGTCTCTTCCCACTCCATATCTCATATGGTGTGGTAGGTACAGATTTAGATGGAACTTGATTCAATAGGTATGCCGCTGTCTCCAGCGCATACCCCCAGAAGGAAATAGGTAACTCAGCTGTGCTCATCATAGAGCGCACCATATCTAATAGGGTGCGGTTCCTCCGTTCAGATACACCGTTGTGCTGTGGTGTATATGGAGGAGTCAGCTGAGAGAGAATCCCATTCTCTTTTAGGAAGTCCAGGAATTCATTGCTCAATTCACCTCCTCGATCAGATCGAAGGATTTTAATACTTTTCCCTGTTTGGTTCTCGACTTCTTGTTTATATTCTCTAAATTTCTCAAAAACTTCTGATTTGTGTTTCATCAGGAACACATATCCGAATCTAGAGAGATCGTCAGTGAATGTAATGAAGTACGCAGAACCATTCTGGCACGTGTAGACATGGGGCCGCATACATCACTATGTATCAGTCCCAAGAGTTCCGTAACTCTCTCTCCGTGTCCCGTAAACGGAGTTTTGGTCATCTTGCCTTTGAGACATGACTGGCAAGTGTCATAAGATGAAAATTCAAACGGATTCAAATATCCATCTTTATGAAACTTAGCTAGTCGTGTCGCATTGATGTGACCCAGTCTACAATGCCACAAGAAGGATTCGTTCAGTTCTGAACTCTTCCTCTTGTGTGTGTTTGTTATGCTCAGAATTGTTGATTGATTTAGAACATAAATGCCATTGCACAACGTGCCTGATCCAACCAACTTTTGGTTAAGGAAAATGTTCATAACATTATCCTGTAATACAAAATTATATCCCTCTTTACTCAACAAAGAAACCGATATAATGTTGCATATCAGGTTCGGCATGAAATAGCATTCGTTCAGAATCAATGTATTACCAGTTGGCAATACAAGGTGATATTCCCCGACGGTTTTAGCTGCAACAATTGCACCATTTCCAACCCTTATATCTTTATCACCTTCTCCAAGTTCTCTACCTTTCCTAAGCCCATGTAACTGATTACATATATGGGATCCTGACCCGGCATCCAATACCCAGGACGTAGAGGAAATGGAGAAACAGTTCTCTGTAACGAACACACCCGAAGAAAATGCATCAACATGTACTTTCTTCATACGGGTGGCATGGGAATCCTGGTATTCCCCTATATCCTGATCAGTCTTATAACTCTTATAAGAAAGAACGGAACCAACGTTCCCCAGCATAGTAAAACATGCGGGTTCGGTCAATACATCCATATTATTATCTTTATTAAGGCATGATATGGTCGCTACCTGGAGAGAGAGAGAAGAAAACACTTTAGCGTATGCTCTTGCAAGATCAGATTGGTTATTATTTTATCTAATCAGGATGGCTCCCACTGTTTTTATCAAATCTTCCTTCAAACCCTAAAAGGAAAGACTAGCCGGGATTAATTACACCCTACAACTTCGCCAATCTTTCAGCCAGGCCAGTGTCGGTACTTTGAGGGAGGTTTCCCATGCTTTCGCACGGACCTAATTAAAGTAAACCTCGTTTTCCCAGAGGCGTAACCCCGTTGACATGTTTCTAGACACCTACTTGATCGGCTAATTGTCCTGTGTAAAACTCTCCCGGGAGTAACAATTACTCGCAGTGGGTATCGGGATCCAACTATCTCATAGAAGGTATGCAATCTCATTGCAAATCTCAACACTTGAAATTCCCGATAATCTTTTGCCCCTAACCCCTATGACCTTGACAAAGGCCAACAAATCATAGGATGTTAGTCAAGTTCAACCCGTCATTTCTTGATTGAATCAAACCCACCCGCACGACCCTTGACAAGGCCAACAAGGTCGTACGACTACCCCAAAACAATCTGCATCATATGCATAAGCAGATAAGCACCATTTAGCTACCGCACACTACGCCTTGACAAAGGCCAACAAACGCAACACGAATACTAAACAGTTCTTATCTGAAATGACGAAGGGCTACGACAGGTTTTTCTGAAAACCTATTGCGTAATGAACTTGATATCGTCGTAGAATCATGTGAATTTTGAAATGGAGTGATTTTGAGGCTTTTATTAGTTTTGCTAAAGAGGTCACTCCCGGTGAAGGGATCTCGGCTCTTTCCTTATGGAATAAGGTGCAGGATATATCATATACATCACTATACAAAGCAAAACTCCAAAAGCAGTCAAAAGTCAAACCGAGTGTTGTAGCATCTGCCAGTTTTGCTAAAGAGGTCACTCCCGGTGAAGGGATCTCGGCTCTTTCCTCATCGAATAAGGTGCAGGGTATATCATATATACCGCTATGCAAAGCAAAACTGTAGCTACCATTTTTTATTAAAATTTGATTGTACAATATCTTTTAGGTTTCTTTTCTTTCATTAATCACATTAATGAAGTCCCATCATTTAAGTCACCTAAACATCACAGATAAATACGACGTACACTTATGCCATCCGCATTCGCCTCGATGTCCCCTCGTGCACCGTTAGGTTAGGTAACTAACGGCAGAGCAGGGCAGGGCTAGCGCGGGTGTAAAACATAAGTAACGCCTATATAATATATCATATATACTATATACAGTATTTATCACAGAACATCAAATGATCACATCACAGATATCGCAGCAGAAGAAATATATGAAACATTGGATATACTAGGACGTCCGTGTTTTATTTTGAGCCTCTATAAAACACGGATTCCACGGTCGCGAAGAATAGCCAAACCCACACCCCTAGACCCCTACGAAAGCGGCAAGCAGCCCTACCAATTCTAGGGTTAGGAGATCCGGACTCGACTCCTCGAGTTGGTCTCCCACTGGACCCTAGAACCCGATTACTTGTGCTCCCCTCCTTGGGTCTATCCTAGTGCGGAAAATTAAATAATATACAAATGGTGACAACGACGTCATCCCGGATGTGCCCCAATAAAAGAATATTACATACAATTATATTTTACATGAATGAAAATAAAAACTCTCATCTCACATAAAACCCCCCGGCTATTCAGAACGCGACGATCCAATATAACATATACAGCAACGCAGAACATCACATGTCATCAACGTAAGTAAATATGCGCATCCCAATTGTCGTTGACATATAGCAACGAAACCGGCGATATCACATATTACACTTACGGTCGCAGAAAAGAAAGTGTAAAACTACAACATTTGGAATCCACAATCTCTTTAGACATCGTAAATCCAAAATATCATATATTTCGCATTTCATGCCTAACTGTATGAATTCCACATATTGTATCACATTCCAGATAAATAGACAATATTAAACTTTCCGATCGAATAATCAAATACCCAAGATTTCCATAATAGCTCAACACTTGAGCGGAGTTCAAAAATTCCAGAATACGTCACAGTAGCAACGGTCCAGCCGTAGAAGGGTCAAGCCAACGCCTCACATGTGGCACGCCGTACTGCCCCAAACCCTAAGGTTCAAAGGGCAGTTCAAGACGGTCACATAATCGAGTTAAGGTTTGTTGTCTTCTAGAGGGTCCATGGCATCACATGCATGTTTTTTCGAAAGATTTAAACCCGAGAAAAATTCAACACTTGAATATTTTTCGTGCCGGAAAAAATTGAGTTAATGATATCCGTTCGAACATTTTAATACTTACTAAATTATCCGGAATAACAGAACAAAATTAAACTCCCCGATCGAATCGATGATTACAAAATGAACCCCTGAATACTCAACACTTGAGTCAGATTTAAAAATCCCATAAAAATCCAACAGAAGAATTAAACATTACGGTGCAAACAGAATAACCTTCTGTCACTGTACTGCCGCGGTTCCGCGGCACAAGCAGGGATTTGCCACGGAACCGGGGTCGTCCGTACGTTTCAGGTGATCGTTTTGCATAGTATTGCTTAAAAAACCCTGCTGAATTTTTTATGTATTTTTAATTCAGAAAAATCACAGATTTGAAAAAATGTACAGAGAGGGTTTCATTTCGACGTTGTCGGGTTCGTTCGGAGTTTTAACTTCGTTAACACATCGCCTAATGCTCTAGCTAGGCTCTGATACCACTGTAAGGTTATTAGGCACACTAAGAAGGCTCTACAACGCATCGACCATGCCAAAATTAAATTTTTATGTGCCGAATAACACTAAGCAAGATCGTATACTAGAGTTTAAGCGAAACTAATGGCAAGTAAACGACATTGCATTAAAGGGAACGCGATATACAACCTTTGTAGATCGGTCCTCCACTTCATTTGCTCCTTGTTGAAGTCCCTTCGCTGCGATCAAGGTTCTCCCGGGCTCTTGCATGGCTTCACGACGTGAAGAATGCGACCTTGCTTGAAGTCTTCGAGGCCGAAGATGATCTACGTCGAGGGAATTCCGACTCAAGCTCCTACTTCACTAACTTGAGAATTAGTGAAGCAAACACCCTATACTAAAGGGCCAGTCTAGTAGAGAATGGAGAAATAGGATGTGGGTTCTCTTTAGAATTTTGTTTCTCACAAGGATTCTCACTTTGGATCAAACCCTAGCTTGCTTTTTCTTTATGTTCAATGAAGAAGATGATGAACAAAAGAAAGTGAAGAGGATAATCATCAAGTGAGAAGGCTAACCATGGTGAGTGAGTATCATATACTAACTCATGGTGAGACATAACCATGGCTAAGTGTAAATGGTTAGGTCAATAAAAATCTAAAGTAAAACAAAACTTGTGGACTTTTTCAAAGCATCCACAAGCTTCTCCAAGCTTTATGCTTATGAAAAAATTCCACTAATTTGTAATTACTTTAGACAAATATAAACCACCATTTAAAAATAGAATGGTGTAAGTCTTACACATCCATGTCTAGTGTATCAACAACCATGATACAAATATATAACACATTTTAATATATATATCATATATATATAGTAAAGAAGTGTGAAAGTGAGAAAAACCCTAAAGTGAACAAGTGTTAGTCAATGTAAATTAGTATATCTAATATACAATTATACACTTAATTATTAAATCAACACTTGACTTAATAATCCGGTCATATCTCATATAACCGGCAAACAATCATTGTATCGACTTATCGAATCAACACTTGATTCGATAACCCGGCTATATCATATATAACCGACCGATACAAAAAAGTCACGAGAATAGAATACGATATCACATACACGGATTTATTCTCGGTCTTGTACATATCACATACGTGCTCCTGTTTCATTTTGCCTGAGCCAGTAAAACCTCTATGTAGTACTCTAAAGACTCGTCAATACGCCGGCAGTAGGTGATGATCACATCACGCACCCACAAGCCGTCAGCGGTACTAGCTGGACGTAACGGCTACCCGGGTATTGAGCGATCTGAAGATCAGCAAGCAAGCCCGCTCCAACTCCTGTGAAAGCCTGCCGACAACACTTCCCGTGGTCTCCTCATCTGATATGTCGCATATCAAGTCTAGGGGTGGTTAACGTCAGACCCCAATAAACGATAAGTCGTGCCGATGTGAGGCTCATAACGGGTCGAGAAACTACTGGTAAAACTTACCAGTAAATCTCTGAATCAGCCCTGGCCAGGAACTTCCCTGTTACGGCCAATCGAGCACAGCGCAACATCAACCCCCAATACCGGGAGAGACGAAACCCCTCCTATCGCTCATTGCCTCCATGTGACTCGGGACTGTACCCAAAAACCACCGTTTTGCACGACCTCATGGACATGGTAAGGTGGAAATCAAAGCACAGTGGGAATCACACGAGACTCTATGACGATCTCGGGTCTACAGACTAACCTGCACAAGTGTCACCAGAGAACTGCCATCTGACGTGAGGTATAATACCATCTGTGAGTTCTCGGCGAGTTCGTCCAGTGTACCCAGTCTCCACTGAGCACCCGTATACCATCTCTGATGTCAAACACCAATGGATATGAGATCATCCATCGCCCATCTCATGGGTCGAGAAGCGTATACGCTAGTCTACTCTGGTATATCGATGCACCGTCTCGATACACCCACGATTAGGGACCTTGAAGGAAGTACTTATGGACTACCATGTCCCCACTAGTATGATCCACATCATAGTCCAGGTAGTCAAGTACACATCCTAAGGGCTTTACCAATATGTAACTATAAGACAGTATAAAGAGACATGTATACATGTTAAAGTAAACAGCAACCAGATAGCATACTATCATATCGAGCAAGAAAGTCCTCTCTATATATGTCCAAGCATCCAAAATAATATACATCATCTGTACAATACTGGCCTCTAGGGAATACATACAACTAACACATGTATTCCTGCGGATTTCTCCGATGAAGGGCGTTATGAGATTTAGGAGAAAAGAGAAGCTCAGTCCCGGATTTGTAGGTCCTTTCGAGATCCTTAAGTGAGTTAGTACCGTTGCTTATCGTTTGGCGCTCCCGCCTAGTTTTCCAGATGTTCATCTCGTGTTCCATGTGTCGATGCTTCGTAGATACCTTCATGACCCTTCTCACATGATTCAGCACCAGACCGTTCAGCTTAAGCACGATCTTTTGTTCACCGAGCAGTCGGTAGTTATATTGGATCGGCAGGTGAAGAAACTTCGATCAAAGGTCTTGTAATCTGTGAAGGTTATTTGGCGTAGCCGACTAGTGAGGAGATCACTTGGGAGGCCGAGAGCGAAATATGGAATAAGTTCCCTCATCTCTTTGAAGGTACGCTTAGTAAGAATTTTAATTCGGGGACGAATTTTCTTGAGGGGGGTGGGAGATTGTAACACCTTGGAAATGCAGTTAGTGTTAATTAAGCGTTATTACGGGTTTTTCGTAAAAAGTTTACCAAATCGGGTTCCTCACATTTTATATCAATTAATTAATATTTTATTATTAATTGTTATGGGTTGCACACACTTGTGCATGTTAATGTGAGGGTTTATTAGTGTTAACATTGTTAAGTTACCATGACACCTTATGCTAATACATGTCCTAATTAACCTTGCCTTAGATATTTTGAGTGAGAAAATATCTACTTGCTTTGGATTGAGAGAGAGAGAGAGGTGGCTAGGTGAGTCATGAAGCTTTAATGAGAGCATTAATGAGGTGAAGGGGAGGGGAGTGAGTGTAAGTAAAAGATTCACCTTACACTCACCTCTCTTCATGATCCTTCCATCACCCTCTCATTCTCTCTCACTCTATCTCTCTCAATTATTTCTCATTCCCTTTTACCTTCAACTGAAACCTTAACTATTAATCATAAAACCTTCACAAAAACTTGATCAAATCTCGCCAAATCACATCCCAAGTCTTGTTTTCTCCTCAAAGATCACTTGGAGCTTGGAAAGGTAGGATCTTGTGAGCAAGTGTGGATAGGTATAATCTCTAAACTGTTAAATAGGTGTTAAAATATTGTGTACCTTATTGGTTGATGTTTAGAAAACTTAAAGTATCGTTTCGTGCGTATATCGTATTTTTAGTGTCATATTAGAGTCTCTGTGATCTGCTGTGACCTGGGATTTTTACTGTAAAATCAAACAATGTAGGAGTATTGTACTAGGGACCCTAAGATCTCACCTGGAGCACGAACCTCATAAGCTCGGATTTGGCCGGCGACATTCAGGGGAAATCCGGCGACCTCGGCCATTGGGTGGAGTTGGGGTTTGGTTTTTGTAGGGTAGCTATCTGCTTTGGTTTAAAGGGTGTTTGATACTTTTTGATTTTTGAGTTCTGACAGTATGCAAAATCTGGGATCACTTTTCTATAATCTTGCATTTTGAGTACGCGTGTTACGTTATCCTAGACGGTTCGTGATCTTGTGTAGCTATTGCACCGGGTTGGTTTTGGGGTGTCGCCACACACGTTAGCCATTAGACGAACACTTGTGAGTTGGATTGGAGTTGGTGCATTGGTCAAACGTAGTGTGTACCTGATATTGATCGATTTATGAGATTTGCACTTACTATGTTTTGTGTTAATAGGATCGCAGGCGGGGACTTCGGACGCTGCGAAGAAAGGGAAGCGGGTGATTGGGTTTACCTAGCCCGCGATTGTCGGTGAGTAGATTTAACATCTACGGCAAAATCGCTCATATGGCGTTAAGCGTCAGGGCCAGATATGATATAATATTAGCCGCATGTTTATATGCACATATTGAGATGGTGCATGAACTTCATTGCATATAGTTACTTGTTGTGCCTGAACCTGTATTTGTAAGTCCACGTTGCGACCCCCGGTTCTTACGGGGAGGCGGAAACGGTATAAAAATCAAATTTTTAGCGCATGGGGCAACTGGACTAACAAAGCCGGGATCTTTTCTAAACTAAACTAGCAAAGAAGCTAAAGAGAGTTAGGTACTTCGGAAAGATGGTTATACCTAACTTGAACTCCTTCTTCTTCAAACTTTTGTAGAGGTTGATGGTGCTTTCCTCGTTGCCTTCTTCCGTCAAAGATGGATCCACCTGAGGGTTCAACCTTCGGGCTCTTTCTCGAACTTTGAGAGAACTAGAATCTTCGGCTTGCTAAACCTTTGATCCTAGAGTGAGTAGAGAGTGTCTAAGGGGCGTTTTTCTTTTAAGGAGAGGGATTCTCAACACATGAGAAGGATTCTCCTTTTCCTAGAGGAAGAAGAAGATGAAGTGAGGAGAGAGAAGCTAAATGATAGAATGAGCTCTCTTTTTCTTTTCTTGCAACCATATCACAAAAGAAAAAAAATTATCAATTAACAATAATAATGAAAATGAAAAAGTTGATGGAAGGTTTTGAAATGACCATTATCATTACAATCTTTAAATGGTTTTGCAAGAATCAAAAAGCATCTTTCTTTTGTAATGATGATGGTCAAAACTTCAACCATGGTCAACAAGTCAACCATGGTCAACTAGTCAACAAAATCCAACCATGACACAATTTCATTTTATTAATATTATTAATTGATATAACATAAATCCATTAGGGTTTGGAAAAAGACGACTGTCAACTGTGCATACGCATCCGTTCCGAAACCCGAATGAAAGTCCTCTTCCTCCTCCTCAAACAACTGTGCATACACACCTGCATTCTTGTTCCGAGGAACATGAATACTGAGAGATAAAAGCAACCCCAAAACATATACCAGTATCTGACTCAAACCAGAGCCAGCCAGTAATATCCGTCCGGACTCCAAACGTGCACAAGTGCGCGGATGAGAACGAACCCTGTCGCAAAACCATGCGACCTCTACTCTGTTTTGCCCAGAGACGAATACCCTCTGTGTGGGACTCTAAAGGCTCGACACTACGCTGGCAGTGGGTTTAACCACAGACCGCAAGCGGCACTAGCTGTGCGTAACGGTCCCCAGGTAGATGCCGACAAGAAGGCTGACGAGGTGAACCCCATCTGAACTCCTACTGAGTCTGAATGTGACAGTCTCCGTACAGTCCGGTCTGTTCGTCTGATACATCGCATGTCGGGTCTAGGGGCGGTAAAACGTCAGTCCCCTAATAGCGGTACAAGTCGTGTCGGAGTGAAGCCCAAAACACCCTGAGATAACACTGGAAGCCTACCAGTATATCTCGCTTGCCCTGGCCAGGGACTACTCGTGTAACGGCTCTCCTAGACACAGCGCAATGTCAACCCCCAATACCGGGAGAGACGAATCCTGTCTAACCGTCACTGCCTCCAAGTGCTTCGGGACTGCACCCAACCACCACTTGTTTGCACGACTCCTTTGAGCCATGGTAGGGTAGTGATCAAAGTGCAGTGGGAACACACTCGAGGCGAAGTGCCAGTGTCAAGTCAGCAGACTAAGCTGTACTCATGTCACCTGGGAACTGATAACTGACGATAGGTATAATACCAACCTGTCAGTTCCCGACGAGTCCTGTCCAGTGTACTCGTAACCCAACGAGCATCCGTATACTATCTCCAGTACGACGTACTGATGGCTGTGGGACAGACCATCTCCCACACTGGGATGAGAAGCGCATACGCTAGTCTACTCCGGAGTATCGATGCCCTGGCTCGATAGTCCTGCGACTAGGGACCTGTATAAGGATGTGCTTATAGATTACCCAGCCCCCACTAGTGTGACTGCCATCACAACGCTGGTAATCAAGCAAAGATCCTAAGGGCTCCACTAATGCGTATAGGTGATATACTAATATAAACACATGTACACATTGAAGTAGAAACAAACCAAGTAGCATACTACTATATTGAGCAAGATTGTTTATACAAGGTGAATATCTCAAGCTTCCATTAAGTAATATACAAACTAGTATGATAGAGTAATGGCCTCTAGGGCATATACACTAACAATCTCCCACTTGCACTAAGGCCATGTACTGGCGTATCGAAGACCTATCATCTCGATCAGCCGCTCGAACTGAGTCTGGGGTAGGGCCTTGGTGAATGGATCTGCAGTGTTCTCTTCAGAAGCAACCCTCCGAACCTCGATCTCCTTGCGATCCACGATCTCCCTGATCAGGTGATACCGCCTCAAGATGTGCCTGGATCTCTGATGGGACCTGGGTTCCTTCGCTAAAGCTATAGCCCCGTTGTTGTCGCAATACAGAGGTATTGGGTCAACAATGGACGGAACCACCTGAAGTTCTTTCAAGAACTTCCTCATCCAGACAGCTTCTTTTGCGGCATCAGATGCAGCGATATATTCCGCTTCCATCGTCGAGTCTGCAACGGTTTCCTGTTTGGAACTCTTCCAACTCACCGCCCCTCCATTGAGGGTAAAGACAAAACCCGACATGGACTTGGAATCATCCTTGTCACTCTGGAAGTTGGAGTCAGCAAAGGCCTCGATCTGGAGGTCTTTTCCACCATACACCAAGAACATCTCCTTAGTCCTTCTCAGGTACATGAGAATATTCTTTACCGCTATCCAGTGTTTCTCCCCAGGGTTTGACTGATACCGGCTTACCACACTCAGTGCATAAGCTACATCCGGTCTGGTACACAACATCGCATACATTATAGAGCCTACCGCAGAAGCGTAGGGTATAATAGACATGCGATCCCTCTCCAAATCAGTCTTGGGAGACATCTCTTTAGAGAGGGTGATCCCGTGACAAGCCGGTAGGTTACCACGCTTGGAATCTTCCATACTGAATCTTTTCACTATGGTGTCGATGTACCTGGACTGAGGAAGTCCTAATATCCTCTTGGATCTATCACGATGGATCCGGATCCCCAGGATGTATGAGGCATCACCCAGGTCTTTCATGGAGAACCTGTGCGACAAGAACCCCTTGACAGATTGTAGCATAGGAATGTCATTTCCTATTAAGAGAATGTCATCCACGTATAATACGAGGAATACTACAGTTCTCGCTACAAATCTACTATAGATGCATGGTTCATCTGGATTTTTGATAAAGCCAAATTCCTTGACCGTTTCATCAAAACAGATGTTCCAACTCCGCGATGCCTGCTTTAGTCCATAGATGGACTTAAGCAACTTGCACACCTTTCCGCTGCTCCCACTCTGAATGAAACCCTCTGGCTGGTCCATATAGACACACTCCTCTAAATTTCCATTTAGAAAAGCGGTTTTTACGTCCATCTGCCAAATCTCATAATCGTGGAAGGCAGCAATGGCAAGAAGGATCCGAATGGATTTCAGCATAGCCACTGGAGAAAAGGTTTTGTCATAGTCCAAACCTGGTCTTTGACGGAAACCCTTTGCTACAAGTCTAGCTTTATAGGTCTCAACCTGTCCATCTACACCAATCTTCCTTTTGAAGATCCACTTGCATCCTACGGGTTTTACCCCGTTTGGAGCAATGTCCAACGTCCATACTTTGTTGGTGTACATGGACTCTATTTCGATCCGCATTGCATCCAGCCATTTTACCGAGTCAACGCTCTGAACGGCCTGCTGGAAGCTAGTAGGCTCATCATAATCTATGATGCAATCCTCTCTATCCCCGTCTATGAGAAAACCGTAGTATCTCTCGGGCGGATGAGACTGCCTACTACTCCTGCGGAGCGGCATAGGAATGTCCTGTTCTTTTGAACTTACTGGCTCTTCCAAGCTTTCAGTAATAGCTTGTGGTTCTGGAATTTCTTCCAGTTCTATTGCGTTCCCACTTATCTGGGTTTCCAAAAACTCAGTTTCCAAGAAGCGGGCATGTTGAGAAACAAAAACCTTTTGTTCCTCAGCGGAATAGAACAGATACCCCCTGGAGTTCTTTGGGTATCCCACAAACTTACACTGTACTGAACGTGCCTCGAGCTTGTCCGCATGCTGCTTTTTTACAAAAGCTGGACATCCCCATATCTTAAGGTACTTAAGACAGGGTTTCTTCCCACTCCACATCTGATATGGAGTGGTAGGCACAGTCTTGGTGGGAGCCTTGTTCAAGAGATATGCAGCTGCTTCTAGTGCATAGCCCCAGAAAGATCGCGGTAACTCAGCCTTACTCATCATGGAACGAACCATATCCAATAGGGTTCGATTCCTCCTTTCCGATACACCGTTATGTTGCGGAGTGTATGGAGGAGTACGCTGAGAGAGAATTCCATTCTCTTTTAAATAGTCCAGGAACTCGGCACTCAAGTATTCACCACCTCGATCCGATCCTAGAATCTTAATACTTTTGCCTGTTTGTTTTTCAACTTCATTCTTGTAATCCCGAAATTTCTCAAGGGCCTCGGATTTGTGCTTCATTAAGAAGACATGTCCATACCTAGAGAAATCGTCTGTGAAAGTAATGAAGTATGAATAACCGCTTCGCGCATGTGTAGACATTGGACCACACACGTCACTGTGTATGAGTTCCAAGAGCTCGCTCGCTCTTTCTCCGTATCCAGTGAACGGAGTCTTTGTCATCTTTCCCATGAGACAAGATTCACAAGTGGCATAAGACTGATACTCGAACGGATCCAAGTATCCTTCTTTATGTAACTTAGTCAACCGTGTCTCATTGATGTGACCCAGTCTACAATGCCATAAGAAAGCCTGATTGATATCTGGAGACTTTCTTTTGTGTGTATTCTGGACATTGAAAATCTGTGGTTGGTTTAACACGTATATACCATTGCTCAGTGTACCTGACCCAATCAGAACTTGATTAAGGTGAATGTTTACAACATTACTTACAAACGCAAATTCATAACCTTCTTTAGAAACCAAAGATACAGAAATGATATTACAAGTTGCGTTGGGTACAAAAAAGCAATTACGCAAAACCAAAACATGCCCATCTGACATTCCCAGGTGATAGTCCCCCACGGCTTTAGCATCCATGCTAGCTCCGTTCGCAACTTTGAGGGTCATGTCACCTGCCTTCAAAAACCTACGGTTTCTCAATGCCTGCAAAGAATTACAGATATGAGATCCTAATCCGGTATCTAATACCCAGGAAGTAGAATTTATCGATAGACAGTTTTCAATAACATACACACCTGAAGCTGAAGCCGCAACCTGCTTCAGTTCCTGTGTCCTGGCTTTCCAAGCCCTGCAATCTTTCTTCCAGTGTCCACTTTTATGACAATAGAAGCATTCTTCTTTACCCACAAGCTTCCCCGCTATCATTGGTGCCTTTTCTTTTCCCTTCGTACCCACTTTATTAACACCGCCCCTTGGTTTGGCGGGGGCTTTCTTCCTCTTTCCCTTGGCTTTCGCCTTGGACCTAGAGGAAGAAGATCCTCCTACAAACAAAGCGGGTGTTTCCCTACCTTTCTATAGGGTGCCCTCTACGCTCCTCAGCATGTTGAGGAGTTCTGAAAGTTCAACTTCTTTTTTTTGCAAGTTGAAGTTCAGTATAAACTGGGCGTAAGTGGATGGAAGGGACTGGAGAATTAAATCCGTATAGAGTTCACTTTCCAACGTGGTCCCAAGTTCCGCGAGCTCCTCAATGTAGCCAATCATCTTAAGCACGTGGTCCGCTACCGATGATCCGACGGCCAACTTTGCCGAAAATAACTTCTTCGACACTTCGTATCTTGCGATACGAGACTGCTCTCCATACAGTTCTTTTGTATGAAGAAATATGGATTCCAAATCCATATTCTCGTGCCTCCTCTGATGTTCGTTGTCCATAGAGTCAAGCACGAGGCACCTGGCCTTCGCGCAATCAATCTCCCAAGTCTTACGGATTTCCTTATCCGCGACGCTGGAGGTGGGACCTGGGACGGGGGAGCTTTGGTGGTAAGAAGATACCCCAGCTTGTCGTAAGTGATTGCCATTTTGACATTCCTGAGCCAATCTTTGTAGTTTGGCCCTGTCAGTATGTTTTTATCTAGAAGTAACTTAAGTCCAATCATGTCGATTGGTCGCTGCAATTAGGAGGGAGAGAAGAAACACTTTAGCACGATGCTCTTGCAAGTTTAGAATGGTTTTTAATTTGTCTAAACAGGATGGCTCCCACTGTCTCTCGAATCCCTCCTTAAACCATAAAGGAAGAATTAGTCGGGATCAATCCCACCGCACAATACTTGCTTAACCGTTCAGCCAGGCCAGTGTCGGTACTTCGAGGGAGGTTTTCCAACGCTTTCGCGAAGTTCCTTAATTAAATAACCTCTTTTCCCTGGGGGCGTAGCCCCGCTAACACCTTTCTAGACACCTACTAGGTTTATAGCATTGATCGTTTAGTGTGAAATTTCCCGAGGAGTAGCATATACTCACAGTAGGATCGGGATCCAAATATCATCGCGTGACGAAACTGAAGGAATCCTACCAGAATCACCACACTCCAAATGGTATGGAAATCTAGCAAGTTTCAGTACTTATGAAACTCCCGATGTGGATTTTTGCCGCATGCTCTTATGACCTTGACGAAGGTCAACAAATCATAAGTCACATGTCAAGTTCTGCCCGTCATTTTCCAGGTTAATTTGAACCCACCCGTATATACCCTTGACGAAGGTCAACAAGGCAATACGACTGTCCCAAACCAACGCATCTATCTATGCTACATATGAACACCCAACAGCTACCAATCTCTATGCCTTGACGAAGGTCAACAAACATAGCTTGAATACTATTGAATATTCATACGAAACGACGGAGGGCTACGAATGGTTTTGGCGAAACCGTGAACGTAGTGAACTTGATATAATCGATGGAACGGGATAGCTTTTAGAAGGAGTGGCTCAATCTCCGCATTTAAAAGTTAGTTTTGAAAAGAACCGAGTGGTTTTTCGAAAGTGTTCCAACGACTTTAACTTGGTTTATTATCTTGCATTAGTTCTTTTAATGCGTGATATTCTTGCATTAGTTCTTTTAATGCGTCCTATCATTTAATCCTACCATTGTAGAAAACAACCAAAATATGACGTACGCTTATACCATTCGCATTCGCCACGGGGCCCCGTCATCACCCGTTAGGTTACTTAACTAACGACAGAGCGGGGGTTGGGCTAGCGCGGCTGTAAAACATAAGCTACGCCTAAATAGTTATAAATATAGCAATGATAGACATTACAGATCACAGATGAATACATTGGATATACTAGGAATCCGCAATCCGTTCGAGCCTGCAACGAAAAGCGGATTACACGGTCGCGGTGAATAGCCAATACCCCACCCAAGACCCCTACGGGTGCGGCAAACTACCCGCCAAGTACTCGGCAGTTTGTGCACCCCTCTATGGGTCTATCCTAGGAGCAAAAACAGTAAAAAGAATTATACAATGACGGCTACAACCCCGACCCGGTTGTGCGGCCAAACAAATAATAATATTACATCAATTTACATATTACAAATGAATGAAAGAAAAACAAAAGCTCATCTCACATCCACCCCGGCTATTCACCCGCGACAGTCCAACACATTCATATACACATTCCAATATCAAACACAGATCACAAAGATGTATAACCCCGACTAATCGACTTATAGCGATTAGCCGACGTTCAATACATACAAACATCACAGATATAACCAACATAGTCAAAATGTAGTGAAGTTCAGAAAAAATACGGAATTATAGGCCCCCAAAAACAAATTTCTATTCTGGAAAATCTGGGCACATATAATATATCTTAAAAATCCTAAAACCAATACAGAGATACACTGCACCAAAATCGAGGCAGAGAGGAGACAAGACGGCCGCGGATCCACGGCGACATAGCTTGCTGTCGCCGCGGAAACGCGGTCGTTTGGTCAGATCTCTGGCTCGTTTTTGGTGGTTATCTTTAAAAAACCCTGAGATGATTTTAGGTGCATAACAAATTTTTTTTTGACCAGAAAAAAATTTAACAGAAACTAGGGTTTTTGCAAAGTTTGGTTTTTGGATTTTTCGGTTCCGAACTTCGTTACACTTTACTACCTAGCTAGTTTAAGTTTAGTTAGGCTCTGATACCACTGTAAGTCCACGTTGCGACCCCCGGTTCTTACGGGGAGGCGGAAACGGTATAAAAATCAAATTTTTAGCGCATGGGGCAACATAGACTAACAAAGTCGGGATCTTTTCTAAACTAAACTAGCAAAGAAGCTAAAGAGAGTTAGCTACTTCGGAAAGATGGTTATACCTAACTTGAACTCCTTCTTCTTCAAACTTTTGTAGAGGTTGATGGTGCTTTCCTCGTTGCCTTCTTCCGTCAAAGATGGATCCACCTGAGGGTTCAACCTTCGGGCTCTTTCTCGAACTTTGAGAGAACTAGAATCTTCGGCTTGCTAAACCTTTGATCTTAGAGTGAGTAGAGAGTGTCTAAGGGGTTTTTTTCTTTTAAGGAGAGGGATTCTCAACACATGAGAAGGATTCTCCTTTTGCTAGAGGAAGAAGAAGATGAAGTGAGGAGAGAGAACCTAAATGATAGAATGAGCTCACTTTTTCTTTTCTTGCAACCATATCACAAAAGAAAAAGAATTATCAATTAACAATAATAATGAAAATGAAAAAGTTGATGGAAGGTTTTGGAATGACCATTATCATTACAATCTTTAAATGGTTTTGCAAGAATCAAAAAGCATCTTTCTTTTGTAATGATGATGGTCAAAACTTCAACCATGGTCAACAAGTCAACCAAGGTCAACTAGTCAACAAAATCCAACCATGACACAATTTCATTTTATTAATATTATTAATTGATATAACATAAATCCATTAGGGTTTGGAAAAAGACGACTGTCAACTGTGCATACGCAACCGTTCCGAAACCCTAATGAAAGTCCTCTTCCTCCTCCTCAAACAACTGTGCATACACACCTGCATTCTTGTTCCGAGGAACATGAATACTGAGAGATAAAAGCAACCCCAAAACATATACCAGTATCTGACTCAAACCAGAGCCAGCCAGTAATATCCGTCCGGACTCCAAACGTGCACAAGTGCGCGGATGAGAACGAACCCTGTCGCAAAACCATGCGACCTCTACTCTGTTTTGCCCAGAGGCGAATACCCTCTGTGTGGGACTCTAAAGACTCGACACTACGCTGGCAGTGGGTTTAACCACAGACCGCAAGCGGCACTAGCTGTGCGTAACGGTCCCCAGGTAGATGCCGACAAGAAGGCTGACGAGGTGAACCCCATCTGAACTCCTACTGAGTCTGAATGTGACAGTCTCCGTACAGTCCGGTCTGTTCGTCTGATACATCGCATGTCGGGCCTAGGGGGCGGTAAAACGTCAGTCCCCTAATAGCGGTACAAGTCGTGTCGGAGTGAAGCCCAAAACACCCTGAGATAACACTGGAAGCCAACCAGTATATCTCGCTTGCCCTGGCCAGGGACTACTCGTGTAATGGCTCTCCTAGACACAGTGCGATGTCAACCCCCAATACCGGGAGAGATGAATCCTGTCTAACCGTCACTGCCTACAAATGCTTCGGGACTGCACCCAACCACCACCTGTTTGCACGACTCCTTTGAGCCGTGGTAGGGTAGTGATCAAAGTGCAGTGGGAACACACTCGAGGCGAAGTGCCAGTGTCAAGTCAGCGGACTAAGCTGTACTCATGTCACCTGGGAACTGATAGCTGACGATAGGTATAATACCAACCTGTCAGTTCCCGACGAGTCCTGTCCAGTGTACTCGTAACCCAACGAGCACCCGTATACTATCTCCAGTACGACGTACTGATGGCTGTGGGACAGACCATCTCCCACACTGGGATGAGAAGCGCATACGCTAGTCTACTACGGAGTATCGATGCCCTGTCTCGATAGTCCTGCGACTAAGGACCTGTATAAGGATGTGCTTATAGATTATCCAGCCCCCACTAGTGTGACTTCCATCACAACGCTGGTAATCAAGCAAAGATCCTAAGGGCTCCACTAATGCGTATAGGTGATATACTAATATAAACACATGTACACATTGAAGTAGAAACAAACCAAGTAGCATACTACTATATTGAGCAAGATTGTTTATACAAGGTGAATATCCCAAGCTTCCATTAAGTAATATACAAACTATTATGATACAGTAATGGACTCTAGGGCATATACACTAACAATATTCATTGTACACTGCACTATTATTGACAGTCCATGTTGCACGAGCACCAACTGTATGCCACACACACACTGTCGGTAATTCCCATGATACGTACAACACAAATATTCATATGATATACCTTGCTATTGGTTAGCGACATTGAGGCATTGATTCTTGTGCGAAGGCGCATATGAAATATAGCATACCTGTACACCTACATGCTTACACATATACCTTTCTATAGCTATATATTCAGCTTTATATGATATATATCTGTGGTATGGGATGTTGTTATATATGTGTGTGTATATATATATATATATATATATATATATATATATATATATATATGATATTGGATTTGGATAACTGGGAACCGCGTGATATATTTAATGTCTTGATGCATTTAAATAGCGGATTTTCCCTTGTATGCTCATATTGTTGTTCTATGTTGCATATGTCATATTATTTGGATTTACGCATTGAAATATATTTTCATGCGATTTGAGGATTTCAATTGTCGATGTTGGGCGCTTATATTCCGAGAGAGATATGGATATTTGGAAACCGATACGTGGAACATGAGTGTCGAGGTTGGTGATTAGTGTAGGATTTTAACGATCAAAGATATTTTACCGCAATCAAAAACGGCGTCGCTTTGCAGCTAGCCGGTGAGTACGGGTCGGTCCACAGGGATGGTGTTAATTTCCTAAGTGTTCTTATGAGCTAATTCCAATGGGTGTTGGATCTTTTAATTAAATCTAAAAACTAAGATGCACGAGAGTTAAGAAACTTGTTAGGATTAGGTCTAGGTGGAGTTTGGTAAGATTAAATTTCCCACCTCTTTCAATGCCCTAAATTAAATCTTTTAGGAGTTATAGCAATTATTAGTAAAGGGGATTAGGATGATTGGGAAGAAACAAAGTTTCTTCCTCTAGATCCTTGTCCGTCCTTTCCTAATAATTGCTCTAACCTTCATGGAAGTCTTGTATGTCCGGTCCTTTATACTACGGTTTCACCATTACCTCGTGGGTAGGATGCCGTAGGGAGCGGATCATGCATGCATGCATGAAGTTCTAATTCTTACAAATGATTGGGCACGAAAGAGAGGAGAGATCTTCATCTCTCAAACTCCTCCCTATTCCTAACCCTAACAAGCGAGGAAATTACTCGCTCATTAGGGGATCTGTTAAAAACATCATTTTTGTCGTATGTATTTCTTTGGATCTAATAGATTAGTTACCTACTGCAGGTTAAAAGATTTTTACACTAGATTAAACTAGGGCAAAGGAAAGATTTATCTAGGGCAAGAATTTAATTAGAAAACTAAGGCAGAAAATAAAAATGAACTTACAAGAATGATGCTCTTCCCAACTTCAATTGAATCTGAATTTTTATTTATCAAAAAGAGGCATCCCTAATACAATATTTTGAATACATTTTATAGGGAATAGGAAAATTAGGGTTACAATTGCTCGCACATGTGCTATTACAGATATACCCCCGAAAAATCCCAACAAAAACACCGACGCACCGCCACCAGCTTTCTGCACTGACACGTGCAGTAGACGGCCGCGGAACCACGGCATGGGTGGGGGTAGGGCCGCGGTTCCGCGGTCCATTGGTCGGATCGTCTGATCATTTTTTGTGGGCTGCTTCTATGTTGTTTGGGCTTTTTATTTTTTTAGTTCTTTTCTCCATTTGGCTTCTGGGTCTTCTCCAGATCTTCAGTGAAAACTTGTAATGGTCTTTTAATCGTTCACTTTGACATTTTGGACCTTGCGTTGCCTTGTACCTTTGTGAACTGTTCTTCGTCTAGGCTTGACTAGGATCCTTGTACTTGTTGGTCAAAAGTCCCTCTTTTGTATCAACTTTTGTCTTTTTCACTGTTTTCGCTCCAAGAACCTGTATCTTGTAATATGTAGTAGACATGCGTCAAAAGCACCTGTTTATTTATAAAACGAATGAGAATGGCGAATATAATAATGCAATATTATGGTATGAACAGTTGGACACTTAGGTTTCGAGGAATATATGTATATTAGAAAACCGATAAGTGGAACACGAGTGTCGATGTTGGACACTTAGATTTCGAGGAACGTATGGATATGAGTATTTATGTGTCGATGCTGGACACTAGTTTTCATGATGTTTTCGGGTGTCGATATTTGACACTCAGGTTCCATGAGACTTACAGGTTATGAGGGCCGGTAGAGGGCCGATCTGAGGGCCGATTTGAGGAATTTGGGATTTAGATTGTCTTGATGGACACTGGTCCTGCCACGATAAGGTTTCCGTGAGGATGACATGTTTTATCCCATACTCCACATTTATTTGATATGTATTGCTTCATGTATTAGTAGTACCTGATAGAGTACATTTCATGATTGTTGCATATACATATTGTCATACTTATGCTATCAGATTACATGTGATAGATTATCGCTGTTAGTGCATACTTGCGATTACAGTATGATGTTATTTACTATTCACAAGTTGACAACTCACCCCCGTTGTGCCGCAAGGTTTTTCAGGTCTGATCATTAGAGTGGTTGCGGCAGGGCGCCTTATTATCTCTACTTTTGCGGATACTGCTATGGTTGGCTGTGAGGCATTTTGCTTTAGGTGGGTTGCGGTTATCCGATGATGTACATTGTATATTTCTTGTATCTAGTACTTTCCATCTACCACCTTCATGTATTGACTTAGAGACGAGTTGTAAGGATCGATTTTGTATATTCTTATGACTCTGGTTGTCGTGCTCGTATGAGTCGGCCTTTTATATGTGGATTATCTCATTTCTTCGCTACGGCGTCGTATATCTGCTGTGGTGGTTGTTTCCGCCGTTTGGAGAGATTTGCTCCCATTTAAGGATGCTTTACGTTTTTCTTATGTTTGTACCCTTTTCGGGGCCGGCGTTTATAAAGGAGGTGCTGCTGATATTTCTATGAAAAAAAACTTAAGTTTAAAGTTTTGCATCGAGATTTTAAAAAGTGTTCTATCTTTTCCTTCTTGTAATGGTTTAGATTACTGGGTTTTCGGGTTGCTTAAATTGCGTTAAGCCTGTTGACATTATGTAGTATAAGTGCCGGTCATGTGCCTAATTTTGGGTCGTGACAATAAGTTTATGTTAAACTTGATTAGTATATTACTAATTGTGCATTAAACCAAGTTATTTTGTTAAAATCATCTTTAAGTGTCATGACTTGTAACCATTGCATTTATGACATTTGGTTTTTATGTTTTTATTTAAAGAGAAGAGAAAAGGAACAGCAAAGAAATGAAAAGAAAAGAAAAGAATATATGAGAGGGCGGGGGGGAGGGGCGGACGGGAGGCAAGAGAGTATGGGTGAGAGAGAGAGAGAGGTTTCTACAACTATCTCTTTTCCCTTATTTATTTCTTCATCTCCCTTTCCTTTATCTCCTCCTTCATTTTCTTCAATTCACTACTACCCATTCACCACCACAAAACACCTTCAAAAGCTCATCAAAACCACATACAATCTTCACAAAAATTATTCCTAAGCTCACTACATGTATCATGGTGGTATCAAATTGGAGTTTTGAGCACTTTGGACCATCTAGGAATTTTATAAGTTGCTCCCTTGAGGAAAAATACTCACCTTTGATCAAGTATTTAATTTCCTAACCTCCTATATTAGTTTAGAATTAAGAAGCTAATGTTTTATGAACTTAGAAAATTCTAGGGAATCTTTGATGGTTTAAATGAGTAGTAGTGATATAGTAGAGGGCTTAGAGAGTGTTTACTTGCCTTTAGTGATAGAATTTCTGATCTGAAACGGGTTTAGGATGTTCAAATACGAACTTAGAATTTTCCGACATCGGGTTTTGTTGAACTGTGGTGATCAATTAGAATGTGGGATGACTCGAGAACTCTGAAAATTATATTGCAGATACAGTAAGATGTGCAAGCAATTAGGAAGCCACCCTAGAAGCCCGAGCCCTCATCTCCTTAACATGGCAGCCAAAATATTTCTTTTGGCCGCAAATTGAGGCCACTCAGGGGAGTTAGGGTTCCATGTTTGGTCCATAGCTCAATCACTAGGTGTCTAGGCCCATCCTATGTGCAAAATGTTCTAATTTCATCTTAGGTAGAATCTTGGAGAGTTTTACTAAGTTGCTGATTTCGTTTTAGGACTTTTGAAAATTTGGGTTTTGATATTTGAGTTTTGACTCGGCCGCTTAACGTTCGTACGTCAACGCCGGGGGTTGTTTGGTTGTTATTTCATGCATGGACCATAGGTTCTAACCTATGTGCGTTTCGCTTGCCGTATCGGTTTTCCGATTTGATTTTGATTTCGATACGATATGCATTGATTTGTAGGTGCATTCGCATGGTCTTTCGGAGCGGCAAAGGAGAACAAGGCGTTCATCGAATTTGGCTGGAACGAGGATAGTAGGTGAGTAGATGTATATCTATGGGGGAAGTCGGGTGGATGACGTATAGCACCCCCACAACCGAAGTACTAGGATACTAGGTATATAATTAGATATATATATATATATATATATATATATATATATATATCTAAGTAACAGTAAGTATACTTGTGGAGAGGAATATTCTTAGTTCTAATCTTTCTTGTGCCTTTAGCCATATGTATTTGTGCTTCTACACATACACACATAGATACATATATATGTGTGTGTATTTAAATATATATGTGTGTGTGTGTGTGTGTGTTTGTATATATACCTGTGTGTGTGTGTGTATGTGTAAGTTTGAGGAAAAGTTCGATACAACATCATGAGATGAGGATATGAGATATTATGATGACACGAGTCGATATGATATTATATGAAGATTAGGCGATATATATTATATATATATATATATATTCATGATGCGATACGAGATGATATAACATATGACGATATGTGACTAGATGAGATGATATGCTGTACGTGACCATAGATCCATACTTTTGATTGATGATATCGTACGATGGATTATACTGTACGTGATATGATGTACCAGATGATAGATCCGTACTTTTGATTTGATGATACCGTATGATGGATTAAACCGTACGTGATACTATGAGAATGGATCGCCGACTTATGAGTGTATTGATTCAGAAATACATTATTTTAAATCACTTAAGTAGATATTAGGATATGTTTAGAACCCTACCTATTTTCAAAACTAACGAATCGTTATATGCCTTTAAATGACAATCTTAAGGGACACTACAGATTTTCAAATGGTATCTTTTTCTCAAAAACACTGTAACCTCCATTTTCAAAAATAACGATTCATACTATTTTAAACTATAACTGCATGGTTAATATTAGTTACGTATTTTATATTGTTCATGCTTACGTTTTCCCTTATTCTGATTATGCTTGTCTTATTTTACTTTGCGACATACGTACCACGTTCTCTGTTTTTATCTTATATGACATCGTCTGTTAGGACACACGCACCATTACCGATGATGTGCATGTTGCACGTACATATACTCACTGGCTCATACACTCATCATCGGTAATTGCCATGCCACGTACACATTAGAAACTGCTATATCGTTGTATTGTTCCCTGATTTGTAGAGTTATAGTTATTGTCTAGTACTCATTACCGTACATACTAGTTAGATATTGCACTTCCTTACCCAGTTAAATGACATGCTTATAAGAACACATCGGCCATACCTTGTAGTACAGTTCTATGATTGTACTTACTGTTCCATCATGGTTACATGCATATGCGATTCTGTTTTGATGAGATTTTCTGGATTTGAGAACCGTAGGTACATTTTTAAATTCTTATGATTGTTTTAAAAATGCAGTTTCTCTTGATATGATATTTCGACATCCACCATAAGATTTCTCGATTCTGAGCTATGATACTACCAAATTCCAGGAGTGAAGATGCACCGTCTGCAAGTATATGGTGGATCCGGTATGGTACCCCGGGATAAGAAAATCGTATAGAAAGGCGTTGAGACCGGCAGGGGAACACTACCTACCGGTGATAGTATTAGACTCAGTGGATATTCGAAGGATACCGACCGGAGCGATTGAGACAGATGGATATGCGAGCCGATCTGACGAGACTACGCCTGAGAGATGAGAGTTTACGTGTCGATGGTGGACACAGGTTTTATGATGTTTTCGAGTGTCGATGCTGGGCACTCATGTTTTTATGATAATTTGATGTGTCGTTGACGGACACAGGTTGGATGATATACATATATACATATATATGATACAGATGACATGGTACCATATTAGGATACGGGTACGATAAATTTATTATTATTATACTTATGTATACACGATTACCCTTGTTACCACCCGGTATTATATTAATATATTACTATATAACTTAGGAGATCGTCATACATTTGATTTTTACCTATTGATGTCTTCTACTCACGAGTTGGTAACCCACCCCCGTTGTGCCACAGTTTTCTTGCAGGATCGATCGCTCGGATCAGTAGCGTCTTGCTAGCACACAACTTTCTTATGGGTGATTTGCATTGGTAGGTGGGGTACACTTTGGATCGTGACCACCATTTGTATATATTTATTCAGTTGTATCTAGTTAAAAGATCCATCAACCAGATTATGTATATTTGGTAGACTTAGAAACTACAGACTTGTATATTCCTTCAGACTTAGAGCGAGATGTGTGTATTATTCTTTATTTTGGGTTTGATGATGTTTTGGTTTCTTTACTTTCTTTTCTGTGTTGATCTTCTCCTTGGGCGTCGTATAGTTGTATTTGTGTGGTTGTTTCTGCCATTTGGCAAAGAGCTAGCTCCCGCTTGGGGATGCCTATATTATGTTATGTATTGGTTTTGGATCAAATTTACAAAGGAGGTGCTGCCCAAATTTCAAATGACGAAAATGTTTTTCAAATATAGTATACAACCCACTTATATTTTCATATAACGTTACTTATACATTTAAAGAAGAACTTGAATTCATTATTCCCCTATTTCAAAACTTCACTTCCATTATTTTCCTAAAAAAGATTTAGATTTCCAGGCTTTCAGCTTACTTGGATTACAGTGGAGTCCTATAGGCTTCACGTGATTTAAGTGCCGGCGACGTGCCAATTCCGGATCGTGACAACAAAGGAGATACATCTTTAGTCCTACATCCGGAAAAAGAGAGATCCCTTCTCTACCACTCCCCTATAAATAAGTGGGGAGACCTCCCAAAAAAGAGAGAAGATTCGTCCTCAAAAAAGTAATTGCTTATTTTTGAAAGCCATTACTTTTCTAAGGCATACATGTCTCCCTTAGTGCGTATATGCACAAGCGCAGGTGCTATGTGCACCACATGTAGCGCATATGCCTTGCACACACGCGCCATGTGTACCATGTGCTACGCACGTGCGCTGGCACTATGTGCAACACGTGAAACACACGTGAGCCGGCATCATGCGCAACACGTGTGACGCATGTGCACTAAGCTCGAACAAGCCTTTCCGGCATCTCAGAAAATATCGCTCCAACATGTTCTCTACCCTAATGAACATGACTGGATTAAAGGTATATCTTTCCACACCTTCGATGTACGACACTGTAATTTCTCAGTGTCTTCGGAGAGGTGGTGGGTCCCAACAACCAACAATCCCTTCTTCATCTTCCCTTTGAAGTCTAGACTTCACCAAATAGAAGCATACGCTTCACTTGAAAGCTTAAGCCTTCTTCAATGGATGTACCTTATGCAATTGCGGAAGGGCACAAACACCAATGGTGCTCTCCAAATGCGCACATGTGATGCTTGCGCATTCAAAAAGAATGAAAGACATGAGTTTGAAGATTTTGCCTTATTGAAAGCCTTTGCTTTTCGAAAATCAACAACTTTCCCATATAGATGCGCACCATACCTTTATAACGAACGGTGTGCATTTGATCTTAGGTCGCACATAAAAAGAAGTTTTCCCATACAGAAGTGCATACATAGGAACTTAGATAAAATAATACTTCTGGAAAGGTGCGCATCACGTGATACTCACGTGTGCGCAAGCAGAACATATCACCCTTCAATACATACGCACACATACGTGCGCAACACCCTTGACTGATAGCAAGCGCTGAACCATGTGATATGCACGTGCACAACCATCATGACTGATAAAAAGTGTGTAACCACGTAATATGCTAGTGCGATGCCCCTCGACCATAAGGAAGTGCGCATCACATGATATGGAGTGCGCAGCCCCCCAACCATAAGGAAGTGCGCATCACGTGATATGCACGTGCGCAGCCCCCAACCACAAGAAAGTGCGCAACCACATGATATACACGTGCACGCTCTCTTTAAAGAAGATACATATACATGCGCACCTCAAATGTACATGCGAACATGGTCTGCAAGCCTTTGCTTGGATACTTAGCTAAAATAAACTAAGTGTAAATCCTTATGCTTCTCAGATATGATCTATTGATCAACCTATCAATGTTATCCAAGTTGGTCTTAGTCATATATACGACTAATGTTCATTCAAACACATGCTCATGATATCCAGATTGATCTTAGTCTCATATACGACTAATGATCTTTCATCGATGCCACCCAAATTGACCTTAGTCAAATATACGACTAATGATTTTTCATCAATATCTTCTAAAATTGATTTTAGTCTTATATACGACTAATGATCGTTCATCGATGTCATCCGAATTGATCTTAGTCTCATATATGACTAATAATCCTCAACTTATATTACTCAAGTTGATCTTAGTCTCATATAAGACTAACGATCCTTAGTTCTGACATGATCTCTTCTCTCATATATGGGATTTGGTTCAAGGGTACATCTTTCCACACCTCTGATATACAAAATTGTAAATCCTCAGCGTCTTCAAAGAGGCGGCGGGTCCCCACAACCAACGACTCCTTCGTCGTCCTAACTTGATAAAAGATATGAAATTTCATTAAGACAAGGAATGTCTTAATCCTATATAAATGTGCATCCAATACAGATATGCCCCCATACAGGTGTGCACCCCATACAGACATGCGCTCTACTATCCCAATAATTTATGAAAGCATACATATACATATATGTATACATTTGAAGGAAATATAAATACATTCAAATTGGTTCACACCCCAATATTGGGCGCATTCCCATGCAACCATCATTCATTTCGCCACGTAATATATACACGTGCACGCAAGCTGAAAGATGGACCGTAATGTCCCTAAACTAATATGTTGCCCTGCGGTCTATCTCCATACTGACTACCGTATACTATCCATAGGCTATCCATATATGATCAGTTGAGTCCATATGCTCACTGTTATCTAAGTTGATCTTAGTCCCATATACGACTAACGATCCATAATCCATATCATCTAAGTTGATCTTAATCTCATATATGACTAACGATCCTTGGATCAAATCCAAGTTTCCCATGAACTGGTGGAACTCATTTATATAAGATATGCGATATAGGTTCAACCCAAATCTGATATGTACGGATTTGGATTAATCCGCGCCCTACAGGTGACGATAACATTAGTCTCCGTATACAATCCAAGGGCAACCATATATAAACGACTAATGACATGACACACGAAGTGATATTTATGAAGAAAGTGAAAGTTGTTATCGTGTGGCGATAACGTAATTAACTGCAGAGGCTTGCGCCTACAGGAAAAAGTGTCCTCGCAATCAAAACCCCTTACATATGAGGGGGAATATGATAAGTTTGCTACAACGGTCGCATCCATCCAAACCTCTGATATACGGTGCCATAAATCAACTTGGTATCTTCGAAGAGGTGGAAGAATATGTTCAAAATAGCATCTGCCTCCGTATTCAGGCAAGACGTTCTATCCCAGTTCGTCTTTGTTTTTTACGGTAAACAGAGGTGCTGCCCATTTTAAACGACGAAATCGTTTTCAATCAAACTTCTTTATATTTCAAAACAAACTTGATATCATATTAGAAACCCATTTTCAAAACTACACATCCATTGTTTTCTTATAAATGGTTTAGATTCCTGGTTTTTGGCTTACTTGAGTTACCGTGGGGTCCTATAGACTTCATGTGATTCAAGTGCCGGTCACGTGCCATTTCCGGATCGTGACAATCTCGATCATCCATAACAAATAGAGTGGGGCGGGACCGAGGATTGCCTATCCGTCCCTGTGAAACCTCACACCATCCCTGCCCATGCCCCACCTAGGCATATAAAACCTGTCACGCCCTACTTCCTATTATACGGCCAGAGGACGCGACGAGTCCCGCTACGTATTTACTCAGAAGTAAACACGCTAAGCGTAACTAAGCAATATAAAATGTAATGAACACAAGAGACAAGATATAAATGAACATCAACTTTATTTATTAACATTATTTTCACAATACATCTGAAAAGTAAATACATGGAATGGAAAGCAATGACTAAACAGTGGCATAAAAAAAATGGAAAATGCGTACAAGGAATCTAAAGCTCTGGGTCGAAAGCTAGCTGGTCTAAATCCTCGCTGGTGGGCTCGATCTCCTGAAGGTCCGATCCACCTGACAACATTCCAAAGAAGAAAGAGAGGGAATGTCGTCAGCGAACAATCGCTCGGTAAGTCCCAAAGATGAGGGAGAAATAGAATAGACAGAGAAAGGGTAACTTTTAAAGTGGTATTATATTGTTATAATATTGTATTTAGTGTTAACGTTGTTGTTTGTAGCTTGGTACAGAAGAGGCTAGTGTATACGAGAGGAGTCTCATTAGACTAGAGACTACGGTGGACAGAATATAAGGAACCGTTCAGCCATAGTACAATGGCAATTGAATTCAGGTTAGATGTCATGACCCAGATAAATATGTCGGCCCACATGAGCTCGACATCCAGAGTCACAAAAATAATATACAACATCATCCTCACAACTGTCTTTAAGTCAATACACAAACGGTAGATGGAGGGTACTACATACAATAGGTGTACAATGAAATAGAAACAGATATCTGCAAAAACCCACCTAGGCAAACGGCTCACAGCCAACTGTAGCGGAATCTGCAGCAAAAAGATACAATGATGTAGCCCTGCCGCGACTACTCTGAGGGTCAACCTGCAAAACACTGTGGCACAATGGGGGTGAGTTGCCAACTTGTGAATAGTAAATAACATATACAGGTAATCGCAGGTATGCACGTACTGCGATACTCTAAACTGTGCAATCTGATGACATCAATATGATAATCTGGATGTACAATAATCATGCGAGTGAGTACTACAACTACATGATGAAATGCATATAAATGAGTGCTGAGCATGGGAAGGCATATCATCAACACCAGTCATCATCGTGGATAAATCGGTGTCCATCAATACACCCAAATCCCCAATAACTCAGGCACCGTCACTTTTATCGGTCCTCATATCCTGTAAATCTCAGGGAAACATGAGTGCCCAACATCGACACTCGAAAATATCATGAAATACTCGTGTCCAGCATCGACACGCAAATCCTCATGTATTTGGCTCCGTCAGTCCGGATTGGCCCACGGGCTCTGTTTGCGAAATTGGCCCTCGGCCTCGGCAGTACGGGTCGGCCCGTATCCATCTCTCGACTATGGTCAGTATCCTCCGGATAACCGCCAGGTCCAACCAATCACCGGTAGGTAGTACTCCTTCAGCCAGGATCATCGTCTACTGCGCGACATCCCTTTCTTGCCCCGGGGTACCTTACCGGGTCCACCATGAACCCGCAAACGGATCATCCAACTCCTCAAATCGGGTTTCAAGCACACGTCTTAGAACCAAGAAAACACATGGTGGACGCACTGAAATATCATATCAAGAGAAACCGGGTTTTCAAAACAGTGCATACTTTCTTAAAATAATACCACGGTTCTCAAATCCAGAAATCACATGAAATCCAAAACCCAATGCGGAAATCCATGGAATGTGACAAATGCAGCATAAAGTCGTACTATGAGCAAAAAGGGAAAACCGCTCTTTTAAATGGATCTAGTTTTGAAAATATATCATGTGGTCCCCAATTCTCCAAATTTAATGCCAGTATCATCTATGTATGTGCAAATGTGTATGTACATAGGTATGGATGCAAAAAGGCATATACGCAGTATGGGTGTGCAAGTAGGTATGTGCGCAAGTATAGGTGTACAATACGTACGTACGCAAGTATGGATGCACAAATGAACAATAATTCATGCGCCAAAGTCGATGACAATAAAACACTGTATATGTGTATAGGCGTGTCATGGCAATTACCGACGGTGTGGGTGTAGCATGTAAATTAGTGCTCGTGCACATTAATCGTCAGTAATAGTGCAGTGTCCACTAGGTAATAAATCTATCATAACAATATAATGGCATGTAATGATGCTTATGCAAAATCAACATATACGAATATGAATATGCGGCTACAATATCCTATCAAGCCCTGACGTATAACGCCATACGGGCAATTTCCCCGTGGATGTTAAATCTACTCACCGGTGATCTCGAGCTAAGTATATCCGACCACCTGCTTCCCCTTCTTTGCTGCGTCTGAAGTCCCCGCCTGCGATCCTAGAATTTACACAAGCAACACACATAAGGCAAAATCCTGCAAAAACGCGATATCAAGACCAAACGAGAAACTAGCGTCGCAAGCTAAACGCATGTGCACTCGAACACCAAAACGTGTGTGCATCCGTCTGAAACCACCCCGACATTCCGTGACACGCAGAAAACCCTAAACCCAAACTCATAACGTACGTGTCGCGCAAGTTTAAAAGTATTAAAAAAAGGTAACTGGTTCCAGATTTTGATACGAGCTGAAATAGAAAAAGTTGCATACACCAAAGATCTTCAATATGAAGTAGACACCTAACCACCAAACCCCGACACCCAGCTCCACCATCTGGCCGCAATTTGCAGCCAGAACACATAAATTTGCGGCTAAAGATAGGAGGGGGAGTCCTGTGCTGTTAGGCTTCCCTTGCACCTAGTCTAGGGTTTGGTAGCATCACTCATGCCACTTTAAAATTTAAAGAGGTGCAAAGCAAGCAAACCATGAATCATACTAGAATTTCTAGGGTAACAAAGTTTGTATCATATACAAAGAAGTAAAGAGATAAAGATTACAACCTTTGTAGTCCGTTCCTTCGCTTCATAAGCTCCGTTTTGAAGTTCCTTCGCCGCGATCATCAAGAACTCCGACTCTCGTGAGGTTCCAAGAGGCGAATGATGCATCTTACTTGAAGTCTTCTAGATCTAAGATGATCTACCTTGAAGAATCTCTAACCCAAGCTTACACTTCACTAAAGAACTTATTAGAGAAGTGAACACCCTAATCTAAGTGGCTAGAATAGATGAGGATGATGAAGTAGGAATTTTGCTCTATTTTGTTTTCAATTTCTCACTATTAATCATCACAAACACAAAAGCTAGCAAGCTTTTTTCAAGAGCAAGAAGAAGAAGAAGATGAAGCTAATCCTTTTGTGATGAATAATGAATTATTGTTGTGGTTACAATTGCAACGCTAGTTTAAGAATGAAAGGCTTAACCATTGTAGAGAATAAACCATAGGTTAATGGTTTGGGTTTGGTTAACAAATATCTTCACAAAATATCAAAGCTAAAGACAAAGTCAAAGCTTCATGAAAAGCTAACCCTAATCCAAACCCTAACTAGGTTTAATCTCTAAATCATTGTTGCATTTGTAACCCTAACTTGTTACAATATTATATATCACATATACAATATATTTTGTAACAAAAAGAAAATAATACAATTAACATATATCGCATATACATCAATGTATTATCTAGTAAGAAAATGAATCAATAAAGCGAGCTTATATTAGTTAACGCAATGTAATATATCATATATATAATATACATTAAATTATCGAATCAACACTTGATTCGACATCCGGCTATATTGCATATAACCGACTAATATAACATGTACCAATTCATCGAATCAACACTTGATCCGATGACCCGGCTATATCACATATACCCGGCCGATATCTCATATCGCGAGAATAGAATACGATATCTCATATCGTATTATTCTCGGTCCCGCACATATCACATATGTGCTCCTACTCCGTTTTGCCTGAGCCAGGAAACCTCTGTAGGACTCTAAAGAATCGTCAACACGCCGGCAGTAGGTGATGATCATATCAAACACCCACAAGCTCCAAGCGGTCAGCTAAACGTAACAGTCATCCAGGTATTGAATGATCAGAAGATCAATAAGCAAGCCTGTACATTCTCCTGTGAATCCAATCAGTAACACTACCGTACAGTCCGGTCTCTTCGTCTGATATGTCGCATATCAAGTCTAGGGGTGGTAAACGTCAAACCCAAGTAACCGATAAGTCGTGTCGATGTGAGGCTCATAACAGGTCGAGAAACTACTGATAACTCTTACCAGTAGCACTCCATATCAGCCCTGGACAAGGACTTCCAGTTATAGCCAATCGAACACAGCACAACATCAATTCCCTATACCGGGAGAGAAGAAACCCCTCCTATCGCTCATTGCCTCCATGTGATTCGGGACTGTACCCAAAAGCCTCCGTTTTGCACGCCCTCTTGAATGTGGTAATGTGGAAATCAAAGCACCGTGGGAATCACACAAGACTCTATGACGATCTCGGGTCTACAGACTAACCTGTACCAGTGTCACCGGAGAACTGCTATCTAACAATTGGTATAATACCATCTAGGAGTTCTCGGCGAGTCCGTTCAGTGTACCCGGTCTCCACTGAGCACCCATACACCATCTTTGATGTCAAACACCAATGGATATGGGATCATCCATCTCCCATCATATGGGTCAAGATGCGTATACGCTAGTCTACTCTGGAGTATTGATGCCCTGTCTCGATACTCTCTCGACTAGGACCAGTTATAGGATGTACTCTTTGACTACCCTGGCCCCACTAGTATGATCTGCATCATAGTCTTAGTAGTCGAGTATATATCCTAAGGGCTTTATCAACATGTGAGAGCAAGACAGTAAACCAATACAAGTCAACTTGTTAAGATAAAGTAAAACCAAATAGCATACTATTATGTCGAGCAAGAAAGTCCTCTCTATATATATCCAAGCATCCACTATAATATACATCATATGTACAACAATGGCCTCTAGGGCATATATATAACTAACAATCTCCCACTTGCACTAAGGCCAGCTGTTGTAGTATCTCATACCCAACATCCCGAAGAGTCTCTCAAATTGTATCTGGGGAATGGCCTTCGTGAGTGGATCCGCAGTGTTTTCCTTCGTGTTAACTCTCCTGACCTCGATCTCGCGGCGATCAACTATCTCCCGGATCAGGTGATACCGCCTCAGAATATGTCTGGACTTCTGATTGGACCTGGGTTCCTTGGCCAAAGCCACAGCTCCATTGTTATCACAATACAAAGGTATTGGATGCTTAATGGATGGAACCACACCAAGTTCAGTGATGAACTTCTTCATCCAAACAGCCTCTTTGGTAGCATCGTTGGCAGCGATGTATTCAGCCTCCATCGTCGAGTCCGCCACGGTTTCTTGCTTGGAACTCTTCCAACAAACCGCCCCTCCATTTAGGGTAAAGACAAATCCCGAGTGCGACTTAGAGTCGTCCTTATCACTTTGGATGCTTGAATCGGTAAAGGACTCCACTTGGAGTTCTCCGTTACCATACACCAAGAACAACTCCTTAGTCCTTCGTAAGTACTTGAGAATGTTCTTCACAGCTGTTCAGCAACTCTCTCCCAGATCCGCTTGATACCTACTCACTACACTTAGTGAGTATGCTACATCGGGTCTGGTATATAGAATCGTGTACATGATAGAACCTACCGCCGAAGCATAGGGTATCCCTTGCATGAGAGCTTTTTCCAAATCAGTCTTGGGAGACATCTTTTTGGAGAGAGTGAGTCCAGAGATCGTGGGTTGGCTCCCACGCTTAGATTCTTCCATACTAAACCTCTTTAGTATGGTGTCAATGTACCTGGATTGGGACAATCCCAGTATCCATTTAGATCTATCTCTATAAATCTTAATTCCCAAAATGCAGGAGGCATCACCTAGATCTTTCATTGAGAATCTATGTGATAAGAAGAGCTTGACCGAGTGCAGTCTAGGAACATCATTTCCTATCAAGAGTATGTCATCCACGTACAATAAGAGGAAGACAACATTACTCTCTGCAACCTTCTTGTAAATACAAAGTTCATCTACGTTCTTGATGAAGTCAAACTCTTTGACTACAACATCAAAGCAGATGTTCCAACTCCGCGATGCCTGCATTACCCCGTAGATGGATTTAAGCAGCTTGCACACCTTTCCGCTGCTCTCACTATCTACGAAGCCCTCTGGCTGAGTCATGTACACGCACTCCTCTAAATCACCATTTAGAAAGGCGGTCTTAACATCTATTTTCCAGATTTCGTAGTCATAGTATGCAGCAATGACAAGTAAGATCCAGATGGACTTAAGTATAGCCACTGGAGAAAAGGTTTCGTCATAAGCCACACCTGGTCATTGACGAAAACCCTTTGCAACAAATCTAGCTTTGAAAGTCTCTACTTTTCCATCTACACCAAGTTTCTTCTTAAAGATCCACTTGCTCCCAATGGGTTTTACCCCTTCAGGAGCAACTTCCAAAGTCCATACTTTGTTGGTGTGCATGGATTCCATCTCAGATCGCATTGCATCTAGCCACTTCACAGAGTCCACACTCGTGATGGCCTTCTCAAAGCTAGTTGGGTTATCATCTTCCATGATGCAATCCTCGCTCCCACCATCTATGAGAAAACCGTAGTATCTTTCAGGTAGATGAGGAACCCTACTAGATCGTTGGAGAGGCTAGGGTTCGTTGGGAACTACTGAATCCTCTGGTTCCAATAAATCATCAGTTGTAGTTTGTGGTGCTGGAACCTCTTCCAGCTCTACCTCTTCGCCACTAATTTCTTTAACAAGAAATTCCTTTTCTAAAAAGGTGGCATGTTGAGCAACAAACACCTTTTGTTGTTCACTATGGTAGAATAGATGTCCATACGAATTGCTTAGATATCCCACAAACTTGCAAAGAATTGATCTTCCCTCAAGCTTGTCCGGATTTTGCTTTTTAACATAGATCGGACAACCCCATATCTTAACTCGTTTAAGAGATGGTCTCTTCCCATTCCATATCTCATATGGAGTGGTAGGCACCGATTTGGTTGGAACACTATTCAATAAGTATATGGCTGTCTCAAATGCATACCCTCAGAAGGAAATAGGCAACTCAGCAGTGCTCATCATAGAGCGCACCATATCTAATAGGTTGCGATTCCTCCGCTCCGAAACACCGTTGTGCTGTGGTGTATAGGGAGGAGTAAGCTTTTAGATAATCCCATTCTCTTTTAGATAATCTTGGAACTCATTGCTCAAGTATTCTTCTCCTCGATCAGATCGTAGGATGTTAATACTTTTGCACGTTTGGTTCTCTACTTCGTTCTTGTATTCTCTGAATTTCTCAAAAGCTTCAGACTTGTGTTTCAATAGGAACACATGTCCGTATCTTAAGAGATCGTCAGTGAATGTAATGAAGTAGGAAGAACCGGTCCTGGCATATGTAGACATGGGACCACATACATCACTATGTATCAGTCCCAAGAGTTCCGTAACTCTTTCTCCGTATCCACTAAACGGAGTTTTGGTTATTTAGCCTTTGAGACATGACTGGCAAGTATCATAAGATGAAAATTCGAACGGATTCAAATATTCAACCTTATGTAACTTAGCTAGCCGTGTCGCATTGATATGACCTAGTCTACAATGCCATAAGAAGGATTCGTTCATTTCTGAACTCCTCCTCCTGTGTGTGTTTTGTACATTAAGTACTGTAGTTTGGTTGAGAACGTATATGCCATTATTTAACGATCCTGATCCAATCAACTTTTGATTCATGAATATGTTCATAACATTACCCTGTACTATAAAATTATATCTTTCTTTGCTTAATAAAGAAACTGATATAAGATTGCATATCAGGGTCGGAATGTAATAGGATTCGTTCAGAACCAATGTATTACCATTTAGTAACACAAGGTGATATTCGCCAACTGCTTTGGCTGCAACATTTGCACCATTCCCTACTCTTACGGAATGATCATCCTCTCCCAGTTCCCTACCTTTCCGTAGGCCATGTAACATATTACATATATGGGATCTCGATCCGGTATCTAATACCCAGGACGTAGAGTGAACTGAGAAACAGTTCTCGATAACTAACACACCTGAAGAAGATGCATCAACATGATTTTTCTTCGTTTGGGTGGCGTGAGAATCCAGATATTCTACTATTCCCTGCTCGGACTTATAACAATTATAAGTGGGAGCGGGACCAACGTTCCCCTGCTCAGTATAACAAGCGGGTTCAGTCAATACATCCATATTATTATCTTGATTAAAGCCTGATATGGTCGCTACATGGAGAGAGAGAGAAGAAAACACTTTAGCGTATGCTCTTGCAAGATTATACTGGTTATTATCTTATCTAATCAGGATGGCTCCCACTGCTTTTTATCAAATCTTCCTTAAAACCCAAAAGGTAAGACTAGCCGGGATTAATTACACCTTACAAGTTCGCCAATCTTTCAGCCAGGCCTGTGTTGGTACTTTGAGGGAGGTTCCCCGTGCTTTCGCACGGACCTAATTAGAATAAACCTCGTTATCCCAGAGGCATAACCCCGTTAACACCTTTCTAGTCACTTACTTGTGTAGGGTTCCTAGGCACACTAATGAAGTCTCACAACAGATCAAACATGCCCAATTCAAATTTTTCCAGGTGCCTACAAACCCTAATACGGATCGTTAACTAGATGTATAGGTGATGCGATGCAAGTAAACAACTTTAACTTAAAGGAAAGAGGCTACAACCTTTGTAGATCCGGTCCTCCACCTCCTAGGCTCCATGATGACGTCCCCTCGCTGTCCATATCGGATCCCGGACTCTAGCATCGGCTTCATCGGAGAAATGGGCGGGCTAGGTCGTCGGCTTCGATGCTGAAGATGATCTACGTCGAGGCAACACAAGATCAAGCTCCAACTTCACCAAGTCATGAAACTTGTGAAGAAAACACCCTATACTACTTGGCAAGAGGTAGAGGATGAAGAAATAGGAAGTGGGTTCACTTTGGAATTGGATTTCTCACTCATTTTCACAAGTTGCCATTGATGAAGGCAAGGTTTTCTTCTTGTTGAAGATGAAGAAGAAGAAGAAAGAAAATATGATAAGTATTTTCAAAATAGAAAATAAAAGGAATACTTATCATATACCAACCATGGTTAGGTGTAGAGAATAGACTATGGTTAGGTGGAATGGTTAGGGTTAAGCATGAGACAAAATGGTCACTTAGTCAAAGCTTCATGAAGCTTCAACAACAAATAAAGAAAGCCACCATTTTCTCTTTATCATTTTCTTTTGCCAAAATAAATAAAATAAATAAATAAATGAATAAGTAAATAAACAAAACCCTAACCACTCACACAACCATGGTTTAATCTTTACACAAACCCTAGTGAGCATGTATCATCAAACATGATACAAACAAGTGCACAAAAATATATCACATATACAATGTGCATTTCAAGTGAGAAAATCCATTTAAAGTGAACCAATACTAGTTAATGCAAAGTAATATATCAAATATATAATTATACATTAAATCATTAAATCAATACTTGATTTAACGATCCGGTCATATCGCATATAACCGACTAGTATCTAATGTATCGACTTATCGAATCAATCCTTGATTCGATAACTAGGTTATATCACATACAACCATTCGATACATTCATCACGAGAATAGAATACGGTATCATATACACGCATTATTCTCGGTCCTGCACATATCTCATATGCGCTCCTATTTCGTTTCGCTTGAGCCAGGAAACCTCTGTGTAGGACTCTAAAGACTCGTCAATACGCCGGCAGCAGGTGATGATCATATCAAACACCCACAAGCCGCAAGCGGTCTGCTAAATGTAACGGCCACCCGGGTATTGAGCGATCAGAAGATCGACGAGCAAGCCCGCTCACACTCCTGTGAATCCAACCAGTAACACTTACCGTATAGTTCGGTCTGTTCGTCTAATATGTCGCATATCTCGCCTAGGAGTGGTAAACATCAGACCCCAGTAGCTTGAAAAGTCATGCCGACGTTAGGTCCATAAAATTCGTGAAACTACTGATAATGTAAGTGCACGGCGGCGCCCCGGCCGTCAATCCGACGGCCAAATGAGGAAGCGGTGATAAACTTTAATTTTACTTGAACTGGCAAACCGCCGCGCACTAATACCCGGATCGAACCACTAACTAGTCCTAGCTATCTACAAGAAAGGGAAGAGAGATATACCGACAGATCCGAGTCCTCCGGTCTTCTCGTCGTCGTCCCAATCTCCTGCGGAAGCTCCGGTCTCCACCTCGTCACCGAAAGTGCACCACATCGCCTACTTCTTTTACGGGCTCCCACCTCAATGCCGAGGCAACTCGGGCACGAAGCTGGCTAGTCGACGTGCCCAAGATTTGCTGTAGAATGTTGTGTAGAACTTGGGTCTCATTTGGGGTTTTGGAGTTTCCATTTTGTGGAGGGATTGAAATTGGAGCTTTTGAGATGGAACTTGTGGATATTTGGGAACATGAAATGAACCAAATACACACCCTCAAAATTTTGGACAGCCCACTAAAGGGGGTGGCCGGCCATGACAATTGAGAGGAGAGGGAGAGAATGGCAAAGCATGAGAAAGATATGCAATAATCCAAGGGAGAGAAAGAGAAGGCTATCATGCAAAGAATCATCATTCCAATAATTCCCACACTCAACCAACAACCATGATAGCAAATAAAACAACACTCCAACACCACCACCATCACCTCATAAAGTCAAGCAAGAAAGGTCAAGGGATGGGCTCTATCATGAAACCATCATGATACAAATATATGCAAAGAACACCCTCCACAAATGCCTATTTGCAACAATGCAAATAAGCCCTCCTCCACCAATCTTCGGCCAATGAACGATACAAAGGAAATTGGCCGAAACGGAAAGCAAACTGGCAACTCCAGAAAACTGGTCCCGTAATAAATTACAGGAAAACCCCGATACTGTGCATACACACCCGCATTTGTATTCCGACCGAAATACAAATGCAATGAGACAAAATCTACACTGTACTATACTAGGATCCGGCTTAAACCAAAGCCGGCTAGTAATATCCGTTCGATCCTGATCCGTGCAATACCGCACGTATCTGATCGAACCCTGCCATATATCCATACGGCCTATAGTACAAACTGTCCGATCCTGATCCGTGCAATACCGCACGTATCTGATCGGACCTTGCCATATCTCCATACGGCCTCTACAACCTTTCGCCCGAAAGCTGAGTAACAGAATGTGGGGGACTCTAAAGACTCGTCAACACCTTGGTTGTGGATTTAACCACTAGCACGTCAGAGGTATAAGCCAATACGTAATGGGCTACCAGGTATTGACTAAAAGGGACGTCTGTGAGCGAACTCAGCCTGACAACCCTACTGAGCCTGTCAGTGACAATATCCGTACAGTCCGGTCCGTTCGTCTATGAGCATCGCATGCCGGGCCTAGGGGGTTGGTAAAAGTCAGACCCCCAAAAGCGGTACAAGTCGTGTCGGAGTGTAGCCCAGAACACCCTGAGATACTACTGGAATACCTACCAGTAAATCTCCTTGCCTTGGCCAAGGACTTCGTGTAATGGCTCTCCTAGACACAGCACGACCTCACCCCCAATACCGGGAGAGACGAACCCCTGAAGATATGCTCACTGCCTCCATATGGCTCGGGACTGTACCCAACTAAAACCTGTTTGCACGACTCCTTTGAGCCGTGGTAGGGTAGTAATCAAAGTACAGTGGGAACTCACACGAGACAAATGACGATCCCCAGGTCGATGAACTAACCTGCACACATGTCACCAGGGAACTGCCATCTGACGTCTGGCATATGACCAACTAGCATGTTCCCGGCGAGTCCTGTCCGGTGTACTCATAACCCAATGAGCACCTGTATACATCTTAGGTGATCCAACTGACACCAGTGGCTTGTGAGACCGGCCACCGTCCCTCGTTGGGGTCTCGACTGTATACACTAGTCTACTCTGGAGTATCGATGCCCTGTCTCGAAACTCACACGACTAGGGACCATTTAAGGATATGCTTATAGACCCCAGCTCCCACTTATATGATCGCCCTCATACTGCTGGTGGTCAAGCAAGAATCCTAGGGGCTCTATCAACGTGTAATAGCAACTTGTCAGTTCACCTAAAATAGTACACGATGATAAAGGTAAACCAGATAGCATACTATTATCTCGAGTAAGACTGTCCTACCGGGATAGGTCCTCCATCAATCATTGCAATCACGTACCTGTGACCTAATAATTGACTCTGAGGGCACTATCTCCAACAATCTCCCACTTGCACTCAAGGCTAATTATTGCGATGTCGCATACTCACAGCCCGTGTGATACCGAACACCCAACTCCTCTACTAGTCAGTCTCACAAAGCTCGTTTGCGAAACTATTGCGTTCAAGGAACAGCCTCAGTGAGTGGATCTGCTTTGTTGTTTCTTTCTATGTCTCTCTATATCTCAAGTTCGTGGAGAAACCCATCTCCCGAAATGAGCAATACCTGTCTTAGAATGTGTCTGGATGTCTGATGGGACATAGCTCATAAATGAACTCCAAATCCAAACTTCTTAGACTGTATCGTCAACTGAAACTAATCAGTATCCTGCGCCATGCCTCCCTCAGTATTGCCTTGGATCACCTGTCCAAAATACTGCCCCTCATCAGAAGGAAAACTATAACTCTGACAACCTCCTTGTCGTCCATGTCACCTTTGAAGCCTGGAATGATAACTGTTTCCCGAATGAGGCTGTCGTTATCATATCCCTAGAACATCCACTTATGTTCTAAAACTGCTTCCGACCGTTTCTCCAGGATTGGATTAATGTCAGCTTATTGCATCTAGTGCAAGAACAATGTCTGGTGTGGTACTTGACATCTCATGATTGACTCAATTGCCTGAGCAAGTGATCTGCCAATCATGCACATCCCTCTCCAATTTAGTCTGTAAGACACCTTTAGAGAGGGTGACTCCATTACCTGCAGGTATACTACCGTGCCAGGAGTCGTCCATTCTAAATACTCTCAGAATGTTGTCTAAGTACCCTGATTGGGAAACCACCCAAATCTAGATCTAAAACCATAGATCTAGTAACCAGTATGTCAGATATAAAATCCAAGTCTTTTGTGGAGAAACCACTGTGTGACGACCAAAGTATAACCGATTGTAGTATAGGAGTTTCCTTTCCTACTCTGTGTATGTCATCCAAATACCAGGATATCACACCCTACTACCTTCTCAACAGATCCATCCCCTATTCTGATAAAGTCAAACCCATGACTGTCATGTCAGAAATAGATGATCTATCTCCGCTACATCTGCTTTAGTCTATAAATAGACATAAGCTACCTGTCCACCAATGCTTCCGCTGCTCCCACTGACTACGACAACCCTCTGGCAGAGTCATATACATGTACATTTCTAAAACTAGTTTAGAACGACGCTATACTCATCCTCCCGCCGGGTCTCGCAGCCTGGAACAACAGCAATGGTAATTGTGGGTAAACAAGAACTTCCCTATCACCGTCCTTGAAGCTACCGTAGTACCTCTCGGGTGCCTGAAGTTACCCACCTCATCTGCGGAGTGGCCAATGGAATGTCAATCCAGATTGAATCTTTAGGTTCCTTATCAAATCTTCAGTAATCGTTTGTGGTTCTGGAATCACTTCCAGTTCTACCATACTCCCACTACTGTTTTTCTGAAAAAAATCCATTTTTAATAAAACTGTGGCGAGTCTAGAACAATATTGCTATTGTTCATCCAGATGGTAGAAAATCAACCCTCGTCATAGCCTGGGTCAACCCACAAACAGCCATTACAGAAACATGCCTTGAGTTGTCCAGTGTCTGGTTTTAATCATAAACCGGACAACTCCCCGTACCTTAACATCGTTAAGATACGAACTGTTCTATATCCCATATAGGACCAGAGGCACTGATTTAATTGAACCAGATTCAAATCATGCAGCTGTCTCCAGTGCATGTCAACTAAATGGAAGGAGGCCGATCAGCGTTACTTAACTTAGGAATGCTTCCAATTATGAGTAACCTGAAAGAGAAGCAAGTTCTCTTAGTCACTACTATCAACTTAATACCATACACAAGTATCCACATCTTCTATCACTTTGAAGAATCCCGATACTTGCGATACTTGGTTCTCTACTCTATTCAAATACCTATAACTTCTCAAAATTCAGACCCTGTGTTTCCGCGAAACACTTGTCTAAAAACTAGAGAAGTCATAAGTAAACCGAATATAGTACGAGGACCAACCCCTCTGTCCTGATGGACCCTGGACAACATACAATACTCTGTATAAGTCCCTTGAGTTTGATAACTCATTCACTGTATGTCGTAGGTTGAAAACTGTACTTATGGTCAAGAAGAATTACACCGCTGTTTAATGCTCCTTACCTAACCATCCACTGATATAGGTAAATGTCATAGACATAATTTCAGAAAGGTATATCTCACTCTATGAAAATATACGTACAGATATATCAATTTGAAATTGGTGCATAAAAGCGGATATTCAAAACCAAATATTTGCCGTCCGGCAAACAACCCAGGTGACTTCCTCAAATATCACCGATTACAACGAATCCCGATATAATGAGGATGATCACCCAATTCCCAATAACTTACTCCCACTCATCATCTGTAAAACCATACAGATGTGAGAATCAAACCTGGTAAATACATACCCTGGAGTAAGTATCTAATCGGGAAATCAGTTTTCTTTTAACAGTACACAGTGAGACTGAAACATTGAAATGTTTCGATGGGGTATCCCGGTATTCCTAGTAATTGCCTCTTCCAGATTCACGACTGTAACTGTATAGTTTCTTGCCACCTCTCCAAATCCCTTCATATGTCTTTAGTCTTTTCCTTCTTCACACCCCTTTAGGCCAAATGGTTTTCTTCCTTCCCTACCGTTCGGCACCAGACTATGGTTTGGAAGAAGACTATCCAATAAGCATAATGGGTGTACTGTCCCAATCCTAGGAACACTCGCAATGCGAGAGAAGGTGAAGATAAAAGACACCTGAATAACTCTTATTCCTATTTCTCCTGAACCAGAATCCATCTCCGAACTGGAACAAGTTCCTTTCGAGTTCGTATATAACCATACGATGGAGTATCCAATAAACTGTGGATCTTCGTAGTGATACGGAGTGTCCTGGAGAAATACAAAGGTGATTTTAGGATTGGCGAAGGAATACTTGGTTCGGTCGTGAATATCTGTTGCAATTTACTTTGCCCTCTTACTAATCCCTTGCTTTGTCTTAACTTAATACCTTCTGCACACCATCGTTATGCTAATTGGTTTTCTTCATTCCCTACCGGTCGGCACCAGCCTAAGGTTTGGAAGAAGACTATCCAATTTGCGTAATAGGTGTACTACCTCCTATACCAAGGAGTACTCGCAACCTGAGAGAAGGTAAAAGGAAAAGGCAACTGAATAATCCTATCCGTTTCCTCCAGAACCTGAAACCATCCTCGAATAAATTCTTTCGAGTTCGTATCTAACCATACGATGGTTTTGTCAAATGGAAGTGGACGTTCGTAGCAAAACGGGGTGTCCTGGAGAAAAGGGTAAAAGTAGGAGTGGCAATGAGGTTTGCAACTCTGACAATCCAAAAGCCAGTGTTAAGAAGGTTCGGTCAACTTGGTCACTGAATCATAGTCTTAGGGTCGGGTCAATGGTCGCTGCCAAAGAGAGAGAGAAAAAAAACACTCAGCGTGCACTCTAACCTAGATCAGAATGGTTACCAATTTATCTAATCTGGAAACCTCCCACTGTACCGTCAAATTCTCCTCCAAACCTGAAAGAAGAATTAGTTGGGAACACCCGAGGAGTAAACTAACTCATCAGTGGGAATCGGGATCCAACTATCATCGCATGATAACGTGACGGAATCCGCTCACATCATCACACTCCAGATGGTATGCGCATATCTGGCAAGTTTCAGTTCTTTTGAAACTCCCGATGTGATTTCTACCCCATGCTCTTATGACCTTGACTTTGGCCAACAAATCATAAGTCACATGTCAAGTTCTACCGGTCATTCTCCAGGTTAATTCGAATCCACCCGCACAAGCCCTTGACTTTGGCCAACAAGGCTATACGACTGTTCCAAACCAACGCATCTATCTATGCTGCATATGAATAACCAACAGCTACCAAACACTGTGCCTTGACTTTGGCCAACAAACACAGCTTGAATACTATTGACTACCCATATGAAACGACGGAGGGCTACGAATGGTTTCTGGCGAAAACCTTTAACGTAATGAACTTGATATCGTTGAAGGAACTGATAGCTTTTAAAAATATAGTGACGAAAACCGTTGCTAAAGAGGTCACTCCCGGTGAAGGGATCTCGGCTCTTTCCCCGTAGAATGGGGTGCAGGATATTCCAAATGAATACCGCGATGCAAAGCAAAAGTAATCGGCTATAGTGAAGTTAATGCCCTGACGCAAACTTTTGTCCAAGGGGTCACTCCCGGTGAAGGGATCTCGGCCCTTGCCTCATCGACTGAGGAGCATGATATTCCAACTGAATATCGCGATGCAAAACAAAAGTGAACGTCCTTGCAATAACAGCTTTTTGAAAAGTGTTCCAACAACATCAGATTAGGTTTGTTTTTAACTTGCATTGATCCGAATCAATGCAGTCTCATCAATTGATCACACCAAAAAGAACGAAAATATACTGATGTACGTATATGCCATCCGCATTCGCCACTGGGTCCCGTCATTACCCGTTAGGTTAGCTAACTAACGACAGAGCGGGGACTGGACTAGCGCGGATGCAAAACATATACAACATCTACTAATATATATACCAATACGCTCAAGGCGTGAAAGAAATGCAACATCACAGAAAATGTACAGCATCACAGAAACAATACAGATATCTGGGATCCCCGGGTTTCACAGAGCCACTACTGAAACCCGACGTTCCCCTGGTCGTGTAGATAGCCTGTGCAATGAAATCCTAGACCCCTACGGGCGCGGCAAGTTACCCGCCAAAACCTGAAGCGAGGCAGCCCCCTTCAGCACCGTGAATGGACCACCCAGCACTTCACGGAATCCGGTAACTTAGGCACCCTTCCTGGGTCAACCTGTACCCCCTACGAGTACGGCGAATAGCCTTCCAATCCTAGAGTGAAGCCCCCTCCGTCTCAATGCCATGAGATGCGGGCTTGTTGCCCTCTAGAACCCGGCTATCCGTGCACCCTTCCGCGGGGTAATCCTAGTACAGAAAGTAAAATATACATACAACGGGTACATCGACAGCAACCAGGTCGTGCCCCAAAATAATAATACAAACAGGCAGTGACGGCAGTCCACATGTCGGACGCTCGCCCCGCAATATCAAATGTACATATTACAACCACCACTGTACTAGCATTGCATCCAGGCTATCCCCCACGACCGATCCGCAACATCACAGCAAAAACAGAACATCAACGTGAATGTCACGTTCGCAAATCCGTCTAACCGGGCTATAGCAGTTAGACCGGATTTACCGATCGAGTGACATTCACGGTCGCAGATATAATGTAAATACTGTGAAAAATGTGTTTAAAATATCCGATCGATCAAACTTTAACAAGTGGGCCCCCAAGCATTACTGTAGCAGATCAGGAAATTCTGGGCCCAATATTAATATTCCAAAACCCCAATTTTCAGCCCAAAAAGATACTGCAGAAACATGATAAATCAATCTCACTGTAGTGCGGCGGAACCGCGGCCCAATAGGGGTTTTGGCCGCGGTTCCGCGCTCTGATGGAGGATTCACTTTATCGTATTTCTGCAGAATTCTTATATCTTCTATTAGATCACTTTTCTGTAACCTGAAAAAATTTTCGACACCAAAAAATTTCAACAGAAAACTGATGCTATTGAAAATGCGGATTTTGGAATTTTTGCTCGATCGAAAATGCAAACACATTACACAAAGCTAGACTAAGTTAATGGCGAGGCTCTGATACCACTGTAAGTGCACGGCGGCGGCCCGGCCGTCAATCCGACGGCAAAATGCGGAAGCGGTGATAAACTTTAATTTTACTTGAACTGGCAAACCGCCGCGCACTAATACCCGGATCGAACCACTAACTAGTCCTAGCTATCTACAAGAAAGGGAAGAGAGATATACCGACAGATCCGAGTCCTCCGGTCTTCTCGTCGTCGTCCCAATCTCCTGCAGAAGCTCCGGTCTCCACCTCGTCGCCGGAAGTGCACCACATCGCCTACTTCTTTTACGGGCTCCCACCTCAATGCCGAGGCAACTCGGGCATGAAGCTGGCTAGTCGACGTGCCCAAGATTTGCTGTAGAATGTTGTGTAGAACTTGTGTCTCATTTGGGGTTTTGGAGTTGCCATTTTGTGGAGGGATTGAACTTGGAGCTTTTGAGATGGAACTTGTGGATATTTGGGAACATGAAATGAACCAAATACACACCCTCAAAATTTTGGACAGCCCACTAAAGGGGGTGGCCGGCCATGACAATTGAGAGGAGAGGGAGAGAATGGCAAAGCATGAGAAAGATATGCAATAATCCAAGGGAGAGAAAGAGAAGGCTATCATGCAAAGAATCAGCATTCCAATAATTCCCACACTCAACCAACAACCATGATAGCAAATAAAACAACACTCCAACCCCACCATCATCACCTCATAAATTCAAGCAAGAAAGGTCAAGGGATGGGCTCCATCATGAAACCATCATGATACAAATATATGCAAAGAACACCCTCCACAAATGCCTATTTGCAACAATGCAAATAAGCCCTCCTCCACCAATCTTCAGCCAATGAACGATACAAAGGAAATTGGCCGAAACGGAAAGCAAACTGGCAACTCCAGAAAACTGGTCCCGTAATAAATTACAGGAAAACCCCGATACTGTGCATACACACCCGCATTTGTTTTCCGACCGAAATACAAATGCAATGAGACAAAATCTACACTGTACTATACTAGGATCCGGCTTAAACCAAAGCCGGCTAGTAATATCCGTTCGATCCTGATCCGTGCAATACCGTACGTATCTGATCGAACCCTGCCATATATCCATACGGCCTATAGTACAAACTGTCCGATCCTGATCCGTGCAATACCGCACGTATCTGATCGGACCTTGCCATATCTCCATACAGCCTCTAGAACCTTTCGCCCGAAAGCTGAGTAACAGAATGTGGGGGACTCTAAAGACTCGTCAACACCTTGGTTGTGGATTTAACCACTAGCACGTCAGAGGTATAAGACAATACGTAATGGGCTACCAGGTATTGACTAAAAGGGACGTCTGTGAGCGAACTCAGCCTGACAACCCTACTGAGCCTGTCAGTGACAATATCCGTACAGTTCGGTCCGTTCGTCTATGAGCATCGAATGGCGGGCCTAGGGGGTTGGTAAAAGTCAGACCCCCAAAAGCGGTACAAGTCGTGTCGGAGTGTAGCCCAGAACACCCTGAGATACTACTGGAATACCTACCAGTAAATCTCCTTGCCTTGGCCAAGGACTTCGTGTAATGGCTCTCCTAGACACAGCACGACCTCACCCCCAATACCGGGAGAGACGAACCCCTGAAGATACGCTCACTGCCTCCATGTGGCTCGGGACTGTACCCAACTAAAACCTGTTTGCACGACTCCTTTGAGCCGTGGTAGGGTAGTAATCAAAGTACAGTGGGAACTCACACGAGACAAATGACGATCCCCAGGTCGATGAACTAACCTGCACACATGTCACCAGGGAACTGCCATCTGACGTCTGGTATATGACCAACTAGCATGTTCCCGGCGAGTCCTGTCCGGTGTACTCATAACCCAATGAGCACCTGTATACATCTTAGGTGATCCAACTGACACCAGTGGCTTGTGAGACCGGCCACCGCCCCTCGTTGGGGTCTCGACTGTATACACTAGTCTACTCTGGAGTATCGATGCCCTGTCTCGAAACTCACACGACTAGGGACCATTTAAGGATATGCTTATAGACCCCAGCTCCCACTTATATGATCGCCCTCATACTGCTGGTGGTCAAGCAAGAATCCTAGAGGCTCTATCAACGTGTAATAGCAACTTGTCAGGTCATCTAAAACAGTACACGATGATAAAGGTAAACCAGATAGCATACTATCATCTCGAGTAAGACTGTCCTACCGGGATAGGTCCTCCATCAATCATTGTAATCACGTACCTGTGACCTAATAATTGACTCTGAGGGCACTATCTCCAATAGATAACTCTTACCAGTATATCACTGCAACCCTGGCCAGGGATTTCCTGTTATGGCCAGTCGAGCATAGCGCAACATCCACCCCCAATACCGGGAGAGACGAATCCCCTCCTATCGCTCATTGCCTCCATGTGAATCGGGACTGTACCAAAAAACCACCTGTTTGCACGACTCAGTAGAGTCGTGGTAGGGTGGAAATCAAAGCACAGTGGGAGACACACAAGACTCTATGACGATCTCGGGTCAACAGACTAAGCTGTACCAGTGTCACCAGAGAACCGCCATCTGACGTGAGGTATAATACCATCTGGGAGTTCTCGACGAGTCCGTTCAGTGTACCCTGTCTCCACTGAGCACCCGCATACCATCTCCGATGTCAAACACCAATGGATATGGGATCATCCATCGCCCATAACATGGGTCGAGAAGATATACGCTAGTCTACTCTGGAATATCGATGCCCCGTCTCGATATTCCCACGACTAGGAACAATGAAGGATGTACTCATTGACTACCCAGGCCCTACTAGTATGATCTTCATCACAGTCCTGGAAGTCGAGTACACATCCTAAGGGCTTTATCAACTTGTAATCAGAGAGACAGAAAGTATACATGTTAAGATAAAGAGCAACCAGATAGCGTACTATCATGTCGAGCAAGAAAGTCCTACCTATATATGTCCCAGCATCCACTACAATATACATCCAATGTACAGTAATGGCCTCTAGGGCGTACATATAACTAACAATCTCCCACTTGCACTAGGGCCATCTGTAGCAGTGGTTGCAGCATCACATACTCAACCATCCCATAAAAGTCTCTCTTTGGGAAAAGGCCTTCGTGAGTGGATCCGCTGTGTTGTCCTCTGAGTCTACTCTCCTTACCTCTATCACCCTGGAAATCAACTATCTCCATGATCAGGTGATGCTGCCTCAGAATATGTCTGGGTCACTGATGGGATCGGGGTTCCTGGGCCAAAGCCACACTTCCATTGTCATACAATGGTAGGAACCTAGTTCATTTCATGAACCAATATACACCCAAACTGCCTCTTTGGTAGTATCTTAAATAGCGATGTTACCAGCCTTTATCGTCTAGTTTTCTACGGTATCTAGCTTGGAACTCTTCTAACATACCGTCCCTTTACTGAGGGTAAAGACAATGCCTGCGACTGACATTCAGTCGTCCTTATCAACCTGGAACCTTTCCAGTGATTCTCCCTAGAATCAACTGATACTATCTCACTATAGCTAGTGAGAATCCTAACATCCATTTAGATCTATCTCATAAACCCAAAACCTAGGATTTAGGAGGTATCACTTTGATCTTATTGGAGAATCCTTATGATAAGAGGAGATCGACCGATCGTAGTATAGGAAACTCTTTTCCTATCAAGAGTATGTTGTCCACGTACAATACGAGGATGACTACCTTACTCTCTACTACCGTTTTGTATATACAAGGTTCATCTACTATTTTTGATGAAGTCAAATACTACATCAAAACAGACGTTCCATCTCCGCGATGCCTGCTTCATTATGTAAAGCAACTTGCACACATTTCCGCTGCTCCCACTCTTTACGAATCCCTCTGGCTGTGTTCTTATAGACGTTCTATTCTAAATCATTATTTAGAGAAGTAGTCATGGCACCCAACCATCAGATATCGTATTCATGGTGTGTAGCAATGGCAAGTAGAATCTTGATGGACTTAAGCATAGTCCCTGGAAAAGGTTTCATCATTATCCACGCCTGGTCGATGACGAAAACCTTTAACAAGTCTAGCTTTGAAAGTTTCAACTTTTCCATCTACACCAAGTAATCTTCTCAAGATATACTTGCTTCTGATGGGGATTTAACCCTTCAGATATCGCAACCAAAGTCCATACTTTGTGGGTGTATATGGATTCCATCTCAGATCGCTAATCATCCAGCCATTCTTACAGAGTCCCTACTCTTGATGGCCTGCTCGAAACTAGTTGGGTCATCATCTCATGATGCATTCCTCGCTCCCACTGTCATCGAGAAACCGAGGTATCTCTCAGGCAGGTGAGGAACCCTACCAGATCGGCGGAGAGGCTGAGGTTCGTCGGGGACTATAGAATCCTTTGGTTCTGTCAAATCATCAACTGTAGTTTTGTATAGCTGGAACCTTTCCAGTTCTATAGAACTGACCTTGCCTCGATCTTGTCCGGATTTTGCTTTTGACATAATCCGGACAATCCCAAATCTTAACTTACTTAAGAGATAGGCTCTTCCCACACCATATCGTATATGGAGTGGTAGGCACTGATTTGATTCGAACCTAATTCAATAGGTATGCAACTTCTCAAGTGTAAGTGCACGGCGGCGCCCCGGCCGTCAATCCGACGCCGGAATGCGGAAACGGTGATAAACTTTAATTTTTGCGGACTTGGCAAAACGGCACCACCGCGCACTAAAACCGGATCGGGCCATTAAACTAAATCTAGCTAACTACAAAGAGAAGGGGAAGAGATATACCGACGATCCAAGTCCTCCGGTCTTCATCTCCACTCCGATCTCCTCGCGGGATCTCCGTCCGTCTCCTCCTCGTTGGAAAGGGCACCACGAAGCCGGGTACTTTTACGGGCTCCCACCTCAATGCCGAGGCAACTCGCGCATGAAGCCGGCTACTCGACATGCTCAAGATATGCTGTAGGGAGTGTAATGTAGAATGTATGTCTCACTTTGGGGTTGGTTGCCATAGATGGAGGAATGGTGTATAGAAAATTGGTGCTTTCAATTTTCTAGCAATGGAATGAGATGAAGAATGATATGCACAAAATGAATCACTCTCATTTTTCTTCCTCTCTTCTTTTTTTCTTCTTCTCTCTTTTTTTTTTCTTCTTCTCTCTTTCTTTTTCTTAACCATGAAAAGCTTCTTTTATCAAGTGAGTAACAATGGTGGAGGAATATGAATATGAAGGGAGGTGATGGTAGTAAAAGGTGGAGGGTAACCATATCCAAAGCATAATCATGACTAAATCTCAAATCAACCTCAAATCCATTTCAAATCTCATAAAGCAAAGATGCTAACCATTATGAAGGAAAAAGAAAAGATGCTATCATAATGCATGAAACCCCTCCATAAAAGTAATTTGCAAAACTGCAAATTACCCCCTCCATCAGAAAAGTCCGGCCGGGAAAGAACAAAGGAAAACCGGCCGGAACGGAAAGCAAACTGGCAACTCCAGAAAACTGGTCCCGTAATAAATTACAGGATAACCCCGATACTGTGCATACACACCTGCATTTGTATTTCGTCCGGATACAAATGCAAAGAGACAAAATCTACACTGTACTATACTAGGATCGGCTTAAACCAAAGCCGGCTAGTAAAATCCGTTCGATCCTCATCCGTGCAATACCGCACGTATCTGATCGAACGCTGCCATATAACTATACGGCCACTAGTACAAACCGTCCGATCCTGATCCGTGCAATACCGCACGTATCTGATCGGACCCTGCCATATCTCCATACGGCCTCTACAGCGTTTCTCCCGAAAGCTTGAGTAACTGAAAGTGTGGTGGACTCTAAAGACTCGTCAATACTATGGCTGTGGATTTAACCACTAGCACGTCAGAGGTATAAGCCAATACGTGACGGGCCACCAGCTATTGACTAAAAGGGACGTCGATGAGGAAGCTCACCCCGACACCCAACTGAGCCTGTCAGTGACAATATCCGTACAGTCCGGTCCGTTCGTCTATGAGCATCGCATGGCGGGCCTAGGGGGTTGGTAAAAGTCAGACCCCCAAAAGCGGTACAAGTCGTGTCGGAGTGTGGCCCAGAACACCCTGAGATACTACTGGAATACCTACCAGTAAATCTCCTGCCTTGGCCAAGGTCTTTGTGTAATGGCTCTCCTAGACACAGCGCGACCTCACCCCCAATACCGGGAGAGACGAAACCCCCGAAGATCCGCTTACTGCCTCCATGTGGCTCGGGACTGTACCCAACTAAAACCTGTTTGCACGACTCCTTTGAGCCGTGGTAGGGTAGTAATCTAAGTACAGTGGGAACTCACACGAGACAAATGACGATCCCCAGGTCGATGAACTAACCTGTACACATGTCACCAGGGAACTGCTATCTGACGTCAAGTATAATCCCAACTAGCAGGTTCCCGGCGAGTCCTGTCCGGTGTACTCATAACCCAATGAGCACCTGTATACATCTTAGGTGAACCAACTGACACCAATGGCTTGTGAGACCGGCCACCGCCCCTCGTCGGGGTCTCGACTGTATACACTAGTCTACTCTGGAGTATCGATGCCCTGTCTCGAAACTCCTACGACTAGGGACCTTTTAAGGATGTGCTCATAGACTACCAGCTCTCACTTATATGATCGCCCTCATACTGCCGGTAGTCAAGCAAGAATCCTAGGGGCTCTATCAACGTGCAATAGCGACATGTCAGGTCACTTAAAGCAGTGCACGATGATAAAGGTAAACCAGATAGCATACTATCATCTCGAGTAAGACTGTCCTACCGGGATAGGTCCTCCCTCAATCATTGCAATCACGTTCCTGTGATCCAATAATTGACTCTGAGGGCACTATCTCCAACAATCTCCCACTTGCACTCAAGGCTAATTATTGCGATGTCGCATACTCACAGCCTGTGTGATACCGAACACCCAACTCCCCTACTAGTCAGTCTCACAAAACCCGTTTGTGAAACTATTGCGTTCGAGGAATAGCCTCAGTGAGTGGATCCGCCTTGATGTTTCTTTCTATATCTCTCTATATCTCAAGTTCGCGGAGAAAGCCATCTCCCGAAATGAGCAATACCTGTCTTAGAGTGTCTGGATGTCTGATGGGACTTAGCTCATAAATGAACTCCAAATCCAAACTTCTTAGACTGTATCGTCAACTGAACTTAATCAGTATCCTGCGCCATGCCACCCTCAGTATTGCCTTGGATCACCTGTCCAAAATACTGCCCCTCGTCAGAAGGAAAACTATAACTCTGACGATCACCCTGTCGTCCATGTCACCTTGGAAGCCTGGAATGATACCTGTCTCCCTAATGAGGCTGTCGTTATCATATCCCTAGAACATCCACTTATGTTCTAAAACTGCTTCCTACCGTTTCTCCAGGATTGGATTAATGTCAACTTATTGCATCTAGTGCAAGAACAACATCTGGTGTGGTACTTGACATCTCACGATTGACTCAATTGCCTGAGCAAGTGATCTGCCAATCATGCACGTCCCTCTCCCCTTTAGTCTGTAAGACACCTTTGGAGAGGGTGACTTCATTACCTGCAGGTACACTACCGTGCCAGGAGTCGTCCATTCTAAATACCCTTAGAATGCTGTCTAAGTACCCTGATTGGGAAACCACCCAAATCTAGATCTAAACCATAGATCTAGTAACCAGTATGTCTGATATAAAATCCATTTCCTTTGTGGAGAAACAACTGTGTGACGACCAAAGTATAACCGATCGTAGTGTAGGAGTTTATTTTCCTAATTTGTGTATGTCATCCAAATACCAGGATATCACACCCTACTACCTTCTCAACAGATCCATCCCCTATTCTGATGAAGTCAAACCCATGACTGTCACATCAGAAATAGATGATCTATCTCCGCTACATCTGCTTTAGTCCATAAATAGACATAAGCCTGATGTCCACCAATGCTTCCGCTGCTCCCACTGACTACGACAACCCTCTGGCAGAGTCATATACACGTACACTTCTGAAGCTAGTTCAGAACGACGCTATACTCATCCTCCTGCCGGGTCTCGCAGCCTGGAACAACAGCAATGGCAAGTGTGGGTAAACAAGAACTTCCCTATCACCGTCCTTGAGGCTACCGGAGTACCTCTCGGGTGCCTGAAGTTACCCACCTTATCTGCGGAGTGGCCAATGGAATGTCAATCCAGATTGAATCTTTAGGTTCCTTATCAAATCTTCAGTAATCGTTTGCGGTTCTGGAATCACTTCCAGTTCTACCATACTCCCACTGCTGTTTTTGAAAAAATCCATTTTTAATAAAACTGTGGCGAGTCTTGAACAATATTTCTATTGATCTCCCAGATGGTAGAAAATCAACCCTCGTCATAGCCTGGGTCAACCCACAAACAGTCATTACAGAAACGTGCCTATGAGTTATCCAGAGTCTGGTTTTAAGCATAAGCCGGACAACTCCCCGTACCTTAACATCGTTAAGATATGAACTGTTCTATATCCAATATAGAACCAGAGGCACTGATTTAATTGAACCAGATTCAAATCATGCAGCTGTCTCCAGTGCATGTCAACTAAATGGAAGGAGGCCGATCAGCGTTACTCAACTTAGGAATGCTTCCAATTATGAGTAACCTGAAAGAGAAGCAATTTCTCTTAATCATTACTATCAACTGAATACCATACACAAGTATCTACATCTTCGATCACTTTGAAGAATCTCGATACTTGCAACACCTGGTTCTCTACTTTATTCTTATACCTATAACTTCTCAAAACTTCGACCCTGTGTTTCTACGAAACACCTGTCTAAGAACTAGAGAAGTCATAAGTAAACAGAATACAGTACGAGGACCAACCCCTCTGTCCTGATGGACACTGGACAATATACAATACTCTGTATAAGTCCCCTGAGTCTTGCGACTCAATCACTGTGTGTCGTAGGTTGAAAACTGTACTTTTGGTTAAGAAGAATTACACCGCTGTTCAATGCTCCTTACCTAACCATCCACTGATATAGGTAAATGTCATCGACATAATATCAAAAGGTATATCTCACTCTATAAAAATAGACGTACAGATATATCAATTTGAAATTGGTGCACAACAGCGGATATTCAAAACCAAATATTTGCCGACCGGCAAACAACCCAGGTGGCATCCTCAAATATCACCAATTACAACGAATTCCGATATAATGAGGATGATCACCCAATTCCCAATAACTTACTCCCACTCATCATCTGTAAAACCATACAGATGTGAGAATCATACCTGGTAAATACATACCCTGGAGTAAGTGTCTAATCGGGGAATCAGTTTTCCATTAACAGTACACAGTGAAACTGAAACATTGAAATGTTTCGATGGGGTATCCTGGTATTCCTAGTAATGCCTCATCCATTATCCAGATTCACAACTGTAACCGTATAATTCTTTGCCACCTCTCCAAATCCCTTCATATGTCTTTAGTCATTACCTTCTGCACACCCCTTTAGGCCAATTGGTTTTCTTCCTTCCCTACCGTTCGGCACCAGCCTATGGTTTGGAAGAAGACTATCCAAAAAGCATAAAGGGTGTACTGTCCTAATCCTAGGAGCACTCGCATCGCGAGAGAAGGTGAAGATAAAAGACACCTGAATGTGCTTTATTCCTATTCCTCCTGAACCAGGATCCATCCCCGAACTGGAACGAGTTCCTTTCGAGTTCGTATATAACCATACGATGGATTATCCAATAAAATGGGATCTTCGTAGTGATACGGAGTGTCCTGGAGAAATACAAAGGTGATTTAGGATTGGTGAAGAAATACTTGGTTTGGTCGTGAATAGCAGTCGCAATTTACTTTGCCCTTTTACTAATCCCTTGCTTTGTCTGAACTTAATACCTTCTGTACACCGTTTAGGCTAACTGGTTTTCTTCATTCCCTACCGGTCGGCACCAGCCTATGGTTTGGAAGAAGACTATCCAATTTGCATAATAGGTGTACTACTCCTAAACTAAGGAGTACTCGCAACATGAGAGAGGGTGAAAAGAAAAGACAACTGAATAATCCTATCCGTTTTCTCCAGAACCGGAAACCATCCTCGAATTCCTTCGAGTTCGTATCTAACCATACGATGGTTTTGTCCAATGGAAGTGGACGTTCGCAGTAATACGGGGTGTCCTGGAGAAAAGGGTAAAAGTAGGAGTGGCAATGAGGTCTGCAACTCTGACAATCCAAAAGCCAGAGTTAAGAAGGTTCGGTCAACTTGGTCACTGAGTCATAGTCTAGGGTCGGGTCAATGGTCGCTGCCAGAGAGAGAGAGAAAAGAAACACTCAGCGTGCACTCTAACCTAGATCAGAATGGTTACCAATTTATCTAATCTGCAATCCTCCCACTGTACCTCAAATTCTCCTCCAAACCTGAAAGAAGAATTAGTCGGGGTCACCCGAGGAGTATACTAACTCATCAGTGGGAATCGGGATCCAACTCTCATCGCATGACAACGTGACGGAATCTGCTCACGGTATCACACTCCAGAAGGTATGCGCATATCTGGCAAGTTTCAGTACTTTTGAAACTCCCGATGTGATTTCTGCCCCATGCTCTTATGACCTTGACTTTGGCCAACATATCATAAGTCACATGTCAAGTTCTACCCGTCATTCTCCAGGTTAATTTGAATCCACCCGTACATACCCTTGACTTTGGCCAAAATGGCAGTACGACTGTCCCAAACCAACGCATCTATCTATGCTGCATATGAATACCCCAAATAGCTACCAATCACTGTGCCTTGACTTTGGCCAACATACACAGCTTGAATACTATTGACCACCCATATGAAACGACGGAGGGCTACGAATGGTTTCTGGCGAAAACCTTTAACGTAATGAACTTGATATCGTTGAAGGAACGGATAGCTTTTTAGAAAATATAGTGACGAAAACCTTTACTAAAGAGGTCACTCCCGGTGAAGGGATCTCGGCTCTTTCCCCGTAGAATGGGGTGCAGGATATTCCAACTGAATACCACGGTGCAAAGCAAAAGTAATCGGCTATAGTGAAGTTAATGCCCTGACGCAAACTTCTGTCCAAGGGGTCACTCCCGGTGAGGGGATCTCGGCCCTTGCCTCGTCGACTGAGGAGCAGGATATTCCAAATGAATACCACGATGCAAAACAAAAGTGAACGTCCTTGCAATAACAGCTTTTTGAAAAAGTGTTCCAACAACATCAGATTAGGTTTGTTTTTAACTTACATTGATCCGAATCAATGCAGTCCCATCATTTGATCACACCAAAAAGAACGAAAATATACTGATGTACGTATATGCCATCCGCATTCGCCACTGGGTCCCGTCATTACCCGTTAGGTTAGCTAACTAACGACAGAGCGGGGACTGGACTAGCGCGGATGTAAAACATATACAACATCTACTAATATATATACCAATATATTATATTTCGCTCAAGGCGTGAAAAGAAATGCAACAACACAGAAATGTACAGCATCACAGAACAATACAGATATCTGGGATCCCCGGGTTTCACAGAGCCACTACTGAAACCCGACGTTCCCCTGGTCGTGTGGATAGCCTGTGCAATGAAATCCTAGACCCCTACGGGCGCGGCAAGTCACCCGCCAAAACCTGAAGCGAGGCAGCCCCCTTCAGCTCCGTGAATGGACCACCCAGCACTTCACGGAATCCGGTAACTTGGGCACCCCTCCTGGGTCAACCTGTACCCCCTACGAGTGCGGCGAATAGCCCGCCAATCCCAGAGTGAAGCCCCCTCCGTCTCAATGCCATGAGATGCGGGCTTGTTGCCCTCTAGAACCCGGCCATCCGTGCACCCCTCCGCGGGGTAATCCTAGTACAGAATGTAAAATATACATACATCGGGTACATCGACCGCAACCAGGTCGTGTCCCAAAATAATAATACAATCAGGCAGTGACGGCAGTCCACATGTCGGACGCTCGCCCCGCAATATCAAATGTACATAATACCACCACAACTGTACTAGCATTGCAACCAGGCTACCCCCACGACCGATCCGCAACATCACAGCATAAACATAGAACATCAACGTGAAAGTCACGTTCGCAAATCCGTCTAACCGGGCTATAGCAGTTAGACCGGATTTACCGATCGAGTGACATTCACGGTCGCAGATATAATGTAAATACTGTGAAAAATGTGTTTAAAATTTTCCGATTGATCAAACAATTAACAAGTGGGCCCCAAAGAAAACTGTAGCACTCACAGAAATAATTGGCCCAACTTTAATATTCCAAAACCCCTAATTTTAGCCCAGAAGCCCACTAGAAAAACCCGGCCCATTGATCCATACAAACGGCGGCGGAACCGCGGCACCAAGTGGGTATTGGCCGCGGTTTCGCGCTCCTGTTGAAAGGTCAATGACTCGGATTTTCCCAGATGTCTTAGAACTCCCTGCACATCATTCTGAGACCACCTGAAAAATTTTTCGAGACCAAAATTTTTCAACAGAAACTGATGTGAACAAAATACGGGTTTTTGGACATTTCGATCGATCGGAACTGATAAACACATTACACAAAGCTAGACTATGTTAATGGCGAGACTCTGATACCACTGTAAGTGCACGGCGGCGCCCCGGCCGTCAATCCGACGCCGGAATGCGGAAACGGTGATAAACTTTAATTTTTGCGGACTTGGCAAAACGGCACCACCGCGCACTAAAACCGGATCGGGCCATTAAACTAAATCTAGCTAACTACAAAGAGAAGGGGAAGAGATATACCGACGATCCAAGTCCTCCTTCCTTCATCTCCACTCCGATCTCCTCGCGGGATCTCCGTCCGTCTCCTCCTCGTCGGAAAGGGCACCACGAAGCCGGGTACTTTTACGGGCTCCCACCTCAATGCCGAGGCAACTCGCGCATGAAGCCGGCTACTCGACATGCTCAAGATATGCTGTAGGGAGTGTAATGTAGAATGTATGTCTCACTTTGGGGTTGGTTGCCATAGATGGAGGAATGGTGTATAGAAAATTGGTGCTTTCAATTTTCTAGCAATGGAATGAGATGAAGAATGATATGCACAAAATGAATCACTCTCATTTTTCTTCCTCTCTTCTTTTTTTCTTCTTCTCTCTTTTTTTTTTCTTCTTCTCTCTTTCTTTTTCTTAACCATGAAAAGCTTCTTTTATCAAGTGAGTAACAATGGTGGAGGAATATGAATATGAAGGGAGGTGATGGTAGTAAAAGGTGGAGGGTAACCATATCCAAAGCATAATCATGACTAAATCTCAAATCAACCTCAAATCCATTTCAAATCTCATAAAGCAAAGATGCTAACCATATGAAGGAAAAAGAAAAGATGCTATCATAATGCATGAAACCCCTCCACAAAAGTAATTTGCAAAACTGCAAATTACCCCCTCCATCAGAAAAGTCCGGCCGGGAAAGAACAAAGGAAAACCGGCCGGAACGGAAAGCAAACTGGCAACTCCAGAAAACTGGTCCCGTAATAAATTACAGGATAACCCCGATACTGTGCATACACACCTGCATTTGTATTCCGTCCGGATACAAATGCAAAGAGACAAAATCTACACTGTACTATACTAGGATCGGCTTAAACCAAAGCCGGCTAGTAAAATCCGTTCGATCCTGATCCGTGCAATACCGCACGTATCTGATCGAATGCTGCCATATAACTATACGGCCACTAGTACAAACCGTCCGATCCTGATCCGTGCAATACCGCACGTATCTGATCGGACCCTGCCATATCTCCATACGGCCTCTACAGCGTTTCGCCCGAAAGCTTGAGTAACTGAAAGTGTGGTGGACTCTAAAGACTCGTCAATACTATGGCTGTGGATTTAACCACTAGCACGTCAGAGGTATAAGCCAATACGTGACGGGCCACCAGCTATTGACTAAAAGGGACGTCGATGAGGAAGCTCACCCCGACACCCAACTGAGCCTGTCAGTGACAATATCCGTACAGTCCGGTCCGTTCGTCTATGAGCATCGCATGGCGGGCCTAGGGGGTTGGTAAAAGTCAGACCCCCAAAAGCGGTACAAGTCGTGTCGGAGTGTAGCCCAGAACACCCTGAGATACTACTGGAATACCTACCAGTAAATCTCCTGCCTTGGCCAAGGTCTTTGTGTAATGGCTCTCCTAGACACAGCGCGACCTCACCCCCAATACCGGGAGAGACGAAACCCCCGAAGATCCGCTCACTGCCTCCATGTGGCTCGGGACTGTACCCAACTAAAACCTGTTTGCACGACTCCTTTGAGCCGTGGTAGGGTAGTAATCTAAGTACAGTGGGAACTCACACGAGACAAATGACGATCCCCAGGTCGATGAACTAACCTGTACACATGTCACCAGGGAACTGCTATCTGACGTCAAGTATAATCCCAACTAGCAGGTTCCCGGCGAGTCCTGTCCGGTGTACTCATAACCCAATGAGCACCTGTATACATCTTAGGTGAACTAACTGACACCAATGGCTTGTGAGACCGGCCACCGCCCCTCGTCGGGGTCTCGACTGTATACACTAGTCTACTCTGGAGTATCGATGCCCTGTCTCGAAACTCCTACGACTAGGGACCTTTTAAGGATGTGCTCATAGACTACCAGCTCTCACTTATATGATCGCCCTCATACTGCCGGTAGTCAAGCAAGAATCCTAGGGGCTCTATCAACGTGCAATAGCGACATGTCAGGTCACTTAAAGCAGTGCACGATGATAAAGGTAAACCAGATAGCATACTATCATCTCGAGTAAGACTGTCCTACCGGGATAGGTCCTCCCTCAATCATTGCAATCACGTGCCTGTGATCCAATAATTGACTCTGAGGGCACTATCTCCAACATCAAGTGCACAACTCCCTAAAAGAAAACAGGTAACTCAGTGATACTCATCATAGAGCACCCCATATCATATAGGGTGCTAATGCTCCGCCCTGATACACCGTTGTGCTGTGGTGTATTCAGAGGAGTAATAGTGAGAGAGAATCAAATTCTCCTTTTAGAATAGTCCAGGAATGCCATGCACAAGTATTCTCCTCCCTGATCTTATCATAGGACATAATACTTATACCCGTATTGATTCCCTACTTCTAGCTTATATTCTGTGAATATCTCAAAAGGTTCGGACTCATGTTTCAACAGGAACATATGTCTGAATCTTGAGAGATTATCAGAGAATGTAATGAAATACAAAGAACCAGTCTTGGCATGTTTAGACAGGAGACCTTACATACATCATCATGTATCAGTCCCAAGAGTTCATTAACTCTTTCTCTGTTTCCAATAAACAGAGCTATGGTCATCTAATCTTTGTGACATGACTGGCAAGTTTCACAAGATGTAAATTCAAACCGATTTAAATATGCATCTAAAATGTAACTTCAGCCAGTCGGGTCGCATTGATGTGACCTAGTCTATAATGCCTCAAGAAGGATTCGTTCATTTCTGAACTCTTCCTCTTGTGTGTGTTCTGTATACTAGTAACTGTAGTTTGATTTAGAACGTCAATGCTTTTAGATAACGTGCCTGAACCGATCAACTTTTGATATAGGAAATCTTCAAAACATTATCCAGCAATACAAAATTTTATCATTTCTTTACTAATAAAGAGACTGATATGATTTTGTATATCAGGTTCGGTATCTAATAGCATTTGTTCAGAATCAATGTATTGGTAATACAGGGTGACAGTGACCAACAGACATGGCTGCAACACTTGCCCCGGTTTCTGTCTCATGAAACTTATCACCCGTTCTCAGTTTTCTACCCTTTTGTAGCCCTATGTAACAGATTACATATCTGGGATCCTGATCCGGTATCAAATACTCAGGATGCAGAGGATACTGAGAAACAGTTCTTTGTAATGAACATACCCGAAGGAGATGCATCATATGCACTTTCTTCGTTTGGGCGGCATAGGAATTCTGGTATTCCCCTATTCCCTGCTCTGTCTTATAACAATTATAAGTTGGAGCAGGACCAACGTTCCCCAGCTCAGTATAACAAGCGGGTTCGGTCAATACATCCATATTATTATTTTGATTAAGACGTGATATGGTCGCTACCTGGAGAGAGAGAAGAAAACACTCTGCGTGCGCTCTTGCAAGATTAGATTGGTTATACATTTTATCTAATCAGGATGGCTCCCACTGTTTTTATCAAATCTTCCTTCAAACCTTAAAAGGAAAGACTAGCCGGGATTAATTACACTCTACAAGTTCGCCAATCTTTCAGCCAGGCCAGTGTCGGTACTTTGAGGGAGGTTTCCCATGCTTTCGCACGGACCTAATTACAGTAAACTTCATTTTCCCAGAGGCGTAACCCCGTTGACACCTTTCTAGACACCTACTTGATCGGCTAATTGCAAAGTGCAAAACTCTCACAGGAGTAACAATTACTCGCAGTGGGTATCGGGATCCAACTATCACATAGAAGGTATGCAATCTCATTGCAAATTTCAACACTTGAAACTCTCGATAAAGATTTTTACCCCTAGCACTTATGACCTTAACTATGGTCAACAAATCATAAGTACTAGTCAAGTTCTACCCGTCATTTCGTGATTAATTAGACCCACCCACATGACCTTTAACTAAGGTCAACAAAGTCACGCGACTGTCCTAACTAATCGCATCATATGCGGTGTAGGAAGACATCACTTAGCTACCGTACACTGTGCCTTGACTATGGTCAACAAACACAGCATGAATACTAAGTACTCTACTTCCTAAAATGACGGAGGGTTGCGAATGGTTTTTATGAAAACCTTTAACACTTTGAACTTGATCTCATTGCGGAATCAAATGGTTTTTAAATGGAATGTTTTTGAGGCTTTTCTAGTTTTGCTAAAGGGGTCACTCCCGGTGAAGGGATCGTCGGCCCTTTCCTCGTCGAATGAGGTGCGGGATATATCATATATATCACTGTGCAAAGCAGAAACTATAGAAGCAATCAAAAGACAAACCGAGAGTTGTAGCATCTGCTAGTTATTGCTAAAGGAGTCACTCCCGGTGAAGGGATCTCGGTCCTTTCCTTATCGAATAAGGTGCAGGATGTTCTATAATGAACACCGCGATGCAAAGCAAGAACTGTAGCTACCTGTTTTTATTTTGAAATTCGATTCTACAACATCAATTAGGTTTATTTTCTTTCATTAATCTCATTAATGAGCATCCCATCATTTAAGTCCACCTAAATATCACAGATAAATATAACGTACGCTTATGCCATCCGCATTCGTCTCGATGTCCCGTCTTCACCGTTAGGTTAGGTAACTAACGCCAGAGCGACGCAGGGCTAGTGCGGGTGTAAAACATAAGCAACGTCTATATAATATATCATATATACTATATATAATATCTATCTGAACAAATCACATGATCACATCACAGATAACGCAGCAGAAAATATCATATGAAATATTAGATATAATAGGACGTCCGTGTTTTCAATACGAGCCAGTATAAAACACGGATTCCACGGTCGTGATGAATAGCCAATCCCGCACCCCTAGACCCCTACGAGAGCGGCAAGCAACCCTACCAATTCTAGGGTCAGGAGACCCGGACTCGACTCCTCGAGTTGGTCTCCCACTGGACCCCAGAACCCGGTTACTTGTGCTCCCCTCCTTGAGTCTATCCTAATGCGGAAAAGTAAATAATATACAAATGGTGACAACATCCGCAACCTGGAAGTGCCCCAATAAAAGAATATTATATACAATTTTTTTTACATGAATGAAAATGAAAAGTACTCATCTCACATAAAAAAAACCCGGCTATTCAAACATGACGATCCAATATAACATATCCAGCAACACATAACATCACATGTCATCAACGTAAGTAAATATGCGCATCCCAATTGTCGTTGACATATAGCAACGAAACCGGAGATATCACATATTACACTTACGGTCACAGAAAAGAAAGTGTAAAACTACAACAGTTGGAATCCGCAACCTCTTTAGACATCGCATGCCTAATCAAATGAAATACTTAGACATCGCATGCCTAACAATTATAAACCCCGCATTTTAGTCTCATTATCGAAAACACTTTTCAATAACATGTCGGGAAATTCAACAGGATTCCCGACATTCTGATCGAATGCTCGTCGCAAACTTTAGTAGGCGGCTGCACCCCCGATACCGTCGACGAAGTGCACCAAGGCGGAACACCGCTACCGCAAGCACCCAAACGGATCCTTTCGGCGACGGGGTTCTCCTACAGTCACTTGGTCGGGGTTATAGGGTGTAGCTGTCTATTAAGTTTATCCGGCGAGTATCCGCGTACGCTATGTGATTGCGACGGACTTTTGATCGCATCAAAATTCCGTGGCAACCGATCAAGTGAGACTAAACCGCTAGATTTATAACATTCATTCAGTTATCTCATAACTGCTTGTGAATTCCAATTATTGTATCCCATTCCAGATAAATAGAAAATGTTAAACTTTCCGATCGAACATTCAAACACCCAAGTTTTCCCGATACAGTTCAACACATGAAATAAGTCTAAAAACATTCAGTTCATGCCTCAGTACCAACGGTCCAGCCGTAGAAGGGTCAAGCCAACGCCTCACATGTGGCACGCCGTACTGCCCCAAACCCTAAGGTTCAAAGGGCAGTTCAAGACGGTCACATAATCGAGTTAAAGTTTGTTGTCTTCTAGAGGGACCATCGCGTTACTTGCACTACTTAGAACGTCATTAAACTACGGAAATATCCAACAATTGGAAATTTCCCGACAGGGGAAAAAGTGGGTATTTATATCCGGTCGAACTTTTTAACATATTCTAAAATTACCCGGAAAAACACACAGACAAAATTAGACAATCCGATCGAAACACCGAGTCCCCAATACAACCCAGAAAACTCAACTCTTGAGTTCAGATTAAAAATTTCCAGGAAAACCAACACTGCAAAATAGGAATTACTGTGTAAAATTGAATAACAGAGGAGACTAGATGGCCGCGGAACCACCGCATTAGGCATGCTAATGCCGTGGTTCCGCCGCGCTTTTATGGCATTAGGCTATCGAATTTCACAGTAACTCTTACAATCTCCTACTGATTTTTCTGCATATTTTTAATCTGGAAAAAACCCAGTTTTTGGAAAAAGTCCAGAGAGCATTTTGGAGTTAGGGTTTCGGTTCGATCGGACTTCAAACTCCGTCTACGCATCGCCTAAGGCTCTAGCTAGGCTCTGATACCACTGTAGGGTTCCTAGGCACACTAATGAAGTCTCACAACAGATCAAACATGCTCAATTCAAATTTTTCCAGGTGCCTACAAACCCTAATACGGATCGTTAACTAGATGTATAGGTGATGCGATGCAAGTAAACAACTTTAACTTAAAGGAAAGAGGCTACAACCTTTATAGATCCGGTCCTCCACCTCCTAGGCTCCATGATGACGTCCCCTCTCTTTCCATATCGGATCCCGGACTCTAGCATCGGCTTCATCGGAGAAATGGGCGGGCTAGGTCGTCGGCTTCGATGCCGAAGATGATCTACGTCGAGGCAACACAAGATCAAGCTCCAACTTCACCAAGTCATGAAACTTGTGAAGAAAACACCCTATACTACTTGGCAAGAGGTAGAGGATGAAGAAATAGGAAGTGGGTTCACTTTGGAATTGGATTTCTCACTCATTTTCACAAGTTGCCATTGATGAAGGCAAGGTTTTCATCTTGTTGAAGATGAAGAAGAAGAAGAAAGAAAATATGATAAGTATTTTCAAAATAGAAAATAAAAGGAATACTTATCATATACCAACCATGGTTAGGTGTAGAGAATAGACTATGGTTAGGTGGAATGGTTAGGGTTAAGCATGAGACAAAATGGTCACTTAGTCAAAACTTCATGAAGCTTCAACAACAAACAAAGAAAGCCACCATTTTCTCTTTATCATTTTCTTTTGCCAAAATAAACAAAATAAATAAATAAATGAATAAGTAAATAAACAAAACCCTAACCACTCACACAACCATGGTTTAATCTTTACACAAACCCTAGTGAGCATGTATCATCAAACATGATACAAACGAGTGCACAAAAATATATTACATATACAATGTGCATTTCAAGTGAGAAAATCCATTTAAAGTGAACCAATACTAGTTAATGCAAAGTAATATATCAAATATATAATTATACATTAAATCAATACTTGATTTAACGATCCGGTCATATCGCATATAACCGACTAGTATCCAATGTATCGACTTATCGAATCAATACTTGATTCGATAACTAGGTTATATCACATACAACCATTCGATACATTCATCGCGAGAATAGAATACGGTATCATATACACGCATTATTCTCGGTCTCGCACATATCTCATATGCGCTCCTATTTCGTTTCGCTTGAGCCAGGAAACCTCTGTGTAGGACTCTAAAGACTCGTCAATACGCCGGAAGCAGGTGATGATCATATCAAACACCCACAAGCCGCAAGCGGTCTGCTAAACGTAACGGCTACCCGGATATTGAGCGATCAGAAGATCGACGAGCAAGCCCGCTCACACTCCTGTGAATCCAACTAGTATCACTTACCGTATAGTCCGGTCTGTTCGTCTGATATGTCGCATATCTCGCCTAGGGGTGGTAAACGTCAGACCCCAGTAGCTTGATAAGTCATGCCGACGTTAGGTCCATAACATTCGTGAAACTACTGATAACTCTTACCAGTATATCACTGCAACCCTGGCCAGGGATTTCCTGTTATGTCCAGTCGAGCATAGCGCAACATCCACCCCCAATACCGGGAGAGACGAATCCCCTCCTATCGCTCATTGCCTCCATGTGAATCGGGACTGTACCCAAAAACCACCTGTTTGCACGACTCAGTAGAGCCGTGGTAGGGTGGATATCAAAGCACAGTGGGAGACACACAAGACTCTATGACGATCTCGGGTCAACAGACTAAGCTGTACCAGTGTCACCAGAGAACTGCCATCTGACGTGAGGTATAATACCATCTGGGAGTTCTCGGCGAGTCCGTTCAGTGTACCCAGTCTCCACTGAGCACCCGCATACCATCTCCGATGTCAAACACCAATGGATATGGGATCATCCATCGCCCATCACATGGGTCAAGAAGATATACGCTAGTCTACTCTGGAATATCGATGCCCCGTCTCGATATTCCCACGACTAGGAACAATGAAGGATGTACTCATTGACAACCCAGGCCCCACTAGTATGATCTTCATCACAGTCCTGGAAATCGAGTACACATCCTAAGGGCTTTATCAACATGTAATCAGAGAGACAGAAAGTATACATGTTAAGATAAAGAGCAACCAGATAGCGTACTATCATGTCGAGCAAGAAAGTCCTACCTATATATGTCCCAGCATCCACTACAATATACATCCAATGTACAGTAATGGCCTCTAGGGCATACATATAACTAACAACTTGATCGGCTAATTATCCTGTGTAAAATTCTCCCAGGAGTAACTCTTACTCGTAGTGGGTATCAGGATCCATCTGTCTCATAGAAGGTATGCAATCTGATTGCAAATTTCAACACTTGAAATTCCCGATAATGCTTTTGCCCCTAGCAACTCATGACCTTGGCTAAGGTAAAAAAATCATAAGTGCTAGCCAAGTTCAACCCGTTATTTCCTGATTGAATTAAACCCACCCGTACGACCCTTGGCTAAGGTCAACAAAGCCGTACGACTACCCTAACTCAATCACATCTCATGTTTTAGCAGATAAATACTAATTAGCTACCGTACACTACGCCTTGGCTAAGGTTAACAAACGCAGAACGAATATTAACTAGTCTCTATCTGAAATGACGGAGGGCTACGCAGGTTTTTCAGAAAACCATGAGCGTAATGAACTTGATATCGTTGTAGAAACAAGTGATTTTGAAAAGGAGTGTTTTTGAGGCTTTTCTAGTTTCGCTAAAGAGGTCACTCCCGATGAAGGGATCTCGGCTCTTTTCTTATCGAATAAGGTGCAGGATATTTCATAAATACCGAGGTGCAAAGAACTATAGAAGCAATCAAAAACTAAACCGTGAGTTTGTAGCATCTTCCAGTTTTGCTAAAGAGGTCACTCCCGGTGAAGGGATCTCGGCTCTTTCCTCATCGAATAAGGTGTAGGGTATATCACATATACCACTATGCAACGCAAAAACTGTAGCAATCCTTTATGAAAATTTGATTCTACAACATCTTTTAGGTTTCTTTTCTTTTATTAATCTCATTAATAAATCCCATCATTTATGCTTCCTAAGCATCACAGAAGAAACGAAAATACAACGTACGCTTATGCCATCCGCATTCGCCACAATGTTCCGTTATGCACCGTTAGGTTACTTAACTAACGGCATACCAGGACGGGACTAGCGCGGGTGTAAAACATAAGTAACGTTTATTATATATCATATATTCAATAATAAAGCATTTGTCTCACGCATATAATATGATCACATCACAGTATATCAGCAGAAGAAGAAACATATGAAATATTGGATATACTAGGAGGTCCGTGTTTTATATCGAGCCTGTATAAAACAAGGATTCCACGGTCGCGATGAATAGCCAAACCCACATCCCTAGACTCCTACGAGAGGGTCAAGTAACTCTGCCAATTCTAGGGTTAGGAGACCCGGTCTCGACTCCTCGATATGGCCTCCCACTGAACCCTAGAACCCTGTTACTTATGCTCCCCTCCTTGGGTCTATCCTAATGCGGAAAAGTAAATAATATACAATGGTGACATCATCCTCAACCCGGAAGTGTCCCAATAAAAGAATATTACATACAATGAATTTTACATGAATGAAAATAAAAACCCTCATCTCACATAAAACCCCCAGCTATTCAGATGACGATGATCCAATATAACATATCACAGCAACACATAATATCTCATATCATCAACGTAAGCAAGTATGTGTATCCCGATTGTCGTTGATGTATAGCAACGAAGCCGGCGATACACCACATACTATGCTTACGGTCGCAGAAAAGAAAAGTGAAAAACTACAATATTTGGAATCCAAAATCTCCTTAGACATCGTAAACCCGAAATATCACATATTACAGATTTCATGCCTAACTATATGAATTCCAGATAATGTATCACAATCACAGAATATCGTGACGATGTTTAATGTTTCGATCGAAACAACATACACTCACAAATTTCCCCCGTGAGCTCAACACTTGAGCAAAGTCAAAACACTCAAAAACCGTGCCACAGTTTCCATGGACCAGTCGTAGAAGGAGTTAACCAACGCCTCACCTATGACACCATGGAACTATGGAAAACCCGAAGGTTTGAACGCGGTTCCATGGGCATAGAATCGAGTTAAGGTTATTATAGTCTTCTAGGAGGACCATAGGGGTCTTACACGATTTTATGAGTACAATCAACTTCGGAAAATTACAACACTTGGAAATTTCAGCGGGGTACAAAATATGGTGTGCGAAGTTCGATTGAACTACTAAAAATAGTCAAGGTTACCAATACAGTGTTAAGTTATATGACTACGAAGCACTACGAATTAGCCCCAGGTCAAACAAATCATCACATGAAAATTGGGCTAAGCAAACAATACTAGGAAACCCAAACTGGAGACATGAGAGCACAGGGGGAATACAGAGTCCAGAGGGGGCAGGGAGGCCAGCCAGGCCGGAATCCCTAGCCTGGGGCTTGGACAAAATCTGAGCCCCTCCCTCCGTATTTCCCCCATGTTCTTAGAATGTCCCAAATATCATTCTGCACCTGTTTGCAAAATTTTTAAAGGACTTTTTTTGAAAATTTCCAGAGACCAAAATGGGGTGTTTATAATATCGTATTTCGGAGTGGATTTCGTTTTCGTAATTGGTATAACACCGTATCTAGAATTCTAGTTTGGCTCTGATACCACTGTTGGGCTTCCCTTGCACCTAGTCTAGGGTTTGGTAGCATCACTCATGCTACTTTAAAATTTAGAGAGGTGCAAAGCAAGAAAACCATGAATCATGCTAGAATTTCTAGGGTAACAAAGTTTGTATCACATACGAAGAAGTAAAGAGATAAGGATTACAACCATTGTAGTCTGTTCCTTCGCTTCATAAGCTCCGTTTTGAGGTTCCTTCACTGCGAACATCAAGAACTCCGACTCTCGTGAGGCTCCAAGAGACGAATGATGCATCTTGCTTAAAGTCTTCTAGATCTAAAATGATCTACCTTGAAGAATCTCTAACCCAAGCTTACACTTCACTAAAGAACTTATTAGAGAAGTGAACAACCTAATCTAAGTGGCTAGAATAGATGAGGATGATGAAACAGGAATTTGGCTCTCTTTTATTTTCAATTTCTCACTATTAATCATCACAAACACAAAAGCTAGCAAGATTTTTTCAAGAGCAAGAAGAAGAAGAAGATGAAGCTAATCCTTTTGTGATGAATAATGAATTATTGTTGTGGTTACAATTGCAACCCTAGGTTAAGAATGAAAGGCTTAACCATTTTAGAGAATAAACCATAGGTTAAGGATTTGGGTTTGGTTAACAAATATCTTCACAAAATATCAAAGCTAAAGACAAAGTCAAAGCTTCATGAGGCTAACCCAAAAGCTAACCCTAATCCAAACCCTAACTAGGTTTAATCTCTAAATAATTGTTGCATTTGTAACCTTAACTTGTTACAATAGTATTTATCACATATACAATATATTTTGTAACAAAAAGAAAATAATACAATTAACATATATCGCATATACATCAATGTATTATCTAGTGAGAAAATGAATCAATAAAGCGAGCTTATATTAGTTAACGTAATATAATATATCACATATATAATATACATTAAATTATCGAATCAACACTTGATTCGACAATCCGGCTATATTGTATATAACCGACTAATATAACATGTACCAATTCATCGAATCAACACTTGATCCGATGACCCAGCTATATCACATATACCCAGCCGATATCTCATATCGCGAGAATAGAATATGGTATCTCATATCATATTATTCTCGGTCCCGCACATATCACATATGTGCTCCTACTCCGTTTTGCCTGAGCCAGGAAACCTTTGTGTAGGACTCTAAAGAATCGTCAATACGCCGGCAGTAGGTGATGATCATATCAAACAACCACAAGCTGCAAGCGGTCAGCTAAACGTAACAGCCACCCAGGTATTGAGCGATCAGAAGATCAACAAGCAAGCCTGTACATTCTCCTGTGAATCCAATCAGTAACACTACCGTACAGTCCGGTCTCTTCGTCTGATTTGTAGCATATCAAGTCTAGATGTGGTAAACGTCAGACCCCAGTAACCGATAAGTCGTGTCGATGTGAGGCTCATAACAGGTCGAGAAACTACTGATAACTCTTACCAGTAGCACTCCATATCAGCCCTGGCTAGGGACCTCCAGTTATAGCCAATCGAACACAGCTCAACATCAACTCCCTATACCGGGAGAGACGAAACCCCTCCTATCGCTCATTGCCTCCATGTGATTCGGGAATGTACCCAAAAGCCACCGTTTTGCACGCCCTCTTGGACATGGTAAGGTGGAAATCAAAGCACAGTAGGAAACACACAAGACTCTATGACGATCTCGGGTCTACAGACTAACCTGTACCAGTGTCACCAGAGAACTGCTATCTGACGATTGGTATAATACCATCTAGGAGTTCTCAGTGAGTCCGTTCAGTGTACCCAGTCTCCACTGAGCACCTGTACACTATCTTTGATGCCAAACACCAATGGATATGGGATCATCCATCACCCATCATACGGGTCAAGATGCGTATACGCTAGTCTACTCTGGAGTATCGATGCCCTGTCTCGATACTCCCTCGACTAGGAATAGTTATAGGATGCACTTTTTGACTACCCTGGCCCCACTAGTATGATCTGCATCATAGTCCTAGTAGCCGAGTACATATCCTAAAGACTTTATCAACATGTGAGAGCAAGACAGTAATCCAATACAAGTTAACATGTTAAGATAAAGTGAAACCAAATAGCATACTATCATGTCGAGCAAGAAAGTCCTCTATATACATATCCAAGCATCCACTATAATATACATCATATGTACAACAATGGGCTCTAGGGCATATATATAACTAACACGTGCTTCGTGTGTGTGATCTAAGTTCAGTAACTAAGCTCCAGTGAAAGCAACTTTTGCCTGAAGCAACAGGGTTGAAAGAAGATCCCAAAACTAACATAAATCCTTAACTAAAACACTAATTAACACTAATCTAATACAATACGGGGTTTTAGTGCAACCAGATGCAAGGACTTGGATTAAACGACAAAAATAACACCTATTTAAGCTAATCAAGCCATAACAAACTGAACATGACTTAATCTCCACTTAACCCATCTAATTAGCACAAAAACCCTACTTAAGCACACAATTAAGTTAAATAACTAAAATTTAGCAAAAATACAAGCATGGTAAGCTTTATACCTCAATATGGTCTAGTGGTGGCTAAAACTTGATGTCCTTGCCTCAAGAACCAGCAAGGAAGTGATTTGGAATGCTTAGCAAGGGTTTAATGAAGAAAAGATAGATTTTTGGTAAAGAGATTGTGCTATAATGGAAGAAGAAGAAGAAGAAGAAGAGGAGGAGGAGGAGGAGGAGGAGGAGAGGGGCTGCTGCTCGCTGCTGCTGCTGCTATGGAATGAGAAGGGGAGAGTGTGTGTGTGTGAAAGTCAAAGCCCATACCTCATTTAATAACCCCCCATGCTTCCTATTTCTTTTCTTTTTCTTATTATTTTAAAAGTTTAGATTTGTTTTGTTTTGTTTTGGGATATGAAGGAAACTAAACCATGAGGAAAAGAAAATGGAGACAAGTTACAATATTAACCTAAGCTGATTAGGGTTGTGCATGCTAAACTCAAAATTTTGGCTTAGACAAACATAGGTTAGGAAATTCCATAATTATGTGAACACTAAATTAAATAATAATTAATGTAACAAAATTTTATATAAATTTACATATTTTCACAATTAAAATTAGATTTATTTTAGTTTATGTGGAAAATGATTATCAACAAGGTTTTATGAAAACACACATTATCACTAAATAACACGAAATTAACCCTAACGAATTTCAAGGTGTTACAATCTTCCTCCCTTAAGGAAATTCTGCCCCTGAATTTAAAAATATAAAGCTACGCGTACCTTCAAAGAGATGGGGATGTTTCTTCCTCATCTCGTCCTTGGTCTCCCAGGTGACCTCCTCGCTGCTCGGGCCACGCCAAAGGACCTTCACGGACGGTATAACCCTTGATCTCAATTTCCTCACATGCCGATCCAGGATGACCACCGGCTGCTCTATAAAGGAAAGGTCATGCTCTAGCTGGACCGTCAGGTGTTGTATCATGTGAGAAGGGTCATGAAGGTATTTGCGAAGCATCAACACATGGAATACGAGGTGAACGTCCGGAAAGCTGGATGGAAGAGCTAAACGGTACGCAACTGTACCAACACGCTCGAGGATATCGAAGGGGCCCACATATCTGGGTCTAAGTTTTCCCTTTCTCCCAAATCTCATCACGCCCTTCATTGGGGAGACCTTCAAGAAAACATGATCGCCCACAGTAAACTCAAGTCTGCGTCGATGTCGGTCCGCATAAGATCTCTGCCTGCTCTGGGCCGCTCTCATCCTATCACAAATCAACTGGATCTTCGCGGTCGTCTCCTTAATAATCAGCAGCCCCAAAATACTACTCCCGCTGAGCTCTGTCCAGCAGACGGGCGATCTACATCTTCTCCCATATAGAGCCTCAAAAGATGCCATCTGGATCGTCTCCTGGAAGCTGTTGTTGAAGGAGAACTCTGCTAAGGGCAAATGATGATCCCAGCTACCACCGAAATCTAAAACGCATGCTCGGAGCATGTTTTCAAGAGTCTGAATAGACCGCTCTGACTGACCGTCGGTCTGCAGATGAAATGCTGTGCTGAAACTCAATCGAGTGCCCAAAACCTCCTAAAGTCTCTGCCATAGTCGGCTGGTAAACTGGGTGCCTCGGTCGGACACAATACAAACTGGAACGTCATGCAACTATACGATCTCATCTATGTATAACTGGGCATACTGAGCAAATCCAAAGGTGGTCTTCACTGGCAGAAAGTGAGCCGCCTTCGTCAATCGATCCATGATCACCCAAATGGAGTCATACCCTCGACTGGTCCTTGGTAGACCCACAATAAATCCATAGAAATCTGCTCCCATTTCCACACTAGAATGGGCAAGGGTTGCAACTCTCCCGCTGGTGTCTGGTGCTCGGCCTTGACTTGCTGACAAGTCAGGCATCTCGATACGAAGTTTGTGACATCCCTCTTCATTCCATCCCACCAGTAAACATCTCTCAGATCGTGGTACATCTTGGTGGAACCTGGATGGACGCTTTATACCGATCTATGTGCCTCCTCAAGAATCTCACGCTACAGTCCCTCAGAGTCTGGTACGCACAGTCTAGTCCCAAATCGTAGTATCCCCTGATCATTAATCACGAACTCGGAATCTCTGTCCTGTCTAACCTATGCCATGATCTCAAAACAACGGTCATCACTGCACTGTTCGGTCAAGCAACTGTGGGCGTGCACGAATATGCGCAAGCTATCCCCTGATCGGAGTATACTCGAACTGCACTCGGCTGTCGCATAGAATCTGCCAATCTGCCGACGACTGCCTCTGCTCTGCGCTCAAACAAGATAAACTAACTCCGGGCCTCCGACTCAGAGCATCCGCCACTACATTCTCTTTGCCCGGATGATAAAGGATCTCGCAATCATAGTCCTTCACTAGCTCCATCCAACGGCGCTGTCTCAGATTCAGGTCTCGCTGCTGAAATATGTACTTCAAGCTCTTATGGTCCGTGAATATCTGGCACGACACGCCGTATAGGTAATGTCTCTATATCTTGAGTGCAAAAACCATTGCAGCCATCTCTAAATCGTGAGTAGGATAGTTCTGTTCGTGTTTCTTCAGCTGCCGAGAAGCATACGCGATAACCCTGTCGTGCTGCATCAACACGCAACCTAGCCCCACTCGAGAATCGTCACAATAAACCACAAATCCGCCCGATCCCGAAGGTAATGATAACACCGGCGCCGTAGTCAAACGAGTCTGCAACTGCTGAAAGCTAGGCTCGCACGCTTCCGTCCAAACGAAAGGAACTCCCTTCTTGGTCAACTCGGTCAACGGTGCAGCGATGCGGGAGAAGTCCTGAACAAATCGTCGGTAGTAGCCGGCCAGACCTAGAAAGCTACGGATCTCTTTAACTGATGCTGGTCTGGGCCAATGCTGAACGGCCTCGATCTTCTTCGGGTCTACAAGTATGCCATCTCTCGTAATCACATGACCTAAGAAATCAACGCTTTCAAGCCAAAATGCGCACTTGGAGAATTTCGCAAACAGCTGGTGCTCTCTCAAAGTCTGCAATGTGATCCGCAAGTGCTGCTCGTGCTCCTCTCGGCTCCGGGAATACACTAAGATGTCATCAATAAATACGATGATGAACTGATCAAGATACGGCCTAAAAATGCAGTTCATCATGTCTATAAACGCTGCTGGGGTATTGGTGAGTCCGAACGACATCACCAAAAACTCGTAATGCCCGTAACGTATGCGAAAAGATGTCCTCGGAATATCCCCCTGCCGAACCCGCAACTGATGGTAGCCTGATCGCAAGTCAATCTTTGAAAAGTGTCCCGCACCTTGAAGCTGGTCGAAAAAATCATCGATACGTGGTAAGGGATATCTGTTCGGTACGGTGACCCGGTTCAGCTGACGGTAATCAATACACAAGCGCAAACAGCCATCCTTCTTCTTGACGAATAGGACAGGTGCACCCCAAGGAGACACACTAGGTCGAATAAGCCCTTTATCTAGAAATTCCTGCAACTGACCCTTCAGCTCTCTAAGCTCCGTCGGGGCCGTCCGATAAGGCAGTACAGAAATAGGCCCCATGCCGGGAATCAAGTCAATGCAGAACACAATATCGCGCTCAGGCGGTAACCCAGGCAGCTCGTCTGGGAAAACATCAGGGAACTCACTAAAAATCGGGACCTGGTCCAACGGAACCTCGGCAGTTCTAGTATCGCAAACATACGCTAGGAACCCCTGACATCCCTTCCTTAAGAGCTGTCCAGCGCGAAGAGACGAAATCAAACGGTGAGTGGCGGCACCATGGCCCCCCTGCACAACAAAAACCGACTCGCCGGGAAAACAAAACCTAACTGTCTTCTCGCGGCAGTCCACAGATGCATAGCAAGTAGCTAACCAGTCCATGCCCAGGAGAACGCCGAAGTCTAACATCTCATGAAGGATCAAGTTGACGGACAACTCTTTCTCACCAATAAGGACAACACATGACCGAAACACGTGCCTCGCAACAAACGACTCGCCAACAGGAGTAGTCACTACGAGCGGCTGATCTAACAAACACAACTCTCTGCCCAAACTCGGCACGAAGTGTGAGGAAACATACGAGTGCGTAGATCCCGGATCAAACAACACGTGTGCATCAAAAGAACATACTAAAAGAGTATCTAACACCACTGCATTGGACGTCGGCGCGTCCCGATGAGTCAAAGCAACAACCCGTGCCTTCCCTCCACCTACAACTAGTTGTCCTCTACCAGCAACTGGTCTTCCTCTGCCTCGGTCACCCCGTCCTCTCTGAATAAACCCCCTGCGACCACGACCTCTCTGTGCATAAGTCTGAAACGGAGCAACAACAGGTGCAAGAGGTAACTCTCTCTGAGTTGGAGAAGATGGTAAGGTAACATGTGGCACGGCTGTCTCTGTGCTGATATATCAGTACGAACTCTCTTCGGCTCCTGAACTATTGGAGTCTCGGCAAGATGATCCTCGACTAACAGGGCTGCATCCACAGCTGCTGCATAGGTATCATAATGCTGGGCACTGACGGCAAGGAACAAGTGGATAAGCAAGCCTCGAACAAACCTTTTGACCCGCATCTCCTCCGTAGCTACCAAATACGAGGCATACACAGATAGCTCGGTGAACAGCACATCATAGTCCGCCACCGTCATGTTCGGAGTCTGGCGTAATGACTCGAACCTGCGCGCTCGAGAATCCCTGACACTCTGTGGGAGGAAACGAGCAAGAAACACCGTCACGAACTCAGTCAGGTCATAGGAGGAAGACCTGCGGCTCTGCCCTTCTCTAGAGACTCGCACCACTTCTGCACAAGACATTCCAGACGAAAGCTCGCGAACTCCACCCATCTCACATCGGAGCATCTCAGTGAGTGGCATATCCTAGCCAACTGGTGGATAAAAGACTGCGGATCCTCCGCTGCATCAATGCCTGTGAAGACCGGAGGCGTCAGCCTCATGAACTCTGATACCGATACTGTGATCACCTCCGCAGCTGTAGGTGCAACCGCCTGAACCGTAGGTACTATCGCAGTCCCCGTAGCAGGTGGAACAGCCTCCTGTCTCTGAGCTCGAATGGTCTCAACTAACGACCCCATCATCTGGCGCAAATCCTGCATACCGGCCTCTAGCATAGCAATATGGTCTGTCGAATGGGGATCAATCTGTTCCGGTACAACTAGCGTACCGCCCGGGTTAGTCCTCATCTCAGACGAGCCAACTCTGCCCTGGGCTCTCGCGGCCGCTCTCTGTGCCCTCGTAGTCTTCGGCGACATAGTGGCTGGAAAGAAAACAGGATTCGATAAGAACACGGAAATCGAATCACAAGAATGTATATAATCACGAAGGAATTTCAATCAATAAATCCTAAGGTCACATAGGCGGGTACCGCATCGTAAGTATGCCGCGGAACATACACATGCTACACCACTCTGCTTAAGCTACCTTCTCCATCTACCAAGGTCATCCTACACTCCGAAAGGTAAAACCTATGCTCTGATACCAACTTTGTCACGACCCAGATATTCGGCACGTGACCGGCACTTAAACCATGCAACGTCTACAGACGTAACGCAATTTAAGTAAGCCGAAAACCCAGAAATCTAAACCATAAACTAGTAATTGATGAAAACATTTGTTAGGAATATTTAGAAATTTCAAGTAAAAATCTTTAAGGTTTAAATTATTTTCTTAAAAATTTCGGCAGCAACACCTTTATAAAAACTAACCCCGAAACGGGTACAACATCAAATAAGAGTGAAACAATACATAATATAAATAAAGCATCCCCAAACGAGAGCAATCACGCCCAACGACGGCAACAACCACCATAAGAGAAATTATACGACGCCGTAGTGAAGGAATGAACAATATAAATGAAAATATCACAAAAGATAAAACTGCATAAATAAGTCTGCCCACATGAGCTCGACATCCAGAGTCACAAAAATAATATACAAGATCATCCTCACAACTGTCTCTAAGTCAATACAAAAATGGTAAATGAAGGGTACTAGATACAATAGGTGTACAATGAAATACAAACGGATATCCGCAAAAACCCATCTAGGAAAACGGCTCACAGCCAACTGTAGCAGAATCCGCAGCAAAAAGATACAATGATGTAGCCCTGTCGCGACTACTCTGAGGGTCAACCTGCAAAACACTGTGGCACAACGGGGGTGAGTTGCCAACTCGTGAATAGTAAATAACATATACAGGTAATCGCAGGTATGCACGTACTGCGATACTCTAAAATGTGCAATCTGATGACATCAATATGATAATCTGGGTGTGCAATAATCATGCGAGGTACTCTATCAGGTACTACAACTATATGATGCAATGCATATAAATGAGTGCTAAGCATGGGAAGACATATCATCAACATGAGTCATCATCGTGGATAAACCGGTGTCCACCAATACACCCAAATCCCCAATAACTCAGGCGCCGTCACTCTAATCGGCCCTCATATCCTGTAAATCTCAGGGAAACATGAGTGCCGAACATCGGCACTCGAAAATATCATGAAATACTCATGTCCAATATCGACACGCAAATCCTCATGTATCGGGCTCCGTCAGTCCGGATCGGCCCACAGGCTCCGTCTGCGGAATCGGCCCTAGGCCCCGGCAGTACGGGTCGGCCCGTATCCATCTCTCGACTCTGGTCAGTATCCTCCGGATAACTGCCAGATCCAACCAATCACCGGTAGGTAGTACTCCCTCATCCAGGCTCATCGTCTACTGCGCGACATCCCTTTCTTGCCCCGGGGTACCTTACCGGGTCCACCATGAACCCGCAAACGGATCATCTAACTCCTCGAATCGGGTTTCAAGCACACGTCTCAGAACCGAGAAAACACATGGTAGACGCACTGAAATATCATATCAAGAGAAACCGGGTTTTCAAAATAGTGCATACTTTCTTAAAATAATACCATTGTTCTCAAATCCAGAAATCATATGAAATCCAAAACCCAATGCAGAAATCCATGCAATGTGACGTATGCAGCATAAAGTCGTACTATGAGCAAAAAGGGAAAACCGCTCTTTTAAATGGATCCAGTTTTGAAAATATATAATGCGGTCCCCAATTCTCCAAATTTAAAGCCAGCATCATCTATGTATGTGCAAATTTGTATGTACGTAGGTATGGATGCACAAAGGTATATACGCAGTATGGGTGTGCAAGTAGGTATGTGCGCAAGTATAGGTGTACAATGCGTACGTACGCAAGTATGTATGCACAACTGAACAATAATCCATGCGCCAAAGTCGATGACAATAAAACACTGTATATGTGTATAGGCGTGTCATGGCAATTACCGACGGTGTGGGTGTAGCATGTAAATTAGTGCTCGTGCATATGAACCGTCAGTAATAGTGCAGTGTCCACTAGGTAATAAATATATCATAACAATATAATAGCATGTAATGATGCTTATGCAAAATCAACATATACGAATATGAATATGCGACTACAATATCCTATCAAGCCCTGACGCATAACGCCATACGGGCGATTTCCCCGTGGATGTTAAATCTACTCACCGGTGATCTCGAGCTAAGTATATCCGACCACCTGCTTCCCCTTCTTTGCAGCGTCTGAAGTCCCCGCCTGTGATCCTAGAATTTACACAAGCAACACACATAAGGCAAAATCCTGCAAAAACGCGATATCAAGACCAAACGAGAAACTAGCGTCGCAAGCTAAACTCATGTGCACTCGAACACCAAAACGTGTGTGCATCCGTCTGAAACCACCCCGACATGCCGTGACACGCAGAAAACCCCAAACCCAAACTCATAATGTACGTGTCGAGCAAGTTTAAAAGTATTAAAAACAAGATAAATGGTTCCAGATTTTGATACGGGCTAAAATAGAAAAAGTTGCATACACCGAAAATCTTCAATATGAAGCAGACACCTAACCACCAAACCCCGACACCCAGCTCCACCATCAGTCCGCAATTTGCGGCCATAACACAGAAATTTGCGGCCAAAGATGGGAGAGGGAGTCCAGTGCTTCGTGTGTGTGATCTAAGTCCAGTAACTAAGCTCCAGTGAAAGCAACTTTTGCCTGAAGCAACAGGGTTGAAAGAAGATCCCAAAACTAACATAAATCCTTAACTAAAACACTAATTAACACTAATCTAATACAATACGGGGTTTTAGTGCAACCAGACACAAGGACTTGGATTAAACGACAAAAATAACACCTATTTAAGCTAATCAAGCCATAACAAACTGAACATGACTTAATCTCCACTTAACCCATCTAATTAGCACTAAAACCCTACTTAAGCACACAATTAAGTTAAATAACTAAAATTTAGCAAAAATACAAGCATGGTAAGCTTTATACCTTAATATGGTCTAGTGGTGGCTAAAACTTGATGTCATTGCCTCAAGAACCAGCAAGGAAGTGATTTGGAATGTTTAGCAAGGGTTTAATGAAGAAAAGATGGATTTTTGCTAAAGAGATTGTGCTATAATGGAAGAAGAAGAAGAAGAAGAGAGGGAATGCTGCTTGTTGTTGCTGCTGCTATGGAATGAGAGGGAGAGAGAGAGAGTGTGTGTGAGAAAGTCAAAGCCCATACCTCATTTAATACCCCCATGGTTCCCATTTCTTTTCTTTTTCTTATTATTTTAAAAGTTTAGATTTGTTTTGTTTTGTTTTAGGATATGAAGGAAACCAAACCATGAGGAAAAGAAAATGGAGACAACTTACAATATTAATCTAAGGTGATTAGGGTTGTGCATGCTAAACTCAAAATTTTGGCCTAGACAAACATAGGTTAGGAAATTCCATAATTATGTGAACACTAAATTAAATAATAATTAATGTAACAAAATTTTATATAAATTTACATATTTTCACAATTAAAATTAGATTTATTTCAGTTTATGTGGAAAATGATTATTAACAAGGTTTTATGAAAACACGCATTATCACTAAATAACACGAAATTAACCCTAACGAATTTCAAGGTGTTACATTAGGTGTCTTAATGTTTGCAGTCTCGTGCCATTTTTAATACCTTCCGTACCAATCTACCCCTTAAAACCCTACGATGTCTTAATTGTATTATTTGTATTGTATTGTAAATTATATTATCTTATATTATAGATTGTATAGATGGATGACTTTCCAAAACTATGATATCAGTAAATGGATGTAACTGGAGAATCATGTAGATGGATGTATATTCATGGTTCGGTTCAGTCAAGTTGTATAGATTGAATAGATTGAATAGATGGATTCATAGATCTATGTTGTATTGAAGTTTTATAATTGAATTATATTCAAGTCAGATTAATTATATTGAGACTCAGTCTGAGTCAGACAATTTGAATAAAATTGAAGTCCTGAATAAGGTTTTGGTGTTATCGGTAACTGCTGCACATGGACAATAGGATTTGTGTCTTTTTCAAAGACGATCACCGTATTGATAACACCGTTTGTTAAGTTGTCTACCTTAAATAGGCAAGCACCCATATCTCCGGCTCCCTGAGGCTCAAGAGACTGGTCCAGCTTAAACCTATGTTTACTAGGGTCCTTATTGTAATTTAGTATAACTTGAAAGGGTTTTATTTAAAAATAATTTTGTATAATTTTCAAAATACACCTCAAGTATTTAATTATCGTCTTTAGAGTTTTCATAGATGTAGATTTTATATATGTGACATTTCTAGTGAATAAAACCTAATTTCATAATATATGATATTTAATTGTAAGGTATTGAATTTATATGGAATTGCATGGTATTTTCATGTAAAGTGATTCTTTTGATTTAGAAGAGTTGGAATATTTATATTATATAAAAAATTAGAAATTTTGATGATACATATACATATATACATATATATATATTTATATAAAATAATTTTAATTTATTATTTTTCTAGTAATCTCATTTTCTTAAAATGATATTAAAATTTCCATCGGAATCCGAATGCTCCTTGTGGAGGTCTGAATTTCGCTCTACTAGACCCAAGGATGTGCGATAAACCGGACCATCCCGAAAATAGGGCTCCCCAAAAATGGGTTGTAGAGGTACAATTTCATGGAAAGATTTAATACACTTTTGTAGAAAATGGTTTTGTAAGTTTAGGGTATTAATTCGTATTTTCCGTATTCTATGTTCCCAAAAAGATATCGTGCAATGATAGAGATGTGTGTTATGAGGAGGTAGCTCATTACCTCGTGAACTATCTAAAGGTAAAGTAAGGAATTATAATGATTTATGTCGAACTAAACTATATGGTATTTTTTTGTAAAAGTGCTATACAAATTGAAATATAAATTCTTTTGATATGAAACTTGTCAATATGTTTTGTTAATATTTAATGATCATGATGTGAGAGTTTGGTATTATTGTGTGTAAGAAAAATATGATTTTTAAGGAAAAACTGAATCGGAAGTCGGATTAACTCCACTTCCGTCGGGTTTTAGAATTCTAAGTTTTTAGAATAGTAATGAGAAGAGAGAGAAGGGACTTATAGGTTGATTGTGTAGAGGAGAGGAAAAGGAAGAAGTAGGAAGTGCTGGTGCATCGTTTTGTCGCCGGAATCTCCTCTGATCGTCGTCAGAAGTTCGTTGGAGCTTCGCCCTTTGCTAACTTCACTTGCACACAAAAAGTCTTGGGAATTTTCTTTAGAGTTTGGGCAGAGATTTGTGAGTGAGGGGGGTGATTTGAGGGGTGGTATTTATAGGAAAAATTAGGGTTTTAGGGTAGTGAAAGGGTGTGATAAAAATTGTATTAAAAATGGATTAAATGGGGGTTTTAATTTTCTCTGTAAATGTGCAGAGAATTAAAATGATACAGGGGTTATGGGGGGAGTTCAAAGGTCACAACTGTCACGATCCAAATTTTGGCCCATGACCGGCACTTAGACTTTATGACATCTAGAGATGTCGACACAATCCGAGTAAGCCAGAATACCAAGATCAAAACCAAAATTACGGAATTTATCAAAAATGTAATTTTTTTTAGTTTAAACAACTGATTTTAAGCAATTAAAAGTTTGACAACATCTCCCTTTTTAATTATTAATAAAAGCAGTTGTAAGGTGTTAAAATAAATTGCATTCCCTAGTTGGGAGCAAAATAATGCCAAACGGCAGAAATCAATACAAAAGAATAACACGACGCTTTAAAAGAAGAAATTCAGGCATATAAAAAGAAAGCATAAGTTCATACAACTAACGATCTCACACATTCAAATTTTAGAACATATACAATATGTTTCGTTCTAAGTCAATATACAGAGTCTGATGGAGTAATACTAGATCCAAAATACATATACCAAAATAGGAGATTACTACATAGGTAACCCACCTAGCAAAAAGAGCGATAAAAGCAGACGAGTGGATTTGTACTGCTGCTACGCGTTCACACGACTCCTGCAAGGAACTAAGGCACAACGGGGGTGAGTTGCCAACTCAGTGAATAAAACTAACATATATCGGTTGATAATGTAAATATGACGAACTAGAGCTAATATCAATAAGGATGAATATAATGCATTATAATATGTGGAAGAATGAACAAAACTGAAATCTCATCAATTATTTCCAAATAAGGTTCATTTTTCCGTGTCCAATATCGACACAAATTTTCTGTTTCCATCAGGCATCATTTCCCGAACGATCCTGTCATCCAATAACACTGGTCAGTATCACTTAGATATTCGCCGTGTTTCACAACTGTCTCCGGTATCGAGTATCCTTGCTAGGCTCCCCACCTCAAATGCGGCTTTCCTGCCCCTCGGTCTCGACCGGGTCCACTATATATTCAACTGTATATCCCCCCCCACTCGGTCTGGATAACGTATAAATCCGCAACCGTATAGCCCCCCCCACTCAGTTCGGAATAAATCCAATCATAAAAATGACATCTTATGGTGGACGTATCACATCTTTCAGGAAGAATTAATGATTATAACTTAATAATATATAAAACTCAAAACCTGAAATCCTTAAATCCAATACACCTGGTGATACAATTTGCGACTAATTGAAAGTAAGCCATGATAGGTATCAATCAATAGCAACGATGCACATAACCACTAAGAATGATACTTATGGTATGAGAGGAATCATATAGGATATGGCAAGTTCTAAGTGATACGTGACATGTCAATATCGATGAGGTGTAGTGCAACATATTGGTATGTGTGCGTGCAACATGACTCATCGATAGTTCGTGCAGTGTTCTAACAAGTGTTATTTTATAGATATGAATGCGTATGACGAAGTTTTTTTAATTTTAAACATATACTCAATATAATGGAAATTATTTTCCAACTATAATTTACGGGCGTTTTAACGCCATCCATACAAAATCCCTCGGTAGATGTTAAATCTACTCACCGGAATACGTCGAATCTACTCAGATCATCAATCCCTTTCCATTCCTTGCGGCCTCCGAAGTTTCCGTATTTGAACCTAACATCGAGTTTAACTTTCGTATAAAAAACGGCTAAGCTCTGATACGCCAAAAACGTGAAACGACAAGATTTACGTACTAAATATGCTACGTACGAATATTGTAAGCTATCTAATACTTACTCTAACTGGATTTAAATCTTTCGTTGTTCGTAACAGAAAAACAGAATCGTGTCACAAACATCTATGTCGTATTTAGAACTTTTTTTTACCCTAAAACTGATATTAGCCTCCAGATTTCTTATACTGATAAAATAACTTAAACTAGCAATACCAACCATCCTAATACATATACAGAGAGCTACCCTTAAAATCCCAACATCTAACTCCCTCACAAAACCGGCGAGCTCGGATTTCCATAGAATGTCGCCGGCCAAAATCCGATGGAATGGGTTCGTTATCCTAGGGTTTATTCTAGGTTCAGATTAAAAGATCAAGGCACTGTTTGATTTTGTTAAATAACATCTAAACTATAGCAGATTCAAAATAGTGCCTAAATTATCTAAATACGATATTACCTATATCTCACATTTATACTAAAACAGTACTGAACTAAAAGAACTACAGAGTTGGATATTATACCTATATAGAAGATAAACCGAGAGTTTCCTTCAAAGATGTACAAGCACAATTTATCCTAGCTTGATGTTGGTGGTGAAAATCCTTAACACTTAGCTCTTCTTCTCTTCTCTCTCTCTCTCTCTTTTTCTTTAGTGTGTTCTAAGATGTTTCTATTTCTAAACTAGTTAATTTTCCTTAATTATAAATATATATATATATATATATATATATATATATATATATATATATATATATATATCAACTGAACCATTTGGTACAAATAAAGGATAAAAAGTGATAAGGTAGTAGGTGGTGTCACCAAGCAAGATGATGGTGGTTTCATGCAAGGAGGAGGTCTGTGTGTGAGGTTAAACTTAGGGTGTGGTGTCTAGGAGGTTTAGTTTAACCTTAACCACTATCTAACTCTCTTTGCATAATAACCCTCAAACCACTCTAATTAGCATAAGGAAACTAACATTTTCACATAAACCCCTCATTACACATGATATTATATAAACACTATTTCTTTACTAAATTATTTCCACTTCAATTTTAAAAGGCCCTCTTTAATACGATAAAAATTTAAATAACATTTCTGTTTAAATAAATAATTTAATTAATTATCTAAAATATTTCAAAATGTTACAATATTCCCTCTTAAGAAAATTCGGTCCCCGAATTTAAAACTTAACTACTCGTACCTTCAAAAAGATGTGTGAATTTCTTCCGCATCGCATCCTCAGCCTCCCAGGTGACCTCCCCGCTTTTTGGTCCCCGCCAAAGAACCTTTACAGACGGAAGTACCCTTGATCTCAATTTCTTTGTCTGCCGGTCTAGAATAGTTACCGGCTGCGCAGTGTAGGATAAATCACGCTCAAGCAGTAAAGTCTGATGATGGATCTCATGAGAGGGATCGTGAAGATACTTGCGAAATATAGACACATGGAACACCGGATGCACATCGGAAAAACTCGGCGGAAGTGCTAAACGATAAGCTACAGCACCCACCCTCTCCAGAATCTCACAGGGTCCGACATATCTTGGGCTGAGCTTCCCCTTTTTCCCGAAACGCATTACACCTTTCATCGGAGATATCCAAAGGAACACTTGATCTCCCACATCAAACTCGAGTCTACGACGGCGTCGATCAACATATGATTTCTATCTAATTTGGGCCGCTCTCATTCATTCCTGTATCAACTGGATCTTTGCTATAGTTTCCTGTACTATCTGCGGTCCCAAAATACTACTCTCGCTGAGTTCTGTCCAGCAAACGGGTGATCGACACTTTCTCCTATTCAAAACTTTGAAGGGTGCCATCTGGATCGTCTCCTAAAAACTGTTGTTGTAAGAGAATTCTATCAAAGCCAAGTGACGATCCCAATTCCCACCGAAATCAAGACTGCAGGCTCGAAGAATATCCTCAAGAGTCTGTATGGTCCGCTCTGACTGACCATCTTTCTGTGGGTGAAAAGCTGTACTAAAACTCAATCGGTTACCTAGAGCCTCTTGGAGTTTCTGCTACAATCGGCTGGTGAACTGTGTGCCTCTATCGGACACAATGGAAGTCGGAACTCCATGCAATCGTACAATCTCGTCAATATAGATCTGAGCATACTGTGCATATCCATATGTTGTCTTTACCGGAAGAAAGTGAGCTGTCTTTATCAATGGATCCACAATCACCCATATGGAATCATACCCTCTGCTAGTCCTGGGTAGACCCATAATGAAATCCATGGAGATCTGCTCCCATTTCCACTCTGGAATATGCAAGGGCTGCAACTCTCCTGCCGGCCTCTGGTGCTCAGCCTTGACTTGCTGACAAGTCAAGCATCTCGATACAAACTTCACAACATCTCTCTTCATTCCTTCCCACCAATAGACATCTTTCAAATCATGATACATCTTGGTGGAACCAGGATGAACACTATATGCTGACCGATGGGATAGTTCTGCTCATATTCAGATCCTGCTGCTGAAAAATATATCTCAAGCTCTTGTGATCTGTGAATATCTGGCATGACTCGCCGTATAAGTAATGCCTCCAAATCTTCAGTGCGAATACCACAGTAGCCATCTCTAAGTCATGAGTGGGATAGATCTGCTCGTGCCTCTTCAGTTGTCGAGAAGCATAAGCGACGACCTTGCCATGCTGCATCAACACACAGCCCAAACCCACTCAAGAGACGTCACAATAAACAACAAAACCACCTGACCTAGAAGGTAAAGATAAGACTGGTGTAGTCGTCAAGCGAGTTTTCAACTGCTGGAAACTCTTCTCATACGTCTCTGTCCAAAGAAATGAAACCTCCTTCCTGGTCAACCCGGTCAGCGGTGCAGCGATCCGAGAAAAATCCTGCACAAAACGTCGGTAGTAACCGGCCAAACCCAAGAAGCTGCGAACCTCTGTAACTGATACAGGTCTGGGCCAGTGCTGTACTGCTTCGATCTTCTTTGGGTCCATGCGTATACCATCTCTCGTAACTACGTGACCTAAGAAATCCACACTATCCAGCCAGAAAGCCTACACTATCGAGAGGCATCACAATAAACAACAAAACCACCTGACCCAGAAGGTAAAGATAAGACTGGTGCAGTCGTCAAGCGAGTCTTCAACTGCTGGAAACTCTTCCCATTCGCCTCTGTCCAAAGAAATGGAACCTCCTTCCTGGTCAACCCGGTCAGCGGTGCAGCGTCCGAGAAAAATCCTGCGCAAAACGTCGGTAATAACCGGCCAAACCTAAGAAGCTGCGAACCTCTGTAACTGATACAGGTCTGGTCCAGCGCTTCACTGCTTCGATCTTCTTTGGGTCCACACGTATACCATCTCTCGTAACTACGTGACCAAAGAAATCCACAATATCCAGCCAGAAAGCACACTTGGAGAATTTAGCGAACAGTTTATGCTCCTTCAAGGTCTACAATATGATACGCAAGTGCTGCTCATGCTCCTCCCAGCTCCGGGAATAAACAAAGATATCATCAATGAATACAATAATGAATTGATCAAGAAATGGCCTGAAAATTCGGTTCATCAAATCCATGAAAGCTGCCAGGGCATTGGTGAGCCCGAACGACATCACCAAAAACTCGTAATGCGCGTATCATGTGCGAAAAGCAGTCTTCGGAATATCATCCTTCCGAATTCTCAACTGGTGATACCCTGACGGCAAATCAATCTTCGAGAAATAGCCAGCTCCCTGCAGCTGATCAAATAAGTCATCGATACGAGGTAGTAGATACCTATTTCGAACAGTAACTCGATTCAGCCGTCTGTAGTCGACGCACAATCTCATTCTGCCGTCCTTATTTTTAACGAACAAGACAGGAGCTCCCCACGGCGATACACTCGGACGAACGAGCTCCCTATCCAACAACACTTGCAACTGACCTTTGAGTTCCTTCAACTCCGTCGGGGCCATCCGATAAGGTGGTATTGAAATAGGCCCCGCACCCGGAATCAAGTCAATGCAAAATTCGATATAGCGATCAGGTGGCAATCCTGGTAATTCAGCAGAAAACACATCCGGAAATTCTCGTACGATCGGAACCTGGTCCAACGTGACTTCAGCGGCTCCTACGTCCTGAATAAACGCTAAGAACCCACAACAACCCTTCTTCAAGAGCCATCCCGCACAAAGAGCAAAAATCATGTTGGCAGGAGCTATACTACAGTCTCCCTGCACAAGAAAAATCGGTTTGCCTGGAAAAAAGAATATGACTGCTTACCCCCGACAATCTACAAAAGCATGACAAGCGGCCAGCCAATCCATACCAAGAAGTATATCAAAATCTAGCATATCCAGGCGAATCAAATCGACTAATGAATCCCTATCACCAATACGTACTGAATAGGACCTAAATACGTGTCGAGCTACAAAAGAATCTCCCACATGAGTAATCAAAACTAGCGGTAATTCTAACAATGACGACTCTCTCCCTAGAGAAAGTGCAAAGTGTGTAAATACGTAAGAATGCGTAGAACCGGGATCAAATAAAATATGTGCATTTAAAGAACATACTGCAAGAGTACCTGTCACAACTGCATTGGATGCCTGGGCATCCTGTGGAGTCGGAGCAAAAACTCGTTCCTGGCCCCTACCCGCATCATGTCGTCCTCTCCCTCGGTCTCCTCGTCTTCTCTGAAAACGTCCTGCAATGCCCTGACCTCGCAGTACAACAGCTTGGCGCATAGTGCCAACTGGTGGAGGAAGTAATGCCATCGAGGTAGAAGGTGGAGGGGGTAAATTAGTCTATGGAACAACAGTCCCTCTATGGCGTCTACACTCTCTAGCCAAATGCCCTGGAAGTCCGCAACTAAAACATGTAAATGGAGGCCTCTGCTCCACGGGGTAAGAACTAAACCTCTGTCCCTGCGACCAATCTCTACCAAAACTACGGCCTGGAAAGTGTCTTCCTCCACCTCTCCCAAACTTCCTGGTAACTGACCCAATAGGTCTGGTCCTTTTTGGCTCCGGAATAATCGCTGTCTCGTTCAGACGCTCTTCTACTCGCATAGTTGTGTCCATGGTCTGCGCATAAGTATTGAATGCTGGGAGCCTATAGCAAGGAAAAACTGTGTATCCAAACTCCTCACAAACCTCTTCACCCGAAGCTCCTCCGTAGGAACTAAATATGGAGCATAGCGTGATAGCTGGGTGAACTGTAAATCATACTCTGCCACAGACATATCTGCAGATTTCCGCAACGCCTCGAAACTGCTGGCTCTAGCATCCCTCACACTCTGCGAAAGAAATCTAGAAAGGAAGACCTCAGAAAACTCTGCCCATGACATCGGAGGAAGACCTGCAGCTCGCCCTCTCTCCATCGACTCAAACCATGTCTGTGCAAGTCCCTCTAATCGAAAATTGGTCAGCTCGACCGACCTCGCATCAGAACATCGCAGTGATCTGCCAATCCAAGCCATCCTATCAAGAAAGGACTGAGGATCCTCTGCTGCATCGGTCCCTGTAAATACCGGAGGCCTCAACCTCATGAACTCTGGAAAAGATACTTCCAGAGCCTTTGAGTCTACCAGCGCGACAGTTTGCATGGGCTGTACATCGGGCTTTACCATCATCGGTACCTGATCATGCCTCTAAACACGGGTGGCCTTAGTCAACTGTCCCACCATTTGCTGTAGGCCCAACATGCCTTCCTCTGTCCTAGTCAGTCTGTCTGGAGGGAGAGGATCAATATGCTCATGTACCGCCGGAATGTCCGGTATGTCAGTTTCCATCACAGGCGGATTCGCCCTAGCTGCATCCCTGGCTGCGGCTCGTGTAGCCATAGCAACTAGCAAAAAGAAATGAGAGGTGATAAGGTGTACGAATAGGAGAAGCAATAATAAGAAGTCAAAGGAAGGATTAAGCAAGATATACATCCTAAGGTTACTTAGGATGAGTATCGTAGCGTGAATATTCCGCGGAACATATATACGGTACTTTACTCATCCTAAATCACCTACTCCATCAAACCAAAGTTCATCCTACATAACGAAACTTAAGTTTACTAACTCTAAATCACTACTCGGTTCCGTTAGGATAATCCTACGCTCTGATACCAACTTTGTCACGATCCAAATTTTGGCCCGTGACCGGTACTTAGACTGTATGACATCTATAGATGCCGACACAATCCGAGTAAGCCAGAAAACCAAGATCAAAACCCAAATTGCGGAATTTATCAAAAATGTAGTTTTTTAGCTTAAACAACTGATTTTAAGCATTTAAAAGTTTGACAACATCTCCCTTTTAATTATTAATAAAAGAGGTTGTAAGGTGTTAAAATAAATTACAATCCCTAGTTGAGAGCAAAATAATGCCAAACGGCAGAAATCAATACAAAAGAATAACACGATGCTTTAAGCGAAGAAATTCATGCATATATAAAGAAAGCATAAGTTCATACAACTAATGATCTCACACATTCAAATTTTAGAACATATACAACATGTTTCGTTCTAAGTCAACATACAGGGTCCGATGGAGTAATACTAGATCCAAAATACATATACCAAAATAGGAGGTTACTACATAGGTAACCCACCTAGCAAAAAGAGCGATAAAAGCCGACGAGTGGATCCGTACTGCTGCTACGCGTCCACATGACTCCTGCAAGGAACTAAGGCACAACGGGGGTGAGTTGCCAACTCAGTGAATAAAACTAACATATATCAGCTGATAATGTAAGTATGACGAACTAGAGCTAATATCAACAAGGATGAATATAATGCATGATAATATGTGGAAGTATGAACATGAACTACTAAATATATATATCAAAACTGAAATCTCATCAATTATTTCCAAATAAGGTTCATTTTTCCGTGTCCAATATCGACACAAATTTTCTGTTTCCATCAGGCATCATTCCCCAAACGATCATGTCATCCAATAACACCGGTCGGTATCACCTAGATATTCGCCGTGTTTCAAAACTGTCTCCGGTATCGAGTATCCTCGCTAGGCTCCCCGCCTCAAATGTGGCTTTCCTCGCCCTCAGTCTCGACCGGGTCCACAATGTATCCAACTGTATATCCCCCCCACTCAGTCTGGATAACGTATAAATCCGCAACCGTATAGCCGCCCACTCGGTTCAGAATAAATCCAATCATAAAAATGACATCTCATGGTGGACGTATCACATCATTCAGGAAGAATCAATGAATATAACTTAATAATATATAAAACTCAAAACCAGAAATCCATAAATCCAATACACCTGGTGATACGATTTATGACTAATTGAAAGTAAGCCATGATAAGTATCAATCAATAACAACGATGCACATAACCACTACGAATGATACTTATGGTATGAAAGGAATCATATAGGATATGGCAAGTTCTACGTGATACGTAACATGTCAATATCGATGAGGTGTACTGTAACATATAGCTATGTGCGCGTGCAACATGACTCATCGATAGTTCGTGCAGTGTTCTAACAAGTGTTATTTTATAGATATGAATGCATATGACGAAGTTTCTTAATTTTAAACATATACTCAATATAAAGGAAATTATTATCCAACTATAATTTACGGGCGTTTTAACGCCATCCATACAAAATCCCCCGGTAGATGTTAAATCTACTCACCGGAATACGTCGAATCTACTCAGATCATCAATCCCTTCCCTTTCATTGCGGCCTCCGAAGTTTCCGTATTTGAACCTAACATCGAGTTTAACTTTCGTATAAGAAACGGCTAAGCTCCGATACGCCAAAAACATGAAACGACAAGATTTACGTACTAAATATGCTGCGTATGAATATTGTAAGCTATCTAATACTTACTTTAACTGGATTTAAATCTTTCGCTGTTCGTAACAGAAAAACAGATTCGTGTCACAAACATCTGTGTCGTATTTAGAACTTTTTTTTACCCCAAAACTGATATTAGCCTCCATATTTCATATACTAATAAAATAACTTAAACTAGAAATACCAAACATCCTAATACATATATAGAGAGTTACCCTAAAAACCCCAACACCTAACTCCCTCACAAACCGGCGAGCTCGGATTTCCATAGAATGTCGCTGGCCAAAATCCGATGGAATGGGTTCGTTTTCCTAGGGTTTATTCTAGGTCCAGATTAAAAGATTAAGGCACTATTTGATTTTGATAAATAACATCTAAACTATAGCAGATTCAAAATAGAGCCTAAATTATCTAAATATGATATTACCTATATCTCATATTTATACTAAAACAGTACTGACCTAAAAGAACTACAGAGTTGGATGTTATACCTATCTAGAAGATCAACTGAGAGTTTCTTTGAAAGATGTACAAGCACAATATATCCTAACTTGATGGTGGTGGTGAAAATCCTTAACACTTAGCTCTTCTTCTCTTCTCTCTCTTTTTTTCTTTAGTGTGTTCTAAGATGTTTCTTTTTCTAAACTAGTTAATTTGCCTTAATTTGATATATATATCAACTGAACCATTTGATACAAATAAAGGATAAGAAGTGATAAGGTAGTAGGTGGTGTCACCAAGCAAGATGGTGGTAGTTTCATGCAAGGAGGAGATGTGTGTGTGAGGTTAAACCTAGGGTGTGGTGTCTAGGAGGTTTAGTTTAACCTTAACCACTATATAACCCTCTTTGCATAATAACCCTCATACTACTCTAATTAGCATAAGGAAGCTAATATTTTCACATAAACCTCTCATTACACATGTTATTATATAAACACTACTTCTTTACAAAATTATTTCCACTTCAATTTTAAAAGGCCCTCTTTACTACAATAAAAATTTAAATAACATTTCTATTTAAATAAATAATTTAATTAATTATCTAAAATATTTCAAAATGTTACAACAACAGAAAAAGAGAATTGGAGTTTAGGCTGAGTCGGACAGGCGGCGCCGGCCGATTCGCCCGCGTCGCCGGCCCGAGTCAAGCGAGCCAGGCCGAGTCTCCAAGCCACGTATCCCCGTCGCTTCATCTACTGCAGTAGACTCGTTTGTTTTATGTGTGACTCTTGGTTTTTACGAGTTATGCACGTGCAGACTTTTGGTCTTCTAAAATAATTAAAAGAAATCAAAATAAAAAGATAATATAACTGATTGGAATTGAACTCTGGTGTTTTGGTTCAGCAGTGCAAGGTCTTACCAGTAAGCTACAAGCACCTTCTTGCTGTTCAAAAGCAAAACAAATTTATAACTTGTGCTCAGGCTCAAATACCCCTTTCTGTATTTTTTTGAAAAAATTATACAGAAAGTTTAGGGTTGTTACAAAATATATTCCGTCCCCGCTCCACCGGGAAGCCCAAGTCCCAAGCAGGGCCCCGTCATGTCCTGTCCCATCATATTTGTGAAGTCCAATAGATCGAAAAAGGTACGTGACTGTCACGACCAGGAAAATGGAACGTGACTGGCACCTGAATCATATGAAGTCTATAGGACCCCATCTAATTCAAGTAAGCCAAAATCCCAAAAATCTAAACCATTTTTAAAGAAGAAGTAAAGAAACTTATTTTTAAAGCAAGTGGTTTTAATAATATAAGCCGAATATGCATTTTTAAAACCCCAAGTCTTTTCCGAAAATTTCGGCAGAGTTTCCTTTGTAAATACTGACCCCAAACGGGTACAAACCTAATAAAGCATATATAATGAATAAAGGCATCCCGAAGTGGGAGCTAGCTCTTCGTCAATCGACGGTCACAACCACGCAAGCAATATAATATACCACCCCGAATGGCGAGAATCAAAACTCAAAAGGAAACTCAAAATATCAAGAAAACCTATAATAATACAAGCGCGAGTCTACGGTCGAAATAATATATAACTGTTCTTCTAAGTCTAATAAATAATACAGTCCGGTTGATAGAGTTACTAGATACAACTGAAATAAATAAGGTACAATGGTGGTAACGATGCAAGTGAACCCACCTACCAAAGCAAAACACCCGGAATGAAGCAGTGCTCCAGCAAAGCCGCAATGAAACCTGTACGGCAAAATCTGCAAGAAACTGTGGCACAACGGGGGTGAGTTGCCAACTCGTGAGTAGAAAACATCACCGAGAAGAAATCGTATGTATGACTCAATCCTAGGTCAATACGATCAGAATATATAATATATAACCTCAAATGATATAGTCTGAAGCATGAAATAATGGCCTGGGTAAACATCTGAATATGAGTGTAATACCAAGTGCTCGTGTCAGTGCCTCAGGTAGAAACACATCATAACTGTGAGGTATGAATGCATAAAAACAGAATGCATATAAATGAGAAACTGTTTTCTTTAATTGGTGAGATTTCTGTATATATAAATCGAGGTATTATCAATGAAATCGATATAAAATCCTTGTCAAGCATCGACACAAAACATGCATCCAAATATCTGATATCTCGGGCTCCGGCTATCCGGACTGGCCTATATCATAAATCTCAATACCTCAAATCTCAATATCCTGGGCTCCGGCAATCCGGACTGGCCCCTGGGCTCCGGCTATTCGGACTGGCCCAACTCCGATCGGTATCCTCCGGATATCCGTCGAGTCACAATACAATCACCGGTCAGCAATGCTCCACTGTCACAGGCTCAACGCCGATCAACTGCGATCTTCTTACCTCGGGGTACCCACCGGGTTCACCATGCACCCACAGACGGTTCCTACTCCTCCACGAATTGGGTGTATGATATCGCTCAAGAGCCCAGAAAACTCATGGTGGACATATCTCAAAATATATCATGAGAAAACCGCAACTTTCATTTTAAAATGATAATCAGTTTATAAAATCCTTGCGGTTTCTCTAAATCCAGAAATCTCATGAAAATCCGAAATCCCAATCTCAAGTATAAATAAACAATGAATTCTAACATATTGGGCTCCGGCAATCCGGACTGGCCCTGATAATGATGCATGAAAATGAACGTATAAATATGCATGACAATCATTGTAATAAATGCAATGTCTAAGCTATCAGCTAACAAGTGATATCAAAGAATTAATATTCTCTACAGTGTACGTAGCATGGCAATTATCGATGATGATGTGTGTGAGCCGGCAAGGAGGTGTACGTGGAACATACGCATCATCGGTAATGGTGCTGGTGTCCTGACAGCATGGTTTCATAACAATAACGAAAGCAAAAGTATAAGCATGCAAATGCGATATGAATAATATGAATGTGCGATGATAACCACAAGAATATGCATGAATAAATAGCAATGCAAAAATAAGGAATAAACATTGTATATAATCGAGTCATACAGTTTGGCATTTGAAATCGCATGAATCGTGGTTTTTAGAAAATAGGACATGTCTTTAAAATACCTATGATTCGTCAGTTTTGGAAATAGGGATGACTCGAGTCTAGTCTACTAGACTAACTGGCTAATCGAAAGAGGTGAGGAAGACCACCTAAGTCTGAGTCGATATATATATATATAATAATAGTCGGTGATCCCACCTCAATAGTATCGCATACGATACAATATCTATAATATGACAACCTCAAGTCAAGAGTGCGGATCTATCATCAATATATAGCTTGTACGGTAAATCCGTCGTACGGCATCTCAAATCTGGGTACGGGTCAATATCACATTTATCACACTATTCATCTAGTATCCTTTTCATCATATATCATGATCTGGGGGTACTGATATACGTCTAGTACAATACTGATACCATCTACAATATATATGCGTGTGTATGAAACCACCACGCTTAAAGGACCCGCTAAAAATCGTGTCATATCTCATAATACGAACCACGTCATATCACCGATCTCATGGCATCCAGCCCAATCTCAATCGACTCATCTCCAAATATCATGTACTATCCTCATAATCCATGTATATGTATACGTATGTATATATATATATATATATATATATATATATATATATATACACATGCATACATATATATATATATATATATATATATACATAGTCCCATACCCATGTGTGTATATATATACATATCCCCATATACGCACAGGTAAATAAAAGTATGCAAGTGTGTGTGTGCGTGTGGGTGCAAAACTTATTCTAGGCTTCGCAACTTTAACTAACTAATGACGCTATCAAACAAAGTCTTCTAAAGAATTTCTAGCTAAGTAAACAAGTCATAATAATACTATGAAAGTATATATATATATATATATATATATATATATATCATAACGCCTTCGCGTTCTATTTTACGAAACTGCGGGGGTGCTATACGCCATCCACCCGACTTCCCCCGTAGATATATATCTACTCACCGTGGTCCTCGCTTGCTGGAGTCGATGTCGCCACGCCCATCCTTGTTGCTCCAATTCCACTCGAGGGTACCTACATATCACACATAGTATCATAAACCAAAATCATGCACGAAAACGAAAACGGCACGCGTATCACACATAGGTTAAAACCTATGATCTACATATGCAAGAATGGCCAAACAACCCTCGAGATTGACGTGCAAACGTCACACCATCGAGTAAAAGCCCAAATACTCAAATCCAAAACATAAATAGCCGTAAAACCAAAGCAGCAACAAAAGAAAACACTTCCAGATTTTGTTCCAGGTGAAATTAGGCAATTCTGGATATGGGGTAAGTCTAATTTAACTAAAATGAAGCCATGGACCAAGCACGGAATTATTCCAACGTACTAAGGCCCTAAATTGCGGCCAAAATGAGAAAAAAGGTGGCCAAAATGAAGATATATGGTCTCGGGTCTTGGGAACAGCTTCTAGGTTGCCTTCATGACTCACAGTCTTCGCTGAATATTTTTCGGGTGCCCCGGGTCTTAGCAGATCCCTAAATACCATCACAATTCTCAAAATTTTCCAATGTCGGGGTTTCTAAGTCCATGTTTTGGAGTTTAATTCTATGTTTTAAGTCCAATAAACAATCACTATAGGGGTTGCAAGGCCTCTGCTAACCTCAATTATACTTCACTACTTAAGATTTCATCAAAACCCTAACTAGGAATTTTCAAAGTTCGCTAAACCATATTTAAACACTTCTAAACATGTATCTAAGCTAAAGTGAAAGAAAAACTACACAAATGGTGAAGAGATTACCTCATTTGGTACTCATGAATCCCCTAGAGCATCAAAATCCCATTTTTCTTTGTCCAAAGTGTAGCTTGTTAGCTTGTGCATGTTTTTTGTGAAATGGAGATGGAGTTTTGGTGTTGTTTTGATGATGTTTTTAGGGTTTGAAGTGGAGGGGGAGTGAGGTGCTACCATGGGTGAAGAGGGAGGAGAAAAGATGAAGAAGATGATGAAGGAAACAAAGTGTTATGGTTCAAGTTTAACCCCTCACCTCTCTCTCTCATCCATACCTTATTGTTTAATCATTTCCTTTTTCTATTCTTTTCTTTTCTTTTCTCTTTATTATTTATCTTTTCATCTCTTTTAAAAATTAGAACCATGCATGATAAAAGAAGAAAAGCCATGATAAAAGAAAAGTGTAACAACTGCTAAAAATGACATGTGCATGTCATGTGCACAAAACACGTTTAATGCACGATTAGCGATATTTAATCGCGATTAGCATTAAAATAGTGTATAATTAATCATAAAAACTTATAATTTGCATAAATCACATAAAACACCCCTATTTCAGTAATTTCCATAATTTTCCAAATTTTTCCCAATTTATCGGTTTTTAATTATACCGCACTAATAAAATATTCAATATATTTATTATTAAATTATAAAAATTCCCAAAAATAATATTTTATTTTTCTGAAATGTTACAGTCTTCCCCTCTTAAAGAAATTCGGTCGCCGAATTCAAATTTAAACCCCTCAGTAGTAAAACATTTCAGTAAAATGGTCATGTCGTCGGGGCTCCGAAATCATAAATAAATAAAACACATCGAAGCGCAATGCATGCGCATGAAAAATGAGCATAGGACACAAAATCAAAACTCCGTCAAGCATCCCGCAATTATCGTGGTTATGGTGAAGGCACCAATATCAAAATCCAATACGAAAACCAATATAATATACATCAAAATTATAGCACGTACATAGTACGTGTCGGTGTAAACTCATCAAGTCATCTGAAAGAAATACATGCCAAACCTTTTCCAATTGCTGTGCAATGCGCGTATCACTGCACAGTGGCGGACGTCTATTGTAAGAAAATAATTATAACTATATATATATATATATATATATATATATATATATATCATTTGTTTCACAAACACGTTCCGCCGTTTTGAAAAAAAATAATTAAGAAGGGTTTCCTTTATAAAATGTTTCGTGTCATCTCGGAAATGTAGATGAATACTGAGACTATAGCACTTTCTTTGGAAATCCCTTTGATAACTATCAATGCATGCAACAATATGTTCAGGTACTGTTCTCGGACTAGTCCTGTTCAACTACTATATCAAATAGTAAATATCATAAAAACCTACTGCTCAAAGGAAATCAAATCCCAAAATGTTCATAAGAATGCCACGTGCATCAGGTGCGCACGGAAATCGAAATCTATGAATGTGCCATACATGTGCACATAAACAAAATCTAAGTGCAACGGGTGTGCACGAAACACCTGTCAAAGGCAACGTCTGTGCCTGACAGCAATATCAGGAGCATCTGATATAGACGAAGAATCTCGATTTAGTGCATCTGGTGTGCATCAAAATCACATCAAGCGCCCAAGTATGCGCAAGAATCCAAATCCAGAGCACAAGGTGCATAAAAACAATATCAAATATCACAATCGAAATCGACGGTATACAACACATTTCAATCCAAATCCATATCAGGTATACCGTGGTATATAATCTCACAACCCTGTGGATCAGCGTACACAAAATCAAATCAGAATGCTAAAAGTGCATGAAAACTATGCCGAAAGCATAAGTCAAATCGCATGCATACCATAGGCATGAAATCAAAATCAATAGCTTAAGTGATATCAAATCGAAGTCAAGTGCAACTGTGGTGCACAAAATCTCAATCATGAAAATAAATCACCCAAAATATCAGGCATGAAATCAATATCTCAAGTGACATCAAATCGAAGTCAAGTGCAACTGTGGTGCACAAAATCTCAATCATGAAAATAAATCACACAAAATATCAGGCATGAAATCAATATCTCAAGTGACATCAAATCGAAGTCAAGTGCAACTGTGGTGCACAAAATCTAAATCATGAAAATAAATCGTCCAAATACCGAAATCAAAGGTGGAGGAAACAGTCCCGCTCTAGCACATCCTCTAAAGAAATCTGGCCAACTGTCATGGTCACTCATAACATGTCTCGTCGACGATGCCGAACTCTGGCCTACTGGGTGTACGCCATATGACCGATCCTGGGTCCAAGTCTTCTCGTATAGTATTCTAGAAAGGTCAAGTCGGGGTCTCTCCAGATCTCGTTTCTGCTGAAATTCCCGGAAGCTATCATCCTTTTGCTAAATCTATTTCTTGTTCCGGAACGGCTGCATACTCATCACGACTCTTTCTGGAAGATATATTCATGTACAACGCCTCTGTATGCGTAGCATATCTCTGATGTTAGCGGAGCGGAACGTCATCTCATCAAGATCTCATAGGAACCTCTTACTCCACTTTGCTCTAACGTCGACTGCTTCAGACTCATCTCTTCGTGGCTGTATGGACTGTGCTCCAATGGCTATACTCGTATCTGGAGTCTCCCAGGCAATGCATCCCATCACATGATATCCGAATGATGTCGAACTTTTCGATCGAATTGTCAAAGTTCCATAATCCCCCAAGAGCTCAACATCTTGAATACAGTTTAATAGTATCGAATACATGTCACAGTACCTGTGGACCAACCGTAGAAGGGCAAATCCAAGCCTCATTAATGGTACCGCTGAACTGCTGTAAACCCTAAGGTTTTGAAGCGTTCTCATGGTCATTATATCGAGGTAGGGTTTCATTCTTTAAAAGGGTCCATAGAATTACTTGCATTGTTTTCCGAATACTTTAAACTTGGAAAATGGTTTCCTGACATTCGATCGTCTCTATCGACTCTCAACGTACCTGCGTAAAGTCGTTTCTAGCTGGAATCAATCAATCTGATGACCTTGCATCGGGATAGGCAATGAATCACATGTCCTAGTCTTCCATATTTGGTGACTAGCGATCTTCTATCATATCTCGAAGTATAACTCATGCGGCATTAGCTTCAAACGTCTGGGGCGATATCTCGTCAGTCGTAGCAACAACTGAATCTTTCGTCCGCACGCTGAACAGTGCCTCAATCATCAAGATAACGGTGCATTAACGATCATCACATTCTGGCTAGCTTCTATCAGTAGCCTAATCCTCTGGTGCTGATCTACACGTCCGAGAAATCTTGTAAAAGCGATCCATAAAACGCTCATGGCGCGAAAACACAATAAGACGACGCCTCTCTATGCAATTGTATGTCTATGGAATCACGCCCTGGTCAGTCCTCGTCCGTGACGAGCTCGTGCTAACCGCAACTCTAGCCGTAGCTCTCTCTTCCCGTATAATTGTGGCAGCAAAACCATAAACCAATATCGATGAGGATAGATCATGAATGAATATAATGTTGTGCAAGCAAATGTACATTCTAAGGCTTCTTAAGCGGAGTAGCGTATCGTAAGTATGCCGCGGAACATATACACAGTACGTCGCTCTCCTTAAGTCACCTACTCCATCAATTAAGGTCAACCTATGCGACGAAAGTTCGGGTCTAATACCCCCTCGACTAAGTCTAAGTTCCGTAAGGTCAAGCCTAGATTCTGTATATATACAAACACCCTAGGCTCCGCATAGTCAAACATAGACTCGAACCAAGGTTAACCTAGGGCTCTGGTACCAACTTTGTCACAACCCGGAAAATGGCACGTGACTGGCACCTGAATCATATGAAGTCTATAGGACCCCATCTAATTCAAGTAAGCCAAAATCCTAGAAATCTAAACATTTTTTTAAGAAGAAGTAAAGAAACTTATTTTTAAAGAAAGTGGTTTTAATAACACAAGCCGATTATGCATTTTTGAAATCCCAAGTCTTTTCCGAAACATTTGGAAGAGCTTTCTTTGTAAATACTGACCCCAAACGGGTACAAACCTGATAAGGCATATATAATGAATAAAGGCATCCCCAAGAGGGAGCCAGCTCTTCATCAATCGACGGTCACTACCACGCAAGCAATATAATATACAACGCCGAATGGCGAGAATCAAAACTCAAAAGGAAACTCAAAATAATAAGAAAACCTATAATAATACAAGCGCGAGTCTACGGTCGAAATAATATACAACTGGTCTTCTAAGTCTAATAAATAATACAGTCCAGTTGATAGAGTTACTAGATACAACTGAAATAAATAAGGTACAATGGTGGTAACGATGCAAGTGAAACCACCTACCAAAGCAAAACACCCGGAATGAAGCAGTGCACTAGCAAAGCCGCAATGAAACCTGTACGGCAAAATCTGCAAGAAACTGTGGCACAACGGGGGTGAGTTGCCAACTCGTGAGTAGAAAACATCACCGAGAAGAAATCGTATGTATGACTCAATCCTAGGTCAATACGATCAGAATATATAATATATAACCTCAAATGATATAGTCTGAAGCATGAAATAATGGCCTGGGTAAACATCTGAATATGAGTGTAATACCAAGTGCTCGTGTCAGTGCCTCAGGTAGAAACACATCATAACTGTGAGGTATGAATGCATAAAAACAGAATGCATATAAATGAGAAACTGTTTTCTTTAATTGGTGAGATTTCTGTATATATAAATCGAGGTATTATCAATGAAATCGATATAAAATCCTTGTCAAGCATCGACACAAAACATGCATCCAAATATCTGATATCTCGGTCTCCGGCTATCCGGACTGGCCCATATCATAAATCTCAATACCTCAAATCTCAATATCCTGGGCTCCGGCAATCCGGACTGGCCCCTGGGCTCCGGCTATCCGGACTGGCCCAACTCCGATCGGTATCCTCCGGATATCCGTCGAGTCACAATACAATCACCGGTCAGCAATGCTCCACTGTCACAGGCTCAACGCCGATCAACTGCGATCTTCTTACCCCGGGGTACCACACCGGGTTCACCATGCACCCACAGACGGTTCCTACTCCTCCACGAATTGGGTGTATGATATCGCTCAAGAGCCGAGAAAACTCATGGTGGACATATCTCAAAATATATCATGAGAAAACCGCAACTTTCATTTTAAAATGATAATCAGTTATAAAATCCTTGCGGTTTCTCTAAATCCAGAAATCTCATGAAAATCCGAAATCCCAATCTCAAGTATAAATAAACAATGAATTCTAACATATTGGGCTCCGGCAATCCGGACTGGCCCTGATAATGATGCATGAAAATGAACGTATAAATATGCATGACAATCATTGTAATAAATGCAATGTCTAAGCTATCAGCTAACAAGTGATATCAAAGAATTAATATTCTCTACAGTGTACGTAGCATGGCAATTACCGATGATGATGTGTGTGAGCCGGCAAGGAGGTGTACGTGGAACATACGCATCATCGGTAATGGTGCTGGTGTCCTGACAGCATGGTTTCATAACAATAACGAAAGCAAAAGTATAAGCATGCAAATGCGATATGAATAATATGAATGTGCGATGATAACCATAAGAATATGCGTGAATAAATAGCAATGCAACAATAAGGAATAAACATTGTATATAATCGAGTCATACAGTTTGGCATTTGAAATCGCATGAATCGTGGTTTTTAGAAAATAGGACATGTCTTTAAAATACCTATGATTCGTCAGTTTTTGGAAATAGGTATGACTCGAGTCTAGTCTACTAGACTAACTGGCTAATCGAAAGAGGTAAGGAAAACCACCTAAGTCTGAGTCGATATATATATATATATATAATAATAGTCGGTGATCCCACCTCAATAGTATCGCATACGATACAATATCTATAATATGACATCCTCAAGTCAAGAGTGCGGATCTATCATCAATATATAGCTTGTACGGTAAATCCGTCGAACGGCATCTCAAATCTGGGTACGGGTCAATATCACATTTATCACACTATTCATCTAGTATCCTTTTCATCATATATCATTATCTGGGGGTACTGATATACGTCTAGTACAATACTGATACCATCTACAATATATATGCGTGTGTATGAAACCACCACGCTTAAAGGACCCGCTAAACATCGTGTCATATCTCATAATACGAACCACGTCATATCACCGATCTCATGGCATCCAGCCCAATCTCAATCAACTCATCTCCAAATATCATGTACTATCCTCATAATCCATGTATATGTATACGTATATATATATATATATATATATATATATCTATATATATATATACATACATACATACATACATACATACATATATATATATATATATACATATATACATAGTCCTATACCCATGTGTGTATATATATACATATCCCCATATACACACAGGTAAATAAAAGTATGTTAGTGTGTGTGTGCGTGTGGGTGCAAACCTTATTCTAGGCTTCGCAACTTTAACTAACTAATGACGCTATCAAACAAAGTCTTCTAAAGAATTTCTAGCTAAGTAAACAAGTCATAATAATACTATGAAAGTATATATATATATATATATATATATATATATATATATATATATATATATATCATAACGCCTTCGCGTTCTATTTTACGAAACTGCGGGGGTGCTATACGCCATTCACCCGACTTCCCCCGTAGATATATATCTACTCACCGTGGTCCTCGCTTGCTGGAGTCGATGTCGCCACGCCCATCCTTGTTGCTCCAATTCCACTCGAGGGTACCTACATATCACACATAGTATCGTAAACCAAAATCATGCACGAAAACGAAAACGGCACGCGTATCACACATAGGTTAAAACCTATGATCTACATATGCAAGAATGGCCAAACAACCATCGAGATTGACGTGCAAACGTCACACCATCGAGTAAAAGCCCAAATACTCAAATCCAAAACATAAATAGCCGTAAAACCAAAGCAGCAACAAAAGAAAACACTTCCAGATTTTGTTCCAGGTGAAATTAGGCAATTCTGGATATGGGGTAAGTCTAAATTGACTAAAATGAAGCCATGGACCAAGCACGGAATTATTCCAACGTACCAAGGCCGTAAATTGCGGCCAAAATGAGAAAAAAGGTGGCCAAAATGAAGATATATGGTCTCGGGTCTTGGGAACAGCTTATAGGTTGCCTTCATGACTCACAGTCTTCGCTAAATATTTTTCGGGTGCCTCGGGTCTTAGCAGATCCCTAAATACCATCACAATTCTCACAATTTTCCAATGTCGGGGTTTCTAAGTCCGTGTTTTGGGGTTTAATTCTATGTTTTAAGTCCAATAAACAATCACTATAGGGGTTGCAAGGCCTCTGCTAACCTCAATTACACTTCACTACTTAAGATTTCATCAAAACCCTAACTAGGAATTTTCAAAGTTCGCTAAACCATATTTAAACACTTCTAAACATGTATCTAAGCTAAAGTGAAAGAAAAACTACACAAATGGTGAAGAGATTACCTCATTTGGTACTCATGAATCCCCTAGAGCATCAAAATCCCATTTTTCTTTGTCCAAAGTGTAGCTTGTTAGCTTATACATGTTTTTTGTGAAATGGAGATGGAGTTTTGGTGTTGTTTTGATGATGTTTTTAGGGTTTGAAGTGGAGGGGGAGTGAGGTGCTGCCATGGGTGAAGAGGGAGGAGAAAAGATGAAGAAGATGATGAAGGAAACAAAGTGTTATGGTTCAAGGTTAACCTCTCACCTCTCTCTCTCATCCATACCTTATTGTTTAATCATTTCCTTTTTCTATTCTTTTCTTTTATTTTCTTTTCTCTTTATTCTTTATCTTTTCATCTCTTTTAAAAATTAGAACCATGCATGATAAAAGAAGAAAAGCCATGATAAAAGAAAAGTGTAACAACTGCTAAAAATGACATGTGCATGTCATGTGCACAAAATACGTTTAATGCACGATTAGCGATATTTAATCGCGATTAGCATTAAAATAGTGTATAATTAATCATAAAAACTTATAATTTGCATAAATCACATAAAACACCCCTATTTCAGTAATTTCCATAATTTTCCAAATTTTTCCCGATTTATCGGTTTTTAATTATACCGCACTAATAAAATATTCAATATATTTATTATTAAATTATAAAAATTCCCAAAAATAATATTTTATTTTTCTGAAATGTTACAGTCTTCCCCTCTTAAAGAAATTCGGTCTCCGAATTTAAATTTAAACCCCTCAGTACTAAAACATTTCAGTAAAATGGTCATGTCGTCGGGGCTCCGAAATCATAAATACATAAAACACATCGAAGCGCAATGCATGCGCATGAAAAAATGAGCATATGACACAAAATCAAAACTCCGTCAAGCATCCCGCAATTATCGTGGTTATGGTGAAGGCACCAATATCAAAATCCAATACGAAAACCAATATAATATATATCAAAACTATAACACGTACATAGTACGTGTCGGTGTAAACTCATCAAGTCATCTAAAAGAAATACATGCCAAATCTTTTCCAATTGCTGTGCAATGCGCGTATCACTGCACAGTGGCGGACGTCTATTGTAAGAAAATAATTATAAATATATATATATAGATATATATATATATATATATATATATATATATATATATATCATTTGTTTCACAAACACGTTCCGCCGTTTTGAAAAAAAAATTAATTAAGAAGGGTTTCCTTTATAAAATGTTTCGTGTCATCTCGGAAATGTAGATGAATACTGAGACTATAGCACTTTCTTTGGAAATCCCTTCGATAACTATCAATGCATGGAACAATATGTTCAGGTACTGTTCTCGGACTAGTCCTGTTCAACTACTATATCAAATAGTAAATATCATAAAAACCTACTGCTCAAAGGAAATCAAATCCCAAAATGTTCATAAGAATGTCACGTGCATCTGGTGCGCACGGAAATCGAAATCTATGAATGTGCCATACATGTGCACATAAACAAAATCTAAGTGCAACGGGTGTGCACGAAACACCTGTCAAAGGCAACGTGTGTTCCTGACAGCAATATCAGGTGCATCTGATATGGACGAAGAATCTCGATTTAGTGCATCTGGTGTGCATCAAAATCGCATCAAGCGCCCAAGTATGCGCAAGAATCCAAATCCAGTGCACAAGGTGCAAAAAAACAATATCAAATATCACAATCGAAATCAACGGTATACAACACATTTCAATCCAAATCCATATCAGGTATACCGTGGTATATAATCTCACAACCCTGTGCATCAGCGTGCACAAAATCAAATCAGAATGCTAAAAGTGCATGAAAACTATGCCGAAAGCATAAGTCAAATCGCATGCATACCATAGGCATGAAATCAAAATCAATAGCTCAAGTGACATCAAATCGAAGTCAAGTGCAACTGTGGTGCACAAAATCTCAATTATGAAAATAAATCACCCAAAATATCAGGCATGAAATCAATATCTCAAGTGACATCAAATCGAAGTCAAGTGCAACTTTGGTGCACAAAATCTCAATCATGAAAATAAATCACCCAAAATATCAGGCATGAAATCAATATCTCAAGTGACATCAAATCGAAGTCAAGTGCAACTGTGGTGCACAAAATCTAAATCATGAAAATAAATCGTCCAAATACCGAAATCAAAGGTGGAGGAAACAGTCCCGCTCTAGCACATCCTCTAAAGAAATCTGGCCAACTGTCATGGTCACTCATAACATGTCTCGTCGACGATGCCGAACTCTAGCCTACTGGGTGTGCGCCATATGACCGATCCTGGGTCCAAGTCTTCTCGTATAGTATTCTAGAAAGGTCTTGTCGGGGTCTCTCCAGATCTCGTTTCTACTGAAATTCCCGGAAGCTATCATCCTTTTGCTAAATCTATTTCTTGTTCCGGAACGGCTGCATACTCATCACGACTCCTTCTGGAAGATATATTCATGTACAACGCCTCTGCATGCGTAGCATATCTCTGATGTTAGCGGAGCAGAACGTCATCTCATCATGATCTCGTAGGAACCTCTTACTCCACTTTGCTCTAACGTCGACTGCTTCAGACTCGTCTCTTCGTGGCTGCATGGACTGTGCTCCAATGGCTATACTCGTATCTGGAGTCTCCCAAGCAATGCATCCCATCACATGATATCCGAATGATGTCGAACTTTTCGATCGAATTGTCAAAGTTCCATAATCCCCCAAGAGCTCAACATCTTGAGTACAGTTTAATAGTATCGAATACATGTCACAGTACCTGTAGACCAACCGTAGAAGGGCAAACCCAAGCCTCATTAATGGTACCGCTGAACTGATGTAAACCCTAAGGTTTTGAAGCGTTCTCATGGTCATTATATCGAGTTAGGGTTTCATTCTTTAAAAGGGTCCATAGAATTACTTGCATTGTTTTCCGAATACTTTAAACTTGGAAAATGGTTTCCTGACATTCGATCGTCTCTATCGACTCTCAACGTACCTGTGTGAAGTCGTTTCTAGCTGGAATCAATCAATCTGATGACCTCGCATCGGGATAGGCAATGAATCACATGTCCTAGTCTTACATATTTGGTGACTAGCGATCTTCTATCATATCTCGAAGTATAACTCATGCGGCATTAGCTTCAAACGTCTGGGGAGATATCTCGTCAGTCGTAGCAACAACTGAATCTTTCGTTCGCACGCTGAACAGTGCCTCAATCATCAAGATAACGGTGCATTAACGATCATCACATTCTGGCTAGCCTCAAGCAGTAGCCTAATCCTCTGGTGCTGATCTACATGTCCGAGAAATCTTGTAAAAGCGATCCATAAAATGCTCATGGCGCGAAAACACAATAAGACGACGCCTCTCTATGCAATTGTATGTCTATGGAATCACGCCCTGGTCAGTCCTCGTCCGTGACGAGCTCATGCTAACCGCAACTCTAGCCGTAGCTCTCTCTTCCCGTATAATTGTGGCAGCAAAACCATAAACCAATATCGATGAGGATAGATCATGAATGAATATAATGCTGTGCAAGCAAATGTACATTCTAAGGCTTCTTAAGCGGAGTAGCGTATCGTAAGTATGCCGCGGAACATATACACAGTACGTCGCTCTCCTTAAGTCACCTACTCCATCAACTAAGGTCAACCTATGCGACGAAAGTTCGGGTCTAATACCCCCTCGACTAAGTCTAAGTTCCGTAAGGTCAAGCCTAGATTCTGTATATATACAAACACCTTAGGCTCCGCATAATCAAACATAGACTCGAACCAAGGTTAACCTAGGGCTCTGGTACCAACTTTGTCACGACCCGGAAAATGGCACGTGACTGGCACCTGAATCATATGAAGTCTATAGGACCCCATCTAATTCAAGTAAGCCAAAATCCCAGAAATCTAAACATTTTTTTAAGAAGAAGTAAAGAAACTTATTTTTAAAGAAAGTGGTTTTAATAACATAAGCCGATTATGCATTTTTGAAATCCCAAGTCTTTTCCGAAAATTTTCGAAGAGCTTTCTTTGTAAATACTGACCCTAAACGGGTACAAACCTGATAAAGCATATATAATGAATAAAGGCATCCCCAAGAGGGAGCTAGCTCTTCGTCAATCGACGGTCACAACCACGCAAGAAATATAATATACAGCGCCGAATGGCGAGCATCAAAACTCAAAAGGAAACTCAAAACATCAAGAAAACCAATAATAATACAAGCGCGCGTCTACGGTCGAAATAATATACAACTGGTCTTCTAAGTCTAATAAATAATACAGTCTGGTTGATGGAGTTACTAGATACAACTGAAATAAATAAGATACAATGGTGGTCACGGTGCAAGTGAACCCACCTACCAAAGCAAAACACCCGGAATGAAGCAGTGTGCCAGCAAAGCCACAACGAAACCTGTACGGCAAAACCTGCAAGAAACTGTGGCACAACGGGGGTGAGTTGCCAACTCGTGAGTAGAAAACATCACCGAGTAGAAATTGTATGTATGACTCAATCCTAGGTCAAAACGATCAGAATATATAATATATAACCTCAAATGATATAGTCTGAAGCATGAAATAATGGCCTGGGTAAACATCTGAATATGAGTGTAATACCAAGTGCCCGTGTCAGTGCCTCAAGTAGCAACACATCATAACTGTGAGGTATGAATGCATGAAAAAAGAATGCATAAAAATGAGAAACTGTTTTCTTTAATTGGTGAGATTTCTGTATATATAAATCGAGGTATTATCAATGAAATCAATATAAAATCTGTATCAAGCATCGACACAAAACATGTATCCAAATATCTGATATCTCGGGCTCCGACTATCCAGACTGGCCCATATCATAAATCTCAATACCTCAAATCTCTATATCCTGAGCTCCGGCTATCCGGACTGGCCCAAATCTGATCGGTATCCTCCGGATATCCGTCGAGTCACAATACAATCACCGGTCAGCAATGCTCCCCTGTCACAGGCTCAATGCTGATCAACTGCGATCTTCTTGCCTGGGGTACCGCACCGAGTCCACCATGCACCCACAGACAGTTCCTTCTCCTCCTCGAATTGGGTGTATGATATCGCTCAAGAGCCGAGAAAACTCATGGTGGACATATCTCAAATCATATCATGAGAAAACCGCAACTTTCATTTTAAAATGATAATCAGTTTATAGAATCCTTACGGTTTCTCTAAATCCAGAAATCTCATGAAAATCCGAAATCCCAATCTCAAGTATAAATAAACAATGAATTCTAACATATTGGGCTTCGGAAATCCAGACTGGCCCTGATAATGATGCATGAAAATGAACGTATAAATATGCATGACAATCACAGTAATAAATGCAATGTCTAAGCTATCAGCTAACAAGTGATATCAAAGAATTAATATTCTCTACAGTGTACGTAGCATGTCAATTACCGATGATGATGTGTGTGAGCCGGCAAGCAGGTGTACATGAAACATACGCATCATCGGTAATGGTGCTGGTGTCCTGATAGCATGGTTTCATAACAATAACGAAAGCACAAGTATAAGCATGCAAATGCGATATGAATAATATGAATGTGCGATGATAACCACAAGAATATGCAGGAATAAATAGCAATGCAACAATAAGGAATAAACATTGTATATAATCGAGCATACAGTTTGGCATTTGAGATCGCACGAATCGTGATTTTTAGAAAATAGGACATGTCTTTAAAATACCCACGATTCGTCAGTTTTTGGAAATAGGTATGACTTGAGTCTAGTCTAACATCTACTAAGTAAACTACGGTACTAGACTAACAGGCTAATCGAAAGGGGTGAGGAAAACCACCTAAGTCTGAGTCGATATATATATATATATAATAATAATAATAATAATAATAATAATAATAATAATAATAATAATAGTCGGTGATCCCGCCTCAATAGTATCTCATACGATACAATATCTATAAAACAGCATCCTCAAGTCAAGAGTGCGAATCTATCATCAATATATAACCCGTACGGTAAATCTGTAGTACAGCATCCCAAATCTGGGTATGGGTCAATATCACATTTATCACACTATTCATCTGGTATCCTTTTCATCATATATCATGATCTGGGGGTACTGATCTACGTCTAGTACAATACCGATACCATCTACAATATATATGCATGTGTATGAAAACACCATGCCTAAAGGACCCGCTAAACATCGTGCCGTGTCTCATAATACGAACCATGTCATATCACCGATCTCATGGCATCCAGCCCAATCTCAATCGACTCATCTCCAAATATCATGTACTATCCTCATAATCCATGTATATGTGTGTGTGTACACACACACACACACATACACAGTCCCATACCCATGTGTGCGTATATATATATATATATATATATATATATATATACATATCCCCATATACACACAGGTAAATAAAAGTATGCAAGTGTGTGTGTGCGTGTGGGTGTAAACCTTATTCTAGGGTTCGCAACTTCAACTAACTAATGACGCTATCAAACAAAGTCTTCTAAAGCATTTCTAGCTAAGTAAACAAGTCATAATATTACTATGAAAGTGTGTGTGTGTATATATATATATATCATAACACCTTCGCGTTCTATTTTACGAAACTGTGGGGGTGCTATACGCCATCCACCCGACTTCCACCGTAGATATATATCTACTCACCGTGGTCCTCGCTTGCTGGAGTCGATGTCGCCACGCCCATCCTTGTTGCTCCAAGTCCACTCGAGGGTAGCTACATATCACACATAGTATCGTAAACGGAAATCGTGCACGAAAACCAAAACGGCACGCGTATCACACATAGGTTAAAACCTATGATCTACACATCCAAGAATGGCCAAACACCCTCGAGATTGACATGCAAACGTCACACCATGGTGTAAAAACCCAAATACTCAAATCCAAAACATAAATAACCACAAAACCAAAGCGGCAACAAAAGAAAACACTTCCAGATTTTGTTCCAGGTGAAATTAGGCAATTCTGCATATGAGGTAGGTCTAATTTGACTAAAATGAAGCCATGGACCAAGCACGGAATGATTCCAACGTACCAAGGCCTTAAATTGCGACCAAAATGAGAAAAATGGCGGCCAAAATGAAGAGATATGGTCTCGGGTCTTGGGAACAGCTTCTAGGTTGCCTGCATGACTCACGGTCTTCGCTAAATATTTTTCAAGTGCCCCGGGTCTTAGCTGATCCCTAAGTACCATCACAATTCTCACAATTTTCCAATGTCGGGGTTTCTAAGTCCGTGTTGCGGGGTTTAATTCTATGTTTGAAGTCAGAAAAACAATCACTACAGGGGGTTGCAAGGCCTCTACTAATCTCAATTACACTTCACTACTTAAGATTTCATCAAAACCCTAACTAGGAATTTTCAAAGTTCGCTAAACCGCATTTAAACACTTCTAAACATGTATCTAAGCTAAAGTGAAAGAAAAACTACACAAATGATGAAGAGATTATCTCATTTGGTACTCATGATTCCCTTAGAGTATCAAAATCCCATTTTTCTTTGTCCAAAGTGTAGCTTGTGAGCTTGTGCATGTTTTTTGTGAAATGGAGATGGAGTTTTGGTGTTGTTTTGATGATGTTTTTGGGGTTTGAAGTGGAGGAGTAGTGAGGTGCTGCCATGGGTGAAGAGGGAGGAGAAAAGATGAAGAAGATGATGAAGGAAACAAAGTGTTATGGTTCAAGGTTGACCCCTCACATCTCTCTCTCATCCATACCTTATTGTTTAATCATTTCCTTTTTCTTTTTCTTTTCTTTTCTCTTTATTCTTTATCTTTTCTTCTCATTTAAAAATTAGAACCATGCATGATAAAAGAAGAAAAGCCATGATAAAAGAAAATTTTAACAAGTGCTAAAAATGACATGTGCATGTCATGTGCACAAAACACGTTTAATGCACGATTAGCGACATTTAATCGCGATTAGCATTAAAATAGTGTATAATTAATCATAAAAACTTATAATTTGCATAAATCACATAAAGCACACTCATTTCAGTAATTTCCATAATTTTCCAAATTTTTCCTAATTTATCGGTATTTAATTATACCGCACTAATAAAATATTCAATATATTTATTATTAAATTATAAAAATTCCCAAAAATAATATTTTATTTTTCTGAAATGTTACTGTGACCGGCACAAGGATCATGTGAAGTCCAGTGGATCCCACCGTAACCCAAGTAAGCCAAAAGCAGGAATGTAAACCATATATATAAGAAAAATATTGGAGGTGATGTTTTTAGAAAAGATTTATAAAATAAAGTAAAACTTGTTTTGTAAAGAGATAATGTTTCAAAAAAATGGATTGCACCTTCTTTGTTAAAATTTGAATAAAATCTCTATACAATAACAGTGAATAAATGCATCCCCACATAGGAGCTAACTCGACGACCACAGGGCGGAAACAAAATCCACGCAATAATATACGACGCCTAAATGCGAAGAACAACAAGCGGAAAGAAATAAACACCATATATAGATAAAGTCAAGCCGACTCCATACGAGTTTGACTACAACAACAATACAACGTCTAAGGTCCTGAGCAAATACACCCGACTTGGTTGATGGAGTACTTCTATGTGCAAAAATAGATACAAGAAAAATGTTGAATGAATTCTAACCCATCTACCTTAAGAATAAAGATACAACCACACCTAAAATAAGCTCTCTCACTGTCGCTACCGATCCATGCGACCAAACCTGCAAGAATCTATGGGATAATGGGGGTGAGTTGGAAACTCATCAGTAGAATTCGCATAACAATATAGAAATCTCATGCATAAGCGAAGAAATAACTAAGATATGTGTAAACATTTACATTATGGAAGGTAAATAAGCATGCATTGAAACTAGAATTCAAGCGATGAATAACAATAATAATAACAAATCATATATAACTTGTATACCGCTATCCTAATATGTGTAGTATACTAATATATGCAGTTATCATAGCATTATAACGAATCGAGCACAATAGAAAACATCATCAATAAAAGCATCATCAAATATCATTTGCCAAACATCGACACACAAATATCTCAATCTCATAAGGTGCTGACTAGTCTACCCGAAAGCAGATCAAAAAAGCCAAAAGCATTGCTCGCTCCTTCGAAGCTCGGACCAGCCCTCCATATATTCGTAATCAGATATATCCCCACCTTGATTACCAAATATCATCAAACAAGTCCACCATGTATCCGTAATCGGCTACACCCCTACCTCGATTACCGTATATCATCAAACCAGTACACCATGTATCCGTAATTGGCTACATCCCCACATCGATTACCAGATATCATCAAATCATAAATACATGTATCCATAACCGGTTCTCCCCCACCTCAGTTACCGGATATCATCAAATCATAAATACATACATCCGTAACAGATTCGTCCCCTCCTTAGTTTCCGAATATAATCAAACAAATAACATAATCATAGCACGAACGGATAATATAAGCGTAACAAAAACAAATAATATAATCATAGCGTTAACGGATAACATAAATGTAACACAAACCATAACAGAACCATAACGTGAATAGATAAAAAGTAAAGCAAGCACGGCGTAAACGAATAATAATGTTTACCACCGAAAACTGGGAAGAAAAATGTCTTACCTGAATTTGGGGGCAGATACTATATGGAACATATCCATCCACCTCTCCGAAAATACCAAGTTAATTTATGGCACAGTCTATCGGAGGTTTGGATGGATGTGACCATTGTAGCATAACTTATCAGATTCCCCCTCATTTGTGAGGGGTTTCTGATTATGGGTCTAATGGTCTTTAGGATTCGCATGTATTGCTATCGAGACCTGAAGCTAGGAACATGCCGTCACTTAGTCCCACCTTTTGACCATTTGGTCCTTGTCAATGTTGCGTCTACACCCTGCTGGAATGAAAAGGACGTCAAATTGGTGTTTAGGCAGCATAGATTGCCGTCGAGACTTGGACTTAGGATTTTTCCATCACTCACTTTGATTTGACCCTTTGCTCCATACTGACGTTGTAATCGTACTTCACCAAAGTGAACCAGATGTCCATGAATTACCTACAGAAGTCCAGATTCAAACCATCCGCAGGGCAAAAAAATTATATTTTATCATTTCATCATCCTTTTATTATTTTCCACGATGCTCTATCATTTCAGCTTTTCATATCGCGAAAGTCATGATTTCCCAGTCATTTCGGCTATATATTTGTTTATTTTTACTCGCTGCTTTTTATTACGAGTTGCCCCATCATTTCGGCTATTTCATATGTATTTTCTTTGAATCTGATACTAATTTTGGCATCGGTATCACTACAACTGGAGTAATGCCAAGAGCGACTCATCATTTACCATTACCATTTTTGAGCAAGGGTGGCTTAGAAGTCGGGGTTAGGATCCTATCAACTAAGGCTTTTCAATGTTTACGAGCCGTGAGGGTCTCGTAAAGTTATCTTCTCCCTGTGAGTCGAGAGGATCTCATAGGTGCATTTTCTCTCTAAGAACCGTGAGGACTCCTAAGTGAATCTCGTAAGTTGTAAGGATCTTACAAGAGTACTTTTCTCATTGAAAGTCGAAAGGACTTACAGGTGTCGTCCACCATGTGGAACTCGGGTTTGTTTATGTTTGTTTGTGCCCGTGGATTATATACAAGAGTCGAGATCGAACTACTTGTAGGGAAGAAAAAATTTCTTTTCTTTTTTCCATTTTATCTTCTGCGATGCTCTATCATTTCAGCTTTCATATCGCAAAAGTCATGATTGGCCAATCATTTCGGCTATTTCTTTTTCACTCGCTGATTTTTATTGTAAGTTGGAAACTTAGAATCTGATACCAGCTTCGGCATCAGTATCGTTACAACTGGAATATTGCCAGGAGAGACTCATCATCTACCGTGAGAGGCCTTGGAGTTTGATACCTGATTCGACATCAGTATCGCTACAACTAGGTTAGTGTCAAGAGCGACTCATCGTTTACCATTGCCTTTTTTGGACAGAAGTGGCTCAGAAGACGGGGTTAGGATTCCGTCAACTAAGACTTTTCAATGTTTACGAGCCGTGAGGGTCTCGTAAAGTTATCTTCTCCGTATGAGTCGAGAGGATCTCATAGGTGCATTTTTTCTCTAGGAATCATGAGAACTCCTAAGTGAATTTCGTAAGTCGTAAGGAACCAACAAGAGTACTTTTCTCCTTATAAGTTGAAAAGATTTACAAGTGACGTCCACCATGTGGAACTTTAGTTTGTTTATGTTTATTTATGCCCATGGATTGTATATAAAAGTCGAGACCAAACTATTTGTAAGGCTATTTTAGAGGGGTATATGATGGCTTAGGAACAGGGTCTGATCTGTAACCTAAGGCTTTGGAATTCTATAAGCTTTGATGGTCTCATAGAGGGGTATTTTCTCTATACGAGTCGAAGGGATCTCGTAAGGGTATATTCTTCATGGAAATCGTCGGGATTCCTAAGTGTCTTTAACTTTTATGAGTCGTAATGATCTCACTTAGGTGTTCTCCTTGCAAGTCGAGAGGACTTTTCAAGGGTATATTTTTTTACAAGTTTGCATCCTTTCGGGTTTTCACAAGCTCGTCGGCAGTCCTGCTGTTTTTACTCGCGGATCCCTTTCGGGTTTTCATCCGTGCCCATTTTGATTATAAACATACCATTTTTTTTTGACTGCATCATTGGTGAAGCTTCATAGCCGGTGGGACTTCAAGTGTAGCCTTGCGGGTGGGACTTGAGTTGCAATCTTCGCCGGGGGGACAAGTTGTAATGTCGATCTCAAAGAGCGTATTAGTTTAGGGACATCGTGGTCCAACAATCCCATGTTCGGGACGACGAGCTAGCTTAGGGACATTTCGGTCCAACATTCCCTTGTTCGGGGCGATGAGCTAGTTTAAGGACATTTCGGTCCAACATTATCATGCATGGTGAATATTTAGTTTAGGGATATTTCGGTCCAATATTAGTTTAGGGATATTACGGTCGAACATTCCTGTGTTTAGGACGACGAGCTTGTTTAGGGACATTTCGGTCTAATATCATCATGCATGGGGGAACATATTAGTTTAGGAACATCTCAGTCCACTATTCCCATGTTAAGAACGATATATTAGTTTAGGGACATTTCGGTCCAATATTCTTATGCATGGCACAGCGTATTAGTTTAGGGACATTTCGTTCCAGCATCCCCGTGTCTGGGGCGAACAAATAGTTTAGGGACATTTCAGTCCAATATTCTCGTGTTCGGAAGCACGAGCTAGTTGTTCCCTTATATAAAAAAGAAAAGAGAAGAAAGAGGGGAGAGGAAAAGATAAAACGAAACCCTCCCATATGCTGAACACGTGAGTGCTCACACATAAAGCATGTGACCTCCGGCTTTAGGGAGGATTAAATCTTATGAAATGCTTCCACGTGTTGAACACGTGAGCGCTCACAGGCAAAGCATGTGACCCTCGGCTTCAGTAAGGGTTAAACCCTGTGATATAAGCCTCACGTGTTAAACATGTGAGCGCTCACATGCAAAGCATGTGAATGCTAAATACAAATGAAATTAAAACCCAAATATGCCCTATGTGTTAAACACATAAGCGCTCATGTGCGATGCACGTGAGCGCTGTTGTCATTTATGTAGGACAACCCTCACGTGAAAGCACGTGAGCGGATCAGTTTGAAGTGCTAGCTTCAAATAGAATTAAATTCTATTTAAAACTAAGTTCTACTTGGGAAATATTTCCCTTTGATTTTTCTAATATTAGGAAGATTTTCTCTGAGAACCATTGGATTTAAAATCCAATGGTGATTATAATGTTCCCGATCAAATCAGAAAATTCTTTGTTAGGAAAATATTTTCCTAATCATGTTAAAACCAACAGAAAATATATTCTGTTAAACAGAAAGCCACTGGATAAAAAATCCAACGGTGGACAAAATTCTCCGGGTGATTTTTAAGATCAATTAAATCAATTGATATCTTTTAATGAGAGATTTTCTCAAACTAATCAACAGTTTTTCCTCACTTATATAAAGGACCCAAGATTTCAAGTCTCATATACAGAATCAACCCCATAAGGTGATAAAAGCTACAATAGAGAATTTAATTCTCTTTTCGAAAAAAAATCATCTTCCTCCTTCAAAACACTCTAGGAAAAGAAAGTAGAGAGATCAAAACATCTTTTTTACCTATCATATATATATATATATACATATATATATATATATATATATACACATACATACATATATATATACATACATACATATATAAGGGTTTAACCTTCTAAAAAGAAGAACATATAAAGAGAATTTAATTCTCGTAGAGAAGATATTGTTCTTAAGAATTAAAGATTCAGGGGAGAACAAGGTAAAAAAAATAGAACATAGAAGAATATGAAGAAAGGGAGTCCATACTATAGGAACTTAGTTCCCCCATGACAAGAACTTAGTTCTTAAAGAACATGATCCTTGATCCTCAATATAGTGATCTTGGTGATCGTTAATAGTCAAAATACCATCAACAGAAGTTTAACTTCTCTAAAAACATGAACAGAGATTAGATCTCTAAGGACTCAGCGCCTCACGTGACATTTACGTGAGCGCTCGCAAAAAGTGATTAAATCTCTAAGGAGTCAGCGCGTGATACGCACGTAAGTACTCATAAGCCATGAAGACAGCGCCTCTCGTGATATTCACATGAGCACACAGAAGCTCAGAGATTCATCGTCTCATGTGCCATACATGTGAGCGTTCAAGGCCCATGAAGACATCACCTCATGTGCCATACCCGTGAGCACCCATAAGTAAGAACTCAGCATCTCACGTGCCATACACGTGAGCTCTTGAATGACGTCAGAGACTCAGCGCCTCACGTGAGCACTATGTGACTAACTGCTTAGCACTGCTGGATGGTATAGAAACCCAATCTCATACCCAAATTGGCTATGTCTGTGAAGCTTAAACTTCTTCTTTAATTTTAAATCAACTGAGCCCATATGCTCATGGTATCCAAGTTGATCTTGTCCTATATATGACTAATGATCTTTCATCGATAATATCCAAGCAGATCATAGTCTCATATACGACTAATGATTTTCATCCCATATTTTCTAAGTTAATCTTAGTCTCATATAAGACCAATGATCTTCAGTTACATGATCTTTTTCTTTATATACGGGATTTAGTTCAAGGGTATATCTTTCTACACCTTTGATATACGTCGTTGTAATTTCTCAACGTCTTCAGAGAGGTAGCGGGTCCCAACAACCAACAACTTCTCGTCCTAACTTGTTGAAAGATATGGAATTTCATCAAGACAAGGAATGTCCTAATCCTCATATTGATACACCCTACATTGATGCACTTCTATATTGATATGCATACCTCATATTGACACACATTTCATGTATATGCACATTTCATATTGAGCTCTGACTTTATACACGTAGGTATATGTATATCTTTGAAAGAAACATACATGCTTTCAAATTGAATCGCACCCTAATATTAGGCGCATCCCATGTTACTATCGTTCACTTCGTCACGTAAAATATACACGTGCGCGCAAGATAAAAGATGGACCGAAACGTCCTTAAATTAATACTTCATCCCGAATACGGGAATATTGGACCGAAATGTCCCTAAACTAATATTGGACTGTGATGTCCTTAAACTGATATGTTTGACCCCAGGGATGATCTCCATATTGATCCACGTATACAATTCATGGGCACAAACAAGCTATATTCCATCCATATTCCCTATGGACCGAGATGTCCTTAAACTAATATATTTTTCCCTACGGACAGTCTCCATATTGACCATCGTATACTATCCATGGGCTATTCATATATGATCTAATGATCCGTTGAACCCATATGCTCATTGTTCCTAAGTCGATCTTAGTCTTATATAGGACTAACGATCCTTAGATCAAACCAAAATATCCCATGAACTGATGGGTCTCATTTATATGATATATGTCCTAAGTTCAAAACCCTAAATCTAATATACGGATTTAGATTAATCCGTGCCCTACAAACAACGATAATATATATTAGTCTCCGTACACAATCCAAAGGCAATCTCATAATAAACAATATATAACACGACATGAAGTGACCTACAGGAGCAGGAGAAAGTTGTTATCGCAATGCGATAGCATAATTAACTGCAGGGGCTTGCACCTGCAGGAAAGAGCGTCCCCACAATCAAAAACCCTCAAAGAGGGGGAATCTGATAAAGTCTTCTATATCAGTCGCATCTGTCCAAACAAATGATATACGGTGCCATAAATCAACTTGGCATTTTCGGAGAGGTAGATGGATATATTCTATATAGCATCTGCCCCCAAATTCACGCAAAATGTCTCTACGTCTCAATCCAGTTTTCGAAGGTAAACAGATTCTGGCACGCCCGGTCGGACCTCTTCCTCTTTCCATTCCACACTTCGTGTGTCGTGTTTCATGAACAAAATCGTGGTTTGCTATGTTCATGGTTTCCCTCGGATTTGAGATACTAAAATTTATTGTTTCACCTCTGTGCAGACTCAATGGCCTTCAACTGCACTTCATACAATAAGAACTCTCACTCCATCTCATCTAAAGGAGTTACTTACGGGCTCAATGCGGCCTCCATCTTCTCCATGCCGGCAGGGCAGGTCACCCAAGTGACCACCGGACTGTTCTTTAGGGCCATGCTCCCATCCCAGAGCTTTGGCACCTCAACGCCCATGGAAGAAACTCCCCGAAAGTTGGTCTTTGATCGGCTAGCTACCATGGCGGCCCTCGTTAACAAGTCATCCAACTTTGAAGTTTCAGTCTTTAATAGGATGAAGAAAAGCTCGACGGGCCCTACAAAGAAGCCCATGATTCCTGAGGGGGTGGCCCCTAAATGGCTAGCTCTCCCAGCCCCCGCCCTGCGTGAAGCCAACAAGAGTGCTTCACCTCCAAGACAGTCGGTCTTCGACAAGCTGACCAATTTTGCTCCGGCTCCGCCAAGAATGTCAGTCTTCCATAGGCTGACATCAGGCGAAGCTCCCAAGCAACGCCGGGGGCATGATCATGGCGCCTTCTATACTGAGACGGTTCCCACTGTGAGACATACTCGACGTCGCCATTGGCACTGAGAGAGACAGGATAAGGACAGTTCCCCCTTCGAACTCACCCCACCAGCACCTGTGGTGGCTATTAATGCTAATGTTCCAACGGGGAACAGTTTCGAATCGCTCAAAAGGGTTCGCAAAAACTCTCCCACGGCGGTAATGAAGAGATCACCTCCTCCTACAAAAGCTCCAACACAGCCAAAACTGGAGCAGTCTTATCAATGACTTTCTTCGCAAATTCATAGGGTCTGGAGGGAAGTTTAGGACTCGGTTTTGATGAAAACTATTCTCGTCAACCAAAAAAATACAAAGTTCGATAAGAAAATGATTTCTCCATCGCCATACAACGGGGGACTACTCAAATGGCGGTTCCTGTCATAACGGTTCCTCCTACTTTGGCTTCTCATAAAAGATCGACGCCAGAGAAAATTCTAGCGCCAGAGGCAAAACCCAAAGGCGAGAGCTCCAAACGCCCCAAGTCTAGGGCATAACTATACACACAGTCTATATGACTGGTGCTAAAGAGGAGAGCCGGGCTTCCGTTAGTCACAGACCGCAAACTCGGTCACTGACGAATGCTCAGGAGGAACAACAGAAGCTCCAGGATATGCTTGCCAAGATAGTAGTGCTTACCTAACCAAAAGGAAGTCCGAACAAAGAAACGAAAGAGTGCCAGGAATAAGAAATCGATACCGAATTCTTGTGACGGGTGGTTGAAAAGAAAGACAGGGAAGCTGCAGAGAAGGCTGATAACATAAAGCAAACGGCTCTTTTGTTTCAAGATATGATTGGGATGATGATCCAACCAGAACCAACGGCTGAAGAACCACCGGTGATTATCGAGGAAGATAAAGGGGAAGCATCAAATCCTCCCCAGACCCTATCAATGGCCAAGGAGGAAACGATCTCTAAGGCAGTATTGGATGATTATATCGCTCAACAAATCAGAGCTCATCAGGCCAATGAAGCAGCAAACCAACTCGTCAAAACTAGGCGACTATATCCGGCCTGGTATGACTAGATGAAATACCCACAGGGATATACGATCCCGAAGTTCCACGTATATAAAGGAACGAGTAATCCCCATCAACAAGTTGCATATTTCAGAGCTCTATGTGGCAATACCGGAGGCGATGACAAATTGCTGCTTCACTAATTCGTCGGAAGCTTATCAGAGATGGCTTTCGAATGGTACCCGGAGCTCCCAAATGACTCCGTAAAAACCTTCTCTGAGATGGAGCTGCTATTCACGCAAAGGTTCGCCAGTGCGAGTGAGCGCACTTCGATCACGACGCTGATCAATTCCAGAGTCAAGCCAGGGAAAACATGGGTCCAATATGTGATCCAATGGCGGAACTTGCGTCCAAATGCGAACAATGCATTGAGAAATCTTTAGCTGTGGGGATGTTCATTGGGACTAACGATCCCCAATCGACCGTATCCTAATTTATGACTTTCTTCAAACCTGCCACGCTCTAGGTGCTGATTGATAAACTGTCCCAGATGGATCAGATGGGTCATGGTCCTTCCCCTTCAAGCAAGGACCCCCGAAGTAATAAGGGTAAAGGAAAAGAAGCCTTTGTCGCCAATACACAGCAACAACCGAGTGGTTCGAAAGCTGTTGTCCGCCAAAACAACAGACGCACGCGTCCGATCTTAGAAGAAAGGATGGGATATGCATATTCGTTCCCTCGTGATAAGACGATGAGATTGTTCGAGATGGCTATGGGAAATAATTTAATAATATTGCAAGAACCGCGGCGACCAACGCAAGCTGGTGATGTTAACAACCCTAGCTACTGCCCCTATCATCGGGTAGTAAACCATCCAATTGAGAACTGCTACATCTTCAAAAACTAGGTTGAGGACCAGTATCAGCAAGGCAAATCAGCATTGTCAGATAATTGTAGGATATATATGCCCCAAAAGGATGCTCCCAAGGAAGTAGATCCGAAGGGAGCATCCTGCTCGCTCGTGGAAGAAGCTCCATGGAAAGTATTTCTTTCAGTAAAAAGTAAAAGAATGCTAAAAGATTTGCAAACGTCCTCGGTGATCAAGTGGAAAATCCCTCTTGAACCCGAGATTATAGAAAGGATGCCAAAATCGTGTCCCGTGCCGAAAATCATCAACAAGGGTAAAAGACCCTAAGTCAAGCCACCGAAGTCTTCCAAGAAAAAGAAGAAGACTAAGAAGCCTGTGCAGCCTGCTGAAAATGTCGACGGATGTACAGACCTCCAGAAGTATATAGACGCGCTGGAAGAGTACAATCAGAAAGCGCGAACATTGGTCACGCTCGAAGAGTTCCTCCAGCATATTCTCAAGGATAAGGATAAAGACGATGATGAGGAAAATAACTCATCGGAGGAAGCAAGAGAACGCATGGAAAGATGCCATACGGTCTCCCATTCATCACTATATGATGAAGAAGCTCCGCCAGCGTCGGAAAGCAACATGGATGAACTAGGGGCAGAATCGGCATTAATAACTCTGAAACTGCCAGAAGAAGACTCGATTGAAAGGCTTCTCAAATAAGTCTTTCAAAAGAGCAAGGACGATCAGGAACGTGAGATAGCCATATATAAAAAGGCCAAACGATAGCGTTTGAACAAAGAAGCTGTGGAGAGGATGAGTCATAAAGCACTCTAACCAAACCAAAGTATGCCTACAACAAATAAGAGCGGGACTAAAACCGAGAAGTGGTTTGCCAAGGCCCTATCAATGGGGATGAGCCTACCACCTCTCATGATGTACACTCCTAGGGTCCCATATTTTGATGGTGGTGAAGGACACCCAAAATACTGCACATATCACTGAAGGATCGTTCATGCCATCAAGAAATGCAACGCCTTCAAGAAATGGTGGTAAGGATATGTTGCCCATAAAAAACATTTTAAGAAGGAAATGTGCGAATCTCACGCTCGTTGATGTGAGAGCGGCGAGACGACAGTGCACAAAGAAGCAACTGGCAGCTATCATATGGTTGGTGTTAGTGTATATGCACTAGGGACCATTATTGTATCATACTAGTTTGTATATTACTTAATGGAAGCTTGGGATATTCACATGTATATAATAGTCTTGCTAAACATGGTAGTATGCTACTTGGTTTTTCTATCTTAATATATGAGTATACATATTGATAGAGCTCTTAGGATCTTGCTTGACTACCAGCGTTGTGATGGCAGTCACACTAGTGGGGGCTGGGTAGTCTACAAGCACATCCTTATTCAGGTCCCTAGTCGTTGGATTATCGAGACAGGGCATCGATACTCCGGAGTAGACTAGTGTGTACGCTTCTCATCCCAGTTGGGGAGATGGTCTGTCCCACAGCCATCAGTACGTCGTACTGGAGATAGTATGCAGGTGCTCATTAGGTTACGGGTACACCGGACAAGACTCACAGGGAACTATTGGTTGGTTTTATACCAGTCGTCAGTGAACAGTTCCTAGGTGACATGAGTACAGCATAGTCCGCAGACTTGACACTGCTACTTCGCCTCGAGTGTGTCCCACTGTTCTTAGATTGCTACCCTACCACGGCTCAAAGGAGTCGTGCAAACATGTAGCAGTTGGGTGCAGTCCCGAGCACTTGGAGGCAGTGGCGGTTAGACAGGATTCGTCTCTCCCGGTATTGGAGGTTGATATCGCGCTGTGTCAGAGAGTCATTACGCAAAGTCCCTGGCCAGGGAAAGCGAGATTTGCTGGTAGGTTCCAGTAGTTTCTCAGGGTGTAATGGGCTTCGCTCCGACACGACTTATACCGCTATTAGGGGACTGACGCTTGCCGCCCCCTAGGCCCGATATGCGATAGTCTTAGACGAACGGACCGGACTGTATGGAGATTGTCATATCAGACTCGGTAGGAGTTCGGATGGGTTTCCTCATCGGCCTTCGTATCGACATCTACCTGGGGACCGTTACGTACAGCTAGTGCCGCTTGCGGTCTGTGGTTAAACCCACTGCCAGCGTAGTAGTCGAGTCTCTAGAGTCACACGCAGAGAGTTTCCCTACTCCAGGAGAAACGATATAGAGGTCGTATGGTTTTACGACAAGGTTCGGACGCATACGTGTGTTTACGCACGTACGACTTTCGGGCAGTTTTTACTAGTCAGCTTTGGTTTAAGCCAGTTACTAGTATCCGGTTATTGGATTTATACAGTCTAAAGTTTTTCCGTGTTTTCACGGATAGGAGGGGCATTCTCGTAATTGAGCGAGAAGCTTCTGGAAGATGGTGACTAAGGAGGTTTAGGTGGTATATACATTAAATGAGATTAGTGAGTCATATGGATGATTCATCCATGTCATTAATGCTTCATAATTGCTTAATGACTCATGGAGATGAATCACCATAAGATATTTATCAAGCATGGTTGTAAATGATTTTCTTTTCTATTCTTGAAAAACAATAATGCTTGATATATATTATGATAACTCATTTTCTCATTTCATTATTATGTTCATCTTCTCTCTCCTCAAGCTCTCTCTCTTCAAACCCTAATCCTCCCCTCTCATGTATTGAGTACAAGGATTAGTTAGACTACTTAATCCATAACCATACTCTATTTCATCTAGGTACTTTGATTAGCACTTAAAGATACCTAGTTGCCTCAAGTTTAGAGGCAAAGCTTGGAGTTTAGCTCTCGTGGTGGATCGTCTACTACTTGGAGAAGGCCGAGAAGGAGGTAGAGTTCGTAAAGACAAAGGACACGGTTCTTTAGGTATAATCCCTTCACATAGTAGTTTAGAACTTCTATGTTTGATGTTAGTTATCGTTTAGCTTCGATTCATGCGGTTAGTCGATGTTTAAGCAAAGAACAAGATCGTTTTTCATATTTCCGCCTCCCCGCAAGTCGTGGGGTGTTGCACATAGAATTACAGTTGGTACCAATTCAGAAGGGAAAAAATCTTGAGTTCTCACGTTTATGAGTGATTCTGAGGATGAAATACCCCTTAATCCTCTCTTTGAAAGCTTCGCCTTGGAGAAAGAAGAGAAGAAAAAGGATTGCGAGAACATCCAGTTGCGCAACCGCACGCTGCCTAAAAAGAACCTCGGACCCGCAAATAAGGGTTCGAATAAAAAGAATAAAAGGAAGGGGAAATGCCCAAAGAGATCACCATAGATGAAGAGGTGGCCAAAGAGCTCGCCGCAAAGGACCTGTCTAAGAAAACCAAGGTGGACTATAATCTCCTTGCACATTTAAGGAAAATACCCTCATAATTGAGCATATTGGATGCTCTAATCTTATACAAAAAGGCATGTGACTCTTTGATCAAATCCTTACAAGAACCTGATCAGTTTCAAGCCTTCTTCGCAGAAGAGAAGATGAAAAATGAACTGGCAGAGGTCCATACGGCTAATATTATATTCAGCGATGAAGATCTACTCCTCGGTACATATGAGCATAATCTATCGCTATATGTTACCGGATACTGCCACGACATCAAGATAGGGAAAATTTTTGTCGACAATGGATCCTTCATCAATTTCCTCACGTGAGAGTGCTGAAAGAGATATGTATAAATGTTGAGCATCTGCCAGAGATAAAATTACCATCTCGGGTTTCGACTCGTGGTCATCATAGATGCTTGGATCCGTAATATTGATGCTCCACTTCGGGCTGCTCGTCACTGACATCAAATTCCATGTCATTGATGTCATGAACGGTTATAACGCTCCATTCAGCAGGCTTTGGCTACACGAGCACAACGTCATCCTTTCTACACAATATCAGTGTATGAAGTATTTCAAAGATGACCTAGACTACACTATCATGGAAGAACTCAATCATTTCTCGGTGAATGAGGTGCGAAAGTATCAAGATGAAAAATACTTTCATTCAAATTTTGAGGATACTGAAAGGTGCTACAAGCCGGAAAATAAGAAAAAATCCGTGGCCACCATCACGGTCTTCGGAAACGATATTGAAGAAGATGAACAAATAGTTTACTAGGAACAACCTGAGAAGGAGAACAATAAATCCGGACCGTCGACCCTTATCTTGCTCTTTGGTGAGGACGGGACTAATGAATTGTTCTCCATTCGCCCATCAACGCAGACTCTTGCCTAAGCGAATCAGAATCTACATATTATGATGAGTCTGCCTTGACAAAATAGGGAACTTGACGCGCTTAATACTTATAGCATGCAAGAATTGGAAACTTTCTACGTGCTTCTAAGGGGAAAAGGTGAAAAGGCGATTCTCTTCTATAAATCTGTCGATACTAAGGTGGAGAAAGAAATCTAGCATAGGGCCAATCCGACTGTAACACTTTGAAATTCGTTTAGATTAATTTCGTGTTAATTAGAGACAATGCGTGCTTTTCATAAAATCTCGTAATTAATAAAATTCTACATAAACTGGAATATATCAAACTTTAATTGTGAAAATATGTGATTTTATATATAAATGTGTTTTATTAATTATTAATTAGTTTAGTGTTTACTTAATTAGAAAATTTTCTTATACATTTTTCCTAAGCAATTTAGTGTAACAAGCATGCACAACTTAACACATATTGTAACACATTTTTGTTTTCCTTCTTCATTCTAAATTATCAATTCATTCCTTTTAAAATAAAACCATAACAATTAAAACTAAAAGAAAATAGGAAATGAGAGAAAAAGATAGGCATAGGGGGTATTTAATGAGCATGGTGATCTTTGACATTGCAACACACACACTCTCTCTCTCCCCCCCTTCAGCAGCAGCAGCAGCACCTTCATCTTCTTCTTCTTCTTCTTCTTGCTTCCAAGCCTCAATCCCCACTAAAAATTCATCTTTTCTTCATTAAACCCTTGCAAAACACCTCATTTGTTGGTTTTGATGGCAAGTCTTTGCTATTGGAGGCATGACCAGCAAGTTTAGACCCCCCTAAGACCAACTTGAGATATTAAGCTCACCTTAATCACTTTCTTGCTAAACTTGTAGTTTAATTAGCTTAAATTAGTGTTTTTGTGAGTTTTAGTACTAATCTTGTGGTTTAAGTGGAGATTAGGGTAGGTTAGGGTTTTTAGGGCTTGATTAACTTAATTAAGTGCTATTAGTGCTGTTTAAACCAAGTCTTTGTTTCAGTTTGCACAAAAATACCATATTTTAACAAATTAGTGTTTTTAAAACATTTTTAAACAAGATTATAGGATGCGGTGAATTTTCTATATCTGTGATTATTTTCTGGATTTGCAAACATATACAGATTGATGTGCAGGCTTTTTAGAGTAGTGTGTAGGGTTACGAGCCCGTTCCCCTCCCCAAAATCTGGCGAGACCCCCCCATTTTTCGAGCTCGCCGGCCTCCTTAAGGAATTGGGGGTTGGTGCTGTGCAGGGCGGTGTCTGTGTGTGTTTGACTGTGTTTGGTATCGTTTATTTTATTGGTTTTGTTCCACGTAAAAATCTGGGACCAATTACCCTTTAAGTATGTTTTGAGACTTGCGCGACAGGTACGCTTCGAGTCTGGGTTTAGTGGGTTCTGTGCGTCGCAGCACAGCGGGGTAGTTCTGGGCTTTGCACACACAGGTTTTAGTGTATTGATTTCACGCGTTTAACTTGCGACGCTAATTATTCGTATTGTCTTGGTATCGCGTTTTGCAGGATTTTAACCTTACGTGTGTTGTTTTGTATAAATTCTATGATCGGTCGCGGAGGCATCGGACGCGGCACGGAAAGAAAAGGTGGTGATCGGATCGGACTAGCGGAGGTATTCCGGTGAGTAGATGTACACATCTACGGGGGAAATCGTTTAGATGGCGCTTGACGCCCGATAGTTAGAATGTAGTTTAAACTATAATTAGATGCGTAGTTCCTAATTATCATCCCGTTGCATTGCATCATTCGTCATATATATATATATATATACACTGTGCTAATACCTCATAGGACACTCACACTATTACCATTGGCTTATGCTGCACGGGAACTATTCATGGGAACACACACGCCTTGGTAATTGCTATGCCATGAACACTTAACTAGTCAAATCCAAATCTTATCACTTGCGCCATTATGTTTATTAAACCAGCAATTGATATAATAAATTCATTAATATGGATATGTAGGATTGCTAGACACATGCACACATCTTATTGCATCATTGTTCATGCATAGCTTCTTAGTTCCGCATTGCATTTCATATTATTAATATCATAGACATTCATGTATCATGATTCGCTCGAGGATTTTCGTATTTATGATATTTATGGATTTGGAGGAACCGCAAAGATTTGAAAACATATTACCATTTTAAAATATAAGTTTGCGGTTTTCTCATGATATGATGCATCTATTGTCTACCATGAGATTTCTCGGTGCTTGAGCAGTATCCTACACCCGATTAAAGGAGGAGGAGAATCGTTTGGGGGTGCATGGTGGACCCGGTGCGGTACCCTGGGACAAGATGGTCGCAGATGATAGGTGTTGAGCCTGGCAGGGGAGCACTACCGACCGGTTATTGGTGACGCGGCAGATATCCGGAGGATGCCGACGTAGTCTTGAGTTTTGAGATTTAGGCTAGTCCGGATTGCCGGAGCCTGAGATTTATATATATGGGTCAGTCCGGATTGCCGGAGCCCGGATTTACTGAGATATTCTTATTGGTGTAGATACTGACACCGACTTATATAGATTTCATTAATGAAACTACAACAAAATTTCAGAAGTTTTATTAAGATAAAAACACAGATTTCCCATGTTATTTATATTCAGATCTCGCATTATTTATGAAGGGTTCCTAGGCACTCTAATGGAGTCTCCCAAGTATCATCAAACATGATACAATCTTGTGCACAAAAGTATATCACATATACAACTTGCACAATTCAAATGAGAAAATCCTTTTAAAGTGAACCAATACTAGTTAGTGCAAAGTAATATATCAAATATATATATAATTATGCATTAAATCATTAAATCAACACTTGATTTAACGATCCGGTCATATCGCATATAACCGAGTAGTATCCAATGTATCGGCTTATCGAATCAATCCATGATTCGATAACTAGGTTATATCGCATATAACTAATCGATACATTCATCACGAGAATATAATACGGTATCATATACACGCATTATTCTCGGTCCCGCACATATCTCATATGCGCTCCTATTTCGTTTCGCTTGAGCCAGGAAACCTCTGTGTAGGACTCTAAAGACTCGTCAATACGCCGGCAGCGGATGATGATCATATCAAACACCCACAAGCCGCAAGCGGTCTGCTAAACGTAATGGCCACCCGGGTATTGAGCGATCAGAAGATCGACGAGCAAGCCCGCTCACACTCCTGAGAATCCAACCAGTAACACTTACCGTACAGTCCGGTCAGTTCGTCTGATATGTCGCATATCTCGCCTAGGGGTGGTAAACGTCAGACCCCAATAGCTCGATAAGTCATGCCGACGTAGGGTCCATAACATTCGTGAAACTACTGATAACTCTTACCGGTATATCACTGCAACCCTGGCCAGGGATTTCCTGTTATGGCCAGTCGAGCATAGCACAACATCAACCCCCAATACCGGGAGAGACGAATCCCCTCCTATCGCTCATTGCCTCCATGTGAATCGGGACTGTACCCAAAAACCACCTGTTTGCACAACTCAGTAGAGCCGTGGTAGGGTGGAAATCAAAGCACAGTGGGAGACACACAAGACTCTATGACGATCTCGGGTCAACAGACTAAGCTGTACCAGTGTCACCAGAGAACTGCCATCTGACGTGAGGTATAATACCATCTGGGAGTTCTCGGCGAGTCCGTTCAGTGTACCCAGTCTCCACTGAGCACCGGCATACCATCTTCGATGTCAAACACCAATGGATATGGGATCATCCATCGCCCATCGCATGGGTCGAGAAGATATGTGCTAGTCTACTCTGGAATATCGATGCCCCGTCTCGACATTCCCACGACTAGGAACAATGAAGGATGTACTCATGGACTACCCAGGCCCCACTAGTATGATCTTCATCATAGTCCTGGAAGTCGAGTACACATCCTAAGGGCTTTATCAACATGTAATCAGAGTGACAGAAAGTATACATGTTAAGATAAAGTGCAACCAGATAGCGTACTATCATGTCGAGCAAGAAAGTCCTACCTATATATGTCCCAGCATCCATTATAATATACATCCAATGTACAGTAATGGCCTCTAGGGCATACATATAACTAACAATTTATTACATTCATGCTGCATACATATTATTACATCGCATCATATTAGCCTATGTAGGTTGTGACATCATTGTGTACATGCTTACGATAGCCTTATTAGATGTTATTTTTACTCACGAGTTGGCAACTCACCCCCGTTGTGCCACAATATTTTGCAGGTCTGACCCGTCAGCACAGTAGCGGCGGGCGCACCTCCTCTTTTGCATCATTTTGCTTGGACTCACAGCTTATTCGTAGGTGGGTTGCGGGGTTATTTTGTTTCCATTTGTATCATTATTGTATCTAGAGTACTCCATCTACTGTATCTACCTTATATATACCAGTTGTACTGTTATATTTATGACCTAGAGACGAGACAGTGAGATTTGTGTATTTATATGTTATTCCTCTGGGTCGAGCTCACTTGAGCCGACATGTTGCTTTATTTCATTGTGCTTTTATTACTTTTCTGCACAGTTATGATATATATATTGCGTGGGATTGTGAATCCGCCTTTGGGCGAAGAGCTAACTCCCGCTTGGGGATGCCTTATTTCTTGTTGTATATATATTCCTGTTTTGTACCCGTTTGGGGTTAGTTTTTACAAAGGAGACTCTGCAGAATTTTTCGGAAAAATGGATGTTTCTTTTAAAAGCTTGATGTGACTTATTTATTTGAAAATTGCTTTTTATATTTTGGTTTTCCTTCACTCTACTGCTCTACATGGTTTTGATTTCTGGGTTTTGGTTTACTTAGGTTACGTACGCCTTGAGACGTTTCGTAATTTAAGTGCCAGTCACGCTCCGTACCTTTCGGATCATAACAAAGTTGGTATCAAAGCGTTAGGTTTCACCTTTCTGAGTGTAGGATGACCCTTGGTAGATGGAATAGGTGACTTAAGCAGAGTGACGTAGCGTGTATATGTTCCGCGGCATACTTACGATACGATACTCCGCCTAAGTGACCTTAGGATATAATTGCTTGCAAATCCTTTTTTCGACTCTTTATATCCCATGATTCTGTTACACTATTCTTATCATCCTGTTTCCTGTACCAGCCATTATGCCGCCGAAGGCTACGAGGGCTCAGTAGGCTGCCGCCAAAGATGAGATTAGAGCGGCCTCGTTCGAGACGAGGACCGATCAAGACGGTGTGCCTACCCCTCAGGGACAGATTAATCCACCTTCCCCAGGCCGCATTGACAGGCTAGAGTCAGGTATGCAGGAGTTACGTCAGATGATGGGATCTTTAGTCGAGACCATTCCCATATCGTTGCAGGAGTTTATGAGGCTGAGACCTCCAGTCTTTACCGGCACAGATGCAGCGGAGGATCTGCAAACATTCCTTGATAGATTGGCTAGGATTTGCCGATCACTGAGATGTTCTGATGATAGATGGGTAGAGCTTGCGAGTTTTCGTCTGGAGGGTCTTGCTCAGACGTGGTGCGAGTCAGTCGAGAGAGGCCGAGCTACAGGTTTACCTCCTATGACGTGGGACGAGTTCACAGCAGTGTTTCTTAGCCGTTTCCTTCCAGAGAGCATCCGTGATGCTCGATCTCGTAGTTTCGAGGTTTTGCGCAAGACTCCACGGATGACAGTGTCCGCGTATGATATCCAGTTTACTCAGTTGTCCATATATGCTCCTTACTTGGTGGACACCGAAGAGAAACGCCTGAAGAGGATCGTACGTGGGTTAGACAAACAGCTATTTCTTGCTATTGGTGCCCAGCACTTCGACAACTATGCAGCCGCAGTGGATGCAGCCTTACGTATGGAGGAGCGCCTTTCAGAGACTTTGGTCGTTTCGGTGCCGAAGAGGATTCGTACAGATATATCAGCTCTAGTACAGTTTGGCAGAAGCATGGCAGGCAGAGGTCGTGGCGGATTCTTCCCAGGACGTGGTGACGGTCGAGGCATGGCACGAGGCCAGTTGTTCAGTTCCTATTCACCAGGTCAGCGGCCACCGCCAGTTTGTTTTTGGTGTAGGAGTCCAGGTCACCTTTTTAAGAATTGTACCGTGAGGCATCTGGGCGAGCCGACGGTTCCTTATGCGACACTTCCACCCTCACCCCCTACACAGAGAGCTCTACTTCCTACCTCTGGTGGTTCTCCACACCAGGCAGATGTTCCCAGAAGCCATGGACGTGGCGTTCCTATTCAGAGAGGATGAGGAGGCAGAGGCTGAGGCAGAGGACAGCCGGCTATTGGTGGGGGACAGGCCCGAGTGTTCGCTTTGACTCCGCAGGATGTGCAGGCATCCAATGCCGTTGTGACAGGTACCTTGCCAGTATGTTCTTTCGACGCACGGGTGTTATTCGACCCAAGTTCCATACATTCGTATATATCCACGCACTTCGCACCGAGGTTGGGCAGAGAGTCGTCGTCGTTAGATCAGCCGCTTATTGTTGTTACTCCGGTAGGCGATTCTTTTGTCGCTCGATTTGTATATCGATTGTGTTATGTTCGTATCGGGGAGAGGGATTGTTTCGTTGATTTTATTCTCCTTGATATGTTGGATTTTGATGTTCTTCTGGGCATGGACTGGCTAACCACATGTTATGCATCCGTGGACTGCCGTGAGAAGGCAGTCAGTTTTAGTTTTCTGGTAGAGCCAGTTCTTGTTATTCAGGGAGACCGTAGCGTCACCCTTCCCAGCTTGATTTTGTCTCTTCGTGCTGGACAACTCTTGAGGAAGGGATGCCAGGGATTCCTAGCATATGTTTGTGATACTAGAACTGCAGAGGTCCCGTTGGACCAGGTCCCGATTGTTAGCGAGTTCCCTGATGTTTTCCCTGACGAGCTACCCGGGCTACCGCCTAAGCGCGATATTGTGTTCTTTATTGACTTGATTCCCGGCACGGGGCCTATTTCCATACCGCTTTATCGGACGGCCCCGACGGAGCTTAGAGAGTTGAAGGGTCAGTTGCAGGATTTGTTAGATAAAGGGATTATTCGACCTAGTGTATCTCCTTGGGGTGCTCCTGTCCTGTTCGTTAAGAAGAAAAATGGCAGTTTGCGGTTGTGTATCGATTACCGTCAGCTGAACCAGGTTACTGTGCGGAACAGATATCCATTACCTCGTATCGATAATTTGTTTGACCAGCTTCAGGGTGCGGAACACTTCTCGAAGATTGATTTGCGATCAGGCTACCATCAGTTGCGGGTTCGGCAGGATGATATTCCGAGGACGGCTTTTCGCACACGTTATAGACACTATGAGTTTTTGGTGATGTCGTTCGGACTCACCAACGCACCAGCAGCGTTTATGGACTTGATGAACCGCATTTTCAGGACGTATCTTGATCAGTTCATCATCGTGTTTATTGACGACATCTTAGTGTATTCTCGGAGCCGAGAGGAGCACGAGCAGCACTTACGGATCATATTACAGACTCTGAGATAGCACCAGTTGTTAACGAAATTCTCCAAGTGCGCATTCTGGCTTGACATCGTTGATTTCTTGGGTAACTTGGTTATGAGTGAAGGTATACGTGTGGACCCGAAGAAGATTGAAGCCGTTCAGCATTGGCCTAAACCAGCATCAGTTACAGAGGTCCGCAGCTTCCTAGGACTGGCCGGCTACTACCGACGATTTGTTCAGGACTTCTCCCGTATTGCTGCACCGTTGATCGGGCTGACCCGGAAGAGAGTTCCTTTTGTTTGGACCGAGGCATGCGAGCATAGCTTTCAGCAGTTGCAGACTCGTTTGACTATGGCACCGGTGTTATCATTGCCTTCGGGATCGGACGGATTTATGGTTTTTTGTGACGCTTCTCGAGTGGGGTTAGGCTGTGTTTTGATGCAGCACGGCAGGGTTATCGCGTATGCTTCTCGACAGCTGAAGAAGCATGAGCAGAACTACCCCACTCACGATTTGGAGATGGCTGCAGTGGTCTTTGCACTCAAGATCTTGTGACATTACCTATACGGCGAGTCGTGCCAGATATTCACGGAACACAAGAGCTTGAAGTATATATTTCAGCAGCGAGACCTGAATCTTAGACAGCGTCGTTGGATGGAGTTAGTGAAGGACTACGATTGCGAGATCCTTTATCACCCGGGCAAGGCGAATGTAGTGGCGGATGCTTTGAGTAGGAGGCCCGGGGGTAGTTTGTCTTGTTTGAGCACAGTACAGAGGCAGTCGTCGGCAGATTGGCAGATTTTATGCGACAGCCGAGTGCAGTTCGAGTTCACTCTGATCGGGGGACAGCTTGCGCATATTCGTGCACGTCCACAGTTTCTTGACCGTATACATGAGGCACGGTACAGTGATGACCGTTGTTCAGAGATCATGACACAGATGGGACAGGGAAGATTTTCTGAGCTCGTGATCGATGATCAGGGGATACTACGATTTGGGACTAGACTGTGCGTACCAGATGCTGAGGGACTGAGACGTGAGATTCTTGAGGAGGTACATCGATCGGTGTACAACGTTCATCCAGGTTCGACCAAGATGTACCATGATCAGAGAGATGTTTACTGGTGAGATGGGATGAAAAGGGATGTCACAGACTTCGTGTCGAGATGCCTGACTTGTCAGCAAGTCAAGGCCGAGCACCAAAGGCCAGCAGGAGAGTTGCAGCCTTTGCCCATTCCGGAGTGGAAATGGGAGCAGATTTCTATGGACTTCATCGTGGGTCTACCCAGGACCAGTCGAGGTTATGACACCATTTGGGTGATCATGGATCGATTGACGAAAGCGGCTCACTTCCTGCCAATGAAGACCACTTTCGGATTTACTCAGTATGTCCAGATTTACATCGATGAGATCGTACGGTTGCATGGCATCCCGAGGTGTATTGTGTCCGACCGAGGACCCAGTTTACCAGCCGACTATGGCAAAGGCTTCAGGAGGCTTTAGACATCCGCTTGAGTTTCAGCACAGCATTTCATCCGCAGACCGACGGCCAGTCAAAGCGGACTATTCAGACTCTCGAGGACATACTCCGAGCGTGCGTTTTAGATTTCGGAGGTAGCTGGGATCACCATTTGCCTTTAGTAGAGTTCTCCTACAACAACAGCTTCCAGGAGACCATTCAGATGGTACCATTCGAGACTCTATATGGGAAGAAATGCAGATTGCCTTTCTGTTGGACAGAGCTCAGCGAGAGCAGTATTTTGGGGCCGCAGATTGTTGAGGAGACGACCGCGAAGATCCAGTTGATTCATGATAGGATGAGAGTAGCCCAGAGCAGGAAGAGATCTTATGCGGACCGTCGTCGGCGCAGACTTGAGTTTTTTATTGGCGATCATGTTTTCTTGAGGGTCTCCCCAATGAAGGGTGTGATGAGATTTGGTAAGTAGGGGAAACTTAGTCCCAGATATGTGGGCCCCTTCGAGATCCTCGAGCGTATTGGTGCAGTTGCATATTGGTTAGCTCTTCCGCCCAGTTTTCCAGACGTCCACCGCGTATTTCACGTTTCGATGCTCCGCAAGTATATTCATGATCCTTCACATGCGATTCAGCACTCGACGATCCAGCTGGAGCGCGACCTTTCTTTTGCAGAGTAACCGGTGGTCATCCTGGATCAGTAAGTAAAGAAATTGAGATCGAAGGTTATACCGTCCGTCAAGGTCCTTTGGCATGGCCCGAGCAGCGATGAGGTCACCTGGGAGACCGAGGACGAGATGAGGAAGAAATATCCCCATCTCTTTGAAGGTACGCGTAGCTAGATTTTTAAATTCGGGGACCAAATTTTTTTAAGGGGTAAGATTGAAAAACTTTGAAATTCGTTTAGATTAATTTCGTGTTAATTAGCGATAATGCGTGTTTTTCATAAAAATCTCGTAATTAATAAAATTCCGCATAAACTGGAATAAATCAAACTTTAATTGTGAAAATATGTGATTTTATATATAAATGTGTTTTATTAATTATTAATTAGTTTAGTGTTCACTTAATTAGAAAATTTTCTTAAACATTTTTCTTAAGCAATTTAGTGTAACATGCATGCACAACTTAACACATATTGTAACACATTTTTGTTTTTCCTCTTCATTCTAAATTATCATTTCATTCCTTTTAAAATAAAACCATAACAATTAAAACTAAAAGAAAATAGGAAATGAGAAAAAAAGAGAGGCATGGGGGGTATTTAATGAGCATGGTGAGCTTTGACTTTGCAACTCTCTCTCTCTCTCTCTCTCTCTCTCTCTCTCTCCCCCTCCCTCCCCTCTTCAGCTGCAACAGCAGCTTAGCAGCAGCAGCAGCTTAGCAGCAGCAGCAGCACCTTCATCTTCTTCTTCTTGTTCTTGCTTCCAAGCCTCAATCCCCACTAAAAATTCATCTTTTCTTCATTAAACCCTTGCAAAACACCTCATTTGTTGGTTTTGATGGCAAGTCTTTGCTATTGGAGGCATGGCCAGCAAGTTTAGACCCCCTAAGACCAACTTGAGGTATTAAGCTCACCTTAATCACTTTCTTACTAAACTTGTAGTTTAATTAGCTTAAAATAGTGTTTTTGTGAGTTTTAGTGCTAATTTTGTGGTTTAAGTGGAGATTAGGGAAGGTTAGCGTTTTTAGGGCTTGATTAACTTAATTAAGTGCTATTTAAACCACGTCTTTGTTTCAGTTTGCACTAAAATACCATATTGTACCAAATTAGTGTTTTTAAAACGTTTTTAAACAAGATTATAGGATGCGGTGAATCTGCTATATCTGTGATTATTTTCTTGATTTGCAAACATATACAGATTGATGTGCAGGCTTTTTAGAGTAGTGTGTAGGGTTACGAGCCCGTTCCCCTCCCCAAAATCCGGCGAGACCCCCCCATTTTCCGAGCTCATAGGCCTCCGGAAGGAATTGGGGGTTGGTGCTGTGCAAGGGGGTGTCTGTGTGTTTTTTTCTGTGTTTGGTATTGTTTATTTTCTTGGTTTTGTTATAGGTAAAAATCTGGGACCAATTACCCTTTAAGTGTGTTTTGTGACTTGCGCGACACGTACGCTTCGAGTCTGGGTTTAGTGGGTTCTGTGCATTGCAGCACATCGGGGTAGTTCTGGTCTTTGCACACACACATTTTAGTGTATTGATTTCACGCGTTCAACTTGCGATGCTAGTTATTCGTATTGTCTTGATATCGCATTTTGCAGGATTTTAACCTTACGTGTGTTGTTTTGTATAAATTCTAGGATCGGTCGCGGAGGCATCGGACGTGGCACGGAAAGGAAAGGCAGTGATCAGATCGGACTAGAGGAGGCGTTCCGGTTAGTAGATGTACACATCTACGTGGAAAATCGTTTAGATGGCGCTTGACGCCCGATAGTTAGAATGTAGTTTAAACTATAATTAGATGCATAGTTCCTAATTATCATCCTGTTGCATTGCATCATTCGTCATATATATATATATATATATATATATATATATATATATATATATATACCATGCTAATACCTCATAGGACACTCGCACTATTACCATTGGCATATGCTGCATGAGCACTATTCATTGGAACGCACGCCTTGGTAATTGCTATGCCACAAACACTTAACTAGTTAAATCTAAATCTTATCACTTGCGTCATTATGTTTATTAAACCTGCAATTGATTTAATAAATTCATTAATATGGATATGTAGGATTGCTAGACACATGCACACATCTTATTGCATCATTGTTCATGCATAGCTTCTTAGTTCCGCATTGCATTTCATATTATTAATATCAAAGACATTCATGTATCATGATTCGCTCGAGAATTTCCGTATTTATGATATTTATGGATTTGGAGGAACCGCAAAGATTTGAAAACATATTACCATTTTAAAATGTAAGTTTGTGGTTTTCTCATGATATGATGCATCTATTGTCCACCATTAGATTTCTCGGTGCTTGAGCAGTATCCTACACCCGATTCGAGGAGGAGGAAAACCGTTTGGGGGTGCATGGTGGACCCGGTGCGGTACCCTGGGACAAGATGGTCGCAGATGATAGGCGTTGAGCCTGGCAGGGGATCACTACCGACCGGTTATTGGTGACGCGGCGAATATCCGGAGGATACCAACATAGTCTTGAGTTTTGAGATTTAGGCCATCCGGATTGCCGGAGCCTGAGATTTATATATATAGGTCAGTCCGGATTGCCGGAGCCCGGATTTACTAAGATATTCTTATTGGTGTCGATACTGACACAGACTTATATAGATTTCATTAATGAAACTACAACAAAATTTCGGAAGTTTTATTAAGATAAAAACACAGATTTCCCATGTTATTTATATTCAGATCTCGCATTATTTATTGCATTCATATTGCATGCATATTATCACATCGCATCATATTAGCCTATGTTGGTTGTGACATTATTATGTACATGCTTACGATAGCCTTATTAGATGTTATTTTTACTCACGAGTTGGCAACTCACCCCCGTTGTGCCACAGTGTTTTGCAGGTCTGACCCGTCAGCACAATAGCGGCGGGCGCACCTTCTCTTTTGCATCATTTTGCTTGGACTCGCAGCTTGTTCGTAGGTTGGTTGCGGGGTTATTTTGTTTCCATTTGTATCATTATTGTATCTAGAGTACTCCATCTACTGTAGCTACCTTATATATACCAGTTGCACTGTTATATTTATGACCTAGAGAAGAGACAGTGAGATTTGTATATTTATATGTTATTCCTCTGGGTCGAGCTCACTTGAGCCGACATGTTGCTTTATTTCATTATGCTTTTATTACTTTTCTGCACAGTTATGATATATATATTGCGTGGGATTGTGAATCCGCCATTGGGCGAAGAGCTAGCTCCCGCTTGGGGATGCCATATTTCTTGTTGTATATATATATTCCTATTTTGTACCCGTTTGGGGTCAATTTTTACAAAGGAGACTCTGCCAAATTTTTCTGAAAAATGGATGTTGCTTTTAAAAGCTTGATGTGACTTATTTATTTGAAAATTGCTTTATATATTTTGGTTTTCCTTCACTCTACTGCTCTACATGGTTTTGATTTCTGGGTTTTGGCTTACTTAGGTTACGTACGCCTTGAGTCGTTTCGTAATTTAAGTGCCAGTCACGCTCCGTACCTTTCGGGTCGTGTGGCTACACGAGCACAACGTCATCCTTTCTACACAATATCAGTGTATGAAGTATTTCAAAGATGGCCTGGAGTACACTATCATGGGAGAACTCAATCATTTCTCGGTGAATGAGGTGGAAAGTATCAAGATGAAAAATACTTTCATCCAAATTTTGAGGATACTGAAAGGTGCTACAAGCCGGAAAATAAGAAAAAGTCCGTGGCCACCATCTCGGTCTTCGGAAACGATATTGAAGAAGATGAACAAACAGTCTACTAGGAACAACCTGAGAAGGAGAACAATAAATCCGTACTGTCGACCCCTATCTTAGTCTTTGGTGAGGACGAGACTAATGAATTGTTCTCCATTCGCCCATCAACGCAGACTCTTGCCGATGCGAATCAGAATCTACATATTATGATGAGTCTGCCTTGACACAATAGGGAACTTGACGCGCTTAATACTTATAGCATGCAAGAATTGGAAACTTTCTACCAGCTTCTAAGGGGAAAAGGTGAAAAGGCGATTCTCTTCTATAAATCTGTCGAGACCAAGGTGGAGAAAGAAATCTGGCATAGGGCTGATCCGAATCTTGAAAATTTCTAGCCCATCTCTATTCCAAGATACTATGCAGAGGGATTAAATGAGTTGTTAAAGCGTCATGGTGTGCCTCTCGAAGAAACTGTTCGACAAGCCCAATTCTATAAAAAGATTTGGCATATCCCCGGGACTCAATAAAAGAAACCCAACTGGAAGATGGAAACACTTGGGTTGGGATATGTTCGGTCCAAGAAATGGGAGAAAATCTACAGCTGCCATGCCATAAATGGCTCAAATGGAGAAGAAGATGTTTCTCTAAGCAGCCATGTCGCTGAACCAGAAAAATGTCTCGCTCAAAGAACCTCAAATCCGTCGCTCGAAGAGAAAATTGACAAGATAATAAAAGAAGCTTGTCAAGCAAGCCGAGACAATCAAATTCATGAACTGGCCATATATGAAAAGGCGAAGACACAATGTCTCAATGAAAAGTCAGCAGAAGAAGTAAATCATGATACTCTCCATCCACAGCCCGCTGTGTACTCCTGTGGAATAGAAAAATCCCGAAGCAAAGACAAGAATAAGGCATTGATCGCAATAAATGCTTAAGAACAACAAAGGAGGTCCAAGATGCCGTTGAATCGAGAATAGTTCAGTTGGAGCCCGTCCCTTATAAAGAAGATGGGTCGGAAATATTCGTTCCCTCGAGACAAGACAAGAAAGATCTTCAGCCTTGTCATGAAGTAATAAATGATGATACTTCTGGAGTCTCAGTATCCCGAACAGATAAATGAAGTTTATCATCCGGATTATTGCTCCTATCATCGAGCAATAGATCACCCCACTAAAGACTGTTTCACGTTCAAGAACTTGGTGGAGGACCAATATCAACAAGGTAGGTCTATGTTATCCGATAGCTGGAGGATAAGCCCTCCATAAAAGCACGAGCCAAATAAGACCTATACCATCAGGTTGGGTCCAGCTCGACCACGAAAATGGAAGCAGACTCATACCTGTCATATAATAACGCTCTCAAGAGAGGGAGGGGAAAAGAATATGATTGACCTTTTTGGATGCTTCACAAACGAAGACAATGACGAGGAGATCTTAGAATTTCTACCAGCACCAAAAGAATTGGAAGATGGGATACATACCACGGAGGACAACCTAAGAAAAATAAACTTAGGAGCGGAGGATGATCCGAGGTCGACGTTTGTCAATGAGTTGCTGTCTGAAAAATAGGTATCCAAATTAAAAGATATGCTTATGCAGTACAAAAACTATTTCGCTTGGAACTACTTCGAAATGACGGATTTAGATCCATAGGTAGCGGTATACAAGCTGGCTATATCGCCAGAGATGAAACCAGTCAAGCATGCACCAAGGAGGATACAGCTTGAACTCAAGATGTGTATCAACGCCGAAGTCAAGAAATTAATCGACTTCGGTTTCATCCAAGAAGTTCAATATCCCGACTGGATCGCTAACATCAATCTGGTGATGAAGACAAATGTGACGGTTCACATTTGCGCGGACTTTCGGGATCTCAACAAGGCATCCCGAAAGATGACTTCCCAGTACCTTTTACCGAGCTAATGATCGATAACACATCCACCCATGAAGTCTTTTCATTTATGGATGGATCTTTAGGATACAACTAGATAAAGATGGATCTTGAAGACCAAAATCATACCGCCTTCCGGACACCATTGGGCATGTTTTGCTATAAAGCGATGCCTTTCGGTTTGATGAATGCCGGAGCTACGTACCAAAAGGCCATGACGAAGGTATTGAAGATCGTCGAATGCTATATCAACAACCTTGTGGTTAAAAGAAAATCTCATGAGGAACACTGGGAGCATCTAAAGATTGTGTTCGAGCATCTACGGAAATATAACCTGAAGATGAACCTTTTAATGTGCGTGTTTGGAGTCTCGTCAGGAAAATTCCTGAGCTTCATCATCCGCCACCGGGGTATTGAAATCAATCCCTAAAAATTAGGGCAATTATGGAGATGCCCTCACCAAGAACCTTCAAACAACTATGATCTGTCTAAGGAAAACTCGCCTATATCCGGCGGTTTGTAGCCAAACTCTCTGGAAAATGTCATCCCTATAGCCATCTGATGAAGAAGGGGACCCCGTCTAAGATCAGAAATTCCAAAACATATCGGAAGAAATCAAACAATACCTGCAAAATCTGCCGATATTAGCCGCTCCGGATAAGGGAAAGCCCCTTATCCTATATACAACAGCCCTTAAGGGTTCTCTAGATACGTTGTGAGCATAAGAGAATGATCAAGGAAAAGAAAGAGCTCTTTATTATCTTAGCTGAGTTCTCCTTGGAGCAGAAAGCAACTACTCCCCCATCGAAAAGCACTGCCTGGCGCTGATCTTCGCAATAACGAAGCTCAGACACTATGCCTTGGCGCATGAGGTCCATCTCATATCAAAAGTGGATCCTCTTAAATATCTGATGTCAAAGGTCATACTAATAGGAAGGGTTGTGAAGGGTTTCAGTAAAAGATTCGAAGTTGTTTGGATACTGGAAACCCCCAAAAGGCTGTTCAGAAGCAATGTCTAGGGAAGGTGCAAAAGTTGGGTATGATGGATAGGAATTGAATGGTTGGACAGGGGTAGGATCAACAAACGGATAAGAAGGTGGTGAAAGGAGTGAAAGATCGGCTACGGGATTGTTCAATATGTTTAGCAAGAGACATAGGTCTTGGAGTTATAACAGGACACGAAAAAGGAGTATCAACGTAAGAAGGTGGTGAAGGTTGAAATGGTTGATACAAGGTAGATTGCGGGGTCCAGTTATTCGTCCTAGACGTGTCTATCCGATCTTTCAAAAAGATTTTAGGCATGGAGGGGTCGTTCGAAGTTCGACCAAAGCAAGAACCGTATGAGGTAATGTCTGGTTGTAGGTACCAAAGTTCGGCAAGAGTTTTTCTAGGTAGGGTACCCATGATATGATGAGAGAAAGGAGAAGAAAAAGAATGTGATTTTTTAAATTTTTTTTAAAGTTAGTTATTAACAAAAGAATGAAATATACACACAAAAATAATCTGGACAAAATAATCACGACACAAAAATACCACACGCATAATCGTTCTAGGGTTCACCTAGGTCAACTAGACCTGCTCCAGAACTTGATTGTTGAAGTAAAACTGTGTCGAGAAGCGGGCTCAAGATATATTGATCACGAGGCCAGGTAAGTGCGGAGATAAGGGGAGGTTTTCTGACGCTTTCGTGAAGTTCCTTAATTAAATAACCCTTTCTCTTTTGGCGGTTTTGCCGTTAACACTTTTCTAGATACCCCGTAAACGATATACCGTTAAGCGGTGTTATAAACACAGTTAATCTCTCCTAGTGAGCGCGAAGTCCTTAAGCCTTAAAGTCTAGTTTCTTTTAAAAATTTGTGTGGGTATACGTTATGCTCAATTCGTGATTTGTGGGCCACGGAAAAGGGGATGAAATCCTTTACCGTATGTTGTGGGGTTTGCTTGACCTTAAGTCTGTATTAATGTATGCAATGCGAAATTCAATAAAAAAAATTTGTTCAAAATATCAAATAATCTTTTTTTTTATGTTTAAGCTCGGCAATGCAACAAATACGGTTTAGTTAATTTTAGCGTATGGAAGCGAACTTACAAAGAATCCTGCAAAGAATTGTATATTGGATGCGTCGGATTTGAGAAGGAAGGCGTTAGAAATACATACCGACAAGTTTTTGGGTTGAGGAACCCCCGTTGAATCAAATCCGGTAAACTTGAAAAGTTCGCTTGCACGGGTCAAACTACCCGGATCTTTGTCACTGTACTTCGTAATCACCTTAGCTTGGAATGTACACTTTGCTCCCCACAATCGCAGTTCGCAAATCCGCAAAAATCTGAAATGTTGGAAAAACGGATATTAGTGCGAAAAAGTGATACAAATGCCCAAATACCTGCACACTAAAAATTATAAAAAAAAACAAACAATAAAAATGGGACAAAAAACAGAACACTGGAGCACGGAGGAGAATTTGGAGGCAAAAGGAGGTGGTAGGGCTGGCGACGCCGGACTTAGAGGTGATGTCGCCGGTTTTTCCTTGGAGACAGGGCTCCAAATTTCTTCTGCTGTACTAGTGTCTCAAATTTCTTGCTTATTTTTTTCTGTTGAGATTCAGAGTGCTAGCAGGTAAAAATCCAGAGAACAAAATGGTTAGGAAAGTTAGTTTTTGTTTTGGTTTTGGTTTTTTTTTGAAATTTTTAGTTTGTTTTGAAAATAGGGTTAGTAGTATAAATGAGATGTACAATGATTAACCCAAAATAACAAGAAGTAAAGCATTACCGTCTCCCCGGCAATGGTGCCATTTGATTGAAAGAATTATAGTTAACCGCAATCAAGACGGTGTCGCTTTGCAGCTAGCCGCGATGAGCACGGGTCGATCCATAGGGAGACAGAGTGTTTATGGTTCTTGTTCTTACGAGTTAATGCGTGAGGCGGAATGTTTGTATCTATCCTATGTGTTATATACAAAAGTAACCATTTGTTAGGATTAGATAGGATAGTGTAAGTTAAGAAAATCCGTATTCAAGTCCTTTGAGCCGAGTCTTGACCAATTGAAGCTAGAGCAATCGGAAACAACGTGGATTAGGGTACTTAAGCACGGTATTCGTGGAATCCGGCTTATTGACCCTTGTCCTTCCGTTCTCGTCTCTTGCATTTGCCTCTGGAGAAACTGAACGCAACCGGTCGCGGTTAGGGATCACCGATACCTTGGTAAGGTAGGGTGCCTAACGGAGCGCTTGCGTAAGGTTTGTGCGGAGTTCAATGGAAAATAACGGGAAAAGGAACGTTAACTTACAATAACGTATTCTTTTACTAACAACACATATTTACAACCATTACAAAACAACAACAAAAAGAGCAAAAGAAAAGAGAAAGGAAAGGAAAGGAAAAAGCATTACAAGTAAGTAAAGGGCATGGTAATAAATTGCAAGGTAAGTAAAGCAAGGTAATAAATTGCATGAATGTAAAAGCAAGTAAAAAATGCAAGAAAGAAATACTAGGAACCATAGAACAAGTTACAAACCATAGGATAAATAACCCAAACTTAAACTTGTAGGCTCAATTAAGAGGTTCCAAGATCAAGAGAGGGCTAAAAACTCAAGGCAAATGAAGGCAAAAGAAAGCTTTATTAAACTTCAAGAATGATACAACCCTTGAGTGCAATAACCAAAGCTTAACCTTGCAAGCTCAATGAAAAGGTTGCAAGATCAAGTTAAGGCAAAGAACTCAAGGGGATAGCTATGCTATATACAAGAGAAGAGAAAAGAAAACTTAAGAGTAACAAAATATGAACAAAGAATGACCCTTCTCCTAGCTGCCTAGTTCTGTATTTATAGGCTCAAAAGAAAATTTTACAAACAATAAAAATGAGCTGAAGTCGTGGCAAGGGGGCCCACAGAAGTCTGGGAGCAATCTGGCACTGTAGGGCCGACCACAATGGGGGTGATCTCGGGTCAATTCCGAGCTCTCTGGCTCGTACTTGGTGTGTGGGTTTGTGTGCTTCCCAATATCACTTTGGTCCAGTTGGTTTTCTCAAATTTGACTTTGGATGCACCAGGGTATTGGAGGGAAACTTGAATCTTTTGATCACATCACACCATTAGCATTTATTGCACTTGTCCCCCTACTTGTGTGCATTGGGCAGCCCCCTAGGTCCATGGTCCAAGCTCCTAGAGTTAGTGTGTACACATGTTATGTGTTGGACAAAAATGTGTACACTTTATTTGTTTGCAAAATAACTCTTCGGATATCGGTTTGCAGTTCCGGTTGTAGTGTCGGCTCGCAAATGATATATCCGTGATTTTAAGTGTATTTCCAGTATTTTGTCACGGATACTTGTAATCTATATTACTGAGCAGACACTGGTTAATAGTACCGATATAAAACAAAATAGATAAAGAATGAGCGGTATTAAAATGTAGTTTTCTGATATGAACAAATACTCCCAAACTTATCTTTTGATCGTCCCGAGCAAAACAAAATCTTATCCTTACTTTCGCATGGAACGCGATTGCACTGAACGCGTGCAACAAGCCGTTGAACCTCTAGGTGTCCTTAGTAGGAGGAGTGTTGTCTCCTGAGGGTTTTCAGCGGATACTACCCACAAAATCCCGTCAAGCTAGTTTCATAAGTTAACGTTGATTTTACTCCTACAGTTTAGTATTTACGTTAGAAATTCTATCATCTTAAGTTAGAAATATTCAACCCTTATGTTTCACACCTCCTATCTATTTAATCTTAGATCTTATACGTTCCAAAAAAGTTTAGAAAGATCTCAGTATCTCCTGAGTTTTCCTTCTAAAAGTGCTGTCTTAAATCGGGGATTTTTATCAAATTTATAGAAAACATAAATCTTATTCTTCATTTCTATCTTTTATCCAAACATCGATTGATACCCATACGTGTGTGTAAATTTGTCATGCCCCGCTTCCCGGTATACGGCGAAGGGGATGGGACGAGGCCGCTACGTATTTACTGTGAAATAAATACGCTAAGCGTATTTAAGCAATATAAAAGAAATATACACAAGAGACAAGATATAATAAAAACAACAACTTTATTTATTCACATTCTTTCTGTACAATGCATGGAAAGTAAATACAACTGAATAAAAAGCAATGCCTAAACAATGGCATAACAGAAATGAAAGGTACTGAATGGAAAGTGTACAATGACTAGAGCTCGGGGTCTTCACTAAACTGGTCCAAGTCTTCTGCAGTGGGCTCGATCTCAGGAATGTCCAGATCACCTGACGACATTCAAAGAAGAAAGAAAGAGAATGTCGTCAGCGAACAGGTCACTCGGTAAGTCCCAAAGAGAAGGGAGAAATAGAATAGATAGAATAAGAAGATAGCTTTTAAAGTTGTATTATATTGTTGTAATGTTGTATTAACGCTGTTGTTTGTAGCTTGGTACAGAAGAATGTCAGTGTATACGAGAGGAGTCTCTATATGCCAGAGACTAGAGGCAAGTATAGTACAAGGAACCATTTAAGCCACGGTACAACAGCAACTGGATTCATGTTAGGTGTATTAAGTCTTACTGTCTCGTGCCACTTCTAACACGTTCCGTACCAATCTACCCCTTAAACCACAAGATGTCTTGTTTGTATTGTAAATTGTAAAATTGATTGACTGACCGAAACCATGATATCAGTAAACAGATGTAACCATAGAATCATGTAAATGGATGTAACTGGAGAATCATGTAAATAGAATGTATATCCATGGTTCGGTTAAGTCAAGTTGTATAATGGATTCATAGATTCATGTTGAATTGGAATATTGTAGATTGTAGATTGTGCTTGAATCATATTCAAGTCAGATTATAATGAGACTCAAACTGAGTCAGACAATTAGAAAAGTAAATTGAAGTCCTGATTGTTTTGATGTTATCGGTAACCGCTGCACATAGACGGCAGGATTTGTGTCTTTTTCAAAGACGATTACCGTATTAATAACACCGTTGTTAAGTTGTCTACCTTAGATAGGCAAGCACCCACTTCTCCGGCTCTCTGAGGCTCAAGAGATTGGTCCTGCTTAAACCTATGTTTATTAGGGTCTTTAGGGTAATTTATAGAACTTGAGGGGGTTTTATGTAAAAATACTTTGTATAGTTTTCAAAATACACCCCAAGTATTTATTATCGTTTGTAAAGTTGTAATAATTGTAGATTTTATACTTGTGACAATTCTAATGAGAATATCCTAAATTCATAATAAAAGGTATTTATTTGTAATATTAGGTTTATATGAAATTCATGGTATTTTAGTGTAAAATGATTCTTGTGATATTTTTAGAAAAAATAGAATATTAAAATTATTACAAAATAGATATTTTAAGGATAAATATATATATATTTATATGAAAATAATTTTTAATATATATATTATATTCTAGAAATCTCGTTTTTCTTAAAATGTCGTATTTTAAATCTTTCGAGACCGAATGCTCCTTGCTGAGGTCTGCATCTCGCACTACTAAGCTCAAGAATGTGCGATAATCTGCACCATCCCGAACGGGTTTCCCAAATGGGTTGTAGCGGCGCTTTGCAAAGATTTGTATAAATACTAATTATTAAGGAAAACGGTTTTATTAATTATGGTATTTAAATGAAAATGTGTCGTTTTTCCGTATTCTATGTTCTAGGGTCTCCTAAGTCAACTAGACTACTCCTAACTGGTCCAAAACGACAAGTTGTGAGATACCTCAAATCGCCTCTTCACCGCCAATTGTGGCCAGGTATGTACAAGTGAAGAAAGGAAGGATCCGCTAACGAATCACCGTGAGACGGGCCTTTTAAAGTTACATTTCTCACTTGTCTATCCTAGACACCACAAAGTCAGATTTAGATAAACGACTGAATGCCCACAACATTATCCCATTTTCATAATAAGTGGTATTTATTTGAAGAGATGTATCAATACTAAATCTTTTAGAAATGGTTTTATTAAGTAAATGGTATTTAAATCAAAATGTTTGTTTTCCCGTATTCTAAGTTCTCGAGGGTATCGTGTTATGTTGCATATGAGTGTATGAGGAGGTAGGTCGTTACCTCGTGATCTACTTTAAGGTATAGCAAGATTAATGGAGTTAAATGTAGAATTGAAACAATGTGGTATTTAAGTGAAAAATACGATAAATTGAAATAGTCATCATTTTATGGAATGAAAATTGATCAATTTGGTTGATTAGTGTTTAATAGTCAACATGAGGGAGTTTAAGCATAATTTTATTAACGAGAAGTGGAGTTTTATGAAGAAACTGAATCGGAAATCGAATTTGTTCCGATTCCATCGGGTTTTGTAAATCCGTATTTTTTAGAATAGAAAAGAGAGATAGAAAATGGGGCTTACGGGTTTAGGACAACAAAGAGAGGGAGATGGATCGGGAGGAGTCGTCGGTGCGTCGCTTCGTCGCCGGGAGCTCCTAGAATGATCGTCGGAAGTTCGCCGGAAAATTCGTCGTAGCTTTGCCTCGTGCTCGATTTCAAAGTACACAAGGTTTCTTGGAAATTTTTGAGAGTTGGCTCAGAGTTTGGGGTGAGAGGGTAGAGGGTAGGGGTGGTATTTATAGGGTTAGGCTAGGGTTAGGATGGGTGAAAGGTTAAAATGAAAATTGTGATAAAATGTATTAAAAATGTATTAAAAGTGGAGTAATTGGGGTTTTAAAAGAGCTCTGGAAATGTTCTGAGCCGAAACTTTTGCAGGTGCATAGGGAATATGAAAAGACACAATTTTCATGTTAGGGTCGTCGCCGAAACCGGCCGACTCGGGGGTGACTCGGCCGTGACTCGGTTGGAGGACTGAGTCGGCCGAGTCGAGGCCGAGTCGGCCGATTTCCGGCCGAGTCCGACGGCCGGAATCCCCCCCGACGGTTCATCTATCCTCTGGTAATGTTACATTTTTGGGTGTAGTGGGGTTTTTGTGAGATATGCACGTGTAAACCCTTGGTATTCTAAAGGTTTTTTAAAAAATCAATATTAAAAATAATGTGGGGTATGGGATTTGAACTCTGGTGGCTTGGTTCAGCAATGCAAGGTATTACCAATGAGCTACAAGCTCTTTCTTGTAATTAAATTGCTAATTAATTACTTAAGTCTTGTGCTCAGGAAATAAATACCCCTTTATGGATTTTTGAAATTTTTTTTGTAAAAACTTGTATAGGAAATTTAGGGTTGTTACAAAATTTGCACCCCTTCACTCAAGAATTCAATTTAAGCTATAGTACCCTTGCTCTAATACCTAATACTACTTCTTTTCATTTAATGATGGACAGATTTGCTCACACACCTTTCATGCGACTATTAATGCTTCTTGAGGCACTAACGGCCGATTACTGAATGTGTGAGCTTAAAGTGTAAATAGCAATTTCCAGGTCTTGACATTTTTTATTTATTTTTTTTCTTTTTCTTTTTTTTTCTTTTTCTTTTTCAAGACCGGATATATTTTTCACTGATGCTCTTTTGGTGTTTAGCTTTAATTACCGTTTTTTCTTTCATACTAGGTTTTCAGGCAAGAGTATTTCTAGGTATCCTCTACTATCCCAAGTTTCAAGATGCATGAATATGCAGTTTGTAGGGTATATACTTTCTAAATTTGGACTCAAGAATAGAAACTATTTTTTAGACTTATCCTTCAGTGAAATTTCAATACATTCCCTTCATCTCGACTTAACTAAAGAACTGAACTCAAGATTACCTATTTCTCAAAAAAAACTGTAAGGACGTATATTTACCAAAGTTAAACAAAAAGAGGATTATTTTTAGGGTTTTCAATTCCTAAGCCTAAGATTTAGTTATTTCTAATGTATCAACTAATCTTTCGGAATAAAATCTAAGTTACCCTATTAGCTAACTTGACGACAAAGTTTTTCTATTTTTTTTGGAAAATTTTCGATTTTTATGGGTTTTAAAATGAGTATGCAAATGCAAAATATACAAATGAATGCGAAGGTAGAAATCTTACCGAGCACACCCTCAAACTTAAACTTGACAGTGCCCTCACTGTCAGGCCATACCAAGTGGGTCAAAATTGCCGGCGCTCCCCAAAAGAAATTTTCATACAAAACAGAAAGCAAAAAAAAAATATATACACAAAAAGGTTCCCTCCAAACTTAAGTGAAACAGTGTTTCCACTGTTTAAGCGGTGAGGTTCGGGATTAGGGGAAAGTGAACAGTTTCAAAACTATACAAGGCCTTACAAAGGCCAAAAGTGAGCACCAACCATTCAAAATTTTTATCTCTGTAGTGTATTGGTTGGTGAAAGAATGCGGAGAGGAAAGAAATGAAGAATACGTGAGACCGTATGTGAATGGAAGCGGAATACGATCTCGGTATATGAGAAGAAGAATGGCAGAAGGGAAAAAGAAATGGAGTACGAACTTGAGGGTGAAAATGGAGTGAATAGATTAGCACAATTTGTGATGACCGATGTGTGAAAAGCGATTGTGCTAATCTATCAACCCGTCGAGAAATGGGGTCAAATCCCTCAAGATTCGTGAGAAAACATGGGTAAGCCGAACACGGTAAACCAGACATAATAAATGAAAGTGATACAGTTTCTTATGAGGTCGGAATGATGGAAAGAATAGAGGAAAGTGTTTGAGGAAGGGTAATAGTTAAAGGTTCAGGAGGGTGTACACAGTCAACGAAAGGGATATGATGAATTGGAAAATCCGACTCATCAATTAAAATTGGTTCATCCTCAAAGCTATCCTCAAAATTCTCCTTAAAAGTTATCTCATCCATGCATTTATCATCAAAATCAAGACGCATATGAAGTTCGGGAAAAACAGTTAATGACCCGGGATGATGAATTGGAGAGAAAAACTCATCCAAATCTGCGTGTTCATCATCCAAAATATTCCCAGGGTCGATATCCTCAATCAAGTGAAAATCAAATTTCTCAGACACCTCATCAAAAGCATGGATTTCAATCAATTGTGGTTCTAAGATGGAGGTGTAGAGGTCAAAAGGATTGGGTAAGGTTTCACTCGAAAGAGACCCTTCACAATTAGATAAATCAAACACTACAAAGTCGCACAACTCATTAACTGTTATATCTTCAATCGGTGAATCGTTTGGAACACTAGATAGACGTTCAAAACCGGAGTTGTGGGATTCAATTTGGGACAGGTAGGTTTGATTTGGAAGGGTGTATAGCTCACTCTCACCACTCAAATTCTGAATCTGTCTTACCGCCTCATCATACATTGGAAAATTTGGAACTAGTTGGAAACTAGCTACCGGGTCACTAGGTTGTATGAGGGCAGTCATGGACGCATTCAAATCCATCATCTGTTGGTATGATGCTACCCGAAAGACTTCCAACGACTGTTCCAGACTAGGCATGGGTTGTGAACGGGTTTCAGTAAAAGATTCGAAGTTGTTTCGATACTGGAAACTCCCAAAAGGCTGTTCAGAAGCAATGTCTAGGGAAGGTGCAAAAGTTGGGTAGGATGGATAGGAATTGAATGGTTGGACAGGGGTAGGATCAACATACGGATAAGAAGGTGAATGGAATTGTTGATCCAAAGAATTCGCAGTGGTGAAAGGAGTGAAAGATCGGCTACGAGATTGTTCAATATGTTCAGCAAGAGACATAGGTCTTGGAGTTAAAACTGGACTCGAAAAAGGAGTATCAACGTAAGAAGGTGGTAAAGATTGAAATGGTTGATACAAGGTGGATTGCTGGGTCCAGTTATTCATCCTAGACGCGTCTATCCGAAATTTCAAAGAGATTTTGGGCGTGGAGGGGTCGTTCGAAGTTCGACCAAAGCAAGAACCGTATGAGGTAATGTATGGTTGTGGGTACCAAAGTTCGGCAAGAGTTTTTCTAGGTGGGGTACCCATGATATGATGAGAGAAAGGAGAAGAAAAAGAATGTGATTTTTTTTAAATTTTTTTTTAAAACTTAGTTATTAACAAAAGAATGAAATATACACACAAAAATAATCTGGACAAAAAAATCACGACACAAAAATACCACACAGCTAATCGTTCTAGGGTTCACCTAGGTCAACTAGACTTGCTCCAGAACTTGATTGTTGAAGTAAAACTGTGTCGAGAAGCGGGCTCAAGATATACTGATCAAGAGGCCAGGTAAGTGCAGAGATAAGGGGAGATTTTCCGACGCTTTCGTGAAGGTCCTTAATTAAATAACCCTTTCTCTTCTGGCGGTTTTGCGTTAACACTTTCCTAGACACCCCGTAAACGATATACCGTTAAGCGGTGTTCTAAACACAGTTAACCTTTCCTAGTGAGCGCGAAGTCCTTAAGGCTTAAAGTCTAATTTTTTTAAAAAAATTGTGTGGCTATACGTTATGCTCAATTCGTGATTTGTGGGCCATGGAAAAGAGGATGAAATCCTTTACCGTATGTTGTGGGGTTCACTTGCCTTTAAGTCCGTATTAATATAAGCAATGCGAAATTCAATAGAAAATTTTGTTTAAAATATCAAACAATCTTTTTTTTTATGTTTAAGCTCGGCACTGCAAAAAATGCAGGTTAGTTAATTTGAGCGTTTGGAAGCGAACTTGCAAAGAATCCTGCAAAGAATAGTATATTGGATGCGTCGGATTTGAGAAGGAAAGTATTAGAAATACGTACCGACAAGTTTTTGGGTTAAGGAACCCCCGTTGAATCAAATCCGTTAAGCTTGAAAAGTTCGCTTGCACGGGTCAAACTACCCGGATCTTTGGCACTGTACTTCGTAATCACCTTAGCTTGGAATGTGCACTTTGCTCCCTACAATCGCAGTTCGCAAATTCGCAAAAATCTGAAATGTCGGAAAAACAAATATTAGTGCGAAAAAGCAATACAAGTGCCCAATTACCTGCACACTAAAAATTATAAAAAACAAACGATAAAAATGGGACAAAAAACAGAACACTGGAGCACAGAGGAAAATTTGGAGGCAAAAGGAGGTGGTAGGGCCGGCGACTCCGGACTTGGATGTGATGTCGCCGGTTTTTCCGTGGAGACAGGGCTCCAAATTTCTTCTGCTGTCCAAGTGCTGTACTAGTGTCTCAGATTTCTTGCTTATTTTTTTCTGTTGAGATTCAGAGTGCTAGCAGGTAAAAATCCAGATAACAAAATGGTTAGGAAAGTTAGTTTTTGTTTTGGTTTTGTTTTTTTTGAAATTTTTAGTTTGTTTTGAAAATAGGGTTAGTTGTATAAATGAGATGTACAATGATTAACCCGAAATAACAAGAAGTAAAGCGTTACCGTCTCCCCGGCAACGGCGCCATTTGATTGAAAGAATTATACTTAACCGCAATCAAGACGGTGTCGTTTTGCAGCTATCCGCGATGAGCACGGGTCGATCCACAGGGAGACGGAGCGTTTATGGTTCTTGTTCTTACGAGTTAATGCGCGAGGCGGAATGTTTGTATCTATCCTATGTGTTATATACAAAGTAACTGTTTGTTAGGATTAGATAGGATAGTGTAAGTTAAGGAAATCAGTATTCAAGTCCTTTGAGCCGAGTCTTGACCAATTGAAACTAGAGCAATCGGCAACAACGTGGATTAGGGTACTTAAGCACAGTATTCGTGGAATCCGGCTTATTGACCCTTGTCCTTCCGTTCTCGTCTCTTGCTTTCGCCTCCGGCGAAACTAAATGCAACCGGTCGCGGTTAGGGATCACCGATACCTTGGTAGGGTAGGGTGCTTAACGGAGCGCTTGCGTAAGATTTGGGCGGAGTTCAATGGAAAACAACGGGAAAAGGAATGGGAAATGGAACGTTAACTTAAAATATCGTATTCTTTTACTAACAACACATATTTACAACCATTACAAAACAACAACAAAAAGAGCAAAAGAAAAGAGAAAAGAAAAGAAATGAAAAAGCATTACAAGTAAGTAAAGGGCATGGTAATAAATTGCAAGGTAAGTAAAGCAAGGTAATAAATTGCATGAATGTAAAAGAAAGTAAAAAATGCAAGAAATAAATACTAGGAACCATAGAACAAGTTACAAACCATGGGTTAAATAACCCAAATTTAAACTTGCAAGCTCAATTAAGAGGTTGCGAGATCAAGAGAGGGTTAAAAACTCAAGGTAAATGAAGGCAAAAGAAAGCTTTATTAAACTTCAAGAATGATACAACCCTTGAGCGCAATAACCAAAGCTTAACCTTGCAAGCTCAATGAAGAGCTTGCAAGATCAAGTTAAGGCAAAGAACTCAAGGGGTTAGCTATGCTATGTACAAGAGAAGAGAAAAGAAAACTTAAGAGTAATAAAATGTGAACAAAGAATGACCCTTCTCCTTGCTGCCTAGTTCTGTATTTATAGGCTCAAAGGAAAATTTTACGAACAATAAAAATGAGCTGAGGTGGTGGCAAGGGGGGCCCACAGAAGTCTGGAAGCAATATGGCACTGTAGGGCCGGCCACAATGGGGGTGATCTCAGGTCAATTCTGAGCTCTCTGGCTCGTACTTGTTGTGTGGGTTTGTGTGCTTCCCAATATCACTTTGGTCCAGTTGGTTTTCTCAAATTTGACTTTGGATGCACCAGGGTATTGGAGGGAAACTTGAATATTTTGATCACATCACACCATTAGCATTTATTGCACTTGTCCCCCCACTTGTGTGCATTGGGCAGCCCCTAGGTCTATGGTCCAACCTCCAAGAGTTAGTGTGTACACATGTTATGTGTTGGACCAAAATGTGTACACTTTATTTGTTTGCAAAATAAATATTTGGATATCGGTTTGCAGTTCCGGTTACAGTGTCGGCTCGCAAATGATATGTCCGTGATTTTAAGTGTATTTCCAGTATTTTATCACGGATACCTGTAATCTGTATTACTGAGCAGACACTGGTTAATAGTACCGATATAAAACAAAATTGATAAAGAATGAGCGGTATTAAAATGCAGTTTTCTAATATGAACACTGCTCATGAATATGCATGGAGAAAGGCCATTTCGACCAATAAACGGCCGATTCCTCAAAAAGTATTTTGCTTGAAGAGTCGCGACTTCTATCAATGATAGATGACGGCGCTTGTGTGTGCTTACTATCTTCTTGAGTCAAAACTCTGAAAATCTTATTCTCCCTATTACATGCAATGGACCACTACGTCCTTAAACAAGTATTGGACTGAAACAACCTTAAACTAATGATGGACCGTAATGTCCTTAAACTAATATATTGCCTTACGGTGGGTCTCCATATAGATCACCGTATACAATCCATGGGCATAAACATTTCATATCTCTCCTAGACCCCATCGGCAAAATTACGCCTAAAATCCCCCATCGGCCAGGAAGCTCTACTAATGATGCGATCCTTCAAAAAAATGCCGTGACTTGCAGCGGATAGTGCGTTACCTTACGGGCCGCCTTCTCCTCAAGTGATGTTGGATCATCACGGCATAAAAAATCGGTATGTTCCCAAGCAAAATGGGCACGGATGAAAACCCGAAAAGACACCGAGAGTAAAAACAATATGGCTACCGGCGATCTTTTGAAAACCCGGAAGGGTGCGAACTCATTGAAAGAAAGAAGAGATGCACTTACAAAGTCCACTCGACTTTGTGAAGAGAAAAACACCTGTGTGAGATCATTATGACTCACAAAGAAAAAACACACTTAGGAGTCCATACAATCCCTAAGGAGAAAATACACTTACGAGATCCTCACGACTCGTAATGAGAATATATCCTCCGTAAGACCTTCACGGATTATGGAATTCAAAAGCCTTAAGTGTTGGGATACCTACAACGGCAGCAAGGTTTCGGGTGGCATCTCCCATGCCAATTTTAAATTTTGCCATTATAGATAACTCTAAACCTAGGATGTTAAATAGAGAATCAAACCAAAACACACAAAGTAAACAACTTTACTTCTAAGAGATTAGGATTACAACCTTTGTAGTCCGTTCCTTCACTTCATAAGCTCCGTGTTGAGGTCCCTTCACTGTGATCATCAAGAACACGGACTCTAGAGAGGCTTCATGAGGTGAATGAGACATCTTACTTGAAGTCTTCTCTTTCTAAGATGATCTACCTTGAAGAATCTCAAACCCAAGCTCACACTTCTATAATGAAGTTATTAGTGAAGTGAACACACTAATCTAAGTGGCTAAATAGATGAGGATGATGAAGTAGGAATTTTGCTCTCTTTTGTTTTCTTAATCTCACTTTAAATCACCACAAACCAAAAAGCTAGCAAAGCTTTTTCAAAGAGGAAGAAGAAAAAGAAAATCGTTTTGTGATGAATAATGAATTATTGTTGTGGTTAAAATTGCAAGCTAGGGTTAAGCATGACATGCTTAACCCATGTAAAGACTTTACTATGGGTTAAGGTTTAGGTTGGGTTAACAAATATCTAGCAAAAAATATAAAAGGAAAGTGGACAAAGTCAAAGCTTCATGAAGCTTCCTCAAAACTCATCCAAAACCTAATCCATAACCTTAACCCTAATCCAAACCCTAACATGGTTAAATCTCAAAACCTTTGTTGCATTTGTAACCCTAACATATTACAATATTATATATCACATATATAATATATAATGTATCAAAATAAAATAATACAATTAACATATATCGCATATACATCAATGTATTATCCAAGTGAAAAAAAGAATCAATAAAGCGAGCTTATATTACTTAATGTAACGTAATATATCGCATACATAATTATACATTAAATTATCGAATCAACACTTGATTCGATAATCCGGCCATATTACATATAACCGACTAATATAACAAGTAACCTTTCATCGAATCAACACTTGATCCGATGACCCGGCTATATCATATATACCCGGCCGATATCACATATCGCGAGAATCGAATACGGTATCACATACACGTATTATTCTCGGTCCCGCACATATCACATATGTGCTCCTACTCAGTTTTTCCTGAGACAGGAAACCTCTATGTAGGACTCTAAAGAATCGTCAATACGCGGCAGCAGGTGATGATCATATCAAACATCCACAAGCTGCAAGCGGTCAGCTAAACGTAACAGCCACCCGGATATTGAGCGATCAGAAGATCAACAAGCAAGCCTGTACATTCTTCTGTGAATCCAATCAGTAACACTCCCATACAGTCCGGTCTCTTCGTCTGATATGCCGCATATCCAGTCTAGGGATGGTAAACGTCAGACCCCAGTAACCGATAAGTCGTGTCGATGTGAGGCTTATAACGGGTAAAGAAACTACTGATAACTCTTACCAGTATATCTCCATATCATCCCTGGCCAGGGACTTCCAGTTATAGCCAATCGAACACAGCGCAACATCAACTCCCAATACCGGGGGAGACGAAACCCCTCCTATCGCTCATTGTCTCCATGTGATTCGGGAATGTACCCAAAAGCCACCGTTTTGCATGCCCTCTTGGACGTGGTAAGGTGGAAATCAAAACATAATGGGAATCACACAAGACTCTATGACGATCTCGGGTCTACAGACTAACCTGTACCAGTGTCACCGGAGAACTGCTATCTGAAGATAGGTATAATACCATCTAGGAGTTCTCGGCGAGTCCGTTCAGTGCACCCAGTCTCCACTGAGCACCCGTACACCATCTTTGATGTCAAACACCGATAGATATAAGATCATCCATCGCTCATCATATAGGTCAAGATGCGTATACGCTAGTCTACTCTGGAGTATCGATGCCCTGTCTCGATACTCCCTTGACTGGGAACAGTTATAGGATGTACTCTTGGACTGCCCTGGCCCTAATAGTATGATCTGCATCATAGTCCTAGTAGTCGAGTACATATCCTAAGGGCTTTATCAACATGTGAGTGCAAGACAGTAAACCAATACAAGTCAACATGTTAAGATAAAGTGAAACCAAATAGCATACTATCATGTCGAGCGAGAAAGTCCTCTCTATATATATCCAAGCATCCACTATAATATACATCATATGTACAACAATGGCCTCTAGGGCATATATATAACTAACAATCTCCCGCTTGCACTAAGGCCAGCTGTTGTAGTATCTTATACCCAACATCCCAAAGAGTCTCTCAAATTGTATCTGGGGTTTGGCCTTCGTGAGTGGATCCGCAGTGTTGTCCTTCGTGTCAACTCTCCTGATCTCGATCTCGCGGCGATCAACTATCTCTCTGATCAGGTGATTCCGCCTCAGAATATGTCTGGATCTCTGATGGGATCTGGGTTCCTTGGCTAAAGCCACAGCTCCATTGTTATCATAATACAAAGGTATCGGATGCTCAATGGATGGAACCACACCAAGTTTAGTGATGAACTTCTTCATCCAGACAGCCTCTTTGGCAGCATCGTTGGCAGCGATGTATTCAACCTCCATCGTCGAGTCAGCCACGGTTTCCTGTTTGGAACTCTTCCAAAAAACTTCCCCTCTATTGAGTGTGAAGACAAATCCCGAGTGTGACTTAGAGTCGTCCTTATCACTTTGGAAGCTCGAATCGGTAAAGGAATCCACCTGGAGTTCTCCGTTACCATACACCAAGAACATCTCTTTAGTCCTTCTCAAGTACTTGAGAATGTTCTTCATAGCTGTCCAGTGACTCCCTCCTGGATCTGCTTGATACCTACTCACTACACTTAGTGAGTATGCTACATCGGGTCTGGTACATAGTATCGCGTACATGATAGAGCCCACTGCCGAAGCATAGGGTATCCCTTGCATGCGATCTCTCTTCAAATCAGTCTTAGGAGACATCTCTTTATAGAGAGTGGGTCCAGAGATCGTGGGTTGGTTCCCACGCTTTAATTATTCCATACTAAACCTCTTTAGTATGGTGTCAATATACCTGGATTGGGACAATCCCAATATCCGTTTAGATCTATCTCTATAGATCTTAATCCCTAAAATGCAGGAGGCATCACCTAGATCTTTCATTGAGAATCTATGTGATAAGAAGAGCTTGACCGAGTGCAGCATAGGAACATCATTTCCTATCAAGTGTATGTCATCCACGTACAATACGAGGAAGACAACCTTACTCTCTGCAACCTTCTTGTATATACATGGTTCATCTACGTTTTTGATGAAGTCAAACTCTTTGACTACCACAACAAAGCAGATGTTCCAACTCCGCGATGCTTGCTTTAACCCGTAGATGGATTTAAGCAGCTTGCACACCTTTCCGCTGCTCCCACTATCTACGAATTCCTCTGGCTGAGTCATGTATACGCACTCTTCTAAATCAACATTTAGAAAGGCGGTCTTAACATCCATTTGCCAGATTTCGTAGTCATGGTATGCAGCAATGGCAAGTAGAATCCGGATGGACTTAAGCATAGCCATTGGAGAAAAGGTTTCATCATAATCCACACCTGGTCGTTTAAGAAAACCCTTTGCAACAAGTCTAGCTTTGAAAGTCTCAACTTTTTCCATCTACACCAATTTTCTTCTTAAAGATCCATTTGCTCCCAATGGGTTTTACACCTTCAAGGCCAATTTCCAAAGTCCATACTTTGTTGGTGTACATGGATTCCATCTCAGATCGCATTGCATCCAGCCATTTCACAGAGTCTCCACTCGTGATGGCCTGCTCAAAGCTAGTCAGGTCATCATCTTCCATGATGCAATCCTCGCTCTCACCATCTATGAGAAAACCGTAGTATCTCTCAGGTGGATGAAAAACCCTACTAGATCGGCGTAGCGGTTGAGGTTCGTTGGGAACTACTGAATCCTCTGGTTCCACTAAATCTTCAGTTGCAGTTTGTGTTGCTGGAACTTCTTCCAGTTCTACCTCTTCGCCACTAATTTCTTTTGCAAGAAATTCATTTTCTAAAAAGGTGGCATGTTGAGCAACAAACACCTATTGTTGTTCACCGTGGTAGAATAGATATCCATACGAATTGCTTGGATATCCTACAAACTTGCAAAGAACTGATCTTGCCTCGAGCTTGTCCGGATTTTGTCTTTTAACATAGGTCGGACTGTTGGAGATAGTGCCCTCATAGTCAATTATTGGATCGCAGGTACGTGATTGCAATGATTGCTGAGGACCTATCCCGGTAGGACAGTCTTACTCGAAATGATAGTATGCTATCTGGTTTGCCTTTATCAGTCGTGTACATGTTCAGGTGACTGATTGCATGTTACACTTTGATAGAGCCCTTAGGATCTTGCTTTACTACCAACAGTATGATGGCGATCATATACGTGAGAGTTGGGTAGTTTATATGCATATCCTTAATTGTGGTCCCTAGTCGTGGGAGTTTCGAGACAGGGCATCGATACTCCGGAGTAGACTAGTGTGTACAGTCGAGACCCCGACGAGGGGCGGTGGCCGGTCTCACAAGCCACTGGTGTCAGTTGGATCACCTAAGATGTATACAGGTGCTCATTGGGTTATGAGTACACCGGACAGGACTCGCCGGGAATCTGCTAGTTAGTATTATATCTACCGTCAGATAGCAGTTCCCTGGTGACATGTGTACAGGTTAGTTCATCGACCTGAGGTCGTCATTTGTCTCGTGTGAGTTCCCACTGTGCTTTGATTTCTACCCTACCACGGTTTAAAGGAGTCGTGCAAACAGGTAGCTTTTGGGTACAGTCCCGAGCCATATGGAGGCACGTGAGCGGATCGGCAGGGGATTCGTCTCTCCCGGTATTGGGGGCGAGGTCGTGCAGTGTCTAGGAGAGCCATTACACAAATCCATGGCCATGGTAGGAGATTTACTGGTAGGTACTCCAGTAGTATCTCAGGGTGTATTGGGCTTCACTCCGACACGACTTATACTGCTATTGGGGGTCTGACGTTACTAGCCCCCTAGACAGATATGCGATACTCATTGACGAACGGACCGGACTGTATATACATTGTCACTGTTAGGCTCAGTAGGGTTTTCGGAGGAGTTCGCTCATCGGTCTCCCTTGAGTTCGCTCCTCGGCCACCCTTGAGGTCAGTCCATAGGCAGCCGTTACGCATATCTAGTGCCGCTGACGGTTTGTGGTTAAACCCACTGCCAGGGTGCTGACGAGTCATTAGAGTCCCCCACAGACAGTTTCCCAAGTTCGGGCGAAACGTTGTAGAGGCCGTATGGTTTTATGGCATGGTTCGGAAAATGCACGTGCGTTTACGCACGTGTCGATTTTCGGACAGATGATACTGGTCGGCTTTGGTTTAAGCCGGATCCGAGTATTATATTGAGTAGGTATAATATCTTTGTCTCAGTTGCATTTATATTCGGTCGTAATATAAATGCGGGTATATTTATACAGTTTCGGGGTTATCCTGAAAGTCGTTTCAGGATCACTTTTGGAAGTTGCCAGTTTCCTGTTTTCTATCAGCCGTCTTTTAACATTCGGTTAAAGACGGATTTATCTTTTCTTGGATGAGAGTGAGTCGTGCTTCTAGAAGGTTCTAGAAGGTTCTAGAATTTGTGACAAGGCTTAGTGACTCATGCTTTGATTTCATTACTTTCTTGTTTTGCTTAAGATCTTTTTGCTTGATATTTGTTCATAATATCTTTAGGTTATGATAAGGTTGCATCCTATGGTCACCCCCCTCTCCTACGGTCACCTCCCTCATTCTATAAAGAGGCCGGCCCCTCTCTCTCTCTCAAGGTTGTTGATTTCATCGGTTAGAAAAGATATGATAGTTTTGGGGTGTATGGAATTCACAGTTCATTTCATTCCATCACCCGATTTCCACGGCAACTTCATTAACCGATCGTCCACGGATTTGGACGAAGTGAGACAAAGTCATCTACTCCTTCTCTACATCATTCTTGGTCGTCTCTTTTAGCAAACTTGACGATCGAGTTGCCTCGAGTCAGAGGCGGGAGCCCGTTTAAAGAACCGATCATGTGGTGCCACCTCGACGAGGAGATCGGAGATCGACGAGATCGGAGCAGCTGCAACGGAGCGTGGGATGATGGTTGAAGAACGAAGGACTCGGATCGTTCGGTATAACCTTTCCACACTCTTTACAGTTTGTTAGTTTAGCAATAATGGCAGATCCGGGTTAAAGTATACGATAGCGCCAGTTTAAAAGTTTTTGTTCCGCATTTGGCATCTGTAGACTGCCGGGGCGCTAGCGTAGACTTACAGTGGTATCAGAGCCTCACCATTTTGCTATACTAACTTGTGCTAACGCGTTCAAAACATCGATCCGACCGAAAATCGAAAAACACAAAATCCATGCCCGACAGTTTCTGTTGATTTTAAACGGTCTCAAAATTTATTTCTGGATGTCTTAAAAATCTGTGCAGGGAATTTTAAGAGCCACGACAAAATTTGGGGTCGTGATCCCTCCAATCTGCCGCGGAAGGGCGGCCAAACCAATGGTTTGGCCGCGCAACCGCGACCACGTGGGGAGCACGTGCTCCCAAATTTTGTCAGTAGGTTCTCTGTTGGGTTTTGTGATTTTTGGTATATATATTTTTGGCCCAGATTTTGTTACTGTTCACCAGTAAGCAGTGGAGCCCACTTTTTGAAATTTGGTCTTTGGTCGATCGAAATTTAAACACGTTAGTTTACAGTGCTTACATTATATCTCCGACCGGGAATGTCATTTGATCGGTAAACCACGTCTGATTGCTATAGTTCTTTTGGACGGGTTTGCGAACGTGACTTTCGCGTTGATGTTCTGTGTTGTGCTGTGATGTTGCGGATTTGTCGTGGTGGATAGCAGTGTGCAATGGTAGTACAGTTTGAGTTTATTTGTACATTTGATATTGCGGGGCGAGCGTCCAACTTGTGGACAGCTGTCACTGCCTGTTGTATAATATTCTTTTTGGGGCACGACCAGGTTGCGGTCGATGTACCTATTGTACTATTTTTCATTACTGTACTAGGTTTTACCCCGCGACGGAGTGCACGGATAGCCGGGTTCGGGAAAGCAACGGGTCCGCATCTCATGGCTTTGAGAGGCAGAGGGACCCCACTTCAGAATTGGCAGACTATTCGCCGCACTCGTAGGGGGTACAGGTTGACCCAAGGAGGGGTGCTCAATTTACCGGATTCCGTGAAGTGCCGGGTGTTCCATTCACTATGCTGTGGGGGACTGCCTCGCTTCAGGTTTTGGCGGGTAACTTGCCGCACCCGTAGGGGTCTAGGTTTCATTGCACAGGCTATCCACACAACAGGGGAACGTCGGGTTTCAGCAGCGGCTCTGTGAAACTCGGGGGTCCCAGATTATCTGTATTGTTCTGTGATGCTTATTACTTCTCTGTAATGTTGCATATTATCACGCCTGGAGCGATTATTGTATATTGGTTTATATACTATTAGATGTTGTATATGTTTTACACCCGCGCTAGTCCAGTCCCCGCTCTGTCGTTAGTTAAGTAACCTAACGAGTGATGACGGGACCCAGTGACGAATGCGGATGGCATATACGTACATTTTATTTTCGTTCTTTTCTGGTGTGATAAATGATGGGACTGCGTTGATTCTGATCAATGCAAAGTAAAAACAAACCTGTTTACAGTTGTTGGAACATTTTAAAAAGTGTTATTGCAAAGACGTTTCCTTTTGTTATGCATAGCGGTATTCAGTGGAATATCCAGCACCTCATTCGACGAGGCAAGGGCTGATATCCCTTCACCGGGAAAGACCCCTTGGACAGAAGTTTGCGTCAGGGTAATAACTTCACTATAGTCGATTACATGTTGCTTTGCATAGCGGTATTCAGTGGAATATCCTGCACCTCATTCCACGAGGAAAGAGCCGAGATCCCTTTACAGGGAGTGACCTCTTTAGCAAAAGGTTTTCGCTACTATATTTTAAAAAGCTATCAGGTTCCTTCAGCGATATCAAGTTCACTACGCTAAAGGTTTTTCACCAAAAACCAGCCGTAGCCCTCCGTCGTTTCTTATGGATGGTCAGTAGTATTCAAGCTATGTTTGTTGGCATACGTCAAGGCATAGTGTTTGGTAGCTGCTGGGTATTCATTTGTTGCATAGATAGATGAGTTGGTTTGGGACAGTCGTATTACCTTGTTGGCATACGTCAAGGGTATGTACGGGTGGGTTCAAATTAACAAGATAATGACGGGCAGAACTTGACACGTGACTTATGATTTGTTGGCATACGTCAAGGTCATAAGAGCATGGGGCAAGAAAATGATATCAGGAGTTTCTAAAGAAACTGAAACTTGCCGAGTATGCGCATACCTTCTAGAGTATGAGTAACGTGGATGCATTCCATCACGTTATCATGCGATGAGAGTTGGATCCTGATTCCCACTGATGAGTTGGTTTACTCTTCGGGTGATCCCGATTGATTCTTCTTTAGGTTTGAAGGAGAATTTGACAGGACAGTGGGAGGTTTCCGGATTAGATAAAGTGATGACCATTCTGATCTAGGTTAGAGTGCACGCAGAGTGTTTCTTTTCTCTCTCTCTCTTTGGCAGCGACCTTTGACCGACCCTAGACTATGACTCAGTGACCAGGTGGACCGAACCTTCTTAAAATACTGGCTTTTGGATTGTCTGAGTTGCATAAGTCATTGCCACTCCTTCTTTTACCCTTTGCATTTCTCAGAACACCCGTATTACTACGGATATCCACTTCCATTGGATAGATCCATCGTATGGTTATATACGAACTCGAAGGGACTTCTTCGGGGATGGATCAAGGTTCAGGAGAAATAGAATTGGTTTATTCAGTTGTCTTTTATTATCACCTTCTCTCAGGTTGCGAGAGCTCCTTGGTTTAGGAGAGTACACCTATTACGCTTATTGGATAGTCTTATTCCAAACCATAGGCTGGTGCCGAAAGGTAGGGAATGAAGAAAACCAATTAGCATAAGTAGGGTGTGCAGAAGGTAATATGTAAAGACAAAATAAAGGGATTAGAAAGAGGGCAAAGTAAATTGCGACTGATATCATTCACGACCAAAACCGCGTACTTCATCGCCACTCCTATTTCACCTTTAAAAGAATAAGGTATTATTCAGTTGTCTTTTATCGTCACCTTCTCTCGAGATGCGAGTAATCCTTGGTTTAGGAGGGTACACCTATTATGCTTACTGGATAGTCTTCTTCCAAACCATAGGCTGGTGCCGAACGGTAGGGAAGGACGAAAACCATTTAGCATAACGATGGTGTACAGAAGGTAACGACTAAAGACAAATAAAGGGATTTGGAGAGACGGCAATAAAATATACGGTTGAAGTCATGAATTGGATTATGGAAGAGGCATTGCTATGAATACCAGGATACCCCTACGAAACATTTTCATGTTTCAGTGCATCGTTAAAGAAAAACTGTTTTCCCGATTAGATACTTACTCCAAGGGTATGTATTTACCAGGTTTCATTCTCATATCTGTATGGTTTTACAGATGATGAGTGGGAGTAAGATATTGGGAATTAGGTGATCATCCTCATTATATCGGAATTCGTTGTAATTAGTAATATTTGAGGAAATCGCCAGGGTACAGTTTTCCACCTACAACGCACAGGTTTTGAGTTGTTTAACTCAGCGGACTTATACAGAGTATTGTATGTTGTCCAGTGTCCATCAGGACAAAGGGGTAGGTCCTCGTACTATGTTCTGTTTACTTATAACTTCTCTAGTATTTAGACAAGTGTTTCGTAGAAATACAAGGTCTAAGTTTTGAGAAGTTGTGGGTATAAGAATAATGTAGAGAACCAGGTATCACAAGTATCAGGATTCTTCAAAGAGATCGAAGATGTAGATTCTTGTGATTGGTATTCAGATGATAGTGATGGTTTTGAGAAACGTGTTTCTCTTTCAGGTTACTCATAATTGGATGGATTCCTAAGTTGAGTAATGCTGATTAGCCTCTTTCCATTAAGTTGATATGCACTGGAAACAGCTGCATGATTTGAATATGGTTCCAATTAAATAAGTGCCAAAGTTTCTATATTGGATATAGAATAGTTCGTACCTTAAAAGAAATTAAGGTACGGGGAGTTGTCCAGCTTATGATTAAAACCAGACACTGGATAACTCAGGGCACGTTTCTGTAATGGCTGTTTGTGGGTTGACCCTGGCTATGACGAGGGTTGATATTCTACCATTTGGAAGATCAATAGTGATATTGTTCTTGACTCGCCACAGTTTTAGTAAAAATGGATCTTTTTCAGAAAACAGTAGTGGGAGTATGGTAGAACTGGAAGTGATTCCAGAACCGCGAACGATTACGGAAAAATTTAATAGGACCTATACATTCAATCAGGTTTGACATTCCAATAGCCACTCCGCAGGTATGGTAGGTAACCTCAGACACCCGAGAGGTACTTCGGTAGGCTCAAGGACGGTGACAGGGAGGTTCTTATCTACCAAGACTTGACACTACTGTTGTTCCAGGATATGAGACCCGGTAGGAGGGTTGTCGTAGTCAGTGGGAGCAACGGAAGCATAGTGGGCAAGTAGCTTATATCTATTTATAGACTTGAGCAGTTATAGCGGAGATAGATCATCTAATTTTGATGTGACAGTCATGGTTTTGACTTCAATCAGAATAGGGGATGGATCTGTTAAGAAGGTAGTAGGGTGTGATGTCATGGTATCTGGATGACATACACAGAGTAGGAAGTAAAAATTCCTATACTACGATCGGTTGTACTGTGGTCGTCACACAGTTGTTTCTCCAGACAGGATATGGATATAATATTTGACATTCTGGTTTCTGGATCTATGGTTTTAGATCTGGATTTGGGTAGTTTCCTAATGTGGGTACTTTGACAGATATTCTAATGGTTTTTGGAATAGTTGACTCCTAGCATGGTGGTGTACCTGCAGGTGATGGAGTCATCCTCTCTAAAGGTGTCTTACAGACTAAAGAGGAGAGGGATGTGCATGATTGGCAGATCACTTGCTTAGGAAATTGAGTCAATCATGAGATGTCAAGTACCGCACCAAATGTTGTTTTTGCACTAGATGCAATAAGTTTGTATTAATCCAATCCTGGAGAAACATAAGGAAGCAGTTTTAGAACATTGGTACATGTTCTACGGATTTGATAACGGCAGCCTCTTTCGGGAGACGGTTATCATTCTAGGCTTCAAAGGTGACATGGATGACAGAGTGATTGTCAGAGTTTTTAGTTTTCCCTCTGACGAGGGACAGTATTATGGACAGGTGGTTCCAGAGGATACTGTGGGTGGCATGGTGCCGGATACTGATTAGGTTCAGTGATCCATACAGTCTAAGAAGTTTGGATATGGAGTTCATTTATGAACTAAGGTCCCATCAGATATCCAGACATATTCTAAGACAGGTACTACTCAATTCGGGAGATGGCTTTCTCCGCGAACTTGAGATTTAGAGAGATATTGAAAGATACTTCTAGGCGGATCCACTCACCGAGGCTATTTCTCGAACACAATAGTTTTACAAACGGGCTTTGTGAAACTGATTAGTAGAGGAGTTGGATGTTCGGTTTCACACGGGCTGTGAGTAGTCGACATCGCAATATTAGCCTTGAGTGCAAGTGGGAGATTGTTGGAGATAGTGCCCTCATAGTCAATTATTGGATCGCAGGTACGTGATTGCAATCATTGCGGAGGACCTATCCCGGTAGGACAGTCTTACTCGAAATGATAGTATGCTATCTGGTTTGCCTTTATCAGTCGTGTACATGTTCAGGTGACTGATTGCATGTTACACTTTGATAGAGCCCTTAGGATCTTGCTTTACTACCAACAGTATGATGGCGATCATATACGTGAGAGTTGGGTAGTTTATATGCATATCCTTAATTGTGGTCCCTAGTCGTGGGAGTTTCGAGACAGGGCATCGATACTCCGGAGTAGACTAGTGTGTACAGTCGAGACCCCGACGAGGGGCGGTGGCCGGTCTCACAAGCCACTGGTGTCAGTTGGATCACCTAAGATGTATACAGGTGCTCATTGGGTTATGAGTACACCGGACAGGACTCGCCGGGAATCTGCTAGTTAGTATTATATCTACCGTCAGATAGCAGTTCCCTGGTGACATGTGTACAGGTTAGTTCATCGACCTGAGGTCGTCATTTGTCTCGTGTGAGTTCCCACTGTGCTTTGATTTCTACCCTACCACGGCTCAAAGGAGTCGTGCAAACAGGTAGCTTTTGGGTACAGTCCCGAGCCATATGGAGGCACGTGAGCGGATCGGCAGGAGATTCGTCTCTCCCGGTATTGGGGGCGAGGTCGTGCAGTGTCTAGGAGAGCCATTACACAAATCCATGGCCATGGTAGGAGATTTACTGGTAGGTACTCCAGTAGTATCTCAGGGTGTATTGGGCTTCACTCCGACACGACTTATACTGCTATTGGGGGTCTGACGTTACTAGCCCCCTAGACAGATATGCGATACTCATTGACGAACGGACCGGACTGTATATACATTGTCACTGTTAGGCTCAGTAGGGTTTTCGGAGGAGTTCGCTCATCGGTCTCCCTTGAGTTCGCTCCTCGGCCACCCTTGAGGTCAGTCCATGGGCAGCCGTTACGCATAGCTAGTGCCGCTGACGGTTTGTGGTTAAACCTACTGCCAGGGTGCTGACGAGTCATTAGAGTCCCCCACAGACAGTTTCCCAAGTTCAGGCGAAACGTTGTAGAGGCCGTATGGTTTTATGGCATGGTTCGGAAAATGCACGTGCGTTTACGCACGTGTCGATTTTCGGACAGATGATACTGGTCGGCTTTGGTTTAAGCCGGATCCGAGTATTATATTGAGTAGGTATAATATCTTTGTCTCAGTTGCATTTATATTCGGTCGTAATATAAATGCGGGTATATTTATACAGTTTCGGGGTTATCCTGAAAGTCGTTTCAGGATCACTTTTGGAAGTTGCCAGTTTCCTGTTTTCTATCAGCCGTCTTTTAGCATTCGGTTAAAGACGGATTTATCTTTTCTTGGATGAGAGTGAGTCGTGCTTCTAGAAGGTTCTAGAAGGTTCTAGAATTTGTGACAAGGCTTAGTGACTCATGCTTTGATTTCATTACTTTCTTGTTTTGCTTAAGATCTTTTTGCTTGATATTTGTTCATAATATCTTTAGGTTATGATAAGGTTGCATCCTATGGTCACCCCCCTCTCCTACGGTCACCTCCCTCATTCTATAAAGAGGTCGGCCCCTCTCTCTCTCTCAAGGTTGTTGATTTCATCGGTTAGAAAAGATATGATAGTTTTGGGGTGTATGGAATTCACAGTTCATTTCATTCCATCACCCGATTTCCACGGCAACTTCATTAACCGATCGTCCACGGATTTGGACGAAGTGAGACAAAGTCATCTACTCCTTCTCTACATCATTCTTGGTCATCTCTTTTAGCAAACTTGACGATCGAGTTGCCTCGAGTCAGAGGCGGGAGCCCGTTTAAAGAACCGATCATGTGGTGCCACCTCGACGAGGAGATCGGAGATCGACGAGATCGGAGCAGCCGCAACGGAGCGTGGGATGATGGTTGAAGAACGAAGGACTCGGATCGTTCGGTATAACCTTTCCACACTCTTTACAGTTTGTTAGTTTAGCAATAATGGCAGATCCGGGTTAAAGTATACGATAGCGCCAGTTTAAAAGTTTTTGTTCCGCATTTGGCGTCTGTAGACTGCCGGGGCGCTAGCGTAGACTTACATGGACAACCCCATATCTTAACTCGTTTAAGAGATGGTCTCTTCCCATTCTATATCTCATATGGAGTAGTAGGCACCGATTTCGTTGGAACTCTATTTAGTAGGTATATGCCTGTCTCTAGCGCATACCCACAAAAGTAAATAGGCAACTCAGCAGTACTCATCATAGAACGCATCATATCTAATAGGGTGCGATTCCTCCATTCCAATACACCGTTGTGCTGTGGTGTATAGGGATGAGTAAGCTGAGAGAGAATCCCATTCTCTTTTAGATAGTCCAGGAACTCATTGCTCAAGTATTCTCCTCCTCGATCAGATCGAAGGATCTTAATACATTTACCCGTTTGGTTCTCTACTTCGTGCTTATATTCTCTGAATTTCTCAAAATCTTTAGACTTTTGTTTCAATAAGAACACATGTCCGTATCTTGAGAGATTGTCAGTGAATGTAATGAAGTATGAAGAACCATTCCTGGCATGTGTAGACATGGGACCACATACATCACTATGTATCAGTCCCAAGAGTTCCGTAACTCTTTCTCCGTGTCCACTAAACGGTGTTTTGGTCATCTTTCTTTTAAGATATGACTGGCAAGTATCATAAGATGATAATTCAAACGGATTCAAATATTCATCTTTATGTAATTTAGCTAATCATGTCGCATTGATATGATCCAGTCTACAATGCCACAAGAAGGATTCGTTCATTTCTGAACTCTTCCTCTTATGTGTGTTTTGCACATTAAGTACTATAGTTTGATTGAGAACGTATATGCCATTATTTAACGAGTCTGGTCCAATCAACTTTTGATTCAGGAAGATGTTCATAACATTATCCGTACTACAAAATTATATCTTTCTTTACTCAATAAAGAAACTGATATAAGATTTCATATCAGGGTCGGAATGTAATAGCATTCGTTCAGAATCAATGTATTACCATTTGGTAACACAAGGTGATATTCGCCAACGGCCTTGGCTGCAACATTTGCACCAATCCCTACTCTTACGGAATGATCACCCTCTCCCAGTTCCCTACCTTTACATAGCCTATGTAACATATTACATATGTGGGATCCTGATCCGGTATCTAATACCCAGGACGTAGAGTGAACTGAGAAACAGTTCTCGATAACTAACACACCTGAAGAAGATGCATCAACATGCATATTCTTCGTTTGGGCGGTGTGAGAATCCGGATATTCTCCTATTCCCTGCTCGGACTTATAACAATTATAAGTTGGAGCGGGACCAACGTTTTCCTGCTCAGTATAACAAGCGGGTCCGGTCAATACATCCATATTATTATCTTGATTAAGGCCTGACATGGTCGCTACCTGGAGAGAGAGAGAAGAAAACACTTTAGCGTATGTTCTTGCAAGATTAGATTGGTTATTATCTTATCTAATCAGGATGGCTCCCACTGGTTTTTATCAAATCTTCCTTAAAACCCTAAAAGGTAAGACTAGCGGGGATTAATTACACCTTACAAGTTCGCCAATCTTTCAGCCAGGTCAGTGTTAGTACTTTGAGTGAGGTTCCCCGTGCTTTCGCACGGACCTAATTAAAATAAACCTCATTTGCCCAGAGGCATAACCCCGTTAACACCTTTCTAGACACCTACTTGATCAACTAATTGTCATATGTAAAACTCTCCCAGGAGTAACTGTTACTCGCAGTGGGTATCAGGATCCAACTATCTCATAGAAGATATGCAATCTCATTGCTTCAACACTTGAAATTCCTAATAATGCTTTTACCCCTAGCAACTTATGACCTTAGCTAAGGTCAACAAATCATAAGTGCTAGCAAAGTTCAACCCGTCATTTCCTGATTGAATTAAACCCACCCATACGACCCTTGGCTAAGGTCAACAAAGTCGTACGACTACCCTAACTCAATCACATCTCAAGTTTTAGCAGATAAACACTAATTAGCTACCGTACACCACGCCTTGGCTAAGGTCAACAAACGCAGCATGAATACTAACTTGTCTCTATCTGAAATGACGGAGGGCTACGACAGGTTTTTCAGAAAACCTTTCGCGTAATGAACTTGATATCGTTGTAGAAACAAGTGGTTTTGAAAAAGGAGTGTTTTTGAGGCTTTTACTAGTTTTGCTAAAGAGCTCACTCCCGTTGAAGGGATCTCGGCACTTTCCTTATCGAATAAGGTGCAGGATATTTCACAAATACCACTATGCAAAGCAAGAACTATAGAAGCAATCAAAAACTAAACCGTGAGTTTGTAGCATCTGCTAGTTTCGCTAAAGAGGTCTCTCCCGGTGAAGGGATCTCGGCTCTTTCCTTATCGAATAAGGTGCTGGATATTCTACAAGGAATACCGCTATGCAGAGCAAGAACTAGAGCTACCTTTTTTTTATAAATTTGATTCTACAATATCTTGTAGGTTTCTTTTTCTTTCGTTAATCTCATTAATGAATTCTATCATTTAAGCTTCCTAAGCATCACAGAATAAACGAAAATACAACGTACGATTATGCCATCCGCATTCGTCACAGTGTCCCATTATGCACCGTTAGGTTACTTAACTAACGGCATACCGGGACGGGACTAGCGCAGGTGCAAAACATAAACAACGTCTACTATATATCTCATATATAATAATAAAGCATTCATCTCACGCATATAATATGATCACATCACAGTATATCAGCAGCAGAAGAAACATATGAAATATTGGATATACTAGGAAGTCCGTGTTTTATTTTGAGCCTGTATAAAACACGGATTCCACGGTAGCGATGAATAGCCAAACCCACATCCCTAGACCCCTACGAGAGCGTCAAGCAACCCTCCCAATTCTAGGGTTAGGAGACCCGGTCTCGACTCCTCGAGATGGCCTCCCACTGGACCCTAGAACCCGGCTGCTTGTACTCTCCTTTTGGGTCTATCCTAATGCAGAAAAGTAAATAATATACAATGGTGACATCATCCTCAACCCGGAAGTGCCCCAATAAAAGAATATTACATACAATGAATTTTACATGAATGAAAATAAAAACCCTCATCTCACATAAATCCCCGGGCTATTCAAAACACGACGATCCAATATAACATATCGCAGCAACACATAACATCACATGTCATCAGCGTAAGTAAATATACCTATCATAATTGTCGTTGGCACATAGAAACAAAAACGGCGATATATCACATATTACACTTACGGTCGCATAAAAGAAAGTGAAAAACTACAACGTTTGGAATCCACTATCACCTTAGACATCGTAAACCCGAAATATCACATATTACAGATTTCATGCCTAACTATGTAATATTTCAGAAAAATAAAATATTATTTTTGGAAATTTTTATAATTAAATAATAAATATATTGAATAATTTAAAAAGGCGGTATAATTAAATACCGATAAATTGGGAAAAAATTTGGAAAATTATGGAAATTACTAAAAAGAGGGCGTTTTATTGGATTTAAGCAAATTGTCAAATTTTATGATTTATTATATTATATTTTAATGCTAATCACGATTATATATCGCTAATCGCGTATTAAGCTCGTTTTGTGCAAAACATACACCATGTCACATTTACAAACACTTGTTACAATTACTACCATGGCTTTTCTTTTTCTCTTCATGCTTTCTTTGGGTTTTAAAATGAGAAGAAAAGAAAAGAAAAACAAAAGAAAAAGGGCAAATTGTAAACAAATGATCATGGGCAAGTGAGAGAGTGTGAGGGGTCAAGAGAGAACCATACCCCTTTGTCCCCCTCATTTTCTTCATCTCTCTCTCTCTCCCTTTCACTCCATGGCTGCCTCTCCCTCTCCCTCTTCTTCTTCATCCTCAAAACACCTCATTTCCTACCTCAGAACACTTCAATCACTTCATTAAAATTGTGCACAAGCCCTCTAGCTTCACTTTGGACCAAGAAAGCAAGGATTTTGGACACATGGGGCAACTCAAGAATTTTCTTGAGTTGCCAAGTGAGATAATTTCTGAACCATTAGCATAGTATTTCCATTGCTTTTATATCCATGTTTGATTAGAACCGATTTAGTGCCGTTTAGTGAGGTTTGGAAATTTCTAGTTAGGGTTTGGGAAATTCTTGAGTTGTGATGTGTAATTGAGATTAGTAGTGACCTTAAACCCCCTTTAATGATATCATATTGGACTAAAACCTGAGACTTAACCCCCAAATACGAACTTTGAAATTCTGCAGATACAGAAATTTTGGGATTTGTGATGGTTTTTGGTTATCTGCTAACACCCGGGGACTCTAAAATTTATTTAGCGAACACAGAGAGATGTGAAGGTGATTTAGAGCATACCCTAAAGACCCGAGACCCTATCCCCCAGTCTTGGCCGCAAATATATTCATCCTGGCCGCAAATTACGGCCAGGTTAGGGTGGTTTGGCTTCTTTCTTCTTCTATAGCTCCTATGTCCAGTAAATAGACCCTTAATATATGCAAAATTGGATAATTTCACCTAGGGGAAAATCTGGGACCATTTTCATGAGTTGTTGTTTTGATTCGGGGTTATATTTTTCGTATTTTGGATTCTAGATTTTAGTATTTGTGTTTTACCTCGATCACTTGACGTATGTACGACGATATCGAGAGTTGTTTGGTGGTTTGAAAGGCGTAGTCCGTAGTATCTAAGCTATAGGCTTTTAGCGTGTCGTTTTGGTTTTGATTTGGATTTTAATGCGATACGATACGTTGTGACATGTAGGTACCCCCACGAGGACTTCGAGACGACAAGCAAGCGCGTGGCGACTTCGGCAACGGCAAGCGAAGAGGAAGGTGAGTAGATATATATCTACGGGGGAAGTCGGGTGGATGGCGTATAGCATCCTCGCAGTTCATAGTATAGCTTATATATATATGGTTATATACATGTTTCATGTTACGTGGATGATTATCAAGATATGATTTTGTGCTCATGGTTTAGTTTAGGGTAGTTAGAAGTAACTTAGTTTAGCTTCTTAGTCGCGAACCCTATAATAAGGTTTACACTCACACTAGCATACTTTGTTACTTGTGCGTATATGGGATACGTATACACACACACACACATAGGTATGGGACTAGGCATATATATATATATATATATATATATATATATATACGTATACCTAAACATGGATAATGAGGATAGTGGATGATATTTGGAGATGAGTCGATAAGATTGAGCATGATGCTATGAGATCGGTGATATGTTTTGGTTCGTATTTCGAGATACGACATGAGATTATAGCGGGCCTTTAGACGTGTGTTTCCATACACACACACACATATATATGGTATCCGTTTGTACTAGACTTAGATCAGTACCCCTAATACAGGATATGATGATAATGGATACCAGATAAATAATGAGATGAATGTGATAATTGACCCGTACACAGATTTGGGATGTCGTACGATGGATTTACGTACGAGCTTTATATTGATGAAAGATCCACACTCTTGACTCGAGGATGTCATGTTATATATTGTATCGTATGTGATACTATTGAGGCGGGATCACCGACTATTATATTTATATGTATCGACTCAGATTTAGGTGGTTTCCTTACCTTTCGGTTAGTCCTGTAGTTTACTTGTAGATGTTAGACTAGACTCGAGTCATACCTATTTCAAAAACTAACGAATCGTGAGTATTTTAAAGACAGGCCAAGGAATACTACGGATATTTTCAAAGGATGTACTTTTTCATAAAAACACTGTAGCCTTATTTTCTAAACACCACGATTCGTGCAACTTTCAAATACTAAAAACTGTATGACTCGTATATAGGAATGCATATTTCTTTATTGCTGCATTATTATTCATTTACCATTTATTCTACTGCTCTCATTACATTGCAAGCTTATATGTTATTGATTCATATTCCTTTGTGCATATGATATATAGCATACCTGTATACCTATTGCTTACACATATGCCTTTACATAGTTACATGTTCACCTTTATATGATGTTATATGGACTTGGAGAAATTAGGAACCGCATGATATATTTTATAACTTGTTGCAGTTAAATAGCGATTTTTCCTTTATATGCTCATATTACTGTTTCACGTTGCATATATTATAATTCATGGATTTCGCATTGCGATATGGTTTTCATATGATGTTTTCTGGATTGTTTTACCCATGCGTATATATATCAGTGGTATGGGACGCTGATATATATGTGTATACCCATCGTATATATATATATATATATATATATATATATATATATATTAGTGGTATGTGACGCTGATATATATATATATATACAACTACATAATATATCATCATGATGATCTATGCAAATATACTTATTAATTATATACGAGTGGGGCCTATATGGTCGATGTGAGGGGACTATATGGTCGATGTGATGGGCCTATGTGCTCGATACGAGTGGGGCCTATATGGTCGATGTGAGGGGTCTATATGGTCGATGTGAGGGGCCTATGTGCTCGATACGAGTGGGGCCTATATGGTCGATGTGAGGGGCCTATATGGTCGATGTGAGGGGCCTATGTTCCCAATGTGTGGATGGCATGTTTTATTCCGTACTCCGCATTTATTTTATATGCATTGCTTCATGTATTAGTAGTACCTGATAGAGTACCTTTCATGACTGTTGCATATACATATTGTCATTTATTGCTTCATGTATTAGTAGTACCTGATAGAGTACCTTCATGAATGTTGCATACTTATTTTGTGGATATATGAGATTTATTGATATTGGGATATGGAGATATATATTTTGTGTCGATGCTTGACACTGATTTTCTGATGATTTCATTGATGATACTTGAATGTTTATACAAAAATCTCACTATATTAAGAAAACAATTTTCTCCTTCATGATGTCTTCTGTTTTCGTTTTACCGCATTCATACCTCATATTTACGATATTTTGCTATCTGAGGCACTGACACGAACACATGGGATTACACTTATGTTTAGATGTTTATCCTTACCTTTTTATTATGCTTCATACATTATCATATTGAGGATATATATATTACTGATCGTTTGACCTAGAATTTAGTCATACATACTATTTCTGCTCTGTGATGTTTTCTTCTCATGAGTTGGCAACTCACCCCCGTTGTGGCACAGTTTCTTGCAGGTTTTGCCGTACAGGTTTCATTAGGGCTTTCTGGCACACTGCTCCCATTCCGGATGATTGCTTTGGTAGGTGGGTTCACTCGCATCATGACAACCATTGTACTTATTTATTTTCAGTTGTATCTAGCAAAATTCCATCAACCAGACTTGTATTTATTTCAGACTTAGATACCAGTTGTATATTCTTTCGACCTTAGAGTCGCACGTTGTATTATTATAGGTTTTCATGTTGTTTTGAGTTTCCTTTTGAGTTTTGATCCTCGCCCTTCGGCGTTGTATATTATATTGCTTGCGTGGTTGTGACCATCAATTGACGAAGAGCTAGCTCCCGCTTGGGGATTCCTTTATTCATATTATGCATGTTGTACCCATTTTCGAGCCAGTATTTACAAAGGAAACTCTGCCGAAATTTTCAGAAAAGACTTGATATTTTAAAATGCAATGCTTCGGCTTATGTTATTTAAAAACCACTTGTTTATAACATGTTTTCTACACTTCTTCTTTAAAATGGTTTAGATTTCTGGGCTTTTGGCTTACTTGAATTATATAGGATCCTATAGACTTCATATGATTCAAGGGCCAGTCACGTACTACTTCAGGTCGTGACAAAGTTGGTATCAGAGCGCTAGGTTTAACCTTGGTTCGAGTCTATATTTGACTATGCGGAGTCTAGGGCGTATATATATATATTCGGAACCTAGGCTTGACCTTACGGAACTTAGACTTGGTCGAGGGGGTAATAGACCCGAAATTTCGTCGTGTAGGTTGACCCTTGGTTGATGGAGTAGGTGACTTCAGTAAAGTTACGTGCCGTGTGTATGTTCCAGGGCATACTTACGATACGCTACTCCGCTTAGGGATCCTTAGGATGTACATTTCCGTGCACAACATTATATTCATTCATGATCTATCCTCATCGATATCGGTTTATAGTTTTGCTGCCACGATTGCACAGGCAGAGAGAGCTATGGCTAGAGTTACGTCAGCACGAGCTCATCACGGATGAATACTGACCAGGGCATGATTCTGGGGACATACGATTGCATAGAGCCATCGTGTTATTGTGTTTTCACGCCATGAGCGTTTGATGGATCACTTTTACGAGATTTCTCAGACGTGCAGATCAGCACCAGAGAGTTGGGTTACCGCTAGAGGCCAGCCAGAATGTGATGACCGTCGAAGCACTGATTATACTTGATGCTTGAGGCACTGTTCAGCGTGCGAACGAATGTGCCAGGTGTTGCTGCAAATGATAAGATATCACCCCAGATGTTTGGAGCTATTGTCGCACGAGTTATGCTTAGGGATATGATAGAAGATCGCTAGTCACCAAAGGAGGAAGGACTAGGACATGTGTTCGTTGCCTACCCCAATGCGAGGTCATCAGATTGATTGATTCCAGTTAGAGACGACTTCACACAGGTACGTTGAGAGTCGATGGAGACGATCGAATGTCAGGAACCCATTTTCCAAGTTTAAAGTATTCGGAAGACAATGCAAGTAATTCTATGGACCCTGTAGAAGAATGAAACCTTAAATTGACGTAATGACCACAGAACGCCTTTGAAGCTTAGGGTTTGCGGTAGCTCAGCGGTGCCATTTGTGAGGCTTGGACTTTCCCTTCTACGGTTGGTCCGCAGGTACTGTGGCATGTACTGGAATACTATTAAACTGTACTCAAGATGTTGAGCTCTTGGGGGATTATGGAACCTTGACAAATCGATCGAAAGGTTCGACATCATTCGGATATCATGTGACGGGATATATTGCTTGGGAGACTCCAGATACGAGTATCGCCGTTGGAGCACAGTCCATGCGGCCACGAAGAGACGAGTCTGAAGCAGTCGACATTAGAGAAAAGTGTAAGAGGTTCGTACAAGATCTTGATGAGATGGCGTTCTACTCCGCCGACATCAGAGATATGATACGCATGCAGAGGCATTGTATATGGATATATCTTCCAGAAGAAGTCGCGATGAGTATGCAGCCATTCCGAAACAAGATACCGACTTAGTAAAAGATGATAACTTTCGGGCAGTTCGGCAGAAACGAGGTTTGGAAGAGATTTCGGGAGACCTTTCTGGAATACTATACGAGAAGATTTGGACCCAGGATCGGTCATATTATGCATACCTAGCAGGCCAGAGTTCGGTATCGTCGACGAGACATGTTATGAGTGACCATGAAAGTTGGCCAGAGGTCTTTAGAGGATGTGCCAGAGCGGACTGCTTCCATTATCGTTTACATATTGGACCGTTGGGCCGAGGAGCTATTCACTTAGCAATCTGCAGTGAGAGACGAGAGCCTAAGGGCACCAGACGATAGCCAACGAACAGTAGGCAAGTAGATATCTTGCTCTGCTAGCATTGGATGCACCGGCACCTTCTCGACTTTGAAGGAAGGACATATCGACGACAGTATTTATGATTTGAGATTTGGTGATTCGAATATCACGCATCCGACATTTTTGGATTTCGGTATTTTGGACGATTTGTTTGCATGATTGAGATTTTGTACACTATGGTTGCACTTGACTTCGATTTGATGTCATTCGAGATATTGATTTTGATTTCATTCCTGTGATATGCATATGATTTGACTTGTACTTTCGGCATAGTTTTCATGCACTTTAGTATTTGATTTGATTTTGTGCACGCTGATGTACATGCTTGTGAGATTATGTACCACGGTATACCTGATTTGGATTTGGATTGAATGTGTCGTATACCGTCGATTTCGATTTTGATATTCGATATTTGTTTTCGTACACTTGATTTGGATTCTTGCACATGCTTAGGCGCTTGATGCGATTTTGGTGCACACCAGATGCACTAAATCGAGATTCTTCGTGCATATCAGATGCACCTGATATTTGTTGTCAGGCACACCCGTTGCCTTTGAAAGGTGTTTCGTGTACACCCGTTACACTTAGATTTTGTTTCTGTGCACATATATGGCACATTCATGGATTTCGATTTCCGTGCGCATCAGACGCACAGGGTATTCTTATGTACATTTTGGAATTGATTTCTTATGGAGCAGTACGTTTTTAGGATATTTGCTATTTGTTTTCATACTGAGCAGGACTAGTCAGAGGACAGTACCTGGATATATTTTGCATGCATTGATAACTATCGAAGGGATTTCCAAAAAAAAGGGAGCTATAGCCTCAGTATTTACCTACGTGTCTGAGATGACACGAAACATTTTATAAAGGAAACCCTTCTAGATTATTTTCAAAAACGATGGGACGTACATATTAAACAAAGGATAAGTGTATATATAGTTATTTTCTTACAATAGACGTCCGCCACTGTGCCGCGATACGCGCATCGCACAGCAACATGAAAGGTTTGGCATGCATTTCCTTCAGATGTTTACATGTATAGTTTTGATTTATATCATATTGGTTTTCGTATTGGATTTGACATTTGTGTCTTCACCATGACTCCGATGATTGCGAGATGCTTGACGAAGTTTTGATTGGAGTTATCTGCTCTTTGTTCATGCGCATGCATTGCGCTATGATGCGTCTTATGTATTGATGATTTTGGAGCCCCGACGACTTGGACTTTTTACTAAAATATTTTAGTATTTGAGGGGTTTAAATTTAAATTCGGGGACCGAATTTCTTTAAGGGGGGAAGATTGTAACATTTCAGAAAAATAAAATATTAATTTTGGGAATTTTTATAATTAAATAATAAATATATTGAATATTTTAATAAGGCGGTATAATTAAATATCGATAAATTGGGAAAAAATTTGGAAAATTATGGAAATTACTAAAAAGAGGGCGTTTTATTGGATTTAAGCAAATTGTCAAATTTTATGATTTATTATATTCCATTTTAATCTAATCGCGATTAAATATCGCTAATCGCGCATTAAGCTCGTTTTGTGCAAAACATGCACCATGTCACATTTACAAACACTTGTTACAATTTCTACCATGGATTTTCTTTTTATCTTCATGCTTTGTTTGGTTTTAGAATGAGAAGAAAAGAAAAACAACAGAAAAAGGGAAAATAGTAAACAAATGAGCATGGGCAAGTGAGAGAGTATGAGGGGTCAAGAGAGAACCATACCCCTTTGTCCCCCTCATTTTCTTCATCTCTTTCTCTCTCCATTTCACTCCATGGCTGCCTCTCCCTCTCTCCCTTCTTCTTCATCCTCAAAACACCTCATTTCCCACCTCAAAACACCTCAATCACTTCATTAAAATTGTGCACAAGCCCTCTAGCTTCACTTTGGACCAAGAAAGCAAGGATTTATGACACATGGGGCAACTCAAGAATTTTCTTGAGTTGCCAAGTGAGGTAATTTCTGAACCATTAGCATAGTATTTCCATTGCTTTTACATCCATGTTTGATTAGAACCGATTTAGTGTCGTTAAGTGAGGTTTGGAAATTTCTAGTTAGGGTTTGGGAAATTCTTGAGTTGTGATGTGTAATTGAGATTAGTAGTGACCTTAAACCCCCTTTAGTGATATCATATTGGAATAAAACCTGAGACTTAACCCCCAAATACGAAGTTTGAAATTCTGCAGATACGGAAATTTTGGGATTTGTGATGGTTTTTGGTTATCTGCTAATATCCGGGGACTCTAAAATTTATTTAGCGAACACAGAGAGATGTGCAGGTGATTTAGAGGATACCCTAAAGACCCGAGACCCTATCGCCAAGTCTTGGCCGCAAATATATTCATCCTGGCCGCAAATTGCGGCCAGGTTAGGGTGGTTTGGCTTCTTTCTTCTTCTGTAGCTCCTATGTCCAGTAAATAGATGTCACGTCCCGAAAGTACGGAACATGACCGGCACTTAAACTACGAAACGTCTCGAGGCGTACGTAATCCAAGTAAGCCGAAAACCCAGAAATGCAAACCAAGAAAAGTAGTAGAGTGAAGGAAAACCAATTTAAATAAGTAATTTTAATAGCATAAGCCGAATTATGCGGGTTTCTAAAAACATCAAAAATTTACTGAAAATTTCGGCAGAGTCTCCTTTGTAAATACTGGCACCCAAACGGGACACAACATGAATAGTATACGAAATCAATAAAAAGAAATCCCCAAGCGGGAGCTAGCTCTTCGTCAATCGACGGCCACAACCACACAGGCAATATAATATACAACGCCAACGGCGAGGATCAAAATTCAAAAGAAACACAAAATCACAAGAAAACCACAGAAATAAAATGCGCGGCTCTAAGGTCGAAGAAATAACATCACTGGTCTCTATCTCAAAAATAAATACATGTTTGGTTGATGGAACTTCTAGATACAACAGAATAATGATATACAAGATATATAATGGGGGTACGATACAAGTAAACCCACCTACTAGCAAATCACCCGAAGGAACTATGCCCGCAAAGCCGTAATGAAACCTGTACGGCAACCTGCAAGAAACTGGGGCACAACGGGGGTGAGTTGCCAACTCGTGAATAGAAAAAACATCTACGCACAGAAATCGCATAAATAACGCAACCTAGGTCAATCATCATAATATATCCTCAAAAATAAGAATAACATGCAACCTATAACAAGGCTAGGGTAGATATCTAACCCGAGTGTAATCTCATGTGCCCGTGTCAGTGCCTCAGGTAGCAAATATATCATATGAATGAGGTATGAATGCATGAAAACAGAATACATGTAAATGAAGAACTGTTTTCGTAATTTAGTGAGATTTCCTTTGTATTTTTAAAATGAGGTATCATAATGAAATCAGCATAAAACAGTGCCTAGCATCGGCACGAAACGTAATCCCAATATCTCGATATCTCTGTATCACAGTCTCTGTACCTCAATATCTCGAAATCTCAATATCACAGTCTCAAAATCTAGGGCGCCGTCAGTCCAGACCGGCCCCTACCATCCATCTCAAGACCACGACGGTATCCTCCGGATATCCGACGCGTCGGGTAAAATCACCGGTAGGTAGTGCTCTCCTGCCAGGCTCACATCGTCATCATCACGCGCTTCTTGCCCCGGGGTACCTTACCGGGTCCACCATGTACCCGAAACGGTTCATCCGTCTCCTCGAATCGGGTCTCGAAATCCATCAGCAAACTCATGGTGGACGACTCATACATCATGGGAAAAACCGCACTTTTTTAATTTAAAAAGAGAGAAATCAGTTTATATAAGTTTTTGCGGTTTCCCCCCCCCCCCCCCCAAATCCAGAAAATCTCATGGAAATCCGAATCCAAATCATCAATAGCATGTAAAACCATGAATGTAGGCATAACAATGAATAACAGTATGCATGAAGTGACAAGTAATAACTACAATGTTAAGCTGGCATATAAGGCAGGTATACTAATATTATGTCAAATTACTAACTAACAAGCTAAGTCAAGCAATAATATTTTCTAAGGTGTACGTGACATGGCAATTACCGATGAAGATGTATGTGAGCCGGCAAGTAAGTGTACGTGGTACATACGCATCATCGGTAATGGTGCTGGTGTCCTAACAGCATGATATCAATAATGGAGTATGAAACATAATATAAGCATGCGATGAAACGAACCACAATAAATAGCAGGAGCTGAATACTAGACGCAACTATAACTAATCAGCATTAACCTAATATAAGTCCTACAAATGGTGCCTTTTGAAATAACACGAATCATGGGGTTTTGAAAATAGGGGCTACGGTGTTTTTATGAAAAGATACGTCTTTTGAAATATCCGTAGGATCCCTTGGGAGGTCTTGTAAAATACCCACGATTCGTAAGTTTTGAAATAGGTAAGAATCGAATCTAATCTAACAACTAAACTAAACTAAAGGGCTAAGCTGACCAGCTGGGCTACAGGTAAGGAAACCGCCTAACATCTAAGTCGATACATATACATACCTGTATATATATTAGTCGGTGATCCCGCCTCAATAATATCATATCCGATACCATATCTATAATCAGACATCCCAAGTCAAGAGTGTGGATCAATCATCAAAATATAGCTCGTACGTAAATCCGTCGTACGACATCCCCAAATCTGGGTACGGGTTAATATCATATTCATCACACTATTCATCTAGTATCCTCTTTATCCAAGATCATAGTCCAGGGTACAGACCTATGTCTAGTACAATACTAATATCATCAATATAGTCATGATCTGACTACTGATCGACAGTCTCGTACAAACCGATATCACAACCACAAAACAAATCTCATCGACTCAGCACAAACCCTAGTATCGTCCTCATATCCGTATGTGAATACATAGTCCCATACCCATGTGAACACATAACTATAAAGAATCCCATGAGCACATATAAATAGGAATGTATGCAAGTATGTATGTGTGTATGTATGTGTATATGTGTAGTGCAACACTACCCTAGGGTTCGCAACACTAAAGTAATCCAACACACCAATATCCATCCTAACATCGTTATTAATCCTAAATACCATATAATAATTGTTGGTGTGTATACGCATCCGTATACACCACCACGGACTGCGGGGGTGCTATACGCCATCCACCCGACTTCTCCCCGTAGATATAAATCTACTCACCTGGTCCTCGCTCGCCGGTGCCGACGTCGCCACGCGCTTGCTTGTCGTCTCGAAGTCCACATGGGGGTACCTACATATCACAACGCATCGTATCGCATTAAAATCCGACTCATGAACAAAACGACACACGAATCCCACATAAGTCAAAACCTATGGTTGCTTTCACAAATGAACCCAAAAACCCTCGACGTCGGCGTACAAACGCCAAACAATCGAAAAAACTCCCAACACACTCATTTGTACAATTACAAACACTAATTATAATATAAAATAGCTTACAATTCCCAAAAACCCCAATTTCACTTAAAAAGTCATTTTTCCGAAAATGTAGCAAGCACAAATTACCGTTTTTGTACAAAACATGATGTTTTAATAATTCTAGTGACCAAGATGATAACTTAATATCTTAATTATGCCATAGAAACCACTACGTAAATTTTAAACCCACAATTTAATTCAATTTCAAAAACCTAGTTTGCAATTTTAACCAATTTCAACCATTTTATAGCAAAAATGCACATACAATAATCTAGCTTGGATTTGCATGATTTAAAGCATTAAACTACATTTTAAAATGTTAATGAAGTCATAAAACCCTAATTACATTTTTAATCTCACACATGCAATTAAATTCCAAAACCTAGTTTGCAAAACAAAAAACTTATTTTGGACATTTTAAATGTTACAATTTGGAAAATAGCAACTAGATTAATTTTGCATAGTATTAACATGTTAAATACATCACACAACTATAATCTCATTTCCCAAAACCCTAACTACATTTTCACAAATCCTAATCTCATGAATTTGGACTTGCAAATTTCAAACCTAAAATTAAACCCTTTACTAACTTAATTTGAAGTAATAACAAATAATGTAACAAAAGATCAAGATTTTGTACCTCACAAACTATGGATCAAACCTTGCAATCTAGCCTCTCAAATGCAAATTTTTCTCCAAGAATCATGTTAGAATGGGCTAAGGAAAAATGGGTAGAGATTGGATTTGGGTTTAGCTTTGAATTTGTGAGAGAAATGGTTGATTTTTGATGGGTTTTGAGGAGGAAATGAGAGGAGAAATTTGGGGGGGTTGCCCAAGAGAGGCTCGGCCAGAAATTGGTGAGGGAGTGAGAGAGAGGTGTGGCTTTCAAGTCAACACAAGACCAAGTCAACAATTACCCATACTTCATTAATAAAACATTACCCCTTTTCTTTTTTTTCTTTTTCTTTTGCTTTTCTCTTCAAATTCAAGTGGGGAAAAGGATGAGGGCTGCTGAATTCAGCCAAGGGGAGAAGTAAATGGGGGTGTGTGAGTGTGGGTATGGATGTGGGGTGATGAAAAATGGTAAATATAACACCTCAAACATCCATTTACACTATAAAAAAAAGCCTTTTTTCTTCAATAATTTCTAAACTGTTTTGGCAACCGATTTCGTTTCAAAAACCACATCATAAAATTTTATTTAATGTTTTATGATGCACAAAATTTGTTTCAACTCATTCCAATTTGTAATTTTCCCTAATTAAATGTATTAGTGACGGCTTAAAATAATATTAAAATAATATTTTTTTCAGAAAATTTGAAATTTCACCAGTGGCTCAATAACTCCAAATACTAGCAATTACATAGCTAGAATATATATATTTAGTTTTATAATAAAGATATTTGCATTTTGACTTTTTACAGGAAACCCCCTTATTTTACCTTTTTTTTTTGAAATTTCACCGAAACGATTTTCAAAACGTTACAATCTTCCCCCCTTAAAGAAATTCGGTCCCCGAATTTAAATTCAAACTCCCCCCAAATACAAAAACATCTAAGCAACACCATCAAGTCGTCGGGGATCCGAAATCATAAATATATCAAACAAATCGTAGCGCAGCGCATGCGCATGAAAAATGAGCATATAACTCAAAATCAAAACTCCGCCAAGCATCCCGCAATTATCGGAGTCTTGGTGAAGACACAATGTCAAATCCAAAGCAAGACCGATATGCTATAAATCGGAACTATACATGTAAATATCAGAAGGAAATGCATGCCAATTCTTTTAAGTCGCTGTGCAATGCGCATAACACTGCACAGTGGCGGACGTCTATCATAAGAAATTAACTATATACATATATACCTTTGTTTGAAATGTACGTTCCGCCGTTTTGGAAACAATTTAGAAGGGTCTCCTTGTCTTAAACATTTCGTGTCATATCAGACACATAGGTAAATACTGAGGCTATAGCTCGCTTTTTTTGAAATCCCTTCAATAACTATCAATGCATGCAAAATACATTCAGGTACTGTCCTCTGACTAGTCCTGCCCAGTACGAAGAAACATAGCAAATATCATAAAACGTACTGCTCCATAGAATCAATCCAAAAGTGCGTATGAAAACCCTGTGCGTCCGGCGCGCACGGAAATCAAAATCCATACATGTGCTAAGCAGGTGCACAAAATAACATCAAGGTGCAACGGTTGTGCACACAACATCGGTCATAGGCAACGTACGTGCCTAACAGCAAAATCAGGTGCATCTGACATGCACGAAAAATCTCGATTTAGTGCATCTGGTGTGCACCAAAATCGCATCTCAAGACATGCGCTCAACATGCGCAGAAATCCAAATCAGGTGCATCCATCGTGCACGAAATCATGAAACCCAGCATCAAGCGCCGAACAAGCGCAAAATCAAATCAGGTGCACAAGGTGCACAAAACAAATATCGAGTATCACAATCGAAATCGAAGTCCAGTGCATCTAAGTACACAAAAGGCGTATCACTGCACTGCAAGCATATATAACTATACAGAGTGCAGGAACCAAATCGTGTGCGTGCATACGCACAAAATCAACTCAAAAGTCTAAAACCGTAAAATCACAAACATGTGAAACCAAAGCACGAAAACGATATCAAGTGCAACGACTGTGCGAAAATCGTAAATCCTCAATCATCAAAACCAAATCATGCGAATAATTCACACCAAAACATCGAAATCTAGTATGGCGGAATAGTCCCGCTCAAGCACATACTCAAGAATCGCTGGCCAACTGTCGCGGTCACTAGTGGGACGTCTCGTCGATGATCATGAACTCTGGCCTGCTGGTGTGCGTAACAATGACCACTCCTGGGTCAAGGTCTTCACTGCGAATTACCAATCTCTCGTTCCATCGGCTCATTGGCCCTGTCAGGTGTGCTAACGGGGATGATCCCGTTCTGGCACGTCTCTTGTCATCTCCCGGTCAATCATCGCGACCACTCGTAAGACAGCATATCACTGGCGTCGGCCTCTGGCTCTCTGAATGTACGTGACACATCTGATCCTGGGTGCAAGTATCATTGCAGCAGTGTCCTGGAAGGAATCTTGCTCACGGTCTCTTCTATGTCTCATCTCTGCCAACTGTCCGGAAGTCATTGTCCTTTACAATATCAGCATCTTGCTCTGGAACGACTGCATACTCATCGCAACTCCTTCTGGAAGGTAAATCCAAGTACCATGCCTCGGCATGCGCATCGCATCTCTGATGTCGGCGGAGTGGAACGTCATATCATCTAGATCTGGTACGAACCTCTTACTCCACTTTGTCTAATGTCGACTGCTTCGGACTCGTCTCATCGTGGCTACATGGACTGAGCTCCAACGGCTATCCTCGTATCGGGAGTCTCCCAAGAAATGCATCTCACTACCTAGCATCCGAATTAAGTCGAGCCATCCGATCGAGTCGTCAAAACCTCATAATCCCCCAAGAGCTCAACCTCTTGGGCACAATTTAATAGTATCGAGTACATACCACAGCATCGGTGGTCCAGCCGTAGAAGGGAAAACCCAAGCCTCACTAATGGCGCCGTAGAACTTCCACAAACCCGAAGGTTCAAAGGCTTTCACACGGTCATTAAGTCGAGTTAGGGTTTCATTCTTCTAGTGGGACCATAGAATTGCCTGCATGTCTTTCCGACTACTTTAAACTTGGAATAATAGGTTTCTGACATTCGATCGTCTCTGTCGACTCCCAACGTCTCCGCGTGAAGTCGTCTCTAGCTGGAATCAATCTATCTGATGACCTCGCATCGGGGTAGAAGAACGATCCACATGTCCTAGTCATTCATCCTCGATGACTAGCGACCTTCTATCATCTTTTAGTACAACTCATTCTGCACTAACTCCAGCATCTGGGGCAATATCTCGTCGTTCGCAGCAATAACTGGCTCGCTCGTCTGCACGCTGAACGGTGCCTCAATCATCAGGAGTAAGCAATACTTCAATGGTCATCAAAATCTGGCTGGCCTCTGTCAGTGGCTCAATCTTCTAGTGCTGATCGGCACGTCCAAGTAATCTCATACAGCGATCCATCAAACGCTCGGGGCGTGAAAACACAGTAAAAAGACACATCTCTGCAATCGTGTGTCATCGGAATTTCGCCCTGGTCAGTCCTCGTTCGTGACGAGCTCGTGTTGACCGCAACTCTAGCTGTAGCTCTCCCTGCCCGTAATCGTGGCAGCTAAACCATAACTCATACTGATAAGGCTAGATCGGAATGAATATAATACTGAGCAAAGAAATGTACATCCTAAGGCTTCTTAAGTGGAGTAGCGTATCGTAAATATGCCGCGGAACATACCTACGGTACGTCACTCTACTTTAGTCACCTATTCCATCAACCAAGGGTCATCCTACGCTCCGAAGGTAAAACCTAACGCTCTGATACCAAATTTGTCACGTCCCGAAAGTACGGAACATGACCGGCACTTAAACTACGAAACGTCTCGAGGCGTACGTAATCCAAGTAAGCCGAAAACCCAGAAATGCAAACCAAGAAAAGTAGTAGAGTGAAGGAAAACCAATTTAAATAAGTAATTTTAATAGCATAAGCCGAATTATGCGGGTTTCTAAAAACATCAAAAATTTACTGAAAATTTCGGCAGAGTCTCCTTTGTAAATACTGGCTCCCAAACGGGATACAACATGAATAGTATACGAAATCAATAAAAAGGCATCCCCAAGCGGGAGCAAGCTCTTCGTCAATCGACTGCCACAACCACACAAGCAATATAATATACAACGCCAACGGCGAGTATCAAAATTCAAAAGAAACACAAAACCACAAGAAAACCACAGAAATAAAACGCGCGACTATAAGGTCGAAGGAATAACATCATTGGTCTCTATCTCAAAAATAAATACATGTTTGGTTGATGGAACTTCTAGATACAACAGAATAATGATATACAAGATATATAATGGGGATACGATACAAGTAAACCCACCTAGTAGCAAATCACCCGAAGGAAACTATGCCCGCAAAGCCGTAATGAAACCTGTACGGCAACCTGCAAGAAACTGGGGCACAACGGGGGTGAGTTGCCAACTCGTGAATAGAAAAAACATCTACGCACAGAAATCGCATAAATAACGCAACCTAGGTCAATGATCATAATATATCCTCAAAAATAAGAATAACATGCAACCTATAACAAGGCTAGGGTAGATATCTAACCCGAGTGTAATCTCATGTGCCCGTGTCAGTGCCTCAGGTAGCAATATATCATATGAATGAGGTATGAATGCATGAAAACAGAATACATGTAAATGAAGAACTGTTTTCGTAATTTAGTGAGATTTCCTTTGTATTTTTAAAATGAGGTATCATAATGAAATCAGCATAAAACAGTGCCTAGCATCGGCATAAAACGTAATCCCAATATCTCGATATCTCTGTATCACAGTCTCTGTATCTCAATATCTCGAAATCTCAATATCACAGTCTCAAAATCTAGGGCGCCGTCAGTCCAGACCGGCCCCTACCATCCATCTCAAGACCACGACGGTATCCTCCGGATATCCGACGCGTCGGGTAAAATCACCGGTAGGTAGTGCTCCCCTGCCAGGCTCACATCGTCATCATCACGCGCTTCTTGCCCCGGGGTACCTTACCGGGTCCACCATGTACCCGAAACGGTTCATCCGTCTCCTCGAATCGGGTCTCGAAATCTATCAGCAAACTCATGGTGGACGACTCATACATCATGGGAAAAACCGCACTTTTTTAATTTAAAAAGAGAGAAATCAGTTTATATAAGTTTTTGCGGTTCCCCCCCCCCCCCCCGCCCCCCAAATCCAGAAAATCTCATGGAAATCCGAATCCAAATCATCAATAGCATGTAAAACCATGAATGTAGGCATAACAATGAATAACAGTATGCATGAAGTGACAAGTAATAACTACAATGTTAAGCTGGCATATGAGGCAGGTATACTAATATTATGTCAAATTACTAACTAACAAGCTAAGTCAAGCAATAATATTTTCTAAGATGTACGTGACATGGCAATTACCGATGAAGATGTGTGTGAGCTGGCAAGTAAGTGTACGTGGTACATACGCATCATCGGTAATGGTGCTGGCGTCCTAACAGCATGATATCAATAATGGAGTATGAAACATAATATAAGCATGCGATGAAGCGAACCACAATAAAGAGCGGGAGCTGAATACTAGACGCAACTATAACTAATCTGCATTAACCTAATATAAGTCCTACAAATGGTGCCTTTTGAAATAACACGAATCATGGGGTTTTGAAAATAGGGGCTACGGTGTTTTTATGAAAAGATACGTCTTTTGAAATATCCGTAGGATCCCTTGGGCTGTCTTTTAAAATACCCACGATTCGTTAGTTTTGAAATAGGTAAGAATCGAATATAATCTAACAACCAAACTAAACTAAAGGGCTAAGCTGACCAGCTGGGCTACAGGTAAGGAAGCCGCCTTACATCTGAGTCGATACATATACATACCTGTATATATATTAGTCGGTGATCCCGCCTCAATAATATTATATCCGATGCCATATCTATAATCAGACATCCCAAGTCAAGAGTGCGAATCAATCATCAAAATATAGCTCGTACGTAAATCCGTCGTACGACATCCCCAAATCTGGGTACGGGTTAATATCATATTCATCACACTATTCATCTAGTATCCTCTTTATCCAAGATCATAGTCAGGGTACTGACCTATGTCTAGTACAATACTAATATCATCAATATAGTCATGATCTGACTACTGATCGACAGTCTCGTACAAACCGATATCACAACCACAAAACAAATCTCATCGACTCAGCTCAAACCCTAGTATCGTCCTCATATCCGTATGTGAACACATAGTCCCATTCCCATGTGAACACATAACTATAAAGAATCCCATGAGCACATATAAATAGGAATGTATGTGTGTATGTATGTGTGTATGTGTAGTGCAACACTATCCTAGGGTTCGCAAAACTAAAGTAATCCAACACACCAATATCCATCCTAACATCGTTATTAATCCCAAATACCATATAATAATTGTTGGTGTGTATACGCATCCGTATACACCACCACGGACTGCGGGGGTGCTATACGCCATCCACCCGACTTCTCCCAGTAGATATAAATCTACTCACCTGGTCCTCGCTCGCCGGTGCCGACGTCGCCACGCGGTTGCTTGTCATCTCGAAGTCCACATGGGGGTACCTACATATCACAACGCATCGTATCGCATTAAAATCCGACTCATGACCAAAACGACACACGAATCCCACATAAGTCAAAACCTATGGTTGCTTTCACAAATGAACCCAAAAACCCTCGACGTCGGCGTACAAACACCAAACAATCGAGAAAACTCCCTACACACTCATTTGTACAATTACAAGCACTAATTATAATATAAAATAGCTTACAATTCCCAAAAACCCCAATTTCACTTAAAAAGTCATTTTTCCGAAAATGTAGCAAGCACAAATTACCGTTTTTGTACAAAACATGATGTTTTAATAATTCTAGTGACCAAGATGATAACTTAATATCTTAATTATGCCACAGAAACCACTACGTAAATTTTAAACCCACAATTTAATTCAATTTCAAAAACCTAGTTTGCAATTTTAACCAATTTCAACCATTTTATAGAAAAAATGCACATACAACAATCTAGCTTGGATTTGCATGATTTAAAGCATTAAACTACATTTTAAAATGTTAATGAAGTCATAAAACCCTAATTACATTTTTAATCTCACACATGCAATTAAATTCCAAAACCTAGTTTGCAAAACAAAAAACTTATTTTGGACATTTTAAATGTTACAATTTGGAAAATAGCAACTAGATTAATTTTGCATAGTATTAACATGTTAAATACATCACACAACTATAATCTGATTTCCCAAAACCCTAACTACATTTTCACAAACCCTAATCTCATGAATTTGGACTTGCAAATTTCAAACCTAAAATTAAACCCTTTACTAACTTAATTTGAAGTAATAACAAATAATGTAACAAAAGATCAAGATTTTATATCTCACAAACTATGGATCAAACCTTGCAATCTAGCCTCTCAAATGCAAATTTTTCTCCAAGAATCATGTTAGAATGGGCTAAGGAAAAATGGGTAGAGATTGGATTTGGGTTTAGCTTTGAATTTATGAGAGAAATGGTTGATTTTTGATGGGTTTTGAGGAGGAAATGAGAGGAGAAATTTGGGGGGGCTGCCCAAGAGAGGCTCGGCCAGAAATTGGTGAGGGAGTGAGAGAGAGGTGTGGCTTTCAAGTCAACACAAGACCAAGTCAACAATTACCCATACTTCATTAATAAAACATTACCCCTTTTCATTTTTTTCTTTTTCTTTTGCTTTTCTCTTCAAATTCAAGTGGGGAAAAGGGTGGGGGCTGCTGAATCTAGCCAAGGGGAGAAGTAAATGGGGGTGTGTGAGTGTGGGTATGGGTGTGGGGTGATGAAAAATGGTAAATATAACACCTCAAACATCCATTTACACTAAAAAAATCCTTTTTTCTTCAATAATTTCTAAACCGTTTTGGCAACCGATTTCATTTCAAAAACCACATGATAAAATTTTATTTAATGTTTTATGATGTAAAAAATTTGTTTCAACTCATTCCAATTTGTAATTTTCCCTAATTAAATGTATTAGTGACGGCTTAAAATAATATTAAAATAATATTTTTTTTCAGAAAATTTGAAATTTCACCAGTAGCTCAATAAACACCAAATACTAGCAATTACATACAATTACATAGCTAGAATATGTATATTTAATTTTATAATAAAGATATTTACATTTTGACTTTTTACAGAAAACCCCCTTATTTTACCGTTTTTTTTTGAAATTTCACCGAAACGATTTTCAAAACGTTACAATAGACCCTTAATATATGCAAAATTGGCTAATTTCACCTAGGGTAAAATCTGGGACCATTTTCATGAGTTGTTGTTTTGATTCGGGGTTATATTTTTCGTATTTTGAATTCTAGATTTTAGTATTTGTGTTTTACCTCGATCACTTGACGTTTGTCCGACGATATCGAGGGTTGTTTGGTGGTTTGAAAGGCGTAGTCCGTAGGTTCTAACGTATAGGCTTTTAGCGTATCGTTTTTGTTTTGATTTGGATTTTAATGCGATACGATACGTTGTGACATGTAGGTACCCCCACGAGGACTTCGAGACGACAAGCAAGCGCGTGGCGACGTCGGCAACGGCAAGCGAAGTGCAAGGTGAGTAGATATATATCTACGGGGGAAGTCTGGTGGATGGCGTATAGAACCCCCGCAGTTCGTAGTATAGCTTATACATATATGGTTATATATGTGTATTATGTTACGTGGATGATTATAAAGATATGATTTTGTGTTCATGGTTTAGTTTAGGGTAGTTAGAAGTAACTTAGTTTAGCTTCTTAGTCACAGCCCCTAGAATAAGGTTTACACTCACACGCACACACACACTAGCATACTTTGTTACTTGTGCGTATATGGGATACGTGTGTGTGTGTGTGTGTATAGACACACACACACGCACATAGGTATAGGACTAGGCGTGTGTGTGTGTGTGTGTATATATATATATATATATAAATATGGATAATCAGGATAGTGGATGATATTTGGAGATGAGTCGATAAGATTGGGCATGATGCTATGAGATCGGTGATATGTTTTGGTTCGTATTTCGAGATACGACATGAGATTATAGCGGGCCTTTAGACGTGTGTTTTCATACACACACACACACACACACATATATATGGTATCAGTTTGTACTAGACTTAGATCAGTGCCCCTAATACAGGATATGATGATAAAGGATACCAGATGAATAATGAGATGAATGTGATAATTGACCCGTACCCAAATTTGGGATGCCGTACGATGGATTTACGTACAAGCTTTATATTGATGATAGATCCGCACTCTTGACTCGAGAATGTCATGTTATATATTGTATCGTATGTGATACTATTGAGTCGGGATCACCGACTATTATAATTATATGTATCGACTCAGATTTAGGTGGTTTCCTTACCTTTCTATTAGTCCTGTAGTTTACTTGTAGATGTTAGACTAGACTCGAGTCATACCTATTTTAAAAACTAACGAATCGTCAGTATTTTAAAGACAGGCCAAGAGATACTACGGATATTTTCAAAGGATGTACTTTTCATAAAAACACCGTAGCCCTATTTTTTAAACACCACGATTCGTGCAACTTTCAAATACCAAAAACTATATGACTCGTATATAGGAATGTATATTTCTTTATTGCTGCATTATTATTAATTTACCATTTATTTTACTGCTCGCATTGCATTGCATACTTATATGCTATTGATTCATATTCCTTTATGCATATGACATATAGCATACATGTATACCTATTTGCTTACACATATGCCTTTACATAGTTACATGTTCGCCTTTATATGATGTTATATGGACTTGGAGAAATTAGGAACCGCATGATATATTTTATAACTTGTTGCGGTTAAATAGCGATTTTTCCTTTATATGCTCATATTACTGCTTCACGTTGCATATATTATAATTCATGGATTTCGCATTGCAATATGGTTTTCATATGATGTTTTCTGGATTGTTTTACCCCTGCGTATATATATCAGTGGTATGGGACGCTGATATATATATGTATACCCATCGAATATATATATTAGTGGTATGGGACGCTGATATATATATACACCCACATAATATATCATCATCATGATCTATGCAAATATACTTATTCATTATATACGAGTGGTGCCTATATGGTCGATGTGAGGGGCCTATGTGCTCGATACGAGTGGGGCCTATATGGTCGATGTGAGGGGCCTATATGTCGATGTAAGGGGCCTATGTGCTCGATACGAGTAGGGCCTATATGGTCGATGTGAGGGGCCTATGCGCCCGATGTGTGGATGGCATGTTTTATTCCGTACTCCGAATTTATTTTATATGCATTGCTTCATGTATTAATAGTACCTGATAGAGTACCTTTCATGACTGTTGCATATACATATTGCTATTTATTGCTTCATGTATTAGTAGTACCTGATAGAGTACCTTCATGAATGTTGCATACATATTGTGTGGATATATAAGATTTATTGATATTGGGATATGGAGATATATATTTTGTGTCGATGCTTGACACTAATTTTCTGATGATTTCATTGATGATACTTGAATGTTTATATAAAAATCTCACTATATTAAGAAAACAGTTTTCTCGTTCATGATGTCTTATGTTTTCATTTTAGCGTATTCATACCTCATATTTACGATATTTTGCTACCTGAGGCACTGACACGAGAACATGGGATTACACTTATGTTTAGATATTTATTCTTTCCTTTTTATTATGCTTCAGACTTTATCATATTGAGGATATATATATATATATTACTGATCGTTTGACCTAGGATTTAGTCATACATACGATTTCTGCTCTGTGATGTTTTCTACTCACGAGTTGGCAACTCACCCCCGTTGTGCCACAGTTTCTTGCATGTTTTGCCGTACAGGTTTCATTGCGGCTTTCTGGCACACTGCTCCCATTCCGGGTGATTGATTTGGTAGGTGGGTTCACTCGCTTCATGACCACCATTGTACTTATTTATTTTCAGTTGTATCTATCAAAATTCCATCAACCGGAATTGTATTTATTTCAGAATTAGAGACCAGCTGTATATTCTTTCGACCTTAGAGTCGCGCGTTGTATTATGGGTCTTCATATTGTTTTGAGTTTCCTTTTGAGTTTTGATTCTCGCCCTTCGGCGTTGTATATTATATTGCATGCATGGTTGTGACCGTCAATTGACGAAGAGCTCGCTCCCGCTTGGGCATACCTTTATTCATATTATGCATGTTGTACCCTTTTTCGGGCCAGTATTTACAAAGGAAACTCAGCCAAAATTTTCAGAAAAGACTTGATTTTTTAAAATGCAATGCTTCGGCTTATGTTATTTAAAAACCACTTGTTTATAACATGTTTTCTACACTTCTTCTTTAAAAATGGTTTAGATTTCTGGGCTTTTGGCTTACTTGAATTAGATGGGATCCTATAGACTTCATATGATTCAAGGGCCAGTCACGTACTACTTCGGGTCGTGACAAAGTTGGTGAATTCCACATATTGTATCACATTACAGAAAAAGTTAGACGACGTTAAACATTCCGATCGAATCAACAAACACCCAAAATTTCCCTAAATGCTCAACACTTGAACTTAGTTTAAAAGCATCCATCACATGCCATAGTACCAATGGACCAGCCGTACAAGGGTCAAACCAACGCCTCACATGTGGCAACGCTGAACTACCACAAACCCTAGGGTTTAGAGGCGGTTCTGACGGTCAAATAACCGAGTTAAGGTTTTCGTTCTTCTAGAGGGTCCACCGTGTCACTTGCACGATATTTGAATGTTCTTTAACTATGAAAAAGATCCAACTCTTGAAAAATTTTCAGCAGAGGAAAAAGTGGGTATTTGATATCCGATCGAACTTTTTAACACCGTCTAATATAACCGAAACAAAAGCTAGAATTACGAATACGAAACACTCCGAATTGCCTTTGGTAAAAGATAACATCACATGCAAAATTAGCAAACACAAACAACACCTAAAGTATCAAAACCGAGAGCTTTAAACACTATGCAAATTTCAGCCCCGAACTGCCCACAGTGGCCGGTTTTGGTACTGATGTGCTAGGCCAAATTTTTTTGGAATGGGATGAAATTTGTACGGTGCTCATATTGTATCACATACATCACTCTCCAACTGTTTGGAACATTTTTTGACACTCTGAAAAAATTTACAGAAACTAGGGTTTTTCGTCGGGTGTTTCAGAGTTGTTTCGGTTTTGTAATCCTGCACTTATCCGTTTAATTCTCTAGCTAGGCTCTGATACAACTGTTGGGATACCTACAACGGAAGCAAGGTTTCGGGTGGCATCTCCCATGACAATTTTAAATTTTGCCATTATAGATAACCATAAACCTAGGATGTTAACTAGAGAATCAAACCAAAACACACAAAGTAAACAACTTTACTTCTAAGAGATTAGGAATATAACTTTTGTAGTCCGTTCCTTCGCTTCATAACTCCGTGTTGAGGTCCCTTTGCTGCGATCATCAAGAACACGGACTCTAGAGAGGCTCCATGAGGTGAATGAGGCATCTTTCTTGAAGTCTTCTCTTTCTAAGATGATCTACCTTGAAGAATCTCAAACCAAAGCTCACACTTCTCTAATGAAGTTATTAGTGAAGTGAACACCCTAATCTAAGTGGCTAGAATGGATGAGGATGATGAAGTAGGAATTTTGCTCTCTTTTGTTTTCTTAATCTCACTTTAAATCACCATAAACCAAAAAGCTAGCAAAACTTTTTCAAAGAGGAAGAAGAAGCAGAAAATCCATTTGTGATGAATAATGAATTATTGTTGTGGTTACAATTGCAACCTAGGGTTAAGCATGACATGCTTAACCCTTGTAGAGACTTTACTATGGGTTAAGGTTTGGGTTGGGTTAACAAATATCTAGCAAAAAATATCAAGGAAAGTGGACAAAGTCAAAGCTTCATGAAGCTTCCTCAAAGCTCATCCAAAACCTAATCCATAACCTTAACCCTAATCCAATACCTAACATGGTTAAATCACAAAACCTTTGTTGCATTTGTAACCCTAACACGTTACAATATTATATATCACATATATAATATATAATGTAACAAAATAAAATAATACAATTAACATATATCGCATATACATCAATGTATTATCCAAGTGAGAAAAAGAATCAATAAAGCGAGCTTATATTAGTTAATGTAACGTAATATATCACATACATAATTATACATTAAATTATCGAATCAACACTTGATCCGATAATCCGGCCATATTACATATAACCGACTAATATAACAAGTAACCTTTCATCGAATCAACACTTGATCCAATGACCCGGCTATATCACATATACTCGGCCGATATCACATATCGCGAGAATCGAATACGGTATCACATACACGTATTATTCTCGGTCCCGCACATATCACATATGTGCTCCTACTCCATTTTGCCTGAGCCAGGAAACCTCTATGTAGGACTCTATAGAATCATCAATACGCCGGCAGTAGGTGATGATCATATCAAACACCCACAAGCTGCAAACGGTCAGCTAAACGTAACTGCCACCCGGGTATTGAGGATCAGAAGATCAACAAGCAAGCCTGTACATTCTCCTGTGAATCCAATCAGTAACACTCCCGTACAGTCCGGTCTCTTCATCTGATATGTCGCATATCCAGTCTAGGAGTGGTAAACATCAGACCCCAGTAACCGATAAGTCGTGTCGATGTGAGGCTTATAACGGGTCGAGAAACTACTGATAACTCTTACCAGTATATCTCCATATCAGCCCTGGCCTGGGACTTCCAGTTATAGCCAATCGAACACAGCACAACATCAACTCCCAATACTGGGAGAGACGAAACCCCTCCTATCGCTCATTGCCTCCATGTGATTCGGGACTGTACCAAAAAGCCACCGTTTTGCACGCCCTCTTGGACGTGGTAAGGTGGAAATCAAAGCACAGTGCGAATCACACAAGACTCTATGACGATCTCGGGTCTATAGACTAACCTGTATCAGTGTCACCGGAGAACTGCTATCTGACGATAGGTATAATACCATCTAGGAGTTCTCGGCGAGTCCGTTCAGTGTACCCAGTCTCCACTAAGCACCCGTACACCATCTTTGATGTCAAACACCGATGGATATGGGATCATCCATTGCCCATCATATGAGTCAAGATGCATATACGCTAGTCTACTCTGGAGTATCGATGCCCTGTCTCGATACTCCCTCGACTAGAAACAGTTATAGGATGTACTCTTGGACTACCCTGGCTCCACTAGTATGATCTGCATCATAGTCCTAGTAGTCGAGTACATATCCTAAGGGCTTTATCAACATGTGAGAGAAAGACAGTAAACCAATACAAGTCAACATGTTAAGATAAAGTGAAACCAAATAGCATACTATCATGTCGAGCAAGAAAGTCCTCTCTATATATATCCAAGCATCCACTATAATATATATCATATGCACAACAATGGCCTCTAGGGCATATATATAACTAACATTAAGTTACAAGGATCTAAACTTTTTTTAAGCCATCATAACCCCATAAATTTATGCCCTATAAATGGTTTAATATCGACTCTTGTATACAATCCATGGGCGTAAATAAATATATCCCCAACCAAGTCCCACCAAAAACGAGAAATATTGCTCGGTGAGGTAAACGACACTTGTGATTCCCCTCGACCAGCAAGGAGAAAATACTCCTGTAACATCCTTACGACTTACAGGAGGAAAACACACTTATAAGCCCTCACGACTCCTACGGAGAAAATACACATATGAGATCCTCTTGACTCATGGGGAGAAATACCTTTATAAGACCCTTACGGCTCGTAAAGTTGAAAAAGACTTAGTTAACAGGGATCTAAATCTGTTATCTAAGCCACCATTGGCCGAGATTGGCATATGAAGAGTTTCTCTGGCAATATTCCAGTCGAAGCAATACTGATGCCAAATAAGGTACCATCATACCAAATATTCGACTCACAACAAAACTGATGAGTATGAGAAATAAAAATAGCCGAAATAATTAAGCATCGCGAATAAAAAGCCAAAATGTTTGGGCAATCATAACTTTCGCATTAAGAAAAGCTAAAAGGATAGAGCATCGCAGAAAATAAAAAAATAAAAAATAATAATAATAATATAAAAAAAATCTGCCCTATAAGTGGTCCAATGTCGACTCCTGTGTACAATCAATGGGAAAAACAAAAAAAAGGGAACCATATTTTCCCACCATGCATCGTCAAAAGAAGAACCGAGTCTTGATGGCACATCGATAGCCTAAAGACTATTTTGATGTCCCTCTTACTCCAGCAAAGTACGGACGAGGTGTCGACAAAGCTCCAAAGAGTCAAATAAAATTGTAGCAATGGCATATTCCTAACTCCATATCTTAATGGAAATATGTACAGCCTAGAGAGCATCTCGACGTTTCTTCGTCACGACTGGTTGGAGAGCTCGCCAGATTTCATAAGTCCGGGTCGTATTAGCCACAAGTTGAGCTTGGAGGTCTTCCAAGGCCTTTGAAGTTAGCTCCCTCTCTGAAAATTTCCGGATCAGCCTCTTCTCGCAAGATCGGAGATTGGCGCCACATCTCTCAATCCATTCACTCAACCTGGCCTTCAGAGATGAGATGTTCGAAGGAAGGCGTTTGCGTTCAAGCTCCTGAAGGAGGGCTTCCACTTGCCGACAGTATTCAACCCAAGTACACACCAGCACATCGTCATGATAGGTGGCAAGGAAAGATAAAGAAACGTTAGCTTCAGCAGCAAAGTCCTCTGCGATGAAGGAAGTATCGGTGCGAAGGTCTTCAAAGAGATCGGCCAACGAGCATAGGATGTTCCTCACCATCCTTTTAGACATACGTCTTGCGTAAGGACCTTCGGGCATACGAACATGAGACTCAAACGGGGTTAGGGCTGGCAGAACTGTGTCGAAATAAGGAAAACATAAGAAGGTTAGATGCATCTCCAAGATGGGAGGATAAACAAGAGAATACAAAGACCAAGGTGTCACCCACTTATGGTCACAGGGGGAATCCGGGAGATCCCCAGGTCCATCCAAAATCTCGAATTCGTCATCGTCCTGCAAGACTGCAGTTAAACAAATGTGTCAGTATCGCTCCAGAAAGAATAATAAAAGGAGATAAAAGGATACCGACCATGTCCAAAAAAAAGGATGATACGCTGGGGAGGTATCACGTGCGGAGCCTCCATACCAAATAGACGCGAAAAGGTCTCTTCTGGAGAACGATCGAACGGAGGACGCCACCTCCCGCAACTCTGAAACACCATAAGAGAAAGAGAGTCAAGCATACTGAAAGATCGTCAAATGAAAGAAAATAAGATTACCTTCGATGCTCCTCCCATTCTGGGCCAAAGAGGCAGTAGCGTCAAGAACATCCTTTATATCTTCTGACACATCACCAATGATATCTATGGAGTTCGTTGATGGCCCAAGAGCTTCAGCCGAAGGAATCAGAGCCATTGCAGGAGTTTCCAGGACGCGCTGTGGGCTCGAAACGTGCCCGCCGCAGAAGTCCTTATAGAAGAAAACGTGAATGTAAGGACGAGAGCAATGTAAGCCATCTGCTAAAGAACCTGAAAAGATATATACAGATGCGCCAAGAAGCCTGAAGTATAGCTTCCTCAAGTCACTGCTCTTTTCTTGTTAGCCACGCCTACCGGGTTTCAATTGAAGAAAGAGCTTTACCGGCTTTTTGAGCAGCTTCATCTTCAGAAGCGGGTGATACTGGTTGTTTTAGAGCCCTTTCCTCTGTCAGTGTTAAAGGGGACATCGGTGGCACGATAGGGGTGGATCAATGTCCCAGAAAACAACACGGGCCTTTTTAGGATGTACATCCTTGGTCTTATCTTGCGACCTTTTGAGGGACTCAACAAGCTGAGCAGCCTCCTCGGCGGATGTATCTGGGAAGATAAAGCCATCATCCGGTTCATGCTCAGGCATACCGTTACTATCAGGAGCATAAGACTCAGGCTCGAGGCATCAATCAGACGCACGACAGATTTCTTTTTCTTTTTAGGGCCTGAGCTAACGGTCGTAGAGGAACATTTCATCCCTTTTAGCATCTTTGGACGGCATTTCCCGATATCAGCTTCAGGATCTGACTCGGATAATGCTGCAGCCTTAGCGGCGCTTGGAGTCTCTACATCAGGTTCGGTACGAACTGGCATACCTGCGGCACGAGGGGCAGACACCGCTGGAGGAGCCTTTAGAATAACGACCGCACCACTTTCCCTTAAAGGTAGACAGACGGCTGATCGCGGTCGTAACGGGATGTCGACGGCTGTTCACATCATAATATTGCAATTCATACGCCCCATTTTTTGTGCAATTTATAAGTAAACAGGTGCTTTTGACGATCGTTTGTTACATGATACAGGATACAGACTTTTTGAAGCTAATGCAGTGAAAAAGACAAAGATGATACAGGAAATGGACTTTTGACCAACCAGCACACTGATCCTACTCAAGCCGAGACGAACGTCAAGTGAAACGGTCAAAAAAAAAAAAGATCCTTACTAGTTTCACTGGGAATCTGAAGAATAACAAAAAGCCCAACAGAGAAAACCACAGTACAAACAGAGAGCCCAAGACAAGATAAACCATGCACAGAAAGTTGGAGGCCCAACACCACCATAGGGCCGCGGATCCGCGGTCCAAGCCAGTATCTGCCGCGTATCCGCGGCCATATGGTGCCCGTGTCGGCACCGACTTCTTGTGTCGGTGTGTCGTTTCATGTGTTGGGATTTTTAGGGGGTAAATCAGTAAGTTCATGTCTACGAGAGTCTGTAACCCTAGCTTCACTAGTTACTTATAAATTGTAATCTAGATCTTAAAAATGGTATGCCTCTTGATAATCAATAAAAGTGAGATTTGTTGAAGAATTCGGAGCATCACTTTTTCTTGTAAGTTTTTTAGTTTTATTTCATTCTTGCCTTAGTATAATCTTTTACTTGCCCTAGTTAGTTAATTCTTGCTCTAGTGTAATCCTCCTTAATCTGCACCAAGTAGTTAACCTTTAAAACATAAACATAAAAATGTCTCTTTGCAACAATTCCCTAATGAGCGAATAAAATTCTCGCTCGTTAGGGTTAGGAACAAGGGAGTAAGTGAGAGATGGATGTCTCTCACCTCCTTCAACGCCAACTTATTTTTAAAACGAAATCTTCATGCATTCATATACGATCCGCCCCCTACGGCACCCTACCTACAAGGTAACGGTGAACCTTAGTATAAAAGGCCGGACTTATATGACATCCATGAAGATCAAATCAATTAATAGGAAAGGACGGACAAGGATCTAGAGGAAGAAACTTTGTTTCTTCCCGATCATCCTAATCCCCTTTGCTAATAATTGTTGTGATATTTCTAAAAAGCTTAAATCATGGCATTGAAAGAGGTGAAAACATAGATCTCAACACCCCTACCTTCGACCTAACCCTAACGAGTCCTTTCTTATCACATAAATTCATCTTAAACTCAATCGATAAAAAACCAACCACGATTTGAATCAACTCGTTATAACACAAAATTAGAAATTAACACATCCCTGCGGATCGACCCGTATTCACCGGCTAGCTGCGAAGCGACGCCGTTTCTGATTACGGTAAACTACAATTTTTGGATTAATCAAATGGCGCCGTTGCCGGGGATGGCGTAATTTTCTCTTTTTGTATGATTTCGGGTTGATATAAAATTTGAAAATTATAAAAATCTGAAAATACAAAATACAAAAAAAAAATATTCTTTTCATTATTTTTATCTGTTTGAAGGGTTTCTCGTTTGAATCTTGCAGGAACGACAAGAACGTTTGGATCTGGAGTTTTACAGAAGGTGAAAACAGAAAAGAGAACATAAAAACAGAGAGGAGTTGATAGCCCAGAGAAGCACAAATTTTTACAGAGCCCGATCCCTTCATCAGACCGCTGAACCGCGGCCAAGGAGCACCCCATACCGCTGAACCGCGGCCAAGTGTTGGACTCACTGCTTGAAATTTTTTTGGGTAAGTTATCTCTATTCTCTCCCCTCTGAAACCTCCATATTTCCACTGTAAACCTTTCTGCAGGGTTCTTTGCGTAAAGAGTCTTTCTCCCCCTTCTCGATAACAGATTTTCTGCAGGTTTCTTTGCGCCGCGCTAAAATTGATTGCAAGTGATTTTATTTGTTTTGCATAATTTAAGTGGACTTAAGGGGCTATTTGACCAAACTCAGATTGGGTGGGGATTTCATCACCCTTCCCAGGACCCCAGAAAACACCTAAAGCATTTTTGCATCGACCACCTTTAATTAAAAAAGATTAGACTCAGACCTAAGGACAGCGAGCTCAATAGGAAAAGGACTAGGGTAGGCATCGGCCGTTTATCCTAACCGACATTGCGGTGTCTAGGCTAGTGGTTATTAATTAGGCCCACTGTAGTGGTGGTTCCTTCCCACTTACCTGGCCGTATTTGTCCGTGAAGAGGCGGTTTGAGGTCTATTTCTAGCCCTAGTTAGGAGCTGTCTAGTAGACCTAGGCGACCCTAGATCTAGGCCTGATTGTGCATGTGTGGTTGATACAGTTGTGTCACGAGTCCGTTTTCAAAAACCTCTTTGCAAAACTCACACACAAATAAAAAAAAATAAAGAAAAATCTTTTCAAAACTTGCAACTTGCCGCTAAGAAAACTTGCACCTCATTTCTACCATCTCTCCTTCATTGACATTATCTTACCCCCATATTCTGTTTTTCTTTTTTCTGACTGCACTATCCCTTTTAGTGTATGCCACTTTGGACTAGGGATACAGACGCCCGATTAGTCCGCGTTTCGTTGGTACCGACCAACGAACCCTTCGACACCCAAGTCGAAAATCCGTCCACTTTCTTACCTTCAACTTCAATTTCTTCCACCGAAGGTATGTCGGGATTCAACCCCAATAATACCTTGCAGACGGGAATGATTCCACCTCCACCAGGTGCGAATAACCCGAACCAGCCGACTGTTGAAGCGCCCGCACGAGTTGCGCTCCAGGACCTCTTCTACCCCATCCGCACTTCTTTACCCACTTGTCTTTCACCCCCACCGGTAAATGGGGACAATTTTGAGATTAAACCACATTTCATCAATATGCTGCCGAAATTTCACGGTTTGGAAACTGAAGACGCTTATATTTTTATTAATAAATTCCAAAATGTGTGCGCTATGATGAAAACAACCCAATTGAGTGATGACGCTATAAGGCTAAGGGTCATTCCTTTCACCTTATGTGACCTAGCCGAGAAGTGGCTATATAGCACCGCATCACATTCCATAAGAAATTGGGATGAGTTTGTGAAGGCTTTTCTGAAAAAGTTCTATCCTCACCATAAAACTGCAAGAATTCGAAATGAAATAATTCAATTCTCACAACTGCCTTCCGAACCTTTCTGGAAGTGCTTCGAGAGATTCAAGGACCTATTAGTTCAATGCCCTCACCATGGTATAGAAAGTTGGCAACTTTGCCAAACATTATATGAGGGATTGAACTCGGCAACGAAGCAGTTGCTAGAAACAATCTGTCAAGGTCATTTTCTCTCTAAGTCTAATGATGAGGCGTGGCAGTTTCTCGAGGATCTTAGTGAGCAGACAATACAGTGGGAGAGCACAAAGACCACATCAGCTTCTAGTGGTCAATCTAGGGGAGGCATACATCAAATAGAGATGTCGATTGCTATGAAGGCCGAGATGGCCGCTCTTACGAAAAAGCTAGAAGCGATCGAGACCAAAATCTCCCCGTCTTCTCCTGCCCCTGCTATGCCCCCACGTACTGTCTGTGCTTGTTGTGCGGATCCATCGCACCTGACTGAAGAATGTCCTTATAATGCATCTACACAAGGACAGGATCAAGTCAATGCTGCATTCCAGCAACGACAAAGGAACGATCCGTATTCTTCAACGTATAATCCGGGGTGGAGGAGTCACCCAAATTTCGCTTGGAACCAAAATCAACAATTCCAAGGAAATAATAATAATTTTCAAAGACCTCCTCCACCACAATAACAACAAGCACCCTCGCAAACTCAATATCAACCGCAACAATTTCAACAACAACCTTACCCTAATCAGGTGAACAACTTTGTGCCGAACAATGTGTACCAGCCAAACAATTATGTTCAACCTAATAATGATAAGGTTAGCTCGCTCGAAAGAAGTCTAGATGCGTTCCTTAAGCAATCTACACAGTCTACAGCAAGACTTGAGACTTCTATTCAAACTTTAGTGCAAAATAGTGCCTCCCATGATCAGAGTATCAAATCTATAGAGGCACAAATTGCACAACTCAACGCAGCTTTGAGCGAGCGCGAAAAAGGAAAACTCCCGTCTCAACCGTTGCCCAACCCCGGTCACGCACATGCTGCACACAATCAGCAAAATCATAACGTAAATGCGGTGACCACGTTGAGATCGGGAAAAGTGTTGCGGAACAATGTGGGCATTAACAATGACACCCCTGCCGGTGGGTCTTCTTCATCTTCTTCACCATCTTCTTCTTTAGAGCCTATTCTCCACCCTTCACATAGCTCTACCTCTTCTAGCTTGAACGGACCTAATTCTCACGACATGAACACATCTACACGAGGTACCGTTCCAACTCGACAATCTGATCCACAAAAATTGGACTCAACCATCTTTCAAAATGTTCCTTTTCCTAATCGGTTGAGATCAAATAAACCAACTCCTCAAATGGAAAAGATTGTCGAGTTGTTCAAACAGGTTAGCATAAACATCCCTCTTTTAGATGCAATTCAGCAAGTTCCTTCATATGCCAAAATTTTAAAGGACTTGTGCACCAAAAAGAGGAAGTCGCAAGTGCCAAAGAAAGTTTTTATGGCCAGTGCTATTAGTGATGCTCTTGTAAATTCCCTTCCCCCAAAACAAAAGGACCCCGGGTGTCCTACCATTTCGATAACAATTGGGGACAAGAATATCAATAGAGCACTCTTGGATCTTGGCGCGAGCGTCAATTTGCTACCCTATTCTGTGTACGAGCAATTGGGCGTTGGAGAGCTTAAGCCCACTCACTGTACTCTCCAAATGGCCGACCGGTCAATAACCCATCCTAGGGGAGAGCTGGAGGATGTGTTAATAAGAGTAGGGGATTTCATTTTCCCCGTAGACTTTATAGTGATGGATACACAACCTGTCGCGAACCCCCGGAACCAAATTCCGGTTATATTAGGTCGACCATTTTTGGCCACTTCCAACGCAGTGATCAATTGTCGTAACGGTTCAATGAACTTATCTTTCGGCAATATGACAATTGAGCTCAATATTTTCAAGTTAGGAAGTCAGCCTGCTGAGCCCAATGCTAGCGTACTAGACGTTTGTTCGATCAATGAGATCGCGGAGGAGGACTGTGAGTTCGAGAATTTTTTATTCGACCACAGCAATGTTAACGCCACTAGTGCGTTCCTCCTAGAATCCGACTCAGTTTTCGCGGCGGATAATGATTTTGAATGTTTTACATTCGTCAACGACTTCGAAGACTCATCACCTGATTTGGAGTCTTTTGCTTTTGCGGATGAGTTAGTAGAACCATCCGACACTGTTGCGTACACTCGGTACGAACCTTTGATGGAATCATTCGAGTTTGAAACAACTACCCCATTGTTACCATCTATTGTTTCACCTCCTAAACTCGAATTAAAGCTTTTGCCGACACACGTAAAATATGCATATCTAGGTGATAATGAGACCTTACCTGTCATTATATCAGCCTCTCTAGCTCTTGAGCAAGAGAAGGCTCTCTTGACGGTCTTACTTAATAATCGGCAAGCTTTCGGCTGGTCTATGGCGGACATTAAAGGGATTAGTCCCCTCATAGTCGAACATCATATACACTTAATGGATGATGCCAAGCCAGCACGAGATCCACAAAGGCGCCTCAACCCTATCATGAAAGAGGCGGTTAAGAAGGAAATTGTCAAATGTCTGGATAGCGGTATCATTTACCCTATCTCGGATAGCCAATGGGTTAGCCCAATCCACGTCGTGCCCAAGAAATCGGGCATTACGGTCATTACAAACGAGGCAAATGAGTTGATTCCCACTCGCACCCAAACTGGGTGGCGAGTCTGCATAGACTATAGGAAACTCAATGCCGCAACAAGGAAGGACCACTTTCCCTTACCTTTCATTGACCAAATGCTCGAGCGATTGGCAGGGCACGAGTTCTACTGGTTTCTCGATGGCTACTCCGGTTACAATCAAGTCCCCATCGCCAAAGAGGATCAAGACAAGACAACTTTTACTTGTCCCTTTGGCACCTTTGCTTATCGTCGCATGCCCTTCGGGTTATGCAACGCGCCCGCTACATTTCAGCGGTGTATGATGGGGATCTTTTCAGACATGGTCGAAAAGTTCTTGGAGATTTTTATAGACGATTTCTCCATCTTTGGCGACTCCTTCGACGAGTGTTTACGCCATCTTGACGCTGTTCTTACCCGCTGCAGGGATAAGAACCTAACATTAAATTGGGAGAAGTGCCATTTCATGGTGCAAGAGGGCATTGTTCTAGGACATGTCATTTCGCAGAACGGCATCGAGGTAGACAGGGCTAAAATCGAAGTGATTTCTAACCTACCTCCCCCAAAGTGCGTCAAAGATATCAGAGCCTTCCTTGGCCACGCCGGTTTTTACAGACGGTTTATCAAGGACTTTAGCAAGATTGCTAGACCCTTGACCCTCTTACTGGCCAAGGACACGACCTTCGCTTTTGACTCCACATGCACTGAAGCATTTGAGTCTTTAAAACATTCACTCATCACTGCACCCATCCTCTCATCTCCCGACTGGACGCACCCTTTTGAAATCATGTGCGACGCATCAGACTTTGCAATTGGAGCTGTTCTTGGACAGCACATTAATAAGATGCCGCACGTGATTTATTATGCCAGCCGAACACTAAATGAGGCCCAACTTAATTACATAACAACAGAGAAAGAGTTTTTAGCTGTTGTGTTCGCACTCGAAAAATTCCGGCCTTATTTAATCGGCTCTCCAGTCGTTGTTTATACTGATCATTCGGCTCTTCGCCACCTCTTTGCGAAGAAGGATGCTAAGTCTAGGTTAATACGTTGGATCCTTTTATTACAAGAATTTGACCTTGTCATTAAGGACAAAAAGGGATGTGAAAACGTAGTAGCTGATCACCTATCACGACTTCCTTCTTCGCCCACACTCGATCTTCCAATCTCTGACGTTTTTCCCGACGAACAACTCTTGACTGTTTCTTGCGAACCATGGTTCGCCGATATTGTAAATTATTTAGCCACCGGCCTGATTCCTAATGATTGGTCGAAACAGGATAAGCTTCGATTTTTGTCCCAAGTAAAGCATTTTTACTGGGATGAACCCTATCTTTTCAAATACTGTTCCGACCAAATCATTCGTCGGTGTGTGCCCGAGAGTGAGGTCAAGAGCGTGCTGTCTTTCTGCCATGATCAAGCATGTGGCGGGCACTTTGGCCCAAAGAAGACAGCCGAAAAAGTTTTGCAGTGTGGTTTCTATTGGCCACGCCTCTTCAAGGATGCATTTGAATACTGCAAAACTTGCTCCCGGTGCCAACATTTGGGCCGGATTTCGCGGAGAAACGAAATGCCACTCCAACCCATTTTGGTGGTGGACATTTTTGATGTTTGGGGTATAGATTTTATGGGACCATTTCCTAACTCTTTTGGAAATGTGTATATTCTGTTGGCGGTTGACTACGTTTCTAAGTGGGTCGAGGCTATGCCCAGCCGAACGAACGATAATAAAGTTGTCGTTCGATTCCTTAAAGAACACATATTTTCTCGATTCGGGCACCCTCGGGCAATTATAAGTGATAATGGTTCTCACTTCTGCAATAGGACTTTCGAGTCCTTGATGCGTAAATATTCTATCACCCACAAATTGTCAACGCCATATCACCCCCAAACATGTGGGCAAGCCGAGGTTTCAAATCGGCAGATAAAGCAAATTTTGGAGAAAACGGTTTCTAAAAACCGTAAGGATTGGTCGCTTAAATTGATAGATGCACTATGGGCTTTCCGTACTGCATATAAAACCGATCTGGGTATGTCTCCATACCGGCTTGTGTATGGGAAGGCTTGCCACCTCCCAGTGGAGATCGAGCACAAAGCTTTCTGGGCTATCAAAGAGCTAAATTTGTCTTTAGGAGATGCGGGCAGCAACAGAAAGCTGCAATTGAATGAGTTGGAGGAGCTAAGGGATGAGGCATATGACAATGCCATAACTGCTAAAAACCGAGCCAAGGTGTTCCACGACAAACACCTTTTACGAAAAACATTTGAACCTGGTCAACAGGTTCTACTTTATGACACTCGGTTACACTTGCATCCTGGTAAGCTCAGGTCCAGATGGAGAGGACCTTTTGTGGTCCGCACCGTTTATCCGCACGGTGCGGTTGATCTTGAGAACCCTGAAGACGGTACCTTATTTAAGGTAAATGGGCATCGACTAAAACCGTTCTTCACTGCGGATCCGTCGGAGGAGCTCCTGTTTTTGCAGGAGCCGCTTTACACTGATTGATCTTCCTCCGCTTTCACCCCCAAACTTTGTTTCCCAAGGATATTATTTCAAATAAGTTTGGGGGTGTGTTTATCACTTGTATGTATATTTCCAAAATACCATAAAAAAAATACATAAAAATAAAAATAAAAAATAAATAATAAAAATAATCTTTTGGACCAAATAGCAAATTTGGAGATTACACGCTGTTTTTACGAATAAAACTCTCACCCTTGAGGGTGTTTTTTGTAAATCACCTTTTTCCCCCTATATAATGGAACCCGACCCCCCCTGTCATTTTAACCTAATTATTTCATTCTCCTTAAAACCCTACCGCCGCCCCCGATCTGTCACAGAAAAATTTCGCCCTGCCGCCTCCAACCCGCCGCGCAACCGCCGCATCCGCCGCCTACAGCCGCTGACCCGCCGCGCATCAGAAGCTTCACCCCCTGAAATTTTCGGGGGAGGTACATCTGTTCCTTCCCTCTCTGTTATTACACACATTTTCCTGCACACATCTTTATGGCTCATAAATTCCAATTTGAAAGGGATTTTACCCCTGTGTTTGCACATGAGATCTATGGATCATACTTCCCACAGGAAATTGCACAGAGGGGATGGAATTTCCTCCTATATAACCATGGATCTGCATTTGCTGTCCCTAGCTTAGTCACCCAATTTTATGAGTCAATGGAAGAGAATAGCCTAGACAATTTAGGTTATATTAAATTGAATTGGGGAACTCAAGAAATTCGCATCGACAGGGGCATGATACACGAGGTTACACTCATACCTCGTGTCCCCGCACACGAACAACCTCTTCGCTTTGAAGATTATATTCCTTTAATGGGTAATGACTGTGCGCGAGAACCGCGCAAGGGGATCCAAGCACGGACCCTATTCGCAAATGTTTTAACTGTGTGCCGGTGGGCACAAAACAATATTTTTGGAAGTTCTCACAACACAACCTTTTTCACCCCTTCCTTACATGTCGTTCATACCTTAATGACGAAAAACCCTAGATTCGACATGTGCACAGTTTTGCTTTACTCCATAGGTTCGGGTAAACGAGGTCCTGTACACCCCTGCCCCATGCTAGTTACCCAGCTCTGCCGTTATTTCCTCCCAGCTGAGGAATTTGACTCATATTTGATAAACGATACCCCGGTCCGACCACTTTTAGAGGGCATCTCGTCGTCCTACTCTAGACTAACGGATATTTGGACACGGACCGACCCGGCAGAACATGTACCTGCACGCACCCCGAGCTCAAGCTCGACTTCGAGCGGGGAAGAGCTAACCCCCCAAGAGCATGCGCGATTGATGCGGAGGGCAGTGAGAGGGATTGATTCTTTGAGGGATGAGTTTCGGGCAACGACCCGAGAGCACGACCGTCGGTTGACGGAGATTGAGAGAGGGATACAGACACTATTGGCTAGGGGGGAGAGATCCCGTTCACGCTCACGAGCGCGACGTGGGGCCGGACAGTGAGGGCACTGCTTGGTTCAAGTTTGGGGGTATTAGAGGTGATGTATATAGTTACCCTTGCATTGCATATTGTATATATCTTTGTTTTCCTTTTGCATATTTAATTTCTGCATTGCATTTTTATAAAAAATCATAAAAAATTTGAAAAATAAAAAAAAAAATTTAGAAAACAGAAAAACCCATAAAAATTGAAAATTTTCAAAAAGTATAAAAATTAATGTATTCAATTCTGGTTAATTGACTTGAGTTTGATAAATAGGTTAACTGGCTAGGAAAAACTAAATCTTAGACTTAGCAAATTAAAAACCCTAAAAATAACCTTCCTTAAAGTTTAACGGTAGAAAGTATATGTCTTTGTAGGTTATCTAGAAATAGGCAAATTTTGGGTTCAGTTCTTGGGCTAAGTCGAAACGAAGGAAAAGTATTAAAACTTTTATTAGAGTATAAGTTTGAAAAATAGTTCCTAGCTTAAGTCTAAATTCTGAAAACATGTACCCTACAAATTGCACAAACACGCACCTTGAAACTTGGATTAGTAGAAGAGACCTTGAAATACTCTTATCTAACGTCCTTAGCACAATGAAAAAGAAAAAAAAAGAGTGAATAAAGAAAAAAATGGACACTGGTTTTTGTGATTACTTAAGGCTAAAAAAAAAAAAAAGAAAAAAAAAATAGAAAAATATTTAGCAAAGGTGCTACTGCTAAAAGCCTTGGGTGTTGCAAAACTAGGAAGTACGCCTTAAAGTGCTAACGCATCTGGTAATCGGTTGTTGGTACCTCAAGAAGTATTAACAATCGCATGAAGGATGTGAAAGCGAAGTCTCACAAGTGCTTTGGACAATGGGCTGGAGTATGATTGCTTGATTTGAATTTCCAAGTGTAGGGGTGATATTTACACACACGTGGGGATATGTGATTAGAGTTTAGATAAGAGAAAGGAATGAAGAATAGAACTTGTATCTTTAATAGAGTTGATAGAAATTCCTAAGTGGAGATGGAACTCTAGAAGGAAAACTTAAGAAATGCCGAAAGCTAGGTAATTCTACAGGAAATATGTAATCTTAAGTTAAATAATGAGAAAGTGTGAAGAATACGGGTGGATAATTTGCGAGTTAAAAGATAATAGAATTCCTTATTAGAAAACCTGATTAGAAAACAAAAGTCGAAAAACCAAGTTGATAGGATTTTGTGGGTGTAATCCGCTGAAAACCCTCAGGAGACAACACTCCTCCTACTAGGGACACCTAGAGGTTTAACGGCTTGTTGCACGTGCTCAGTGCAATCGCGTTTCCCTGCGAAAATGTGGCTAGGTTAGAATAAACTAATAAATTTGCTCGAGGACGAGCAAAAGGTAAGTTTGGGGGTATTTGTTCACATCATAATATTGCAATTCATACGCCCCATTTTTTGTGCAATTTATAAGTAAACAGGTGCTTTTGACGATCGTTTGTTACATGATACAGGATACAGACTTTTTGAAGCTAATGCAGTGAAAAAGACAAAGATGATACAGGAAATGGACTTTTGACCAACCAGCACACTGATCCTACTCAAGCCGAGACGAACGTCAAGTGAAACGGTCAAAAAAAAAAAAGATCCTTACTAGTTTCACTGGGAATCTGAAGAATAACAAAAAGCCCAACAGAGAAAACCACAGTACAAACAGAGAGCCCAAGACAAGATAAACCATGCACAGAAAGTTGGAGGCCCAACACCACCATAGGGCCGCGGATCCGCGGTCCAAGCCAGTATCTGCCGCGTATCCGCGGCCATATGGTGCCCGTGTCGGCACCGACTTCTTGTGTCGGTGTGTCGTTTCATGTGTTGGGATTTTTAGGGGGTAAATCAGTAAGTTCATGTCTACGAGAGTCTGTAACCCTAGCTTCACTAGTTACTTATAAATTGTAATCTAGATCTTAAAAATGGTATGCCTCTTGATAATCAATAAAAGTGAGATTTGTTGAAGAATTCGGAGCATCACTTTTTCTTGTAAGTTTTTTAGTTTTATTTCATTCTTGCCTTAGTATAATCTTTTACTTGCCCTAGTTAGTTAATTCTTGCTCTAGTGTAATCCTCCTTAATCTGCACCAAGTAGTTAACCTTTAAAACATAAACATAAAAATGTCTCTTTGCAACAATTCCCTAATGAGCGAATAAAATTCTCGCTCGTTAGGGTTAGGAACAAGGGAGTAAGTGAGAGATGGATGTCTCTCACCTCCTTCAACGCCAACTTATTTTTAAAACGAAATCTTCATGCATTCATATACGATCCGCCCCCTACGGCACCCTACCTACAAGGTAACGGTGAACCTTAGTATAAAAGGCCGGACTTATATGACATCCATGAAGATCACATCAATTAATAGGAAAGGACGGACAAGGATCTAGAGGAAGAAACTTTGTTTCTTCCCGATCATCCTAATCCCCTTTGCTAATAATTGTTGTGATATTTCTAAAAAGCTTAAATCATGGCATTGAAAGAGGTGAAAACATAGATCTCAACACCCCTACCTTCGACCTAACCCTAACGAGTCCTTTCTTATCACATAAATTCATCTTAAACTCAATCGATAAAAAACCAACCACGATTTGAATCAACTCGTTATAACACAAAATTAGAAATTAACACATCCCTGCGGATCGACCCGTATTCACCGGCTAGCTGCGAAGCGACGCCGTTTCTGATTACGGTAAACTACAATTTTTGGATTAATCAACGGCACGAGAAAGAACGGGGAGCCTATGCTCGAGAAGCACCCATCTTTCCTCCATAATGATTGGACCTATCCTATGTCGATACCAGCCCTTGTAAGGACCCAAATGCCTTGGAATGTAATTAGGCTCAAGAATCATAAAGTGAGAGCCGGTGTTCAGACGCATGAAGTGATGAATGACATCACGGGCAGTCTCCAATATGGTAGCGGGCTCAACCAAAAATGCCTCGAGGGGTATGCCTTGATCAAAACCCAACTGTTGGGCGAAACGACGTAGGTTGTATCGCATGAATAGTATGGCGTCATCCAACTAGAATACCAAATAGCCAGGTCCGATCAAATAAAGATGCATGATCTCCTTATACATTAGGGCCAGCGTCCCATTCTTTAGCATGTCAAACAGCTGCTGAATGGGCTCTGTTGGCATGGAAAGAACTCGATCGGTGAAAACCATGCCGCCTTCATTCAAGTACGGGCAAAGCAGCACACACAGAGCCCCTAACTGCATCGGATCAGAAGCAGAAGAATCAATTAGCTTCATAACTCGCAAAAAAGTATAGGACTCGTAAAAAGTAGGTCTATGGTGCATAGAGAATGCACCTAATATGTGCATCTCAATCTAAGACATGAAGTAATGGAGAGAGAAGTTCACGGGGTCTACGTTGGGACTCAAAGTGTTGGCGGCGGTACTCAAGCCATGATAAAAATGAGATAACCCTACGACGCCAATAGCTAGACGTGTCCCCTCAGTTATTTGATGAGCAGGATAGAAGATAGATGCCCTCATGAAGCGTCGATGCATAGGCATCGCGAAGCAATTGAGCCAAAGACTAATGAAACCTATGAAGAACATTTCTTTGTCCAAGCTAGGGTCGGCAATCTCCTTTAAATCTATGGTTAGCGTGTTCGGAATATAGAACTGCGACAAGTCCTCCTCCTTGGCCGGTAGTTTCTTTAAGCCAAACCCGAAGGGATCTTCAATCCATGTAAATTTTGGAGCCTTTTTAGATAGGACATTGGCACAAAAGAATCGAGCGATGAAATCTCCGAAGCTGACTCCTTGCCCTCCGGATGCTACAAATAGACTCTCATAGATATTCAATACCTTGATCAAGACTGGATATTTATGCCAAACAACATTCTCAGTCATTAGGCCTTCCTGCATAGCTGGCGCTGTGGCAAAAATATACTCATCCGGGGGCAGCGGCTCCTCGTAATGCTCTCCGTTGATCAGCAGTCCCAAAACATCCTGGAATTTTTCTAGTGAAATGGAAACCTCCCCGTCCCCCAATAGAAATGTATGGGTAGGGAGATTCTATTAGTTTACAAAAGCCTTAATCCACCAGATGCAGGGAGCATGATAATAAATAAGCGAAGCATATACTGCCTAGTACAGACCAACCTATTGTAAACGCGACCGTTGGGCAGAGAGAATGTAGCGAGCTTAATGGAGATAGCCCACTGGATGCCGTAGGGTAGCTTCTATCCTATAGACCTGTCCCAAGGGTCGAGCTTTATCTCGACATATTCAGCACCCTAGAATGTCAATAGCCATTGGAGGTTGGTTGGGTATCCCTGCTAACGATGGCTCAAACCGGCCTTAAGGGGTCCAATTAACCACTTCCATCTCGTAAGCAGAACGTGGATGCTCCATATGCTGAATTGATCATATGGGCTCTGTTGGTTACCCACAGGTGAAGCTACGGCGGCCTCTTTTGGTGTGACCATACCAGGTCCCCTATAAGAGAAGACTCTCTTCATTCCTGTCATGTCTTCTAATCATAGCTATCACTTCCTCATCTGAAGGTGATTGAGAGAAAGCAACTTATGAATGGGTGTAGGGGAAGAAATGAATTGACGCCATGGTACCTGAAAAAAGACAAAAGATTCATCAGTAAAAGGACGTGAGTTAATTTTGTGGAACTCCTAGCTCTAAAGCTAGTGGACCCCATGAAATCAAAGTGGCGGCTCACTAAAGAAGGAACACATTCCTATTGTGCGAATTAAAAAGGATTCTCATTAAATAAGTAGATGGATTTAAATTCCCAATATCCCAAAAAGTGAGCCCCTTTTAATAACAAAAAATTCAAATCCAGAGATAGGGATTACAACCCTAAAAAGAAAGAAATACATACATATATATCCAAGAACAGCAAAAGGAAATTAAATGGAATAAAATTCCTAAAATTCCTAATAAGGGAAACTATCAAAACGTCGAATCAAAGCTAAGATCAGCAAACGAGGAGATAATAGTGGGATTAAATCCCAGAGTTCTCACATTAGGAAGCTCATGGGTTGAGCGATGGAATTAAATTCCAGAAATCCCTAAAATGTCAAAATTGACAATAGGGTAAATCCATGAGAAGAAAATCAATGATAAACTCAAGAAAGTCCATCGATTCGAACCCCTAGATCAGGACATCAAGATCTATGATCTACATAAAAAAAAGTTTTTTTTAACATCTCCAAGAGATCGGCTTAAGAACAAGACCTACGCTCTGTCAAATATGTTAATGGATTTAAAATCCGATAATACCCAAAATATATTTAGAACTAAGCTTTGATCATGGTCCTTACCAAAAATTTTGGCAGGGTCAACTTAGTCCAAAAGTTTTTTGAGGCTAGAGAACTAAGCTCAGAGCGAGAATTAAATTCTCAAGAAAAAGAAAACTCAATAAGGAAGACAAAGAAACAGTAGTCACTTCAGAGCCAAAAGCTCTCTTTATAGGGCATGATGGGATCAGTTCGACTCCTAACTTCCCTAGGTGATCCAACGGCTGTAAGGCTGACACCGTTGCACTCACGTGCAAAGCACGTAAGAGCAATGTTGGGGGGGGCATTTGTTCCCTCATAAAAAAGAAAAGAGAAAGAAAGAGAGCAAAAGAAGAGATAAAACGAAACCCTCCCATGTGCTGAACACGTGAATGCTCACATGCAAAGCATGTGACCTTCGGCTTCAGGGAGGATTAAATCCTATGAAATTGCTTCCACAAGTTGAACACGTGAGCGCTCACATGCAAAGCATGTGATCTCCGGCTTCAGTAAGGATTAAACCCTGGGATATAAGCCTCGCGTGTTAGACACGTGAGCGCTCACATGCAAAGTAAGTGAGCGCTGAATACAGATGAAATTAAATCCCAAACATACCCTACATGTTAAACACGTGAGTGCTACTGTCATTTATATACGATGACCCTCACGTGAAAGCCACGTGAGCGCATCAGTTTGGAGCGCGAGCTTCAGATAGAATTAAATTCTATTTAGGATAAATTCTACTTGGAAAATATTTCCTCTTGATTTTTCTAATATTAGGAAGATTTTCTCTGAGAACCTTTGGATTTAAAATCCAACGATGATTATAATATCAGTGATCAAATCAGAACATTCTTTGTTAGGAAAATATTTTCCTAATCATGTTAAAACCAACAAAAAATATTTTCTGTTAAACAGAACGCCACTAAATCAAAGATCCAACGATGGAAAAAATTCCCCGGGTGATCTTTAAGATCAATTAAATCAATTGATATATCTTAATGAGATATTTTCTCAGTCTAATCAACAGTTTTTCCTCACCTGTATAAAGGTCCCGAGACTTCAAGTCTCATATACAGAATCAACCCCATAAGGTAATAAAAACTACAACAGAAAATTTAATTCACTTTTCAAAGAAAGATCATCTTTGCCTTCAAAAAACTCTAGGTAAAGAAAGTAGAGAGATCAAAATATCTCCTTTACCTATCATATATATAAAAAGGGTTTAACCCTCTAAAAAAAAGAAGAACTTAGTTAATCCTATGGATCTGAGATACACAAGACAGATCTCCCATTAAGAGAATTTAATTCTCGTAGGGAAGATCTTGTTCTTGAGAATTAAAAATTCAGGGGAAAATAAGGTAAAAAAAAGAACATAGAAGAACATAAAGAAGAGAGAGTTCATAATCTAGGAACTTAGTTCTTAAAGAACCTAATCCTAGATCCTCAAAATAGTGATCTTGGTGATCCTTAATGGTCAAAATACCATTAACAGAAGTTTAACTTCTTTATAAACATGAATAGAGATTAAATCTCTAAGGACTCGGCGCCTCACGTAACATTCATATGAGCGCTCGTAAAAAGAGATTAAATCTTTAAGGACTCAGCGCCTCACGTGATACGCGCGTGGATACTCAAAAGCAATGAAGACAGCGCCTCACGTTATATCTCTTAGTGATATATGCCCTAGAGGCCATTATTGTATAGTACTGGATTATATATTACATTTTGGAAGATTGGGATATACACAAATATAATAACAGTCTTGCTTAATATGATAGTATGCTATCTAGTTTGATTCTATCTTAATATGTGTATATGTTTCTTTTAGCATATTGCTAATGCATATTGATAGAGACTTTAGGACTTTGCTTGAATACCAGCGTTGTGATGGCAGTCACACTAGTGGAGGCTGGGTGGTCCATAAGCATATCCTTAAGCTTGTTCTTAGTCGAAGGATTATCGAGACAGGGCATCGATACTCCAGAGTGGACTAGTGTATACGTTTCTCATCCCAGTCAGGGGAGATGGTCTGTCCCATAGCCATTGGTATGCGATACCAGAGATAGTATACAGGTGCTCATTAGGTTATGAGTTACACTGGACGGACTCGATGGGAACTGCTGGTTGGTATTATACCTATCGTTAGTTAGCAGTTCCCGGGTGACATGAGTACAGGTTAGTCCATTGAATTGACATCACTATTCGTCTCAAGTGTGTTCCCACTGTACTTAGATTACTACCCTATCACGGCTCAAATGAGTCGTGCAAACAGGTAGTGGTTGGGTGCAGTCCCGAAGCACTTGGAGGCAGTAGTAGATAGAAAAGATTCGTCTCTCCAGGTTTTGGGAGTTGATATCGCGCTGTATTCAGATAGCTAATACACAAAGTGCCTGGCCAGGGCAAGTGAGATTTACTGGTAGGTACACCAGTAGTTTCTTAGAGTGTATTGGGCTCTGCACCGATACGACTTATTGCTCTATTAGGGGTCTGACATTTACCACCCCCTAGGCCCGATATGCGATACTCTTAGACAAACAGACCGAACTGTACGGAGATTGTCACGGATAGGCTCAATTGGGGTTCGGGTGAGTTCGCTCGTTGTCTTTCTTTTCGACAGATACCTGGGTAGCCGTTACATACAGCTAGTGCCGCTGACGGACTTGTGGTTAAACCCACTGCCGGTGTACTATTGAGTCTTTAGAGTCCCACACAGAGGGTTTCCCTGGTTCAGGCGAAACGATGTAGAGGCCGTATGGTTTTACTGTTGGGGTTCCTTAGCACCCTACTGGGTTTTCACAGCAACTACCATACCAAATTTTAATTTTCAAGAGTACTAAAGAACCATAACCTAGGATCAAGCTAAAGTAAATAGACAAACTAAAGCATGTAATCAAACATTACAAGTAGTCAACAAGGAATACAACCTTTGTAGACCGGTCCTTCACTTCTAAAGCTCCGTGTAGAATTCCCTTCTGTCACGACCCGAAATATTAGCTCATGACCAGCACTTAAATCACGCAACGTCTAAAGGCGTAACGTAATTCAAGTAAGCTGAAACCCATAAATCTAAACCCTTTTTAAGAAAATAAAGGAGGTGAAGTTTTGAAATAAAGGTATAATGAAATCCAGTTTTCTTAAATGCATGGAAAAGAAACATGAATAATGCAAGTGAAATTTACTAGTTTGAAAACATGTTTCGTGTTTTGACAATTTGGGCAGCACCTCCTTTGTATATTTTGATCCAAAACCATATATACAAGATAATGATAAAGGCATCCCCAAGCGGGAGCTAGCTCTTCGCCAAACGGCGGATCACAACCACGGAAGACAATAAAAATAAGTATACGACGCCCAACGGCGAAGTTCACCACAAAAGATAAGTAATAAGCAAGACATCAAACCACAAGTAGCGGAAAACCTTTCGCTCTAAGTCTCGCAACAACAATCTCACTAAGTCTCATTACTTATACAAGTTACTAATTTTGATTGATGGAGTTGACTAGATACAATAAGAAATATAAATGCAAAAGTGGGTACGATACAAATGCCCCACCTACCAATGCAAAACACCCAAATGAAGCTATGTGCCAACGATGCCGCTACGGATCCATGCGGTCAACCTGTAAGAACTGTGGCACAACGGGGGTGAGTTGCCAACTCGTGAGTAGAAAAACATCTACAAGTAGAAATCGAATAAACAACGACTCCTAGGTCAACTATATCATAAAGGTAATACTATGATATCTAGGGTGACCGGGTCATCATATGTGCCAACAATATAATCAATACATATATTTATGCGGATATAATACAACAATATAATCAAGGCATGTATGCATGTGGATCTCGTCCAACCATATAATCAATATATGTATGCATGTGGATCTCTTCCACCCATATAATCAATGTATGTATGCATGTGGATCTCGTCCACCCATATAATTAATGTCTGTATGCACGTAAATATCATAAAAGAGTGCATGAAAGTATGAGGATATAAATCAACGTTGTCCCTCGCGACACATCGAAATCATGGAACTTGGGTGTCCAACATCGACACCCGAAAACATCATGAAACCCGTGTCCAGCATCGACACGTAAATCCTCATATCTCGGGCTCCGTCGGTCCGGATCGGCCCACGGGCTCCGTCAGTCCGGATCGACCCATATCATCTCTCGACTCCGGTCAGTATCCTCCGGATATCCGCCGAGCCCAAATACTATCACCGGTAGGTAGTGGTCCCTCTGCCAGGCTCATCGCCTTCTGCACGACAGATCCGTTCTCGCCCCGGGGTACCATACTGGGTCCACCATGTACCCGCAATCGGCCTCATCCAGCTTCTCGAATCGGGTTTCACATGTCACGCGTCTCAGAACCGAGAAAACGCATGGTGGACACACTGAAATATCATATCAAGAGAAACCGGGTTTTTAAAACAATACATACTTTCTTTTAAAATGACCACGGTTCTCAAATCCAGAAACCTCATGAAAACAACATATCTCAATTCGTAAAATTATAAAGCATGATGTATGAGACATATGATGGAAATGTAAGCATATCTGTGTATCATGCAACATGAAACAGTGATGTATCATATTAAGGGACAACCGCTCCTTTAAATGATTCCAGTTTTTGAAAATATGTCTCGCGGTTCCCAAAATCTCCAAAGTCAAATGCAACATCGTATAAAAGTGCACAGGTAACTATAGCAAGTAAATCATGCAAGGAGTCATATCATGATGCAGCAATCCTACTGTGTAGTGACATGACAATTATCGATGATGAAGTGTGTGAGCCAGCAAATCTGTGTACGTGTAACATACGCATACATCGATAACGGTGTAAGTGTACTAACACAGGTACATGTAATGCAATGATAGTATCATGAATGCAGCATAAGGTAAATCATCAGCTAAAAGCTATAAAGTACACGTAACTATCATATGTCTGAGTCGGTGAATCTATCAATCGGCATCTAGCCTCACAGAATCACATACGGTATAATCCATCGTACGACATCCTCTAGTCAAGTGTATGGATCAATCATCAAATCAAACTCATCACATACGGAAAATCATCGTACGGCGGCATAATACCAATAGGGATCCTATCAACCTTTACGACAATGAGGGTACGGACCTAACGTCTCGTATGGCTTATCATTCCAGATTCACCACAATATAAATATCTGTATACCTATGTCCCAGGTCACATCCATAACAATCTCATATCAGGGGACCAGCAGGGTATCAATCATCTCAATCGACTCGCATCTGTATACCAACATATCACAAAATCATCATATCGCATCATATATCCTTTTCATCGCATTTATGTCCCTCACCAAGTCAATTTACCAATACATTCTACCTTTACTATAAGCATAAGTATCTAATCTAACATACACACCCGAACCATACAAACAGCTTTTAAAAGATGCGAATCGTAGTTTTGAAAGTGGGGGCTACGGTGTTTTTAAAGAAAATATATCATTTGAAAATCCGTAACGTCCCTCAAGTTATCCATTTAAAAGATGCATATGATTCTTCAGTTTGGAAATAGGTATGGTTCGGATGACACATCTACGTCGACTATCTAGTCCTATAGTACCCTAAACAGCAATATCATCAAATATCATCCTCAGTCCCGTCATCACATACTAGTCTTATGATTTCACTTATAACTATCCTTTAGTTTTCTAATATAGTTCTCTAACTATCTTTTAACTCTATCTATAGTTTTCTATTAATGGTTTTCTTAACCAAATACTATGAATCGGTTTCCATCAAAATGTGCGGGGGTGCTATACGCCATCCAGCCGACTTCCCCCGTGGATATAGATCCACTCACCTTGCTTCTTGCTAGCTGAAGTCGATGACACCACGCTCCGTCATCTCGGAATCCACGTGAAGGTACCTACAATAATAAACAATCGCAATGCGTATTAAAATCAAGGCGGAAAACCAAAATGGCACATGTTTCGCTCATAGGTTAAAACCTATAGCCTAACATTTGACCAATAACCCTGGTCGTTGACGTTCAAACGCCACACGACGGAAACACAATACCAAATACCAAATTCAAATTCATTAAAAGCCGCAAAACAATTTCAGAAACTAAGTAAAACACTCCCAGATTTTTCCCAGGTGACAATTAGCCAATTTTGCATACAGGAGAGGTCTAATTTATTGCAAAAGGAGCCATGGATCAAACCTGGGACCCTAATTCCCTGCACTGGCCACAAATTGCGGCCAGAATGGATAAAATCGCGGCCTTGGTTTGGGGTATGGGGCTAGGGTTTCAGTGGTAGCTTCCTAGGTGTCTGCACGACTCCCTGTGTTTGCAAAATAATTTTCAGGTCATCCGGGTTACTCCAGATTCCAAAATACCCTCGAAATTCACAAAATTATACGATGTTGGGGTTTCTAAGTTCGTATTTTTGGGGTTATGTCTCGGGTGTTGGGTCAGCATACGATCCCTACATGGGTTATAATGTCTATACTAGCCTCAATTTCACATCACCACTCAAGATTCCCTCAAACCCTAACTTGAAATTTTCAACCCTTACTAAACATCGCCTCATCACTTCTAAACTAGCATGATAGCTAAAGGAATTGAAATAAAATTCAAATGGTGCAGAAATTACCTCATTTGGCAACTCAAGAAAATTCTTGAGTTGCCCCAAGTGCTCAAAATCGGATTTTTCTTGGTCCATCATGCTTCCCTTGAGTTTGTGCATGTTTAGTGTGAAGAGGGTGTAAGGTTTTGGTGCATCTTTGAGGTTGTTGTGTGGTGTAGGAGGTGGTAGAGAGAGAGGGGCAGCCATGGTGAGGGAGTGAGAAGAAGAAATGATGAAGATGGTGGAGACAACATAATAAGTCAAGGTCAAATGAACCCCTCACCTCTCTTCTCTCTCATGCCCATCCCTCATTCTTTATTCCATTTCTTTTTCTTTTATTTTCCTTTCTATTCTTTTCTCTTCTCATTTTCTTTTAAAACAAAACCATGCACAAAAGAAATCATGGAAGAAAAATGTAACAATGTGTAAAAAAATGACATGGTGCATATCATGTGCACAAATCAAGCTTAATGCGCGATTAGCGATATTTAATCGCGATTAGCATTAAAATGGAATATAATTGATCATAAAGAACTTATAATTTCTTAAATCATATAAAACACCTTTATCTCTGTAATTCCCATAATTTTACAATTTTTCCCAATTTGTCGGTATTTAATTATACCGCCTTATTAAAATATTCAATATAATATTATTTAATTATAAAAATCCCCAAAAATAACATTTTATTTTTCTGAAATGTTACACCTTTGCTGCAAGTGGAGATCTCCCGAACTCTAGTATCGGTTCTCTTGGAGAAATGAACAACCTTGCTCGAAGTCTTCGAGGCCGAAGTTGATCTACGTCGAGGAGAATCAAACCCAAGCTATCTCTTCACTAGGTGATGAACTTTGTGAAGAGAACACCCTAAACTAAATGGAAAGTAGTAGAGGATGATGAAGTAGCAAATGGGCTCACTTTACATTTATTTTTCTCACTCATTTTCACCATTTTCCTTGAAGCTAGAGAGCTAGAAGAAGGAGATGAAGAAAATAACTCAAGAATAAAATCAAGTAGTGAATGGCAACCATGGATGAGTTAGTACCATATACTAACCATTGTAGAGACTAAAACATGGTTTGGTTAATAAATATCTTGAGTAAGACAGGGTTTGTTGGATATAGTGCCCTCAGAGTCAATTATTGGATCACAGGCACGTGATTGCAATGATTGAGGGAGGTCCTATGCCGGTAGGACAGTCTTACTCAAGATGATAGTATGTTATCTGGTTTATCTTTATCATCGTGTACTGCTTTAGGTGACATTACAGATCACTATTGCACGTTGGTAGAGCCCTTAGGATTCTTGCTTGACGGCCAGCAATATGATGGCGATCATATACGTGGGAGCTGGGGTCTATAAGCACATCCTTAAAGTGGTCCCTAGTCATGGTAGTTTTTGAGACAGGGCATCGATACTCCGGAGTAGACTAGTGTATACAGTCGGGACCCCGACGAGGGGCGGTGGCTGGTCTCACAAATAATTAGTGTCAGTTGGTTCACCTAAGATGTATATAGATGCTCATTGGGTTATGAGTACACCGGACAGGACTCGCCAGGAACATGCTAGTTGGTATTATACCTGACGTTAGATAGCAGTTCCCTGGTGACATGTGTACGGGTTAGTTCATCGACCTGAGATCGTCATTTGTCTCGTGTGAGTTCCCATTGTGCTTTGATTACTACCCTACCACGGCTCAAAGGAGTCATGCAAACAGGTTTTAGTTGGGTACAGTCCCGAGCCACATGGAGGCAGTGAGCGGATCGGCAGGGGTTCTTCTCTCCCGGTATTGGGGGTGAGGTCACGCTGTGTCTAGGAGAGCCATTACACGAAGTCCTTGGCCAAGGCAGGAGATTTACTGGTAGGTATTCCAGTAGTATCTCAGGGTGTTCTGGGCTACACTCCGACATGACTTGTACCGCTTTGGGGGGTCTGACTTTTACCAACCCCCTAGGCCCGCCATGTTATGCTCATAGACGAACAAACCGGACTGTACGGATATTGTCACTGACAGGCTCAGTAGGGTGTCGGGATGAGTTCCCTCATCGACCTCCCTTTTGATCAATACCTGGTAGCTCGTTACATATGGATAATACCTATGACGTGCTAGTGGTTAAATCCACAGCCAAAGTATTGACGAGTCTAGAGTCCCCCATAGACAGTTTCTCAAGTTTCGGGCGAAACGTTGTATAGGCCGTATGATATATGGTAGGGTTCGATCATACACGTGCGGTATTGCACGGATCATGATCGGTCGGATCATACTAGTGGGCTTTGGTTTAAGCCGGATCCTAGTATTAGATTTGTTGGATTACTTTAGTCTCATCACATTCGCATTCAGTCGGAATGCGGATGCAGGTATGTATATACAGCTGAGGGGTATCCTTGTGATCCGTCACGAGTTTACTTTAGATGTTGCTGGATCTTTTTGGTGGACCAAACATTTGGATTAGTGTTTGGATGGTGGAAATAATGAGCTAGGATTTCATCATGACATGCATTAATGTGACATAGACATATATATATGACTCATGGTCTCTTTTTTGTAAAAATGTCACATTAGTGATTGTTTTGGGTTGATATGATGAGAGGAGAGAGAGAGGGGCTGCCATATATGTGTTTGGTCTTGTATTTATCTCATACTTTCTCACTCTCATTTTTATCACATGACAACAAAAGAAAAGATGAGAAAGCCTTCTCTTCTTCTTCTTCTTCTTCCTCTAGCTCATTATCTTCCTCTAATGGCAACACCTTCATTCTCCATCCAAGCCATGGATGGAAAGAGACAAAGTGATCATAAACATTCTCTACAACACCTTGGACACGTCGGCTAGCACACTTTGTGCCCGAGTTGCTTCGGACGAAGCGGGAGCCCGTAAAAAGACTTCTAGATGTGGTTCCCCTTTCCGACGAGGAGATCGAGACCGGAGATGCCGCGAGGAGCTTGGGATGGTGGCCAAAGACCGAAGGACACGGATCGATCGGTATAGCTTTCCGCCCTCTCTCTTGTTACCTAGTAGTAGGTTAATGGTTCGATCCGGGTTTTAAGCATACGATAGCGCCGTTTTCCTAGTTTGAAAAAGTTTTCGTTTCCGCATTTTGGCCTCGGAAAGACGGCCGGGGCGCTACCGTAGACTTACAGGGTTAGTGGACTAAGTCAAATGATCTACAAGCTTCCACAAGCTTGCAAGCCATGAAAAAATACCACTAATTTTGAATTAATAAAATAAATAAAATCCTTACCATTATCTTAATTATGGTGTAAGTCACACACACACCCATGTTTGCATGTATCATCAAGCATGATACAAACCAATGTACATAAATACATATCATATATATACTTTGTGCACAATCAAGTGAGAAAAGCAATCTTGAGTGAGCTAATACTAGTTAATATAAATTAATATATCAAATATATAATTATACATTAGATTATCAAATCAACACTTGATTTAATAATCCGGCTATATCACATATAACCGACTAATATCATGTGTATCATTTTATCGAATCAATACTTGATTCGATAACCCGGCTATATCACATATAACCGATCGATGATACAAATCGCGAGGATAGAATACGGTATCACATACTCGTATTAGTCTCGGTCCCGCACATATCACATATGTTCTCCCACTTCATTTCTCCTGAGCCAGGAAACCTCTTTGTAGGACTCTAAAGACTCGTCAATACGCCGGCAATAGATGATGATCATATCAAACACCCACAAGCCGCAAGAGGCATGCTAAACGTAAGGGCCACCTAGGTATTGAGCGATCAGAAGATCAACAAGCAAGCCTGCTCATACTCCTGCGAACCTATCAGTAACACTATCGTACAGTCCGGTCTCTTCGTCTGATATGTCACATATCTCGCCTAGGGGTGGTAAACGTCATACCCCAATAGCCTTATAAGTCATGCCGATATAAGGTCCATAACGGGTGAGAAACTACTGATAACACTTACCATTAAATCTCATCTACCCTGGCCAGGGATTTCAGTTATGGCCAATCGAGCATAGCGCAACATCAACCCCCAATACCGGGAGAGACGAATCCCCTCCTATTGCTCATTGCCTCCATGTGACTCAGGACTGTACCCAAAAATCACCTGTTTGCACGACTCAGTAGAGCCGTGGTAGGGTGTAAATCAAAGCACAGTGGGAGACACACAAGACTATATGACGATCTCGGGTCGACAGACTAACCTGTACCAGTGTCACCAGAGAACTGCTATCTGACGTGAGGTATAATACCATCTAGGAGTTCTTGGCGAGTCCGTTCAGTGTACCCAGTCTCCACTGAGCACTCGTATACCATCTCTGATGTCAAACACCAATGGATATGGGATCATCTATCGCCCATCACATAGGTCGAGAAGATATACGCTAGTCTACTCTGGAATATCGATGCCCCGTCTCGATATTTCCATGACTAGGAACATTGAAGGATGAGCTCATGGACTACCCAAGCCCTACTAGTATGATCTGCATCATAATCCTGGAAGTCAAGTACACATCCTAAGGGCTTTATCAACATGTAACAGAGAGACAGTAGGTGTACATGTTAAGATAAAGAGCAGCTAGATTGCATACTATCATGTCGAGCAAGAAAGTCCTCCCTATATATATCCAAGCATCCACTATAATATACATCTCATATACAATAATGGCCACTAGGGCATACATATAACTAACAATCTCCCACTTGCACTAAGGCCAGTTGTTGTTGTATAGCATACCCAACATCCTATAAAAGTCTCTCACAGGAAAGGCCTCAGTGAGTGGATCTGCCGTGTTAACCTCTGAGACTACTCTCCTAACCTCGATCTCTTGGAGATCAACCATCTTCATGATCAGGTCATGCTGCCTTAGAATATGTCTGGGCCACTGATGGGACCGGGGTTCCTAGGCCAAAGCCATACCTCCATTGTCACACAATGGTGGGAACCTAGTTCATTTCATGAACAAATATATACCTAGATTGCCTCTTTGGTAGCATCGTTGATAGTGATATATCCAGCCTATATCGTCTAGTTTGCCCCGGTATCTAGCATGGAACTCTTCCAACATACCGTCCCTCCACTGAGGGTAAAGACAGTGCCTATGACTGACTTTCAGTCAACCTTACCACCTTGGAAGGTTGAGTCGGCAAAAGACTCCCACTGGAGTTTATCGTTACTAAACTCCGAGAACAATTCTTTAGTGCTTCTCAAGTACTTAAGAAGGTTCTCCAAAGCTATCCAGTGATTCTCCCCAGGATAAATTGATACCATCTTACTACACCTAGTAAGAATCCTAACATCCACTTAAATCTATCTCATAGATCCAAAACCCAAGATTTAGGAGGTATCACCTTGATCCTCTATGGAGTATCAATGTGATAAGAGGAGATTGACCGAGTGTAGTATAGGAAACACCTTCCCTATCAAGAGTATGTCATCCACGTACTATACGAGGAAGACAATCTTACTCTTTACTAACTTTTTGTATATACAAGGTTCATCTACCATTTTGATGAAGTCAAACACTTTGACTACCACATCAAAACAGATATTCCAACTCCGCGATGCCTTCTTTAACCCGTAAAGCAACTTGCACACGTTTCCACTGCTCCCACTGTCTACGAAGCTCTCTGGCTGTGTACTTATAGACACTCTGTTCTAAATCAGTATTCATAAAAATAGTCATGACACCCAACCACCAGATATTGTAGTCATAGTATGTAGCAATGGCATGTAGGATCCGGATGGACTTAAGCATAGCCACTGGAGAAAAGGTTACGCCTAGTCAATGACGAGAACCTTTTGCAACATGTCTAGCTTTGAAAGTCTCAACTTTTCCATCTATACCAGGTAATCTTCTCAAGATATACTTGCTCCTGATGGGGATTTAACCCTTCAGATATAGCAACCAAAGTCCACACTTTGTTGGTGTATATAGATTCCATCTCAGATCGCTTAGCATCCATCCATTCTTACAGAGTCCCCACTCATGATGGCCTGCTCGAAACTAATTGGGTCATCATATCATGATGCAACCCTTGCTCCTACTGTCATCGAGAAAATCGTAGTATTCCTCAGGCGGATGAGGAACCCTACCAGATCAGCGGAGAGGCTGAGGTCCGTCGGGAACTATTGAATCTTTCGGTTCTACCAAATCATCAGCTGTAGTTTGTATAGCTGGAACTCTTTCCAGTTCTACCTCATGACCATAAATTTCTTTCCAAAATAAATTACTTTTTCTATAAAGGTGGCATGCCGAGAAATAAAACACATTTTGTTTCTCGGTGTGGTAGAAGATATTCCCTTGCGAATGCTTGGGATATCCAACAAACTTCAACAGAACTGACATTGCCTCGAGCTTGTCCGGATTTTGCTTTTGACACAGGCCAGACAACCCAAATCTTAACATGCTTAAGAGATGGGCTCTTCCCATACTATATCTCATATGGAGTTGTAGGCACTGATTTTTTTGGAACCCAATTCAATAGGTATGCTGCTTCTTCAAGCGCATAACCCCAAAAGGAAACATGCAACTCAGCAGTACTCATCGTAGAGCGCACCATATCTAATAGGGTGTGTTTGCTCCGCCCCAATACATCGTTGTGTTGTGGTGTATACAGAGGAGTAATGCTGAGAGAGAATCTCATTCTCCTTTAGAATAGTCCAAGAATTCCATGCACAAGTATTCTCCTCCCTGATCCCATCAAAGGACATAATACTTATACCCGTTATACTTCTCTACTTCGGATTTATATTCATTGAATTTCTAAAAAGTTTCAGGCTTGTGTTTCAACAGGAACACATGTCTAAATCCAGAGAGATCATCAGTGAATATTTTAACAACCATAAATTTCCTATACAAATTTTTTTCCAGAAATTTTTTTCAAAATCCATAAAGGGGTATTTTAGCCTGAGCACAAGTTATAAGTAATTATTTTGCTTTTTAATCCCAAATTAAAAGAATGTAACAACTCCATTTTTAGTGTACAAAAATTTGCTTGAAAATTAATGTATACTTGGGGTATTTACATTTTCTGTAACTACTTTAAGTAATTAAATAACTCTATAATTACAAGAAGGAGCTTATAGCTCATTGGTAATACCTTGCACTGCTGAACCAAGACACCAGAGTTCAAATCCCATACCCCACATTATTTTTAATATTTAAATTTTATAGAAGCCCAACAGTCCACACGAGATAACTCCCAAACTTTCCACTGAACCTGAAAAACTGAAAGTACCAGAGCCTACACCTCGAGACCGCCCACCTCCCGACCAGGCGACTCGGGCCGGCACCGCCGTCCGGCCTCGGCCGGACGGCCGAGTCCCCAACATCTTTTTTGTGTCTCTTGGCCTTCTATACATCCCTGTATACTTTAAATCTGCAGACCACTTCCAGAGACACAATTAATCCTCTTTTACTCCATTTTTAATGATTTTAATACATTTTACAATTTTTTTTTAAATTAAAACCCTTCACCTACCCTAACCCTAACCTAACCCTATAAATACACCCCTACCCTCTACCCTCTCACCCCAAAACTCTGACCCAACTCTCAAAAATTTCCAAGAAACCTTGTGTACTTTGAAATCGCGCATGAGGCGAAGCTACGGCAAATTTTCCGGCGAACTTCCGACGATCATTCTAGGAGCTCCCGACGACGAAGCGACGCACCGGCGACTCCTCCCATTCCACCTCCCTCCCTTTGTTGTCCTAAACCCGTAAGTCCCTAAATTCTACCTCTCTTTTCTTTTCTAAAATACGGATTTACAAACCGACGGAATCGGAACAAATCCGATTTCCGATTCGGTTTTCTTATAAAACTCCACTTCTCGTTAATACAATTATGCTTAAACTCGCTCATGTTGACTATTAAACACTAATCAACCAAATTGATCAAGTTTCATTTCATAAAATGATGGCTATTTCACTTTATCGTATTTTTTATTTAAATACCACATTGTTTCAATTATATATTTAACTTCATTAAACTTGATATACCTTTAAGTAGACCACAAGGTAATGACCTACCTCCTCACACACTCATATGCAACATAACACGATACCCTCGAGAACTTAGAATACAGGAAAAACAAACATTTTCACTTAAATACCCTTTACTTAATAAAACCATTTCTAAAATATTTAGTATTGATACATCATTACAAATAAATAACCTTAGAGCTAATAATAAAAATATCTAGACTCAGCCAATTAATGACTGTCGAACTCATTAGGACAGAGGAAGGTTGTGGGCATTCAGTCGTTTATCTAAACCTGACTTTGTGGTGCCTAGGCTAGACAAGTGAGAAAGGTAACTTTAAAAGGCCCGTCTCACGGTGATTTGTGAGCGGATCTCTCCTTTCTTCACTTGTACTTACCTGGCCATAATTGGCGGTGAAGAGGCGATTTGAGAGATATCTCACAACTTGTCGCTTTGGACCAGTTAGGAGCAGTCTAGTTGACTTAGGAGACCCTAGAACATAGAATACGGGAAATTGATATCTTTACAAATAAATACCATTTACTTAATAAAACCGTTTTCTAAAGGATTTAGTATTTATACAATCTTTGCAAAGCGCCGCTACAACCCATTTTAGGGAACTCATTCGGGATGGTGCAGATTATCGCACATCTTCGGGCTTAGTTGTGCGAGATTCAGACCTCCACAAGGAGCATTCGGTCTCGAAAGATTTAAAATATGACATCTTGAGAAAATGAGATTTTTAGAATATAAAATATATATTAAAATTATTTTTGTATAAATATATGTATATTTATCATTAAAATACCTATTTTGTTATGATATAAATATTCCACATTTTTCTAAAAATCAAAAGAATCAATTTTTCACTAAAATACCATGAATTCCATACAAAACCAATATTACCAATAAATACCATTTATTATGAAATTAGGATATTTTCATTAGAAATATCACAATATAAAATTCACATTCATTATAACTCTAAAGACGAATAATAAATACTCGGGGTGTATTTTGAAAAGTATATAAAAGTATTTTTACATAAAACCCCCTCAAGTTCTATAAATTACACTAAGGACCCTAGTAAACATAGGTTTAAGAGGGACCAATCTCTTGAGCCTCAGGGAGCCGGAGAAGTGGAATCTTGCCTATCTAAGGTAGACAACTTAACAACAGTGTTATCAATACGGTAATCGTCTTTGAAAAAGACACAAATCCTGCCGCCCATATGCAGCAGTTACCGATAACATCAAAACAATCAGGATTTCAATTTACTTTATGTTTCATTATAATCTGACTTGAATAAGATTCAAGTACAATCTACAATCTACAATCTACAATTTACAATCTACAATATTCTGATTCAACATGAATCCCAATATTCAATCTATTCAATCTACATTGACTGAACCAAACCATGGATATGCATCCATTTACATGATTCTCCAGATATTCCATTTACATGATTATACAGTTACATCCATTTACTGATATCATGGTTTTGGTCAGTCATTCAACCATACAATCTATCCAACACAATACAACAATACAATCAAAACACTACGGGGTTTAAGGGGTAGATTGGTACGGAAAGTGTTAGAAGTGGCACGGACTGCAACCATAAGACACCTAACCTATATTCCGTTGCTTTTGTACCGTGGCCTAACGGTTCCTTGAGTTTCTGATACCTTAGTCTCCGGGGCAAGTGAGACTCCTCTCGTATACACTGGCATCCTTCTGTACCAAGCTACAAACAACAGCGTTAACACAACATTATAACAATATAATACAACTATAAAAGTTACCTCTTATTCTGTCTACTTCTCCCTTATCTTTGGGACTTACCGAGCGATCTGTTCGCTGACGACATTCTCTTTCTTTCTTCTTTGAATGTCGTCGGGTGATCTGGACACGTCAGAGATCGAGCCCACTGCTGAAGACTTGGACCAATTCAGTGAAGACCCCGAGCTTTAGTTCATTGTACACTTTCCATTCAGTACTTTTCATTTCTATTATGCCATTGTTTAGGCATCGTTTTTTATCAGTTGTATTTACTTTCCATGCATTGTACAGAAAGAATGTGAATAAATAAAGTTATTGTTCAGTTCATATCTTTTGTCTCTTGTATATTTACTTTATATTGCTTAGATACGCTTAGCGTATTTACTACATAGTAAATACGTAGCGGCCTCGTCACGTCCTCTTCCCGTATAATGGGAAGCGGGTCATGACAAATATAATAAAGTATAAAGAACCAGTCCTGGCATGTGCAGACAGGGGACCACATACATCATCATGTATCTGTCCCAAGAGTTTACTAACCTTTTCTCTATTTCAAGTAAACGGAGCTATGGTCATATTATCTTTGTGACATGACTGGCAAGTTTCACAAGATGTAAATTCAAACTGATTTAAATAAGTATCTTAATATAACTTAGCTAGTCGGGTCGCATTGATATGACCTAGTCTACAATGCCATAAGTAGGATACATTCAACTCTTCCTCTTGTGTGTGTTCTATATGTTAAGAACTGTGGTTTGATTTAGAACGTATATGCTATTAGATAACGTGCATGAACTGATCAACTCTTGATATAGGAAATATTTAAAACATTATCCAACAATACAAAATTATATTCTTCTTTAGTAAATAAAGATACTGATATAATGTTGCATATCAGGTTCGGTATCTAATAACAATCGTTCAGAATCAATGTATTTGGTAATACAAGGTGATATTTGCCAACTGATCTGGCTGGAACAATTTCACCGTTCTCTATGCTTAGAGACATTTCACCCATTCCTAGTTCTCCACCTCTAAGCAGCACATGTAACAGATTACATATGCGGGATCCTGATCCGGTATCATATACCCAAGACGTAGAGGACACTGAGAAACAGTTCTCTGTAACGAACACACCCGAAGAAGATGCATCAATCATGCACTTTCTTCGTTTGGGCGGCGTGGGAATCCTGGTATTCCCCTACTTCCTGCTCGGTCTTATAACAATTATAAGTTAGAGCAGGGCCAACGTTCCCAGCTCAGCATAACAAGTGGGTTCGTTCAATACATCCATATTATTATATTGATTAAGGCGTGACATGGTCGCTACCTGGAGAGAGAGAAGAAAACACTCTGCGTGCGCTCTTGCAAGATTAGATTGGTTATATATTTTATCTAATCAGGATGGCACCCACTGTTTTTATCAAATCTTCCTTCAAACCGTAAAAGGAAAGATTAGCTGGGATTAATTACACTCTACAAGTTCGCCAATCTTTCAGCCAGGCTAGTACCGGTATTTTGAGGGAGGTTTCCCGTGCTTTCGCACGGACCTAATTAAAATAAACCTCGTTTTCCCAGGGGCGTAACCCCGTTGACACCTTTCTAGACACCTACTTGAATGACTAATTGTAAAGTGCAAAACTCTCCCAGGAGTAACAATTACTCGCAGTGGGTATCATGATCCAACTATCTCATAGAAGGTATGAAATCGCATTGCTAGTTTCAACACTTGAAACTCCCGATAAAGGTTTTTACCCCTAGTAGCTCATGACCTTAACTATGGTCAACAAATCATAAGCCCTAGTCAAGTTCTACCTATCATTTCGTGATTAATTAGATCCACCCACATGACCCTTAACTATGGTCAAGAAAGTCACATGACTGTCCTAACTAATCGCATCATATGCTGTGTAGGAAGACATCACTTAGCTACCGTACACTGTGCCTTAACTATGGTCAACAAACACAGCATGAATACTAAGTACTCTACTTCCTAAAATGACGGAGGGTTGCAGATGGTTTTTAAGAAAACCTTTAACGCTTTGAACTTGATCTCGTTGCAGAATCAAATGATTTTAAAAGGAGTGGCTTAAGCTCCGCTTTTTGAAACTTTGCTTTTTCGTAAAATTCCGAGTGGGTTTCAAATTCGATTCTACAACATCTTTAGGTTTATTTTCTTTCATTAATCTCATTAATGAATGTCCTATCATTTAAGTTACCTAAGTATCACAGATAAATACAACGTATGCTTATGCCATCCGCATTCTCCACGAAGTCCCGTCATGCACCGTTAGGTTAGGTAACTAACGGCAGGGCGGGGCAAGGCGAGGCAAGAGTGAAAAACATAAGCAACGTCTATAATATATCATATATATTATAGTGTATCCATCTCAGAATATAAAAGTGATCACATCACAAAATATCAGCAACAGAAGACAACATATGTAATATTGGATATACTAGGATTTCCAGGTTTTAATTTAAGCCCGTATAAAACACGGATTCCACGGTCGTGATGAATAGACAAACCCACATCCCTAGAACCCTACAAGAGTGGCAAGCAACCCTACCAATTTTAGAGTTAGGTGACCCGGACTCGACGCCTCGAGATGGTCTCCCACTGAACTCTAGAACCCGGTTACTTGTGCTCCCCTCCTTGTGTCTATCCTAATGCGGAAAAGTAAATAATATACATCAACGGTGACATCTTCCTCAACCCGGAAGTGCCCCAATAAAAGAATGTTACATACAAGTTTTTACATGAATGAAAATGAAAAACTCTCATCTCACATAAAAAAAAACCCGGCTATTCAAATACGACGATCCAATATAACATATCACTACAACACATAACATCACATTTCATCAGCGTAAGTAAATATACGTATCCCAATTGTCGTTGACGTATAGCAACGAAACCGGTGATACCCCATATATTACACTTACAGTCACAGAAAAGAAAGTGAAAACTACAACAGTTGGAATCCATAACCATCTTAGACATCATAAACCCAAAATATCTCATATTCCGGATTTCATGCCTAACAATATGAATTCCTTAGACATCGCATGCCTAACAATTATAAACCTTACATTTTAGTCTCGATATTGAAAACACTTTCCAACAATAAGTCGGGCAATACAACAAGATTCCCAACACCCCGATCGAATGCTCGTCGGAAACTTTAGTAGACGGCCGCACCCCTGATACCGTCGACGAAGTGCACTTAGGCGGAACACCGCGGCCGTGAGCACATGGACGGATGCTTTTGGCAACGGAGTTCTCCTACAGTCACTTGGTCGGGGCTATGGGTCGTGGTTATCTAGTAAGGTTACCCGGCGAGTATCTGCGTACGCTACGTGATTGCGATGGACTTTTGATCACATCAAAATCCCGTGGCAACCGACCAAATAAGACTAAATTGCTAGATTTATAGTATTCAAATAATGTGGATTCCAAGTATTGTATCCCATCACAAATATCTGGACGACTTTAAACTTTTCGATCAATTAATCAAAGTCCCACAATTCCCCGAAAGCTCAACACTTGACCACAGTTTACAAATACCCAGAATCATGCCACATCACCTATGGACCGGCCATAAAAGGGCAAACCCAAGGCTCATTAATGGCACTGCGGAACTGCCCCAAACACTAAGGTTCGAAAGCGGTTCCATGGGCATTATGTCGAGTTAGGGTTTCATTCTTCTAGAGGGTCCACAGAATCGCTTGCATGATCTTCCGAATACCTTAAACTTGGAAAAATGGGTTTTTGACATTCGTTCGAACTTTTTAACTTCGCCTGAATAACATGTGAAAACCCATAACCATATTAAACTATGAATACGAAACACTCCGAATTAGCCCCTTAACAAATTAACTTCACATGAAATTTTTGGACTAAACAAACAATACCTGAAATACCAAAACCCAGATACTGGAACACCACCAAAATTTGAAGCAAAAACTCCACAAAATGGCCGAACACACAGGATTTTTTACTACTCTGGCCGGCCAAAAACCGAGTAAAGGGGTCCAAATTTTGGTAGTGTTCATGATATATCTAATACATCATTTTGCAGTTGTTTAAAAAAAATTTAGAAGCCATTTAAAATTCGACAGAAACTAGGGTTCGATATTTCAAGGATCGGAGTCGTTTCGGTTTCGTAATCTAACAAACTTCGTCTAATACTCTAGCCTGGCTCTGATACCACTGTTGGGGTTCTTTATCACCCTACTGGGTTTTCACACCAACTACCATGCCAAATTTTAATTTTCAAGAGTGCTAAAGAACCATAACCTAGGATCAAACTAAAGTAAATAGACATACTAAAGCATGTAATCAAACATTATAAGTAGTGAACATGGAATACAACCTTTGTAGACCGATCCTTCACTTCTAAAGATCCATGTAGAAGTCCCCTTCGCTGCAAATGGAGATCTCCCGAACTCTAGTATGGGTTCTTTTGGAGAAATGAACAACCTTACTCGAAGTCTTTGAGGCCGAAGATGATCTACGTCGAGGAGACTCAAACCCAAGCTACCCGCTCACTAGGTGATGAGCTTTGTGAAGAGAACACCCTAAGGTAAATGGCAAGTATTAGAGGATGATGAAGTAGGAAATGAGCTCACTTTACATTTATTTTTCTCACTCATTTTCACCATTGTCCTTGAAGCTAAAGAGCTAGAGGAAGGAGGTAAAGAAAACAATTCAAGAATAAAATCAAGTGGTGAATGGCAACCATGGGTGAGTTAGTATCATATACTAACCATTGTAAAGACTAAACCATGGTTTAAGATAATAGTTTGGTTAATAAATATCTTGAGTAAGACAAGGTTAGTGGACTAAGTCAAATGATCTACAAGCTTCCACAAGATTACAAGCCATGACAAAATACCACTAATTTTGAATTACTAAAATAAATAAAATCCTTACCATTATCTTAATTATGGTGTAAGTCACACACCCACCCATGTTTGCATGTATCATCAAGCATGATACAAACCAATGTACACAAATACATATCACATATATACTTTGTGCACAATCTAGTGAGAAAAGCAATCTTGAGTGAGCTAATACTAGTTAATGTAAATTTATATATCAAATATATAATTATACATTAGATTATCAAATCAACACTTTATTTAATAATCCGTCTATATCACATATAACCGACTAATATCATGTGTATCATTTTATCGAATCAACACTTGAGTCGATAACCCGGCTATATCACATATAACCGACCGATGACACAAATCGCGAGAATAGAATACGGTATCACATACTCATATTAATCTTGGTCCCTCACATATCACATATGTGCTCCCACTTCGTTTCGCCTGAGCCAGGAAACCTCTGTGTAGGACTCTAAAGACTCGTCAATACGCTAGCAGTAGGTGATGACCATATCAAACACCCACAAGCCGCAAGAGGCGTGCTAAACGTAACGACCACCCGGGTATTGAGCGATCAGAAGATCAACAAGCAAGCCTGCTCATACTCCTGCGAATCCAATCAGTAACACTACCGTACATTCCGGTCTTTTCGTCTGATATGTCGCATATCTCGCCTAGGGGTGGTAAACGTGAGACCCCAATAGCTTGATAAGTCATGCCGATATAAGGTCCATAACGAGTAAGAAACTACTGATAACACTTACCATTAAATCTCATCTACCCTGGCCAAGGATTTCAGTTATGGCCAATCGAGCATAGCACAACATCAACCCCCAATACCGGGAGAGATGAATCCTCTCCTATCGCTCATTGCCTCCATGTGACTCGGAACTGTACCCAAAAACCACCTGTTTGCACGACTCAGTAGAGCCGTAGTAGGGTGGAAATCAAAGCACAGTGAGAGACACACAAGACTCTATGATGATCTCTGATCGACAGACTAACCTGTATCAGTGTCACAAGAGAACTGCTATCTGACATGAGGTATAATACCATCTAGGAGTTCTCGGCGAGTCCGTTCAGTGTACCTAGTCTCCACTGAGCACCCGTATACCATCTCTGATGTAAAACACCAATGGATATGGGATCATCTATCGCCCATCACATGGGTCGCGAAGATATACGCTAGTCTACTTTGGAATATCGATGCTCCGTCTCGATATTCCCACGACTAGGAACATTGAAGGATGAACTCATGGACTACCTAGGCCCCACTAGTATGATCTGCATCATAATCCTGTAAGTCAAGTACACATCCTAAGGGCTTTATCGACTTGTAACAGAGAGACAGTAGATGTACATGTTAAGATAAAGAGAAACCAGATAGCATACTATCATGTCGAGCAAGAAAGTCCTCACTATATATGTCCCAGCATCCACTATAATATACATCTCATGTACAATAATGGTCTCTAGGGCATACATACAACTAACATTTACGTGCAAGATTCCGATCATATACGTGTACTGGCTATACGGATGTTGTCGGACAGATAATACTAGTGGGTTTTGGTTTAAGCCAGATTCTAGTATTATATTATTGGATTATTATTATATCATCGTATTCGTATTTTTGCAGTATGAATACAGGTATGTATATACGGTGAGGGCATTCTTGAAATTTTTTAAGAGATGCGTCTAGAAGGGGACGCCTCATTATTGGATTTATCTATTTTTGGAAAATAGATTAATGAGGTGGAAAATGGAGATATTTGTGGCATGGGGTGAAACATGGCTTATTGATTTGTTTATTGGTTTGGACTTACTATTGAAGCATGGTTGATATTTTCTATTAGAAATAATCCATGCTTCATGTGAGAAAAACAATGAGCCATTCTTCACTTGCATAACACTTAGCTCATTTGTTCATTTTCTTTCTCTCTCCATTTTTCCTCTCCTTCTTCCTCAAGACCCTAAACCCTTACATGTGTTGTAAACCCTAGGGTCCTTTGAGATAAAACTCTCCAATAAACACTCTACATCTTCTAAGCTATCTAGTTTAGTGAACTAGGTACTTTAGTTATCTCGGTTTAGAGGTTGGAGTTTGAACCATAGACTCTCGGGTGGATCGTCTTCGACACGAGGAGGTCGACGACCGAACTAGATCCGCAACTTCGAGGAGCTCAAGCTAAGGAGAAGAAGAGTCAAAAGACTAGAATCATCAAGGTATAAAACACTTACGTATTAGATTAGAACTCTATGTAGTTTAGCTAGTTAGGGTTTCTGAAAGATCCTGGAGTTTAGGTCGGTGTTGCAAAGTTAAAAATCGTTTTTTGTAAATTCCACCTCCCCACAAGTGCATGGATTGTGCGACATTAACTTACAATATCCACATGAGCACACAGAAGCTCAGAGATTCAGCGTCTTATGTGCCATAAACGTGAGCGCCTAAGGCCCATGAAGACGGCGCTTCACGTACCATACACGCGAGCACCCATAAGCAAGAACTCAGCGCCTCACATGCCATACATGTGAGTGCTTGAAAGACGTCAGAGACTCGGTGCCTCACGTGAGCACTATGTGACTGGGTGCTTAGCACTACTGGGTGGTATAGAAACCTAATCTTAGCCCAAACTAGCTAAGTTTGTGAAGCTTAAGCTTCTTCTTTGATTTTAAATCTACTGAGCCCATTTGCTCATGATATCCAAGTTGATCTTAGTCCCATATACGACTAATGATCTTTCATCAATGATATCCAAGCTGATCTTAGTCTCATATACAACTAATGACCTTCATCCCATATCTTTTAAGTTAATCTCAGACTCATATAAGACTAACGATTCTCAGTTCTGACATGATCTTTTCCCTCATATATGAAATTTTGTTCAAGAGTACATCTTTCCACACCTTTGATATACGTCGTTGTAATTTCTCAACATCTTCAGAGGTGGCAGGTCCCAACAACCAACAACATATCGTCCCAACTTGATGAAAAATATGAAATTTCATCAAGACAGAAAATGTCCTAATCCTCATATTGATACACCCAACATTGATGCACTTCCATATTGATGTGCATACCTCATATTGACATGCATCTCATATAGATGCGCATCTCATATTGAGCTCCAACTTTATACATGTATGTATATGAATATCTTTGAAGGAAACATAAATGCCTTCAAATCGGTCGCACTCTAATATTGGGTGCATCCCATGTTACCATCGTACACTTCGCCATGTAAAATATACACGTGCGCACAAGATGAAAGATGGACCGAAACGTCCTTAAACTAATACTTCGTCCCGAATACGGGAATGTTGGACCGAAATATCCCTAAACTAATATTGGACCGCGATATCCATAAACTAATATGTTTGGCCTCACGCCTAATCTCCATATTGATCCATGTATACAATCCACAGGCACAAACAAGCCATATATCATCCATGTTCCCCAAGGACCGTGATGTCCTTAAACTAATATGTTTTGCCCTACGGGCTGTCTCCATATTGACTACCATATACTATTCATGGGCTATTCATATATGATCTAATGATCAGTTGAGCCCATATGTTCATTGTTCTTAAGTCGATCTTATTCTCATATAGGACTAACGATCCTTAGATCAAACCAAAATATCTCATGAACTGATGGACCACATTTATATGATATATGTGTCCTAGATTCAAAACCCTAAATCTAATATACTAATTTGGATTAATCCGTGCCCTACAGGCGACGATGATATATATTAGTCTACGTACACAATCCAAGAGCAACTTCATAATAAAAAATATATAATACGGTACGAAGTGACCTACTAGAGCAGGCGAAAGTTGTTATCGCAATGCAATAGCATAATTAACTGCAAGAGCTTGCACCTGTAGGAAAGTGCGTCCCCACAATCAAAAACACCTCAAAGAGGGGGGATCTGATAAAGTCTGCTATATCGGTCGCATCTATACAAACCTCCGATAGACGGTGCCATAAATCAACTTGGCTTCTTCGAAGAGGTAGATGGATTTGTTCCATATAGAATCTGACCCTAAATTCAGTCCAGACATCTCCGCGTCTCAGTCCAGTCTTCGGCGGTAAACACTAGTTTAGGGACATTTCAGTACAACATTCCCATGTTTGGGACGATGAGCTAGTTTAAGAACATTTCAGTCCAACATTCTCGTGTTCGGGAAGACGAGCTTGTTTAGGGACATTTCGGTCCGATATCATCTTGTTTGGGGGAACATATTACTTTAGGGACATCTCGGTCCAATATCCCCATATTTGGGGTGAAAAGGTTGGCTCTCAGAGTTTCAACTTAGGAAGATAAAGAGCGGACATGGGCGTCATTTATCATTGACCTAAGTCATAACCCCTTAAGCATAATACTTCTTGAGGAATCGACCGTTTATTACTCGATATATTCTTTCTCCGTGCATATCCATGATTTAGTAAGCTCCACCTTGGTAGAATTCCTCTATAACATATGGGCTCTCATAATTCGGCACGAACTTCCCACGCTTTGTACGATTAGGGATCATAAGTTTTTTGGAAACCAGTACTAGTTCACCTTGGTAGAATATCCTCGGTCTGGTCAATTTCTCATATGCTTGGGTCATCCTTGCTCGATAGGCTTCTAGGATTTGCTGTGCTGTGAGAGGGGTTTTATCGAGCACATAAAGCACTTCGAGTCGGAGGTGAGTGTTATCTTCATCCGTAAGCTCATGGTGAACTGCCATCCTTAGCGAGGGAAGTTCTATCTCCAACAGGAGCACTGCTTCGGCTCTAAACACCAAGGCATAAGGTGTTGTCTTTGTGGCCGTCTTGAACGTTGTTCGGTATTCCCAAAAAGCTTCCTGCAGTTTTTTATGTCAGTATTTTTTATTAATGGACACCATCTTCTTTATGTATTTTGTCAATATCTTGTTGAAGGCTTTAGATAGACCGCAGGCTAGAGAGTTATAGACGGGGGAATATTTTCAGTCTATCTTGTGTTGCCTAGCAAAATAGCTTATTTTTTGGCTTCTGTAAGCCGGTCCGTTGTCCGAGTCTATATGCCGTAGAACTCTGAATCAGTATATGTAAATATAAAATAATATTTTTGGAATTTAAATAATAAAATAATAAATTTCACAAAAACTATTCGAGTACGAATTTGGGGTTTCCGTAAAATGGTATAATTAAATACCAATATTTGGAAAATATTTGGATATTAATATGAATTATTAATTAAAAAGGTATTTATTGGATTTGGATATTTTATAAATAATTATGTAATTATTTATATGCAAGTTTATATTAAACTTGATTAGTATACTACTAATCATGATTAAGCCAAATCTATCTTTGTTTTATGATCATGGCTAGTGCACCATGAGACATTGTGTTTGATTCATGCATGGCTTCTTTATGTTTGTGGTATTTGGTTTTATTTAAAAGGAAAAGAGAAAAATAAAAGAAAAAGAAAAGAAATTTGGATGAGTGGGGATCAAAGGTAACATGGAGGGGGACAAGAGGGCATGGGCATGAGAGAGAGTGAGTGTCAGAGAGAGAGAGAGAGAGAGAGAGAGATGGCCTTGACCATGGCTCCCATCTTCTTCACTTCATTTCATTTCTTCCTTCATTTCTTCATCATCTTCATTCTCATCCTCCACCTCCTCTACCACCATGAAACCATCCCGAAACCACCCCCAAAACCATCTCAAAACCTCATGCCACCTTCAAAAAAAATATACACAAGCTCATCCTACACCCTCTAGGAAGCTCAAGTTTGGATTTTGAGGACTTTCAACCATCTTGGAATTTTCTTCAGTTGCTCTATGAGGTATAACCTTCGCTTTTCTCTTGTTATTTAGTTTCTTAACCTCTTAGTTAAGTTTAGAGTTCGATTAAGAAAGTTTAGTGACTTTGGAAATTTCTAGAATGTTTTAGTGGATGAATGGACTAGTAGAGATGTAAATTTAGGTTTAGTTAGTGAACCCCAAGCCATTAATGACGATATTCTGGCTAAACTAGAGACGAGAAGCCCAAAACACGAATTTAAAATTTTTCCCGATGTCGGTTTTTGACAGTTTGTGATGTTTATATGGAATCTGGTATCACTCGAGAGCTCTGAAAAATAAGTTGACATCACAATGAGATGTGCAGTCCACATAGAATTTCCCTAGAAACCCAAGCCCCTATCTCCATTTGCAGGCCGCAATTTTAATCCCCCAGGCCGCAATTTGCGGCCTGGTCTTGATGGATTGGTGTGATTTTTGGTGCATGGCTCTGTTATCTGATATCTAGAGCTACCTTATATGCAAAATCTCCTAATTTGACCTAGGGTAGAATCTGGGAGTGATTTTCTATGTTGCTGATTACGGGTTTCCGATTTCTGAAAACATGGTTTTAGTATTTGAGTTTTGGCACGGTCGTTGGACGTTCGTACATCAATGCTAAGGGTTAATTGATTATTCTTGCATGCGTGGTCTATAGGTTCTAAACTATGAGCACTTCATGTGCCGTATCGGTTTTCGGAGTTGGTTTTAATATCGTTTCGATATGTATTGATTGTAGGTTCCTTCGTGTGGACTTCCGAGACGACGAAGGAGAAAAAGAAGTTCATCGACTTCGACTAAGAAAGGATATTGCAGGTGAGTAGATCTATATCTACGGGGGAAGTCGGGTGGATGGCGTATAGCACCTCCGCAACCATAGTATTGGAGAATCGATATATAGAATCGTATATTACCCGAGTGAGAAAAAGAATCTTTTAGTGAGCTTATATCAGTTAATGTAATTTAATATATCAAATATATAATTAAACATTAAATTATCGAATCAACACTTGATCCGATAATTCGGCTATATCACAAATAACTGACTAATATAATCTGTATCAGTTCATCGAATCAACACTTGATCCGAAGACCCGGCTATATCACATATACTCGACCGATATCTCATATCGTGAGAATCTAATACGGTATCACATACACGTATTATTCTCGGTCCTGCACATATCATATATGTGCTCCTACTCCGTTTTGCCTGACTCAAGAAACCTCTGTGTAGGACTATAAAGAATCGTCAATACGCCGGCAGTAGGTGATGATCATATCAAACACCCACAAGCTGCAAGCGGTCACCTAAACGTAACAGCCACCCAGTTATTGAGCGATCAGAAGATCAATAAGCAAGCATGTACTTTCTCCTGCGAATCCAGTCAGTAACACTCCCGTACAGTCCGGTCTCTTCGTCTGATATGTCGCATATCTCGCCTAGGGGTGGAAAATGTCAGACCCCAGTAGCTTGATAAGTCGTGTCGATATGAGGTCTATAACAGTTCGAGAAACTACTGATAACACTTACCAGTAAATCTCAGCAACTCTGGCCAGGGATTTCCAGTTATAGCCAATCGAACACAGCGCAACATCAACTCCCTATACCGGGAAAGACGAATCCCCTCTTATCGCTCATTGCCTCCATGTGATTCGGGACTGTACCGAAAAGCCACCTTTTTGCACGCCCTCTTGGATGTGGTATGATGGAAATCAAAGCACAGTGGGAATCACATAAGACTTTATGACGATCTCGGGTTTACAAACTAACCTGTACCAGTGTCACCTGAGAACTGCCATCTGACGTGAGGTATAATACCATCTGGGAGTTCTCGGCGAGTCCGTCCAGTGTACCCAGTCTCCACTGAGCACCCGTATACCTTCTCTGATGTCAAACACCAATGGATATGAGATCATCCATCACCCATCATATGGGTCAAGAAGCGCATACGCTAGTTTACTCTGGAGTATCGATGCCCTGTCTCGGTATTCCCACGACTAGGAAGATTTGAAGGATGTACTTAGCGACTACACTGTCCTCACTAGTATGATCTACATCATAGTCCTGGTAGTCAAGTACTCATCCTAAGAGCTTTATCAACATGTAACATAGAGACAATCAGAGTACATATTAAGAAAAAGTGTAACCAGATAGCATATTATCATGTCGAGCAAGAAAGTCCTCCCTATATATGTCCAAGCATCCACTACAATATACATCGTATGTACAGTAATGGCCTCTAGGGCATACATATAACTAACAATCCCCCACTTGCACTAGGGTCATCTGTTGTGGTATCACATACCCAATAATTAGCTGTGGTTGAAGTATCTCATACTCAACCATCCCATAAAAGTCTCTACTGGGAAAACGGCCTTTGCGAGTGGATCCGCGCTGTTGTCCTCTGTGTCTACTCTCCTAACCTCGATCTCCCTGGAGATCAACCATCTCCATGATCAGGTGATATTGCCTAAGAATTATATCTGGATTTCTGATGGGACGAGGGTTCCTTGGCATCAACCACAACTCCATTGTCACACAATGGCAGAAACGAAGTTCATCTCATGAACTAAAATATATCCAGACTGCCTCTTTGGCAGCATCCATGGTAACGATGTATCTTGCCTTTAATCATCTAGTAAGTCACGGTATCTATCTTGGAACTCTTCCAACATACCGTCCCTCCACTGAAGGTAAAGACAATGCTTGCGACTGACATTCAGTCGTCCTTATCACCCTGGAACCTTTCCAGTGATTCTCCACAGGATCGATTGATACCATCTCACTACAACTAGTGAGAATCCTAACATCCAATTAGATCTATCTCATAGATCTAAAACCCAGGATTTAGGAGGTATCACCTTGATCCTATATGGAGAATCTTTGTGATAAGAGGAGATTGACCGAGCGTAGCATACGAAACTCCTTCCCTATCAAGAGTATGTCATCCACGTACTCTACGAGCATCACCACCATACTCTCTACTACCTTTTTGTATATACAAGGTTCATCTACCATTTTGATGAAGTCAAACTCATTGATTACCACATCAAAACAGACGTTCCAACTCCGCGATGCCTGATTTATCACATAAAACATCTTGCTCACGTTTCCGTTGCTCCCACTGTCTACGAAGCCCTCTGGCTGTGTACTTATAGAAACTCTCTTCCAAATCATCATTTAGAAAAGCAGTCATGACACCCAACCGCCAGATATCGTAGTCATGGTATGTAGCCGTGGCAAATAGGATCTGGATGGACTTTAAGCATAGGTTTGAAAGTCTCAACTTTTCCATGTACACCAAGTAATCTTCTCAAGATATACTTGCTCCTGATGGGGATTTAACCCTTCAGATAAAGCAACCAAAGTCCATACTTTGTTGGTGTATAAGGATTCCATCTCAGATCGCTAAGCATTCAGCCATTCTTACAGAGTCCCACTCCTGATGCCTACTTGAAACTAGTTGGGTCATCATCTCATGATGCAATCCTCTCCCCTACTGTCATAGAGAAACCGAAGTATCCCTCAGGTGGATGAGGTGTAGGGTTCCTAGGCACTCTTGTAAAGGTTCATAAGGCATCAAACATGCCCGGATAAAAATTTAGACGTACCGAACAACCCAAAGACAGGATCTTTGCTAGATTATTAGGGCTAAGCATGCAAGATAATATCGTTTTAACTAAGTGTGAGGGATTACAATCTTTGTAGTCCGCTCCTTCGCTTCACAAGCTCCGAGTAGAAGTCCCTTCGCCGCGATCCACGATCTCCCGGACTCAAGAGAGGCTCCACGACTCGAACGATCCATGCTTGCTTGAAGTGTTCCGAATCGCCGATGATCTACGTCGAAGTTCCAATAACTCAAGTTTTCTCACTCTAAAGAGATGAACACACTAATCTCATGGGCTAGATGAGATGAGGATAAAGGAGTAGTATTTATGCTTTCTTTTTAATTCACTTTCTCACAATTTATCATCACAAATGGAATTTCTAGTGAGCTCAGAATCAAGAGAGAAGAAGATGATAATGGAAAATGATAATGATAATTCCTTTTGTGATGAATAGAAAAGAAAACTATATGATTGATATATCAACCATAGTCAAGGATGAGTGGCTAAGAGTTTGTAGAGAATAAACTAGAGTTAGGGTTTGGTTAGGTTAAGTTATGAGTCATGCAAAAATATCAACCATAATATCTTAAGCATGACAAAAACAAAGCTTCTAGAAGGTGCAAGAAGAAGCTAACCCTAATCAAACCCTAATCCCTTTTAATCATCCTTAAACATGTTTAATAATAAATCATATCATGTCACAATAATATATATCACATATATATTATATATTTGCAACAAAAGAAAATAATACAATTAACATATATCGCATATATATCAATGTATCATCCAGTGAGAAAATGAAATAGTAAAGCGAGCCAATATTAGATAATGTAATACAATATATCATATATATTATTATACATTAAATCATCGAATCAACACTTGATCCGACGATCTGGCTATATCGAATATTACCGACTAATATATCATGTACCGATTCATCGAATCAACACTTGATCCGATGACCCGGTTCATATCTAAATATCGCGAATATAATACGGTATCTCATATCGCATTATTCTCGGTCCTGCACATATCACATATGCGCCTCTACTCCGTTTCGCCTGAGCCAAGAAACCTCTGTGTAGGACTCTAAAGAATCGTCAATACGCCGGTAGCAGGTGATGATCATATCAAAAACCCACAAGCTGCAAGCGGTCAGCTAAACGTAACAGCCATCCAGGTATTGAGCGATCAGAAGATCAACAAGCTAGCCTGTGCGTTCTCCTGTGAATCCAATCAGTAACACTCCCGTACAGTCCGGTCTGTTCGTCTGATATGTCGCATATCAAGTCTAGGGGTGGTAAACGTCAGACCCCAGTAACCGATAAGTCGTGTCGATGTGAGGCTCATAACAGGTCGAGAAACTACTAGTAACACTTACCAGTAAATCTCTATATCAGCCCTGGCCAGGGACTTCCAGTTATAGCCAATCGAACACAGCACAACATCAACTCCCTATACCGGGAGAGACGAATCCCCTCCTATCGCTCATTGCCTCCATGTGATTCAGGACTGTACCCAAAAGCCACCGTTTTGCACGCCCTCTTGGTCGTGGTAAGGTGGAAATCAAAGCACAGTGGGAATCACACAAGACTCTATGACGATCTCGGGTCTACAGACTACCCTGTACCAGTGTCAACGGAGAACTGCCATCTGACGTGTGGTATATCACCAACTGGGAGTTCTCGGCGAGTCCGTCCAGTGTACCCAGTCTCCACTGAGCACCCGTACATCATCCTTGATGTCAAACACCGATGGTTATGGGATCATCCATCGCCCATCATATGGGTCAAGATGCATATACGCTAGTTTACTCTGGTGTATCGATGCCCTGTCTTGATATACCCTCGACTAGGAACAGTTATAGGATGTACTCATCGACTACTATAGCCCCACTAGTATGATCTCATCATAGTCCCAGTAGTCGAGTACAGATCCTAAGGGCTTTATCAACATGTGAGAGTAAGACAGTAAACCAATACAAGTCAACATGTTAAGATAAAGTGAAACCAAATAGCATACTATCATGACGAGCAAGAAAGTCCTCTCTGTATATATCTAAGCATCCATCAGAATATACATCAAATGTACAACAATGGCCTCTAGGGCATATACATAACTAACAATCTCCCACTTGCACTAAGGCCAGCCGTTGTAGTATCTCATACCTAGCATCCCGAATAATCTCTCAAACTGTATCTGGGGAATGTCCTTTGTGAGTGGATCCGCAGTGTTGTCCTTCGTATCTACTCTCCTGACCTCGATCTCCCGGCGATCAACTATCTCCCTGATCAGGTGATACCGCCTCAGAATATGTCTGGATTTCTGATGGGATCTGAGTTCCTTGGCCAAAGCCACAGCACCATTGTTATCGCAATACAGAGGTATTGGATGTTCAATGGATGGAACCACACCAAGTTCACTAATGAACTTCTTCATCCAGACAGCCTCTTTGGCAGCATCGTTGGCAGCGATGTATTCAGCCTCCATCGTCGAGTCTGCAACGGTATCCTGTTTGGAACTCTTCCAACATACCGCCCGTCCATTGATGGTAAAGAAAAAACCCGAATGCGACTTAGAGTCGTCCTTATCACTTTGGAAGCTGGAATCGGTAAAGGACTCCACCCGGAGTTCTCCGTTACCATACACCAAGAACATGTCTCTAGTCCTTCGCAAGTACTTGAGAATGTTCTTCATAGCTGTCCAGTGACTCTCTCCAGGATCTGCTTGATACCGACTCACTACACTTAGTGAGTATGCTACATCGGGTCTGGTACATAGCATCGCATACATGATAGAGCCTACTGCCGAAGCATAGGGTATCCCTTACATGCGAGCTCTCTCCAAATCAGTCTTGGGAGACATCTCTTTGGAGAGAGTGAGTCCAGAGATCGTGGGTTGGTTCCCACGCTTGGATTCTTCCATACTAAACCTCTTTAGTATGGTGTCAATGTACCTGGATTGGGACAATCCCAGTATCCGTTTGGATCTATCTCTATAGATCCTAATTCCCAATATACAGGAGGCATCACCTAGATCTTTCATTGAGAATCTCTGTGATAAGAAGAGCTTGACTGATTGCAGCATAGGAGTATCATTTCCTATCAAGAGTATGTCATCCACATATAATACGAGGAAGACAACCTTACTCTTTGCTACCTTCTTATAGATACAAGGTTCATCTATGTTTTTTATGAAGTCAAACTCTTTGACTACAACATCAAAACAGATGTTCCAGCTCCGCGATGGTTGCTTTAACCCATAAATGGATTTAAGCAGTTTGCACACTTTTCCGCTGCTCCCACTATCTACAAAGCCCTCTGGCTGAGTCATGTACACGCACTCTTCTAAATCACCATTTAGAAAGGCGGTCTTAACATTCATTTGCCAGATTTCGTAGTCATGGTATGCAGCAATGGCAAGTAAGATCCGGATGGACTTAAGCATAGCTACTGGAGAAAAGGTTTCGTCATAGTCCACACCTGGTCGTTGACGAAATCCCTTTGCTACAAGTCTAGCTTTGAAAGTCTCAACTTTCCCATCTACACTAAATTTCTTTTTAAAAATCCACTTGCTCCGAATGGGTTTTACCCCTTCAGGAGCATTTTCCAAAATCCATACTTTATTGGTGTACATGGATTCCATCTCAGATTGCATTGCATCCAGCCATTTCACAGAGTCACCACTCGTGATGGCCTGCTCGAAACTAGTCGGGTCATCATCTTCCATGATGCAATCCTCGCTTCCACCATCAATGAGAAAACCGCAGTATCTCTTAGGTGGATGAGAAACCCTACTAGATCGGCGGAGAGGCTGGGGTTCGTCGGGTACTACTGAATCCTCTGGTTCTACTAAATCTTCAGTTGCAATTTGTGTTTCTGGAACCTCTTCCAGCTCTACCTCTTTGCCACTAATTTCTTTTGCAAGAAATTCCTTTTCTAAAAATGTGGCATATTGAGAAACAAACACTTTTTGTTCCTCAGCGTGATAGAAAATATATCCTTGAGAATTCTTAGGATATCCCACAAATTTGCAAAGAACTGATCGTGCCTCGAGTTTGTCTGGATTTTGTCTTTTGACATAGGCCGGACAACCCCATATCTTAACTCGTTTAAAATATGGTCTCTTCCCACTCCATATCTCATATGGTGTGGTAGGTACAGATTTAGACGGAACTAGATTCAATATGTATATGGTTGTCTCAAGCGCATACCCCCAAAAGGAAATAGGTAACTCAGCATCGCTCATCATAGATCGCACCATATCTAATAGGGTCCGATTCCTTCGTTCCGATACACCGTTGTGCTGTGGTGTATAAGGAGGAGTAAGCTGAGAGAGAATCCCATTCTCTTTTAGATAATCTAGGAACTCACTGCTTAAGTATTCACCTCCTCGATCAGATCGAAGAATCTTAATACTTTTGCCCATTTGATTCTCTACTTCGTGCTTATATTCTCTGAATTTCTCAAAAGCTTCAGACTTGTGTTCATCAGGAACACATATCCGAATCTTGAGAGATCGTCAGTGAATGAAATGAAGTAGGAAGAACCGTTCCTGGCATGCGTAGACATGGGACCGCATACATCACTATGTACCAGTCCTAAGAGTTCGGTAACTCTTTCTCCGTGTCCACTAAACGGAGCTTTGGTCATTTTTCCTTTGAGACATGAATGGCAAGTATCATGAGATGATAATTCGAACGGATTCAAATAACCATCTTTATGTAACTTAGCCAGTCGTGTCGCATTGATATGACCAAGTCTACAATGCCACAAGAAAGATTCGTTCATTTCTGAACTTTTCCTCTTGTGTGTGTTTTGTATATTGAGAACTGTATTCTGATTTAAAATGAATATGCCATTATGTAACGAGCCTGATGCAATCAACTTTTGATCTAGGAATATGTTCATAACATTATCCTTTACTACAAAATTATATCCTTCTTTAGTTAATAAAGAAACTGATATAATGTTGCACATCATGTTCGGTATATAATAGCACTCATTTAGAATTAGTGTATTACGACTTGACAATACAAGGTGATATTCGCCAACTGCTTTGGCTGCAATACTTGCACCGTTCCCTACTTGAACGGAATGATCACATTTTCCCAGTTCTCTACCTTTACGTAGCCCATGTAACTGTTTATATATGTGGGATCCTGATCCGGTATCTAATACCCAGGACGTAGGGTGAACGGAGAAACAGTTTTCAATAACTAACACACATGAAGAAGATGCATCAACATGCATGTTCTTTTGGGCGGCGTGAGAATCCAGATATTCTCCTATTTCATGTTCAGTCTTATAACTCTTACAAGAAAGAACGGGTCCAACGTTCCCCTGCTCAGTATAATAAGCGGGTTCAGTCAATACATCCATATTATTATCTTGATTATGGCCTGACATGGTCTCTACCTGGAGAGAGAGAGAAGAAAACACTTTAGCTTATGCTCTTGCAAGATTAGATTGGTTATTATCTTATCTAATCAGGATGTCTCCCACTGTTTTTATCAAATCTACCTTCAAACCCTAAAAGGTAAGATTAGCCGGAATTAATTACACCCTACAATTTCGTCAATCTTTCAGCCAGATCAGTGTCGGTACTTTGAGGGAGGTTCCCCGTGCTTTCGCACGGACCTAATTAAAGTAAACCTCGTTTTCCCAGAGGCGTAACACCGTTAACACTTTTCTAGACACCTACTTGATCGACTAATTGTCCTGTGTAAAACTCTCCCAGGAGTAACTCTTACTCACAGTGGGTATCGGGATCCAACTATCTCATAGAAGGTATGCAATCTCATTGCAAATTTCAACACTTGAAATTCCCGATAATATTTTGCCCCTAGCGATCTATGACCTTAACTAAGTCAACAAACCATAAATCGCAAGTCAAGTTCAACCCGTACATTTCTCGATTGAATTAAACCCACCCGTACGACCCTTAACTGAGTCAACAAGGCCGTACGAATACCCTAATCCAATCACATCTCATGTTTTAGCAGATAAACATTACTTAGCTACCGTACACTATGCCTTAACTAAGTCAACAAACATAGCACGGATACTAAATAATATCTATCAGAAATGACGGAGGGCTACGCAGGTTTTTTAGAAAACCCTGAGCATAATGAACTTGATATCGTCGTAGAATCGAGTAGATTTTGAAAAAGGAGTGTTATTGAGGCTTTTCTTAGTTTCGCTAAAGGGGTCACTCCCGGTGAAGGGATCGTCGGCCCTTTCCTCATCGAATAAGGTGCAGGATATATCATATATATCGTTGTGCAAAGCAAAACTCTAAAAGCAATCAAAAGACAAACCGAGTTTTGTAGCATCTGCCAGTTTCGCTAAAGAGGTCACTCCCGGTGAAGGGATCTCGGCTCTTTCCTCATCGAATAAGGTGCAGGACATATCATATATATCGCTGTGCAAAGCAAAACTGTAGCTACCCTTTTTTTTAAAGTTTTGATTCTACAACATCTTCAGGTTTATTTTCTTTTTATTAATCTTATTAATAAAATCCCATCAGCTTATGCTTCCTAAGCATCACAGATAAATACGACGTACACTTATGCCATCCGCATTTGCCTCGATGTCCCCTCGTGCACCGTTAGGTTAGGTAACTAACGACAGAGCAGGGCAGAGCTAGTGCGGGTGTAAAACATAAGTAACATCTATATAATATATCATATATACTATATACTGTATCCATCACAACATATCAAATGATCACATCACAGATATCGCAGCAGAAACATAGATATAATGTGGGATATACTAGGACGTCCGTATTTAGTACTTAGCCAATAATAGAAAATACGGATTCCACAGTCGCGATGAATAGCCAAGCCCACACCCTGGACCCCTACGAGAGCGACAAGCTACCCTACCAATTGTGGAGTTTAGGAGACCCGGTCTCGACTCCTCGAGATGGCCTCCCACTGGACCCCATAACCCGGTCACCTGTGCTCCCCTCCTTGGGTCCATCCTAATGCGGAAAAGTAAATAATATACAACACTGGTGGCATAAACCTCAACCTGGAAGTGCCCCAAATAAAAAAATATTACATTACAATTGAATTTACATGAATGAAAATATAAAACTCTCATCTCACATAAAACCCCCGGCTATTCAATCGCGACAATCCTGCACATCATATCTCAGCAACACATAATATCACATATCATCAACGTAAGTAAGTATGCATACACCGATCGTCGCCGATGTATAGCAACGAAGACCGGCAATACAACTACATACTACACTTACGGTCACAGAAAAGAAAATGTAAAACTACAATATTTGGAATCCACAATCACTTTAGACATCGCAAATCCGAAATATCACATACTTCACATTTCATTCCTAACACAATGAATTCCACATATTGTATCACATTCCAGATAAATAGACAGTATTAAACTTTTCGAACAGATAATCAAATACCCAAAATTTCCCAAAGTGCTCAACACTGGAGCGGAGTTCAAATAATCCCAGAATATGTCATAGTACCAGTGATCCAGCCGTAGAAGGATCAAGCCAACGCCTCACATGTGGCACGCCGTACTGCCCTAAACCCGAAGGTTCAAAAGGCAGTTCAAGACGGTCACATAATCGAGTTAAGGTTTGTTGTCTTCTAGAGGGTCCACCGCATAACTTGTACAATTTTTCCGAAAGATTTAAACCCGATAAAAATTCAACACTTGAAAGTATGCCGTACCGGGAAACAGTGAGTTAATGATATCCGTTCAAATAGTTTAACAGTTTCTAAATATCCGGAAATAAAAACGAATTTAAATATTCCGATCGAATCTACGATTACAAAAGAAACCCCAGAATACTCAACACTTGAGTAAGAATAAAAATACCCATAAAATAGTAAATAAAGATACAAGAATTACTGTGCACAAAACCGTGCCTAATACACTTATACTGCCGCGGAACCGCCGCCAATGGTGGGTCTTTGCCGCGGTTCCGCGGCCAAGTGGTCGAATTGGAGGCACGAATTTCACCATAATTCTTATATGTTCTTGCTGTATTTTTCAGGTATTTTTAATTCAGAAAAATCCGAGATTTTGAAAAATTTCCAGAGAGGGGGTAAATTTCGTTGGTTCAGGTTCGATCGGAGTTTTAACTTCGTAAACACGTCGCCTAATGCTCTAGTTAGGCTCTGATACCACTGTAGGGTTCCTAGGCACTCTTGTGAAGGTTCATAAGGCATCAAACATGCCCGGATAAAAATTTAGACGTGCCGAACAACCCAAAGACATGATCTTTGCTAGATTATTAGGGCTAAGCATGCAAGATAATAACTTTTTAACAAAGTGTGAGGGATTACAACCTTTGTAGTCCGCTCCTTCGCTTCACAAGCTCCGAGTAGAAGTCCCTTCGCCGCGATCCACGATCTCCCGGACTCAAGAGAGGCTCCACGACTCGAACGATCCATGCCTGCTTGAAGTGTTCCAAATCTCCGATGATCTACATCGAAGTTCCAATAACTCAAGCTTTCTCACTCTAAAGGGATGAACACACTAATCTCATGGGCTAGATGAGATGAGGATGAAGGAGTAGTATTTATGCTTTCTTTTTAATTCACTTTCTCACAATTTATCATCACAAATGGAATTTCTAGTGAGCTCAGAATCAAGAGAGAAGAAGGTGATAATGGAAAATGATAATGATAATTCCTTTTGTGATGAATAGAAAAGAAAACTATATGATTGATATATCAACCATGGTCAAGGATGAGTGGCTAAGAGTTTGTAGAGAATAAACTAGAGTTAGGGTTTGGTTAGGTTAAGTTATGAGTCATGCAAAAATATCAACCATAATATCTTAAGCATGACAAAAACAAAGCTTCTAGAAGGTGCAAGAAGAAGCTAACCCTAATCAAACCCTAATCCCTTTTAATCATCCTTAAACATGTTTAATAATAAATCATATCATGTCACAATAATATATATCACATATATATTATATATTTGCAACAAAAGAAAATAATACAATTAACATATATCGCATATATATCAATGTATCATCCAGTGAGAAAATGAAATAGTAAAGCGAGCCAATATTAGATAATGTAATACAATATATCATATATATTATTATACATTAAATCATCGAATCAACACTTGATCCGACGATCCGGCTATATCGAATATTACCGACTAATATATCATGTACCGATTCATCGAATCAACACTTGATCCGATGACCCGGTTCATATCTAAATATCGCGAGAATATAATACGGTATCTCATATCGGATTATTCTCGGTCCTGCACATATCACATATGCGCCTCTACTCCGTTTCGCCTGAGCCAAGAAACCTCTGTATAGGACTCTAAAGAATCGTCAATACGCCGGTAGCAGGTGATGATCATATCAAACACCCACAAGCTGCAAGCGGTCAGCTAAACGTAACAGCCACCCAGGTATTGAGCGATCTGAAGATCAACAAGCTAGCCTGTGCGTTCTCCTGTGAATCCAATCAGTAACACTCCCGTACAGTCCGGTCTGTTCGTCTGATATGTCGCATATCAAGTCTAGGGGTGGTAAACGTCAGACCCCAGTAACCGATAAGTCGTGTCGATGTGAGGCTCATAACAGGTCGAGAAACTACTAGTAACACTTACCAGTAAATCTCTATATCATCCCTGGCCAGGGACTTCCAGTTATAGCCAATCGAACACAGCATAACATCAACTCCCTATACCGGGAGAGACGAATCCCCTCCTATCGCTCATTGCCTCCATATGATTCGGGACTGTACCCAAAAGCCACCATTTTGCACGCCCTCTTGGTCATGGTAAGGTGGAAATCAAAGCACAGTGGGAATCACACAAGACTCTATGACGATCTCGGGTCTACAGACTACCCTGTACCAGTGTCACCGGAGAACTGCCATCTGACGTGTGGTATATCACCAACTGGGAGTTCTCGGCGAGTCCGTCCAGTGTACCCAGTCTCCACTGAGCACCCGTACATCATCATTGATGTCAAACACCGATGGATATGGGATCATCCATCGCCCATCACATGGGTCAAGATGCGTATACGCTAGTCTACTCTGGTGTATCGATGCCCTGTCTCGATACACCCTCGACTAGGAACAGTTATAGGATGTACTCATCGACTACTATGGCCCCACTAGTATGATCTCATCATAGTCCCAGTAGTCGAGTACAGATCCTAGGGGCTTTATCAACATGTGAGAGTAAGACAGTAAACCAATACAAGTCAACATGTTAAAATAAAGTGAAACCAAATAGCATACTATCATGACGAGCAAGAAAGTCCTCTCTGTATATATCTAAGCATCCATCATAATATACATCAAATGTACAACAATGGCCTCTAGGGCATATACATAACTAACATGAGGAACCCTAATAGATCGGTGGAGAGACTGAGGTTCGTTGGAAACTATTGAATCCTTTGGTTCTACCAAATCATCAGCTGCAGTTTGTATAGCTGGAACTCTTTCCTGTTCTACCTCATGACCACTAATTTCTTCACAAGAAATTCCCTTTCTCAAAGGTGGCATGTTGAGAAACAAAACATCTTTTGTTCCTCGGTTTAGTAGAATATATTCCTTTGCGAATGCTTGGGATATCTAACAAACTTCCACAAATTTGACTTTTCCTTGAGATTGTCCAGATTTTTCTTTTAGGCATTGGCCGGACAACCCCAAATCTTAACTTACTTAAGATATGAGCTCTTCCCATTCTATATCACATATGAAGTGGTAGGCAACTGATTTGATTTGAACCCTATTCAATAGATATGCAGCTTCTCAAGTGCATAACCCCAAAAGAAAATAGGCAACTTAGTAGTACTCATCAGATAGCACACCATATCTCATAGGGTGTGAATGCTCCACCCCGATACATCGATGTGTTGTGGTGTATACGGAGGAGTAATGCTAAGAGAGAATCTCATTCTCCTTTAGAATAGTCCAGGAATCCCGTGCTCAAGTATTCTCCTCCTTGATCTCATCAAAGGACATAATACTTATACCCGTTTTTGGTTCCCTACTTCTAACTTATATTCTGTGATTATCTCAAAAGTTTTGGACTTGTGTTTCAACAGGAACATATGTCTTAATCTTGAGAGATCATCAGTGAATGTAATGAAGTACAAAGAACCGGTCTTGGCATGTATAGACAGGGGACCTTTCATACATCATCATGTATCAATCCCAAGAGTTCACTAACTCTTTCTCTGTTTCCAATAAACAGAGCTGTGGTCATCTTATCTTTGTGACATGACCGGAAAGTTTCACAAGATGTAAATTTAAACTAATTTAAATATGCATCTATATGTAACTTCAGCTAGTCGGGTCGCATTGATATGAACTAGTCTACAATGCCTCAAGAAGGATTCGTTCATTTCTGAACTTTTCCTCTTGTGTGTGTTCTGTACATTAAGAACTGTGGTTTGATTTAGAACGTCTATGCTTTTAGATAACGTGTCTGTACCGATCAACTCTTGATATAGGAAATGTTCAAAATATTATCCAACAATACAAAATTATATCCTTCTTTACTAATAAAGAGACCGATATGATGTTGTATATCAGATTCGGTATCTAATAACATTCGTTCAGAATCAATGTATTCTGGTAATACAGGGTGATAACTACCAACAGACTTGGCTGCAACACTTGCACCGTTTCTATCTCATGAAATTTATCACCCGTTCTCAGTTCTCTACCTATCTGTAGCCCATGTAACAAATTACATATGTGGGATCCTGATCCGGTATCAAATACCCAGGACGTAAAGGATATTGAGAAACAGTTCTGTGTAATGAACACACCCGAAGAAGATGCATCAACATGCACTTTCTTCGTTTGGGTGGCACGGGAATTCTGGTAATCCCCTATTTCCTGCTCTGTCTTATAACAATTATAAGTTGGAGCGGGACCAACGTTCCTTAGCGCAGTGTAACAAGCGGGTTCGGTCAATACATCCGTATTTATTATCTTGATTAAGACGTGACATAGTCGCAACCAGGAGAGAGAGAGAAGAAAACACTCAGCGTGCGCTTTTTACAAGATTAGATTGGTTATCAATTTATCTAATCAGGATGGCTCCCACTATTTTAGTCAAATCTTCCTTCAAACCCTAAAAGGAAAGACTAGCCGGGATTAATTACACCCTACAAGTTCGCCAATCTTTCAGCCAGGCCAGTGCCGGTACTTTGAGGGAGGTTCCCCGCACTTTCGCACGGACCTAATTAAAGTAAACCTCGTTTTCCCAGAGGCATAACCCCGTTTTCCCAGAGGCATAACCCCGTTGACACCTTTCTAGACACCTACTTGATCGGCTAATTGTAATGTGTAAAACTCTCCCAGGAGTAACTCTTATTCGCAGCGGGTATCGGGATCCAACTATCTCATAGAAGGTATGCAATCTCATTGCAAATTTCAACATTGGAAATTCCCAATAATATTTTACCCCTAGTGACTTATGACCTTAACTATGGTCAACAAATCATAAGCACTAGTCAATTTCTACCCATAATTTCTTGATTAAATAGACCCACCCACATGACCCTTAACTAAGGTCAACAAAGTCACATGACTGTCCTAACTAATCGCATCATATGATATATAGGAAGACATCACTTAGCTACCGTACACTATGCCTTAACTAAGGTCGACAAGCACAGCACGAATACTAAGTTCTCTACTTCCTAAGATGATATAGGGTTACGACGGGTTTTTAAGAAAACCCTTTGCGTAATAGACTTGATATCGTTGTAGAATCGAGTGATTTTAATAGGAATGTTTTTGAGGCCTTTTCTAGTTTTGCTAAAGAGGTCACTCCCGGTGAAGGGATCGTCGGCTCTTTCCTCATCGAATAAGGTGTAGGATATTTCACAAATATCACTATGCAAAGCAAAAACTATAGAAACAATCAAAAGACAAACCGAGTTTGTAACATCTGCTAGTTTCGCTAAAGAGGTCACTCCCGGTGAAGGGATCTCGGCTCTTTTCTTATCGAATAAGGTGCTGGATATTCTACAAGGAACACCGCTATGCAAAGCAATAACTAGAGCTACCAGTTTTTAAACATGTTTCTACAACATCTTTAGGTTTCTTTTAGTTTCATTAATCTCATTAATGAAGTCCCATTTTAATTATGCTTCACAAGCATCACATTTGAAACGAAATCTGCAATATAATATATATCTCATATATATAATATAAACATTCGTCTCAGGGAGTAATATGATCTCATCAAAGAACATTGCAGTAGAAGAATAACATATGAAATATTGGATATACTAGGATTTTCGTGTTTTATGCGAGCCTGTATAAAAAGCGGTTTCCACGGTCGCGATGAATAGCCAAACCGACATCCCTAGACCCCTACGAGAGCGGCAAGCAACACTGCCAATTCTAGGGTTAGGAGATCCGGTCTCGACTCCTCGAGATGGTCTCCCACTGGACCCTAGAACCCGGTTACTTGTGCTCCCCGCCTTGGGTCTACCTAATGCGGAAAAGTAAATGATATACAATGGTGACATCATCCTCAGCCAAGAAGTGCCCCAATAAAAGAATATTACATACAAATGAATTTTACATGAATGAAAAAAGAAAAACTCTCATCTCACATAAAACCCCCGGCTATTCAAAACACGACGATCTAATATAACATATCACAGCAACACATAATATCACATATCATCAACGTAAGCAAATATGCGTATCCCGATTGTCGTTGATGTATAGCAACGAAGCCGGCGATACACCACATACTATGCTTACGGTCACAGAAAAGAAAGTGTAAAACTACAACAGTTGGAATCCGCAACCTCTTTAGACATCGCATGCCTAAACAAACGAATCCTTAGACATCTCATGCCTAACAATTATAAACCCCGCATTTTAGTCTCATTATCGAAAAATCTTATCAATATCAAGTCGGGCAATTCAACAAGATTCCAGATTGTCTGATCGAATGCTCGTCGCAAACTTTAGTAGACGGCCGCACCCCCGGATGCCGTCGACGAAGTACACTAAGGCGGAACACCGCTGCCGCGAGCACCCGAACGGATGCTTTTGGCGACGGGGTTCTCCTACAGTCACTTGGTCGGGGCTAAGGGGCATGGCTATCTATTAAGTTTACCCGGCGAGTATCCGCGTACGCTACGTGATTGCGACGAACTTTTGATCACATCAAAATTCCGTGGCAACCGATCATCTGAGACTGAACTGCTAGATTTATAACATTCAAATTAGTTATCTCATAACTACATGTGGATTCCAAATATTGTATCATATTCCAGATAAAAAGACAATGTCAAACTTTCCGATCGAATAAACAAACACCCAAGATTTCCCTAATAGCTCAACACTTGAGCGGAGTTCAAAAAGTATCCATCACATGCCACAGTACCAATGGTCCAGCCGTAGAAGGGTCAAGCCAACGCCTCATATATGGCAGCGCCGTACTGCCCCAAATCCTAAGGTTCAGAGGCGGTTCAGACGGTCACATAATCGAGTTAAGGTTTGTGTTCTTCTATAGGGTCCACCACGTTACTTGCATGATTTTCCGGAAGTTTCAAACTCGAGAAAAAATCCAACTTTTAAAAAAATTTCCGACAGGGGAAAAGGTGAGTTATTGATATCCGTTTGAACTTTTTAGCAAGTTCTAAAATTACCCGGAAAAAAATTAAACGAAGTTAAACTTTCCGATCGAATCAACGAGCTCCCAATACAACACAGAAAACTCAACACTTGAGTAGAATAAAAATTCCCAGAACAATCAGGAGATCAGTATGGATGTTACTGTGTAAAACCCCAACCCCAATACTACTGTTTGGCCGCGGAATCGCCGCGCAAGCCAGGTCATTGCTGCGGCTCCGCGGCGCATTAAAGGTATTAAAGGGTCGTTTTGCACAGTAATCCATCAAATCACCTGCTGATTTTTCTGAGCATTTTTAATATGAAAAATATCAACGTTTTAAAAAATTTCCAGAAACTAGGGTTTTACGGGTATTCGGAGTTCGATCGGACTTTAAACTTCGTCTAGATTTCGCCTAAAGCTCTAGCTTGGCTCTGATACCACTGTAGGGTTACTAGGCACTCTCACAAAGGTCTACAAGGCATCAACCATGCCCGATTTAAAATTTAGACGTCCCGAACAACCCTAACCAAGATCTTTAAACTAGAGATTAGGCGAAACAAAGCATGTAAACAACTTTACATCTAAGAGATAGGGATTACAACCTTTGTAGTCCATTCCTTCACTTCTAAAGCTCCGTGTTGTGGTCCCTTCGCTGCGATAATCAAGTTCCCGAACTCTAGAGAGGCTCCACGAAGAGAAAGATGCAAGCTTGATTCCGATCTTCGATAACTAAGATGATCTACCTTGAAGTTTCTTTAACACAAGCTCTCACTCACTAAATGAAGTGACCACCCTAATCTTAATGGCTAGGATATATTAGGATGATGAAGTAGGATTTTATCTCTTATTTGTTTTCTTAATCTCACTCATAATCATCACAAGAGCAAAAGCTAGAAAGCTTTTCTCCAAGGAAGAAGAAGAAGAATATGAATGAATAATCCTTTTGTGATGAATAATGAAATGTTAATATGATTACAAATATAACCATGGTCAAGGATGACAAGGCTCACCCATGTAGAGATTTAACCTAGGGTGAAGGGTTTGGGTTGGGTTAGAAATATCTAGTAAAATATCAAGCATAATATCTTTTGTTAGAAACAAAGTAAAGCCTCCTAGAAGCATCAAGAAAGAACTAACCCAAATCAAACCCTAACCTTGTTTATTCTCCACTAAACATGTTGAATTAGTAATCATATCATGTTACAATATTATATATCACATATACAATATTTATTGTAACAAAATAAAATAATACAATTAACATATATCGCATATATATCAATGTATTACCCGAGTGAGAAAAAGAATCTTTTAGTGAGCTTATATTAGTTAATGTAATTTAATATATCAAATATATAATTATTCATTAAATTATCGAATCAACACTTGATCCGATAATCCGGCTATTTCATAAATAACCGACTAATATAATCTGTATCAGTTCATCGAATCAACACTTGATCCGATGACCCGGCTATATCACATATACTCGACCGATATCTCATATCGTGAGAATCTAATACGGTATCACATACACGTATTGTTCTCGGTCCCGCACATATCATATATGTGCTCCTACTCCGTTTTGCCTGAGTCAAGAAACCACTGTGTAGGACTCTAAAGAATCGTCAATACGCCGGCAGTAGGTAATGATCATATCAAACACCCACAAGCTGCAAGCGGTCAGCTAAACGTAACAACCACCCAGGTATTGAGCGATCAGAAGATCAACAAGCAAGCCTGTACTTTCTCCTGCGAATCCAGTCAGTAACACTCCCGTACAGTCCGGTCTCTTCGTCTGATATGTCGCATATCTCGCCTAGGGGTGGAAAACGTCAGACCCCAGTAGCTTGATAAGTCGTGTCGATATAAGGTCTATAACAGTTCGAGAAACTACTGATAACACTTACCAGTAAATCTCAGCAACCCTGGCCAGGAATTTCCAGTTATAGCCAATCGAACACAACGCAACATCAAATCCCTATACCGGGAGAGACGAATCCCCTACTATCGCTCATTGCCTCCATGTGATTCGGGACTGTACCCAAAAGCCACCTTTTTGCACGCCCTCTTGGACGTGGTATGATGGAAATCAAAGCACAGTGAGAATCACACAAGACTCTATGACGATCTCGGGTCTACAGACTAACCTGTACCAGTGTCACCAGAGAACTGCCATCCGACGTGAGGTATAATACCATCTGGGAGTTCTCGGCGAGTCCGTCCAGTGTACCCAGTCTCCACTGAGCACCCGTATACCTACTCTGATGTCAAATACCAATGGATATGAGATCATCCATCGCCCATCATATGGGTCAAGAAGCGCATACGCTAGTCTACTCTGGAGTATCGATGCCCTGTCTCGGTACTCCCACGACTAGGAACATTTGAATGATGTAAGTAGCGACTACACTGTCCTCACTAGTATGATCTGCATCATAGTCCTGGTTGTTAAGTACTCATCCTAAGAGCTTTATCAGCATGTAACATAGAGACAATCAGAGTACATGTTAAGATAAAGTGTAACCATATAGCATACTATCATGTCGAGCAAGAAAGTCCTCCCTATATAGGTCCAAGCATCCACTACAATATACATCGTATGTAAAGTAATGGCCTCTAGGGCATACATACTTGAGATGCTTATAGTACTGTTCTATGTTTGCATATACTGTACTTTATGGTTACATGCATTGAAATGCTATTTTCATGAGATCTCTGGATTTGAGAACCACGATTATATTTCAAAGGAAATTATGAATTGTTTTAAAGACGCGGTTTCTCGTGATGTGATATTTCGTGTCCACCATGAGATTTCTCAGTTCTGAGCTATGTGATACCCGATTCGAGGAGTGAGGAGGAATTGCCTGCAGGTACATGGTGGACCCGGTAAGGTACCCTGGGGAAAGAAGATCATGGAATAGACGATGATCAGGGCAGGGAATGCACTACCTATCGGTTATAATTTGGGGTTGGCGGTTATCCGGAGGATACCGACCGTAGTCATGAGATCAGCTGAATATGAGGGTCGATCTGAGGATGCGGTGCCTAAGATATGAGGATTTACGTGTCGATGCTGGACACGGGTTTTTATGATGTTTCGAGTGTCGATGTTGGAAACTTAGGTTTCATGATGATTGATGTGTCGTTGATGGACACATGTTGGTTGGTACACATGCATACATGTATATACTTTTAGATGTGCATCATTACATACTGATATTGGCATGACTCTATTGTACACATATGCATACATGATCATCATAGATACCATAGTATTACCTTCATGATACGGTAGGACCTAGGGATCGTTGTTCATTTGATTTCTACTTGCTGATATTTTTCTACTCACGAGTTGGCAACTCACCCCTGTTGTGCCATAGTTTTCTTGCTGGTTCAACCGCTTGGATAAGTAGCGGTATCGTTGGCACACAACTTTCTTCAGAGTGTTTTGCTTTGTTAGGTGGGACACACAGTTGGATCGTGACCACTCTTGTACCTATTATTTCTATTGTATCTAGTTAAAGCTCCATCAATCAGAAACCAGACTTTGTATTTTTGGTAGACCTAAACATAGTTTTGTATATTTGCAAGACTTAGAGTGAGATGGGTGTATGTTCGCTATTTGAGCTGGATGATATCTTGGTTTTACTTATTCTATTTCTGTGTTTGATCTTCGCCGTAGGGCATCGTATATATGCTTTATTTGGATTGTTGTGATTTCTCCAATTGGCAAAGAGCTAGCTCCCGATTGGGGATGCCTATATTTTGCATGTATGTGGTTTTGGATCAAAATATACAAGGGAGGTGCTGCCCAAATTTTCAAGGATGAAAATGTTTTCAAGATAGTATACAATCATTGCATTTTCATATGGTATGACTTATACTTTTAAAAGAAAGGCTTGAATTTCTTATGCCGATATTTCAAAATTGCACCTCCACTATTTTCCACAAAAAGGTTTAGATTTATGGGCTTCGGCTTACTTGAATTACATTACGCTTTTAGATGTTGCGTGATTTAACTGCCGGTCACGTGCCAAATTTCCGGGTCGTGAAAAATTTGGTATCAGAGCGTTAGGTTTAACCTTTGTTCGAGTTTAGGCTTGACCTTATGGAACTTAAACTTGACTAAGGGGGGATTTCATCTTATAGGTTGACCTTGGTTGATGGAGTAGGTAGCTTGAGTAGAGTGACGTACCGTGTGTATGTTCCGCGGCATACTTACGACACGCTGCTTTGCATAAGTGACCTTAGGATGTACATTTATTGAGATCCTTGATTCTATTCATTCCTATGATCATACTCCCATTGATTCCATTCTTTCCTATGATCATATTTCCATTCCAGACCTATCGATTCCATTCGTTCCTTTGATCTATCATCATTGATACTTGCTTGAGGTTCCTGTCACTATAGCTACGAGCACAGAGAGAGCTGCTGCTAGAGATGCGGTCAGAGCGACCTCGTCATGGATGAAGACTGATCATGATATTCTTCTGGTGACATAGGAACATATAGGTGTATTGTTTGTGTTGAGATCTCTCGTTGAGACGAGTGTTCGGATCTGTACTGGATGATCGAACCATTGATAGAGGCAGCCAGATTGAGAGGACTGTTGATGTACAACCTACCCCAGAGGTCACGATGTTGTCTACCGTGCAGACAGATGACCCAGTTGTTGCTGAAATTGATGGGTTGTCGCCTCTATAGTTTTATAAGCTGAAACCACAGGGGCTTACAGGCAGAGATGCGATAGAAGATCGCTAGTCCATCTTAAATGGAGTGACTAAGATGATTCATCCATTTGGATGCCACGACGCAGGCTCAGTTGAATTGAAGAATTCCAGTTTGAAAGACCTTACTCATATTTAGAGTAAATCAATCAAGAGAGGATATTGTTCGTTGGATGCTCCGAAACGAGATCAGTAAGTTGACCAGTTTCAGATAGAAAGATCTCACCCAGACGCATTGTGAGTTGATCGAGAACGAACGAATGAAGCTTATTCCTCTGACAACATGGATGAGTTTTAGAGGATGTAATCGGCTAGATATTTTCCATGGAGTGGTGAAGATACCCGAGTTCGTAACTTCGAGTCCTTGTGAGAGACTCCGGATTAACTGTAACCGAGAACGAATTGCATTACGCAGCCTGCAAGACGTGATTTCAATGTGGTTGATAATGAAGACAGGAGGAATAAAAGGTTCATGTGAGATACTAACGAGTTGTTGTTACTCCCCGTTGATACCAGAAGATTAACATGTATGCATAGGCGTTGGATACAGCCAATTTCCAGAGGAAAGCCGTGCTGAGGACACAGCTGTCCCGAAATGAAAAAGGAATTTAAGTAAAGAGTGCCTACCTCCATACAGTTCAGCATAGGTGAGATCGGAAGAGACCATAAGCAGGTTCTTTCTAGTATACCATAGCGATAAAGATTTGCACCCAGGATCAGTTGTATCGCGCATAATCAGAGGGTTAGATGCCGACATCGGTAACGTGCTACCTTGCAAGTGGTCATATTAATTGGCCAAGAGATGATCAGAGAAGTGCCAGAGCAGAACTGTTCCGTCGTTACACCTAACCGGTCCGACGAGCAGAAAGATTGTGGGATTGGTAATCCACATAGAAAAACAAGGATCCAGAGACAAAGGATGCCTGACCGTGAGCAAGAGGCAAGTCGATGTTTTTGCTCTGCCAGATTTGGGTGCACCGGCATTTTTTGACATTGAAGGAGGTATACCTCAATATCAGTTATTGCGATTTGAGTTTTGATGATTTGGTTTCGTGGTAATTATTTTCATGCACCGTACTGCACCTACTGGATATTTTCATTTGTGCAGAAAAGTAAATAATATACAACAATGGTGGCATCATCCTCAACCCGGAAGTGTCCCAATAAAATAATATTACATACAAGTTTTTACATGAATGAAAATGAAAAACTCTCATCTCACGCAAAAACCCCTGGCTATTCAAACACGACGATCCAACATAACATATCCCAGCAACACATAACATCACATGTCATCAACGTAAGTAAATATGCGTATCCCAATTGTCGTTGACGTATAGCAATGAAACCGGCGATACACCACATATTACACTTATGGTCACAGAAAAGAAAATGAAAACTGCAACAATTGGAATCCACAACCAACTTAGACATCAAAAACCCAAAATATCACATACTTCGGATTTCATGCCTAACCAAATGAATTCCTTAGACATCATAAACCCGGAATATCATATATTCCGAATTTCATGCCTAATCTTATAAACCCCGCATTTTAGTCTCAATATTGAAAACACTTTTCAATAATCATTCCGGTAATTCAACAAGATTCCCGACAACCAGATCGAATGCTCGTCGGAAACTTTAGTAGACGGCCGCACCCCCCACCCCCCGATGCCGTCGACGAAGTGCACTTAGGCGGAACACCGTGGTCGCGAGAAACCAGGAGGATGCTTTTGGCAATGGGGTTCTCCTACAGTCACTTGGTCGGGGCTTTGGAGCGTGGCTATCTAGTAATGTTACCCGGCGAGTACTCGCGTACACTACGTGATTGCGACAGAGTTTTGATATATATCAAAACCCCATGACAACCGATCATCTGAGACTAAATTGCTAGGTTTATAAAATTCAAACTAGTTTTCACAAAACTAAATATTGTGGATTCCAAATATTATATCACATTCATAAAAGTTAGGCGATGTTAAACTTTTCGATCGATCGATCAACCACCTAAAATTCTCAGAGGACTCAACACTTGAGTTATATTCAAAAATTCCCAGACAGTGCCAAAAGCACATACGGACCAGCATAAGAGAGCATGTCCCAAGCCTCATCAACGGTGCCGCGGAACCGTCGCCAAAACTACCTTTTGGTCGCGGTTCCGCGGTCGTTAGGTCGAGTTAGGGGTTCGTTTTTCTTGGGGGTCCATACAATACTTTGCACAATTTTCTGAACATTTTTAAACCCAAAAATTCCAAATTTTAAAAATATTTCCAGAGAGCAATCTTGAGATGGTGTTTGATGTTCGTTCGAACTTTTTAACGTCGTCTATGTTATCCGAAACGATGTTAAAATTACGAATACGAAACACTCCGAATTGTTACTATAGAAAGATAACATCACATGTAATCTTTAGCAAAAACAAACAATATCTGAAACACCACACCACATAGACTGGAACACCAAAAAAAATTGATGCCAAAATCCCACTAAAAACCGGTGAGGCCGGTTTTTATCCACTTTTCGCCGGGCCAAATCCGGTGGATTGCGCTCAATTTACTCTGGTGTTCATGTAACATCACATATAACATTCTGCATTTGTTTAAAAAAATTTCAGAGAACTTTTAAAATTCGACAGAAACTATGGATTTCGTTTCGAGGTTTCGGAGTTTTTTCGGTTTCGTAATTCTACTAATATCGTTTAATTCTCTAGCTTGTCTCTGATACCACTGAAAGGTTCCTTATCACCCTCGCTATGTTTTCTAGGGCATCAAGTATGCAATTTTAAAAAACCTAGAGTGCTAAGCAACCTATAACCATGGATCTAACTAGAGGATTAGGAGTAAGCAAGCATGTAATCAAACATTACACTATGTGAATGAGGAATACAACCTTTATAGACTGGTCCTTCACTTCTAAAGCTCCGTGTAGTAGTCCCTTCGCTCCAAGTAGTGATCTCGGACTCTAGTAAGGGTTCACAAGGCAAAAGGAACAAGCTTGCTTGAAGTTTTCGAGGCCGAAGATGATCTATGTCGAAGAATCTCAAACTCAAGTTACCTCTTCACTAATTGATGAACTAGTGAAAAAAACAACCTATACTAAATGGCTAGTCTGGTATAGATTGGTGAAGTAGGAATTTTGCTCATTTTAGAATATTTTTTTTCTTTTTCTTTTTACCTCATCCAAAACTCAAGAGAGCTAGGAAAGAGATGAAGAAGAAGTTCAAGTGGTCCATTGCAACCATGGGTGAGAAATATCATATATAACTCATGTAGAGATTAAACCATGGCTAAAAGATAATGGTTAGGTTAATAAATATCTAGAGTAAAACAAAATTAGTGGACTAAGTCAATGGCTACCACAAGCTTCTCCAAGCTTCCAACCATGCTTAATTTCCACATAATTTTGAATTACTTTAAATAAATAATAACCCACTTATTATCTGTGGAATGGTATAAGTCTCATACACCCATGTAGTATGTATCATCAAGCATGACACAATAAATACAATAATATATATCACATATATATTCAATGTACAAAGAGAAAATATTTTCTTAAGTAAGCTAATATTAGTTAATGTATATTAATATATCAAATATATAATTACACATTAAATTATTAAATTAACACTTGATTTAATAACCCGGTTGTATCGCATACAATCGAATAATATCATTTATATGCATATCACATATACATATAACATATCATTGAATCAACACTTGATTCAATGATCCGGTTATATCTCATATAACCTGTTTCGCGAGAATGGAATACGGTATCACATACACGTATTAATCTCGGTCCCGCACATATCACATATACGCCCTACTTCATTTCGCATGAGCTAGGAAACCTCGGTGTAGGACTCTAATGACTCGTCAATACGCCAGCAGTAGGTGATGATCATATGGGTGACCCATAAGCCGTCAGCGGTACTAGATGGACGTAAAGACTACCCGGGTATTGAGCGATCAGAAGATCAACACGCATGCTTGTCCATACTCCTATGAATCCAACAGCAACACTACCGTACAGTCCGGTCTCTTCGTCTGATATGTCGCATATCTAGTCTAGGGATGGTAAACGTCAGACCCAAATAAATTGATAAGCCATGCCGATATGAGGCTCATAACGGGTCGAGAAACTACTGATAACACTTACCAGTAAATCTCAGTATCAGCCCTGGCCAGGGACTTCCTGTTATAGCCAATCGAGCACAGCGCAACATCAACATCAACACTCTGTCGACCCGAGATCGTCATAGAGTCTTGTGTGATTCCCACATTGCTTTGATTTCCACCTTACCATGTTCAAGAGGACGAGCAAAATGGTGGTTTTTGGGTATAGTCCCGAGTCACAAGGAGACAATGAGCGATAGGAGGGGATTTCGTCTCTCCAGGTATTGGGGGTTGATGTTGCGCTGTGCTCGATTAGCTATAACAGGAAAGTCCCTAGCCAGAACAGGTTATGAGATTTACTGGTAAGTGTTATCAGTAGTTTCTCAACCCGTTATGAGCCTCATATCGGCATGACTTATAGTGTTATTGGGGTCTGACGTTTACCACCCCCAGACGAGATATGCGACAAATCTGACAAAGAGACCGGACTATACGGTAGTGTTACTGGTTGGATTCACAGGAGTATGAGCAGGCTTGCTTGTTGATCTTCTGATCACTCAATACCCGGGTGGCCGTTACGTTTAGCAGACCGCTTGCAGCTTGTGGGTGTTTGATATGATCATCACTTACTGCCGGCGTATTGACGAGTCTTTAGAGTCCTACACATATGTTTCCTGGTTCATGCGAAATGAAGTAGGAGCACATATGAGATATATGCGGGACCAAGATTAATGCGCGTATGTGATACCGCATTCTATTCTCGCGATTTGTGACATCGGTCGGTTATATGAGATATAGCTGGGTTATCAGATCAAGTGTTGATTCGATAAGTTGTTGCATTTGATATTAATCGGTTATATGTGATATAGCCGGATTATTAAATCAAGTGTTGATTTAATAATTTAATGTATAATTGTATATTTGATATACTGTATTTCATTAACTAATATTAGCTCACTTAAACTTTTTTTTTCTCACAAGTGTGCATTAGTATATATGTGATATATATTAGTGTACATTTTATTGTGTCATGCTTGATGCCACATGCTACATAGGTGTATGAGTCTCACACCATACTAATAATAATATGAGGGTTTATATTTATTTAAGTAAATCAAAATTATTGTTAATTAGTCACATGCTTGGAGAAGCTTGTAGCATCTTTGACTAAGTCCACTCCTTTTGTTTTACTTGTAGATATTTATTAAGCTAACCATTATTGTTAGCCATGGTTTAATCTCTACATGGGTTAGTGTATAACACTAACTCACCCATGGTTTTAATTCTCACCTCATTAGTTGATTCTCACTTCTTCACTTCATCTTCTTCTTCCTTGAGAAAAAACTTTCTAGCTTTTGGAAATGTGAGAAAATATTGTAAGAAAAATAAATCTAAAATGAGCTCATTTCCTACTTCATCATTCTCTACTACTTGCCATTTAGTTTAGGGTGTTTGCTTCACTAATTTCATAATTAGTGAAGAGGTAGCATGAGCTTGAGTCTCCTCAACGTAGATCATCTTCGGCCTCGAAGACTTCGAGCAAGCTTGTTCATTTCTCCGGGAGAACCCTTTCTAGAGTTCGAGAGATCACAACTCACAGCGAAGGGACTACTACACGGAGCTTTTGAAGTGAAGGACTGGTCTACAAAGGTTGTATTCCTCATTCACTTAGATGTAAAGTAGTTTACATATTATTTCGTCGGATTTTCTAGTAACGATTCTAAGGTTATGGTTAGCTAGAACGGTAAATTTTTGAAATTGGCATGGACGATGTCTCCCGAAACCTTGTTGCCGTCCTAAGGAACCCTGCAGTGGTATCAGAGATTGGTTAGAAAATTAGACGATGTTTGTTAGATTACGAAACCAAAATTACTCCGAAACTTGAAACCCTAATAGCTAGTTTATGTCGAATTTTTAAAGGGCTCTAAAATTTTTTTAAACAACTGCAGAATGTTATATGTGATATAACATGAACACTGACAAAATTTGAAGCACTTTTGCACCAACTTGGCCGGCCACATTGCCTTTAAATCCGGCGAGCTCGGGTCTATTTTGGATATTTGGCTTCAAATTTTGATGGTGTTCCAATCTCTGGGTTTTAGGGTTTCAGGTGTTGTTTGTTTTTGATAAATTTGCATGTGATGTTTACTTTCTACAAAGGCAATTCGGAGTGTTTCGCAGTCATAATTCTAACATGTATTCGGGTTATTTAGACGATATTAAAAAGTTTGAAAGGATATCAATAACCCATATTTTCCCTCACTGAAATTTTCCAAGAGTTGGATTTTTCCGAGTTTAAAATTTTCAGAAAATCATGCAAGCGATTCTGTGGACCCTCTAGAATGATACCCAAACTCGAATTTTTAGATCGCGGAACCGCGTTATACTCTAGGGTTTTCCGCAGTTCCGTGGAGACATGAGTGAGGCATAGGTCGGCCCTTCTACGGATGGTTCATAGGAGCTGTGGCGTGTTCTGGGTACTTTTTGAACTCCGCTCAAGTGTTGAGCTTGTTGGAAAATTTTGGGTGCTTACTTATTCGATCGAAAAGTTTAATTTCGTCTAGCTATCTGTGATGGGATACAATACTTGGAATCCACACTAATTTGAATTTTATAAATCTAGCAATTTTGTCTCATTTGATCAGTTGCCACGAGATTTTGATGTGATAAAAGACCGTCGCAATCATGTAGCGAACGCGGATACTCGCCGGGTAACCTTATTAGATAGCCACGTCCCATATCCCAGACCAACTGAATGTAGGAGAACCCCGTTACCAAAAGCATCCGTCCGGGTGCTCGCAGTCGCGGTGTTCTGCCTAAATGCACTTCGTCGACGGTATCGTGGGGTGCGGCCGTCTACTAAAGTTTCCAACGAGCATTCGATTAGGTTGTCGAGAATCTTGTTGAATTACTCGACAGGTTATTGGAAAGTGTTTTCAATATCGAGACTGAAATGCGGGGTTTATAATTGTTAGGCATGTGATGTCTAAGGAATTCATTGAGTTGGGCATGAAATCCAATATATATGATACATTGGGTTTATGATGTCCAAGGTGGTTGTGGATTCCAATTGTTGTAGTTTTTCACTTTCTTTTTTTGGACCGTAAGTGTAATATGTGGTGTATCGCCGGTTTCGTTGCTATATGTCAACGACAATTAGGATACGCATATTTACTTACATTGATGACATGTGATGTTATGTGTTGTTGTGATATGTTATATTGGATCGTCCTGTTTTGAATAGCTGGGGTTTTTTATGTGAGATGAGAGTTATTCATTTTCAATCATGTAAAAACTTGTATGTAATATTCTTTTATTGGGGCACTTCTGGGTTAAGGAAGATGTCACCGTTGATGTATATTATTTACTTTTCCGCATTAGGATAGACCCAAGGAGGGGAGCTTAAGTAACCGGGTTCTAAAGTCCAGTGGGAGGCAATCTCGAGGAGTCGAGACCGGGTCTCCTAACTCTAGAATTGGTAGGGTTGCTTGCCGCTCTCGTAGGGGTCTAGGGATGTGGGTTTGGCTATTCATCACGACCGTGGAATCTGTGTTTTATACAGTCTTAATATAAAACCCGGAAATCCTAGTATATCTAATATTTCATATGTTGTTTTCTGCTGCGATATTCTGTGATGTGATCACTTTATATGATCAGATAGATATTATATATAGTATATGTGATATATTATATAGACGTTGCTTATGTTTTACACCAGCGCTAGCCCTGCCCCGCTCTGTCGTTAGTTTCCTAACCTAACGGTGCATGACGGGACATCAAGGCGAATGCGGATGGCATAAGCGTACGTTGTATTTATCTGTGATGCTTAGGTAACTTAAATGATGGGACATTCATTAATGAGATTAATGAAAGAAAATAAACCTAAAGATGTTGTGGAATCGAATTTTCAAAAGCACGTAGCTCTAGTTATTGCTTTGCATAGCGGTATTCCTTGTAGAATATCCAGCACCTTATTCGATAAGGAAAGAGCAGAGATCCCTTCACCAGGAGTGACCACTTTAGCGACTAGCAGATGCTACAACCTCGGTTTGTCTTCTGATTGCTTTTATAGTTTTTGCTTTGCATAGTGGTATTGTGAATATCGTGCACCTCATTCAATAAGGAAAGAGCCGAGATCCCTTCACCGGGAGTGATCTCTTTAGCGAAACTAGTAAAAGCCTCAAAAACACTCCATTTTAAATCATTTGATTCTACAACGATATCAAGTTCATTACGCAAAAGGTTTTCTAAAAAACCTGTCGTAGCCCTCCGTCATTTCAGATAAATAGTATTTAGTATTCGTTCTGTGTTTGTTAACCTTATCAAGGCATAGTGTGCGGTAGCTGATTAGTGCTTATCTGCTAGCATATGATGTGATTGGATTAGGGTAGTCGTACGACCTTGTTGACCTTGTCAAGGGTCATGCGGGTGGGTTTAATTCAATCAAGAAATGACGGGTTGAACTTGACTAGTGGTCTATGGTTTGTTGACCTTGTCAGGATCGTAGATCGCTTGGGGAAAATTATCGGGAATTTCAAGTGTTCAAATTTGCAATGAGATTGCATACCTTCTATGAGATAGTTGGATCCCGATACCCACTGCGGGTAATTGTTACTCATGCGAGAGTTTTACACATTACAATTAGCCGATCAAGTAGGTGTCTAGAAAGGTGTCAACGGGGTTACGCCCCTGGGAAAATAAGGTTTATTTTAATTAGGTCCGTGCAAAAGCACGGGAAAGCTCTCTCAAAGTACCGGCACTGGCCTGGCTGAAAGATTTGCGAACTTGTAGGGTGTAATTAATCCCGGCTAGTTTTTCCTTTTAGGGTATGAAGGAAGATTTGATTAAAACAGCGGGAGCCATCCTGATTAGATAAAATAATAACTAATCTGATCTTGCAAGAGCATACGCTGAGTGTTTTCTTCTCTCTCTCTAGTTAGCGACCATATCACGCCTTAATAAAGATAATAATGTATGTATTGACTGAACCAGCTTGTTATACTGTGCTGGGGAACGTTGTTCCCGCTTCAACTTATAATTGTTATAAAACCGAGAAGAAATAGGGGATTACCAAGATTCCCGTGCCGCCCAAACGAAGAAAGTGCATGATGATGCATTTTCTTCGGGTGTGTTCATTACAGAGAACTGTTTCTCAGTATTCTCTACGTCCTGGATATGAGATACCGGATCAGGATCCCACATATGTAATCTGTTACATGGGCCACAGATAGGTAGAGAACTGAGAATGGGTGATAAAGTTTCAAGAGTTAGAAACGGTGCAATTTTTGCAGCCAAGGTGTTGGCGGTTATCACCCTGTATTACCAAATACATTGATTCTGAACGAATGTTATTAGATACCGAACCTGATATGCAACATTATATCAGTCTCTTTATTTAGTAAAGAAGGATATAATTTTTTATTGTTGGATAATGTTTTCCAATATCAAGAGTTGATCGGTTCAGGCACGTTATCTAAAAGCATATACATTCTAAATCAAACCACAGTTCTTAACGTACAGAACACACACAAGAGGAAGAGTTCAGAAATGAAAGAATCCTTCTTGGGGCATTGTAGACTAGGTCATATCAATGCGACACAACTAGCTATGTTACATTTAGATGCATATTTAAATCAGTTTGAATTTACATCTTGTGAAACTTGTCCGTCACGTCACAAAGATAAGAAGACCATAGCTCCGTTTACTGGAAAGAGAGAAAGAGTTAATGAACTCTTGGGACTGATGCATGATGATGTATGTGGTCCCCTGTCTACACATGCCAGGACCGGTTCTTTATACTTCATTACATTCACTGATGATCTCTCAAGTTTCGGACATATGTTCCTGTTGAAACACAAGTCTGAAGCTTTTGAGAAATTCAAAAAATATAAATCTGAAGTAGAGAACCAAAACGGGTATAAGTATTATGTCCTTTGATGTGATCAGGGAGGAGAATACTTGAGCACAGAATTCCTGGATTATTCTAAAGGAGAATGAGATTCTCTCTCAGCATTACTCCTCCGTATACACCACAGCACGTCGGTGTATCGGGGCGGAGCGATCGCACCCTATTAGATATGGTGCGCTCTATGATGAGTACTACTGAGTTGCCTATTTCCTTTTGGGGTTATGCACTTAAGAAGTTGAATACCTATTGAATAGGGTTCTAGCCAAATCAGGTGCCTACCATTCCATATGTGATATGGTATGGGAAGAGCCCATGTCTTAAGTAAGTTAAGATTTAGGGTTGTCCGGCCTATGTCTAAAAGAAAAATTCGGACAAGCTCGAGGCAAGGTCAGTTCTGTAGAAGTTTGTTGGATATCCCAAGCATTCGCAAGGGAATATCTTCTACCACACCGAGGAACAAAATGTGTTTTATTTCTCGGCATGCCACCTTTTTAGAAAAGAAATTTCTTGTGAAGAAATTTCTGGTCATGAGGTAGAACTGGAAGGAGTTCTAGCTATACAAACTACAGCTGATGATTTGGTAGAACCGGAGGATTCAATAGTTCCGGACGAACCTCAGCCTCTCCGTCGATCTGGTAGGGTTCCTCATCCGCATGAGAGATACTTCGGTTTTCTCTATGACGGTGGGAGAGAGGATTTCATCATGAGATGATGACCCAACTAAGTTTCGAGCAGGAAATCAAGAGTAGGGACTCTGTAAGAATGGCTGGATGCTAAGCGATCTGAGATGGAATCCATGTACACCAACAAAGTATGGACTTTGGTCGCTATATCTGAAGGGTTAAACCCCCATCAGGAGCAAGTATATCTTGAGAAGATTACTTGGTGTAGATGGAAAAGTTGAGACTTTTAAAGCTAGAGATGTTGTAAGAGATTCTCGTCATCGACCAGGTGTGGATTATGATGAAACCTTTTCTCCAGTACCTATGCTTAAATCCATCCGGATCCTACTTGCCATTGCTACATACCATGACTAAGATATCTGGCAGTTGGGTGTCATGACTACTTTTCTAAATAGTTATTTAGAAGAGAGCGTCTATAAGTACACAGCCAGAGGGCTTCGTAGACAGTGGGAGCAGTAGAAACGTGTACAAGTTGCTTTACAGGTTAAAGCAGGCATCGCGGAGTTGGAACATCTGTTTTGATGTGGTAGTCAAAGCGTTTGACTTCATCAAAATGGTAGATGAACCTTGTATGTACAAAAAGGCAGTAGAGAGTATGTTGGTCTTCCTCGTATTGTACGTAGATGACATACTCTTGATAGGGAAGGTGTTTCCTATGCTACACTCGGTCAATCTCCTCTTATCACATTGATTCTCCATATAAGATCAAGGTGATACCTCCTAAATCCTGGGTTTTGGATCTATGAGATATATCTAAGTGGATGTTAAGAATCTCACTAGGTGTAGTGAGATGGTATCAATCGATCCTGGGGAGAATCACTGGATAGCTTCCAGGATGGTAAGGTCGACTGAAAGTCAGTCACAGGCATTGTCTTTACCCTCAGTGCAGGGACGGTATGTTGGAAGAGTTCCAAGAAAGATACCATGGCAAACTAGAAGATAAAGGCTGGATACATCACTACCAAGGATGCTACCAAAGAGTCAGTCTGAATATATATTAGTTCATGAGATGAACTTCATTCCTACCATTGTGTGGCAATGGAGTTGTGGCTTATGCCTAGGAACCCCCATCCCATCAGTGACCCAGACATATTCTAGAACAGTGTCATCTGATCATGGAGATGGTTGATCTCTAGAGAGATCGAGGTTAGGAGAGTAGACTCAAAGGACAACACGGCAGATCCACTCACGAAGGCCTTTTCCCAGAGAGAGACTTTTATGGGATGGTTGAGTATGAGATACTACAACCACTGCTATATGATGGCCCTAGTGCAAGTGGGAGATTGTTAGTTATATGTATGCCCTGGAGGCCATCACTGTATATGAGATGTATATTGAAGTGGATGCTTAGACATATATAGAGAGGACTTTCTTGCTCGACATGATAGTATGCTATCTGATTACTCTTTATCTTAACATGTACACTGATTGTCTCTCTGTTACATGTTGGTAAATCCCTTAGGATGTGTACTTGACTACCTCGATTATGATGCAGATCATACTAGTGGGACAAAGGTAGTCGGTAAGTACATCCTTTAATGTCCCTAGTCATGGGTGTATCGAGACGGGGCATCGATATACCAGAGTAGACTAGCGTATAGCTTCTCAACCCATGTAGATGGGAGATAGATGATCCCATATCCATTGGTGTTTGATATCAGAGATGGTATACGGGTGCTCAGTAGAGACTGGGTACACTGGATGGACTCGTCGAGAACTACCAGATGGTATTATACCTCACGTCAGATGGCAGTTCTCCGGTGACACTGGTACAGGTTAGTCTGTCGACCCGAGATAGTCATAGAGTTTTGTGTGATTCCTACTGTGCTTTGATTTCCACCTTACCATGTTCAAGAGGACGTGCAAAACGATGGTTTTTGGGTACAGTCCCGAGTCACATGGAGGCAATAAGCGATAGGAAGGGATTTCGTCTCTCCCGGTATTGGTGGTTGATATTGCGCTGTGCTCGATTGGTAATAACAGGAAAGTCCCTGGCCAGGGCTGATTATGAAATTTACTGGTAAGTGTTATCAGTAGTTTCTCGACCCGTTATGATCCTCATAACGGCATGACTTATCGAGTTATTGGGGTCTGACGTTTACCACCCCCAGACGAGATATGCGACATATCTGACAAAGAGACCGGACTGTACGGTATTGTTACTGATTAGATTCGCAGGAGTATGAGCAGTCTTACTTGTTGATCTTCTGATCTCTCAATACCCGGGTGGCCGTTACGTTTAGCAGTCCGCTTGCAGCTTGTGGGTCTTTGATATGATCATCACCTACTGCCGGCGTATTGACAAGTCTTTAGAGTCCTACACAGAGGTTTCTTGGTTCATGAGAAACGAAGTAGGAGCACATATGAGATATGTGCAGGACCTAGATTAATGCGCGTATGTGATACCGCATTCTATTCTTGCGATTTGTGACATCGGTCGGTTATATGAGATATAGCCGGGTTATCGGATCAAGTGTTGATTCAATAAGTTGTTGCTTTTGATATTAGTCAGTTATATGTGATATAGCCGGATTATTAAATCAAGTGTTGATTTAATAATTTAATGTATAATTGTATATTTGATATACTAGATTGCATTAACTAATATTAGCTCACTTAAAATTTTCCTTTTTCTCACAAGCGTGCATTAGTATATATGTGATATATATTAGTGTACATTTTATTGTGTCATGCTTGATTCCACATACTACATGGGTGTATTAGAATCACACTATGCTAATAATAATGTGAGGGTTTATATTTATTTAAGTAAATCAAAATTAGTGTTAATTAGTCACATGCTTGGAAGCTTGGAGAAGCTTCTAGCATCTTTGACTAAGTCCACTCCTTCTGTTTTACTTGTAGATATTTATTAACCTAACCATTATTGTTAGTCGTGGTTTAATCTCTACATGGCTTAGTGTATGACACTAACTCATCCATGGTTGTAATTCTCACCACATTAGTTGATTCTCACTTCTTCACTTCATCTTCTTCTTCCTTGAGAAAAAGCTTTCTATCTTTTGGAAAAGTGAGAAAATATTGTGAGAAAAATAAATCTAAAGTGAGCCCATTTCCTACTTCATCATCATTTACTACTTGCCATTTAGTTTAGGGTGTTTGCTTCACTAATTTCACAATTAGTGAAGAGGTAGCATGAGCATGAGTCTCCTCGACGTAGATCATCTTCGGCCTCGAAGACTTCGAGCAAGCTTATTCATTTCTCTAGGAGAACTGGGAGATCACAACTCGCAGCGAAGGGAATACTACACGGAGCTTTTGAAGTGAAGGACTATTCTACAAAGGTTGTATTCTTCATTCACTTAGATGTAAAGTAGATACATATTATTTCGTCGGATTTTCTAGTAACGATTCTAAGGTTAGGGTTAGCTAGAACGGAAATTTTTTGAAATTGGCATGGACGATGCCTCCCGTAACCTTGCTGCCGTCATAGGGAACCCTGCATTATCAACATGTGAGAGAAAGACAGTATCACAATACTAGTTTACTTGTTAAGATAAAGAGCAATCAGATAGCATACTATCATGTCGAGCAGAAAGACCTCTCTACATATGTCCAAGTATCCATTGTAATATACAATCATGCACAACAATGGCCTCTAGGGCATACATATAACTGACAATGCACTCGGTATAGCTCACATGTGCTTGCAGTGTATTGATATGGATTTTGTGCACGCAGTTGCACACGTTTATGATTTTATACACCTTGCTACGTTCGGTGTTGTTTTTATGCGTTTTTGGTACATTGACGAGTTTTTGGGCACCTAGTGCACCTGATATTTGTTTTCATGCATTTGGTGTACTAGATTTATGTTTTCATGCACCGTGTGCACTTGACAATCATTATTGATTGATCTGAAAAATTGTTTGTAATTTAACTGCAATCAGAACGGTGTCGCGCGTAGCTAGACCGAGGTGAGTACGGGTCGTTCTCAGGGAAACGTGGAACCATTTGATTCTTACTCTAGGCGTGTTGATTAGGAAGGGAGAATAAGAATGGTGAAGAATGATTGTAGGATCTAGATCTACATTAAACAAGAATGCAAAATATAGATCTAGATTAACTACGGAGGTAAGTTTAATATTAAAAGGGGGCTTGTAGGGTTCATTAGGATTTAGTAGTTATGGATGATTAATTAAAGATTACTCTTTTTATCCTTTAGTTGATTTAAAACTAGAACGACAGTGATGCATGTAGATTAGGGTTTCTGGAGGGAAAAGGGTTCCCACTCTTAACCCCTGTCTCGACATGGAACTCCATTCATATCTAGCCTTTACCAAAACAATTGTTAATCTAATCTCTAATCATGGTCGCGATTATCAATGAATTGATAGCACGCCTAATTAGGATGTTAACTATTCTTTTGATAAAGTTTATAAACTTTATAGGACGTAAAAAGAGTTTAAGGATCTTCATCATCCATTAACCTACCCTAATCCCATAAACCCTAACAAGCGAAGAATTACTCGCGCATGTTGGGAGAAAAAGAGATGGAGAGAGAAATCATATTAAAACTACAAAGAGACAGAATAAGAAAACTACTACCTTTATTAATCAACAAAAATCATTTACACTTTGTTCGCTTAGAAAATGATTACAAAATGCTAGTTTGCTTCTCGATCTCTTCTAAGAAGGTAGATGAACCATTGATGATAAGCCTGGATGCGTGAGCCTGTCGTGGACTTTGTGATCTCGTCGGCTTGATAATTTTTCCAAGAGGCTCTCGGTCCATATTTATACTCCAAAAGCCAGAACCCTAGCTTCCAAATTTGGAAGCCAACAGTTAAGATTCCACCATCCAAAATCCAGCTCTAAGCCCTCTTCCACATGGCGGATCCGCGGTCAACAGGTAGGTTTGACCGCGGATCCGTGGCCTTGTGTATGGATCGGTAGATTTGGTCTTTTGGGCTTTTCTCCTTGTGATACGTGGCGATCTCGGGAACCTTTGAAAATTGGAAATCTTTTCTTTGTTTCTGCCAGACTTGATTTCTTAGTTTGCTTTCTTAATTAGGCAGGTTTGCTCTTAACAACTTTGATTCCCTTGATTTTTGGCCCTGAAAAATTCTGCACAATCTCAACAAATAATATTAGTGGAGTTTTATTTTATTGAGATATTAATTTCACCATTAAGATTTGGTCAATGGTATCTTTGCATACATTTTCCTACCAAATGTTAATTATAATATATTAACACATGAAAAATAGTATTTTTACAGATAAACCCTCATATGTATCATATATTATAATAAACACCTTTTCTAGTATAGAAATAGTAGGAAAAATGTAATAACAAATGTGCAGTTTTAGCAACTGAACAAATAACCCCAAACTTATCTTTGATCGTCCCGAGCAAACTAGTTTATTCAAGAGAAGGAGAAAAAGAAAGGAGAAAACTAAGCACACTTTCGTAGGCAAACACGATTGCACTGAGCACGTGCAACAAGCCGTTAAATCTCTAGGTGTCCCTAGTAGGAGGAGTGGTGTCTCCTGAGGGTTTTCAGCGGATTACACCCACAAAATCCTATAATAAAAAAGAGATGGTGAAATTTACATATAAAGATAAGAACCATAAAAAAAATACTTTGAAAATTTAGAGTTTCCAACTACATTGGCTTTTCAGTTGTCATGAGCCCTATCTTAATAGTCATGAAAAGATGTTAGAAATCATATCATCCCTCAATAAAACATTGTCTTTATTCTTCATTCCTACCTTTCATCCAAACATCGATCATATACCTACGTGTGTGTAATGGAACATCCCTACACTTGGAGAATTCAATTCAAGCTATCATACTCTTGTCAATTTACCTCGGTACTTTTTAATTTGATGAATATTTATGGATTTGCTCACACATTTTCATGCGACCGTTAATACTTCTTGAGGTACTAACCGACCGATGACTTATGTGCTTGCTGATTAGGTGATAGTATTTTTCTCGTCTTGCATCACCTAAGTCTTAGCAGTGACTCCCAAACCAGTTGGTCTAAGGCACTAGGTGATGAAGCACCCTTGCTATATTTTTTTATTTTTGCCTTGGCGAAAACAAAACCAGTGTTCATTTTTCTTTTCGCCATTTTTATAATTTCTTCATTTATTATTTCCTTCATACTTTGGCTTTTAGACAAGAGCATTTCAAGGTATCCTCTACTATCCCGAGTTTCAAGACGTGTGTAAGTGTGTATAGTACGGTATCAACATTCAAATGTTTGGCTTCCAGAATATAAACTATTTTTCAGACATATTTTTATCCTCAGATTAGTGACTTCCTTCATTTTACTAACCCTTGGGACAACAGCTCATAACTACTTATTACTAGTTCGTTTAAGAAAGCTTCTAATTTTCTTGGTTTTCTTAAATTATTCCTATCTTTTAAATATAATTTTTCACTTTCTACCCTTTTCTTATAAAAAAAAATTTTGAATGTCCAGTGTCAAAGATAATTCAGTGAATACAAACCTCCCCCCAAACATGTTTTCAGCAGTGTCCTCACTGATGTTGTCTTTTGAGAGCATGGACCTGTATACTTGGGGAGAGATAAAAGGGGTAAAATAATAAGTAATTGAAAACTACCCCCAAACTTGATCTTTGGCACGCACAGATATTCAGTTAAGTCCATTTTTACTCACCTCCATTCTTAAAATGAGAAAATGTTACCAAAACATGGAGGTGAGGCGGAGGAAATTCAGTTCTGATAAAGCGGCTCCTGTAAAAACAGGAGCTCCTCCGCGGGGTCAGCAGAGAAATACGGTTTTAATCTATGCCCATTTACTTTAAAAATTGAACCGTTTTTCAAATTTTCAACTCCTACTGCCCCGTGCGGATGTACATACCGCACCACAAATGGTCCTTTCCAACGAGATTTAAGTTTACCCGGATGAAGATGGAGACGGGAATCGTAAAGAAGGACTTATTGCCCCGATGTGAAAGTTTTTCTAAAAAGGTTTTATTGTGGAACACTTTAGTCCTGTTCTTTACTATCACCGCATTATCGTAAGCTTCATCGCGGAGTTCGCTTAGCTCATTCAATTGCAGCTTCCGATAGCTGCTCGCATGATCAAAACCGAAGTTAAGCTCTTTAATAGCCCACATTGCTTTATGTTCGATCTCGACAGGAAGGTGGCATGCCTTCCCAAACAGAAGGCGGTATGGAGACATACCAAGATCGGTCTTATAAGCGGTGCGAAATGCCCAAAGAGCATCCGTCAATTTGGTTGACCAATCTTTACGGTTTTTAGAAACCGTCTTCTCCAAAATTTGATTGATCTGCCTATTTGTGATCTCAGCCTGCCCGCTTGTTTGGGGATGATAGGGCGTAGAAAGCTTGTGAGCGATTGAATATTTCCGCATCAAAGTCTCGAAAGACAAATTACAGAAATGTGTCCCGTTGTCGCTAATTATAGCACGAGGGTGTCCGAATCGAGAAAAGATATTTTCTTTAAGGAACTTAATGACAAATTTGTTGTCATTAGTGCGACACGGTATAGCTTCCACCCATTTCGAGACATAATCAACCGCTAACATGATATATAAATTCCCAAAGGAGTTGGGAAAACGGCCCATAAAATCAATACCCCAAACATCGAATATTTCCACAACCAATAAAGGTTGGAGCGGCATCTCGTTTCTTCGTGAAATCCGATCCAAATGCTGACATCGCGGACAAGTTTTGCAATATTCATATGCATCTTTAAATAATGTTGGCCAATAAAATCCACATTGCAAAACTTTCTCCGCCGTTTTTCGAGGACCAAAATGACCGCCGCATGCCTGATCATGACAAAATGATAACACACTCTTGAATTCATCGTTAGGGACACACCTGCGAATGATTTGATCGGAACAATACTTAAACAGATAAGGTTCATCCCAGTAAAAATATTTTACTTGGGATAAAAATCGAAGTTTGTCTTGTTTCGACCAATCGCTAGGAATAAGTCCTGTCGCAAGATAGTTCACAATATCCACGAACCAAGGTTCGTAGGATACAGTCAAGAGCTGTTCGTCAGGAAATGAGTCATTTATCGGCACGGTCAAAGTTGGCGAAGAAGTGATGCGTGAAAGATGGTTGGCTACAACGTTTTCACATCCACTCTTGTCTCGGATGACAAGATCAAATTCTTGTAACAATAAGATCCAACGTATCAGCCTGGCCTTCGCATCCTTCTTCGATAAAAGATGTCGTAGGGCGGAGTGATCTGTGTAAACCACAATTGGCGAGCCAATCAAGTAGGGCCTGAATTTCTCTAATGCAAATACAACTGCCAAGAGTTATTTCTCGGTAGTTGTGTAATTTATTTGTGCATCATTCAAGGTCCTACTTGCATAGTAAATTACATGTGGTATCTTATCAATGTGTTGTCCTAAGACAACACCAATAGCAAAATCTGATGCATCACACATAAGCTCGAACGGGTGGTTCCAATCCGGAGATGATAGAACGGGGGCTATAGTGAGTGATCCTTTAAGTGATTCAAAAGCAGCCTCACAATCCTAATCGAAGTGAAATGTTGTATCCTTGGCCAATAGAAGGGTTAAGGGTCTAGCAATTTTGCTAAAGTCCTTAATAAATCTCCTATAAAATCCTGCATGACCAAGGAAGGATCGTATATCTTTGACGTAATTGGGACGAGGGAGGTTATGAATGACATCTATTTTAGCTCTGTCAACCTCAATGCCTTTTCGTGAAATTATATGTCCAAGTACAATACCTTCTTGGACCATAAAATGGCATTTTTCCCAATTCAAAGTCAAGTTCTTATCCTTACAGCGGGTAAGAACCGCGTCAAGATTACGAAGGCAGTCCTCAAAGGAGTCCCCAAAAATGGAGAAATATTCCATAAAAATTTCTAGAAAATTCTCCACCATATCTGAAAATAACCCCATCATGCACCGCTGAAATGTAGCGGGAGCGTTGCATAACCCAAAGAGCATGCGTCTATAAGCAAAAGTACCGAAAGGACAAGTAAATATGGTTTTATCTTGATCCTTTTCGACGATGGGGACCTGGTTATAACCAGAGTATCCGTCCAAGAAACAATAGTATTCGTGTCCAGCTAATCCTTCTAACATCTGGTCAATGAAAGGTAGAGGGAAGTGATCTTTCCTCGTCGCGGTATTGAGTTTCCTGTAATCAATACATACGCGCCACCCAGTTTGGGTGCGTGTTTGGATTAACTCATTAGCCTCATTAGTGATGACCGTGATGCCAGACATTTTAGGGACCACATGAATTGTACTTACCCATTGGCTATCAGATATAGGGTAAATTATTCCACTATAAAGGAACTTGACGATTTCTTTCTTTACCGCCTCCTTCATAACGGGATTTAACCGTCTTTGTGGGTCTCGGGTTGGTTTGGCTTCATCCATCAGATGTATGTAATGTTCAACAATTAAGGAACTAATCCCTTTGATGTCAGCCATTGTCCAACTGAATGCTTGCTGATTCGATCTCAACACTGCCAAAAGTGCGTTCTCTTGCTCTAAGGCTAGAGAAGCGGATATAATCACTGGCAAAGTCTCATTCTCACCTAAATATGCATATTTAAGATGAGAAGGTAGCGGTTTGAGATCAAGAATTGGCGGAGAGACAATAGAAGGTGGGGTAAGGGAATGATATTCGGACTCCCTAAGAGGTTCAAAACTTGCATAAGATATTGACTCAGAAAGTGCTGCTTACTTTTGCAACGAGTCAACGGGTTCAAACTCAAGGACGGACTCATTGAACATATCCTCACTATGAAGTGGTGCAAGATCAAACGATGTCTCATTAGTGTTGTCGAGATCATCAAAGCAAAGTTCCTCATCCTTGCAGCTTTCGGGAGCTATCTCGTGGATGAAACAAATATCCAGCAAATCAGCAGAAGGTTCTGATGGCTGACTTTCTAGCTTGTAAATATTAAGCTCAATTGCCATTTTCCCGAAGGATAAGTTCATAGAGCCGTTACGACAATTAATTACAGCGTTAGAAGTTGCTAGGAAGGATCGACCAAGTATCACCGGGATTTGATTGCATGGGTTTGCCACAGGTTGTGTATCTAAAACAATAAAGTCCAAGGGAAATATGAATTCCCCGACATTAATTAACACATCCTCTAGTTCACCCCGAGATTTGGTGATCGATTGGTCTGCCATCTGGAGAGTACAATGGGCGGGTTTTAACTCTCCAATTCCTAACTGCTCGTATACTGAATAAGGAAGCAAGTTAACGCTAGCGCCAAGATCGAGTAAAGCACGATTAATATTTTTACCCCCAATAGAAATAGAGATTGTAGGAAAGCCAGGGTCCTTACGTTTCTTTTGTATTGCTGGGTAAAAGCTGTGCTAACATTACTCGTCATGAAAACCTTCTTAGGCACTTGAGTTTTTCTCTTCCTAGTGCACAAGTCTTTAAGGATTCATGCATAAGATGGGACTTGTTGAATAGAATCTAGGAGAGGAATATTCATGCTAACTTGCTTAAACATTTCCACAATCTTCTCCATTTGTGGGTTGGGTCTGTTGGCCCTTAATCTGTTTGGAAATGGAGCTTGATCAATAAGTTTTGGGTCCAACATTTATGGAGAAGATTGTGAGGACGGATTCGATCCCAAAATTGGAGTGGGAATCGATTTCGATAGATTTGGCGAAATGTTCGAGCCTTGGGGAAAACGGAGAATAGGCTCGGATGAAAGTAGGAGACTAGACGAATTAGGGGAAGAAGAAGAAGCTGGGGTATCATTGGTGTCACTAACATCATCATATTGCTCACCCACTCGGTTATTCAGCACCTTTCCCAATCTCAACGTAGTAATGGCATTCACATTATGATTTTGTGAATAGCCAGGATTCTGTAGGGGTTGAGATGGGAGTTTCCCTTTCTCTCTCGCACTCATTGCGGCGTTCAATTGTGCATGTTGGTTTTTTATTGATTTAATACTCTCGGCGTGTGAGGCGGAGTCTTTCTTTATGGAATCAATAGAAGACTTCATATCAGCCGACATTTGAATGGAATGTTTCATGAACAAATCCAATGTTTGTGCGAGTGAAGAGTTATCAGTACCGGCCAATTGTGGTGCAGATGTGTTGGCCAGATTTTGAAAATATTGTGACTGAAAGGGGTGCTGATTTTGTGGTTGTGGTTGCTGTGGAGGAGATCTTTGATAATTGCTTTGGAACTGATTTTGATTTTGGTGTTGGTTTTGGTTCCAAGCAAAGTTAGGATGATTCCTCCATCCTTGATTGTATGTGGAAGAATAAGGATCGTTTCTAGGTCGCTGCTGAAAAGCAGCATTAGTTTGCTCGTGACCTTGAAACGATGCATTCATAGGACATTCTTCCATCAAGTGTGAAGGATACGAAAAGCAATCACAGACGGTCTTGGGAAGCGTGACCTGATTTAGGGAGGCTAATGAAAATTTGTTTTCAATAGCGTCGAGTTTGTTCTAAATCGCTGCCATTTCGGTTTTTACTGCGATGGAAACATCGAGCTGATGAATATCTCCCCTAGTTGAAGGTGGTCTTACGCTTTTCCACTGCAAAGTGTTTTCAGCGAGATCTTCCAGATATTTCCAAGCTTCGCCATCGTCTTTGGACATGAAATTGCATTGACACATTGTTTCAAGCATCTGCTTTGTCGCTGGATTAATGCCCTCATATATTATTCGGCACAAATCCCATCTTTGTATTCCATGATGAGGACATTGGACAAGCAGATCCTTGAAACGTTCAAAGCACTTCCAAAATGGTTCATTGGGAAGCTGGGTGAACTGGTTGATCTCGCTCCTAATATGGGCGGTCTTATTGTTTGGGTAAAACTTCTTAAGAAATGCTATTACGAATTCATCCCAATTAGTGATAGAGTGTGCGGCGGTATTATAAATCCATTTTTCTGCCAAGTCGCACAGAGTGAATGGGAGAAGACGCAAGCACATAGCATCCACAGTCAATTGTGAAGTACCCATCATTGCGCATACGTTTTCGAATTTAGTGATGAAAACGTACGTGTCTTCAGACTCAAGCCCGTGAAATTTGGGCAACAGATTGATGTGGTGGGGTTTAATTTCAAAATTATCCTCGTTAGCTGGTGGAATAGATAGACAAGTAGGAAGAGGACCACGGATAGGATATCATCTCTCTTGGAGAGAGATGCGCGGTGGATTCTGCGCACCTACGAGCGGTGGCAGCATGGTGTTATAATCTGATGTAGTACCGTCCATCTCGGTCGTGGTGTGTGGTGGGGGAAAAGAAGATGAAGAAGTACCGACTCCGGCGTCAATAGCAGGAACGCGGACAAGACGGGCACTAGAATCCCGTGTCCAGCCGAGCATGCACTAAGCGGGTTTAGCGCAAGTGGCAGCGTGTGTGTGATTTAAAATAGGTCTGTTTTGAAAAAGTGGGACTTAAGACAAATCACACAAAAATGCACAAACAACTCTAGAACTAAGGTTACCTAGGTCCAGCCTCTAGACCGCTCCTAGAATTCCAAAGGACAAGCCGTAGGATCAATCCTCTACCACCTCTTTACTACTCTTATGGCCAGGTAAGTGCCAGGTAAGTGGGAGGTATCCACTACGTAAGTAGTGGGCCAAATTAAGTAACAACTTGACTTAGACACACTTGCCTAGACACCACAAAAATAATGCGGATAAGCGATAGATTACCCACGACCTTCCTCTGTCCTTATTGAGCGCGACAGTCCTTAGAGTCTGGTCTAGATATTTTTTAAATTAATGTAGGGTTGATGCAGATGCTCGGTTTTTGATTTGTGGGGCTTAGGAAGGGTGATGAAATCCCCACATAATCTGGATTTGGTCTTTGCCCCTTAAAGCCCGTATTAAAATATGCAAAACAAAACCAATCACAAAACTTTGCAAAAAGATTTTTGAGTGGCGATATTTTGCAAAGAATCCTGCAGAAAAGAGATTTTATTGGATTTCAGAGGAGAGAGAAAGAGGTTAGAATCTTACCAGAGAAGACTGAAGCCCTAGATCTCCAAACCTGCCGCGCTTCCGCTGCGAATATGGGCTATCTGCCGCGGATCCGTCGCAAGAAGGATGGATCACTTGATGAAATTTACTACGTGGCCTCCTGTACTCCTCTGGATCTCTAAGAATGTCTCTGTCTCCTGTTTCCTCAAGTCTGTGACACCAGATCTCCTTGCAAAATTTACACACAAATCGTTAAATATGCAATTTGCAGTTTTGTTTTAATTATGATATAGATCGGATAAGAATTCAACACAAATAACAAGAATAAAAAATCACGCACGTATCCCCGGCAACGGCGCCATTTGGTTAATCTGAAAAATTGTTTGTAGTTTAACCGCAATCAGAACGGTGTCGCGCGTAGCTAGACCGAGGTGAGAACGGGTCGTCCTCAGGGAAACGTGGAACCATTTGATTCTTACTTTAGGCGTGTTGATTAGGAAGGGAGAATAAGAATGGTGAAGAATGATTGTAGGATCTAGATCTACGTTAAATAAGAATGCAAAATATAGATCTAGATTAACTACGGAGGTAAGTTTAATATTAAAAGGGGGCTTGTAGGGTTCATTAGGATTTAGTAGTTATGGATGATTAATTAATTAAAGATTACTCTTTTTATCCTTTAATAGATTTAAAACTAGAACGACAGTGATGCATGTAGATTAGGGTTTCTGGAGGGAAAAGGGTTCCCACTCTTAATCCCTATCTCGATTTGGAACTCCATTCATATCTAGCCTTTACCAAAACAATTGTTAATCTAATCTCTAATCATGGTCGCGATTATCAATGAATTGATAGCGCGCCCAATTAGGATGTTAACTTTTCTTTTGATAAAGTTTATAAACTTTATAAGACGTAAAAAGAGTTTAAGGATTTTCATCATCCATTAACCTACCCTAATCCCATAAACCCTAACAAGCGAAGAATTACCCGCGCATGTTGGGAGAAGAAGAGATGGAGAGAGAAATCATATTAAAACTACAAAGAGATAGAATAAGAAAACTACTACCTTTATTAATCAACAAAAATCATTTACACATTGATCGCTTAGAAAATGATTACAAAATGCTAGTTTGCTTCTCGATCTCTTCTAAGGAGGTAGATGAACCGTTGATGATAAGCCTAGATGCATGCGCCTGTCGTGGACTTCGTGATCTCGGCGGCTTGATAATTTTTCCAAGAGGCTCTCGGTCCATATTTATACTCTAAAAGCCAGAACCCTAGCTTCCAAATTTGGAAGCCAACAGTTAAGATTCCACCATCCAAAATCCAGCTCATAAGCCCTCTTCCACACGGCGGATCCGCGGTCAACAGGTAGGTTTGACCGCGGATCCGCTGCCTTGTGTATGGATCGGTGGATTTGGTCTTTTGGGCTTTTCTCCTTATGACACGTGGCGATCTCTGGAACCTTTGGAAATTGGAAATCTTTTCTTTGTTTCTGCCAGACTTAATTTCTTAGTTTGTTTTCTTAATTAAGCAGGTTTGCTCTTAACAACTTTGATTCCCTTGATTTTTAGCCCTGAAAAATTCTGCACAATCCCAACAAATAATATTAGTGGAGTTTTGTTTTATTGAGATATTAATTTCACCATTAAGATTTGGTCAATGGTATCTTTGCATACATTTTCCTACCAAATGTTAATTATAATATATCAACACATGAAAAATAGTATTTTTATAGATAAACCCTCATATGTATCATATATTATAATAAATACCTTTTCTAGTATAGAAATAGTAGGAAAAATGTAATAACAAATGTGCAGTTTTATCAACTGAACAGTTATCGTGCACTCTACTGCACTAGATATTTTTGTGCGGACCTGACACACTTGATTTAGATTTTCACGCATACTGGGTGTATGGGATGTGATTTTTTGCACACCGGATGCACTTGATCGTGATTTTTATTCGTGCATGTTAGTTGCACTTGGTTGGGATTTTTGTGCACTCTATATGCACTTGATGTTGTTGTCATGCTCACCCGTTGCATTTGACAGATGCTTTCGTGCACACTTGTTGCACTTAGTTTTTGCTTTTGTACACATTCGTAGCACTTGTATTTGACTTGGATTTCTGTGCGCACCAAACGCACGTGATATTGGATACGCCTTTTGAGGCTGATTTTACTCATGATTATCATATCTTTAGGATATGTACTATATTATATAGTAATCGAGCAGTACTGGTCTGAGGACAGTACCTGAGTATTTTTGCATGCATAAAAAGTTTACCAAGAGGTTTTCAAAAAGGAGCTATGGTCTCACTACTTTCCTACGTATCCAAGAAGGACTCGAACTTTTATAAGGAGGACCTTTTTGGATATTTCAAAAAGACGGGACGTAAATCTTGAACAAAACATATATAGACATATATTTATTTCTTTACAAATGAGCGTCCACCACTTATACCGTGAGTTACGCATCGCATGGCAATTTGAAAAGAATTTTGCATATGTTTTATTCAGCTTTTTAGAAAGTTTTATAAGGATGCATACTATATACATATTATGATCTTGATTATTGTATATTCGAATTTTAGAACTGGATTTTGAGATTTTCATCTCTATTATAACTTCATTGATTGCGTGACGCTTGACGGAATTTCGATTTTGAGTTTCGCACTAGTTTTCAGGTGCACACAGTGCGCTGTGGTATTTCTGTGTATTCTATGATTTCGGAGCCCCGTTGATTTGACTGAATATTGAAATGTTTTTGTATTTGGGGGTTTAAATTTAAATTCGATGACCGAATTTATTTAAGGGGGGAAAATTGTAACATTTCATAAATATAAAATAATATTTTTGGAATTTAAATAATAAAATAATAAATATCACGAAAACTATTCAAGTACGAATTTGGGGTTTCCGTAAAATGGTATAATTAAATACCAATATTTGGAAAATATTTGGATATTAATATGAATTATTAATTAAAAAGGTATTTATTGGATTTGGATATTTTATAAATAATTATGCAATTATTTATATGCTAATTTGTATTAAACTTAATTAGTGCACTACTAATCATGATTAAGCAAAATCTATCTTTGTTTTATGATCATGGCTAGTGCACCATGACACATTGTGTTTGATTCATGCATGGCTTCTTTATGTTTGTGGTATTTGGTTTTATTTAAAAGGAAAAGAGAAAAAGGAAAGAAAAAGAAAAGATATTTGGATGAGTGGGGGACAAAGGTGACATGGAAGGGAACAAGAGGGCATGTGCATAAGACAGTGAGAGAGTCAGAAAGAGAGGAAGAGAGAGAGCGAGAGATGGCCTTGACCATGGCTCCCATCTTCTTCACTTCATTTCATTTCTTCTTTCATTCCTTCATCATCTTCATCCTCCACCTCCTCTACCACCATGAAACCACCCTAAAACCATCTCAAAATCTCATGCCACCTTCACAAAAAATGTACACAACCTCATCCTATACCACCTAGCAAGCTCAGGTTTGGATTTTGAGGACTTTCAACCATCTTTGAATTTTCTTCAGTTGCTCCAAGTGGTATAACCTTCACTTTTCTTCTTTTTGTTTAGTTTCTTAACCTCCTAGTTAAGTTTAGAGTTCGATTAAGCAAGTTTAGTGACTTTGGAAATTTCTAGAATGTTTTTAGTGGATGAATGGACTAGTAGATATGTAATTGAAGTTTGGTTAGTGAACCCCAAGCCATTAGTGATGATATTCAGGCTAAACTAGAGACGAGAAGCCCAAAACACGAACTTAGAATTTTCCTGATCTCGGTTTTTGACAGTTTGTGATGTTTATATAGAATCTGGTATCACTCGAGAGCTTTGAAAAATAAGTTTCCATCACAGTGAGACGTGCAGGCCACATAGAATTTTCCCTAGAAACCTGAGCCCCTATCTCCATTTGCAGGCCGCAATTTTAATCCCCCAGGCCGCGATTTGGGGTCTGGTCTGGATGGATTGGTGTGATTTTTGGTGCATGGCTCTGTTATCTGATATCTAGACCTATCCTATATGCAAAATCTCATAATTTGACATATGGTAGAATCTGGGAGTGATTTTCTATGTTGCTGATTTCGGGTTTCCGATTTCTGAAAACTTGGTTTTGGTATTTGAGTTTTGGCACGGTCGTTGGACGTTCGTACGTCAAAGTTGGGGGTTAATTGGTTGTTCTTGCATGCGTGGTCTATAGGTTCTAACCTATGAGCACTTCGTGTGCCGTATCGGTTTTCGGACTTGGTTTTAATATCGTTACGATGTGTATCGATTGTAGGTACCTTCGCGTGGACTTCCGAGACGACGAAGGAGATCAAGAAGTTCATTGACTTCGACTAAGCAAGGATATTGCAGGTGAGTAGATCTATATCTATGGGGGAAGTCAGGTGGATGGCGTATAGCACCCCCGCAACCATAGTAATGGAGAATCGATATATAGAATATAATTTAGAGAAACTTATGTTATGAACTTACGGATATGATCAAAAGATTTAGTATGAGAAGATATAATAAATACAAAATGACTTGAATTGATATATTGATAAGATGAAATGAGAATATGATGAAATAAGATAACATGAGCGGATATACTTGATATGAGGATGTGAGGCGATATGAATACATAAAAACATATGCCAAGATATGTTATGAGATTGATAAGATATGATATGAGCTTGATATATATATGTATGTATGTATGTATGTATGCATGTATGTATGTATGTATGTATGTATGTATGAGAATGAAAGATGATATGATCTACGAGACCATAGATCTATACCCTTGTTTACGTATAGGGCGATAGATCCTTAATCTATTTTATGACACCGTACGATAGATTATACCGTACATGATAGGATACCGGATGATTGATCCGCAATCTCGACTCGAGGATGATATATGAGGATTATATCACATTTGATACCATGAGGCTGGATCGCCAACTTATGGATTTGTCATTGTTCGGAGAATCGTTGTTGCTAAACACCTTAGTGGATAATGGGTTATATTTGATATATTCAAGGGTAGTTACATATCTTATTATCGTTCATGTAAAGATGTATTATTCCCCATGACATACGTACTGTGTTCTCAGCACTTACATGTATATGGCTTTGTCTAATCGCACACCTGCACTATTACCGATGATGCGCATGTTACACTTATACAGATTTGCCGGCTCACACATTCATCATCGGTAATTACCATACCACTTATACAGTAGAACTACTACATCACGGTATTACTCTTAACTGTAAGGTACAATTATTGTTCAGTAATTATCACATAACATGCTTACATGATAATACTTGAGATGCTTGCAGTACTGTTCTATATTTGCATATACTGTACTTTATGGATACAAGCATTGAGATGATGTTTTCATGAGATCTCTGAATTTGAGAACCGCGGTTATATTTCATAGGAAATTATGAATTGTTTTAAAAAAATGTTTTCTCGTGATGTGATATTTCATGTCCACCATGAGTTTTCTCGGTTCTGAGCTATGTGATACCCGATTCAACAATTCGAGGAGTGGGGAGGAACCTTTTGCGGGTATATGGTGGACCCGGTAAGGTACCCTGGGGCAAGAAGATCATGGAGTAGACGATGAGCCTGGTAGGGGATGCACTACCTACAGGTGATAGTTTGGGCTCGGCGGTTATCCAGAGGATACCGACCGGAGTCGTGAGATCAGCTGGATATGAGGGCCGATCTGAGGATGCGGTGCCTGAGATATGAGGATTTACGTGTCGATGCTGGACACGGGTTTTTATGATGTTTCAAGTGTCGATGTTGGAAACTCAGGTTTCATGATAATTGATGTATCGTTGATAGACACACGTTGGTTGGTACACATGCATACATGACTATACTTTCAGATGACTATCATTACATACTCATATTGGCACAACTCTATTGTATACATATGCATACATGATCACCCTAGATACCATAGTATAACCTTCATGATACAGTAGGACGTAGGGATCATTGTTCATTCGATTTCTACATGCTGATATTTTTCTACTCACGAGTTGGAAACTCACCTCCATTGTGCCATAGTTTTCTTGCAGGTTCGACCGCTTGGATCAGTAGCGGTATCGCTGGCACACAGCTTTCTTCAGGGTGTTTTGCTTTGGTAGGTAGGACACACATTTGGATCGTGATCACTCTTGTACCTATTATTTCTATTGTATCTAGTTAAAGCTCCATCAATCAGAAACCAGACTTTGTATTTTTGGTACGCCTAGATATAGACTTGTATATTTGCGAGACTTAGAGCGAGATGGGTGTATATTAGTTATATGAGCTGGATGATATCTTGGTTTTACTTATTCTCTTTCTGTGATTAATCTTCGCCGTAGGGCATCGTATATATGTTTTATTGGATGGTTGTGATTCTGCCAATTGGCGAAGAGCTAGCTCCCGCTTGGGGATGCCTATATTTTGCACGTATATGGTTTTGGATCAAAATATACAAGGGAGGTGATGCCCAAATTTTCAAGGACAAAAATGTTTTCAATATAGTATACAATCATTGCATTTTCATTTGGTATGACTTATACTTTTAAAAGAAAGGCTGGAATTTCTTATGTCAATGTTTCAAAACTGCACCTTCACTATTTTCCGCAAAAAGGTTTAGATTTCTGGGCTTCGGCTTACTTGAATTATGTTATGCCTTTAAACGTTGCGTGATTTAAGTTCCGGTCACATGCCAAATTTCCGGGTCGTGACAGTATTGTTTCCCCCAATCAGAGCAAAGCTCTGTTCAAAAATTCAAATTTTGAAATGAAGCAGCGCTTCATAGCAGCGCCAGCGCTAAGAGAGTCAAAGACTCTGAGGCAACGCCCACGTGCAAAGAATATGAGCGCTAGCACTAAGAGCGCTGCACTCTAAACAGCGTACCATGTGCAAAGCACATAAGCGTTAGCGCTAAGTGCGCTGCAATCTAAGCAGCGCACCACGTGCAAAGCACGGGAGCGCTAGCGCTGGAACTAAATGTTCCCAACCGTTGGATCAAAGATCCAACGAACATGATTAAAAATCATAAATTAAATAGAATAAAATTCTGTTAAGGAGAGATTCCTCAAAATCTTTCCAAACAAAAAGATTGTGCTCTGTAAATCAGAGCACCGTCGGATCAATGATCCAGTGGTGATAAAAATCACTAAAATACAGAATAAATTTTGTGTGGGGAAAGATTTCCCAATCTTGTTAAAAACAAGAAGATTGTCTTCGGTAAATCAGAAGCCCTTGGATTAAAGATCCAACGGGGGAGACATCCCCAAATAAATTAGAGAAAAGATCTCTTCAACTGATTGAACAAATCGGCTTTGCCCTATATAAAGGCCCCAAGACTTCAAGTATGATATAAAGGAACCCTCCAATAAATTTTTAGAAATCTCAGAAAGAAGAGCAAGCTCTCGGAAGAAGAAGATTTTCTTCAAGGTAAAAAGAACAGAAAGACGAAATCGTCTCATATAAAAGAAGAATTTACTTCTGTTTTCTAAGATCATAGATCTATAAAACCAAGGTCTTTCACAAAAAGAAATCAGAGTATCTCATCACAAAGAATAAGAAGAAGAACATAATTCTTCTCATAAATCTATAAGACTAAGGTCTTTTTACAAAAGAGATCATGAACATCTCATTATAAAAGGGGGGAGATTAATTCAGTTCTCTTAGGATCGCAGATCCATAAAGGCAAACCCTTTCACCAAAATAAGATATTGAAACATCTCCTATAAAATAAGAACTTTGTTCTTATAACCTTGAGACAAAGTCTCTTATAAAAAGAGAATTTAATTCTCAGAGCACAAAACTGATCTAAGTTGCATAAGAGAAGAGCCTTAGCGCTCCTAATTTAAAAGAGCTTCAGCTCTCCACATCTAGCGCAAAGCGCTGCAGAGACTTGGCTCTCTTAATTTAAAAGAGCCTTAGTGCTCCATATTTAAAGAAGCGCTCTGTGCTCAAGACTAGCGCACAGCGCCAAGCGCATCGCGTGCTTCTCACGTGTGCACTACTTAACAGAAGCGCCTCAGCGCTCCACATCTAGCGCAAAGCACTGCAGCGCCTCAGCGCTCCAAATATAGTGCACTGCGCTCATTGACCGGCGCACAGCGCCAAGAGCGCCACGTGCTCCTCACGTGTGCGCTACTTAGCAGAAGCGCCTCAGCGCTCCACATCTAGCGCAAAGCACTGCAGCGCCTTAGCGCTCCAAATATAGCGCACTGCGCTCATTGACTGGCGCTAGCGCCAAGCACGCTACGTGTTTCTCACTTATGCGTTGATAGAACATAAACTGTTCTTTAAAATAAAGCCCTAGAGCTATGATGAATGTTCATCATTCAATAAAAGACAGAAAACCTGTCAGAACCCAAATCAATGTTCAGCATTGTAAAATGTTTAACATTTCAACTGAGTGGGCCGAGCCCAAGTTGGCCATAAACCCCTCATTCAGATTAACTGAGCTCATATGCTCATAAATCTCAGATCTAAGTCCTAATTGTACTATAGATCTCCCAACCAAAATTGGTTCAAGGGTACATCTCTTCACTCCTCTGATATTTGTCGTTGTAATCCTTCAACGTCTTCAGAGAGGTGACGGGTCCCGACAACCATACATTCCATAGATTATGACGTATTTAAACTGGACTGTGGGGTCCTTAAACTCATGGACTATGATGTCCTTAACCTTGGACTGTGGGGTCCTTAAACTCATGGACTATGATGTCCATAACCTTGGACTGTGGGATCCTTAAACCCATGGACTATGATGTCCTTAACCTTGGACTGTGGGGTCATTAAGCCCATGGACTATGATGTCCTTAACCTTGGACCGTAATGTCCTTAAACTAATTATGGACCGCAAAGTCCCTAAACTAAAACAATAGAGCCCAAATGCTCTTTTGTTGGATCTAAATGATCCTGTTAAGTTGATCTTAGTCTAAAATTAGACTAACGTACCCTTAACAAATCGTTAAGTTGATCTTAGTCTAAAAATAGACTAACGTATCCTTAACAAACGTTTAAGTTGAACTTAGTCTCAAATGAGACTAACGCATCCTTAAACCCAACCCCAAACCCAAATCTAAGAAAATACGGATTTGGACTAATCCACACCCTATGGGCGACAACATAAATTAGCCTCCGTATACAATCCATGGGCAACCAAAAACAAAATAAACAACCATGACACGAAGTGACCATCTGGAGAAGGAGAAAGTGGTTACCGCGATGCAGTAGCGTAATTAACTGCAGGGACTTGCGCCTGCAGGGAAGAGCGTCCCCACAATCAAAAACCTCTCAATGAGGGGGAATCTGACGAAGTCTGCTACATCGGCCGCATCCGTCTAACCCTCCGATATATGGTGCTATAAATCAACTTGGCATCTTCGGAGAGGTGGACGGATAAAACCAAATAGTATCTGCCCCCAAATTCAGGCAAGATGAACCTACGCGGTTTTGTCTCTGTATGCGGCGGAGAACGGATTCCGGCACGCCCGGAGGGACCTTTTCCTCTTTCCACTCCACACTTCGTGTGTCGTGTTCGCGAACGAATCCCGGTTTGATATGGTTGCCCTTGGATTCGAGGTTCTAAGATTTGGTTTTGCTCCCGTGCAGAAAAAAAGAACATCAATGGCCTCTAACTGTTTAGCTGCAACAACAACTCTCATTCCGTCCTATCCGGAGGAGTGACATACGGGCCCCAAGCGGCCTCCCTCTTCACAATGCCGGTGGAACAAGTGACCCAAGCCACCACCGGGCTATTCTTCGGGACCATGATCCCGCCAACAAGCTTCAGCGCTCTTATACCATCGCAAGAAGCTCCGAAGAAGTCGGTCTTTGATCAGCTTGCAACTACTGCGGACCCTCTCAATGGGTCGTCCAAGTCCACTGCCTTAGTTTTCAATAGACTGGGCCGAAGCTCAGATGGGCCCATGAAGAATCCCACAATTCCTGAAGAGGTTATCCCAAAGCGGGTAGCCATTCCTACTCCTGAAGTCACCAAGGCGGCTTCTCCTGTTAAGGGGTCGGTCTTCACAAGACTGGCCGTTTCAGCTCCCGTTCCAGACAAAGTCATAAAGGTTGTTTCCCCTATTCAAAAGTCGGCCTTCGCAAGACTGACTACCCCCTCTCAACGGGTGTCAGTCTTCGACATGCTAGCACCAATAATAGTCTCTCCTCAAAGCAGGGGGTAAGAAGAAACTGATTCAACAATGGAGGTGGTCCCGACCGCTCGCCATGCTCGACGTCGCCACTGGCGCCGAGTGAGGAAGGCTGGGGGCGGTTCCCCTTTCGGACTGACACCGCCGGCTCCAACAGTGGAAGTCGATACTGCCATTCCAACTGGGAACAGTTTTGAACCACTCAGGAGGGTCCACAAGAACTCTCCGACCGTTGTTCTGAAAAAGTCTCCTCGGCCTGTGGAGAATGCCACAAAGGCGAAGCTCGAATAACCCCCTCAGCGGCTGTCCTCTAAAATTTATAAAGTTTGGCAACAGGTCCAGGACTCCATGATAGATCAAGACTATCTCCGCTGACAGAAAAAGATGAAAGTTCGGCGAGAAGAGAACCACCCTGTCAAGCCACAGAAGGCGACAGCTACTTGGGTGCCCACTGCAACGGCCCCCTCAATTTCGACCGCCCATAAAAGGAGAAGGCCAGAGAAAATTCCCATGTCTGCGACAAATGTCAAGGGTACTGAGCCTAAACGCCCTGAGTCTGGGGGCATGGTGGTGCATAACGTCTATATGGCATCCGGAAAAGGGGATAGCCGTATCTCCACAGCTCATCGACCGCTTACGCGATCTGTAACAAAAGCCCAGGAGCAACAACAGAAGCTCCAGGAAATGTTGACGCAGATGGCCGTACTCACAGGGCCAAAAGAAAGCCCGGAAACGTCATCAAAGCAACGTCAAGAACAAGAAACTGATGCTTAGTTCCTTCGCAGAATCCTCAAAAAGAAGAACAAAGAGACAGCGGAACTAGCTACCAACATAAAACGAATGGCGTTCATATTCCAAGACATAGTCAGGATGATGTTACAACCGGATCCTCCAGCTGAAGATCCTCCGATTATCCTCGAAGACGATCGAGCGGAGACATCAAACCCTCTTTCAGCTTGTTCAGCAGCCAAAGAGGAGACCATCTCAAAAGCTGCCCTGGATGATTACATCGCTCAGCAGATACGAGTCCATCAGGCAAATGAAGCGGCTGGGCAAATTGTTAAGACTGGACGACCCTATCCGGGTTGGTACGACCAGATAAAGTACCCGCCGGGATACACGATCCCCAAATTCCACGTATATAAGGGGACGGGAAATCCACTCCAGCACGTTGCTCAATTTAGGGCTCTGTGCAGCAACACCGGAGGTGACGATAAGCTACTGCTTCGCCAATTCATTGGAAGCTTGTCAGAGACGGCATTTGAGTGGTATTCCAAGCTCCCGAATGATTCCGTTAAGACGTTTACAGAAATGGAGTTGCTCTTTACACAAAGGTTCGCAAGCGCTAGAGAATGCACCCCAATCACAGCATTGATCAATGCCAGGGTGAAGCCAGGAGAGACATGGGTGCAGTATGCGATACGGTGGAGGAATCTATGGTCGAAGTGCGAGAAGCGCATCGAAGAAGCACCTGCGGTAGGCATGTTCGTGGGTACTCTTGATCCGCAGGCAACCATTTCGCAATTCATGATGTTCTTCAAGCCAACTACTTTCCAGGCCCTGATTGACAAGCAGACCCAAATGGATCAGATGGGTCACAGACCATCTCCTTCGAAGCTGGAATCTCGAAATGAAAAAGGGAAAGGGAAAGCAACCTTCGTCGCCAATGCTCAACAGCAGCCCAGTGGTCCAAAACTAACTAATCGCCAAGACGAGAAACGACGATTCTTTAATGAGAAAATGAAGCGCCCTTATTCGTTTCCCCGAGAAAAAACAAGGAGATTGTTCGAGCTGGCGGTGAGCAACAGGCTCATCAACTTGCCAGATCCAAAACGCCCATTGCAACCCGGTGAGGCTAATAATCCCAATTATTGCCCCTATCACCAAGCGATAGGCCATCCAATTGAAGATTGTTTTGTCTTTAAAGGCTGGATTGAAGACCAATACCAACAAGGCAAATTCGCACTGTCCGAGAATTGGCAAGTAAGCCCGCCTCAACCGCACGCTCTTAAAAGGGGGGACACACCGGGGGCATTGATTGATCTAAAATCTCGATGTGTATGTAAAAGTAATCACAATCAAAGAAATTTATACCGCAATTAATTAACGGTGTCGATGTAGCGCGTTAATGAATACGGATCGTCCACTGAGATACGAGAATTTGTTTGATCTTGCCTTAGATGAGTCAAAATGAAAATATAAAAGAAAATGATTCAAGGTTTGTGAGATTTCATTTCAAGAAACAAAAAGAAAATAGATCTAGAATCAAGAATCAAGAAGATATACAAATCAATTTAGTTATCAAGATTTGTAGAATAGCTTGTAGGATTCGATCAAATTAGTAGTAGTGATGAATCTAGAGATGACTAATCTTATCCATTGATAATTTGTAGTTAGAACGATGGTGACGAATGAAGATTAGGGATTTATTGAAGAAACTAGGGTTTCTCCTTCTCTATCCCTTGCCTTTTCATTGATCATCATTTGGATCTAGCCTTTAGCAAATAGAATCATCAATTGTTTAATCCCTAATTTACAACGAAATTATCAAGAATGTGATCTCGCTCCAAATTAGGTCATTGATGATTCTTTTTCCTAAAGTTCACAAATCTCATAAGACTTAAGGTTAGCAAAAGGATCTTATTATCACTAGATCTACCTATTCTCTCGAATCCTCCACAAGCAGAGATTTCACTCACACATCATGAAAATTAACGAATCACAAATGAAATATTTCATAATGCAAGAATGTAATGAAAACGAGAATTAAAAATTTATCACCTTCATTAAATCTTCTTCAAATTTACACAACTCTTCAATTTGAGGTACAAGATTAAGCTCTCGATCGCTCCTTTGAAGAGGTGAATTTTTCTTCGATCTTTGCGAAGCTCGATCGCCGTGAGTCGCGGATCGTCGTGGATCTCTTGCTCGGATGATGATCGGCATTTTAATGAAGGATCGTTGATTGCTCGCTTGATTTGCTTCTCAATAGATCTTGATTTGACTTTGGAATTTGATTTGGGTTAGGGTTTGGATTGGACCATAAGTTGTGTCACTCAACTTGTGTGTGAAATTATTGAACCAATTAATGAACCTCCAATTAATGAACTAATGAATAACCTCAACCCTAAATCTAGATCTCCTTTTATAAATTCAAATTCAAATTTCCCTCCAAAAGCTAGGTTGTTAGAGAGAACCTTCTAGAATAAGGTTGTTACAAGGAGCCTTCTAGAAGAAGGTTGTTATAAGGAGCCTTCTGGAAGAAGGTTGGTATGTGTTCATCACAGAAAACGGCATTTTATACCGCCCATTCTTATGCTCGTTTGTTTATAGATAGGTGCTTTTAATCCGTGTTTGCTACATATTTACAGGTTACAGGTTCCCAGTCTAAAATAATACAAACCAGACAAAATCTCTACAGTTATGCCAATATCCAGAACATCTGTCACAGACAGATAAAAGCCGGGTTCCAGTCATCCGTATCCGTCCAGTGCCGCGTACCAGCTCCAGAGACAAGACATATGACAGTAGTCATTCGTGTCTCAGACAAGCACAAAGCACGAGAGGGACAAGCACAAAGCACGAGACAAGCACAAAGCACGAGAGGGACAAGCACAAAGCACGAGTGGGTATGGTGCATTCAATGCACAAAGTGTTGATGTGATTCAAAAATTCAAAGATTCAAACTTCCCTCAAAACTTTGGGTGCATTCAAATTCAAATTAAAGAAAAGGTCTTGTTTTGAATATAAAAGGAATCCATTGGGTAAGTGAGAAAGAGTCCAATTTTGCCATACATTGTATCATTCTTTTGCTTAGCTTCCCCTTGAGATCCTTGCCTTCTCTTGATCTTTCAACCTCTTCATTGAGCTTGAAGGTTTAAGGGTTGGTTATTGATCTCAAGGGTTGCATCTTCATATGTAATCAATAAAGCTCTTCTCTTTTTTGTGCCTTCATTCACCATGAGTTCTTTGCCTCTTCTTGATCTTGCAACCTCTTCATTGAGCTTACAAGTTTAAGATTTGGTTATTGAACCCATGTCTTGTTTTGGGTTCCATGGTTCTTAGTATTTTCTTTCTTTCTCTTTTACATTCATGCAATTTATTACCTTGCTTTACTTTCTTGCACTTTAAATTCCATGCACTTACTTACTTGTAATCTTTTCTTCTATTTGTTCTTTTGTTCTCTCTTTTTGGTTTGTTTTGTGAATGGTTGTTAATATGGTGTTGTTAGGAATAAATACGACATTGTAAGTTAAGGTTTCTTTGCCCATTTCCTTTTCCCGTATTTTCCATTGAACTCCGTCCAAACGTTACGCAAGCGCTCCGTTAGGCACCCTACCCTACCAAGGTAACGGTGATTCCTAACCGCGACCGGTTGCGTTCTGTTTGGTCGGAGGCGAAAGCAAGAGACAAGAACGTACGGACAAGAGTCAATAAGCCGGATTCCACGAATACCGTGCTTAACTACCCTAATCCACGTTGTTGTCGATTGTTCTAGCTTCAATCGTTAAGTTCGGCTCAAAGGTTTTGAGTGCGGATTTCCTTAGCTTACACCATCGTATCTTTTCCTAACAACTTTATACTTGCATATAACACATATGTTAGATAAAGAACAAATCTGCCCACGCGCATTAACTCGTAACGACAAGAACATTAAACGCTCCGTCTCCCTGTGGATCGACCCGTGCTCAACCGGCTAGCTGCAAAACGACACCGTCTTGATTGCGGTTAAAACTAAAACTCTTCCAATCAAATGGCGCCGTTGTCGGGAAGACGGTAACGTTTATAGTTTTTGTTATTTCGGGTTAATCATTATACATCTCATTTATACTTCTAACACTATTTTCAAAATCAACTAAAAATTTCAAAAAAAAACCTAAACTAACACAAACTAACATCTTTTTGTTCTCTGGAATTTGACCTGCTTACACTCTGTAACTCATCTGAAAAGATAAACAATACTAGTGTGGCATTAGTAGAACACTGTGATTGCTGTTGAAATTTGGAGCCCCAAATCCCAAGGAAATCCGGCGACACACCCTCCAATTCCGGCATCGCCGGCCGTACCTCATCATCTTGTCTCCAAGTTTTCCCCTGTGCTCCAGTGTTCTGTTTTTGTCTTATTGTTATTGTTTGTTTGTTTATAATTTTTAGTGTGCAGGTATTTGGGCATCCGTATCGCTTTTTCGCACTAATATCCGTTTTTCTGACATTTTCAGATTTTACGGATTTGCGAACTGCGAACGTGGGGAGCAAAGCGTACATTCAAGGGTAAGGTGATTGCAAAGTACAGTGCCAAAGATCCGGGTAGTTTGACCCGCGCAAGCGAAGTTTTCAAGCTTACCGGATTTGATTCAATGGGGGTTTCCTAACCCTAAAACTTAACGGTACATACTTTACTAACACCTTCTTCTCAAATCCGACGCATCCAATAGACTAATCTTTGCAGGATTCTTTGCAAGTTCGCTAGCAAATGCTAAACTTGACTAACCCGTATTTGTTGCAGTGCCGTGCTTAAAGTAAAAAACGATTGTTTGATTCTTTGAACAAATTTTTTTTGATTTGCGCATTGCATACATTAATACGGACTTAAGGGCAAGCGAAGCCCACAACATACGGTAAATGATTTCATCACCTTTTCCGTGGCCCAAAAATCACGAAACTGAGCATAAACGTTTACCCGCACAAAGTTTAATAGAAATTAGACTTTAAGCCTTAAGGACTTCGCGCTCACTAGGAGAGGTTAACTGTGTTTAGAACACCGCTTAACGGTATATTGTTTACGGGGTGTCTAGGAAAGTATTAACGACGAAACCGCCAAAAGAGAAAGGGTTATTTAATTAAGGACCTTCGCGAAAGCGTCGGAAAACCTCCCATTATCTCTGCACTTACCTGTCCTCATGATCAGTGTATCTTGAGCCCGTTTCTCGACACAGTTTTACTTCGACAATCAAATTCTTGAGCAGGTCTAGTTGACCTAGGTGAACCCTAAACCGATTAGGTGCATGGTATTTTTGTGTCGTGATTGCTTTTATCCAGATTCTTTTTGTGTGTATATTTCAATCTTTTTGTTAATAACTAACTAAAAAAAACACATTCTTTCCCCTTCCTTTCTACTTCTTCTTCTTTTTCTCTTCATATCATGGGTACCCCACCTCGCAAAACTCTTGCCGAACTTTGGTACCCACAACCAGACATAACTTCCTACGGTTCTTGCTTTGGTCGAACTTCGAACGACCCCTCCATGCCTAAAATTTCTTTGAAAGATCGGATAGACGGATCTAGGACTACCGATTGGACTCCGCAATCCACTTTGTATCAACCGTTTCAACCTTCACCACCTTCTTACGTTGATACCCCTTTTTCGAGTCCTGTTGCAACTCCAAGACCCATGTCTATTGCTGAACGTATCGAACAATCCCGTAGCCGATCTTTCACTCCTTTCACCACTGCGAATTCTTTTGATCAACAATTCCATTCACTTTCATATCCAAATATTGATCCTACTCCTGTCCAACCATTCAATTCCTGTAACGTCTTCAAAATAATAAAATATGATTTTTGGGAAATTTTATAATTTAATATTATTTTAATGAATATTTTAATATTCTGGTATAATTAAATACAGATAAATGGGGAAAAATTATGGAAAATTCTAAAATAAGTTATTTTAAGGAATTGCTTCGTTTTCTGTGCATGCCCCCATTTCCTCTAGTTTTGACCCTGAGTATGTCTAGTTTTGACTGATTCCATCTAGGGTGAAATCTGGGTTGATTTTCCTATGTTGGTGTATAATTTGGGACTTGTTTTGGCATGGATTTTGGTATTTGGTGATTCATTCCTGTCGGGTGGCGTTTGGACGTCAACGACAAGTGGATTTTGATTGTGTTTACATGCGAGTCGATAGGTTTTTACCTATGCGGGTAGCGTGTGCTATTTTGGTTTCCGATGTGATTTTCATGTGCTTTAGCATTGTGATATACTTGTAGGTACCCCGCGTGATGTTGAGGCAAAGGAGGTGAAGATAGCGACATCGGCTTTGGCACACGAGAAGCAATGTGAGTAGATTTATATCTGTGGGGAGAAGTCGGGTGGATGGCGTATAGCACCCCCGCAGTCCGTGGTGATGTATACGAATACGTATACACACGAATATTTATTATGTGTTGTTTAGGGTTATTGATGGTGATAATGATATTTTGATGATAAGAATATATTGGTTTGGTTTAGTGCGAACCCTAGAGTAGTGGTTGCACTCACACATACATTTACACACATACTTGCATTCATTCTTTCATTTATTAGAGTGCATATGATGGTGCGTATATCTACACATGGGTATGGGACTATGTGTTTATATACTGGATTTGAGGATAGTATTTGGGATTTGAGATGAGTCGATGAGATTGGGCTTGAGGCCAGGAGATCGGTGATGTGATTTGGTTCGTATCGAGATACGACACGATGTTTTAACGGGTCTTTTGACGTAGTGATTCTTACACCTGCATGCATACATAGAGGGTATCAATATTGTACTAGACGTAGATCAGTACCCCGATCATGACATTTGATAAAGAGGATACCAGATAAATAGTATGATGAATGTGATATTGACCCGTACCCAGATTTGGGATGCCGTACGACGGATTTACGTACAAGCTATATTTTGATGATTGATCCGCACTCTTGACTTGGGATGTCTGATTATAGATAGGGTATCGGATATGATATTATTGAGGCGGGATCACCGACTAATATATATACATGTATGTATATGTATCGACTCAGATGTTAGGCGGTTTCCTCACCCGTAGCTCTACTTGTTAGTTCAGCCGTATAGTTTAAGATGGTTGTTAGATTAGATTAGACTCCTACCTATTTCAAAAACTAACGAATCGTGGGTATTTTAAAAGACAGCCCAAGGGATCCTACGGATATTTCAAAAGACGTATCTTTTCATAAAAACACCGTAGCCCCTATTTTCAAAACCCCATGATTCGTGTTATTTCAAAAGGCACCAATTGTAGAGGTTATTTTAGATTAATGCAGATTAGTTATAGTTGCGTCTAGTATTCAGCTTCCGCTCATTATTGTGGTTCGCATCGCATCGCATGCTTATATTATGTTTCATACTCCATTATTGATGTTATGCTGTTAGGACACCAGCACCATTACCGATGATGCGTATGTACCACGTACACTTACTTGCCGGCTCACACACATCTCCATCGGTAATTGCCATGTCACGTACACCTTAGAAAATATTATTGCATCGACATAGGTTGTTAGCTAATAATTTAGACATGATATTAGTGTACTTGCCGTATATGCTAGATTAGACATTGTAATTATTAGTTGTTACATCATGCATGTTATTATTCATGGATTTTTATGCCTGTATGCACTGTTTACATGCTATTGAGGATTGGATTCGGATTTCCATGAGATTTTCTGGATTTGGGGGAAAACCGCAAAACTTATATAAACTTCTTTTCTCTCTTTAAAATAAAAAGTGCGGTTTTCCCATGATGTATGAGTCGTCCACCATGAGTTTGCTGATGGATTTGGAAACCCGATTCGAGGAGACGGATGAACCGTTTCGGGTACATGGTGGACCCGGTAAGGTACCCCGGGGCAAGAAGCGCGTGGTGATGACGATGTGAGCCTGGCAGGGGAGCACTACCTACCGGTGATTTTACCCGACGCGTCGGATATCCGGAGGATACCGTCGTGGTCTTGAGATGGATGGTAGGGGCCGGTCTGGACTGACGGCGCCCTAGATATTATGATTGAGACATTGGGATTTCGAGATTTCGAGGTACAGAGACTGTGATACAGAGATATCGAGATATTGGGATTACGTTTTGTGCCGATGCTAGGCACTGTTTTATGCTGATTTCATTATGATACCTCAACTAAAAATACAAGGGAAATCTCACTAAATTATGAAAACAGTTTCTTCATTTACATGTATTCTGCTTTCATGCATTCATACCTCATATTCATGACATACTATTACCTGAGGCACTAGCACGAGCACTTGGCACTACATTCACGTATAGAGATTACATTGCCAGTTTAGCATGCTTCAGCTTTATTCATATTGAGGTTTCTTTATATCTGATCGTATTGACCTAGGTTGGGTCATGCATTCGATCTCTGCTTGTAGATATCTTTCTATTCACGAGTTGGCAACTCACCCCCGTTGTGCCCCAGTTCTTGCAGGTTTGCCGTACAGTTCTATAGCGGCATTTCTGGCACACTGCTTCCTTTTTGGTGATTTGCTTGGATAGGTGGGTTCTTTTGTATCAGAACCGCCGTTGTATTTATATTATTCATTGTATCTAGAATATCCATCAACCAAAACTCGTATATTGTTTCAGACCTAGACTAGTGATGTATTATTCGACCATAGAGTCGCGCTTAGTAGTGTTGCGGTTTTCTTGTTGTTTTTGAGCTTTCTTTTGGATTTGATCCTCGCCACTTGGCGTTGTATATTATTGTTGCATGTGTGGTGGTGACCGTCGATTGACGAAGAGCTAGCTCCCGCTTGGGGATGCCTTTATCATTGCATATATTGTTATCCTTGTTATACCCCATTCGGGGCCAGTTTTACAAAAGAAACTCTGCCGAAATTTTTAGAAAAGACTGTACTGTTTTTAAAAATGCATATTCGGCTTAGTTATTTAAAAACCTTGATTTCAAACATGTTTTTCTTCACTTCTTTAAACCAGTTTCTTTACTTATTCTTAAAAATGGTTTTAGATTTCTGGGCTTTTGGCTTACTTGGATCAGATGGAGTCCTATAGACTTCATATGGTTCAAGGGCCAGTCACGTGCTCTTTCGGGTCGTGACAAAGTTGGTATCAGAGCGCTAGGTTGACCTTGGTTCGAGTCTAAGTTTGACTATGTGGAGCCTAGGGCGTTTATATATATACGGAACTTAGGCTTGACCTTACGGAACTTAGACTTGGTCGAGGGGGTATTAGACCCGAACTTTCGTCGTGTAGGATGACCCTTGGTTGATGGAATAGGTAACTAAAGTAGAGTGACGTACCGTTGGTATGTTCCGCGGCATACTTACGACACGCCATTCCGCTTAAGGAACCTTAGGATGTACATATTTTCGAGATCAGTGATCCTCTTTATATCCAGGATTATACATCCATTTGAGATCCCCGATTCTATTAGTTTCATGATCATACCTTTATTGATGCTGTTCCTTCCCATGATCATGTATCCACTTTGGATCTGTTGTTTCCTTTCTTGCCATTGATGTGCTCTCCTTGATACTCGATTGAGGTTCCTGTCACCATGTTTGAGGGCAGTTTGGGCTGCTGCTAGGGTTACGGCCGGTGTGAGCTCGTTTGGTACGAGGGCCGACCATTGTGTTTTCTGGTGACATGGGAACGTCTCGAGTTAGTGTTGGTGATTGTGACCTCTAGTGGAGGCGAGTGCTTGGTCTTGCACCGGATGATCGGGCCATTGTTAGAGCTGCCAGTTGAGAGAGGACTGTTGATGTACAGCATACCTCAGAGATTGTGATGTCGCCTACCGTGCAGACAGATGGACCAGCTGTTGCTGAGATTGACAGGATGTCTCTTCCGAAGCTTACGAGCTGAGATTGCCGTAGCTTTCAGGCAGATATGAGACAGATGATAGCTAGTCTACCCGATTTGAGAGACGAAGGTGATTCGTCCGATTTTGCGCCGGAGCGGGCCCTGATGAGTTGAAGATTTCCAGTGTGGAGAGTCTTACTCAGATCTAGAGCAGACCGACTCAGAGATGACCGCCTATGTATTGCCTTTCCTGGAGGATTGAGGCGCTGTTCGGCGTACAGGCGAATAAGCCAGTTGCTGCTGCAAATGACGAGATGTCGCCCAGATGGTTGGAGCTACTGCAGCGCGAGCATATACTTAGAGAGATGATAGCGAGTCGCTAGTCACCTGAGGATGAATGACTAGGACAGGTGGTTCGTTTGTTTACCGATGCGAGGTCATCAGATAGATTGTTTCCAGCTAGAGACGACTTCACGCAGGTTCGTTGAGAGTCGATAGAGACGATCGAATGTCAGGAGCCCATTTTCTAAGTTTAAAATATACGGAAAGACATGCAGGTGATTCTATGGACTCTCTAGAAGAATGAAACCCTAACTCGACTTAATGACCGTGTGAAAGCCTTTGAACCTTCGGGTTTGCGGTGGTTCCTCAGCGCCATTAGTGAGGCTTGGGTTTGCCCTTCTACGGCTGGACCACCGACGCTGTGGCATGTACTCGATACTATTAAACTGTACCCATGATGTGATCTCTTGGGGGATTATGAGGATCTGACGAGTCGATCGGATGGTTCGACATCTTTCGGATATCGTGATGGGACACTGCTTGGGAGACTCCAGATGCGAGCGTAGCCGTCGGAGCGCAGTTCGTGTAGCCACGATGAGTTAAGTCCGAATCAGTCGACATTGAGCAAGGTGGAGTAAGGAGTTCGTACGAGATTTTGACGAGATGACGTCCCACTCCGCTGACATTAGAGATATGATATGCACCCCGAGGCGTGGTATATGGATGTATCTTCCAGAGAGAAGCGCGATAGGTATGCAGCCGTTCCGGAATAAGCTTTAGCTTCAGCATTGGATGATGACTTCCGGGCATTTCGGCAGGATTGAGATTTGAGAAAGGAACCTCGACAGGACCTTTCTGGAGTACGTTACGAGAAGACCTAGACCAGGAGTGGTCGTATTGCGCACACCCAGCAGGACAGAGTTCGGCATTGTCGACGAGGTAGTTGACCATGTTCGGATAAAGGAACTTACCCAGATGCGTTGCAGATCGATCAGGGACAGACGAGTGATGAGTATTCCTCCGATGGTTGGGACGTGTTCCCGAGGACCTGTTCGGCCTGACATCCTCTACAGAATGATGAAGCTACAGAATATGCGATTTCGAGTCCGTGCGAGAGACTTCAGATTGACCGTGGCCGAGAATAGTGCAGTGCGTAGTAGCTTGGCGTGACGTCATAGTGGACGACGATAGAGACAGTTGGAACAAGAGGTTCGTGTGAGACACTGATGAGCTGTCATTGCTTCCCGTCGAGACTAGAGACCTGATATGCTTACAGAGACGTTGGAATGTGACCAGTTTCCGAGAAAATATTGTGCTGAGGACACAGGTGTTTTTGAGCGAGAAGAGGTTGTGCAGGAAGCCAGCCTCTGTACAGATCGGCATAGGCATGATCGGAAGAGACCTTGAGCAGGATTCCTTCCAGGACATTGCTGCAATGATGTTTGCACCCAGGATCAGATGTGTGACGTGCTTTCAGAGAGCCAGAGGCCGACGCCAGTGATACGCTGCCTTACGAGCGGTCGTGAGGATTGACCGAAAGGTGACCAGGAAAGTGCCAGAACGGAATCGTTCCTGTCAGTACTCCTGACCGGGCCGATGAGCCGATGGATTGCGAGATTGGTAATCTACAGGAAAGATCAGGAACCAGAGGCAGAGGACGCCAGCCGCGAGCAAGAGGCAAGTAGATATCTTGCGCAGCTAGCATCGGATGTTCCGGTACCTTCTTGACCCTGAAGGATGGTATATCGACGACGGTAATTATGATTTGTGATTTTGTGATTTGATTATCACGTATCCGTTGCTTTGGATTTCGGTATTTTGGACGATCTATTCACATGATTTAGTCTTGATGACTGAGTTTCATGATATTTGATTTTGTGCACCATGGTTGCACCTACTGGGTATTTATACCTTGTACATAGTTATTACTCTTGAGCTGTTGATTGCGATTTCATGCCTATTTTATGCTGGTGATTTGATTTACGCTTCCAGCAGAGTTTCATGTAATTTTAGTGTTTTGATTTTGCACTCGGTATAGCTTATATGTGCTTGTAGTGTATCGATATGTGTTTTGTGCCCGCAGCTGCACACGTTTATGATTTTCTTCATATCTGGATACACTTGGTGTTGCTGCTTACGTATTTGAGTTATTGCTTGGTATTTGTGCATGGGATGCACCAGTTCTATACTTCGTGCATTTGTCGCACCAGTTTTATGTTTCTTGCGTTTATCGCATCAGATTTATATTTCGTGCCTTTGTTGCACCGGATTTATATTTTGTGCATTACGATTGCACCTGACTTCGATTTGATGCCTTTCGGTATGTCGATTTTGATTGTGATATTGATGTGGATTCTTGCACTCCGTGCTTTTGACTGGACTTACGCATATTCGACGTTGCTATTGGATTTTGTGATTCCGTGCATATTGAGTGCGCAGGGTCTAGATTTTCATTCGTGCATGATGGATGCACCGATTTGGATTTTCGCGCATGTTGGGCGCATGTTTTGAGATACGATTTTGGGGCACACCAGATGCACTAAATCGAGATTCTTCGTGCATGTCAGATGCACCTGTTTTGGCTGCCAGGCACACGTTGCCTATGACAGATGCTTCGTGCACACCCGTTGCACCTAGATGTTGTTTTGTGCACATGTTTAGCACATATATGGATTTTGATTTCCGTGCGCACCAGACGCACAGGGTGGTGTTATGTGATTTTTGGGATTTATTCCTTTTGGAGCAGTACATTTTTATGATGTTGGATATTTGCTTTCATACTGAGCAGGACTAGTCAGTGGGCAGTACCTGGATATATTTTGCATGCATCGATAGTTATCGAAGGGATTTCCGAAAAGCGAGCTATAGTCTCAGTATATACCTACGTGTCCGATATGACACGAAACGTTTTAAAAACAAGGAAACCCTTCTAAACTGTTTTCAAAACGGCGGAACGTACCTATTAAACAAAGGATATATATACACATATATAGTTATTTTCTTATGAGAAACGTCCGCCACTGTGCAGTGTTACGCGCATCGCACAGCGACTTAAAAAGATTTGGCATACATTTGCATCAGCCATTTACATGTATAGATTGGATGTCTACATGTATAGTCTTGGTCCATATCATATTGATTTTGTATTGGATTTGACATTGTGTCGTTACCATGACTTCGATGATTGCGGATGCTTGATGGAGTGTTGCTTTTGAGTTATCTGCTCAGTACTCATGCGCATGCATTGCGCTATGATGTTTTATGTATAGATGATTTCGGAGCCCCGATGACTTGGAATTTGTATTGAAATATTTTAGTATTTGGGGGTTTAAATTTAAATTCGGGGACCGAATTTCTTTAAGGGGGGTAGATTGTAACGTCTTCAAAATAATAAAATATGATTTTTGGGAAATTTTATAATTTAATATTATTTTAATGAATATTTTAATATTCTGGTATAATTAAATACAGATAAATGGGGAAAAATTATGGAAAATTCTAAAATAAGTTATTTTAAGGAATTGCTTCGTTTTCTGTGCATGCCCCCATTTCCTCTAGTTTTGACCCTGAGTATGTCTAGTTTTGACTGATTCCATCTAGGGTGAAATCTGGGTTGATTTTCCTATGTTGGTGTATAATTTGGGACTTGTTTTGGCATGGATTTTGGTATTTGGTGATTCATTCCTGTCGGGTGGCGTTTGGACGTCAACGACAAGTGGATTTTGATTGTGTTTACATGCGAGTCGATAGGTTTTTACCTATGCGGGTAGCGTGTGCTATTTTGGTTTCCGATGTGATTTTCATGTGCTTTAGCATTGTGATATACTTGTAGGTACCCCGCGTGATGTTGAGGCAAAGGAGGTGAAGATAGCGACATCGGCTTTGGCACACGAGAAGCAATGTGAGTAGATTTATATCTGTGGGGAGAAGTCGGGTGGATGGCGTATAGCACCCCCGCAGTCCGTGGTGATGTATACGAATACGTATACACACGAATATTTATTATGTGTTGTTTAGGGTTATTGATGGTGATAATGATATTTTGATGATAAGAATATATTGGTTTGGTTTAGTGCGAACCCTAGAGTAGTGGTTGCACTCACACATACATTTACACACATACTTGCATTCATTCTTTCATTTATTAGAGTGCATATGATGGTGCGTATATCTACACATGGGTATGGGACTATGTGTTTATATACTGGATTTGAGGATAGTATTTGGGATTTGAGATGAGTCGATGAGATTGGGCTTGAGGCCAGGAGATCGGTGATGTGATTTGGTTCGTATCGAGATACGACACGATGTTTTAACGGGTCTTTTGACGTAGTGATTCTTACACCTGCATGCATACATAGAGGGTATCAATATTGTACTAGACGTAGATCAGTACCCCGATCATGACATTTGATAAAGAGGATACCAGATAAATAGTATGATGAATGTGATATTGACCCGTACCCAGATTTGGGATGCCGTACGACGGATTTACGTACAAGCTATATTTTGATGATTGATCCGCACTCTTGACTTGGGATGTCTGATTATAGATAGGGTATCGGATATGATATTATTGAGGCGGGATCACCGACTAATATATATACATGTATGTATATGTATCGACTCAGATGTTAGGCGGTTTCCTCACCCGTAGCTCTACTTGTTAGTTCAGCCGTATAGTTTAAGATGGTTGTTAGATTAGATTAGACTCCTACCTATTTCAAAAACTAACGAATCGTGGGTATTTTAAAAGACAGCCCAAGGGATCCTACGGATATTTCAAAAGACGTATCTTTTCATAAAAACACCGTAGCCCCTATTTTCAAAACCCCATGATTCGTGTTATTTCAAAAGGCACCAATTGTAGAGGTTATTTTAGATTAATGCAGATTAGTTATAGTTGCGTCTAGTATTCAGCTTCCGCTCATTATTGTGGTTCGCATCGCATCGCATGCTTATATTATGTTTCATACTCCATTATTGATGTTATGCTGTTAGGACACCAGCACCATTACCGATGATGCGTATGTACCACGTACACTTACTTGCCGGCTCACACACATCTCCATCGGTAATTGCCATGTCACGTACACCTTAGAAAATATTATTGCATCGACATAGGTTGTTAGCTAATAATTTAGACATGATATTAGTGTACTTGCCGTATATGCTAGATTAGACATTGTAATTATTAGTTGTTACATCATGCATGTTATTATTCATGGATTTTTATGCCTGTATGCACTGTTTACATGCTATTGAGGATTGGATTCGGATTTCCATGAGATTTTCTGGATTTGGGGGAAAACCGCAAAACTTATATAAACTTCTTTTCTCTCTTTAAAATAAAAAGTGCGGTTTTCCCATGATGTATGAGTCGTCCACCATGAGTTTGCTGATGGATTTGGAAACCCGATTCGAGGAGACGGATGAACCGTTTCGGGTACATGGTGGACCCGGTAAGGTACCCCGGGGCAAGAAGCGCGTGGTGATGACGATGTGAGCCTGGCAGGGGAGCACTACCTACCGGTGATTTTACCCGACGCGTCGGATATCCGGAGGATACCGTCGTGGTCTTGAGATGGATGGTAGGGGCCGGTCTGGACTGACGGCGCCCTAGATATTATGATTGAGACATTGGGATTTCGAGATTTCGAGGTACAGAGACTGTGATACAGAGATATCGAGATATTGGGATTACGTTTTGTGCCGATGCTAGGCACTGTTTTATGCTGATTTCATTATGATACCTCAACTAAAAATACAAGGGAAATCTCACTAAATTATGAAAACAGTTTCTTCATTTACATGTATTCTGCTTTCATGCATTCATACCTCATATTCATGACATACTATTACCTGAGGCACTAGCACGAGCACTTGGCACTACATTCACGTATAGAGATTACATTGCCAGTTTAGCATGCTTCAGCTTTATTCATATTGAGGTTTCTTTATATCTGATCGTATTGACCTAGGTTGGGTCATGCATTCGATCTCTGCTTGTAGATATCTTTCTATTCACGAGTTGGCAACTCACCCCCGTTGTGCCCCAGTTCTTGCAGGTTTGCCGTACAGTTCTATAGCGGCATTTCTGGCACACTGCTTCCTTTTTGGTGATTTGCTTGGATAGGTGGGTTCTTTTGTATCAGAACCGCCGTTGTATTTATATTATTCATTGTATCTAGAATATCCATCAACCAAAACTCGTATATTGTTTCAGACCTAGACTAGTGATGTATTATTCGACCATAGAGTCGCGCTTAGTAGTGTTGCGGTTTTCTTGTTGTTTTTGAGCTTTCTTTTGGATTTGATCCTCGCCACTTGGCGTTGTATATTATTGTTGCATGTGTGGTGGTGACCGTCGATTGACGAAGAGCTAGCTCCCGCTTGGGGATGCCTTTATCATTGCATATATTGTTATCCTTGTTATACCCCATTCGGGGCCAGTTTTACAAAAGAAACTCTGCCGAAATTTTTAGAAAAGACTGTACTGTTTTTAAAAATGCATATTCGGCTTAGTTATTTAAAAACCTTGATTTCAAACATGTTTTTCTTCACTTCTTTAAACCAGTTTCTTTACTTATTCTTAAAAATGGTTTTAGATTTCTGGGCTTTTGGCTTACTTGGATCAGATGGAGTCCTATAGACTTCATATGGTTCAAGGGCCAGTCACGTGCTCTTTCGGGTCGTGACAATTCCTATCCATCCTACCCAACTTTTGCACATTCCCTAGACATTGCTTCAACACAGCCTTTTGGGAATTTCCAGTATCCAAACAAGTTTGAATCTTTTACTGAAACCGCTTCACAACCCATGTCTAGTTTTGAACAGTCATTGGAAGACTTTAGGGTAGCGTCATGCCAACAGATGATGGATTTGAATGCATCCATGGCCGCCCTCATACAACCTACTGACCCGGTAGCTAGTTTTCAACTAACTCCAAATTTTCCAATATATGATGAGGCGGTAGGACAGGCTGAGAATTTGAGTAGTGAGAGTGAGTTGTACCCCCTTCCAAATCAAACCTACCCGTACCAAATTGAATCATACATCTCCTGTTTTGAAAGTCTATCAAGTGTCCCAAATGATTTATCAATTGAAGATAGAATGAGTAATGAGTTGTGCGACTTCGTAGTGTTTGATTTACCCGATTGTGAAGGGTCCCTTTTGAGTGAAGCCACACCTAATCCTTTTGACCTCTACACCTCCATCTTAGAACCAGAATCGATTGAAATCCATGCTTTTGATGAGGTGTCTGAGAAAATTGATTTTCACTTGATTGAGGATATCGACGCTGGGGATATTTCGGATGATGAACCCGCAGTTTTGGATGAGTTTGTCTCTCCAATTCATCATCCCGAGTCATTAAACGTTTTCCCGAACTTCATATGCGTCTTGATATTGATGAAATATGCATGGATGTGCTGAATTTTGAGGAAACTTTTAAGGATATTTTTGAGGATGAACCAGTTTTGCTTGATGAGTCGGATTTTCCAATTCATCATGTCCCTGTCATTGACTGTGTACACTCTCCTAAACCTTTACCTGATACCCTTCCTCAAACCCTTCCCTCTATTCTTTCCATCATTCTGACTTTGCAAGTAACCGTATCACATCCATTTCCATTGTCTGGTTTACCAAGTTCGGCTTACCCATGGTTTCTCACGAATCTTAAGGGATTTGACCCCATTTCTCGACGGGTTGAGAGATTAGCACAATCTCTTTTTACACATCGGTCATCACAAATTGTGCTAATCTATTCACTCCATTTTCACCCTCAAGTTCGTACTCCACTTCTTTTTCCCTTCCGCCATTCTTCTTCTCATATACCGAGACCGTATCCCACTTCTATCTCCATACGGTCTCACGTATTCTCCATTTCTTTCCTCACCGTATTCTTTCACCAACCAGCACACTACAGAGATAGAATTTTTGAATGGTTGGTGTTAACTTTTGGCCTTTGTAAGGCCTTGTATAGATTGATATTGTTCTTTCCCCCTGATCCTGAACTTCAACGCTTAACAGTGGAAACACTGTTTTATTTAAGTTTGGGGGGACCTTTTTGTGTATATATTTTTGGTTTTCTTTTTGTTCTGTATATAATTTTCTTTTAGGAAGCGCCGACAATTTTGAACCTCTTGGTGTAGCCTGACAGTGAGGGCACTGTCAAGTTTAAGTTTGGGGGTGTGTTCGGTAAGCTTTCTTCCTTCGCATTCATTTGTATATTCTGCATTTGCATACCTTATTCAAAACCCACAAAAATCAAAAAATTTCTCAAAAACATAAAAACTTTGTCGTCAAGTTAGCTAATAGGGTAACTTAGATTTTTATTCCGAAAGCTTAGTTGATACGTTAGAAATAACTAAATCCTAGGCTTAGAAATTGAAAACCCTAAAAATAATCCTCATTCTGTTTAACTTTGGTAAGTATACGTCCTTACAGTTTTTTTTGAGAAATAGATAATCTTGAGTTCAGTTCTTGAGTTAAATCAAGATGAGGGGAAAGTATTGAACCTTTACCGAAGGATAAGTCTGAAAAACAGTTTCTATTCTTAAGTTCAAATTTAGAAAGTATATACCCTACAAACAGCTCTTACACACACCTTGAAATTTGGGATAGTAGAGGATACCTAGAAATACTCTTGCCTGAAAACCTGGTATGAAAAGAAAAACGGTATTTAAAGTTAAACACCTTAAAAGGCATCATTGAAAAATATATCCAGTCTTGAAAAGAAAAAGAAAAAGAAAAGAAAAAATAAATAAAGTCAAGACCTGGAAACAGCTAATTACGCTTTAAGCTTACACATTCAGTAATCGGCTGTTAGTGCCTCAAGAAGCATTAATAGTCGCATGAAAGGTGTGTGAGCAACACCGTCCATCCTTAATGAAAAGAAGTAGTATTAGGTATTAGGCCAAGGGTACTATAGCTTGAATTGAATTCTTAAGTGTAGGGGTGCAAATTTACACACACGTAGGGGTATATAATCGATATTTGGAGGAAATATAGAAATAAAGAATAAGACTTATGTTTTCTGTAAGTTGATAAAAATCCTTGATTTGAGACCGCACTTTAGAAGGAAAACTCAGGAGATACCGAGATCTTTCTAAACTTTTTTTTGGAACGTATATAATCTAGGGTTAAATAGAATGGAGGTGTGAAGCATTAGGGTTGGATATTTCTAACTTAGGATGATAGAATTTTTAACCTAGATACTAAACTGTGGCAGTAGAATCGATGTTAACTTATGAAACTAACTAGACGGGATTTTGTGGATAGTATCCGCTGAAAACCCTCAGGAGACAACACTCCTCCTACTAGGGACACCTAGAGGTTTAACGACTTATTGCACACGCTCAGTGCAACCGCGTTCCCTGCGAAAGTGCGGTTAGGATTCTCTTTTATGAATAAATGGTTTTGCTCGGGACGAACAAAAGATAAGTTTGGGGGTATTTGTTCATCACAGAAAACTGCATTTTATACCGTCCATTCTTATGCTCGTTTATTTATAGATAGGTGCTTTTAATCCGTGTTTGCTACATATTTACAGGTTACAGGTTCCCAGTCTAAAATAATACAAACCAGACAAAATCTCTACAGTTATGCCAATATCCAGAACATCTGTCACAGACAGATAAAAGCCGGGTTCCAGTCATCCGTATCCGTCCTGTGCCGTGTACCAGCTCCAGAGACAAGGTATATGACAGTGGTCATTCGTGTCTCGGACAAGCACAAAGCACGAGAGGGACATGCACAAAGCACGAGACAAGCACAAAGCACGAGAGGGACAAGTACAAAGCATGAGTGGGTATGGTGCATTCAATGCATAAAGTGTTGATGTGATTCAAAAATAAAAAGATTCAAACTTCCCTCCAAACTTTGGGTGCATTCAAATTCAAATTAAAGGAAAGGTCTTGTTTTGCCTATAAAAGAAAACCATTGGATAAGTGAGAAAGAGTCCAATTTTGCCATACATTGTATCATTCTTTTGCTTAGCTTCCCCTTGAGATCCTTGCCTTATCTTGATCTTTCAACCTCTTTATTGAGCTTGAAGATTTAAGGGTTGGTTATTGATCTCAAGGGTTGCATCTTCATATGGAATCAATAAAGCTCTTCTCTTTTTTGTGCCTTCATTCACCATGAGTTCTTTGCCTCTTCTTGATCTTGCAACCTCTTTATTGAGCTTGCAAGTATAAGATTTGGTTATTGAACCCATGTCTTGTTTTGGGTTCCATAGTTCTTAGTATTTTCTTTCTTGCTCTTTTACATTCATGCAATTTATTACCTTGCTTTACTTTCTTGCACTTTAAATTCCATGCACTTACTTACTTGTAATATTTTCTTTTCTTTGTTCTTTTGTTCTCTCTTTTTGGTTTGTTTTGTGAATGGTTGTTAATATGGTGTTGTTAGGAATAAATACGATATTGTAAGTTAAGGTTTCTTTGCCCATTTCCTTTTCCCGTATTTTCCATTGAACTCCGTCCAAACGTTACGCAAGCGCTCCGTTAGGCACCCTACCCTACCAAGGTAACGGTGATTCCTAACCGCGACCGGTTGCGTTCAGTTTGGCCGGAGGCGAAAGCAAGAGACAAGAACGGACGGACATGGGTCAATAAGTCGGATTCCACGAATACCGTGCTTAAGTACCCTAATACACGTTGTTGCCGATTGTTCTAGCTTCAATCGTTAAGTTCGGCTCAAAGGTTTTGAGTGCGGATTTCCTTAGCTTACACCATCGTATCTTTTCCTAACAACTTTATACTTGCATATAACACATATGTTAGATAAAGAACAAATCCGCCCACGTGCATTAACTCGTAAGGACAAGAACATTAAACGCTCCGTCTCCTTGTGGATCGACCCGTGCTCAACCGGCTAGCTGCAAAGCGACACCGTCTTGATTGCGGTTAAAACTAAAACTCTTCCAATCATTATGCAGAGAAGTTTCCAGAAGAAGTCTGTTACACTGGAGCATCTAAGGTAAGCGAGGTTGTTAGAATGAAGCTTCTGGAGAGACACGTCGCCCTAATCCCTCAACTCGGCCATGGAACCGCGGCAACTCGGCCGACCCGACCGCGGATCCGCGGCTATTTAATGAGATCTCTGCATCATTTTTCTGTGCTCTTCTTCTGTTGATGTTTGGGTCTTCTTCTTATATCTGGAATCTTTTTATCTCTTCTGAATCTCTGCCAGATTTGAATTCTTTGACTTGCTGTAATTTATCGGCACTTTTTCAGTTCTTTGACCTGAAGAATTTTCTGCACACAATCTCAATGAAAAGTGTTGAGATATACAAAATCATGCGTGTAGTAATAAACACACAATTTCCCTCATAATGTCGGTTATAATGCATAACACATGTTATTTGATATTTTGCAGATGAATTGCTAATATGTGCAATATTTATACCAAACACCTTTAGATGATTAGAAAGAGTAGGGAAATTGATGAGTTAAGAATGCAATATTTTCGACTGATCAGGCATCGTGCTCTTTTGTCAAAGAAGCTTCATGGGAGGCCGCTCTTTCAGCCAAAATGAAAAGAATGCTGAAAGATCTCCAAAGATGCCCAGCGATCAGGTGGAAAAATCAGCTAGAACCAGAGGTCATCGAGGGAATGCTGAAGCCGCGCCCGACGCCAAAAATTGGTAGCGATAATCAAAACGCTCAGGCCCAGCCGAAAAAATCTTCAAAGAAGAAGAAGAAAACCAAAAAGCCTGTGAAGCCTTATGACAAGCGCACGGACCTGCAAAAACATATTGACGCGCTGGAGGAATATAACCAGAGGGCGCGAACTCCGGTCACACTTCAAGAGTTTCTCAACCACATCCTTGAAGATAGAGATAACGCTGATGAAGGAGATGATTCTTCAGAAGAACCTGAGGATTATATGGCAAGCTGCTACGTGATCTCTCACTCATTAATAAGCGATGAAGAAGCTCTGGATGAGGAGAAACCGGGGGCAGTTCCCGAACCTGAACTCCTAGGACCGTCAGATGAGATGATTGACGCATTCCTGAACGAGGCCCGTCAGAAGAGCAAGGATGATCGAGAACGCGAAATGGCTATATTCGAAAAGGCCAGGAGTCAGCGTCAATTTAAAGAAGTCATGGGTCATGAAATACCCCAACCAGATCAAAGCACTTCTGTAGCCAGCAAAAGCAGGTTCAAGACAAGGAAAAGTTCACCAAAGCCATATCGATGGGAATGAAACTGCCCTATTTCATAGAAAATTCTCGTGCCGGTATACATCTTGATGAAGCGGACGTACATCTTAACTTCTGCTTATATCATCAGAAGATTGCACACCTACTGAGGAATGCAATGCCTTTAAAAATTAGTGGCAAGGGTATGTCGCTCACAGGCGGCACTTCAAGAGGATGAAGTGTGAACCTCGTCGACAGCAGAAAAATGCGACAGACGAATGAGGAAGAGCTGTCGGCAACTGTCACATGGTTGATAGCAGGGGATCGCAAGTTCTCACTTTCGGGAGCGATTCTGAAGAAGAAATGACTCTCGGCCCTCTCTTCAAAGAATCTACCCTAGGAAAGGAGGAAGAACCGAACAGCAGCGAGAACATTCAGCTACGCAATCACACGCTACCTGAAAATAATCTCGGACCTACAATCAAGGGATCGAACAAAAAGGATAAGGGGAAAGAAAAGGTCCCCGAGGATATCGCCCTCGATGATCGAGTCGTCGAAGAGCTGGCAGACAAGGACCCGCCCAAGAAAAACAAGGTGGATTACAATGTTCTGGTACACTTAAGGAAGATCCCTCACAGCTAAGCGTTCTTGACGCCCTTCTGCTATCTAAGGAGGCGAGAGATTCTTTGGTTAAGGCATTACAAGAGCCTGACCAATTTCAAGATTTCCTCGCCGAAGAAAAGATGAAGGACGAACTGGAAGAAGTGCACACAGCCGATATCACCTTCGACGATGAAGATCTCCTCCTCGGGACATGCGAGCATAACCGTCCCCTTTATGTCTCCGAATACTGTCATGATATCTAGATAGGCAAAATCCTGGTTGACAATGGGTCCTCCGTCAACCTCCTCAATGTAAGAGTGTTGAAGGAAATCTGCATGAGCATTCAGCATCTCGCTCGTGATAAAATCACCATCTCCGGGTTTGACTCCCAGTCATCAAGGACGCTCAGGTCCGTGATACTGACGTTACGCTTTAGGCTGCTCGTCACGGACATTAAATTTCACGTCATTGATGCCAAGACATGCTACAATACTTTGCTCGGCCGGCCTTGGTTGCACAAGTATAACATCATCCCTTCTACACAACATCAGTGTATGAAGTATTTCAAGGATGGTCTCGAGTATACCGTGACAGGGGAGTTCAACCCATTCTCCATGAATGAAGTCCGAAAGTACGAAGATGCAAAATACTTCTTACCAGATTTCGAAGACACGGAAAAATGTCACAAACCGAAGAACAAAGCTATCACCACCATTCCAGTCTTCGAGAGTGATACTGAGGAGGAAGAAGAAATAGTTTAATCAGGGCCACCCCAATACAACAAGCCGGGACCGTCCGCCCCTATTCTGGTCTTTGGCAGCGACCCGAAAGATGAAGTCAAAGCCGTATTTTATGTTTGGCCATCAATACAAGCCTTCGTTGACGATGATCGGAGTTTGCAAATCACCATAGTTCAGCAAGAGCATTACAAAGAGCTCAACGCACTTGATACCTACAGTGTGCAAGAACTGCAGACGTTCTACATCCCTTCCAGGCGAAAAGATGAAAAGGCGATCCTCTTTTATCGATCCGCGGAAACCAAAATGGAGAAAGAAATCTGGTATGGCGCTGATTCTACGCTCGACAGGCTCTAGCCCATCCGTCTGCCCAGATACTACACAGAAGGATTGAAGAGGCCGTTGAGACGCCAAGGCGTACCCCTTAAGCAGACTGCTCAATAAGCTCAGTTCTACAACAGGATTTGGAACGTCTCCAGAACTCAGTGAAAATTTCCCAACGGGAGAATGGAAACGATCGGGCTTAGATATATTCAATCCAAGAAACGGGAGAGATTCCATGGCTGCTACGTCATACATGACTTCGATGAAGAAGGAGATGCTTGGTGGGAAGATGCTAACCCTAAACCAAAACGAGGTCCCGCCGTGAAAATGCCAAGTCCGTCGTTCGAAGAATAGATGGACAAGCTTATAAGGGAAGCGGGTCAAAAAGTCCGAGATGATCATAGCCGCGAAATGGCCATTTATGAGAAAGATAAGAAGCAGCGCCTCCTTCAGAAGGCTGCGGAGAATGACAATGATCCTCGTTGTCAACCCATCATACAAAAGACCCGACGCAGAGGTAAAACAAGCTAAAGAACGGAAAAAACGTTCGACGGCGGTAAAGCGGTTCCAAGAAGCCTCGCGATCGAGAATTGGGCAACCTGGATTCATCTCTTGTAAAGAAGATGGGTTGAGCATATTCTTTTCCCCAAGACAAAATAAAGAAGATATTCGATCTTGTCATAAAACATCAGATAATGACGCTCCCGGAGTCTAAACACCCCGAGCAAGCAGGTGAGGTTCATCATCCGGACTATTGCTCCTATCACCAAGCGATAGGGCATCCTCTCGAAGACTGCTTTACATTAAAAGACTGGGTCGAAGAATAGTATCAGCAAGGCAGGTTCGCTCTATCCAGCAGTTGGAAGGTAACCCCACCACAGAAGCATGAACCAAAAGCCACATATTCGGCGAGAGTAGAACCAGACCAACATCGGTCTTAGAAGCGATCCCGTACCTGTCACGTGATAACACTGTCAGAAGAAGAACCCGAGAATATAGATGACCTCGCTTGGTGCTTCGAAAACGATGATGACGATGTGATCTCAGAGTTTCCACCGGCGCCAAAAGAGCTGGAAGATGGGATAAATGCTACTGCAGATAACCTCAAGAAAATTGACTTGGGGACGGCAAGTGACCCGCGGCCGACATTAGTCAATGAGCTGTCGGAAGAAAGGGTAGCCACGCTAAAAGAAGTGCTCATGCAGTATAAAGACTGCTTCACATGGAACTATTAAGAGATGCCGGGACTCGATCCAGAAATAGCCGTCCACAAATTGGCGAGTTCTCCGGACGTCAAACCAGTCAAACAAGCGCCAAGAAGAATGCGGCTCGAACTTGAGGTGAGCATCAACGCCGAGGTCAAGAAGCTAATCGACTCCGGCTTCATCAAAGAGGTTCAATATCCTGACTGGATCGCCAATATCGTCCCAGTGATGAAGAAAAATGGGACAGTACGTATCTGCGTAGACTTTCGAGACCTCAACAAAGCATGTCCGAAGGATGACTTTCCCGTGCCGGTCACCGAGCTGATGATAGATAACACGTCCACTCAAGAAGTCTTTCTTTCATGGACGGATCATCAGGGTACAATCAGATAAAGATGCATCCTGAAGACCAGAAGCATACCGCTTTCCGGACTCCCCTGGGAATATTCTGCTACAAAATGATGCCTTTCAGTCTAAAGAACGCAGGCGCCACCTATCAGAGGGCCATGACAAAGATTTTCGATGACCTCATACATGAAATCGTCGAATGCTATATCGACGACCTTGTGGTGAAAAGCAAATCATACGAGGAACATTTAGAGCATCTGAAGATCGTGTTTCAACGCCTTCGGAAATACAACTTGAAGATGAACCCTCTCAAATGTGCATTCGGAGTCTCTTCGGGAAAATTTCTAGGATTCATCGTGCGTCATCGGGGTATCGAAATAGACCCGTCGAAGATCAAGACGATCATGGAAATGCCCTCGCCAAGAACACTCAAGCAACTGCGGTCTCTCCAAGGGAAGCTCGCGTATATCCGGCGGTTCATAGCTAACCTCTCCGGCAAATGTCGCCCCTACAGTCACTTGATGAAGAAGGGAACCCCGTTCATCTAGGATCGCAAATGCCAAAGCGTACTGGACGAAATCAAGCAATACCTGCAGAATCCTCCGGTGCTACCCGCTCCGGTTAAGGGAAAGCCTATCATTCTGTATACAGCCGCCCTTGAGGGTTCTCTAGACGCCCTATGGGCACGGGAGAATGACCAAGGGAAGGAGAGAGCCTTCTACTATTTGAGTCGAGTTCTCCTGGGGGCAGAAAGAAATTACTTCCCCATCGAAAAACACTGCCTGGCGTTGATCTTCGCAATAACGAAGCTCAGACACTATGCGTTGCCGCATAAGGTCCATCTTATATCACAGGTGGATCCTCTCAAATATTTGATGTCAAAGGCCATATTGCCGGGACGACTCACTAAATGGGTCCTACTCTTAATGGAATTCTCGGTAACATACCGACCCCTCAAGGCAGTGAAAGGCCAGGCCATCGCCGACTTCCTCGGTAAGCATCCGATACCTGTTGACTCTCCCTTGAACTGCGAATTGCCAGACGAGCACGCGTTTGACACGATCGACAAAGAGAAAGGAGGGAGTGACACTCGATGGGAACTCTACTTCGACGGAGCATCTATGAAGAAAATAAAACACAGCACCCCCATAATTAAATCAGGGGTAGGCCTCAACTTCGTGACTCCATAAGGAGGGATAATGCGCTTTGCCTTTTCCCTAACAGAGCCGAAGACAAACAATGAAGCTGAATATGAAACTTTGATAGCAGGTCCTGAGATCGCTGTCGACATGGGAATTGAAAACCTCCTCATATACGGAGACTCCCAACTGGTCGTTAGCCAAGTAAACGGCAACTATCAGACGTGCAAACCGGAGTTGGTAAAGTACGGCGAAAGGGTACAACAATTGCTGACTCAAATCACTGCCTATGCCCTGGAAAGCATAGAGCACGCGGAAAATAGCAAGGCGGATGCATTAGCCAAGCTCGCTAAAGAACTGGCCGACGAGAATCTCGATGACGTGAGGTTCGTTGTGCAAAGCCGTCGAGTTCTTGCACCGGCAGAAATATCTCCAGAGTCATCCGAAGAAAAGGGAACGACGGAGCAAGTAACCCTACAAGTAAAAGACCAGGAAAAGGCTATGGATTGGAGAGAAGTCTTTATAGACTACAAATCCCGTCGAACACCTGAATACGCGTCCTCAAGACATCAGCTCATGAAACGAGCTCTTTCCCTCGCCTTTGTCAATGATACTCTATATAAGAGATCGTTCGACTCCCTGTGGCTAAGATGCCTGGGACCTGAAGAGGCAAAGAGAGTCGTCTAAGAAACTCACGACGGACTCTGCGGTTCTCACCAAGCCGGGCCGAAAATGAAGCTGAAGATCAAAAGAATGGGCTATTATTGGCCCACAATGATCCAAGACTGTCTCGAATACGTGAAGCAATGCCACTCGTGTCAGATTCATATGGACTTTATACACCAGCATCCAAATCCGCTACATCCAACGGTGGCTAGCTCGCCATTCGAAATGTGGGGAACTAACATAATCGGGCCCATTGAACCAGCATCGTCTAGGGGACATCGATTCATATTGGCGACAACGGATTACTTCTTCAAATGGGCAGAAGTAGTACCACTAAGAGAAGTGAAGACGGAGAATATCCTCCATTTCTTCAAGACGCACGTCATCTATTGGTTCGGCACTCCGCGACGAATTATCTCCGATAACGGGCCAGCCTACAGAAGCCATAAGATCAGCCGCTTCACACAACAGCATAACGTAGACTGGAGATACTCTTCGGTCTATAATCCTCGAGCTAACGGTCTAGCTGAGGCTTTCAACAAGACCTTGACGAAGATCGTGAAAATGACAATGTCCAAAAATAAGAAGGACTGGCATGAGAAATTGCATGAAGCTCTCTGGGCATATCGAACTACGTTCAAAACGGCCACAAACACAACGCCGTATGCATTGGTATTCGGCACAGAAGCGGTACTCCCCCTCGAGATAGAGTTACCCTCTCTACGAGTGGCGGTTCACTACGAGCTAACAGACGAAGCAAATGCTCACCTTCGGCTTGAGGAGCTCGACGCCCTTGATGAAACCCGGCTCATAGCGCAACAAAACATGGAGGCTTATAAACCAAAGATGATGCGCTCATACGAAAGATTGACTAGGCCGAGAACATTCCGCCAAGGCGAACTCGTGCTAGTGGTCAAAAGAGCTATGATCCCCAATCGTGCCAAACGGGGGAAATTCAAGCCGAACTATGAGGGCCCGTACATCATAGACAAAGTTTACCAGGGTGGAGCCTATCTACTCATGGACATGCATGGTGAAAGACCTTTCATGCCAATAAACGGTCGCTTCCTAAAAAAATACTACGCCTGACGAGTCACGGCCTAGGTCAACGATAGATGACGACGCCTATGTCCGCTCGCTATCTTCCTAAGACCAAACTCTATAAGTAGTAGCCGGCAAACGGACCGAAACGTCCTTAAACCAACGATGGTCCACTATGTCCTAAAACTGGTTGTTGACTGAGACGTCTATATACTAATACGGACTTCAGCATCCCAAGGCTGACACAAAAAAAACAAAAAAAATGGTACGTCCATAAGCGAGATGGGCACGGATGAAAACCCGAAAGGGCTCCGTGAGTAAAAACAGCAGGACTACCAGCAAGTTTTGTGAAAACCCGAAAGGGCGCAATCTCGTTAAAAGACACTTGCAAGGTCCTCTCGACCTTGTGAGGAGAAAATAACTGCGTGAGATCCTTACGACTCACAAGGAAGCAACACACTAAGGGATCCCCACGATTCCTAAGGAGAAATTACACTTACGAGATCCTCACGACTCGTAAGGAGAATTCCCCTCTGAGACCCTCACGGCTCACAGGGTTCAAAAGCCTTAAGATACAGGGATCTGAACCTGTTCTTAAGCCATCACAATCTCCAATACTGCCCTACAAGCGTTTCAATACTGACCCTTGTATACAATCGACGGGTGCGAATAAACATTTCTCTAACAAAGTCCCACCTATGACTAGGGATATGTTTACACAGTGGACAACCCTTGTAAGTCCTCTTGACTTATATGGAGAAAACACTTTTGCAAAATCCTTACGACTTATAAGAGAACACATGCTTAGGAATCCTTACGATTCCTAAGGAGAAAACACACCTACGAGATCCTCATGACTCGTAGGAAGAAATACCTTTATGAGACCCTTACGACTCGTAAAGTCAAAAAGCCTTAGTCGACAGGATCCTAACCCTGTTTGCTAATCCACCTTTGTTCGACATCGACGGAGGCAAATGATGAGTCGCTCCTGGCCATATCCCAGTTGTAGCGATGCCGATGCATAAATCGGTATCAAATCCTAAACTCGTAGCAAAAATTTAGCGAGCTACAAATGTATATGAAATAGCCGAAATGATGGGGCAACTTGCAGCAGAATCAGCAAGTAAAATATATGCATACAAAATAGCCGAAATGGTTGGACAACTCGCAATAAAAAGCAGCGAGTAAATAAAACAAATACCCGAAATGATTGGCACCGTGAAAAATAGCCGAAATGATTGGGCAATCGCGACTTTCGCGATATAAAAGCTGAAATGATAGAGCATCGCGGAAAGAAAAATATATAAAGTGAAACTTTTTGCCCTACAGGTGAGATCACATTGATCCCTGTATACAATCCAGGGGCATAAACAAAAAGGGAACCATACCTTCCCGCCAGACTCCATCAGAAAGAGAGCCAAATCTCTACGGTTCACAGACAGCCTAGAGATCACCAACAACGTTCTTCCTCATTCCAGCAGGATTCCGACGCAACAATCAACCTTGGAGCCATGGCAAAGTCCCTGTTCCAAATCTCGACGGTTCACAGACAGCCTAGAGATCACCAACAGCGTTCTTCCTCATTCCAGCAAGATACAGACGCGACAATCAACCTTGGAGTCATGGCAAAGTCCCTGTTCCAAACCTCGACGATTCACAGACAACCGAGAGAGCAAATCCTGGTCCCCTAGAACACGGCTAATGTCAATCCTGACCCCGTGGGAAACGCCCAGAGAAAATCCTGGTCCCGTAGAACACGGTTAATGTCAATCCTGACCCCGTGGGAAACGCCCAGAGAAAATTCCGGTCCCGTAGAACACGGCTAATGTCAATCCTGACCCGTTGGAAACGCCCAGAGCAAATCCTGGTCCCGTAGAACACGGCTAATGTCAATCCTGACCCCGTGGGAAAGGCCCAGAGAAAATCCTGGTCCTGTAGAACATGGCTAATGTCAATCCTGACCCCGTGGGAAACGCCCAGAGCAAATCCTCGTCCTGTAGAAAACGGCTAATGTCAATCTTAACCCCGTGGGAAACGCCCAGAGCACCTCCTGGTCCCGTAGAACACGGCTAATGTCAATCCTGACCCCGTGGGAAACGGCCAGAGCAACTCCTGACTCCGTGAAATGCGGATAAAGTCAACCCCCGACTCCGTGAAATGCGGATAAAGTCAACCCCTCCTGGCCCCGTAGAACACTGCTAAAGTCAATCCTGACTCCATGGGAAATAGCCAGAGTAAACCCTCGAACTCCCCATCAAAGCAATACTTTGACTCGGGAGCAGGTCAACTCAACAATCACTTACGAGTCCTCTAGACTTGTAAGGTGAAAATTCTCTTGTGAGATCCTTACGACTCTCAAGAGAAAATGCACTTAAGAATGCTCACGATTCCTAAGGAGAAACCACACCTGCGAGATCCTCTCGACTCGTAGGGAGAAAAGTCTTTATGAGACCCTCACGACTCATAACGTTGAAAAGTCTTAGGTGGCAGATCCTAACCCTGTCTCCTAATCCATCATTGCCTTGCAGAGAGGTCAATGTAGATTTTCTACAGGCCACACTCTCATAAGTCAAACATCGACAAGAAAGGAAACAACCACTTACAAGTCCTCTCGACTTGTAAGGAAGAAAATTCTCTCGGGAGATCCTTACGACCCTCAAGAGAAAACACACTTAGGAATCCTCACGATTCCTAAGAAGAAAATACACCTATGAGATCCTCTCGACTCGTATGGAGAAAAGTCTTTATGAGACCCTCACGGCTCATAAAATTGAAAAGTCTTAGGCAGCAGACCTGAACCTGTTTCCTAAGCCATCGTTACCTTGCAAAGAGTCCAAGATGGACCGTCACTTACTATCTACAGTCCAATCTGTCAACTCTAATGATGATAGAAATAAAAATTCCTCAAGAGCCTTGCTCTGTAAGAATGATGGAATAACCCATCAGAAAACTCAAAGTAAAGTTTTAATGAATTAAAATTCCATGATCTTCAAGATCCATGAACGAACTCTAAGAGTTCTTCATAAGACATTAACAAATCTTTATGATTTGAAAAGAGCAAAGCTCTGTTAATGGGTTAAGAAACCCCAAGAAAGATCTCTTTAGATCTATGATTTCAAGAGAGCAAAGCTCTGAAAAAGGGTTTTCTTTAGATCAAATATCTATTAAATAATTCTTTAAAAGATTTAATCTTTACCTAAATTTTGACAGAGTACTGTCCTTAAGAGAGTTATTAAAACAAAGAGCTATGCTCTAAAAGAGAATTAATTCTCAGAAAGAAAGAAGATGGACAGAAATCATCTCAAGGGGCCAAGGGTGGTCCTATTTATAGGCACTGAGATGCCGTTTCAACTTCTGAGTTGATCTAAGGACGCAAATGCTGCCACCGCTGCACTCACATGTGGGCCACGTAAGCGCAACGGTGGGGGGGCATTTGTTTCCCCTAATCAGAGCAAAGCTCTATTCAAAAATCAAATTTTGAAATGAAGCAGTGCTTCATAGCAGCGCCAGCGCTGAAAGAGTCAAAGACTCTGAAGCAGCGCCCACGTGCAAAGCACATGAGCGCTAGCGTTAAGAGTGCTGCACTCTAAGCAGCGCACTACGTGCAAAGCACGTAAGCGCTAGCGCTAAGTGCGCTGCATTCTAAGCAGCACACCACGTGCAAAGCACGGGAGCGCTAGCGCTGGAACTAAACGTTCCCAACCGTTGGATCAAAGATCCAACGAACATGATTAAAAAATATTAATTAACCAGAATAAAATTCTGTTAAGGAGAGATTTCTCAAAATCTTTCGAAACAAAAAGATTGTGCTCTGTAAATCAGAGCACCGTCGGATCAATGATCCAGTGGTGATTAAAAATCACTAAAATACAGAATAAATTCTGTGTGGGGAAAGATTTCCCAATCTTGTTAAAAACAAGAAGATTGCCTTCTGTAAATCAGAAGCCCTTGGATCAAAAATCCAACGGGGGAGACATCCCCAAATCAATTACAAAAAAGATCTCTTCAACTGATTAAACAAATCAGCCTTGCCCTATATAAAGGCTCCAAGACTTCAATTCTGATATAGAGGAACCCCTCCTATAAATTTTGAGAAATCTCAGAAAGAAGAGCAAGCTCTCGGAAGAAGAAGATTTTTCTTCAAGGTAAAAAGAACAGAAAGACGAAATCGTCTCATATAAAAGAAGAATTTACTTCTGTTTTCTAAGATCATAGATCAATAAGACCAAGGTCTTTCACAAAAAGAGATTAGAGTATCTCATCACAAAGAATAAGAAGAAAAACATAATTCTTCTCACAGATCATAGATCTATAAGACTAAGATCTTTTTACAAAAAAGATCATAAACATCTCATTATAAAAATGGGGAGAATAATTCAGTTCTCTTAGGATCACAGATCCATAAAGGCAAAGACTTTCACCAAAATAAGAGATTGAAACATCTCCTATAAAATAAGAACTTTGTTCTTAGAACCTTGAGACAAAGTTTCTTATAAAAAGAGAATTTAATTCTCAGAGCGCAAAACTGATCTAAGTTGAATAAGAGAAGAGCCTTAACGCTCCTAATTTAAAAGAGCTTCAGCGCTCCACATCTAGCGCAAAGCGCTGCAGAGCCTTAGCGCTCTTAATTTAAAAGATCCTTAGCGCTCCAAATTTAAAGAAACGATCTGCGCTCAAGACTGGCGCACAGCGCCAAGCGTGCCACGTGCTCCTCACGTGTGCGCTACTTAACAGAAACGCCGCAGCGCTGCAAATCTAGCGCAAAGCACTGCAGCGCCTCAGCGCTCCAAATATAGCGCATTGCGCTCATTGACTGGCGCACAGCGCCAAGTGCGCCACATGCTCCTCATGTGTCCGCTACTTAGCAGAAGCGCCTCAGCGCTCCACATCTAGCGCAAAACGTTGCAGCGCCTCAGTGCTCCAAATATAGCGCCCTGCGCTCATTGACTGGCGCTAGCGCCAAGCGCGCCACGTGTTTCTCACGTGTGCACTGGTAGAACATAAACTGTTCTTTAAAATAAAGCCCTAGAGCTATGATGAATGCTCGGCATTCAATAAAAGACAGAAAGGCTATCAGAACCCAAATCAATGTTCAGCATTGTCAAATGTTTAACATTTTAACTGAGTGGGTCGAGCCCAAGTTGGCCATAAACCCCTCATTTAGATTAACTGACCCCATATGCTCATAAATCTCAGATCTTAGTCCCAATTGGACTACAGATCTCCCAACCAAAATTGGTTTAAGGGTACATCTCTTCACTCCTCTGATATTTATCGTTGTAATCCTTCAACGTCTTCAGAGAGGTGACAGGTCCCGACAATCATACATTTCATAGACTATGACGTCTTTAAACTGTACTGTGGGGTCCTTAAACCCATAGACTATGACGTCCTTAACCTTGGACTGTGGGGTCCTTAAACCCATGGACTATGATGTCCTTAACCTTGGACTGTGGGGTCCTTAAGCCCATGGACTATGATGTCCTTAACCTTGGACCGTAATGTCCTTAAATTAATTATGGACTGCAAAGTCCCTAAAATAAAACAATAGATCCCAAATGCTCTTTTATTGGATCTAAATGATCCTGTTAAGTTGATCTTAGTCTAAAATTAGAATAACGTATCCTTAACAAATCGTTAAGTTCATCTTAGTCTAAAATTATACTAACGTATCCTTAACAAACGTTTAAGTTCATCTTAGTCTCAAATGAGACTAACGCATCCTTAAACCCAACCCCAAACCCAAATCTAAAAAAATACGGATTTGTACTAATCCACGCCCTACGGGTGACAACATAAATTAGTCTCCTTATACAATCCACGGGCAACCAAAAACAAAACAAACACCCATGACACGAAGTGACCATCTGGAGAAGAATAAAGTGGTTACCGCGATGCGGTAGCGTAATTAACTGCAGGGGCTTGCGCCTGCAGGGAAGAGCGTCCCCACAATCAAAAACCCCTCAATGAGGGGGAATCTGACGAAGTCTTCTATTTCGGCCGCATCCGTCAAAACCTCCGATATACGGTGCCATAAATCAACTTGGCATCTTCGGAGAGGTGGACGGATAAAACCAAATAGCATCTGCGCCTAAATTCAGGAAAGACAAACTTACGCGGTTTCGTCTCTGTATTCGGCGGAGAAAAAGTATATCACATGAGCTTTGAAGAAGTGGAGAATGTTCTCCGTCTTTACTTCTCTCAGCAAAATTGTTTCTTCCCATTTAGAGAATTAGTTAGTTGTTTCCAAGATGAAGCGATGCCCTTTTAATGACACCGGTTCAATGGGACCGATTATATCTTATCCCCCACATCTTGAACGGCTAGCTAGCCACGATGGGATGCAACAGATTAGGGTGCTGATGTATAAAGTCCCCATGTATTTGGCATGGATGGCATCGCTTCGCATATTCGATGAAATCTTGGATCATCGTGGATCAGTAGTAACTCATCCTTTTAATTTTTAATTTCATCTTTGGGCTCGCTTGATGGGACCCACAAAGACCATCGTGGATTTCCTGAATGACCTTTTTGGCTTTCTGTGGACCTAGATACCTCAGCCATATATGATCGAAAGATCTTTTGTATAATGTTCCATCGATTATGAAAAAAGACAATGCTCGTTTGATGAGTTGGAGACTTTGCAATGCATCCTCAGACATCCGTTGGGAATTAAAGACTTGCCTCCAATCTTCATCGTCTTCTTCATTTTCAACTTGGAGAACCTTCTCTCCAAGTATCTTTTCTTATTCTTCAGGCATTTCTATTGGAGACCCCAAAGGAAATTCGGCTAGCAATAGGATCTTGCGGTTTTGAACAATGATCCTTACATCGTCGAGATTTTCATCTGCCAATTCTTTGGCAAGTTTTGCTAATCGGTAAACTTTGTTGTTTTCCTCTCGCGACGTACATCCCAGCATACAAAAAGGAATCTGAGTTAGTATCTGTTGTATCCTTTCATTGTATCTTATTAGATTTGTCTCGCATGTCTTGTAGTCGACATTCACTTGATTGATGACTAACTGCGAGTCTCTTTATATGATGAGATCCTCGATGTGCATATCGATCACGATTTTGAGACCAGCAATGAGAGCTTCGTATTCTGCTTCGTTGTTGGTTCTTGGTTCTGTCAATGAGAAAGCATATCGGAGTATCTGTAACGTTCTAAAAACTCGATTAGGTAAGTACATATTAATTATTGATAATACGTGTTTTTCCGTAAAAATCAAGATATAATTATTTTTCAACATAGACTTAATTATACCTATTTTAGCTATATAATTGCTAGTATTTGGTATTTAATTAGTCACTTATAAATTGCTAGTTTACTCAAATATTTTCCTTAATTAATTAATTTTAATTGTTATTTTAATCGTACACTTATACTCCAAATTAGCGATAATTACAAATAAGAATGGGTCAATACATTTTGTGCACCATGACACAATTAAAACAAATTGTGATATGTTGTTTTTAGAAGTGAATCTTTGACTATGGTTCTAGATATTTCCAAGATAAGCATTCATAGAAAAATAAAATAAAGAGAAAAGAAAATGAAAACATTAATAGAAGCATGGTGTAAAAATTGAGGATGATGTGCATGACCAATTGTTTCCACACTCTCTCTCCCTCACACCACTCGGCAGCCGCCCATCCCCGCCCCCCCCCCCCCCCCGCCCCCACATTTTTTCCACCATTCTCACTTGCAAAAGGAAAAAAGAAAAAAAAGGAGAAGAATAGAGAAAGAAGTATGGTGCCTTTTAATGAGGTATAGGAGTTGACTAGAAAATTCCTCACACATTTTCTCCCACTCTCCTCCTCACTGGCCGAGCCAGAGATCAGCCCCCCCTCTCTCTCCATTCTCCTTCTTTCTTTGTAAAAAAATCCACAAATAAAACCCTAAAATCCTAGCTAAAATCATCACAAATTCTTTGTTGGTATCTAAGCTTGGATCTTGATGCAAATTAGCATTTTGGTGGCAAGTATAGCAAGTTGGATCCTCCAAATTCTTTTAAGGTATAAAACCAAATCCTACTTTTTTTGTTAATAATTGCTTTAACATAGATTTAGATTAGGTGTTAATATAGTTTTATTGCAAATAAAGTTTTCACGAGAAGAGTTTGAATTAAAAGTTAGGGTTTTAATCATTTGAAAAGGGTTACAATGTGTAGTTTAACATTTGTAGGCATGAAAAATCTAGTCTAGTTGTTAATTTGTAAATTGTTGCTCTTAAATTTTCCTAAGTAAGCTTTTTGCAAGCTAACTTTTTTATTAATCTAAAATGGGTGAGATTAAAATTGTAGTAAAGGTTTGTGAGGCTTATTAAGATGGTTAATTGTGATTGTGGCCACTAGATCGCTAATCCGTGAAGTTTTTACGCCAAAACCCTATCGATGTGCTTACTAGGTTTTTTGAATAATTAGATTTTGGTTCAATTTGACAGTGCGATGATTTACATGCTATATCCTATAATATTTGATGTGTCGTGGATGCGCAATTTGGTTTTTGGTTTGGTAGTTACCACGTATAGCGACCCTAGTTGTGGTTTGTGACGTTGTCACGAGCGCGTTTTATGCACCAAGTGCGTGCGCGTTTAGTTAGTGCGCGTGATTGAATTGTATTGTTTGTGTCCGCGACTATTTATATATTTATTCTCTTATTTCCCTTTGTACGTTTCTAAGATCGGGTGCAGAGGCGTCGGATGTGGCGCGGAAATGGCAGAGCTGAAATCGGATCAGATTAGCCGAGGCGTCCCGGTGAGTAGATGTACACATCTACGGGGGAATCGTCTGGATGGCGCGAGGCGGCCGATAGTCAGGATTTCTAGTAGTGCTTGTATTTAAATGCGTAGTATCCTAGTCATTCATCTCATTTCATTGCATCATCATAGATATATATGATATTATCTCACAGGACACTTGCACCATTACCATTGGTTCATATCGCACGTGCACTATTCATGCGAACACACACGCCATTGGTAATTGCTATGTCACAAACACTATAGAACTTGCTTAGAATCGATACGCATGCATTGGCATCATATATGATATGTAGACTTGTAGTTGTATATTCATCTCATCAGGATTGGATACGTTGGATTGCTACTTATATGCGTATACTTCATTGCACCATCGTTCATGCATAGCTTCTGGCCATACTTCGCATGGTATATACTATCGTATCATAGACATCCATCATCACCTACATGTTTGCATATTACGATTCTTCTCGAGGATTTCAGTAATTATGAGATTTTTGTATTTTGGGGAAAACCGCAAGGATTTTATAAACCTATTATCATTTTAAAGTAGAAATTGTGGTTTTCTCATGATATGATGTGCGCGGCGTCCACCATGTGTTTTCTCGGTTCTTGAGCGGCATCATATACCCAATTCGAGGAGGGGGATGCACTGTCTACGGGTACATGGTGGACCCGTTGCGGTACATCAGGGCAAGAAGATCGCACAGATGGCGTTGAGCCCGGCAGGGAAGCACTACTGACCGGTTATTTTGACGCGGCGGATATCCGTAGGATACCGACGTAGTCGTGAGATTTTATGATATGAGTCGATCCGAACTGACGAAGCCTAAGATATTGAGATATTAAGATATTGAGACATTGAGACATTGAGATATTGGGATATATATATATATATATATATATATATATATATATATATATATATAGTGTCGATGCTTGACACGGATTTTCTGTTGATTTTGTTGATGATACTTCAGTTTATTGCATAGAGGTTTTTCTAAGATAAGAACAAAGATTTTCTCATACCAGACTTGTTCAGGTTTCGTGTTGATTATGCATTCATGTTGCATGCATGTTAGCACATCGTATTATATCGATATGCGTAGGTTGAGACGCATTTGCGTGCATACTTACGATAGCCTTATTAGATATTACTTACTACTCACGAGTTGGCAACTCACCCCGTTGTGCTACAACATCTTGCGGGTCTGACCCGTCAACACAGTAGCGGCGGGCGTACTTCCTCATCTAGCTTCTTTTACTTGACTTGCGGCTTGCTCGTAGGTGGGTTGCAAGGATATTTTGTTCCATCTTGTATTATTATTTTGTATCTAGTATACCCTATCTACCCTTGTATATTTGACTAGACAGTGAGACTCGTGAAACTTGTATTTGTGGTGTTTGGTGTCGATGCTCACTTGAGCCAACGTGGTATCTTCTTATTTCTTGTTTTCAGATGCTTATTGTGCACTTTTGATATACATATTGATTGTGGTTGTGATTCTGCCATTGGCGAAAAGCTAGCTCCCGCTTGAGGATGCCTTATTCATCATTTATATGTATTTTCATATGTTGTACCCGTTAGGAGGCCTGTATTTACAAAGGAGACTCTGCCAAAATTTTCGGGAAAATATGATGTTGCTTTTAAATATTTAATGCCACTTATTTTGTCAAAACCATTTGCTTTAAAACAAGTTTTCCTTCACTTTAATTGTTAAATGGTTTAGTTTTCTGGGCTTTGGCTTACTTAGATTACATTGCGCCTTGAGACGTTTCGTAGTTTAAGTGCCAGTCACATTCCGTAACTTCGGGTCGTGACAAAGTTGGTATCAGAGAGATAGGTTTTACCTTACCGAGTGTAAGATGACCCTTGGTAGATAAAGTAGGTGACATAAGCAGAGTGACGTAGCGTGTGTATGTTCCGCGGCATACTTACGATACGATACTCAGCCTAAGTGACCTTAGGATATATGATTGATTGCACTTCCTTCTTTGATTCCATATGTCCTCCTGTTTCGATCGCAATGTTCCTATCCATCCTGTTTCTTGTTCCGGCCACAATGCCGCCGGAGACTACGAAGGCCAGAGGGCTGCCGCAGGGGATGAGATTAGAGTAGTCTTATTTGAGACGAGGACCGATCTGGATGGTATGCCTATGCTCAGGGACAGAGTGATCCGCTTTTTCCAGGCCAGATAGCTAGGCTGCATTCGATTACTCAGGACTTGTGATAGATGGTTGGATTGTTAGTTGAGGCTAGCCGAGCTCCGAGAGCCGATGATGTCCCTCTTACTGTGGAGACTGTGATTGTACCTGCTGCTCAGGCAGCTATTTCTGTGGTTACCAATATTATTTCCGTATCCTTATAGGAGTTATTGAGGCTGAAGCCTCTAGTTTTTACCAGCATAGATGCGGAGGATCCGTAGACAATCCTCGACAGGATGGATAGGATTTGTCATTCACAGAGATGTTCTGACGAGATATGGATTGAGCTTGCGAGTTTTCGTCTAGAGAGGTCTTGCTCAGACGTAGTGTGAGTCAATTGAGAGAGGCCGAGCTACAGACCTACTTCCTATGACTTGGAAGGAGTTCACAGCTGTATTTCTTGCTCGTTTCCTTCTGAAGAGCGTTCGAAATGCCCGAGCTCGTAGTTTCGAGCCTTTGCGTAAGACTTCAGGGATGACAGTGTCCGAGTACGACATTTAATTTACTCAGCGGTCCGATATGCTCCTTGCCTGGTGGACACAGAAGAGAAACGGATAAAGAAGTTTGTGTGGAGATTGGACATGCAGTTATTTCTTGCCATCGGCACCCAGCATTTTAACACTTACGCAGCCGCGATGGATGTAACCCTACAGCTAGAGGAGCGTATTTCTGAGATTTTGGTCATTTTTGGATCGAAGCGGTTTTGTACCGATATGCCAGCTCAGAGGCGATTAGATAAGCACAATTGTGACAAGTATTCTTTCGATGTTTTCTTCCGATGCGTATTTCTTCTTTGTGTTGTTTGAAATGGTATCCGCATATTTTGTATCGAAGTCTAGCAAATAGTTGTCCTTGCTAAATTAGCAGCTTGTTGTGATTTCTTCCATAAGCTAGTCTTTTGTAGCTCTATGTGTTTTTCGTTCGTGTTTTTTTCGTTCGTATCGAAGATAGGGATTTTTCTGTCAATTTGATTTTTTCTTGATATGTTTGACTTCGAAGTTATTCTGAGCATGGATTGGCTTGCCACGTGTTCTGCGTTCGTGGACTGTCGTAAGAAGGCAGTCAGATTTAGTTTTTCGGATGAGCTAGTTTTTGTTTTTTCGGGGAGACCGTAGCGTCTCCTTTCCCGGTTTGATTTCTTCTCGTCGCGCTAGTCAGCTTTTGAGAAAAGGATGTCAGGAATTCTTGGCATATGTTTGTGATGTTAGAGCCGCAGAGGTCCCGTTGGACTAGGTCCTGATTGGGAGAAAGTTTCCAAATGTTTTCCTGACAAGTTGCTTGGTTTGTCGCCAGCGCACGATATTGAGTTCTGCTTTGACTTGATTTCCGGTACGGGGCCTTTTTCTATATCGCCATATCGGATGGACCCGACAGAGATTAAAGAACTGAAGGATCGGTTGCAAGATTTGTTGGATAAGGGGCTTGTTCGTCTGAGTGTGTCACTTTGGGAAGCTCTTGTTTTGTTCGTCAAGAAGAAAGATGGCAGTTGTGTTTGTGCATCGATTTTTGTCAGTTGAATCGGGTTACTGTGCGGAACAGATATCCCTTACCTCGTATCGAAGATTTATTTGATTAGCTCCACGGTGCGAGACATTTCTCGGAGATTAATTTGCGATCTGGTGACCATTAGTTGCGGGTTCGAGAGGATGATATACCGAAGACTGCTTTTCGCACACGTTATGGGCATTATAAGTTTTTGGTGATATCGTTCGGACTCACTAATGCCTCAGTAGCGTTCATGGATTAGATGAACCATATATTCAGGCCGTTTCTTAATCAGTTATTATCGTGTTCGTTGATGACGTTTTAGTATACTTTTGGAACCAAGAGAAGCCTGGGCAGTAATTGAGGATTGCGTTACAGACTTTGAGAGAGCACCAGCTATTCGCTAATTTATCCAAGTGTGTTTTCTGGTTGGATAGTGTTGACTTCATGGGTCACGTAGTTACGAGAGATGGTAAGTATGGAACCGAAAAAGATCGAGGCCGTTCAGCACTGGCCCAGACCGGTATCAGTGATGGAGGTTCGCAGCGTTTTGGGTTTGGGCGGATACTATTGATATTTCGTATAGGATTTTTCGCATTTAGCTGCAGCATTGACCAGGTTGACCCAGAAGGGTTTTTTTTCGTTGGACTGAGGTATGCGACAGAGCTTTCAGTAGTTGAAGAATCGTTTGATTACGGCACCAGTATTATCTTTGCCTTAAGGATCAGGCGGTTTTGTTGTTTATTGCAATGCTTCTCAGCAGTCGAAGAACCATGAGCAGAACTATTCCACGCGTGACTTAGAAATGGCTACGGTGGTTTTTACACTTAAAGATCTGGAGACACTACAACTTTCAGCAGCGAGATTGAAATTGAGACAGCGCCGTTGGATGGAGCTAGTGAAAGACTATGACTGCGAGATTTTTTTATCATCCGGGCAAGGTGAATGTTGTGGCAGATGCTAGAGTCGGAGGCCCGGAGATAGCTTTTCTTGTTTGAGCACAGTTTAGAGACAGTCGACGGCAGATTGGTAGATACTATATGACAGCCGAGTACAGTTCGAGTTTATGTCGACCGGGGGACAACTTGTCCGTGTCCGTGAACATCCACGGTTATTTGATCATATCAGTGAAGCATAGTCCGATGACGTTCGTTTGTCAGAGATCTTAGAGCAGGTTCGACATGGCAAAGATTCAGAGTTCGTGATTGATGATTAGGGAGTACAATGATTTGGGAATCGACTATGTGTGCCAGATTCCGAGGGGTTGTGACGCGAGATCTTAGAGGAGGCGCATCAGTTAGTATATAGTGTTCATCCGATTTCCACCAAGATGTATTATGATTTGAGAGAAGTCTACTAGTGTGAAGGGATGAAGAGAGATGTTACAGATTTTGTTTTGGGATGCTGACTTGTCAGCAAAGTCAAGGCTGAGCATCAGAGGCTAGCTAGAGAGTTACAACCTTTACCCATTTCGGAGTAGAAATAAAAGCATATTTCTATGGAATTTATTGTGGGTCTACCTAGGAACAGTCGAGAGTATGGCTCTATTTGAGTGATCGTAGACCGATTGACGGAAGTAGCTCATTTTCTACTAGTCAAGACCATTTTCGGATTCGTTCAGTATGCTCAGATATATGTTGATGAGATTGTGTGACTACATAGAGTTCCGACTTATATTGTGTCCGACAGAAGCACCCAGTTCACCAGCCGACTATAGCAGAAACTTCAGGGGGCTTTGGGCACCAGATTGAGTTTCAGTGCATTTTTCTATCCGCGAACCGACGGTCAATCAGAGCTGATCATTCAGACTCTTGAGGACATGCTCCGAGCTTGCGTTCTAGATTTCGTTGGCAGTTGGGATCGCCACTTGCCTGTGATAGAGTTTTCTTATAATAACAGATTCCAGGAGAACGATTCAGATGGCACCCTTCGAGATATTATACAGGAGGAAATGCCGATCACCAGTTTGTTGGACAGAGCTCAGTGAGAGCAGTATTTTGGAGCCACAGATTGTGCAGGAGATGACCGAAAAGATTCAGATGATTTAGGATAGGATGAGAGCGGCCCAGTGCAGGAAGAAATCATATGCAGACCGACGTCGGCGTAGACTTAAGTTTACAGTAGGCGATCATGTTTTCTTGAGGTTTCCCCGATGAAGGGCGTGTTGAGATTCGGAATGAAAAGGAAGCTTAGTCCTAGATATATGGGTCCCTTTGAGATTCTCGAGCGTGTCGGCACAGTTGCTTATCGTTTGGCTCTTCCACCCAGCTTTCCAGATATTCACCCCGTGTTTCATGTATCAATGCTCCGCAAGTACCTTCATGACCCCTCTCGCGTGATACAGCATCAGGCTGGAGCACGATCTTTCTTTCACCAAGTTGCTGATAGTCATTCTAGATCGGCAGGTCAAGAAACTGAGGTCCGAGGTCATACCATCTGTATAGGTTCATTGGCGTGGCCAAATAGCGAAAAGGTCATGTGGGAAGACGAGAACGAGATGAGGGAGGAATATCCCCATCTCTTCGAGGGTACGCGTAGTTAGATTTTAAATTCGGGGACCGAATTTCTTTAAGGGGGGAAGATTGTAACGTTCTAAAAACTCGATTAGGTTAGTACGTATTAATTATTGATAATACGTGTTTTTCCGTAAAAACCAAGACATAATTATTTTTCAACATAGTCTTAATTATACCTATTTTAGCTATATAATTGCTAGTATTTGGTATTTAATTAGTCACTTATAAATTGCTAGTTTACTCAAATATTTTCCTTAATTAATTAATTTTAATTGTTATTTTAATCGTACACTTATACTCCAAATTAGCGATAATTACAAATTAGAATGGGTCAATACATTTTGTGCACCATGACACAATTAAAACAAATTGTGATATGCTGTTTTTGGAAGTGAATCTTTGATCATGGTTCTAGATATTTCCAAGATAAGCTTTCATAGAAAAATAAAATAAAAAAAAAAGAAAATGAAAACATTAATAGAAGCAAGGTGTAATAATTGAGGATGGTATGCATGAACAATTGTTTCCACTCTCTTTCTCCCTCACACCACTCGGCAGCAGCCTATCCCCCCCCCCCCCCATTTTTTCCACCATTCTCACTTGCAAAAGGAAAAAAGAAAAAAAAGGAGAAGAATAGAGAAAGAAGTATGGTGCCTTTTAATGAGGTATGGGAGTTGACTGGAAAATTCCTCACACATTTTCTCCCACTCTCCTCCCCACTAGCCGAGCCAGAGATCAGCCCCCCTTTCTCTCTCCATTCTTCTTCTTTCTTTGTAAAAAAATCCACAAATAAAACCCTAAAATCCTAGCTAAAATCATCACAAATTCATTGTTGGTATCTAAGCTTGGATCTTGATGCAAATTAGCATTTTGGTGGCAAGTCTAGCAAGTTGGATCCTCCAAATTCTTTTAAGGTATAAAACCAAATCCTACTTTTTTTTGTTAATAATTGCTTTAACATAGATTTAGATTAGGTGTTAATATAGTTTTATTGCAAATAAAGTTTTCAAGAGAAGAGTTTGAATTAAAAGATAGGGTTTTAATCATTTGAAAAGGGTTACAATGTGTAGTTTAACATTTGTAGGCATGAAAAATCTAGTCTAGTTGTTAATTTGTAAATTGTTACTCTTAAATTTTCCTAATTAAGCTTTTTGCAAACTAACTTTTTTATTAATCTAAAATGGGTGAGATTAAAATTGTAGTAAAGGTTTGTGAGGCTTATTAAGATGGTTAATTGTGATTGTGGTCACTAGATCGCTAATCCGTGAAGTTTTTACGCCAAAACCCTATCGATGTGCTTACTAGGTTTTTTGAATAATTAGATTTTGGTTCAATTTGACATTGAGATGATTTACATGCTATATCCTATAATATTTGATGTGTCGTAGATGCGCAATTTGGTTTTTGGTTTGGTAGTTGCCACGTATAGCGACCCTAGTTGTGGTTTGTGACGTTGTCACGAGCGCGTTTTGTGCACCAAGTGCGTGCGCGTTTAGTTAGTGCGCGTGGTTGACTTGTATTGTTTATGTTCGTGACTATTTATATATTTATTATCTTATTTCCTTGTGTACGTTTCTAGGACCGGGTGCAGAGGCATCGGATGTGGCGCGGAAATGGCAGAGCTGAAATCGGATCAGATTAGCCGAGGCGTCTCAGTGAGTAGATGTACACATCTACGGGGGAATCGTCTGGATGGCGCGAAGTGCCCTATAGTCAGGATTTCTAGTAATGCTTGCATTTATATGCGTAGTCTCCTAGTCATTCATCTCATTGCATTACATCATCATAGATATATATGATATTATCTCATAGGACACTTGTACCATTACCATTGGTTCATGCCGCACGTGCACTATTCATGCGAACACACACGCTATTGGTAATTGCTATGTCACAAACACTTTAGAACTTGCTTAGAATCGATACCCGTGCATTGGCATCATATATGATTTGTAAACTTGTAGTTGTATATTCATCTCATCAGGATTGGATACGTTGGATCGCTACTTATATGCGTAAACTTCATTGCACCATCGTTCATGCATAGCTTCTGGCCGTACTTCGCATGGTATATACTATCGTATTATAGACATTCATCATCACCGACATGTTTGCATATTGTGTTTCTTCTCGAAGATTTCAGTAATTATGAGATTTATGGATTTTGGGGCAAACCGCAAGGATTTTATAAACCTATTATCATTTTAAAGTAGAAATTGCAATTTTCTCATGATATGATGTGCGCGGCGTCCACCATGTGTTTTCTCGGTTCTTGAGCGGTATCATATACCCGATTCGAGGAGGGGGATGCACCGTCTGCGGGTACATGGTGGACCCGGTAAGGTATCTCGGGGCAAGAAGATCGCACAAATGGCATTGAGACCGGCAGGGAAGCACTACTGACCGGTTATTTTGACTCAGTGGATATCCGGAGGATACCGACGTAGTCATGAGATTTGATGATATGGGTCAATCCGGACTGACGAAGCCCGAGATATTGAGACATTGAGATATTGAGATATTAAGACATTGAGATATTGACACATTGAGATATATATATATATATATATACATTGAGATATATATATATATATATATATATATTGTGTCGATGCTTGATACAGATTTTCTGTTGATTTCATTGTTGATGCTTCAGTTTATTGCACAAAGGTTTTTCTAAGATAAAAAGAAAGATTTTCTCATACCAGACTTGTTCAAGTTTCGTGTTGATTATGCATTCATGTTGCATGCATGTTAGTACATCGTATTATATCGATATGTGTAGGTTGAGAGGCAATTGCGTGCATGCTTACGATAGCCTTATTAGATGTTACTTACTAGTTACGAGTTGGCAACTCACCCCCGTTGTGCCACAGTATCTTGCAGGTCTAACCCATAAGCACAGTAGCGGCGGGAGTACTACCTCATCTAGCTTCTTTTGCTTGGCTTGCGGCTTGCTCGTAGGTGGTTGCGAGGATATTTTGTTGCATCATGTATTATTATTTTGTATCTAGTATACCCCATCTACCCTTGTATATTTGACTAGACAGTGAGACTCGTGAGACTTGTATTTATGGTGTTTGGTGTCGATGCTCAATTGAGCCGATGTGGTATCTTCTTATTTCTTGCTTTCAGATGCTTATTGTGCACTTTTGATATACATATTGCTTGTGGTTGTGATTCCGCCATTGGCGAAGAGCTAGCTCCCTCTTGGGGATGTCTTATTGATCATTTATATGTATTTTCATGTGTTGTACCCATTTGGGGCCAGTATTTACAAAGGAGACTCTACCGAAATTTTCGGAAAAATATGATGTTGCTTTTAAATTTTTAATGTCACTTATTTTGTCAAAACCATTTGCTTTAAAACAAGTTTTTCTTCACTCTAATTGTTAAATGGTTTAGTTTTCTGGGCTTTGGCTTACTTAGATTACATTGTGCCTTGAGACATTTCGCGGTTTAAGTGTCAGTCACGTTCCGTACCTTCGGATCGTGACAGTATCCCGCCTTGTGGAATCACGAAGATAAGTCCTACCCCGGCTTTGATTGTTGAGGCGTTCCTCTTTCGTGGCTTCATTGAAGATGCTCCATCGAAATATAGTTCCCAACGGTATTTTTCGATTTCTTCTGTCTCTTCATTTGTGTTGAATGCATATTCATCAAGCAGTTTGCTATTTAATAGAGAGTCGGGATCGGATGCTCCGCTAGAAAGTCGGTGATAGCTTGTCCTTTTACCGCTTTGAGTAGGCGATAAATAATCGTGAACTCCATCAACAGAAGGGCCTTCTTGGCGAGCCTCCTGGCCGGCATAGTTTTAGACATGAGATACTTGAAGGGATCCACCTTTGATATTAGATGGACTTCATGAGCCAGGGCGTAGTGTCTGAGGTTTTTGATTGCAAAGATCAACGTCAGGAAATACTTTTCGATAGGAGAGTAATTGCTTTCTACTCCTCGCAGGACTCAACTTAGATAGTATAGAGCCCTCTCATTTCCTTGGTTATTCTTTTGTGTCCACAGCGCGCCTAAAGAACCATCAAGGACGGTTGTATAGAGGATAAGGGGCTTTCCCTTAACTGGAGCGGCCAAGACCGGTGGATTCTGCAAATACTGCTTGATCTCCTCCAGTGCCTGTTGACGCTTCTGATCCCATATGAATGGGGTGCGTTTATTCATCAGATGACTGTATCAACGGCATTTCCCAGAAAGATTGGCGACGAACCGTATATAAGCGAACTTTCCTTGGAGAGATCGCAGTTATTTGAGAATCCTATGATGGGGCATTTTCATAATGGCCCTGATCTTGGAGGGGTCGATTTTGATCCCTCGGTGGCGGATTATTAAACCCAGAAACTTTCCTGAGGAGATCTCGAAGGCGCATTTCTGTGGATTCATCTTTAGGTTGAATTTTCAAAGGCGTTTGAAGATTGTCCTTAGATGCTCTAAGTGCTCTTCATGTGACATGCTCTTGGTTACAAGATCATCGATGTAGCATTCAATGATGTCATGTATCATGTCGTCAAATATCTTAGTCATTGCTCTTTGATATGTCGCCCTGGCATTCTTTAGTCCGAAAAGCATGACTTTGTAACAATATATGCCTAACGGTGTGGGGAAGGCCATATGCTACTGATCTTCGAGATCCATCTTTATCTGATTGTATCTTGAAGATCCATCTATAAAGGAGAAGACCTCATGAGTGGAGGTATTGTCGATCATCAGTTCAGTGACTCGTACGGGGAAGTCATCTTGCGAACACGCCTTGTTGAGGTCACGAAAGTCCACGCAGATCCGGACGGTCCCGTTTTTATTCATCACGGGGATGATATTGGCAATCCAATCGGGGTATTGGACTTCCTGGAAGAAACCAGAGTCAATTAACTTCCTGATTTCGGCGTTGATGCACATCTCGAGTTCGAGATGCATTCTCCTCGAAGCTTTTTTGATGAGCTTTATTCCCAGCATTATGGATAGTTTGTGGATGCCTATATCTAGATCAAGACCTGGCATCTCGGAATAATTCTACGTGAAGCAGTCAATGTATTCTATGAGTACTACTTTTAAACCAGCTGCATGTTCATCTGAAAGCAGCTCACTGATGAACGTGGATTGAGGATCTTCTTCGGTTCCCAAGTTTATATGTTTCATCGGCGGTGGTATGGATCACGTTTTCCATTTTTTTTTGCGCTGGCGGCAGATCCAAAATTTTCTCTTCTTCACTTATGAAGCAGTCGAGGCACTGAAGCGTATCTTCATCTCCCTCTTCATTGAGGTGTCTTATTATGTGGAAAGTGTGGGTGAGCTTCTGCTTCCTGGGCTGGTTACACCCTGACTTGGCGGGTTTGTCTCACATTGGCTTATGCTTTTAGGAAGGTTCCACATTCCAGCTGTCACTCAGCATGAAATTGCCTTGCCTATATTGGTCTTCCGCCAAATTCTTGAAGACGAAGCAATCTTTAATTGGATGGCCAATGACCTGATGGTAGGGACAGTAGTCAAGAAGATCCAGAGCATTAGCTTCATGAAGTCACTTGCACTTGGGCATCGTTAACATCTAGTGCTTCATGGCGAGGTTAATTATTTTCCTCGCCTTGTCCTGGGGAAGGGAATATCCTCGTCCCATCCTTTCTTCAAGAGGTATGGCTGAGCGACCTTACGGCTTGGACGTGAATGGCGTCCTATCTTCAATGTGTCCACCTTGAACTCCTTTATTTTTAAAGGAAGGTATGGGCGGCTATTGAGGATGAGGATCATGGCCCGTCTTCCCTATAAACTGCCTGCTTGGGTGCAATCTTCCAGCTATTTCATACAAAACCGTCTGACCCATTTGATAAGCTTCTTTCATCAGCTTCTCAGTCAGGTCCTCTATTGGCAGAGTCACAGTGTTTTGCGGAGCTTCATTATATTTCCTGCTCGAGGGTAATTGCAGGATCTTTTTGCATAACTCCATTACATCAAATTCCTGAACCACTACTTTCATCAGCGACCCGAGCTGCAATTCAAATTATTCGGATAGAGTACTTCATGAGATTTCTTCACGTTGCCCGGCTTAGTTGTTTGCCATCCAAGCATCTTCCTTTTTGTTTAAAACATAGAAACTGTGAGCTTTCTTCTTCTTCTTCAATCGGACATAGCTAAAACCAGTAGTATCAAATTTCCCATGGGACGTTGGTTGGCGGGTTCTGGCACTTCCCAGATCTTCATGAAATACTGGGCCTGACGGGCTGCTCGAACAGCACTCCTTGCTGATGAAGGAGTTCCTCCAAGCTCTTTGTATAGTATCTCGACATGGGTATAGGTTGTAACCAATCAAGATTCGGTTCGAGTCCATACCAAATCTCTTTCTCCACCTTGGTTTCTTTTGATTTATAAAAGAGAATCACCTTTTCTTTTTTATGTCTGGGAGGCACGTGGAAAGTTATTAACTTGTGCACACTATAGGTGCTTGTTGGGAACTCATGCACACTAGCAAGCTAATTTTAGAAGATAGCAACATGGATTTTAAAAAATTCTAGTTTGCTAAACTTCCAAAACCATGAATCAAAATTAAAGAGCTAGAACTTGTAAACAAAAACCTAGTTAGCTATGCTAATCTTCAATGTGTAGAATACTCACATCCTCAAGCTTTCTTCAAGAGCTCCAATGATGGGCTCTAGTATGCTCTAAAGAGCTCCGGATCGCGCTTGCAAGTCGGTCCACCTTCGCTGAATATGATCCACCCGAGGGAACCGGTCCAAGCTCCAGCTTCACCTAGTGAAGTAACCGACGCTCCAAGCTCACTTGGAATAGAAAGTGAGAATGTAGGAATATTCCACTATAATTTTCTCTCAAATCTAAATCTCAAGAGAGCAAGTAAAGAAGAAGGTGGAGGAGGTGAAGAAACTTAGCCATGAGCAAGTCTAGAAAAGCATGAGAGAGTGAATGAAGAATAATAGAATGGTTTCAATTTTTTTCAACCATGCAAATAAAAAATCTCACAACATTTTGTAATAAACTAATGAAGCTCATTCCTCTCTATATGTCTTCAACCATACTGAATGCCACCTCACCCTCCGCCTCATTTAATGAATATTCATAAAATGAGGTGTCCATCTTCTAGAATAAATTCCGTATAAATACGGAATACAATCCGTTATATGTATCGAAATACATATACGCGTATACATATAAAAATACGAATAGCCAAGAAAGAAAATGAATAGTGAACAATAATACTAGAATACATATATTAAATATATATATATATATAAATTATTAAATCAAAAACTTGATTTAATAATCCAGCTTAATCCTAAACCGCTAATATTATCAACCGTCCGATTAAAGTCCGTGTAGCATGTACACATATTTAATCGGACACCTAAACGTACCAACATACATCATCTACATCATATCATCTAAACCGGAAAAACTCTCTGTGTGGGACTCTAAAGACTCGTCAATACGCTGGCAGTGGGTATAACCACAAGCACATCAGCGGCACTAACTGTACGGAATGGCTACCCAGGTATTGAGCGAAAGAAAGGCCGATGAGAAAACTCATCCGTATCCCTATTGAGCATGTCTGTGACAATCTCCATACAGTCCAGTCTGTTCATCTAAGATAATCGCATATCGGGGCTAGGATGGATAAAGTCAGACCCCTAATAACGTGATAATTCATGTCGGTGTGAGGCCCATCACCCATTGAGAAACTACTGATCAAAATCAGTAAATCTTGTCCATCTTGGCCAAAGATTTCTGGTGATGGCCACCCGTGCACAGTGCGACATCTACCCTTAATACCGGGAGAGACGGATCCTTGACAATCCGCTCACTGCCTCCATGTGGCTCGATATTGTACCCAACTAAAATCTGTTTGCATGCTCCTTTGAGCTATAGTAGAGAAGTAATCAAAGCACAGTGGGAACTCACACGAGACAAATGAAGATCTCAGGTCGACAAACTAACATGTACTCATGTTACCTGAGAACTTCTATCTGACAATAGGTACAATACCATCTAGCATGTTCCCGGGGAGTCCGTCCAGTGTAACTCATAACCCATTGAGCACCTGTATACTATCTTAAATGACTAGCTGACACCAATGGGTTGTGATACTGGCCACCGCCTCTTGTTGGGGTCTCGAAAAGTATACACTAGTCAACTCCGGACATTTAAGAATGTGCTTATAGACCACCCATCTCCTACGTATATAATCGTCATCATAATGCTGATAGTTAAGCATGAATCCTATGAGCTCTATCAACATGTAATAGTGATCTGTAATACTACATAATGCATGCACATGATGTTAGAGATGAACCAGATAACATACTATCATCTCGAGTAAGACTGTTCTACCCGTATATGTCCTCCCTCAATCATCATAATCGCCTGCCTGCAATTACAATAATTTACTTGAGGGCACCATAGCCAACAGTGCTAAGTGCATCGAGCTCTTTATAGTGATGCAGTGGAGTCATTGTAATAGGCAGGGCTCGATCGGCTTCATTGGGGACCTTCGCCCGCGGATGAATGGGGAAAACTGTATCGGTTTCTTCCTCCGAGTCGCTGCCAAAGATCGGAATAGAATATTGTTGGATATGTATGCCCTAGAGGCCATTATTGTATATGTATACATGTGGATGCTTAGACATATGTATGTATAGGACAATCTTGCTCGATACGATAGTATGCTATCTGGTTTGTCTTTATCTTAACATGTGCATATGTTCTACTTGTTATTACGTATCATCTATACATGTTGGAAAAGCTCATATGATCATTTCTTGACTACCTGCGTTGTGATGACGATCATACTTATGAGAGCAGGGTAGTCGATAATCACATCCTTAAAAGGTCCCTAGTCGTGTGAATATTGAGACTGTGCATCGATATTCCGGAGTATACTAGTGTATACGTTTTTAGACCCCGATGAAGGGCAGTGGTTGGTCCCACAACCATTGGTGTGATTACCTAAGAATGTATACAGGTGCTCACTGGGGGTGAGTACACTGGACGGACTCACCGAGAACTTCTAGATGGTACCATACCTATCGTCAGATGGAAGTTCTCAGGTGACATACAGGTTAGTCTTTAGACCTGAGATCATCAGTTGTACCGTGTGAGTTCCCACTATGATTTGATCACTATCCTACCACGGCTCTAATGAGTCGTGCAAACAGGTTTTGATTGGGTATAGTCCCGAGCCACATGGAGGCAGTGAGTAATTGTTGGCGATTCATATCTCGCGGTATAGGGAGTCGATATCGCACTGTGTTCGATCGGTCGGGACCATAAGACCTTGGCCAAGGCAGTTGGGATTTACTGATAGCTTGATCAGTAATTTCCCGGATTAGTCCTGAGCCACATCAGCATGAATTATCGGGTTATTATGGTTTGACGTTTACCACTCTCTAGACCCAGTATGTGATACTCTCAGACGAAAATACCAGACAGTATGGAGATTGTCACAGATAGGCTCAGTAGGGATCCAGATGAGTTTTCTCGTCGGACTTCTTTTTCGAGAGGTACCCGGCTAGCCGTTACGTACAGCTAGTGCCGCTGACGTGCTTGTGGTTATGGATTTATCCAGTAACTCACTGCCGGCGTACTGTCCAGTCTTTACAGTCCCACACAGAGGGTTTCTATGGTTCGGGTGAAATGATGTAGTAGCTGCATTGGATACGTGTAGGGTTCCGATTGATTGATGGTACTGTGTACCCGGACTTTCAATCGGACAGTTGATAATACTAGCCGGCTTGGGTTTTGAGCCAAATTAATAAATCAGGTATTGATTTAATAATATTTCGATATGTATATTCTATTATTATGTTCTTTGTATTATTCTGTCTCTTTGGGCATTCGTGTTTTTATGCGAATGCATGTATGTATATACAATAGACTGTAATCCGTATTTTATTACGAATAACATTCTAGAAGGTGGACACCTTATTGTGTATTTTTCCATTTATCTTTAAATGGAAATGAGGTATAAAGTAAAGTGATGGGAGTATGGTGAGAACCATGCCTCAATAGTTGATAAATGAATTCTTAATTCATTTGTGGCAACTATTGAAGCATGGTTGATACATTTTTATTTGTGGATATTGATATACAAAACCATTGTGAGTTATTTTCTCTCACATGCTAGCCTCATTATTCTTGAACTCACCATTTGCTTCACTCCTCTCCTTTGCTCTTGTGCTCATCCACCTTCATCTTCATCCTCCTCTCTACCTTCTTATGAGTTGAGAATCAAGAAAGGAGGTGAGATAGAAGCACACTTAGAATATCACACTACATCTTAGAGTTCTTTTATTAGTATTCCAAGTCCTCTAGTTGCTCCACTTGACACTTAGTGTGGAGCTAGAGCCATGGACCACAAACCCCGGGTGGATCATCTTCGATGGAGGGAGACTGACGATCAAGCTTGATCATGGAGGCCACAAGGAGCTTATGAAGAGGAACAAAGACCGAAGGATACGGATCTCTTAGTGAGACTTTTCATCATAGTAGATAGCTCTTCTTAGTTAGCTAGTTAGGTTTATGGTAGATCCGGTAACGAGTTATTCTAGCGCCGTTTTTACAATCATAGAAAAAAAATTGTTCCGCAAACGGCCACGGATGATGGCTGGGGCGTTAGTGTAACCCAATAAAGATGACGAGCATGGTTTATCGGTTTCCTTCGGAGGTTGACCCATGAGTACTATTTCTTCCTCGGAGTTGCTTCCAAAGGCATGGATGATCACCGCTTGAACTTGTTTGTCCTTGGGCTTGCTGCACTTCTCTGTATCTTCATTGTCCAACGAGAAGTACTTCGCATCTTCATATTTCCGTATTTCGTTTACAAAGAACGGGTTGAGTTCCCCTTTAATGGTGTGCTCCCGGCCATTCTTGAAATACTTTAGACACTGATGTTGTGTAGAATGGATGACGCCATACTGATGTAACCAAGGTCTACCGAGCAAAGATTTATAGCAGGTTTTTCCTTCAATGACGTGAAATTTGATGTCTGTGACGAATTGTCCAAAGCGAAGTGTCAACAATATGGACCCCGGTGTTCTTAAAGACTGGGAGTTGAATCCGAAGATAGTGATTTTCTCTCGGTCGAGGTATCGTACGTCGATAGAAAGCTACTTGAGCACCATGACATTTAGCAGGTTGACCGAGAAGACGTTGTCGACGAGGGTTTTATTTATCCTCTGATCATCGCAGTATCCGGTGATGTAGAGTGGTCGATTGTGTTCGAACGTCCCTAGAAGAAGATCTTCTTCACTGAAGGAGATGTCGTCCGTGTATACTTCTGCCATTTTATCGTTCATCGTTTCTTCGACAAAGTGCGCTTGGAAGAGTTTTAGTTCTTCAAGGGCCTTAATTAAAGACTCCCGTAGTTCCTTTAATAAGAGTTGACCATTATATATGCTCAAATGTGAATGTGACTTCTTCAGATGAGCTAACACATTGTATTCCACCTTATTTTTCTTGGGGAGATCATTGACGGCGAGTTCTTTGGCTACCTCTTCATCTAGGGCGATATCTTCGGGTATTTTCCATTTACCCTTATTTTGATTCTTGGAAGCATTATTTGCGGGCCTAAGGTTCTTCTCATGGAGTGTACGGTTACGCAAGCAAATATTGTCGCGGTCCTCCATCTTTTCTTTGTCTCCTAATGAGAAGCTTACATATGAGTGATCAACAGGAGGTTCATCTTCTGAATCTCTTCCGAAAGCCGAGACTACCGAACTTCCTCCTTCCAAAGTTTGAGCCTTGATCATATAGCAACTTTCGGTGATCGTCCTTATTTGGTCGTTTGTCTTGTGACCATCATGTTAGGGCGGGTGAGCCTTGGCCATCCGCTTCCTTATTTTCAGATGCCTGTTATGGAGAATGCATTTTCTCCACTATTTACCAAATATTTTACACTCGTCGATGGGATGGTAGACCCTCTGGTGGTAGAGAAAATATTTTGGATGCTCTTCTCCACCTTTGAAGTCCACTACCTCTGGGGAACACATCTTGAGGGCGGAAGTTTCATCCATTTGGATAGGGGCTTAGCGAAATGTTTCTCGACATTTCCTTTCTTCAGCGGTATCTTCTGCTTTGATTGCGTATTCTACTGCGATTGGGGAGCTACATAACTCGCCTCTTCCGCTGCTTCCCTTTTTAGACATTGTTGTCTGGTTTTCTCGTAGATAGCCAGCTCACATCTTTGATTTTCCTGGATTCTTTGAAAGGCATCCCTTATGAGCCTCTCAATCGGGGCCTGTCGTGGCGAACTCAGAGTTTCAGGCATCGATTTTTCCCCATGCTCATCTGCATCACTTTCAGACATGGGTAGAGTCTCATCATCATAGGTGGAGGAGTGAAAGACCATGCGGTAGCTTTCTACACGGTCTTATGTTTCCTCCTCTGAGTCGTTGTCCTCATCCTCTGTGTTATTTTCGAGGATGTGTTTGATAAACTCCTCAAGAGTAACAGGAGAACGCACTGTCTGATTGTATTCCTCTAATACGTCAATGTATTTTTGTATGTCTGTACGGCTGTCGAGATGATCGGCTGGCTGTACGGGCTTCTTCTCCTTCTTCTTATTTTTTTTGGAAGGCTTCTTGAATTCGGAGCTTTTCCCTTTATCAACAGCCTTCGGAGTGGGACATGGCTTCAACATCCCTGGTATGATCTCCGGTTCAAGAATACTTTTCCACCTGATCGCAGGGCATGCCTGGAGATCCTTTAACATTCTCTTTGTTGTGGGAGACAACATTACATCCCATGGGGTTTCTTCAACGAGTGATCAGGATGCCCCGTGCGTGTTGGTCCCTTTAATGATATGCTTCTGAGGAAGGTTCACCTTCCATTTATTGGAGAGCATGAACTTGCTATGTTTATACCGGTCATCAACCCGATTCTTGAAGACGTAACAATTTTCAGTCGGATGACTTACCACCCGATGATATAGGCAATAAGTTGGGCTATTGGCATCATTAGCTTGGACCGGTCGCCATGACTCAGGCAAAGTCAGAAAGCCGCTCTTCATAGAAAGGTAGAACAACTTTCTTATTTTATCTCGAGGGAATGAATATTCCCGTCTCATTTTTCTTCAGGAATAGGTCCCGTGCAGTTGGTATTTTAACGACCAGCCGCCTTAAGATTATTCGGCAGTTCTTGCATGTTAGTATAACATTTCAAAAAGATAAAATATTAATTTTGGGAATTTTTATAATTTAATATTATTTTATTGAATATTTTAATATTTCGGTATTATTAAATACAAATAAATGAGAAAAATTTTGGAAAATTATAAAATAGGGTATTTTATAGAATTATGCCATTTTTAAGTTTCTATGATTAGTTGTATGCTAATTTAGTGCTAATCGCGATTAAAAATCGCTAATCGGGTTTTTAGCATTTTTGTGCAAAACATGCACATATCATTTTTATCACACTTGTGCATTTTTCTTGCCATGGTTCACTTTGGGTTTACTATTCTTGGGAGAAGGATTTTGAGAGAAAAAGAAAAGAAAAAGAAAAGAGAAAAGAATAAAGAATGAGGTATGGTGAGAGAGAGAGAGGTATGGTCTCTTTTGACCAATGACTTAGCCCATTTCCTAGATCCCCACACTCATTTCTCTACCTCTCTTCCTTCATCTCCTGCGGCTGCTGCTTCCTCCCCCTTCCTCCACCTTCAAGCCCTCATTTCACCTCTAAAACTATACCAAAACACAACTCTCATTTCACAAAAAATGTGCACAAGCTTGCAAGCTATAGGATGGACCAAGAAAGTTTTCATTTTGGCGCTGTTGACGATTCATGTGGGTCTTATGAGGTAATTCCTCCACAATTAGAGTGGTATTTCTTGTGCTTAAGTTTCGATTCAAGTTTCATATCGATATTGTGTGTTTTTGTGGATTTGAGGATAACCTAGTTAGGGTTTGAGGAAAAATTGAGTTGTGAAGTGAAACTAAGACTTGTTGTGACCTTAGAATCTTGGTGTGATGTTATATTGGACCCTAACCTGAAGCTTTAACCCAGAATACGGATTTATGAGACGATGTCAGGAAAAACTGTAATTCTGGGATTGTATTTGGGAATCTGCTATCACCCGAGACATCTTAAAATAAAATTGATTGGACAGTGAGATGTGCAGGCACCCAGGAACCCCCACACAAGACCCCAGCCCCCACTTCTATTTCCAGGCCGCCAATTTATTCCCATTGGCCGCAATTTGCGGCCATACCTGCACCAAACTTGCTCGTTTTGGTTCTGTAGCCCCTACATGCATAGATTAGACCCCTGGTATATATAGATTTGTCTAATTTGACTTAGGGTTAAATCTGGAGCATATTTCCTTAGTTGCTGTTTTGGATTCGTGTTTCCGTATTCCGTATTTTTAATTCTGAATTTGTGTCTTGTGTTTTACCTCGACTATTTGGCGTTTATACGACGATATAGAGGATTTATTCATGGTTTTGAAGGCGTGCCCATAGGTTCTAACCTATAGGCCCCTTATCGTATCGTTTTGGGATTCGTATGCCGTTTTAGTTTTGAATTGGTTTTGATACGCATTTGCGATACATTAATGTGTAGGTACCCCATGGAGACTTCGGGACGACAAGAAAGCGCGTGGCGACATCGACAAATAAAGACACAAGGTGAGTAGATTATATCTACAGGGGGAAGTCGGGTGGATGGCGTATAGCACCCCCGCAGTCCGTAGTTGGTATACCTTATGTGTTTATATATGATAGTATAGTGTCGTTGATTATTTGAGATGTGTTAGATGTGATAGGGTTAGAAGTAGCTAGAATATTTCCTAGTTGCGAACCCTAAGATAGGTTTACACCCTTACGCACACACTTGCATATTCCTTATATTTACACTGTGTTGATGATGATATTGGATGACATTGGAGATGAGTCGATGGTTTTGGGCATTGTGCCGTGAGATCGGTGATTTGATATGATTCGTATTTTGGGATACGACATGTGATTCTTGCGGGCTTTGGATGTGTGTTTACCCCCGCATTCATACTTTATAGATGGTGTCGATTTGTACTAGACTTAGATCAGTACCCCAGATTATGTGATATGATGATAATGATACCTGATATTTGATGAGAGGAATGTGATATTGACCCGTACCCAGCTATTGGGATGCCGTACGACGATTTACCGTACGAGCCTATATTGATGATAGATCCGCACTCATGACTCAAGGATGTCTTACGATATACTGTATCGTACGCGATATTATTGAGGCGGGATCACCAACTATTATATCTATATATATATCGACTCAGATTTAAGTGGTTTCCATACCTCTCCCGATTGACTTGATACTTAGATCTGTAGTTTGCATAGTAGATTCTTCACTGTGGAGTTGATTATTTGATTTCCGCATATTCATGCTATTCGCATTGCTTGCATATGTTTATTTCTATATTATTATCATGCTGTTAGGACACCAGCACCATTATCGATGATGCGTATGTTCCACGTACACTATTTGCCGGCTCACACACTTCATCATCGATAATTGCCATGCCACTACACTGTAGTACTGTTGCATTCATGATATGATTCTTGCATGACATATTGTACACTTATACCTGTACACAAACATAGATGATTCTGACTTGATTAGAGATTTGGTAACCGCAAGATATTCTTCAAAACTGATTCATTTTAAAAGAGTGGTTTCCCTCGACATGTGCACATTATTACTCCATGTTGCATGACTTCTGATATGCTTACATTTCTTTGCATGTCGCATACATCATGTTTTGATTATACGCATTGAGATATGTTGTTTCCATGATATTTCTGGATTTGGGAACCGTGGGTATTTCAAAAGAGAATATATAATTGTTTTAAAAACCCGGTTACCCTTGATATGATATTTCAGTGCTCCACCATGTGTTTTCTCGGTGCTGAGAGCGACATGTGAAACCCGATTCGAGGAGGCGGATGAGGCCGATTGCGGGTACATAGTGGACCCGGTATGGTACCCCGGGGCGAGAACGGTTTCGCTGTGTAGTAGACGGTGAGCCTGGCAGAGGGACTACTACCTACCGGTGATTGTATATGAGCTCGGCGGATATCTGGAGGATACCGACCGGAGTTGAGAGATGGACATGGGCTGACCCGTACTGCCGGGGCCGAGGGCCGATACCGCAGACGGAGCCCCATATGGATGAGGATTTACATGCCGATACTAGGCATAGGTTTCATGATGATTTCCATGATTTTGATTATATCTTCATATTTACATACATGATGTTTATTGTCATTGGGTGACGGGTGGACGGGTTCCACGTTTATTGTCGTTGGGTGACGGGTGGACGGGTTCCACGTTTATACAGACTTGATCACATACCGACTGGATTTACATTGATCATATCTTCATGCAGGCATACCTTATACTGATGACACGTTATTACCTGAGTACTTGGCACTACATACATGCTTAGATGTTACTTTGCCACCTTATCATGCTTCAGACGTACTCTTGTGGTTTTTATTATACTGATCGTATTGACCTAGGATTATGTCTTGTAGATATTTCTATTCACGAGTTGGCAACTCACCCCCGTTGTGCCACAGTTCTTGCAGGTTCTGCCGTACAGGTTCCATTGCGGCATTTCTGGCACACTGCTTCCTTGCGGGTGAATTGCTTTTGGTAGGTGGGTTCTTTTGCATCAAGAACCACCATTGTACTTGTATTATTCATTGTATCTAGAAATTCCATCAACCAAAACTTGTATATTGTTTCAGATTTAGACATTAGTGATGTATTATTCGACCTTAGAGTCACGCTTAGTAGTATTGCGGTTTTCATGCTTACTGAGTTTCTTTGGGATTTTGACCCTCGCCATTCGGCGTTGTATATTATTATTGCTTGTGTGGTTGTGACCGTCGATTGACGAAGAGCTAGCTCCCGCTTGGGGATGCCTTTTATCATTGCACGTATATTGTTCTTGTTGTACCCCGTTTGGGGCCAGTTTTTACAAAGGAAACTCTGCCGAAATTTTTAGAAAAGACTTTACATTTTTAAAATGCATATTCGGCTTAGCTATTTAAAATCCTTGACTTCAAACATGTTTTCCTTCACTTCTTTAAACCAGTTTTCTTTACTTACTTTTAAAATGGTTTTAGATTTTTGGGCTTTTGGCTTACTTGAATCAGATGGAGTCCTATAGACTTCATATGGTTCAAGGGCCAGTCACGTGCTCTATCGTGTCGTGACAGTTAGCAACAAATGCTTCCTTACCCTTACCTTTGAAGTTCCGCTAATCTCCATTGGAAGAGGGAAATCCCTAGTTCATCGCATCCAGCTAAACCAACAAGTCGATGAGTTCTTAGAAAGTCGTTGGGCTGAAAAGGGCCAGATATGGGAACACTTGCGCCTTCTTGGCGAGAGTGCTCATGAACATACTTATGTCCGGAGCTTCAGCAATCCTTTGTTCGTATTTGGACCAAAGGTTCCTCCATCTCATCCTGTATTAGATCCATGTCTCGTTTGATCTAGGCCTCTCATTGAACAAGGTGGTCATGGTAGTACGCTCACTCGCACTAGTGAATCCTGACAAAAAAAGAGCTCCATCTCGTAAAAGGTTTTGATCGATTCATTAGGAATCTCCGAGTATCATTCGAATGCTACATCCGCTAGACTGCTAACGAACTTTCACAGGACCAATATGTCATTACTCCCAGTATTGTCGCATTTGGACCTGTACTGGGTGATATGCTGCTTTGGGTTCCCGGTTCCTTTATATATAGGGAACGTCAAGATTGTATATCTTGGCAGGTATTGGATTTGATCGTAACACGCCGGGTAAGATCATCCAGTCTTTGTCAACTTGCCAGCAGCTTCACTGGCAAGGTAATCCTTAAACTGATGTGCGATGTATTCGTCCAGCTAAGACTTAGAGATGACTTCCTCTCTTTCCGTTGATGAGGCTTGGAGAGGATTGGAGGTCTCTTCTTTTTTTTCGATGAAGACCGCCGACGGTTCATCTACTGGTGGTTCGTGGTGAGCCATCTCGAGCATACTTTGGAACAAATGGGCCATCTTATCCATTCGGGCCTCCATTTCTCCATCTTTTTCATCCTTCATCTGGAGCATGCGCTTCAAGTAGTCCGTATCAGATTCCTGTTCTGCTCTTGCCTTGGAAGAGTCGTCTAGATTCGCACCGGACGGAGGACACTCATAATCTTTGCCGCCTGAGCCATCAGCTCCTGCAGCTTATGGGGGTCTTTTATTACAGACCGTGTGATTTGTCTGTGAGAAACGGAAGTCTTGCTTTCATCTTTTGAGTTCACCATATAGACGGTGCGAACCACCAAGCCTCCAGATTATGGACGTTTGTTGTGTTGACCCTCAGAGTTTACTTTGGACCTTTGCATCTTTTCCATCCTCTCTCTTTTGTGAGAGGCCGGTTTTAGAGGAACCATCATAGCAGGAGCTTCCTTCGGTTGATGGGAAGAGCGTTTATCATAGCTCTTTAGTTTCTTCGGTCGGGGAAAGCAATCCATATTGATCACTGACCCCTGCACTTCCTTCTAGACCTTGTGAATGGCCGAGAAAAGTCGCTTCACCGATCGAACCAGTTTTGGCTCGTTATTCTTCTCGGAGGGAGGTGGAGTTTTCTTCAATACAGGAATTGGAGAGTTGCACTTCACTATGTTCAGCGCCTCGAAGCTGTTCCTAGTTGGAAAAGCAGCCTTAATCACTGAAGCCAGCGGAGTAAACCCTGATGGGGAGCTGCCCCTAGCCTGTCCTAACGCCAATGATGACACCTAGAGTTTCTTGAAGTTGGGATTTCTTCAGTCTTAGGGGCTTCATAGACTTACCCTTGTAGAGCTTCGGGGCCGGGATATCCTGCCCCTTGTGTTCTTTTTTAGCTGGGACATCTTTCCCCTTGCATGGCTTCAAAATTGGAGCATGAGTCAGTTGTTGAAAGACCGACCTTCTTGGCTGGATTGGAGTATAATCCTAGGGTGCCAGCCTATTGAATACGGACTGGCACGGAGTTGAAGCACACTTCGGTGCCTCAGGAGTAGTAGATGCCTCAAAGAGCAGTCGCTTGAAGACAGCTTTCTTCGGAATCATAGGCTTTTCAGGGGAGACCAAGGAGCTTGTTATTAATCTTTTGAGGACGGGGCCTTCAGGCTTATCAGAAAAACCTGAAGTAGTAGCTAGTCGATCAAAGAACGACTTCTTCTGAGTATCCTCCTTTGATGCTGGAATGCCGAAGGAAGGGGTGGAAGTATTGTTCCAAAGAAAAGCCCGTCCAGTTGCCGGGCCACCTGAGCCATAGGAATGCAAAGCACCGGGGCCATGGCTTGCCCTGACCAAGTTATTCCATCCGGAGTGGGATTGGAGCTAGTGTTTCATTTGTTATTGATGAATGAGGCCATTGGTTTGCATAGAGGCGAAACACCAGTTTTAGTGACCCAAATATACAAGGGCAACATAAACATAATATACCGCGATTGTTTCGCGAAACATGATACAAGAAGTATGGAGCGGAAAGAGAAAAAGATCCCACCGGGCATGCCAAAATCTATTTACCTCCAAAAACTGGGAAGAAAAACGTCTTGCCTGATTTTAGGGGCAGATGCTATATGAAAATATCCATCAACCACTCCAAAGATTCCAAGTTGATTTATGGCACCGTCTATCGAAAGTTGTAACAACCCTAATTTTCTTATACACTTTTTCCATACAAATTTTTAAATTGTTTTGTTTCAAAATCCTTAAAGGGGTATTTATTGCCTGAGCACAAGACTTAAGTAATTAATTAGCAATTTAATTACAAAAAGGAGCTTGTAGATCATTGGTAATACCTTGCATTGCTGAACCAAGCCACCAGAGTTCAAATACCATGCCCCACATTATTTTTAATATTTATTTATTTTAAATTCTTTAGAAGCCCAATAGTCCGGACAAGATAACTCCAGATTTCCCCACTACACTTGAAAAACTGAAAGTACCAGTGACTACCCCTGGCAACCCCCCACCTCACGAGACCCCGACTCGGGCCCGGGCCGCCGGCCGGACTTGGCCGGTCGGCCGAGTCATCAACAGAGCAAAGGTGTCTTTTAAGCTCTCGCACTCCCCTGCATACTTCAATTTCTGAGATTAATTCCAGAGAGCCCATTAACTCTCATTTACTTCATTTTTAATACAAGTTTCCTACATTTTTATATTTTTTAAATTAAAACCCTACATCTACCCTAACCCTAGCCCAACCCTATAAATACACCCCTACCCTCTAGCCTCTCACCCCCAAACTCTGAGCTAACTCTCTAGAATTCTCAAGAAATCCTTGTATGCAATCGAAGTGAGCGAAAGGCGAAGCTCCGGTGAATTCTCCGGCGGAATTTCCGACGACGATCCTAGGAGCTCCCGGCGACAAAACTACGCACCGGCGATTCCTCTCCTTCCATCTTACTCCCTTGGTTGTCCAAAACCCATAAGTCCCCAAATTCTACCTCTCTTTTCTTTTCTAAAATACGGATTTACAAACCCGACGGAATCGGAACAAATCTGATTTCCGATTCGGTTTTCTTATAAAACTTCACTTCTCGTTAATACAATTATACTTAAACTCCCTCATGTTGACTATTAAACACTAATCAACCAAATTGATCAAGTTTCATTTCATAAAAAGATGGCTATTTCACTTTATCGTATTTTTCATTTAAATACCACATTATTTCAATTATACATTTAACTTCATTAAACTTGTTATATCTTTAAGTAGACCACGAGGTAATGACCTACCTCCTCACACACTCATATTCAACATAACACGATACCCTCGAGAACTTAGAATACGGGAAAACAAACATTTTCATTTAAATACCCTTTACTTAATAAAACCATTTCTAAAGGATTTAGTATTGATACATCTTTACAAATAAATAACCTTTGAGCTAATAAAAAAATATCTAGACTCAGCCAATTAAGGATTGTCACACTCATTAGGACAGAGGAAGGTTGTGGGCATTCAGTCGTTTATCTAAACCTGATTTTGTGGTGTCTGGGCTAGACAAGTGATAAAGGTAACTTTAAAAGGTCCGTCTCACGGTGATTCGTGAGCGGATCCCTCCTTTATTCACTTGTACTTACCTGGCCACAATTGGCGGTGAAGAAACGATTTGAGGTATCTCACAACTTGTCGCTTTGGACCTGTTAGGAGCGGTCTAGTTGACTTAGGAGACCCTAGAACATAGAATACGGGAAATCGATATCTTTACAAATAAATACCATAATTAATGAAACCATTTTTTCTTAATGATTAGTATTTATGCAAATCTTTGCAAAGCGCCGCTACAACCCAATTGGGGAACCTGTTCGGGATGGTGCGGATTATCGCACATCCTCGAGCTTAGTAGTGCAAGATTCAGACCTCCGCAAGGAGCATTCGGTCTCGAAAGATTAAAATACGACATCATAAGAAAACGAGATTTCTAGAATATTATAGTTATATAAAAAAATTATTTTCATATAAATATATGTATATGTAACATAAACATATCTATTTTTGAAATATTATAAATATTCCACCTTTTCTACAATATCACAAGAATCAATTTTACACTAAAATACCATGAATTCCATGCAAAACCAATATTACAAATAAATACCATTTATTATGAAATTAGGATATTTTCAATAGAAATATCACAATGAAAAATCTATATTCATTACAACTCTAAAGACGAATAATAAATACTTGGGGTGTGTTTGGAAAAGTATATAAAAGTATCTTTACATAAACCCCCCTCAAATTCTATAAATTACCCTAAGGACCCTAGTAAACATAGGTTTAAGCAGGACCAATCGCTTGAGCCTCAGGGAGCCGGAGAAGTGGGTGCTTTCTTATCTATGGTAGACAATCAACAAACGGTGTTATCAACACGGTAATCGTCTTTGAAAAAGACACAAATCATGTCGTCCATATGCAGCGGTTACCGATAACATCAAAACAATCAGGACTTCAATTTACTTTACTAATTGTCTGACTCAGTTTGAGTCTCATTATAATCTGACTTGAATATGATTCAAGTACAATCTACAATTTACAATATTACAATTCAACATGAATCCATTATTCAATACATTCAATCTATCAACTTGAATGAACCGAACCATGGATATACATTCTATTTACATGATTATACAGTTCCATCCATGATTCTATAGTTACATACATGATTCTCCAGTTACATCTGTTTACTGATATCATGGTTTCGGTCAGTCAATCAATTATACAAGTTACAATACAATACAATACAAAAAAGACATCTCGGGGTTTAAGGGGTAGGCTGGTACGGAATATGTTAAAGGTGGCACGAGGTGGTCACTTAAGATGTAATTACATCCATGTCGTTGTTCCGTGGTATTATCGACGGAGCCTTGTACTACGGGTTACCAAAGTCTCCGGTGTAAGTGGGACTCCTCTCGTATACACTGGCATCTTCTGTACCAAGCTACAAACAACAGCGTTAACACAACATCAAAACAATATAATACAACTTTAAAAGCTATCTCTTATTCTGTCTATTCTATTTCTCCCTTCTCTTTGGGACTTACCGAGCGATCTGTTCGCTGACGACATTCTCTTTCTTTCTTCTTTGAATGTCGTCAGGTGTTTTGGACCCGTCAGAGATCGAGCCCACTGCTGAAGACTTGGACCAGTTCAGTGAAGACCCCGAGCTCTAGTCATTGTACTCTTTCTATTCAGTACTTTCATTCCTGTTATGCCATTGTTTAGGCATTACTTTTTATTCAGTTGTATTTACTTTTCATGCATTGTAAAAAAGAATGTTAATAAATAAAGTTGTTGTTCAGTTTATATCTCTTGTCTCGTGTGCTTACTTTTATATTGCTTAGATACGCATAGCGTATTTACTTCATAGTAAGTACGTAGCGGACCAGTCCCGTCCCCTTCACCGTACACCGGGAAGCGGGGCGTGACAGGTTTTGTTGGTGGCCCATACAGGTCAGAGCTGTATAGAACCATATTATGCAGTTCCGTTCTGCATGAACAACCTAAGCAATATAAAATACAAGAACCAGCAACTAAAACATTCTTTACAATCATGTTCCTTGAATCTTACAATTTCATATTTCTTGAATCATATACTTTGAATCTGTCCTGGCCTAAATTTTTCTCACTTCTTTTACAATCTTACCTAAAACTTCGCATCCTTTCATTCCTTCACACATTTTTCATACACTATCAAGTACTTCTAACACCTTGTGACACCTTAGCAGCCATAGAAGCCAATACAGTTGACCAAGGTAACACTAGTAAGCCTTTTTCACATTTTTAAACCCTTGCACCACCTTGTTATACATTATCTATACTCCAGTCACCAAACTTTCCTTGAATCTGTTAGACTTTCATTTTATAAATTTCGAGGACGAATTTTTTTTAAGGAGGGTGGAATGTAACAACCCTAATTTTCTTATACCTTTTTCTATACAAATTTTTAATTTTTTTTTTCAAAATCCTTAAAGGGGTATTTATTACCTGAGCACAAGACTTAAGTAATTAATTAGCAATTTAATTACAAGAAGGAGCTTATAGCTCATTGGTAATATCTTGCATTGCTGAACCAAGCCACCAGAGTTCAAATCTCATGCCCCACATTATTTTTAATATTTATTTGTTTTAAATTCTTTAGAAGCCCAACAGTCGACACAAGATAACTCCAGATTTCCCCACTACACTTGAAAAACTGAAAGTACCAGTGACTACCCCCGGCGACCCCCCACCTCCCGAGACCCTGACTCGGCCGAGTCGGCCGGCGGACCGGCCGACTCGGGCCGGCGCCGCCGGCCGGACTTGGCCGGTCGGCCGAGTCATCAACAGAGTAAAGGTGACTTTTGAGCTCCCGCACTCCCCTGCATACTTCAATTTCTGAGATTAATTCCAGAGAGCCCATTAACTCTCATTTACTTCATTTTTAATACAATTTTCCTATATTTTTACATTTTTTAAATTAAAACCCTACATTTACCCTAACCCTAGACTAACCTTATAAATACACCTCTACCCTCTACCCTCTCACCCCCAAACTCTGAGCCAACTCTCTAGAATTCTCAAGAAATCCTTGTGTGCAATCGAAGTGAGAGAAAGGCGAAGCTCCGGTGAATTCTCCGGCGGAATTTCCGACGACGATCCTAGGAGCTCCCGGTGACGAAACTACGCACCGGCGATTCCTCTCCTTCCATCTTACTCCCTTAGTTGTCCAAAACCCGTAAGTCCCCAAATTATACCTCTCTTTTCTTTTCTAAAATACGGATTTACAAACCCGACGGAATCGGAACAAATCCGATTTCCGATTCGGTTTTCTTATAAAACTTCACTTCTCGTTAATACAATTATGCTTAAACTCCCTCATGTTGACTATTAAATACTAATCAACTAAATTGATCAAGTTTCATTTCATAAAATGATGGCTATTTCACTTTATCGTATGTTTCATTTAAATACCACATTATTTCAATTATACATTTAACTTCATTAAACTTGCTATACCTTTAAGTAGACCATGAGGTAATGACCTACCTCCACACACACTCATATGCAACATAACACGATACCCTCGAGAACTTAGAATATAGGAAAACAAACATTTTCATTTAAATACCCTTTACTTAATAAAACCATTTCTAAAAGATTTAGTATTGATACATCTTTACAAATAAATAATCTTTGAGCTAATAAAAAAATATCTAGACTCAGCCAATTAAGGACTGTCGCACTCATTAGGACAGAGGAATGTTGTGGGCATTTAGTCGTTTATCTAAACCTGACTTTGTGGTGCCTAGGATAGACAAGTGAGAATGGTAACTTTAAAAGGCCCGCCTTATGGTGATTCATGAGCAGATCCCTCCTTTTTTCACTTGTACTTACCTGGCCACAATTGGCGGTGAAGAGACGATTTGAGGTATCTCACAACTTGTCGCTTTGGACCTGTTAGGAGCAGTCTAGTTGACTTAGGAGACCCTAGAACATAGAATACGGGAAATCGACATCTTTACAAATAAATACCATAATTAATAAAACCGTTTTTTCTTAATGATTAGTATTTATACAAATCTTTGCAAAGCGCCGCTACAACCCAATTGGGGAACCCGTTCGGGATGGTGCGGATTATCGCACATACTCGGGCTTACTAGTGCGAGATTCAGACCTCCGCAAGGAGCATTCGGTCTCGAAAGATTAAAATACGACATCTTAAGAAAACGTGATTTCTAGAATATTATAGTTATATACAAAAATTATTTTCATATAAATATATGTATATGTAACATAAACATATCTATTTTTGAAATATTATAAATATTCCACCTTTTCTACAATATCACAAGAATCAATTTTACACTAAAATACCATGAATTCCATGCAAAACCAATATTACAAATAAATACCATTTATTATGAAATTAGGATATTTTCTTTAGAAATATCACCATGAAAAATCTACATTCATTACAACTCTAAAGACGAATAATAAATACTTGGGGTGTTTTTGGAAAAGTATATAAAAGTATCTTTACATAAACCCCTCTCAAGTTCTATAAATTATCCTAAGGACCCTAGTAAACATAGGTTTAAGCGGGGCCAATCTCTTGAGCCTCAGGGAGCCGGAGAAGTGGGCGTTTGCCTATCTAAGGTAGACAATCAACAAACGGTGTTATCAACACGGTAATCGTCTTTGAAAAAGACATAAATCCTGCCGTCCATGTGCAGCGGTTACCGATAATATCAAAACAATCAGGACTTCAATTTACTTTACTAATTGTCTGACTCGGTTTGAGTCTCATTATAATCTGGCTTGAATATGATTCAAGTACAATCTACAATCTACAATATACAATTTACAATATTACAATTCAACATGAATCCATGAATCCATTATTCAATACATTCAATCTATCAACTTGACGGAACCGAACCATGGATATACATTTCATTTACATGATTATACAGTTCCATCCATGATTCTACAGTTACATACATGATTCTCCAGTTACATCCGTTTACTGATATCATGGTTTCAGTCAGTCAATCAATTATACAAGTTACAATACAATCAAGATATCTCGGGGTTTAAGGGGTAGGCTGGTACAGAATATGTTAAAGGTGGCATGAGGTGGTCACTTAAAACGTAATTACATCCATGCCGTTGTTCCGTGGTATTATCGACGGAGCCTTGTACTACGGGTTACCAAAGTCTCCGGTGTAAGTGGGACTCCTCTCGTATACACTGGCATCTTCTGTACCAAGCTACAAACAACAGCGTTAACACAATATCATAACAATATAATACAACTTTAAAAGCTATCTCTTATTCTGTCTATTCTATTTCTCCCTTCTCTTTGGGACTTACTGTAAGTCCATATTGCGACCCCCGGTTCTTACGGGGAGGCGGAAACGGTATAAAAATCAAATTTTTTAGTGCAAGAGGCAACATGGACTAAACAAGGTCGGGATCGTTACCTAAACTAAAACTAGCAAACTTGCTAAAGAGATTTAGCTACTCGGATGAAGACGGTTATACCTAAACTTGAACTCCTTCTTCTTCAAACTTTGTAGAGGTTGATGGTTCTCTTCTTGTCGCCTTCTTCCGTCGAAGATGGATCCACCTCGAAGGTTCGACCTTTGGGCTCTTTCTCGAACTTGGAGTGAACTAGAATCTCCGGCTTGCTAAACCCTTGATCCTAGAATGAGTAGAGAGTGATTAAGGGGTGCTTTTCTTTTTAAAGAGAATGATTCTCAACACATGAGAAGAGTTCTCTTTTGCTAGAGGAAGAAGAAGATGAAAATGAAGAGAGAGAAGCTCAATGAGATAATGAGCACTCTTTTTCTTTCTTGCAACCATGATGCAAAAGAAAAAGAATTATCAAATAATAATAATAATGATAATGAAAAGGTTGATGGAAAGTTTTAGAATGACCATTATCATTACCAACATTAAATGGTTTTGCAAGAATCAAAAAGCATCTTGCTTTTGTAATGATGATGGTCAAATCTTCAACCATGGTCAACAAGTCAACCATGGTCAACAAGTCAACAAAAAACCAACCATGGTCAACAAGTCAACAAAAAAACAACCATGACACTTTTCATTTTATTAATATTATTAATTGATAAAACATAAATCCATTAGGGTTTGGAAAAAGACGACTGTCAATTGTGCATACGCACCCGTTCCGAAACCCTAATGAAAGTCATCTTCCTCCGCCTCAAATAACTGTGCATACACACCTGCATTCTTGTTCCGAGGAACATGAATACTGAGAGACAAAAGCAACCCCAAAACATATACCGGTATCTGACTCAAACCAGAGCCAACCAGTAAAAAACCGTCCGGACTCCAAACATGCACAAGTGCGCGGATGAGAACGAACCCTGTCGCAAAATCATGCGACCTCTACTCTGTTTTGCCCATAGGCGAATACCCTCTGTGTGGGACTCTAAAGACTCGACACTACGCTGGCAGTGGGTTTAACCACAGACCGCAAGCGGCACTAGCTGTGCGTAACGGTCCCCAGGTAGATGTCGATAAGAAGGCTGACGAGGTGAAACCCCATCTGTACTCCTACTGAGTCTGAATGTGACAGTCTCCGTACAGTCCGGTCTGTTCGTCTGATACATCGCATGGCGGGCCTAGGGGGCGGTAAACGTCAGTCCCCCAAAAGCGGTACAAGTCATGCCGGAGCGAAGCCCAAAACACCCTGAGATAACTCTGGAAACCTACCAGTATATCTCGTTTGCCCTGGCCAGGGACTACTCGTGTAATGGCTCTCCTAGACACAGCGCGATGTCAACCCCCAATACCAGGAGAGACGAATCCTGTCTAACCGTCACTGCCTCCAAGTGCTTCGGGACTGCACCCAACCACCACTTGTTTGCACGACTCCTTTGAGCCGTGGTAGGGTAGTGATCAAAGTGCAGTGGGAACACACTTGAGGCGAAGTGCCAGTGTCAAGTCAGCGGACTAAGCTGTACTCATGTCACCTGGGAACTGATTACTGACGATATGTATAATACCAACCTGTCCGTTCCCGACGAGTCCTGTCCAGTGTACTCGTAACCCAACGAGCACCCGTATACTATCTCCAGTACGACGTACTGATGGTTGTGGGACAGACCATCTCGCACTCTGGGATGAGAAGCGCATACGCTAGTCTACTCCGGAGTATCGATGCCCTGTCTCGATAGTCCTGCGACTAGGGACCAGTATAAGGATGTGCTTATAGATTACCCAGCCCCCACTAGTGTGACTGCCATCACAACGCTGGTAATCAAGCAAAGATCCTAAGGGCTCCACTAATGCGTATAAGTGATATACTGAAATAAACACAAGTACACATTGAAGTAGAAACAAACCAAGTAGCATACTACTATATTGAGCAAGATTGTTTATACAAGGTGAATATCCCAAGCTTCCATCAAGTAATATACAAACTAGTATGATACAGTAATGGCCTCTAGGGCATATACACTAACAATCTCCCACTTGCACTAAGGCCATGTACTGGCGTATCGAAGACCTATCATCTCGATCAGCCGCTCGAACTGAGTCTGGGGTAAGGCCTTGGTGAATGGATCTGCAGTGTTCTCTTCTGAAGCAACCCTCCGAACCTCGATCTCCTTGCGATCCACGATCTCCCTGATCAGGTGATACCGCCTCAAGATGTGCCTGGATCTCTGATGGGACCTGGGTTCCTTCGCTAAAGCTATAGCCCCATTGTTGTCGCAATACAGAGGTATTGGGTCAATAATGGACGGAACCACCTGAAGTTCTTTTAAGAACTTCCTCATCCAGACAGCTTCTTTTGCGGCATCAGATGCAGCAATGTATTCCGCTTCCATCGTCGAGTCTGCAACGGTTTCCTGTTTGGAGCTCTTCCAACACACCGCCCCTCCATTGAGGGTAAAGACAAAACCCGACATGGACTTGGAATCATCCTTGTCACTCTGGAAGCTGGAGTCAGCAAAGGCCTCGATCTGGAGGTCTTTTCCGCCATACACCAAGAACATCTCCTTAGTCCTTCTCAGGTACTTGAGAATGTTCTTTACCGCTATCCAGTGTTTCTCCCCAGGGTTTGACTGATACCGGCTTACCACACTCAGTGCATAAGCTACATCCGGTCTGGTACACAACATCGCATACATTATAGAGCCTACCGCAGAAGCGTAGGGTATAATAGACATGCGATCCCTCTCCAAATCAATCTTGGGAGACATCTCTTTAGAGAGGGTGATCCCATGATAAGCCGGTAGGTTACCGCGCTTGGAATCTTCCATACTGAATCTCTTCACTATGGTGTCGATGTACCTGGACTGAGAAAGTCCTAATATCCTCTTGGATCTATCACGATAGATCCGGATCCCCAGGATGTATGAGGCATCACCCAGGTCTTTCATGGAGAACCTGTGTGACAAGAACCCCTTGACAGATTGTAGCATAGGAATGTCATTTCCTATTAAGAGAATGTCATCCACGTACAAAACGAGGAATACTGCAGTTCTCGCTACAAATCTACTATAGATGCATGGTTCATCTGGATTTTTGATAAAGCCAAATTCCTTGACCGTCTCATCAAAACAGATGTTCCAACTCCGCGATGCCTGCTTTAGTCCATAGATGGACTTAAGCAACTTGCACACCTTTCCGCTGCTCCCACTCTGAATGAAACCCTCTGGCTGATCCATATAGACACACTCCTCTAAATTTCCATTCAGAAAAGCGGTCTTTACGTCCATCTGCCAAATCTCATAATCGTGGAAGGCAGCAATGGCAAGAAGGATCCGAATGGATTTCAGCATAGCTACTGGAGAAAAGGTTTCGTCATAGTCCAAGCCAGGTCTTTGACGGAAACCCTTTGCTACAAGTCTAGCTTTATAGGTCTCAATCTGTCCATCTACACCAATCTTCCTTTTGAAGATCCACTTGCATCCTACGGGTTTTACCCCGTCTGGAGCAATGTCCAACGTCCATACTTTGTTGGTGTACATGGACTCCATTTCGGTCCGCATTGCATCCAGCCATTTCACTGAGTCAACGCTCTGAACGGCCTGCTGGAAGCTAGTAGGCTCATCATAGTCTATGATGCAATCCTCTCTATCCCCGTCTACGAGAAAACCGTAGTATCTCTCGGGCGGATGAGACTGCCTACTACTTCTGCGGAGCGGCGTAGGAATGTCCTGTTCAGTTGAACCCTCTGGTTCCACCAAACTTTCAGTAACAGTCTGTGGTTCTGGAACTTCTTCCAGTTCTATTGTGCTCCCACTTATCTGGGTTTCCAAAAACTCAGTTTCCAAGAAGCGGGCATGCTGAGAAACAAAAACCTTTTGTTCCTCAGCGGAATAGAAAAGATACCCCCTGGAGTTCCTTGGGTATCCCACAAACTTACACTATACTGAACGTGCCTCAAGCTTGTCCGCATGCTACTTTTTTACAAAAGCTGGACATCCCCATACCTTAAGATACTTAAGACAGGGTTTCTTCCCAGTCCACATCTCATATGGGGTGGTAGGCACAGTCTTGGTGGGAGCCTTGTTCAAGAGATACGCAGCTGCTTCTATTGCATATCCCCAGAATGATCGCGGTAACTCAGCGTTACTCATCATGGACCGAACCATATCCAATAGGGTTCGGTTCCGTCTCTCCGATACACCGTTATGTTGCGGAGTGTATGGAGGAGTAAGCTGAGAGAGAATACCATTCTCTTTTAAGTAATTCAGGAATTCGGCACTTAAGTATTCTCCACCTCGATCCGATCTTAGAATCTTAATACTTTTGCCGGTCTGTTTCTCTACTTCATTCTTATACTCCTGGAATTTTCCAAAAGCCTCGGACTTATGTTTCATTAAGAAGACATAACCGTACCTTGAGAAGTCATCCGTAAAAGTAATGAAGTAAGAATGTCCGCTTCGGGCATGTGTAGACATTGGACCGCACACGTCACTGTGTACGAGTCCCAAGAGCTCGCTCGCTCTTATTCCATGTCCAGTAAACGGAGTCTTTGTCATCTTTCCTTTGAGACAGGATTGACAAGTGGCATACGAATGATATTCGAACGCATTCAAATACCCTTCTGTATGTAACTTAGTCAACCTTCTCTCATTGATGTGACCCAATCTACAATGCCATAAGAAAGTCTGATTTATTTCTGGAGACTTTCTTTTGTGTGTATTCTGGACATTAAAAATATGTGGTTGGTTTAATACGTATATACCATTACTCAAAGTATCTGACCCAATCAAAACTTGATTAAGGTGAATGTTTACAACATTACTTACAAACGCAAATTCATAACCTTCTTTAGAAACTAAAGATACAGAAATGATATTACAAGTTGCGTTGGGTACAAAAAAGCAATTACGCAAAACCAAAAGATGTCCATCTGACATTCCCAGGTGATAGTCCCCCACAGCTTTAGCATCCATGCTAGCTCCGTTCGCAACTCTGAGGGTCATTTCACCTTCCTTCAAAACCCTACGGTTTCTCAACGCCTGCAAAGAATTACAGATATGAGATCCTGATCCGGTATCCAATACCCAGGAAGTAGAGTTTATTGAAAGACAGTTTTCAATAACATACACACCTGAAGCTGAAGCTGCAACCTGCTTCAATTCCTGTGTCCTGGCTTTCCAAGCCCTGCAATCATTCTTCCAGTGTCCTTTCTTATGACAATAGAAGCACTCTTCCTTATCCACAAGCTTCCCCGCTATCTTTGCTGCTTTACCTTTTCCCTTCGTATCCACTTTACTAACACCGCCCCTTGGTTTGGCGAGGGCCTTCTTCTTCTTTCCCTTGGCTTTCGCCTTGGACCTAGAAGAAGATGATCCTCCTACAAACAAAGTGGATGTTTCCCTACCTTTCTGTAGGGTGCCCTCTGCGCTCCTCAGCATGTTGAGGAGCTCTGAAAGTTCAACCTCTTTTTCTTGTAGGTTGAAGTTCAGTATGAACTGGGCGTAAGTGGAAGGAAGGGACTGGAGAACTATATCCGTATATAGCTCACTCTCCAATGTGATCCCTAGGTCAGCGAGCTCCTCAATGTAGCCGATCATCTTTAGCACATGCTCGGCTACTGATGATCCGACGGCCATTCTTGTCGAAAATAACTTTTTCGACGCTTCGTATCTTGCGATACGAGATTGCTCTCCATACAGTTCTTTTGTATGGAGCAATATGGATTCCATGTCCATATTCTCATGCCTCCTCTGATGTTCGTTGTCCATCGAGGCAAGCAGGAGGCACTTGGCTTTCGCGCTATCAATCTCCCAAGTCTTGCGGATTTCCTTATCCGCGACACTGGAAGTTGGACCAGGGACAGGGGGAGCTTTGGTGGTAAGAAGATACCCCAGCTTGTCATAAGTGATTGCTATCTTGACATTCCTGAGCCAATCTTTGTAGTTTGGCCCTGTCAGTTTGTTTTTATCTAGGAGTAACTTAAGTCCAGTCATGTTGATTGGTCGCTGCAATTAGGAGAGAGAAGAAGAAACACTCAGCATGATGCTCTTGCAAGTTTAGAGTGGTTTTTAATTTGTCTAAACAGGATGGCTCCCACTGTTTCTCGAATCCCTCCTCAAACCATAAAGGAAGAATTAGTCGGGATCAATCCCACCGTACAATACTTGCTTAACCGTTCAGCCAGGCCGGTGTCGGTACTTCGAGGGAGGTTTTCCAATGCTTTCGCGAAGTTCCTTAATTATAGAACCTCTTTTCCCTGGGGGCGTAGCCCCGCTAACACCTTTCTAGGCACCTACTAGGTTTATAGCATTGATCGTTTAAGTGAGAAATTTCCCGAGGAGTAGCATATACTCACAGTAGGATCGGGATCCAAATATCATCGCGTGACGAAACTGAAGGAATCCTACCAGAATCATCACACTCCAAATGGTATGCAAATCTAGCAAGTTTCAGTACTTATGAAACTCCCGATGTGGATTTTTGCCCCATGCTCTTATGACCTTGACGAAGGTCAACAAATCATAAGTCACATGTCAAGTTTTGCCCGTCATTATCCAGGTTAATTTGAATCCACCCGTATATACCCTTGACGAAGGTCAACAAGGTAATGCGAATGTCCCAAACCAACGCATCTATCTATGCTACATATGAATATCCAACAGCTACCAATCACTATGCCTTGACGAAGGTCAACAAACATAGCTTGAATACTATTGAATATTCATACGAAACGACGGAGGGCTACGAATGGTTTTGGAGAAACCGTGAACGTAGTGAACTTGATTTAATCGATGGAACGAGATAGCTTTTAGAAGGAGTGGCTCAATCTCCGCATTTTAAAAGTTAGTTTTGAAAAGAACCGAGTGGTTTTTCGAAAGTGTTCCAACGACTTCAACTTGGTTTATTATCTTACATTAGTTCTTTTAATGCGTGATATTCTTGCATTAGTTCTTTTAATGCGTCCCATCATTTAATCCTACCATTGCAGAAAACAACCAAAATATGACGTACGCTTATGCCATATGCATTCGCCACGGGGCCCCGTCATCACCCGTTAGGTTACTTAACTAACGACAGAGCGGGGGCTGGGCTAGCGCGGCTGTAAAACATAAGCAACGCCTAAATAGTTATAGATATAGCAATAGTAGACATTACAGATCACAGATGAATGCATTGGATATACTAGGAATCCGCAATCCGTTCGAGCCTGCAACGAAAAGCGGATTACACGGTCGCGGTGAATAGCCTAATACCCCACCCAAGACCCCTACGGGTGCGGCAAACTACCCGCCAAGTACTCGGTAGTTTGTGCACCCCCTCCATGGGTCTATCCTAGGAGCAAAAACAGTAAAAAGAATTATACAATGACGGCTACAACCCCGACCCGGTTGTGCGGCCAAACAAATAATAATTATTACGTCAATTTACATTTACAATGAATGAAAGAAAAACAAAAGCTCATCTCACATCCACCCCGGCTATTCACCCGCGACAGTCCAACACATTCATATACACATTCCAATATCAAACACAGATCATGTATAACCCCGACTAATCGACCTATAGCGATTAGCCGACGTTCAATACATGCAAGCATCACAGATATAACCATCATAGTCAAAGTGCAGTGAAGTTCGGAAAAAAAAAATACGGAATTATAGGACCCCAAAAGTGAATTTCAGTTCTGGAAAATCTGGGCACATATAATATATTTTAAAAATCCCAAAACCAACACACAAACACACTGCACGAAAAACGATGCAGAGAAGACGACAAAGCGCGGCGGTTCCGCGGCACATGCCTACCTCGTGCCGCGGAAGGGCGGCGCTTTGAGCGCAACAGTGGATCGTTTTTCATGGGTGCACTCACAAAACCCTGAGACGATTTTACAAGTATAAAGTTTTTCATTTTGAGCCAAAAAAATTTCAACAGAAACTCAGGTTTTGTAATTTTTCCGGTTTTGTGATTTTTCGTTTCCGAACTTCGTTACACTTCACTACCAAGCTAGTTTAAGTTTAGCCTGGCTCTGATACCACTGTAAGTCCATATTGCGACCCCCGGTTCTTACGGGGAGGCGGAAACGGTATAAAAATCAAATTTTTTAGTGCAAGAGGCAACATGGACTAAACAAGGTCGGGATCGTTACCTAAACTAAAACTAGCAAACTTGCTAAAGAGATTTAGCTACTCGGATGAAGATGGTTATACCTAAACTTGAACTCCTTCTTCTTCAAACTTTGTAGAGGTTGATGGTTCTCTTCTTGTCGCCTTCTTCCGTCGAAGATGGATCCACCTCGAAGGTTCGACCTTTGGGCTCTTTCTCGAACTTGGAGTGAACTAGAATCTCCGGCTTGCTAAACCCTTGATCCTAGAATGAGTAGAGAGTGATTAAGGGGTGCTTTTCTTTTTAAAGAGAATGATTCTCAACACATGAGAAGGGTTCTCTTTTGCTAGAGGAAGAAGAAGATGAAAATGAAGAGAGAGAAGCTCAATGAGATAATGAGCACTCTTTTTCTTTCTTGCAACCATGATGCAAAAGAAAAAGAATTATCAAATAATAATAATAATGATAATGAAAAGGTTGATGGAAAGTTTTAGAATGACCATTATCATTACCAACATTAAATGGTTTTGCAAGAATCAAAAAGCATCTTGCTTTTGTAATGATGATGGTCAAATCTTCAACCATGGTCAACAAGTCAACCATGGTCAACAAGTCAACAAAAACCAACCATGGTCAACAAGTCAACAAAAAAACAACCATGACACTTTTCATTTTATTAATATTATTAATTGATAAAACATAAATCCATTAGGGTTTGGAAAAAGACGACTGTCAATTGTGCATACGCACCCGTTCCGAAACCCTAATGAAAGTCATCTTCCTCCTCCTCAAATAACTGTGCATACACACCTGCATTCTTGTTCCGAGGAACATGAATACTGAGAGACAAAAGCAACCCCAAAACATATACCGGTATCTGACTCAAACCAGAGCCAACCAGTAAAAAACCGTCCGGACTCCAAACGTGCACAAGTGCGCGGATGAGAACGAACCCTGTCGCAAAACCATGCGACCTCTACTCTGTTTTGCCCATAGGCGAATACCCTCTGTGTGGGACTCTAAAGACTCGACACTACGCTGGCAGTGGGTTTAACCACAGACCGCAAGCGGCACTAGCTGTGCGTAACGGTCCCCAGGAAGATGTCGATAAGAAGGCTGACGAGGTGAAACCCCATCTGTACTCCTACTGAGTCTGAATGTGACAGTCTCCGTACAGTCCGGTCTGTTCGTCTGATACATCGCATGGCGGGCCTAGGGGGCGGTAAACGTCAGTCCCCCAAAAGCGGTACAAGTCGTGCCGGAGCGAAGCCCAAAACACCCTGAGATAACACTGGAAACCTACCAGTATATCTCGTTTGCCCTGGCCAGGGACTACTCGTGTAATGGCTCTCCTAGACACAGCGCGATGTCAACCCCCAATACCGGGAGAGACGAATCCTGTCTAACCGTCACTGCCTCCAAGTGCTTCGGGACTGCACCCAACCACCACCTGTTTGCACGACTCCTTTGAGCCGTGGTAGGGTAGTGATCAAAGTGCAGTGGGAACACACTTGAGGCGAAGTGCCAGTGTCAAGTCAGCGGACTAAGCTGTACTCATGTCACCTGGGAACTGATAACTGACGATATGTATAATACCAACCTGTCAGTTCCCGACGAGTCATGTCCAGTGTACTCGTAACCCAACGAGCACCCGTATACTATCTCCAGTACGACGTACTGATGGTTGTGGGACAGACCATCTCCCACTCTGGGATGAGAAGCGCATACGCTAGTCTACTCCGGAGTATCGATGCCCTGTCTCGATAGTCCTGCGACTAGGGACCAGTATAAGGATGTGCTTATAGATTACCCAGCCCCCACTAGTGTGACTGCCATCACAACGCTGGTAATCAAGCAAAGATCCTAAGGGCTCCACTAATGCGTATAAGTGATATACTGAAATAAACACAAGTACACATTGAAGTAGAAACAAACCAAGTAGCATACTACTATATTGAGCAAGATTGTTTATACAAGGTGAATATCCCAAGCTTCCATCAAGTAATATACAAACTAGTATGATACAGTAATGGCCTCTAGGGCATATACACTAACACTTACCGAGCGATCTGTTCGCTGACGACTGTTGGGGTAAAAATTTACACCCCGGTTGACCAAGTTAAAATCAATGTCAACCCCAAGCCAAGTGGGCCCAAGCCCAGATCCAGTGGGCCCATGCCCGGGTCGAGCCAGAACATGAAGCGGCCGGCCTCCCCCCATGCCAAGATAAAAATTTTGTAATAAATAATTTTGTTGCATTTCTTTTATTTTATTTTATGGATAAATGTAAGAAAAATAGGCATAAAGCCAAATTTTTGTAAATCCCATGGCCTATGTGCAAAAATAAATGGAACATGAGCCATGGGATAGACAAAATGCCATTTTGTGAAGCCCAAGGGGCTATGTGTAAAGTGTATGGCCTATAAAGGCAAAGATAGTGAAATATCTCAACAACTTTTTCTCTCTCCAAAAATTTTCTAGATCTGAGATCTCTTCCTCCTTCCTCAAGGTTCTAAAACCTTCCTTTTCCTTTTGAATTAAATCAAGAGTTTAACTCTTCCTTTTCTCAAAATAAGTAGATTTCCACCATAAAACCTACAAAGGGGAGCTCGGATCTCCAATCAGATCTCGAAAAGGGGAGGCTTTTAAGGCTCATCCCCTTTTCTCCAAGATCCCGCCGGTCAAGAGCAAGAAGAAGGAGACCCATCTCTAAAAATCTAACTTTGGACAGACCCAAGGCTCAAAAGCAGAGCAATAAATCCCCAGGAGTTTAACTCCTTTCTAAAGTTGCTGGAGTTTAACTCCATAAATTAATTTCTGTTGGAGTTTAACTCCATAAATTCGTTTCTGTTAGGAGTTCAACTCCAAAAATTCCCTTGGGAGTTCAACTCCCCAGCCTACGGGCTAGGCTTCCCTTTCTGCGGGTTTTTCCCGCGGTCACGTGTGCCCACGTGACCCCAGGGCACCAAGGCGCCCATCGGTCACGTGTGCCCACGTCCCTGGGGCGCCAAGGCGCCCATCGGTCACGTGTGCCCACATGACCCCTAGGGTGCCAAGGCGCCCATCGGTCACATGTGCCCACGTGACCCCGGGGGGCGCCAAGGCGCCCATCGGTCACGTGTGCCCACGTGACCCCTAGGGGGCACCAAGGCGCCCATCGGTCACGTGTGCGCACGTGACCCCGGGGCGTCAAAGTCCCCTTCGGTCACGTGTGCCCACGTGACCCCGGGCATTAAGGCGCCCAACTGCCGTGCGAGAGTCCTTTAGACGCCATTTTGTTTTCTTTTCCCCCTCGTTTTACGTGCACTCCCCAACAAAATCCCTTCTGGAGTTTAAACCCTTTTTTAAAAAAAAATATTCTTTGGAGTTTAACTCCACAATAAAGTTCTACTTTAGGAGTTTAACTCCGCATAAAATTCTTTTAAGAGTTTAACTCCATTTAAAATTCCTTGGAGTTTAACTCCACAATAAAATCCCTTTTGAAATTAAACTCCACTTTTTTTAAAACAAAAGGGGGGAAGGAAAACATACACAGACTCCACGACACTGTCTTCCGTTAGAAAAAATTTCTAACGGGACGCTGCCCCGCACCCCGTAAGGGGGCTGCTAGCCCCCTTAACCCCCAGCCCGCTATCCGGGTAGCGGGACCCCCGTAAAAACTCTGTGGGGCCCCGATATTTCCAAAACCCCTTCAAAACACGATACTGCACATTGAGTTCACATGACCAGTTTAACCCGTTAATCGGAGGTTCCTTCGCTCCAAATGCGAAGGGTAATTAACGGCAGCTTAGTCCGCGGTTGCCGGAGATTCGGATCCCTACGATCAATAAACCCCCGGCCTACCCTAGACAGGGGGAATCTGTAATGCGCCTGACAAGCGCACGCGTATTCCCATCTGAATGGGGTGACGAAAAACACCCTACAGACTCTGGCACGCCCGGTGGGACCATCTCTCCTCCCATATCTCGGGTTAAGCGTTCATGCGAACTCATTTAACATTTACGCCGATGTTTGTACTGAAATAATTTCTTTCTTTCGTGCAGCAATCAACTTTCAATGACGATGTCTCCCAAGACGAATTTGGCTTACAACGCGACCCCGATCTCGTACGTAGTCAAGATCAATGCCCGCGTAGTTCTCCCCTCCAGTCTCAGCCGGCAATGGGAGGAGCCACCCCGTCAATTTGGTTCCGTCATTATCTACCCTGCCGGAAGCGCTCATCTGGCGGAGATCCCAGCGGAACAGGTGGCCAAGCCGGTCTCAAGGGGTAAGAGGCCGAATGTCGTGATCGCTAAGGCACCACAACTGAAACTTAAAATGGTGTCTGAACGATTCTCTGGTGCTCCAGCGGGGGGCAAGAACTTCGGTACAAAGGGAAACATCAAATGTTGCGGACGAGCTCAGGCGATAACTCCAACAAATGCACAATCGAGCGTATCTCCAAGGCCCTCCATCGCCCGGTCTGCGGCGTCTTCCCAAAGAGCCGAAGTCTGCCAGGTCCTTAGAATGGAAAAGTTAAGGCAGAAGCGGCTCAGGTATCGAGCCAACAAGAGGGCCAAGGCTTCGGCCAAATGGAATCGTGTGAAGTTCCAAGAGCGGGGTTGCCCCGCGACGACGGCTGAGTCGGACGTAAGAATCAGCAATTCCTTCGAGCTTCTGAAGTGGGTTCAGAAAAACGCCATGACCGCCAGAATCAAGAAGACAGCGGTCCGAACAGTGCCACAAAGAGACGTGTCCCGGCCCCAACAGAAAAAATATGACACTGTCTCTTCAAGGGTCTATCAGGCGCTCTGTGTCACACGAAAGCAGCGGGGCAAATCCAGAAAAGAAGCGCCAACACCATTCAAGAAGCTGATTAGGCCAGCCGCCTTCAATCGACTACCAGTTACCGAAGCAAGGGGGTTAAGACAGCGATCCGTGAAATCAGCCGCCAATGATCGAAAGACGGCCGAATATATCATCCATACGGTCTATATGGCGGGCGGCCGCCCCAGCGACAACCTTCGCAGCAAAAGCAAGGATGGGGCCACCACATCCTAAGCCCAATCTAGCCTGAATGTGGTTGCCGCCGCCCAAGAACAGCCGCCCCCGCTGGATGAAGAAAACCCTCTCGATGAGGATGATAGGTGTAGGGTGTTTTTCGTCACCCCATTGAGATGGGAATACGCGCGCGCTTGTCAGGCGTACTACAGATTTCCCCTGCCTGGAGTAGGCCGGGGTCTAATGATTGTGGGGATCCGAATCTCCGGCAGCCGCGGACTAAGCTGCCATTAATTACCCCTCGCCTTTGGGGCGAGAGAACCTCCGATTAACGGGTTAAAATGGTCATGCGAACTCAATGTGCAGTGTACGTGTGCTGTGTCTTGAAAAGGGGGGGTTTGGATATATCGGGAGCCACGCAGAGTTTTTACGGGGGTCCCGCTACCCGAATAGCGGGCTGGGGGTCAAGGGGGCTAGCAGCCCCCTTGCGGGGTTCGGGGCAGCGCCCCGGCCCGAAAATTTTTTGGAGGGGGAGAATGTTGCGGAGTATGTGTATGTGTACATTTGTATACAAATGTATGTATATACATATATATATAAATAAAGGGGAAAAGGCATCCAAAGGATGCGTGGGGGCCACGTGTCGGCACGCGGGCGCCTTGCGCACTTGCGCAGGTGCGCAAGCGCGCGCGCCACGTGTCGGCGCGCGGGCGCCTTGCGCACTTGCGCAGGTGCGCAAGCGCGCGCGCCACGTGTCGGCACGCGGGCGCCTTGCGCACTTGCGCAAGCGCGCAGGTGCGCAAGCGCGCGCGCCACGTGTCGGCGTGCGGGCGCCTTGCGCACTTGCGCTGGTGCGCAAGCGCGCGCGCCACGTGTGCGCAAGTGCGCAAGCGCGCGTGCCACGTGTCGGCACGCGAGCTCCTTGCGCACGTGCGCAAGCGCGCAGGTGCGCAAGCACGCACGCCACGTGTCGGCACGCGGGCGCCTTGCGCACTTGCGCAAGCGCGCGCGCCACGTGTCGGCACGCTGGCGCCTTGCGCACTTGCGCTGCGCGCCGGAGAGGCACAAGAGGCTTTTAGCCTGAAAAATTTCTCAGAAGAGAAATCAGAGAGGAGTTGGACTCCTGAATGTGTTTTTCTTCTTTTTTTGAGGGTTTAGTGAAAGATGTTCTTCTTCTTCCTCCTGTTGCTTGCTGGATCTTGAAGATCAAGAGATGTGAAATCTCAAAATCTCTCCTTTTTAAGATCTGATGACAGATCCAAGTTCCCCTATGTGGGTTTTGTGGTGAAAAACTAATTTGTTTTGAAAAAGGAAGAGTAAAACTCTTGATTTAATTCAAAAGAAAGAAGAAGGTTTTGGAACCTTGGAGAAGGAAGAAAGAGCTCAGCTCTGAAACTTTTTTTGGAGAGAGAAAAAAAAAGTTGTGAGATATTTTCATTATCTTGCCTTTATAGGCTATACACTTTACATATAGCCCATTGGGCTTCACAAAATGGCATTTTGCCTATTTCATGGCCCATGTGCCATTTCTTTTTGCACATAAGCCATGGGCTTTACAAAAATTTGGCTTTATGCCTATTTTTCTTACATTTATCCATAAAATAAAATAAAAGAAATGCAACAAAATTGCTTATTACAAAATTTTTTATCTTGGTGTGGGGGAGGCCGGCCGCTTCATGGTCGGGCTCGACCCGGGCATGGGCCCACTGGATCTGTGCTTGGGCCCACTTGGCTTATGGTTGACTTTGATTTTGACTTGGTCAACCGGGGTGTAAATTTTTACCCCAACAATAGGCAGAAAGACCCCTCGGTCCATGCAGAGTCAAGCTCAGACAGCGAGGAAGAGCCAACTTTCCGCCCCAGGACCGCGGAGCAAGAGCTGCTTCAAGAGCTTCGAAAACAGCTCAGGAGCAAAGATAAAGAGATAGCCAAGCTCTATTCGAAGATTGACGACTTAACGAACGTGGTGATGCAGCTTACGGCTCAAATTGCTCGAGCGCCTCCCAATCAAGCACAAGCCGCTACTAATCAGCCGGGTGATGACGACCCGAGGCAGCCAATGCCTGTTCCTTTGGGACCGAGGCTGGTCGAACCGCATTAAAGCCGGCCACACTCCGCTTCTGGGGACGCCTTGGCCCAGGATAGCACTATCCCGCTAACACAGGATCGTATAATGGATTTGGTCACCAGCAAGGTTAAAACATTGGTGGCCGAAGCTGAAGCTCAGAAAGAAATCGGCAGTAGTGGGCGGCCATATCCCACGCAGTACGATCTGATTGAGTTCCCAAGCGGCTACGTCATTCCTAAGTTCGGAAGATTTGATGGAACGGGGAATGCAAATCAGCACGTCGCTCACATCAAAGCATCGTGCGGAAATACAGGGGGCAATGACGCGCTCCTTCTTCGTCAGTTTGTCAACAGCCTGACCGGAGTCGCCATCGACTGGTATGCGAGTATACCGGACGGATCCGTCATTACCTTTGCCCAAATGGAGTCCCTGTTTCGGCAAAGGTTCATGAGTGTCAGTGATAAAATCTCCATCGCCGACCTTGTGAGGACCAAGCCGGGGAAGAATGAAAGCAACACCGACTTTATCGCCCGATGGCGTAATCTCACAGTCAAGTGCGAACCGCCACTGGAGCAGGACCGGTCCGTCAGCCTTCTTATTGGGAACCTCAGCAATTGGATGGTCCCATTCTTGTGTACAGCGGGCCTCATGACATTTCAGGAGCTAACCATGAAAGTCCAAATGCTGGAACGCTCGAAGCAAGAGTCCCCATCGGATTCTCAGAGAGACAAAACTTGGAAAAGCAAGCGGGACGACAACCGTAGAAGCGGGAGTTCCAGCAGCACCAATGTCTTCAATGCCTCCGACAATGAAGAAAAGCGAAGGGCGAGCGAATCCAAAACCAACCGGTCTCGAAAACCATTGCTGGGAGGAGATGGGCCTTCCCTAGAGGAGAAAAAGAACAAGGTTTACTCTTTCAGAAGGGACAAGGTCCGCAAGATATTTAAAGATGCCTTGAACAACGGCCTACAATTGCCGGAGTCGAAAAGACCCCAAGAAGCGAAAATGACCGACAATCCTCTGTATTGCCCGTACCACCGAGTAGTGAGCCATGCGATCGAGGATTGCTATATCTTCAAGGACTGGGTCGAGAAGCAGTACAAGGCTGGAGAGATCGAGCTGTCCAAAAACGTGTTGGTGAATAATCAAGTTGCAACCGCCAACTTTATACAGACGGAAGCTGAAGCCTTCTGGCAGCCGACAGGCGAACCCGCTGCCCTGAGAAATGAAACGGACTCATCGCGGCCTCCGTGGAGTACGCACATATCTAATAAGACGAAGAAGATGCTAAAGCTACTTCAGAAAGAGCCCAGGATGGAATGGGAAGGACAGAAGAAGCCTACCAGTCCAGCTGCCAATGCGGCTCCATCAGGCTCAAAATCCAAGAAGCTCAAGAAGAAGAAAAGTGCAGCTCGGCGTGAAAAAGAGTCTACAGGGAGATCGACCATTCAAAAATATATCGATTCCCTCGAAGAATATGAAGAAAAGGAAAGAACATTGATTCAATTGAAGGAGTTCTTCCCTGTACAAGCGGCTGAAATTCTGGAGGAGTTAGAAGAAGACTCCAATGAAGAGATCCCAGTAGTGACCTGCTACGCCATCCATCTTGGCAGAGACTCCGAGGATGATCTCTGTTTTCCGGAAGAGGACGAGGAGCTCACCACAACGACCAATCAAATCCAGCTCAGAAGCGGCAGGGCTCTACCGCCAAATCAGGGCGACGCCCCAAAAGGGAAGGAAAAACAAGTCGTTAATAAAGAAGGTGGCAGAGAACCGGCTGATGAAAACGTAAGTCCTTCCTCAGTGGACTATAATGTCTTGGCGCATCTCCGGAAGCTTCCGTCTCTCCTGAGCATCTACGATGCCTTGGTCCTATCTAAGGAGCTCAGAGATGTTCTCATCCATGCTCTACAAAACCCCGAGCGGTATCAGGCTCACTTTGCGGAAATTAATATGAAAGAAGCCCAGCACGCTTTGCATGCCGCCGCAGTCACGTTTAAGGATGAAGACTTGCTACTGGGAACGGCTGAGCATAATCGGCCGCTTTACGTGACCGGGTACAGCGACGGAGATCGAATTAATCGCATATTGATTGACCCGGGGTCCTCAGTGAACATCATGAACTTGCGAACTCTGAAGAGTTTGTCAATGGACGTCCGACACCTGTCAAGGGAAAGGATTGTCATTCAAGGCTTCAACCAAAATTGCCAGCAAGTTCTGGGGTCCATAGCTCTGCCAATCAAATTCGGGGATCTGCAAACTGAAGCTAAGATATACGTGATCGACGCCGACACATCTTATAAGATTCTCTTGGGGCAGCCGTGGCTCCACGATTACGGCATCATTCCGTCAACTCTCCATCAATGCATGAAGTATACTAAAAATGGCGAAGAAAGACGTATTGACGGAGACATCCAGCCGTTCGGTGTGCATGAAGTCCGATATGAAGATTCTCGGTACTTTACGAACCACCAAAATGCTAAGCCACAACTGACTGAGGATAGAACGGCCCCAAGACTCAAAAGCAAATCTGCGCCGGCTATCACTTTCAAAAGCAAAAATACCCAAGTGCGCCCGCATTTCGGCAGTGACACTGATGAGTCCGACGCTGGAAGCCCGCCCTTCCGCAAAACCCGCCCTCATTTCGGCAGCGATACGGACGAATCTGTTACTGAAGACCCATCTAGCAGCAAAGTCCGCCCTCATCTTGGCAGTGACACGGAAGAGTCAGAAGAAGAGGACCTGCCGTGCAACAGCTGTGCAGATCGGTCCCCCATGCAGCAAGCGAAACTACGAGAGACCTTCGAAGTCGCAGAAGGGTCCCTGGCCATCACAAGGGTGCCGGAACAGATGTGCAAAGAGCTCGACACATTGTCAGTCTCTACCGTGGACCAGCTGAAAACTTTCTATGTGCCCGGGAGGAAAAATGGACAGAAGGGCATCCTGTTTTACAGGTCAAACCCCGTTGTGCACCCGGACGACCTTTCTGTCGTGTGCCTTCCCTATGAGAGAGGCATAAGAGCCGTCCTCAATCCCAGATACTATGCGCCCGAGATGCGGGAATACTTTAAGAAGTGCGGATGCCGGTTATATCAAACGGAGTCCGAAGCAAAGTTTTACGAAGGGCTATGGTATCCGCCCCAGGTCCGAGCACTCATCGATGGATGAATTCCAGATAGACGGGGCATAGGCTACATTCAACCTGATTCCAAAGCGTGCTACATGATCCATGTTGGTGAGGCCAGCGAAAGATCAAATGATGATGACGAGATAGCCGAGCCAAAAGAAGCTCCTCAAGAGCTCGAAGATGGCGGACAAGCAACCTTTGATGAGCTAACCGAGATTGACTTAGGAACGCCCGATAATCCAAGGCCGACCTACATCAGCTCACTCTTGTCGGAGGAAATGAGAGAGCAGATAATTGCCCTGCTGCGTGAGTTCGTCGACTGCTTCGCGTGGACGTATAAAGAAATGCCCGGCCTTTCCCCTGAGGTAGCCGTACATAATCTGGCTATATCTCCTGGTGCTAAGCCAGTCAAACAAGCTCCTCGAAGAATGAGAAGGGAGTTGGAAGAAAAGGTCATCGAGGAAACCAAGAAACTCATTGATGCCGACTTCATCAGGGAAGAGAAATATGCAGACTGGATCGCTTGCATAGTCCCAGTGAAGAAGAAAAATGGGCAGATCCGAGTCTGTGTCGATTTCAGGGACCTCAACAAGGCATGTCCTAAAGACGACTTCCCGCTACCGGTCATGGAAATGATGGTCGATGACACCTCGAATTACGAACTGTTCACCTTTATGGATGGCTCGTCTGGATATAATCAGATCAGGATGTCGCCTGAGGATGAAAAGCACACAGCATTTCGAACCCCGATCGGAATATATTGCTACAAGGTAATGCCATTCGGACTGAAGAATGCAGGTGCTACATATCAAAGGGCAATGACTAATATCTTTGATGACCTAATCCATAAAGTCGTCGAATGCTATATTGATGATCTGGTCGTTAAGACTAAAACCAAGGCCGATCATATCCAAGATCTCAGGACCGTTCTCACCAGACTGAGGGAATACGATCTGAAGATGAATCCTCTGAAGTGCGCTTTTGGCGTATCATCGGGAAAATTCCTGGGCTTCATAGTCCGACATCGAGGGATCGAAGTTGACCCATCAAAGATAAAGGCCATCATAGAGATGCCCACTCCGAAAAGTCTGACGCAGCTAAGATCTTTTCAAGGCAAGCTTGCTTATATACGGAGGTTTATCTCAAATTTATCAGGGAGATGTAAGCCCTTCTCAAGGCTCATGAAGAAAGGAGCTCCTTTTATCTGGGATGCCGAATGTCAAGCAGCGTTCGAAAGCATCAAACAATACTTGTTGCGCCCTCCAGTGCCGGCTGCTCCCATTCCAAATAAACCATTGATTCTCTACACTGCCGCGCTAGATGAGTCACTCGGTGCGCTCCTCGCTCAGAATAACGAGGAAGGAAAGGAAAATGCCCTCTACTACCTCAGTCGAACTCTAGTCGGGGCGGAACACAACTATTCCCCGATCGAAAAGCAATGCCTGGCTCTGATATTTGCTATGAAAAAGCTGAGGCACTATCTGCTGGCTCATTGGGTTATGCTGATCTCCAAGGTCGACCCGCTCAAACACTTGATGACCAAAGCAAGCCTAGCCGGCAGAATGGCAAGATGGGCTGTCATGCTACTTGAGTTCGACATAGTTTATACTCCTCAGAAAGCAGTAAAAGGGCAAGCTCTTGCAGACTTTCTCGCCGCTCATCCTATACCAGAAGGGTTGCCGCTAGATTGTGAGTTACCCGACGAACAAGTGCTGCACCTCGAGGAAGATGAGCCATGTTGGGAGCTCTACTTCGATGGAGCCTCGTCAATAAGGACCTCCAGTAAATCAAGCGTCCCGGAGATAAAAGCAGGGATAGGATTGGTGTTCATCACACCATCAATGGGAACCCTAAGGCGTTGTTTTGCTCTCACAGAGCCTCGGACAAACAATGAAGCTGAGTATGAAGCTCTGATAGCTGGTTTGGAGCTCGCCATAGAAATGGAAATCCTTCGGCTACGGGTTTACGGTGACTCCCAGCTTGTCGTCAACCAAGTAAGAGGCGACTATAAGATATATAAACCCGAGTTAGCTCGGTACAGAAGCCGGGTGGTGGAACTCATGAAACGGTTCACTCATATCGAACTGACAAGAGTCCCTAGAGCATTGAACGGAAAAGACGACATACTTGCTCGCCTAGCCAAGGAGCTGGCTGATCCTGATATGGACTAAATTCTCATCACAGTCAGGAGCCGACAAATTCTACCCCCAGTCTCTCTACGAGAAGAGGAAAGCACGGAACAGAGTAGCAGTCCTGCCGAAGAAACTTCGACCATCCAAAACGAGACCGATTAGAGAGAACCCTTCATAGAGTACCTCCGATACGACAAGCTGCCCGAAGAAAAATCTACGAGGATTCAGCTGAAGAAAAGAGCTCTCCGATACGTGTTTGTAAATGACACGTTATACCGCAGGTTATATGACCAACTCTGGCTCAGGTGCCTGTCATCGGCCGAAGCCCAAAAGGTCATGAAAGATGTTCACTCGGGCATTTGCGGTGCTCACCAATCTGGTCCCAAGATGCGACTTCAAATCAAACGGCTTGGGTATTACTGGCCCACCATGATACGGGATTGCGGAGAGCATGCAAAGAAATGTCAGATCTGCCAAATCTATGGTGATTTCATTCACAAACATCCCAATCCATTGCACCCTACGGTGGCGTCGTGGCCCTTCGAAGTCTGGGGCACCGACATTGTTGGCCCAATTGATCCTCCGTCATCCAAAGGCCATCGATTTATACTGGCCGCCACAGACTACTTCTCCAGATGGGCTGAAGCTGTCCCGCTAAAAGAAGTCAAGGCAAAAGATATTCTGACATTCTTCCAGCATAATATTCTATACCGCTTCGATACACCAAGAAGAATCATTTCTGACAACGGGCCTTCTTTCAAGAGCTTCAATGTCTCAAGGTTCGCTACTCAGCACAAGATAGACTGGAGATATTCCTCCATCTATAATCCAAGAGCCAATGGGCTAGCCGAAGCCTTCAATAAGACCCTATGCAAGCTCCTGAGGAAAAATGCTTCAGCCAACAAGAGAGACTGGAATCTCAAACTTCACGAGGCGCTGTGGGCATATCGTATCACTCACCGTACTCCAACACAGTCCACTCCATACTCATTGCTCTTCGGAGTGGAGGCGGTCCTCCCCCTCGAAGTCGAAGTTCCAAGCTTAAGAATGGTCGTTCAGCACGAGTTGACGGAGGAGGAAAACGTGCTCCTTCGACTTGAAGAGCTCGATGCCCTCGAAGAAAAGAGGCTGGCGGTGCAGCAAAATCTGGAGATATACCGAGCCCAAATGTCACGGACCTATGACAAGATGACCCGTCTCCGCGCTTTCAAGAAAGGTTTATTGGTGTTGATCCTCAAAAGACCAATCATTCCCAATCGACATGCCAAGGGAAAATTCAAGCCAAACTGGGAAGGACCATACGTCATCGAGAAAGTGTTCGACGGAGGATCCTACCAACTAATAAGTGCCGAGGGAGAAAGGCCCATGCCACCCATCAATGGTCGATACCTCAAGAAATACTACACATGAATGCTCCAAGTCGCAGGCGAATTGAGCACATCAGCCCTACGGTCTGGATCATACATCCTGCAAAACCGTATACAATCCACGGGCGTAAATGACCCATATCTCTCCCAAATTCTGCTGGGGAGACTACTTTTAAAGTCCCACCAGCGGCGGGAAAAAAAAGGGGTATGTCCACAAGCAAAACGAGCACGGATGAAAACCCGAAAGGGCTCCGTGAGTAAAAACAGCAGGACTACCGGCGAGTTTATGAAAACCCGAAAGGGCGCAAGCTCATGAAAAGAGATGAATACACTCTCAAAGTCTTCTCGACCTTTTGAGGAGAAAACCCCTGCGTGAGATCCTTGCGACTCACAAAGGAGCAGCACACTTAGGAATCCTTACGATTCCTAAGGAGAACATACACCTGCGAGATCCTCTCGACTCGTAGGGAGAAAATGCTTTTATGAGACCCCCACAGCTCATAAAATTGTAAAGTCTTAGGGGATAGGGACCCAAACCTGTCTCCTAAGCCATCCTTCCCCAAACGGCGAATGATGAGTCGCTCCTGGTACCATATTCCAGTGTAGCGATGCAGACGCCAACCAAAATCCAAGTTCTCAAAATTCACCAGCCCTACGGCCAGTCCCCAAATTGACTACTGTATACAATCCACGGGCTCAAATAATTCTCAGCATACCCATGCCCTACCGCAACCACCAGTTACGCGGCTGGTCTCCGCCTTTGGAATTATGCTTCATTGGAAAGACCCACTCATGTGTCCTCACGATGCATGAGGAGAACAAACCTTCGTGAGATCCTTACGACTCACCAAGGAAAATCACACTTAGGAGTCCTCACGACTCTTAAGGAGAAAATACACCTGCGGGATCCTTACGACTCGTAGGGAGAAAATGCTTTTATGGGACCCTCACGGCCCATAAAATTGAAAAGTCTTAGGTGATAGGGATCTAAACCTGTCTCCTAAGCCATCGCTCCCCAATCCCCAAACGGCGAATGATGAGTCGCTCCTAGTACCATATTCCAGTGCAGCGATGCAGACGCCAACCAAATTCCAAATCCCATACCCCAATGGCGAATGATGAGTCGCTCCTGCTACCATATTCCAGTGCAGCGATGCAGACGCCAACAAAATCTCGAAATATTTTTTTCGGCCCTACGGTCTGGATCATACATCCTGCAAAACCGTATACAATCCACGGGCGTAAAACAATCCCAACCTCTCCCAAGTCCTACCGGTGAGACCACATTCAAAGTCCAAAAAAATATATATATCCTCCCGGGGCAAATGATGAGTTGTTCCTGGCATTATTCCAGTGCAGCAATGCAGATGCCAAACAAAAACCAAAATCCCAAAATCCTCTCAATGACAGATGATGATTCGCTCCTGGTACCATATTCCAGTATAGCGATGCTGATGTCAACCCAAATCAAAATCAACAAGTCAACTTCCACTCCGACACCGCAGAAAGCGGAGTAAGTCAGAATCCAATTTCGACACCGCGAGAAGCGGAGCAAGTCAAGTCTACCCCTGACACTGCAAGAAGCAGAGCAAGTCAAATCATGAAACGACCGTCCAAGTCGCAAAAAGGGCAGCATCGACCGTCCAAGTCGCAAAAAGGGCAGAACCGACCGTCCAAGTCGCAAAAATGGCAGCACCGACCGTCCAAGTCGCAAAAATGGCAGAACCGACCGTCCAAGTCGCAAAAAGGGCAGCATCGACCGTCCAAGTCGCTAAAAGGGCAGCATCGACCGTCCAAGTCGCAAAAAGGGCAGAACCGACCGTCCAAATCGCAAAAATGGCAGCACCGACCGTCCAAGTCACAAAAAGGGCAGCATCGACCGTCCAAGTCGCTAAAAGGGCAGCATCGACCGTCCAAGTCGCAAAAAGGGCAGAACCGACTGTCCAAGTCGCAAAAATGGCAGCACCGACCGTCCAAGTCGCAAAAAGGGCAGCATCGACCGTCCAAGTCGCTAAAAGGGCAGCAACGACCGTCCAAGTCGCAAAAAGGGCAGAACCGACCGTCCAAGTCGCAAAAATGGCAGCATCGACAGTCCAAGTCGCTAAAAGGGCAGCATCGACCATCCAAGTCGCAAAAAGGGGCAGAACCGACCGTCCAAGTCGCAAAAATGGCAAGCACCGACCGTCCAAGTCGCAAAAAGGGCAGCATCGACCGTCCAAGTCGCTAAAAGGGCAGCAACGACCGTCCAAGTCGCAAAAAGGGCAGAACCGACCGTCCAAGTCGCAAAAAGGGCAGCATCGACCGTCCAAGTCGCTAAAAGGGTAGCATCGACCGTCCAAGTCGCAAAAAGGGCAGAACCGACCGTCCAAGTAGCAACATCAACCCTCCAAGTCGTAGAAAGGGCAGCATCGACCGTCCATGTCGTAAAAAGGACAGTGCCAGCTTCCCAAAAAGCGGGAACCAAATCAGGTCGCCTCCAAGTAAAAGAAGATCCATCAATTTCATGCACACGACCCACATATGTGGTGTGCATTTATTGATGGGGGGCAATTTGTTGGGGTAAAAATTTATACCCCGGTTGACCAAGTTAAAATCAAAGTCAACCCCAAGCCAAGTGGGCCCAAGCCCAGATCCAGTGGGCCCATGCCCGGGTCGAGCCAGAACATGAAGCGGCCGGCCTCCCCCCATGCCAAGATAAAAATTTTGTAATAAATAATTTTTTTGCATTTCTTTTATTTTATTTTATGGATAAATGTACGAAAAATAGGCATAAAGCCAAATTTTTGTAAAGCCCATGGCCTATGTGCAAAAAGAAATGGCACATGAGCCATGGGATAGACAAAATGCCATTTAGTGAAGCCCAAGGGGCTATGTGTAAAGTGTATGGCCTATAAAGGCAAAGATAGTGAAATATCTCAACAACTTTTTCTCTCTCCAAAAATTTTCTAGATCTAAGATCTCTTCCTCCTTCCTCAAGGTTCTAAAACCTTCCTTTTCCTTTTGAATTAAATCAAGAGTTTAACTCTTCCTTTTCTCAAAATAAGTAGATTTCCACCATAAAACCTACAAAGGGGAGCTCGGATCTCCAATCAGATCTCGAAAAGGGGAGGCTTTTAAGGCTCATCCCCTTTTCTCCAAGATCCCGCCGGTCAAGAGCAAGAAGAAGGAGACCCATCTCCAAAAATCTAACTTTGGACAGACCCAAGGCTCAAAAGCAGAGCAATAAATCCCCAGGAGTTTAACACCTTTCTAAAGTTGCAGGAGTTTAACTCCATAAATTAATTTCTGTTGGAGTTTAACTCCATAAATTCGTTTCTGTTAGGAGTTCAACTCCAAAAATTCGCTTGGGAGTTCAACTCCCCAGCCTAGGGGCTAGGCTTCCCTTTCTGCGGGTTTTTCCCGCGGTCACGTGTGCCCACGTGACCCCGGGGCGCCAAGGCGCCCATCGGTCACGTCTACCCATGTGACCCCTGGGGCGCCAAGGCACCCATCGGTCACGTGTTCCCATGTGACCCCTGGGGTGCCAAGGCGCCCATCGGTCACGTGTGCCCACGTGACCCCGGGGGGGCGCCAAGGCGCCCATCGGTCACGTGTGCCCACGTGACCCCGGGGGGGGCGCCAAGGCGCTCATCGGTCACATGTGCGCACGTGACCCCGGGGCGTCAAAGTCCCCTTCGGTCACATGTGCCCACGTGACCCCGGGCATTAAGGCGCCCAACTGCCGTGCGAGAGTCCTTTAGACGCTATTTTGTTTTCTTTCCCCCCCCCCCCCGTTTTACGTGCACTCCCCAACAAAATCCCTTCTGGAGTTTAAACCCTTTTTTTAAAAAAATATTCTTTGGAGTTTAACTCCACAATAAAGTTCTACTTTAGGAGTTTAACTCCGCAAAAAATTCTTTTAAGAGTTTAACTCCATTTAAAATTCCTTGGAGTTTAACTCCACAATAAAATCCCTTTTGAAATTAAACTCCACTTTTTTTAAAACAAAAGGGGGGAAGGAAAACATACACAGACTCCACGACACTGTCTTCCGTTAGAAAAAATTTCTAACGGGGAGCTGCCCCGCACCCCGTAAGGGGGCTGCTAGCCCCGACCCCCAGCCCGCTATCCGGGTAGCGGGACCCCCGTAAAAACTCTGCGGGGCCCCGATATTTCCAAAACCCCTTCAAAACACGATACTGTACATTAAGTTCGCATGACCAGTTTAACCCGTTAATCGGAGGTTCCTTCGCTCCAAATGCGAGGGGTAATTAACGACAGCTTAGTCCGTGGTTGCCGGAGATTCGGATCCCCACGATCAATAAACCCCCGGCCTACCCTAGGCAGGGGGAATCTGTAATGCGCCTGACAAGCGCACGCGTATTCCCATCTCAATGGGGTGACGAAAAACACCCTACAACGACATTCTCTTTCTTTCTTCTTTGAATGTCGTCAGGTATTTTGGACCCGTCAGAGATCGATCCCACTACTGAAGTCTTAGACCAGTTCAGTGAAGACCCCGAGCTCTAGTCATTGTACACTTTCCATTCAGTACTTTCATTCATGTTATGTCATTGTTTAGGCATTGCTTTTTATTCAGTTGTATTTACTTTTCATGCATTGTACAAAAGATTGTTAATAAATAAAGTTGATGTTCATTTTATATCTCTTGTCTATTGTGCTTACTTTTATATTGCTTAGATACGCTTAGCGTATTTACTTCATAGTAAGTACGTAGTGGACCAGTCCCGTCCCCTTCACCGTACACAGGGAAGTGGGGCGTGACAAAAGTTTGAATGGATGTGATCGTTGTAGCATGACTTATCAGATTTTCTCTCATTTGTGAGGGCTTTTTTATTGTGGGGACGCTCTTCCCAGCAGACGCAAGCCTCTACAATTAATTACGTTATCACTACATGATAACAACTTTCACCTTCTCCATAGATATCACTTTGTGTAGTGTTATGTTTTTTTATATAGGGTTGCCCTTGGATTGTATATGCAAACTAATTTTATCATACCCGTAGGGCACGGATTAGTCCAAATCCGTAAATCTTAGATCTACGATGAACATAGGTAATTTCTACGATCAGTTCGAAGGGTTTAAGGATCGTTAATCTAGTTTAGATTAATATCGACTTAAAATGTGATTAAGGACCGTTAATCTTGTTTTAGATTAAGGTCGACTTAAAATATGTATGATTATGATTGATTTTCTTTTGAAAATCAGAGAAGTTTGAAACTTCAGAAAATTAGTCTAATTTTAGACTAAATGTCATGCTCGGTATTACCCAACAGTGCCAAGCACTAGACCACATTTTGTTTTGGGCTTTACAAACCCAACAGTGCTAAGCACTGAGCCCAGAAGCTTAAACTTCAAAGAGATAATTTAGCCAATATTGAGCTATGAAACATGTATGTAAGGCTTGGGTGCATGTATATAGGGTCCTGGTGCTTGTAAAATACCTCTGGCATTTATAGGGATAGCGCTTGCCATGTGGCACTTTGCCACTGGCTCAAAGATCCTTATATTTGAGCCATTGGCACTTACAACTTAAGTTCTTTTATTGCATATGCCACTGGTGCTTGCCACGTGGCGCTTCTGGACTTAAATCTATTCATAATATTTGCCGCTGGTGCTCCTGCCGCTGGCACTTGCCACGTGATGCTTGCTCATTGGCACTCCTACCTCTAGCACATTCCTACATACGCTTTCCTTTAGATATTAATGTTAATCTCTTTGTCTTTTAAAACTTAGGTTTCATGAAGGTTAAGTTTCTGTTAATGGTTATATCACCATTAACGATCACCAAGATCTTTACTTTAAAGATTCGGGATGATATATTTTACAAAGAATCGATCTTTTTGGTTCTTTATTCATAATTTGTGCGTAATATTTTATGAGAGGGGTTTGACTCTTTTCTCAAACCCTATATCTTAAGATCAAAACGATTCTTTTATGAAATTTAAGTTTCTTATAAAAAAAAGGAACGATCTTGATTTATAGATCGTAAGATCAAAGAAAAGGACTTAAGTTCTATCAATGAAGCTTAATCTTCTTTCTTAAATGAAACTTAAGCTTCTCTTTTGAAGAAGATATCTTTCTCTTTTTTTCTATACTTTGTCTCGGTTCTTGGTGAGATGAAGGTAAAAAACTTTGTCGAAGAGAACTTAAGTTCTTGATCAAACCATATGGAGTCAATTTCCTCTCTTGTATGTATCTTTTTTCTTTTTTTGACCTTTAGGGTCCTTTATATAGGGTGTGAATTTATTGGGTAAGTAGAGACAATCTCTCTTTGAGATCCCTCTGATTGATCTGATTGCTCTTAAGATCAAGCCCGGATACTTAAGCACCGTTGGATTTTAGATCCAAGGGTTATCTATTGATATGATTAATTTTTTTTCTCATTTAAATAAGATATTCAATCGATTATTTTGGTTTAAAAGAATATATGAGAAGAGATAATATTAGTTTGGATGCTTAACCACCATTGGATTTTAGATCCAAGAGTTAATATTAACCAGTATTATATATTTCTTTATTTTGTGAAATCAATTTCTTATTATTGATTTTTTATCTTTCTTGTTTTAGAAAGATAGAGAAATTTTTTTCTCAAAATAGCTTAAACTATTCGATTTCATCAATTAACAACAATATTTTTCTGTTTTAAGAAAGATTTTTGAAGCTTAAGCTTCTAATGATATATATTTAAGAAAAGATACGGGATGTTAACTTCCAAATACAGTATAAGCTATATGAAGCAAGAGCTTCGAACATTATCAGCGTTGGTGCTTCTTGGCACATGCCCACGTGAGTTGCACATAGAGGAGTGCCTAGGGTCTTCTAGCGCTTAAATTTAAGTCCACTTAGACCAATTTTATTGGTAGGAACTTCTTGGTGCATGTCTATGTGATTTTCACATGGAAGAGCGCCAAGGGTATTCTGGAGCTTGGTCTTAAGTCCATTTTGACCAATTTTATTGGTGGGAACAAAAAAGTAAAGAAAGAACAGCGTGAACGAATAATAAGTAAAGCAAGTATAGCGTAAACGAATAATAAGTAAAGCAAGTATAGCATGAGCGAGTATTGTAAATGGATAAATACTTCCGAATAATTTAATTATACTTTAAAATAGAATGAAACGTTGTTTGGAAATAAAGAGGCGGCGATATTTTAAAAATAGATATCCTTTTAAAATCCATGCAGCACATTCTTCGCATTTTTAAAACATGAATGAATCATTGATTTTAGAAATGAGTAAACCCTTTGCATTTTCAAAATCTCCCAATCAGGATAAATAATGAGACTCGGCGAGTCAAAAATATAAGGCCTTATTCATCTAACCATCACCATCTCATCCAATACAGAATCTCACCTCATACAATGACAACCATATATTCCATTGTATCAAAATCATAAATCCCTTTTCAATAATTCTAAAGGATACGATAAACAATATAATACGCTCAATAATAGTCGGTACGGACATCTAGTCTACGTACGCAACACTCAGTTCAAATAGTACAGACCGTTATTCTACATACACACATAGCAATTAGTACAGACATCTAGTCTACGCACGCAAACACACACTTCAAATGGTACGGACATCTAGTCATGTACACACACAGCGACTGGTGCGGACATATCGTCGACACACTCGCTTAACGATCGATACAGACATCTAGTCGCGTATATGCACAACGACTGGTACAGACCTTTAATCGCGTACTCGCTCAATAATCAGTACGAATATCTAGTCGCATACACAAACATAATATTGATTATACTATAACATGTAAAGCATAGTAAGTTCTACACGTTGCATGACAATTACCAGTAATGTATACGTGTTAGCATGCGAGTTTGTGATTATGCCACATGGCAATTACTAGTAAACGTACAAGTGTTCTAGTGTATACGTGGCATGGCAGTTACTAATGATGTCTACGTGTAGCATGTGAGTTTGTATTGATAATGTATGGTAATCATTAGTATTTGTACAAGTATCCTAGTAATTGTATTCGCGGAAGTATAGTAAAGGACAAGAAATATGGTATTGGTAGATTGAGCATATTCACTGGAAGCATAATAAAGCGAAAATTTACTAATTAATGGACAAGTTTTAATAAACGTGGCATGAATCGTAAGTATATCAATTGCAAAATGTAGCAATTTAAATATGTTTCATAGGGTGTTATACGCCATCCACCCGATTCCCTACTCACAGATACGAATCTACTACTATAATGCAGCTAGAGCTAATCAAAGCCTACGACCGCTTTGGCCTTGCTCATCGACTCAGGAGTCTCCACAATCGAGCCTATAACCAATAACAATCATAAACTTGCAAAGAAATTATATCAATATCGATATAAACCCAAGCAAACTAAACATGGCGCAAAACTCAGGTGTTCTCCGCCGAAAAGATGCGACTGGGTCTTTGGGATGTCAGGGCCTGAATTTCGAGGGCAGATGCTAATTGGTGCTATCCGTCCACCTCTCCGAAGATGCCAAGTTGATTAATGACACCGTATATCAAAGGTTAAAATGGATGCGGACGATATAGCAGACTTCATCAGATTCCCCCTCATTTGAGGGGTTTTTGATTGTGGGGACACTCTTCCCTGCAGGCGCAAGCCCCTGCAGTTAATTACGCTACCGCATCGCGGTAACCACGTTCTCCTTCTCCAGATGGTCACTTCGTGTCGTGGATGTTTGTTTTGTTTTTGGTTGCCCGTGGATTTTATACTGAGACTAATTTATGTTGTCGCCCATAGGGCGTGAATTAGTCCAAATCCGTATTTTCTTATATTTAGGTTTGGGGTTGGGTTTAAGGATATGTTAGTCTCATTTGAGACTAAGATCAACTTAAACGTTTGTTAAGGATACGTTAGTGTAATTTTAGGCTAAGATCAACTTAACGGGATCGTTTAGATCCAACAAAAGAGCATTTGGGCTCTATTGTTTAGTTTAGGGACATTGCGGTCGATTGCCAGTTTAAGGACATGGTAGTCCCGTTTAAAGACATCATAGTCTTCAAAGGTTAAGGACATCATAGTCCATGGGCTTAAGGACCCCATAGTCCGAGGTTAAAGACATCATAGTCCATAGGCTTAAGGACCCCACAGTCCGTAGTTTAAAGACGTCATAGTCTATAAAGTTTAAGGACATCATAGTCCATGAGTTTAAGGACCCCACAGTCCATGGAATGATAGGTTATCAGGACCCATCACCTCTCTGAAGACGTTGAAGGATTACAACGACAAATATCTAAGGAGTGAAGAGATGTACCCTTGAACCAAAGTTGATTGGGAAATCTATAGTCCAATTTGGGACTAAGATCGATTAATTAGATTATGAGCACATGGGCTCAGTTAAATCTGAATTGAGGACTTATGGCCAACTTGGGCTAAGTCCAATTAGGTTTAAAATGTTGGACCTTTGTTTGGACTGTTGAACATTTTTCTGGGTTCAGCCCCCCATTATTTAGCAATGTTTAAACAGGAGTTTGGGTTCTGACGATATTTTGTCTTTTATTGAGTGCTGAGCACTCATATATCATATGAGATGATCAATCTTGGAAGAATGTAGTTGGGGTTCAATCAAAGGGGAAATCTTATCTCCGGAAGAACTTAGCTGATTTTGGGCTAAGACCGGTTTGAAAATAGTGTTAAGCACTAGAGCATATTTGGCGATCACGTGTTCCCACATGATGTGCTTAAAACAGTGTAACACTGGGGACAAAACACTCAAAATAGTGTTAAACACTAAACATGAGGTGGTCACGTGGGGTCACGTGAGGCGCCTGAAAATTGGGCCAAACCTCCTTTATTTTACTCTCGAATATGCAAATAAGTGTTAAACACTTAGCCTTCGTAATCATCACGTGTGGACACGTGATAGTACCAACGTATTGGGTATTAATTCGTCTGTTTTCCCTCATTTGCCCTTTTAAATAGGTGTTTATCAAGGGTCGCGTGTGAGCACGTGAGGCATTGCCTCCAAACTTTTTCTTTCTCATCTTAAAGAATCTATTTAGGGGTCACATGGGGACACGTGACAATGTCTCGTTATTTCTTTTTTACTCATTGAGGAGGAGGATCACGTGTTACCACGTGACCAAGTTGGGTACTGATCTCTTTACGTGCATGGAGAGTTAAATCCCTTGTTTAAAAATTAAATTCTTGGGTAGGGTTAAACCCTAATTTTGTTTGGAAGAATTAAATTCCTATATATTTGGAAGAATTAAATTCTTATGTAGGGTTAAACCCTAATTTCATTTAAAGTAATTAAATTCCTATGTATTTGGAAGAATTAATATTCTTTAAAACTCAACTCTTCCTCTAAGTTTTGGATCTGCATGGCAGAATCTTCCTGATGAGAATTAAATTCTCAACTTATGGGGAGATCTGCTTCTGCAGAACTTCAACCAGAGAAAGAACTAAGATCTTGTTTTTAGGGTTAAACCCTGTCTCTGTTGGAGAAATTAAATTCCTAAGTATTTGGAAAAATTAAATTCTTCAAACTCAATTCTCCCTCTAAGTTTTGGATCTGCATGGCAAAATCTCCCCGATGAGAATTAAATTCTCAATTTATGGGGAGATCTGCTTCTGTAGATCTTCAACCAAAGGAAGAACTAAGTTCTTATTCAGAAGAGTTAAACTCTTAAATTGAGAATTAAATTCTCCTTTTGTTTTGTGAAGCTTATGATCTCTTTCTTTTTCTCACCTAGGGTTTCTTTTTTTCTGAGGAAATCTTCTTTTCTCTCTAGAGAATTAAATTCTCTTATTGTATCTCTCCTTTTTCTCTGTATCCCCTTTTTTCTTCCTCCTTGGCTCTTATTTATAGGAGAAAGAAAAGAATCAGTTTGTTTAATCAATCTTTAATTGAAATATTTTAATTGATTTTGTAACCAACATGATCTTTTAGATCACTCAATGAATTTTATTCACCATTAGATTTTTAATCCAGAAGATATTATGTCTGTTATTGTTGGTAAATTTCAGGGAAATCTTTCCTTGTATAGAATCATTCTATAAATTGGTGAGTTTTAATCACCATTTGATTTTTAATCCAACGGTGCTCCACTTTACAGAGCACAATCTTTTTTGTTTGGAAAGATTTAGAGAAATATTTTTCTAGTTATGGTTCTCGATTCCCTCTTAATTAGAATTTAATTCTATTAGTTCAGAAGGCTTAAGAGCCTGTCACGTGTTGGCTTGTGACCTTCTGATTGACCATTTAATTAGAATTTAACTCTATTATTTCAGAGATCTTAGGATCCCATCACGTGTTGACACGTGACCCCCTGATTAAGCATTTAACCAGAATTTAATTCTATTGTTTTAAAGATCTCAGGAATTATCACGTGTCAGCACGTGACCCTTAGTCACGTGATGCCCGATTCGGTTTTTTCCCTATTGTCTTATTATGCCTTTTAATTCCTTTCAGTAGGTTTAAAGACCCATTACGTGTTGGCACATGACTCCATCTCAAGTTGTGTACCTCGGCGCCTATAACTTTGCCCATAGAAGGTCACATGTCCCCACGTGATGCCCGATCATGTATGGACACGTGATGCTTCTCTTGTGTATTTCTTTGCTTCTTTATTCAGTTCCCATGAGGGAACAAATGCCCCCACAGCGTTGTTCTCACGTGTTTGCACGTGAGTGCAACGCTGTTATCTTTTGTGGCCGTTGGATCTGCCTAGGGAAGGGGGTAGATGAACCGTTTCCCATCACGTCCTATAAATGCAGGGGTCTCTTCAGAAGCGCCTCCACTTTTTCCAACTTCTTCCTTGCTCGTTTTCCTCTGAGAATTTAATTCTCTTTCCCAGAGCTCAGTTCTTTGTTTCAAAAATTTTCAGAGTTTAACTCTGTCAACAAAAGATTTCCTTTTTCAAGTAAGGATTTTAAACGGCCGAAGAACTTCTTGTAGAAATTTTCTTTGGATTTTAAATCCACACCAAGAGTTTTTTCCTTTTAATAAGAACCTATCTTTCCAAGTTCTTAAAAAAATAATGTCCAATCTTAAATAATAAACCCCTTTTGCTATGGCTTCTCTGATCTCAGGGATCGATGGTGATACTTGTCTTCTCTCTGGAATTTAATTCCATTCTAAAGAGCATAGCTCTGAAAAAGTTTTCTGGGATTTTAATTCCTCTATTCAAAGGAAATTTAATTCCTCTAAAGAACTTAGTTCTTAAAAGAAGACTTCTTGGGATTTTTCATCCTAAGTTGTTCTTTACAAAAATGTCTCCAGGGAGATCCTTCATGATTTGCATAGAGTTCTGTAGTGGGTTTTCTCCTTGGGGAATGTGTAGAGTTGTTTGAAATCCCCTGTTCATTTTTTGAGAATCTTCCTTTTGTTCTCATAATGATTACCCTGCCTCATCATTAGTGAGCCGCCATCTTGATTTTGTGGGTCCCATGTGTTTTGTAACCAATGGTCCCATAAAATAAGTTTTTGTCGTTTTCTTCCACTGTCTTTATATATATATATATATATATATATATATATATATATATATATATATATTTATAAATATATATATATATATATACACGTGTGGGCTTCATTAACAGTTTCCTTTCCTTTGTTTCAGGAACAATGGCTTCTCTTCCATACTTCCCTTTCACCCGCTCGGAGGCTGCCTTTCCTCAGTCACCGTCTGATGAAGAGGTGATGGCGATGATTAAAGCTCACGACCTTAATTGCACCAACTTGCTTTTATGGGAGACCTGGTACGAGCATATCATTCGGGGCCGCCGCAGCTTTCTCTGCGAGATACCAACAGAGCCTACTTACCCATTTTTGCCGATGGAACATCCACGGACCGCCTTTGCTATTGAGATGTTGAATTGGACCCCCACGGGACAGCTTGAGCCGTCGACAACTGGGATTTCAAACTACCTTATGCTGGCTATAGACATCTTAGGGCGCCGTATCTGCCAAGGTGAAGCCCAGCCCTGGGGACAAGTTTACAAAATAGGGCTTACTCCTCGACATCCCACGGGCTACCTTGTTTGGGCTCGTTATATCATGTATGCCCATCGTGCGCGACTGCAGAGGGTTGGGCTCTATCAGGCGGTGTATGCGTCTCTCTTCCACTATCAGTCCCCCCATGTCTGGTGGGTTAAGGCTTTCCTAAATCAATGGAATCTTCCCACCAACACCTTCTTGCTAGGGGACCGTGAAGTTTCAATTTCTTTGGAAGAGTTTCGCGAGATGTCGGGGTTGCCGATCAGGGGGATGCTCTATGAAGAATTGCGGCCTCCCGATGAGTATGTTTTCGAAGCTGAGCCTACTATGCTTGACGGCTTGTCGACTTAAAATGCCGTCCGCCACAAGCACCCAAGTCTAATCAAGCCTCTGGGCATTTTTGAGAAGCTGTTCACAGAGTCGGAGTAACAGGGCGTCACTTTCAAAAGCTTTATCACCTGCTTCCTTCACGGAGACGTTCTATCAAAGACGGCTCCGAGGTTTGCAAATATCAATGACCCCTTCGGGTTCGTATTAAATAAGCTACCGGCTAAAGAAGAGGATTTGCCGCAGTTCTACATTCCAATCCTGTCGGCTGTACCTTTTGAGTCGATCGCAGCTCCTGGCATACATGAAGAGACTTTCTTCGTGGGTTTTATCAGCGTTTGGCTCAGTTGGTTCGTTATTCCAACGCACCGTCGATTCATGAGAGCTTCGGTCATTTACCCCGCTCATCGCATCGCCGGAGGGACGAGACTAGCCGTGGGCATTACGGGGCTAGCGCATCTGTATCATGGGCTGAGCGTTGCAGCCAATACCTCAACCCCGGGTGTGAACGTAGTGAGTTTCTATCTTCATTACTTTACGTCATGGATTGAGATGCACGTGTTAGGGGAATTTGCCGCGCATCAGAGACCCAGCTTTTATGATGCCTACACTTTTCTGCGGCTTATAAAGTTGGTGGATGCCTCTGCTCCTGATCCGACTCAGCCCGGAGCTATTCGTGTGCTGCTTAATCCCTATACCAATGTGGGCGGGATGGTATTTAACGATCGAGTCCTCTCTGATCCTTCAGGACCGATTCAACAACTTTTTGACTCGTCGAAAGAGGGAGCACCCTTCCTGAAGCCTAAGGAAGCTATGCACTTATATTTGATCAGACCGGGTTATCTGGTGTTTCATCAAAATGGTGTGGCCCTTTTTATGCGGTACAACCCACACCGCTTTGCTCGGCAACTAGGATATGACCAGGGTGTCCCTTTTGAGGCGTTTACAGTGGAGCCCAGCCCGTCGTCAGAAGTTGTTCGTGACGCCGCTCATCACTTCAAGCGGCTGAACACCGGCTCTCGCTTCATGATTCCTGAGGCTGACTACATTCCTCGATGTGTGGGGGCTTTCACGGGCTGGTACCTCCACCGAGTCAGTCCCATTATTGCTGAGGAGAGGAGGATGCTCCTTGGATATAGGGCTCCCACTCCGATCCAGGCCACGGGAGTCCCGCCGCGACCGCGGACAATGGTTCGCCCTCCCTTAAGGGATACTAATACCGTACTCATGCCTGAGATGGCGAGAGTGGATCTAACTCCCACAGCTGGCATGCTGCTGTGCACCAGAGCTCAAGCAAGGGCCAATAAGGCGCCAGTAGCAGTATCATCAGCTGCGGCATCAGCAATGGCAGTGTCGTTATCGGCATCACCGCCGAATGAGGATATTGAAGGCGAAATGGGTCAACGTCGCACTAAAGCACTGATGGGGAAAGAAGCGATCGTCTTCTGGTGTTAGTTCTGGGTCCAAGAGGCGAAAGAAGACGGTCACCAATCTTCTCAACTTTTTAGTGGAATCAGAGCCTATCTTTAAAGATGAGCCGCTAGCTATGCAAGAGTCGGATGGTGGCCTTCTTTTTCCGGGTTCATCTGCCAAGGAAGCCGCACAATTGGCTGAGCCTATAAGACGCTCCCAGGATGAGACTGAAAATGTAAGGGTCCCAAAGAGGCCTTATCCTGCCGTCATCTTCTACGAAGATCCTCTATCGATACGGCAGACATTTATAGGTCCTTTGAAAGAGGGAGGTGAGATAGCTCTTAAGCAGCATGTCTCGGCCGACGCCGAAGATGCGCTGTCGTTGTGGACTGGTGGCCACGAATCTACCCTCGAACCCCAGCGAGCACGAATTCTTGAGAAGGAACGTCGGCTTGAAAAAGCCATACTAGAAGCTCCTTTGCGCATTGGTATACTTATATATCTTTTTGTAGTATTTTGCACTGCTCATATACATATATATATCCTTATCTTCGTGAAAATTTTGCAGGGACTTCGGCAATGGTAGAGGATCTGAGTTCGAGCCGCGCCTTGACTATGGACTCTGCAAATATCCCTGATGAGACACTAGTAAGTGTGGAGGGGGTCGATACAACTGTTGTTCCTGCCACGGAGCTCCCATCGGTGATTTCCGTTCCCCCGGTGCTTGCTTCCCCGGAAGAGGCGTCTTCATTGGCCGCGGATTCAATGGATCTTTCTGGGGACGGTCCGGAGACTATGGAACAGGTAATCGAGGCCACCGTCCTTTCATTGGAACCTGCAGCGATGGCCACTGCTTCTCAATTGGAAGTTGTTATACTGGCCCATGTCCCCGATGATGTGCCTGGGGGCATGGAGGAGGAGGCCGAAGCTGCTCCCTCCAGTCCAGAGTAGGAAGAGTATCGAAGGTATTCTTCTATCTTTTGTTTTAATGAACTCTTCATTATCTTAACCTTTCTGTCGTTTCATAGCTACGAGGATTGGTGACGTCCATCGAGGACTTGTCCCCCAAGAAGTCTTTTCAGCGTCTGCTAGAGATGGCCGCCCCGCAGGAAATATCCCCTCAATGCATCGTCCTCTCTTCCTGGCAAGGTTAGTGTTATTTGCCTTCTTCTTACGGCATTATTATTATTTTGTATAACGACATTGATGCCTTCTGTAGTTCTGGAAGCCGACGACGAGGTTGAGATTCTTGACGGGCCTGGGGATATTTTGGACCCTTCTTGCATGACTGTGGGTAAGTAAAGTTTCAACGTTGTTCCATCTGCTCTTTGCTTGCAAGTCTCGCTGATTGTTTATAAATCTTAACAACTTTACCAGTCCTTACCATGCTAGAATCTCGCATTGTCATGCCACCTGGCCCTTATGCTCTACGTGCCTCGGAACGGATGGCAAAGCTAAGCCTTCACTCTTTGTCAGCTCTGATCGAATACCTTCGTCCTGGTAGTTTAATCACGGCCGAAGAATTTGCCGCCGAAGCCAACAGTTCTCTCCCCTTTCTTGCTGCTTATCACAGCGAAACATTGGTGCAAGTCTGGGTTGAGTTTTGTCGTCGGGTGGAAGCTTGCTTGCATAGCCTTGAGTGCTCGTGTCTTCCTGTTGTGGCTGCAAAGGCGAGCTTGCGGGGGCTAATTGAACGGTGCACTGCAAATATGCTGTCATGCGAGAAGAGGCTCAGCCGGAAATTTCAGAGAGGAAGCTGGCTTCAACTGCGCTGGGGGAACTTCAAGCTAATCTTACGGCCAAGACCACTCAGGAGTATGAACTTTGGCGGGTGCTTCAAGAAGCTATCAGGGAGGTGGTAGCCATTGATAAATCCTTCATTTTCACTTGCAAAATGGTTGAAGCTCATAAGGTTACTGAAAAGGAGCTTGAAAGTCGGCTTGCCGCGTACCAGGCCTAATAGGCTCAAGCGGAGGCCCTTCTCTTAGCGATAATAAATCATGAAGCCGAGGCCCAGCGGAAAAAGGATGAACTGGCAAACCTATTAAATCGTCCACCGGCTTGAAGAATTGTATATTTTTTCTATTCTTCTTTTGTACATACTCCTGAATGAGAGTATATTTTTTTGATTCTTTCATAAATTTTACTTTGTATTCATTTTGATTCATGAATAAAAAACATATTTTGCTTCATGGTGGTATGTCCCTTTTAGTAAACGCATTTTGTGGATAATCTATTTTGATTTCCTTGTAGGACAGCAATGTCTTAGGAGTCAGGTTCAGATCTGCCTCCTAAGGCTTTCCAACTTTATGAGCCATGAGGGTCTCATAAAGGTATTTCTCCTTACGAGTCGTGAGGATCTCGTAAGTGTAATTTCTCCTTAAGAATCATGAGGATTCCTAAATGTATTTTCTCTTGAGAGTTGTAAGAATCTCACAAAAGAGTTTTTCTTGCTTACGAGTTGAGAGGACTCGTAAGTGATTGTTTCCTTTCTTGTCGGAGAGTGTGGCCCGTAGAAAATCTACCTTGGCCTCTCTGCGAGGCAACGACGGCTTGGGAGACAGGGTTAGGATCTGCCACCTAAGACTTTTCAACTTTATGAGCTGTGAGGGTCTCATAAAGAATTTTCTCCCTACAGGTCGAGAGGATCCCGTAGGTGTAATTTCTCCTTAAGAATCGTGAGGATTCCTAAGTGTATTTTCTCTTGAGAGTCATAAAGATCTCACAAAATAGTTTTCTCCCTAACGAGTCGAAAGGACCCGTAAATGATGGATGAGGTTGATATTATCCGCATTTCACGGAGTCAGGGGTTGACTTTATCCGCATTTCACGGAGTCAGGAGTTGCTCTGGCCATTTCCCACGGGGTCAAGATTGACTTTAACCGTGTTCTATAGGACCAGGAGGTGCTCTGGACGCTTCCCACGGGGTCAGGATTGATATTAGCCGTGTTCCACAGGACCAGGATCCGCTCTGGACGCTTCCCACAGGGTCAGGATTGACATAAGCCGTGTTCCACGAAACCAGGATTTGCTTTGGGCGTTTCCTACTGGTCAGGATTGACATAAGCCTTGTTCCACGAGACCAAGATTTGCTCTGGGCGTTTCCCACGGGGTCAGGATTGACATAAGTCGTGTTCCACGAGACCAGGATTTGCTATGGACGCTTCCCATGGGGTCAGGATTGACATTAGTTGTGTTCCACGGGACCAGGATCCACCGTGGACGCTTCCCACGGGGTCAGGATTGACATTAACCATGTTCCACGAAACCAGGATTTGCTCTGGACGCTTCCCACGGGGTCAGGATTGACATAAGCCGTGTTCCACGAAACCAGGATTTGCTCTGGACGTTTCCCACGGGATCAGGATTGACATAAGCCCTGTTCCACAAAATCAGGATTTTCTCTGGGCGTTTCCCACCGGGTTAGGATTGACATAAGCCGTGTTCCATGAAACCAGGATTTGCTCTGGACGCTTCCTACGGGGTCAGGATTGACATTAGCCATGTTCCACAGGACCAGGATCCGCTCTGGACGCTTCCCACGGGGTCAGGATTGACATTAGCCGTGTTCCACGAAACCAGGATTTGCTCTGGACGCTTCCCACGGGGTCAGGATTGACATAAGCCGTGTTCCACGAGACCAGGATTTGCTCTGGGCGCTTCCCACGGGGTCATGATTGACATTAGCCGTGTTCCACGGGACCAGGATTTGCTCTGGACGCTTCCCACGGGGTCAAGATTGACATTAGCCGTGTTCTACGCGACCAGGATTTGCTCTGGGCGCTTCTCATGGGGTCAGGATTAACATAAGCCGTGTTCCGCGAAACCAAGATTAGCTCTGGATGTTTCCCACGGGGTCAGGATTGACATTAGCCGTGTTCCACGGAACCAGGATTGATTGACTCTCTGTTGTCTATGCATCGTCGAGTCATGAAACTGGGAGCTTTGCCGCGGCTCCGATTTGTTGATATTGCGTCTGTTGTAATGAGACGAATGTTGAGATGATCTCCAGGCTGTCTGTGAACCGTCGAGATTTAGCTTCTTTTTCTGATGGAGCCTGGTGGGAAGGCATGGTTCCCTCTTTGTTTGTGTCCCTGAATTGTATACAGGGATCGATGTGATCTCACCTGTAGGGCAAAAAGTTTCATTTTATATATTTTTCTTTCCGCGATACTCTATCATTTCAGCTTTTATATCGCGAAAGTCACGATTGCCCAATCATTTCGGCTATTTTTCGCGGTGCCAAATCATTTTGGCTATTTGTTTTATTTACTCGCTGCTTTTTATTGCGAGTTGCCCAATCATTTCGGTTATTTTGCATGCATATATTTTACTTGTTGATTTGCAAGTTGCCTCATCATTTCGGCTATTTCATATGCATTTGTGGCTCATTGACTTTTCACTGTGAGTTTGGGATTTGATATCGATTTAGGCATCAGCATCGGTACAACTGGGATATTGCCAGGAGAGAATCATCATTTGCCTCTGTCGATATTGAACAAAGGTGGCTTAGTAAACAGGGTTAGGATCCTGTTGACTAAGGCTTTTGACTTCATGAGCCGTAAGGGTCTCATAAAAGTATTTCCCCTATGAGTCGTGAGGATCTCGTAGGTGCGTTTTCTCCTTAAGAATTGTGAGGAGTCTTAAGTGTATGGTCTCTTATAAGTCGTAAGGATCTTACAAGAGTATTTTCTCCTTATAAGTCGAGAGGACTTATAAGGGTTGTTCGCCATATGAGCATATCCCCAATCGAGGGTGGGACTTTGTCAGGGAGATGTTTATTCACGCCCGTGGATTGTATAAAAGGGTCGAGACTCTTGTAGAGCAATGCTGGAGGTTGTGATGGCTTAAGAACAGGTTCAGATCCCTATAACTTAAGGCTTTTGAACCCTGTGAGCCGTGAGGGTCTCAAAGGGGAATTCTCCTTACGAGTTGTGAGGATCTCGTAAGTGTAATTTCTCCTTAGGAATCGTGGGGTTCCCTAAGTGTGTTAGTCCCTTGTGAGTCGTAAGGATCTCACGCAGGTGGTTTCTCCTTACAGCGTCGAGAGGAACTTGTAAGTGTCTTTTAATGAGATTGAGCCCTTTCGGGTTTTCACAAAACTCGCCAATAGCCCTGCTGTTTTTACTCACGGAGCCCTTTCGGGTTTTCATCCGTGCCCATTTTGCTTATGGACATACCTTTTTTTTTGTCAGCCTTAGGATGTTGCGGTCCGTAGTAGTTTATCGACGTCTCGGTCAACAGTCAGTTTTAGGACATAGTGGTCCATCGTTAGGTTAAGGACGTTTCGGTCCGGTACCATATACTACTTATAGAGTTTGGGCTTAGGAAGATAGCGAGCGGGCATAAGCGTCGTCATCTATCGTTAACCTTGGCCGTGACTCGTTAGGTGTAATATTTTTTTCAGGAAGCGACCGTTTATTGGCCTAAAAGGTCTTTCGCCATGCATGTCCATGAGTAGATAGGCTCCACCCTGGTAAACTTTGTCTATGATATACGGGCCTTCATAGTCCGGCTCCAATTTCCCCCGCTTGGCACGATTGGGGATCATAGGTCTTTTGACCACTAGCATGAGTTCGCCTTGGCGGAACGTTCTCGGCCTAGTCAATCTTTCATATGAGCGCGTCATCTTCGCTTTATAAGCCTCCAAGTTTTGCTGCGCCATGAGCCGAGTTTTGTCGAGGGCATCAAGTTCCTCAAGCCGAAGATGAGCATTTTCTTCGCCTGTTAGCTCGTAGTGAACCGCCATTCGTAGAGTGGGTAACTCTATCTCGAGGGGAAGTACCGCTTCTGTGACGAATACCAATGTATACGGCGTTGTGTTCGTGGCTGTTTTGAACATAGTTCGATATGCCCAGAGAGCTTCATGCAGTCTCTCATGCCATTCCCTCTTATTTCGAGACACCGTCTTTTTCACGATCTTCGTCAAGGTCTTGTTAAAATCCTCAGCTAGACCATTAGCTCGGGGATTATAGACCGAAGAGTATCTCAATTCTATGTTATGTTGTTGTGCGAAGCGGCTGATCTTGTGGCTTCTATAGGCTGGCCCGTTATCAGAGATAATCCGTCGCAGAGTGCCGAACCGATAAATGACGTGTGTTTTGAAGAAATGGAGGATATTCTCCGTCTTCACTTCTCTTGGTGGTACTTCTTCTGCCCACTTAGAGAAGTAATCGGTTGTTGCCAGTATGAACCGATGTCTTCTGGACGATGTTGGTTCGATGGGGCCGATTATGTCAGTTCCCCACATTTCGAACGGCCAGCTAGCCACCGTTGGATGTAGTGGATTTGGATGCCGGTGGATAAAATCCCCATGAATTTGGCACGAGTGGCACTGCTTCGCGTATTCTAGGCAGTCTTGGATCATCATGGGCTAATAGTAGCCCATCCTTTTGATCTTCAGTTTCATTTTTGGCCCAGCTTAATGAGAGTCGTAGAGTCCGTTGTGAGTTTCTTGGACGACTCTCCTTGCCTCTTCAGGTCCCAAGCATCTTAGCCACAGAGAATCAAATGATCTCTTATATAGAGTATCATTGATGAAGTCAAAAGATAGAGCTCGTTTCATGAGCTGATATCTTGAGGACGCATCTTCAGGTGTTCGACGGGATTTGAAATAGTCTATAAAGACTTCTCTCCAATCCATATCCTTTTCCTGGTCTTTTATTTGTAGAGTCATTGCTCGGTCACTCCCTTTTCTTCGGACGACTCCGGAGATATTTCTGCCGGTGCAAGAACCCACCGGCTTTGCACAACGATCCTCACGTCATCGAGATTCTCGTCGGCCAGTTCTTTAGCGAGTTTGGCTAATGCATCCGCCTTGCTATTTTCCGCGCGCGGTATGCTTTCCACGGTGTAGGCAGGGATTTGAGTCAACAATTGTTGTACCCTTTCGCCGTACTTTACTAACTCCGGTTTGCACGTCTAATAATCGTCGTTTACTTGGCTAACGACCAGTTGGGAGTCTCCATATATGAGGAGGTTCTCAATTCCCATGTCGATAGCGATCTCAAGACCTTCTATCAAAGCTTCATATTTGGCTTCATTGTTTGTCCTCGGCACTGTCAAGGAAAAGACAAAGTGCATTATCCCTCCTTGTGGAGTCACGAAGATGTGGCCTACCCCAGATTTGATTATAAGGGAGTTGTGCTTTCGCTTCTTCATAGAATATGCTCCGTCGAAGTAGAGTTCCCACCATGTATCATTCTCTCTTCTCTCCCCGTTGATCGTGCCAAATGCGTGCTCGTCGGTCAATTCGCAGTTCAAAGGAGAATCGGCAGGTATCGGATGCTCAGCGAGGAAGTCGGCGATAGCCTGGCCTTTTACCGCCTTGAGGGGTCAGTATGTTATCGAGAATTCCATTAAGAGGAGAGCCTATTTAGCAAGCCGTCCCGTCAATATGGCCTTTGACATCAAATATTTGAGAGGATCCACCTTTGATATGAGATGGACCTCATGTGCCAACGCATAGTGCATGAGCTTCGTTATTGCGAAGATCAACGCCAGGAAGTGTTTTTCGATAGGGGAGTAATTGTTTTCTGCCCCCAGAAGAACTCGACTTAAGTAGTAGAGAGCTCTATCCTTCCCTTGGTCATTTTCTTGTGCCCATAATGCGCCTAGAGAACCCTCAAGAGCGGTTGTATACAGAATGAGAGGTTTTCCCTTGGGGCGGTTAGCACCGGAGGATTCTGCAAGTATTGCTTTATTTCGTCTAGTGCTCTTTGGCATTTGCGATCCCAGACGAAAGGGGTTCCCTTCTTCATTAGGTGACTGTAAGGACGGTACTTGCCTGAGAGATTGGCTATGAATCGCCGGATATACGCGAGCTTTCCTTAGAGAGACCGCAGTTGCTTAAGAGTCCTTGGCGGAGGCATTTCCATGATCTCCTTGATCTTCGACGGGTCTGTCTCGATGCCTTGATGTCGGACGACGAATCCTAGAAACTTGCCCGAGGAAACTCCGAACGTGCATTTGAGAGGGTTCATCTTCAAGTTGTATTTCCGAAGGCGCTGAAAAATGATTTTCAGATGCTCTAAATGCTCCTCGTATGATTTGCTTTTAACTACGAGGTCGTCAATATAGCATTCGACGATTTCATGTATGAGGTCATCAAAAATCTTCGTCATGGCCCTCTGATAGGTGGCACCGGCGTTCTTTAGACCGAAAGGCATCACCTTGTAGCAGAATATGCCCAGAGAAATCTGGAAAGCAGTATGCTTCTGGTCTTCAGGATGCATTTTTATCTGATTGTACCCTGATGATCCGTCCATGAAGGAGAAGACTTCATGAGTGGACGTGTTATCTATCATCATTTCAGTAACCGGTACAGGAAAATCGTCCTTCGGGCAAGCTTTGTTGAGATCCCGGAAGTCCACGCTTATGCGTACCATCCCATTTTTCTTCATCACTGGGACGATATTGGCTATCCAATCAGGATACTGAACCTCTTGGATGAAACCGGAGTCGATTAGCTTCTTGACCTCGGCGTTGATGCTCATCTCAAGCTCGAACCGCATTCTTCTCGGTGCTTGTTTGATCGGCTTGACGTCCGGAGATATCGCCAATTTGTGCACAGCAGTCTCTGGATCTAGTCCCGACATCTCTGAATAGTTCCATGCGAAGCAATCTTTATACTGCATGAGCACCTCTTTAAGCGTGGCCACCTTTTCTTCGGACAACAGTTTACTGACGAACGTCGGTCGTGGGCCGTTTCCCGTCCCTAAGTCAATTTTCCTGAGGTCGTCTGCAGTGGTATGTATCCCATCTTCCATCTCTTTTGGCGCCGGTGGAAATTCTGAGATCAACTCATCTTCATTGTTTTCAGAGCACCAGGGGAGGTCATCCATACTCTCGGGTTCTTCTTCTGACAGCGTTATCGCGTGACAGGTACGAGATCGTTTCCAAGACCGATGTTGATTTGGATCTACTCTCATCGCATAAGTGGCTTTTGATTCATGCTTCCGTGGTGGACTTACCCTCTAACTGTCGGATAGAGTGAATCTGCTGAGTTGATACTGGTCTTCAACCCAATTCTTGAAGGTGAAGCAGTCTTCGAGAGAATGTCCTATTGCTCGGTGATAGAAGCAATAGTCTGGGTGAGAGACCTTGTCTTCTTGCTCGGGGTGCTTGGACTCCGGGAGTGTCATCATCTGATATTTTATGAAAAGATCGAATATCTTCTTTTTCTTGTCTTGGGGAAAAGAATATGCTCGACCCATCTTCTTTATAAGAGACGGATCCCGGCTGCTCGATTCTCGATCGCGTGGCTTCTCAGATCCGCTACGCTGCTGTCGAACGTTTTTTCCGTTCTTTGGTTTATTTTTGCCTCTGCGCCAGGTCTTTTTTATGACGGTCTGGCAACGAAGAGTATTGTCATTCTCTGCGGCCTGCTGAAGGAGGCGCTGCGTCCTGGATTTCTCGTAAATGGCCATTTCGCGGCTATGGTCATCCCGAACCTTTTGACCCGCTTCCTTTATTAGCTTTTCCATCTATTCTTCAAACAGCGGACTTGGCATTTTGATGGCGAGACCTCGTTTTGGTTCAAAGTTAGCATCTTCTAACAGAGCATTTCCTTCTTCATCGAAGTCATGTATAACGTAGCAGCCATGGAATCGTTCCCGTTTCTTGGATTACACATATCCAAGCCCGATCGTTTCCATTCTCCCGTTGGGCAATTTTCGCTGAGTTCCGGGGACGTCCCAAATCTTGTTGTAGAACTGAGCTTGTCGAGCAGTTTGTTTGAAGGGTACGCCTTGGCGCTTCAACAGCCTTTTTAATCCTTCTATGTAGTATCTGGGCAGACGGATGGGCTTAAGACTGTCAAGTGTAGAATCGGCACCATGCCAAATTTCTTTCTCCACTTTGGTTTCCGTGGATTGATAAAAGAGGATTTCCTTTTCATCTCTTCACCTGGGAGGGACGTAGAATGTTTGCAGTTCCTGCACACTATAGGTACCAAGCGCATCGAGCTCTTTGTAATGCTCTTGCGGAACCATGGCAATTTACAAACTTCGATCATCACCAGCGAAGGCTTGTATTGATGGCCGAACAGAAAATACGGCATTGACCTCATCTTCCGAGTCGCTTCCGAAGATCAACATAGGGGTGGACGGTCCCGGGTTGGTGTATTGGGGAAGCCCGGGATAGACTATCTCTGCTTCCTCATCGGTATCACTCCCGAAGATCGGAATAGTGGTGATAGCTTTGTTCTTCGGTTTGTGGCATCTTTCTGTGTCTTCGAAATCCGGTAAGAAGTATTTTGCATCTTCGTACTTTCGGACTTCATTCACGGAGAATAGGTTCAGTTCCCCTGTCACGGTGTATTCAAGACCATCCTTGAAATACTTCATACACTGATGTTGTGTAGAAGGGATGATATTGTACTCGTGTAACCAAGGTCTGCCGAGAAACGAGTTGTAGCAAGTCTTCGCATCAATGACGTGGAACTTGATGTCCGTGACGAGCAGCCCAAAGCGTAACATCAATATTGTTAGTTATATGTATGCCCTAGAGGCCATTACTGTACATACGATGTATATTGTAGTGGATGCTAGGACATATATAGGAAGGACTTTCTTGCTCGACATGATAGTATGCTATCTGGTTGTACTTTATGTTAACATGTACTCTGATTGTCTTTATGTTACATGTTGATAAAGCCCTTAGGATATGTACTCGGCTACTGGGACTATGATGAGATCATACTAGTGGGGCCACGGTAGTCGGCGAGTACATCCTATAACTGTTCCTAATCGAGGGTGTATCGAGACAGGGCATCGATGGACCAGAGTAGACTAGCGTATACGCATCTTGACCCATATGATGGGCGATGGATGATCCCATATCCATCGGTGTTTGACATCAAGGATGGTGTACGGGTGCTCAGTAGAGACTGGGTACACTGGACGGACTCGCCGAGAACTCCCAGATGGTATTATACATTGTTGGAGATAGTGCCCTCATAGTCAATTATTGGATCACAGGTACGTGATTGCAATGATTGCGGAGGACCTATACCGGTAGGACAGTCTTACTTGAGATGATAGTATGCTATCTGGTTTGCCTTTATCAGTCGTGTACATGTTCAGGTGACTGATTACATGTTACACTTTGATAGAGACCTTAGGATCTTGCTTTACTACCAACAGTATGATAGCGATCATATACGTAAGAGTTGGGTGGTTTATATGCATATCCTTAATTGTGGTCCCTAGTCGTGGGAGTTTCGAGACAGGGCATCGATACTCCGGAGTAGACTAGTGTATACAGTCGAGACCCCGACGAGGGGCGGTGGCCGGTCTCACAAGCCACTGGTGTCAGTTGGATCACCTAAGATGTATACAGGTGCTCATTGGGTTATGAGTACACCGGACAGGACTCGCCGGGAATCTGCTCGTTAGTATTATATCTACCGTAGACTTACAGTGGTATCAGGGCCTCACCATTTTGCTATACTAACTTTTGCTAACGCGTTTAAAACATCGATCGAACCGGAAATCAAAAATCGCAATTTTTTAGCTTGACAGTTTCTGTTAATTTTAAAACTGGTCTAAATGTCATTTTGACCATACCAGAAAATCAAGCAGGCTTTTTTAGGAAAACTGCAGAAATTCGACAAAGTAATTCTATTGTTCCACCGCGGATCCGCGGCCCAAGCATGGGTTTGGCCGCGGATCCGCCGCAGGAAAGTCAAATCACTTGGCCAATTTTCTACAGTGCATTCTATATTGGAAATTGGGGTTTTTGGTATATATTGTTTGGGCCCAGGTTTTATTACTGTTCTACAGATTTGCGTGGGGCCCACTTCTTGATATTTGGTCGATCGAAATTTAAACATGTTAGTTTACAGTGCTTACATTATATCTCAGACCGGGAATGCCATTTGATCGGTAAACCGCGTCTGATTGCTATAGTTCTTTTAGACGGGTTTGCGAACGTGACATTCGCGTTGATGTTCTGTGTTGTGCTGTGATGTTGCGGATTTGTCGTGGTGGATAGAAGTGTGCAATGGTAGTACAGTTTGTGTTTATTTGTACTTTTGATATTGCGGGGCGAGCGTCCAACTTGTGGACTGCCGTCACTGCCTGTTGTATAATATTCTTTTGGGGCACGACCAGGTTGCGGTCGATGTACCTATTGTACTATTTTTCATTACTGTACTAGGTTTTGCCCCGCGACGGAGTGCACGGATAGCCGGGTTCTGGGGGGCAACGGGTCCGCATCTCATGGCTTTGAGAGGCAGAGGGGTCCCACTCTAGAATTGGCAGACTATTCGCCGCACTCGTAGGGGGTATAGGTTGACCCAAGGAGGGGTGCTCAAGCTACCGGATTCCGTGAAGTGCTGGGTGGTCCATTCACTATGCTGTAGGGGGCTGCCTCGCTTCAAGTTTTGGCGGGTAACTTGCCGCACCCGTAGGGGTCTAGGTTTCATTGCACAGGCTATCCACACGACAGGGGAACGTCGGGTTTCAGCAGCGGCTCTGTGAAACCCGGGGATCCCAGATTATCTGTATTGTTCTGTGATGCTTATTACTTTTCTGTAATGTTGCATATTATCACGCCTGGAGCGATTATTGTATATTGGTTTATATACTATTAGATGTTGTATATGTTTTACACCCGCGCTAGTCCAGTCCCCGCTCTGTCGTTAGTTAAGTAACCTAACGGGTGATGACGGGACCCAGTGACGAATGCGGATGGCATATACGTACATTTTATTTTCGTTCTTTTCTGGTGTGATTATTGATGGGACTGCGTTGATTCTGATCAATGCAAAGTAAAACAAACCTGTTTGCAGTTGTTGGAACAAATTTAAAAAATGTTGTTACAAAGACGTTTCCTTTTGTTATGCATAGCGGTATTCAGTGGAATATCCTGCACCTCATTCGACGGGGCAAGGGCCGATATCCCTTCACCGGGACTGACCCCTTGGGCAGAAGTTTGCGTCAGCGTAATAACTTCACTATAGTCGATTACAAGTTGCTTTGCATAGCGGTATTCAGTCGAATATCCTGCACCTCATTCCACGAGGAAAGAGCCGAGATCCCTTTACCGGGAGTGACCTCTTTAGCAAAAGGTTTTCGCCACTATATTTTAAAAAGCTATCAGGTTCCTTCAGCGATATCAAGTTCACTACGTTAAAAGTTTTTCGCCAAAAACCAGCCGTAGCCCTCCGTCATTTCTTATGGATGGTCAGTAGTATTCAAGCTATGTTTGTTGGCATACGTCAAGGCATAGTGTTTGGTAGCTGCTGGGTATTCATTTGTTGCATAGATAGATGAGTTGGTTTGGGACAGTCGTATTACCTTGTTGGCATACATCAAGGGTATGTACGGGTGGGTTCAAATTAACAAGATAATGACGGGCAGAACTTGACATGTGACTTATGATTTGTTGACATACGCCAAGGTCATAAGAGCATGGGGCATAAATCAGATCGGGAGTTTCTAAAGAAACTGAAACTTGCCAAGTATGTGCATACCATCTGGAGTATGAGTAACGTGGATGCATTCCATCACGTTATCATGCGATGAGAGTTGGATCCCGATTCCCACTGATGAGTTGGTTTACTCTTCGGGTGATCCCGATTGATTCTTCTTTAGGTTTGGAGGAGAATTTGACAGGACAGTGGGAGGTTTCCGGATTAGATAAAGTGATAACCATTCTGATCTAGGTTAGAGTGCACGCAGAGTGTTTCTTTTCTCTCTCTCTTTGGCAGCGACCTTTGGCCGACCCTAGACTATGACTCAGTGACCAGGATGACCGAACCTTCTTAAAATACTGGCTTTTGGATTGTCTGAGTTGCATAAGTCATTGCCACTCCTTCTTTTACCCTTTGAATTTCTCGGAACACCCGTATTACTACGGATATCCACTTCCATTGGATAGATCCATCGTATGGTTATATACGAACTCGAAGGGACTTCTTCGAGGATGGATCCAGGTTCAGGAGAAATAGAATTGGTTTATTCAGTTGTCTTTTATTATCACCTTCTCTCAGGTTGCGAGAGCTCCTTGGTTTAGGAGAGTACACCTATTACGCCTATTGGATAGTCTTATTCCAAACCATAGGCTGGTGCCGAAAGGTAGGGAATGAAGAAAACCAATTAGCCTAAGTAGGGTGTGCAGAAGGTAATATGTAAAGACAAAATAAAGGGATTAGAAAGAGGGCAAAGTAAATTGCGACTGATATCATTCACGACCAAAAACCGCGTACTTCATCGCCACTCCTATTTCACCTTTAAAGGAATAAGGTATTATTCAGTTGTCTTTTATCATCACCTTCTCTCGAGATGCGAGTACTCCTTGGTTTAGGAGGGTACACCTATTATGCTTACTGGATAGTCTTCTTCCAAACCATAGGCTGGTGCCGAACGGTAGGGAAGGAAGAAAACCATTTAGCCTAACGATGGTGTACAGAAGGTAACGACTAAAGACAAATAAAGGGATTTGGAGAGATGGCAATAAAATATACGGTTGAAGTCATGAATTGGATTATGGAAGAGGCATTGCTATGAATACCAGGATACCCCTACGAAACATTTTCATGTTTCAGTGCATTGTTAAAGAAAAACTGTTTTCCCGATTAGACACTTACTCCGAGGGTATGTATTTACCAGGTTTCATTCTCATATCTGTATGGTTTTACAGATGATGAGTGGGAGTAAGTTATTGGGAATTAGGTGATTATCCTCATTATATCGGAATTCGTTGAAATTGGTGATATTTGAGGAAATCGCCAGGGTACAGTTTTCAACCTACGACGCACTGGTTTTGAGTTGTTTAACTCAGCGGACTTATACAGAGTATTGTATGTTGTCCAAGTGTCCATCAGGACAAAGGGGTAGGTCCTCGTACTATGTTCTGTTTACTTATAACTTCTCTAGTATTTAGACAAGTGTTTCGTAGAAATACAAGGTCTAAGTTTTGAGAAGTTGTGGGTATAAGAATAAAGTAGAGAACCAGGTATCACAAGTATCGGGATTCTTTAAAGAGATCGAAGATGTAGATTCTTGTGATTGGTATTCAGATGATAGTGATGGTTTTGAGAAACGTGTTTCTCTTTCAGGTTGCTCATAATTGGATGGATTCCTAAGTTGAGTAATGCTGATTAGCCTCCTTCCATTAAGATGATATGCACTGGAGACAACTGCATGATTTGAATATGGTTCCAATTAAATAAGTGCCAAAGTTTCTATATTAGATATAGAATAGTTCGTACCTTAAAAGATGTTAAGGTACGGGGAGTTGTCCAGCTTATGCTTAAAACCAGACTCTGGATAACTCAGGGCACGTTTCTGTAGTGGCTGTTTGTGGGTTGACCCTGGCTATGACAAGGGTTGATATTCTACCATTTGGAAGATCAATAGTGATATTGTTCTTGACTCGCCACAGTTTTAGTAAAATGGATCTTTTTCAGAAAACAGTAGTGGGGTATGGTAGAACTGGAAGTGATTCCAGAACCGCAAACGATTACGGAAAATTTAATAGGACCTATATATTCAATCAGGTTTGACATTCCAATAGCCACTCCGCAGATATAGTGGGTAACCTCAGACACCCGAGAGGTACTTCGGTAGCCTCAAGGACAGTGACAGGGAGGTTCTTATCTACCCAGACTTGACACTACTGTTGTTCCAGGCTATGAGACCCGGTAGGAGGGTTGTCGTAGTCAGTGGGAGCATCGGAAGCATAGTGGGCAAGTAGCTTATGTCTATTTATAGACTAGAGCAGTTATAGCGGAGATAGATCATCTATTTTTGATGTGACAGTCATGGTTTTGACTTCAATCAGAATAGGGGATGGATCTGTTAAGAAGGTAGTAGGGTGTGATGTCATGGTATCTGGATGACATACACAGAGTAGGAAGTAAAATTCCTATACTACGATCGGTTGTACTGTGGTCGTCACACAGTTGTTTCTCCAGACAGGATATGGATATAATATTTGACATTCTGGTTTCTAGATCTATGGTTTTAGATCTGGATTTGGGTAGTTTCCCAATGTAGGTACTTTGACAGATATTCTAATGGTTTTTGGAATAGTTGACTCCTAGCATGGTAGTGTACCTGTAGGTGATGGAGTCACCCTCTCTAAAGGTGTCTTACAGACTAAAGGGGAGAGGGATGTGCATGATTGGCAGATCACTTGCTTAGGCACTTGAGTCAATCATGAGATGTCAAGTACCACACCAAATGTTGGTTTTGCACTAGATGCAATAAGTTTGTATTAATCCAATCCTGGAGAAACATAAGGAAGCAGTTTTAGAACATAAGTACATGTTCTACGGATTTGATGACGGCAGCCTCCTTCGGGAGACGATTACCATTCCAGGCTTCAAAGGTGACATGGTTGACAGAGTGATTGTCAGAGTTATAGTTTTTCCCTCTGACGAAGAGGGAAGTATTGTGGACAGGTGGTCCAAGAGGATACTGTGGGTGGCATGGTGCCGGATACTGATTAGGTTCAGTGATCGATACAGTCTAAGAAGTTTGGATTAGAAGTTCATTTATGGACTAGGTCCCATCAGATATCCAGACATATTCTAAGACAGGTATTACTCGATTCGGGAGATGGCTTTCTCCGCGAACTTGAGATTTACAGAGATATAGAAAGAAACTTCTAGGCGGATCCACTCACTGAGGCTATTTCTCGAACACAATAGTTTTACAAACGGGCTTTGTGATACTGATTAGTAGAGGAGTTGGATGTTCGGTTTCACACGGGCTGTGAGTAGTCGACATCGCAATAATTAGCCTTGAGTGCAAGTGGGAGATTGTTGGAGATAGTGCCCTCATAGTAAATTATTGGATCACAGGTACGTGATTGCAATGATTGCGGAGGACCTATACCGGTAGGACAGTCTTACTCGAGATGATAGTATGCTATCTGGTTTGCCTTTATCAGTCGTGTACATGTTCAGGTGACTGATTACATGTTACACTTTGATAGAGCCCTTAGGATCTTGCTTTACTACCAACAGTATGATGGCGATCATATACGTAAGAGTTAGGTAGTTTATATGCATATCCTTAATTGTGGTCCCTAGTCGTGGGAGTTTCGAGACAGGGCATCAATACTCCGGAGTAGACTAGTGTATACAGTCGAGACCCCGACGAGGGGCGGTGGCCGGTCTCACAAGCCACTGGTGTCAGTTGGATCACCTAAGATGTATACAGGTGCTCATTGGGTTATGAGTACACCGGACAGGACTCGCCGGGAATCTGCTAGTTAGTATTATATCTACCGTAGACTTACATACCTCACGTCAGATGGCAGTTCTCCGGTGACACTAGTACAGAGTAGTCTGTTGACCCGAGATCGTCATAGAGTCTTGTGTGATTCCCACTGTGCTTTGATTTCCATCATACCACGTCCAAGAGGGCGTGCAAAAAGGTGGCTTTTGGGTACAGTCCCGAATCACATAGAGGCAATGAGCGATAGGAGGGGATTCGTCTCTCCCGGTATAGGGAGTTGATGTTGCGCTGTGTTCGATTGGCTATAACCGGAAATCCTTGGCCAGGGTTGTTGAGATTTACTGGTAAGTGTTATCAGTAGTTTCTCGAACTGTTATAGACCTCATATCGACATGACTTATCGAGCTACTGGGGTCTGACGTTTACCACCCCTAGGCGAGATATGCGACATATCAGACGACGAGACCGAACTGTACGGTAGTGTTACTGATTGGATTCGCAGGAGAACTAGCGGGCTTGCTTGTTGATCTTCTGATCGCTCAATACCCGGGTGGCTGTTACGTTTAGCAGACCGCTTGCGGCTTGTGGGTGATTGATATGATCACCACCTACTGCCGGCGTATTGACGAGTCTTTAGAGTCCTACACAGGGGTTTCCTGGCTCAAGCGAAACGGAGTAGGAGCACATATGTGATATGTGCGGGACCGAGATTAATACGATATGAGATACCGTATTCTATTCTCGTGACATTGATCGGTTGTATGTGATATAGCCCGGTTATCGGATCAAGTGTTGATTCGATAAGTTGTTACACATGATATTAGTCGGTTATAGCCGGGTTATTAAATCAAGAGTTGATTTAATAATTTAATGCATAATTATATATTTGATATATTACATTGCATTAACTAGTATTAGCTCACTTAAGATTTATTTTCTCACTTGATTGTGCATAAGTGTATATGTGATATATATTTGTGTACATATGATTGTGTCATGCTTGATGATACATCAAAGATGGGTGTATGAGACTTATACCAAGATTAGGGTAAGGATTAGGGTTTTGTTTATATCTTAAGAATAACAAAAGAGAAAGACTTTGTCAAAGTTCTCAAGCTTTCATGAAGCTTGTGGAAACATTGACAAAGTCAACTCTTTTGTCACTCTTTAAAATATTAAGTTAACCCAACCCTTAACTATATACCTTGGTCAATTCTCTACATGAGTTAAGCATGATAGCTTAACTCACCCATGGTTACATTATTGTGGAGGAATAATTCATATGATGAGATTATTCTTTATTCATCTTCTTCTTCATCAAGCTCCATGAAAAGCTTGCTAGCTTTAATGGTGCCATGAGAAAAAGTGTGAGAAAATCAATTCTAAATTGAGCCCACTTCCTACTTCTTCATCCTCTACCACTTGCCATGTAGTAGAGTGTGTTCTATTCACAAAGTTCATGACCTTGTAAGTCTACGGTAGCGCCCCGGCCGAAAATCTGACGCCAAATGCGGAACAAAAACTTTTATAACTGGCGCTATCGCATACTATAACCCGGATCTGCCATTAACGTTAAACTAACAAACTGTAAAGATGGTAGAAAGGTTATACCGAACGATCCGAGTCCTTCGTTCTTTAACCGTCATCCCACGCTCTTGTTGCGGCTGCTCCGATCTCGTCGATCTCCGATCTGCTCGTCCAGGTGGCACCACGTCATCGGATCTTTAAACGGGCTCCCGCCTCTGACCCGAGGCAACTCGGTCATCAAGTTTGCTAAAAGAGATGACCAAGATTGATGTAGAGAATGAGTAGAACACTTTGTCTCACTTCGTCCAAAGCCATGGACGAACGGTTAATGAAGTTGCCATTTGGAATGATATGAAATGAGAAATGAGCTATGAAATTTCCATACACCAAATCACATAAACTTTTTAATCAACAACCATATCTTTTTTCTACCAAGTGAGTGTGAATTCCTCTAGTGGGCATCCAAGAGGGGCCGGCCACTTATAGAGGTGGGGGGTGAGTGTAGGAGGAAAGGGAGTGACCACAAGGATAAAGATCATGAAGAAATATCTTTAGCACAAACAAAATGCATTAATGCAATGAATGACTCATCTAAACCTAGTCACCATTCATTAATGCATACAATGAACCAAAATCAAGTCACCATATCTAGAACCTTCTAGAATCACGACTCACCTCATGACTCACCCAAGAGAAGAAAAGAAAAATCCGCATTTAACCGAATGTTAAATACAGGTGATAGAAAACTGGAAACTGGCAACTTCCAAAAGCGATCCCGAAACGAATTTCAGAATAACCCCGTAACTGTATAAATATACCCGCATTTGTATTATGACCGAATACAAATGCAACTGAGACAAAGATATTATATCTACAAAGTATAATACATGGATCCGGCTCAAACCAAAGCCCACCAGTATTATCTGCCCGAAATATGACACGTGCGTAAACGCACGTGCATTTTCCGAATCCTGCCATAAAACCATACGGCCTCTACAACGTTTCGCCCGAATTTAGGAAACTATCTGTGGGGGACTCTAATGACTCGTCAGTACCCAGACAGTAGGTTTAACCACAAGCCGTCAGCGGCACTAGCTGTGCGTAACGGCTGCCCATGCACTGACCTCAAGGGAGGCTGATGAGCGAACTCATCCAGAAACCCTACTGAGCCTAACAGTGACAATGTATATACAGTCCGGTCCGTTCGTCTGTGAGTATCGCATATCCAACCTAGGGGGCTAGTAACGTCAGACCCCCAATAGCGGTATAAGTCGTGTCGGAGACAAGCCCTGAACACCCTGAGAAACTACCGGAGTACCTACCAGTAATTCTCACCTTCCTTGGCCAAGGACTTGGTGTAATGGCTTTCCTAGACACAGCGCGACCTCCACCCCCAATACCGGGAGAGACGAATCCCCTGCCGATCCGCTCACGTGCCTCCATATGGCTCGGGACTGTACCCAAACTACCTGTTTGCATGACTCCTTTGAGCCGTGGTAGGGTAGAAATCAAAGCACAGTGGGAACTCACACGAGACAAATGACGACCTCAGGTCGATGAACTAACCTGTACACATGTCACCAGGGAACTGCTATCTGACGATATGTATAATACCAACTAGCAGATTCCCGGCGAGTCCTGTCCGGTGTACTCATAACCCAATGAGCACATGTATACATCTTAGGTGATCCAACTGAAACCAGTGGCTTGTGAGACCGGCCACCACCCCTCGTCGGGGTCTCGACTGTATACACTAGTCTACTCCGGAGTATTGATACCCTATCTCGGTACTCCCACGACTAGGGACCACTATTAAAGATGTGCTTATGGACTACCCAACTCTCATGTATATGATCGCCCTCATACTTTTGGTAGTCAAGCAAGATCCTAAGGGCTCTATCAACGTGTAACATATAATCAGTCACCTGAATATGTACACGACTGATAAAGGCAAACCAGATAATATACTATCATCTCGAGTAAGACTGTCCTACCGGCATAGGTCCTCCTCAATCATTGCAATCACGTACCTGCGATCCAATAATTGACTTTGAGGGTACTATATCCAACAATCTCCCACTTGCACTTAAGGCTAATTATTGCGATGTCGCATACTCACAGCCCGTGTGATACCGAACATCCAACTCCTCTACTAATCAGTTTCACAAAGCCTGTTTGTAAAACTCTTGTGTTCGAGAAATAGCCTCAGTGAGTGGATCCGTCCTGATGTTTCTTTCTATGTCTCTCTTAATCTCAAGTTCACGGAGAAAGCCATCTCCCGAATCGAGTAATACCTGTCTTAGAATATGTCTGGATATCTGATGGGACCTTGTTCATAAATAAACTCCAAATCCAAACTTCTTAGACTGTATCGATAACTGAACCTAATCAGTATCCAGCACCATGCCTCCCACAATATCCACTTGGACCACCTGTCCATAATACTGTCCCTCGTCAGAGGGAAAACTATAACTCTGACAATCACTCTGTCATCCATGTCACCTTTGAAGCATGGAATGATAACCGTCTCCCGAAGGAGGCTGCCGCCATCAAATCCGTAGAACATCCACTTATGTTCTAAAACTGCTTCCTTATGTTTTTCCAGGATTGGATTAATATAAACTTATTGCATTTAGTGCAAAAACAATATCTGGTGTAGTACTTGACATCTCACGATTGACTCAATTGCCTGAGCAAGTGATCTGCCAATCATGCACATCCCTCTCCTCTTTAGTCTGTAAGACACCTTTAGAGAGGGTGACTCCATCACCTGCAGGTACACCACCATGCCAGGAGTCATCTATTCTAAAAACCATTAGAATACTGTCAAAGTACCCACATTGGGAAACTACCCAAATCCAGATTTAAAACCATAGATCTAGAAACCATAATGTCTGATATTATATCCATATCCTGTCTAGAGAAACAACTGTGTGACGATAACAGTACAACCGATCGTAGTATAGGAATTTTACTTCCTACTCTGTGTATGATATCCATAATACTGGGACATCACACCCTACTACCTTCTTAACTGATCCATCCCCTATTCTGATGAAGTCAAACCCATGACTTTCACATCAAAAATTAGATGATCTATCTCCGCTATAAATGCTCTAGTCTATAAATAGACAAAAGCTACTTGCCCACTATGCTTCCGCTGCTCCCACTGACCACAACAACCCTCTGGCAGAATAATATATACGTGCACTTCTAAATATAGTTTAGAACGACGCTATATTTAACCTCCTGCCGGGTCTCATGGTTTGGAACAACAGTAGTGTCAAGTCTGGGTAAGCAAGAACCTCCCTGTCACCGTCCTTGAGGTTACCGGAGTACCTCTCTGGTGTCTGAGGTTACCCACCATATCTGCGGAGTGGCTAATGGAATGTCAAACTTGATTGAATCTTTAGGTCCTATTAAATTTTCCGTAATCGTTTGCGGTTCTGGAATCACTTCCAGTTCTACCACACTCCCACTACTGTTTTCTGAAAAAATCCATTTTACTAAAACTGTGGCGAGTTAAGAACAATATCACTATTGATCTTCCAGATGGTAGAAAGTCAACCCTCGTCATAGCCTGGGCCAACCCACAAACAGTCATTACAGAAACGTGCCCTGAGTTATCCAGAGTCTGGTTTTAAGCATAAGCCGGACAACTCCCCGTACCTTAACAACGTTAAGATATGAACCATTCTATATCCAATATAAAAACTTTGGCACTTATTTAATTGGAACCAGATTCTAATCATGCAGCTGTCTCCAGTGCATTTCAACTTAATGGAGAGAGGATAATCAGCATTACTCAACTTAGGAATCCATCCAATTATGAGTAACCCGAAAGAGAAACAAGTTTCTCAAAACCATTACTATCGTCTGAATACCAATCACAAGTATCTACATCTTCGATCTCTTTGAAGAATCCCGATACTTGCGACATCTAGTTCTCTACTTTATTCTTATACCCACAACTTCTCAAAACTTAGACCTTGTATTTCTACGAAACACTTGTCTAAAAACTAGAGAAGTTATAAGTAAACAGAACATAGTACGAGGACCTACCCCTTTGTCCCGATAGACACTGGACAACATACAATACTCTGTATAAGTCTGCTGAGTTGAATAACTCAAAACCTGTGCGTCGTAGGTTGAAAACTGTACCCAGGCGATTTCCTCAAATATCACCAATTACAACGAATTCCGATATAATGAGGATGATCACCTAATTCCCAATAACTTACTCCCACTCATCATCTGTAAAACCATACAGATGTGAGAATGAAACCTGGTAAATACATACCCTGGAGTAAGTATCTAATCGGGAAAACAGTTTTCCATTAACAATGCACTGAAACATAAAAATGTTTCATAGGGGTATCCTGGTATTCATAGTAATGCCTCTTCCATAATCCAATTCATGACTGTAACCATATATTTCTTTGTCATCTCTCCAAATCCCTTTATTTGTCTTTAGTCGTTACCTTCTGTACACCATCGTTAGGCTAAATGGTTGTCTTCCTTCCCTACCGTTCGGCACCAGCCTATGGTTTGGAAGAAGACTATCCAGTAAGCATAATAGGTGTACCCTCCTGAACCTAGGAGTACTCACATCTTGAGAGAAGGTGATGATAAAAGACAACTGAATAATACCTTATTCTTTTAAAGGTGAAATAGGAGTGGCGATGAAGTACGCGGTTTGGTCGTGAATGATAACAGTCGCAATTTACTTTGCCCTCTTTCTAATCCCTTTATTTTGTCTTTACATATTACCTTCTGTACACCCTACTTAGGCTAATTGGTTTTCTTCATTCCCTACCTTTCGGCACCTGCCTATGGTTTGGAAGAAGACTTTCCAATAAGCGTAATAAGTGTACTCTCCTAAACCAAGGAGCCCTCGCAACCTGAGAGAAGGTGATAATAAAAGACAACTGAATAAACCAATTCTATTTCTCCTGAACCTTGATCCATCCTCAAAGAAGTCCCTTCGAGTTCGTATATAACCATACGATGGATCTATCCAATGGAAGTGGATGTTCGTAGTGATACGAGGTGTTCTGAGAAATGCAAAGGGTAAAAGAAGGAGTGGCAATGACTTATGCAACTCAGACAATCCAAAAGCCAGTATTTTAAGAAGGTTCGGTCAACTTGGTCACTGAGTCATAGTCTAGGGTCGGTCAAAGGTCGCTGCCAAAGAGAGAAAGAAAAGAAACACTCTACGTGCACTCTAACCTAGATCAGAATGGTTATCACTTTATCTAATCCGGAAACCTCCCACTGTACTGTCAAATTCTCCTCCAAACCTGAAAGAAGAATCAATCGGGATCACCCGAAGAGTAAACCAACTCATCAGTGGGAATCAGGGTCCAACTCTCATCGCATAATAACGTGACGGAATCCACTCACGTTACTCACACTCCAGAAGGTATGCGTATACTTGGCAAGTTTCAGTTTCTTTAGAAACTCCCGACTTGATTTTTACCCCATGTTCTTATGACCTTGACGAAAACCAACAAATCATAAGTCACATGTCAAGTTCTGCCCGTCATTATCTTGTTAATTCGAACCCACCCGTACATACCCTTGGCGAAAGCCAACAAGGTAATACGACTGTCCCAAACCAACTTATCTATCTATGCAACAAATGAATACCCCAGCAGCTACCAAACACTATGCCTTGACGAAAACCAACAAACATAGCTTGAATACTACTGACCATCCATAAGAAATGACGGAGGGCTACGGCTAGTTTTTGGCGAAAAACCTTTAACGTAATGAACTTGATCTCGTTGAAGGAACCTGATAGCATTTTATAAAAATATAGTGGCGAAAACCTTTGCTAAAGAGGTCACTCCCGGTGAAGGGATCTCGGCTCTTTCCTCGTGGAATGAGGTGCAGGATATTCCACTGAATACCGCGATGCAAAGCAACATGTAATCGACTATAGTGAAGTTATTACCCTGACGCAAACTTCTGCCCAAGGGGTTACTCCCGGTGAAGGGATATCGGCCCTTGCCCCATCGAATGAGGTGCAGGATATTCCAACTGAATACCACTATGCATAACAAAAAGGAAACATCTTTGTAATAACACTTTTTAAATTTGTTCCAACAACATCCAAACAGGTTTGTTTTCCTTTGCATTGATCAGAATCAACGCAGTCCCATCAATTAATCACACCAGAAAAGAACGAAAATAAAATGTACGTATATGCCATCCGCATTCATCTCTGGGTCCCGTCATCACCCGTTAGGTTACTTAACTAACGGCAGAGCGGGGACTGAACTAGCGCGGGTGTAAAACATATACAACATCTACTAGTATATATACCAATATACAATAATCGCTCCAGGCGTGATAATATGCAACATTACAGAAAAGTAATAAGCATCACAGAACAATACAGATAATCTGGGATCCCCGGGTTTCGCAGAGCCGCTGCTGAAACCCGACGTTCCTCTGGTCGTGTGGATAGCCTGTGCAATGAAACCTAGACCCCTACGGGTGCGGCAAGTTACCCTCCAAAACCTGAAGCGAGGCAGCCCCCTACAGCATAGTGAATAGACCACCCTGCACTTCACGGAATCCGGTAACTTGAGCACCCCTCCTTGGGTCAACCTGTACCCCCTATGAGTGCGGCGAATAGTCTTCCAATTCTAGAGTGAGGTGTGGACCCGTTGCCCTCCAGAACCCGGCTATCCGTGCAGTCCGTCATGGGGCAAACCTAGTACAGAAATGAAAAATATGTACAATGGGTACATCAACCTCAGCCCGGTCGTGCCCCAAAAGAATATTATACAAACAGGCAGTGACGGCAGTCCACATGTTGGATGCTCGCCCCGCAATATCAAATGTACAAATAAATCCAAACAGCACTACCATTGCACACTGCTATCCACCACGACAAATCCGCAACATCACAGCACAACACAGAACATCAACGCGAATATCACGTTCGTAAATCCTTCTAAAAGGACTATAGCAATTAAACGCAATTTACCGCTCAAATGACATTCACGGTCGGAGATATAATGTAAGTACTGTAAACTAACAAGTTTAAATTTCGATCGACAAAACTTCCCGAAGTGGGCCCTACATACATCTGCTGTACAGTAACAAAATATGGGCCCAAAAAAAATATTCCAGAAACCACAATTTTCAATGTAGAACCTACTGTAGAAAAATGGTTCACTGTAGCTCTAAAACGGCCGCGGAACAGCGGCCAAACTAGGGTTTGTGCGGCGGTTCTGCGGCGGTTTGGAGTCAACAGTTGACCAAATTTCACCAGTATTCTTAGAAAAGCCTGCACGATTTTCTGAGATGCTCAAAATAATTTTTAGACCTGTTTAAAAATTCGACAGAAACTTTTCACAAAAAATTGCGATTTTTGAAATCCGTTCGATCGATGTTTCAAACGCGTTAGCACAAATTAGTAAAGCTTAATGGCAAGGCTCTGATACCATGTAAGTCTACGGTAGCGCCCCGGCCGTCAATCTGACGCCAAATGCTGAACAAAAACTTTTATAACTGGCGCTATCGCATACTATAACCCGGATCTGCCATTAACGCTAAACTAACAAACTGTAAAGAGGGTAGAAAGGTTATACCGAACAATTCGAGTCCTTTGTTCTTTAACCATCATCCCACGCTCCTGTTGCGGCTGCTCCGATCTCGTCGATCTCCGATCTGCTCGTCCAGGTGGCACCACGTCATCGGATCTTTAAACGGGCTCCCGCCTCTGACCCGAGGCAACTCGGTCATCAAGTTTGCTAAAAGAGATGACCAAGATTGATGTAGAGAATGAGTAGAACACTTTGTCTCACTTCGTCCAAAGCCATGGACGAACGGTTAATGAAGTTGCCATTTGGAATGATATGAAATGAGAAATGAGCTATGAAATTTCCATACACCAAATCACATAAACTTTTTAATCAACAACCATATCTTTTTTCTACCAAGTGAGTGTGAATTCCTCTAGTGGGCATCCAAGAGGGGCTGGCCACTTATAGAGGTGGGGGGGTGAGTGTAGGAGGAAAGGGGGTGACCACAAGGATAAAGATCATGAAGAAATATCTTTAGCACAAACAAAATGCATTAATGCAATGAATGACTCATCTAAACCTAGTCACCATTCATTAATGCATACAATGAACCAAAATCAAGTCACCATATCTAGAACCTTCTAGAATCACGACTCACCTCATGACTCACCCAAGAGAAGAAAAGAAAAATCCGCATTTAACCGAATGTTAAATACAGGTGATAGAAAACTGGAAACTGGCAACTTCCAAAAGCGATCCCGAAACGAATTTCAGAATAACCCCGTAACTGTATAAATATACCCGCATTTGTATTACGACCGAATACAAATGCCACTGAGACAAAGATATTATATCTACAAAGTATAATACATGGATCCGGCTCAAACCAAAGCCCACCAGTATTATCTGCCCGAAATATGACACGTGCGTAAACGCACGTGCATTTTCCGAACCCTGCCAAAAAACCATACGGCTTCTACAACGTTTCGCCCGAACTTGGAAAACTATTTATGGCGGACTCTAATGACTCGTCAGTATCCTGGCAGTGGGTTTAACCACAAGCCGTCAGCGGCACTAGCTGTGCGTAACGGCTGCCCATGCACTGACCTCAAGGGAGGCTGATGAGAGAACTCATCCAGAAACCCTACTGAGCCTAACAGTGACAATGTATATACAGTCCGGTCCATTCGTCTATGAGTATCGCATATCCGGCCTAGGGGGCTAGTAACGTCAGACCCCCAATAGCGGTATAAGTCGTGTCGGAGACAAGCCCTGAACACCCTGAGAAACTACCGGAGTACCTACCAGTAATTCTCACCTGCCTTGGCCAAGGACTTGGTGTAATGGCTTTCCTAGACACAGTGCGACCTCCACCCCCAATACCGGGAGAGACGAATCCCCTGCCGATCCGCTCACGTGCCTCCATGTGGCTCGGGACTGTACCCAAAAACTACCTATTTGCACGACTCCTTTGAGCCGTGGTAGGATAGAAATCAAAGCACAGTGGGAACTCACACGAAACAAATGACGACCTCAGGTCGATGAACTAACCTGTACACATGTCACCAGGGAACTGCTATCGACGATATGTATAATACCAACTAGCAGATTCCCGGCGAGTCCTGTCCGGTGTACTCATAACCCAATGAGCACCTGTATACATCTTAGGTGATCAAACTGACACCAGTGGCTTGTGAGACCGACCATCGCCCCTCGTCGGGGTCTCGACTGTATACACTAGTCTACTCCGATGTATCGACGCCCTGTCTCGTTACTCCCACGACTAGGGACCACTATTAAGGATGTGCTTATGGACTACCCAACTCTCACGTAGATGATCGCCCTCATACTGTTGGTAGTCAAGCAAGATCCTAAGGGCTCTATCAACGTGTAACATATAATCAGTCACCTGAACATGTACACGACTGATAAAGGCAAACCAGATAGCATACTATCATCTCGAGTAAGACTGTCCTACCGGCATAGGTCCTCCTCAATCATTGCAATCACGTACCTGCGATCTAATAATTGACTTTGAGGGCACTATATCCAACAGACCTAGTGAAGGAATAGCTTGAGTTAGTGTCTCCCCGACGTTGATCATCTTCGGCCTTGAAGTCATCGAAGCAAGCACGTTCGTTCTTCTCGTGAAGCTTCTCTAGTGTCCGGAGTTCACGATCGCAGCGATGGGGACATCTACACGGAGCTAATGAAGTGAAGGACCGGATCTACAAAGGTTGTAATCCCTCTCACTTAGTGTTAAAATGTTTAACATGCTTGTTTTCTCCTAAACCCTAGTTTCAAGATCCGGCTTTGGGTTGTTCGGCACGGCTAATTTTTTAATCGGGCGTGGTTGATGCCTCGTAGACCCTTGTGCGCATGCCTAGCAACCCTACAGTAGTATCAGAGCCTAGCTAGAGCTTTAGACGAAGTGTAGACGAAATTAGAAACCCGATCGAACCCCGAAACCCTAATCAAAACCCTTCTCTGTACATTTTTTAAAACTGTGGATTTTTCCTAATTAAAAATACTCAAAAAATTCAGCAGGGTTTTCTAGGAATTACTGTGCAGTACGTGACCCCAATTCAATCAAGGCGCCGCGGAACCGCGGCCGTACCCTAGGTGGCGCGGCAGTTCCGCGGCCATTCTGTAGTTTTATGCTACACTGTTTGCACAGTAATGTTCTTGTATAGTTCCTGTGTTTTCTGGGAATTTTTAATTTATACTCAAGTGTTGAGTTTTCTGGGTTGTATTGGGAGTTCGTTGATTCGATCGGAAAGTTTAACTTTGTCTGTGTTTTTTCAGGTAATTTAGAAAGTGTTAAAAAGTTCGACCGGATATCAATAACTCACTTTTTCCCCTGCCGGAAAATTTCCAAGTGTTGGAATTTTCCGTTGTTTAAGAACATCTAAATCGTGCAAGTAACGCGATGGACCCTCTAGAAGACAACAAACCTTAACTCGATTATGTGACCGTCTTGAACTGCCTTTTGAACCTTAGGGTTTGGGGCAGTACGGCGTGCCACATGTGAGGCGTTGGCTTGACCCTTCTACGGCTGGACCGTTGGTACTGTGGCATGAAATGGATGTTTTAAACCCCCCTCAAGTGTTGAGCTATTTGGGAAAACTTGGGTGTTTGATTATTCGATCGGAAAGTTTAACATTGTCTATTTATCTGAAATGCGATACAATATTTGGAATCCACAAATAGTTATGAGATAACTGATTTGAATGTTATAGACATAGCAGTTTAGTCTCATTTGATCGGTTGCCACGGGATTTTGATGTGATCAAAAGTCCGTCGCAATCATATAGCGTACGCGGATACTCGCCGGGTAAACTTAATAGATAGCCACGCCCCATAGCCTCGACCAAGTGACTGTAGGAGAACCCCGTCGCCAAAAGCATCCGTTCGGGTGCTCGCGGCAGCGGTGTTCCGCCTTAGTGCACTTCGTCGACGGCATCCGGGGGTGCGGCCGTCTACTAAAGTTTGCGACGAGCATTCGATCAGGATGTCGGGAATCTTGTTGAATTGCCCGACTAGATATTGAAAAGTGTTTTCGATATAGAGACTAAAATGCGGGGTTTATAATTATTAGGCATGCGATGTTCAAAGAGGTTGCGGATTCCAACTGTTGAAGTTTTACACTTTCTTTTCTGTGACCGTAAACGTAGTATGTGGTGTATCGCCGACTTCGTTGCAATACATCAACGACAATCGGGATACGCATACTTGCTTACGTTGATGATATGAGATATTATGTGTTGCTGTGATATGTTATATTGGATCGTCGCGTTCTGAATAGCCGGAGGTTTTATGTGAAATGAGAGTTTTTCTTTTTTCATTCATGTAAAATTCATTTGTATGTAATATTCTTTTATTGGGGCACTTCCGGGCTGAGGATGATGTCACCATTGTATATTATTTACTTTTCCGTATTAGGTAGACCCAAGGCGGGGAGCACAAGTAACCGGGTTCTAGGGTCCAATGGGAGACTATCTCGAGAAGTCGAGACCGGGTCTCCTAACCCTAGAATTGGAAATGTTGCTTGCCGCTCTCGTAGGGGACTAGAGATGTGGGTTTGGCTATTCATCACGACCGTGGAATCCGTGTTTTATACAGGCTCGTAATAAAACACGGACGTCCTAATATATCCAATATTTCATATATGTTTCTTCTGCAGCAATGTTCTGTGATGAGATCATTTTACTGCCTAAGATGAATGTTTATATTATATATATGAGATATATGTTATATTGCAGATTTCGTTTCAAATGTGATGCTTGTGAAGCATATTAAAATGGGATTTCATTAATGAGATTAATGAAATAAAAGAAACCTAAGATGTTGTAGAAACTTGTTTAAAAACTGGTAGCTCTAGTTCTTGCTTTGCATAGCGGTGTTCCTCACAGAACATCTAGCACCTTATTCGATAAGGAAAGAGCCGAGATCCCTTCACCGGGAGTGACCTCTTTAGTGAAACTAGCAGATGCTACAAACTCGGTTTGTCTTTTGATTGCTTCTATAGTTCTTGCTTTGCATAGTGATATTTGTGAAATATCCTGCACCTTATTCGATGAGGAAAGAGCCGACGATCCCTTCACCGGGAGTGACCCCTTTAGCAAAACTAGAAAAACCTCAAAAACACTCCATTTAAAATCACTTGATTCTATAACGATATCAAGTTCATTACGCAAAAGGTTTTCTTAAAAACCTGTCGTAGCCCTCCGTCATTTCAGATAAGTACTTCATAGTATTCGTGCTACGTTTGTTGGCTTTCGTCAAGGCGTAGTGTGCGGTTGCTATTTATGCATATCTGCTTATGCATATGATGCAGATTGAGTTAGGGTAGTCGTGCGACTTTGTTGGCATTCGTCAAGGGTCGTGCAGGTGGGTTTAATTTAATCGGGAAATGACGGGTTGAACTTGACTAGTAGCCTATGGTTTGTTGGCATTCGTCAAGGTCATAGGATGCTAGGGGCAAAATATTATTGGGAATTTCAAATGTTGAAATTTGCAATGAGATTGCATACCTTCTATGAGATAGTTGGATCCCGATACCCGCTACGAGTAAGAGTTACTCCTGGGAGAGTTTTTGTCACGACCCGCAAGGTACGGAACACGACCGGCACTTAAGTTACGAAACGTCTCAAGGCGCCCATAAGGTAAGTAAGCCGAACCCCAGAATACAAAACCTAATTAAGAATTAGAGTGAAGGAAGCCAATTTATTCAAAGCATTTTACTCCATTAAACCACATCAAGTTCTTTTTTTTAAAACAACTTTCCCTTTTTCCAAAAATTCCGGCAGAACCTCCTTTGTAAAAACAAGCCCAAACGGGTACAAACAGGAAAAAGGCATCCCCAAGCGGGAGCTAGCTCTTCGCCTCAAGGCGGTCACAAATCCCACGCAATATAATACAATGTGCATAAATAAGAATGAAAGTACAGATAAAATAACATGTCGACTCAAGTGAGCTCGACCCCACATAACATAAATCCATAAGTCTCACAACCCCGTCTTTAAGTCAATATACAGTAATCCAAATAAACTGGTACAGCTGAAAAAGTAGTAGTAGATGGAGTTCTCTAGATACAATGATCATAAAAAGGTGGTACAAAATGATAACAACCCACCTATGAGCAAAAGCCTCGAATCCAAGCAAGGAGAGTAAAAGTGGCAAAAGTGTCCGCCACTACAGTGCTGACGGAACGGACCTGCAGAAAAGCTGTGGCACAACGGGAGTGAGTTGCCAGCTCACGAGTAAATAATAACATCTACAAAGGATATCGCATGTATGCACACAAGTATCCTAGCATCTCTAAACAGGTATGGCTGTAGGCACTAGTAGGTATGTATGCATCATCAGTGTGCTAACAAGTATGAATGTCACATGGATGTACTAACAGGTATGTATGCCACATGCATGTACTAACATGTATGTATACTATATGTAAGTACAAGAACTATTCTTTCTTTGTTTCTGAAACTCTTTTCAATACCAGTATAATACCCATGAAATCAACAAAATCCGTGTCTAGCAACGGCACCTCAAAACTGTCTCAATATCATATATTCATGTCAAGTATCTCTGGTCTCAGCCATCCGGCTGATCCATCCCAAATATCCATATCTCAAACTAGCGGCCACGGTCGGTATCCTCTGGATATCCGCCGTTCCAAATGAAGTCACTGGTAGGTAGTCCGTCCCCTGCCAGGCTCAACGCCATCTCCTGCGATCTTCTTGCCCCGGGGTACCTTACCGGGCCCACCATGTACCCGAGACGGTTCCTCCACCTCCTCGAAACGGGTCTAGAGAACACAGCAAACTCATGGTGGACGACACTTTACGTCACTAGAAAACCGTAACTTTTATATTTAAAAGATCATAAGTTTCAAATCTTGCGGCTTTTCCCCGAAATCCAGAAATATAATAAAATCTCATGAAATCATCATGGGTGCATATGTTAATAATAATGAATGCAAATGGTATCAATGTTCAAGTCGTAATGTATGATTTATACTAGGCATGAGCAAGTGATGTAATGATATATATGCACGAGAATAGCAATTCTTATGATTTCATTTTTGATATTTATTGCAATAGCATAGGTTTAAGCAATTATCATGTTCAGCTTTATAGTTATCTAGTGTCGTGACATGGCAATTACCAGGGTGTAGGTGTACACATGAATAGTGCTCATGCTGCATATAAAAACCTGGTAATGGTGTATGTGTCCTACAGAATGAGTTTGCACATATGGGTACAACATATAGATCCTAACTGCAGCAATTATTATGCAAGTACTATCATTTCTAATGTCACAAGCAAATGTTAAAGTTTACTATTTTCAAGTTTACTAAATCTATCGGGCGACTTGCGCCATCCAAACGATCATCCCCCGTAGATGTTAAATCTACTCACCCGTGATCCCGCGCTAGGTGTGTCCGACCACCTGCTTTCCTTTCTCTGCCGTGCTTGAAGTCCCTACCGGCGAATCTAGAATTTACAACAGTCACAATATATCAGGAAAATCCTGCAAAACACGATATATCGATAAAAAGGATACGCGTGCGTGAAACTAAAACGCGCGTGCACACGACACGTCGCAACACGCACAAACCCACCAGAGCCTACCTAACACGCTGTGTCGCGCAGCGCGCCACAGAACCACGTGTATCACGCGCGTGTCGCACAAGTTTAAAACATCGAAAACACGTTTATAGCTCCAGATTTTGCCTCTGGGCCTAACTTAAAAAGTTACAGATGCCTACAGACCAAGTTACCCAGCAAAGCCCCACACCCAAAATCCCAACACCCCACCCCCTACTCTGGCCGCAAATTGCGGCCAGACCGAATAAACCGGCGGCCTCCAATGTGAGGTGGGTCCCCGTGCTTTGTGTGTGTGTCCCGGCTAGTCTCACCATACCACAGTTTTCCCAATTTTAATCTGAAGGGCTCAGGTCAACAGCAGATCCAACATAGGCTAAAAAGTCACTAAAACTGCTAAATTACGCCAAGTCGGATAAATCGGGTATTTTTATGAAATCTGGGGCATTTCTCTAGTTAACTGGTCTCAACAGCACCTACTTAGGTTACTCTAACCATCACAACCATTACATTCTCAAAATTCCCCTAATTTATCCCAAAACTACCACTAAACATAAAATAAACACTAAATTAAGCTAGATAACCATAACTTTAGCAATTGGGAGTTGGGTTAAGGGGTTATACCTCTAGGGACCCTAGATGAAGGAGAAGAGAAGAAGTAGGAGGGTGTGTGCTGTTGCTACAGCTCTTGGTGCTGCAAAACTTGGCTGGAAATGAGCTGAGCTTCACTGTTGCTGAAGCTGTTGCTGTTTTGTTTGGAGCTGAAATGTTGCTGTTACTGTTTGTTGCAGTGGCAAGGGTTGAGGTAATGTTAAGGGAAGGGTTGTGTGTTGTGAGGGAGGTGTTATGTAAAGAGTTGGGGCTGATGTAGCAGCTGTTGCTGCTGATGTTCTGATGAAACATGCTGATGCTGATTGCAACAGCTGAAGCTGATGCTAATGATGTTGGTTTGGAGGCTGATAGTGTGTTGTTTTTGTAGTTGTAGTAGCTGCTGAAGCTAAGGGGTAGGTAGCTGATACTAATGATGTTGTTGGGAGCTGATGTGCTGCTGCTGATGCTGATGCATGGCTGAAGTTTGGGCTGATGAAGTTGTTTTGGTGGCTAAAAGCTGATGTTTGGTGTGTGAGTGAGAGGGAGAGAAGAGAGTGAAATGAGAGTGTGAAAGGGAGTGTGAGAGAGACATGCAAAAAGTATTGAAATGAAATGGGGTGTGACATAACCATAGCCACCATTCTCTCTTCCCTCATTAAATGCTTGCATGACACCCATCACAATCTCTCCTTCTCATCACAAGTCAACCCTAACCCTAATCACCCTTAACCAAATCTAAAACTCATAATTAACTCAATTATCTTAACCAAGGGCCTAACCCACCATGGTTGTCTAAACATGGTTAACCCACCATGCACACCCAAACTTGGTAACCCTAGGCTTAATCCTAGTTATCATGCACAAGTGTGTGTGGTCGAGATAAAATTCTACAAAAATAACCATAAAACCAGATAAATTATTAGAAACCAGTTTTGGTAAACTTTTTACCAAAAACCCCACATTAACACACAATTATCACTAACCCTAAACTCAGGTGTTACAGTCTTCCCCCCTTAAGAAAATTCGTCCCCGAATTTTAAAATATGCAACTACGCGTACCTTCAAAAAGATGAGGGAATTTCTTCCGCATCTCTCCCTCGGCCTCCCAAGTGATCTCCTTACCATTCGAGCTGCGCCAAAGAACCTTCACCGACGGCAGGACCTTTGATCGAAGTTTCTTCACCTGCCGATCCAATATCTCAACTGGCTGCACGGTGAACGAAAGGTCGGGCTCAAGCTGAACGGTCTGATGCTGAATCGTGTAGGAAGGGTCTTGAAGATATCTGCGTAGCATCGACACGTGGAAGACGGGGTAAACATCTGAAAAGATGGGTGTAAGGGCCAAACGATATGCAACAGCGCCGATGCGCTCGAGGATCTCGAAGGGGCCTACGAACCTAGGGCTAAGCTTTCCCTTTCGCCCAAATCGCATCACGCCCATCATCGGAGAGACCCTCAGAAAAACATGATCGCCAACCGCGAACTCTAATCTGCGACGGCGCCTGTCTGCATACGATTTCTGCCTGCACTGAGCTGCTCTCATCCAGTCTCGAATCAACTGCACTTTCTTGGTCGTCTCCTGCACAACCTGCGGCCCAAAAATACTTCTTTCGCTCAGCTCAGTCCAACAGACGGGCGATCTGCATCTCACTAGTAAAATGGGGGTTGCCCCTACGGATATTGGAATCCGTAGGGGCAGATTTAACTTGGACCTACGGATTAATCCGTAGGTCTAAAAGGTTGCCCCTACGGGCCCAGACGTCCAAGAATAAAAATATTAATTCTTAATTTGGTGTTTGCCCCTACAGAGCCGCAAACAAAGGACCTACGGGTATATCCGTAGGGGCAACTAAATATCGATTTAATAAAGGCACAGATCGATCGCCTACGCTCACTTTCTTTCTCTCTCTCTCGATCGCGCGCGAAAAAAATCCCCAAATCGCCACACCGTTCTCCTCGTCGCCACCGTCGTTCTCCTCGTCGCCACCGCTGTTCTCGTCGCCACCGCCGTTCAGGTCGTCGCCACCGCCGTTCAGGTGAGTAAATCTTGAGGTAAATTAAAGAATTTTTTGATTATTTTGGGCTTAGGGTTCATGTTTGGGTCTGGGGTTGCGCGTGCGAGTTGGGGTTCGGCAGGGGTCGCGGTCGGGGTCGGGGTCAGGGTTGGGGTTAGGGTTAAGGTTGGGGTTCGGCTGCTGCTGGGGCTGGGGCTGGGGTTAGGGTTTGCCTTAGGGTTGGTGTTGGGGTTTAGCTGGCCGCGCTGGGGTTAGGGTTAGGTTGGGGCTGGGCTGGGCGGGGGCTGGGGCTGGGGTTAGGTTGGGGTTAAGTGGTGGGGAGTTGGAAAAAAACAAGAAAATGAAAGAGTAATGAATATGAGAAATTAAGAATGAGAACAATTGCACAACAAATTTGTTGATAAGAAAATGAGAGAGTAATGAATGTGAGAAATTAAGAATGAGAACAATTGCACAGAGAAAGCTATGCTTGACTAGGGGGATGGTTCTATGTGCTTTCAGAGAGCAACTTGGGGTTAGGGTTAGGTGGATTGATGACAACAAAATACCATAATTTATAACTATATTACTCATCTAATGTGTATGGCATGTGAAAGCTAGATGAAGGTCGAGGCAAGCACAACAAATTTGTTGGATGGGACAATGTCAATAGGAGCTCAATGCTATTTGGAAAAATAATAATTCAAAGACATAGTGGAGTTTCCGATTGGTGGCATGGACTAGTTTGATGTATGTAGTTGGTTTGATTTATGAAAAAATGGGGAGACAACATGCATGTATGCATATAGGTAACATCTGCCAATATGCCATATCCAGACCGCAATCTATTTTTGCCTATTGGCTAATATGAAAATATCGGCCCGTGTATATGACATAATCAAAGTTGTTAAATCTTGATACGGTTTGTGTTTCGTTTTTTTATTTATCAGTTCTATCAATGTTGCGTATAACGCTTTATGATATCAGTATCCTATATTTGTAGTTTTAATTGTTGATTGTTATAGATGAATACCATTGCAATAATAGTTTTTGGTTGATGAATGCTATTGCAATGTAGGATGATCAGTTCTATCAATCTTGATCTCAATGGTTTAAAATCATGTTACACATACAACACGAATGCACAACAAACGCATAATTAGAGAGCGATTCGAGATATTCAGGTTAAAACCAATATATGATACTCGATGATAATATGAAACCTTCATATTCCCATCGATACTCATATATGAAACTAAAAGCGCCACTTAGTCCCCGTCTATCGGTTAACATACGTGCGATGCTCGTCGTGACCTAGAACTATACGAAGGTTGTTAAATATCGGACAGTATAGCTCGATACTAACAACCGTCGTATAGTCTACGCCACGAGAAAATTCAATCGTATGGTAACCCATAGATTTGTCCCGTGTGGACAAGTTAAGAATGTATAAAGCAAACGCCTTCATTCACTTGTGTTTTCATCCGTTTCGAGATATTTCGTCGGTACCTTTCCGCTGGTTCTCCATGTACAAAGATAGATTAGATGTTCATTTCAACGTTGTTTCACAGCTTTGAAATGATTATCTATTCTATTACAGTGTACTCGGAGAACAGCGGGGAAGTGCTGGCGAAATTTACTCGAAACGGTTGAAAGCACAAGTGATGGGCGTTCGCTCTATACATTCTTAATGGGATAGAAGCCTACCCCCGACAGCCGGAACACACACATACAACGAGAATACAAAACAAACGCATAATTAGAGAGCGATTCGAGATGTTCGGGTTAAAACCAATATATGATACTCGATGATAATATGAAACCTTCATATTCCCATCGATACTCATATATGAAACTAAAAGCGCCACTTAGTCCCCGTCTATCGGTTAACATACGTGTGATGCTCGTCGTGACCTAGAACTATAGAAGGTTGTTAAATATCGGAAAGTATAGCTCGATACTAACAACCGTCGTATAGTCTACGCGACGAAAAAATTCAATCGTATGGTAACCCATAGATTTGTCCCGTGTGGACAAGTTAAGAATGTATAAAGCAAACGCCTTCATTCATTTGTGTTTTCATCCGTTTCGAGATATTTCGTCGGCACCTTTCCGCTGGTTCTCCGTGTACAAAGATAGATTAGATGTTCATTTCAACGTTGTTTCACAGCTTTGAAATGATTATCTATTCTCTTACAGTGTACTCGGAGAACAGCGGGGAGGTGCTGCCGAAATTTACTCGAAACGGTTGAAAGCACAAGTGATGGGCGTTCGCTCTATACATTCTTAATGGGATAGAAGCCTACCCCCGACAGCCGGAACACACACATACAAACGCATAACTAGAGAGCGATTCGATATGTTCGGGTTAAAACCAATATATGATAATATGAAACCTTCATATTCCCATCATACTTATATATGAAACTAAAAGCGCCACTTAGTCCCCGTCTATCGGTTAACATACGTGCGATAATTTATTCTTTTCAACGACAAACGCACACACAAAGCATATACACGGATTTTCTCCTTTGTCAGTAACTATCCCGTTCTTATATTTCTCAATATAGTCAGCATAACTTACAATTTATATATTATTCAGTCTAACATGGCCCATGAGTACGTCAGAGTTAAGGACTGGATGTATGTGGATAGGAAACAACGTATGCAACCTAAGTTTGTCGCAGGAGTTGCTGCTTTCCTTGAATTTGCACGCGCACATAATAAGATCATAATAGAGAAGATTCTCTGTCCGTGCGATAGATGTGGCAATAAGTACTGGCAGAAGGTAGAATTGGCAGAGCTTCATATTGTAAAACATGGGTTTACTGGACTTTATTCAACTTGGAAATATCACAGGGAAGGAGAAGAATGCAGTACTGCGGTAGAAGAAGAAGGAGAACACGATAATGCGGCAGGAGAAGAAAAAGAATTCGGTAATACGGCAGGAGACGGAAATTTATTTCCATCAGAAGAAATGGAGGATATGGTAGAGGCTGCCCTAGGTGAATCTATTCATACCGAAGATGACATTCCTTCCGGTCAAGGACCGCATGTGGATAAATATGAAAATTTCATGAATGATGCTAGGAAACCAATTTATGAGAATGCGAAGTATTCCACGCTCTCATGGTTCGTCCAACTTTTCCAGATTAAGTGCCTAAATGGATGGAGCAACAAGTCATTCACAATGCTTCTTTCGTTCTTGAAAGATTCTATGCCTCCGGGAAATAATGTGCCCGAAAGCTGGTACGAAGCCCAGAAGATGATGTCTGATTTGGGTCTAAAGTGCGAGAAGATTCAAGCATGTCCTAAAAATTGCGTGTTGTACCGGAAAGAGAATTCAGATTTGAAAGAGTGTCCAACATGCGGAGAGGCCAGGTATAAGCTAAAAGATTCTGATAAGAAGCCTGATATACCTGTGAAGATAGCACGATACTTTCCCATAACACAGAGGCTACAGAGGCTATTCAGGTGCAAGAAAACAGCCGAGGCAATGATTTGGCATCACCGTGCTCCTCCAAGCGAAAATGGAAAAATGAGCCATCCAAGAGATTCACCGGCATGGAAGGATTTCGATAGGAGGCACGCAATAATCAGTAGCGATCCTCGCAATGTCCGGCTCGGACTGGCTACCGATGGCTTCTGCCCATTCAACTATATGGCTGGAAGTCACAGTACATGGCCCGTTGTAATGATAATTTATAATCTGTCGCCTTGGTTGGCTATGGACCAATCATACTTTATGATGCCTCTTCTTATCGACGGACCAAACTCACCGGGGAACAATATCGACGTCTATCTCCGACCTCTGATCGAGGAGCTGAAAACTTTGTTCATTGATGGTGTAGAGACATATGATTCAAACACAAATACAACCTTCATACTGCGTGCGGCTTTAATGTGGACAATTAATGACTTTCCTGCGTATGGAATGCTATCAGGTTGGTCCGTACATGGTCACAAAGCATGTCCTCATTGCCATGAACACACAACATCAAAATTTTTGAATTTTAGCAGGAAGGTTTGTTATTGCGGCCATCGACGTTTTCTGCCTCCAGACCACCCCTATAGGTTAGACACGGTTCACTTTGATGGTCATCAGGAGCTTCTTGGGCCTCCATCCCCATTGTCCGGAGAGGACGTGACTGCTAAATGGGATGGTTACAATAACGTGACCTTCGGGATGGATCCGACGAAACAGGTCAAACCATAATATTGGAACAAGTTAAGCATTTTCTTCGAGCTTCCGTACTGGTCTACAAATTCAGTGCATCATTGTCTGGACGTCATGCATATAGAGAAGGGAGTATCAGAGCACATACTTAACTTGCTTCTGTGTAAAGACGGGAAATCGAAAGACAACATGAATGCTCGGATGGATCTACAAGAGTGGGGAATAAGAAGTGAACTGCACCCTAAACCGGTAGCGGGTAAACCGGGCAAGTTTGTACTTCCCAATGCCGCTTATCATATGTCACAACCGGAGAAGAAAAGATTCCTGCAGGTGTTGCATGATTTGAAAATCCCCACAGATTTCTCAGGATCATTCAGCAAGAAAATAAAAATTGTGAAGGGCAAGATCGATGGGCTGAAAAGTCATGATCACCATGTTATCGTAGAGCACCTTCTTCCATTAGCCCTCAGGACTTCTCTCCCCGACTCGGTTGGTCTAGTAATCAACGACCTATGTTGTTTTTTCAGGGAGTTGTGTGCTAAAACACTGGAAGTTGCGACGCTGGATAAACTAGAAAATTCTATTGCGTTGATACTTTGTAAGTTTGAGCATATTTTCCCACAGTCATTCTTCGATATCATAATACACTTGACGGTTCATCTTGCAACTGAGGCGAAGTTAGCCGGACCGGTACAATATCGATGGATGTATCCCGTCGAGAGGTACGTGTAATTTTTCGTTTCGCGCAATTTATAAATTTATTGTTGTCATGTATGTCCATATTTATTTATTCAACATATTCTCATTAGGTACCTTTACACTCTTAAGAAGTATATACGCAATAAAAATCGACCAGAGGGTTCTATCATGCAAGGTTATCTTCTTGATGAAGCAACCACATTTTGTTCCCGCTATCTAGACGAGAACATTGAGACAAGGCTTAACCGACCACGAAGAATTTAAGACGGGCCATATGGTAAAGCCGAGTATAAGAGGGTAGACACTATGTTTATCAACAAGATATACCAGTTTATCTTGCTTAATTGCGCATGTCTTGAACAAATTAGAGAGTAAGTTCTTTTGGATTAATTGTTATATCTGTGTTTGTGTGTGTATGAAATGACATAATATTAATGTCACAATTATTTGTCGAAAACAGAACTCATTTTAAAGAGGTACGTGAGGGGCATCCTGATTGGAACGAAGAACATTTGGAAAAATACCATCAGGATAATTTTTGTGTTTGGGTCACAGAGCATGTAAGTTATTCGAATTACATTTTATTGCTATCAGTTTTAATCTAAACTTGTATCGTTATGTATTTATCGTAAAATTTGTTTTGTTAGATCCACGATCCGAACTTGTCTGCATCATTTGAGAGTGATTCAAGATGTTTAGCTCAATTTCCTAGTATGGAGGTTGCATATTACAAAGGATTTGGTGTCCTTGGATACAAATTCGAAGTTAAGGACATAGAAACATCTAGAACCACTCAGAATAGTGGGATTGCGACGGTAGGATCGGACGGTGTGATTTACTATGGGTACTTAAATTGTATACTCGGCATCCACTATCCCGGATGATCAGAACCCTTTTATATATTCCAGTGTACTTGGTACGATCCGCGAACCGATACGGACAGGTGGAGAAGCAGTCTTGGGACTTGGAAAGATGAATATGGATTGACCAGTGTGAACACACTTCGATTTTACGGTCAGGACGATCCGTTTATCTTTCCGAACCAAGCGTTCCAAGTATACTATTCACAGTGTTTGAAGCATCCGGGGTAGAGTGTTGTATGCCGATGGAAACCCAGAGATGTTTACGATGTCCCAGAATACGAGGACAGCGATGAGGACGAAGAAGAGAGAAGGCTTAAAGTGCTCCGACCGTCTGTTTCGAAGGGTGGGTTGTCTTCGACCGATCATGAAGTTACGTGGGTTAGAAATGACATCGACGATGAAATCCAAGTAGATATGTATGATGCGCCCATGAAACGAAAAAGGTTATCAGTAATGTTATATTATTACTTCACATTTTACGCTCTATACATATATAGTCAATACTTTTAATGATTGTCTAATGCGTCCACGAACCGTTTATCTAGATTTAATGACGATGTCGGGAGCAGCGAGGGGCGGCAGGAGCTCCAGCCGCGGCAGAGGCAGAGGCAGAGCGGTTCTGCCGCCCGGAGAGCTCCGTAGGGAGCTTCAGAGGGCCGGTCTTGCACCCAGATCGGAGACCCCTTCGGATGCCTCCTTCCGTGTGGATTTTGCCACATCTCCAGGTATACTGCACGCATATCCATTTTGAATGTAATATTACAGATATTCATGCCTGTTTATGTCAAAATTACTTATATTGTCAATATTTGATTGTCTAGTTGTTGGTGATGCGTCCACATCTGGGACAGAGGCCACCCCCGCTCCTCCAGATATGTTTATATATCATATAGTGTATGTATATTGATTTAGAATGCTATATCATAAATACACACATTCCTTTTGCTCTTACTTAGCAATTTTTATTATTGTCTAGCTGTAGGTGGTGACACCACCGCACCTGCGGGTATGTTTATATATCCTATAGTGCATGCATATTGATTTAGAACGTTGTATTATTGATCTACACATTCTTTTTACAATTACTTATATAATCTATTTTTAATTGTCTAATTATAGGTGGTGCGTCCACACTTTCCGCAGGGGCCACTCCTGCCGCTTCCATACCCTCCGCATCGTCTGCAGGTTAGTATGAATAAATTTAAAATATTTACTCATTTTACATATGCTCTATAGAATAAATATGAACTTCATGGAAATTTAGCGTCGATGTTTATTTTCTAGTTGGAGGGGATGCATCCGCATCCGGGACCCCGGTTGTTCCTCACCGGAGGAACTATCGTCCCGCTCGTGCTGCTGCCCGGGCCGAGGCTCGTGCGATAGTCACCGGAGGTATATATCACACTAGAATTTTCGTTTAACCTTAATTTCTTAATACAACTTTGTCTTATTATTGATTGTCTTGATATTTCGTGCAGACGCAGGGCCTCCCTATCCCCAGAGGGGGACTCGAGGCCCGAATCAGTCCCATAGGCTGAGGCCTGACAGAGCTAGGGGTGAGGCAGCATTCCCCCTTTTTTTTACCCTTGACTATCGCTATACCGGTCCTCATGCCGAGAGGTTCGGCCGGTATTTGGGGGACGAGAGCCGGCTCGTGAAGAACTATCCACTTCACGTTGAGTGGGGCGAGCAGCACCAGCGCTCATTCGCCCTCTTCTTTGATCAGGCTCGGGTATGTATTAATATATATTTTCATTTGATCCATCCAATATATTTATTATTAACACTTGCAATCTAATAACAATGTTTTTTTTGTATTTTCAGTTGGATTACGATTTTCAGCCTGTAGCCGACCCTGATCACCCGGGGAGGGTGCTCGACCTTCATGCTCTGTAGAATGGCCTGATGAAGAACATGCAGGCCAAGATCCGATACAACAGGAATGAGCTGAAGGCCGACTGCTACTCCCTGTGGATGGCGACCCCCGAGGCAGAGAGTGTGGCCCTCTTATCTACTCCGGCGTTTGCGAGAGTCGACGTAGAGACATGGCCTCTATTGTGCGCTTATTTCGACTCCCAACGCAAACAGGTATGTATTTTAAATGTAATTCATTATTTATGATATAATTTATTTCTTTGTGTTTCTTAATTAGAAAACTAAATGTTAATGCGTTGTGCAGAAACAGGCCGCTCAGAATACAGAGAACAGGAAGTCGGCGAAGAGGGGTCGCCCCACTTACACAGGTGGCTCGAGGAACATTACTCGAGCCATAGAGTTATCGGTAAATTACAATAGACCGACCTTTGTGATATTCTGCAATATTAAGAGTTATTTTCTAATATTTCTAATATTAAGAGTTACTTTCTAATATTGCAGACATCTCGGACCGTGGCGTCAGGTGGTACACCGAGCGTGCTGTCCGCATATCTTGCTGTCCACGGCACCTCGACAGATCCCGCCATGGGCGAGCTTCGATATCCCGACGTCGCTACCCAGGAGTACTGCGTAAGTGTTCATATTTTTTCTACCCAAATTTGAAATTTTAGTTTTGGAAGGTTCAAGTTTAAATCTTATACTTATACTTTACTGCTTAATGTGGGTGTAGGAGCAGGTGGTTGAGCAGGCCCAGGCCTCGGGGATCGATTTTCCGGACAGAGCGATCCGAGGCTGCTGACCCCAGTTCTGGACACCGCACACGGAGGGCGCCACGGAGGTTGGGAGAGAGGCCGGGGACTGGGCCCTAGCAGGGCCCATATGAGGTTGGACTCCACCCCGGCGGTTACTTCCTCTGTCTCCGGTGACCGACGTGTCCATCAGGAACTGGAGAGCTTGAGGGCCACCGTTCAGGAGTTGAAGGAGATTCTGGTATGTATATTGCTTTATAGTAAAATATCATGTCATATTATATAGATATCAACATATCCATAATTAGTACATAGCTTGAGCTTATTTGGTTTTAGACTTAAGTTTGATTAATCATACATACAGATGTAATTAAAATAAACAACAAACTAGATATCCAAACGGGGTTTCGAAATAACTTAATAATGATACGAATTCGAATAATACACAGTTCTTACACGCTTATTACACACGTTAGGTCCAGACGCGACAGGGTACATCGGCCGAGCCTCCACATGCATCTCCTTCGGCTGCGGCTCCGCAAGCCACTACATCGGCTGCGCTTCCGCAGACAGCTCCTGTAGCTCCACCGCCCACTCAGACTCCCACAGCCGTGGCTCCGCAAGCGACTACCTCGACGGCGGCTGCGCAGACCACATCGCCAGCTCCACATGCCGCTCAGACTCCCGCTCGCGACGAATTGCAGAGTTTATTGACCGAGGAGCAGGCGCGCGTTATTCTAACGTTATTCAGAGGTGGAGCTGGACCGAACTAGGGTAGCTTTTTGGTTCTTATTTTTTGAAACATGTATTTATTTATATCATACACATTGTACTACATTTTGAAACGATATTGATATTGGTTTGTATTTATATCATATTCAGTTTTTTGGGTTTCTTTTGTATATTATATATATGCGTGAGATGTGATTATGAATACTGCAATATATGATTTGATTGATGTATATAGTATTGTGCACAGGGCGGGAAAAAATCTAGCAGCCCATTTTTTAAAAAAAATACAGACAATATGTACCTACGGATTAATCCGTAGGTATATATGTTGCCCCTACGGAGTTATCCGTAGGGGCAGAATATCAGGAAACCTGATATTTTTCCCCCCTGATCTCAGTGCAGGGTGTTGGGAGTGCCCCTACGGATATGTCCGTAGGGGCCACTGTCTCTCCCCTACGGAGTTATCCGTAGGGGCAAAATATCAGGAAACCTGATATTTTGCCCCTACGGCATCGTACCTACGGATATATCCGTAGGGGGTAGCACAAGGACCTACGGTTCTATCCGTAGGTACATATAATATATTCAAAAAAAACCATAAAATATATAAAATCTTATACCCTACGGATTACTCCGTAGGGGCAACAGGACCTACATATAAATCCGTAGGGGCAAGAATTTGCCCGTAGGGGCAAGTTCGGGGCCTCAACTTGCACCTGCGGCCTTTGCACCTACGGGGCATTTTTTCGCCCCTACGCATATATCCGTAGGGGCAACCCTTATTTGTAGTAGTGTCTCCTCCAATACAAGGCCTCGAAAGGAGCCATCTGGATAGTATCCTGGAAGCTGTTGTTGTAGGAGAACTCCACTAAAGGTAAATGACGATCCCAGCTACCGCCAAAGTCCAAAACGCATGCTCTGAGCATGTCCTCGAGAGTCTGAATAGTCCGCTCTGACTGTCCGTCGGTCTGCGGATGAAATGCAGTGCTGAAACTCAAACGGGTACCCAAAGCCTCCTGAAGTCTCTGCCATAGCCGGCTGGTAAACTGGATGCCTCGATCTGATACGATACAAGTAGGTACGCCATGCAACCGGACGATCTCGTCGATGTAGATCTGGGCATACTGAGCAAAACTGAAAGTGGTCTTCACTGGCAGAAAGTGAGCCGCTTTCGTCAATCGATCCACAATCACCCAAATAGAGTCGTACCCTAGACTGGTCCTGGGTAGACCCACAACGAAGTCCATCGAAATCTGCTCCCATTTCCACTCCGGAATGGGCAAAGGCTGCAACTCTCCTGCTGGCCTCTGGTGCTCGGCCTTGACTTGCTGACAAGTCAGGCATCTCGATACGAAATCTGTGACCTCCCTCTTCATCCCGTCCCACCAATAGACATCTCTCAAGTCGCGGTACATCTTGGTGGAACCTGGATGAACTCTGTATGTAGATCTATGCGCCTCCTCGAGAATCTCACGTCGCAGTCCATCCGAATCTGGTACGCACAATCGAGTCCCAAATCGTAGTACTCCCTGATCGTCGATCATGAACTCGGAATCTCTGCCCTGCCTGATCAGCCCCATGATCTCTGAAAGTCGGCCATCACCGGGCTGTGCCTCTCGAATGCGGTCAAGTAACTGCGGACGTGCGCGAACATGCGCAAGCTGTCCCCCCGTCGAAGTGAACTCAAACTCTACTCGGCTGTCGCATAAAATCTGCCAATCTGCTGACGACTGCCTCTGCACTGCGTGCAAGCAAGATAGACTACCCCCGGGCCTCCTGCTCAAGGCATCCGCCACTACATTCGCCTTGTCCGGGTGGTACAAGATCTCACAGTCGTAGTCCTTCACCAGCTCCATCCAACGACGCTGTCTCAGATTCAGGTCTCGCTACTGAAATATATACTTTAAGCTCTTGTGGTCAGTGAATAATTGGCACGACTCACCGTATAGGTAATGTCGCCATATCTTGAGTGCAAAGACCACAGCACCCATCTCCAAATCATGAGTGGGGTAGTTCTGTTCATGTTTCTTCAATTGCCGCGAAGCATACGCGATCACCCTGTCATGCTGCATCAACACGCATCCTAACCCCACCCGTGAAGCGTCACAATAAACCACGAATCCGCCTGATCCTGAGGGTAATGATAAAACCGGCGCCGTAGTCAGACAAGTCCATAGCTGCTGAAAACTGTGCTTACACTCCTCCGTCCAAACGAAAGGAACTCCCTTCCGGGTCAAACCGGTCAATGGTGCAGCAATACGGGAGAAATCCTGAACGAATCGCCTGTAGTAGCCCGCCAGGCCTAGAAAACTACGGATCTCCGTAACCGATGTCGGTCTGGGCCACTGCTGAACGGCCTCAATCTTCTTCGGGTCCACACATATGCCATCTCTCATAATCACGTGACCCAAGAAGCCAACGCTGTCTAACCAGAATGCACATTTAGAAAATTTTGCGAAGAGCTGGTGCTCCCTCAGAGTCTGCATCGTAATCCGCAAGTGCTGCTCGTGCTCCTCTCGGCTCCGGGAATACACCAAAATATCGTCGATGAACACTATGATGAATAAGTCGAGATACGGCCCGAATGCACGGTTCATCAAGTCCATGAATGCAGCTGGGGCATTGGTGAGTCCGAACGACATCACCAGAAACTCATAGTGGCCATAGCGTGTACGGAAAGCTGTCTTCGGTATATCCTCCTGTCGGACTCGCAGCTGATGGTATCCTGATCGCAAGTCGATCCTCGAAAAATAACCCGCACCCTGAAGCTGGTCGAACAAATCATCAATGCGCGGCAACGGATATCTGTTCCGCACGGTAACCTTGTTCAGCTGGCGGTAGTCGATAAATAAGCGCAAACTTCCGTCCTTCTTCTTGACAAACAGGACCGGAGCACCCCATGGAGAAACACTGGGTCGAATAAGTCCCTTATCCAAAAGATCTTGCAGCTGAACCTTCAACTCTCTAAGCTCCGCCGGGGCCATCCGATAAGGCGGTATAGAAATAGGACCCGAGCCGGGAATCAAATCAATACAGAACTCGATGTCGCGCTCAGGCGGCAATCCTGGCAGCTCATCAGGGAAAACATCGGGGAACTCACATACAATCGGAACCTGGTCCAATGGAATATTTATAGCTCTAGTATCGCAGACATAGGCTAGAAACCCCCGACATCCCTTTCTCAACAGCTGATCAGCGCGAAGAGAAGAAATCAACATGTGAGGGGCGGCACCACGGTCCCCCTGCACAACAAAAGCCGACTCGCCGGGAAAACAAAATCTAACTGTTTTCTCGCGGAAGTCCACAGACGCATAGCACGTGGCTAACCAATCCATGCCCAAAAGAACGTCGAAATCCAACATCTCAAGAAGTTTCAAGTCGACAGGCAGCTCTCGCTCGCCAATACGGACGGTACAGGATCGGAACACGTGCCTAGCAACAAATGACTCTCCCACAGGAGTGGTCACAACAAGCAGCTGATCAAGCAAACCGGACTCTCTACCCAAACTCGGCACGAAGCGTGTAGAAACATATGAGTGTGTGGATCCGGGATCGAACAACACGCGTGCACCAACAGAGCAAATAGATAGGGTACATGTCACGACGGCATTGGATGCCTGTGCATCCTGGGGTGTCAACGCAAAAACTCGGGCCTGACCTCCACCAATAGCGGGCTGACCTCGGCCTCTGCCTCTTCGTCCTCTCTGAATAGGTCTGACGCGTCCACGGCCTCTGGGTGCACCTAACTGGCATGGAGCATCGCCTGTGGCAGAAAGTAGAGCTCTCTGAGGAGGGGGCGGTGATGGTGGTAAGGTAACATGTGGAGCTGTCGCCACTCCCTGTCGTCTTGCTGGACAATCTCTAACACGATGGTGCAGGCTCCCGCACCCAAAGCATCCTGGCAACGCCTACTGTCCCTGTGGATACGAACCATACAGCTGACCCCGTCCAAACCCTCTGTCGGCCCTATCTCTCGGAAAGAATCTGGCATGCTGCCCCTGATCTGGCGTGCCGGTACGAATCCTCTTCGGCGTGGGAACGGCCGAAGTCGCTGAAATACGTGCCTCCATCCGCAACGTTGTATCCATAGCCGCTGAATAGGTATCGAAGTGCTGGGCGCCAATGGCAAGAAATAGCTGGGCATCCAGTCCCTGTATGAACCTCTTCACCCTCTTCGCTTCGGTATCCACCAGATACGGAGCATATCGGGACAACTGTGTAAACCGGACATCATACTCAGACACCGTCATCCCTGGGGTCTTGATCAAGGCCTCAAAACTACGAGCGCTGGCGTCACGAATGCTCTCCGGAAGGAAACGAGCCAGAAAGACTGCTGTAAACTCGGTCCAGGTCATGGGCGGTAGACCTGCAGCTCGACCTCTCAGAACTGGCTCCCACCATATCTGCGCGAGGCCCTCTAGTCGAAAACTCGCCAGCTCTACCCATCGGTCATCAGAACACCTCAGCGAGCGGCAGATCCTGGCCAAACTGTCAAGGAACGTCTGCGGGTCCTCTGCTGCATCGGTACTCGTGAAGACTGGATGTCTCAGCCTCATGAACTCCTGTAGCGAAACCGGGATGGTCGCGGTGGTAGTAGTAGGAGCAGGTATCATAGTAGTCTGGGATGTAGTGGGTACGTCCTCCGGCCTCGGTGCACGACTGGCCGCAACTAAGGATCCCACTATCTGACGTAGCTCCTGCATACTCCCCATCATCTGTCGCAGCTCCTCCATACCAGTCTCAAGCCTATCCACACGGCCTGGGGAAGTCGGATCAGTCTGTCCCTGCGGTGTAGGCATACCACCCTGCTCAGTCCTAGTCTCGGACGAGCCAGCTCGAATCTCGTCTCGGGCGGCAGCCCTCTACGCTCTGGTAGCCCTCTGCGGCATAGTGACTGATACAGGAAACAGGACAATAAGAACAGTGCGATAGAATCGTAGGATACACGGAATTGAGGAAGGAATTTCAAGCAAGTATATCCTAAAGTCACTTAGGCGGAGTACCGTATCGCAATTATGCCGCGGACATACGTACGCTACGTCACCCGGCTTAAGTCACTTACTCCATCTATTAAGGGTCATCCTACACTCAGAAAGGTGAAACCTATCGCTCTAATACCAACTTTGTCACGACCCGCAAGGTACGGAACGCGACCGGCACTTAAGTTACAAAACGTCTCAAGGCGCCCGTAAGGTAAGTAAGCCGAAGCCCAGAATACAAAACCCAATTAAGAATTAGAGTGAAGGAAGCCAATTTATTCAAAGCATTTTAATCCATTAAACCACATCAAGTTCTTTTTTTTTAAAACAACTTTCCCTTTTTCCGAAAATTCCGGCAGAACCTCCTTTGTAAAAACAAGCCCAAACGGGTACAAACAGGAAAAAGGCATCCCCAAGCGGGAGCTAGCTCTTCGCCTCAAGGCGGTCACAAATCCCACGCAATATAATACAATGTGCATAAATAAGAATGAAAGCAAAGATAAAATAACATGTCGACTCAAGTGAGCTCGACCCCACATAACATAAATCCATAAGTCTCACAACCCCGTCTCTAGGTCAATATACAGTAATCCAAATAAACTGGTACAGCTGAAAAAGTAGTAGTAGATGGAGTACTCTAGATACAATGATCATAAAAAGATGGTACAAAATGATAACAACCCACCTATAAGCAAAAGCCTCGAATCCAGGAAAGGAGAGCAAAAGAGGCAAAAGTGTTCGCCGCTACAGTGCTGAGGGAACGGACCTGCAGAAAAGCTGTGGCACAACAGGGGTGAGTTGCCAGCTCGCGAGTAAATAATAACATCTACAAAGGCTATCGCATGTATGCACACAAGTATCCTAGCATCTCTAAACAGGTATGGCTGTAGGCACTAGCAGGTATGTATGCATCATCAGTGTGCTAACAAGTATGAATGTCACATGGATGTACTAACAGGTATGTATGCCACATGCATGTACTAACATGTATGTATATTATATGTAAGTACAAGAACTATTCTTTCTTTGTTTCTGAAACTCTTTTCAATACCAGTATAATACCCATGAAATCAACAAAATCTGTGTCTAGCAACGGCACCTCAAAACTGTCTCAATCTCACATATCCATGTCAAGTATCTCTGGTCTCAGCCATCCGGCTGATCCATCCCAAATATCCATATCTCAAACTAGCGGCCACGGTCGGTATCCTCTGGATATCCGCCGTGCCAAATGAAGTCACCGGTAGGTAGTCCGTCCCCTGCCAGGCTCAACGCCATCTCCTGCGATCTTCTTGCCCCGGGGTACCTTACCGGGCCCACCATGTACCCGAGACGGTTCCTCCACCTCCTCGAAACGGGTCTTGAGAACACAGTAAACTCATGGTGGACGACACTTTACGTCATTAGAAAACCGCAACTTTTATATTTAAAAGATCATAAGTTTCAAATCTTGCGGCTTTTCCCCGAAATCCAGAAATATCATAAAATCTCATGAAATCATCATGGGTGCATATGTCAATAATAATGAATGCAAATGGTATCAATGTTCAAGTCGCAATGTATGATTTATACTAGGCATGAGCAAGTGATGTAATGATATATATGCACGAGAATAGCAATTCTTATGATTTCATTTTTAATATTTATTGCAATAGCACAGGTTTAAGCAATTATCATGTTCAGCTTTATAGTTATCTAGTGTCGTGACATGGCAATTACCAGGGTGTGGGTGTACACATGAATAGTGCTCGTGCTGCATATAAAAACCTGGTAATGGTGCATGTGTCCTACAGAATGAGTTTGCATATATGGGTACAATATATAGATCCTAACTGCAGCAATTATTATGCAAGTACTATCATTTCTAATGTCACAAGCAAATGTTAAAGTTTACTGTTTTCAAGTTTACTAAATCTATCGGGCGACTTGCGCCATCCAAACGATCGTCCCCCGTAGATGTTAAATCTACTCACCCGTGATCCTGCGCTAGGTGTGTCCGACCACCTGCTTTCCTTTCTCTGCCGCGCTTGAAGTCTCTACCGGCGAACCTAGAATTTACAACAGTCACAATATATCAGGAAAATCCTGCAAAACACGATATATCGATAAAAAGGATACACGTGCGTGAAACTAAAACGCGTGTGCACACGACATGTCACGACGTGCACAAACCCACCAGAACCTACCTGACACGCTGTATCACGCAGCGCGCCACAGAACCACGTGTATCACGCGCGTGTCGCACAAGTTTAAAACATCGAAAACACGTTTATAGCTCCAGATTTTGCCTCTGGGCCTAACATAAAAAGTTACAGATGCCTACAGACCAAGTTACCCAGCAAAGCCCCATACCCAAAATCCCAACACCCCACCTCTTACTCTGGCCGCAAATTGCGGCCAGATCGAATAAACCGGCGGCCTCCAATGTGAGGTGGGTCCCCGTGCTTTGTGTGTGTGTCCCGGCTAGTCTCACCATACCACAGTTTTCCCAATTTTAATCTGAAGGGCTTGGGTCAACAGCAGATCCAACAGAGGCTAAAAAGTCACTAAAACTGCTAAATTACGCCAAGTCGGATAAATCGAGTATTTTTATGAAATCTGGGGCAATTCTCCAGTTAACTGGTCTCAACAGCACCTACTTAGGTTACTCTAACCATCACAACCATTACATTCTCAAAATTCCCCTAATTTATCCCAAAACTACCACTAAACATAAAATAAACACTAAATTAAGCTAGATAACCATAACTTTAGCAATTGGGAGTTGGGTTAAGGGGTTATACCTATAGGGACCCTAGATGAAGGAGAAGAGAAGAAGTAGGAGGGTGTGTGTTGTTGCTACAGCTCTTGGTGCTGCAAAACTTGGCTGGAAATGAGCTGAGCTTCACTGTTGCTGAAGCAGTTGCTGTTTTGTTTGGAGCTGAAATGTTGTTGTTGCTGTTTGTTGCAGTGGCAAGGGTTGAGGTAATGTTAAAGGAAGGGTTTTGTATTGTGGGGGAGGTGTTATGTAAAGAGTTGGGGCTGATGTAGCAGCTGTTGCTACTGATGTTCTGATGAAACATGCTCATGCTGATTGCAACAGCTGAAGCTGATGCTAATGATGTTGGTTTGGAGGCTGATGGTGTGCTGTTTTTGTGGCTGTAGTAGCTGCTGAAGATAAGGGGTTGGTAGCCGATACTAATGATGTTGTTGGGAGCTGATGTGCTGCTGCTGATGCTGATGCATGGCTGAAGTTTGGGCTGATGAAGTTGTTTTGGTGGCTAAAAGCTGATGTTTGGTGTGTGAGTGAGAGGGAGAGAAGAGAGTGAAATGAGAGTGTGAAAGGGAGTGTGATAGAGACATGCAAAAAGTATTGAAATGAAATGGGGTGTGACATAACCATAGCCACCATTCTCTCTTCCCTCATTAAATGCTTGCATGACACCCATCACAATCTCTCCTTCTCATCACAAGTCAACCCTAACTCTAATCACCCTTAACCAAATCTAAAACTCATAATTAACTCAATTATCTTAACCAAGGGCCTAACCCACCATAGTTGGCTAAACATGGTTAACCCACCATGCACACCCAAACTTGGTAACCCTAGGCTTAACCCTAGTTATCATGCACAAGTGTGTGTGGTCCAGATAAAATTCTACAAAAATAACCATAAAACCAGATAAATTATTAGAAACCAGTTTTGGTAAGCTTTTTACCAAAAACCCCACATTAACACACAATTATCACTAACCCTAAACTCAGGTGTTACAGTTTTACACATTACAATTAGCCGATCAAGTAGGTGTCTAGAAAGGTGTTAACGGGGTTACGCCTCTGGGAAAACGAGGTTTACTTTAATTAGGTCCGTTCTAAAGCACGGGGAACCTCCCTCAAAGTACCGATACTGGACTGGCTGAAAGATTGGCGAACTTGTAGCGTGTAATTAATCCCGGCTAGTCTTTCCTTTTAGGGTTTGAAAGAAGATTTGATTAAAACAGTGGGAGACATCCTTATTAGATATATTAGATAACCAATCTAATCTTGCAAGAGCATACGCTGAGTGTTTTCTTCTCTCTCTCTCTCCAGGTAGCGACCATATCATGCCTTAATCAAGATAATAATACGGATGTATTGACCGAACCCGCTTGTTATACTAAGCTGGGGAATGTTGGTCCCGCTCTAACTTATAATTGTTATAAGGCAGAGCAGGAAATTAGGGAATACCAGATTTCCCGTGCCGCCCAAACGAAGAAAGTGCATGCTGATGCATCTTCTTCGGGCGTGTTCATTACAGAGAACTGTTTCTCAGTATCCTTTACGTCCTGGGTATGAGATACCGGATCAGGATCCCGCATATGTAATCTGTTACATGGGCTACAGAAAGGTAGAGAACTGAGAACGGGTGATAAGTTTCATGAGATAGAAAACGGTGCAAGTGTTGCAGCCAAGTCTGTTGGTCACTATCACCCTGTATTACCAGAATACATTGATTCTGAACGAATGTTATTATATACCGAACCTGATATACAACATCATATCAGTCTCTTTATTAGTAAAGAAAGGATATAATTTTGTATTGTTGCATAATGTTTTGAACATTTCCTATATCAAGAGTTGATCGGTTCAGGCACGTTATCTAAAATCATAGACGTTCTAAATCAAACTACAGTTCTTAGTCTACAGAACACACACAAGAGGAAGAGTTCAGAAATGAACGGATCCTTCTTGAGGCATTGTAGACTAGGTCATATCAATGCGACCCGACTAGCTAAGTTACATTTAGATGCATATTTAAATTTGTTTGAATTTACATCTTGTGAAACTTGCCGGTCATGTCACAAAGATAAGATTGACCACAGCTCTGTTTATTGGAAACAGAGAAAGAGTTAGTGAACTCTTGGGATTGATACATGCTGATGTATGAAAGTCTCCTGTCTACACATGCCAAGACCGGTTATTTGTACTTCATTACATTTTCTGATGATCTCTCAAGATTCAGACATATGTTCCAGTTGAAACACAAGTCTGAACCTTTTGAGATATTCACAGAATGTAAGTTAGAAGTAGAGAACCAAAATACGGGTATAAGTATTATGTCCTTTGATGAGATCAAGGAGGAGAATACTTGAGCACGGAATTCTTGGACTATTCTAAAGGAGAATGAGATTCTCTCTCAGCATTATTCCTCTGTATACACCACAGCACGTCGGTGTATCGGGGCGGAGCAATAGCACCCTATGTAATATGGTGTGCTCTATGATGAGTACTACTGAGTTTCCTATTTCCTTTTGGGAGTAATGCACTTGAGAAGCTGCATACCTATTGAATAGGGTTCAAATCAAATCAGTTGCCTACCACTTCATATGTGATATGGAAAGGGAGGAGCCTATATCTTAAGTTTGTTAAGATTTAGGGTTGTCCGGACTATGTCTAAAAGCAAAATCCGGACAAGCTCGAGGCAAGGTCTGTTATGTAGAACTGGAAAGGTTCCAGTTATACAAACTGCAGCTGATGATTTGGTAGACCCAAAGGATTCAATAGTAACCAACGAACCTCAGCCTCTCCGCCGATCTAGTATGGTTCCTCACCCACCTAAGAGATACTTCGGTTTCTCTATGACAATGGGAGCGAGAATTGCATCATGAGATGATGACCCAACTAGTTTCGAGCTGGCCATCAGGAGTGAGACTCTGTAAGAATGGCTGGATGCTTAGTGATCTGAGATGGAATCCTTATACACCAACAAAGTATGGACTTTGGTTGCTTTATCTGAAGGGTTAAATCCCCATCAGGAGCAAGTATATCTTAAGAAGATTACTTGATGTACATGGAAAAGTTGAGACTTTCAAAGCTATGCTTAAGTCCATCCAGATCCTACTTGCCACGGCTACATACCATGACTACGATATCTGGTGGTTGGGTGTCATGACTGCTTTTCTAAATGATTTTTTAGAAGATAGCGTCTATAAGTACACAGCCAGAGGGCTTCGTAGACAGTGGGAGCAGCGGAAACGTGTGCAAGATGTTTTATGTGATAAAACAGGCATCGCGGAGTTGGAACATCTGTTTTGATGTGGTAGTCAAAGAGTTTGACTTCATCAAAATGGTAGATGAACCTTGTATATACAAAAAGGTAGTAGAGAGTATAGTGGTGATCTTCGTAGAGTACGTGGATGACATAATCTTGATAGGGAAGGAGTTTCCAATGCTACGCTCGGTCAATCTCCGCTTATCATAATGATTCTCCATATAGGATCAAAATGATACCTCCTAAATCCTGGGTTTTGGATCTATGAGATAGTTCTAATTGGATGTTAGGATACTCACTAGTTGTAGTGAGATGGTATCAATCGATCCTGGGGAGAATCACTGGAAAGGTTTCAGGGTGATAAGGACGACTGAATGTCAGTCGCAGGCATTGTCTTTACCCTCAGTGGAGGGACGGTATGTTGGAAGAGTTCCAAGCTAGATACCGTGACTTACTAGACGATTAAAGGCAAGATACATCGTTACCAAGGATGCTACCAAAGAGGCAGTCTAGATATATATAATTTCATGAGATGAACTTCGTTCCTACCATTGTGTGACAATGGAGTTGTGGCTTATGCCAAGGAACCCCCGTCCCATCAGAAATCCAGATATAATTCTTAGACAGTATCACCTGATCATTGAGATGGTTGATCTCCAGGGAGATCGAGATTAGGAGAGTAGACACAGAGGACAACAGCGCGAATCCACTCACAAAGGCCTTTTTCCCAGTAGAGACTTTTATGGGATGGTTGAGTATGAGATACTTCAACCACAGCTAATTGTTGGGTATGTGATACCACAACAGATGGCCCTAGTGCAAGTGGGAGATTTTTAGTTATATGTATGCCCTGGAGGCCATTACTGTACATACGATGTATATTGTAGTGGATGCTATGACATATATAGGGAGGACTTTCTTGCTCGATATGATAGTATTCTATCTGGTTGTACTTTATCTTAACATGTACTTTGATTGTCTCTATGTTACATGTTGATAAAGCCCTTAGGATATGTACTCGACTACTGGGACTATGATGAGATCATACTAGTAGGGCCACGGTAGTCGACGAGTACATCCTATAACTGTTCCTAGTCGAGGGTGTATCGAGACAGGGCATCGATGGACCAGAGTAGACTAGCGTATACGCGTCTTGACCCATATGATGGGCGATGGATGATCCTATATCCATCGGTGTTTGACATCAAGGATGGTGTACGGGTGCTCAGTAGAGACTGGGTATACTGGACGGACTCGCCGAGAACTCCCAGATGGTATTATACCTCACGTCAGATGGCAGTTCTCCGGTGACACTGGTACAGAGTAGTCTGTTGACCCGAGATCGTCATAGAGTCTTGTGTGATTCCCACTGTGCTTTGATTTCCATCATACCACGTCCAAGAGGGCGTGCAAAAAGGTGGCTTTTAGGTACAGTCCCGAATCACATGGAGGCAATAAGCGATAGGAGGGGATTCGTCTCTCCCGGTATAGGGAGTTGATGTTGCATTGTGTTCGATTGGCTATAACCGGAAATCCCTGGCCAGGGTTGTTGAGATTTACTGGTAAGTGTTATCAGTAGTTTCTCGAACTGTTATAGACCTCATATCGACACGACTTATCGAGCTACTGGGGTCTGACGTTTACCACCCCTAGGCGAGATATGCGACATATCAGACGACGAGACCGGACTGTACGGTATGTTACTGATTGGATTCGCAGGAGAACTAGCGGGCTTGCTTGTTGATCTTCTGATCGCTCAATACCCGGGTGGCCGTTACGTTTAGCAGACCGCTTGCAGCTTGTGGGTGATTGATATGATCACCACCTACTGCCGGCGTATTGACGAGTCTTTAGAGTCCTACACAGGGGTTTCCTGGCTCAAGCGAAACGGAGTAGGAGCACATATGTGATATGTTCGGGACCGAGATTAATACGATATGAGATACCGTATTCTATTCTCGCGATTCGTGACATTGATCGGTTGTATGCGATATAGCCGGGTTATCGGATCAAGTGTTGATTCGATAAGTTGTTACACATGATATTAGTCGGTTATAGCCGGGTTATTAAATCAAGAGTTGATTTAATAATTTAATGCATAATTATATATTTGATATATTATATTGAATTAACTAGTATTAGCTCACTTAAGATTTATTTTCTCACTTGATTGTGCATAAGTGTATATGTGATATATATTTGTGTACATATGATTGTGTCATGCTTGATGATACATCAAAGATGGGTGTATGAGACTTATACCAAGATTAGGGTAAGGATTAGGGTTTTGTTTATATCTTAAGAATAACAAAAGAGAAAGACTTTATCAAAGTTCTCAAGCTTTCATGAAGCTTGTGAAAACATTGACAAAGTCAACTCTTTTGTTACTCTTTAAGATATTAAGTTAACCCAACCCTTAACCATATACCTTGGTCAATTCTCTACATGAGTTAAGCATGATAGCTTAGCTCACCCATGGTTACATTATTGTGGAGGAATAATTCATATGATGAGATTATTCTTTCTTCATCTTCTTCTTCATCAAGCTCCATGAAAAGCTTGCTAGCTTTAATGGTGCCATGAGAAAAAGTGTGAGAAAATCAATTCTAAAGTGAGCCCACTTCCTACTTCTTCATCCTCTACCACTTGCCATGTAGTAGAGTGTGTTCTATTCACAAAGTTCATGATCTAGTGAAGGAATAGCTTGAGTTAGTGTCTCCCCGACGTAGATCATCTACGGCCTTGAAGTCATCGAAGCAAGCACGTTCGTTCTTCTCGTGAAGCTTCTCTAGAGTCCGGAGTTCACGATCGCAGCGATGAGGACATCTACACGGAGCTAATGAAGTGAAGGACCGGATCTACAAAGGTTGTAATCCCTCTCACTTAGTGTTAAAATGTTTAACATGGTTGTTTTCACCTAAACCCTAGTTTCAAGATCCGGCTTTGGGTTGTTCGGCACGGATAATTTTTTAATCGGGCATGGTTGATACCCCGTAGACCCTTGTGCGCATGCCTAGCAACCCTACAAATATAACAGATCCGAGTGTCCGTGATGACTGGGAGTCAAACCCGAAGATGGTGATTTTATCACGAGCGAGGTGCTGAACGCTCATGCAGATTTCCTTCAACACTCTTACATTGAGAAGGTTGACGGAGGACCCATTATCGACCAGGATTTTGTCTATCTTGATATCATGACAGTACCCGGAGACATAGAGGGGACGGTTATGCTCGCACGTCCCGAGGAGGAGATCTTCATCGCCGAAAATGATATCGGCCGTGTGCGCTTCTTCCAGCTCGTCCTTCATCTTTTCTTTGGCGAGGAAAGCTTGGAACTGCTCGGGCTCTTATAGTGCCTTGATCAAAAAATCTCTCGCCTCTTTGGACAGCAGAAGGGTATCGAGAATGCTTAGCTGTGAGGGTATCTTCCTCAGGTGTGCCAGAATGTTGAAATCCACATTTTTTTCTTGGACGGGTCCTTGGCTGTCAGCTCTTCGACGAGGTGATATCCTCAGGGACTTTTTCTTTTCCCTTATCCTTTTTGTTCAACCCCTTGTTTATGGGTCCGAGATTCTTTTCAGGTAATGTGCGATTGCGCGGCTGAATGTTCTCGCAGCTCTTCAGTTCCTCCTCTTTTTCTGAGGTGGATTCTTTGAAGAGAGGGCCGAGAGTCATTTCCTCTTCAGAATCGCTCCCGAAGGTGAGAACTTGCGATCCCTTGCTATCAACCATGTGACAGTTGCCGGCTGTTCTTTTATGCTCATCAGTCGTGCTCCTCTGTTCCCAACGAGCCTTGCGCTTCATTCGTTGAACATGTTGTCGGTGGGCAACATATCCTTGCCACCAGTTTTTAAAGGCCATGCATTCTTCAGTAGGGTGTGCAATCCTCTGATGGTATAAGAAAAAGTTAGGATGTGTGTCAGCTTCATCAAGATGTATATCGCTAGGATAATTTCCTCTGAACGAGGGCAATTTCATTCCCATTGACAGGGCTCTGGCGAACCTTTTCCTTGTCTTGAACCTGTTTTTATTTGCGGCGAATGTAATTTGATCCGGTGGGGGCATTTCAACTCTTTCGTCCAGTCGCCGGCGTTTGGCTTTTTCAAATATGGACATCTCGCGCTCCCGGTTAGCTTTGCTTTTCAAAAGGGCTTCATTCAGGAATGCGTCAATCATTTCGTCTGATGGTCCTAAAAGTTCCGGCTCAGGATCTGCCCCTAGTTTCTCTGTTTCCAGAGCTTTTTCACCGTTTATTAACGAGTGAGAGATCACATGGCAGCTTGCCACATAATCCTCAGGTTCATCCGATGAGTCTTCTCCATTGTCATCATCTCCGTCCTCAAGGACGTGGCTGAGAAATTCTTGGAGTGTGACCGAGATTCGCGCCTTCTGGTTATATTCTTCCAGCACGTCGATATGCTTTTGCAGGTCCATGCGCTTGTCACCAGGCTTAACGGGTTTGGTATTTTTCTTCTTCTTTGAACACTTTGACGGCTGGGTGTAGGTGCTCTGACTATCACCACCAATTTTTGGCGTCGGGCGCGAATTTAGCATTCCCTCAATGACTTCGGGTTCCAGCAGACTTTTCCATTTGATCACCGGGCATGCTTGGATATCCTTCAGCATTCCTTTTGTTTTGGCTGAAAGGGCGACCTCCCATGGAGCTTCTTCGATAAAAGAGCATGATGCACCCGGTGTGTCCCCCCTTTTAAGAGCGTGCGGTTGAGGCGGGCTTACTTTCCAATTCTCGGACAGGGCAAATTTGCCCTGTTGGTATTGATCTTCAATCCAGCCTTTAAAGACGAAGAAATCTTCAATTGGATGGCCTATCGTTTGGTGATAGGGGCAATAATTGGGATTATTAGCTTCACCGGGATGCAATGGGCGTTTCGGATTCGGCAAATTAATGAGCCTGTTGCGCACCGCTAGTTCAAACAATCTTCTTGTTTTATCTCGGGGAAACGAATAAGGGTGCTTCATTCTCTCATTAAAGAATCGTCGTTTCTCGTCTTGGTGATCAGTTAGCTTCGGGCCACTGGGCTGCTGTTGAGCATTGGCGACGAAGGTTTCTTTCCCTTTCCCCTTTTCGTTTCGTGGCTCCGGCTTTGAAGAAGATGGTCTATGACCCATCTGGTCCATTTGGGTCAGTTTGTCAATCAAGGCCTGGAAAGCGGTCGGCTTGAAGAACATCATGAATTGTGAAATGGTCGCTTGAGGATTAAGAGTACCCATAAACATGCCTACCGTAGGTGCTTCTTCGATGCGCTGCTCACACTTCGACCATAGATTCCGCCACCGTATTGCATACTGAACCCATGTTTCTCCAGCCTTTACCCGGGCATTGATCAATGCCGTGATTGGGGTGCGCTCACTAGCACTCGCGAAACGCTGGGTGAATAGCAACTCCATCTCTGCAAATGTCTTGACAGAGTCATTTGGGAGTTCGGAATACCACTCGAATGCTGTCTCCGACAAGCTGCCAATAAATTGGCGAAGCAGTAGTTTATCGTCACCTCCAGTGTTGCCGCATAAGGCTCTGAATTGAGCGACGTGTTGATGCGGATTTCCCGTCCCCTTATATACGTGGAATTTGGGGATCGTGTATCCCTGCGGGTACTTTATTTGGTCGTACCAACCTGGATAGGGTTGTCCAGTTTTAACAATTTTCCTAGCCGCTTCATTCGCCTGGTGAACTCGTATCTGCTGAGCGATGTAATCATCCAGGGCAGCTTTGGAGATCGTCTCCTCCTTGGCTGTTGACAGAGCCGGCAGAGGATTTGATGTCTCTCCTCTATCATCTTCAATTATTATTGGAGGATCTTCAGCTGGAGGGTCCGGCTGGATCATCATGCCCACCATATCTTGGAACAGAAGGGCCATTTGTTTTATATTGGCCGCTTGTTCCGCAGCCTCTTTGTCCTTATTCTTAAGCATTCTCCAAAGGAATTCGGCATCAGTTTCCTGCTCACGGCGCTGCTCCGAGGGTGTCTCCGGGCTTGCTTTCGGTCCCGTAAGTGCGGCCATAGCTGTTAGCGTTCTTGGAGCTTTTGTTGTTGTTGCTCCTGAGCCCTAGTCACTGATCGCGTAAGCGGTCGATGACCTGTAGAGATACGGCTATCCTCTTTTCCGGATGCCATATATATGGTGTGCACCACCATGCCCCCAGACTTGGGGCATTTAGATTCAATGTTCTTGCGATTCGCCGCAGACACCAGAATTTTCTCCAGCTTTCTCCTCTTATGAGCGGTCGAAGTTGAGGGGGCCGTTGCAGTGGGCACCCAAACAGCTGTCGGCTTTTGTGGCTTGACAGGATAGTTCTCTTCTCGCTGAACTTTCACCTTTTTCTGTCGGCGAGAGTAATCTTGATCAATCACCGATTCCTGAACCTGTCACCAAACTTTGTAAATTTTAAAGGACAACCGCTGAGGGGGCTGCTCTAGCTTCGCCTTTGGGGCATTCTCCACAGGTGGAGCAGATCTCTTCAGAACGGCAGTCGGAGAGTTTTTGCGCACCCTCCTTAGCGGTTCAAAGCTGTTTCCAGTTGGAACAGCAGTATCGATTTCCACCGTTGGAGCCGGCGGAGTCAGTCCAGAAGGAGAGTTGCCCCCAGCCTTCCTTACTCGGCGCCAGTGGCGACGTCGAGTATGTCGAGCCGTTGGGATTGTCTCGGCTATAGGGTGACTTCCTCATGCCCCCTGTGTTGATCAGAAGTTGTTGTTGTTAGCCTATTGAAGACTGATGTCCGCTGAGTGGGGATAACCAGCCTATCGAAGGCAGACTTCCGAGCAGGGGAAGTAGCCTTGACGATTTCGCCTGGAACAGGAGTTGAAACAGTCAGTCTTGTGAAGACCGACCCTTTGGCAGGAGAAGCCGCCTTGACGACTTCATGAGCAGGAATGGCTATCCGCTTAGGGATAACCCTTTCTAGTATCGCGGGCTTCTTCATGGGCCCAAATGAGCTTTGGCCCAGTCTGTCAAAGACTGAGGCGTTGGAGCTGGACAACCTGTTGAGAGGGGCCGCAGGAGTTGTGAGCCGATTAAAGACCGAACTTTTTGGAGCCTCCTGCAATGGCATTGGGGGTTTGAAGTTCATGGGTGGGAGCACGGTCCCGAAGAATAGCCCAGTAGTGGCCTGAGTCACCTGGTCCACCGGCATTGTAAAAACGGAGGCCGCCTGAGGCCCGTAGGTCACTCCTCCTGCGGGGACGGAGTGAGAGTTATTGCCATTATTGCAGCTTGTGCAGTTGAAAGCCATTTGATCTTATGTTTTTCTGCACAGAGCAAGACACCAAATCTTAGTACCTCGAATCCAAGGGCAATCATAGCAAACCGCGATTCGTTCACGAAACACGACACAGGAAGTGTGGAGTGGAAAAAGGAAAAGGTCCCACCGTGCGTGCCAGAATCTCTTCTCCGCCGAAAAGACGCGACCGGGACGTTGGGACGTCAGGGCCTAAATTTCGAGGGCAGATGCTAATTGGTGCTATCCGTCCATCTCTCCGAAGATGCCAAGTTGATTTATGACACCGTATATCGAAGGTTTAAACGGAAGCGGCCGATGTAGCAGACTTCATCAGATTCCCCCTCGTTTGAGGGGGTTTTGATAGTGGGGACGCTCTTCCCTGCAGGCGCAAGCCCCTGCAGTTAATTACGCTACCGCATCGCGGTAACCACTTTCTCCTTCTCCAGATGGTCACTTTGTGTCGTGGATGTTTGTTTTGTTTTTGGTTGCCCGTGGATTGTATACGGAGACTAATTTATGTTGTCGCCCGTAGGGCGTGGATTAGTCCAAATCCGTATTTTCTTAGATTTGGGTTTGGGGTTGGGTTTAAGGATACGTTAGTCTCATTTGAGACTAAGATCAACTTAAATATTTGTTAAGGATACGTTAGTCTAATTTTATGCTAAGATCAACTTAACGGGATCGTTTAGATCCAACAAAAGAGCATTTGGGCTCTATTGTTTAGTTTAGGGACATTGCGGTCGATTACCAGTTTAAGGACATGGTGATCCAGTTTAAAGACATCATAGTCTGCAAAGGTTAAGGACATCATAGTCCATGGGCTTAAGGACCCCACAGTCCGAGGTTAAGGACATCATAGTCCATGGGCTTAAGGACCCCACAGTCCGTAGTTTAAAGACGTCATAGTCTATAAAGTTTAAGGACATCATATTCCATGAGTTTAAGGACCCCAGAGTCCATGGAATGATTGGTTATCGGGACCCGTCACCTCTCTGAAGACGTTGAAGGATTACAACGACAAATATCAAAGGAGTGAAGAGATGTACCCTTGAACCAAAGTTGATTGGGAAATCTATAATCTAATTTAGGACTAAGATCAATTAATTAGATTTGAGCACATGGGCTCAGTTAAATCTAAATTGAAGACTTATGGCCAACTTGGGCTAAGTCCAATCAGGTTTAAAATGTTGGACCTTTGTTTGGACTGTTGAACATTTGTCTGGGTTCAGCCCCCCATTATTTAGCAATGTTTAAACAGGAGATTGGGTTCTGACCATATTTTGTATTTTATTGAGTGCTGAGCACTCATATATCATATGAGATGATCAATCTTGGAAGAATGTAGTTGGGGTTCAATCAAAGGGGAAATCTTATCTCTGGAAGAACTTAGCTGATTTTGGGCTGAGACCGGTTTGAAAATAGTGTTAAACACTAGAGCATATTTGGCGATCACGTGTTCCCACGTGATGTGCTTAAAACAGTGTTAAACACTGGGGACAAAACGCTCAAAATAGTGTTAAACACTAAATATGAGGTGGTCACGTGGGGTCACATGAGGCGCCTGAGAATTGGGCCAAACCTCCTTTATTTTACTCTCGAATCTGCAAATAAGCGTTAAACACTTAGCCTTCGTAATCATCACGTGTGGACACGTGATAGTGCCAATGTATTGGGTATTAATTCGTCTGTTTTTCCTCATTTGCCCTTTTAAAAAGGTGTTTGTCAAGGGTCACATGTGAGCACGTGAGGCATTGCCTCCAAGATTTTTCTTTCTCATCTTAAGGAATCTATTTAGGGGTCATATGGGGACACGTGATCATGTCTCATTCTTTCTTTTTTACTCATTGAGGAGGAGGGTCACGCGTTACCACGTGACCAAGTTGGGTACTGATATCTTTACGTGCATGGAGAGTTAAATCCCTTGTTTAAGAATTAAATTCTTGGGTAGGGTTAAACCCTAATTTTGTTTGGAGGAATTAAATTCCTATGTATTTGGAAGAATTAAATTCTTATGTGGGGTTAAACCCTAATTTCATTTAAAGGAATTAAATTCCTATGTATTTGGAAGAATTAATATTCTTAAAAACTCAACTCTTCCTCTAAGTTTTGGATCTGCATGGGAGAATCTTTCCGATGAGAATTAAATTCTCTACTTATGAGAAGATCTGCTTCTGCAGATCTTCAATCAGAGAAAGAACTAAGTTCTTGTTTTAAGTGTTAAACCCTGTCTCTGTTGGAGGAATTAAATTCCTAAGTATTTGGAAGAATTAAATTCATCAAACTCAATTCTCACTCTAACTTTTGAATCTGCATGGCAAAATCTCCCCGATGAGAATTAAATTCTTAACATATGGGAAGATCTGCTTCTGTAGATCTTCAACCAAAGAAAGAACTAAGTTCTTATTCAGAAGAGTTAAACTCTTAAATTGAGAATTAAAATCTCTTTTTGTTTTGTGAAGCTTACGATCTCTTTCCTTTTCTCACCTAGGGTTTCTTTCTCTTCTGAGAAAATCTTTTTTTCTCTCTAGAGAATTAAATTCTCTTGGTGTATCTCTCATTTTTCTCTGTATCCCCTTTTTTCTTCCACCTTAGCTCTTATTTATAGGAGAAAGCAAAGAATCAGTTTGTTTAATCAATCTTTAATTGAAAGATTTTAATTGATTTTGTAACCAACATGATCTTTTAGATCACTCGGTGAATTTTATTCACCATTGGAGTTTTAATCCAAAAGATATTATGTCTGTTATTCTTGGTAAATTTCAGGGAAATCTTTCCTTATATAGAATCTTTCTATAAATTGGTGATTTTTAATCACCATTTGATTTTTAATCCAACGGTGATCCACTTTACAGAGCACAATCTTTTTTGTTTGGAAAGATTTAGAGAAATATTTTTTCAGTTAGGGTTCTCGATTCCCTCTTAATTAGAATTTAATTCTATTAATTCAGAAGGCTTAAGAGCCTGTCACGTGTTGGCATGTGACCTTCTGATTGACCATTTAATTAGAATTTAATACTATTATTTCAGAGATCTTAGGATCCCATCACGTGTTAACACGTGACCCCATGATTAAGCATTTAACCATAATTTAATTCTGTTGTTTTAAAGATCTCAGGAATTATCACGTGTCAGCACGTGACCCTTGGTCACGTGTGGGCACGTGATGCCCAATTGGGTTTTTTCCATGTTGTCTTATTATGCCTTTTAATTTCTTTCAGTGGGTTTAAAGGCCCATCACGTGTTGGCACGTGACTCCATCTCAAATTGTGTACCTCAGCGCCTATAACTTTGCCCATAGAAGGTCACGTGTCCCCACGTGATGCCCGATCACGTGTGGACACGTGATACTTCTCTTGTGTATTTCTTTGCTGCTTTATTCAGTTCCCATGAGGGAACATCAGGTTAATCAGGCCAAAAATAGTATCAGACGCCTGAAGCTCTAAACTCGGACATCTGAAGAAGATGTCTCGTCGAGAAAGAGAAGAGGGAGACGTCTGAAGAACAATATATAAACGTCTGCCCAAAAACACAGAAAAATCCAAAGAAGAAGCAGTCGTTTGAAGCTTTGAGCTCAGATGTCTGTCGAACAATATGAAACAATCAAGAGAAAACACAGACGTCTGAAAATCAAGGCTTAGTCATCTAAAAAATAATTATGAAACATAACAGAGGAGTCACAGACGTCTGAAGCTCAGGTCTCAGATGTCTGACTCAGTGAAACTGTTGAGCACTAATTTCTTTATTTGCAAAACTTTTGAAAACAATATTTAAACAAATTGCTAACTCTTTTCAAACCCAATAAGTTTTAATAGCCACAAATAGCTATACTAAACATATTACAACTAAAATAATCAATAAAACCCCATTTGTGCAAGATTTATGAAATTAAAATGTGAGTTTTATCCGAAGGTATAGTTTTTCATGCAAAATTTTTATGAACTATACTTGAAATGGGGGATTGTCGCCTTGGAATGGAGCCAAAGAAGATCCAAGACTTGTAGGATACCACTTGAAGAATTGATGAAGGTCTCTACTTGATCAAGCTTGAGAGAGGAGATGAGAAAGTGTAGGTTTTGTTTGGAGTTGGGTTTAAGAGAGCTTGAGAGAGGAGATGAGAAAGTGTAGTTTTTTTTGGAGTTGGGTTTAAGAAAGACACTGCTACAATTAGGGGTTGCCCCTACAGATGAAGGAATCCGTAGGGGCAAACAATGCTCCTACAGTGCCCACCGTACAGGCATAAATAAATTTAAAAATATTAAAATGTAATCTCTTTATTTGTCCCTGCGATGCCGCAAAAGAAAACCCTACGGATTGAACCGTAGGAGCAACAAAGGGTTATTTAAAAAAAATACAGCAAAGTAAAAACCTCATCCCCTAAAAACATTTCCCACCAACTTTATCTCTCTCGCGCCCAGGAGCAAAAAAATTCCCCCGGCCCTCATCGTTGAGTTCCTCGTCACCGATCGAGCTCGTTGTTGAGTTCTTCCTCCATCGCCATCGATCGAGCTCGTTGTCGAGCTCCTCGTCGCCGCAGATCGACATCGAGGTCCTCATCGCCGCCTCCACCTCTTCGAGCTCCATCTTCCCGGCCTCCTCCACCTCGTCGAGCTCTTAGCCTCCTCCACCTCCTCGAGATCTTCGTCATCGGTCTTTGCCAGCTCGCCTCAAACCTTGATTTGCCGCCGCTCGATCGAGATTAGTTTCTTTAATTTGAATTTGAATTTTCCTTAATTATGTTTTTTATTTCTTTAAATTAATTAGGAATTTAATTTATAATTTTGTTATTTTTGGTGTTATTGTTGTTGGCTTTAGGGTTAGGGTTATAGAGCCGGGTTAGGGGTTAATTTGGGTTATATGGTGATGATTAGGGTTAGGGTTAATTAGATTAATTTGGGTTAATTTTGGTTGGGTTAGGGTTAATTAGGGTTAGGATTTGGATGATGATTAGGGTTAGGGTTAATTTGGTAAAATAGGGTTAATTTGGGTTACGGTGTCGATTAGGGTTAATTTGATTTGATTAGGTTAATTTGGGTTAGGGTTTGGGTGATGATTAGGGTTAATTTTGGGTTAATTAGGGTTAATTTGAGTTAGGGTGATGATTAGGGTTAATTTGAGTTAATTAGGTTAATTCAGGGTAAGGGTTTAGAGTGTACTAGTTTCTTCAGTAGGATACTCGATGATAACGTAAACGTAAAACTTTACCATAAACGTAAGAAAATTTTATCCTAAACTAAAAACTTCAAACTCTTAAAATTGAAACATAAACAAAAAATCTGTTCGATAATTTATTCTTTTCAATGATAAACTTGCATTTACGTATTTTCTTCTTTATCAATAACCATCTCGTTCTTAAATTTCTCAATATAGTCACCATAACCTACAATTTATATGTTATACAGTTTAACATGGCCCATGAGTACATCAGAGTTAAGGACTGAATGTACGTGGATTGGCAACAACGCATGCAATCTAAGTTATCGCAGGAGTTGCTGCTTTTATTGAATTTGCACTCGCACATAATAAGATCGTGTTAGAGAAGATTCTCTGTCCATGTGATAAATGTGGGAATAAGTTCTGGCAGAAGATAGAAATCGTAGAGATTCACATCGTTAAATATGGTTTTACTAGACTTTATACAACTTGGCTATATCACGGGGAAGGACAAAAAGAAGACGGTAATGCTGCGGAAGAAGAAGACGATAACTTCTTTTTAGGAGAAGAAATGGAGGATATGGTAGAGGCTGCCCTCGGTGATAGTATTCCGACCGAAGATAACATTCATTCCGCTCAAGGACCGCGTGCAGATAAGTATGAAAAGTTCATGAATGATGCTAGAAGACCAATTTATGAGAATGCAAAGTATTCCACCCTATTATGGTTCGTCCAACTTTTCCAGATTAAGTGCCTAGATAGATGGAGCAACAAGTCATTCACGATACTTCTGAAGTTCCTGAAAAATTCTATGCCTTCGGGAAATAACGTGCCCGACAGCTGGTATGAAGTCCAGAAGATGATGTCTGATTTGGGTCTGAACTGTAAAAAGATTGATACATGTCTCAAAGATTGTGTGTTTTACCGGAAAAAGAATTTAGATTTGAAAGAGTGTCCAACATGCGGAGAGGCCAGGTATAAGCCGAAAGAATCTGATAAGAAGCCCGATATACCTGTCAAGATAGCACGATACTTTCTCATAACACAGAGACTGCTGAGGCTATTCAGGTGCAAGAAAACAGCCGAGATAATGATTTGGCATCATCGTGCTGCTCCAAGCGAAGATTGAAAAATGAGTAATCCAAGAGATTCACCGGCATGGGAGGATTTCGATAGGAGGCACCAAATATTCAGTAGTGATCCTCGCAATGTCAGGCTCGGGCTGGCTAGTGATGGTTTCTAACCATTCAACTATATGGCTGGAGGCCACAACACATGGCCCGTTATAATGATAGTTTATACTCTGTCGTCTTAGTTGGATATGGATCAATCCTACTTTATGATGCCTCTTCTTATTGATGGACCAAACTCACTGGGAAACAATATCGACGTCTATCTCAGATCTCTGGTCGATGAGTTAAAATCTTTATTCATTGATGGTGTAGAGACTTACGATGCAAACACAGATACAACCTTCACAATATGTGCGCCTTTAATATGGACAATTAATGACTTTTCTGCGTATGAAATGCTATCAGGTTGGTCCGTTTATAGTCACAAAGCATGCCTTTATTGCCACCAAGATACAATATCGAAATGGTTGAATTTTAGCAGAAAGGTTTGTTATTGCGGTCATCGGCGTTTCCTACTACTAGATCATCCCTACAAGTTAGATGTTGCTCACTTTAATGGTCATTAAGAGTTTTTTGGGCCTCCAGCCTCATTGTCTGGAGAGGACATGATTGCTCAGTGGGATAGTTACAATAATTTCCAGCAAAACAGGTCAAACCACCCTACTGGATCAAGTTAAGCATTTTGTATGAGCTTCCGTACTGGTCAAAGAATTTAGTGTGTCATTGTCTGAATGCCATGCACATAGAGAAGGGAGTATCCGAGCACGTACTTAACTTGTTTCTTTGTAAAGACGGAAAATCGAAAGACAAGCTCTGTGCTCGGATGGGTCTTCAGGACTGGGAAATTAGAAGTGAATTGCATTCTAAACTGATAGCGGGTAAACCGGGCAAGTTTGTACTTCCCAATACCGCGTATCATATGTCACAACCGGAGAAGAAAAGGCTCCTGCAGATGTTGCATGATTTGAAAATTACCACAGATTTCTGAGGATCATGTAGCAAGAAGATAAAAATTGTGAAAGGCAAGATCGATAGGCTGAAAAGTCATGATCACCATGTTATTATGGAGAACCTTCTCCCATTAGCCCTCGGGACTTCCCTTCCCGAATCGGTTGGTGTAGTAATCAATGTCCTTTGTTGTTTTTTTAGATAATTGTGCGCTAAAATTTTGGATGTTGTGACGCTGGAGAATTTAGAAAATTTTATTTCATTGATACTTTGCAAACTTGAGCGTATTTTCCTGCCGTCGTTTTTCGATATCATAATACACCTAATGGTTCATCTTCCAACCGAGCCTAAGTTTTCTGGACTGATACAATATCGATGGATGTATCCCGTCGAAAGGTATGTTGAATTTTTTGTTTCACGCATTTTGTAAAATTATTGTTGTCCTATATACCCGTATTTCTTTATTTAACATATTTTTATTTAGGTACCTCTACACTCTAAAAAAGTATATACCCAATAGAAATCGACCAGAGTATCTATCATGCAAGATTATTTTCTAGGTGAAATAACCACATTTTATTCCCGCTATCTGGACAAGAACATTGAGACGAAATGTCACGACCCGAAAGAGCACGTGACTGGCCCTTGAACCATATGAAGTCTATAGGACCCCATCTGATCCAAGTAAGCCAAAAGCCCAGCAATCTAAAACCATTTAAAGAGTAAATAAGGAAAACAGTTTTTGAAAAGTAAGGAAATCATGTTTGGAAATCAAAGTTTTTAAATAAATAAGCCGAATATGCATTTTTTTAAAATGTGTAACCTTTCCTGAAAATTTCGGCAGAGTTTCCTTTGTAAAAACTGGCCCCGAACGGGGTACAACAAGAATAATATATATGAAATGATAAAAGGCATCCCCAAGCGGGAGCTAGCTCTTCGTCCATCGACGGTCACAACCACGCAAGCAATAATAATATACAACGCCAAAAGGCGAGGATCAAAACCCAAAAAAAAGAAACTCAAAATAGCCAGAAAACCGTAATACTACTAGCGCGACTCTAAGGTCGAAATAAAACAACACTGTTTTCTAAGTCTGAAACAATATACAAGTTTTGGTTGATGGAAATTCTAGATACAATAAATGATACATGAACAATGGCGGTTCTGATACAAAAGAACCCACCTATCCAAGCAAGTCACCCATAAGGAAGCAGTGTGCCAGAAATGCCGCTATGGAATCTGTACGGCAAAAACCTGCAAAGACTGGGGCACAACGGGGGTGAGTTGCCAACTCGTGAATAGAAAATATCTACAAGCAGAGATCGAATGCATGACCCATCCTAGGTCAATACGATCAGATATAAATAAACCTCAATATGAATAAAGCTGAAGCATGCTAAACTGGCAATGTAATCTCTACATGAGTGTAATGCCAAGTGCTCGTGCTAGTGCCTCAGGTAATAGCATGTCATGAATATGAGGTATGATCAATGTAATCAAATCTGCACACACGTGGATCTCGTCCACTCGTCACCCAATGACAATAACCATCATGCAAGTAAATATCATGAAACCTGTGCATGGAAATATGAGGATATAACCCACCCGTGTCCCTCGCGACACGTCAAAATCATGGAACCGGAGTGCCCAGCATCGGCACTCGAAAACATCATGAAAACTGTGCCCAGCATCGGCACATAAATCCTCATATATCGGGCTCCGTCAGTCCGGATCGGCCCGCGGGCTCTGTCTGCGGTATCGGCCCTCGGCCCCGGCAGGACGTCCAAATCTATCCATCGACTCTGGTCAGTATCCTCCGGATAACCGCCAGGTCCAACCAATCACCGGTAGGTACTCGCCCGCCTCCAGGCTCAATCGGCAAAGCTCATCGATCATCTTGCCGAGGGGAACCATACCGGGTCCACCATGTACCCGCAATCGGCTCATCCACTCCTCGATTCGGGTTTCACATGTCGCTCTCAGCACCGAGAAAACACATGGTGGACGCACTGAAATATCATATCAAGGGTAACCGGGTTTTTAAAGCAATGACATATTCTCTTTTGAAACACTCTCGGTTCCCAAATCCAGAAATATCATAGAAACAACATATCTCAATGCGTATAATCAAAAGCATGAAGTATGCGACATATAAAGGAAGGTATGCATATCATCATGTCATGCAAGGATCATATACTGAATGCAATAGTACTACAGTGTAGTGACATGGCAATTATCGATGATGAGTGTGTGAGCCGGCAACAAGTGTACGTGGAACATATGCATCATCGATAATGGTGCTGGTGTCCTAGCAGCATGACTGAAATATAACCACAGTACAAGCGATGCAATGCAAATAGCATGAATATGCGGAATCGAATAATCAACGCAAAAGTAAAGAATCTACACCAATCTGTACAAGTCATGCAGGGGTGCCATTTGAAATAAGACGAATCAGGGCTTTTGGAAAAACAAGGGCTACGGTGTTTTAAGAAAAGATACATCATTTGAAAATATCCGTATGACCCTTCTGCCTATCTTTAAAATATCCTCGATTCGTTAGTTTGAATAGGTATGACTCGGTCCAGTCTAATGTCTACTAAGTAATCTAGACAGGAGGGGTAAGAAACCACCTAATCTGAGTCAATATATATAGATATGATAGTCGGTGATCCCGCCTCAATAACATATCGTAAGATATCCTCGAGTCATGAGTGCGGATCTATCATCAATATCGGCTCGTACGGTAGATCGTCGTACGGCATCCCAATAGCTGGGTAGGGGTCAATATCACAGTACCTCATCACATATCAGGTATCACTATCATCAGATCGCATAATCTGGGGTACTACTCTAAGTCTAGTACAAATCGATACCATCTATAAAAATATGTATGCGGGTAAAGCACATGTCCATAGGCCCGCTAAAACTATCATATCGCACCTCGAAGACAAGCTATGTCACATCGCCGATCTCACGGCCTCACATCAAGCATCATCTCAAACCACGTATCATCCTCAAATCCCGTATATAAACACATAGTCGCATACCCATGTGTAGATGTACGCACCATCATATGCACTCTAATAAATGAAAGAATGAATGCAAGTATGTGTGTAAATGTATGTGTGAGTGCAACCACTACTCTAGGGTTCGCACTATACTAAACCAATATATTCTTATCATCAAAATATCATTATTACCATCAATAACCCTAAACAACACATAATAAATATTCGTGTGTATACGTATTCGTATACATCACCACGGACTGCGGGGGTGCTATACGCCATCCACCCGACTTCTCCCCGTAGATATAAATCTACTCACATTGCTTCTCGTGTGCCAAAGCCGATGTCTATCTTCACCTCCTTTGCCTCAACATCACGCGGGGTACCTACAAGTATATCACAATGCTAAAGCACATGAAAATCACATCGGAAACCAAAATAGCACACGCTACCCGCATAGGTAAAAACCTATCGACTCGCATGTAAACACAATCAAAATCCACTTGTCGTTGACGTCCAAACGCCACCCGACAGGAATGAATCACCAAATACCAAAATCCATGCTAAAACAAGTCCCAAATTATACACCAACATAGGAAAATCAACCCAGATTTCACCCTAGATGGAATCAGTCAAAACTAGACATACTCAGGGTCAAAACTAGAGGAAATGGGGGCATGCACAGAAAACGAGGCAATTCCTTAAAATACCTTATTTTAGAATTTTCCATAATTTTTCCCCATTTATCTGTATTTAATTATACCAGAATATTAAAATATTCATTAAAATAATATTAAATTATAAAATTTCCCAAAAATCATATTTTATTATTTTGAAGACGTTACAATCTACCCCCCTTAAAGAAATTCGGTCCCGAATTTAAATTTAAACCCCCAAATACTAAAATATTTCAATACAAATTCCAACTCATCGGGGCTCCGAAATCATCTATACATAAAACATCATAGCGCAATGCATGCGCATGAGTACTGAGCAGATAACTCAAAAGCAACACTCCATCAAGCATCCGCAATCATCGGAGTCATGGTAACGACACAATGTCAAATCCAATACAAAATCAATATGATATGGACCAAGACTATACATGTAGACACCCAATCTATACATGTAATTAGCTGATGCAACTGTATGCCAAATCTTTTTAAGTCGCTGTGCGATGCGCGTAACACTGCACAGTGGCGGACGTTTCTCATAAGAAAATAACTATATATGTGTATATATATCCTTTGTTTAATAAGCACGTTCCACCATTTTGAAAATAATCAGAAGGGTTTCCTTGTTTTTAAAACGTTGTGTCATATCGGACACGTAGGTATATACTGAGACTATAGCTCGCTTTTCGGAAATCCCTTCGATAACTATCGATGCATGCAAAATATATCCAGGCACTGTCCACTGACTAGTCCTGCTCAGTATGAAAGCAAATATCCCACATCATAAAAATGTACTGCACCAAAAGGAATAAATTCCAAAAATGCACATAACACCACCCTGTGCGTCTGACGCGCACGGAAATCAAAATCCATATATGCGCTAAACATGTGCACAAAACAACATCTAGGTGCAACGGGTGTGCACGAAGCATCTGTCATAGGCAACATGTGTGCCTGACAGCCAAAACAGGTGCATCTGACATGCACGAAGAATCTCGATTTAGTGCATCAGGTGTGCCCCAAAATCGTATCTCAAAACATGCGCCCAACATGCGCGAAAATCCAAATCGGTGCATCCATCATGCACGAATGAAAATCTAGACCCTGCGCACTCAATATGCACGGAATCACAAAATCCAATAGCAACGTCGAATATGCGTAAGTCCAGTCAAAAGCACGGAGTGCAAGAATCCACATCAATATCACAATCAAAATCGACATACCGAAAGGCATCAAATCGAAGTCAGGTGCAATCGTAATGCACAAAATATAAATCCGGTGCAACAAAGGCACGAAATATAAATTTGATGCGATAAACGCAAGAAACATAAAACTGGTGCGACAAATGCACGAAGTATAGAACTGGTGCATCCCATGCACAAATACCAAGCAATAACTCAAATACGTAAGCAGCAACACCAAGTGTATCCAGATATGAAGAAAATCATAAACGTGTGCAGCTGCGGGCACAAAACACATATCGATGCACTACAAGCACATATAAGCTATACCGAGTGCAAAATCAAAACACTAAAATTACATGAAACTCTGCTGGAAGCGTAAATCAAATCACCAGCATAAAATAGGCATGAAATCGCAATCAACAACTCAAGAGTAATAACTATGTACAAGGTATAAATACCCAGTAGGTGCAACCATGGTGCACAAAATCAAATATCATGAAACTCAGTCATCAAGACTAAATCATGCGAATAGATCGCCCAAAATACCGAAATCCAAAGCAACGGATACGTGATAATCAAATCACAAAATCACAAATCATAATTACCGTCGTCGGTATACCCTCCTTCAGGGTCGAGAAGGTACCGGTACATCCGATGCTAGCGGCACAAGATATCTACTTGCCTCTTGCTCGCGGCTGGCATCCTCTGCCTCTGGTTCCTGATCTTTCCTGTAGATTACCAACTCGCAATCCATCGGCTCATCGGCCCGGTCAGGTGTGCTGACAGGAACGATTCCGTTCTTGCACTTCCCTGGTCATCTCTCGGTCAATCCTCACAACCGCTCGTAAAGCAGCACATCTCTGGCGCCGACCTCGGGTCCTCTGAATGCATATCACACATCCGATCCTGGGTGCAACTCTTATTGCAGCAGTGTACTGGAAGGAATCCTACTCAAGGTCTCTTCTGATCTTGTCTAAGCCAAACTGTAAGGAGGCTGGTACTCTGGCGTAATCTTTTCTCGCTCTCTGGACCTCTGCGTCCTTAGTACAACATCTCCTCGGAAGCTGGTCGCATCTCTGCGCCTCTGTATGCATGTCCGGCCTTTAATCTTAACGGGGTGTAGTAACAGCTCGTCTGCCTCTCGCACGAACTTCTTGTCCCGCTTGTCTGTATCATCGACCATTCGACGTCGCGTCTTTATCTGCACACTGCAATGTCCTCGGCTACGGTCCACCTGAAGTCTCTAACATGGACTCGAAATCACGAACTCAGTATCTTCATCACTCAGTAGAAGATATCTAGCCGAACACGTCCTCAGCGTGCATATCGCATCTCTGATGTCAGCGGAGTGGAACGTCATCTCGTCGAAATCTCGTGCAAACTCTTTACTCCACCTTGCTCCACTATCGACTGATTCGGACTCATCTCATCATGGCTACACAGACTGCGCTCCGACGGCTATGCTCGTATCTGGAGTCTCCCAAGCAGTGTCCCATCACATGATATCCGAATGATGTCGAATCATCCGATCGACTCGTCAGAACCTCACAATCCCCCAAGAGCTCAACATCTCGGGTATAGTTTAATAGTATCGAGTACATGCCACAGCGTCGGTGGTCCAGCCGTAGAAGGGCAAACCCAAGCCTCACTAATGGCGCCGAGGAACTGCCGCAAACCCTAAGGTTCAAAGGCTTTCACACGGTCATTAAGTCGAGTTAGGGTTTCATTCTTCTAGAGGGTCCATAGAATCACCTGCATGTATTTCCGTATACTTTAAACTTGGAAAATGGGTTCCTGACCTTCGATCGTCTCAATCGACTCTCAACGAATCTGCGTGAAGTCGCCTCTAGCTGGAATCAATCTATCTGATGACCTCGCATCGGGGTAAGCGAACGAACCACATGTCCTAGTCATTAATCCTCGGTGACTAGCGACTCACTATCACATCTCTAAGAATATGCTCATGCTGCAGTAGCTCCAATCATCTGGGCGATATCTCATCACTCGCAGCAACAACTGGCTCATTCGTCGATACGCTAAGCAGCGCCTCAACCATCATGAATAAGCGATACATCAACGGTCATCACATCCTGGCTGGCCTCTATCAGTGGCTCAATCCTCTGGTACCGTCCGGTACATCCTAGAAATCTCACAGCAGCGATCTGTCAAACGCCCATAGTGCGGAAACACAAAATACGAAGCCTCAATGCAACCGTATGTCTCTGGAATCACGCCCCGGTCAGTCCTCGTCCGCGACGAGCTCATGCTGACAACTCGAGCCGTAGCTCACTCTGCCCGTGCAATCGCGACAGCAAAACCATAACCAGTATCGATGAAGATAGATCATAGGAAGGAATATGACACAATGCAAGGAAATGTACAACCTAAGGTTTCTTAAGCGGAGTGGCGTGTCGTAAGTATACCGCGGAACATACCCACGGTACGTCACTCTACTTTAGTCACCTATTCCATCAACCAAGGGTCATCCTACACGACGAAAGTTCGGGTCGAATACCCCCTCGACCAAGTCTAAGTTCCGTAAGGTCAAGCCTAAGTTCCTTATATAGATAACGCCCTAGGCTCCACATAGTCAAACTTAGACTCGAACTAAGGTCAACCTAGCGCTCTGATACCAACTTTGTCATGACCCGAAAGAGCACGTGACTGTCCCTTGAACCATATGAAGTCTATAGGACCCCATCTGATCCAAGTAAGCCAAAAGCCCAGTAATCTAAAACCATTTAAAGAGTAAATAAGGAAAACTGTTTTTGAAAAGTAAGGAAATCATGTTTGGAAATCAAAGTTTTTAAATAACTAAGCCGAATATGCATTTTTTTAAAATGTGTAACCTTTCCTGAAAATTTCGGCAGAGTTTCCTTTGTAAAAACTGGCCCCGAACGGGATACAACAAGAATAATATATATGAAATGATAAAAGGCATCCCCAAGCGGGAGCTAGCTCTTCGTCCATCGACGGTCACAACCACGCAAGCAATAATAATATACAACGCCAAAGGGCGAGGATCAAAACCCAAAAAAAAGAAACTCAAAACAGCTAGAAAACCGTAATACTACTAGCGCGACTCTAAGGTCGAAATAAAACAACACTGTTTTCTAAGTCTGAAACAATATACAAGTTTTGGTTGATGGAAATTCTAGATACAATAAATGATACATGAACAATGGCGGTTCTGATACAAAAGAACCCACCTATCCAAGCAAGTCACCCATAAGGAAGCAGTGTGCCAAGAATGCCGCTATGGAATCTGTACGGCAAAAACCTGCAAGGACTGGGGCACAACGGGGGTAAGTTGCCAACTCGTGAATAGAAAATATCTACAAGCAGAGATCGAATGCATGACCCATCCTAGGTCAATACGATCAGATATAAATAAACCTCAATATGAATAAAGCTGAAGCATGCTAAACTGGCAATGTAATCTCTACATGAGTGTAATGCCAAGTGCTCGTGCTAGTGCCTCAGGTAATAGCATGTCATGAATATGAGGTATGATCAATGTAATCAAATCTGCACACACGTGGATCCCGTCCACTCGTCACCCAATGACAATAACCATCATGCAAGTAAATATCATGAAACCTGTGCATGGAAATATGAGGATATAACCCACCCGTGTCCCTCGCGACACGTCAAAATCATGGAACCGGAGTGCCCAGCATCGGCACTCGAAAACATCATGAAAACTGTGCCCAGCATCGGCACATAAATCCTCATATATCGGGCTCCGTCAGTCCGGATCGGCCCGCGGGCTCTGTCTGCGGTATCGGCCCTCGGCCCCGGCAGGACGTCCAAATCTATCCATCGACTCTGGTCAGTATCCTCCGGATAACCGCCAGGTCCAACCAATCACCGGTAGGTACTCGCCCGCCTCCAGGCTCAATCGGCAAAGCTCATCGATCATCTTGCCGAGGGGAACCATACCGGGTCCACCATGTACCCGCAATCGGCTCATCCACTCCTCGATTCGGGTTTCACATGTCGCTCTCAGCACCGAGAAAACACATGGTGGACGCACTGAAATATCATATCAAGGGTAACCGGGTTTTTAAAGCAATGACATATTCTCTTTTGAAACACTCTCGGTTCCCAAATCCAGAAATATCATAGAAACAACATATCTCAATGCGTATAATCAAAAGCATGAAGTATGCGACATATAAAGGAAGGTATGCATATCATCATGTCATGCAAGGATCATATACTGAATGCAATAGTACTACAGTGTAGTGACATGGCAATTATCGATGATGAGTGTGTGAGCCGGCAACAAGTGTACGTGGAACATATGCATCATCGATAATGGTGCTGGTGTCCTAGCAGCATGACTGAAATATAACCACAGTACAAGCGATGCAATGCAAATAGCATGAATATGCGGAATCGAATAATCAACGCAAAAGTAAAGAATCTACACCAATCTGTACAAGTCATGCAGGGGTGCCATTTGAAATAAGACGAATCAGGGCTTTTGGAAAAACAAGGGCTACGGTGTTTTAAGAAAAGATACATCATTTGAAAATATCCGTATGACCCTTCTGCCTATCTTTAAAATATCCCCGATTCGTTAGTTTGAATAGGTATGACTCGGTCCAGTCTAATGTCTACTAAGTAATCTAGACAGGAGGGGTAAGAAACCACCTAATCTGAGTCAATATATATAGATATGATAGTCGGTGATCCCGCCTCAATAACATATCGTAAGATATCCTCGAGTCATGAGTGCGGATCTATCATCAATATCGGCTCGTACGGTTGATCGTCGTACGGCATCCCAATAGCTGGGTAGGGGTCAATATCAGAGTACCTCATCACATATCAGGTATCACTATCATCAGATCGCATAATCTGGGGTACTACTCTAAGTCTAGTACAAATCGATACCATCTATAAAAATATGAATGCGGGTAAAGCACATGTCCAAAGGCCCGCTAAAACTATCATATCGCACCTCGAAGACAAGCTATGTCACATCGCCGATCTCACGGCCTCACATCAAGCATCATCTCAAACCACGTATCATCCTCAAATCCCGTATATAAACACATAGTCCCATACCCATGTGTAGATATACGCACCATCATATTCACTCTAATAAATGAAAGAATGAATGCAAGTATGTGTGTAAATGTATGTGTGAGTGCAACCACTACTCTAGGGTTCGCACTATACTAAACCAATATATTCTTATCATCAAAATATCATTATTACCATCAATAACCCTAAACAACACATAATAAATATTCGTGTGTATACGTATTCGTATACATCACCGCGGACTGCGGGGGTGCTATACGCCATCCACCCGACTTCTCCCCGTAGATATAAATCTACTCACATTGCTTCTCGTGTGCCAAAGACGATGTCGCTATCTTCACCTCCTTTGCCTCAACATCACGCGGGGTACCTACAAGTATATCACAATGCTAAAGCACATGAAAATCACATCGGAAACCAAATAGCACACGCTACCCGCATAGGTAAAAACCTATCGACTCGCATGTAAACACAATCAAAATCCACTTGTCGTTGACGTCCAAACGCCACCCGACAGGAATGAATCACCAAATACCAAAATCCATGCTAAAACAAGTCCCAAATTATACACCAACATAGGAAAATCAACCCAGATTTCACCCTAGATGGAATCAGTCAAAACTAGACATACTCAGGGTCAAAACTAGAGGAAATGGGGGCATGCACAGAAAACGAGGCAATTCCTTAAAATACCTTATTTTAGAATTTTCCATAATTTTTCCCCATTTATCTGTATTTAATTATACCAGAATATTAAAATATTCATTAAAATAATATTAAATTATAAAATTTCCCAAAAATCATATTTTATTATTTTGAAGACGTTACACGAAACTTAACCGACCTCGAAGAATTCAGGATGGGCCATATGGTAAAGCTGATTATAAGATAGTAGACACTATATTTATCAATAAAATATATTGGTTTATCCTCCTCAATAGCGTATGTCTTAAAGAAATTAGAGAGTAAGTTTTTTTGGATTAATTATTATATTTGTGTTTGTGTGTGTATGAAATGATATAATATTAATGTCATAATTTATTGTTGAGAACAGAATTCATATCGATGAGGTACGTGAAGGGCATCCTGATTAGAATGATGAACGATTGGAAAAATATCACCAGGATAATTTTTGAGATTGGGTTGCAGATCATGTAAGTTATTCGAATAACATGTTATTGCTACCAGTCTTAATCTAAACATATATCGTTATGTATTTGTCGTAAAATTTATTTTGTCAGATCCATGATCTGAACTTGTTTCCATCATTAGAGAGAGATACAAGATGTTTAGCTCAGTTTCCTAGTATGGAGGCTGTATATTATAAAGGATTCGGTATCCAAAAGAAATATCCACTTCACGTTGAGTGGGGCGATCAACATCGGCGCTCATTTTCCCTCTTCTGGGATCAGACTCGGGTACTAATATATATTTTCATTTGACTTATCAAATAAATTTATTATTATTTAACACTTATAATTTAAATACATTATTTCTTGTATTTGCAGTTGGATTACGACTTTCAGCCTGTACCCGACCCTGATCATCTCGACAGAGTGCTCGATCTTCACGCTCTTTACCTGGGCCTCATGAAGAACATGCAATCGAAGATCCGATATAATAGGAATGAGCTGAAGATCGATTGATATTTGGTATGGCTGGCGACCCCCGAGGCGGAGAGAGCGTCTCTCCTATATTCTCCGGCCTTTGTTAGAGTCGACGTAGATACATGACCTCTCTTGTACCAATATTATGACTCTGAGCGTAAATATGTTTGTATTTTAAATGTAATTCATTGTTTAGTATATAATTTATTTTTTGTGTTGCTTAATTAGAAAACTAAATCTGATTGTGTTGTGCAGAAATAGACCGATCAAAATAAAGAGAATAGAAAGTCGGCAATGAGGAGTCGCCCTACTTACATAGGTGGCTCGAGAAACATTACTCGTGCCATGGAGGCATCGGTAAATTACAATCGATCTATTTTGATATAATGCAATATTAAAAGTTATTTTATAATATATGTAAATTTTTGGCGAATTGTAGAGAGCTCAGACCCCGGTGCAAAGTGGTACACCGAGCATGTTGACCGCATATTTTGTCGTCCACGGCACCTCGACAGATTCCGCCACGGGCGAGCTTCGATACCCCGACACCGCTACCCAGAAGTATTGCATAAGTGTTAATATTTATTCTAATTCGAATGAAATTTTTGTTTTGATATGTTCAAATTTAAATGATATACTTATATTTTAATGGTTAATATGGGTGTAGGAGCAGGTGGTGGAACAGGCGGAGGCATCGGGGATCCAGTCCTAGACGCTGCACACGGAGGGCACCATGGAGATTGGGAGAGAGGCCGGAGACTGGGTCCTAACAGCTCCCATATGAAGTTGGTCTCCACTCCGGCGGTTACTTCCCCTACCCCCGCGAGCGACGTCTGGAGAATGATGTTGTCGTCTTGAAGACCACTGTCGAGGAGTTGAAGGAAATGTTGGTACATATATTACTTAATAGTAAAATATTATATCACATTATAGATAATAACATATGCAATATTAGTTGACTGAGCTTATTTGGTTTTAGACTTAGGTTTGATTAATTAGACTTACATAAAACTATCTAATTAAACCGAACTCTATAATCATAATAATGCCACATGTTTCTTCATTTTGGAGTTTAAAAAGTTATGATTATCCAAATTCAAAACTTGAGAAGAAAACATTTCTTTGTAAATTAGATAACTCCAAAACCAAGCATCCAATCAAAACTAAATAATTAAGAAGAAATACGGGCTTATAAGTTAGAGTAAGTATCATTTCTATCTCCACTTAAAATAAACTACGGTTTTCCAAATTAGATACCCAAACTAGGCCTAAATCCCTAAGTAATCTTAGATTGGGGTATAAAAACATAGCCCTGAATGTGTGGAATTTCAAGATGTATAAATTCTCATACATAACATATGAATTTCAACAGAACGTGTGGAATCTCAACAAAGCATATCTAAATTCGCGGTTTCGCAATAATATGATAATGATACGAATTCGACTAAAATCTAATACACCGTTCTTACTCGTTTATTACACAAACACAAAATTTTACAAATTCGCCAGGCTACTTTAGCTGCGGCTCCACATGCATCTCTTTCGGCTGCGACTCCGCAAGCCACTACCTCGGCTACGGTTGCATAGACCACTTCTACAGCTCTACGACCCTCTCAAACTCCCGCACAGTCCGCTCTTTCATTAGTCGAGTTTTCGACGACTCAGGGTTGCACCGAGAAGCAGATGCGGCAAATTACGGTGATTATCAGAGGTGGATGAGCTGGACCGAACTAGGGTAGCTTTATTTATATTTTTGAGAATGTATGTACTTATCTGATGCATATTGTATATATTTTGGATGATATTGGTGGTTGTTTGTATGTTCATGATGATTTTAGATTAATTTTGTATTCTGTTTGTTTATTATATTATCCGTGAAATGTTGATTATGAATATTTATTTATTTGGATATATATATATATATATATATATATATATATATATTTGTGTGTGTGTGTGCAGGGCGGGAGAAAAACGGGAAACCCCTTTTTATAAGAAAAACCTGATATAATGTCCCTACGGATTACTCCGTAGGGGCAACTGTTGCACCTAATGCTTAAGTCGTAGGGGAATTTATCAGGCCCTATGGACAACTTCATAGAGGCATTTATCAGGACCTACGGATAAATCCGTAGGGGCAAGTATTTTATTTTATAAACAGATAAATTAAATAAAGATTATGTCCTTACAAAATAATCCGTAGGGATAAATATCCCTACGAATTAAGATGTAGGAGCAATTATTACTTCGTAGGGGCATGTTCAGGACGAAAACTTGTACCTGCGGCTTTTGAACCTACGGAGGAATTTATGTTCCTACGGATATATCCGTAGGGACAATGATTTGCCCCTACAGCTAAATACATAGGGACAAGTGATTATTGTAGAAGTGAAAGTGTGTGAGAGAGAACTTGAGAGTGAGAAAGAGAGAGTTTTAGAGAAGAAGAAAGAAAAGAAAAGACAAGGCATGGTACCCATGCCTTCTCCCATGCCTTCCTCCTCAAGCATTTATTTAGAGAAAAGAAAAGGAAAAGGAAATGTTAATCTTAAATATGCTTACCATTTTAATAAAACTCAAAATATTATAATTAAACTTTAAATTTTTTTAATGTTACAATATTTCTAATCATTCATTTTTTAAGTGTTCATATTCCAATTAATAAGACCAACTTGATCAAAATATTCATACATAGCTATTAAAGTAAAGTCCTATAGATCATAAATAACTATAAATATTAAATTCTTATGATTTATAAAACAACCCCTAAACAAAATATATTTAAGTTTAAGCATCACAACCACATTCAAACAGGTTGCTTACCAACCGTTTCAATAACAACAAATCCAACCGGCAAATACTTAATCAACATTACAAGTTCAAATCTTAATAAAAGAAATTCTTCCTTCTACAGCAACACATTCGATCGAATTGAGTTCTTAAACATTTGTGTATGTGTGTGTGTAGATAGAGATAGAGAGAGAAACATGTAAGAATGGTGATGTGTCGTCGATGGTGATATGTATAAATAATATTATGCATAATTATCTATATTCCGGAGTAGGACGGGGCAGAGAACGGGGGAAGCTAATATCATCCCCGTCCCATCCCTCCTAATTAGAGATCAGGTTTTTCCTATCCCCGTCCTGTGTCCCGGTCAAAGGTCAAAATCCCTGCCCGGCCCGATCGGGACGGGACAAAATTTCCATCCATACTTAGAATGAGGTGGAAATACTTTCAAAGCCTAATCCTAAATACAATTCAAATCTCACACAAGAGGGTAAAAGACAACTGCCCTATTTCTTAAAGAAATTACATACAGAACCCTAAGCATACAAAAATATATATGGTCTTCACACACTTCATCTCAAGTAAAGATCTGGCCTGTGGATGATTTCGAGCTCGACCAATTCCTACAAGGCCGATCCATCTTTCAATTTGGCATTGGCTCGCCTCGACATCAAAAAGAGCTAGAACAACTTCATAGCTTAGCCTATAGAGCTCGAAGAGATCTTGGCAATTAGTTTAGACATGGTTCAACCAATATGGCTTGACAACCAAGTAGATAGGATATAGGTCACAAAATTCAAGGCATACCTAACCCTAACACGGTTAGGATGAAGAAAAGTATTTTTGCTTATTAAAAGAATTTTTTTCATAACATCGTAAATTAAGTAACAGTGTAAGACGTGGCTATGACATGACGCTATCAGTGCTTGCTGGAAGAACTTGAAAATTAAGCGCAGAGGAGTATATCTAACTCAAAACCAATTCATCCAAACAATTTACAATCAAACACAGTTGGAACCCTAGCTAGGACATCAGAAATGTACGAACCAATAGTGTTGCATGTGCTACAAAAAAAGGCAGACCAAAGATAACAAGACTGGACAACCAAATTCCGTTAAAATGGCATGCAACGTCCATATATTGAGAGATGATATCACATCATGCATGTCCATAGAGATGTATGAACATGGCTGCAGTCATTTCAACGTGCCAGCATCCATATATGGTGCTCTCCTCTGATTGGACGGCTGGGATTGCTCCTGTCCAATCATGAGATTGCATGGAAGTCTCACTGGATTCGAGGTGAGAGAGAGGTGTTACATCAATGTTTCTTACCTCTATACCTAGCATCTTTTGCATAATAAGTATTAATTTGTTGAGAACACTATGAAAGAGGTCCTAACAGTCTTTTTGCATTAGGTGGTGTCAAAAATTATGTCATCCACCACTTTATTCGACGATTGGCGCCTTCAAACTTGATATCCATCATTTAATTTATCGATACACCAAATTTGAAATGATTATAACACCATTTCACCGTTGATTTAGTGGGTGCAAAATTAATGGTTTACGGACAATAAAACTTTTTACATTGCTAAATCAATAGTGAAATGGTGTTGTAATTATATGAAATTTGATGTATCGACAAATTAGAGTATTGATATCAAGTTGGAAAGTGTCGATTGTCGAATAAAATGGTGGAGGGCATACTTTTTGCCACCGCCAAACGCAGAAAGCTTCCTAGGGCCTCTTTCCTCCCTTATTCTCTAATTTGTTACAACCATTTGCAATATCGTTTCATGGTTTGAAGGATGAATCACTCGTGGTACCCGTGGAAACATACTATTCTGCAGTAAATTTAGCAACAGTCAATCAATTCTCTGCGAAGATATATAATGAGAGCTTACATGCTGATCGACATATTTTAAAATCCTTATGCATAGATTGGTGGTCAGTAACCCATGCATCATGCAAATGCAAGATGCAAATTTGTGTGCTGAAAGTCTTATGGTTGTTTTTTTTTTCTTTTTCATGAGCATATGTTTTAAGGGTATGAAGGATCGATGAATGTCCTGGATCATCCAAATATTGTGTCGATGCTTCTATTTGGTAAGCCGCTTTGCCAAAAATCATTTTCTTTGAAAAAGTAGCGGGCTTTTTAGTTTATTTGGTTTAACTGCATGAAAAAACTATATGAAAAGTTTTTGCAAGAAAATAAACAACAATGACCAATGACTTCTGGTTGATCACTATCAAGATAACTATCACAGACCCTTTTGTTGGTATCAAACTAGCATAAGACGTTATAACTCGATCATATAACCCCTTTCATTGTCTCAACCATTCTCTTGTAATTATATCCTTGCTTACACAAGTAACTCTATTTTCCCTAATTTATTTTTGGATCTGAATCATAAATATGAGAAGACAATCAATAAGCCAGCTGTATCTCCATTCAAATTGGAGCAATATTTTGCATTTATGTGAGGTCCCACACATTTTAATTGAATGTTCAAAATTTAAACCCCAAAATCATAAAAATTCCCAACATTGATTTGCCCATGGATCATTCGATATATATACCTCCGTCGAAGTCCTCCATCCACTACTACAGTACCCTTCTGGTAACGGGTTTGTCCGTTACCATAAACCAATTGGGTCACGGTTATGACCGTTACAGACCCGTTATGCAAAACCCCGTAACCATAAATCTTGTAACGAATTAAACCATTACCATAGATAAATATGATAACGGTTTAATATGTTACTATAGAGGAGGCGTTACCAATATTGGTTCAAATTATTGAACCAATCCTCGATGGGGCCCACATCTGTGGTAACGGTCATAACGGTTACCATTTGAAAAGGTAATTGTTTAAACTGTTACAATTAGAAAGATATGCAAACGGTTTTCACCGTTCCATATCATATAAGATAACCAATACCTGATATCTTTTAGGTATCAATTAGCTTATGCTCCCTATGGTAACGGTTATACTCGTGACCATAGGGAAGGGGTAGCGTTGATAACCATCACCACTGAAAAACTAATTTTTTTTTAAACAAAAAATTACGCGTCCCATGAGCGATACTTTCAATCATAAACAACAACAGATAATAATATTCAGAATATCTGTAACGACCCTAAATCCCATGTACCGTCCATTTTAGTTTAATTAATAAAAGAAGCCGTAATCAGTTCTGATTTCGAGTTATAAGTAATTTTTGTGAAATAAGTGCAAGAAACTTTTTGTAGCTCACCGGTTAAGACTCCATGTTGCATTTCCATACCCTATGTGTTCGAATCCTATCAATGTCAATTATTTTAATATTTTTTTCTTTTTAACGTTTCGGAAGCTTAAGAGTTTGCACGAACATTATATAGGGTTACAAAACGTTTTAACAGAAAAGATGTATATAATTACCCTAACTAAACCCAACCCGTGCAATGACCTAAAACTCGGACCCATACTTCGAGGTCGAGGCATTTCGGGCGGCCCAAAAGATGTTCGGGCAGCCAGAACAAGCCTAAACGGGCCCCGTCCGAGTCGGTGCAACCTTTGAACATCTGCTTTTTCATTTCCACACCCCGAAACTTCCCTACCCACCCAGAGAGCTGCCACCCCTTCATTTACCCACTTAATTCTCTTTTAATGTGTTTAACTCTCATTTTAATTCATCATTCTTTATTACATTTCTCCTATAAATACCCATGACTGCCTAACCCATTCATCCTCTGAAAATTTAAGAAGAAGCTCCTCCAAAATACTTTGATAATTCTTCCCAAGCTTTCTCCTCCTCCGTTGCTCTTCAATTCACCAAAGGATTTCAGAAGATCCCTCTTGCCGATCCTCTTCACCTAAGTGACGATTCCATTAAAGCCGAGCATTCTCAACTTCTCCTCACCATCATCAACCATATCAATGCCACACACCATTGTCGCTGTCGTCAACGACCGCAACAACAAACTGAACATCGCACCATCACAATATTTTCTTTGCAAAACGGTGAATCGGCACACCGTGAGTAAGTCTCCCCTCTTCTTCTCCTTCTCTCGAATCCACCTTTTGTTATGTCGTTAAACACCCATGTAATTTGAACTGCCTCTATGAATCTGTGCTATTATAATTTTATTATAATTCGCTCGTGCCATCATAATCTACTTTATGAAATAAACTTTGTGAAATTAACTTTCTACTCAATTCTATGGAATCATCTCAAACATATTGTTGTCAAAACGGTATTTTAATAATAGATTTTTAACAATACAAAGCTTTATCGTTCCTTTATGTTTAATATAAATATTTAGAATTTGTTAAATATATTTTTAGATAATACACGCGGGGTAATGACCTACCCCACTCACGCACACTTATATTCATACCACAATCAATCGATTGTAACGTTTTATGGAAACGTTTTTCATTAAACTATCTTCAAACTTTAAAACATAGAATTTTAAAACGAAATCCTTTTGCCTTGGCAATTACGCCCCTTACAACCCTCTTAAGGGGAGCCCTGTTAAAAAATAGTGTGAATTATTGCACATCTTGAGTCTAGTGGGTAAGATCGGAGCTCTTCACGAAACGTGTTCTCGAAGGAAAAGAAAATATGGAATTTCTAAAGCAAAGTTAAAACAATTTAAAAATAACTTAAATATTATATACTAGTAACTTAAAAAAAAGTTTTTGTAAATATAATTTCAATAAAATACTCAAAATTAAAAGATTAGGTTTTATTAAAATACCTCAAGTTTTCCTATAGTTAGTTTTTTCATTAAAATACCATAAAATTTTAAAACCTAAGTTTTATCACTAAATACCTCTAAATCTAAAGTACATTTTTATAAAAACTCTTGATATTCTAATTAACATGGTTTTATAAAAAAGAAACAGCCTCGTGATTTATTTTTAAAACAATAATAAAACATTTTACAAACACCCTCGAGAAATGCAAACATGCAAATACACATAATAAACAACTTGAATAAATATTTAAGGATCCTAGATTAATCATGGGTTAAGCAGTATCAAATCTTTTGAGTCTCAGAGAGCCGGAGAAAGTGGGTGCTTGCCTATTCAGATTTGATAACATTACAAATTAAAAGAATTATCAATGACAATCGTCTTGGAAAAAGACACAAATCATGCCGTCCATGTGCAGCGGTTGCCCGATTATTCCCAAACTTAAGATCTTCAAAGAATAAATTTTTTAATAAGATATGATTAGAACTTGAACTCGAATCACAAATTGACCTGAATTCCAATCTAACTTGAACTCGAACTTAAACTTAAACTTGACTTAAACATAACCCTGAACTTGACTTGAACACGAATTTGAACCTGATCTATCTACTTGAAAACTTGACATGTATACATGAACTCAATAAGTATATCTAAAACCAACTTGACTCGGACCATGAATACAAATGACATGACTTATACTTGACATGACTACATAAACTTAATCTTGATATCAGTTTTGTATTTATGGACTCGATCAAGTCTTGTAACCTTAATCATAGATTGAATATACACGGGGTGTTGAGGTAGTTTAAGTATGAACCCAACAGAATCTCAGAAGTCCCCCTAGATCATGAATCCATGTCTACTAACATAAGCAATCTATCATGAGGGCCTGTGTTTTCTTACTCCTGGATTATACCCTGATGAGTTTGGAATATTTCAACACTAGGTTGAAATCCCGCTACTAATACTTGATTTAGGCTCGTGGTTCCTTACCCCTGAATTACAATCTGTTGGGATCTAGAATACTATTGAGATTGGTTGACATTCACACTTGAGCTGACGTTAAGTTAGATTAGCTTTGTAGAGATCTCTTTGGACATTTACATTTATTTCATGTTCACGACACTTACACTACACAGCCATGCTATATTGGTAGCTATGCTCATATTACATTACCATACTTATATAGTTTCTTTTACATTGTCATGTTATATTAGAAATGTCTATATTAATTGTTTACTTAACCGCCATATTATTCTGTCTATCCTTCTATTTGGTCATTATACTTTTGTACTTTCCACATTTCCTTAAGGAAACACCGAGCGCAAGTTCGTTGACAAGTATCCATCCATCTCTTTCTTTCTTTTGCGTGTTCATTAAGTGGTCTAGAGACTGAGAAGATTGAAGCGACTGCAAGGGGTTATGACCAGCTAGTTTCACAGGTAGATCTCTAGTTTTCTTTCCAGCTCTAGTTTCAGTATGCCATATGTTTAGGCATTTCATGTTATTGTAATTTCTTTTTAGTTATCTTGTATCCTAACTATGTGAGAATTATGAATGAAAATAAAGTTGTTGAAGTTTCAATCTCATGTTAATTGCTTGTCCGCGTCAGGTTCAAGGCGTATTCGTGAATGGATGCACGCCTAGTAAAGTGTCGGTTGGCCCCGGGATCAACCCCGTGCTCAAAGCCACCGTGATGCCCGCTAGATAGCGAATCCAGAACAGGGACGATGATGGTAATCAGGTCGTCGGGGCTGTTGGTTCCTAGTGCTCATGCCACTAACCCGCGGCCAATGCAAAATCCAAAAACAAAAATTTTGATGGCACTAGAAACCTAAACCCAAGAATCTAGACTATACACTAAAACTAGCTAGCACAAAATGATAGAAATCACAACCTTCGTAATGTCTTCATTTGCTCCAATTGGGTTGGATTCTAAAATGCTCTCAAGAGCTCCGGATCGCGCTTGCAAGCCAGTCTTCTTTCGTCAAAGATAATCTACCCAAGGGAACCAATTTCAAGGTTCAACTTCGTCAATGAAATAACTAAGGATCCTAGGTTGCTAATATAGAGTTCTTAGGATGTGTGTGAATATGCGAACATTTTTCTTTCTTTTTTATTTTCTTGTTTTTCAACATATGAGAATGGTAGAAGATAATGAAAAAGAAGGAGGAGAAGCCATAGAAGAGAGAGAAGCAAGAATGATAGAATAAATATCACATTACTAATTCAAACATGCTCCTTTTGGTTTTGTTTAAAAGAATTTTCCATTTTAAAATTGCAACCATACTTGAATAGTATACGCAAATGAATTAATAACTCATTTGCCCATACCCTCCACAATTTCTATTTTCCACCCCATTTCACAATTTCTCTTAAACAAAAGAAAAGCAAATCTTAGAAATGAGGTGTCCTCCTTATAGAAGTATTCTTGTATAAATACAAGAATACGTCCCCGCAAATACATGTCCGTATTCGTATCAAAATACGAATACTCAAGAGATAGAAACATATAAGGAACATGATATTAGAATATACATATCAATATATATATATATATATATATATATATATATATATGTGTGTGTGTGTGTGTGTGTGTGTGTGTGTAAATTATTAAATCAAAACTTGATTTAATAATCCAGCTTAATTCTAAGCTGGTTAGTATTATCATCCGTCCGATTAAAATCCGTATGGCTAGCACACATACCTAATCGGAACCCAACACTTATCAATATACAGCCACTACATTATTTTGCCTGAACCGGGAAAACTCTCTGTATGGGACTCTAAAGACTCGTCAATACGCTGGCAGTGAGTTTAACCACAAGCACGTCAGCGGCACTAGCTGTACGTAACGGCTACTCAGGTATTGAACGAAAGAAAGGACGACAAGCAAACCCATTTGTACCCCTACTAAGTCTGTCTATGACAATCTCCGTACAGTCTGGTCTGTTCGTCTAAGAGTATCGCATACCAGGTTTAGGGGGTAAATAAAATCAAACCCCTAATAACGTGATAATTCGTGTCGGTGTGAAACTCATCACCCATTGAGAAACTATTGATCCAAATCAGTAAATATCATCCAGCTTGGCCAAGAATTTCTGGTGATGGCCACCCGTGCACGGTGCGACATCTACCCCTAATACCAAGAGAGACGAATCCCCGACAATCCGCTCACTTCCTCCATATGGCTCGGAACTGTACCCAATTAAAACCTGTTTGCATGACTCCTTTGAGCCGTGGTAGGATAGTAATCAAAGTACAGTGGGAACTCACACGATACAAATGATAATTTCCGGTCGACAGACTAACCTGTACTCATATCACCTGAGAACTGCTATCTGACAATATGTATAATACCATCTAGTATATTCCCGGCGAGTCTGTCCAGTGTACTCACCTCCAGTAAGCACATGTATACTATCTTTGGTGACTAACTGACACCAATGGCTGTAAGACCGGCCATCGCACCTCGTCGGGGTCAACAAATGTATGCATTAGTATACCCTGGAATATCGATGCTTAGACTCGATATTCCCACGACTATGGACATTTAAAAATTTGCTTATAGACTACACATTTCTTACAAGTGTGAACGCCACAATAACTCTAGTAGTCAAGCAAGAATGCTATAGACTCTATCAATATGTAACAGTGGTCCGTAATACCATACTATACATGTACATGATGATAAAGATGAACCATATTATCATTTCGAGTAAGACTGTTCTACTCGTATAAGTCCTCCCTCAATCATCATAATCATCTGCCTGCGATTACAATAATTGCCTTGAGGGTATTATAACAAACAGGGGCAAACTCCTAAGGCGCCCGTCCTCTTCTAGAACTGGGTCGGTAAAGAATACACACACACATGTGTTAACTTAAAATATAGGATCGACTTAATTATATGAAAGTTACCATGTACTCGTCCGTGCCCCTGTGTAACGCGGACTATCTTTTGGCAGCATTGTGGTTGGCGGTTTCTTTTAATTTCTGTAATAAAATTATGATTTATTTTAATAAGTAATTTGCGACAAAGAAAACATATATTCTTAAACGTCGAAATATCCACGAGCCGGTGCTCAGCGTTAACCTGCGAGCGCTTTCCTTGGATCGGGCTAGCGCAGTTTCTAACGCCGTTGTTCCGGTTCTCCTTGTTGCGAACCAACGCGCCTTGCAATTATAAAAAAGATTATATTATATAATTCAAAATATGATTTCATGTTATATTATTATAATCTTAAAAATTAAATTTATATCTGAACTTCCTCGCGCTCATAATACGCGACCAACCGCGACCAATTCTCTCTCGGGACATCCAGTGCTATGGCATCCATCATCTTGCTCCACTCCTCCTCAGTCGTCGTGGTCCAAGGAATATAATGATGCGTCTTTACGTCACTTCGGCGTATCCTCTTGAGAACCTAACACTCGGATATGACCCAGGTAATGGCACGATGTGGATCGAACGGCATGTGCACGCCATCCTCACCGGATGAAATTATAAAATTATAAAATGGTATGTGATATCGTATGAATCTGTAATGTCTCTTGCATGAAATTATAAAATTTTAAATAAATAAATATAATGACGATTGAAATTTCAATGTATAAAATGGTATGTGATATCGTAACGTTTGCAAAAAACTAACGATCTAACTCGGTCTCGTGCGGGGCCCGCCTTTGATAGAGCGGATACTTATAGTAAGTACGGATCTCCGCTCCCATGTAGTCCCCCAACTTGGTCATGTAATCACCAACAAGCACACCCCTCTTGTTCCACCCCAGCGTTCATGGACCAACGCCTGTGACAGGCCTAGAGCAGACGGGTGTAGTAGGACCTCTCCTCCTGACACTGGTGGAACCTGCAAAAAGATAGATATACGGACACAATATTAATTTATATATATATAGCATTTGACAAATTTAAATTATAATCATTAATTAAAAGGTTTAGGCAATAACGATTATACCTGTCGTTTTTGGGGCGGCTCTCGAACTGGCAACAGACGCCAGCCCACCGGTACTATGCAGACCTGTAAAAAATAAACTGTTAGATGATTCGATAGAATTATTTTAATAGTTAACTAAAAACAATAGATAACTATATACCATGTTTAGGAGGAATGACTGGGATAGGAGGATCTGCTATCCCGCTAATAGGGGTAGGCAGCGGGTCCTGTAGTGTTATGGCCGGAGTCCTGTAGCGTTGGTAGGAGAGGCACTGGTAGGGACATGTGGGTCAGAGCTACTGGTTGGAGGAGCGGTGGTAGGGACATGTGGGTCGGGGGTGCTGGTAGGAGGGGCGCTGGTCGGGCCTGCTGCAGCTGCTGTAGTTGCTGGGGCATTAGTATGGGGGCGCAGGTAGGGATAAGCGCTACTATTACTAAGCTCCCGTCAATCTAGTTTGGATGTTTTTTCTTATGACGTTTGGAGCCTGAGCCACAGCCTCCCATCATACCCTATGTTTCTCCCAATCAGAGCAAAGCTCTGTTTGAATTCAAATTTTGAAGCAACGCTTCAAGTCTCGGGCGCAACGCGCCGCGTGTCTAGCGCTAACACGTCAGCGCAGCGCCCAAGAAGGCGCACCCAATCAGAGCAAAGCTCTGTTTAAAGGAAGCAACGCTTCAGCTGCGCTGCGCTCTGCGCTGCGCGACACGTGTCAGCGCAGATGCGCTGCGCCCTGCGCTGCGCGACACGTGTCACGCGCTGGGGCATCTGCGCCAAACTAAATTAAGATTTTAAAAAATCTTTTCTGTTCTTGTTAAAACAAGAAGATTTTCTTCTGCAAAGCAGAAGCCCTCGGATCAAAGATCCAACGGTGGGGAAAATTCCCCAAATCACTCAGAAAATGATCTCTTTAACAATTTTAACTAATTTGTGAGCACTATAAAAAGGACCCTAAGCCTCAATTCAAAGGCATCAACATTTTTCTTGAGAACTCAAGAACTTTAAACAGAGAGAACTCTGAAAAGATTTCAAGAAAAAGGTAAAGAACCTTCATGGATTAGAAGAAATTCCTTCTAATAGATCATTGGTCTAAAAACAAGATCAATGATCTTTACATAATAAACAGTGCTTTGCACTTCTTGTGAACCTCTGATTCTTTAAAAACAATAAAAAAAAATAATAATAATAGTGCTTTGCACTCTTATGAACCTCTGGTTCTTCAAATAAAGAAAAATTTATTTTTCTTTGATCTATTTCAGATCAAGAAATTAAATAGTGCTTTGCACTTTTGTGAACCTCTGGTTCTTCAAATAAAGAAAAATTTATTTTTCTTTGATCTAATTCAGATCAAGAAATTAAACAGTGCTTTGCACTTCCCTTCTTGAATCTAAAAGATTCTTAGTGCTTTGCACTTCCAAACTGCGCCGTTGCGCTCTTAAGAGAGCGCCACGTGTCGGCTATAGAACCACTTGCGCTAAGCGCCCTTAAAATAGAGCTTTGCTCTCTGGAATTGGCGCAACTCGCTGAGAGCACGCCACGTGTCAGCAGCGCAACAGCGCAGCGCACTGCGCTAGTGTGCTTGCGCTCACCAGAGCACGACACGTGTCATTACCATATGAGCTTGCGTTCATTACTTAGCGCAAAGCGCAAATACATTGTATTGCTTACAAAAGGGCCAAGCCCAATTAGAAGAAGGCCTAACAGGCTTAATAAAATGCAATGCATTATTTTAAGGGGCAGAGCCCAAACAAAATAATAAGAATGCTATGCATTTTAAAAAGGGCAGAGCCCAAACAAGGTAGATACTTTGCATCATTTACGAATGGGCAGAGCCCAAAATAAATTGATACTCTTTATCTTTTATGGGTAGAGCCTAAATAAAAAATGCAATGCAAAAGCAAATAAAATGTTGAATATTTTCAACTGGATTTAGCCCAATCGTGGCCATAAGTCCTTAAATTAAATTGACTGAGCAAAATGGCTCTCCTAAATCAATCTACGTCCGGTTCGAGGGTACATCTCCGAACTCCTTTGACATCCATCGTTGTAATTCCTCAACGACGTCGAAGAGGTGACGGGTCCCAACGACCACACACCCATATGGACCGAAACGTCCCTAAACTAATATTGGACCGAAACGTCCCTAAACTAATGATGGACCACTACGTCCTTAAACTGGCGACGGACCGAAATGTCCTTAAACTAATAATTGACCACCACGTCCTTAAACTGGTGCAACAGAGCCCGAAAGCCCCTTTTGCCGGATCTAAACGGTCCCGTCTAAGTTGATCTTAGCCCCAAATACGATTAACGTGTCCTTAAATATTTAAATAAACAATAAAACTCCAAATCAACTCTGGCTCGAGGGTACATCTCCGAGCTCCTCTGATACATGTCGTCGTAATCCTTCAACGACGTCAGAGAGGTGACGAATCCCGATGGCCATACATCAAATTAATCACTAAGTCGAGTCGATCTCAGTCCAAAACAGGACTAACGTATCCTTGACGAACGTTTAAGTTGATCTTAGCCGCAACGCGACTAATGTATCCTTAAACTAAAAACACCAAACCCAAATCTAAGTAAATACGGATTTGGACTAATCCACGTCCTACGGGCGACGGCATTACTCAGTCTCCGTATACAATCCACGGGCAACCACAAACAAAACAAACACACACGACACGAAGTGAAATTCTGGAGAAGGAGAAAGTTGTTACCGCGACGAGGTAGCGTAATTAACTGCAGGGGCTTGCGCCTGCAGGGAAGAGTGTCCCCACAATCAAAAACCCCTCACCCTGAGGGGGAATCTGACGAAGTCTGCTACATCGGCCGCATCCGTCTAAACCTCCGATCCACGGTGCCATAAATCAACTTGGCATCTTCGGAGAGGTAGACGGGTAAAACCAAATAGCATCTGCCCCGAACCTCAGGCACGGACGCCCTAACATCCAGGCCGCCGTTCGGAGGGGAACAGATTCTGGCACGCCCGGTGGGACATTTTCCTCTTTCCACTCCACACTTCGTGTGTCGTCTTTGCGAACCAATCGCGGTTTGTTAAATGGTTGCCTTTGGATTTCAAGTTGCTAAGATTTGGTCTTTTGTCTGGTGCAGAACTCAAGCATCCATGGATTCTAACTGCACCAATGCGCGAAGCACCACTGCAACGGACGCTCCACCTCACCGAGAGGTGTAACATATGGGCCCCAAGCGGCTTCCTTCCTTACTCTGCCGGTAGACCAGGTGACCCAAGCCACCACCGGCCTGTTTTTCGGGACCATGGTCCCACCTACAAACTTCTCTATGCCGATCTCCGCACCGGAAGTGAACAAGAAGTCGGTGTTCGACCGGCTCACTGCTGCCACGACCCTGTCAACGGGTCGTCCGCTGCTAAACCGACAGCCTCCGTTTTCACCAGGCTAGGTCAGAACTATAAAGTGGCCGTCCCAAAGAGGGCAACGGCCGCTGCTTTGGAAGTTGTTAAAGCGGCTTCTCCCATCAGAGAGTCGGTCTTCACAAGATTGACGGTTCCCACTCCTCCCCCAGCTGGTCAAAAGGCATCAGTCTTCGATAGGCTGACATCGGCAGTTACCCCATACTCAAACAGGGGGCAACAAGAAACCATCTCGATTTCCGAGCCAGTCCCAACGGCTCGTCGGGCGCGACGTCGCCATTGGCAACGAGTAAGGAAAGCAGGGGGCAACTCCCCCTCAGGGCTAATCCCACCTGCTCCAGTGGCGGAGGTCAACGCTGCTGTTCCAACCGGGAACAGCTTTGAATTGCTGAGGAAAGTGAGAAAGAACTCTCCAATTGCTACATTGAAAAGATCTCCTCCGCCTATGGAAAAAGCTCCGGAGACAAAGCAGGAACAGCCCTCTCAGCGGCTGTCGTCAAAAATTTATAAAGTTTGGCGGAGGGTTCAAGACTCCGTGATTGACTCAGACCGCTTCCGTCGCCAGAAAAGGGCAAAGGTGGAAAAAGACAAGAACCGCCCCATTAAACAGCAGGGGGCAACAAATGCTAGGATGCCCATTTCAACGGCTCCTTCAACCTCAATGGTCCACAAAAGAAAAAGGCCGGAGAAAGCCTCCGTGACACTGACAAAGTTTAAAAGCGGTGAACCTAAACGCCCCAAGTCAGGGGGCATAACAGTTCATACGGTTTATATGGCTTCTGGAAAGGAAGATAGTCGTACTTCTACGGGTCACCGACCGCTCGCCCGATCCGTGACGAAGGCCCAGGAGCAGCAACAAAAGCTCCAGGAGATGATGACTACAATGGCTGCACTCACGGGGCCAAAAGAGAATCCTGAGACGTCCTTAGATGAACGTCAAGAGGAAGAGACCGACGCCGAGTTCCTCCGCCGAGTACTGGAAAAGAGAGACAAAGAGGCTGCTGAACAAGCAGCCAATATACAGCGTATGGGCCTCCTCTTCCAGGACATGATAGGGATGATGATACAACAAGATCCCCCGACTGAAGAACCCCCGATTGTCCTTGGGGATGATAGGGGAGAGACATCAAATCCTCAGCCCGTTCTATCAACGGCTAAAGAGGACACAATCTCTAAAACTGATCTGGATGAATATATAGCCCAGCAAATAAAGGTTCATCACGCGGCCGAAGCAGCCGGCCACATCGTAAAAACGGGGCGACCGTATCCAGGCTGGTATGACCAAATCAAGTACCCGCCAGGTTATACAATTCCCAAGTTTCATGTCTACAAAGGGACCGGCAATCCCCATCAACATGTTGCCCAGTTCAGGGCGCTTTGCGGTAACACCGGCGGCGACGACAAGCTTTTGCTTCGCCAGTTCGTTGGAAGCCTATCAGATACGGCCTTCGAATGGTATTCTGAGCTCCCCAATGACTCTATTAAAACCTTCGCGGAGATGGAGCTGCTCTTCACCCAACGTTTTGCAAGTACCAGCGAGCGTACCCCGATGACGGTGCTGATTAACGCCAGGGTAAAACCCGGCGAGACATGGGTTCAGTACGCTATACGGTGGCGTAATCTATGGTCGAAGTGTGAGCAGCGCATAGAAGAAGCCCCTGCGGTGGGAATGTTTGTTGGAACCCTTGATCCACAAGCAACCATCTCACAGTTTATGATGTTCTTCAAGCCGACTTCCTTCCAGGCTTTGATCGACAAATTTGCGCAGATGGACCAGATGGGCCATAAACCCCCTCTCCCGAAGCCGGACTCCCGAAACGATAAAGGGAAGGGAAAAGCGATCATTGTCGCTAATGCCCAACAACAACCGAGCGACTCGAAGCCGGTTGCTCGTCCAAACAATACACGCCCATACGTACCCCTTGAGGACAGGATGGGACGTCCTTACTCCTTTCCCCGCGATAAAATAAGGAAGCTATTCGAGCTGGCGTTGCGCAACAGACTCATAAATCTGCCAGATCCAAAACGCCCGTCACAACCAAGCGACGTCAACGAGCCCAACTACTGCCCTTACCATCGAGTGCTAGGCCATCCCATCGAGGATTGCTACGTTTTCAAGATTTGGCTTGAGAATCAGTACCGCCAGGGCAAATTTGCGCTATCCGACAAATGGAAGGTGAATCCCCCGCAACCCCACACCTCTAAGGGGATGAATACACCGGGGGCAACATGCTCCGTCATTGAAGAAGCTCCCTGGGAGGTTGTATTATCAGCCAAAACGAGGAGAATGCTAAACGATCTTCAGACCTGTCCAGCGGTCAAATGGAAGAACCCCTTGGAGCCGCAGGTTATTGAGGGGATGTTGAAGCCACGTCCGACTCCGAAGGCCGATGGTGGTAGTTCAAGCGTTCATAACCAGCCGTCAAAATCTTCGAAAAAGAAGAAGAAGAAATCTAAGAAGCCCGTGAAGCCTGGCGACAAGCGCACGGACTTACAGAAGCAAATCGACGCACTGGATGAGTACAACCAAAAGGCGCGGACTCCCATTACGCTCCAAGATTTCCTTGATCACGTCTTTCAAAAAGAAGATGAGGGGGAAAGTTCATCGGATGAATCCGAGGAATATGTGGCGAGCTGTCATATGATCTCCCACTCGACCTCGAACGATGAAGGGACTTCTGGCACTAAAACGCCGGGGGCAAATACTGAGTCAAGGGTTCCGGAGTTATCAATCGAAATGATTGACACGTTTCTTAGTGAAGCTCGGTTGAGGAGTAAAGCTGATCGAGAACGCGAGACAGCTATATTCGAAAGGGCCAAGCGTCAGCGACTTGAGGGAGGAGCTGAAATGATCCCGCTGGAGCAAAATGCCTCCACCGCTAACAAAGGCCAATTCAAGATAAAAAAAAAAGAGGTTTGCTAAGGCTATATCAATGGGCATGAAGCTACCATCCTCTGAAGGAAAAATGACTGGTGTGGTAGAAATGCACCCCTCTTATTGCTTATATCATCAGAAGGTCTCGCATTCCACTCAGGAGTGCAAGGCTTTCGATAGATGGTGGCAAGGATACGTCGTTAATCAACAACGCTTTAACCGAGAAAAGCGTAAAATTTTTCGGGAGCAAAGAAACACGACCAAAGAGCTTGAAAGAACTGCCGGCAATTGTCACATGGTTAACACTACCAGGTCACAAGTGCCTATATTTAGGAGCGACTCTGATGAGGAGCTAGAGCTTGCCCCTCTCTTTAGAGAGTCAACTTCGGGAAAAGAAGAGGAGCCGGTGGTTTGCGAAAATATCCGGCTGCGGAATCGGACACTGCCTGAAAAGAACATTGGACCCTCGAGTAGAAAAGATAAAGGGAAAGAAAATGTCTCTGAAGACATCGTCTTAGATGACCAAGTTCTGGAAGAGCTAAATTCCGAGAACCCGCCAAAAAGGAATAAAGTGGATTACAATGTCTTGGCGCATCTGAGAAAGCTACCCTCACAACTCAGCATTCTCGATGCCCTATTACTATTAAAAGAGGCGAGGGATTCTTTGATTAAGGCCCTACAAGATCCGGACCAATTCCAAGCTTTCCTGGCCGAACAAAAGATGAAGGATGAATTGGAAGAGGTGCGCACAGCCGACGTTGCTTTTGGTGATGAAGACCTCCTCCTCGGGACGTGTGAACACAATCGCCCCCTTTATGTCTCAGGATACTGCCATGACATAAAGATAGGTAAAATCTTGGTCGATAACGGATCGTCTGTTAATTTACTCAATGTGCGAGTGTTAAAGGAGATTTAAATGAGTGTCCAACACCTCGCCCGAGACAAGATCACTATCTCCGGTTTCGACTCTCAATCCTCCAAGACTCTTGGATCTGTGATATTGACGCTACGCTTCGGGTTGCTCGTCACAGACATCAAATTCCATGTTATAGATGCCAAGACGTACTACAATGCTCTGCTCGGCCGACCATGGCTACACGAGTACAATATCATCCCTTCTACACAGCATCAGTGCATGAAGTATTCTAGGGATGGCCTCGAGTACACAGTGGCGGGAGAGTTGAATCCGTTTTCCGTGAACGAAGTTCGCAAGTATGAAGATGCCAAATACTTCTTACCGAGTTTCGAAGACACGGAAAGGTGTCACAAACCGGAGAACAAAACTAACGCCACCATCCCTGTCTTCGGCAGTGACACCGAGGAGGAGGAGGATATAATTTATTCAGGTCCATCCCAGTCCACCAGGCCAGGACCATCCGTTCCTTCATTGATCTTCGGTAGTGATTCAGAGGATGAAGTTCATGCTGTATTCCCTGCTCGGCCTTCGATACGGGTTCCCGCTGATGAAGAGCGAAGTCTCCAGATAACCATGGTGCCGCTTGAACATTACAAAGAACTGGATGCACTCGACACAAACAGCGTAGAAGAATTGCAGACATTCTATATCCCTCCCGGACGAAAAGGCGAGAAGGCAATCCTATTCTACCGTTCTGAAGAAAACAAGGTGGAAAAGGAAATTTGGCATGGCGCGGATCCAACGCTGGACAAACTCCAGCCTATCCGTCTTCCCAGATATTATACCGAAGGTTTGAAGAAACTGCTGAAATGCCAGGGGATATCCTTCACACAGACCGTTAGAAAAGCCAAATTCTATGATAAGGTCTGGAACGTTCCCGGGACTCAATGCAAACTGCCTAACGGGAGAATAGAAACAAAAGGGCTTGGGTATATCCGGTCAAAGAAACGGGAGCTAGTAAACAGCTGTTATGTCATGTATGACTTCGATGAAGAGGCGGACGCTCAATGGGAGGACGCTAATCCTGAGCCAGCAAAAGTTCCTGATACAAAACCGCCCAGTCCATCGTTTGAAGACCAGATGAGCAAGCTTATAAGGGATGCGAGTCAAAAAGCCCGAGATGATCACGATAGTGAAATGGCAATCTATGAGAAAGCCAAGACACAGCGCCTCCTTCAACAGGCAGTAAAGAACGAAGATGCTGCCCCATGCCAACCTGCTACAGAAAAGGCTCGACTCGAAAGTAAAAACAAGTCAAAGGGCAGAAAAGGCGCTCAACAACCACAAAGCAGAGTTAAGAAGCCACGCGTCCGAGAGTCGAGCGTTATTGACCTAGCCCTCATGAAGAAAATGGGTCGAGCATACTCATTTCCTCGGAACAAGACAAGGAAAATACTTGATCTTGCTCTAAAACATCAAATGCTTACACTGCCAGAGTCTAAACACCCTGAGCAAGCAGGCAAAGTCTCCAACCCAAATTATTGCTCTTACCATCGAGTAGTAGGGCATCCGCTTGAAGATTGCTTCACCTTTAAGAATTGGGTTGAGGACCAATATCAGCTAGGCAAATTCGCGCTTTCTGACAACTGGAGGGTAGCACCACCACAGAAGCACGAACCCGAGGCCGCGAAAGAAGAACCAACTCCGCATTGGGATTGGCAGAAAATTCGCACTTGCCACGTGGTAACAATATTAAAAGAAGAGTCCGAGGACATGAACAGCCTTCCTTGGTGCTTTGAAAACGGCAGCGATGAGGTAATCTCAGAATTTCCCCCAGCTCCGAAAGAACTGGAGGATGGAATCCATACCACTGCAGATAATCTCAAGAGAATTGAGTTGGGGACGGTAAATGAGCCGCGACCGACATTCGTCAGCGAGCTGCTGTCTGAAGAGAGGGTGGCTGCGTTAAAAGACGTCCTTGTGCAGCATAAAGATTGCTTCGCATGGAACTATTCCGAAATGCCGGGACTAGATCCAGAAATTGCTGTGCACAAATTGGCGATATCCCCGGACGTCAAGCCAGTCAAACAGGCGCCGAGAAGAATGCGGCTCGAGCTTGAAATGAGCATCAATACCGAAGTCAAAAAGTTAATCGACTCTGGCTTCATCCAGGAAGTTCAATACCCTGAATGGATCGCCAACATCGTCCCGGTGATGAAGAAAAATGGGACAGTGCGCATATGCGTGGACTTCCGGGATCTTAATAAAGCTTGCCCGAAGGACGACTTCCCAGTGCCAGTCACCGAACTGATGATAGACAATACGTCCACTCATGAGGTTTTCTCCTTCATGGACGGCTCATCGGGGTATAACCAGATAAAAATGCATCCAGAAGACCAGAAGCACACAGCCTTCAGGACTCCTCTTGGTATATTTTGTTATAAAGTGATGCCCTTCGGTTTGAAGAACGCCGGTGCTACCTATCAAAGGGCCATGACAAAGATCTTCGACGACCTTATACACGAAATCGTTGAATGCTATATCGACGATCTCGTGGTTAAAAGCAAATCATACGAGGAACATCTCGAGCATCTGAAGACTGTATTTCAACGCCTTCGGCAATACAACTTGAAGATGAATCCTCTTAAATGTGCGTTCGGGGTTTCCTCGGGCAAATTCCTGGGATTCGTTGTTCGACACCGAGGTATTGAAATAGATCCGTCAAAGATTAAAGCGATCATGGAAATGCCTCCGCCGAGGACTCTCAAACAGTTGCGGTCTCTCCAAGGGAAACTCGCATACATACGGCGATTTATAGCCAACCTTTCAGGAAAATGCCGTCCTTATAGTCACCTGATGAAGAAGGGAACCCCATTCGTTTGGGATCAAAAATGCCAAGGCGCACTAGATGAGATCAAGCAATACCTGCAGAACCCGCCGGTGTTGGCTGCTCCGGTTAAGGGGAAGCCTCTCATTCTTTATACAACCGCCCTCGAAGGTTCCTTAGGCGCATTATGGGCACAAGAGAACGATCAAGGGAAAGAAAGAGCACTCTACTACTTAAGTCGAGTTCTGCCGGGGGCAGAAAGCAACTATTCTCCCATTGAAAAACACTGCCTGGCGTTGATCTTCGCAATAACAAAGCTTAGGCACTATGCGTTGGCGCACGAGGTCCGTCTTATTTCAAAAGTGGACCCTCTTAAATATCTAATGTCAAAAGCCATATTGACAGGGCGACTCGCTAAATGGGCCCTGCTCTTGATGGAATTTTCGATAACATATCAACCTCTCAGGGCAGTAAAAGGCCAGGCCATCGCCGACTTCCTTGCTGAGCATCCCATACCTGCCGATTCTCCGTTAAATTGCGATTTGCCAGACAGACATGCGTTTGACGCAATCGACAGTGGTGATACCCGGTGGGAGCTTTATTTCGATGGAGCATCTTCCATGAAAAAGCACAAACAAAATACGCCAATGATCAAATCAGGGGTATGACTCATCTTTGTGACTCCACAAGGAGGAATAATGCGCTTCGCCTTCTCCTTAACAGAGCCGAGGACGAATAATGAAGCTGAATATGAAGCTTTGATAGTAGGCCTCGAGATCTCCATTGATATGGGAATTGAAAGCCTCCTCATATATGGGGACTCCCAGCTGGTCGTCAGTCAAGTGAACGGCGATTACCAAACATGCAAACCGGAATTGGTAAAATACGGTGAAAAAGTGCAGCAACTGCTAACCCAAATTCCCTCCTACACGTTGGAAAGTATACCGCTCGCGGAAAACAGCAAAGCGGACGCACTGGCCAAACTTGCTAAAGAATTGGCTGACGACAACCTCGATGACGTTAGAATCGTGATACAAAGCCGTCGAGTGCTCGCCCCAACAGAAATACCTCCAGAATCATATAAAGAAAAGGGAGCAACTGAGCAGGCGACCCTACAAATAAAAGACCATGAGAAGACCGAAGACTGGAGAGAAGTCTTCATAGATTACTTCAAGTTCCACCGAATGCCTGAAGAAGCGTCCATGAGACATCAGCTCGTGAAACGAGCTCTGTCTTTCGCCTTCGTCAACGATACTCTATACAAGAGGTCATTCGATTCTCTGTGGCTGAGATGCCTAGGACCTGACGAAGCGAGAAGGGTCGTCCAAGAGGTTCACGACGGACTCTGCGGTTCCCACCAAGCAGGCCCTAAGATGAAGTTGAAGATAAAACGGATGGGCTACTACTGGCCCACGATGATGCAGGATTGCCTGGAATACGCGAGGCAATGTCATTCATGCCAAATTCATGGGGACTTCATCCATCAGCATCCCAATCCACTGCATCCAACAGTGGCTAGTTGGCCATTCGAAATGTGGGGAACTGACATAGTCGGCCCCATCGAACCAGCATCGTCAAAGGGACATCGTTTCATCTTGGCAACGACTGATTACTTCTCCAAATGGGCAGAGGCGGTACCGTTGAGGGAAGTAAAGACGGAGAACATCCTCCATTTCTTCAAAACGCATGTCATATACCGGTTTGGAACCCCAAGAAGGATCATCTCTGATAATGGGCCAGCCTACCGAAGTCATAAAATTAGCCGCTTCGCACAGCAGCACAATATAGACTGGAGATATTCTTCAGTTTATAATCCACGAGCTAACGGTCTAGCTGAGGCCTTCAACAAGACCTTGACGAAGATCATGAAGAAAACAGTGTCACGAAATAAGAGAGATTGGCACGAAAGATTGCAAGAGGCTCTTTGGGCGTATCGAACTACATTTAAAACGGCCACAAACACAACGCCATACGCGTTGGTATTTGGGACGGAAGCAGTATTCCCTCTCGAGATAGAATTACCCTCTCTACGAGTGGCAGTCCTCTACGAGCTGACAGATGAAGAAAATGCTCACCTTCGGTTTGAAGAGCTTGATGCCCTTGATGAAATCCAGCTTCTAGCACAGCAAAATCTGGAAGCTTATAAAGCAAAGATGACGCGCTCATACGAAAGATTGACCCGACCGAGAACATTTTGTCAAGGCGAACTCGTGCTAGTGGTCAAAAGGCCTATGATCCCCAATCGCGCCAAGCAGGGAAAATTCGAGCCAAACTATGAAGGCCCGTATATCATAGATAAAGTTTACCATGGTGGAGCCTATCTACTCATGGACATGCACGGTGAAAGGCCTTTCAGGCCAATAAACGGTCGCTTCCTAAAGAAATACTATGCTTAATGAGCCATAGTTTAGATCAATGATAGATGACGACGACTATGTCCGCTCGCTATCTTCCTAAGCTCAAGCTTTATAAAAGTAGCCGGCCTTCTCAGCGATGGACCGAAATGTCCTTAAACTAATAGGGGACCGAAATGTCCTTAAACTAATATCGGACCGAAACGTCTTTAAACTAACACCGCAGCATCCTTAGGCTGACAAGATAAAAAAAACATATAAAAATAAAATAAAATAAACGGTATGTCCATAAGCAAAAAGGACACGGATGAAAACCCGAAAGGGCTCCGTGAGTAAGAACAGCAGGGCTGCCGGCGAGTGTTCGTGAAAACCCGAAAGGGCGCGACCTCGTAAAAAAAAAAAGAAAGAAAAAGAAAATAAAAAGAAAAACGGTATGTCCATAAGCAAAAAGGGCACGGATGAAAACCCGAAAGGGCTCCGTGAGTAGGAACAGCAGGGCTGCCGGCGAATGTTCGTGAAAACCCGAAAGGGCGCGACCTCGTAAAAAAAAAAGAAAGAAAAAGAAAATAAAAAGAAAAACGGTATGTCCATAAGCAAAATGGGCACGGATGAAAACCCGAAAGGGCTCCGTGAGTAAAAACAGCAGGACTACCGGCGAATGTTTGTGAAAACCCGAAAGGGCACAACTTCGTTAAAGAACCCTTATGGAGTCCTCTCGACCTTGTAAGGAGAAACCACCTGCGTGAGATCCTTACGACTCACAAAGGAGCAACACACTTAGGGATCCCCACGACTCCTAAGGAGAAAATACACTTGTGAGATCCTCACGACTTGTAAGGAGAACTCTCTTATGGGACCCTCACGGCCCATAGGATTTGAAAGTATTAAGTCATAGAGACCTAAACCTGTGCTTAAGCAAACCCCCACAAACTTCCAATAATGCCCTACAAGCGGTTCAATATTGACCCTTGTATACAATCCACGGGCGCGAATAAACATTTCCCTAGCCAAATTTCATCCGTAATTGGGAATACGTTCGCATGGTGAACAACCATTATAAATCCTCTCGATTTATGAGGAGAAAACCCTCCTGTAGGATCCTTACGACTTACAGAGGAACAAAACACTTAGGAACCCTTACGATTCCTAAGGAGAAAATACACCTACAAGATCCTCACGACTTGTAGGGAGAAATACCTTTATGAGACCCTTACGGCTCATGAAATCGAAAGCCTTAGTCGACAGGTCTCTAACCCTGATCGCTAAGCCTCCTTTGTTCGACAATGAAAGAGGCAAATGATGATTCGCTCCTGGCAATATCCCAGTTGCAGCGGTGCTGATGCCAAAATCGGTGCCCAATTTCAGGTTTACGGCGAAAGCCGGTAGGCCGCTCATGCTTATGAAATAGCCGAAATGATAGGGCAACTTGCAATAAAAAGCAGCAAGTAAAATGTATGCATGCAAAATAGCCGAAATGATTGGGCAACTCGTAATAAAAAGCAACGAGTAAAGATAAAATAAATAGCCGAAATGATTGGGCACCGCGAAAAATAGCCGAAATGATTGGGCAATCGCAACCTTCGCGATATAAAAGCTGAAATGATAGAGCATCGCGGAAATAAAATAAAATAAAAAGAAGAAATGATAAAACTTCGGCCCTACAGTTAAGATCACATCGATCCCTGTATACAATCCAAGGGCGTAAACAAAGAAGAGACCATACTTCCCCAGCGGATTCCGTCAAACGACGAAGCCAAACCTCAACGGTTCATTTCAACCGAAGAAGCCAGTGACTTCAACAAAAAATTCCTCGACTCACGGATACAAACACTCCTTGATGAGAGCCTCCTGATCCGCGTCGACTCGCAGAGCCACCAGCGCCTCCGTGGGAACCCTCGACTCGTTTCAAACCCCAAGGATACAAATAATCCTTGGCGCTCGGGAAACAAATAATCCCTAGCAAAATCCTCGACTCACGGATACAAACACTCCTTGATGAGAGCCTCCTGATCCGCGTCGACTCGCAGAGCCACCAGCGCCTCCGTGGGAACCCTCGACTCGTTTCAAACCCCAAGGACACAAATAATCCTTGGCGCTTGGGAAACAAATAATCCCAGCAAACTCCTCGACTCACGGATACAAACACTCCTTGACGAGAGCCTTCTGATCCGCGTCGACCCGCAGAGCCACCAGTGCCTCCATAGGAACCCTCGACTCGTTTCAAACCCCAAGGACACAAATAATCCTTGGCGCTTGGGAAACAAATAATCCCTCGCAAAACTTCTCAACTCACGGATACAAACACTCCGTGACGAGAGCCTCTTTGACTCACATCTCGGGCAGTAAGAATTCAAAAAACTTGCTTCCTGAACAATGGGACCCTGCAAGTCAATCCTAAATGGTCTCTTGCATACTATTCACGGGTCTCACTCTCTGAAGTCGATTCTCGACAAAGAGGGAAACAACCGCTTACGAGCCCTCTCGACTCGTAAGAAGGAGAAATTCTCTTATAGGATCCTTTCGACTTATGAGAGAAAACCACACTTGGGAATCCTCACGACTCCTAAGGAGAAAATCCACCTGCGAGATCCTCTCGATCCGTAGGGAGAAAAGCCTCTATGAGACCCTCACGGCTCATAGAGATGAAAAGCCCTAGGCGGCAGATCTGAACCTGCAGTCTAGGCCATCGTTATCTCTGGCAGAAATGAATTTACCTGCCAATAAGGTGCATTAAAAATGTCATGCTGAAAAGAAAGAAAAAAGCGAAGAAGTGACACAAGACATTACAAAAAGGTGTATCTTTTATTCATAAACTTGATCGAATACAGGATACATTATGTTAAAGGATAAAAAATATATACGTATACATTCTTTTATCTATAAATACGAACGATACAAAAATGGATAGCTACTGAGGAGGAAGTGTCTTTAGTAAGTTCACAAGCCGCTCTCGCACTTCCTTCAGCGCTTCCTCTCGAGTGACAGCTGCGGCCACCTCCGCCTCCACTTGAGCCCGCTGCTGCAAGAAGGATGAAAGTTGCTCCTCTGCCGCCTTCTGGGCTGCTTCCTGGCTGGCTGCAGCTCGCTCGACAACGTCAAGTCTTTGCCTCAATGATAACCCTTCGGAGAGGCATTGCAAGAGGCCCTCAAAGATAACCTTCAGCCGTGCGGCATTGGCCTCCACCCGAGCATGCAGTTGAGCAGACTTGCTCGAAGCCTCACCACGCTCCTTACGCCTTGAAATGACCTCTTGTTCGAGATGGCGGAAGTAAGGAGCGCTCTGCTCAATCCACGCTGTCCTCTGATTACTGGCAGCCACGGTCTCGGGAGCAGGACGCAGCGACTCCAACTGATATAAGCGACCCTCGATCTCCTTACAATGGTTAACCCAGGATGCAATGATGCCCTCATCATGAAAGTTCACGAGTATTGCTAGAATCGGGTTAACCACCATAGCGAAGTCTGCGGCAGAGGTAGGAGTTTCAACGTCGAGTTCCTCGACATAGTCACTCAACATGCGCAGACTATTCGCGGCGCCTTTTAAAGACAGACTCTTCAGATAAGGACCTGCCGGCATTGTGATGCGAGGTTCGAAGGACGCCGAAGCCAGAACGACAGCTGAAAGAAACAGGATGCGATCAGATAACAGTACAGAAAATAAAGAGAGGAAAGTTACCAATATGACAGTCATTGTACCAGTTGAGACAGGTGGCAAGGTCGGAAGGGCTGGTGGCGCAGCTGATCTTTTATCCCCTCCTTCAATCTGTAGCACTGCAGTTGAGATGAGAAAAAGAGGTTAGAGGTAATTCCATCAATAAGAAAAAAGAGAGGAAGGATGTCAACGGAAATCATACTCACCAACGCCACCAGAGGAAGAAGCAAGCTCAGATGGGAAGGAAAAGTGTGGGAGCAACATCTGATATACATGATCAAAAAGCACTCCTGAAAACACAACAGTGTGACTTTAGTACACAAATTATATGTCTGGAAAACAAGATTAATAAATCGTAAACACATACCTTCCAACATCTTCGAGGGTATGAGAGAAGGTTGAGAGGTGACCACCGCCAAAGCAGTCGTTGAAGGCGCTCCCTCGAGCAGTGGGGCATCAGTACTAGCTGCACCTGCATTACGAAAAGGTGAACTTGTCAGAAAAGGTTGTAAAGTAAAGAAAAGCAGCCACTTAGGGTTTACCTGAGGAGCTCCCGGCTGAAACGGAGGCGACTCCCTCCTCTACCGACACGAGACCACCGCCCGTGGCCTCGTCACCCGACTCGATGGGGACCGTCGTCGTGCTAGCAAGACCTGGGGACGGCGGAGGGCCATAGACGGGAAGGGCTATGATTGGTGTATTGCCAGATTCCAGAGAGGGAGCGGTTGGCTCATCCTCGGGAATCATGGCCACCTCACCCACTACTCTCTCAGGTTCAGTAGCTGCGGTTGTATCGTCTACCGTCGTCAGGGGACCGCCGACCTCGAGCGCCTCAGCCGCCGCCACCCTGGACTCAGCTATAATGATCATATCATCTGCCACCGCTTCAGGTTCGGCATCAATGACCTTCTCGGCGGTAGGCCCCTCGACCTCCACTTCAGGCTCCATGGCCTCAACGATATTACCCACTGTCGGCTCGAGTTCGGCAGGCATCGCCTCCTCCGTTCCCCTAGGATCGACGGCCTCCGCCTCTCCCTCGATCGGACTTGGCCCTGCAAAGATAAGAGATATAAGGACCAATGACATTAAAATCCTTATAACAAAAACTCTGAGAGAAATATTACCTGAAGCGGATTTACCGTTTGCACTCCGAACTGCTCGCGCCACCTCTCTGCAGGCAGTGGATAGGGCGACAGGAGCCTCTTCGGAGGGAGTATCAGCTCGAGGGGCGGTGCTGGGGCCCGCTCCCATGGCCAAGGCAGCCCTGCGCGCCTTCGCCTCACGCCTCAACCGCTTCCTCTCCTCCATAGCGGTCATGAGGGACCTCTGTGACGCCTCCTTCAAGGCATCATCATCTTCATTCAGGGATGCCTCCAGAGCCTTTAAGGCATCTCTCATCGGCTCTTCAAAACGAACCTCCTGCGGTGGCCCAGAAGAAGCAGGAACGTCGGCAGCTGGTAGAACATCTGCGTCGCTAGGAAGGAACGGCATTGAGGTTCCTGTAATTAAAAGGGAAAGATTAGATCGACCATAACACAAGGAAAATGAAAAACTTAATGAGTCGAAACTTACTAAGGCCCATAGATGCTCTGAGACGTTCCTCCTCCTGAAAAGTCTTCAGAGAAGCAGCAATAGCTTCTTCATCAGTGATGCCTGTTGAAAGAAAAGAAAGAAAAGCGTTAGTCAAAAATAATGAAGAGAATATGTTACAATAAAGAAAAGGCGACTAGTAGTTACCTGATTGTGCAAGCTTAGCCAGCCACGCGTCACGCTTCACCAACCATGCCGAAGCTCTGAGAGCAGCCTCCAAGTCTGTATCGTCCGGCGGTGGCATCACTAATCCTACGTTAGTCCCATATTCGAGCAGACCCTCGGAGTAGGGAGCATGGGGTTCCTGGCCGAACACAACGTCCACGGCGAGGAGCGACTTCTTTTTCTTTTGCCCTCCGACCCTGGGCCCGCGAGGGATCGACTTCCGCTTAGCAGCCACTTTGGGACGACGAGTCCCGATGTCCGCACCTACGCCAGACTCCGGCGAGGGTACAACCATTGTTTTCACCTGAGCGCGGGGTGCAGGAGGTGCATCCGCAATATCAGGAAGTGGCAATTCACGTGGAGGACTTTGCGCACGTGATGGACTGCCCCCGGCATCTTTTAAAGGAGCGACTACTGGGGTCCTAGGAACCAAAGGAGCGGTGCGATCGGTACCTGGAGGCGCACCCTTACGATCGACCAACAGTCGCCTTTCCTCCTTTATGACCGCTCCTGTTGCATGATTGTACCAGTCTTTGTACACATTGAGGAGTCTCGGAGCGTAAGCCGGCGCATTGATAAAAAAATGAGAGCTCGTATTCACGCGCATGAAATGGTGCAATGCGTTCTCCATCCCCTCTTCAGTGGCAGCGGGTTCCACCAAGAAGGCTTCTGAGGGGACCCCTTGATCGTAGCCCAGTTGTTGAGCAAAACGATGTGGGTTATACCTCATAAAAATTGCCACATCATTCTGCCTAAAAACTAAAAAACCCGGCCTAATGGAATATAAGTGGAGGGTCTCCCGAGCCGTTAAAACTGAAGCTCCATCCTTAAAGATATCTTGTAATGGCCGCGTCACAGTGGTAGACACCTTTCCAACGGTCAATACCTTATCGACAAAGGACATCCCGGCTTCAACGGTATGAGGGCGAAGGAGCAAGCCCCTAGCGTTCCGTGGTGAGGGGTTTACAATTGATGCACCGATCAGCTGTATAATGCAAGGAAAACCGCACTTGTCGAAGAACGAGGGCCTTTTATGCATCCCGAAGATACCCGCTGTGTGTAACTCGAGCCACGATGCGAAGTAATGCATCGGGAAGACCACATGCAACACCCCGGGCTCGCTAGCATCCGCTGCTCGACTGAGGCCGTGGTATAAGTGTGCCAAGCCGGCGATCCCAACAGCTACCTTCACCCCGATGACCATCCGGTGTGCCGGATAAAAGACAGAGGGCCGCATCCGATGAGAGTGCATTGGGATAGCGAACCAACTCAACCATAACCCGAGAAACCCCAAGAAAAAGGCCTCCTCATCCATCCCAGGGGCCGCTACTTATGCAAGAGACATGGTTGGAAAGTTAGGAAGAAAGAAATCCTTTTGGCCTATTTCATTCGCCGGCAGGTTATCTAAACCTAAACCGAAAGGGTCCTCGAGGGTGGCAAACTTGGCAGTGGCCGCAGAGAGGGCGTTCGGGTGAAGAAATCGAGCGATGAAATCCTCAAAATTAACTCCTCGACTCCCATGTTCGACGAATAGAGACTCATATATGTTCAACACTTTAATCAAGCTTGGGAATTGGTGTTGAACAGCAGTATCCGGCGTGACCCCCTTCATCATCGGCTTAGCACCGAAGACGTACACGTCTGTTGGGAGTAGCTCCTCATAATGTTCCCCCATCACCGGTAAACCGGATACCTCCGCAAATTCCTCCAGGGAGATTGACACTTCCCGATCCATGGCAAGGAAAGTGTGGGTGGGAATATTCCATTGCTCCAAGAAAGCTTTAAACCACCAAGTGGGAAGCGTGGGATACTGGAAGAGAGAGACATAGACCGCGGTGTACAATCCTAATCTTATCAACTGTGACTTCTTCGTCGACAGGATATACCGGGCCCACAGCAGATAGCCAATCAGGTGGCGGGGAATCAGACCAAGGTTATATGATTGCCCCCAAGGTCGCGCTTCACCTTGACAGATACGACGTCCTAGGATGTCCAAAACCATAGGACGCTGAACCGGTATCGCATCTATAGCGGGATGTAGAAAGCCTTTCGATGTCCAGTCCGTCAACTCCACGGCATACTGCACCGAGGGTGGGGTAGCATAATGAATCGCTGTGATGTGCTCGGATGGCACTGCGCATGTGAAGCTGCGTCGACCCATAATGATCTGATTGTACCATGACCCCCAAAGATGGAGACTCTTATACTCCGGGTCGTATGCCTTGATCATGGCCAGGACCTCACGGTCCAAAGGCGCCTCTGGAAATCCCTCCTCCGAGCAGACAAACGGGAATGAAGTGTCTTCAGACATGATCGCTGCAAAAAGAGCAATGTAGCCGTCAGTATTGTAATCCCAACGTTCGGCATTGAAAGAAGAAAATGCATTAATTAAATTAAAATCAAAATTAATTAATTACACCGCACCACAGTGCAGCGAGTAGGAGACCAAAGAGGGACCTATGAAATCTAAATGACAATACGTCAATTAAGAGGACAAACTCATCATTGGATGAGATTGTCAGTTGGTCCCTGGGGGGAACATTCCCATAATAAAAAAGGGGAGGAAAGAATCACTAGAGACAAGGAGAAAATCTCCTCTTTCAGAGCAAAGCTCTGTCACAGAATGACACTTGTCAAGTTCTGGTCTCAAAAGAATAAAATTCCTTAAAAAAGAGCTTAGCTCTATAATATTCCATCAAAGAGAAAGTTTTGAAAAGAAATTTAAAATTAAAATTTCTGGAATCCTGAAAAAAGATCCATGAAAGCTTATAGAAAAATTCTTCATCTTTTTTAGGTCGAAAGGATCTACATTTGATTCAAGAGCAAAGCTCTGTTCATGGGTTAGAACCCATGAACAAGATCTCTGTAGATCTATGGATTTGTGAGAGCAAAGCTCTGTTGATGAAACCCCAAAGGGAATTTCTTTAGATCAAAAGATCTATGAGAGCAAAGCTCTGTGGGTTAAATTGACTTAAATTAATTTAACTTAGTTTTAAATTAAATATTACCTAAAGTTTTCTAAAATCTTTGGGAAATGAGAGCAAAGCTCTAGAGTTCTGAAAGCAAGAGCAAAGCTCTGAAATTCTTAAGCAAGAGCAGAGCTCTGAAAATCTAAACCTAGAAAATGGTGGAGAATTTTTAAGGGCCAGAGGCCCTATTTATAAAGCGCTTGCACCTCTTGAAATTCCCCCTTGATCCAACGGTCAGGAGGGTTGCCACCGTTGCACTCACGTGTGCGCCACGTGAGCGCAACGGTGGGGGGGCATTTGTTTCGCCCAATCAGAGCAAAGCTCTGTTTGAATTCAAAATTCAAATTTTGAAGCAACGCTTCAAGTCTCGGGCGCAACGCGCCGCGTGTCTGGCGCTAACACGTCAGCACAGCGCCCAAGAAGGCGCACCCAATCAGAGCAAAGCTCTGTTTAAAGGAAGCAACGCTTCAGCTGCGCTGCGCTCTGCGCTGCGCGACACGTGTCAGCGCAGATGCGCTAACGCAGTTGCGCTGCGCTCTGCGCTGCGCGACACGTGTCAGCGCAGATGCGCTAGCGCACTTTCGCTGCGCCCTGCGCTGCGCGACATGTGTCACGCGCTGGGGCATCTGCGCCAAACTAAATTAAGATTTTAAAAAATCTTTTCTGTTCTTGTTAAAACAAGAAGATTTTCTTCTGCAAAGTAGAAGCCCTCGGATCAAAGATCCAACGGTGGGGAAAATTCCCCAAATCACTCAGAAAATGATCTCTTTAACAATTTTAACTAATTTGTGAGCACTATAAAAAGGACCCTAAGCCTCAATTCAAAGGCATCAACATTTTTCTTGAGAACTCAAGAACTTTAAACAGAGAGAACTCTGAGAAGATTTCAAGAAAAAGGTAAAGAACCTTCATGGATTAGAAGAAATTCCTTCTAATAGATCATTGGTCTAAAAACAAGATCAATGATCTTTACATAATAAACAGTGCTTTGCACTTCTTGTGAACCCCTGGTTCTTTAAAAACAATAAAAAAAATAATAATAATAGTGCTTTGCACTCTTATGAACCTCTGGTTCTTCAAATAAAGAAAAATTTATTTTTCTTTGATCCATTTCAGATCAAGAAATTAAATAGTGCTTTGCACTTTTGTGAACCTCTGGTTCTTCAAATAAAGAAAAATTTATTTTTCTTTGATCTAATTCAGATCAAGAAATTAAACAGTGCTTTGCACTTCCCTTCTTAAATCTAAAAGATTCTTAGTGTTTTGCACTTCCAAACTGTGCCGTTGCGCTCTTAAGAGAGCGCCACGTGTCGGCTATAGAACCACTTGCGCTAAGCGCCCTTAAAATAGAGCTTTGCTCTTTGGAATTGGCGCAACTCGCTGAGAGCACGCCACGTGTCAGCAGCGCAACAGCGCAGCGCAACAGCGCAGCGCACTGCGCTAGTGCGCTTGCGCTCACCAGAGCACGACACGTGTCATCACCATATGAGCTTGCGCTCATTACTTACCGCAAAGCGCAAATACATTGTATTGCTTACAAAAGGGCCAAGCCCAATTAGAAGAAGGCCTAACAGGCTTAATAAAATGCAATGCATTATTTTAAGGGGCAGAGCCCAAACCAAAACAGATGCTCTGCATCATTTATAAATGGGCAGAGCCCAAACAAAATAATAAGAATGCTATGCATTTTAAAAAGGGCAGAGCCCAAACAAGGTAGATACTTTGCATCATTTACGAATGGGCAGAGCCCAAAATAAATTGATACTCTGTATCTTTTATGGGTAGAGCCTAAATAAAAAATGCAATGCAAAAGCAAATAAAATGTTGAATATTTTCAACTGGATTTAGCCCAATCGTGGCCATAAGTCCTTAAATTAAATTGACTGAGCAAAATGGCTCTCCTAAATCAATCTACGTCCGGTTCGAGGGTACATCTCCGAACTCCTTTGACATCCATCGTTGTAATTCCTCAACGACGTCGAAGAGGTGACGGGTCCCAACGACCACACACCCATATGGACCGAAACGTCCCTAAACTAATATTGGACCGAGACGTCCCTAAACTAATATTGGACCGAGACGTCCCTAAACTAATGATGGACCACTACGTCCTTAAACTGGCGACGGACCGAAATGTCCTTAAACTAATAATTGACCACCACGTCCTTAAACTGGTGCAACAGAGCCCGAAAGCCCCTTTTACCGGATCTAAACGGTCCCGTCTAAGTTGATCTTAGCCCCAAATACGGTTAACGTGTCCTTAAATATTTAAATAAACAATAAAACTCCAAATCAACTCTGGCTCGAGGGTACATCTCCGAGCTCCTCTGATACATGTCGTCGTAATCCTTCAACGACGTCAGAGAGGTGACGAATCCCGATGGCCATACATCAAATTAATCACTAAGTCGAGTCGATCTCAGTCCAAAACAGGACTAACGTATCCTTGACGAACGTTTAAGTTGATCTTAGCCGCAACGCGACTAATGTATCCTTAAACTAAAAACACCAAACCCAAATCTAAGTAAATACGGATTTGGACTAATCCACGTCCTACGGGCGACGGCATTACTCAGTCTCCGTATACAATCCACGGGCAACCACAAACAAAACAAACACACACGACACGAAGTGAAATTCTGGAGAAGGAGAAAGTTGTTACCGCGACGAGGTAGCGTAATTAACTGCAGGGGCTTGCGTCTGCAAGGAAGAGTGTCCCCACAATCAAAAACCCCTCACCCTGAGGGGGAATCTGACGAAGTCTGCTACATCGGCCGCATCCGTCTAAACCTCCGATCCACGGTGCCATAAATCAACTTGGCATCTTCGGAGAGGTAAACGGGTAAAACCAAATAGCATCTGCCCCGAACCTCAGGCACGGACGCCCTAACGTCCAGGCCGCCATTCGGAGGGGAACACCCTACATATTTATCCAAATATTAAATTTACTTATAATCATTATACAATTTAAAATATTTAGTTCAATTGCATTACCTAGCATGTTTTTCGGTGTATTAGCTGAAGATTTGTTAGGTGGATTATCGAATCTTTACCTGTGACAATCAATTGGCTGATGTCATGTCTTACTAACGAATTGGAAGGCGCAGAATAGTTTGGATCATTGGCACGTTCAATAGAAGGACTGGGACGTGTTATCTCCTCTTTCTCGGCACTCTCATCTTCAGAGTTAGTCAACGTCGGCATATTATAATAATCTCTTGGATTCCAACGACAAAAAACACTCTATTAAACCTTCTTCAAGTCCCGAGAATATATATTTGTATTGCCATTGAGGGAAAGATAAAGTTATCGTATTCGTAGGCTGTCAGTTTGGTGTTTACCAAACTGAGTTTGTATTCATCGACCTTCATACCCCGTTTAGACTTGGTATCGTACCATTTGTATTGGAATATAAACAAGGGGCAGCCTTATGCATGTATGAGAGTGCTATAACCTGCTTAAGAATACCGTAGTAGGGATTTCCTCTGTCATCGGACGTTGTGACGCCGCTATTTTGCGTATCTCTAATACGTTCGGTCCTTTCGATCTCAAATTTGTAGCCGAGCGTTGAGATTGTCCTTTATTTTTCCATTCTTACACAGCAGATAATTGATGACGTATTCAGAGACACCCTTCTCGATATGCATGACATCTAAATTGTGGCGTAGCGGTAGATTGGATCAGTACGGAAATTGAAATAAACAACTTAGCTTCTTCCAACCAGTTGGACATGGCATTGCATCTTTGTTTTGTTTCTTTCCGAATGTGACATTTTGATAACATCTCCATTGTTTCAATATGTCGTTACCGGATAATGGTTTAGGAGGCCTACAGGTCTCTGTCTTGCCGTTGAACAATTTTTTATTCTTTCTGAATCTGTGAGTTATAGGCAAAAAACGTCGGTGACCTATAAACGACTCTTTTCCACTAAAATTTAAGTGTACGGTGCTCGTATGAATATGAAAATAAGGCAAGTTTAGCTTGAGTTATCCACCCCGACAACATGTCGTAGGCAGGAAAATCACTAATAGTCCACAACAAAGCAGCCTAATTTCAAAAAATTATTTACCATCTACGTCATAGGTTCTCATGCCAGGTTCCCACAGCAATTGTAACTCATCGATCAAGGGTTGAAGGTACACGTCGATGGTTTTTCAGGAGACGAGGGATCGTCGATTAAAAGCGCTAACGTAAAATAATACTACGTCATAGCCCTTTATGGTGGTAGGTTATATATAGTCACCACAATAGGCCAAGTACTATGAGTACGCCCGTTATGAACCATCCCAAATGGACTAAAACCGTCACTCTCAATTCGCAGCCTCACGTTATGAGGGTCTGTGCTGAATGAAGAATATTTTCTTATCTAAAACTTTCCACGATATCGAATCTTTAGGATGACTTATTTTTCCCTCATCATAAGGCGCCTTATGGTGCTACTGCATTTCGAACACCATCTCCTCACACATAAATAACAGTTGCAACCGCAGAATTAATGGAAAATAACGAAGAATCTTCATGGGCACATCACTCGAACAAGAGTCTTTCTTAGGCTTGAATCGGCTGGTCCCACACATGGGGCAATTTCTGAGTGTGGCTCTTTATTCCGGAACAAAATGCAATCATTCTTATATGCATGTATCTTATGACACTTCAGGCCGATATTTGTGATTATCTTTTGTTCCTCGTTTCAGCTCGGTAGCACTTCATTTCTGTCGAGAAAAGCTTCCTTCAACAATTGTAGGAGATCGGTGAAAGACTGATTACTCCATCTATTCTTTCACTTGATCTGGAAGAGATGTACGAAAAAGGACGGTTTTGAAAACCCTTTGCAATTTGGATATAGAGTGATTCTAGAGTCAGTCTTGTACTTCTCCAATAACGTGGGTCCAGTGCTTTCCATATCATAAGCAAGTCCAGCGGCATTTATAAACTCATCCATGACATATGTTCCCCTCCGAAAGACGCAGCGGAGACGCAGCGGACGTTTTGCCTGAAAATCGGGGCAGATGCTAATTGGTGCTATCTGTCCACCTCTCCGAAGATGCCAAGTTGATTTATGGCACCGTGTATCGAAGGTTTAAACGGATGCGGCCGATGTAGCAGACTTCGTCAGATTCCGCCTCATTTGAGGGGTTTTTGATTGTGGGGACGCTCTTCCCTGCAGGCGCAAGCCCCTGCAGTTAATTACACTACCGCATCGCGGTAACCACTTTCTCCTTCTCCAGATGGTCACTTCGTGTCGTGGGTGTTTGTTTTGTTTTTGGTTGCCCATGGATTGTATACGGAGACTAATTTATGTTGTCGCCCGTAGGGCGTGGATTAGTCCAAATCTGTATCTTCTTAGATTTGGGTTTGGGGTTGGGTTTAAGGATACGTTAGTCTCATTTGAGACTAAGATCAACTTAAACGTTTGTTAAGGATACGTTAGTCTAATTTTAGACTAAGATCAACTTAACGGGATCGTTTAGATCCGACAAGAGGGCAGTTGGGCTCTGTTGTTTAGTTTAGTGACATTGCGGTCGATAATTAGTTTAAGGACATTACGGTCCATCGTTAGTTTAAGAACATCTCGGTCTATTGTTAGTTTAAAGACATCGCGGTCGAGGTTAAGGACATCATAGTCCGTGAGTTTAAGGACCCCACAGTTCAATGTTAGTTTTAAAACATCACGGTTGAGGTTAAGGATATCATAGTCCATGGGTTTAAGGACCCCACAGTCCGTTGTTAGTTTTAAGACATCACGGTCGAGGTTAAGGACATCATAGTCCATGGGTTTAAGGACCCCACAGTCCAATGTTAGTTTAAAGACATCACGGTCGAGGTTAAGGACATCATAGTCCATGGGTTTAAGGACCCCACAGTCCAATGTTAGTTTAAATACATCACGGTCAAATGTTAGTTTAAGGACATCACGGTCGATTGTTAGTTTAAGGACATTACAGTCCATGGGTTAAGGACCCCACAGTCCGATGTTAGTTTAAAGACATCACGGTCGAATGTTAAGGACATCATAGTCTATGTCTTTAAGGACCCCACGGTCCGATGTTAGTTTTAAGACATCACGGTCGAGGTTAAGGACATCATAGTCCATGGGTTTAAGGACCCTACAGTCCGATGTTAGTTTTAAGACAACACGGTTGAGATTAAGGACATCATAGTCCATGGGTTTAAGAACCCCACAGTCCGTGAAATGTGTGGTTGTCGGGACCCGTCACCTCTTTGAAGACGTTGAGGAATTACAACGACAAATATCAAAGGAGTGAAGAGATGTACCCTGAACCAAGGTGATGTGGTTGAAAGAGTAGATGTGCTCAATTCAAAATAAGTTGAGGACTTATGGCCAGAATTGGGCTAAGTCCAATTAAAATGTTTTAACATTTTATTTTTGTTCTGGCTATTAATCCTTTATTTGGGCGCGGCCCTTTTAATAATGCTAGGCATTGGGCATTGACATTTTTGTCTTGTATCAGAAACAAAGTTTGTTCTAACAGTGTGCCACGTGGCGCGCCAGGCGTGTTGCGCCAGCCAAAGAGCGCATTGCGCTTCTGTCGAGTAGCGCACATGAAGAGGACACGTGTCGCGCTTAGCGCTAGTTTGTTAGCGCATTGCGCTTTTAAGGCTTGAGGCAACGACCCACCCTCCTCTTTCCGTTTGCAGATCTTCTCCCACGAGACTAGGTGCAGTCTCCTATGCTCAGCAGTGTCACCCCAAAGGAAATCATCCCAATCCTTACGCTCATTTATGGCAATGACAGGTCTTGAAAAGTGGCTTTAGAATCTACCAACGCAAGTGACTTATGAGCGCGTTGCGCTAGTCTGTTGGCGCGCCAGTGAGTGACACGTGGCGCGCTTGGCGCTGAGTGCCAGCCCATGAGCGCAATGCTCTATTTTAGAAGCGCAAAGCGCAGATTGTGTCTCTGGTTGACACGTGGCAGGTTCTGGCGCTGAGCGCTGGTCCAATGAGCGCAAGGGCGCAATTCATGAGTGCGAGGCACTTTTCAATAGCGCAAGGCGCATCTGATCAATTTTAAGATCAAAGAACAAATTTATGTTCTTCAAAGGAGGCTTTTTACTCAAGATCCAAGAATAAAAGTTTTTGTTTTTATAAAAAGGTCTGCCTTTATAGATCAAAAGATCTGTGAATGAAGTAAAATACTTCTTTTAGTCTTTTTATGATTAGATCTTTTTGATCTTTTCTTTATAAAGACCTTGGTCTTTTTCTTAGATCTCTGATCTTTTTAGAAGATGGTTCTTCTTTTTACGAGATGGTTTTATCTCTATTATTCAAGAACATAGTTCTTTTTACCTTGAAGATGAAGGGAAAAAATCTTCTTTTTTTCTAAGAGCTTGCTCTTTTTTGTAGAGGGTTTTTCTCTCTCTTTTCTTCTCTGTATTCTGTATATTTTAAACTTGAATTCTAGGGTCCTTTATATAGGGCCAAATGATTTGTTAAATCATTTTTAAGAGATCTTTCTCTGAATGATTTAGGAATATTTCCCACCGTTGGATCTTTGATCCTAAGGGTTCTGTTTTACAGAAGATAATTTTCTTGTTTTAATAAGATTGGAAAGATCTTTCCATAACAGAATTTTAGTTCTGATTAATTAATAATTTATTATTAGTAGATCTTTTGATCTGACGGTGGGGGAATTTTTAATTCCAGCGCTGGCGCACCTTGCGCAAGCGCACATACGTTCGACACGTGGCGCGCAGCGCAAGTGCGCTAGCGCATCCGTGTTTGACACGTGGCGCACAGCGCAGAGCAACTGCGCTAGCGCACCCATGTTTGACACGTGGCGCGCAGCGCAGAGCGCTGAATCTGAAGCGTTGCTTCAATTTAAATTTTGAATTTTGAAGCAGAGCTTTGCTCTAATTGGGGGTGCGCTGCCTAGGGCGCAGCGCTCCTGGCACTGACGTGTCTGCTTTTGACACATGGTGCGCAGCGCGCAGCACGCAGAATCTGAAGCGTTGCTTCAATTTTTGAATTTTGAAATTCAAAACAAAGTTTTGCTCTGATTGGGGGAAACAAATGCCCCCCAGCCCCCGTTGCGCTCACGTGGCGCACACGTGAGTGCAGCGGTGGCAACATCTGAGCCCTTGGATCAACTCAGAAGTTGAAGAGGCGGCTTAACGCCCATAAATAGGACCTTTGGTCCTCTAGATGATTATCATCTTCTTTGAGAATTTTTTCTCAGAGCCTTGCTCTTTTGTTAAGAACTTTCAAGAGTCAGAACTCTTAGGTAAAATTAAAAAATCTAATTTTAATAAATTAGGGTTTTTACCCATTAACAAAGTCTTACTCTTCATAAATCTTTGATCTAAAGAAAACCCTTTTAGGGTTTCATTAATAGAACCTTGCTCTCATGAACTCATAGATCTAAATAGATCTTTTCTTGGGGTTTCTTATCCCATGAATCAGAGCTCTGCTCTTTTGATAATATGTAGATCTTTTGATCTTTGATGAAGAACTCTTAAGAGTTTTTTCATGGATCTTGAAGATCCCAGAATTTTAATTCTCAAGAATTAATTTTAATTAATCTTTGATGGATTTTCCATCATCATTACAGAGCCAGGCTCTTTAAGGAATTTTATTCCTTCATAACCAGAGTTTGACAAGTGTCACTTTGTTATAGAGCTTTACTCTCAAAGGGAGATTTTCTCCTTTTCCCGAGAGATTTCTCATTCAATGAGAAAATTCTTTAAGGATTTCCTCATTAATTGACAGTCCCATCCAATGATGAGGCTGTTTTATTAATTGATGCATTGTCATCTGGATTTTGTGGGTCCACCTTTGGTCCCATTTCCACTGCATTGCAGTGTGGTACAAATTTTAAAGTGCCGGGTGTCAAAATTAAAAAATTAAATTACAACACTGACAGTTGATTTTTGTCCCCCCTTTTGCAGGCAACATGTCTTTCGATGCTTCGTTCCCATTCGTTCGTTCAGAGGGAGGATTTCCTGGAGCACCCGTAGACCGGGAGGTCCTAGCTTTGATCAGAGACCATGATCCGAAACATAAGAATCTTCACCTTTGGGGGTCATGGTACAATCAGATTATCAGGAGTCGACAAAGCTTTTCATGCGCGGTACCTTCGGAGCCCATCACGGCGATCCATTATGCCAACTCACCCCCGGTGAACTACGCCGTGGAGATGGTCAATTAGACTTCAGAAGACCTTCTTCAGCCCGCTATAGCTTCGATTCCCGTTCAGCCTTCCATGGTTTTAGATACCTTAGGACGTCGTATTTGTCAAGGCGAGGCACGGCCGTGGGGGCAACCATATAACATAGGTCCGATTCCTCGTCATCCGACCGGTTATCTGCAATGGGCCCGCTACATTCTGTCAGCAAAGAAGTCACAGTTGATGAGGCTTGGGTTGTATACCACCGTTTATGCTTCTCTTTTCCAGTATCCTACGCTCCCCACCTAGTGGGTTAAGGCCTTTTTGGAGCAGTGGAATATCCCTACTCACACATTCCTTTCACTGGACCGGGAAGTGTCAATCTCCTTAGAGGAGTTTGCAGAAGTTTCTGGCTTACCGGTCATAGGGGAGCATTATGAGGAGCTGCTTCTCACAGACGAATATGTCTTCGGTGCCAAGCCAGTGATAATGAGCCTTACTCCGGTGAATGTTATTCAACACCAGTTTCCCAGTTTGATCAAAGTGTTGGATATCTACGAGCGCCTTTTTCTCGAATCTGGGAGTCGCGGGGTTAGTTTCGAGGATTTCATCGCTCGCTTCCTTCACCCAAAAGTCTTCTCGAAGGAGGCCGTTAAATTCGCCATACTTGACGACCCTTTCGGCTTAGGTTTGGACAACCTGCCAGCGACGGAGGTAAATCAGAAGAGTTTCTTCCTTCCCAACTCTCCGGTTGTTCCTTTTGCGGAGATTGCAGTCTCTGGGATGGATGAGGAAGCATTCTTTTTGGGATTTCTTGAGTTATGGTTGAGCTGATTCGCGCTCCCGATGCACCCTCGCCGCATGAGGCCATCTATCTTTTATCCGGCTCACCGAATGACTATTGGGGTGAAAGTGGCTGTCGGGGTCGTCGGCTTAGCCCATCTATATTACGGCCTTAATCAAGCGGCAGATACTACTGAACCTGGAGTACAGCATGTGAACTTCTCGATGCATTATTTCATGTCATGGCTCGAGCTACATGCACTTGGCGTTTTTGGTATCCATAGAAGGCCTTCATTCTATGACAGGTGCAGTTTCCCTCGGATTATGCGATTGGTCGGCGCCTTAATTGTAAATCCGTCACCGCGGGACGCTAGAGGTTTGCTCCTTTGTCCCCGCACGGTTGGAGACGGGATGACCTTCACTGACAAGGTGTTAACCATCGGAAAAGAGTCTACCACAACAGTACGATCATTGCAGGATATTTTCAAAGATGGAGCCTCAGTTCTGACAGCTCAGGAGACCCTCCATTTATATTCTATCAGACCGGACTTCCTGGTGTTTAGGCAAAATGATGCGGCGCTTTTCATGAGATATAATCCGCATCGTTTTGCCCAACAATTAAGCTATAACCAAGGAGTGTCGCTGGAGGCTTTCTTGCTGGAACCCACTGCCACTAAAGAGAGGATGCGGAGCACGCTGCATCACTTCATGCGTCTGAATACGGGCTCTCACTTCTTTATCAGCGAGTCGAGTTGTGTCCCACGGATCCTTAATGCATATACGGCATGGTATCAGCATTCGACGGGCGCCATTATTAAGGAAGAAAGGAAGTTGCTTCTTGATTGCAAAAGCGCATCTCCTGCCAGTGATCGTAAAGTCCCTTTGAAGCGACGGATCACTGTCCCCCCTCCGCTAAGAGGGGTTGCTGCAGTTAAGCCTCCACGTGTGCTAAGCCCCACGCGTGGATTGCCCCATGCTCCTATGGAAACGGTGGATGGGCCATCGGTGCCCCGTGCTCCCGTGGAGATGGTAAACGTAGCTTCACCCGAATCTGGCATGGGCTCGGATATCGGGACTCGCCGTCCCAAAGTGCCCATGAAGCGCAAGCTGGTTCTGGCTGCGACCGGAGCTCGTGCACAGAAGAAGAAGTCGGTCCTCTCCCTTGATGTCGTACTCAGCCTAGAGCCTCAAGCTCCTCTTACCGAAGGCTTAAGTGAATATGGGACCAATGAGGGTCTCTTAATAGCGCCAGAAGACACTGATCTCGATGCCGCTATTGCTGCTTCTGCGCGACTCGCGTGCCACCAAGTGGAAATAGCCGCTCTCGTGCAATCAAGTAAATATTAGTCGCACTTTGTTTTTGCGTTATATTTTTATTTTTATTATCATGTCTTGACCGACATTCTTCCTTTTGTAACAGGCTTTACTACTGAAGAGGTTCCGGCGGCTTCCTTTAGAACCTTCGAGGAGGAGGAGAGGAATCACGCTTCATTGGGCATTGGTATGTCTCGGCTCATTGAGTCTTCATTCTCCTTTTTATGGACGATCTAACCCTTTCTTTATCTCATCGCAGGGACCATAATGCCGGTCCCGCAAGATGACGCGGAGACTCTTCCCGGGCCAGCCACCGAAGTTCTGGCCTCTTCGGTATTGCCGAAAGAGGCCTTACTCAAACGACCGATGACGGAAGCCTTGACGGCTCCAGAGGTAAACCTGGGTGCGGATGATGATGCTCTATTGAAGGAGGCTTCTAGAAGGTCTGTTTTGACGGCCCGGGAGGAAAGGAAGCGCCGGAGGCACGCAGCAAGGGAACGTAGTGCTGCTTTAGGTGTGGGTGCTGGTTCGAGCGCTGCTACCTCTGCTGCTACTCCTTCAGAGGAATCTTCGGTTTCCTTGTCTACTGCTTACAGACGGGCGGCACGTGCGGTTCGGGAAGAAAATGGTAAATTAACTCCAGGTAATGTGCCTTGAGGTTCTGTTGTCAAATTTTGAATTATCAGTTCTCATATATCTTATCTTGTAGGGCCGAGCCTTACCAAATAAGTGGCGGCGACCGCTGAGCCTAAGGGAGCGGTGGAGGAGGTAGCTACTATTCCCGAACCTGGGGCGGCGGTAGGCAATGTGGCCGCAATTGCTGGGCCCGAGGTAGTGGCTGACGAGACAGTCACGATTGCTATGCCCGAGATAGCTACCACTGCCGAGCTCGAGGTGGCGGCGGGTGAGATGGCTTCCACGGCCGAGCCTAAGGCAGCGGTGGATGAGACGGCTACAATCACTGAGCCCGAGGTGGTGGCGAGCGAAACGGGTACAATTGCTGGGCCCGAGATGGCCGCTCTTTCTCAAGAGTCGGGCACCGCCCCGATCATCGCCCTTCCCACCTACGGCTCTTTACCGTCTCCTGGCGTCGCAAGCGTGACGACGGTTCTCGTGGAGTCAGGGGACGAGGCGACGGGAGGTGAGACCACCCCGATGGAGGAGGGAGACGCCATTGTTGTATCAGGTGACGCCTTCATCACGATTCCGGCTGGCGACTCATCAGGTAGATTTTAGGTCACCGCCCCCTTTTTTTTATTCCGCAATCTTTTTCAATCTTTCCTAACAGGGTTTATCTTGTTTCTAATGCAGGTGCAGCTGGTGCTGATGTCGCGCTACCCGAGGCAGCGCCGTCAGTTACCGCCCTGACGGTGACCACCTCTCTACCTTCTCTAGCACCGTCTCAGATGATGGAAGGTATGGATTTGTGACCCATCAGTCTTATCTCTAGGCTGTATAATTCATGTACTGACGTTGCGTCTTTGTAAGAGTCCTTTTTTATCACCTGTACCAGGTGTTGCACCCCCACTTCTCCTTCCCGTCGGAGATTGCTTCATCCAGTGGCGCTGGTGAATACATCCTTCAGTTAATGTTCTTTATTTTATCAACAGTGAGATCATTTCTGATTCTTCTTTGCCTTGATTGCAGCACTACAGATTGAAGGAGGAGATGAGAGAACAGTTGCGCCATTGGACCTTCCGTTTTTGCCACCTGCTGCAGCTGGTATAGCAAATCCCATTGCTCATGAACCTCTTATACTTCTTAAACCATCATCTGATTGTGATTTGTTTTGCAGCGGTCGCTCCGACTCAGGTCTCTTTCGAATCTCGCATCATGATGCCGGCCGGGCCCTTTTCCAGACGTCCATCCTCAAAAGGTGCTGTGACCGGTCTGCGTATGCTGAGCGAATACGTCGAGGAGCTTGACGCGGAGGCTCCTACATCTGCCGCAGATTTTGCTGCCGAGGTCAATCCAATGCTGGCGACGCTTGTGAATTTTCATGATGAAGGTGTCGTCGAGTCTTGGGTTAATCACTGCAGGAAGATTGAGGCCTGTCTGCATGAGCTTGAGCTTATGCGTCTTGCCCCTAAGACTCAGGCTTTGAACTCCCAGCGGGCCGCATGGGTTGAGAAGAGTGTTCCGTTTCTTCGCCATTTCGAACGAGAGGCAACCCTTAGGCGAAAGGAACGTGAGGCGACTGCTGCTGAATCTGCCCAACTGTGCGCTGAGGTTGCAGCTAATGCTGCCCAGCTGAACACCATTTTTGTAAACCTTCAACGATGTATCTCAGACGGGCTGGTGTTGAGGAAGAAGCTTGATCTTAACGAGCAGGCCGCGCAGAGTCAGGAGGCTGCCCAGCAGGAAGTTGATCAGAAACTCTCATCCTGTTTGCAGCAACGGGGTCAAGTTGAAGCAGAGCTGGCCGCGACTGTTGATCGTGAGGAAGAGCTGAGAAGAGTGCGCGAGCAGCTAGATGATCTGTTGAAGGCGCCTCCCTCCGCTTTTGTATAGATTGAACACTTGTAATCTTTGAACAACATGTATCCATTTTTTATTCTTTTATACGATTCGCCTTGTACTCAATTGAATTCATGAATAAAAGATACACATTTTTTTGTTATACTGTTGCTTTCTTCTCCTTACTGTGTTGTTGCCATGTGATTTTAGCAAGCGCGATCTAAGACTTTTCAACTTTATGAGCCGTGAGGGTCTCATAAAGAATTTTCTCCCTACCAGTCGAGAGGATCCCGTAGGTGTAATTTCTCCTTAAGAATCGTAAGGATTCCTAAGTGTGTTTTCTCTTGAGAGTCGTAAAGATCTCACAAGAAAATTTTCTTCCTTACAAGTCGAGAGGACTCGTAAGTGATTGATGAGTTGACCTACTCCCGAGTCAAAGCATTGCCTCAACAGGGAGGTCGGAGGTTGACTTTGGTTTGTTTGTGCACCGCCGAGTCATGGAACTGGGAACTTTGCCACATCTCCGCATTGTTGACGTCGTATATTCCTGCAGAGAGACTGATTTTTCTACGGGTCGAAACGAATCGAGATGTTCTCGTCAAGAACGTTGGTTTCCCTGAATCTAGGAGGTTTCCAAGGACACTGATTTCCTCGGAGTTGAAACGGATCGAGGTATTCCCGTAAAGAAGCTGATTTCTTTGCTGGTCGACGCGAATCGGGATGCTCTCGTCAAGGATGCTGATTTCCCTGAATCGAGGAGGTTGCCAAGGATACTGATTTCCTCGTAGTTGAAACGAATCGAGGTGTTCCTGCAAAGATGATGATTTCTCTACGAGTCGACGCGAATCAAGGTGCTCTCATCAAGGACGCTGATTTACCTGAATCAAGGTTGTTGCCAAGGATGCTAATTTCCTCGGAGTTGAGACGAATCGAGGTATTCCTGCAAAGACGCTGATTTCTCTGCGGATCGACGCGAATCGAGATGCTCTCATCAAGGACGCTGATTTCCCTGAATCGAGGTTGTTGCTAAGGACGCTAATTTCCTCGGAGTTGAAACGGATCGAGGTATTCCCGTAAAGACGCTGATTTCTTTGCGGGTCAACACGAATCGGGATGCTCTCGTCAAGGACGCTGATTTCCCTGAATCGAGGAGATTGCCAAGGACACTGATTTCCTCGGAGTTGAAATGAATCGAGGTGTTCCTGAAAAAACGCCGATTTCTCTGCGGGTCGACGCGAATCAAGGTGCTCTCGTCAAGGACGCTGATTTCCCTGAATCGAGGTTGTTGCCAAGGACGCTAATTTCCTCGGAATTGAGACGAATCGATATATTCCTGCAAAGACGCTGATTTCTCTGCAGGTCGACGCGAATCGAGATGCTCTCGTCAAGGACGTTGATTTCCCTGAATCGAGGTTGTTTCCAAGGACATTGATTTCCTTGGGGTTGATTGAATTATTTCCGAGACGGAGCGTTGATCCGGCAGGGAGGTCATTGGTTGACTCTAGGTTGTCTGTGAACCGTAGAGTTTTGGAACTGGGGACTTTGTCGTGGCTCCGATTGATGGTGTAGCATCTTTGTCCTGCTGGAATGAGGAGGCACACCGTTGTTAGTTTTCGGGACATAGATGTGGCCATTGAGATTTAGAACTAGGGATTTTTCCATAGCCCCGTTTGTTGGTGTAACATCTGCATCCGATTGGAGGGAGGAAGAATGCCGGTGTTGATCTCTAAGTTGTCGATATTGACGTTGAGACCTTGAAGTCAGGGATCTTCCTTCGCTTCGTTTGTTGACATTGTGTCTGTAATAATGCGACGAATGTCGAGATTGTCTTTTAGGTTGTCTATGAACCGTCGAGATTTGGCTGCGGTTCGACGAAGCCTGGTGGGACGATATGGTTCCCTTCTTGTTTGTGCCCATGGATTATATACAGGAGTCAATGTGACCTCACCTCCAGGGCAAAAAGTTTCATTCTTTCATTTTTTTTATTTCCGCGATGCTATATCATTTCAGCTTTTTATATCGCGAAAATCGCGATTGCCCAATCATTTCGGCTATTTTTCGCGGTGCCTAATCATTTCGGCTATTTGTTTTATTTTTACTCACTACTTTTTATTACGAGTTGCCCAATCATTTCGGCTGTTTTGCATGCATACATTTTTACTTGCTGATTTCGTTGCAAGTTGCCTCATCATTTCGGCTATTTCGTATGCATATGTGGCTCGCTAACTTCTTGTTGCAAGCTTGGAATTATACACCGATTTTGGCATCAGCACCGCTACAACTGGGATATTGCCAGGAGCGAATCATCATTTGCCTCTGTCAATGTCGAACAAAGGTGGCTTAGCAAACAGGGTTAAAATCCTGTCGACTAAGGCTTTTGACTTCATGAGCCGTAAGGATCTCATAAAGGTATTTCTCCCTGCGAGTCGTGAGGATCTCGTAGGTGCGTTTTCTCCTTAAGAATCATGAGGATCCCTAAGTGCATGTTCTCTTATAAGTCGTAAAGATCCTACAAGAGTGTTTTCTCCTTATAAGTCGAGAGGACTTACAAAGGCTGTTCGCCGTGTAGACATATCCCTAGTCACGGATGGAACTTTGTTAGGGAAATGTTTTTTTCGCGCCCGTGGATTGTATACAAGGGTCGACATTGAGCCGCTTGTAGGACAGCATTGGAGGTTCTGATGGCTTAAGAACAGGTTGAGATCCCTGTAGCTTAAGGCTTTAGAACCCTATGAGCCGTGAGGGTCTCAAAGGGGAATTCTCCTTACGAGTCGTGAGGATCTCGTAAGCGTAGTTTCTCCTTAAGAATCGTGAGGATTCCTAAGTGTATTTCTCCTTTGTGAGTCATAAGGATCTCATGCAGGTGGTTTCTCCTTACAGGGTCGAGAAGACCTTGCAAGTGTCTTTTAACGAGATTGCGCCCTTTCGGGTTTTCATAAAACTCGCCGGTAGTCCTGCTGTTTTTACTCACGGCGCCCTTTCGGGTTTTCATCCGTGCCCATTTTTCTTGTGGACATACCGTTTTTTTGTTTGTTTTTATTTTTTTTTTTTTTTTTACGAGTCTGCGTCCTTTCGGATTTTCACAAACATTGCTGGTAGTCCTGCTGTTTTTACTCACGGTGCCCTTTCGAGTTTTCATCCGTGCCCATTTTGCTTGTGGACATACCTTTTTTTCTTTTTTTTACCACATCAGCCTTGGGATGTTGCAGTCCGTAGTAGTTTATAGACGTCTCGGTCAGTTGTAAGTTTTAGGACATTGCGGTCCATTGTTAGTTTAGGGACGTTTCGGTCTGCTGTAGCTTTGAGGCGAAGTTTCGCCGGATGATTTATGAACAAGTAGGTTTCTCCTTGATAGACCTTGTCACATAATCCAAGGGTTTTGGCACTGCTCCTGCCCCCGGCTCCTCTACGTTATCTCCTAACGCCGAGTGAGTTGCTTTGTTACTTAACGACAAATGAGCGATCATGTGGAAACTTGCCACATAACCTTCGGATTCTTCTGAAAAGTTGTCTCCCTCGTCATTGTCGTTATCTTCATTCTCAAGGATGTGATTGAGGAACTCTTGAAGCGTGACTGGGGTTCGCGCCCTCTGGTTGTATTCTTTCAGCGCGTCAATATGCTTTTGCAGATCCGTGTGCTTGTTGTCAGGCTTCACGGGATTTTTGGTCTTCTTCTCTTTCTTCGAAGACTTTGACGGCTGGGCCTAAATGTTTTGGCCATCGCTACCAATTCTCGGTATTGGGCACGGTTTTAGCATTCCCTCAATGTTCTCAGACTCTAGCGGGCTTTTCCACCTGATTGTCGGGCATGTGTGAAAATCCTTCAGCATTCTTTTCGTCTTGGCTGAAAGCGCAACCTCCCATGGAGCTTCTTCTATAAAAGAGCACGATGCCTCCGGTGTGTCCACTCTTTTAGGAGTGTGCTGTTGTGGCGGATTTATCTTCTAGTTTTCGGACAGCGCGAACTTGCCCCGTTGATACTGGTCTTCAACCCAATTTTTGAAGACGTAGCAATCTTCGATCGGATGACCCAATACTCGATGGTAAGGGCAGTAATTGGGATCGTTAACGTCATTCGGTTGCGGTGGGTGTCTCGACTCCGGTAGAGTGATGAGCCCATTGCGTACTGCCAGTTCGAACAGTCTCCTTGTTTTATCTTGGGGAAACGAGTAAGGACGTCTCAACTTCTTATCGAGGGATTTCCGCTTGTTGCTTTGGCGAACAACCGCTCTCGGGCCACTCGGTTGTTGTTAAGCGTTGGCGATGAAGGTCGCTTTCCCTTTGCCCTTCTCATTTCGAGAGTCTGGCTTTGGAAGAGACGGTCTATAACCCATCTGGTCCATTTGGGCCAGTTTGTCGATCAGGTCCTGGAAAGTGGTCGGCTTAAAGAACATCATGAACTGGGAGATAGTCGCATGAGGGTTCAGAGTGCCCACGAACATACCTACCGCCGGTGCTTCTTCGATGCGTTGTTCGTACTTCGACCACAGATTCCACCATCGTATGGCGTATTGGACCCATGTCTCGCCTGGCTTTACCCTGGCATTGATCAATGTCGTTATCGGGGTGCGCTCACTAGCACTTGCGAATCGCTGGGTGAATAACAGCTCCATTTCCGCAAAAGTCTTGACGGAGTCATTCGGGAGTTCGGAGTACCATTCGAAGGCCGTCTCCAACAAGCTGCCGATGAACTGACGAAGGAAAAGTTTATCATCGCCCCCGGTGTTGCCGCAAAGAGCTCTGAACTAGGCGACGTGCTGGTGAGGATTGCATGTCCCCTTGTACACATGAAATTTAGGGATCGTGTATCCCGGCGGGTATTTTATTTGGTCATACCAGCTTGGATACGGTCTTCCAGTTTTAACAATTTCCCCAGCCGCTTCATTTTCCTGATGAACTCGTATCTGCTGAGCGATGTAATCATCCAGGGCGGCTTTTGAGATGGTCTCCTCCTTGGCTGCTGACAAAGCTGGCAAAGGATTTGATGTCTCTCATCTATCATCTTCAATTATTACTAGAGGATCTTCGGCTGGGGGATCCGGCTGGATCATCATGCCCACCATATCTTGGAATAGAAGGGTCATTTGCTTTATATCGGCCGCTTATTCCGCGGCCTCTTTGTCCTTCTTCTCAAGTATTCTCTGAAAGAATTCGGCATCAGTTTCTTGCTCATGGCGTTGCTCCGAGGATGCCTCTGGGCTTTCTTTTGGTCCGGTGAGTGCGGCCATCGCAGTCATCATCTCCTGAAGTTTCTGCTGTTGTTCTTGAGCTTTTGTCACAGATCGCGTCAGCGGTCGATGACCCGTGGAGATACGGCTATCCTCTTTTCCGGATGCCATATAAATGGTGTGCACCACTGTGCCCCCAGACTTAGGGTATTTGGGCTCAGTGCCTTTGACATTTATCGCAGGCATGGGGATTTTCTCCGGCCTTCTCCTCTTATGGATGGTCGAAGTTGAGGGGTCCGTTGCAACGAGCGCCCAAGTAGCCGTCGCCCTCTGTGGCTTAACAGGATGGTTTTCTTCCTGTCGGACCTTTATCTTTTTCTGTCAGCGGGAGAAATTTGGATCAATCACTGAGTCTTGGACTTGACGCCAGACCTTGTAGACTTTAGAGGATAGCCGTTGAGGGGGCTGTTCCATCTTTATTTCTGTGACAGTCTCCACCGGTGGAGGAGATCTCTTCAGCACGGCGGTAGGCGAGTTCCTGCGCACCTTATTCAGCAGCTCAAAGCTGTTCCCGGTTGGAACAGCAGTATTAACTTCCACCGTTAGAGCTGGTGGAGTTAGCCCAGAGTGGGAGTTGCCCCCGGCCTTCCTTACTCGGCGCCAATGACGACGTCGAGCGTGTCGAGCTGTTGAGGTTGGTTCGGGAATAGGGATAGCTTTGTCTTGCCCCCTGTCCAGGTGAAGGACTGTTGCTGGCGTCAGCCTCTTGAAGACTGATGCCTGTTGAGAAGCCATATCCAACCGGTCAAAAACAGACTTCTGAGCGGGAACGGGAGCCGGAATAGTCAGTCTTGTAAAGACCGACTCTTTGGCAGGAGAAGCCGTCTTAACGACTTCAGGAGCAGGGATGGCTATCTTCTTTGGGATGGCCACTTCAGGTATCATAGGCTTCTTGGCAGGCCCATCAGAGTTCAGGTTCAGTCTGGTGAAGACCGAGGAGTTGGAGCTGGACGACCCACTGAGAGGGACCGTGGTAGAGCAAGCCGATCGAAGACCGACTTCTTGGGAGCTTCCGGTGCTGGCACAGGAGCGCTGAAGCTCGCCGGTGGGAGCATGGTCCCGAAAAACAATCCAGTAGTAGCCTGGGTGACCTGTTCCACCGGCATCGTGAACAGGGATGCCGCTTGAGGTCCGTAAGCTATGCCCCCAGTTGAGGCAGAACGTGGCTTGCAGTTGCATGTGGTACAGTTCGAGCAGGTGAACGTCATTGATTCTTGCTTTTTGCACCAAGCAAAACGCCAAATCTCAGTATCTCGTACCCAAGGGCAACCATTAGCAAACCGCGATTCGTTCGCGAACACGACACACGAAGTGTGGAGTGGAAAGGGGAAAAGGTCCCACCGGGCGTGCCAGAATCTGTTCCCCTCCGAAAGATGCAGCGGAGATGCGGCGGACGTCTTGCCTGAAATTCGGGGCAGATGCTAATTGGTGCTATCCGTCCACCTCTCCGAAGATGCCAAGTTGATTTATGGTACCGTGTATCGAAGGTTTAAACGGATGCGGCCGATGTAGCAGACTTCGTCAGATTCCCCCTCATTTGAGGGGTTTTTGATTGTGGGGCGCTCTTCTCTGCAGGCGCAAGCCCCTGCAGTTAATTACGCTACCGCATCGCGGTAACCACTTTCTCCTTCTCCAGATGGTCACTTCGTGTCGTGGGTGTTTGTTTTGTTTTTGGTTGCCCGTGGATTGTATACGGAGACTAATTTATGTTGTCGCCTGTAGGGCGTGGATTAGTCTAAATCCGTATCTTCTTAGATTTGGGTTTGGGGGTTGGGTTTAAGGATACGTTAGTCTCATTTGAGACTAAGATCAACTTAAACGTCTGTTAAGGATACGTTAGTCTAATTTTAGACTAAGATCAACTTAACGGGATCATTTAGATCCAACAAGAGAGCAGTTGGGTTCTGTTGTTTAGTTTAGTGACATTGCGGTCGATAATTAGTTTAAGGACATTACGGTCCATCGTTAGTTTAAGGACATCTCGGTCCATTGTTAGTTTAAAGACATCGCGGTCGAGGTTAAGGACATCATAGTCCGTGAGTTTAAGGACCCCACAGTCCAATGTTAGTTTTAAGACATCACGGTCGAGGTTAAGGACATCATAGTCCATGGGTTTAAGGACCCCATAGTTCGTTGTTAGTTTTAAGACATCACGGTCGAGGTTAAGGACATCATAGTCCATGGGTTTAAGGACCCCACGGTCCAATGTTAGTTTAAAGACATCGCGGTCGAGGTTAAGGACATCATAGTCCATGGGTTTAAGGACCCCACAGTCCAATGTTAGTTTAAAGACATCGTGGTCGAATGTTAGTTTAAGGACATCACGGTCGATTGTTAGTTTAAGGACATTACAGTCCATAGGTTAAGGACCCCACAGTCCGATGTTAGTTTAAAGACATCACGGTCGAATGTTAAGGACATCATAGTCCATGGGTTTAAGGACCTCATAGTCCGATGTTAGTTTTAAAACATCACGGTCGAGCTTAAGGACATCATAGTCCATGGGTTTAAGGACCCCACAGTCCGATATTAGTTTTAAGACATCACGGTCGAGGTTAAGGACATCATAGTCCATGGGTTTAAGGACCCCACAGCCGTGAAATGTGTGATTGTCGGGACCCGTCACCTCTTTGAAGACGTTGAGCAATTACAACGACAAATATCAAAGGAGTGAAGAGATGTACCCTTGAACCAATGTGAGGTGGTTGAAAGAGCAGATGTGCTCAATTCAAAATAAGTTGATGACTTATGGCCAAAATTGGGCTAAGTCCAATTAAAATGTTCTAACATTTTATTTTTGTTTTGGCTATTAAGCCTTTATTTGGGCTCAGCCCTTTTAATAATGCTAGGTATTGGGCTTTAACATTTTTGTCTTGTATCAAAAACAAAGTTTGTTCTGACAGTGCACCACGTAGCGCGCCAGGCACGTTGCGCCAGTCAAAGAGCGCATTGCGCTTCTGTCGGGTAGCGCACACGAAGAGGACACGTGTCGCGCTTAGCGCTAAAAGCTAGTTTGTTAGCGCGTTGCGCTTTTAATTTATGAGCGCGTTACGCTAGTCTGTTGGCGCACCAGTGAGTGACACGCGGTGCGCTTGGCGCTGAGCGCCAGCCCATTAGCGCAATGCTCTGTTTTAGAAGCGCAAAACGCAGATTGTGTCTCTGGTTGACACGTGGCAAGTTTTGGCGCTGAGCGCTGGTCCAATGAGCGCAAGGGCGCAATTCATGAGTGTAAGGTATTTTTCAATAGCGCAAGGCGCATCTGATCAATTTTAAGATCAAAGAACAAATTTATGTTCTTCAAAGGAGGTTTTTTCCTCAAGATCCAAGAACAAAAGTTCTTGTTTTTATATAAGGGCCTGCCTTTATAGATCAAAAGATCTGTGAATGAAGTAAAATACTTCTTTTAGTCTTTTTATGATTAGATCTTTTTGATCTTTTCTTTATTAAAGATATTGGTCTTTTTCTTAGATTTCTGATCCTTTTAGAAGATGGTTCTTCTTTTTATGAGATGGTTTTATCTCTATTATTCAAGAACATAGTTCTTTTTACCTTGAAGATGAAGAAAAAAATCTTCTTTTTTTCTAAGGGCTTGCTCTTTTTTGCAGAGGGTTTTTCTCTCTCTTTTCTTCTCTGTATTCTGTATATTTTAGACTTGAAGTCTAGGGTGTTCTTTATATAGGGCCAAATGATTTGTTAAATCGGTTTTAAGAGATCTTTCTCTGATTGATTTGGGAATATTTCCCACCGTTGGATTTTTGATCCTAAGGCTTCTGTTTTACAGAAGATAATCTTCTTGTTTTAATAAGATTGGAAAGATCTTTCCATAACAGAATTTTAGTTCTGATTAATTAATAATTTATTATTAGTAGATCTTTTGATCTGACGGTGGGGGAATTTTTAATTACAGCGCTGGCGCAACTGCGCGAGCGCATCTACGTTCGACACGTGGCGCGCAGCGCAACTGCGCTAGCGCACCCGTGTTTGACACGTGGCGCGCAGCGCAGAGCGCTGGATCTGAAGCGTTACTTCAATTTAAATTTTGAATTTTGAAGCAGGGCTTTGCTCTGATTGGGGGTGCGCTGCCTAGAGCGCAGCGCTCCTGGCGCTGACGTGTCTGCTTTTGACACGTGGCGCGCAGCGCGCAGAATCTGAAGCGTTGCTTCAATTTTTGAATTTTGAAATTCAAAACAGAGCTTTGCTCTGATTGGGGAAAACAACATCGATCGGTGTGGATACAACATCATCTTTAACGGCTTCATCTTCTTCAAACTGTCATTCCTCTTCCTTCTCTTCTTCTACTATCCCTTACCACTCTGCGGTTTCCATTTCTATGAACTCGTTTTCCGTCTCTTGCACTGGCCATGTCTCATTTTCCGTTAGAATTGCTTCTTTTTCTCCATGAAGTTCCCACTTAGTATACATTTTTCAAGATGTGTAACTTAACATCCGACTTCTTGAGCGATTGCATGTTCATACACTTAGAGCAAGGACAACAGATTTCATGCTCTTTCGGTAACCTAAGACGTGTGTAAGTAAAATCGGTCAAAAATAAACACGGTTAGGGAAAAATTCATTAGCTCTCGAGGGAACGTCGACATACATCCAACTTTAATCGTAGAGGTACGAGAATGCCATTTTGGAACAGTCCGGACAAAGAAAAGTTCCTGTAGATAAGACTCATCGGAATAAGATTTCTTGACAGATACGCGATAGACGAGATACTAAGAAGAGTTAGTGTTAGCTTTAATTGACGACTTGGTTAATTTAAGTTTCAATTGACGATTTAGATATAAAGATTATCAGAGACCGAAAGCGAATGCCCATGCTAGGGAGTTGGATTTTTCTTCCAAGAAAAATGATGTTGATATTAAATGTTCTATATTAGATGTCGAGGGTTGCGGCTATCGGGGGTAAGGCACTTATCCCATTAAAATTGTATAAAATATATACCCATTCACTTATGTTTTCATCCGTTTCAAGAAAATTTCGGCAACACCTCTTCGATATTCTCCGAGTACACTGTAATAGAAAAAAATGATCATTTCAATGCTGTCAAACGGTATTAAAACAAACATCTAATTTATCGTTGTACACAGAAATTTAACGGAATGGTACCGACGAAATATCTCGAAACGAATAAAATACACACGCGAATGCAAGTTTTTGCTTTATACATTCCTAACTTGTCCACACGGGACAAATCTATCGGTTATCATATGATTGAATATTCTCGTCACATAGACTACATGACGGTTATTAAAACAGAACGATACCGTCTGATATTTAACAACCTTCGTGTAGTTTTATGTCACGGCGAATATCGAACGTATATTAACCGATATACGAGAACTAAGTCGCGTTTTCATTTTCATATATGATTATTGATGAGAATATGAAAATTTTATATTATCATCGAGTATCATATACTTAGTTTAAAATTTAAGTTGAATTAGTTTTAGTTTACGTTTCAATTTCAAGATTTCGATATTTTTGGTTTAGGGTAAAGCTGTTAACGGTTATCTTAATCAAGTTTAATATTTTGGATATAGGGTTTTCCTAATGAAATTTGATATTTTGGATTTAAGATTGATTTTAGGATGGGATTTGAAAAGAGTTTAATATAGAGAAGAATGATGATGAATTAAATTTTAGCCTTATGGGTATGTGACTGTGCGTGTGTGTATTTGTGTGTGTATGTGTGTGTGCGCGCGCGCGTGCGTCCGCGATTTTGACTAAAATACCCTTAACTGTTGTTGGTTTTTCACTAAACTATCTAAACAAATTTAAATAAATAATTCATCTTCTTAAATTATCTAAATTGTTATAAATTTCACTAAAATACCCTTATCTATTGTTGGTTTTCCACTAAACTGCTATAAAATTTTACTTAAACCCCTTTTTTGTTCAATTTTACATTTTTTACACTAAAATACCCTTAACTATTGTTGCAATTTCACTAAAATACACTTACTACTATTGTTGTAATTTTACACTAAAATATCCTTACACTTGGTCCTATCCATAATCCTAACCCTAACCCCCAACCCAAACCCTAGCCCTAACCATGACCGACCCTAACCCTAACCCTCAATCCAAACCCTAACTCAATCCCTAATCATATCCCTAACTTAAAACCCTAACCCTAACTCCTAACCCCGTAACTACCCTAACCCTAACCAGCTTTAACCAAACCCTAGACAAATTAAACAAGTTAATTCATAATTTTAAACCAAATTAATCAACAACAACAATAAAAAATTTAAAAATCAAAATTAACAAAATTTACAAATTAAAACACTAACCTCAAAAAGAAAGGAGGGACGAGAGAAGCACGAGGGGGAGGGAAAAAGATGAGATGGGGGACGAGGGATTTAGCGGCGAGGAGACTCGAGGAGGGGACAAGAATATTCAGTCGTCGGGGATGATGAGGGGACGAGGGCTTCAGCGACGACTTCGAGCGGCAGGAGTTAGCCGCAGACGACGTCGACTCTAGAGGAACGGCGTGTGGAACCGAACGAGGAGGCTCGAGAAGGCAAGGCGGGGCTTCAGCGAGGCTTCGATCGTCGAGGAACCGATCGTCGAGGACAAGTGCGGCGGGAGAAAATTGGGAGGAAATATAGGGGGAATTTTTTTGTGTGGGGTGAGATGGGGGTTGGGGATGTAGGCGGAATTTTTTTGAGAGAGGGAGGGAAAAGGATGAGATGGGGGAATTGGGGTTTTGGTGTTTTAATGCCAGTGGGTTGTGGGGTCCGCCTCATCTTTTGGTTTGATAACGGTTTAACCCGTTATCCAATCCCTTGAAACCGTTACTCAAATATGGTAACGGATTTAACCGTACCATTTCCCTATTACTGAAACCCATATTTATAGTAGTGATCCTTCTCTTTTAGATCAATCATGTAGAGATGTGCCTCTCCATCAACATAATCTCCCATAGGAAGAATATAATTGGAGTACCAACCATGTCAATGTGTATGTTTTTAAAAGAAATTTGCAGAAATGCAACATTTGGTTGCAACGTATTGAAAATACGCTCATGTCAAAATTAAGTGCATTAACGTCCGTTTACATTTTAAGTTGCAACAAGTATTGCATTTTTATAAGATTGACTCGCTTTCTGTATACAAAAATTGTATCTCAAAGGTATTGTGTTGAACAATCCGAGATGACCATTAATAACCACTAATGCTTACTCATATATAATGAATCATGTGCTTAGAGATACAAGAGTTTTATAACCACTGATCAAGTAATCATTTGTCCACATTTAAATATAGTTTGGTAAACTTCTAGCTAGGTTAAGTCTTGCTCAATTATTATTTGGGGATAAAGTTAGTTCTAGCAAATTTTATTTTTAGGAAAATGTTAGTTTAGACAATTAAGATGATAACAAGGCAAGTAAAGTCTCCCTTCTAGCACTGGGATATGATAAGACAACTTGGCATTGTTGGCTTTGCCTGGCTAGAGTACGTATTGCTTAGTTTTTCCAGCTAAATGATTGCTTTTCCTTCCTTTCCTTTTCCATTTTTCTTTTTATATATATAGGATACCGGAAATCTTTTATATTTCTAAGTACAAACCCATATGATCCCCGCTTTTATAAAAGAAGACCCCCAAATTGGGTGTTACTCCTAAATAATTTTAGAATCTAGAATTTATAAATAAAATGACCGTCGTTTTGATAAAATTCTTTTCTATTCAAAATGATGTCATTTGATTTCAAATACATATGTAGTTTAGGACAATATATTTAATAGCGGATGTTAGCCGTATTCAACTGACAGAATTTCGACGGACGCCGGTCGATGGCGGAGGATGGCTGATGGCGGTGAAAGCAACTGTTGGCTGGAGACGACGATGGTCGGTCAGTGGTCGATGGAGACGAAGGCGACGGTCGGCTGGCGAAGATGATGGTTGGTTTGTGGACTGAGGCGGCAACGTTCGGCGGTGGTGATGGTGGCAAAGGCTGGGGATGGTCGGTGGCGGCTAATAACGAATCAAACTTATCAAGCCGATAGACGTCTCATCCTTCCGGTCAGACGTCTGACCATGACAGCAGACGTTTGTCCCTTCCAGGGTAGACGTCTGGAATTGGCTAGCGCGCTAACAGAGCGTAGCCAGACGTATGTACCTGTAAGGGACAGATGTCTGGATTTGGCTTCCACTTTAACAGAGCGCGGCCAGATATCTGCCTTTGGGCGGGTCAGCAAACGCCCGGTCCTGCACGACTCTGAATTGTTTTGAAAGATTTATATGGAAGATTTTGTAAAGATTTAGTTATAACTAAATATGATTAAGAAATTGTATAATTGGTTTGATTGTAAAAATATTTTATACATACACAGAGAGAAAAACCACAATATATAGAGAGGATTCTCTCTAAGGATTTTTCTTCCTTCAATATCTTCTTCTTTCTCTACCTCTTTCTATTTCTTTATGGTATCAGAGTCATAAGCGCTGATGCCATGAAAGAATTTTATGGAAGATTTTGTAGAGATTTAGTTATAACTAAATATGATTAAGAAATTGTATAATTGATCTGATTGTAACAATATCTCTCTCTCTCTCACACACACACACACATACAGAAAAGCCATAATAAAGAGGATTCTCTCTAAGGATTTTTCTTCCTTCAATATCTTCTTCTTCCTCTACATCTGCCCTTAGGAAAGCAGTTTTCAATTAACACCGCACAGTAAGACTGAAATATGAAAAAGTTTCGAGGGGGTGGCCGGGTATTCCTAGTAACGCATCTTCCACTATCCAGGTTCATGACAATAGTCCCAATTTTCCTTACCCTCATTGCAATCCTTTTATATGTCTTTATTTCTTACCTTCTGTACACCATACTTAGGCTAATTGGTTTTTTTCTTGTCCTACCCACTACTAGAAATAATGGTTGCCCCTACGGATATATACGTAGGGACGAAAAATTACCCCGTAGGTGCAAAGACCGCAGGTGCAAGTTGAAGTCCTGAACTTGCCCCTACGGGCAAATTCTTGCCCCTACGGATATCTGTGTAGGTCCTGTTGCCCCTACGGACTACGCCGTAGGGTAAAAAAATTTACATTATTTACGGGTTTTTTTAATATATTAAGTGTACCTACGGACATGTCCGTAGGTCCAAGTTATACCCCCTACGGATTGCTACGTAGGTACCTCTCCGTAGGGACAAAATATCAGGAATCCTGATATTTTGCCCCTACGGATTGCCCCGTAGGGGATAGGCAGTGGCCCCTACGGGTATGTCCGTAGGGGCACTCCCAACCTCCTGGAACTGAGATCAGGGGGCAAATATCAGTTACTGCTGATATTTTGCCCCTACGGATATCTCCGTAGGGGCAATATGTGTACCTACGGATTAATCCGTATGTACATATTATCTGTATTTTTTTTTTAAAAAATGGGCTGCTTGATTTTTTCCCGCCCTGTGCACAATAATATATACATCAATCAAATATAAAAATAATCATCACACAACATATATCGCAGTATTCACAATCACATCTCACGCATATAATATACAAAAGAAATCCAAAAACTGAATATGATATAAATATAAACCAATATCAATATCGTTTCAAAATGTAGTACAATGTGTACGATATAAATAAATACATGTTTCAAAAAATAAGAACCAAAAAGCTTCCCTAGTTCGGTCCAGCTCCACCTCTGAATAACGATAGAATAACGCGCGCCTGCTCCTCGGTCAATAAACTCTGCAATTCGGCGCGAGCGGGAGTCTGAGCGGCCTGTGGAGCTGGCGATGTGGTCTGCGCAGCCGCCGTCGAGGTAGTCGCTTGCGGAGCCGCGGCTGCGGGAGTCTGAGTGGGCGGTGGAGCTACAGGAGCTGTCTGCGGAAGCGCAGCCGATGTAGTGGCTTGCGGAGCCGCAGCCGAAGGAGATGCATGTGGAGGCTCGGACGATGTACCATGTCGCGTCTGGACCTAACGTGTGTAATAAGCGTGTAAGAACTGTGTATTATTCGAATTCGTATCATTATTAAGTTATTTCGAAACCCCGTTTGGATATCTAGTTTGTTGTTTATTTTAATTACGTCTGTATGTATGATTAATCAAATTTAAGTCTAAAACCAAATAAGCTCAAGCTACGTACTAATTATGGATATATTGATATCTATATAATATGACATGATATTTTACTATAAAGCAGTATACATACCAGCATCTCCTTCAACTCCTGAACGGTGGCCCTCAAGCTCTCCAGTTCCTGATGGATACGTCGGTCACCGGAGACGGAGGAAGTAACCGCCGGGGTGGAGTCCAACCTCATATGGGCCCTGCTAGGGCCTAGTCCCCGGCCTCTCTCCCAACCTCCGTGGTGCCCTCCGTGTGCGGCGTCCAGAACTGGGGTCAGCAGCCTCGGATCGCTCTGTCCGGTAAAATCGATCCCCGAGGCCTGGGCCTGCTCAACCACCCGCTCCTACACCCACATTAAGCAGTAAAGTATAAGTATAAGATTTAAACTTGAACCTTCCAAAACTAAAATTTCAAATTTGGGTAGAAAAAATATTAACACTTACGCAGTACTCCTGGGTAGCGACGTCGGGATATCGAAGCTCGCCCGTGGCGGGATCTGTCGAGGTGCCGTGGACGGCAAGATATGCGGACGGCACGCTCGGTGTACCACCTGACGCCACGGTCCGAGATGTCTGCAACATTAGAAAGTAACTCTTAATATTAGAAATATTAGAAAATAACTCTTAACATTGCAGAATATCACAAAAGTTGGTCTATTGTAATTTACCGATAACTCCATGGCTCGAGTAATGTTCCTCGGGCCACCTGTGTAAGTGGGGCGACCCCTCTTCGCCGACTTCCTGTTCTCTGTGTTCTGAGCGGCCTGTTTCTGCACAACGCATTAACATTTAGTTTTCTAATTAAGAAACACAAAGAAATAAATTATATCATAAATAATGAATTACATTTAAAATACATACATGTTTGCGTTGGGAGTCGAAATAAGCGCACAATAGAGGCCATGTCTCTACGTCGACTCTCGCAAACGCCGAAGTAGATAGGAGGGCCGCTCTCTCTGCCTCGGGGGTCACCATCCACAGGGAGTAGCAGTCGGCCTTCAGCTCATTCCTGTTGTATCGGATCTTGGCCTGCATGTTCTTCATCAGGCCATTGTACAGAGCATGAAGGTCGAGCACCGTCCCCGGGTGATCAGGGTCGGCTACAGGCTGAAAATCGTAATCCAACTGAAAATACAAAAAAACATTGTTATTAGATTGCAAGTGTTAATAATAAATATGTTGGATGGATCAAATGAAAATATATATTAATACATACCCGAGCCTGATCAAAGAAGAGGGCGAATGAGCGCTGGTGCTGCTCGCCCCACTCAACGTGAAGTGGATAGTTCTTCACGAGCCGGCTCTCGTCCCCCAAATACCGGCCGAACCTCTCGGAATGAGGACCGGTATAGCGATAGTCAAGGGTAAAAAAAAGGGGGAATGCTGCCTCACCCCTAGCTCTGTCAGGCCTCAGCCTATGGGACTGATTCGGGCCTCGAGTCCCCCTCTGGGGATGGGGAGGCCCTGCGTCTGCACGAAATATCAAGACAATCAATAATAAGACAAAGTTGTATTAAGAAATCAAGGTTAAACGAAAATTCTAGTGTGATATATACCTCCGGTGACTATCGCACGAGCCTCGGCCCGGGCAGCAGCACGAGCGGGACGATAGTTCCTCTGGTGAGGAACAACCGGGGTCCCGGATGCGGACGCATCCCCTCCAACTAGAAAATAAACATCGACGCTAAATTTCCATGAAGTTCATATTTATTCTATAGAGCATATGTAAAATGAGTAAATATTTTAAATTTATTCATACTAACCTGCAGACGATGCGGAGGGTATGGAAGCGGCAGGAGTGGCCCCTGCAGAAGATGTGGATGCACCACCTATAATTAGACAATTAAAAATAGATTATATAAGTAATTGCAAAAAGAATGTGTAGATCAATAATACAACGTTCTAAATCAATATGCATGCACTATAGGATATATAAACATACCCGCAGGTGCGGTGGTGTCACCACCTACAGCTAGACAATAATAAAAATTGTTAAGTAAGAGCAAAAGGAATGTGTGTATTTATGATATAGCATTCTAAATCAATATACGTGCACTATATGATATATAAACATACCTGGAGGAGCGGGAGTGGCCTCTGTCCCAGATGTGGATGCATCACCAACAACTAGACAATCAAACATTGACAATATAAGTAATTTTGACATAAACAGGCATGAATATCTATAATATTACATTCAAAATGGATATGCGTGCAGTATACCTGGAGATGTGGCAAAATCCACACGGAAGGAGGCATCCGAAGGGGTCTCCGATCTGGGTGCAAGACCGGCCCTCTGAAGCTCCCTACGGAGCTCTCCGGGCGGCAGAACCGCTCTGCCTCTGCCTATACCTCTGCCGCAGCTGGAGCTCCTGCCGCCCCTCGCTGCTCTCGACATCGTCATCAAATCTAGATAAACGGTTCGTGGACGCATTAGACAATCATTAAAAGTATTGACTATATATGTATAGAGCATAAAATGTGAAGCAATAATATAACATTACTGATAACCTTTTTCGTTTCGTGGGCGCATCATACATATCTACTTGGATTTCATCGTCGATGCCATTTCTAACCCACGTAACTTCATGATCGGTCGAAGACAACCCGTCCTTCGAAACAGACGGTCGGAGCAATTTAAGCCTTCTCTCTTCTTCGTCCTCATCGCTGTCCTCGTATTCTGGGACATCGTAGACATCTTTGGGTTTCCATCGGTATACAACACTCCACCCCGGATGCTTCAAACACTGTGAATAGTATACTTGGAACGCTTGGTTCGGAAAGATAAACGGATCGTCCTGACCGTAAAATCGAAGTGTGTTCACACTGGTCAATCCATATTCATCTTTCCAAGTCCCAAGACTGCTTCTCTACCTATCCGTATCGGTTCGTGGATCGTACCAAGTACACTGGAATATATAAAAGGGTTCTGATCGTCCGGGATAGTGGATGCCGAGTATACAATTTAAGTACCCATAGTAAATCACACCGTCCGATCCTACCGTCGCAATCCCACTATTCTGAGTGGTTCTAGATGTTTCTATGTTCTTAACTTCGAATTTGTATCCAAGGACACCAAATCTTTTGTAATATGCAACCTCCATACTAGGAAATTGAGCTAAACATCTTGAATCACTCTCAAATGATGCAGACAAGTTCGGATCGTGGATCTAACAAAACAAATTTTAGAACAAATATATAACGATACAAGTTTAGATTAAAACTGATAGCAATAAAATGAAATTCGAATAACTTACATGCTCTGTGACCCAATCACAAAAATTATCCTGATGGTATTTTTCCAAACGTTCTTCATTCCAATCAGGATGCCCCTCACGTACCTCGTTAAAATGAGTTCTGTTTTCGACAAATAATTGTGACATTAATATTATGTCATTTCATACACACACAAACACAGATATAACAATTAATCCAAAAGAACTTACTCTCTAATTTGTTCAAGACATGCGCAATTAAGCAAGATAAACCGGTATATCTTGTTGATAAACATAGTGTCTACCCTCTTATACTCGGCTTTACCATATGGCCCGTCTTGAATTCTTCGTGGTCGGTTAAGCCTTGTCTCAATGTTCTCGTCCAGATAGCGGGAACAAAATGTGGTTGCTTCATCAAGAAGATAACCTTGCATGATAGAACCCTCTGGTCGATTTTTATTGCGTATATACTTCTTAAGAGTGTAAAGGTACCTAATGAGAATATGTTGAATAAATAAATACGGGCATACATGACAACAATAAATTTATAAATTGCGCGAAACGAAAAATTACACGTACCTCTCGACGGGATACATCCATCGATATTGTATCGGTCCGGCTAACTTCGCCTCAGTTGCAAGATGAACCGTCAAGTGTATTATGATATCGAAGAATGACGGTGGGAAAATACGCTCAAACTTGCAAAGTATCAACGCAATAGAATTTTCTAGTTTATCCAGCGTCGCAACCTCCAGTGTTTTAGCACACAACTCCCTGAAAAAACAACATAGGTCGTTGATTACTAGACCAACCGAGTCGGGGAGAGAAGTCCTGAGGGCTAATGGAAGAAGGTGCTCCACGATAACATGGTGATCATGACTTTTCAGCTCATCGATCTTGCCCTTCACAATTTTTATTTTCTTACTGAATGATCCTGAGAAACCTGTGGGGACTTTCAAATCATGCAACACCTGCAGGAATCTTTTCTTCTCCGGTTGTGACATATGATAAGCGGCATTGGGAAGTACAAACTTGCCCGGTTTACCCGCTACCGGTTTAGGGTGCAGTTCACTTCTTATTCCCCACTCTTGTAGATCCATCCGAGCATTCATGTTGTCTTTCAATTTCCCGTCTTTACACAGAAGCAAGTTAAGTATGTGCTCTGATACTCCATTCTCTATATGCATGACGTCCAGACAATGACGCACTGAATTTGTAGACCAGTACGGAAGCTCGAAGAAAATGCTTAACTTGTTCCAATATTGTAGTTTGACCTGTTTCGTCGGATCCATCCCGAAGGTCACGTTATTGTAACCATCTCATTTAGCAGTCACGTCCTCTCCGGACAATGGGGATGGAGGCCCAAGAAGCTCCTGATGACCATCAAAGTGAACCATGTCTAACCTATAGGGGTGGTCTGGAGGCAGAAAACGTCGATGGCCGCAATAACAAACCTTCCTGCTAAAATTCAAAAATTTTGATGTTGTGTGTTCATGGCAATGAGGACATGCTTTGTGACCATGTACGGACCAACCTGATAGCATTCCATACGCAGGAAAGTCATTAATTGTCCACATTAAAGCCGCACGCAGTATGAAGGTTGTATTTGTGTTTGAATCATATGTCTCTACACCATCAATGAACAAAGTTTTCAACTCCTCGATCAGAGGTCGGAGATAGACGTCGATATTGTTCCCCGGTGAGTTTGGTCCGTCGATAAGAAGAGGCATCATAAAGTATGATTGGTCCATAGCCAACCAAGGCGACAGATTATAAATTATCATTACAACGGGCCATGTACTGTGACTTCCAGCCATATAGTTGAATGGGCAGAAGCCATCGGTAGCCAGTCCGAGCCGGACATTGCAAGGATCGCTACTGAATATTGCGTGCCTCCTATCGAAATCCTTCCATGCCGGTGAATCTCTTGGATGGCTCATTTTTCCATTTTCGCTTGGACGAGCACGGTGATGCCAAATCATTGCCTCGACTGTTTTCTTGCACCTGAATAGCCTCTGTAGCCTCTGTGTTATGGGAAAGTATCGTGCTATCTTCACAGGTATATCAGGCTTCTTATCAGAATCTTTCGGCTTATACCTGGCCTCTCCGCATGTTGGACACTCTTTCAAATCTGAATTCTCTTTCCGGTACAACACGCAATTTTTAGGACATGCTTGAATCTTCTTGCACTTTAGACCCAAATCAGACATCATCTTCTGGGCTTCGTACCAGCTTTCGGGCACATTATTTCCCGGAGGCATAGAATCTTTCAAGAACGAAAGAAGCATTGTGAATGACTTGTTGCTCCATCCATTTAGGCACTTAATCTGGAAAAGTTGGACGAACCATGAGAGGGTGGAATACTTCGCATTCTCATAAATTGGTTTCCTAGCATCATTCATGAAATTTTCATATTTATCCACACGCGGTCCTTGACCGGAAGGAATGTCATCTTTGGTACGAATAGATTCACCTAGGGCAGCCTCTACCATATCCTCCATTTCTTCTGATGGATATAAATTTCCGTCTCCTGCCGTATTACCGAATTCTTCTTCTTCTCCTGCCACATTATCGTGTTCTCCTTCTTCTTCTAACGCAGTACTGCATTCTTCTCCTTCCCCGTGATATTTCCAAGTTGAATAAAGTCTAGTAAACCCATGTTTTACAATATGAAGCTCTACCAATTCTACCTTCTGCCAGTACTTATTGCCACATCTATCGCACGGACAGAGAATCTTCTCTATTATGATCTTATTATGTGCACGTGCAAATTCAAGAAAAGCAGCAACTTCTGCGACAAACTTAGGTTGCATACGTTGTTTCCAATCCACATACATCCAGTCCTTAACTCTGACGTACTCATGGGCCATGTTAGACTGAATAACATATAAATTGTAAGTTATGCTGACTATATTGAGAAATATAAGAATGGGATAGTTACTGACAAAGGAGAAAATCCGTGTATATGCTTTGTGTGTGCGTTTGTCGTTGAAAAGAATAAATTATCGCACGTATGTTAACCGATAGACGGGGACTAAGTGGCGCTTTTAGTTTCATATATGAGTATCGATGGGAATATGAAGGTTTCATATTATCATATATTGGTTTTAACCCGAACATCTCGAATCGATCTCTAATTATGCGTTTGTATGTGTGTGTTCCGGTTGTCGGGGGTAGGCTTCTATCCCATTAAGAATGTATAGAGCGAACGCCCATCACTTGTGCTTTCAACCGTTTCGAGTAAATTTCGGCAGCACCTCCCCGCTGTTCTCCGAGTACACTGTAATAGAATAGATAATCATTTCAAAGCTGTGAAACAACGTTAAAATGAACATCTAATCTATCTTTGTACACGGAGAACCAGCGGAAAGGTACCGACGAAATATCTCGAAACGGATGAAAACACAAGTGAATGAAGGCATTTGCTTTATACATTCTTAACTTGTCCACACGGGACAAATCTATGGGTTACCATACGATTGAATTTTCTCGTCGTGTAGACTATACGACGGTTGTTAGTATCGAGCTATACTGCCCGATATTTAACAATCTTCGTATAGTTCTAGGTCACGACGAGTATCGCACGTATGTTAACCGATAGACGGGGACTAAGTGGCGCTTTTAGTTTCATATATGAGTATCGATGGGAATATGAAGGTTTCATATTATCATCGAGTATCATATATTGGTTTTAACCTGAATATCTCGAATCGCTCTCTAATTATGCGTTTGTTGTGCATTCGTGTTGTATGTGTAACATGATTTTAAACCATTAAGACAAGATTGATAGAACTGATCATCCTACATTGCAATAGTATTCATCAACCAAAAACTATTATTGCAATGGTATTCATCTATAACAATCAACAATTAAAACTACAAATGTAGGATACTGATATCATAAAGCGTTATACGCAACATTGATAGAACTGATAAATAAAAAAACGAAACACAAACCGTATCAAGATTTAACAACTTTGATTATGTCATATATGCGGTCCGATATTTTCATATTAGCCAATAGGTAAAAATAGATTGCGGTCTGGATATGGCATATTGGCAGATGTTACTTATATGCATACATGCATGTTGTCTCCCCATTTTTTCATAAATCAAACCAACTACATACATCAAACTAGTCCATGCCACCAATCGGAAACTCCACTATGTCTTTGAATTATTATTTTTCCAAATAGCATTAAGCTCCTATTGACATTGTCCCATCCAACAAATTTGTTATGCTTGCCTCGACCTTCATCTAGCTTTCACATACCATACACATTAGATGAGTAATATAGTTATAAATTATGGTATTTTGTTGTCATCAATCCACCTAACCCTAACCCCAACCTAACCCTAGCCCCAGCCCCAGCCCAGCCCTGCCCCAACCTAACCCTAACCCCAGCGCGGCCAGCTAAACCCCAACACCAACCCTAAGGCAAACCCTAACCCCAGCCCCAGCAGCAGCCGAACCCCAACCCTAACCCCGACCCCGACCCCGACCCCGACCGTGACCCCTGCCGAACCCCAACTCGCGCGCGCAACCCCAGACCCAGCCATGAACCCTAAGCCCAAAATAATCAAAAAATTCTTTAATTTACCTGAAAATTTACTCACCTGAACGGCGGTGGCGACGACCTGAACGGCGGTGGCGACGACGAGAACGACGGTGGCGACGAGAACGGCGGTGGCGACGAGGAGAACGGCGGTGGCGACGAGGAGAACGGCGTGGCAATTTGGGGATTTTTTTCGCGCGCGATCGAGAGAGAGAGAAAGAAAGTGAGCGTAGGCGATCGATCTGTGCCTTTATTAAATCGATATTTATTTGCCCCTACGGATTTGCCCGTAGGTCCTTTGTTTGCGGCTCCGTAGGGGCAAACACCAAATTAAGAATTGATATTTTTATTCTTGGACGTCTGGGCCCGTAGGGGCAACCTTTTAGCCCTACGGATTAATCCGTAGGGCCAAGTTAAATATGCCCCTACGGATTTCAATATCCGTAGGGGCAACCACATATTTTACTAGTGACCTTTTGACACATGTCTAAGGTTTGGAAGAAAACTATCTAATAAGCGTGATAGGTTTACTCTCCTAATACTAGGAGCCCTCGCGATCTGAGAGAAGGTAAAGAGAAAAAACAACCGAATAATTTTATTCAATTTCTCCAGAAGCATAATCCATTCGCAAACATAAACAAGTTTCTACGAGTTCGTATGTAACTATACGATGGTATACCCAAGTAATATGGATTTTTGTAGTGATACGGAGTGTTCTGGAGAAATGCAAAGGGGAAATAGGAGTGGCAGGGATATATGTGGCTTCGTCATGAATGATGGTAGTTGCAATTTCCTTTTCCTTCACTCTAATCCTATTATATGTCTTTACTTCTTACCTTCTATACACCATACTTAGGCTAATTGGTTTTCTTCCTTCCCTACCGTTCGGCACCTACCTATGGTTTGGAAAAAGACTATCCAATAAGTGTAATAGGTGTACTTTCCTAATACAAGGAGCTCTCGCAACCTGAGAAAAGGAAAAAAGAAAAGACAACCGAATAATCTTATTCAATTTCTCCAGAACCGGAAACCATCCTCGAACTGAAACAAGTTTCTTCGAGTTCGTATGTAACTATACGATGGCATACCCAAGCAATATGGATTTTCGTAGTGATACGGAGTATTTTGGAGAAATGCAAAAGAGGAAGTGGGAGCAGCAAGGATATATGCGACTTTTTCGTGAACCATGACAATCTAAAATCCAAAGTGTTTAAGAAGGTTCGATTAACTTAGTTTATGAGTTTTAGTTTAAGGTCAGGTCATGGTCGCTGCTAGGGGTAGTAATTGAACGAGCCAGCTCGGGTTCGATTAAGGTTCGGCTCGGTATCAGCTCGTTCAAATTCGGTTCATTTATTAATGAGCCGGACATGAGCCAGAAAGCCTGGCTCGTTTATTAAACGAGCCGGACTCGAGCTCAGCCTGGCTCGTTCGGTATTGACTCGGGTTCAGCTGGGTTACACGGTTTGAAAAAAAACAGTAATATGTAATATATAGCAGATTCTTTACAACTCTCAGAACACTTAATTCAATTAAATGACAGTATATAAAGTGTACTGAGATAAATATAAAACCCAGCACTTAGACCCATTCAATGCCCTAGATGTTAATGTTTTTTAATTTTTCCATATCTCAAACCCTGAGTTTTAAGCATTATTGTTAATTATGTTTTTTTGTTGGAAGATACTATTAATATGAGTAAATGAGCTGAAAATGAGCCGAGCTCACAAACGAGCTCTAAACGAGCTCAGTTGAGCTCGGCTCGTGAACTCGGCTCGTTTAGTTAATGGGCCACAAATGAACCGAACACGAGCTGGGCATGTTTAATCGAGCCGGACTCGAGCCGAGCATCTCTAGATCGATTAACTAAACGAGCCGGACTTGGGCCGACAAAAAGAACCACGAGCCGAACTCGAGCCGAGCTTGGCTAGCTCGAGTTCGGCTCGTTTACACCCCTACTCGCTGCCAAAGAGAGAGAGAAATGAAACACTCAGCGTGCACTCTAATCTAAATTAGATTGGTTAATCACTTTATCTAATCAGAATGGCTCTCACTGTTTCCTTGAATTCTCCATCAAATCTTAAAAGAAGAACTAGTCGGGATCATTAACACCTTACAAGTGCGCTAATCGTTCAGCCAGGTCGGTGTTGATACTCCGAGTGAGGTTCTCTGTGCTCTCGCACGGACCTAATTAAAATAAACCTCATTTCCTCAGAGACATAATCCCGTTAACATCTTTCTAGACACCTAATAGGTCAGCTAATTGTGAAGTGAAAAATATCTCTAAAGAGTAATCCTACTCATCAGTGGGATCGGAATCCAACTATCATTGCGTGATAAAATAGATGGAAGCCACTCTAGTCACCATACTTCAGAAGGTATGTAACGCTAGCAGGTTTCCTGTATATTTGAAACACCCGATGTTGTTTTTGCTCCTAGGAACTTGTTCCCGCCAAAAATTTCTGCGCAAAAGAGTCCAAGGTATCAAATGGCAGCGATACGCTTAAGGAAATGCGAACCAGTATCTTCCGGCCTGTATTTTGATAAACTCCCGAAAGAGAAACTATTAAATTCTGATGGTATTGGAAGCATCTTGAAAAACCCTTCGATTTGATATATTATGGGCTTTATAATTCATCCGGGATCAAAAGTTATGAGCAAATATGCTATGCACTGTTCCCTGATTAAAAATCAGGAATTACCTCAATGAGGTGTCACGTGCTCACACGTGACCAATGGTCACATGTTGACACGTGATAGTTAAAACAGAAATAAAAAACAAACGGCTGAAAAAGGATCCAATTGGGGGTCGCATGCTTACACGTGACCAATGGTCACGTGTTGACACGTGATAGTTAAAACAGAAATAAAAACAAATGGCTGAAGGAAATGCCTCAATGAGGTATCACGTGATCACACGTGACCAATGGTCACGTGTTGACACGTGATGGTTAAAACTGAAGCGTAAATAAACGCTGAGAAAAGAACCAATTGGGGGTCACGTGCTCACACGTGACCAAGGGTCACGTGACCAAGGGTCACGTGACCAAGGGTCACGTGACAGGCTTTGAAAGCCTTACAGTTTAATAGAATTAAATTTCTAAATTTCTCTTAATCTTTCCAAATGGAAAAGGATTATGGGGACCGTTGGATTAAAGATCCAAGGGTGATTAAAAATCACCAATTTATGGAAAGATTTTAGATAAGGAAAGATTTCCCTGAAAATCTCACCAGAAATAACAAACAGAATATCTTTTGGATTTAAAATCCAACGATGAATAAAATTCACTGAATGATCTAAAGGCTCATATTAAATATGAAAACAAATTAAAATCTTTCAATGAATGATTCACAAAACAAATTGATTCTTTTCTTTCTCCTATAAATAGGAACCAAGAAGAGAAGAGAATGGACCTTGGAGAGAGAAGAACAGAGAGAGGAGAATTTAATTCTCAAGAGAGAAGAAAAGAAAGGAGAATTTAATTCTCAACAAAGAAAAAACCTAGGTGAGAAAAGAAAGGGGATCAAAACTTCAAATAGAGAATTTAATTCTTAAAATCTAAGAGTTTAACTATTCTACAAAAGAACTTAGTTCTTCCTCTTGTAGAAGATCTCCACAGAGCACATCTCCCCATAAGTTGAGAATTTAATTCTCATCGGGTTGAGATCCTGCCATGCAGATCCAAAACTTAGAGAGAGAATTGAGTTTAGAGAATTTAATTCTCCCAAAACAAAATTAGGGTTTAACCCTACATGAGAATTTAATTCTCTTGAAAATATAGGAATTTAATTCCTTCAAGATGGACAGAAATTAAGGTTTAACCCTACAAAAGAATTTAATTCTTTCATAATAGGAATTTAATTCCTCCAAAATCATGATTAGGGTTTAACCCTACAGAGAATTTAATTCTTAAAATAGAGAGACTTGAAAGATCTCCATGCACATAAAGAATATTGGTCACGTGATGACACGTGACCCCAATCCGCAGTGATCAGAAAAGAAGGAATAAAACTAGGTCACGTGTCCCCACGCGACCCCTGAAGAGATCCCCAGAAATGATAAGGAGAACAGGCTTTGAGGCAATGCTTCACGTACTCTCACGTGACCTCCAAAACAAAGGGAATAAAAGCAAGGGAAATCTAAGCTTTGGGCGCTCTCACGTGTTACCACGTGACCCCTTAGCAAACGCTTTAACAGTCAGCGCACAAATGACCATCACGTACCAACATATGATGCTCAAAACAAAAATATAAAAAGTGTTTAACACTTAATTGCAGAACGAAGAAAAGGAATCTGGTCCCACCTTTGGGCGCCCTCACGTGTCCACACGTGACCCCTTTTTCTTTAGTGTTTAACACTAATTCGAGAGATTTATTCCCAGTGTTTAACATTGATTATCTTTTAGTGTTTAACACTAATTTGAAAATCTTATTTTCAGTGTTTAACACTGTTATTTTCGAGTGTTTAACACTAATTTGGGATCCTATATTTCCAGTGTTTAACACTGTTGTTCTTTAGTGTTTGACACTACTTTTAGCCAAATTGGCTAATTTTCCAGAAGCAAAAGTCCCTCCTCTAAATGAATCTCAAAATTGAGGAAATCAAAAATGAAAATGTTTAGCATTGCTAAATAATGTGGGCTTGAACCCAGACAAATATTTAATGGTCCAACAAAGAGCCAATATTTCTAATCTAATTGGACTTAGCCAAAACTGGCCATAAGTTCTCAATTCAGATTTAACTGAGCCAATGTGCTCATAATCTAATTATTTGATCTTAGTTCCAAATTGGACTACAGATCCCCAAGCAACCTTGGTTCAAGGGTACATCTCTTCACTCCTCTGATATTTGTCGTTGTAATCCTTCAACGTCGTCAGAGAGGTGACGGGTCCCGACGGCCAGACATTAAATGGACCACCATGTCCCTAAACTGGCAATGAACCACCCCGTCCCTAAACTGGCAATGGACCACTATGTCCCTAAACTGGAACAGTAGAGCCCAAATACTCTTTTGTCGGATCTAAACGATCCCGTTAAGTTGATCTTAGTCTCTGTTTACCCCAATCAGAGCAAAACTCTGTTCAAATTCCGAGGCGGGAGATGAAGCAACGCTTCATCTTCCCCCAATCAGAGCAAAGCTCTGCTTTGAAAATTTAAAATTTAATAAATGAAGAAACGCTTCAGATTATTTGCGCTGCGCAACACGCCACGTGTCAGGCGCAGACGCATCAGCGCAGTGCCCAAGGCAGCGCACCCAATCAGAGCAAAGCTCTGTTTTAAACAAAATTAAATGAAGCAACGCTTCAGCTGCGCAAGCACTGCGCTGCGTGATACGTGTCAGCGCAGATGCGCTAGTGCAGTTGCGCTGCGCTTTGCGCTGCGCTTTGCGCTGCGCGGCACGTGTCAGCGCAGTTGCGCCGCGCAGCAGTTGCGCCGCGCGGCACGTGTCAGCGCAGTTGCGCTGCGCGACATGTGTCAGCACAGTTGCGCTGACGCAATTGCGCTGCGCTTTGCGCTGCGCGACACGTGTCAGCGCAGTTGCGCTGGCGCAGTTGAGCTGTGTTGCGCTGGCGTAATTGCGCTGTGCTGTGCGCTGCGCGACACGTGTCGCGCGCTGGGGCATCTGCGCCAAACAGAATTAAATTTCTAAGAAATCTTTTTTGTTCTTGTTAAAACAAGAAGATTTTCTTCTGTAAACAAGGGCCTTTGGATCAAAAATCCAACGGTGGGGAAAATTCCCCAAATCACTCAGAGAAAGATCTTTTTAACAAATTTAACTAATTTATGGGCACTATAAAAAGGACCCCAGACCTCATTTCAAAGGGGGGAGGAACATTTTTTTTCTAAAAAAAAAAGAGAGAGAGAACTCTGAGAAACTCCTCAAGAATAGAAAAGGTAAAAACCTTCAGAAAAAAGAGAAAGTTCTCTTATGAACAGATCATAGATCTAAAAACAAGATCAATGATCTTTAATAAAAATACAATAAAATAAAATAGTGCTTTGCACTTTTCATGAACCTTTGGTTCTCTGAGATAAGAAAAACAAGAAAAATTCATTTTTCTTTGATCTAATTTAGATCAAGAAATTAAATAGTGCTTTGCACTTCTGTTTTTGAATCTAAAAGATTCTTAGTGCTCTGCACTTGCAAACTGCGCTGTTGCGCTCTTAAGAGAGCGCCACGTGTCAGCCATAGAACCACTTGCGCTACGCGCTCTTGAAATAGAGCTTTGCTCTCTGGAATTGGCGCAACTCACCAGAGCGTGCCACGTGTCAGTAGCGCACTAGCGCAGCGCACTGCGCTATTGCGCTTGCGCTCACCAGAGCGCGCCACGTGTCAGTAGCGCACTAGCGCAGCGCACTGCGCTAGTGCGCTTGCGCTCACCAGAACGCGACACATGTCAGCCATTGAACCACTTGCGCTACGCGCTCTTGAAACAGAGCTCTGCTCTCTGGAATTAGCGTAACTCACCAGAGCGCGCCACGTGTCAGCAGCGCAACAGCGCAGCGCACTAGCGCAGCGCACTGCGCTAGTGCGCTTGCGCTCACCAGAGCGTGACACGTGTCGCCACCATACGAGTTTGCGCTCAATAATTAGCGCAAAGCGCCTGACAAGCCACGTGGGGCACTGTCAGAGTATCTAATGCTCTGCATTGTTAAAGAAAAGGGACAGAGCCCAATTAAAAGGCCTAACAGGCCTAATAAAAAATGCTATGCATTTTAAAAGGGGGGCAAAGCCCAAACAAAAAAATAGATGCTCTGCATCATTTATAAAAGGACAAAGCCCAACCAAAACAAGAATAATGTAGTGCATTACTAAAAAGGGGTGAAGCCCCAGCACCGGCCAAAGACAAAAAATGTTGAAACTGAACTTAGCCCAATTTTGGCCATAAGTCCTTAAATTAAATTGACTGAGCAAGATTGCTCTTTTAAATCAATTCACTTCGGTTCGAGGGTACATCTCCGAACTCCTCTGACACATGTCGTTGTAATCATTCAACGTCGTCAGAGAGGTGACGGGTCCCGACGACCACACGCATCAATATGGACTGCGGGGTCCTTAAACTCGTGGACCGAGACGTCCTTAAACTAATATCGGACTGAGACGTCCTTAAACTGGAATATGGACCACCATGTCCCTAAACTGGAATATGGACCACCACATCCCTAAACTGGAATATGGACCACCATGTCCCTAAACTGGCATAATAGAGCCCAAATGCTCTTTTGTCGGACCTAAACGATCCCGTTAAGTCGACCTTAGTCCCAAACTGGACTAACGTATCCTTAACAACCGTTTAAGTTGATCTTAGCCTCAAATATGGCTAACGCATCCTTAAACCTTCAAACAAACTTTAGTCCCAAATTGGACTATAAATTCCCCCAATCAACTTTGGCTCAAGGGTACATCTCTGAACTCCTCGGACATTTGTCGTTGTAATCCTTCAACGTCGTCAGAGAGGTGACGGGTCCCGACGACCATACATGCAATGGACCACTATGTCCCTAAACTGGAACAACAAAGCCAATTGCTCTTTTGTCGGATCTAAACGGTCCCGTTAAGTTAATCTTATTCTAAAACTGGACTAACATATCCTTAACAAACGTTTGAGTCGATCTTAGCCTCAAAAATGGCTAACGTATCCTCCAAACAGACTTTAGTCCCAAATTGGACTATGAATCTCCCAAACTGGAACAATAGAGCCCAAACGCTTTTTTGTCGGATCTAAACGATCACGTTAAGTTGATCTTAGTCTCAAACAGGACTATCGTATCCTTAACGAACGTTTAAGTTGATCTTAGCCGCAACGCGACTAATGCATCCTTAAACTAAAAACACCAAACCCAAATCTAAGTAAATACGGATTTGGACTAATCCACGTCCTACGGGCGACGGTATTACTCAGTCTCCGTATACAATCCACGGGCAACCACGAACAAAACAAACACCCACGACACGAAGTGAAATTTTGGAGAAGGAGAAAGTTGTTACCGCGACGCGGTAGCGTAATTAACTGCAGGGGCTTGCGCCTGCAGGGAAGAGCGTCCCCACAATCAAAAACCCCTCACCCTGAGGGGGAATCTGACGAAGTTTGCTACATCGGCCGCATCCGTCTAAACCTCCGATACACAGTGCCATAAATCAACTTGGCATCTTCGGAGAAGTAGACGGATAAAACCAAATAGCATCTGCCCCGAATCTCAGCGTCAGGACATCGCTGTCCTGTGCGCCGCCTTTCGGAGGGGAACAGATTCTGGCACGTCCGGTGGGGCCTTTTCCTCTTTCCACTCCACACTTCATGTGTCGTGTTCGCGAACTAATCGCGGTTTACTGTGGTTGCCTGTGGATTCAAGGTACTAAGATTTGGTGTCTTGCTCTGTGCAGAAAACAAAAGATCAATGGCTTCGAACTGCATCGCCTGCAGCAGCAACTCTCGCTCCGTCATTACTGGAGGAGTGACTTATGGGCCCCAAGCGGCCTCCCTTTTCAAAATGCCGGTGGAACATGTGGCTCAAGCCACCACTGGACTATTTTTTGGGACCATGCTCCCACCAATGAGCTTCAACGCCCCAATGACATTGCAAGAAGCTCCAAAGAAGTCGGTCTTCGATCGACTTACCACTGCCGCGACCCCTCTCAATAGGTCGCCCAACTCCACTGCTTCAGGTTTTAATGGATTAGGCCAGAGCTCCATCGGGCCCATGAAGAAGCCTTCCATACCAGAAGGCGTTATCCCGAAGCGGATAGCCATCCCAGCTCCCGTTCTTGGCGAAGTCACCAAGGTTGCTTCCCATGTTCGGAAGCCCGCTTCTGACAGGTTGGCCGTCCCCGTTCAACAGACGTCGATCTTTAAAAGGCTGGTACCAGCATATTCTGACCAACACAGGGGGCATGAGGAGGTCACCCCTATATCTGAAACAACTCCATTAGCATGACATGCTCGACGTCGCCACTGGCGCCGAGTAAAGAAGGCTGGGGGAAACTTCCCCTCTGGATTTACTCCTCCAGCTCCAACGGTGGGGATCGATACTGCTGTTCCAATCGGGAACAGCTTTGAATTGCTGAATACGGTGCGCAGAAACTCTCCTACTGCGATGTTGAAACGAACTCCTTCACCTGTGGAGAATACTCCAGAGAAGAAGCTAGAGCAGCCCCCTCAACGGCTGTCCTCTAAAATTTACAAAGTCTGGCGACAGGTCCAAGAGTCGGTGATCGATCAAGACTGCCTTCGACGACAGAAAAAGATAAAGGTTCGGCGGGGGAAGGATTACTCTGTCAAACCACAAAAAGCAAAAGCTACTTGGGTGCCCACTACAATGGCTCCCTTAACTCCAATCACTCAAAAAAGGAGGCTGCAAAAAGCCCCTGTGTCTTTGGCAAATCGCAAAGATACCGAACACAAACGCCCCAAGTCTGGGGGCATGATGGTGCACACCGTTTATATGGCTTGCGGAAAGGAGGAAAGCCGTGCTTCGACGGGTCACCGACCGCTCACCCGATCTATGACGAAAGCCCAGAAGCAGCAACAGAAGCTTCAGGAAATGATGACTACAATGGCCGCACTTACCGAGCCAAAAGAAAGCCCAGAGGCATCATCAGAACAGCGTCACGAACAAGAAACTGATGCTGACTTCTTACGCAGAGTCCTCGAAAAGAAGGACAAAGAAGCTGCAGAGCAAGTGGCTAACATTAAACAGATGGCACTCATCTTCCAAGATATGGTGGGGATGATGTTACAACCGGACCCTCCAGCTGAAAACCCTCCAGTCATTGTCGGAAATGACGGAGGGGAAACATCTGATCCTCCTCCGGCTCTTTCAGCAGCCAAGGAAGAAACCATTTTCAAGGCCGCGCTTGACGACTATATAGCTCAGCAGATCTGGGTTCATCAGGTGAATGAAGCGGCTGGGCAAATTGCTAGAACCGGACGACCGTATCCGAGCTGGTACGACCAAATCAGTTACCCGCTGGGATATACGGTCCCTAAATTCCACGTATATAAAGGGACAGGGAATCCGCATCAGCATGTCGCTCAATTCAGGGCCTTATGCGGTAATACTGGAGGCGATGACAAATTGTTACTACGTCAATTCGTCGGCAGCTTAGCAGAAATAGCCTTTGAATGGTATTCGGAGCTACCTAACGACTCTGTCAAAACATTTGCAGAGATGGAATTGCTGTTTACACAAAGATTCGCAAGTGCTAGTGAACGCACCCCGATTACAGCACTGATAAATTCCAGGATAAGGCCCGGCGAAACGTGGGTCCAATACGCAACACGATGGCGAAACCTATGGTCGAAATGCGAACAACGCATAGAAGAGGCACCTGCGGTAGGCATGTTTGTGGGCACTCTTGATCCGCAGGCGACCATCTCGCAATTCATGATGTTCTTCAGGCCGACCACCTTCCAGGCCTTGATCGACAAATTAGCCCAAATGGACCAGATGAGCCATAGACCGTCTCCTCCAAGACCCGATCCCCAAAATGAGAAAGGAAAAGCGATCATCATCGCCAACGCTCAGCAACAGTCGAGCAACTCAAAGCTGGTCGCTCGCCAAAACAATGTGCGTCCACGCCCATCCCTCGAAGAGAGGCTAGGACGTCCTTACTCGTTTTCTCATAATAAAACGAGAAGACTGTTCGAGCTGGCAGTGCGCAACAAACTCATTAATCTGCCGAATCCAAAATGTCCGTTGCAGCCAGGCGATCTTAATAATCCCAATTATTGCCCTTACCACCGAACGGTAAGTCACCCGATTGAGGATTGTTTCGTCTTTAAGGGATGGATCGAGGATCAATACCTGCAAGGCAAGTTCGCGCTGTCTGAAAGCTGGAAGGTAAACCCACCACAGCCACACTCTCCAAAGAAAACGGACACGCCGGGGGCAGCTTGTTCTGTAGTCAAGGATGAAAACAATGGAGAAAACTCATCGGATGAATCCGAAGACTACGTAGCGACTTGTCATATGATTTCTCATTCACTGACGGATGATAAAGAGGCTCCTTGCGCTGAGAAACCAATGGCGAATCCTGAGCCGGAGATTCTACAGCCATCAGACGAGTTGATCGATGTCTTCCTAAGTGAAATTCGTCTGAAAGCAAAAGTCAATCAAGAGCATGAAATGGCCATACTGGAAAGAGCCAAGGCATTCCCGTCAAATCAAAAGCCATACACTGCGGGTAAAAACAAATTCAAGACGAGGAAAAGGTTTGCCAAAGCTCTATCAGTAGGAATGAAGCTACTGCCCTCTGAAGAAAATACTCTCGCTGAGGCAGAGATGCACCCTAACTTCTGTTTATATCATCAGAAGATCATACATCCTACCAAAGACTGCGAATCCTTTAACTGTTGGTGGCAAGGGTATGTCGCTCAAAAGCAACACTTCGACGGGACAAAGTATGAAGCTTGTGGACATCGGAAAAATGCGATATATGAGCGCAAAAGAGTCGCCGACGATTGCCATATAGCCGACTCTAAGGCATCGCAAATTATCACCTTTGGAAGCAACTCTGATGAAGAAGCTATCCCCAACTCTTCCCTCGGGGAATCTATTTCAAAAATAAAGGAATTGAGAAACTGCGAGAACGTTCAGCCATGCAATCGCATCTACTCGGAAAAAATCCCGGCCCCGCAAACAACGGAGCGAACAAAAAGGATAAAAGAAAAGGAAAAAAGGCCCTCGTCGCCAGCGCTCAACAACAATCAGGTGACCCTAGACCGGTTGCTTGACAAAGCAACAAGCGGCAACCCCTCCAGGAAAAGTTGAAACGTCCTTACTCGTTTCCGCAAGATAAAACAAGGAGACTGTTCGAGCTGGCAGTGTGCGACAGACTCATCAATCTGCCAGGTCCAAAACGTCCGTTGCGGCCAGGCGATGTTAATAATCCCAATTATTGCCCTTACCACCAAACAGTAGGTCACCTGATCGAGGACTGCTATGTCTTCAAAAACTGGGTTGAAGACCAATACCAACAGGGCAAGTTTGCGCTGTCTGAGAACTGGAAGGTGAGTCCGCCACAACCGCACGCTCCGAAGAAGATGGATACGCCGGGGGCATCATGTTCATTCATGGAGAAGGACTCATAGACCGAAAAGTCAATAAACCAGATATTCGCCTCAAATACGGCGACAACGGACCGAAACGTCCTTAAACTAACAACGGACCGAGATGTCCTTAAACTAATGATGGACCGCAATGTCCTAAAACTTGCAAATGACCGAAATATTTTTAAACTACTACCGCAGCATTCTCAGGCTGACGAGAATATTAAAAAAAATAAACGGTATGTCCATAAGCAAAATGGGCACGGATGAAAACCCGAAAGGGCTCCGTGAGTAAAAACAGCAGGGCTACCGGCGAGTGTTTGTGAAAACCTGAAAAGGCGCAATCTCGTTAGAAAAAATAAGAAGAATAAAAAGAATTAAAAAAAACGGTATGTCCATAAGCAAAATAGGCACGGATGAAAACCCGAAAGGGCTCCGTGAGTAAAAACAGCAGGGCTACCGGCGAGTGTTCGTGAAAACCCGAAAGGGCGCGACCTCGTTAATAAAAAAAAAGAGAAGAAGAAAATAAAGAGAGAAAAAAAACGGTATGTCCATAAGCAAAACGGGCATGGATGAAAACCCGAAAGGGCTCCGTGAGTAAAAACAGCATGACTACCGGCGAGTGTTTGTGAAAACCCGAAAGGGCGCAACCTCGTCAAAAGACACTTACAGGTCCCCCTCGACCTCGTAAGGAGAAACCACCCGCGTGAGATCCTTACGACTCACAAGGGAGCAACACACTCAGGGATCCCCACGATTCCTAAGGAGAAAATACACTTGCGAGATCCTCACGACTCGTAAGGAGAACTCTCTTATGGGACCCACACGGCTCATAAGATTTGAAAGTCTTAAGTTTCAGAGACCTAAACCTGTGCTTAAGCAATCCCTACAACTTCCGACATTGCCCTATAAGTGGCTCAATATTGACCCTTGTATACAATCTACGGGCGCGAATAAACATTTCCTTAACCAAGTCCCATCCGAGACTAGAGATATGTTTGCATGGTGAACAACCCTTGTAAATCCTCTCGACTTACAAGGAGAAAACCCTCCTGTAGGATCCTTACGACTTACAGAGGAACAAAATACTTAGGAACCCTCACGATTCCTAAGGAGAAAATACACCTACAAGATCCTCACGACTTGTAGGGAGAAATACCTTTGTGAGACCCTTACGGCTCATGAAGTCAAAAGCCTTAGCCGACAAGACCTTAACCCTGGTCGCTGAGCCACCTTTGTTTGACATCGACAAAGGCAGGTGATGATTCGCTCCTGGCCATATCCCAGTTGTAGCGGTGCTGATGCCGAAATCGGTGTCTAATTTCAGGTTTACGGCGAAAAGCCAGTAAGCCGCACATGCATACGAAATAGCCGAAATGATGGGGCAACTTGCAATAAAAAGCAGCAAGTAAAATGTATGCATGCGAAATAGCCGAAATGATTGGGCAACTCGCAATAAAAAGCAGCGAGTAAAAATAAAGTAAACAGCCGAAATGATTGGGCACCGCGAAAAATAGCCAAAATGATTGGGCAATCGCGACCTTCGCGATATAAAAGCTGAAATGATAGAGCATCGCGGAAAGAATAAAAAAAATGAAAGAATGAAACTTTTTGCCCTACAGGTGAAATCACATCGATCCCTGTATACAATTCAGGGGCACAGATAAAGAGGGAACCATACCTTCCCAACAGGCTCCATCAGAAAGCGAAGCCAAATCTCGACGATTCATAGACAACCTAGAGACCATCTCGACATTTGTCGCAATATTACAGACACAATGTCAACAACAGCGTTCCTCCGCAGTCCAGCTGGAGGCAGATGCAACGTCAACAAAAGACCTCACGGTCGAAACAAAGCGAAGTAACGGCAAAATCCTAACTCCACCTTAGCATTCGTCTCGTTATAGCAGACGCAATATCAACAACGGTGTTCCTTCGCGGTCCAACAGGGTGTACATGCAAAGTTAACAAAAGACCCCATGGTCGAAACAAAGCGGAGTGACGGCAAAATCCCAGCTCCACCTCAGCATTCGTCTCAATACACCAGACGCAGTGTGAGCAAATGAAGCGAAGGCCAAATTCCTAGCTTCAAGGTCTTAACGGCAAGTCATATAAGGCCTGAAAGACCACCGGAGATCATCTCACATGGAGTGGTCACCTCCTCGACGTTCGTTTCGATACAGCAGACGAGTTGTCACCCCAGCGTTCTTCCTCCAACAGGGATTCGGACGTGACAAAGCAAACGAAGCGAAGGCCACATTCCTAGCTTCGACGTCTTGACGGTAACTCATATAAAACCGGAAAGACAATCGGAGATCATCTCGCACCAGCACAGAATGGTCACCACCTCGACGTCCGTCTTAATACAGCAGACGAGATGTCACCCCAACGTTCGTCTCGACACAGCAAACGCAACGCCATTAAATGAATGGAGCCACGGCAAAATCCCTAGTTCCAAACCTCGACGGTTCACCAGCAACCTAGAGACAACCTCGACGTCTGTCTCGATACAGTAGACGAGATGTCACCCCAACGTTCGTCTCGACACAGCAGACGCAACGTCATCAAACAAACGGAGCCACGGCAAAATCCCTAGTTCCCACCGCAACATTCGTCTCGATACAGCAGACGCAATGCCAGCAAATGAAGCAAAGGCCAAATTCCTAGCTTCAGGGTCTTGACGGCAACTCATATAAAGCCCGAAAGACTATCGGAGATCATCCCCACACCAGCGCGGAGTGGTTATGACTCATCGGGGCTCACCAAAATAAGCCTAACCTCAAGTAAAAAGCGACATGGCAAATTCCTAACGCTTGCTCTTCCGACGGTCAAACTGCCAAGGAGGATTGCTTGAAGACGTCTTGTCCAGCCCCCGAAGGGATCAGAGACACGGCAGTCGCAGGGCTACTCGAACAGCACGATTGCCTATCGAGGACTATATCAGCTTATGCGACGGTACGATGGCCAAAACCCTAAGTACCACCAACCTTAACGGGCTTCTGTCGTAAAGAGCAGAGGTTAAATGCGACGTTAAGATGTTCTTGCGAGAAACGCTCGATTCGTCTCGACTTACGGAAAAAATTGTTGAGGCGGCTCGACTCGTGAGATAAAGCCTTAGGCAGTGGGCATAAAAGAAGCCTATTTCCTAAGCACTGGGACCCTGCAAGTTGGCCCAAAACGGTCTCTTGCATACCATCCACGGGTCTCACTCTCCAACATCGAACTTCGACAAGGAGGGAAACAACCGCTTACTAGTCCTCTCGACTCGTAAGAGGGAAAAATTCTCTTGTAGGATCCTTACGACTTACAAGAGAAAACCACACTTAGGAATCCTCACGATTCCTAAGGAGAAAAACCCACCTACGAGATCCTCTCGATCCGTAGGGAGAAAAGTCTTTATGAGACCCTCACGGCTCATAGAGTTGAAAAGTCTTAGGCAGCAGATCTGAACCTGCGGCCTAAGCCCTCGCTATCTCGTGAAGAAATCAAGAAGCTTACTCTATTACCTGCTAATTGCGACGACATGCTGAGAAAGAGGAAAAGCAACAGAAAGAGTATCCGATTTACATTTGATCAAGCGTTCGAGACACATTCATTCATGCATAAGCAAAAGACTCAGAACAAAAGATAAGACAGGTTAGGAAAAAACAAAAATCTTCATTAATATTGCCAGAAGTTCTTACAATCATAAAAGCAATAAACGAAAAACATTATTACAAGGGAATAACCTCGGACCCAGGACATGGATTGAGGAATTCAAAAGCGACCCTATCTATGACTTTCCAGGCCTCGCGGACCATCCTAGTGTGCTTTCTTTCGCGAGCACAAGCGTCAGGGTCCCCCCTGATGTCTTCCACCCTCCGATAAGCAGCGAGTATGGCAGACTGTTGAAAGACCTCATGTAAGAGATCGATAAGACTGTCCCGCCGTCTCTTCGAGATGAAGTTCAATAGGTACACCGAGTGCACCTTGTCCTCAGCGGCATCCAACGCCCTAAGCGGCACGCCGGAACAGAATAGGGGAAGCGCTTCCCAGATGGCTCCCACGATAAGCTTAAGGAGGGAGGAACGCCGGGGGAGCAGTGGACCATTGTATGCGTCGAAGCGGCTCATAATTTCAGCACACTCCGCGTTTGTGAACTCTCGATTCTGAGAGCGGCCAAGTCGGCGGATGTCCCCGTAAGAGATGATCTCGTTAAAAGCATACATATGGGCATCCATTGTTCCTGTGAAAGAAGATCAACAGAATTAGCAGACCGACTGATTAAGCGAATTCTTATTAAAAAAAACGAGCACAGACAGTTAAACTCCTCGAGAGCAATGCTCTACGAACAGGAGTGACTATCAAAATCCTAATAAGGGAAATTTAAAGAAGTCCCCCAAGATTCTGAGATCATTATTATTAAAATATGATATAATCTTTTAAATACAAAACTTATTTTTAATTTTCATTATCCATACTCAAACTCTTAAGATTTCATCTCATTTTTAGATCAAAGAGATCTATGTCTTGACAAAGATGCAGGGTTCTGTTCATGGGTCAAGAAACCCTGAAACAAATTCTTGAGAGCAAGGCTCTATTGGTGAAATCCCAGAAGGGTTTTCTTTAGATCAAAGATCTATAAGAGCAAAGCTCTATTAATTGAAATTAATTTAATTCAAGGTTAATTTTTACCTATAAAGTTTCTTTTGAGGAAAATTTAACTCTGAGAGTTCCTAAAGGCAAGAGCAAAGCTCTGGAGTTTTGAAAGTAAAAATCTTAAGGATGATAAACAGCTGTGGAGAACCAAAGGTCCTATTTATAGGCATCAAGTGCCTCTTCAACTTCCAAAAGTTGCCACGGCGGTTAGAATTCTGCCACCGCTGCGCTCACGTTTGGGGCCACGTAAGCGCAACGGTGGGGGGGCATTTGTTTACACCAATCAGAGCAAAGCTCTGTTCAAATTCCGAGGCGGGAGATGAAGCAACGCTTCATCTTCCCCCAATCAGAGCAAAGCTCTGCTTTGAAAATTTAAAATTTAATAAATGAAGCAACGCTTCAGATTATTTGCGCTGCGCAACACGCCACGTGTCAGGCGCAGACGCATCAGCGCAGCGTCCAAGGCAGCGCACCCAATCATAGCAAAGCTCTGTTTTAAACAAAATTAAATGAAGCAACGCTTCAGCTGCGCAAGCACTGCGCTGCGCGACACGTGTCAGCGCAGTTGCGCTAGCGCAGTTGCGCTGCGCTTTGCGCTGTGCGACACGTGTCAGCGCAGAGGCGCTAGCGCAGTTGCGCTGCGTTTTGCGCTGTGCGACACGTGTCAGCGCAGTTACGCTGCACTTTGCGCTGCGCGACAGTTGCGCTGGCGCAGTTGCGCTGCGCGACACGTGTCAGCGCAGTTGCGCTGCGCGACACGTGTCAGCGCTGTTGCGCTGCGCGACACGTGTCGCGCGCTGGGGCATCTGCGCCAAACAGAATTAAATTTCTAAGAAATCTTTTTTGTTCTTGTTAAAACAAGAAGATTTTCTTCTGTAAACAAGGGCCTTTGGATCAAAGATCCAACGGTGGGGAAAATTCCCCAAATCACTCAGAGAAAGATCTTTTTAACAAATTTAACTAATTTATGGGCACTATAAAAAGGACCCCAGACCTCATTTCAAAGGGGGGAGGAACATTTTTTTTCTAAAAAAAAAGAGAGAGAGAACTCTGAGAAACTCCTCAAGAATAGAAAAGGTAAAAACCTTCAGAAAAAAGAGAATGTTCTCTTATTAACAGATCATAGATCTAAAAACAAGATCAATGATCTTTAATAAAAATACAATAAAATAAAATAGTGCTTTGCACTTTTCATGAACCTTTGGTTCTCTGAGATAAGAAAAACAAGAAAAATTCATTTTTCTTTGATCTAATTTAGATCAAGAAATTAAATAGTGCTTTGCACTTCTGTTTTTGAATCTAAAAGATTCTTAGTGCTCTGCACTTGCAAACTGCGCTGTTGCGCTCTTAAGAGAGCGCCACGTGTCAGCCATAGAACCACTTGCGCTACGCGCTCTTGAAATAGAGCTTTGCTCTCTGGAATTGGCGCAACTCACCAGAGCGTGCCACGTGTCAGTAGCGCACTAGCGCAGCGCACTGCGCTATTGCGCTTGCGCTCACCAGAGCGCGCCACGTGTCAGTAGCGCACTAGCGCAGCGCACTGCGCTATTGCGCTTGCGCTCACCAGAACGCGACACGTGTCAGCCATAGAACCACTTGCGCTACGCGCTCTTGAAACAGAGCTCTGCTCTCTGGAATTAGCGTAACTCACCAGAGCGCGCCACGTGTCAGCAGCGCAACAGCGCACTGCGCTAGTGCGCTTGCGCTCACCAGAGCATGACACATGTCGCCACCATACGAGTTTGCGCTCAATTCTTAGCGCAAAGCGCCTGACAAGCCATGTGGGGCACTGTCAGAGTATCTAATGCTCTGCATTGTTAAAGAAAACGGACAGAGCCCAATTAAAAGGCCTAACAGGCCTAATAAAAAATGCTATGCATTTTAAAAGGGGGGCAAAGCCCAAACAAAAAAATAGATGCTCTGCATCATTTATAAAAGGGCAAAGCCCAACCAAAACAAGAATAATGTAGTGCATTACTAAAAAGGGGTGAAGCCCCAGCACCGGCCAAAGACAAAAAATGTTGAAACTGGACTTAGCCCAATTTTGGCCATAAGTCCTTAAATTAAATTGACTGAGCAAGATTGCTCTTTTAAATCAATTCACTTCGGTTCGAGGGTACATCTCCGAACTCCTCTGACACATGTCGTTGTAATCATTCAACGTCGTCAGAGAGGTGACGGACCCGATGACCACACGCATCAATATGGACTGCGGGGTCCTTAAACTCGTGGACCGAGACGTCCTTAAACTAATATCGGACCGAGACGTCCTTAAACTAATATCGGACCACCACGTCCTTAAACTGGAATATGGACCACCATGTCCCTAAACTGGAATATGGACCACCACGTCCCTAAACTGGAATATGGACCACCATGTCCCTAAACTGGCATAATAGAGCCCAAATGCTCTTTTGTCGGACCTAAACGATCCCGTTAAGTCGACCTTAGTCCCAAACTGGACTAACGTATCCTTAACAACCGTTTAAGTTGATCTTAGCCTCAAATATGGCTAACGCATCCTTAAACCTTCAAATAAACTTTAGTCCCAAATTGGACTATAAATTCCCCCAATCAACTTTGGCTCAAGGGTACATCTCTGAACTCCTCGGACATTTGTCGTTGTAATCCTTCAACGTCGTCAGAGAGGTGACGGGTCCCGACGACCATACATGCAATGGACCACTATGTCCCTAAACTGGAACAACAGAGCCAATTGCTCTTTTGTCGGATCTAAACGGTCCCGTTAAGTTGATCTTAGTCTCAAACTGGACTAACGTATCCTTAACAAACGTTTGAGTCGATCTTAGCCTCAAAAATGGCTAACGTATCCTCCAAACATACTTTAGTCCCAAATTGGACTATGAATCTCCCAAACTAAAACAATAGAGCCCAAACGCTCTTTTGTCGGATCTAAACGATCACGTTAAGTTGATCTTAGTCTCAAACAGGACTATCGTATCCTTAACGAACGTTTAAGTTGATCTTAGCCGCAACGCGACTAATGCATCCTTAAACTAAAAACACCAAACCCAAATCTAAGTAAATATGGATTTGGACTAATCCACGTCCTACGGGCGACGGTATTACTCAGTCTCCGTATACAATCCACGGGCAACCACGAACAAAACAAACACCCACGACACGAAGTGAAATTCTGGAGAAGGAGAAAGTTGTTACCGCGACGCGGTAGCGTAATTAACTGCAGGGGATTGCGCCTGCAGGGAAGAGCGTCCCCACAATCAAAAACCCCTCACCCTGAGGGGGAATCTGACGAAGTTTGCTACATCGGCCGCATCCGTCTAAACCTCCGATACACAGTGCCAAAAATCAACTTGGCATCTTCGGAGAGGTAGACGGATAAAACCAAATAGCATCTACCCCGAATCTCAGCGTCAAGACATCGCGGTCCTGTGCGCCGCCTTTCGGAGGGGAACAGTCTCAAATTAGACTAACGTATCCTTAACAAATGTTTAAGTTGATCTTAGCCTCAAATAGGGCTAACGTATCTTTAAACCCTCAAACAGACTTTAGTCCCAAATTGGACTATAGGTCTCTCAACCAACTTTGGTTCAAGGGTACATCTCTGAACTCCTCTGACATCTGTCATTGTAATCCTTCAACGTCGTCAGAGAGGTGATGGGTCCCGACGGCCATACATTCAATAGACCACTATGTCCCTAAACTGGAATAATAGAGCCCAAATGCTCTTTTGTCGGATCCAAACGATCCCGTTAAGTTGATCTTAGTCTCAAATTAGACTAACGTATCCTTAACAAACATTTAAGTTGATCTTAGCCTCAAATATGGCTAACGTATCCTTAAACCAAAATCCCAAACCCAAATCTAAGAAAATACGGATTTGGATTAATCCACATCCTACGGGCGACGACATAAATTAGTCTCCGTATACAATCCACGGGCAACCAAAAACAAAACAAACACCCACGACACGAAGTGACCATCTGGAGAAGGAGAAAGTTGTTATCGCGATGTGGTAGCATAATTAACTGCAGGGGCTTGCGCCTGCAGGGAAGAGCGTCCCCACAATCAAAAACCCCTCATCAACAAGGGGGAATCTGACAAAGTCTGCTACATCGGCCGCATCCGTTTAAACCTTCGATACATGGTGCCATAAATCAACTTGGCATCTTCAGAGAGGTGGACGGATAGCACCAATTAGCATCTGCCCCGAATCTCAGGCAAGACGTCTGTCTTGCACGTCTTTCGGAGGGGAATAGATTCTGGCACGCCCGGTGGGTCCTTTTCCTCTTTCCACTCCACACTTCGTGTGTCGTGTTCGCGAACAAATCGCGGTTTGCTGTGGTTGCCTTTGGATTCGAGGTACTTAGATTTGGTGTCTTGCTCCATGCAGAAAACAGAAGATCAATGGCTTCAAACTGCACTACCTGCAACTGCAACTCTCACTCCGTCCTTGCTGGAGGAGTGACTTACGGGCCCCAAGCGGCCTCCCTTTTCAAGATACCAGTGGAGCAAGTAACTCAAGCCACCACTGGACTATTCTTTGGGACCATGCTCCCATCCATGAGCTTCAACGCCCCCGTACCGTCACAAGAAGCTCCCAAGAAGTCGGTATTCGATCGGCTTGCTACTACTGCGGCCCCTCTCAACGGGTCGCCCAACTCCACTGCCTCAGTTTTTAACGGACTAGGCCAGAGCTCCAACGGGCCCATGAAGAAGTCTGTAATACCAGAAGGCGTTATCCCGAAGCGGATAGCCATCCTGCTCCCAAAATCGTTAAGGCGGCTTCTCCTGCCAAAGGGTCGGTTTTCACAAGACTGACTATTTCTGCTCCTATTCCAGGCGAAATCACCAAGGTTGCTTCCCCTACTCGGAAGTCTGCTTTTGATAGGTTGGCCATCCCCATTCAACGGACGTCGGTCTTTAAAAGGTTGATACCAGCGAATTCTGACCAACACAGGGGGCATGAGGAGGTCACCCCAATGGCTAAACCAACTCCAATCGCACGACATGCTCGCCGTCGTCACTGGCGCCGGGTAAGGAAGGCTGGGGGCAACTCCCCTTCTGGGCTAACTCCACCAGCCCCGACGGCGGAAATTAATACTGCTGTTCCAACCGGGAACAGCTTTGAGCTATTGAATAAGGTGCGTAGGAATTCTCCTACCGCCGTACTGAAAAGTTCTCCTCCTCCACTGGAGAAGGTCCCGGAAATAAAGCTGGAACAGCCCCCTCAACGGCTGTCCTTTAAAATTTACAAGGTCTGGCGGCAGGTCAGGAACTTGGTAGTGGATCAAGAATATCCCCGCCAACAGAAGAAGCTAAAGGTCCAACAGGAGGAAAGCCATCCTGCTAAGCCACAAAAAGCGACGGCTACTTGGGTGCCCACTACAACGGCCCCCTCAACTTCGACCGCCCACAAAAGAAGGAGGTCGGAGAAGATCCCTGCGTCTTTGGCAAATCACAAAGACACTGAATCTAAACGCCCCAAGTCTGGGGGCATGATGGTGCACACTGTTTATATGGCATCCGGGAAAGAGGATAGCTGCGCTTCGATGGATCATCGACCGCTCACCCGATCCGTAACAAAAGACCAGGAGCAGCGACAGAAGCTTCAAGAAATGCTGACGCAAATGGCCACACTCACCGGGCCAAAAGAAAACCCGGAGGTGTCATCAGAGCAGCGCCGTGAGCAGGAAACTGATGCCGAGTTTTCGAAAAGAAGGATGGAGAAGCAGCAGATCAAGCTGCCCACATAAAACAAATGGCGCTTCTCTTCCAAGACATGGTAGGAATGATATTACAGCCGGACCCTCCAGCTGAAGACCCTCCGATCATTATGGAAGACGATAGATGGGAGACATCGAACCCTCATCCGACTCTTTCAGCAGCCAAGGAGGAAACCATCTCAGATTACATCGCTCAGCAGATACGAGTTCATCAGACGAATGAAGCGGCTAGATAAATTGTTAAAACTGGACGACCCTATCCGGGTTGGTACGATCAAATAAAGTACCCGCTGGGATACACAATCCCCAAATTCCACGTATACAAGGGAACGGGAAATCCGCATCAGCACGTCGCTCAATTCAGAGCCTTATGCGGCAACACTGGCGACGATGATAAACTCTTGCTCCGCCAGTTCGTCGGCAGCTTATCGGAGACGGCGTTCGAGTGGTACTCTGAACTCCTAAATGACTTCGTCAAGACATTCGCAGAGATGGAGTTGCTATTCACCCAGCATTTTGCAAGCGCTAGCGAACGCACCCCAATCACGGCATTGATCAATGCTAGGGTGAAGCATGGAGAAACTTGGGTCCAGTATGCGATACGGTGGCGTAATCTATGGTCAAAGTGCGAACAGCGCATCGAAGAAGCCCCTGCCGTGGGCATGTTCATGGGTACTCTCGACCCTCAAGTGACCATCTCCCAATTCATGATGTTCTTTAAGCCGACCACCTTCCAGGCCTTAATTGACAAGCTGGCCCAAATGGATCAGGTGGGCCATAGGCCTTCCTCTTCAAAGACAGAGCCTTGGAATGAAAAGGATAAAGGGAAAGCAACCTTCGTTGCCAATACTCAACAACGGCCGAGCAACTTAAAGCCGGTTGTTCGCCAAAACAACGTGCGTCCACGCCCATCCCTCGAGAAAAGACTGGGACGTCCTTACTCGTTTCCCCAGCATAAAACGAGGAAACTGTTTGAGCTGACAGTGCGCAACGGATTCATCAATCTGCCGAGTCCGAAACGTCCGCTACAGCCAGGCGATGTCAACGATCCTAATTACTGCCCCTACCATCGAGCAGTAAGTCATCCGATCGAAAATTGATTCGTCTTCAAAAACTAGGTTGAAGACCAATACCAACAAAGCAAACTCGCGCTGTCCGAAAACTGGAAGGTGAGCCCGCCACAACCACATGCTCCGAAAAAGATGGACACGCCGGGGGCATCATGCTCATTCATAGAGAAAGCCCAACGGACCACTACGTCCTAAAACTTGTAATAGACCGAAACGTCGTTAAACTAACAATGGACCACTATGTCCTAAAACTGGATATAGACCGAAACGTCGTTAAACTAATAATGGACCACTATGTCCTAAAACTGGATATAGACCGAAACGTCGTTAAACTAACAACGGACCATAATGTCCTAAAACTTGCAAATGACCGAAACGTGTTTAAACTACTACCGCGGCATCCTCAGGCTGACGTGATAAAAAAAATAAAAATAAAATAAAAAAATAAAAATTTTATGTCCATAAGCAAAATGGGCACGGATGAAAACCCGAAAGGGCTCCGTGAGTAAAAACAGCAGGGCTACCGGCGAGTGTTCGTGAAAACCCGAAAGGGCGCGACCTTGTTAGAAAAAAAAGAATAAGAAGAAAAAACATAAAAATAAAAACGGTATGTCCATAAGCAAAATGGGCACGGATGAAAACCCGAAAGGGCTCCGTGAGTAAAAACAGTAGGGCTACCGGCGAGTATTTGTGAAAACCCGAAAGGGCGCAATCTCGTTAAAAGACACTTACAGGGTCCTCTCGACCTTGTAAGGAGAAACCACCCGCATGAGATCCTTACGACTCACAAGGGAGCAACACACTTAGGGATCCTCACGATTCCTAAGGAGAAATTACACTTGCGAGATTCTCACGACTCGTAAGGAGAACTCTCTTATGGGACCCTCACGGCTTATAAGATTTGAAAGTCTTAAGTTACGGAGACCTGAACCTGTTTTTAAGCAACTCCCACAACCTTCGATATTACCCTACAAGCGGCTCATACTGACCCTTGTATACAATCCACGGACGCGAATAAACATTTCCCTAACCAAGTCCCACCCGTGGCTAGGTATATGTCCATACAGTGAACAACCCTTGTAAGTCCTCTCGACTTATAAGGAGAAAACCCTTTTGTAAGATCCTTACGACTTACAGGGGAACATACACTTAGGAATCCTCACGATCCCTAAGGAAAAAACACACCTACGAGATCCTCACTACTTGTAGGGAGAAATACCTTTGTGAGACCCTTACGGCTCATGAAGTCAAAACCCTTAGTCGACGGGATCCTAACCCTGTTCGCTAAGCCATCTTTGTTTAACATCGACAAAGGCAAATGATGATTCGCTCCTGCTAATATCCCAGTGGTAGCGATGCTGATGCCTAAAACGGTATCAAATTCCAAGTCCTTTTACGGCAAATGATGATTCGCTCCTGGCAATATTCCAGTCGCAGCGATACTGATGCCAAGATTGGAATCAGATCCCAAATCCCCTACTCGCGAGAAAAAATCAGCGAGCCAAAAAAAATGCATATGAAATAGCCGAAATGATGGGGCAACTTGCAAACAAAATCAGCAAGTAAAATGTGTGCATGCCAAAACAGCCGAAATGATTGGGCAACTCGCAATAAAAAGCAGCGAGTAAAATAAAAAAAAACAGCCGAAATGATTGGGCAACTCGCAATAAAAAGCAGCGAGTAAAAAGAAAAATAGCCGAAATGATTGGCACCGCGAAAAATAGCCGAAATGATTGGGCAATCGCGATCTTTGCGATATAAAAAGCTGAAATGATAGAGCGTCGCGGAAAGAATAAAAAAAATGAAAATGAATGATGAAAGAATGAAACTTTTTGCCCTACAGGTGAGATCACATCGATCCCTGTATACAATCCAGGGGTACAAATAAAGGGGGAACCATACCTTCCCAACAGGCTCCATCAGAAAGCGAAGCCAAATCTCGACGATTCATAGACAACCTAGAGACTATCTCAGCATTCGTCTCGATACAGCAGACGAGATGTCAACGACGGCGTTCCTCCACAGTCCAGCTGGATGCAGATGTAACGTCAACGAAAGACCCCATGGTCGAAACAAAGCGGAGTGACGGTAAAATCCCAGCTCCACCTCAGCATTCGTCTCGATACAGCAGACGCAATGTCAACAACAGTGTCCTTCCTTCGACAGGATTCGGACACACCAAAGCAAACAAAGCGAATGCCAAATTCCTAACTTCAGGGTCTTAACGGCAAGTCATATAAAGCCTGGAAGAAAATCAGAGATTATCTCGCACCAGTGCGGAGTGGTCACCACCTCGACGTTCGTCTCGACACAGCAGACGCAATATCACCAAAAGGAGCCACGGCAAAATCACTAGTTCCAAACCTCGACGATTCACCAGCAACCTAGAGACAACCACGACATTCGTCTCAATACAGCAGACGCAATGCAAGCAAACGAAGCAAAGGCCAAATTCCTACCTTCAGGGTCTTAATGGCAAGTCATATAAAGCCTAAAAAACAATCGGAGATTATCTCTCACCAGTGCGGAGTGGTCACCACCTCGACGTTTGTCTCGACACAGCAGACGCAACATCACCAAAAGGAGCCACGGCAAAATCCTTAGTTCCAAATCTCGACGGTTCATCAGCAACCTAGAAACAACCACGACATTCGTCTCAATGCAGCAGACGCAATGCAAGCAAACGAAGCGAAGGCCAAATTCCTAGCTTTAGGGTCTTAACGGTAAGTCATATAAATCCTGAAAGACAATCGGAGATTATCTCGCACCAGTGCGGAGTGGTCACCACCTCGATGTTCATCTCAATACAGCAGACGCAATGCAAGCAAACGAAGCAAAGGCCAAATTCCTAGCTTCAGGGTCTTAACGGCAAGTCATATAAAGCCTGAAAGACAATCGGAGATTATCTCGCACCAGTGCGGAGTGGTCACCACCTCGACGTTCGTTTCAACACAGCAGACGCAACATCACCAAACGGAGCCATGGCAAAATCCCTAGTTCCAAAGCTCGACGGTTCACCAGCAACCTAGAGACAACCGCGACATTCGTCTCGATACAGCAGACGCGATGCCAGCAAACGAAGCAAAGGCCAAATTCCTAGCTTTAGGGTCTTAACGGCAAGTCATATAAAGCCCGAAAGACTATCGGAGATCATCCCACACCAGCGCGGAGTGGTTATGACTCATCGGGGCTCTCCAACATGAACCTAACCTCAAGTAAAAAGTGGCATGACAAAATTCCTAACGCTTTCTCTTCCGATGGTCAAACTGCCTAGGAGGATTGCTTGAAGACGTCTTGTCCAGCCCCAGAAGAGATCGGAGACACGACAATCGCAAGGCTACTCGAACAGCAAAACTGCCTATCGAGGAATACATCAGCCGATGCGGCGGTACGACGGACAAAACCCTAGTACCACAGACCCTAACGGACCTTTGTCGTAAAGAGCAGAGGTTAACTGTGACGTTAGGATATTCTTGCGAGAAATGCTCGATTCGTCTCGACTCGTGAGGAAAAGCCTTAGGCAGCGGGGATTAAAAAACCTGTTTCCTAAGCACTGGGGACCTGCAAGGCGATCCAAAACGGTCTCTTGCATACTATCCACGGGTCACACTCTCCAAATTCGAATCTCGGCAAGGAGGGAAACAACCGCTTACGGGTCCTCTCGACTCATAAGAGGGAAAATTCTCTTATAAGATCCTTAAGACTTATAAGAGAAAACACACTTAGGAGTCCTCACGACCACTAAGGAGAAAATACACCTACGAAATCCTCTCGATCCGTAGGGAGAAAAGTCTTTGTGAGACCCTCACGGCTCATAAAGTTGAAAAGTCTTAGGCTACAAGGACCCTAAACTTGTCTCCTAAGCCCTCAATTCCATGGCTACTCATAACTTTGCACTACTTCACCCACGTATATACTTACTTGGGCAAAGTAGTGGGGGGCATTTGTTCCCGCCAAAAATTTCTGCACAGAAGAGTCCAAGGTATCAAATGACAGCGATACGCTTAAGGAAATACGAACCAGTATCTTCCGGCCTGTATTTTGATAAACTCCCGAAGGAGGAACTATTAAATTCTGATGGTATTGGAAGCATCTCGAAAAACCCTTCAATTTGATATATTATGGGCTTCATAATTCATCCGGGATCAAAAGTTATGAGCAAATATGCTATACACTGTTCCCTAATTAAAAATCAGGAATTACCTCAATGAGATGTCACGTGCTCACACGTGACCAATGGTCACGTGTTGACACGTGATAGTTAAAACAGAAATAAAAAACAAACGGCTGAAGAAGGACCGAATTGGGGGTCACGTGCTCACATGTAACCAATGGTCACGTGTTGACACGTGATAGTTAAAATAGAAATAAAAACAAATGGTTGAAGGAAATGCCTCAATGAGGTATCACGTGCTCACACGTGAGCAATGGTCACGTGTTGACACGTGATGGTTAAAACTGAAGCATAAATAAACGCTGAGAAAAGAACCAATTGAGGGTCACATGCTCACACGTGACCAAGGGTCACGTGCCAGCACGTGACAGGGTTTGAAAGCCTACAGTTTAATAGAATTAAATTTCTAAATTTCTCTAAATTTTTCCAAATAGAATTAAAATTCTAAATTTCTCTAAATCTTTCCAAATGGAAAAGGATTATGGGGACCGTTGGATTAAAGATCAAAGGGTGATTAAAAATCACCAATTTATGGAAAGATTTTAGATAAGAAAAGATTTCCCTGAAAATCTCACCAGAAATAACAAACAGAATATCTTTTGGATTTAAAATCCAACGGTGAATAAAATTCACTGAATGATCTAAAGGCTCATATTAAATATGAAAACAAATTAAAATCTTTCAATGAAAGATTCACAAAACAAATTGATTCTTTTCTTTCTCCTATAAATAGGAGTCGAGAAGAGAAGAGAATAGACCTTAGAGAGAGAAGAACAGAGAGAGGAGAATTTAATTCTCAAGAGAGAAGAAAAAAAAGGAGAATTTAATTCACAACAAAGAAAAACCCTAGGTGAGAAAAGAAAGGGGATCAAAACTTCAAATAGAGAATTTAATTCTCAAAATCTAAGAGTTTAACTCTTCTATAAAAGAACTTAGTTCTTCCTCTTGTTGAAGATCTGCACGGAGCACATCTCCCCATAACTTGAGAATTTAATTCTCATCGGTTTGAGATCCTGCCATGTAGATTCAAAACTTAGAGGGAGAATTGAGTTTAGAGAATTTAATTCTCCCAAAACAAAATTAGGGTTTAACCCTACAAGAGAATTTAATTCTCCTGAAAATATAGGAATTTAATTTCTTCAAGATGGACAGAAATTAGGGTTTAACCCTACATAAGAATTTAATTCTTTCATAATAGGAATTTAATTCCTCCAAAATCATGATTAGGGTTTAACCCTACAGAGAATTTAATTCTTAAAATAAAGAGACTTGAAAGATCTCCATGCACATAAAGAATATTGGTCGCGTGATGACACGTGACCCCAATCCGCAGTGATCAGAAAAGAAGGAATAAAACTAGGTCACGTGTCCCCATGCGACCCCTGAAGAGATCCCCAGAAATGAGAAGGAGAACAGGCTTTGAGGCAATGCCTCACGTGCTCTCACGTGACTTCCAAAACAAAGGGAATAAAAGCAAGGGAAATCTAAGATTTGGGCGCTCTCACGTGTTACCACGTGACCCCTTAGCAAACGCTTTAACAGTCAGCGCACAGATGACCATCACGTGCCAACACGTGATGCTCAAAACAAAAATATAAAAAGTGTTTAACACTTAATTGCAGAACGAAGAAAAGGAATCTAGTCCCACCTTTGGGCGCCCTCACGTGTCCACACGTGACCCCTTTTTCTTTAGTGTTTAACACTAATTCGAGAGTTTTATTCCCAGTGTTTAACACTGATTATCTTTTAGTGTTTAACACTAATTTGAAAATCTTATTTCCAGTGTTTAACACTGTTATTTTCTAGCGTTTAACACTAATTTGGGATCCTATATTTCCAGTGTTTAACACTGTTTTTCTTTAGTGTTTGATACTACTTTTAGCCAAATTGGCTAATTTTCCAGAGGCAAAAGTCCCTCCTCCAAATGAATCTCAAAATTGAGGAAATCAAAGATGAAAATGTTTAGCATTGCTAAATAATGTGGGCTTGAACCCAGACAAATATTTAATGGTCCAACAAAGAGCCAATATTTCTAATCTAATTGGACTTAGCCCAAACTGGCCATACGTCCTCAATTCAGATTTAACTGAGCCAATGTGCTCATAATCTAATTATTTGATCTTAGTTCCAAATTGGACTACAGATCCCCAAGCAACCTTGGTTCAAGGGTACATCTCTTCACTCCTCTGATATTTGTCGTTGTAATCCTTCAACGTCGTCAGAGATGTGACGGGTCCCGACGACCATACATTAAATGGACCACCATGTCCCTAAACTGGCAATGGACCACCACGTCCCTAAACTGGCAATGGACTACTATGTCTCTAAACTGGAACAATAGAGCCCAAATGCTTTTTTGTCGGATCTAAACGATCCCGTTAAGTTGATCTTAGTCTCAAATTAGACTAGCGTATCCTTAACAAATGTTTAAGTTGATCTTAGCCTCAAATAGGGCTAACGTATCTTTAAACCCTCAAACAGACTTTAGTCCCAAATTGGACTATAGGTCTCTCAACCAACTTTGGTTTAAGGGAACATCTTTGAACTCTTCTGACATCTGTCGTTGTAATCCTTCAACGTCGTCAGAGAGGTGATGGGTCCTGACGGTCATACATTCAATGGACCACTATGTCCCTGAACTGGAACAATAGAGCCCAAATGCTCTTTTGTCGGATCCAAACGATCCCGTTAAGTTGATCTTAGTCTCAAATTAGACTAGCGTATCCTTAACAAATGTTTAAGTTGATCTTAGCCTCAAATATGGCTAACGTATCCTTAAACCAAAATCCCAAACCCAAATCTAAGAAAATACGGATTTGGACTAATTCACGTCCTACGGACGATGACATAAATTAGTCTCCGTATACAATCCACGGGCAACCAAAAACAAAACAAACACCCATGACACGAAATGACCATCTGGAGAAGGAGAAAGTTGTTACCGCGATGCGGTAGCGTAATTAACTGCCGGGGCTTGCGCCTGCAGAGAAGAGCGTCCCCCATAATCAAAAACCCCTCATCAATAAGGGGGAATCTGACGAAGTCTGCTACATCGGCCGCATCCGTTTAAACCTTTGATACATGGTGCCATAAATCAACTTGGCATCTTCAGAGAGGTGGACGGATAGCACCAATTAGCATCTGCCCCGAATCTAAGACAAGATGTCTGCCTTGCGCGTCCTTCGGAGGGGAACAGAACCAAGTAGCCTTAACACAATCAACAAATCAAAAGATCATATTCAAGTTCAACCCGTCATTATCTTGATTGCATTAAACCCACCCACACGAGCCCTAGACACAGTCAACAAGGCCGCACGACTGTCTTAACCAATCGCATCACATGCTATAAATAAACACCACTTAGCTACCGCACACTACGCCTTGACACAGTCAACAAACGCAGCACGAATACTAAGTACTACGCGTAGGAAATAACGGAGAGCTACGGCTAGTTTTTGGCAAAAAACTTTTAACGTAATGAACTTGATATCGTTGAAGGAACCTGAGCAGTTTTGAAAAGAAGTGGTTTAGGCTCCGTATTTGAAAACTTGTGGTTTTGAAGAAAAAACCAAGTAATCTACAGTATCATAAAGTTTTGCTCAAGAGATCACTCTCCGTGAAAAGATCTAGGCTCTTGCCTCCTAGAATGAGTTGTTGAATATTCCTGAATGAATACCACTATGCAAAGCAAAAGAATACAACTATAGTTTTTCGAAATTTGCTTTGACAACATCTTTTTGGTTTATTTTCCTTGCATTAATCAAAATTAATGTGGTCCCATCAATTAATCCCTATCACACTAGAAAAGAACGAAAATACAATATACGTATATGCCATCCGCATTCGCCACGGGACCCGTCATGCACCATTAGGTTACTTAACTAACAGCAGAACGAGAGCTAGACCAGCGCGGATGCAAAACATATACAACATCTACTAGTATATATAAATATATATATATATATATAACATTCGTCCCAGGCATGATATAAGCAACATCACAAAAAAACGATAAACAAAACAGAATAACTGATAATCTAGGAACCTCGGGTTTCATTTGAGCCGCAAATGAAGCTTGACGTTCCTCGGTCATATGGATAGCCCATGCAATGAAGAACCAAGAGCTCTATGAGTGCGGCAAGTTACCCGCCAATCCCAGAAGTGAGGCAACCGCAATCAACAAAGTGAATGGGCTACCCAGCATTTCACGGAATCCAATAACTCGAGCACCCCCCCTCCCCGTGGGTTATCCTATACCCCCTACAAGTGCAGCAAATTGCCTACCAATTCTAGAGTGAGGCCCCCTCCATCTCAACGCCATGAGATGTGGGCTCGTTGCTATCTAGAATCCGGCTACTCGAGCACTCCACTGCGGGTAATCCTAATACATAAAAGAAAAACATATATACAATGGTGACATCGACCTCAATCCGGTCGTGCCCCAATAAATGAATGTACAAACTAGCGGAAACGGAAGTCCACAAGTCGGACGCCTGTCTCGCAATAATGAATATACAAATGAATCTAAACTGTATAATTATCATTGCACTACGGGCTATCCAACACGACAATCCGAACATGCCATCACAAATATCAACATCACAACAGTATAAGCAAGAATGTGTAACCCCGTCTAAATGATATATAGCAAATAAACGACGTTTGAAAAACACATACACCACATCATAAATATCAACGATACAAAATTTCAAGTTTTGAAACTTTCCACATTGCCCCAAAATAAAGACAACACCAAGTAAAATCTGGGGCAAATCAAACAAGACCAAAAATACCAATTCACAAAACCCCAGACACTGGATGAAAACGAGGACCAAAGATGAACAATGAACCGTCATGTAATATTTTGGAAAATTATAAATATAATTTATAATTTTAAATATGGAGATAATGAGTTTACAAAAATGATATCGCATATGAATTTTGGTATCGGATTCATATCCGCAAAAATATACTTATTTTGGTTAAAATGGAGAAAAATGGGTGATATCATAAAAAAGATATTTTAACGTGACATGATATTTTACATTAAGATAATGATATTTAAAGTATTATGATAAGTATTTTAATTCATTTAAAATAAAGAGTTTAGATTTGTAATATGAAGGGTTTTTATTTGTTGTAATTCTTTTATATGGTTGGTTATATGATAATCTAGGCTAAACCCTCACCCTCACCCTCAACACACCCTCACCTACACTATCCTCCCTCCACCTCCTCCTTCTCACTTTACACCTTCTCCTTTCCCTACATAATAATAATCCTCACACCTCTTCCTTTCTTTCTTTTTCTCATAACACAATATATTCTAAGTCCCAAACTAAACTATAGGTTCTTTCAAGCTTCAACACAAAAATTCTAATGTATTCATCAAATCAAAAGAGAAAAGCCATGAATCCTTCATCCAGCTTGAGCATATCATCAAGCTTGAGCCTCTACAACACCTAGAAACTTCCTTATGCACTTCTTGAGCTGGTGTTCCCTTGTGAATTATCTCCATAGGTATTTCTTTCCTTGCATATTCAATTCTGTTTGATATCTGTTTTTAGTGTGCGGTATCAAAAACATGAACTTTTGTGATATTTGTGAGTGTATAATTGAATCTGGAACCACTAAGTGTAACCACTAGAAAAACTAACAAGACTATGGTATGATAAGAGACCACTAGGAGATCACATCTTAAAGCCGAGCCCCTAAACCTACCTTTGACCCGGCGACATTCCTATTTTAGCCGGCGCCGCCGGGCAACTTATTGAGTTTTGTGTTGGTTTTTGTTTGGTGGGTGTATTTAGCTATTTTAGGATCTACGGTATTGTTTGATTTGTCCCAATATTCATATAAAGAAATCTAGGAGTGTTTTAGTAAGGTTTTATTAAAGTTTCCGATATTTCAATACGGTTTTTCGTATTTCTGTGCCGCCACTGAATTGTTGACGTTCGTACGTTAATATCAGGGGTATCTTGTCGTTTTTGGAGTAAGTGAGCTATAAGTTATAATCTACGGGTGCCTAGCTCATTGTTTTGGTTTTGATATGATATTTACGCCGATTTGTTATAACTTCGATTATAGGTATGATCGTGAAGCTTTCCGAGACAGAAATGACGGACATAACAACGTGGAATTCGATGAGCTCGACAAGTTGATGAGTAGATTTATATTTACGGGGGAAGTCGGGTGGATGGCGTATAGCACCCCCGCAACCATTTAACTAGGATAGTTATACTATCTAGTTAGTTGTTAATGTTATATTAATAAACTTAGCTAGTGGTATTGATGTTATTTCGCATTTAGTAGACTATTCATATGCATATAGTTTATACATGGTTTTCGTGACGTGCGTACGTGACGATAGGTCCGTACGATAGGGATATGGTTTTGGGTGGATATAGTACGAGGGATCATACTGTACTTGTGATGATGAGATTAGCATGCCAAATACGGCCAAGTTCTTTTGGACTCGTGGAGTCATGACTTACCCCGATTTAGGATGTTATGTTTGAGTGAGCTATACTCTTTTAAAAACCAACGATTCGTTTTCCTTTTAAATGATAAATGACAAGGATGAGATGCTAATTTCCAAATGAATATCTTTTTTTAACTTAAAGCAACTTTCTGATTTCAAAACAAACGTTTCGTTTCATTTTCAAAGATAATGGTGTAGCTCATAGCAAATAGTTATGTTTAATATTTACGCTATACACATAGATTTACTTTACATGTTTGCGATATACTTATCGATGATATACATTTCCGTTATATGAACACAATGATAGAATACTGCACAACTACCAATGAGTACCATGTTACACGAGCACAGACGTATATGTTATACTACACCTCATTGATACTGCCATACCACTGTAGGACCGCTATACTATATGATGCGTATGTTAATGCCAATATGAGGCATATGAATTTCCTATATCCGGAAAATCCAATTTTAATTATATGCTACGGATATAGGTAGAATTACTTTCTGCTTTATATACTTATAGAACACTTGCACAAATACTAATGATTGCCATGCAGCACGAGCACAGACGCGTATGCTATACTACACATCATTAGTATTGCTATGACACGATAGAACTGTTATGTTTGTTGAATACATGACTTTATTTGCGTACTGTATCTTTATTATCTGTTGAGTTTTGCGAATACTAATACCATGGATAATTGTATTCGATTCTTATGAGTTTTCATGATATTTTACTTTTGATGATATATATCAGTGGTATGGGACGCTGTTATATATGTATATATATAATATATCATCAGAATGATCTATGCAAGTATTCTTATTTTTTACTTGATATTTATGGATACGATGTATTGACGTCCACCATGAGCTTGATATTTTCTAATTGTTTTTATTCCGAACCGAGTGGGGGAGATAAACGGGTACGGACTTGCTACTTATCCGGGCTGAGTGGGGAAGTAAACAGACAGATACATGGTGGATCCGGTCAAGACCGAGGGGTAAGAAATCCGCATTTGAGGCGGGGAGCCTAGCGAGGACACTCGATACCGGAGATAGAGATGAGCATGGCAGATATCCAGGGAAAACTGGCCGGAGCTAGATATGAGCACGGCGGATATCCAGAAGATACTGATCGGGGCTAGGGATATCGAGGGGCGATCATCTGTTGAGATGGTGTCGACAGTATCTGAATTTCTGTGTCGGTGATGGACACGAGAGATTTGAGGATTTGCGTGTCAGTGATGGACACGAGAGATTTCTAATTTAGGGTGTCGATACTGGACATCTATATATTGATATGTTGCTATCATACGAGAATACAGTTAGAGTGGTGTATTATTGTAACCGACCAGGACTGATCCGGGGGGACAATACATGAATACCTTTTACCGGTTGTTGCATATAAAAAGGATTTCTAAAACGAGCTATAGCCTCATTACTTTGACATGTCTAGTTTGACAATGAGATCTTTTAAACCGTAAACCTCTTATCGCTCTTTACCAAAACAGCAAGATGTATATCTTAATTAAGATACCTATTATATTTCATATTATCACGTCTGCTTTTATGCCGTGACATATGTATTCCGCGGCTATTTTAAAAGAAGAGATTTTACATATATATTTTCGGCTACCTTTGGGCTTATACCTAGATAAAGGTCATTTGCATATGATATGTTCTACTTTGGGATCACATGATAGATAGTATTGCATTTATGATACTTTTGCATATTATATATACATTGTACGAGATATGATAATATTATACTTATGACCTAGATATCGTTGTGCATTTCGATTTCTACCTTGTGATGTACTGTTATTCACTGAGTTGGCAACTCACCCCGTTGTGCCCCAGTTTCTTGCAGGTTTTACCGCTCAGATCATCGGCGGATTGCGGCACACCCTTCTTTTCGGTGATTGCTTTGGTAGGTGGACTACTGTTGTATCGTACCCACACTTGTATATTTATATTCTGTTGTATCTAGTAAAACTCCATCGACCTAGAATGTGTATATTATGGACTTAGAAGCGAGACTTAGAGTTTGTGTGTTGTTGGGCGACGTACTCATTGGAGTTGACCTTTTTATATTGTTGGTTTCGCTTTTCTTTTCTTCACCGTTTGGCGTCGTATATTATCTGCTTAGTTGCTCCGCCATTTGGGCGTGAAAGCTAGCTCCCGTTTGGATGCTTTATATATTTATGCTTTTATCATGTTTTATTCAAAAATTATAAAGGAGGTGCTGCCAATTTTAAAACGTCATAGATGCTTTTCAAACATACTTATTTAAAACTTAAATGTTTATTTTAAACTGCTCCCATCTGATGACTAATTTAAACCTCACCTCCAATATTTTCAAAAAGAGTTTAGATTTCGGGTTTCAGCTTACTTGGACTACGTCGACGTCTTTAGATGTCATGTGATTTAAGTGCCGGTCACGTGCCACATTCAGGTCGTGACACGTCAAGAACGGGATTTTGAGAATTTTAGCCAGCCAAATCATGTAGGTATAGCCTCGTTTTTATCATGTGTCACATACATGTCAAAAGTAAGTCTCAGCACTTGTTTAAAAAAATTTCAGAGACCAAAATATTTTCAGAATAGAGAATGGGTTTTGAAATCGGAATATTTCGATTTTGAAACTAATGCATCGTCTACTACTAGTTTCTAATATTTGGATGATTCTGATACCATGTTGGGGTTCCTAGCGCCCTGACCGTCGACCGCACCCGTTGCGGAACGAAAAAAATTTGGGTTTAAAAACTTTGGCGCTAAAAACAACTACCTAGAATCGAAACCAAATATGAAACTAGCAAGCCACAAAGAGATTATCTACTGTGATAGAGTTGTTTTACCAAAAGATTCATGTCCTTCGGTCCTTTACCATCATCCTTAGCTCCTTGAGATCTCCTTGATCGAGCTTGGCCGCCGATCTTCCTCCGTCGAAGATGATCCATCCGAGGGATGTGGTTCATGGTTTTAGCTCCATACTAAAAAAACTAGTGGAGCAAGTAGGAACTCTAGGTTGCTAATCTAGAGTGTCTAGCAATATAGTAAGTTGTTCTTAGTGTATTTCTATCTCTTATCCATCCTTGATTCTCAACACATAAGATGGTAGGGAGGAATATTAAGAAGAAGGAGAAGGAGCTCAAGAAAGGCTAGTAAGAAGAGATCAGCAAAAATATGGTGAGAATGATTTCCATCCAAAAACCAACCATCAAAGTGAGAGAAAAACCATGAAGCATGGTTTGGTAAAACATATTGTTAATAAACATATAGCAACCATACTTGAATAGTTTGCACAAATGAATATTCAATTCATTTGTCAACACTATTGAAGCATGGTTCTCACCATTCTCACATCACTACCTTTACACCTCATTTTCCATTTAAATTAATAAATGGATAAACTAAAATGAGATGTCCATCTTCTAGAATATTTTCTGTATAAATACAGAATACACTCAACTGTATATACATACCTGTTTTCGTATCAAAATACGAATACACAAAGCGATAGAATAACATAAACAACATAATACTAGAATATACATATCGAAATATATATACGTAAATTATTAAATCAATACCTGATTTAATAATCCGGCTCAATCCTAAGCCGGCTAATATTATCAACCGTCCGATCGAATTCCCTTTTTATTAACCGGAAGTAATTATCAACTACCCTGGCCAAGGGCTTATGGTGTTGACTAACCAAACATGGTGCGATATCGACTCCCTATATTGGGAGAAACGAATCCCTAACAATCGCTCACTGCCTCCATGTGGCTCAGGACTGTACCTAACTAAAACATGTTTACACGACTTCTTTAAGTCGTGGTAGGGTAGTAATCAAAGCACAGTGGGAACTCACACGAGACAAATGATGATCTCAGGTCTATAGACTACCTGTACCTATGCCACATGAGAACTGCCATTTGACACTAGGTATATTACCATCTAGCAGTTCTCGGCGAGTCCGTCCAGTGTACCCATCCCCAGTGAGCACCTGTATACAATTTTAGATGAAACACACCAATGGATGTGGGATTAACCATCGCCCCTCATCGGAGTCTAGAAACGTATACACCAGTCTACTCTAGAATATCGATACCCTGTATTGATATTCCTACGACTAGGGGCATTGTAAAGATGTGCTTACAGACCACCCAGCCCCAACAAGCATGATCGCCATCACAATGCTAGTAGTCAAGCAATAATTATACGGGCTTTATCAACATGTATAGGCAATACGTAATAACTAGTAAAACATACGCACATGTTAAGATAAAGGCAAACCAGATAGCATACTATCATTTCGAGCAAGATTTTCATGTACATATATATATCCATAGCATCCATTATAAATAATGGCCTCTAGAGCATACATATCCTACACGCTCAACCACAGAGGCGAAATACAAGGCGCTAGTAAATGCCACGGCCGAGCTCATTTGGCTTCAATCCTTACTTCACGAGCGAGGATTCAATCATTTCCCACCTGTGTTGTGGTGTGATAACATTGGTGCTATGTATCTTGATGGTAATCTTGTTTTCCACGCTCGCACCAAACACGTTGAAATTGACTTTCATTTTATTCGTGAACGTGTCCCTGACAACCAACTTATTGTGCGCTACATCTCCACGCACGCTCAACGTGCCGACGCTCTCACCAAGCCACTTTCACGACAACGCTTTGTTGAACTGTGTTTCAAGCTCAATGTCGTCCAGCTGCCGTTCAGCTTGAGGGGGCATAATAACAAATCAAAATTATCAGGCCGACAGACGTCTGTCCCTTCAGATTAGACGTTTGACCATAACGACAGATGTCTGTCTCTTCCAGGTCAGACGTCTAGAATTGGTATGCATGCTAACAGAGCGCAACCAGACGTCTGCACTTCTAATGTACAAACATCTGGATTTGGCTTCCGCTTTAATAGAGAACGGCTATACGCTGCGCTTATGTGGGTTAGACTTCTAGCCCTGCACGACTCTAAATTGTTTGGAAAAAATTTTATGGAAGATTTTGTAGAGATTTAGTTACAACTAAATATAATTTAGAGATTGTATAATTGATCTGATCGTAACAGTATTTTAGAGATTAATAATATATATATATATATATAAGCCGCAATAGAGAGGATTCTCTCTAAGGCTTCTTCTTCCTTCAATATTTTCTTCCTCCTCTTTTTCTTGCTATTTCTTAAGCGGCGACAGGCAGCGGTCAGCAGCTATGACCGGCGACTAACGATCAGGGGCGACGGGGATCAGTTGACAGCAGGGGGTGGTCGACGACGGTGGTAGGGACGGTCATCCGGCAACGGTGGTTGGGATGGTGGGCCGACGGCAGTGGCAGCAATCGCTAGCCGATTAATAGCGGTGGCGGTTGATAGTGACAATGTCCTGCGGGATGGTTTATTTAAATTTTGATCTATTAAGTATGTTATTGTATTTTAGAAAACCTAGAGTTACATGGTGATTTAAAATTGATTCGTTTTCTAATTTTTGTAGTATAAGTTGAATGAAGAATTCTAAAATCCAAATTCTAGCATTTTAAATTGCTAATTTCAACTAATACTATTAAGCAAATTCCAATTTTAAATAACTTAAGACTAACATGAATTTTCAAATTCCAGAATTGCATTTTCAAATGACTTAAGACTAACACCCCCTAAGTAACTAAATTGGTCCTCCTTACTTTTCCATTTAAACTTAGTTATGCAAGACCTTTTTGCCGTCATCCTCTTCTTCTTCCTCCTCTATCATCAAAACCATTCCTTTCTCTTCTATCTTTTCCCAAATTTCAACATCTTTCTTCTTCAACCGCCTATTCCAAAAGACCATGAGCCTTGTATGTATTCCCTTCTTGAACAACCATCATGGATATATGTTTTATCTTTTTCGGAGAAAGATCGAAAATATATGAAGTGGGGAAGGAATGGGGACAAATTAGGTATTGAACAACGTAGTTAAGTTAATTAACTGCTATTTAACTGGTGAATAGTCCGATATAATGCTGAAAATGGTTTGAAGCTCTTTTTTTTACTAAGTAGTTTATAGAAGGTTGTTTCTAGAAATACCAAATGATGAAATTGTGGAGAATACTTCAGGCCAGAAATCTGCGGAAGAGCGAGGCAAACGTCTGGATATGCACACAAGACAAATCAGAAACCAAAGCAACGGCAGACATCTTCAGTTAGGCGAGACAAACGTCCTCACAAGATCAGAAGCCCAATACAGAGCTCAGGTAGACGTCTGCCGAAGTGAGGCTCAGACGTCTGTACAAGTGAGATGGCGACTTACAGAGTCGGGCAGATATCTGCCCAAGCAAGGTGCAGACTTCTGCCGACGCGATAACAGTAGCGAACCGGCTTTCCTAAATTCGGGTTTATCTCCTATTTTCTGTAGGATTAGGCTTTGCCTATAAATTGGGACCCTTCATGTATATATATTTCATACAGCCAAATATTTGAGAGATCATTGTAGGAGAGAATGACGGCTAGATCTAGAGAGATTTGAAAAAGATCTCCTAAGGTTGCTCAGTGTAACTTGATTCAAGAATTGATTAGTAGGCGTTAGCAGTTTTCGCTCTGCCGGGAACTAGCCATACTGTAGGTGAATCCTGTTAACAAATTCTTGTGCCACTCTATATTTGATTTCTTATTTATTCTTGCACCTATTTATTATATTATCTTTCATTATTAATCGCGTGATTGTGTTCTTTGCGTGATTTTGATTTTGTCGCGAGCATTGCTCCATGGATCTGCTCGTCTCCCAACCCCAACACCAAATATCTTGAGTACTTTTTCTTTTTTATTTTCTAAACATTTAAAGTACTTAGAGAATTGCATAAGAATTTTCAGTGTACAATTTTTAAAATTTGGGCCAACATCTTTAGACTTCTTCAATCCAAACTGTATAAGATCTGAACCAGACTTTTTCATTATGCATTTGTTTTAATGCAAAGTTCTTAACAAACTTCTGAATCAGTTGCACAAAATTATTCTTATTGACTTCCAAGAGTAAACTATCTGCATTCTCTTCTCATAACTATTAACATCCGGTTTGGTTCTTAGCATATTTGGCATAGCTGCGATGCAGATAGATTAATTAGACCTATAATTTTGCTTAGAAGAAAAGGGTTAAAACATTCAATCCTAATGAATGAATTTTTGACATATGGAGACAAATCACATGATGCATCACTATCATGTGAATTGCTTGAACCAATCACATGATGCATAGGATGAAATGCTCCATTGTGGATGCATTATTTATTTGATGGTCATCATTTCTTGGCCCTGGATACTTTATGGAATTTACTGTTTGTAAAAAGAATGTACATAGAACAAACTAGCCTTAATTAGTTTGGAAGTTCCATCATCTATCAAGAATTAATAATAGTTAAGAATGAAAAAGTCTAGGTTAATTTAAGAACTCTTCTTTAATGATGCATGCACATTGCCTTCTTATTTCCTTAATTTTCATCTTCAATGGACCCCCTCCCTCTCATCTCTCATCCCAAAAGAGAGAAGTAGAGAAAGAGAAAACAATAAAATTTAGTTTGTTTTGAAGTGCATAGTCTCAATCACACCACCATCTTCAATGGCTGCCAAATGACACATATATGCCATATCTAGAACTATTTTAGTGGCCATTAGAGCTAAAACTCATGTCAAATTCTTGAAACAATAGACCACATTGATCAATGAAAAAGATCTATACAGCACACATGAACTTATTTAACTATATCTAATATATATTGACAACTATAGAGTATTAATTTATTTATAGTTCATAGAAAATTATGGAAAAAAGCATACGGGTTTGAAACTAGAACATCGATATGTAGTGTGTGCACACTTGACTCCATTGCTTATATTATCGCGACAATAACGGATGATATCATAGGTGATATTTGATCACACTACCATGTTAATAAAGAAAGTGTTCAGGGAATTTCATGAGAATGTCCTTTGCATCATATTTTGGTCATTAGGACATTAATTCACAAAAAATTAAAGTCAAAAACATGAATATAATGTGGGTGGGTGGGGGTGGGTGGGGGCGGGGGGGGGGGGGGGGAGGTAGCGATAAACGAGCTTGCCTACCATTGACTTCACAAGATACAAACTTAACTGTTGGTATAACAGTTGCTAATTATGGAAGAAGCCACAAAATCTACTCTTGCTAAATATGGTTAGATGAATTTTCTTTATGCTTTTGGCTTAAGTATCTAATTATCTTTTTTATGCAATTGACTTTAAACCCCATGAGCACTCTTTGGATACGAAATTAATGATGTATTTTTGCAGGTCTTTTATCATAACAAGTAGGTATATCCATGACTTTAGTTGGTATAATATTTTCTAACATAATACCCTTTTAATTAGTTGACATTTATTATATGGATCATAGAGCTTTCACATGTAGCCAAACAAGAAATTAATTAAGGTTTGAATAACTTGTATAGCCAAACAAGTAAAATAAAAATAAAAATTCAAGCTCTCTCCATCTTAAAACCATTAACTAGAATTTTGCAGCCTTAAACTTGCTACAATTTTTCTGTTTGAATTAATTTGTCATCCAAGAAAGAAAGAGACTAAGAAATTATAAAGAAGTGATTAATTATGTACAATTTATCAATGCCAACTAATTAGACATTCTTGCTAAATTCTCTAAACATTTACACGCATGCACGGAAAAAGTTCATCATTAGTTGCATTTTCAAAGCACTCCAATATCCTCAAAACTTTGAAGCAAAAAGCAGAAGAAAATCTTGTGTTGATCGAAAGCGTGCATCGCATGCACAAGCGATTACGTTTCGAGAGAAGAAAAGATACCCTGTCGATATCAAGTTAGCTTTGGACCACAATTCTTTAGCTGGTGAGCAAATAAATTTCCCTTTCAATTGCTTCAACCATATTCAAATTTAACAATACTTTGCCAAATATATTGCCTTTCCTATATTGGTTCATGATCTAGTTATAGAAACAAGCCCTAAATTAGACTTAATGTGGTCCTAAAGTTAAATTCTTTTCAGATGCATGCATAGAATTCTATCTTACCACCCAACTATATATCAAAGAGAGTCGTAGAATGTGGGGACATTAGAAAATGACTTGAGCTACCTTTTTTTCCTTTTTTGCATCACTAGGATCTATGCTTTCATGATAGAACCATATAAGGAATTAATAATATCCATGATATATATTTTAAGCAGAGAATTTGAAGGGCTCATATTAATCTCCTTAGTGTAACAAAGCATATATATAATGGTAGATCTCTTCATATCTTTCATCCTATCTATTCTCTTTTTAACAAAAAAAAGCATGTTTACGTTAGAAACATTCTCTTAGGCACAATATTTTTTCCTTTCATTGTATCTGAGATTAATATTTACCAACTCTTGATTGTGACATTTGATAAATGAAAATGCATGCAAGTTTTTTTTTTTTTAATTTGTAGAAATGGTAGTAGAGTTAATTTTAATTATGTTTTATAGGTTATATTAGAAGATATATAACCCTATTAATGTGCATGCCTGGCTATAAGTACTGATGCTTGAAAATAGGGGTGAATTAAAGTTCGAGCAAACATAAACCAAGCATAGGGGTAGAGGTTTTCTTTCCATATATAGATGAATTGCAATGGAAAATAGGGTCCACTTGCAAATTCACAAATCTAAAAGTTTGTTTTCCCTCTTTATTTAAAAGTCAAATGAACTAGCACACCTCGACCGCGGCCACCTTAATTTCTTTGGTCTTTAATAGCGCTCTCTATAGCCAGTTGAGAGATATCCGTTACAAACAAGAAGGCATGTTGCCCGGTAGAAGATTTTGGAGGATGCCAATTAATTCATCTTTTGATTTTATATATATATATATGAGAATAATGGAGAAAAGATGCCATAGGAGGGAATTCCCTCCTATGGCGTTTTAAAAATACTCCCTCCCTAGTTTTTTCCGACGATCGGCACCCACCATCTTCATCGTCATCATCTAAGATGTGGATACACCAAATTTCATGTGATTCTATAACTTTTTCACCGTTGATTTAGCAATGTAAAAAGTTCTATTGTCGGTAAACCGTTAATTTTGAGCCCACTAAATCAACGGTGAAAAAGTTATAGAATCACATGAAATTTGGTGTATCCACATCTTAGATGATGACGATGAAGATGGTGGGTGCCGATCGTCGAAAAAAACTAGGAAGGGAGTGTTTTTTCGACGCCATAGGAGGAAATTCCCTCCTATGGCCTCTTTCCTCCATTATTCTCTCTCTCTCTCTCTCTCTCTCTCTCTCTCTATATATATATATATATATATATATATTTGTCGATTTGAAACTCATGTTAACAACCTTTTGCTTTATGCAGCAACTAGCATTTCTTGGACCGTGCACTTAAGAAGACAGTAAGAACAAAAATGATTAATTTTTCTTCCTTTGAGATCATTAATAGACCACCAAATACTTTCATAAGTTTGTTCCATTATTAACTATGATTTTTTTTATTAAAAAAAAATACTATGCACAACATTCTTTTACTCTATCACAACTTCTCTATCAGTAATGGACCACACATCTTAATTATTTCTTGTTGTCATCTCTTTCTCTCTCTCCCTCTCTCTTTCTCTCTCTCCAACCATAGCTCCATAGATTTACTTCATGTCTAGCTGTTTTTATCACTTGACTGCATAAATAATGTCTCCTTTGCTCAAAAAATGGGACTTTGGTGTTAGAAACATATTCATTTTGAGGAGACTTTGTTGCAAGAGTTCTCAATTCATGAAAGTTGGCTCATTCCCAATACCTCGTCCCTACTCATTTATTGCACATTGTTAGGACATTATGCTATTCAAGTGCTAGCTAGTGACCTCTCTCTCTCTCTCTCTCTCTCTCTCTCTCCATGTGAAACTTGTATCATAGTGAATTAAGGTTGCTTGTTCAACTAAGATTTTTTACATTCTAGAGGTAAACATCTTTTTTGTTGCTTTCCATTAACTTGTTTGCTTTTCAGGTGCAGTTAAAATGATTCTTTTTGCATAGTTACTAATTCAAAAATCTCGTTTGTTTATTTTATGTTTGCATATGAGCTTTTTAATTGTTCAAATGCCTTCTTTATATACAATAAATAGATAGATAGATAGATAGAAAGTTGGATGCACTTGTGAAACTTTGACTCATTCCTAATTTGTCCCTATTTTTCATAATATTGTTATTGATCAATTGAAAAATACGGTGGACAAGATTGTAAATATATGTCGCGTGTAAGGGCATTTGTGGAAGAAGGATTAAAAAGTCCGTCCCTTCAAGCGGAGAAATTTTATGGTGGTTATCATGTAACGAGTTATCAGCTGACTAGTTATGTTGTAACCAATTAAAAATGACAAGTGGATGCATATAGCCACCTAAGATAAAAGGAAGTAAGTAGAGAAAGAAAGATTTGTGAAGATAAAATCTATATTTTTAGGTAGTTAATGATTTTTCTCTCTTCTTATAAATTAGATTAGATAATTTTCTTTTCCATTTCATCATCTCTCTGTTGTTTCATTTTCATCATTTATCTTCCTCATTCTCCACAAACTTTTTTTCGGTACTGATTTTAAAAATAAAATTATTAAAAAAAAGTAACTTTAAAGGTGATAAAAAATGATGACTACTTAAAAAAAACCGAATCCAAAAGAAAGCAAGATAACTTTCTTGATAATTTTTATTAATTGTGATTCAAAGTAATTGTATTTTGTTAACTAATAGTCCAAACTATTCAAATTGAACTAATGTTGAATTTTGCATGATATGAGATAACAGAAAATTTGTCAACTATTTATTAATGTGAAAATTTAATTATGGTGCCTATATAATGTTTTATTTTTTCATTACACTTAATTGAACTAATGTTGAATTTTGCATGATATGAGATAACAGAAAATTTGTCAACTATTTATTAATGTGAAAATTTAATTATGGTGCCTATATAATGTTTTATTTTTTCATTACACTTAATTTTTTATATTAAAACTATTTTTTTCTATTTGAAAACAGCAGCTTTTTTAATGCATTTTCTTAAAAAACATTGTGGTAATGTGCAAGCTATGATGAAAAGAGAGTATGATATTAAACAGAAAGTTCATTTCATTTAATCGCAACTTATTTTTTTGTATAACTATATTTTCTTAGTTTTATGAAATTTTTCGTTTAGTGAAATTTAGTCTTATAATAATATCTCTTTAGATAAATACCCGGGACTACTTTGTTGTTGCAAATAAATACCGGTAACTTTTAAAGTTTTTTCAGATAAATGTCGGGATTTTTTTATGGCAAATAATACATGGTCTTTCACCGTTTTCCAAATAAATACGTTAGAATTGTAAATAAATACTATGAACATCCATTTTGTTAGGTAAATGCCATGGACTTTGCTTATCACAAATAAATCACATAAAACTTCAGCGTTTTTTATAAATGCTATGAATTGGACTTTGTTTATTACAAATAAATACAACAAACTTTCAACATTTTCTAGAAAATACCGCGCGTGGACTTTGTTTGTTACAAATAAATACCATGATCTTTTAGTTATTTTCAAATAGATAAATATAATGGAATTATAAATAATAACATGATCTTTCACCATTTTCAAGAAAATACCATGGACTTTATTTGTTACAAATAAATACCAAAAAACTTCAACATTTATCTAACGCGGTACTACGACCTTTATTTTATATTTCTACCTTAAATTGCATAGGTAATTAAGTTACCCTACAATTCAAGAGTGAAGTAAATTTCTTTTCTGGCCAAACAAATTGAACAGTTATTTCAAAATTATCTTGCTAAATTGGGTAAACTGAAAAATCAAGAGCAAAGAAATTTCTCATTCCATCATGCATATATAAAATCTATCACATATAATGATGACAAACAAATTAGGAAAAGAGTGGGGCTCATGTTCTAAATGTGTTGCACAATGTTTAACCAACCCCTTTTAGCTCTGCATAACTCTCCAGTAATGACAACTGAACTCAATTTTATATCTCATGGTTAATTATTTAAACTATCTTAATTTAGCAGAGAGTTGCACAATAACAAAGTCTTGCCCCACAATTATATAAATTCAAGCACATTTCATATTTGGAAGAAGACTAGATCCAATCAATGCATGAGCAGTAAAAAAAGTGAAAGTGATGGGATCCTAAAACCCATGCCATATGTTTCTCCATTTGCAGAAGCGATTTAATGAAATTGCGCAGGTTACCTTTATAAATGAATGAAAGTGTTAATTGTACCAATATTCAAATTAATATGACATGTGAAACAGAGATAAAAAACAATTAGATTTGGGCAACCATGATAATTCTTAATTAGTGTGATAATAAAGTGTAATTAAGGATTTCTTATATATATTAACTTTTTCTTAAGAAAATAATATTGAGCAACAAACACGTGCTAGACCATGAAAAAGGCTTTCAATCCATATATGCTTCAACCCTCAAAACTTATCACAGCCATAAAAATTCGATACTCTAGATAAAATTAGCAGAGTTCAAAAAGGTTTCTTTTCGTTAATGAACACGGTTTGTTATTTTATCCAAAATAGAGACAGACAGCGCTATGCTCATGTATGTAATTGTTATGGTTTGTGTTTATCTTAAACAAAGATGCAGATAGATTATTGGCGCGTGTTCTGTTTTTTTTTGGGGGAACTAAAATGTTGGTACTTTTTAATTTGATTATAGAAAACTTGTCATACAACAAGATACTGGAACTGAAAATTTTGAGGAATATTCACACAAAATGTTAAGTTTCTTGGGACCAGACATATTTCAGAAAATCCCCACAAAATTTGATTGGCACAGAAAAATCCCAAAGATAACAGTGACATGTCATCACGATTAATATCTCTCGCCTCCCTGACCTCCCCTATCCTCCCAGCCGCACCCCGCGGCCACCACCTCCGTCACCATCATCATCAATATCTCCTGCTGCTGTCGCCGCTGCTTCTTCTTATTCTTCTTCCACCTCCCCACAACCCATCACATTCCACCACCTCCACCATCATTATCACCATCACCTCCCCGTCCTCCTCCACCACCCCATGACCCATCACTTCCTCCATCTCTTCCAACCACCCTCCTGCCCTCGTCGACCCCTCCTCGCCGTCCTGCACAGGGGATCTTCCTCCGGACCACACTCCTCCAAAACTCATATGACCAAAAATTTAGATATTAATTAATAATTTAATTAACTGTGTTTATTATAAGGGTAAAATAGTCTGCCTACTTAACACCGTTAACTAGTCACCGTTTTCTTTAAAGGTTTTCTACACAAATCAAACTTTTTTAGGGTTTTCTGGGATACGGACAAAAGAATTGGAGGGCTTAGTGAACTTTAGCTCTTCATATTTAGAGACTAGCTAAGAAAAATGATTCTTTGATATTTTGATTAGACTTGAGGCATAAACATGTACGCTATATTTTTATGAACTTTTCTACCGTGAATGCATGTTCTTTTTTAGCATATCTTGCTCGTAATGGCAAATTTACAAATTCCCAAGAAATCATACAAAATATTCTCATTAAACAGAGTGAGATAGAGTCAGTTTCATCTTTAGGTTTGTGTAAACATCATCAAATCCAACGGCAAACTCTTGAGAAGGGACAGAACACCGAAACAACAATTATGCTCCCCCAAAAAAAATTTGTACAGAAAAATCGGGCTGTTTGTGTCACAGGCAAGTTCTCAGAACCAAGGGATCCATCCCCCTGTTTTTTTCCTTTGGACTATTAACGATTCTTAATCAGCCAATTTGGTTGTGAATGTTCACAAACCCATCATTCTAAAAGCTGTATAGATGCTAAAAACCGTAAAAATTGCTGAAAGTTCACAATTATAATTTTGGCATGTCAATTAATATATAGATGTTAAAAAAGGCATTCTTCTCTTACAACTATATATATTAACCACTATTTTATAAATTTTGACTTAACTAATGTTAGTTTAATTAGCTAGTAATAATCATTTTTTTCCCTTCTAACAAATCTATTTTTAAGCTCATGTTTCTAAAATTGGATAATTAATAGATTACCATCATGAATCACTTGATTCGTTTTCCCAAAATAGTCTCACAGCTAGCACCAAAAGCATATCTATCTTTTCTCTTGTTTAACCTTAATATGTCTCTCAAGGGCTTGTGCTTCACTATTTTACTATCAAAAGAAATAACAAAGTAAGTAGAAGGGCATTACAACGTAGATGATATTATAGGATATTGGCTTAGATTGTGTCCCTGGTTGCTGAAAGCTAAAGATTATCCTAAAACACTAATTATTCCCTTTTGTGAAAATTGTACTATTATATTTGTGTTCATGGTTCTTATGAACTTGAGTTGTTGTGCATGCTGCATGCTAAATCTGTTATATTTCATCATATTTGATGATAATTTGGTACATGTTAATAGAGTACAAATTTTAAAATAATTAGCATTTTTAATAATGCCTTCAATTTGATCCTGTAACAAGTGTTAGATTGATTGATTGTGGTTTTTTTTGGGTGCCAACTCATAAAATAAGACCGTCGATCATCTTTTTGTTCGGTGTCGTGCGACGGTTAAGATTTGGGATATGACCTGTAGGAAATTAGGCTGGATGCACCTTGCATGCCGGTCACTTTTCAAGACCTTTGGGGGGCCGCGGGGGGGGGGGGGGGGGGGGGGGGGGGGCGTGAAGGGATCAATCCATTTCTTGAATAGTAGATTTACGATTTTGGGATGTCTGGGCTTCAGCCATTTGCCGGCTGGTTTGGAAGGAAAGAAATGATAGGATATTCCATAATAAATGTAGATCTATTCATGGGCTTAGCAACTGGATTGATACGATCGATGATCTTATTTTGGACGGTCGATGCTTCAGATTGTGTGCGCAAAGGAGTTAGGGTTCATATTTCGGAGGATTTAGGGACTCATACGTACTTCATCGGAGGCTTGAGCTGGTGTACACGAATAGTTCCATCTTCAACGCACCCCCGAACGAAATGATAGTTAAGTGCAATGTGCTTCATCCGAGAGTGAAAAGCTGGGTCCGTGTTAAGATAGGTAGCCCTGGCATTATCACAGTATAGAAAGAGCGGTTTTCGCAGAATTATCTTAAGTTCATGTAGAAGATTTTCATCCAAAATATCTCGGTCGTGGCATTCGCAAGGGCAGCTTCAAAGGAGGAGCAAGAAACGGTCTTTTTTGGGGCCGATTTCCATAATATGAGATTCAAGCCTAGATAGAGAGTGTAGGCAGCGGTGAAACGACCGTCATCGCGACTTCCATCCCAGCCAAAGTCACTGAAGGCCTGAAAAGTTAGCGGAGATCGTCGGTAGAGATAAAGACCATGATGATCATACGTTTGAGGTAATGAAAGGCATGTCTGAGTACCATCCAGTTAAGTTTTGTGGGAGAGTACATGAATTGGGAGAGACGGTTGATGGCAAATGAAATATCGGGCCGAGTTAGAGAGAGATATTGAAGAGCACCAACTAGATGACGATATGTTATGGGATCGACAGAAGAAGATCCGTCATGGCGAAGTAGCGGAGCGGTATTGCACATTGGAGTGGTAACTTCTTTAGCTCTTTTGATAAAGAACTTTTTCAAAAAACTAACGATGTTGAGAGAGCAAGAGTCCTTATTTCGTGGGAATGGCTTCTACATCAAGGAAGTGAAGAAGGTCGTCAAGATACTTTAGAGAGAAATATTATCCAAGTTGACGAACAAAAGATTGAAAGAACTGTACGTTGTTACCCATGAGAATGATGTCGTCAACATACAGCAAGAAATATGTGACGGTGACGTTCTTAGAGTAGACAAAAAGAGACGTATCCGACACAGAATTTGCGAATCCATTTTGTAGAAGATAACCTTTGAGTTCTTGATACCATGCCCTAAACGTTTGGTTGAGACCGTAGATAGATTTACGTAGTTTGCAGACATGGTTAGATAGAGAAGAGTGGAGAAAGCCGGATGGTTGAGCAATATAAACAACTTCATGAAGTATGCCGTTGAGAAAAATATTGTTAATGTCGAGTTAACGAAGAGACCATCCATAAAAGAGTGCAAGGCATAAGAGAATACGCAGTGTCATCGGCTTGATAACTCAGATAGGCCCATTTTTTTTGTTTTTTATTCTTTATATTTTTGAACCAGCCCTAGTAATGGAAGACACCGAAACAACGATATAATATGTAACTCGTCGCCAACCTCCATCTACCTGTATCACCGTACCAATGACGTAATAAGTATCTCAGGATCCACTCTACAGCCTGTCAATGCTCTCCGCCTGGAATAGCCTAGCATCTGCTGATCACTGGGGTTTGATGGTCGTTGAGAGAAATTTTATGAAGAAATCATAAACTAAGTGCGCTATTTATAGATACGAAGAAATCATTAAGAATTAAAATGCAAAAGGGGTTAAACTTTGGGGGATTATACAGTAATTTAGCCGTTGCAATTTGCTATTTCTAGATACTGTTTGGGCCTGCATGCATAATTGTCCTCCTCCACCCCCAAATCGCCTCTCCTTCAAAAATACAGAGCTTTTTCCCCAAATCGAGGGCAACTGCAGGTATTTTATTTTATCTTTCTTGTGATTTTTCGAAAACTTATATGCTGGTGTTTCTCTTTTAGTTTTATTCAAAAAATTTTTTCTCTTCAAGCTTCTCAATTAGTTTGCAATTTGTTTGCTTTTAATTCATAAAAAAATTAGGGTTTTGTGTATATACTGTATAGTTGAACATATAATGAGATTGAATCTTGTTTAGGTTTTAGGGTCCTGCGTCATGATTGATTGAGTTGGATCTTATCTATTTGTTGGACTAATTTTATCACTATTGGGATGCTAACGCTAGGGTTTTCATTCTATTTCCATAATCATCATCCATTGCTTGAATAGGTACAATATCAAATAACTTGAGTTAATTTGAGAAAAACTAGAGTTTAGTTTTAAGTGGAGGTAGAGCGTATATATGTAAACTCTAGTTTGCAAATTCTAGTTTGCAAGGCTCTGCCTCTATTTTAAAAACTTTAACTTTGATGGGTGTTTGGCTTTCTCTAAAATGTTTTATTGGAGTTATCTAAACTCCAATAAAAGAACTTTGGTTGGATTGGAGATTAGTAAACTTATGTTATCTCAACTTTGGAGTTTAGATGAACGGAGTTTTCTAAGCTCCAAAATCCATGCCAAACATGGCATGGTTAGGATTTTTGGGATAAATTTAGAATCTTTAGATAGCTTTATGAAACTCCATTTGTCTAGCTAAGAACTTAACACCGTTCTCAAACATGGCCAGTAATGGACTCAACATAGACATATAGAATATACATAACTAGATATGAATATATGCGCACAGAAGTGCACACTTTTCACTTACATGAAAGAATCATTAAACCATAAAATATTTATGATTGACTATATGATTATTTCTCCACAAAAGAACACATCATGGTTGCCTATAGGAAGAAATATCTTAAATATTATTGGCGTTGAGACTTAGATTTTGATTGGTTGTTGATAAGAAAAATAAAGCAGGTCACACAAACTCTGGAAAATTAGATTCACAATTACAAGGTTTGTGATTTCAATTAACAGACATGGATGCCTCATTTTAAACCCAAATCTGGGATTTTTTTGTAGTTGTGGTATGGAAAATCCTTGTGTAGCACGAGATAGATGCTTAATTTGACAAAGAGATGCCTAATTAAAATACTAGGCATGGCTGGCATGCAGAGTTTGCTACTTCAGATCATTAATGGACAAAATGGACGTATATTTTCGTAAACTTAGATATTCCAAGAGGGGGTTGTTTGTTTGTTTGTTTGTGTTTGTGTTTTTTTTAGGGGGGGGTGTGGGGGGTTGTTGGGGGGACCATAACTTATTGGATTGTAAGCCTTCAGGCAAGTAACTAAGAATTAGAAAGCAGTAGTAGTAATTCAATATTTTGATTAATGTGAAACTTAAGTTTTATACTTACTAGGGCTCTAGGCATCAATATAAAAAGAAGTTACTCATAAAAGATAGGACCATACGTTTTCTTCAATACAAATTCTTGCAAGCAAAAAATCAATTTAACAGTATTGTCATAACATACATATTTTTAACATACACATATTTCTGCGGAACTCTGTGCCTTAGAGTTGAACACAATTCTCTTGAGCAAACGATCATTTTTCGCCTTCTTTTAGATGGTCTTCACAGCTTGGAAGAACATGATGGATAGTAATAGGTCATTTAGGATTATTGAAAGCCCATTCCTTATCCATATTTTTCTGAGTTAAAAAGTTGAACTAAGTAAGAAAAGGTTGTTACTAGGTCAACATCTGGTCATAAAACTTTGCCAATTCTTTCATGAAGCTTTGCTTCATTTCTGACCATTTTTTGATAGGAAAAAGGCTTAGATGATGATCCTGATGATGGAAACACATATACATTTACATGCATCATAATCTTATGCATGTACGCACGCGCGTGTGCACATGTGGACTACATACTTTTTCCTGCTCACCATAATGGGAGCACATAAAGCTCTTCGTACATAATTATTACTAGTGTGCCTCCCTTCGCAACTATTACCTTTCTTATGTCCACCTATAACAACAGCCGACTTCCTAAACCATAAAAAAGGAAACAAATTAGAGATATTAAAGATCAAGGAACTCACCATTTGCAAGAATGACTTGGAAATTCTCCTGTTTGAGTTCTCAATCTTCATGAACATGGTACAGAGAAATCATACAAGACAACTTTGCTGATATTCCGACGTGTTTGGTATTTCAAGGAAAAATGGGTATTTACATGAAATCAGATCCAAACCGATTACCCGATTGTCCTAATTAGGAAACTAGGGGTATGCTTGAACCCGATTTGCATTTCCATTTTCCTTTGTCTTTTCTTGCGCTCAATTTTTTTAGGGTTTCTTATTTTTGTGTTATGCTAACTTTGCGGCCTATTATTTTCGTATTTTCAATTTCAATATGCAATTGCAACTTTTCCAGGTTAATTGTCAGACATTGTGCAAGAAATCAAATGCATCCTCCCTTAACTTTACACAGGCACCCCATGTGTGCTGATGTATGTTACAATCATTTTTTTGTTTTATGTATAAATTTCAATTATTGTCAAGTTCATCAATATTCATAATTTTGTGATACCTGGTTTTGCTAAATTGCATATTTTTTTATTCAGATAATCAAGCAGTTCCAGAAGTGCCATACAGATCATCCAGTTGCTAAATTCTTTGGAGAATGTACTGAACTGAAGATTAAACTTGATCGTTGTTTTCGACAGGAAGTGAGAACTGTTTCTAAAATAATTTGTTTTTCAGATTTTTTTACTTATTACATTATGCAGTTTTGTAAAGGTTTGAATAATTTCTGCAGAAAGCTATAAAGCGTAAGGTGAACTTTGAAGAGAGCAAGAAGTTTAAGGAAAAGCTGCAGGCTTACAAAAAAGAAATGACTGCGCAAGTCTCAGAATGATGCACCAAAGCAGTACACCATTTATTCACATGAACATCAAATTAATATATATATTACATAGATTTTTCCCCCTACCTTACATATGGAATGTTCTTTGAATTCGATTTGGAAAGAAAAAAAATATTCCTGGTGTAGTCTTTTTTTTTCCTTCCAAAACATGAATGAAATTTATGATGCAACATTTGAGAGCTATGAAGGTATTAATAACTAATAAGTATACTTGTGCATATGCTAGTGTAATGCATGTTGCCTACTAGTAAATCATATGAATATGACTTCTGGCTTTCTTTTAGCATTGCTTCTTGATATTTCTCAATTGTGTTGTGAATCAATATTTAAAGTAATCTCTGTTGGTTAGAATAAATCTGAATATAATGGGTATGTAATAATTTTCTTTTGTAATTTTTTTAGATGAAGAAACATAGATATTTTTCAGTTGACGTTGAATCATAGGTACAATACCAAGCAGTCGGCTTTGAACTTTGTTTCTCTTTAAAGATTAAGAATAAATCCCTTGCCCTTTTAACCAATAACTTTAAAATGACCGTAGTTCCCTCTAAATCCGTAGGGGTTCTTTAAAGTTGGTGAGAATTTGCATGTGTCACACTATTTGTCTCCTTATTCCCCCATTCTTGACATGTTCTTGCACCCCTTGAAAGAAATGCTCTTCATCATTTCGATATGTAAGCACCATGCATTTCTTATTTCTTTGTTGAGATTAACTTTTAGCGACATATCTAATCTTATTTAAACGCGAATTTGCTCTTCAAATTTGCATCATCTGCTGTGCAATGGAAACTACATTTGTGCTAAGTAAACAGGATGTTAAGAGAGAAGTACCCGTGAATCTCATCTCTCCAAAACATCCGAAACCCATGGATATAGTTTTCCTCTCAAACATAGATCAGACTGTGGCTTTTCCTGTCGAAACCATCTTTTTCTTTGACGGCGGTGGAAAATCGACATCAGGTATCATTGAAAGAGTGAAAAAATCAGTATCTGAGGTTCTGCTGATCTATTACTACTTCATGGCTGGGAGGCTCAATTTCAATTCTGAAAGCCAAAGATTGGAGCTTGTCTGCAACAATTCTGGAGTTCTATTTGTCGGTGCAAAATCAGAACTCGAATTGAATGAGGTTGGTAATTTGTTGCTACCGAATCCTTCGTTTCAGCATCTCATTCTTCGAACACAGGGGTTCAAATGCCTCACTGATACACCCATTTTGACAATTCAGGTATGCTTCTTCCTAATTGTGTAAAGTTGCTTTAAAAAAAGGCTAAATTACATTGAAATACCCTTGCTATGGTTGTTATTTTTACTAAACTACCTTAAAAGTTTTTTTAATTAGAGTAAACTGTCTTAATCTTTGCTTTCATGGGAGTTTTTTCACTAAAATTCCTTAACTGTAGCTCTGTAAGAGAGCTTACTGTCGTGTAAATTTTGTTTAAAAGTACTTGGTGAAAATGCTTTTAGTTGAGAGTAGTTTATTGTAATTCAGCCTGAAATATTCCCTTAAATGTAGCTTAAGAGAGCATCCTGTAATAAACAAAAGGTTTTAAGGTAGTTAACTGAAAGGTGTTCATAGTTGAGAATGGTTTAGTGTAACTTAGCTTAACAAAATTACCCTCAAATGTAGCTTAAGGTAGCATACTATAATTAGGAAAATCCTTTTAAGTTGGTCAACTGAAAATACTCATAGTTAAGAGTAGTTTAGTGTGACTTTCTTGTATTAACTATTTCTGATTCAGGTCACAAAATTCAAATGTGGCGGCTTCTCCATTGGATTTGTAACAAACCACTCCGTGCTTGATGGCAGATCGGCCATTGAAATGCTGCAGAACTTAGCATCAATCTGCAAAGGCGAAGGCATGAAAACGTTCAATCCAAACATTGATAGATCGTGCATCAAAGCACGGGTCCCACCCCAAATCAAATTCGAGCACCCAGAATACAAAAAACCAACAGAATCATCAACTGCCACCTCATTCACTTCACCGAACCAACCCTCGCCCCCTCCTTCTCTCCTAACCCTTTCGATGAACCACGATTTCAAACTTTTCCCATTCAGCTCCGAAACAATTCAAAAACTGAAAAAGAACGCGATGACGAAATGCTCAACCTTCGAAGCTGTAGTGGCTCACCTCTGGCAGGCGAGGACCAAAGCAATTTTCAAGAACCCAGACGAGATTTCTACCGTTCTGTTTGCGGTGGACATAAGGAGGAAGATGTCCCCGCCACTGCCCGATGGGTTCATGGGCAATGCAGTGATTTCCGCCTCTGCTAGTGCTACGGTTGAGGATATCGAAGAGAAGCCGTTTTCGTTCTGTGTCGAGAAAGTGAGGGAGGGGATAGAGAGAGTGAATGATGAGTATGTGAGGTCAGTGATAGATTGGCTTGAGGTGCATAAGGGTGTACCAAATGGTAATTTTTACATCTCGGCATGGTGGAAGTTGCCATTCTATGAGCTTGATTTCGGGTATGGGAAGCCGAGGTATGGGGGGCCTGTGGTGAGTGCAATGGATGAGTTTGTGTTGCTGTTATCTGGTGGTGTAGATGGAATTGAAAAAGGCGGTGGCATCAATGCTTGGGCTGTTCTAGAGAGGAAGAAGATGGAGAGGTTTGCTTTTTATGTGTCTCAATTGTAGATGTGGAAGAAACTTTATGTTTTGGTTTTACACTGTTAGAATCTAACATACCGCTGCTAAAGAGATTAAGCAAAGACAATTAAGCATTTCTCTATTTTATATGAACTTGTTTTAGTGGCAAGTGAGTTGTTATCAATGTTATAGTAATAAAAGTGATGCTTAAAGATGTATCCTTTTCTTTTATTGCAAGTGTGTTGCTGTTTGATAAGTACTCAAAGACATTGTATATAACTCCTTTTATATAGAGAGAGAAGGATTGGAAAGCAGGATTGGTTTGACTAATTTGCCCTCACCTTTGTCTTAATGCCAACGTTATCCTTATTTCTCAGCTTAGCACCCATTAGCTCCACTTAGCACATATAAGCAAGTGATGGGTGGGTTATTTTGAGCTAATTGGCCTCCGGCTTCAGCATAAATTGAAAATAATATATTTTCTGGTGACACATAAATTTAGTTCGTATAGAATGTTGCTAATATAATGGCTATATCTGATCATTAAAAAATTTCCGTCAACCATTTTTTCTCTGGAGATGAAAGTAGATAAGAATTCGCGGCCAAACAAGAGATGTTAGCCAAATCGAATTGTTATATGGTTGCTAAGTCAATTTTCTAAAGTCGGCATGATAAGAGTGTTGTGTACACACAAATCTTCCAAAGCCAATAAGCATGAAAGCAGTCCTGATAAAGCCTTTTAAATTGCTTTATCAAGATATGTCATTTATATGAAATAAATTATAAGTTTATAATATTATAATGTTTTAGTGGTTTTTTGAGCATATTTCATATAGGCTTTGTTGTGTGCATGCTAAAATTTTAAGTTGCTGTTGAAAATACTTGAATTTACAATATTATCTCATCCTTAATGGATTAATTATGTGCAACTGTGCATGCAAAAATAACCAGTGCCTTAATTGGGAAGAAATTATGGCAATCTTAGAAATTCAAGGGAACTTTTCCTTCATTTAGTTCCCCAAGGTATGGCAATTACACAAATTTAATAAAAAGTTTGCCAACAGTTGCAATTAGGCCCAAATAATTCGGTCTCATATATAAGTGTTCAAAATATCGATAGCGTGTAGTATAGTGTTCCACTACTGAACAGCAAAAAACGCAAACAGCGTTGCGCATGGCGTAAGCTACACAAATTATTAATTATTACTAATTGTTATTATTATTATTATCATCATCTTATTTACAATAAATTATATATTATAAAGACATAAAACATGCAACAATTAGTAACAAAACATTATTTTCTTAATTTCATTCTTTGAGTTCATTTGTATGATTCATAATTGTATTAAACGAATCGAAAATCAATCAAATAATCTTTATTTGAGGAACATGTCTAATAAATACGATTTCAAATTGAGAGGTTAGAATTTCAAAGAGACCGTTTTCATATAGGTTAGGATTAGATACTGAAATATTAAGAATCTCAATAGAAAATATTATGTGAAAATAGCGTATGCATAGCGTAGCGTATGCTATTTGTTAAAAACCGTAAGCTATTTGTTAAAAAACGTAAGCTACTTTTTATTTAAATTATTTACCGATATTACGTAATGAAGACGCTAAGCTACGCTACATAGTGCAAAATAGCGAACTACGTAGTGAGCTATTTTAAACATTGGATGAGACCTATATCCATGATGCACAAATCGGTAATTTTTGTAAAGGTTTTTTTCCCAATATGGGTTTGTGTATTATATTTTTGATCAAAATAGCTAAACACAATAGTAGAGGTTTTAGGTCCCAAAAAAAGGTGTTCTCTTGCAATTGCCAGTGGTGGTAGATTACCCTTGAATGTCTACATAAATATTCGGGGATATCGTAGCAATTGCAGCAATAGGGTTGATTCCACAATAGTAGAGGTTTTAGGTCCCAAAAAAAGGTGTTCTCTTGCAATTGCCAGTGGTGGTAGATTACCCTTGAATGTCTCCATAAATATTCGGGGATATCGTAGCAATTGCAGCAATAGGGTTGATTCCATTTTTTCAACAACTGCGGACAGAATATGTAAAGTTGTTGTAACTATATTTTTATATGCTTTTCATCAACTCAATAGCTTTTATATGATTCATTTATATTCACTTCATTCTTTCATGTATATCAATGTAACAATACTATTTTTTCATAAACCATCTTTTTCATAACCTTATTAAACTTTTTCCTTGTTGCGATCGACCTCGAAGAGGTTTTTTTTTTTTGAGCCCGTTGGTCAACAGGGGTCCGGCTCCTCCTCAAGACCAAATCCTGAATCGGACTCGGGTAGTTGGCGAAAGTGCAGATACTGTGCAAATGCGCCGTGGCCGCTTGCTAGTTTGTGCGAAGTTACTATCCTTCCTCAAGTTCCTATGGCTCCTCGGCCATCACGATGACCGCAACAAAATCTCTACCCCATTCTATCAAGTGCTGACTACTTGCATTGCAACCATTATAAGCCTTCTTCTAAATCTATAAATAGCGAAAATTCAGTTTAGCATGCTTCAACAAAGTAGGGGGGTTTTATTTTATTTAGAAAAACACTTATATTCAGGTTTTTTGGGTGTTTTAGGATTTTGTAGGTGTAAATCCTAGCTATTGATGGAGACTTACAAAACTTTGTTGGTCGAATTATCCGGTAGCTAAAAAGGTTGTGCGAGTTGCGGTGTTTGAGTTGCATGTTACAAAGCTTTAGTTAGAGAGTGATTCGGCTTTGGTTATTGGTCATGAAGGCTCTCCTTCGGGATTGCAAAATTGATGCTTGATGATATATGAGAGTGGATTGATGTACTTGAGAGTTTTCGAGCTTCTCCTGTCTTCCGTGAAGAAAATGCTGGTGGTAACTTTCTAGCAAATGTTGGGACGCTGGATGGTGTTGTCGGGTTTGATGAGATAACACTTTTAATGCTGTTAGTCCGACAGTAACCGCATTAAAAGTAGAAGATGGTGATCATAGACAAGACAAGATGAGATGGCAGAAGTTAAGGATGAAGATGGGATTTTGAAACAAACACAAACATTGAACACTGTTGGTTCCCCTAAAACCCTCAACTCAACCATGAGCCAAACAAATAAACAGCCCCTACATCCTCTTTCTACTTGCATCTTAAAAAAAAATAAATAAATAAATATTTGGAGGGAACTCAATTCTCAGTTCATACAAAACATTGGATTTGGCCAAATTGGATCTGTTATCAGGCTGGTGAGTTAGCTACTCTTTCAACTTCCTATACTCTTACTCTCTCTTTTAACTTAAATCTCAGATTCTCAAAGCCTTAGCTGCACTTTCTGTGCTTGATGGAATGCCCAAATGACAAACTGACGACCCATTTTTTTTGGGGGGGTTCTTGCTGTAGTTGAATAGGTAAAGCACAAGGAGTATAAAAGAAGGAGATATCGAAGCAGACATTATCCCACTTCTGAGTCCATACAAGATGGGACAATTCCATCTCTTTCACAGGTATGAATTATAATCTTTGAATGCTTTTCAAGTTAAACTGGATTAAAGTTCATATTGGGTTTCATAAGATAGAAAGCAAGTGGCTTTTGAGCCGTATTTGTCCTTATAATGCAAGTGGCTCTTGAACCTTTAAAATGTTTTTAGTTCAATAAACCCCTTGAAAGAATTTATCATGTCCTTATAAGGTTCTGCCCCTAAAACTTTGATTCCCAATTGGCTGGTTTAGTCGACATGCGTAAGATTTCCATCATAGTCGTTTTATTATCAAATCTTGCGAAAAGGAGGTCGGCTTTACATCATAATCTAACCATTTTCTCATCAAAATGGGGTAGGGTTTGAAGAAATGTTCTATTAAATATTTCGAGAAGGCGAAATATAGGCTGCAGGTATTTAGCTTTAACCCTAAGGCAGATTTTTGATAAACCCAAGCACAAGTAAAAAAACATTACACGTAAGAGATGCAAATAAACCTGTTAGACATTTCTTAAACATTTTTCCTTTAGACTAGAAAGTAGTGTTTTCCCTAGCAGGAATCAATGACCATGGCCTTATGTGCAATTGCTCACTGTATGAGTTTGCACTTAAAATACATAACAACAACAACAACAACAACTGAGCCTTTTATCCCAAGCATATGGGGTAGGCTACATGAACCAACATGAGAATCACGCCGGGTCCAGCACATGAATCATCCGTCTCCACTCACTCCTATCGAACAATATACTTTCATTGAGTCCTTTGGCAACCATATCGTTTCGTATCACCTCCATTCATATTTTCTTCGGTCTCCCTTTTGCCCTTTTGCCATTACCCATATCGAGAGTATCTATTCGTCGAACCGGTGCTTCCATAGGTCTGCGTCGCACATGACCAAACTATCTTAGCCGGTTTTCCCACATCTTCTCCTCCACAGGTGCTACACCAACTTTTGCACGAATATCCTCATTTCGTATCTTATCTTTTCTAGTGTTACCGCACATCCAACGAAGCATACGCATCTCCGCTACGTGCATCTTCTGTGTATGATGCTTCTTAGGAGCCCGGCATTCTGTACCATATAATAAGGCAGGCCGAATAGCGCTCCGATAAAACTTCTCTTTCAATTTTAACGGAAAGTTACGATCACACAAAATCCATGTTGCACTTCTCCATTTCAACCAACTAGTTTGGATCCTTTGATTAACATCACTAGCGATCTTCCCATTCTTTTGGATGATGGAACCTAGATATCTAAACTGGTCGCTCGGTGATATCTCTTGGCCTTCCAATGTTATACCAATATGGTTTTGACTTCTCTGGTTACTAAATTTGCACTTAAAAAACGTAATATTAGTTAATTCATTAGTTTAAACTTACGATGTATTCTTGAGAGAGAGTGGTAAACGGTTTGTCCTTTGAGATCCAAGTCCAACTTCAATTCCTAAGACAAATATTTGCTAAATCTACACAAAAAGCAGTGTACTGCACCATGGGAGTAACACTTGATGTGACTTTGAAAAACATATAGAGCCTCCGTGTTGCGCACATTTAAAGTAACAGGAAGCTCATTTGGAGTCAAAACTTGAAATTTTGATCTGTAGGATAGTTTTGGCACCACTAACGAGACAGAGATCCTATGGCAACATTCCACAACCACATGCCATCCTGTACACTATTCTCAGAGGACTACAAAAGGAGGCCTTTTGATATCCGAAGGTGCTGCCATCACCCCTTCTGCGATCGGGTAAGATCGTAAACCTCATCCTCACTCTTTCTCATAATTGTGGGTTTTCTTCACAAACTTAAATGCTTTCTATGAATTCATGATCTTTGGTTGGAGATGTTACGTCGTGCAATTCTTAAGTTTAAACACGAACCATATGATAGTTATAATTCTCAAAAGAAAAAATCTTAGGTATGATAATGTACCAGGAATTTGGACAAAAGAGCAAGTGGAAGCATGGAAACCTATTGTGAGAGGTGTACATGAGGAAGGCGGAATTTTCTTTTGCCAGCTTAGCCACATGGGAAGGCTCCCGAATAATGGTATATAATCGTATCTTCTTACTCCAATTTGTTCCTTTGATTCATAAACGGGAGCTATTTTCTTATACGTTATAGGTTTGCTTGCAAAAGACATTCTTATAGTTAACCCTGTTAAGCACTTACCCGTCGAGTGATTTTATTAGTGCTAACACCTAATCTGTGACCAAAACCATAAAATAAAAATAAAAATAACCTACACAAAACAAGTTTTGGAGTTTAACTTTGATCATTTGAATTGATTGGAGTTGAATTTGAGTATTTTTAAGGGTTTTGGTCGATGGGCCGAAGTGTGTTTGCACTAAAAAAATCCCTTGAGAGGCTATACAGGGTAAATTTCAGCGGTGTTTTGTGCAATGAACCCTACTTCATATCAGCAAATTAAGAATATGATTCCGTACTTTGTGGTTCTCTTTGGAAGTAAAACTATTAGAAGTTTTTGAGAAACAAAGAATATTAGAAGATTAGTGTTTGAGATCATACATTCTATATTTTCTATCCAAGTTTTATGTGAGTCATTGAATATGATGATGGATAGGTTTTCAGCCAAATGGGCAAGCACCCATCTCTAGTACAGATAAGCCAGCCACGCCTCAAACTCCAGAGGACTATTTTTCTCCTCCTCGGCGACTGAGAACAGATGAGATCCCTCAACTGATCGAGGATTTCAGAATTCTTTTAAGAAATGCCATTGAAGCAGGTAACTGTTCCTAAAAAATCAACCTTGGTTCTAGGCTTATTTATGCTTGAACTAGTGGTTTATCGCCTCTTCTCTATATTCAAGTCTTGATTTTTCACATAAAAGAAAATATTAAATATTTAAATACATCCTCAAAACTGCTGAACTTGTTTGATCAGAAGCTAAACATAAAGATTCTAGCGCTCAGTAAATAAGAAGAAGAAGAAATAAGGGGGGGAAACACGTCGCTCTTGTTAAGTCGAAGCTGAGGACTCGATTTTATACAGCTTTAACTCTCTGTAACTCGGATTACATGCTCTCTCTTTCTCTATCTATTGCCTTCAATTTTCACTTGATCTTCTAGTTTGGAGCTAAAATGTGTCCATTATTAATTACATCCTTGCATGCTTAATTTAACATTAGAAGGCAAAAGACATTATATCCCCTTATCTCTTAGTGAAATATGGATGTTTGAGGTTTAACAAGTGAATATAATTACCTTTAAAATAGGAGTTGAAATTTCTTCGTGATGATGGCTACTCTGTAGTTGTACACCGAAACTACATATCACGCCGACGCTACAACCTTTGATTAAGAAAAAAAAGAACAAATGAAAAACTATGTACTATTATAAATTCCGTTTTCATTGATTTTCATTAAGATTCGACAGACCAGAGATCCCTTCAGGCTATCAGACAACTTAAAAAGCGCATTTAAACTTACATTAAACACTATTGAGCTTAAAAATTGCATCAAGCACCCCTAATTATTTAAAAAGTACATTAAAACTTGCTTCAATACCATTATACTTAAAAAATATTGCATTAAGCACGATTATTGTTATTTTTTATAAAAAGTGCCATAAACTTACATGAAACATGATGCAATTGTTGCATAACACCCGGTCAGTGGTGGTATTTGTAGTTTGTGTCGTTTAGTAGTGTTATGTAAAACTTGGAAAAAGGTCAATGATGTTGTATGTAATTTACTCGTTCTAATCTGCTCGGTTTGGAGCTAATTATGCTCAGATTGGATATGTTCCTTGCATTCTCGTGTGCATGTGATGCCGGTAATGATCTTTTTACGAACACTGAAACTGAATCTATATTTCAATTCCAGGCCAGGGTACGTAATCAAAAGGAAAGAAGGAATGAAAAACCTATAACTTCCTTCTTGATTAACTTTCCCTAGGATTCGATGGAGTAGAGATTCTTGCAGGTTACGAACAACTCATCAATCAATTCATCAAAGACACCATCAACGACCAAACAGACCAATATGGCGGGCCCCTCTCAAACCGCTGTCTCTTCTTATCCCAAATATATAATCCAATCCGTCTCAAACGAAATCGGACCCGAATCGAGTCGGCATCAGGCTCTCTCCCTTCGATGATTCAGACTCGGACCCAGATGGACTCTCGCTTTATCTAGCCAATTTGCTCAACCAATCTAAAATCTTATATTGCCATGTGATTGTTCTGAGGACTAGGACTCATGGTCACCTCTTACATAAGATTCTTCCGATGAGAGAAGTTTTTAAGGGTGGTTTTATTGCTGCGGGAGGTTTCGATAGAAAAAGAAGGGAATGAGGTTGTGGCTAATGGGTATGCAGATTTGGTTGCTTATGGCGTGTTGTTTCTGGCGAATCCGGACTTGGTGAAGAGATTTGTGATGAATGCGGAGCTTAATGAGTGTGATAAGTCTACGATGAGCATTTCGGACCTGGTGGTTGGGATACACGAATTATCCATTTCTTGATTCTACTGCCCCTTAAGGGTACTGAATGCGGAGAATGCTTGTTATATATATATATATATATATATATATATATATAGATAGATAGATAGATATTTTTTGTGTTGCAGAGTTTCTTTTGGAGGTGATGGTTCTCTGAATGTTTTTCAACAGGCTTAATTTCAAAAAGAAAAATCCAAAACTTTTAGCTAAACTACGAGAAAACCCAAAAACTTTCAAAATTACGAGAAACTGCCGTGGTACAAAGATATTTCAGCTTTTTGGCAGTTTACATATGTGGCCCCTTCTAGTAGTTTTTGAAAGTTTTGTGTTAGGTTCTTGTATATTTTGAAAGTTTTGTGTTAGGTTTTTGTATGTCTTGATAGTTTGGTGGTAGTTTCTTGTGTATTTTAAAAGTTTTGGGAGGATTCTCGTAGGTTGGCTAAAAAGTTTTGGTTTTTTGTTGAATTATACCTTATCAATTTACTGAAGTGGCTGCTTGTAGAGTCATTATTCACAAGTATATTGTATGGGCAATTGTACATGTAGATATATTTCCAAAGATTTTATTAGAGTTCTTTTTAAGTTTTTTGAATAAGATTTGAGATGATTTGAATGGTTATGGATAATAATTTTTTTCTCAAAAAAATCATTAGCATGTATGATACATGTAGAAGTTGACTAAATTGACTGCTTTTCATATTCATGTATGTGTACATGTTGCAGTTGAATGAATTGGCTTCTTTCAATTATCATTTGCATACCAATAAATGTGCTATTGGTATTTCGATTACTAGGTTTTTGAGCGTGCTACGAACGAGCAGTTATATAACTCTCACCAATTTTTATAAAAGAATTCTTTGTATGTATGAAGTTAAGTTTAGAAAAATTGAATTAAGTTTAAAGAAACTAAATATCTGTTTTATAGAAAAATTGAATTAACAATCTTGTTGAGATCTAATTCTCGATTATTGATATACAATTAAAAGAAAATATAACAATGCCGCTTAGTTTTATTCATCATCCTTAATTTTTTTTAAGACATGAAATCTTAATTAGTTTAATAGAGATTTTAAAGATTATAAATGATCAAATTAGTTAGAAAATTTTTATAAAAAGTCGGAAATTATGAAAAGTTTTCTTACTGCTTTTCATTCTAATTATTCAAATTAGATTTCAATTTAAAGACCCTCTCCTTTAGCATTAACAGTAAAGATATAGCATCAGTAAATCAAGAAATAAAAAAATTGAAAGATCCTTTTTACCCATTTTTTAAAATATAGCCAAAACCATTCATTTTTTTATCCGTACTTTAGAAGATCTAAGTATGATGTGGACATTATTTTTTTGCATATGCTATCCACATGGCATATGCTAATTTCATAAAAGTTAGATAACAAAAGAAGATTTTTTTTCTTCTAAATTTTAACAAATAATCATCATTAAAGTGTAAATTATAAAATATCCCAACAAATACAACGATTTAAGTTTCTACTTCAAAAGTTGTTTTTGTCTTTAAAATATTTTTACAACGTAAAATTTATGAAGTTTAATGTTATTAAACTTTATTTTATGCCACAATTTGAGTTGGATTTTTAAAAAATTTGATTTGATTTTATGTCACAATTTTGATTTTCATTAAATTTAAATAGCAGATGCATAAATATTTATCCATAAAAGATTATTTTTGTTACAAAAAATATTGATAGGATTTGATTGATTTAATTTTTAATCATGAATATGATTTTCATAAAAATTTAAAAGACATATGATTTATCAAAAGAATATGCCAGATATATTTAGAAAATATTGGTTATTGAATTTGCCACTGGATTTGAATGTGCAAGGAGATACCATGACAGATTTAGAAAAAATGAATTAAGAATCTTGTTAAGACATGATCCTCGATTATTGATATACGATTAAAATAATATAGCGATGCCAGTTAGTTTTATTCATCACCCTTGACCTTTTTATAACACATAAAATTTAATTAATTAAATATTGATTTTAAAGATTATAAAAGGTGAAGTTAGTAAGACAAAAAAAAACTATTGGATTTGAATGTGCTAGGGACCATAAAATAACACTTTGGACTCTCTCTATAGTATATGGAAAAAGATTTTTTTCACAAAAGATTACTTTTCTTAACAAAAGATAATCTTTAAATATTAATAGATTTGCTTTTTTATTTTGAAAAAAATCATTGTGCAACTTAAAATATTAACAAAAGATTTTTTTTTAATAAAAGATGCTAAATATATAAAGAGAAATATTATTTGTATTTATAGCGATGAATAAAAATTATAATTTCAATTAATTCCCAAAAATCAAATTAAATATTCAAATATTTAGATCAAATACAATAAGATTTTAGATACATAAATTTTGACCTAATCTGAATAAATCTAATCATTTATAATTCTATCTTTTAATTTAATATCTAACCAAATGATTTTTTTTATATAGCGGATAATAAATACATAAATCAAATCATATTCAAACTAAATTCTTAATAGACTAACTATTATTTTAAATTTTATCTTTAATCTTAAACCTAAGAATATCCGAATTAAATAGTCGAGAAAAGCTATTTGTATTTATAACGATGGGGAAGTTATAATTTCAATTGATTTCCAAAAATCAAATCAAATATTTGAATATTTAGATCAAATTCAATAAGATTTTATATAAATAAATTTTGATCTAATCATAAATATAATTCTTAATAAACTAACTATTATTATAAACTTTATCTTTAATTTTTAACCTAACAATATCGAAATTAATAATTCAAGAAAAGTTATTTGTATTTAATGCGATGGGAAAGTGATGGAGCTCCTTTTCGGGCCTCCGTCAGATGTTGTCTTCCGTTGATCTCGAGGTGAACTGGGTTGATTGTCCTTCGTTGCGTGTGGGTCTCAATGGGTTTTGAGAGGACAAAGTGGGATGAGGAGGCTGCCGCTGTGTGCTTGCAAAGAAATCCCGGGATGGTTTGGTACCACCGAGGACCCTCCGACACTCAACTCAGTGACAAGATCCGAGCAAAGTAACGGCGTAAGTGTGAAGAATGGCTTACTTGACCCCTCCGTGATATGGGCTTATATAGTGGCGGCAGCACGCAGCAACAGGCGCGAGAATCTCGCCGGCAGTTACGCTCCCGACGTCACGCCCGCGTAATGAGCGGATCGCCCGTTAATGGGGATCGTGATGGCGTGGAACGTGGGATGTTGCCGGCGGAGAATCAGCGCATGGCGAGATTTGCGGAGCGGCGGTTACGCCCGTGAGTGGTGGAGTCGGTCGGTCGGAGGGACCGAGGAAAATGGCCTCGGCGGGAGAGCTCAGGAACGAGCGGGAGAGCCGAGGCATCTTGGTCCTGGGGTAGCTTAGGAGCGAGCTGAGAGGCCGAGGAGGCTAATTTGCAGGGGGCCTCGAGGAGGGCCAGCTTGTGCTTGCAGGTCGGGTATAGGATGGCATGGTCAGTCTCTGCGGGCCCTTTCTTCTCAGTCTTGGGACACGTCAGCTGCCATATGTCCTGATCTTGGAGGTCGTCAATATTAAGTATCATCATTAGCCCCCCACTCTTGCCCCGACCAGCTAGCGGGTCGGGTCAGGAGTGGATTGCCGGGCCCCCCGAGGTGACCCCCTCCTCAGGGTTGTGTCGGGATGAGTCCTCGAGCCGTCGGTTGTCTTTTCGACTAGCGAATCGAGGCGAGATCTTTGCATTTAAGGAGGGCGCGCCGGTTCGTGCACTCTGCAGTGGAAGCGACGGTTCACGTGTCGAGCGCCAACCGGCTGACGTGACGTGCGCAGGTCTGCGGCGTCTGATGCGACGCGGCCAATCGCTGGGCTACCACATGGAGCGATCGGGGCCGCTGGGCGCAAGGGGCCGTTTCGGCGGGAGACGATGGGCGCCATTGGATGAGTCCGTATGTGGTAATAAATGCGGGTGGGGCCCGCCCTAAGGCCCTTACTCTCTCGTATTCCTCATTCTCAAGCCCCAGCTGCTCGGCGCTCGTCTCCTCTCTCTTGTTCCCAACCTTTGAAGAGTTTCTCTCTCAGGTTAGATGTCTTCCTTTGTAGAATCGGTACACGTCGTAGGGGTAGATGTTAGGGTTCCTTTAGATGTGTCCGAGTCCCCTCGGGGAGCATGGGCTGGGCCCTCTCTCCGAGGTCGTGAAGCGGGGGCCGTCCCTAGGGAGAAGACGGTAGATGTAGCCCCCAGCACACCGTGCTGGGTGAGGCACGAGGATGAGCTCGCCAATGCCTGAGCTCGCTTCCACATTCCCCCGCGCTACACACTTCGTCTGGCCAAGGAAGGAGAGAGGGAAGACCAGGTACGGGGCAGAGAGATTGCCCTGTATTCGGAAGCATTTTGGGGCAGAATGTGCTTACCCTTCTCTCCTGAGGTCGTCGCCTCTCTGAATTTCCTCGGCTTGGCTCCCGGCCAATTAGTGCCGAACGCGTGGAGGATCCTCCTTGGGTTCCTGATCCGTCTGAAGTTGCAGGCGGTTCCCTTCAGCCTTTCCCTTCTCGATTCCTCCCTTTCTTTTAAGAGTCACCCCGGCGGTCGAGCTGGCGACCCGAGGTGGGTTTATTTTACATTTAGGAAGCGGCCCGGGGTCGCTGCCGGGACTGGGGTCGTGGCCTTGCCCTCCTCCATTCATGACTGGAAGAAGAAGTTTTTCTTCGTCTCCCCTTCTGAGGGCGAGGACTGGCCGGTGCCCACCAAGTGGTCGAAGGAGAAGAGTCTGCTGGGGAACCTGTCCGACGACCCCGCCGTGGTGAGAGTGGCGTCGTGGGAACCCATCCCTCGATACGACGTGCTGCTGTCCGAGAGGGCTCTGAGCTGGGCCGGGCTTAGCCCCGTCAAGTTCGTTGGTAAGTGAGGCTTGCTTTCTGGGTTTATGTTTTACTCACGTTGCTGATAAGTGGGGTGTTTGTTTTGTGCAGGATCCATGGACTTCGGCGTTCTCCAAAACGCTATGCGCCAACCGAGGCAGCCTGCTATGGCTGGGGGCGCCAGCTCTTCCGGGCGCAGGCTGCCCCCGCTCCCACCGCCCCGGTGGCGGTGCCCTGAGGACGCTCGGCAGTGGATCCCTCCCCGGGCCCCAGTGGAGTGTCGGACCGGAAGCGGGCCCTGATTGTAGAGGACACGGCCTCGGAAGAGGAGATCGGCTCCCCCTCGGAGCCGCTCAAGAGGAGTTCCCGGAGACCTTCCCGGGGCCGGTCTTCGCCGACCGTGGTGGAGGAAGGGGGCTCCGGTTCACGGTGCCATCTGGGCTGTCGGTCGCGGACAGCCTCCTCCACGAGATAGAGACCTCGGCCGGGAGTCGGGTTCCCGGGGGAACCTTCAAGGCTCAGCTGGCGTCGATCGCCTAGGTGTAAGTTTACGGTAGCACCCCGGCCGTCTTTCAGACGCCAAATGCGGAACAAAAACTTTTACAACTGGCGCTATCGTATACTATATCCCAGGATCTGCCATTAACGCTAAACTAACAAACTACAAAGTGGGTAGAAATGTTATACCGAACGATCAGGGTCCTTCGGTCTTCAACCATCATCCCACGCTTTGTTGCGGCTGCTCCGATCTCCTCGATCTCCAGTCTTCTCGTCCAGGTGGCACCACGCCAACGGATCTTTAAACGGGCTCCCGCCTCTGAACCGAGGCAACTCGATCATTAAGTTTGCTAAAAGAGATGACCAAGATTGATGTAGAGAATGAGTAGAACACTTTGTCTCGTTACATCCAAACCTATGGATGAGCGGTTAATGAAGTTGCCTTTTGGATCGGGTGAAAATGAGAAATGATCAATCTTAATTTTCATGAAGCAAAACCCTAATCTTTTTCCAAATGAACAACCACCCTCCCATTAGGAATGGCCGGCCACTATTTTAGGAGGAGGGAGGTGAGTGTAGGAGCTTGGGTTAGGTGACCATAAGCATAAACCTTATCATAACACATAAACAAAAGAATGACTCACTAGAAACCATTAAATGCAATTCATGAATCATTAACCTAGTCACCAAAACATTAAATGCACTAATTAATGAACTAATGACTCATGAATCTAGTCACCATTTCTAGAACCTTCTAGAATTCTGACTCACCCAAGAAAAGATAAATCCGTATTAAACCGAATGTTTAATACGGGTGATAGAAAACTGGAAACTGGCAACTTCCAAAAGCGATCCCGAAACGAATTTCAGGATAACCCCGTAACGGTATAAATATACCCGCATTTGTATTACGACCGAATACAAATACAACTGAGACAAAGATATTATATCTACACAGTATAATACTCGGATCCGGTTTAAACCAAAGCCCACCAATATTATCTGCCCGAAAAATGACACGTGCGAAAACGCACGTGCATTTTCCGAACCCTGCCATAAAATCATACGGCCTCTACAACGTTTCGCCCGAACTTGGGAAACTGTCTGTGAGGGACTCTAATGACTCATCAATACACCGGCACTGGGTATAACCACTAGCACATCAGAGGTACTGGCCGTACGTAACGGTTGCCTATGTATTGATTGGAAGGGAAGCTGACGAGCGAACTCATCCTGAAACCCTACTGAGCCTGACAGTGACATTATCCGTACAGTCCGGTCCATTCGTCTATGATTGTCGCATATAGGGCCTAGGGGCTGGTCAACGTCAGACCCCCAATAGCTGTATAAGTCGTGTCAGAGAGCAGCCCGGAACACCCTGAGATACTACTGGAATACCTTCTAATAATTCTCGATTACCCTGGCCAGGGATTTCGTGTAATGGCTCTCCTAAACACAGCGTGATCTCACCTCCAATACCGGGAGAGACGAATCCCCGACGATCTTCTCACTGCCTCCATGTGGCTTGGGACTGTACCCAAAAAATACCTGTTTGCACGACTCCTTTGACCCGTGGTAGGGTATAAATCAAAGCACAGTGAGAACTCATACGAGACAAATGACGACCTCAGGTCGATGAACTAACCTGTACACATGTCACCAGGGAACTGCTATCTGACGCTAGGTATAATACCAACCAGCAAGTTCCCGGCGAGTCATGTCCGGTGTACTCATAACTCAATGAGCACCTGTATACATCTTAGGTGAACCAACTAACACCAATGGCTTGTGAGACCGGCCACCGCCCCTCGTCGGGGTCTCAAATGTATACACTAGTCTATACTGGAGTATCGATGCCCTGTCTCGAAACTCCCACGACTAGGGACACTTTAAGGATGTGCTTATAGACCCCAGCTCTCACGTATATGATCGCCATCATACTGCTGGCAGTCAAGTAAGGATCCTATGGGCACTATCAAAGTGTAACAGTGATAAAGACAAACCAGATAGCACACTATCATCTCGAGTAAGACTGTTTTATCGGTATAGGCCCTTCCTCAATCATCATAATCACGTACCTGCGATCCAATAATTGACTTAGAGGGCACAATATCCAACACCAGGAAGCCGTACAGGTAAGCCCCCAGTGCGTCGTGAGATTTAGTGTTTTCCTTCACATTTCTGATCCTTCTCCTTTTTATGTCTTCCCAGACTCTCCAGCACGTGGCCCTCGCCCTTCGTATGGAGACCGAGGTGGTAGCACCAGCCGTGGAGGCTGCGGGCCAGCTCGCCACGTTGCAAGAGAGCTCCAGACGGGAGCAGGAGGCGATGTCGGCGAGGATCGCCGCCCTTGAGGGCGAGGTGAATCCCGGGAAAAGGGAGGTCGCCCGGCATCGCGAGGCCGCCGCAATCGCGGAGGGCAAGTTCGAGGACTCCCAGGTGCTCGCCGGCAACCTCAAGAAGATGGTGAAGACCCTCCGGAAGGAGCTGGGGGCGGCGGCCGAGGCCTATAAGTCGGCGGAATCGAGGGCCGTGGCGAGCTACAAGGGGTCAAGGGACTTTTACGACGACTTGGCCGTGGCCACGAATCGCATTTGGCACGACGCCCTCGATGCCGTTAAGTCTCGAATGCCAGAGTTCGACGACGCGGATCTCCGGGCTGAGTTCCTCCTCGTGGGTGCCGACGAGCAAGGGGAAGAAGTCCCCGGCGAAGAGATGGCCGAGGACCCAGCGCCCCAAGTGGTGGAGGTCGAGGACCTCGAGGTTGCGCCCGGCCCCGAGGTGTAGAGCCCCCGTTCTTCTATCTTCATTTTGTTTTCCTTTGAATTTTGTAAGGCCGGGGAGCCAAAAATACCCTTTGTAAAAACTTTTGTCTTTGCCAGTAGTGATAAAGTTTTTCTTCAGCTCCAATGTTCTGCCTGCCATCTGTTTGTGAAGAATGTTCGTGGAATATATTTTTCTTGCCTGTACCGTTGTGCTTTAATATCAGGTTGGCCCTCTGTCTAACGATCGACCATCGAGTTGACCGCAATCGCTTGCCGACGAGCGTTTCCGAGGAGGTACTCGCTGGGCCCCGGAGTCGAGGGGAGATCGTTTAGACTTGGGTAGACCCGATGCCTCTTGTGGGGCTTTGGATCTGCTACATGTGATGGGAAGGAGGATGCTCGCTGGGGATGCGCCGAGCAGGGAGGAATTCGGCGGCCTCGTGGTGAGGGCTTGAGATCCTCAGCGTCTGATGGGCGGGAGGATGCCCGCTGGGATGCGCCAAGCAGGAAGGAACTCGACGGTGATGCCCGCTGGGATGCGCCAAGCAGGAAGGAACTCGACGGTCTCGCGGTGAGGGATTCAGACCATCAGCGTCTGCTGGGCAGGAGGATGCCCGCTGGGATGGGCCGAGCAGGGAGGAATTCGGCGGCATCACGGTGAGGGCTTCAGACCATCAGCGTCTGACGGGCAGGAGGATGTCCGCTGGGGATGCGCTGAGGAGAAGGAACTCGGCGGCCTCGCGATGAGGGCTTCAGACCATCAGCGTCTGATGATCAGGAGGATGCCCGCTGGGGATGCGACGAGCAGAAGGAACTCGGCGGCCTCGCAGTGAGGGCTTCGGATCCTCAGCGTCTGATGGGCAGGAGGATGCCCGCTGGGGATGCGCCAAGCAGGAAGGAACCCGGCGGCCTCACGATGAGGGCTTTGGCCCTTGACCCTGGAGGGGCCGTGAGAGGCCTGTGAAGGATGGCCGAGCAGGGTAGCTGCTCGGTGCCTCTTGGCGAGGGATTTGATCCTTGACCTGGAGGGGCCCTGAGGGGCCCGCGAAGGATGGCCGAGCAGGGTAACTGCTCGGTGCCTCTTGGCGACGGCTTTGATCCTTGACGCTGGAGGGGCCCTGAGGGGCCCGCGAAGGATGGCCGAGCAGGGTAGCTGCTTGGTGCCTCTTGGCGAGGGCTTTGATCCTTGATGCTGGAAGGGCCCTGAGGGGCCCACGAAGGATGGACGAGCAGGGTAGCTGCTCGGTGCCTCTTGGCGAGGGCTTTGATCCTTGACGCTGGAGGGTCCCTGAGAGGCCCGCGAAGGATGGCCGAGCAGGGTAGCTGCTCGGTGCCTCTTGGCGAGGGCTTTCTGATCCCCGGTGTTGCGGTAGGGAAGCTACCCGCCGGGGATAGCCGAGCGAGGGATCCTCGGGCTCGACTACCTCTGGGAGGACTTTCTGATCCTTCAGGACGGGGACCGAGCGCGGTTACCGCCCAGTGCCTCTTGGCGAGGACTTTGATCCCTGTCGGTTGTGGTAGGAAGCTACCAGCCGGGGATAGCCGGGCAAGGATCCGACTGCCTCTGGGAGGACTTTGGTCCTGTTAGTGTATATGCCCTAGGGGCCATTATTGTATCATACTAGATTGTATATTACTTAATGGAAGCTTGGGATATTCACATTTGTATATACAGTCTTGCTAAAAATGGTAGTATGCTACTTGGTTTGAGTCTACTTTAATATGTGCATATGTTTCTTGTGACGTATCACTTATACATATTAGTAGAGCCCATAGGTTCTTTGCTTGATTACCAGCGTTGTGATGGCAGTCACACTAGTGGGGGCTGGGTAGTCTATAAGCAACATCATATACATTTCCCTAGTCGTAGGATTATCGAGACAGGGCATCGATACTCCAGAGTAGACTAGTGTGTATGCTTCTCATCCCAGTTGGGGAGATGGTCTGTCCCATTGCCATCAGTACGTCGTACTGGAGATAGTACACAGGTGCTCGTTAGGTTACGGGTACACCGGACAGGACTCGTAGGGGAACTGTTGGTTGGTACTTTACCCACCGTCAGTTAACAGTTCTCAGGTGACATGAGTACAACATAGTCCGCAGACTTGACACTGCTACTTCGCCTCGAGTGTGTCCCACTGTTCTTAGATTGCTACCCTACCACGGCTCAAAGGAGTCGTGCAAACAGGTAGCAGTTGGGTGCAGTCCCGAGCACTTGGAGGCAGTGGCGGTTAGATAGGATTCGTCTCTCCCGGTATTGGGAGATGATATCGCACTGTGTCAGAGAGCCATTATGCAAAGTCCCTGGCCAGGGCAAGCGAGATATACTGGTAGATTCCAGTAGCTTCTCAGGGTGTAATGGGCTTCGCTCCGACACGACTTATACAGCTATTAGGGGACTGACGCTTGCCGCCCCCTAGGCTTGATATGCGATAGTCTTAGACGAACAGACCGGACTATACGGAGATTGTCACATCAGGCTCAGTGGGAGTTCGGATGAGTTTCATCATCGGCCTTCTTATCGACATCTACCTGGGGACCGTTACGTACAGCTAGTGCCGCTTGCGGTCTGTGGTTAAACCCACTGCCAGCGTAGTGTCGAGTCTTTAGAGTCCCACATAGAGAGTTTCCCTGCTCCAGGCGAAACGATATAGAGGTCGTATGGTTTTACGACAAGAGTTTGGACGCATACGTGTGTTTACGCACGTACGACTTTTCGGACAGTTTTTACTAGCCGGCTTTGGTTTAAGCCAGATTCTAGTATCGGGTTACTGGATTTATACAGTCTAAAGTTTTTCCGTGTTTTCACGGATTGGAGAGGCGTTCTCGTAATTTGTCGGGAAGCTTCTATAAGAGTGGTGACTAAGGGGTTAAGGTGGCATGAGCATTAATTGCTTAATGACTCATTTGTATGATTCATCCTTTCTTTAAATGATTCATTAATGAATTAATGAGTCATATGATGAATCACACTAGATGAATGAATATAACCATGATGATAAATCATTTATATTATTTATTTGATTAATTGTTATGGTTGATATATTCATATGATTTCATTATCCATTTCATTATCATCTTCACCTTCTCTCTCCTCAAGCTCACTCTCTCTTCAAACCCTAACCCTAACCTCTCATGAGTTGAGATCAAGGGTTAGCTAGACTAATACATCCATAACCTCACTCTATATCACCTAGTTAACTTAGATTAGCGATTTGAGCAAACTAGTTATCTCAAGTTTGAGATTTAGCTTGGCGTAGGAGCTTTCGGGTGGATCGTCTTTGATTCGAGGAGGTCGTTGAGGTGCCGATGTTCCAAGGAGCCTACGAGGAGTGGAGAACAGCGATGAAGACCCGAAGGACAAGTAACGTGAGGTATAACATCGGAACCGAGTAGTTAAACCTCAAGTAGATAGTTAGTAATGGTTTAGATAACGATTCATGCGCTCAAGTCCGTGTTACGAAGCTTTGATAATCGTTTTTCATATATTCCGCCTCCCCGCAAGTTCATGGGGTGCGTGACATGGACTTACAGTGGTATCAGAGCCAACTACACCATTACTAGCTTGTTAGCAACTGATTAGAAGTTCGATCGACGAAAAATACGAAATACGAAAAACCAAAACCCTAAGTTTCTGTTAATTTTAAAACTGTCTGGAAATTTTTTTGACATACCTTAAAATTCACAGCAGGGAAATTGATGAATACTGGGAAAATACGAGTCACTGAATCGGCAAAACGGCCGCGGATCCACGGCAATGGAGAGCTTCTGCCGCGGATCCGCCGCCGAGTCAACGCCGAGTTGACTCGGAGTTTCACAGTAATTCATAATTTTGGGTTTTTTGTCTTTCTGTATGTTCTGTTTCTACCCAGGTTACATCAGTACAGGTTTGCTTTTGGGGTAGACACGGAATTTAGTATTCAATCGATGTTCTAAGATATTTGCTAATTGGATCTTTATCTGTAATGTTTTATGTGTTCGTAAACCTCCCCTAACTGCTAGTATGTCGGTTGGCAGGGGGTTGCACATATCTGTGATGTTATTGTTTACTTTTTGTGTATATAAACTGTATTGGACTGTTGTGATGATTAGCCGGGTTATGTGATGGGTTATTGTATTAATTCATTCGATGTAATTGTAATAAGTTGTAATATTATTTTGCGGGGCACATCCTGGTTGCGGTTGTAGCCACCGTTGTATTATTTCTTTTTACTGTTTTTGCTCCTAGGATAGACCCAAGGTGGGGTGCACAAACTACCGGGTATTTTGAAGTGTTGAGGCAAACCGCTTCACTTCTGGTACTTGGCGGGTAGTTTGCCGTACCCATAGGGGTCTAGGATAAGGTAATGACTATTCATCACAACTGTGTAATCCGTCTTTCCTTGCAGGCTCAAAAGAAATGCGGATTGCTTGCATATCCAATAAAGTTTATCTGTGATCTGGAATGCTTATTATTGCGTCTGACGAATGTACAATATCTATATATAAATAGCTATTAGACGTCACTTATGTTTTACACCCGCGCTAGCCCAACCCCCGCTCTGTCGTTAGTTAAGTAACCTAATGGGTGATGACGGGACCCCGTGGCGAATGCGAATGGCATAAAAGGACGTGGTATTTTCGTTGTTTTCTGCAATGATAAGATTAAAAGATGGGACGCATTATTATAATGCAAAGAAAATAAACCAAACTTCAATCGTTGGAACAAATTTAAAAGAAACCACTCGGTTATTTTAAAAGATCAGAATTTTTAATTGCGGAGCTTTAACCACTCCTTTTAAAAAGCTATCAGGTTCCTTCGATTATATCAAGTTCACTACGTTCACGGTTTTGCCAAAACCAGTCGTAGCCCTCCGTCATTTCTTATGAATGGTCAGTAGTATTCAAGCTATGTTTGTTGGCCTTCGTCAAGGCATAGTGTTTGATATCTGCTGGGGTATTCATTTGTTGCATAGATAGATGTGTTGGTTTGGGACAGTCGTATTACCTTGTTGGCCTTCGTCAAGGGTATGTACGGGTGGGTTCAAATTAACAAAGATAATGATGGGCAGAACTTGACATGTGACTTATGATTTGTTGGCCTTCGTCAAGGTCATAAGAGCATGGGGCAAAAATCCATATCGGGAATTTCTAAAGAAACTGAAATTTGCAGAAAGAGCATACCATTTTGGAGTTTGATGAATGTTGGTAGGATTCCTTCAACATTATCATACGATGATATTTTGGATCCCGATCCTACTGTGAGTATATACTACTTATCAGGAGATTCGTTACTTAGCGATCAATGCTATAAACCAAGTAGGTGTCGAGAAAGGTGTCAGCGGGGTTACGCCCCCAGAGAAAAGAGGTTATTTAATTAAGGAACTTCGCGAAAGCGTTAGAAAACCTCCCTCGAAGTATCGACACTAGCCTGGCTGAACGGTTAAGCAAGTATTGTATGGTGAGAATAATCCTGACTAGTTCTTCCTTTATGGTTTGAGGAGGGATTCGAGAAACAGTGGGAGCCATCCTGTTTAGATAAATTAAAAACCACTCTAAACTTGCAAGAGCATCATGCTAATAGTTTTCTTCTCTCTCTCTCTTAATTGCAGCGACCTTGTGACCACACATAGGTTACATCTAGATAATAATTTGACTGTATCTAACTTATATGACTGGCAAAGGTCTGTCCAGATGTCCATTGCCTATGACAAGCTGGACCACCCTATTACTACTCAAGATCCCGCCGTCCCAGGTCCAGTTTCCACTGTCGCGGATATGGATATCCGTCAGACAAGAGAAAAGGAAAAAGCGAAAGCCAAGTGCCTCGTGTTAGCTTCAGTTGATGGTGTATACCAGAAGCAGCACGAGAAGATGGACACAGTTTCCATCTTTCTCCATAACAAAGATTTATATGGAGAGCAATCTCATATCGCAAGATATGAGAGCTCGAACGAATTAATTCAACCGAGGTTGGCTGACGGGTCATCTGTAGGGGACAACGTCCTTACAATGACTAGCTGTGTTGATGAGCTCCAGGACCTGGAGACCACGTTGGGAAACGAGTCAGATACTGACTTGATTTTACAGCCTCTGCCTTCTACCCTGAAGGAAACCAGGGAAGTAGAAGGAAAGAGAAGGGCAAAAGTTTCAGGACTGAAGGTAGTAAAAGAGGGACGTTCCTATTGTTATGAGATTGGGCATTGGCAGAAAGATTGCAGGGCTTTAGAAGCCAGTAGCCAGGATATGAAGCATGTTGTGGCTTCAGCCTCAAGTGTGTATATAATTGAGAACTGTTTGTCAATTAACTCTACTTCCTGGGTATTAGATACCGGAGCAGGATCTCATATCTGTAATTCATTATATGCTTTGAGAAACCGTAGAGTTATGAAGGAAGATGATTTGTCTCTTAGAGTTGCAAACGGAATGAGCATGGACGCTGAATCCGTGGGAGAATATCGCCTAGGTTTGACAAGTGGGCAGATATTGATTCTACGTAACTGTCTATATGTACCTAGTATGACTTGTAATATCATATCAATATCCTCACTTTCAAGAGAGGGATATGATTTTACATTCGGAAGCGATGTAGTTCACATCCACCTAAATCAAGTTCTGATTGGGTCCGGTACATTAGATAACGGTATATACGTATTAAGTCAAGCTCAAGTTTTCAATGTCCAGAACACACTTAAAAGAAAGTCTCCAGAATTAAATCAGGCTTTCTTATGGCATTGTAGACTAGGTCACATCAATGAGAGAAGGTTAACTAAGTTACATAGAGAAGGATATTTGAATCCGTTCGAATATCAATCTTATGCTACTTGTGAATCTTGTCTCATAGGAAAGATGACCAAGACTCCGTTTACTGGACACGGAGAAAGAGCAAGCGAGCTCTTGGGACTCATACACAGTGACGTGTGCGGTCCAATATCTACACATGCGAGATGTGGTTATTCCTACTTCATAACTTTTACGGATGATTTCTCTAGGTATGGACATGTCTTCTTGATGAAACATAAATCCGAAGCCTTTGAGAAATTCCAGGAGTACAAGAATGAAGTGGAAAACCAAAGAGGCAAAAGTATCAAGACACTGAGATCTGATCGAGGTGGTGAATACTTAAGTGCCGAGTTCCTGGGTTACTTAAAAGAGAATGGTATTCTCTCTCAGCTTACTCCTCCATACACACCATAACACAATGGTGTATCGGAAAGGAGAAATCGAACCCTATTGGATATGGTTCGTTCCATGATGAGTAAGGCTGAGTTACCGCGATCTTTCTGGGGTTATGCGCTAGAATCAGCAGCATATCTTTTAAACAGAGTTCCAACCAAGACTGTGCCTACCACACCATATCAGATGTGGAGTGGGAAGAAACCCTACCTTCAGTACCTGAAGACATGGGGATGTCCAGCTTTTGTAAAAAGGCAGCATCCGGACAAGCTCGAGGCACGCTCAGTACAGTGTAAGTTTGTGGGATATCCAAAGAACTTCAAGGGGTATTATTTCTATAACGCAGAGGAACAAAAGGTTTTTGTTTCTCGTCATGCCCACTTCTTAGAAGCTGAATTTTTAGAGAATCAGAAGAGTGGGAGCGCAGTAGAACTGGAAGAAATTCCAGAACCACAAGCTGTTACTGAAAGTATGGTAGAACCAGAAGTTTCAGAAGAAAGGGACATCCCAGCGCCACTCCGCAGAAGTAATAGGCAGTCTCATCCACCCGAGAGATACTACGGTTTTCTCATAGACGGGGATAGAGAAGATTGCACTATTGACTATGATGAGCCTACTAGCTTCCAGCAAGCCATTTAGAGCGGTGACTCAGTAAAATGGCTGGATGCAATGCGGACCGAAATGGAGTCCATATACACTAACAAAGTATGGACTTTGGACATTGCTCCAGATGGGGTAAAACCCGTAGGATGCAAATGGATCTTCAAAAAGAAGATTGGTGTAGATGGGCAGGTTGAAACCTATAAAGCTAGACTTGTTGCAAAGGGTTTTCGTCAAAGACCTGGTTTGGACTATGACGAGACCTTTTCTCCAGTGGCTATGCTTAAATCCATTAGGGTCCTTCTTGCTATTGCTGCCTTCCACGATTATGAGATCTGGCAGATGGACGTAAAGACAACCTTTCTAAATGGAAATTTAGAAGAGTGCGTCTATATGGATCAGCCAGAGGGATTCATTCAGAGTGGGAGCAGCGGTAAAGTATGCAAGTTGCTTAAGTCCATTTATGGACTAAAGCAGGCATCTCGGAGTTGGAACATCTGTTTTGATGATACTGTTAAAGAATTTGACTTTATCAAAAATCCAGATGAACCATGCATATACAGAAAGATTGTAGGGAGAGCTGTAGTATTCCTCGTCTTGTACGTGGACGACATTCTCCTAATAGAAAATGATATTCCTATGTTACAGTCAGTCAAAAGATTCTTGTCACTGAAATTCTCCATGAAAGACCTAGGTGATGCCACCTACATTCTGGGGATCCAGATCTACCGTGATAGATCAAAGAGGATGTTGGGACTTTCGCAGTCCAGGTACATAGACACCATATTGAAAAGATTCAGTATGGAAGATTCTAAGCGCGGTAACCTACCGGCTTGTCACGGAATCACCCTCTCCAAAGATATGTCTCCCAAGACAGATTTGGAAAGGGATCGCATGTCGATTATACCCTACGCTTCAGCGGTAGGCTCTATAATGTATGCGATGTTATGTACCAGACCAGATGTAGCATACGCATTGAGCGTAGTAAGCCGGTATCAAGCAAACCCAGGGGAGAATCATTGGATAGCAGTAAAGAACATTCTCAAGTACCTGAGGAGGACTAAGGAGATGTTCTTGGTGTATGGCGGAAAAGACCTCCAGATTGAGGCCTTTGCCGACTCCGGCTTCCAGAGTGACAAAGATGACTCCAAATCCATGTCGGGTTATGTCTTTACCCTCAATGGAGGGGCGGTCTGTTGGAAGAGTTTCAAACAGGAGACCGTTGCTGACTCAACAATGGAAGCGGAGTACATAGCTGCTTGCGATGCCGCAAAAGAAGTTGTCTGGATGAAGAAGTTCCTCACAGAACTTCAGGTGGTTCCTACCAGTGTTGATCCAATACCTCTGTATTGTGACAACAATGGCGCTATAGCTTTAGCAAAGGAACCCAGGTCCCATCAGAAGTCCAGACACATCTTAAGGCGGTATCACCTGATCAGGGAGATCGTCGATCGCCGGGAGATCAAGGTGAAGAGAGTAAAGACAGAGGATAACATTGCTGATCCATTCACAAAGGCCATTCCTCAGACGCAGTTCGAGAGGCTATTCGAGATGATAGGTCTACGATATGCCAGCTCATGGCCCTAGTGCAAGTGGAAGATTGTTAGTGTATATGACCTAGGGGCCATTATTGTATCATACTGGATTGTATATTACTTAATGGAAGCTTGGGATATTCACATTTGTATATACAGTCTTGCTAAAAATGGTAGTATGCTACTTGGTTTGAGTCTACTTTAATATGTGCATATGTTTCTTGTGACGTATCACTTATACATATTAGTAGAGCCCATAGGTTCTTTGCTTGATTACCAGCGTTGTGATGGCAGTCACACTAGTGGGGGCTGGGTAGTCTATAAGCAACATCCTATACATGTCCCTAGTCGTAGGATTATCGAGACAGGGCATCGATACTCCAAAGTAGACTAGTGTGTATGCTTCTCATCCCAGTTGGGGAGATGGTCTGTCCCATTGCCATCAGTACGTCATACTGAAGATAGTACACAGGTGCTCGTTAGGTTACGGGTACACCGGACAGGACTCGTAGGGGAACTGTTGGTTGGTACTATACACACCGTCAGTTAACAGTTCCCAGGTGACATAAGTACAGCATAGTCCGCAGACTTGACACTGCTACTTCGCCTCGAGTGTGTCCCACTGTTCTTAGATTGCTATCCTACCACGGCTCAAAGGAGTCGTGCAAACAGGTAGCAGTTGGGTGCAGTCCCGAGCACTTGGAGGCAGTGGCGGTTAGATAGGATTCGTCTCTCCCGGTATTGGGAGATGATATCGCACTGTGTCAAAGAGCCATTACGCAAAGTCCCTGGCCAGGGCAAGCGAGATATACTGGTAGGTTCCAGTAGCTTCTCAGGGTGTAATGGGCTTCGCTCCGACACGACTTATACAGCTATTAGGGGACTGACGCTTGCCGCCCCCTAGGCTTGATATGCGATAGTCTTAGACGAACATACCGGACTATACGGAGATTGTCACATCAGGCTCAGTGGGAGTTCGGATGAGTTTCATCATCGGCCTTCTTATCGACATCTACCTGGGGACCGTTACGTACAGCTAGTGCCGCTTGCGGTCTGTGGTTAAATCCACTGCCAGCGTAGTGTCGAGTCTTTAGAGTCCCACACAGAGAGTTTCCCTGCTCCAGGCGAAACGATATAGAGGTCGTATGGTTTTACGACAAGAGTTCGGACGCATACGTGTGTTTACGCACGTACGAATTTTCGGACAGTTTTTACTAGCCGGCTTTGGTTTAAGCCAGATTCTAGTATCGGGTTACTGGATTTATACAGTCTAAAGTTTTTCCGTGTTTTCACGGATTAGAGGGGCGTTCTCGTAATTTGTCGGGAAGCTTCTAGAAGAGTGGTGACTAAGGGGTTAAGGTGGCATGAGCATTAATTGCTTAATGACTCATTTGTGTGATTCATCCTTTCTTTAAATGATTCATTAATGAATTAATGAGTCATATGATGAATCACACTAGATGAATGAATCTAACCATGATGATAAATCATTTATATTATTTATTTGATTAATTGTTATGGTTGATATATTCATATGAGTTCATTATTCATTTCATTATCATCTTCACCTTCTCTCTCCTCAAGCTCACTCTCTCTTCAAACCCTAACCCTAACCTCTCATGAGTTGAGATCAAGGGTTAGCTAGACTAATACATCCATAACCTCACTCTATATCACCTAGTTAGCTTAGATTAGCGATTTGAGCAAACTAGTTATCTCAAGTTTGAGATTTAGCTTGGCGTAGGAGCTTTCGGGTGGATCGTCTTTGATTCGAGGAGGTCGTTGAGGTGCCGATGTTCCAAGGAGCCTACGAGGAGTGGAGGACAGCGATGAAGACCCGAAGGACAAGTAACGTGAGGTATAACATCGGAACCGAGTAGTTAAACCTCAAGTAGATAGTTAGTAATGGTTTAGATAACGATTCATGCGCTCAAGTCCGTGTTACGAAGATTTGATAATCGTTTTTCATATATTCCGCCTCCCCGCAAGTTCATAGGGTGCGTGACATGGACTTACAGGTCATTGGCACGAGGAAAAGCTATCGGGCTGTAAGAAGCCTACCAAGGACCCTTGGCCGGGCAGGGTTACTGCCTGGTGCCTCTTGGCAAGGGCTTTTGTCCTGAAGGATAGCCGAGTGAGGGAACCTCGGGCCTCGACTGCCTCTGGGAGGGCTTTTTGATCCGCTGCGTTGTGGCAGGGAAGCTGCCCGCTGGGGATAGCCGAGCGAGGGAAGCTCAGGCTCGACTGCCTCTGAGAGGGATTTTTGATCCGCAACGTTGTGGCAGGGAAGCTGTCCGCTGGGGATAGCCGAGCGAGGGAAGCTCGGGCTCGACTGCCTCCGGGAGGACTTTTTGATCCTCGACGTTGCGGCGGGGGAGCTGCCCGCTGGGGTCGATCGAGCAGGGTAGCTGCTGGGTTGAATCCTTGACGAGGTGCAGCCCGCCCGTCCAGCTGGGGCTTTTTTTTTATCCCCGGTGTTGCGGCAGGGAAGCTGCCCGCCGGGGATAGCCGAGCGAGGGAAGCTCAGGCTCGACTGCCTCCGGGAGGGCTTTCTGATCCTCAGCGTTGCGGCAGGGAAGCTGTCCACTGGGAATAGCTGAGCGAGGGAAGCTCGGGCTTGACTGCCTCCGGGAGGACTTTTTGATCCTCGGCGTTGCGGCAGGGAAGCTGCCCGCTGGGAATAGCCGGGCGAGGGAACCTAGGGCTCGACTGCCTCTGAGAGGGCTTTTCGATCCCCAGCGTTGTGGCCTGGAAGCTGCTCGCTGGGAATAGCCGAGCGAGGGAACCTCGGGCTCGACTACCTCTGGGAGGGCTTTTTGGTCCTTGGCGTTGCGGTAGGGAAGCTACACGCCACTGTTGTATTTTCCTCCTTTTTGCATGTATGGACGAGGAACTGAGTAGCCAACTCGTCGAAGATCGAGATCGAGCGGGGCTCGAGCCCCCGGAACTAGTCCCGACATGCGCGGATGAGAGTGGCCGGGAAGGCCCTGCACTGGCGGCGTCAGAGTGGTCCTGGAAGCTCATCCCTGCGGTGAAAGCGTCCAAATGGTCGGCGAGCAGCACCTCGGTAAATTGCTTCGTGAGCGAGTCGGAGGCGTGCTTAGCCCCGTCGCTCGAGAGGTGAGCTTCTCGGTGCATGCCCTCGATTCTCTTCTCAAGGGCGTCGAGCCGGCCATGGTACCCCGAGGAATCGGCGCCTTGGGACCCTTGGCCTCCGCCCCGGTTCCTCTCAATGAGGTGCCTCGGGTCCCGGGGCGAGGCAGCTCTTGAGTCGCCGGGGCGGACCTCTTCTGTGCGTCCCGCCGAAGGTGGTGGGGTCAACCATGCCCGTGGATGGGCGAGGTGACTGACATCTCCTCAGAGGGATAAAGGTCGCGAGGAGGCCCGAGGCGAGGCATTCTGGCCGCCGTTTTCTCGAGCCAGTGCTCCCTGAGGCCTAAGGCCAAGGGACGCAGCCCGTTGGTGGTTAGCCGTCCAGACATGGGCAGTGCCTTCTGGAGGCGGTGGAGCGACGATCTGGGGCCCGGGCGTGGTTGCTTGGACGCGGACGAGGGCCTCGACGAGGGACTACAGTCGATCTATCCATCCTGCGAGGGCGTTGATGACGGTCATGAGAGGAGGTTCAACCCCGCCTTCGGTGAGTGGGAGGCGGCGGCTGGTACCGGGATCACTAGGATGGTGGTCCGCCATGAGGGTGGAGATAGGAAGGCCAACTTTGTATTTTGTGGAATCTTTTCCCACAGACGGCGCCAGCTGATGGAGCTCCTTTTCGGGCCTCCGTCAGATGTTGTCTTCCGTTGATCTCGAGGTGAACTGGATTGATTGTCCTTCGTTGCGTGTGGGTCTCAATGGGTTTTGAGAGGACAAAGTGGGATGAGGAGGCTGCTGCCGTGTACCTGCAAAGAAGTCCCGGGGTGGTTTGGTACCACCGAGGACCCTCCGACGCTCAAGTCAGTGACAAGATCCGAGCAGAGTAACGGCGTAAGTGTGAAGAATGGCTTACTTGACCCATCCGTGATAGGGCTTATATAGTGGCGGCAGCACGCAGCAGCAGGCGCGAGAATCTCGCTGGCAGTTACGCTCCCGACATCACGCCCGCGTAATGAGCGGATCGCCCGTTGATGGGGATCGTGATGGCGTGGAACGTAGGATGTTGCCGGCGGATAATCCGCGCATGGCGAGATTCGCGGAGCGGCGGTTACGTCCGTGAGTGGTGGAGTTGGTCGGTCGGAGGGACCGAGGAAAATGTCCTCGGCGGAGAGCTCGGGAACGAGCGTGAGAGCCGAGGTATCTTGGTCCTGTGGTAGCTCGGGGGCGAGCTGAGAGGCCGAGGAGGCTAATTTGCAGGGGGACCTCGAGGAGGGCCAGCTTGTGCTTGCAGGTCGGGTGTAGGGTGGCCTGGTCGGTCTCTGCGGGCCCTTTCTTCTCAGTCTTGGGATACGTCATCTGCCACGTGTCCTGATCTTGGAGGTCGTCAATATTGAGTATCATCAGAAAGTTATATATAAATTCAATTGATTTCCAAAATTTAAATCAAATATTATAATCTCATTGAATTTGATCTAAATATTCGAATATTTAGATCAAATTCAATGAGAATATAGATACATAAATTTTAACATAATCTTAAAATATGTAATCATGTATAATTCTAGCAAATATATTGATAATACTCGATATCGGCCACCTCCAAGATCATAACACGTGGCATGTGACGTGTCCCAAAACTCATAAGAAAGGGCCCACAGGGGCCGACCAGGCCACCCGGTGCCCGACCCGCAAGCGCAAACTGGCCCACCTCGGGGGCCCCTGCGAATATGCCACCTCGGCCACTCAGCTCGCTCCGAGTTGCCACAAGACTCCTCGGCCTCCTCGAGCCCACTGCCGAGGCCGTCTTCCTCGGTTCTCCGACCAACTCCACCGCTCACAGGCGTAACCGCCGTTCCGCAAATCTCGCCATGCGCGGATTCTCCGCCAGTAGCATCCCACGTTCCACGCCACCACGATCTCCATTAATAGGCGATCCGCTCTTTACGCGGGCGTGACGTCGGGAGCGTAATTGCCGGCGAGATCCTCACGCCTGCTGCTGCGTTCCACCACCGCTATATAAACCCCCATCACAGAAGGGTCAAGTAAGCCATTTTTTACACTTACGCCGTTACTCTGCTCGGATCTTGTCACTGACTTGAGCGTAGGAGGGTCCTCGGTGGTACCAAACCACCCCGGGACTTCTTTGCAGGTACACGGCGGCAACCTCCTCATCCCCCTTTGTCCTCTCAAAACCCATTGAGACCCACACGCAGCGAAGGACAATCAACCCAGTTCACCTCGAGATCAACGGAAGACAACATCTGACGGAGGCCCGAAAAGGAGCCCCATCAGTTGGTGTCGTCTATGGGAAACTCAAATTCCACAAAATACAAAGTTGACCTTCATATCTCCTTTCTCATGTCGGACGACCATCCTGGGGATCCCGGGTACCAGCCGCCGCCTTCCGCTCACCGAAGGCGGGGATGAACCATCCCCCATGACCGTCATCAACGCCCTTGCAGGCCGGATAGATCGCCTGCAATCCCTCGTGGAAGCCCTCGTCCGCGTCCAAACGACCGCACCCGGGCCCCAGATCGCTGCTCCGCCGCCTCCAGAAGACCCCGCCCCTGTCTGGGTGGCTAACCACCAGCAGGCTGCGTCCCCTCGCCACCGGTCCCTCGAACCGGTGCTCCCTGAGGCCCGCTGGGCGCCCTAGGGCTCCACGCCAAGATCCGCCGCCAGGGAGCCTCGCCCCGAGCCTCCTCATGGCCATTACCCTCCGGAGGAAATGTCGGTCACCTCTCCTGTCCACGAGCGTGGCCGACCCCATCATGGTCGGCTGGAACACACAGAAGGGGCCCGTCCCGGCGACTCAAGGGCTTCCCCATCCCGGGACCTGAGGCACCTTATCGGGAGAAACTGGGACCACTCCCAGGCACAGTCTGCCCGCAGCGGGGCCCGGGAATCCCGAGGCGCCGACTCCTCAGGGTACCACGGTCGGCTTGACACCCTCGAGAAGAAGATCGAGGGCATGCATCGAGAAGCTCACTTCTCCAGCGATAGGGCTAAGTACGCCTCCGACTCGCTCACGAAGCCATTCACAGAGGAACTGCTCGCCAAGGGCGTCTCCTCGCGTAACAAGCCCCCGAAGATCTTTCTATTCGACGGGAAAACCGAGCCGAAGGACCACTTGGACGCTTTCACCGTGGGGATGAGCTTCCAAGATCACTCCGACGCCGCCCAGTGCTGGGCCTTCCCGGCCACTCTCATCCGCGCGGGTCGGGACTGGTTCCGGGGGCTCGAGCCCCGCTCTATTTCAACCTTCGACGAGCTGGCCACCCAGTTCCTCGGCCGCTTCGTGCGGAACCGTCGACAGAAGCGCACAGTCGACTACCTCTTCACGGTCAAAAGCGGGGACAAGGAAACGTTCAAGGCCTACATCACCCGCTTCTACAACGCCCTCCTCGAGGTGCCCGAGCACCGGGACGAGACCGTCATAACGGCGCTCAGGTCTGGTCTGAGGCACAAAGAATGGCTGCGCTCCTTCGTGCTAGCTCAACCTAAGACCATGGCCGAAGTCAAGGCGTGGACCGAGCGTGAGGTCCAGCTAGAATCCGAAGTGAATGCCAACCTTCCTCGGGCCGATCGGCCAGACCAGAAGAAGAGGATTAGAGAGGACGGGCCGGAGCGTCAGCAGCCCTACCACGCTAAGTTCTAAGAGTACACCCCCATCAAAGTCTCCCTCACGGTGCTGCTGGAGGAGACCCAGAATGAGGGGTTCTTCAAGTTCCCTGAGGCCCCACGTCAGGTCGCTAAGCGGGGCCGGGGCCCCTATTGCGCTTTCCACCGGTTGCCGGGCCACGCCACAGAGGACTGCAAACAACTGAGGGACTACGTTGAGGAGCTCATCCGGTCTGGGCACCTCGCCTCCTACCTAAGGGACAAACGGCAGGCCGACCGTGAGCAAGAGCATCCTCACCCTCCCACCGACCTGACCATCGGCCAGATCATGCTTGTCTCGGCGGATGACCGACCCGGAGCTCAGGGAGCCCCATCCCCTATGCCAAGCACGGGGGCCGACATCCCTTCAGGGAGCTCGGCCCAAGCCAATGAAGTCATCTTTTAGCTTGTACCCTTTTCTTTTATTTTGTTCTTTTTTTTTTAAGCAATGCGAATTCTTCCCAAGGTCTACTGTTAAGTTTGATAAAGATCAATGAAGCATTGCGAAAAATAAAGAGAAGCTTTGTTTTATTCAAAGGGTATTATGAGCTCCTCAGCCATACATAAAAAAAAGAAAAAAAGGGGGGAGTTACAACAGTGGGGGAACGGGGTGCAGCGAGTACTGTTCGTGGTACTCGGTGAAAATCTCCACCAGCCGGGGCCTCGCAAGTTCCAGCCTTTGCCCCCGGTTCCCCCGCGGGCATCGACCCCGAGCCTCAGCTTGTAGCATTCACGGACGAGCACCTCTGAGCGGGCCAGCCGGTTCGCGGAGATTAGGCCGAAGCGCCTCAAAGACCGCAGCTTACCCACGGCCTCATCAAAGAGAAGCTCCAACACGAGGTTATGAAGCCCCGGTGATGCCCTCCAGATGGAGTACATCAGTAGCTGCAGCAGGGAGGAGCGTCTAGGGAGCAACCGGCTAAAGTGATCCTCGATACGCTCGTAAACCAACTGCACCGTGTCCTCGGTGCAATAGGGGTTGTAGAGGTACACATCTCCAAAGCTGACGATGTCGAGGATGGTGAACGGGAAATCCTGCATTCTCGATGGCCTGTCTGCGAAAGGGGGGAGGACCAGTACTCCTTATATAGCCCGATGCACTGCCCAACAGTCGCTCGCTTTCGCCCAAGGAGTCTCCGCCACGCGGCGTCAATCGAGCGTTATCCGGTGAGAACGAAGCGACGCGTCCCTGTTGCTTCGCCTCCCCCCGCATTCAATGCGAGGGCTGCAAACGCCGTTGCACCGACCGTTCCCATCCCGCACCTACAGCTGATGGTTAGGCTACGCCTCGTCGAGATTTGGCCCCGTGGCTTCCCTGCCTGGTCGTCCCTAGCGGGCAGCTTCCCTGCCGCAACGCCGGGGACCAAAAAGCCCTCTTAGAGGCAGTCGAGTCCGAGGTTCCCTCGATCGGCTATCCCCCGCGGGCAGCTTCCCTGCCACAACGCCGGGGATCGAAAAGCCCTCTCAGAGGCAGTCGAGCCCGAGCTTCCCTCGCTCGGCTATCCCAGCGGGCGGCTCCCCTGCCGTAACGCTGGGGATCGAAAAGCCGTCTCAGAGGCAGTCGAGCCCGAGCTTCCCTCGCTCGGCTATCCCCGGCGGGCGTCTTTCCTGCCTCAACGCTCGGGATCAAAAAGTCCTCTCAGAGGCAGTCGAGCCCGAGGTACCCTCGCTTGACTATCCCCGACGGGCAGCTTCCTTGCCACAACGCCGGGGATCGAAAAGCCCTCTCAGAGGTAGTCGAACCCGAGCTTCCCTCGCTCGGCTATCCCCGGCGGGCAGCTTCCCTGCCTCAACGCTTGGGATCAAAAAGCCCTCTCAGAGGCAGTCGAGCCCGAGGTTCCCTCGCTCGGCTATCCCCAGCGGGCAGCTTCCCTGCCTTAACGTTAGGGATCAAAAAGCCCTCCCAGAGGCAGCCGAGGCCCGAGGTTTCCTCACTCGGCTATCCTTCAGGACAAAATCCCTCGCCAAGAGGCACCGGGTAGCAACCCTACCCGGCCAAGGGTCCTTGGTAGGCTTCTTACAGCCCTATAGCTTTTTCTCGCGCCAGGGACCAAAGTCCTCCCAGAGGCAGTCGGGTCTTTGCCGGGCAATCCCTGGATGGTAGCTTCCTACCACAACAGACAGGGATCAAAGTCCTCGCCAAGAGGCACCGGGCGGTAACCCCGTTCGGTCCCCGTCCTGAAGGATCAAAAGCCCTCGCAAGAGGCAAACCGAGTAGCTACCCTGCTCGGTCTTCTCCGGCTTGTATTTGTCTACCCAAGACGCCAGAGACAAAAGCCCTCGCCAAGAGGCGACCGCGCAGCTTCACTGCCCGGTCATCCTTTGCAGGCCTCTCACGGCCCCTCCGGCGTCAAGGATCAAGACCCCCACTAAGAGGCACCAAGCAGCTACCCTGCTCGGCCATCCTTCGCAGGCCTCTCCCGGCCCTTCCAGCGCTAAAGTTCAGAGCCCTCGCCATGAGGCCGCCGAGTTCCTTCCTACTCGGCGCACCCCTGCGAGTGGCTTCTTACCCAACAAGAGACATCAGGTCTGTCCAAGCCCAAACGATTCCCCCTCGACTCCGGGGCCCAATGAGTACCTCCTCGAGAACGCTCGTCGGCAAGCGATTGCAGTCAACTCGGCGGGCGATCGTTAGACAGAGGGCCAACCTAACACTAAAACATAAGCACAATGGTGCAGGCAAGGAAAAATAACATTCTTCACAAACAGGCAGAACGTGGGAGCTAAGGAAAAACTTTATCACTAGCAACAAAAACAGTTTTTGGTTACAAAAGGTATTTTCTGGCTCCTCAGCCTTACAAAAATTCAAAAGAAAAATAAAATGAAGTTAGGGGAGCGGAGGCTCTATACCTCGGGCCCGGGCACGGCCTCGAGGTCCTCAACTTCCACCATTGGGGGCGCCGGGTCCTCGGCCCCCACCTCGCCGGGAACCTCTCCCCCTTGCTCGTCGACGCCCATGAGGGGGAACTCGGTCCGGAGATCCGCGTCGTCGAATTCCGGCATCTTGGACTTCACGGCATCAAGGGCGTCGTGCCAGATGCGGGCCGTGGCCACGGCCAGGTCGTCGTAAAAATCCCTCGACCTCTTATAGCTCGCCACGGCCTTCGATCCAGCCGACTCTAAGGCCTCGGCCGACGCCCCCAGCTCCTTCCGGAGGGTCTTCACCGTCTTCTTCAGGTTCCCGGCGAGCACCTGGGAGTCCCCGAGCTTTCCCTAGGCGATCGCGGCGGCCTCTCGATGCCGGGCGACCTCCCTCTTCCCGGCTGCCACCTCGCCCTCCAGGGCGGCGATCCTCACCGACATCGCCTCCTGCTCCCGCCTGGAGCTTTCTTGCAACGCGGCGAGCTGGCCCGCGGCCTCCACCGCCGGGGCTACAACCTCGGTCTCCATGCGGAGGGTGAGGGCCACGTGCTGAAGAGTCTGGGAAGGAGCAAAAAGAGGAAGGATCAGAAACATGAAGGAAAACACTAAGTCTCACCACGCAATGGGGGCTTACCTGCATGGCTTCCTGGGCGATCGACGCCAGCTGAGCTTTGAGGGTCCCCCCAGGAACCCGACCCCCGGCTGAGGTCTCTATCTCGTAGAGGAGGCTGTCCGCGACCGACAGCCCGGACGACACCGCGAACCGGCGCCCCCCTTCCTCCACCACGGTCGGCGAGGACCGACCCCCGGAAGGTCTCCGGGAACTCCTCCTGAGCGGCTCCGGAGGGGAGCCGATCTCCTCTTCCAAGGCAGTGTCCTCCACAATCAGGGCCCGCTTCCGAACCGATGCTCGGCTGGGGCCCGGGGCGGGATCCACCGCCGATAGTCCTCGGGGCGACGCCACCGGGGCGGGCTGCATCCGGGAAGAGCTGGCGCCCCCAGCCCTGGTAGGCTGTGTAACAACCGAGTCCGGTTATACCAATTTCAGTTACCGTATGTGTTGTTTGTGATATTTATTTCATTTATCATGTTTGGTTGCAAATGGTAATTTACTTTATATTTGACCCGATAACTTGAGCCCGTTGTTTCCTAGTTATAGATTACACTAACATTTCATATTCTTGCATATAACCATTTAAGTCATTTAAAATAATTTAAAAATACATGACATGGCCTGCTTGATACCCCTAACCCTGTTGTAGCGTCCTTGCATCGTATTCTCGTCCCGTTCAGTGAAACGGACGTGTTTGGACGGCTACGCGCACGTACGTGAGTCCGTTCTTGGGGGTATGCTTTTCTGTTACAAAATCCTTCATTTCAATTTTTGGAACTTGCTAATAATTTTCATATTTCAAATTCAAAATTTTGGACCCGACCCGGGTGCTTTCCTGAAATATTTTACATCCCGCTAAAATTCAATTGTTTGAATTTTAAAATTAATATCTAAATATCGTTCAGTTCATTATATTTCTTAAAACGATTTTTAAAATCTTTTAAAATTATTTTCTTTAAAACTACACAGATTTCCTCCCGACTATCTCTCCTATATTTTCCCTAAACCAATCAGAACCCCCCCCATTCCCTTGTCACCGGGCCCTACCATCTTCTCTCTCTTTCCCTTTTCTCCTTCTCTCTCTCTCTCTCTTTCTCTCTCAACCACGCTAACCAACAACTTTATCTCTCCTCTTCTTTCTCTCTCCTCTCGTTTCTCTCTATCTCTCTCATCTCGCGCCCGTTTCTCTCTCCTCTCGCGGTGCGCGAGAATCCCGTCACCTCCCCCGCGTTACCCTCACCTTCCTTCTACATCTTCTTCTTCTTCTGTTCTTTTTTAAATCCCATGCAACCTCGTCACGAGCCCACCAGATAAACCCTAACTCTTTTTCCCCCGCTCCTCAGCCCTCGTCGACATCCCTCTCGCCTCCTTATCGCCCTCGTCTTCGTTTTATTCTCCTTCTCTCTTTCTTCCCGAGTCTCTCCCCCCTGCACACACACCCGACGAGAACCAGGGAACCCAACACCGCCTTCCATCGCCGTCGACCATCCCCATCGCCATCGCCATCTCCTCCCTCTCCTTTGCTCTCCCTTCTCCCTCTCCTTTGCTCTCCCTCCAGCACCCAAAACCTTGCACACAAACCCCAACAACCTCAAACCCGAGCCCAAAACCCTAACCAAACCCTAACTCTTCAACACCCTTCGCCGGCGCCCCTCACCGCCGTTGCCTCGCCGCCATCACCAGCTCACCCTTCTACAACCCAGTAAGCAATCTTAGCCTCATTCCTCTTCTTTTCTTTCCCTTCTTCTCTTCTTGTTTCTCTGTGCATTTTGCTATTCTCTTTTGTTCACTGTTGTTTTTAGATCGCCGGAATTCGGTCGGGCCGTCGACGATCTCGACGACCCAGCAAGGACATTTAACCCGTGTGATCCCACTGTTCGTTGTTTGGACTCATTCCGTGTACCGTGCGCGCGTCACGACTTTTCCCGCCGACGCGTGACATTCCGTTTACCGCTTCACGATCCGTTGAGGCAAGTGAAACTTGCTGCATGCTATTCATACTATTCTTATATTAATTTATCTATTTTCTTATTAAATCTATTGATAAAATCTAAAGCCATGAGTTCTAAGTTAACAACACGATATTCCGTTTACATATTTCAGATCTAGAACTTGAAACCTAACTGTTGCATTTAGTTTGCTAAACCTAGTTACCGCATTTATATGTTAGATCACATAATCACAATTGTTTGCATAGCCTTAATACCCTTTTGTAGTTTATACCCTATCGGACGACCGGTTGCATACATCTAGTCTAATTCATATTCAATTTCATCTCTAGATTGTTTTGGTACATATTAATATGATTTTATCATCCACATTTGGTATACTGCCTTCATGAAATGTTAAAACTATCCCTTAAACTCAAACTGATAACCGTGCATCCAAGTAGTTTAATATGTACCTATTTCCATATCATATTACATGTGCCAATTTATTGTTCTGATTATACCCATGCTTGTTTATTTATAACCATGATTATGCTAGTTGATTATGAGCACCCACATGATATCTTGTACACCCTGACATGACTTGCTACACATATTACTGATCCGACATGGTACCGTACAACTCTTGACATAAAGTGACACCTTTATATATTACCTGGCTTGACCTGATGTACCATGGTCTTACCTGTTACCTGATCTTGTGTCTAATACCAACAAACCTGACCTGTTGTCCTCACGGACCGTTCCTGTTGTCTATCCAGACAAACCTGTACCTGCTTGATCCTGTGTTGGCATTAGCTCCAGATCATTTGAATACATGACTTGAACACTTATAACTTGGGGGTATGGGGAAATCAATGATGAAACCTGATTTGTAACTCGACAGTTGCTTGCTTATACTGATCAGTTTTAGAGGCTAGGCCAGCCTTGGGATGATGCTGCTGACATCGTTCGTCTTTACATATTTCCTATTTTAGTGCCTAGCGGCATGTCTCGGTTTCAGCCCGAGAGTCTTAGACCGTGGTCCCGGGCGTGCACGGGATACTATTGAGTTACATCGACGATTCATCAAATTGATTTCAAAGACTTGAGAGTAGATAACCCAATAGACCAGTTCAGTTTACTCACTGCACACTACCCTTCACTGCCCTGATTTATATTGATGTTACACCTGCTTTACCATTTATGATTATACTTGCATGTCTTGTTACCATGTTTATATTTTGTTGCTTGATGACATGACGCGCTGACGTCTGGGTTTTGCATGGCCCAAATTCCGTACCTTTGCTGCAGTCCAAGCAGGAGTACTTCAGCCAGCAGACTGAGCAGTGAGAATTCAGTAGTAGTTAGTTCTTTACTTTTCAGCATTTTATTTCTGATGTGAGCCCGCATTATGGGACATACATTCCAGTTATTCTTGTATTAGATCTCTTGCTTCCGCATTATTTATTCTTGACTCATTTTATTTGGCTTATGGACATGTGCTAGATAGTTTTATTTTTGTTCTTGATATCTCTACAGCCGTAATGTGACTGTGGATGGATACTTCCTACCCACAAGTAGAATGGTTGTCTATGTCACATGCCCATCTTAGCGTACTCTGGGAAGCGGGGTGTGACACGGTTCTTTTGGTATCAGAGACAGGTTAATCGGGTTAATTCTTTTGTAGTTGGGTATTGGACCCAATACATGAATTAGAACACTCGTGATTAGGAAACATGTCCTGCCACCTTGCCGTTAAAACGTTCTTGAATTTTAACCTCCTCTTGATTATACTTTTACGTTATGCAAACCTCCTTTGCATATCGACTCGAAACCTGATTCCTTGTTTATCTCTAGAACTTAGGCAACTTGGGTGGAGTTATATAATTGTAGCTATGATACCACGGCATGGTTACAATACGGTACTCTATCTAAGTAACTCGGAGTTCTAGCCTTGATCTATATTTGAATCTGTTATCATGCTAATCCTTGGGTGTTTTGATTTCAGGAATATGGCAGACAAGAATCTGAAGACGAACCAAAAGCGTGTTGACGAAGCCGCTATGCTTGGAGTAATACGTGGGATGTTAGAGAACCAAAAGCGGCAGACCGAGCTGATTCAGCAGCAAGCTGAATCTTTTCAGGAAGGTTTGCGGACCGTTCAGCAGTCCGTGAACAATGTTGGGGCCAGACCAGTAGATCGTGTGGGGACCATAGCAGATTTCAGAAGACCGGGTCCGTTTGTCTTTACTGGTTTGAAGGAGCCATTGCCAGCGGAGCAGTGGCTAGTTGACATGGAGAACTTACTCATTGCGGCGCAGATCACAGATGATAAAAGGGTGGATGTAGTACGCATCCAGTTGGTGGATTACGCCCGTGAATGGTGGCTTGTGGAGGAGACCCGCTTTCCCAAGCCGATCAAGTGGACGGATTTTTCAAAGAGTTTCTTGGAGAAGTTCTTCCCGAGGACTGCACGGGAGGAAATGGAAGAGAAGTTCATCAGTCTAAGGCAAAACGGTGCACCTGTAGATGTACATGCAGCTGAGTGGACGCGGCTCAGTAGGTTCGCTGGACCTTTAGTTGCCAACGATGCGGATATGGCAAGGAGGTTCATGCGCAGTTTGGATGTAGACATCCAGAGGCAGATTGTCTCCCTGGGTTTGACCACTTTCTCACAGGTACTTACGGCAGCCCGAGAACAGCATAGCTTATCTGGGAAGACTGGGAGTTCACAGCAGACAGCAATTACAGTACGGAAGCCGGCTTTTACACCGAACCGAGCTCATGGACGTAAAGGTATTCCAGTGGACCGTCGTGGTGTAACACCAATAAAGAATCCTGCTGTCGTTGATCAGAGAAAGACCGTGATTTGTAACTACTGCCATTTACCAGGACATTTGCAAAGGGAATGTCGCAGGATGCGGGGACTTTGTTTGGTCTGTGGATCGGCGGATCATACTATTAACTCTTGCCCGTCGAAGCTTCGCACAAGGGATGATGTTCAAAAGCCACCGTAGAAACCGTTTCAGGGACAGAAGCAGCTGACTAAAGGACCCAATCAGGCTCGAGCTTTTACCTTGACGGCTGAGGAAGCCAGGGCTTCAGGAGAAGTTGTTTCAGGTATTCTACTTGTTCATGGTTTTCCCGCATTAGCGTTATTTGATTCTGGTGTATCCCATTGTTTTATGTGATCTAAGTTTATAGCTACACACTCGATTACCTGCACGGCCCTGTCTAGTTTCTCGGACATACACACTGGGAATGGGAAAATCATACTAGTAGAGAGTGTAAAGATTGTGCAGTTGTTGTTTGCGGACGGGAGCTTTTTGCAGATTTCTTGGTGATTGATACAGGCAGCTATGAGGTCGTCTTGGGAATGGATTTTCTCGGCACTTTCCATGCTCACATTGATTGTAGGGCAAAGAAAGTAAGTTTCCATATTCCCGAACATCCTGAGTTTACCTTTATTGGAGGAAGCAGTTCTGTCGGGACAGTCGAGTTTAGGGCTAGGCCGACAACTAGTGTTTTTTCGTCGATGGTGGGTGATAAAAGTGAAGCGTCAGCTGTTGTTAGAGATTTCATGGACGTGTTTGAAGATATATCAAGATTACCGCCGAGGCGAGACGTGGAGTTCGCAATTGATCTTATTCCTGGTGCAGCGCCAGTTTCTAAAGCGTATTATCCAATGGCACCAGTGGAATTGGAAGAAGTTAAGAAGCAGGTTACTGAATTACTCGAGAAGGGTTGGTGATTGGTAGAGATTCTGCGTGTTCAAGTTTAGTTAATTACCGCAATCAAAACGGTTTCGCTTGTAGCTAGCCGGTTGAGTACGGGTCGTCCGCAGGGAGATGGGAATCTTTTTCTATGTGCTTTAACGAGTTAAGTCCAATTTTCCAGATTTGTTTGTGATTAACTAAGTGTTAAAATGATATGTAAAGAGAGCTTGTTAGGATTAGGTTAGTTTGAGTTAGGAGTCGCTCACTTCTTTCGTTGCCACTCTTAATATCGGTGTTACGGTAATCGGCAACAACGAGGATTAGCACGACTAGGAAGGAACTTGCAAGTATAAGCTAGGCTTTCCAACGCTTAAGTTCTTCCTTTTGGTGCTTGTCCGTCCGTTCTTGGCTCTTAGCCATAACCTCCGGTTAATTCAACCACAACCGGTCTCACTACGGAATCACCGCTATCATGTAGGATAGGGTGCAGTAGGGAGCGGATTGTGGTTCAATTAACGGGAGTCGAATTAAGATGTTGGGCAAGGAAAGAGTGAGAGAGATTTCCTTCTCTCAAACTTCCCTTATCCTACCCTAACAAGAATGAAACTACTCACACATCATAGCGAAAAGAAAATAAAACAAAAGAGGAAGATAGAAAGAAAGAGATTAGAAGATAACAACTAGCTATTTGCGACCTCACCTTGGCAAGGATCAAGCGTAAGCATCATGGTTGTTTAAGGATAAAGGAAAAGAGAAAAGAAAGAAACAACAAGAAATAACAACAACTAAATTATCAATTAAAGATTACAAGTAATTAACATAACAAGAGCAAGACAAGTATAATAACACAATGAACTTCTTTATTCATCATTCTTCACTCACAAAAGCTCACTACAAGTTTTTCAATGGAGAAAAGATGAGAAGAGGAAGAAGAACAACAAGTATTCTAAAAACTAAAAATACAAGATTAAGCACCCCTTGGCTTTGGCATGTTCTGGACTATTTATAGGCAGGAAACAGAAATTCTAGGGCAACATTCTGAACCAACATGAAAAGACCAAACAACCCCTGAAAACCCATCACCTGAATAGACAGTACGGCCGCGGATCCGCGGCCTATACCCCCTATTGGCCGCGGATCCACGGCCCTATAGGAGAGTTGGGGCATGGGCTTTTTTGTACTCCCCTGATCTGCTGTGCCCATGAGTCTGGTATATGATTTTTCTCAGATTTTCTTCACGATTTTTCCAGAATTTCTGTTGAGCAAAAAGTGATTTGATGTGGATCTTTTTGTCATGATTTCCTCGAGCTCCGCGTAGATTTCTTGGATCTTGTGTTGCCATTGAGCCTTGTGCAGGAAAATGACATTGATTTGCCATTTTGTCTCTTAAACTGGTGTGTGGCAACAGACGGATAAAGAGCGGAGACCCGTGTTTTATCTGTGGTTGGCAGGAACCCGGATTTTGTCGTGTTTTTCCATGAATTTCACCGTTTAGAGCCGAGAACCTGTATCCTGCAATTGACTAGCAAACACGGTTTAAGCGTACCTACCGATAAGCAATGTGATAAAAATTGGGCGGTATAAAAATGCAAAAATCTGATATGAACAAATACCCCTAAACTTATCATTTGCTCGTCCCGAGCAAAGCCAATTTATTCACAAAAAAATTTCCTAATCTCACTTTCGCAGGGAACGCGATTGCACTGAGCATGTGCAACAAGCCGTTAAACCTCTAGGTGTCCCTAGTAGGAGGAGTGTTGTCTCCTGAGGGTTTTCAGCGGATACTACCCACAAAATCCGGTCAAGCTAGTTTTGCAAAATAACTATGATTCAAACCCTAAAGTTTTGTTTCAGAAAATAACAATTATATTATCCTAAGTCTAGACTATCAAACCCTTATTTTTCACACCTCGCTTCTTATTTAACTACAGATTTTATATGTCTTTACGTGCAGTGCAAATAGTGTCGTTAAGTTTCCAGAAGGATCGATTAAAGTCATTATGTCACATAATAAGCCTAGATAAAAATTTTAAAAGGATCGCATAAGTTTTATAAAGAGTTAAGTATTTTTCAAGTTTCGTTTTCCAGTAAAGTTTCAACTTCAGAATTTCTATCTTTCCTAACAGGAAACTAGGTCTTATTTTTCACTCCACCTTTTTCTTGTTTTCATTTCATACACACCTCTGTGAACGTGCAATAGTCTTTATCATAGAATAAAACCTTCATATCTCCGCTAAAATTTTTATAAAAGCCTGTCTTTTATCAAGATTATTCTCACACAAACAACCGTTAGGAATTTTAACTCGGAGAGAACACTTGCTTGACTTTGTTTTAATCTGGACTTTCTAGGCTTCTTAGCGAGCTTTGGGCCAATGCTCCCAAACCAGTTGGTTTTAGGGCATTAGGTGTAGAAACACCCCAGCGGACTTAATTACTCAAGTTACCTAGGTCTAAAAACAAAAGACAGTTTGGCGTGAAAATCATGATGATTTAATACGAACGGAGATATTACCGGCAGTTCAATTATTTTTTTTATTTTTGGATAAAAGACGTGTTTAGTGGGTTCGGTGTGTAATCATTCCAATCAAGTTCCAGATGGGTTATTTTTTAGACTTAGTTCCAATTAAGGAATCAATAACATTCCTTCATATTCACTCACTTCATAAACTATTCTTGATATTACTTATTTCAGAACAAACCTATTTGATCCTCAGAAAATCATTGATCCATTTAAAAGTTTTTAGACATAGAAGACTTGTCATCTAAATTCAAAAACTCATGACACGTGTAGTGTGATGTAAAGACGTATATCAGCTAAAGTTAACTTTAAAGGAGAGTTATCTTTCAGGTTTTCAAAATCTAAACATAAGATTTAGTTATTCTTATTTTGTCAAACAAAACCGTCGAAATGTTGAATCAGAGTCCTCCCACTAGCTAACTTGACAGAAAAGTGTTTATATTTTTAGAAAATTTTCAGATTTTTATGGATTTTATGGATTTTAGTATGCAGATGCAAAATATACATATGAATGCGAAGGTTAGAAATGCGTACCGAGCGTACCCCTAAACTTAAACTGGACAGTGTCCTCACTGTCATTGCATGAAGAGATCATTTGAAGGGTCAAAATTGTTGGTTAGCGATACACAATTTTTTTTTTCTTTCGTTTTTAAAGAAAAGAAAAAGAAAAAGAATGGAAAAGAATATATACAAAATGGTCTATACACACCCCCAAACTTATTTGGAACAGTGTCCACTGTTCTTGGCTGGATAACCGAAGTTTGGTGGTAGGCAGAGGAAGATTATGCAGGGTAAACCAGCTCCTGTAAGACCAGGAGCTCCTCTGTTGGTTCGGCGCTAAGGTATGGTTTTAGTCGGTGTCCGTTCACTTTGAAAAATGAACCGTCCTTTGGATTCTCCAAATCCACGGCGCCATGCGGATAGACATTCCGCACAAAATACGGCCCTTTCCAGCGAGATCTGAGCTTTCCTGGATGGAAGTGTAGTCGGGTGTCGTAAAGCAGTACCTGCTGACCAGGTACGAAGGTTTTGCGCAAAAGGTGTTTATCGTGAAACACCTTCGTTCGATTCTTAACGATAACCGTGTTATCGTAAGCCTCATCCCTAAGCTCGCTTAATTCGTTCAACTACAGCTTCCGATGGCTGCCCGCATCTTCGAGAGACAGATTCAGCTCCTTTATCGCCCAAAATGCGCGATGCTCTATTTCGACAGGTAGGTGGCAAGCCTTTCCGTACACAAGCCGATAGGGAGACATGCCAAGGTCGGTCTTATAAGCGGTTCGAAATGCCCAAAGGGCATCAGTGAGTTTCAACGACCAATCTTTTCGGTTCTTGGAAACCGTCTTCTCCAGTATCTGCTTGATTTGCCGATTTGAAACTTCGGCCTGCCCGCAGGTTTGGGGGTGGTAGGGCGTAGAGAGCTTATGATTAATGGAATATTTCCGCATCAAGGCCTCGAAAGTCTTATTGCAGAAATGACTTCCATTGTCGCTAATGATCGCTCGGGGGTGCCCAAAACGGGAGAAAATGTTTTCTTTAAGAAACCTAACGACAACCTTGTTGTCGTTAGTCCGGCTGGGCACATCCTCGACCCACTTAGAGACGTAATCAACAGCGAGAAGGATGTACAAGTTCCCAAAAGAGCTGGGAAACGGCCACATGAAATCTATCCCCCAAACATCGAAAATCACCACAACCAAGATTGGTTGGAGCGGCATCTCGTTCCTTCGGGATATCCGGCCTAAGTGTTGGCAACGGGAGCAAGTCTTGCAATAGTCATGAGCGTCTTTGAAGAGTTGTGGCCAGTAGAAACCACATTGCAAGATCTTCTCAGCTGTCTTTCTGGGGCCAAAATGCCCGCCACACGCTTGATCGTGGCAAAATGACAGCACACTCTTGAATTCCTTGTCAGGGACACACCGACGAATAATCTGGTCGGGACAATACTTGAACAGATAGGGTTCGTCCCAGTAAAAGTGTTTTACTTGGGATAAGAAGCGAAGTCTGTCCTGACTTGACCATTTAGTCGGTAGTAATCATGTGGCCAAATAGTTCACAATATCTGCGAACCAGGGTTCGCAAGATACTGTCAAGAGCTGTTCATCCGGGAAAACGTCGTTGATCGGAATTGGAAGCGAAGGCGAAGAAGGAAGTCGTGAGAGATGGTCGGCAACTATGTTTTCACATCCTCGTTTGTCCTTAATGACAAGGTCAAACTCTTGAAGCAAAAGGATCCAACGTATTAACCGAGATTTTGCATCTTTCTTCGCAAAAAGATGGCGCAGAGCAGAATGGTCTGTGTAGACAATGACTGGAGAGCCGATGAGGTAGGGCCTGAACTTTTCTAAAGCAAATACAACAGCCAAGAATTCCTTCTCAGTTGTTGTATAATTGAGTTGGGCGTCGTTCAGGGTTCGGCTCGCATAATAGATTACGTGCGACATCTTGTTGATGTGTTGTCCAAGGACAGCACCAATGGCAAAGTCGGATGCATCGCACATAATCTCAAATGGATGCGTCCAGTCAGGTGAAGAAAGAACGGGAGCAGAAGTGAGTGAGCTTTTCAACGACTCGAACGCAGTCTCACAGCTCGAGTTGAAGTCGAATGGCGTGTCCTTGGCCAGTAGAAGAGTCAAGGGCCTAGCAATCTTGCTAAAGTCCTTGATGAACCGTCTATAGAAACCGGCATGGCCAAGGAAGGCTCAGATGTCTCGGACGCATCTGGGAGGAGGTAGATTGAAAATGACCTCAATCTTTGCTTTGTCAACCTCTATGCCATTTTGCGAGATGATATGTCCTAAGACAATACCTTCGCGCACCATGAAGTGGCACTTCTCCCAATTCAAAGTGAGGTTCTTGTCCTTACATCGGGTAAGGACAGCGTCAAGATGCAGCAAACACTCGTTGAAGGAATCGCCGAAGATGGAGAAATCATCCATGAAGATCTCCAGAAATTTTTCCACCATGTCTGAGAAGATTCCCATCATACACCGCTGGAAGGTAGCGGGCGCATTGCATAACCCAAAGGGCATGCGACGATATGCAAACGTGCCGAAAGGACAAGTGAATGTGGTCTTGTCCTGGTCTTTTTCGGCGATGGGAATCTGATTATAGCCGGAGTAGCCATCAAGAAAGCAGTAGTACTCGTGTCCAGCCAATCGTTCAAGCATTTGGTCAATGAAAGGTAGCGGAAAGTGGTCTTTCCGCGTTGCGGCGTTGAGTTTTCTGTAATCGATGCATACTCGTCACCCAGTTTGGGTGCGAGTAGGGATTAACTCGTTTGCCTCGTTGGTTATGACCGTGATGCCCGATTTCTTGGGGACAACATGAATGGGGGTAACCCACTGGCTATCAGAGATAGGGTAAATGATACCACTATCCAGACATTTTACGATCTCCTTCTTCACAGCCTCTTTCATGACTGGGTTGAGACGTCTTTGTGGATCCCTGGCTGGTTTGGCATCATCCATCAGATGAATGTGATGTTCAACGATCAGGGGACTAATCCCCTTGATGTCCGCCATGGACCAGCCAAAAACTTGCCTATTGTTGTGCAAGACCGCGAGAAGGGCTTTCTCTTGCTCGGGAGCTAGAGAAGCCGAGATGATTACCGGGAGGGTCTCGTTCTCACCTAAGTAAACGTACTTAAGGTGAGACGGCAAAGGGTTGAGTTCGAGCGTTGGAGGTGAAACGATTGAAGGCAAGATTGGTGCAGAGGTCTCGAACTCGAAGGACTCCAGCGAAGGTTCAAAACGAGTGTAAGCGACCGAGTTGGATGGTTCAGGTAACTCATCCGGAAATTCGAAGGATTCAAACTCGAGTTGTGAGCGGCTAAGATCGTTTGAGAACGTGAAACACTCGTAGTCGTTGTCGGGCGCAGAAACAGCAGCAGGTTCGAAGAGGAACGCACTAGTGGCGTCAAGGTTATCGTGTTCGAACAGAAACTCCTCGAATTCACACTCTTCAGGGGTGATCTCCTGGATTGAGCAAACGTCCAGCATATGAGCATTAGGTTCGGCGGGCTGATTCCCGAACCTAAAAATGTTGAGTTCAATCGTCATATTTCCAAAAGATAGGTTCATCGAACCATTGCGACAATTGATCACAGCATTTGAGGTTGCAAGGAATGGGCGACCGAGTATCACCGGAATTTGATTCCGGGGGTTAGCTACAGGCTGTGTGTCTAATACAATGAATTCAACGGGGAATATGAAGTCCCCGACTTTGATTAACACATCCTCTAGCTCACCCCTAGGATGGGTGATCGATCGGTCGGCCATTTGGAGAGTACAGTGTGTGGGTTTCAGCTCTCCTACGCCTAATTGCTCGTATACTGAGTACGGAAGCAGGTTAACACTGGCACCAAGATCTAATAGTGCGCGGTTGATGTTCTTATCCCCAATGGTAATAGAAATCGTAGGACAGCCAGGGTCCTTTCATTTTTGTGGTAAAGATTGGGTAAGGGCATCACTCACAGCACTAGCCAAGAAAACTTTCTTGGGTACCTAAGACTTCCTCTTTTTCGTGCACAAGTCCTTTAAGATTTTAGCGTAGGACGGGACTTGTTGGACAGTATCTAAAAGAGGAATGTTAATGTTAACCTGCTTAAATAACTCCAGAATCTTCTCCATTTATGGATTTTGTTTGGTGGACTTCAACCGGTTTGGAAATGGAACGTTTTTAAAATTGGTTGAGTCCAATGCTGGAGGAGGAGATTGTGGAGTTGGAACGGATCCCAGAACAGGTGTTTTCGTGGAGTGAGAAGTGGGTCCGTTCAGAGCAGAAGAAAAGGAAGGAGAGCCTGTTGAGGAATGGAGAATAGGCTCAGAAGACGAAGAAGCAGAAGAAGAAGAAGTGGCCGGGGTGTCATTGTTGTTTTGCAGCATCCTTCCCGATCTCAATGTGGTCACGGCACTCACATTATGGTTCTGTTGTTCAAGAGTAACATGTACATTATGTGGGTGATCGGGATTTGGGAGTGGCTGGGACGGGAGCTTCCCATTCTCTCGCTCGCTTAAGGCCGCATTCAGCTGTGCAATCTGGGCCTCGATGGTCTTGATGCTTTGCCCGTGAGCGGCAGTGTGTTGCACTAAGGACTGAATGGAAGACTGGATGTTGGCGGTGGATTGTGTCGATTGTTTAACGAACACCTCCAGACTTCGTTCGAGCGAGGAAACCTTATCGTTGTTTGACGGAACAAAATTGTTTTGGGGAAAAGAATTGTTGGGTGCAAAGTTGTTCGTCTGATTTTGAAAAGGTTGGGGTTGGAAGGGCTGCTGAAACTGATGTTGAGTTTGTTGTTGCGCTTGTTGTTGCGGAGGAGGGGGCCTTTGGAAATTGTTGCCTTGGAATTGATTCTGATTCTGATTCCAGGCGAAATTGGGGTGGTTCCTCCAACCGGGATTGTAGGTGGAAGAGTATGGATCATTCCTCGGTCTTTGCTGAAATGCAGCATTAACCTGATCCTGTCCTTGGGATGGTGGATTGTAAGGACACTCTTCGGTCAAGTGAGAAGGATCGGAACAACAAACGCAAATGGTACGAAGGGGAAGAACAGGGGCAGGAGCAGGAGAAGAAAATTTTCTCTCTATCGCTTCAAGCTTTCTTGTTATTGCAGCCATTTCAGCTTTCATCGCAATAGAGACATCAAGTTGGTGAATTCCTATCCTAGACTGACCGGTAGAAGTAGAGGTAGAAGAAGAAGAAGTCGGTCTGGTGCTCTCCCATTGTAGCGTTTGCTCCGCAAGGTCGTCAAAGAATTGCCACGCTTCCTCGTCAGATTTCGATAGGAAGTGGCCCTGACAGATGGTTTCCAACAACTGCTTGGTTGCTGGGTTCAGGCCCTCGTATAAGGTTTGGCAAAGTTGCCATTTCTCTATACCGTGGTGAGGACACTGAACAAGAAGGTCTTTATACCGGTCAAAGCACTTCCAGAAGGGTTCAGAAGGAAGCTGAGAGAATTGGTTGATTTCGTTACGGATCCTTGCGGTTTTATGATTCGGATAGAATTTTTTTAGAAACGCTTTAACAAACTCGTCCCAACTGGTTATGGAGTGGGAAGCGGTGCTATACAGCCATTTTTCAGCAAGATCGCATATAGTGAACGGAATGACCCGTAGACGTATAGCATCGTCCGACAGTTGGGTAGTTTTCATCATGGCACAAACATTTTGAAATTTATTGATTAAGATATAGGCATCTTCAGATTCAAGCCCATGAAATCGCGGAAGCATGTTGATGAAGTGGGGCTTAATTTCAAAATTATCCCCATTGGCCGGTGGAAGAGAAAGGCAGGTGGGAAGTGCAGAACGGGTGGGATAGAAACGATCCTGGAGCGCGATTCGCTGCGGCGCTACAACAGGCGGTGGTGGTGGGTTATTGGTCTCCGTAGGAGGTGGAGCCAATCCAGGGGTAGTCAAAGAGATGTTTGGATTAAATCCTGACATCGCGAAAGAAGAGGTTGGTGATGGTGAAGGTGAAGATGTATGAACAGAATTCCGGTCAACGTCGGAGTTGGCCGGCAAAGGTAAGGGTGAAAGAGGTGTGGACGGAGTTTCGACGTCTGAGTCGATCGCGTAGTCGGTAGTGACTAACGTAACGCAGACTAGGCGGGCGCTAGTGTCCCGAGTCCAAGCGGACATACACTAAACGAGTTTAGTATAGTCAAAGCGGAGAAGGTGAGGGTAAGAAAACGTCAATGGAGGAGTGCGATGGGTGGTGGGTGAAAAAATGGATTTTGGCGACAAAGGGCAAGTTTTTATAAAAGTTTTTGATTTTTTTCTTTTTTTTTTCTTTTTTTTTAGAAAGAGCTTTACAGAAATATGTACGGACTTACGGCTTTAAGCAATCACAAACAAGATATGCACAATCATACCTAGATCTAGGGTCACCTAGGTCTGCTAGACAGCTCCTAACTATTCCAGAGGGCTAGAAATAGGACCTCAAACCGCCTCTTATCCGTCAATTGCGGCCAGATAAGTGCCAGGTAAGTGGGAGGTTTTCCAACGCTTTCGCGAAGTTCCTTAATTAAAAACCACTTGCCTTCGACACACTTGCTTAGACACCGCAAAAGTCAGATAGGATAAACGGCCGATGCCTGTAATTAGTCCTCTGTCCTATTGAGCGCGAAGTCCTTAGGGCTGAGTCTAGTATTTTTTAATTAACAATGGTCAATGCATATGCTTTTGTGATTTTTGGGGTCCTGGGAAGGGTGATGAAATCCCCACCCAATCTGAATTGGTTTCAAGCCCCTTAAGTCCGTATTAATGAATGCAAAGCGGTAACAAATCAACTGCAAACAATTTTTATTTTTTTAGCGCGGCGCAAAGAATCCTGCACAAGAACAGTTTATTGGAAGGGGGAAGAGAATTTGCGCAAAGAATGCTGCAGAAAACACAGTTCAGTGGAGTCCAGAGGAGTGGGGGAGAGGAGAGAAGAACTCACAGAAGATTTGGGATGCTGATGCCAGCAATGAACCGCGGTTCCGCGGCCAAACAAGCCCTATGGCCGCGGTTCTGCGGCAGGAAGGAGAGCTTGGGACATCAATTTTCTTGGGTTTGCTGAGTTGGGTGTCCTCTTCTGTTCTGAAGCCCCTGAATCTGGATTTGCTCACTGGCTCTGCTCCAGAATTTTACAGTAGACCGTTTGCTTCGTTTTGATCCGTCGCGGTGTAGCCACGAGATGTGGGTCTAACTTCCCACGTCTTTGGCACTGAACTCGACCGTCTTTTGTTCCTGCACACTTGCACAAAAACTAATCAAAAATAACAAAATGATTTATTTTTTTACAACGTATAATTTTTTTTTGTTTTTCGGTTAGCTTTATATTCACAAATTAACCCGAAATTACACAAAGAAATAAACTACCGTCTCCCCGGCAACGGCACCATTTGATTGGTAGAGATTCTGTGTGTTCAAGTTTAGTTAGTTACCGTAATCAAGACGGTTTCGCTTGTAGCTAGCCGGTTGAGTACGGGTCGTCCGCAGGGAGATGGGAATCTTTTACTATGTGCTTTAACGAGTTAAGTCCAATTTTCCAGATTTGTTTGTGATTAACTAAGTGTTAAAATGATATGTAAAGAGAGCTTGTTAGGGTTAGGATTAGGTTAGTTTGAGTTAGGAGTCGCTCACTTCTTTCGTTGCCACTCTTAATATCGGTGTTACGGTAATCGGCAACAACGGGGATTAGCACGACTAGGAAGGAACTTGCGAGTATAAACTAGGCTTTCCAACGCTTAAGTTCTTTCTTTTGGTGCTTGTCCGTCCGTTCTTGGCTCTTAGCCATAACCTCCGGTTAATTCAACCACAACCGGTCTCACTACGGAATCACCGCTATCATGTAGGATAGGGTGCCGTAGGGAGCGGATTGTGGTTCAATTAACGGGAGTCGAATTAAGATGTTGGGCAAGGAAAGAGTGAGAGAGATTTCCTTCTCTCAAACTTCCCTTATCCTACCCTAACAAGAATGAAACTACTCACACATCATAGCGAAAAGAAAATAAAATAAAAGAGGAAGATAGAAAGAAAGAGATTAGAAGATAACAACTAGCTATTTGCGACCTCACCTTGGCAAGGATCAAGCGTAAGCATCATGGTTGTTTAAGGATAAAGGAAAAGAGAAAAGAAAGAAACAACAAGAAATAACAACAACTAAATTATCAATTAAAGATTACAAGTAATTAACATAACAAGAGCAAGACAAGTATAATAACACAATGAACTTCTTTATTCATCATTCTTCACTCACAAAAGCTCACTACAAGTTTTTCAATGGAGAAGAGATGAGAAGAGGAAGAAGAACAACAAGTATTCTAAAAACTAAAAATACAAGATTAAGCACCCCTTGGCTTTGGCATGTTCTGGACTATTTATAGGCAGGAAACAGAAATTCTAGGGCAACATTCTGAACCAACATGAAAAGACCAAACAACCCCTGAAAACCCATCACCTGAATAGACAGTACGGCCGCGGATCCGCGGCCTATACCCTCTATTGGCCGCGGATCCGCGGCCCTATAGGAGAGTTGGGGCATGGGCTTTTTTGTACTCCCCTGGTCTGCTGTGCCCATGAGTCTGGTATATGATTTTTCTCAGATTTTCTTCACGATTTTTCCAGAATTTCTGTTGAGCAAAAAGTGATTTGATGTGGATCTTTTTGTCATGATTTCCTCGAGCTCCGCGTAGATTTCTTGGATCTTGTGTTGCCATTGAGCCTTGTGCATGAAAATGACATTGATTTGCCATTTTTTTCTCTTAAACTGGTGTGTGGCAACAGACGGATAAAGAGCGGAGACACGTGTTTTATCTGTGGTTGGCAGGAACCCGGATTTTCTCGTGTTTTTCCATGAATTTCACCGTTTAGAGCCGAGAACCTGTATCCTGCAATTGACTAGCAAACACGGCTCAAGAGTACCTACCGATAAGCAATGTGATAAAAATTGGGCGGTATAAAAATGCAAAAATCTGATATGAACAGTTGGATCCGAAACAATAACTCACCGTGGGGAGCTCCAGTTCTTCTGGTCAAGAAGAAGGATGGCACAAGAAGGATGTGCATCGACTATCGAGAATTAAACCGGGTGACTATTAAGAACAAGTACCCAATCCCTCGCATTGGCGAACTATTTGAGCAGCTTAGTGGCGCGAGGGTATTCTCGAAGCTGGATTTGCGATCCGGATATCATCAGGTCCGAGTGAAAACTGAAGATATTTGCAAGACAGCGTTCCGAACTCGGTATGGACATTACGAGTACTTAGTGATGCCCTTCGGAGTTACGAATGCACCAGCTATATTCATGGACTTGATGAACCGAATCTTTTCACCATTCTTGGACCAGTTTATTATGGTGTTCATTGACGATATTCTGGTCTACTCGAAGAGTATTGAAGAACATGCTGAACATTTGAAGATCGCACTGCAGACGTTGAGACAAGAGAAATTATATGCAAAGATGAGCAAGTGCGAGTTTTGGCTGGAAGAAGTAAAGTTTTTGGGGCATGTCGTGTCTGGCGATGGAATCGCCGTCGATCCCGAAAAGATTGCAGTAGTTCGTGATTGGCCGATTCCGAAGAATGTTGCGGAGATAAGAAGCTTTCTTGGACTAGCCTGGTATTACAAAAGATTTGTGGAGAACTTTGCTCGTCTGGCGGAGCCGTTGACCAAGCTTACGCGCAAGGAGGTACCTTTTGTGTGGACAGATAGGTGTGTGTCGGCTTTCGAGGCGTTGAAGCAGAAATTGATAACCGCTCCTATTCTGACAATGCCAGACAGTTCCGGAGGATTGGTGATTCACAGCGACGCATCTGGGAAAGGATTGGGATGTGTTTTGATGCAGCATGGGAAGGTTGTAGCGTACGCATCGAGACAGTTGAAGACCCATGAGAAGAATTACCCAACTCATGACTTGGAGCTTGCGGCTGTGATCTTCGCTTTGAAGATTTGGAGACACTACCTTTTGGGCGAAAGGGTCGAGGTTTTCACGGATCGTAAAAGCTTGAAGTATGTGTTCACGCAGAAAGAGCTTAATATGAGGCAACGTAGATGGTTGGAGCTGATGGCTGACTATGATCTTGATCTTAAGTACCATCCAGAGAAGGTTAATGTCGTGCCGGATGCGCTCAGTCGGTTACCAGCAATTCAGACGTTGACTGCACAGAAAGAACTCATTGAAGACTTTCAAAGATTTGATTTGGAGGTTGTACTACCGCATTCTTCGGGACAGTTGATGCAGCTGCAGGTACATTCATCGTTGATTAAGAATATTAAAGCAGTGCAACCGCAGGACCCTAGATTGCAAAAGTTTTGAAAACAGGTTGAAGCTGGACTCCGAACTGACTTACTGATCAATGAAGATGGTTCGTTGAGATATGGTAGCCGTTTGTGTGTGCCAAAGGGAGATATTCGCGAAGAACTTATGAAGGAGGCACACAGTTCAGCATATTCCGTACATCCAGGAGGCACGAAGGTGTACCGAGACATACGACAGCATTTCTGGTGGGAAGGCATGAAACGGGAGATTGCCCGCTTTGTAGCCAAGTGCTTGGTATGCCAGCAAGTTAAGGCTGAATATCAAAGGGTTGCTGGTTTATTGCAACCACTTCCGATTCCTCAGTGGAAGTGGGAACATATAACCATGGATTTCGTGTCAGCTCTACCGCGGAGTCCAAAGGGCAACAATGCAGTTTGGGTGATTGTTGATCGTTTAACCAAGGCAGCTCATTTCATTTCTTTTCGGGTTGGTCAATCAACAGAAACTTTGGCAGAACGGTACATGCAGGAAATGGTAAGATTGCATGGAGTATCGGTGAGCATCGTGTCCGACCGTGACACTCGGTTCTTATCACACTTCTGGAGGAGCTTACAGGAAAGTTTGGGGACCCGATTAAAGTATAGCACCGCTTATCATCCTCAAACAGATGGCCAGTCGGAGAGAACGATCCAAACTCTTGAAGATATGTTGAGAGCTTGCATGTTGGACTTCAAGGGTTCGTGGGAAGATCATCTACATTTGGTGGAGTTTTCTTACAACAACAGTTTTCAGGCGACGATTCAGATGGCTCCATTCGAAACTTTATATGGTCGCAAGTGTCGTTCACCTGTTTGTTGGGACGATGTCGGTGAACGAAGATTGTTGGGACCAGATTTGGTTGTACAGACAGTTGAGAAGGTTAACGCTATCCGGAAACATATGAAAGCAGCACAAAACCGACAGAAAAGTTAGGCAGATACGTCGAGAAGACCTCTAGAGTTTTCCGTGGGTGATTTGGTATTCTTGAAGATATCACCGACTAGAGGGGTGATTCGTTTCGGAAGTCGAGGAAACCTAAGTCTTCGATTCGTCGGACCCTTTGAGATTTTGGAGTGTGTCGGTGAGGTAGCGTATCGATTGGCGTTACCGCAATCCTTGACGAATGTGCATGATGTGTTTCACGTATCTCAACTTCGTAGGTATGTTCGAGACGAAACACATGTGTTGGATCATTCGGAACTGACTGTATGAGAAGACCTAACCTTTGAGGAGCGACCGATTGCAATTGTGGATCGAAGGGAAAAGGTTCTTAAGAACAAGGTTATCCCTCTTGTACTTGTTTCTTAGGGTAGTCGCTCACTTGGAGAGTCAACTTGGGAACGAGAAGATGAAATTCGGCAGAAGTTTCCCCATCTTTTCTTGTAGTGTTGGTCGTTTATCCATTTGTGTTCTTGGAATTTCGAGGACGAAATACTTTTGTAGTTGGGTATAATGTAACAATCGAGTCCAGTTATACCAATTTCAGTTACCGTATGTGTTGTTTGTGGTATTTATTTCATTTATCATGTTTGGTTGCAAATGGTAATTTACTTTATATTCGACCCGTTTACTTGAGCCCGTTGTTTCCTAGTTATAGATTACACTAACATTTCATATTCTTGCATATAACCATTTAAGTCATTTAAAATAATTTAAAAATACATGACATGGCCTTCTTGATACCCCTAACCCTGTGGTAGCGTCCTTGCATCGTGTTCTCGTCCCGTTCAGTGAAACGGACGTGTTCGGACGGCTACGCGCACGTACATGCGTCCGTTCTTGGGGGTATGTTTTTCTGTTACAAAATCCTTCATTTCAATTTTTGGAACTTGCTAATAATTTTCATATTTCAAATTCAAAATTTTGGACCCGACCCGGACGCTTTTCTGAAATATTTTACATCCCGCTAAATTTCAATTGTTTGAATTTTAAAATTAATGTCTAAATATCGTTCAGTTCATTATATTTCTTAAAACGATTTTTAAAATCTTTTAAAATTATTTTCTTTAAAACTACACAGATTTCCTCCCTACTATCTCTCCTATATTTTCCCTAAACCAATCAGAACCCCCCATTCCCTTGTCACCGGGCCCCACCATCTTCTCTCTCTTTCCCTTTTCTCCTTCTCTCTCTCTCTCTTTCTCTCTCACCCCCGCTAACCAACAACTTTATCTCTCCACTTCTTTCTCTCTCCTCTCGTTTCTCTCTATCTCTCTCATCTCGTGCCCGTTTCTCTCTCCTCTCGCGGTGCGCGAGAATCCCGTCACCTCCCCCGCGTTACCCTCACCTTCCTTCTACATCTTCTTCTTCTGTTCTTTTTTAAATCCCATACAACCTCGTCACGAGGCCACCAGATAAACCCTAACACTTTTTCCCCTGCTCCTCAGCCCTCGTCGACATCCCTCTCGCCTCCTCATCGCCCTCGTCTCCATTTTATTCTCCTTCTCTCTTTCTTCCCGAGTCTCTCTCCCCTGCACACACACCCGACGAGAACCAGGGAACCCAACGCCGCCTTCCATCGCCGTCGACCATCCCCATCGCCATCGCCATCTCCTCCCTCTCCTCTGCTCTCCCTCTCCTCTGCTCTCCCTCCAGCACCTAAAACCTTGCACACAAACCCCAACAACCTCAAACCCGAGCCCAAAACCCTAACCAAACCCTAACTCTTCAACACCTTTCGTCGGCGCCCCTCACCGCCGTTGCCTCGCCGCCATCACCAGCTCACCCTTCTACAACCCAGTAAGCAATCTTAGCCTCATTCCTCTTCTTTTCTTTCCCTTCTTCTCTTCTTGTTTCTCTGTGAATTTTTCTATTCTCTTTTATTCACTGTTGTTTTTAGATCGTCGGAATCCGGTCGGGCCGTCGACGATCTCGACGACCCAGCAAGGATATCTGACCCGTGTGATCCCATTGTTCGTTGTTTGGACTCATTCCGTGTACCATGCGCGTGTCACGACTTTTCCCGTCGACGCGTGACGTTCCGTTTACCGCTTCGCGATCCGTCAAGGCAAGTGAAACTTGCTACATGCTATTCATACTATTCCTATATTAATTTATCTATTTTCTTATTAAATCTATAGATAAAATCTAAAGCCATGAGTCCTAAGTTAACAGCACGATATTCCGTTTACATATTTCAGATCTAGAACTTGAAACCTAACTGTTGCATTTAGTTTGCTAAACCTAGTAACCGCATTTATATGTTAGATCACATAATCACAATTGTTTGCATAGCCATAATACCGTTTTGTAGTTTATACCCTATCGGACGACCGGTTACATACATCTAGTCTAATTCATATTCAATTTCATCTCTAAATTGTTTTGGTACATATTAATATGATTTTATCATCCACATTTGGTATACTGCCTTCATGAAATATTAAAACTATCCCTTAAACTCAAACTGATAACCGTGCATCCAAGTAGTTTAATCTGTACCTATTTGCATATCATATTACATATGCCAATTTATTGTTCTGATAATACCCATGCTTGTTTATTTATAACCATGATTATGCTAGTTGATTATGAGCACCCACATGATATCTTGTACACCCTGACATGACTTGCTACACATATTACTGACCCGACATGGTACCGTACAACTCTTGACATAAAGTGACACCTTTATATATTACCTGGCTTGACCTGATGTACCATGGTCTTACATGTTACCTGATCTTGTGTCTAATGCCAATAAACCTGACCTGTTGTCCTCACGGACCGTTTCTGTTGTCTATCCAGACAAACCTGTACCTGCTTGATCCTGTGTTGGCATTAGCTCCAGATCATTTGAATACATGACTTGAACACTTATAACTTGGGGGTATGGGGAAATCAATGATGAAACATGACTTGTAACTCGACAGTTGCTTTCTTATACTGATCGGTTTTAGAGGCTAGGCCAGCCTTAGGATGATGCTGCTGACATCGTCCGTCTTTACATATTTCCTGGTTTAGTGCCTAGCGGCATGTCTCAGTTTCATCCCTAGAGTCTTAGACTGTGGTCCCGGGCATGCACGGGATACTATTGAGTTATATCGGTGATTCATCAAATTGATTTCAAAGACTTGAGAGTAGATAACCCAATAAACCAGTTCAGTTTACTCACTGCACAGTACCCTTCACTGCCCTGATTTATATTGTTATTACACCTGCTTTACCATTTATGATTATACTTGCATGTCTTGTTACCCTGTTTATATTTTATTGCTTGATGACATGATGCATTGACGTCTGGGTTTTGCATAGCCCAGATTCCGTACTTTTGCTGCAGTCCGAGCAGGAGTACTTCAGCCGGCAGGCTGAGCAGTGAGGATTCAGTAGTAGTTAGTTCTTTACTTTTCAGCATTTTATTTCTGATGTGAGCCCGCATTATGAGACATACATTCCAGTTATTCTTGTATTGGATCTCTTGCTTCCGCATTATTTATTCTTGACTCGTTTTATTTGGCTTATGGACATGTGCTAGAAAGTTTTATTTTTGTTCTTGATATCTCTACAGCCGTAATGTGGCTGTGAATGGATACTTCCTACCCACAGGTAGCATGGTTGGCTATGTCACGTGCCCATCTTAGCGTACTCTGGGAAGCGGGGCGTGACAGGCTGCCTCGGCTGGCGCATAACATCCCTGAGAACTCCGAAGTCCATGATCCTGCACGAGACAAACACCCCACTTATCAGTAACGTGAGTAAAACATAAACCCAGAAAGCAAGCCTAACTTACCAACGAACTCGACGGGGCTAAGCCCGACCCAGCTCAAGACCTTCTCGGACAGCAGCACGTCATGTCGGGGGATGGGCTCCCATGACGACACTCTCACCGCGGCGGGGTCGTTGGACAGGCTCCCCGGCAGGCACTTCTCCCTCGACCATTTGGTGGGCACTGACCAGTCCTCACCCTCGGGAGGGGAAACGAAGAAAAACTTCTTTTTCCAATCGTGAATGGAGGAAGGCAAGGCCACGACACCGGACCCAGCGGCAACCCCGGGCCGCTTCCTAAAGGCAAAATACACCCACCTGGGGTCGCCAGCTCGACCGCCAGGGTGACTCTTGAATGCAAGGGAGGAATCGAGAAGGGGAAGACTGAAAGGAACCGCCTGCAGCCTCAGGCGGATCAAGAACCCAAGGAGAATCCTCCATGAGTTCGGCACTAGCTGGCTGGGGGCCAAACCGAAGAAGTTTATAGCGGCGATGACCTCAGGAGAGAAGGGCAGGCGCATTCCGCCCCAAAAAGCTTCCAAGTATAGGGCAATCTCCCTGCCCCGCACCTGATCAGCCCTCTCTCCCTCCTTGGCCAGGCGAAGCGTGTAGCGCGGGGGAATGTGAAAGCGAGCCCGAGCGTAGACGAGCTCGTCCTCATGTCTCATCCAGCACGGGGTGCTGGGGGCCATGCCTGCCGCCTCCTCCCTGGAAGCGGCCCCCGCCTCACGGCCCCGGGGGGAGGGACCAACCCCTGCCCCCCGAGGGGACTCAGACACAGCTAAAGGAGTCCTAGCATCTACTCCTACAACGTCTACTGATTTTACAGAAGAGGAAGACATCTAACCTTGGAAAAGAAATTCTTCAAGGGCTGAAGCGAAATGGGAGGAAACGAGCGCCGAGCAGCTGGGGCCTGAGAGAGGAAAATATGAAGAGTAAGGGCCCTATGGCGGGCCCCGCTCAAATTTATCGCCGCATACGGCCTCATCCAACGACGCCCGTCGTCTCCCGCCGAAACGACCCTAGCGCCCAGCGGCTCCGATCGTCCCACGTGGCAGCCTAGCGTTGGGCCGTGTCCCTTCAAGTGCCGCAGGCCTGCGCGTGTCGCGTCAGCTAATTGACGCTCGACACGTGGACTGTCGCTTCGACTGCAGAACGCACGAACCGGCGCACCCTCTTTAAATGCAAAGATCTCGTCTTGATTCGCTGGCGAAAAAGACAGCCGATGACACGAGGACTCGTTCCGACGAAACCCTAGAAGGGACCCCACCTCGGGAGGCCCGGCAGTCCACTCCTGACTCGACCACTGTCTGGTCGGGACAAGAGTGGGGGGGTTAATGATAATACTCGATATCGGCCACCTCCAAGATCATGACACGTGGCATGTGACGTGTCCCAGAACTCAGAAGAAAGGGCCCACAGGGGCCGACCAGGCCACCCGGTGCCCGACCCGCAAGCGCAAACTGGCCCACCTCGGGGCCCCCTGCGAATATGCCTCCTCGGCCACTCATCTCGCCCCGAGCTGCCACAAGACCAAGACTCCTCGGCCTCCTCGAGACCCCTACCGAGGCCGTCTTCCTCGGTCCTCCGACCAACTCCACCGCTCACAGGCGTAACCGCCGTTCCGCAAATCTCGCCATGCGCGGATTCTCTGCCAGCAGCATCCCATGTTCCACACCACCACGATCCCCATTAATAGGCGATCCGCTCTTTACACGGGCGTGACGTCGGGAGGGTAACTGCCGGTGAGATCCTCGCGCCTGCTGCTGCGTGCCACCACCGCTATATAAACCCCCATCACAGAAGGGTCAAGTAAGCCATTTTTTACACTTACGCCGTTACTCTGCTCGGATCTTGTCACTGACTTGAGCGTCGGAGGGTCCTCGGTGGTACCAAACCACCCCGGGACTTCTTTGCAGGTACACGGCGGCAGCCTCCTCATCCCCCTTTGTCCTCTTAAAACCCATTGAGACCCACACACAGTGAAAGACAATCAACCCAGTTCACCTCGAGATCAACGGAAGACAACATCTGACGGAGGCCCGAAAAGGAGCCCCATCATATATAAATTAAATCCAATTCAATCTAAAATTCTCATTAAACCAAGGATTTTTTTAAACTTTATTTTTAACCTACGAATATCCAAATTTACTTGAATCAAATGGTTGTGTCTGCATGCCTTTACATGAAATAGTTTTTTTGCACGTAAGATCCATTTGGATGTGATTTAAATATATAAACTTTAAATAAAGTTATAAAGGTATCTTTGCAAATTAAAAGAAATGTCTTAGATAATGGTGTCTAAATTTTATATTTTTTTTGGATGGGGGAGAAGCTGGGGAGATTCGAATTTTCAACAAAGAAAACATTTTAAAAAGCTAATTGTGATGATGTGGATATATTAATGAGAGAATAAATTTATGGGTTTTTCTTACCTTTTGAATTATTTAACTAAAAAAATAGTTCATCAATAGATAGATGACCTTAGCTACCTTCATGGAATTAGCATCACACATTATTTTTCAACTCTTCAATTCTAACTTGATGGCAGACAAATTTTTTAATAGACATTATATTTCTAAAAATGGAAATACTATTATTTTATCAAGACATCACGTATAAACATACATATACACAATGGTTTATTGTATCATAAGTTAAGGCCGGTTTTATACACATGTGCTTATGCAAAGACCATATGACACTATAAGCTACCTGGTTGGCATGCTTCATTTCTGAAATAGTTGGCTCCATCTCTCTCCTAATAATACACCACCTCCATTTTCTAAATTTGAGGCATCGCCTATGAATGCTGCTGCTGCTTGCTCTGGCTTGCCTATAAACATTTTTGCTGTCTGCTCAGGCTTGAGCTCATCTACAAACTTTCTCTGCTTGTGTCGCCTCCGCATTGTCTGAATGAAGCTGTTGCTAACTTGAGAGGGAGATTAATTTTTGTACAATACTCTTCTCTTGTTTTTGGCAGGTGCCACAAAGTTTGAATTTTTTTAAAGAAAAATTAAATTGAAAAACCTAAAAAATGAGAAATTTAGAGAATAAAGGATAAAAGAAAGCACCTCCGGAAACAATCTGATAGCGGTTTAATCAATCCAATAAACTATCACATTTGCCATGAGATCAAACTCCGATCATAATATGAAACAAACTCTTAGAACAAAGTTCAAACTTTTAGATTTGAGAATCCAAAAATAAAGAAATTAGAGAATAAAGGGTAAAAGAAAATACCTCCGGAGATAATAAGATAGGAGTTTGATCAATACAATAAATCCTCATATTTGCAAGGAGAACTCCGATCGAACAAGGATACTATGCAACAAATTGAATTTATAAAGTTCAAAAAAATTTTGAAGTAAAATTAAATTTAGAGAAACTAAAGATTGGAAATTTAGAAAATAAAGGGCAAAATAAAGTACTTTCGGAGACAATTTAGGATTTTAACAGAATGATAATTCAATTAATAACCAAATTAGATCAATCACTACTACAAATAAGGGTTGCCCCTACGGATACTTTCGTAGGGGCGAAAAAATAACCTATAGATGCAAACGCCGTAGGTGCAAGTTGAAGCCCTGAACTTTCCCCTACGGGCAAAATCTTGCCCCTACGGAGTTCTGTGTAGGGCCAGTTTCACCTACGGAGTAGGCCGTAGGGTAAAAAAGGTTATTTTATTTACGGTTTTTTTAAATATATTAACTGTACCTACGAAGATATCCGTAGGGCCAAGTACTATCCCCTACGGATATCTGCGTAGGCACTTATCCGTAGGGGCAAAATATCAAAAATCCTGATATTTTTCCCCTACGGATAACGCCGTAGGGGCCTTTGTTTGCCCCTACATACATATCCGTAGGGGCACTCCCAACCCCCTGGTACTGAGATCACGGGGGAAATATCAGTTACTGCTGATATTTTGCCCCTACGGTTTAATCCGTAGGGGCAATATGATTACCTACGGATTAATCCGTAGGGGCGAAATATCTGTATTTTTTTTTAAAAAAAGGGCTGCCTAATTTTTTCCCGCCCTGTGCACAATAATATATATATATCAATAAAATATAAAATTAATTATCACACAACATATATCACAGTATTCATAATCACATCTCACGCAAATAATATACAAAAGAAACCCAAAAACTGAATATGATATAAATATAAACCAATATCAAATATTAATATCATTTCAAAATGTAGTACAATATGTATGATATGAATAAATACATATTTCAAAAAATATGAATCAAAAAGCTACCCTAGCTCGGTCCAGCTCCACCTCTGATAAACGATAGAATCAAGCGCGCCTGCTCCTCGGTCAATAAACCATGCAATTCGGCGCGTGCGGGAGTCTGAGCGGCCTGTGGAGCTGGCGATGTGGTCTGCGCAGCCGCCGTCGAGGTAGTCGCTTGCGGAGCCGCGGCTGCGGGAGTCTAAGCGGGCGGTGGAGCTATAGGAGCTGTCTGCGAAACCGCAGCCGATGTAGTGGCTTGCAGAGCCGCAGCCGAAGGAGATGCATGTGGAGGCTCGGCCGATGTACCCTGTCGCGTCTGGACCTAACATGTGTAAGAACTGTGTATTATTCGAATTCGTATCATTATCAAGTTATTTCGAAACCCCATTTGGATATCTAGTTTGGAAAATCGTTGTTTATTTTAATTACATATGTATGTATGATTAATCAAACCTAAGTCTAAAACCAAATAAGCTCAACCTACGTACTAATTATGGATATGTTGATATCTATAATATGACATGATATTTTATTATAAAGTAGTATACATACCAGCATCTCCTTCAACTCCTGAACGGTGGCCCTCAAGCTCTCCAGTTCCTGCTGGACACGTCGCTCACTGGAGACGGGGGAAGTAACCGCCGGGGTGGAGTCCAACCTCATATGGGCCCTGCTAGGGCCCAGTCCCCGGCCTCTCTCCCAACCTCCGTGGTGCCCTCCGTATGCGGCGTCCAGAACTGGGGTCAGCAGCCTCGGATCGCTCTGTCCAGTAAAATCGATCCCCGAGGCCTCGGCCTGCTCAACCACCCGCTCCTACACCCACATTAAGCAGTAAAGTATAAGTATAAAATTTAAACTAGAACCTTCCAAAACTAAAATTTCAAATATGTATAGAATAAATATTAACACTTACGCAATACTCCTGGGTAGCGACGTCGGGATATCGAAGCTCGCCCGTGGCGGGATCTGTCGAGGTGCCGTGGACGACAAGATATGCGGACAGCACGCTCGGTGTACCACCTGACGCCACGGTCCGAGCTGTCTGCAATATTAGAAAATAACTCTTAATATTAGAAATATTAGAAAATAACTCTTAATATTGCAGAATATCACAAAGGTCGGTCTATTGTAATTTACCGATAACTCCATGGCTCGAGTAATATTCCTCGAGCCACCTGTGTAAGTAGGACGACCCCTCTTCGCCGACTTCCTGTTCTCTGTATTCTGAGCGGCCTGTTTCTGCACAACGCATTAATATTTAGTTTTCTAATTAAGGAACAAAAAAAAATAAATTATATCCTAAATAATGAATTACATTTAAAATACATACATGTTTGCGTTGGAAATCGAAATATTCGCACAATAGAGGCCATGTCTCTACGTCGACTCTCGCAAACGCCGGAGTAGATAGGAGGGCCGCTCTCTCTCGCTGGTCGATTTTTATTACGTATATACTTCTTAAGAGTGTAGAGGTACCTAATGAAAATATGTTGAATAAATAAATACGGGCATACAGGACAACAATAAATTTATAAATTGCGTGAAACGAAAAATTACACGTACCTCTCGACGGGATACATCCATCGATATTGTACCGGTCCGGCTAACTTCGCCTCAGTTGCAAGATGAACCGTCAAGTGTATTATGATATCGAAGAATGACGATGGGAAAATACGCTCAAACTTGCAAAGTATCAACGCAATAGAATTTCTAGTTTATCTAGTGTTTTAGCACACAACTCCCTGAAAAAACAACATAGGTCGTTGATTACTAGACCAACCGAGTCGGGGAGAGAAGTCCTGAGGGCTAATGGAAGAAGGTGCTCCACGATAACATGGTGATCATGACTTTTCAGCCCATCGATCTTGCCCTTCACAATTTTTATTTTCTTGCTGAATGATCCTGAGAAACCTGTGGAGACTTTCAAATCATGCAACACCTGCAGGAATCTTTTCTTCTCCGGTTATGACATATGATAAGCGGCATTGGGAAGTACAAACTTACCCGGTTTACCCGCTACCGGTCTAGGGTGCAATTCACTTCTTATTCCCCACTCTTGTAGATCCATCTGAGCATTCATGTTGTCTTTCGATTTCCCGATTTCCCGTCTTTACAAAGAAGCAAGTTAAGTATGTGCTCTGATACTCCCTTCTCTATATGCATGACGTCCAGACAATGACGCACTGAATTTGTAGACCAGTACGGAAGCTCGAAGAAAATGCTTAACTTGTTCCAATATGGTGGTTTGACCTGTTTCGTCGGATCCATCCCGAAGGTCACGTTATTGTAACCATCCCATTTAGCAGTCACGTCCTCTCCGGACAATGGGGATGGAGGTCCAAGAAGCTCCTGATGACCATCAAAGTGAACCGTGTCTAACCTATATGGGTGGTCTGGAGATAGGAAACGTCGATGGCCGCAATAACAAACCTTCCTGCTAAAATTCAAGAATTTCGATGTTGTGTGTTCATGGCAATGAGGACATGCTTTGTGACCATGTACGGACCAACCTGATAGCATTCCATACGCAGGAAAGTCATTAATTGTCCACATTAAAGCCGCACGCAGTATTAAGGTTGTATTTGTGTTTGCATCATATGTCTCTACACCATCAATGAACAAAGATTTCAACTCCTCGATCAGAGGTCGGAGATAGACGTCGATATTATTCCCCGGTGAGTTTGGTCCGTCGATAAGAAGAGGCATCATAAAGTATGATTGGTCCATAGCGAACCAAGGCGACAGATTATAAATTATCATTACAACGGGCCATGTGCTGTGACTTCCAGCCATATAGTTGAATGAGCAGAAGCCATCAGTAGCCAGTCCGAGCCGGACATTGCGAGGATCGCTACTGAATATTGCGTGCCTCCTATCGAAATCCTTCCATGCCGGTGAATCTCTTGGATGGCTCATTTTTCCATCTTCACTTAGAGGAGTACGGTGATGCCAAATCATTGCCTCGGCTGTTTTCTTGCACCTGAATAGCCTCTGTAGCCTCTGTGTTATGGGAAAGTATCGTGCTATCTTCACAGGTATATCAGGCTTCTTATCAGAATCTTTTGGGTTATACCTGGCCTCTACGCATGTTGGACACTCTTTCAAATCTGAATTTTCTTTCCGGTACAACATGCAATTTTTAGGACATACTTGAATCTTCTCGCACTTTAGACCCAAATCAGACATCATCTTCTGGGCTTCGTACCAGCTGTCGGGCACATTATTTCCCGGAGGCATAGAATCTTTCAAGAACGAAAGAAGCATTGTGAATGACTTGTTGCTCCATCCATTTAGGCACTTAATCTGGAAAAGTTGGACGAACCATGAGAGGGTGGAATACTTCGCATTCTCATAAATTGGTTTCCTAGCATCATTCATGAAATTTTCATATTTATCCGCACGCGGTTCTTGACCGGAAGGAATGTCATCTTCGGTACGAATAGATTCACCTAGGGCAGTCCCTACCATATCCTCCATTTCTTCTGATGGAAATAAATTACCGTCTTCTCCTTTTGCCGCATTACCGAATTCTTCTTCTTCTCCTGCCGCATTATCGTGTCTCCTTCTTCTTCTGCCGCAGTACTGCATTCTTCTCCTTCCCTGTGATATTTCCAAGTTGTATAAAGTCTAGTAAACCCATGTTTTACAATATGAAGCTCTGCCAATTCTACCTTCTGCCAGTACTTATTGCCACATCTATCGCACGGACAGAGAATCTTCTCTATTATGATCTTATTATGTGCGCGTGCAAATTCAAGGAAAGCAGCAACTCCTGCGACAAACTTAGGTTGCATACGTTGTTTCTAATCCACATACATCCAGTCCTTAACTCTGACGTACTCATGGGCCATGTTAGACTGTATAACATATAAATTGTAGGTTATGCTGACTATATTGAGAAATATAAGAACGGGATAGTTACTGATAAAGGAGAAAATCCGTGTATATGCTTTGTGTGTGCGTTTGTCGTTGAAAAGAATAAATTATCGCACGTATGTTAACCGCTAGACGTAGACTAAGTGGCGCTTTTAGTTTCATATATGAGTATCGATGAGAATATGAAGGTTTCATATTATCATATATTGGTTTTAACTTGAACATCTCAAATCACTCTCTAATTATGCGTTTGTTGTGTATTCTTGATGTATGTGTGTGTTCCGGCTGTCGGGGGTAGGCTTCTATCCCATTAAGAATGTATAGAGCGAACACCCATCACTTGTGCTTTCAACCGTTTCGAGTAAATTTCGGCAGCACCTCCCCGCTGTTCTCCGAATACACTGTAATAGAATAGATAATCATTTCAAACCTGTGAAACAACGTTGAAATGAACATCTAATCTATCTTTGTACATGGAGAACCAGCAGAAAGGTACCGACGAAATATCTCGAAACGGATGAAAATACAAGTGAATGAAGGCATTTGCTTTATACATTCTTAACTTGTCCACACGGGACAAATCTATGGGTTACCATACGATTGAATTTTCTCGTCGCGTAGACTATACGACGGTTGTTAGTATCGAGCTATACTGTCCGATATTTAACAACCTTCGTATAGTTCTATGTCACGACGAGCATCGCACGTATGTTAACCGATAGACGGGGACTAAGTGGCGCTTTTAGTTTCATATATGAGTATCGATGAGAATATGATGGTTTCATATTATCATATATTGGTTTTAACTTGAACATCTCGAATCACTCTCTAATTATACGTTTGTTGTGTATTCTTGTTGTATGTGCGTGTTCCGGCTGTCGGGGGTAGGCTTCTATCCCATTAAGAATGTATAGAGCGAACACCCATCACTTGTGCTTTCAACCGTTTCGAGTAAATTTCGGCAGCACCTCCCCGCTGTTCTCCGAGTACACTGTAATAGAATAGATAATCATTTCAAAGCTGTGAAACAACATTGAAATGAACATCTAATCTATCTTTGTACACGGAGAACCAGCGGAAAGGTACCGACGAAATATCTCGAAACGGATGAAAACACAAGTGAATCAAGGCGTTTGCTTTATACATTCTTAACTTGTCCACACGGGACAAATCTATGGGTTACCATACGATTGAATTTTCTCGTCGCGTAGACTATACGACGGTTGTTAGTATCGAGCTATACCGTCCGATATTTAACAACCTTCGTATAGTTCTATATCACGACGAGCATCGCACGTATGTTAACCGATAGACGGGGACTAAGTGGCGCTTTTAGTTTCATATATGAGTATCGATGAGAATATGAAGGTTTCATATTATCATATATTGGTTTTAACTTGAACATCTCGAATCACTCTCTAATTATGCGTTTGTTGTGTATTCTTGTTGTATGTGTGTGTTCCGGCTGTCGGGGGTAGGCTTCTTTCCCATTAAGAATGTATAGAGCGAACACTCATCACTTGTGCTTTCAACCGTTTTGAGTAAATTTCGGCAGCACCTCCCCGCTGTTCTCCGAGTACACTGTAATAGAATAGATAATCATTTCAAAGCTGTGAAACAACGTTGAAATGAACATCTAATCTATCTTTATACACGGAGAACCAGCGGAAAGGTACCGACGAAATATCTCGAAATGGATGAAAACACAAGTGAATGAAGGTGTTTGCTTTATACATTCTTAACTTATCCACACGGGACAAATCTATCGGTTACCATACGATTTAATTTTCTCGTCGCATAGACTATACGACGGTTGTTAGTATCAAGCTATATCGTCCGATATTTAACAACTTTCGTATAGTTCTATGTCACGACGAGCATCGCACGTATGTTAACCGATAGACGGGGACTAAGTGGCGCTTTTAGTTTCATATATGAGTATCGATGAGAATATGAAGGTTTCATATTATCATCGAGTATCATATATTGGTTTTAACTTGAACATCTCGAATCACTCTCTAATGATGCGTTTGTTGTGCATTCGTGTTGTATGTGTAACATGATTTTAAACCATTGAGATCAAGATTGATAGAACTGATCATCATACATTGCAATGGCATTCATCTACCAAAAACTATTATTGCAATGTCATTCATCTATAACAATCAACAACTAAAACTACAAATGTAGGATACTGATATCATAAAGCGTTATACGCAGCATATGAATTCACATGACTGAAACATACATCAAAAAACATGTTCATCCAAAAGAAAGGCCACTGTCAACAAATATAGACAAAAAATTATTATATTAACTATGAAACATATTAGAAAAATGATAGAAGTTCAAGATGTTAATAACACGATGATAATCAAAACAGTTGTGTACAGATGCTAAAACCGAATATGTGACACGATATTCTTGTAAAGATAGACATGTATTAAAAGAGGAGACCCCAAGTAAAATCCATAACTAAATCCCTATTTTGCCCTTCCTTTTCTTCAAATCAGAAATGTGTCTTTTTTTTGCAATTATATATAGCTAAAACAAAGAAGGTCCTACAATTCTAAGCATTTCCAATTACAACGGCCCATCCTCAAAATCCAGAATCTTATGAGCATCTTATGCAATTAGCAAACATATTCAACCAAAAACACCTTCAAAATTTCCACCAGACTACAAATCCTTTGCATACTCAAACCCCAACCAGATCAAATTAAGGGACTACTAAGACCCACAGTTTAAATCAATAAAAAATATCCAAAATCAGACACGGGGTCTTTGGATACCTACCAAATGCCAAGTCCCATGACTCCAAAAACAAAACCCCAACATGCCCAACGGCTAAAAGTTCCACAAAACAGTCTCCGTTTCCAAGAAAATTTGAGAATGACAAATAAAATTATTAATTAAACTGGGCTTTACCCACATTATTAGTCCAGTTTCCAACACCTTCTCAAACTAGACACATTTTCCTCTTATGATCATCATCAACATTTCAATTAACGAGCTTAATGCTAATTAGAATGGAAATTAACTTAGACCCTGAAATCCAAAACCCCAACCCCAACCATAACCCTAACCCTAACCCCAACCACAACCACAACCCCAACAGCAACCCCCTGCCGAACCCTAACCCCAACCGCAGCCCCAGCCCCAACCCTAACGCTAACCGCAGCCCGAGCCCGAGCCCCAACCCCAACCACAGCCCTAGCCGCAGCCCGAGCCCCAGCCCCAGCCCCAATCAAAAATTTGAGTAATTGAAGATGTCCTTATCTGTGCAGAGGCGACGACGAGAACGGAGATGAGCCGGCGATGGCGACGACGAAAGAAGGCAGTGGCTACGACGAAAGCAGGCGGTGACTACGACGAATCGGTGGCGCTGGCGACGACGAGAACGACGATCGATCGGCGGGAACGAGGGTTTGGGAATTTTTTCTTCGCGCGAGAATTAGGAATAATGAGCGTAGGGATCGATCTGAGCTTTTAACTTAAATCCCTATTTAGATGCTCATACGGATAAGTCCGTAGGTTCTTAGTTTGCGGCTCCGTAGAGGCAAACAACAATTTAAGATTTAATAATTTTTATATAAATATGTAAGGACCGTAGGGGCAACCGTCTGGACCTACGGACTAATCCGTAGGGCCAAAATAAATCTGCCCCTACGGATTTCAATATCCGTAGGGGCAACCCCCTATTTTAGTAGTGAATGGAATAAATGGCAAGTTTATATTACTTCAAACCTAGATAAAACTTGCAGTTTTAAAAACAAATATACATTAAAATCAGAAATTTAGACAGTTTGAGGGAAAAGAAAGTAACTTTGGCGACAATTTAGGGTTTTTACGGAATTATGATTCAATTCATAATCAAATTAGATCAACAAAACAAATGACAAGTTTAGATTCCTTCAAACCTAGATAAAAATTGCAGCTTTAAACACAAATAAACACTAAAAATCAGAAATTTAGAGAGCAAGGACAAAAAAATACTTCGGTAAACAGTGAGAGATCATGAATCTATGCTAAATAGAGATAAAATCATCAAAAAGCAAGAAAGGTAACATCTTGAACAAATTTTGAGATGGAACGTTGCTATTTCCGCCTTCAAATCCTTAATCACTTGCTCCAAAACCCTCGTAAAGTTTGGTCACTTGACGTGAAAAGGTAAAGGGAAGATCGCCGTCTGGAACTCCTTCCTTCATTAGTGCTCTTCTTTGTCGAGAAAACGAAAGGGAGATTTGGGAGAGAGAATGACTTTTATATTAAAATAGCAAGAAATTTTCTTAATTGAGATAAGAAATTAGTTGGGATATGACAGACCAAAAATTTAATCAATTTACTTAAAAAAAGCTATACGTAAATAAATTAATAAATCTATGTATTTATACTAACCCTAACTATATGGTCTTTTAGTTAAGCAATACATAAATAAATCTAATTTAAACCAATAGCCTCAACTAACTAATTTTTTATTTAAATTTTATCTCTAAATAAAATCAAAAGATTTTTTTAATAATAGATGCTAAATATATAAAATAGATATAATATACTGGATTTGAATGAGCTAGGAGGACCAGGATTTGATGGTACGAAGAAACCGCGAAAAATCTCTCCAATTTGCTTTTAGGAATACTATAGATAAATATAGATAATGCTGAAAGCAGCCACTTACTTTATGAAATAATTTTTGGGTTTATGCGACAAAATATGTTGAAATTAGTAGGTGTTAGAATATCATAGTTTTAATATTCTAGTATTTCTAAGAGTAAATATGCCCAAAAAACAAAAACAAAATAAAAATAAAATTGATATAAATGATTCCTACGGGGTAAATTACATTAGATACCATGAACTTTCACAGTTTTTGAAATAAATATGATGAACTAACTTTAGTTGTTACACATGTCTTTAAATTTTAAAATAGCTTTGGCGTAAGAACCATATGACTGTTAGGGGACCAATATGTTTTCATTTTGATCTCTTTTTTCCCTTTAAAAGCTCTTTTCACCTCTCATTTCTCCTGTTTATTCTCAATCTAAACATTGATTGCTTTACTGTATGAAAAGCTGTGCAAAATGAGAAGCAACAAAGAAGACAGAAAGGAAAGAAAATCCTGAAGATAAATGGTGTTTTTCTGCAACAAGCGATTGTTTCATGGTTTTTATCTCAAAAAGAAGAAAAGCTCATGATATTTTAGTGTAATAATCCGAATGGTCTCAAAAAGAAGAAAAGCTAATGGTATTCTAGTGTAAAAATCTATGAATGACCTCCACAAAAGCTCCAAATACATTGTACCTGTCCACATTTGTGGCCCAGATACATTCCTTCGAGGGAACGCTGATAAATAAATTAAGTCGTCGTCGTCAGGATCCCCACACACACACGCTTATATTATTTAATGAATTTTGCTTTGGTGCATCCGTTCTTGACCTCTGAAAATGTGCGATTAGGGTTAGGCATAAAGGTTCCAGTAGAACCAATAGAAACATGATCTCCCCGTGGATACATATCGATCCATTGGAGAATCAACACAAATACAACGGAAGCAAATATGTAACCGGTGGCATACACGAACATTAGGATCTTGCAAAACTTAGCAGGGTTGAAGATCTCCCTCATCCATCGGTGCATCTATGATCTTTATTCCATGTCCCATTCTTCTCTACTCTTCGTGATGGTCGACGAAAGACATTCACAAGGTTGGTCAAAAGGCCCTCTTGTCCACCATGACCGCTACTATGTGGAAGAAGATGTCGAACCTAGAAAACCCTAGCTTTCTCTCTTATTTCTCTATCTCATGAAATACTTGATTTATTGATTGATTGATTGATCAAACCCTAGACTGGCACCGGATCTTGATCGTCAAATGAGTGAGTCAATAGGCACCAAATCTCGCCGGATTTCAATCGTCTTAGACTGGCACCCACTACTACAAAGAAGGGTTGCCCCTACGGATTTATCCGTAGGGGCAACCCACTGCCCCTACGGTTATATACGTAGGGGCGAAAAAATACCCCGTAGGTGCAAAGGCCGCAGGTGCAAGTTGAGACCCTGAATTTGCCCCTACGGTTAAATTTTTACCCCTACGGATATATGTGTAGGTCTATTTTCCCCTACGGATTAAGTCGTAAGGTATAAGATTTTATATTATTTACGGTTTATTTTAATAAATTACTTGGCCCTACGGATATAGCCATAGGGGGATGTACTACCCCCTACGGATATATTCGTAGGTACTTTTCCGTAGGGGCACAAATTCAGGATTCCTGATATTTTGCCCCTACGGATAACGCCGTAGGGGAGAGTTAGTGGCCCCTACGGATATATCCGTAGGGGCATTCCCAACCACCTGGCACTGACATCTGGAGGAAATATCAGTTACTGCTGATATTTAGCCCCTACGGATATATCCGTAGGGGTAAAATGTGTGCCTACGGATTAATCCGTAGGTACATATTGTCTGTAATTTTTTTTTAAAAATGGGCTGCTTCATTTTTTCCCGCCCTGTGCACAATAATGTATACATCAATCAAATCATATATTGCAGTATTCATAATCACATCTCACGCATATATATAATATACAAAAGAAACACAAAAACTGAATATGATATAAATACAAACCAATATCAATATCGTTTCAAAATGTAGTACAATGTGTATGATATAAATAAATACATGTTTCAAAAAAAAAGAACCAAAAATCTACCCTAGCTCGGTCCAGCTCCACCTCTGAATAACGATAGAATAACGCGCGCCTGCTCCTCGGTCAATAAACTCTGCAATTCGTCGCGAGCGGGAGTCTGAGTAGGCGGTGGAGCTACAGGAGCTGTCTGCGGAACCGCAGCCGATGTAGTGGCTTGCGGAGCCGCAGCCGAAGGAGATGCGTGTGGAGGCTCGGCCGATCTACCCTGTCGCGTCTGGATATAACGTGTGTAAGAAGCGTGTAAGAACTGTTTATTATTCGAATTCGTATCATTATTAAGTTATTTCGAAACCCTGTTTGGATATCTAGTTTGGAAAAGCGTTGTTTATTTCAATTACATATGTATGTATGATTAATAAAACATAAGTCTACAACCAAATAAGCTCAGGCTATGTACTGATATTGGATATGTTGATATCTATAATATGACATTATATTTTACTATTAAGTAGTATACATACCAGCATCTCATTCAACTCCTGAACGGTGGCCTTCAAGCTCTCATGTTCCTGCTGGACACGTCACTAACTGGAGACGGAGGAAGTAACCACCGGGGTGGAGTCCAACCTCATATGTGCCCTGCTAGAGCCCAGTCCTCGGCCTCTCTCCCAACCTCCGTGGTGCCGTCCGTGTGCGGCGTCCAGGACTGGGGTCAGCAGTCTCGAATGTTGCCTTCCCCCTAGCAACTGTCAGAACATTATATTTAGCAAATACTGGTCTATAAAATTGACAAGAAATACCAAAATCAACAAATTCAAAGCCTTACCTACAGAGATAGAAGATGTGCTCCTCTGGTATCTGCATGTATCAAAATTTGAATAATATTAATTAATTTCAGTACATACATACTAACAAGGTAAACTCGCATATAGCGCTGCTTACACATATGACAGGGAGTGAACAAGCTCTTGTAGATCATCAGGCGCAAATCTAATCTCATCAAGCAGCCCATGATAATGAGTTGGACGACTAAGAGCAAAAGGAATGTGTGTATATTTATGATATAGCATTCTAAATCAATATACATGCCCTATATAATATATAAACATACCTGGAGGAACGGGAGTGGCCTCTGTCCCTGATATGGACGCATCACCAACAACTAGACAATCAAACATTGACAATATAAGTAATTTTGACATAAAGAGGCATGGATATCTATAATATTACATTCAAAATGAATATTAGAGAGCGCACCTGCAATGAGAAGTGATAAAAGTATCACCCAACAAGAGTGTAATTTACAGAATCAGTTGAGACTCTTAAAAGTCATAGAAGAACCCGACCTGCACAAATCTGATGTATGTTTTCCATTGGACACTAAGAAGTCTCTAAAGGGAAAAGCCTATGTGAAAGCCATCATTAGTTCATATCAGAAGATTGATGCTGAAACAGAGAACGAGGAATGTCATTTTTTTCTTCTTCCGCCACATTACTGTCTTCTCCTTCTGCCACATTACTGTCTTCTCCTTCTTATTATGTGCGCGTGCAAATTCAATGACTATATTGAGAATATGGATTAATAGTGGGTAGGAAAAGTATTTCTCAAATGGCTTTTGCGTCTTATAGTTTGATAGATGCAGTTAGATCATATCTCTATAAGGGAAAACTTAAAATAACAACCTTTATACTAAAAAAATTATGTATGCCATTACTTAGTAGTTTATGGTTTTAAGACGCAAAAGCCATTTGAGAAATACTTTTCCTACCCACTATTAATCCATATTCTCAATATAGTCATTGAATTTGCACGCGCACATAATAAGAAGGAGAAGACAGTAATGTGGCAGAAGGAGAAGACAGTAATGTGGCGGAAGAAGAAAAAAATGACATTCCTCGTTCTCTGTTTCAGCATCAATCTTCTGATATGAACTAATGATGGCTTTCACATAGGCTTTTCTCTTTAGAGACTTCTTAGTGTCCAATGGAAAGCATACATCAGATTTATACAGGTCGGGTTCTTGTATGACTTTTAAGAGTCTCAACTAATTCTGTAAATTACACCCTAGTTGGGTGATACTTTTACCACTTCTCACTGCAGGTGCGCTCTCTAATATCCATTTTGAATATCGATAATATTACATTCAAAATGGATATTAGAGAGCGCACCTGCAGTGAGAAGTGGTAAAAGTACCACCCAACTAGAGTGTAATTTACAGAATCAGTTGAGACTCTTGAAAGTCATAGAAGAACCCGACCTGCACAAATCTGATGTATGCTTTCCATTGGACACTAAGAAGTCTCTAAAGGGAAAAGCCTATGTGAAAGCCATCATTAGTTCATATCAGAAGATTGATGCTGAAACAGAGAACGAGGAATGTCATTTTTTTCTTCTTCTGCCACATTACTGTCTTCTCCTTCTTCTTCTGCCACATTATTGTCTTCTCCTTCTTATTATGTGCGCGTGCAAATTCAATGACTATATTGAGAATATGGATTAATAGTGGGTTGGAAAAGTATTTCTCAAATGGCTTTTGCGTCTAAAAACCATAAACTACTAAGTAATGGCATACATAATTTTTTAGTATAAAGGTTGTTATTTTAAGTGCGCGTGCAAATTCAATGAAAGTTAGATTTGAGGATACCCATGTATGAGTTGTATTCTATATATGTGTGTTTCGATTTATGATTTCGCTTAAGTGTAGGGTTGTTTTTACTTAAATTTCAAATGTATATACATGCATACTGTCTTCTCCTTCTTCTTCTGCCACATTACTGTCTTCTTCTTCTTCTGCCACATTACTGTCTTCTCCTTCTTATTATGTACAGTACTTCCACAAAATACGTGTTGTCATTTCTAAATGGAAGTTTCTCAGTGTCACCATAGTAGCAGAAGATGGAATTGTTTATCGCCACTAGATTATGCTAAGCCTCGGATAGATTAGGCAAACATGATCTAGAAGAATATAATTAGCAGAGAAAATATGCAAATAAACATGCATGCAAGCTGACATTAAAAGATTAATATAACAGAGATGTCTACTGATGATTTGTAAGATGTTATCGCAGGTAGGACAACTGCCAATTCTATGGCTTGTGGCCACCAGCGACTGCTTTCTCACCACAGTAAAAATAATGAGGGACTATAACATATCATGAATTCGATATGCACCGTGATTTCATAGCATATGTCTATTAACCTATAATCTATAAGTTCTCGGCGTTGATTGCAGAGGTGCATACAGTCTGAACTAGTAAATATACGTAAGAAGGAAAAAGAAGAAACGATTCACAAATATGGTTGGGCCAGAAACAGACTTAGTCACTGAATGACATATAACTGATATTCCTTGATGTAGAAATCAATACACCTTTGATAACAAACTCATTCTTTTTTGGGAGATATATGAATAACCGACTCTGACCCTCAGCATTCCATTGAACACATGGAAATCCATCGTATCTCATATCCAGCCACCTCACTTCACCGATCCTATGATCGCCCTCTTGAGGACGCACAGCCCTAGCCGCAGCCCCAGCCCAAACCCTAGCCTCAGGTGGTGGTGATGAATGTGAATCCTCATGTGATTTTGCATATTATTGCAAGAGCGTTAATGGGTTTTCAAGATTTGTACGTAGTCAAGAGCAATTGTGAGCAAGGAAAGTAAAAATAGTTTTGGAATTTTATCAAACGGTTGGTGAGCAAACTAGTAAAACGTTTTGAATGAAAATATAATGTAAAATAATTTCGAGAATCAAAAGTGATAAGCTTTGTTAATGATATGGGAGAGAAGCTTGCTTTTTCTTTTTTTGTGAGAAATATTTTAGGTTTTTTTTCCTTATTTCTGTTACATCCTGACCGAAGAACTTTCACAATTGTTAAAATTCAGCATTTTGGTCAGTCCTCTCCTTTATTGATATGCATGTGATGTGAGGGTTGGATTTAACACAGCAACCATTGTTCATCAATATATATTACCAAATAAAGCTCTTTATTGTTGGTTATGTTGGTTTCATCCTATTCTTGCCTCAATTTGGTGTAATTTGAAATGGCCCACGATTCTAGGGTTTGATATGGGATGGCAATAGAAAAGAGAATTTGTTCTCAAGTTATGATCGAATACCATAATAAATTGGGAGTTGGTTAGGATTGTGAAATTGTGAAAGTAGTTGCATTTTTTTCAAGTATGATCTTGTGAAACTCGGATGAAATATTTAACATCATTTTGTTGTTATTTAGGATTAGCACCCTCTAAAGGATTTTAAGTTAAGATAATGGATATGGATCTTTTGTCAGGATAAAGAAGATCTGCACATGCATAAATACTAGTATAAGATAATTCAAAATTTGGGACAACGGATACATACCGCTAAAAGATATAAATGGAAAACCCAAACAATATTTTGTGATAAACTTAAGTGTTCTTGCAAACTAATACAAATCTTGTTAAAAATTTGATAAATTGACCTTCCCCTTCCCCAGCCCTTGCCCCAGCCCGCAGCCCTAGCCGCACCCCCAATAAAAAAATTGATAAATTGACCCTTCCCCTTCCCCGACCCCGACCCTAACCCTACCCCGACCCCGAACCCGACCCCGTAGCCCAGCCCCTGCCCCAACCCTAACCCGACCCCGACTGCGACCGCGACCCCAGCCCAACCCCAACTCGCGCGCCATGAACCTTAAGCCCAAAATAATCCAATAAATTCTTTAACTTACCTCGAGATTTACTCACTTGAACGGCTGCTGGGGCAGGGGCGACGATCTGAACGGCGGTGGCGACGACCTTAACCGCGGTGGCGACGAGAACTCCAGTGGCGACGAAACCGGCGGTGGCCACGAGGAGAACAACCTTGGCGGCGACGGCGTGGCGCATTGGGGGCTTATTTTCGCGCCCGATCGAGAGAGAGAGGGAAATGAGCGTAGGCGATCGAGATCTGGGATTTTATTAAATCGATATTTACTTGCCCCTACGGATATATCCGTAGGTCCTTTGTTTGCGTCTCCGTAGGGGCAAACACCTAATTAAAAATTAATATTTTTATTCTTGGACGTCTTTGCCCGTAGGGGCAACCTTTTAGCCCTACGGATATATCCGTAGGTCCAAGTTATTTCTGTCCCTACGGATTAAACTATCCGTAGGGGCAACCCCTATTTTACTAGTGACCGGATCTCGATCGTGGGAGTCGGATTTTGATTATCTCAGATCTGAGATCAGGTCCATGCCGGACTAATGAGGGTTAGAAGAGGATAATGCCAGGGCAGAATCGGTCTGTGATCAAGGGGAAGCATGAGTTGTTGAAAAATGGAGACAAGGAGGAAAAATAGAGAGTGGCGAAAAAAATTTAAGAAAAATGATAGAGAGAAAGAAACGTAAGGACAGAGAGACGAGGGGAGAGAGAGATTGAGAGAGATTGATTGACAGTGACGTTTACTTGACATGGCCACATGGCCTCTATTTTGGAGATAGGTATCCAATTCTTCAGCTTTCTAACGTGAACTCTTGCTAAAAGACGGCTGAAGAATTAGATGCGCCTAGCTTTAGTAATTAAAAAAATAAATAAGAGTCCAGCTACAGTGAAAATTGGAGAATGGTCACGTGGGCTATGCTAGTATTTGGTTTACTAGCAAGATTTTAAAATATTACCTTATCTTCTCCATCCAAAAGTATGACAAAAAGGACATGAAACAATTAGTAATTAAATAAGTCTAAATTTCAACTTGCTACCGTGAACTATAAGCAATTTTTCCAAATGATACCGTGAACTTTCAAAATGATGGAATGATGCCATGAATTTTTAAAAGTATCAAAAAAAACGACGAGCAAAATTACAAAATTATCAAATACCCCTCTAATATAATAAAAAGAATATATTTGCAAAAAAAGAGGGGTATTTTGGTAACTTTCCTCGGGTTTTTTTGATACTTTTGAAAGTTATCAATCTATCATTTTGAAAGTTAATGGTATCATTTGGAGAAACTGTATATAGTATGATAGCAAGTTGAAATTTAGCCATTATATAATTATCAAAACAATATCAATTGCGGGAATTGAACCCACAAAGCTCAAGCAATTAAAAGTGTCACACTACCAACTAAGCAAAAACAATATTATATTGGTATTATAAACACATTATATATATATATATATATATATATATATATATATATATATATATGGACTTTTCTTCTCCGAAAAACCCAGTGGGGCACGTGTCCTCGCTGGACTCTATATGGGTCCGCCCATGCAACCATTCCAAAACAAAACTAACAACCCAGCTTGATACATCCTTTGGGTAAGTTTTTGTGGTTCACAAATCAATTCCTAAAAATAATTTTTATCTAAGTCAAGCTACTCTTAAAAAATTAAATCTTTTAATCTATTTCAAGCAAAGAGGTATCAGAGAAGAAAGACAATGCATTATTTGCAACTCAAACCCGAAAACCATAAACATCTCCTTTTTTTAGCGCCGTTCTCTAGTTGGATGGTCCAGTCATTATTAAAACGTTGTAATGTTTTTAATCCACCTTCCAATATACGAGCCATCGTAGATTTTATCGAATCGAAGGTCTCTAGTAAGAAGTAAACCAGAGCGCTCCTTCGTACAATATTTGCAAATATTGTTTGGCGTATTTGGATAGAACGGAACTAGAGAAATTATAAATGTCATTATATGTCTAAAGAGATTGTTCTTCCCAATGTTATTTTGCTAGTTCTATTATGCAAGCTAAGTTCTTTAATATTAGGGACCTTAATAGTTTAGCAATTGCTTGCAATTGGAGTGCATTATCTTCCTTTTAAAGGAAATTGATGGAGGGGCGATTCCGTACCTCCTTCAGATGTTGTCTTCCGTAGATCTGCCGATGGCTGCGAGTTATGGCTGGGATTGAAGATGGTAGATCTGGAGATTGATCTCCTGTTGCATATGAATCTCAATGGGTTTGATGAGTTTGGTGGTGTTGCGCCGAATACCTGCAAGGAGGTCCCGGGGTAGTTTGTACCACTGAGAACCCTCCGACGATCAAGTTAAAGACAAGATCCGAGCAGAGTAACGGCTAAGTGGGGGAGAAATTGCTTACTTGAACCATCTTGAAGAGGGGTATAAATAGCGGTGGCAGCAGGCAGGGGTAGGCGCGAGAATCACGCCGGCAGTTACGCTCCCGACGTCACGTCCGCGTGAAGAGCGGGATCACCCATTAATGGCGAGGCATGCGCGTTAATGGGGATCGTAATGGCGTGGAACGTGGGATGTGTAAGTGCACGGCGGCGCCCCGGCCGTCAATCCGAGGCCAAAATGCGGAAACGATAATTTACTTTAACTTTTGAACCGGCACCACCGCGCACTTTAAACCCGGATCGGGCCATTAATATAATCCTAGCTAACTAGAGAAGGGGTAGAGAGATATACCGAGCGATCCTAGATGACATGTGAGAGATCGCCGATATAGAGCATCATCATTAGCCCCCCACTCTAGTCCCGACCAGTTGACAGGTCGGGTCGAGAGTGGACTGCCTGGCCATCCGAGGTGAGCTCCCTTCGAAGATGTCGTCCGGGCATGTCCCCGAGCAATTTGTTGTCTTTCTGCCAGAGAATCTGTAACGACCCCAAAATTCCTATATCTTCATATCATTCTTCTTTTTATTAAAATACTGTATTTATTTGTTTTTGGGTATCCCCGTATATTTTATTCTCTATTAAATATATTATTTTATTATTCTATCTAGTTTTCTCAAATCCATTTCTTTAAACTAAATCTTAACCTATTTCAAATTAAACACAAGAGCTGACCCAGCCCATAACCCAAATCCAATATCATTTTCATTTTCTGTTATAAAACTATGAACCCAAAAGCCCACGTTCTTTTCAAGCAACAATATATATTTAATTCTAATTAAATATGTGCATGAACAACCTTGTAGCAACAATATGAGCCCAAAATTCCTATAAGTCATTGCATTGTTATTCCATAAGTCACTGCATTGTTATTCCATAAGTCACATGTTCAAACCCCATTCTTGCAATTACTTTTTTATCATTTTTTATTCTTCTCATAACCTACAAATGAGACATTTCATTTTCAAAATGAATGGTGACCTTTCATTTCTCTTTTAATTCCCATGTTTAATGCATATATTATGATAGATAATTCACCATTACACCATCTTTATTTGTCCTCCTCTTTCTTTTTCTTCCTCACATTTTTCTATCTCTCTCTTCTCCCTCTTCACATAGAGTCCTAGAAGAAGAACACAAAGAAGTTTTCAAGAAGGTCTCGCTAGTAATGCGAGACTATCGGCGGATAGACAAGCCTGGTGACAATACCGGCTTGTGTATGTAAGTCCCAATTTCTCTCCTTTAATCTTTTCTAAAAATACGAACTTTCAAAACCCGACGGAATCAGAGTAAATCCGATTTCCAATTCGGTTCTTTCTCAAAACCCAACATTTCCTTAATACAATCTTGTTAAACCATTTCATGTTGACTATTAAATACCAACTAATCATATTGAACAAGTTCCATATCAAAAGTAATTGCTATTTCCATTTTACCGTTATTTTTTCATTAAAATACCATATAGTTTCATTTCTACATTTAAACCATCAAAACCTTACTATACCTTTAAGTAGATCACGAGGTAATGACCTACCTCCTCACACACTCATATGCAACATAGCACAATACCTTTGGAAATATAGAATACGGGAAAACAACATCTTTACAAATAAATACCATTACTAATAAAACCATTTTCTAAACGATTTAGTATTTATACAAATCTTTGCAAAGTGCCGCAAAACCTATTTGGGGAACCCGTTCGGGATGGTGCGGATTATCGCACATCCTCGGGCTTAGTAGTGCGAGATGCAGACCACCGCAAGGAGCATTCGGTCTCGAAAGATTTAAAATACGACATCTTAAGAAAATGAGATTTTTAGAATATAAAATATATATTAAAATTTATTTTTGTATATATATGTAACATTAAAAGATCTATTTTGTAATAATATAAATATTACAACTTTTTTCAAAAATCACAAGAACCACTTTACATTAAAATACCATGAATTCCATACAAGTCAATATTACAAATAAATACCTTTTATTATGAAATTAGGATATTTTCACTAGAAATATCACAATATAAAATCTATATTCATTACAACTCTAAAGACGATTAATAAACACTTGGGGTGTATTTTGAAAAGTATATAAAAGTATTTTTACATAAAACCCTCTCAAGTTCTATAAATTACCCTAAGGACCCTAGTAAATATAGGTTTAAGCGGGACCAATCTCTTGAGCCTCAGGGAGCCGGAGAAGTGGGTGCTTGCCTATTTAAGGTAGACAACTTAACAACGGTGTTATCAACACGGTAATCGTCTTTGAAAAAAACACAAATCCTGCCGCCCATGTGCAGCGGTTACCGATAACATCAAAATCTAATTCAGGATTCAATTTCTTTTCTAATTATCTGACTCAGACCGAGTCTCATTATAAATAATCTGACTTGAATATAATTCAAGTACAAACTATAATTCAATATGATTCCATGAATCCATATAATCAATTTGTTCAAACTATACAATCTATATTAACCGAACCGAACCATGGATATACTTCCATTTACATGATTCTCCAGTCACATCCATGATTATCCAGTTACATACATTTACTGATATCATTGTTTCGACAAGTCATCCAATTATACAATCTATATTACAAGACAATACAAGTTGCAATACAATACAAACAATACAATCAAGACATCGCGGGGTTTAAGGGGTAGATTGGTACGGAAGGTGTTAGAAGTGGCACGGGACTGCAAGATTTAAGACACCTAACCTGAATACAATCGCCGTTGTTCCGGGCATTCTAACGGAGCCTTGTACTTCCATTTGTCTTTAGTCTCTGGCATATAGAGACTCCTCTCGTATACACTGGCATCTTCTGTACCAAGCTACAAACAACAGCGTTAACACTAAATAGAACTTTAAAAACTACACTCTCTCTCTTACTCTCTGTCTATTCTACTTCTCCCTTATCTTTGGGATTTACCGAGCGATTGTTCGCTGACGACATTCCTTCTCTTTCTTCTTTGAATGTCGTTAGGTGATTCGGACCTTTCCAGAGATCGAACCTAGCACTGAAGACTTGGACCAGTTTATTGAAGATCCCGAGCTATAGTTACACTTGTACATTTCCTTTACATTCTGTATTTTCCATTTCTGTTATGCCACTGTTTAGGCATTTCTTTCATTCAGATTTATATACTTTCCATGCATTGTACAAAAAAATGTTAATAAATAAAGTTGACGTTTCATTACATTTCTCTCTTGTGTATATTTCTTTTATATTGCTTAGTTACGCTTAGCGTGTTTACTTCAGAGTAAATACGTAGCGGCCTCGTCACGCCCTCTGCCCGTATACTGGGAAGCGGGGCGTGACAGAATCAGGGGCGAGATCTCTGCATTTAAGGAAGGCGCGCCGGTTCGTGCGTTCTGTCACTGAAGCGACGGTCCACGTGTCGAGCGTCGGTTGGCTGATGCGACGTGTGCAGACCTGCGGCGTCTGATAGGATGCGATCCAATGCTGGAGCGACAGGTGAAGCAATCGGGGTCGTCGAACGTGAGGAGGCGTTTTGGCGGGAAACGAAGGTCGCCATCGGATGAGGGCGATAGCAGCAATAAATAGGGATGGGGCCCACTCCAGGACCCCTATCTCTCCATATTTTCCTCGCTTTTAAGTCTTGATTGCTCGGCGCTCTTCCTCCTCTTTCCGCTTTTGTCTCCCGAGGATCCCCCTTTACCAGGTTAGATTTCTTCCTTTGTAGAGTCTCTAGGAGTAGGTTCTGGGGGCCCTTTAGTTGGGCCAGAGTCTTCCCGGGGAGTAGGGGTCAGACCCTCTTCCCGGGATCATGCGGTGGGGGTAGATCCCAGGGAGGAGGCGGTGGACGCTGCTCCCAGCGTGCCATGCTGGCTGAGGCACAAAGACGAGCTCGTCAACGCTCGGGCTCGCTTCCATATCCCCTCTGGCTATACGCTTCGCCTGGCCGAGGAAGGAGAGAGGGCAGACCAAGTACGGGGTAGGGAGATCGCCCTGTACCTGGAAGCTTTTTGGGGTGGAATGCGCCTACCCTTCTCTCCGGAGGTCGTCGAGGCGCTGAATTTCTTCGGGTTAGCCCCGGGCCAGTTAGTGCCGAACTCATGGAGGATCCTCCTAGGGTTCTTGGTCCGCCTGAAGCTGCAGACGGTCCCCTTCAGTCCCTCTATCCTTGATTCCTCCCTTCTTTTCAAAAATCATCCTGGGGGCCGAGCGTGCGACCCGAGGTGGGTCTACCTCTCCTTTAAGAAGTTACAGGGGGTGCTGCTGGGTCAGGGGTTGTAGTCCTGCTTTCTTCCATCCACGACTGGAAGAAGAAGTTCTTCTTTGTCGCGCCGCCCGAGGGTGAGGACTGGCCCGTGCCCACGAAGTGGTCAAAGGAGAAGTGCTTGCCGGGAAATCAGTCCAATGACCCCACCGCGGTGAGAGTGGCGTCGTTGTTGGGGTCAAAATTTGCACCCCGGTTTACCAAGTCAAAGTCAAGGTCAACCCCAATCCAGGTGGGCCCAAGCCCAGGTCAAGCAGGCCCATGCCTAAGTCGAGCCCGCGGCCAGCCTTCCTATGCCAACATAGAAATCATGTAATAAATAATTTTTATATAATTTTTTATGCATGAATGGGAATAAAGCCAAATTTTTGTAAAGCCCATGGCTTATGTGCAAAAAGAAATGGCACATGAGCCATGGGATGGGCAAAATGCCATTTTGTAAAGCCCAAAGGGTTATATGTAAATATGTAAGCCTATATAAGGCAACATGATGATGAATAAAGCATATACTTTTCATTCCCCAATTTGGGCCCGTGCCTCTTTCTCCTTACTCAAGGTTCTAAAACCTTCTTCTTTCTTTTGAATTAAATCAAGAGTTTTACTCTTCCTTTTCCAAAACTAAATAGTTTTTCACCACAAAACCCACAAAGGGGAATTTGGATCTGCCATTAGATCTCAAAAAGGGGAGATTTTTAAGTCTCGCCCATTTTTTCCAAGATCCGGCCAAACGACAGGAAGAAGAAGGTGACCCATCTTCAGAAACCCCACTTTGGGGAAGATCCAGGGCTCAAGGGGAGAAGCCCCTTCATCAGCCTCAAAATATCCTAGGAGTTTAACTCCTCATATATATATATATATATATATATATATATATATATATATATATATACATATATACAAAATAATAAGTGCTCCTTTCTGGAAGTACAACTCCCATTGCAGGGACCAAGTCCATTTTGCCTCCCGAGCAACCACGTGCCCGGCACGTGAGACGCTAGCGCCCTTGCGTTCAAAGCGCTAGCGCCCGAGCGCCCATGTGCCTGGCATGTGGGACGCTAGCGCTCTTGCACTCAGAGCGCTAGCGCCCGAGCGTCCACGTGCCTGGCATGTGGGGCGCTAGCGCTAGCGCCCAAAACGCCAACGCCCGAGCGCACACGTGCCTGGCACATGGGGCGCTAGCGCCCTTGCGCTCAAAGCGCTAGCACCCAAAGCGCTGGCGTTTTTTCCCACGCATTCTTTGGATGCATGTTTCCCCCAATCAGAGCAAAGCTCTGTTTGAATTTAAAACATTCAAAAATTGAAGCAACACTTCAAATCCCGTGCGCTGCGTGCAACGCGCCACGTGTCAGAAGTTGATACGGCAGTGCAGCGCCCAAGGCAGCGCGTCCAATCAGAGCAAGGCTCTATTTAAAACAAAAATTAAAGGAAGCAACGCTTCGGTTGCGCAAGCGTTGCGCTGCGCGACACGTGTCAGCGCAGTTGCGCAAGCGCTGCGCGTGTCAGCGCAGTTGCGCAAACGCTGCGCGACACGTGTCAGCGCAGTTGCGCAAACGCAGTTGCGCTGCGTTGTGCGCTGTGCGACACGTGTCAGCGCTGTTGCGCTGCGCTGCGCGCTACATGACACGTGTCAAGCGCTGGGGCGTTTGCGCCAAACAGAATTAAAATTCCAGTAAGATCTTTCTGTTCTTGTTAAAACAAGAAGATTGTCTTCTGTAAAACAGAAGCCCTTAGATCAAAGATCCAACGGTGGGGAAAATTCCCCAAATCACTCAGAGAATGATCTCTTTAACAAATTTAACAAATTTATGGGCACTATATAAAGGCCCCTAGACCCCAATTCAAAAGAAAAAACATCGAGATCATTATCAAAAACAACAAAACAGAGAGAGCTCTGAAGAACTTTGAGAAGAACTCAAGAAAAAGAAAAGAAAAGGTAAAAAAACCTTTATAAAAGAAGAATTTCTTCTGAATAGATCATTGATCTAAAGAACAAGATCAATGATCTTCAATAAAAAAATAAAAAAATAATAACAATGTCTTGCACTTTTTATGAACCATTGGTTCTGGAATTTTAAAAAAATTCTTTTCTTGAATCCAAATTGGATCAAGTTATTGAAACAGTGCCTTGCACTTGCAAAAACTGCACGGTTGCGCTCCTGATTTGGCGCAAGCCACCAGAGAGCGCCACGTGTCATCTCCATAACAACTTGCGCCATGCGCTTTTAAGATAGAGCTTTGCTCTCTGAAGTTGGTGCAACTCACCAGAGCGCGCCACGTGTCACAGCGCAACAGCGCAGCGCACTGGCACAGCGCACTGCGCTAGCGTGACACGTGTCACCTTCACATGCGCTTGCGCTCAATAATTGGCGCAAAGCGCCTGACAGGCCACATGGCCATTGTCAGTTTGATTAATGCACTGCAGAAGGGCCAAGCCCAATAAAAAAAGGCCTAACAGGCCAAATAAAATGCAATGCATTAAAAGGGCAAAGCCCAAAAAAAAACAGATGCTCTGCATCATTTATAAAAGGGCAGAGCCCAAACAAAACAGATGTTTTGTATCATTTATAGAGTGGCAGAGCCTAAATCAAATAGGCCTTACAGGCCAAAACAAAATGCAGTGCAAGGGCAAAACCCTAGCATAGGCCTAATAGGTCAAAAACAAATAAAAATGTTGAATATTCTCAACTGGACTTAGCCCAATCATGGTCGTAAGTCCTCAAATTAAATTGACTGAGCAAGACTGCTCTCCTAAATCAATTTACATTCGGTTCGAGGGTACATCTCCGAACTCCTCTGACACCTATCGTTGTAATTCTTCAACGACGTCAGAGAGGTGACGGGTCCCGACAACCACACATTAATATGGACTGCGGGGTCCTTAAACTCGTGGACCGAAATGTACTTAAACTAATATTCATCCCGAAATGGGAATGGTGGACCGAAACGTCCTTAAACTAATATTCGTCCTTAAATGGGAATGTTGGACCGAAACGTCCTTAAACTAATATTCGTCCCAAAATGGGAATGTTGGACCACCATGTCCCTAAACTGGAACATGGACCACCATGTCCCTAAACTGGAAATCGACCGCAACGTCATTAAACTAAACAATAGAGCCAATTGCTCCCTTGTCGGATCCAAACGATCCCGTTAAGTTGATCTTAGTTTGGAAATTAGGCTAACATATCCTTAACAAAAGTTTAAGTTGATCTTAGCCTTAAATAGGGCTAACGTATCCTTAAACTAAAACACCAAACCCAAATCTAAGTAAATACGGATTTGGACTAATCCACGTCTTACGGGCGACGGCATAACTTAGTCTCCGTATACAATCCACGGGCATCGACAAAAAAAAACAACACGACACGAAGTGAAATTTCTGGAGAAGGAGAAAGTTGTTACCGCGATGCGGTAGCGTAATTAACTGCAGGGGCTCGCGCCTACAAGGAAAAGCGTCCCCACAATCAAAAAACCCTCAAGCCAGGGGGAATCTGACAAAGTCTGCTATATCGGCCGCATCCGTCCAAACCTCCGATACACGGTGCCATAAATCAACTTGGCATCTTCGGAGAGGTGGACGGATAAAACCAAATAGCATCTGCCCCGAATTTCAGGCAAAACGTCCATGTCTTGGCCGCCGTTCGGAGGGGAACAGATTCTGGCACGCCCGGTAGGACCTTTTCCTCTTTCCACTCCACACTTCGTGTGTCGTGTTTTTCCCGCGATCAAATAATCGCGGTGTGTATGTTTTTGGTTTCCCTTAGGGGAGTGGATATTGAAACCGGCATTTCGTCTCTATGAAGAATGTCATTTGCTCCCACCCTAGCAACTCAGGCTCTGTCATATCTGGCGGAGTCAAGTATGGGTTACTTGCAGCCTCAAATCTCTGCAATCCGGCTCTTCAAGAAATCAACGGGCTTCTTTTTGGGTCGATGCTCCCACCTCCCACCCTCAGTGCCTCAACGCCGATGGAGGAAGCCCAGAGGATGTTTGTCGCCCACAGGCAGGCTCCCCAAGCAGCAGCCTAGCCGACGGAATCGGACCTCAAACAGCCGGCACATGCCAAAGACCAAGGTCGACGCAGGGGGCAGAATATTCAAGCTCTTCAAGAAATCAATGGCTTCAAATTGCACTAATTGCAACAGCAACTTTCGCTCTGTCTGACAACTGGAGGGTAACGCCGCCACAGAAGTACGAACCCAAAGCCACGAGAGCAGAACCAGTTCCACATTGGTCTTGGAAGCGAATTCGTACTTGTCACATGATAACAATATCAAAAGAAGAGCCCGAGAACATGGATGACCTTCCCTGGTGCTTCGAAAACAGCAACGATGAGGTGATCTCAGAATTTCCACCGGCACCGAAAGAGCTGGAAGATGGAATACATACCACTGCAGATAACCTCAAGAAAATTGAGTTGGGGACGGCGAATGACCCGCGACCGACATTTATCAACGAGCTGCTATCTGAAGAAAGGGTGGCTGCGTTAAAAGACGTGCTTATACAGCATAGAGATTGCTTCGCATGGAACTATTCCGAAATGCCGGGACTAGATCCAGAAATTGCCGTGCACAACTTAGCGATATCCCCGGACGTCAAGCCAGTCAAACAGGCGCCGAGGAGAATGCGGCTCGAGCTTGAAATGAGCATCAACACCGAGGTCAAGAAGTTAATCGACTCTGGCTTTATCCAGGAGGTTTAATATCCTGAATGGATCGCCAACATCGTCCCGGTGATGAAGAAAAATGGGACAGTGCGTATATGCGTGGACTTCCGGGATCTCAATAAAGCCTGCCCGAAGGAAGATTTCCCAGTGCCAGTCACCGAGCTGATGATAGACAATACGTCCACTCACGAAGTTTTCTCCTTCATGGACGGCTCATCAGGGTATAATCAGATAAAGATGCATCCCGAAGACCAGAAGCACACCGCTTTCCGGACTCCTTTGGGTATATTCTGTTACAAGGTGATGCCTTTCGGTCTAAAGAACGCCGGTGCCACCTATCAGAGGGCCATGACGAAGATCTTCGATGACCTTATACATGAAATCATCGAATGTTATATCGACAACCTCGTGGTTAAAAGCAAATCATACGAGGAACATCTCGAGCACCTGAAGACCGTATTTCAATTCCTTCGGCAATATAACTTGAAAATGAACCCTCTCAAGTGTGCATTCGGAGTTTCATCGGGCAAATTCCTGGGATTCATCGTCCGACACCGAGGCATCGAGATAGATCCGTCGAAGATCAAGGCGATCATGGAAATGCCTCCGCCAAGGACTCTTAAGCAGTTGCGGTCTCTCCAAGGGAAGCTCGCGTACATACGGCGATTTATGGCCAACCTTTCAGGCAAGTGCCGTCCTTACAGCCACCCGATGAAGAAGGCAGCTCCGTTCGTCTGGGATCATAAATGCCAAGAAGCGCTGAATGAAATCAAGAATTACCTCCAGAACCCGCCAGTGTTGGCTGCTCCGGTTAAGGGAAAACCCATCATTCTTTATACCGCCCTCGAAGGTTCCTTAGGTGAATTATGGGCCCAAGAGAACGACCAAGGGAAAGAAAGAGCACTCTACTATTTAAGTCGAGTCCTACTGGGGGCAGAAAGCAACTATTCCTCCATTGAGAAACATTGCCTAGCGTTGATCTTCACGGTAACAAAACTTAGGCACTATACGTTGGCGCATGAAGTCTGTCTCATTTCGAAGGTGGACCCCCTTAAATATTTAATGTCGAAGGCCATATTGACGGGACGACTCGCTAAATGGGCCCTACTCTTGATGGAGTTCTAGATAACCTATCAACCTCTCAAGGCAGTGAAAGGCTAGGCCATCTCCGACTTCCTCGCTGAGCATCCGATACCTGCTGATTCCCCTCTGAATTGCGAACTGCCAGACGAACATGCGTTTGACGCGATCGATGGGAGCGATACCCGATGGGAGCTTTATTTTGATGGAGCATCTTCCATGAAGAAGCGCAAACAAAGTACCCCTATAATCAAATCGGGGGTAGGCCTCATCTTCGTGACTCCACAAGGAGGGATAATGTGCTTCGCTTTCTCCTTAACAGAGCCGAGGACGAACAATGAAGCTGAATACGAAGCTTTGATAGCAGGCCTCGAGATCGCCATTGACATGGGAATTGAAAACCTCCTCATATACGGAGACTCCCAACTGGTCGTCAGTCAAGTAAATGGCGACTACCAAACGTGCAAACCAGAGCTGGTGAAGTACGGCGAAAAGGTGCAACAACTGTTGACCCAAATTCCTTCCTACACTTTTGAAAACACACCGCGTGCGGAAAACAGCAAAATGGACGCATTAGCCAAGCTCGCTAAAGAACTAGCTGACGAGAATCTCGATGACGTCAGAATTGTGGTACAAAGTCGTCGGGTGCTTGCCCCAGCAGAAATATCTCCGGAATCATCCGAAGAAAAGGGAGCGACTGAGCAGACGACCCTGCGAATAAAAGACCGGGAAAAGGCCGAGGACTGGAGAGAAGTCTTTATAGACTACTTCTACCGTTGAACGCCCGAAGATGCGTCCTCAAGACATCAGCTTATGAAACGAGCTCTGTCTTTCGCCTTCGTCAGTGATACTCTGTACAAGAGGTCGTCTGATTCTCTGTGGTTGAGATGCCTAGGACCTGAAGAAGCGGAAAGAGTTGTTCAGGAAGTTCATGACGGACTCTGCGGTTCTCACCAAGCAGGCCCGAAGTGTTAGTTATATGTATGCCCTAGAGGCCATTACTGTACATAGGATGTATATTGTAGTGGATGCTGGGACATATATAGGGAGGACTTTCTTGCTCGACATGATAGTATGCTATCTGGTTACTCTTTGCCTTAACGTGTATACTGTATGTCTCTCTGTTACATGTTGGTAAAGCCCTTAGGATGTGTACTTGACTACCTGGACTATGATGCGGATCATACTAGTGGGGACGTGGTAGTCCAAAAGTACATCCTTCAAGGTCCCTAGTCGTGGGTGTATCGAGACGGGGCATCGATATACCAGAGTAGACTAGCGTATACCTTCTCGACCCATACAGATGGGCGATGGATGATCCCATATCCATTGGTGTTTGACATCAGAGATGATATACGGGTGCTCAGTGGAGACTGGGTATACTGGACGGACTCGCCGAGAACTCCCAGATGGTATTATACCTTACGTCAGATGGCAGTTCTCTGGTGACACTGGTACAGAGTAGTCTGTTGACCCGAGATCGTCATAGAGTCTTGTGTGGTTCCCACTGTGCTTTGATTTCCACCTTACCACGTCCAAGAGGGCGTGCAAAACGGTGGTTTTTGGGTACAGTCCCGAATCACATGGAGGCAATGAGCGATAGGAGGGGATTCGTCTCTCCCGGTATAGGGAGTTGATGTTGCACTGTGTTCGATTGGCTATAACCGGAAATCCCTGGCCAGGGTTGCTGAGATTTACTGGTAAATGTTACCAGTAGTTTCTCGAACTGTTATAGACCTCATATCGACACGACTTATCGAGCTATTGGGGTCTGAAGTTTACCACCCCTAGGCGAGATATGCGACATATCAGACGAACAGACCGGACTGTACGATAAGTGTTGCTGGTTGGATTCACAGGAGTGTGAGCGGGCTTGCTCGTCGATCTTCTGATCGCTCATACCCGGGTGGCCGTTACGTTTAGCAGACCGTTTGCGGCTTGTGGGTGTTTGATATGATCATCACCTGCTGCCGGCGTATTGACGAGTCTTTAGAGTCCTACACAGAGGTTTCCTGGCTCAAGCGAAACGAAATAGGAGCGCATATGAGATATGTGCGGGACCGAGAATAATGCGTATATGTGATACCGTATTCCATTCTCGCGATGAATGTATCGATTGGTTGTATGCGATATAACCTAGTTATCGATTCAAGAATTAATTCGATAAGCCGATACATTGGATATTAGTCGGTTATATGAGATATGACCGGATCGTTAAATCAAGTGTTGATTTAATGATTTAATGCATAATTATATATTTGATATATTACTTTGCATTAACTAGTATTGGTTCACTTTAAATGGATTTTCTCACTTGATGTGCACATTGTATATGTGATATACTTTTGTACATTTGATTGTATCATGTTTGATGATACATGATAGTTTGGGTGTATGTTAAGATTAAACCATGGTTATGTAATGGTTAGGGTTTTGATTTTATTTACTTATTCATTCATTTATTTATTTATTCATCTTTGAAAGACAAATAGAATGGTGGCTTATTTTGTTTCTTTCATGAAGCTTCATGAAGTGTTGAAAGCTTGACCATTTTGTTTGTTGACTTAACCCTAACCATTCAACCTAACTATAGTTTATTCTCTACACCTAACTATGGTTGCTATATGATAAGTATTGATTTTATTTTCTTTTTGGTGATATACTTATCATATTCTTTTTCCTTCTTCTTCTTCTTCTTCAACAAAGAAGAAAGCTTGCAACCATTAATGGCATCTTGAGAAAAAGAGTGAGAAATCCAATTCTAAAGTGAACCCACTTCCTATTTCTTCATCCTCTACCACTTTCCAAGTAGTATAGGGTGTTTTCTTCACAAGTTTCATGGCTTGGTGAAGTTGGAGCTTGATCTTGTGTTGCCTCGACGTAGATCATCTTCGGCATCGAAGTCGACGACCTAGCCCGCCCATTTCTCCGATGAAGCCGATGCTAGAGCCCGGGATCCGATGATCACAGCGAGGAGACTTCATCACGGAGCTATGGAGGTGGAGGAACAGATCTACAAAGGTCGTATTTCCGTTTACTTGTTAGTTAAGCAGTTAACTAGTTGCTTGTTTCGCCTAAAATTTCTAGTTAACGATCTAGTCCAGGGTTTCTCGGCACCGTAAAATTTGAAATTGGCATGGTTCATGTCTTGTGAGACCTTATTAGCGTGCCTTGGAAACCTACACGAAGATGTAGTTGAAGATTAAACGGATGGGCTACTATTGGCCCACGATGATTCAGGACTGCCTCGAATATGCGAAGCAATGCCACTCATGCCAAATCCATGGGGACTTCATCCACCAGCATCCAAATCCACTACATCCAACGGTGGCTAGCTGGCCGTTCAAAATGTGGGGAACTGACATAGTCGGCCCCATCGAACCAGCATCGTCTAGAGGACATCGTTTCATCCTGGCGACGACTAATTACTTCTCCAAATGGGCAGAAGCAGTACCATTGAGGGAAGTGAAGACGGAGAATATCCTCCATTTCTTCAAGACGCACGTCATTTACCGTTTTGGAATTCCGCGACGGATCATCTCCGATAATGGGCCAGCCTACAGAAGCCACAAGATCAGTCGCTTCGCGCATCAGCATAATATAGACTAGAGACATTCCTCGGTTTATAATCCGCGAGCTAATGGTCTAGCCGAGGCCTTCAACAAGTCCTTGACAAAGATCATGAAGAAGACGGTGTCCCGAAATAAGAAGGACTGGCACGAGAGACTACAAGAGGCTCTTTGGGCGTATTGAACTACGTTCAAGAATGCCACGAACGCAACGCCATATGCGTTGGTATTCGGTACAGAAGCAGTACTCCCCCTCGAGATAGAGTTACCCTCTCTGTGAGTGGCAGTCCACTACGAGCTGACGGACGAAGAAAACGCTCACCTTTGGCTTGAGGAGCTTGATGCCCTTGATGAAACACGACTCATAGCGCAACAAAATCTGGAGGCTTATAAAGCAAAGATGACGCGCTCATATGAAAGATTGACTAGGCCGAGAACATTCCGCCAAGGCGAGCTCGTGCTAGTAGTCAAAAGACCTATGATCCCCAATCGCGCTAAGCGGGGAAAATTCGAGCCGAACTATGAAGGCCCGTACATTATAGACAAGGTCTACCAGGGTGGAGCCTATCTACTCATGGATATGCACGGTGAAAGGCCTTTTAGGCCAATAAACGGTCGCTTCCTAAAGAAATTCTACGCCTAATGAGCCACAACCTAGGTCAATGATAGATGACGACGACTATGTCCGCTCGCTATCTCCCTAAGCTCAAGCTCTATAAGCAGTAGCCGGCCTTTTCCTGGTCGGACCGAAACGTCCTTAAACTAATGACGAACCGAAACGTCCTTAAACAAATGACGGACCGAAACGTCCTTAAACTAACAACGGACCGAAACGCCCTTAAACTAATCACGGATCACTACGTCCTAAAACTAGCTGAGGACCGAAACGTTCTTAAACAACTACCGCAGCATCCTTAGGCTGACGAGATGAACATAAAAAATATATATATAAAAAAAATAATTAAAAATAAATAAATAAACGGTATGTCCATAAGCAAAACGGGCACGGATGAAAACCCGAAAGGGCTCTGTGAGTAAAAACAGCAGGGCTACCGGCGAGTGTTCGTGAAAATCCGAAAGGGCGCGACCTCGTAAAACAAAAGAATAAAAAAAAGCGGTACGTCCATAAGCAAAATGGGCACGGATGAAAACCCGAAAGGGCTCTGTGAGTAAAAACAGCAGGACTACCGGCGAGTGTTTGTGAAAACCCGAAAGGGCGCAACCTCGTTAAAGGACACTTACAGGGTCCTCTCAACCTTATAAGGAGAAACCACCTGCGTGAGATCTTTACGACTCACAAGGGAGCAACACACTTAGGGATCCCCACGATTCCTAAGGAGAAAATACACTTGCGAGATCCTCATGACTCGTAAGGAGAACTCTCTTATGGGACCCTCATGGCTTATAAGATTTGAAAGTCTTAAGTTATAGAGACATAAACCTGTGCTTAAGCAACCTCCACAACCCTCGATTTTGCCCTACAAGTGGTTCAACTCTGACCCTTGTACACAATCCATGGGCGCGAATAAACATTTCCCTAACCAAGTCTCATCTGTGACTGGGGATATGTTCGCATGGTGAACAACCCTTGTAAGTCCTCTCGACTTACAAGGAGAAAACCCTCTTGTAGGATCCTTACGACTTACAGAGGAACATACACTTAGGAATCCTCACGATTCTTAAGGAGAAAATACACCTACAAGATCCTCACGACTTGTAGGGAGAAATACCTTTGTGGGACCCTTACGGCTCATGAAGTCAAAAGCCTTAGTCAACAGGACCTTAACCCTGTTCGCTAAGCCATCTTTGTTCGACATCGACAGAGGCAAATGATGATTCGCTCCTGGCAATATCCCAGTTGTAGCAGTGCTGATGCCGAAATCGGTGTCTAATTCCATGCTTATGGCGAAAAGCCAGCAAGCCGTGCATGCATACAAAATAAACAGCCGAAATGATGGGGCAACTTGCAATAAAAAGTAGCAAGTAAAAACGTATGCACACAAAATAGCCGAAATGATTAGGCAACTCGCAATAAAAAGCAGCGAGTAAAAATAAAATAAACAGCCGAAATGATTGTGCACCGCGAAAAATAGCCGAAATGATTGGGCAATCGCGACCTTCGCGATATAAAAGCTGAAATGATAGAGCATCGCGGAGATAAAACAATAATATAAAAAAAATGATGATGAAACTTTTGCCCTACAGGTAAGATCACATCGATCCCTGTATACAATCCAAGGGCGCAAACAAAGAGGGAACCATACCTTCCCAACAGGCTCCGCAGAAAGCAAAGCCAAATCTCGACGGTTCACCAACAGCCTAGAGACAACCGCGACATTCGTCTTGATGCAACAGACGCAGTGTCAGCAAACGAAGCGAAGATCAAATTCCTAGCTTCACGGTTTTAACGGTAACTTATATAAAACCTGAAAGACCACCACAGATCAGTTCAACCCCGAAGAAACCAGTGTCTTCGGCAAAATCCTTCGACTCAGGGAAACCAGTGTCCTTGACAAGAACATCCTGATTCGCGTCGACCCGCAGAGAAACTAGTGTCTTTGCAGGAATACATCGATTCGTTTCAACCCAGGGAAACCAGTGTCCCTGGAAAATACCTCAATTCAGGGAAACTAGCGTCCTTGATGAGAGCCTCCTGATTCGCGTCGGCCCGCCGAGAAACCAGTGTCTCCGTAGGAATTCTCCGATTCGTTTCAACCCCGAAGAAACCAGTGTCTTCGGCAAAATACTTCGACTCAGGAAAACCAGTGTCCTTGACGAGAACATCCTGATTCGCGTCGACCCACAGAGAAACTAGCGTCTTTGCAGGAATACATCGATTCGTTTCAACCCGGGGAAACCAATGTCCCTGGCAAATACCTCAATTCAGGGAAACTAGCGTCCTTGATGAGAGCCTCCTGATTCGCGTCGGCCCGCAGAGAAACCAGTGTCTCCGCAGGAATACTCCGATTCGTTTCAACCCCGAAGAAACCAGTGTCTTCGGCAAAATCCTTCGACTCAGGGAAACCAGTGTCCTTGACGAGAACTCCTTGATTCGCGTCGACCCGCAGAGAAACTAGCGTCTTTGCAGGAATACATCGATTCGTTTCAACCCCAGGGAAACCAGTGTCCCTGGCAAATACCTCAATTCAGGGAAACTAGCATCCTTGATGAGAGCCTCCTGATTCGCGTCAGCCCGCGGAGAAACCAGTGTCTCCGCAGGAATACTCCGATTCGTTTCAACCCCGAAGAAACCAGTGTCTTCGGCAAAATACTTCGAATCAGGGAAACTAGTGTCCTTGACGAGAATATCCTGATTCGCGTCGACCCGCAGAGAAACTAGCGTCTTTGCAGGAATTCATCGATTCGTTTCAACCCCAGGGAAACCAGTGTCCTTGGCAAATACCTCAATTCAGGAAAACTAGCGTCCTTGATGAGAGCCTCCTGATTCGCGTCGGCCCGCCGAGAAACCAGTGTCTCCACAGGAATACTCCGATTCGTTTCAACCCCGAAGAAACCAGTGTCTTCGGAAAAATCCTTCGACTCAGGGAAACCAGTGTCCTTGACGAGAACTCCTTGATTCGCGTCGACCCGCAGAGAAACTAGCGTCTTTGCAGGAATACATCGATTCATTTCAACACCAGGGAAACCAGTGTCACTGGCAAATACCTCAATTCAGGAAAACTAGCGTCCCTGATGAGAGCCTCCTGATTCGCGTCGGCCCGCCGAGAAACCAGTGTCTCCGCAGGAATACTCCGATTCGTTTCAACCCCGAAGAAACTAGTGTCTTCGGCAAAATCCTTCGACTCAGGGAAACCAATGTCCTTGACGAGAACTCCTTGATTCGCGTCGACCCGCAGAGAAACTAGTGTCTTTGCAGGAATACATCGATTCGTTTCAACCCCAGGGAAACCTGTGTCCTTGGCAAATACCTCAATTCAGGGAAACTAGCGTCCTTGATGAGAGCTCCCTGATTCACGTCGGCCCGCAGAGAAACCAGTGTCTCCCCAGGAATACTCCGACTCGTTTCAACTTCGAGGAAACCAGTGTCCTCGGCAAAATACTTCAACTCAAGGAAATTAGTGTCCTTGACGAGAACTGCTCGGCAAAGAACTTGTTTCCTAAGCACTGGGGTCCTGCAAGTTGGCCTAAAATGGTCTCTTGCATACTATCCACGGGTCTCACTCTCCAAAGTCGAATCTCGACGAGGAGGGAAACAACCTCTTAGAAGTCCTCTCGACTCGTAAGAGGGAAAATTCTCTTATAAGATCCTTACGACTTATAAGAGAAAACGCACTTAGGAATCCTCACGATTCCTAAGGAGAAAATCCACCTACGAAATCCTCTCGATCCGTAGGGAGAAAAGCCTCTATGAGACCCTCACGGCTCATAGAGTTGAAAAGTCTTAGGCAACAGATCTGAACCTGCGGCCTAAGCCATCGCTATCTCGTGAAGAAACCAAGATGCTTACTCTATTATCTGTCAACCGTGTTTGCCAAGACAACATGCTGATAATAAGAGAATAGAAAAAGCAAATAAATGATACAAGACATTGCAAAGAAAAAATGTGTATCTTTATTTATAAATTCAATCAAGTACAAGGTGAATCGTACAAAAGAATAAAGAATGGATACATCTTATTCGAAAAAGAATTTTTTTACAAGTATATTGATACAAGGGCAGCTACTAGGAAGGAAGCGTCTTAAATAGCCCTATCAGTTGTTCGCGCACCTCCTTCCATGCCTTTTCCTGATCGACCACCACTGCCAGTTCCGCCTCCACTTGAGCCCGCTGCTGCAAGAAAGATGCAAGCTGCTCCCCGACGGCCTGCTGAGCTGCTTCGCGGCCTTGGGCGTCACGCTCGGCGGCATCAAGCTTCCGCTTCAAGTTTAGCCCATTAGAGATGCGCTCCAGAAGGCCCTCGAAGATAGCCTTCACCTGGGCAGCGTTCGCCTCAACCTCAGCACGCAAACGAGCCGTCTCGTTTGAGGTCTCTTGGCATTCCCTCAGTCTTAAAGCCGCTTCTTGTTCCAAGTGACGGAAATAAGAAGCGCATTGCTCGATCCACGCTGCTCTTTGATTGCTAGCGGCTAAGGTCTCGGGAGTAGGGCGCATAAACTCCGATTGATGCAGGCGGACCTCGATTTCCCTGCAGTGATTAACCCAAAGCTCGACGATGCCTCCATCGTGAAAATTCACAAGCGCCGCCAACATCAGGTTAACCTCCGCAGCGAAATCCACGGCAGAGGGGAGAGCGTCTGCGTCATGCTCCTCGACGTATCCGCTCAGCATACCTAAGCTCATTACGGCACCCTTTGAAGATGGACGTCTCAGGAAGGGGCCTGCCGGTATTGTGACACGAGACTCAAAGGGCGCTGGGATCGGAACGACAGCTGAAAAGACAAAATACGATTAGATGATGGTTCAAGAAATACGAAAATAAAGTCATCGATGCGATAATTTACTATACCAGCTGCAGCAGGTGGCAAGGCCAGAAGGGCCGGTGGCGCGACCGATCTCTCATCCCCTCCTTCGATTTGTAGCACTGCAATAAGGACGAGGGAAGATTAGAAATAATTCCATTACTGAAAAAAGAAAGACATCAGTTGGAAACTATACTCACCAGCGCCATGTTCCCCTCCGAAAGGCGGCGCGACGTGAAGACGTCTTGCCTGGGATTCGGGACAGATGCTATTTGGTTTTATCCGTCTACCTCTCCGAAGATGCCAAGTCGATTTATGGCACCGTGTATCGGAGGTTTAGATGGATGCGGCCGATTTAGCAGACTTCGTCAGATTCCTCCTCGCTTGAGGGGTTTTTGATTGTGGGGATGCTCTTCCCTGCAGGCGCAAGCCCCTGCAGTTAATTACGCTAACGCTTCGCGGTAACAACTTTCTCCTTCTCCAGAGTTTCACTTTGTGTCGTGTGTGTTTGTTTTGTTTGTGGTTGCCCGTGGATTGTATACGGAGACTAATTTATGTCGTCGCCCGTAGGACGTGGATTAGTCCAAATCCGTATTTTCTTAGATTTGGGTTTTGGGTTTTGGTTTAAGGATACGTTAGCCATGTTTGAGGCTAAGATCAACTTAAACGTTTGTTAAGGATACGTTAGTCTGATTTGAGACTAAGATCGACTTAACGGGAAGAGCATTTAGGGGCTCTGTTGTTCCAGTTTAGGGACGTAGTGGTCCATTGTATGCATGGCCATCGGGACCCGTCACCTCTCTGACATCGTTGAAGGATTACAACGATAGGTGTCAGAGGAATTCGGAGATGTACCCTTGAACCAAAGTTGATTGGGGGTCTTATAGTCCAATTTGGGACTAAAGTCTGTTTGAATGTTTAAGGATACGTTAGCCATATTTGAGGCTAAGATCAACTTAAACGGGATCGTTTAGATCCGACAAAAGAGCATTTGGGAGCTCTATTGTTCCAGTTTAGGGACGTAGTGGTCCATAGGTAGTTTAAGGACATTGTGGTCCATTGCCAGTTTAGGGACGTGGTGGTCCATTTAATATATGGTCGTCGGGACCCTTCACCTCTCTGACGTCGTTGAAGGATTACAACGATAGGTGTCAGAGGAGTTCGGAGATGTACCCTTGAACCAAAGTGTAAATTGATTTAAGAGAGCAGCCGTGCTCAGTCAATTTAATTTGAGGACTTATGGCCATGATTGGGCTAAGTCCAGTTGAAGATGTTTAACATTTTTATTTGTGGTTGGCCTGTTAGGCCTTGGCTTGGGATTTGCCGTTTGTTTAATAATGCAGTGTATTTTCTTTTGGCCTGCTAGGCTTTTCTGATTTGGGCTCTGTCCCTTTTAAATGATGCACAGCATCTATTTTGAGCTTGACAGACCTCTGTTTGGGATTTATTCCCTTTAAATAGTGCATAGCACTTTGTTTGGTCTGATAGACCTTTCTTTATTGGGCTCTGCCCTTGATAATGCGTTGCATTAATTAGTCTGACAGAGTGCCACGTGGCTTGTCAGGCGCTTTGCGCTGATTGAGGAGCGCAAGGCGCAAGTCCATGTGGAGGTGATACATGTCACGCTCTGGTGAGCGCAAGCGCAGTGCGCTGCGCTGTTGCGCTTCTGACACGTGGCTCGCTCTGCTGGGTTGCACCAATTCATGAGAGCAGTGCTCTATTTTAACAGCGCATAGCGCAGATCGTTCTGGAGCTGACACGTGGCGCTCTCTGGTGGCTTGTGCCAACCCAAGAGCGCAACAGTGCAGATTTTTCAAGTGCAGGGCACTGTTTTATTATTTTGATCAATTTTAGATCAAAGAAAACAAATTTTCTTGTTTTCAAAGAACCAGTGGTTCATCAAAAGGCAATGCCTTCATTTTTATTATCTTTTTATTGAAGATCATTGATCTTGTTCTTAGATCAATGATCTTTTTAGAAGAAATTCTTCTTTATTCAGAGGTTTTTACCTTTTCCTTTTTCTGAATTCTCTCAAAGTTTTTAGATGAATTTTCTGAGTTCTCTCAAAATTCTTTTAGAGGAATTCTCTTTTCTCTCTCTGTCTTCCCCCTTTTTTGATTGGGGTTTAGGGGCCTTTATATAGTGCCCATTAATTTGTTAAAATTGTTAGAGAGATCATTCTCTGAGTGATTTGGGGATTTTCCCCCACCGTTAGATCTTTGATCCAAGGGCCTCTGTTTTACAGAAGACAATCTTCTTGTTTTTAACAAGAACAGAAAGATCTTACTGGAATTTTAATTCTGTTTGGCGCAAACGCACCAGCGCTTGACACGTGTCGCGCAGCGCACAGCGCAGCACAACTGCGCTGCCACGCGTCGCGCAGCGCAGAGTGCAGCGCAACTGCGCTGTCGCGCGTCGCGCAGCGCAGAGCGCAAGTCAGCTGAAGCGTTGCTTCTTTAATTTTTTCATTTTCATTTTAATTTTCACAACAGAGCCTTGCTCTGATTGGGGGAAACAGAAGCGTTGCTTCGTTTCCCGCCTTGGAATTTGAACAGAGTTTTGCTCTAATTGGGGTAAACAAATGTCCCCCCACTGTTGCTCTTACGTGGCCCCAAACGTGAGCGCAACGGTGGCAGAATTCCAACCGTTGGGAAGTTGAAACGACACTTATTGCCTATAAATAGGACCTTTGGTCCTCAATAGATGATGATCATCTTTTAAGATTTTTACTTTCAAAACTTCAGAGTCTTGCTCTTGCCTTCAAGAACTCCAAGAGTTAGAATTTCTTTAGAAAACACTTTTTAGGTAAAATTTTTAATTTAAATTAAATTAAATTAATTTTCATTGACAGAGCCTTGCTCTCAATAGATCCCTGATCTGAAGAAAACCCATTTAGGGTTTCACTTAGCAGAGCTTTGCTCTAAAGGGGTCTAAAGAGAACTAAGGAGAACCCTATTAGGGTTTCATTAATAGAGCTCTGCTCTCTAAAATATTCTCCTTGTATTTTTTCATTTCATCAATGGAGCTTTGCTCCTTCCAAATCATATAAAGGAACTTTCAAGATGCTATTTCATGGATCTTGGGGGTTTTAAGATGGAATTTTATTTTTTGATGAATTATATCATCTGCTTAATCTGTCTTTCTGATAATTTTGTTGATTCTCTTTCACAGAAACAATGGACGCCCACATGTACGATCTTGACGAGATCATCTCTTACGGGGACATCCGCCGACTTGGCCGTTCTCAAAATCGGGAGTTCACAAACGCGGAGTGTGCTGAAATCATGAGCCGCTTCAACGCATATAACGGTCAACTGCTTCCCCGACGTTCCTCCCTCCTGAGGCTTATCGTGGGAGCCATCTGGGAAGCGCTTCCTCTATTCTATTCCGGTGTGCCGCTTGGGGCGTTGGATGCCGCCAAGGATAAGGTGCACTCGGTGTACCTGATGAACTTAATCTCGAAGAGACGGCGAGACAATCTTGTCGATCTCCTGCACCAGGCCTTCCAACAGTCCGCCATACTCGCTGCTTATTGGAGGGAGGAGGACATCCGTGGGGATCCCGACGCTTGTGCTCGCGAAAGAAAGCACACTAGGATGGTTCGCCAGGCTTGGAAAATCTTAGATAAGGTTACTTTCGAGTTCCTTAATCCATGTCCTGGGTCCGAGGTTATACCATTATAAACATTTCAATAATGTTGTCATTTATTTCTTTATGATTGTAAAAGCCCTTTGAAATATGAATGGAAAATTTTTATTTCAGCTTGTCTTATTTCTCATTCTGAGTCTTTTGCACACGCATGAATGGATGTGTCTCGAACGCTTGATCAAATGCAAATCGAATGTCCTTTCTGTCGCTTCCCTCTTTCTTTTATTATCAGTATACTGCTTTAGTAAACATGGTTGACAGGTGATAGAGCCAGCATCTTGTTTTCTTCGAAAGATAGCAACGGCTTAGGCCGTAGATTCAAATCTGTTGCCTAAGACTTTTCAACTCTATGAGCCGTGAGGGTCTCATAGAGACTTTTCTCCCTACGGATCGAGAGGATCTCGTAGATGGATTTTCTCCTTAGGAATCGTGAGGATTCCTAAGTGCGTTTTCTCTTATAAGTCGTAAGGATCCTATAAGAGAATTTTCACTTTTACGAGTCGAGAGGACCCGTAAGTGGTTGTTTCCCTCCTTGTCGAGATTCGACTTTGGAGAGTGAGACCCGTGAATAGTATGCAAGAGATAGTTTTAGACCGACTTGGAGGGCCCCAGTGCTCAGGAAACAAGTTTTTTTTAAAAAAAAAAATCCCTGCTGCCTAAGGCTTTATCTTACCAGTCGAGCCGCATCGAGAAGTTCTCGCAAAGACATCAATTTCTTCACAAGTCGAGACGAATCGAGCATTTCTCGCAAGAATATCCTAACGTCACAGTTAACCTCTGCTCTTTACGACAGAAGTCCGTTAGGGTCTGTGGTACTTAGGGTTTTGGCCGTCGTACCGTCGCATCAGCTGATATATTCCTCGATAGGCAATCGTGTTGTTCGAGTAGCCCTGCGACTGCCGTGTCTCTGATCCCTTCGGGGGCTGGACAAGACGTCTTCAAGCAATCCTCCTTGGCAGTTTGACCGTCGGAAGAGCAAGCGTTAGGAATTTACCATGCCGCTTTTTACTTGAGGTTAGGCTCATTTTGGAGAGCCCCGATGAGTCATATCCACTCCGCGCTGGTGTGGGATGATCTCCGATAGTCTTTCAAGTTTTATGTGAGTTGCCGTCAAGACCCTGAAGCTAGGAATTTGGCCTTTGCTTCGTTTGCTGGCATCGCGTCTGCTGTATCGAGATGAATGTCGCGGTGGGTACTAGGGATTTTGCCGTGGCTCCATTTGTTTGATTGTCGCATCTGAACCCTGCTGGAGGAAGAACGCTGGGGTGACATCTCGTCTGCTGTATCGAGACGAACGTCGCGGTTGTCTCTAGGTTGCTAGTGAACCGTCGAGGTTTGGAACTAGGGATTTTGCCGTGGCTCCATTTGTTTGATGATGTTGCGTCTGCTGTGTCGAGACGAACGTCGAAGTGGTGACCATTCCGCACTGGTGTGAGATGATCTCCAGTTGTCATTCAGGCTTTATATGACTCGCCGTTAAGACCTTGAAGTTAGGAATTTGGCCTTCGCTTCGTTTGCTTTTGTCATGTCCGATCCCTGCTGGAGGGAGAACGCTGGGGGTGATATTTCATCTGCTGTATCGAGACGAACGTCGAGGTGATGATCACTCCGTGTGGGATGATCTCCGATTGTCTTTCAGGTTTTATATGAGTTACCATCAAAGACCCTGAAGCTAGGAATTTGGCATTTGCTTCATTTTCTTTGGCTCGTCCGAATCTTGCTGGGGGAAGAACGCTGGGGTGACATTTCATCTGCTGTATCGAGATGAACGTCGAGGTGATGACCACTCCATGTGGGATGATCTCCGATTGTCTTTCAGGTTTTATATGAGTTACCATCAAGCCTCTGAAGCTAGGAATTTGGCCTTTGCTTCGTTTGGCGGCATTGCGTCTGCTGTATCGAGACGAATGTCGCGGTTGTCTCTAGGTTGTTGGTGAACCGTCGAGACTTGGAACTGGGAATTTTGCCGTGGCTCCGTTGTTGTTGTCGCGTCTGAGCCTTGCTGGAGGAAGAACGCCGTGGTGACATCTCATCTGCTGTATCGAGACGAATGTAGATGTGGTGACCACTCCGTGCTGGTGCGGGATGATCTCCGATTGTCTTTCAGGCTTTATATGACTTGTCGTTAAGACCTTGAAGCTAGGAATTTGGCCTTCGCTTCGTTTGCTTTGGTGTGTCCAAATCCTGTTGGAGGAAGGACGCTGTGGTGACATCGCGTTTACTGTATCGAGACAAACGTCGAGGTGGTGACCACTCCGTGTTGGTGTGGGATGATCTCCGATAGTCTTTCAGGTTTTATATGAGTTGCCTTCAAGACCCTGAAGCTAGGAATTTAGCCTTTGCTTCGATTGTTTTGTCGCGTCTGAATCCGGTTGGAGGAAGGACGCTATAGTGACATCTTGTCTGTTGTATCGAGACGAATGCTAAGGTGGAGCTGGGATTTTGCCGTCACTCCGCTTTACTGACCATGGGGTCTTTCGTTGGCGTTGTGTCTGCATCTTAATGGACTGCGAAGGAACGCTGTTGTTGACGTTGCATCTGTTGTAACGAGACGAATGTCAAGGTGGAGCTGGGATTTTGCCATTACTCCGTTTTATTTTAAGGTTGCGTCTTTTGTTGACGTTGCGTCTGCATCCTGGTGGGCTTGCGAAGGAACGCCGTTGTTGACGTTACGTCTGATGTAACGAGACGCATGTCGAGATGATCTCTAGGTTGTCTGTGAACCATCGAGGTTTGGAACTAGGGACTAAGCCGTGGCTCCGTTTGGTGATGTTGTGTTTGAGCCCTGCTGGAATGAAGAGGAACGATGTTGCAGGTCTCCAGGCTGTAGACGTGGCCGTCAAGATTTGGCTCCATTTCTGATGGAGCCTGAGGAGGTAAGGCGTGTTTCGCTCTTTGTTTGTACCCCTGGATCGTATACAGGGATCGATGTAATCTCACCTGTAGGGAATAAATTTCATCATCATTTTTTTATTATTTTTTTTATATTATTGTTTTATTTCCGCGATGCTTTATCATTTCAGCTTTTATATCGCGAAGGTCGCGATTGCCCAATCATTTCGGCTATTTTTCGCGGTTCCCAATCATTTCGGCTATTTAGTTTATTTTCACTCGCTGCTTTTTATTGCGAGTTGCCCAATCATTTCGGCTATTTTGCATGCATACATTTTTACTTGCTGACTTGGTTGCAAGTTGCCCAATCATTTCGGCTATTTCGTATGCATGTGTGGCTTGCTAGTTTCTTTTCACCGCAAGCTTGGAATTAGACACCGGTTTCGGCATCAGCACCGTTACAACTGGGATATTGCCAGGAGTGAATCATCATTTGCCTCTGTCGACGTCGAACAAAGGTGGCTTAGTAAACAGGGTTAGGATCCTGTCGACTAAGGCTTTTGACTTCATGAGCCGTAAGGGTCCCACAAAGGTATTTCTCCCTACAAGTCGTGATGATCTCGTAGGTGTGTCTTCTCCTTAGGAATCATGAGGATTCCTGAGTGTATGTTGCTCTGTAAGTCGTAAGGATCCTACAAGAGGGTTTTCTCCTTGTAAATCGAGAGGACTTACAAGGGTCATGCGAACATATCCCCACTCACGGATGGGACTTGGTTAGGGAAATGTTTATTCGCGCCCGTCGATTGTATACAAGGGTCAATATCGAACCGCTTGTAGGGCAAAATCGAAGGTTGTGGAGGTTGCTTAAGCACAGGTTTAGATCTCTGTAACTCAAGACTTTCAAATCTTATGAGTCGTGAAGGTCCCATAAGAGAGTTCTCCTTACGAGTCGTGAGGATCTCGCAAGTGTATTTTCTCCTTAGGAATCATGGGGATCCCTAAGTGTGTTGCTCCCTTGTGAGTCGTAAGGATTTCACGCGGGTGGTTTCTCCTTACAAGGTCGAGAGGACCCTGTAAGTGTCCTTTAACGAGGTTGCGCCCTTTCGGGTTTTCACAAACACTCGCCGGTAGTCCTGCTGTTTTTACTCACGGAGCCCTTTCGGGTTTTCATCCGTGCCCATTTTGCTTATAGACATACCGTTTTTTTATATTCTTTTTATTCTCTTTTTTTTTACGAGGTCGCGCCCTTTCGGGTTTTCACGAACACTCGCCGGTAGCCCTGCTGTTTTTACTCACGGAGCCCTTTCGGGTTTTCATCCGTGCCCATTTTGCTTATGAACATACCGTTTTTTTATATTCTTTTTATTCTCTCTTTTTTTTCTACGAGGTCGCGCCCTTTCGGGTTTTCACGAACACTCGCCGGTAGCCCTGCTGTTTTTACTCACGGAGCCCTTTCGGGTTTTCATCCGTGCCCATTTTGCTTATGGGCATACCGTTTTTTTTTCTTTTTATTTATTTATTATTATTATTATTATTTTAACGAGGTTGCGCCTTTCAAGTTTTCACGAACACTCGCCGGTAGCCCTGTTGTTTTTACTCACGGAGCCCTTTCGGGTTTTCATCCGTGCCCATTTTGCTTATGGACATACCGTTTTTTTTAATTCTTTTTATTCTCTTTTTTTTTATTTCGTCAGCCTGAGGATGCTGCGGTAGTAGTTTAAAGACGTTTCGGTCGGTAGCTAGTTTTAGGACGTAGTGGTCCGTCATTAGTTTAAGGACGTTTTGGTCCGTCATTAGTTTAAGGACGTTTCGGTCCGTCATCGCCGTATTTGAGGCGAAGCTCTAGTTTACTGACTTTTCGGTCTATGGGGCTTTCTCTATGACTGAGCATGATGCCCCCGGCGTATCTATCTTTCTCGGAGCGTGCGGTTTTGGCGGGCTCACCTTCCAGTTTTCGGAGATGACGAACCTGCCCTGTTGGTATTGGTCTTCGACCCAGTTTTTGAAGACGTAACAGTTTTCGATCGGATGGCCCAATACTTGGTGATAAGGGCAATAATTAGAACTGTTGATATCATCCAGTTGTAGTTGGTGTTTCGGCTCCGGTAGAGTAATAAGCCTGTTATGTACTGCCACTTCGAACAGCCTCCTTGTTTCATCCTGATGAAATGAGTAAGGACGTCTTAGCCTCTCCTCGAGGGATATGCGTTGACGCATATTGTTTTGACGAACAACCGGTCTAGGGCCACTCGACTGTTGTTGAGTGTTGGCGACGAAGGTCATTTTCCCCTTTCCTTTATCCTTTTTGCTCGATCCTTTGTTTGCGGGGCCGAGATTTTTTCCGAGTAGCGGGCGATTGCACGGCTGAATGTTCTCACAACTCCTTAATTCTTTCATTTTTGAAATGGATTCCTTGAGGAGAGGGTTGAGGGCAACTTCTTCGTCAGAGTCGCTTCCAAAGGCGATAATTTGCGATCCCTTGGAGTCGGCTATATGATAGTCGGCGGCGGCTCTTTTGCGCTCATCTATCGCATTTTTCCGATGTCTACGAGCTTCACACTTTGTCCTGTTGAAGTGTTGCTTTTGAGCGACATATCCTTGCCACCAACACTTAAAGGAGTCGCGTTCTTCAGTAGGATGTATGATCTTCTGATGATATAAGCATAAGTTAGGATGCATCTCTACTCCTTCGAGAGTATTTTCTTCAGAGGGCGGTAGCTTCATCTCCACTGATAGGGCTTTGGCGAACCTTTTCCTCGTCTTGAATTTTTTTTTATCTGCAGTGGATGACTTTTGATTTGATGGGAGTGCCTCGACTCTTTGGTCCAGTCGTCGGTGTTTGTTTCCTTCCAGTATGGCCATCTCATGCTCTTGATTGGCCTTAACCTTCAGACGAATCTCATTCAGGAAAGCATCGATCATCTCGTCTGACGGCCACAGAATTTCTGGTTCAGGGTCCGCCCTCGGTTTCTTGGCGCAAGGAACCTCTTCATCATCTATCAATGAGTGAAAGATCACATGACAACTCGCTACGTAGTCTTCGGATTCGTATGATGAGTCTTCTCTATCGTTTTCGTCCTCAACAAAAGAACAAGCTGCCCCCGGCGTGTCCGTCTTCTTTGAAGTGTGCGGCTGTGGTGGGTTTACTTTCCACTTTTTAGACAGCGCGAACTTGCCTTGTAGGTACTGATCCTCGATCCATCCCTTAAAGACGAAACAGTCCTCGATCGGGTGACTTACCGTGTGGTGGTAAGGGCAATAATCGGGATTATTGAGATCGCCTGGCTATAAAAGACGTTTTGGACTCGACATATTGATGAGTCCGTTGCGCGTGGCTAGCTCGAACAGTTTCCTTGTTTTATTTTGAGGAAACGAGTAGGGACGTCCTAGTCTCTCCTCGAGGGATGGGCATGGACGCGCGTTATTTTGGCGAACGACCGGCTTTGAGTGACTCGGCTGTTGTTGAGCATTGGCAACGACAGTCGCTTTTCCTTTTCCTTTCTCATTTCGAGAGTCTGGTTTTGGAGGAGACAGTCCATGGCCCATCTGGTCCATTTGGACTAATTTGTCGATCAAAGCCTGGAAGGTGGTCGGCCTGAAGAACATCATGAATTGCGAGATGGTCGCTTGCGGATCAAGAGCCTACCGCAGGTGCCTCTTCTATGCGTTGTTCGCATTTCGACCATAGGTTCCGCTATCATGTTGTGTATTGGACCCACATTTCGCCTGGCCTTATCCTGGCATTTATCAGTGCTGTTATCGGGGTGCGTTCATTAGCACTCGCGAATCTTTGTGTAAATAGTATATCTATCTCCGCAAATGTTTTGACAGAGTTGTTAGGTAGCTCCGAATACCATTCAAAGGCTGTTTCTGCTAAGCTGCCGACGAATTGTCGAAGCAACAATTTGTCATCGCCTCCAGTATTGCCGCATAAGGTCCTGAATTGAGCGACATGCTGATGTGGATTCCCTGTCCCTTTATATACGTGGAACTTAGGGATCGTATATCCCGGCGGGTAACTGATTTGGTCATACCAGCCCGGATAGGGTCGTCCAGTTCTAACAATTTGCCCAGCCGCTTCACTCGCCTGATGAGCTCGTATTTGCTGAGCTATATAGTCATCTAGTGCGGCCTTGGAAATGGTTTCTTCCTCGGCCGCTGAAAGAGCCGGAGGAGGATTAGATGTCTCCCCTCTGTCGTCTCCGACAATGATCGGAGGGTCTTCAGCTGGAGGGTCCGGGTGTAACATCATCCCTACTATATCTTGGAAGAGGAGCGCCATTTGTTTTATGTTGGCAGCTCGTTCTGCTGCCTCTTTGTCTTTCTTTTCGAGGGCTCTGCGTAGATAGTCAGCGTCAGTTTCTTGTTCATGACGCTGCTCTGATGATACTTCCAAACTTTCTTTCGGTTCGGTAAGTGCAGCCATCACAGTCATCATTTCCTGAAGCTTCTGTTGCTGCTCTTGGGCTTTTGTCACGGATCGGGTGAGCGGTCGGTGAACCGTCAAAGCCCGGCTTTCCTCCTTTCCGGAAGCCATATAAACAGTGTGCACCACCATGCCCCTAGACTTGGGGCGTTTGTGCTCAGCGCTTTTACGGTTCTCCATATTCACAGGGGCTTTTTGCGGCCTCCTTTTCTTCTGAGTGATTGACGTTGAGGGAGCCGTTGCAGTGGGCACCCATCCAGCTGTTGCCTTTTCCGACTTGACAGAGTAGCCCTTCTTCTGCTGAACCTTCATCTTTTTCTGTTGGCGGAGGTAGTCTTGATCGATCACTGACTCTTGGACTTGACGCCAGACCTTGTAGATTTTAGAGGACAACCGTTGAGGGGGCTGCTCTAGCTTTTTCTCTGGAGCATTCTCCACAGGTGAAGGAGTTCGTTTCAACACCGCAGTAGGAGAGTTTCTGCGCACCGTGTTCAGCAATTCAAAGCTATTCCTGGTTGGAACAGCAACATCGATCCCCACCGTTGGAGCTGGCGGAGTTATCATAGAGGGGGAGTTGCCCCCAGCCTTTCTTACTCGGCGCCAATGGCGATGTCGAGCGTGTCATGCGGATGGAGTTGTTCTAACTGTAGGGGTGACCTCCTCATGCCCCCTGTGTTGGTCAGAATCTGCTGGTATCAGCCTTTTAAAGACCGACGTCCGTTGAATGGGGACGGCCAACCTGTCAAAAGCAGACTTCCGAGCAGAGGAAGCAACCTTGGTGATCTCGCCTGAAACTGGAGTAGGGATAGCTATCCGCTTCGGGATAACATCTTCTGGTATTGCTGGCTTTTTCATAGGCCCGTTGGAGCTCTGACCTAGCCTGTTAAAAACTGAGGCAGTGGAGTTGGGCGACCCGTTGAGAGGGGCCGCGGCAGTGGTAAGTCGATCAAAGACTGACTTCTTTGGGGCTTCTTGCAACGTCATTGGGGCATTGAAGCTCATCGGTGGGAGCATGGTCCCGAAGAATAGTCCAGTGGTGGGTTGAGTTGCCTGCTCTACTGGTATCGTGAAAAGGGAGGCCGCTCGGGGCCCATAAGTCACTCTTCTAGTAGGGACGGAGCGGGAGTTGCAGTTGCAGGTAGTGCAGTTTGAAGCCATTGATCTTCTGTTTTCTGCACGGAGCAAGACACCAAATCTTAGTACCTCGAATCCACAGGCAACCACAACAAACCAAGATTTATTCGCGAACACGACACACGAAGTGTGGAGTGGAAAGAGGAAAAGGTCCCACCGGGCGTGCCGGAATCTGTTCCCCTCCGAAAGGCGGCGCGACGTGAAGACGTCTTGCGTGGGATTCAGGGCAGATGCTATTTGGTTTTATCCGTCTACCTCTCCGAAGATGCCAAGTCGATTTATGGCACCGTGTATCGGAGGTTTAGACGGATGCGGCCGATTTAGCAGACTTCGTCAGATTCCCCCTCGCTTGAGGAGTTTTTTATTGTGGGGACGCTCTTCCCTGCAGGCGCAAGACCCTGCAGTTAATTACGCTACCGCTTCACGGTAACAACTTTCTCCTTCTCCAGAGTTTCACTTCGTGTCGTGTGTGTTTGTTTTGTTTGTGGTTGCCCAAATATTGTATACGGAGACTAATTTATGTCATCGCCCGTAGGATGTGGATTAGTCCAAATCCGTATTTTCTTAGATTTGGGTTTTGGGTTTTGGTTTAAGGATACGTTAGCCATGTTTGAGGCTAAGATCAACTTAAACGTTTGTTAAGGATACGTTAGTCTGATTTGAGACTAAGATCGACTTAACGGGATGAGCATTTAGGGGCTCTGTTGTTCCAGTTTAGGGACGTAGTGGTCCATTGTATGCATGGCCATCGGGATCCGTCACCTCTCTGACGTCGTTGAAGGATTACAAAGATAGCTGTCAGAGGAGTTCGGAGATGTACCCTTGAACCAAAGTTGATTGGGGGTCTTATAGTCCAATTTGGGATTAAAGTCTATTTGAATGTTTAAGGATACGTTAGCCATATTTGAGGCTAAGATCAACTTAAACGGGATCGTTTAGATCCGACAAAAGAGCATTTGGGAGCTCTATCGTTCCAGTTTAGGGACGTAGTGGTCCATAAGTAGTTTAAGGACATTGTGGTCCATTGCCAGTTTAGGGACGTGGTGGTCCATTTAATATATGGTCGTCGGGACCCGTCACCTCTCTGACGTCGTTGAAGGATTACAACGATAGGTGTCAGAGGAGTTCGGAGATGTACCCTTGAACCAAAGTGTAAATTGATTTAAGAGAGCAGCCGTTCTCAGTCAATTTAATTTGAGGACTTATGGCCATGATTGGGCTAAGTCCAGTTGAAGATGTTCAACATTTTTATTTGTGGTTGGCCTGTTAGGCCTTGGCTTGGGCTTTGCCCTTTGTTTAATAATGCAGTACATTTTCTTTTGGCCTGCTAGGCCTTTTTGATTTGGGCTCTGTCCCTTTTAAATGATGCACATCATCTGTTTTGAGCTTGACAGACCTCTGTTTGGGTTTTATTCCCTTTAAATAGTGCATAGCACTTTGTTTGGTATGATAGACCTTTCTTTATTGGGCTCTGCCCTTGATAATGCGTCGCATTAATTAGTCTGACGGAGTGCCACGTGGCTTGTCAGGCGCTTTGCGCTGATTGAGGAGCGCAAGGTGCAAGTCCATGTGGAGGTGACACGTGTCACGCTCTGGTGAGCGCAAGCGCAGTGCGCTGCGCCAGTGCGTTGCGCTATTGCGCTTCTGACACGTGGCGCGCTCTGCTGGGTTGCGCCAATTCATGAGAGCAGTGCTCTATTTTAACAGCGCATAGCGCAGATCGTTCTGGAGCTGACACGTGGCGCTCTCTGGTGGCTTGTGCCAACCCAAGAGCGCAACAGTGCAGATTTTTCAAGTGCAGGGCACTGTTTTATTATTTTGATCAATTTTAGATCAAAGAAAACAAATTTTCTTGTTTTCAAAGAACCAATGGTTCATCAAAAGGCAATGCCTTCATTTTTATTATCTTTTTATTGAAGATCATTGATCTTGTTCTTAGATCAATGATCTTTTTAGAAGAAATTCTTCTTTATTCAGAGGTTTTTACCTTTTCCTTTTTCTGAATTCTCTCAAAGTTTTTAGAAGACTTTTCTGAGTTCTCTCAAAATTCTTTTAGAGGAATTCTCTTTTTTCTCTCTGTCTTCCCCCTTTTTTGATTGGGGTCTAGGGGCCTTTATATAGTGCCCATTAATTTGTTAAAATTGTTAGAGAGATCATTCTCTGAGTGATTTGGGGATTTTTCCCCACCGTTAGATCTTTGATCCAAGGGCCTCTGTTTTACAGAAGACAATATTCTTGTTTTTAACAAGAACAGAAAGATCTTACTGGAATTTTAATTCTGTTTGGCGCAAACGCACCAACGCTTGACACGTGTCGCGCAGCGTACAGCGCAGCGCAACTGCGCTGCCACGCGTCGCGCAGCGCAGAGCGCTGGCGCAACTGCGCTGCCACGCGTCGCGCAGCGCAGAGCGCTGGCGCAACTGCGCTGCCACGTGGCGCGCAGCGCAGAACGCAAGTCAGCTGAAGCGTTGCTTCTTTAATTTTTTAATTTTCATTTTAATTTTCAGAACAGAGCCTTGCTCTGATTGGGGGAAACAGAAGCGTTGCTTCGTTTCCCGCCTTAGAATTTGAACAGAGCTTTGCTCTGATTGGGGTAAACACGCCACTGGAGGAAGAAGCGAGTTCAGATGGGAAGGAGAAGTGTGGGCGCAACACCTGATAAAGATGATCAAAAAGCACTCCGGAAAAGACACAATAGCACGAATTTAGTACATAAATCATGCGGCTGAAAAATAAAACTAATAGTTTGCAAATCCATACCTTCGAACATTTTTTATGGTACAAGGGAAGGCTTAAAGGTGACCACCGCCAAGGCAGTAGTTGACGGCGCTCCCTCAAGCAATGGAGCATCGGCACTGGCCGTACCTGCGTTAAAAACAAAGATAAACTTGTCAGAAAGGATCGCAGGATATAAAAAAGGGGGGACAATAACTCGAAATTTACCTGATGAGCCGCCAGCCGAAACGGAGGCGTCTCCCCCCTCCATCGATACGAGTCCACCTCCTGTGGCCTCATCACCGGACTCAACAGGGTCTGTCATCGTGCTCGCACGACCAGGAGACGGCGGAGGACCGTAGACGGGGAGAGCAATGATCGGAGCATTGCCAGACTCTTGAGAAAGAGCGGCTGGCTCGTCCCAGGGAGTCGTGCCCATCTCACCCGCTACTTCTTCGGTCTTGGCGGTCGCCATTGTCTCGTCCGCCATTACCATGAGGTCACCAATCTCAGATGCTCTGCCCACCGCTGCCTCAGGCTCAGTGATAGCGGTCGTCTCATTTGCCGCCACCTCAGGCTCGGCATCAACGACCTTCTCTGGTGCAGCTCCCTCAGCCCCCAGCTCAGGCTCAGCAACCCTGGCGACGTTGCCCACCGTCGACTCGGGTTCGGCCGGTGCTTCCTCCTCTGTCCCCTTAGGTTCGACAGTTTCCGCCTCCCCTTCGGTTAGACTTGGCCCTGCAGGACAAGATATATAAGAACCGACAAGTTTACAATGCTTACAAACAAATCTTGAAAGATATATTACCTGAAGTGGACTTATCATTAGCCCCGCGAGCTGCACGCACCACCTGTCTGTGAGCTGTGGACAAGGCGACCGGGGGCTCTTCTGAGGGAGTATCAGCACGAGGGACGGTGCTTGGGCCAGCTCCCACGGCCAAAGCAGCCCTGCGTGCCTTCGCTTCGCGCCTTAGCCGCTTTCTCTCCTCCCGAGCTGTTGAGACTGACCTCTTCAAAGCCTCCTTCATTGAGACGTCCTCGTCCATGAACAGGGATGCCTCCAAATCCTTCAAGGCATCCCTCGTTGACTTGTCGAGTTGTGGCTCTCGCGGTAGCCCCGAGGAGACTGGGACTTCAGTAGAGGGCCCGGGGAGAGTCCCCGCATCAGCTGGCGCAGCCCCTGCAAAGAAACAAAGGAAGAAGGTTAGGTTGGCCATCGGAAAAAGAGGACAGAAAACTTAATAAAGTGAGACGTACCAACGCCCATTAAAGCGCGCTTATTTTCCTCCTCCTGGAAGGTTTTCAGAGAAGCAGCGATGGCCTCTTCGGTAGTGACACCTGTTTGAAAATGGGGGGAAAGCATTAGTCAAAAATAATGATGAAAATGCGACAAAATGACAAAGGATGCAGCTAATGATTACCTGACTGAACGAGTTTGTTCATCATCGCTTCGAGCCTCGCTGATCGCTCAGAAGCCGCAATGGCGGCCGCCAGGTCAGTGTCTGCGGGGTCTACCGAGAAGCCTTCATTACTGCCATACTCGCTTATACCTTCGGTAAGAGGGGCCTGTGGCTCTAAACCGAGGATAGCATCGAGAGAGAGAAGCGACTTCTTCTTCTTCTGCGCGCCAGCCCTGGGCGCACCCGAGATTGACTTGCGCTTTGCAGGCACCTTAGGGCGGCGGGTCCCAATATCCGCGCCCACACCGGACTCCGGTGAAGCCACACTTACCGTCTCCACTGGAGCACGGGGCGCTGGTGGCAAATCCGCAGTATTAGGATGCGGCAATCCGCGTGGAGGGCTTAGCACACGCGGTGGTTCGGCTCTAGCATCTTTCAGTGGAGGGACTACGGGGGTCCTTGGCACCAAGGGAGCTTTGCGGTCGCTGCCAGGAGGCGCACCCTTACGATCGACTAACAATCGCTTTTCTTCCTTTATAATGGCGCCCATCGAATGAGTGTACCACGCCGTATATGTATTAAGGATGCGTGGTTTGCAAGCCGGTTCGCTAATAAAAAAATGGGAGCCCGTATTAAGACGCATAAAGTGATGCAGCGCGCTCCGCATCCTTTCTTCAGTAGCATCAGGTTCCAGCAGGAAAGCCTCCAACGGCACCCCTTGACTGTAGCTCAGTTGTTGGGCAAAACGATGCGGGTTGTATCTCATGAAAAGCGCCGCACCATTTTGCCTAAACACCAGGAAACCCGGTCTGATGGAATATAGATGAAGGGTCTCCCGGGCCGTCAGAACTGAGGCTCCATCTTTGAAAGTGTCTTGCAATGGTCGCACTGTGGTGGTAGACGCCTTTCCAATAGTCAGCACTTTGTCAGTGAAATACATCCCATCTCCAACTGTGTGGGGGCGAAGGAACAAACATCTGGCATTCCGTGGTGACGGAGTCACAATTGAGGCGCCGATCAGTCGTATAATTCGAGGGAAGCTGCACTTGTCATAGAACGAGGGCCTTTTGTGCATACCAAAGACGCCCAGTGTATGTAGCTCAAGCCATGATATGAAGTAATGCATCGGAAAGATCACGTGCAGTACTTCAGGCTCATTAGCATCCGCCGCTTGACTAAGGCCCTGATACAGGTGTGCTAAACCGGCGATCCCAACGGCCACTTTCACCCCAATGGTCATCCGATGAGCTGGGTAAAAGACAGAGGGCCTCATATGGTGAGAATGCATCGGGAGCGCAAACCAACTCAGCCATAGCCCAAGAAATCCTAAGAAGAAGGCTTCCTCGTCCATCCCGGGGGCTGCAACTTCCGCAAAAGAGACAATTGGGGAGTTAGGAAGGAAAAAACCCTTTTAATCTATCACCTTCGCCGGCAGGTTGTCCAAACCTAAATCGAAAGGGTCATCAAGAGTAGCGAACTTAGCAGCTTCTGCCGAGAGAACGTTTGGGCGAAGGAATCGGGCGATGAAATCCTCGAAACCGACCCCACGGCTCCCACGTTCGATAAAAAGGGCCTCGTAGATGTTCAACACTTTGATCAAACTTGGAAATTGATGTTGAACAGCATTCTCCGGAGTGAGGCCCCTTATTGCCGGCTTAGCACCGAAGACATATTCATCTGTAGGAAGCAGCTCCTCATAGTGCTCCCCTATAACCGGTAAGCCGGAGACCTCTGTGAATTCCTCCAAAGAAATCGACACTTCCCGGTCCATTGCGGGGAAAGTGTGAGTAGGGATGTTCCACTGCTCCACAAAGGCCTTAAACCACCAGGTGGGAAGCGTGGGATATTGGAAGAGGGAAACGTACACTGCAGTGTACAACCCGAGCCTCATCAATTGCGACTTCTTCGCTGACAAAATGTAGCGAGCCCATGGCAGATAGCCGATCGGATGGCGGGGGATCAGACCTATGTTATATGATTACCCCCAAGGTCGCGCCTCGCCTTGACAAATACGGCGTCCCAGGATATCCAAAACCATAGGAGGATGAACCGGAATTGCATCTGTAGCAGGATGAAGAAGGCCCTTCGAAGTCCAATCAACCATCTCCACGGCATACTTCACCGGGGGTAGGCTGGCATAGTGGATCGCCGTAATAGGCTCTGATGGTACTGCACAAGAAAAACTCTGTCGTCCCATGATAATTTGGTTGTACCACGACCCCCAAAGGTGAAGATTTTTATAGTCCGGATCGTAGTCCCTGATCATAGCTAGGACCTCCCAGTCTACGGGTGCTCTGGGGAATCCTCTTTCCGAACGAACAAACGGGAATGAGGTATCGAAAGACATGTTTCCTGCAGAAGGACAAAAGTCAGCTGTCAGCGTTGTGATTCCAACGCTTGACATTTTTTTTTTAAAAAAAATTATACCACACTGCAATGCAGTGGGTAGGGGACTAAATGGGGACCCACAAAATCGGGATGACAGTGCATCAGTTAATAAGACAACCCCATCATTAGATGAGACTCTCAATTAATGAAAAGATCCCCAAGAGAATATTCTCATTAATGGGAAATCCCTAGAGACAAGGAGAAAATCTTCTCTTTCAACAAAGCTCTATCACAGAGTGACATTTGTCAAACTCTGGTCTCAAGGGAATAAAATTTCCTAAAAAGAGCCTAGCTCTGTAAAAATGATGGAAAGATCCATCAAAAGAAAATTTTAACTCCTAAAGATTAAAAATTTGGGATCTTAAAAAAAAAATCCATGAAAACTTATAAAAAGTTCTCCATTTTTGGATCAAAAAAGATCTACATTTGATCCATAAGCAAAGCTCTGTTCATGGGTTAAAACCCATGAACAAGATCTCTGTAAATCTATGAACTTTTGAGAGCAAGGCTCTGTTAATGAAACCCCAAAGGGGTTTCCTTTAGATCAAAGATCTATGTGAGCAAGGCTCTGTTAATTAAATTTAATTTAATTTAATTTAATTTTAATTTTACCTAAGATGATTCTAGGTTCTGAACTCTGAAGTTCTTGGGAAGAAACGAGAGCAAAGCTCTAAAATTCTTAAACAAAGAGCAAAGCTCTGAAAACTCAAGTTCTTGAAAAATGGTAAAACATTTTCCAAGGACCAAGGGTCATATTTATAGGCGCCTGCGCCCCTTCAACTCACCCGTTGATCCAACGGCCAAGATCTTGCCACCGCTGCACTCACGTGCGCGCCACATGAGCGCAACGGTGGAGGGGCATTTGTTTCCCCCAATCAGAGCAAAGCTCTGTTTGAATTTCAAAAATTCATAAATTGAAGCAACGCTTCAAATTCCGTGCGCTGCGCGCAACGCGCCACGTGTCAGAAATTGATACGGCAGCGCAGCGCCCAAGGCAATGCGCCCAATCAGAGAAAGGCTCTATTTAGAACAAAAATTAAAGGAAGCAACGCTTCAGTTGCGCAAGCGCTGCGCGACACGTGTCAGCGCAGTTACGCAAGCGCAGTTGCACTGCGCGACACGTGTCAGTGCAGTTGCGCAAGCGCAGTTACGCTGCGCTGTGCGCTGCGTGACACGTGTCAAGCGCTGGGGCATTTGCGCCAAACAGAATTAAAATTCCAGTAAGATCTTTCTGTTCTTGTAACACCCGAGTTCACTTATACCAATTCCAGATCCGTATTTAATTATTCGTGGTCCTTCTTGATTTGGTGTGTGGGTGCGAATGGTATTTCTACTTATTACTTTGCATTCGACCCGACCCGCTTAATTAAACCAGTTTGACTCTCATTATTGATTGCCTTGACTTGTTGCGTGGACCTGTGCACCTCATAATTTAGTATACTGATATTTTATCCTATATCTCATCTTTTGCATAGAACAATTTAAATCATGAGAAAATAAATTAACATTGCATTTCATGGCCTGCCTGATACCCCTAACCCTGTGGTAGCATCCTTGCGTCGTGTTCTCATCCCGTTCAGTGAAACGGACGTGTTTGGACGGCTACGCGCACGTACGTGCGTCCGTTCTTAGGGGTATGCTTTTCTGTTACAAAGTACTTCATTTTAATTTTTGGAACTTGCAAATATTTTTCTTTTGTCAAATCCAAATCCTTGGACCCGACCCGGGTACAATTCGGAAATATTTTGCATCTTGCCAAATCCCATTTATTTAAACCTTTTAACCTTTAAATCCGGCTGAAATTCTTTTCACAACCTATATTATATTTTCTTTAAGCCATAGTGTATCTTGTTAACCAACAGAAAATCTCATTCAATTTTCCCATAAACTAACTCTTCTCTTCACCCAATCAGAGGTTTCCTTTTGCCCGGGCCCCACCTCGCGAGCGTCTCTCTCTCTTTCCCTTTCTTTCTCTCTTTCTCTCTCTCTATTTCTTTCTTTCCTTCACCGCTATGAGACAAACCTTTCTCTCCTCTCTCTCTCTCTCCCCTCTCGTTCTTCCTCTCTCTCTCCTCTCGCGCCCGCCTCTCTCCCCTCTCGCGGTGCGCGAGAGTCCCGTCACCTCCCCATACTGCTACCGTCACCTCCCTCTATCTCTTCTTCTTCTTCTTTTCTTCGAGCCAGAGCGCCCACGAACCCTAGCTGCCTCTTACTTCCTCGACACCTCCTCGACCTCGTCATCACCTCCATCCCATCTCCTCCTCCTCCTCCTCGTCGACGCCATCTTCTTCTTCTTCCTCCTTAACCCGAGCCTGCACTTCACGAGATCCCTACGGCCAGAACCCATCATCATACTCACCCCCATCGCCGCCGATCACATCGTCATCGCCGACATCTCCTTCTCTCCTCATCTCTATCATCGATTTCTCACTCTCTACATTCTCTCTCTCTTCTCTCCCATCTTAGTAACTCCTGCACCCACCGCGACGAGAACCCATCGCCCTGCACATCTTATCGCCGGCAATCCCTCAACCCCGTCGTCATCGTCTCCACCTCCTCAACTCTTCCTTCTCGCCACCCTGCACTAGCATCCCCGAGGAGCCTGCGACCCTAGAACCCGAGCACCCCCTTACACACCCTCACACTTCGCCGGCAACCCATCACAGGAGACTGTGACTCGTCGGCACATCTCTATCTCTTCCCATCCGCTCCCTTGCCTTGAATCCCTCTGCACTTTGAGGCCAGCCAACAAAACACTTAGAGTAACCCTCACCGAACCCCTATCAGCCTAGTTTCATCGCCGGAGTTCCTCCGACTATCGCCGTCGACGCCATCATTACTCTGTGTTACCCGGTGAGCAATCCTTCTTGCCTCATTCTCCTTCCTCCTTTCCATTCTATATTTACTGTATTCCTATAGTATTTCTTTACGTATTAGGAATTGGTGTTCACTGTTCGAGGATTGCCGGAATCCGGTCGTACCGACGACGATCCTGACGACCCAGCGAGCGTACCTGACCCGTGTGATCACGCTGAGCGTGGTTTAGATCTGTTCCGTATACTGTGCGCGCGTCGCGACGTTTCCCGCCGACGTGAGACGTTCCATATTTCCGTTCTTGATCCATCCAGGCAAGTTAATCTTGCTACATGCTACTATAACATCTATACATATTTATTTCATGTTTAAGACTGTAAATGGAATCTAAGGCTGTTAATCTTCATTATTGCATTTCGATGTCAGAATATATCATGGTAGATTCAGATCTTAAATCATAATTCGTTGCATGTTAGAGCACCATATTGTATACCCACATCCGTGTTTAAATTGCTTACTAATTAACTGCATAACTCCTAGCGCAGTTAAATAGTTTCTACCCCGAATACCCAGGGGCATCAATTGAACGTATTTTATATATCATTGCATCTCTAGAGTATTTAGTGCGTATTAGCATGATTTTAACATTCATATGTGTTTTGCTGTATTCAAGTAAGGTTGAAACCATCTATTAAATACAAACTGATAACTGTGCATCTACATACCTTAATCTGTACCTGATTGCATCTCACGTTATAAATTCCAGCTTGTTGATTCTATTAGTACACATGCTTGTTCTGTATGCCATGATTATGCTAGTTGATTTTGAGTACCCACATGATATCTTGTACACTCCTGACATGACATGACACCTTTATACATTACCTGACCCGACATGGTACCGTACACCACTTGACCTGACCTGATGTACCATGGCTTGACCCGTTACTTGATCTTGTGTCTAATGCCAACAAACCTGACGTGTAGTCCTCACGGACCGTTCCTGTTGTCTATCCAGACAAACCTGCTTTTACCTGATCCTGTGTTGGCATTAGGTCTCGATTACTGAATACCTGACTTGACATACATAACTTGGAGGTATGGGGAAATCAATGGTGAAACCTGACGTGTAACTCAACAGTTCGATACCTGTTCTGATCAGTTTTAGAGGCTAGGCCAGCCTTGGGATGATGCTGCTGACATCATTCATCTGTACATATTCCTGTTTTAGTGCCTAGCGGCATGTCTCGGTTTCAGCCCGAGAATCTGGACCGTGGTCCCGGGTATGCACGGGATACTATTGAGTTACATCGATGATTCATCAATTTGATTTCAAAGACTTTAGAGTAGAAAACCCAATAGAACAGTTTTGTTTACTCACTGCACACTACCCTGCACTGACTGATTTATATTGCTGTTGCACCTGCTTTTCATTCATGATTGTAATTGCATTGCCTGTTACCCTGTTGATATTTTATTGCTTAATGACATGACGCGCTGACGTCTGGGTTTTGCATGGCCCAGATCCTTCTACCTTGTTGCAGACTTATCAGGAGTGTCGCCGCTGTTAGACGAGCGGTGAAGTTCCTGTCGGTATGTAGTTTCACTTTCAGGTGTTTCAATTTATTGTATCTTTTGCTTCCGCCTATCATTATTTCTTGACTCATTCATTCTGGCTCATGGACATGTACTAGATAGTTTAGTTTACTTTCCTGTTCTTGATATCTCTACAGCCGTAATGTGACTGTGGAGGGATTTTTCCTATCCACAGGTAGCATGGTTGGCTATGTCACGTGCCCATCTTAGCGTACTCTGGGAAGCGGAGCGTGACATGGTTCTTTTGGTATCAGAGCCTTGGGATATAGGTTGATCGGGTTGATTCTTTGTAGTTGGGTATTGGACCCAATACACGAATCAGAATACTCATGATTAGGAACATGTCCTGCCACCTTGTTATCGTGATTCTTGAATCATATCCTTCTCTTGATCCTTTGTTTGGGCGATATGCAAACCACTTTGCGTTTCGACCTGAAATCTTTTTGGCACTCTATTATTTCTCCCTATTTCTTGATTCTGATACTAGGATTTGGGCGACTTGGGTGGAGTTATGTAATTGTACCCATGAACTGCAGCATGGTTACAATGCGGTACTCTATTTAAGTAACTTGGAATTCTAGTTTTAATTCATTTCCTTGTTTCATGATCATTATATTAGCTTGCTTCTCTCGGTTTCATTGCTTACCAGCTATTGTTTTATCACCAGCTTGAATCATGTTTACCGTGCTTAATCCTCTTCAGTATCTTGACTTCGGATAAAGTCATCTCGATATCTTACTTGTTCTTGTTTTCCCCGCATTAGGACTATTCAATCCTAGTGCGTCCCCTTGTTTGTTGTTGTCTTGAGAATGGATTTCGCGGCACTTTTCACACTCATATTGATTGTAAGGAAGGGAAGGTGATTCTCCAGATTCCCGGACATTCGGAAGTTGTTTTGCTGGAGGAAGCGGTTCTGTCGGGCCAGTCAAGTTAGGGCTAGGCCGACAAACAAGGTTCTTTCGTCAATGGCAGTGGATAAGGAAGAAGCGCCGGCTATATTTGAGAGTTTCATGGAAGCGTAAAGACATATCAGGTTTACCGCCGAGGCGAGACGTGGAGTTCGCACTTGAACTTGTTCCTGCTGCATCGCCAATCTCAAAGGGCATCTTACCCGATGGCACCAGTGGAGTTGGAAGAAGTCAGGAAGTAGGTTGCTGAATTTGTTGAGAAGGGTTGGTTTCGCCGCAGCAACTTAACTGGGGAAGCTCCAGTTCTTTTAGTAAAGAAGAAGTTGGCACAGGGAAGACGTGCGTTGATTATCGAGAATTAAACCGGGTGACTATTAGGAACTAGTACCCGATCCCTCGCATTAGCGAAGTGTTTAAGCAGCTTAGTGGCACGAGGGTAGTCTCGAAGCTGGATTTGCGGTTTGGATATCATCAGGTCCGAGTTAAATCATAAGATATTTGCAAGACTGCGTTCCGAACTCAGTATGGACATTATGAGTTTTAGTGATGCTCTTCGGAGTAACGAATACACCGGCAATATTTATGGACTTAATGAACGGAATCTTTTCACCATTCTGGGACCAGTTTTAGTAATGGTCATGGAAGATATTCTGGTCTACTCGAGGAGCATTGAAGAGCATGCAGAACACTTGAAGATCGCACTGCAGACTTGAAGGCAAGAAAGATTATATGCAAAGATGAGCAAGGGCAAGTTTTAGCTTGAAGAAGTAAAGTTTTGGGACATATCGTAGCGGGAGATGGAATCGTCGTTTACCCAGGGAAGATTGCAGCAGTTCAAGACCGGCCGATTCCGAAGAACGTTGCAAAGATCAGAAGTTTCTTGGATTCGCAGGATACTAAAGAAGGTTCGCGAAGAATTTTGCTCATTTGGCCGAGCCTCTGACCAAGCTTACGCACAAGAAAGTATCATTTGTGTGGATGAATAAGTATGCGTCAGCCTTTGAGGCGTTGGAGCAAGAATTGATAACCTCTTTGTTTAATCGTACCAGACGGTTCCGGAGGATTGGTGATTCACAGCGACGCATCTGGGAAAGATTTGGGATGTGGTCCGATACAGCATGAGAAGGTTGTAGCTTACGCGTTGAAACAGCTGAAGGCCCATGAAAAAGAATTACTCAACTCATGACTTGGAGCTTGCGACCGGGATTTTGCTTGAAGTTTTGGGGACACTACTTATTGGGCGAAAGGGGTCGAAGTATTCCCTGATCATAAAAGCCTAAAGTACGTGTTCGCTCAGAAGGAGCTAATTGTGAGACAACGATGATGGTTGAAGCTGATGGTTGGCTACGATCTCGATCTTAAGTACCATCCGGGGAAAGTAGTGTTGTGCCGGATGCGCGTAGTCGGTTACCAGCAATTCAGATGTCGATTACGCAGAAGGAACTCGTTGAAGACTTTCGGAGATTCGAGTTGGAGATCGTGCTACCGCGTTCTTTGGGATAGATGTTGCGACTGCAAGTACAGTCGTCGTTGATCGAGGATACTGAAGCAGTGCAATTACAGGACCCAAACTTGCAAAAGTTTCGAGAACAGGTTGAAGCTAGACTTCGAACGGACTTATTGATTCATGAAGATGGTTCGTTACGATATGGTAGTCGTTGTGTGTGCCAAAGGGAGACATCCGCGAAGAAGTGATAAAGGAAGGCGCACAATTCCGCATGTTCCGTACATCCAGGAGGCACGAAGATGTACCAAGATATACAACAGCATTTCTGGTGGGAACGCTTGAAACGGGAGATCGCTCGCTTTGTGGAAAAGTGCTTGGTATGTCAGCAAGTTAAGGCTGAACATCAAAGGGATGCTGGTTTATTGCAACCACTTCTGATCGGTGGAAGTGGGAACACATGACCATGGATTTCGTGACGGCCCTACCAAGGAGTCCGAAAGGCAACAATGTAGTTGGGTGATCGTTGACGTACTGACCAAGACAGCTCATTTCACCTCTTTTCGAGATGATCGATCAACAGAAGTTCTGGCAGAACGGTGCATACAGGAGATAGTAAGATTACACGGAGTACCGGTGAGTATTGTGGCCGACCGTGACGACCGCTCATATCACACTTTCGGATGAGCTTACAGGGAGGTTTGGGAACTAGTTTGAAGTTAACTTATCATCCTCAGACAGATGGCCAGTCGGAGAAAACAATCCAAACCCTTGAGGACAGACTGAGGGCTTGCGTGTTAGATTTCAAGGATTCATGGGAGGATCATCTACAATTGGTGAAGTTTTCTTACAACAGTAGTTTCCAGGCGACTTTTGGGATGGCTCCATTCGAAGCTTTATGTGGTCGCAAGTGTCGTTCACCTGTTCGCTGGGACGATGTCGAGGAACGAAGATTGTTGGGGACAGATTTGGCTGTGCAGACAGTTGAGAAGATTTTACTATCCAGAATCATATGAAAGCATCACAAGACCGACAGAAGAGTTGGGCAGATACATCGAGAAGATCTCTGGAGTTCGTGGTTAGTGATTTGGAAATTTGAAGATATCACCGACTAGAAGAGTTATTCATTTCGGAAGTCGAGGAAAGTTTAGTCCTCGATTTGTTGGACCTTTCGAGATTTGGAGCATGATTGGAAGAGTGGTTCATCGTTGGGTGTTACCACAATCATTGGAGAATGTTCGTGACGTGTTTCTTGTATCTCAACCCAGTGGGTGTGCTCGAGATGAAATACATGTATTGGATCCTTTGGAGCAGATTGTACGAGGAGGTTTAACTTTGAGGAGCGACCGATATTAATTGTGGATCGAAGAGAAAGGATTCTTGTAAACAAAGTTATCCCTCTTGTGCTTGTTTCTTGGGGTAATTGCTTACATGGAGAACCAACTTGGGAACGAGAAGATGAAATCAGGCAGAAGTTTCCACATCTATCCTTGTAGATTCTTAATTGTTTATCATTTCTTGTCCTTGGAATTTCGAGGACGAAATTCTTTTGTAGTTGGGTATAATGCAACACCCGAGTTCACTTATACCAATTCTAGTTCCGTATTTAATTATCCGTGGTCCTTCTTGATTTGGTGTGTGGGTGCGAATGGTATTTCTACTTATTACTTTGCATTCGACCCGACCCGCTTAATTAAACCAGTTTGACTCTCATTATTGATTGCCTTGACTTGTTGCGTGGACCTGTGCACCTCATAATTTAGTATACTGATATTTTATCCTATATCTCATCTTTTGCATACAACAATTTAAATCATGAGAAAATAAATTAACATTGCATTTCATGGCCTGCCTGATACCCCTAACCCTGTGGTAGCATCCTTGCGTCGTGTTCTCGTCCCGTTCAGTGAAACGGACGTGTTTGGACGGCTACGCGAACGTACGTGCGTCCGTTCTTGGGTGTATGCTTTTCTATTACAAAGTACTTCATTTTAATTTTTGGAACTTGCTAATATTTTTCTTTTGTCAAATCCAAATCCTTGGACCCGACCCGGGTACAATTCGGAAATATTTTGCATCTTGCCAAATCCCATTTATTTAAACCTTTTAACCTTTAAATCCGGCTGAAATTCTTTTCACAACCTATATTATATTTTCTTTAAGCCACAGTGTATCTTGTTAACCACCAGAAAATCTTATTCAATTTTCCCCTAAACTAACTCTTCTCTTCACCCAATCAGAGGTTTCCTTTTGCCCGGCCCCACCTCGCGAGCGTCTCTCTCTCTATTTCTTTCTTTCCTTCACCGCTACGAGACAAACCTTTCTCTCCTCTCTCTCTCCCCCCTCTCGTTTCTTCCTCTCTCTCTCCTCTCGCGCCCGCCTCTCTCTCCTCTCGCGGTGCGCGAGAGTCCCATCACCTCCCCATATTGCTACCGTCACCTCCCTCTATCTCTTCTTCTTCTTCTCTTCTTCGAGCCAGAGCGCCCACGAACCCTAGCCGCCTCTTACTTCCTCGACACCTCCTCGACCTCGTCATCATCTCCATCCCATCTCCTCCTCCTCCTCCTCGTCGCCATCTTCTTCTTCTTCTTCCTTAACCCGAGCCTGCACTTCACGAGACCCCTACGGCCAGAACCCATCATCATACTCACCCCCATCGCCGCCGATCACATCGTCATTGCCGACATCTCCTTCTCTCCTCGTCTCTATCATCTATTTCTCACTCTCTTCATTCTCTCTCTCTTCTCTCCCATCTTAGTAACTCCTGCACCCACCGCGACGAGAACCCATCGCCCTGAACATCTCGTCGCCGGCAATCCCTCAACCCCATCGTCATCGTCTCCACCTCCTCAACTCTTCCTTCTCGCCACCCTGCACTAGCATCCCCGAGGAGCCTGCGACCCTAGAACCCGAGCACCCCCTTGCACACCCTCACACTTCGCCGGCAACCCATCACCGGAGACTGTAACTCGTCATCACATCTCTATCTCTTCCCATCTGCTCCCCTGCCTTGAATCCCTCTGCACCTTGAGGCCAGCCAACAAAACACTTGGCGTAACCCTCACCGAACCCCTAACAGCCTAGTTTCATCACCGGAGTTTCTCCGACTATCGCCGTCGACGCCATCATTCCTCTGTGTTACTGATTGATCTCAAAAACTATCTATTTACCGCAACCAAGAACGGCATCGCTTGTTAGCTAGCCGGTGAGTACGGGTCGGTCCACAGGGATTTTGTGAATTTCCTAATCGCTCTAACGAGTTAATTCCGATGGGAGCCGGATTGATTATTGATTAAATCTTAAAACTGAATTAATCTAGATTTAAATCTTGCTAAGGTTAGGTCTAGGTTAAGTTTGGAAAGTCTATAAATCTCACCGCTTTCTATACCCATATGAAGATCTAAATAGGAGTTATGGTAAATATTAATAAAAGGGATTAGGATGATTGGGAAGATTGTTCTTCCTCTAGATCCTTGTCCTTCCTTTCTTAATCTTTACCCTAACCTCCATGGAAAACCTTAAAATCTGGGCCTTTAGACTACGGTATCACCGCTACCTCGTGGGTAGAGTGCCGTAGGGAGCGGAATAAGAAGGTATGCATGGAGTCCTATGAAAATATATGACAGGCAAGAAAGGGGATGAGAGATCTTCGTCTCTTAAACCTTCCCCAGATCTAACTCTAACAAGCGAGGAGACTACTCACTCATTAGGGAATTTAAAAACATTTATCTAGGGCAGAGAATGAAAATTACCTAGGGCAAGAATTGAAATCTAAACTAGAGCAAGGAATTAAATCTACTTACAGATGCATCTCTCCAATCAACAATGCAGGGTTGTCAGATCTGAATTCATGAATTGAAAAGAAACACCGATGCTCTCCAAAAGAATTCTAAAATTTATTAATAAAGAGAGGCATAAGAAATTACAATGATTTGAGTTCCTATTTATAGAGAATAGGAAACCCTAGGTTACATTTTGATCCGCATGTCTAAAATTACATATATACCCCTAAGAAATCTTTTCAGAGCCGCCACAGCTTTTGGTAAAATTTTCACCGCGTACGGGCATAGGACGGCCGCGGAACCGCGGCATGGGTAGGCCTTGGGCCGCGGTTCCGTGGCCCAATAGTGAGAACAAAGTGTGAAATTTTGTGGGCTGCTTCTTGGTTCTTTGGGCATTTTATTTATTTAGTTCTTTTCTCTGTTTGGCTTCTGATTCTTCTCCAGATCTTTCAGTGAAAACTTGTAGCGGTCTTTTAACCATTTGCCTTGACATTTTGGACCTTGCACTGCCTTGTTGATTGTGAACTGTTCTTCGTCTAGGCTTGACTAAGATCCTCCTATTTGTTGGTCAAAAGTCCTTCTTTCGTGTCGTCTTTTGTCTTTTTCACTGTTTTCGCTTCAAGAACCTGTAACCTGTAACATGTAGCAGACATGGGTCAAAAGCACCTGTTTTCATTGTAAAATGCATAAGAATGGGGATTGCAAAATGCAATATTATGATATGAACAAATACCCCCAAACTTATCTTTTGCTCGTCCTCGAGCAAACTTATTTTTTATTCTCGATAAAAATCTAAGCTAGCCGCACTTTCGCAGGGAAACGCGATTGCACTGAGCACGTGCAACAAGCCGTTAAACCTCTAGGTGTCCCTAGTAGGAGGAGTTTTGTCTCCTGAGGGTTTTCAGCGGATTACACCCACAAAATCCTATCAATTTGGCTTTTCGACTTTAATTCTCCAATTAGGTTTTCTAACAAGGAATTCTATTATCGTCGACTCGTAAATTATCCATCCATATTCTTTACACTTCCTTATTATTTAACTTAATATTATATATGTTCTATAGACTTACTTAGCTTTCGGCATTTCTTAAGTTTTCCTTCTAGGGTTCCATCTCTTCTTAGGAATTTCTATCAACTCTTACTGAAGATACAAGTTCTATTTTTCACTCCTTTCTCTCATCTAAACTCCAATCACATATCCCTACGTGTGTGTATAGATCACCCCTACACTTGGAAATTCAAATCAAGCAATCATACTCTTGTCCGTTGTCCAAAGTACTTATTAGTAGGTGAATTTTTAATTGAATTTTGCTTACACATCCTTCATGCGACCGTTAATACTTCTTGAGGTACCAACGACCGATTACAAAATGTGTTTGCACTTTAAAGCGTACTTCCTAGTCTTGCAACACCCAAGGCTTTTAGCAGTGACTCCCAAACCAGTTGGTCTAAGGCACTAGGTGATGAAGCACCCTCGCTAAATATTTTTCTATTTTTACAGCCTTAAGTAATCACAAAAACCAGTGTTCATTTTTTTTCTTTATTCACACTTGAATTTTTTTTTTATTTCATTGTACTAAGGACTTTAGACAAGAGCATTTCAAGGTCTCTTCTACTATTCCAAGTTTCAAGGTGCGTGATTGTGCAAATTGTAGGGTATACGTTTTCAGAATCTAGACTTAAGCTAGGAATTATTTTTCAAACTTATACTCTAATAAGAACATCAATACTTTTCCTTTGCTTCGACTTAGCCCAAGAAATGAACCCAAAATTTGCCTATTTCTAAATAAACTACAAAGGCATATACTTTCTACCATTAAATTTTAAGGAAGGTTATTTTTAGGGTTTTTAATTCACTAAGTCTAAGATCTAATTTTTCCTAGCCAGTTGATCTATTTGTCAAACTCAAGTCAAATATGGCCAAAATTGAATACAGTAATTTTTATAATTTTTGCAATATTCAATTTTTATGGGTTTTCAAATAAATATGCAAATGCAAAAATATACATATGAATGCGAAGGAAGAAGACGTACCGAGCATACCCCCAAACTTAAACTTGACAGTGTCCTCACTGTCATGCTATACCAAGAGGGTCAAAATGCCGGCACTCCCATGTTTTTTTATTTATAAATTTTTTTATATTTTTTATTGTTTTGAATTTTTTTATTTTTTATAGAAAAAGAAAACAAAAAATATATATACATATATACAACAAGGCTCCCCCCCAAACTTAAGCTTGGCCTTACACAAGCCAAAGGTTAGCACCAACCATTCAAAATCTTATCGTGGTAATGACCGAGTTGGTGAAATAATGGGGTGTAGAGGAAAGAAATGAAAAACACACGAGACCGTGTAGGAAGAAGGGTAGAATATGGTCTCGGTGTAGGAGAAGAATGGCGGAAAGGAGAAAGAAGGGTAGCACGATCTTGAGGGTGTAAATCGAGTGAATAAATTAGCGCAATTTGGGATGACCGAAGTGTGAAAACTGATTGTGCTAATCTATCAACTCGTCGTGCAATGGGGTCAAATCCCTCAAGATTCACAAGAAAACATGGGTACGCCGAACTTGGTATAGGAGATGAAAGCGTAACGGTCACTTGCATGGTCGGAACAATAGGAAGGACGGAAGGAAGTGAGTGAGGAAGGGTATCAGTTAAGGATTTAGGAGGGTGTATTGGAAAATTCGACACATCAAACGAAAATGGTTCAACCTCAATATTATCCTCAGTACTATCCTCATAATTCTCCTCAATATTTTCCTCAAAAATTTGCTTATCCATGCCAATATCATCAAAATCAAGACGTATATGAAGTTCAGGAAAAACATTCAATGACTCGGGATGATGAATTGGACATAAAATTTCAATTAAATCGACGGGTTCATCATCCGAAATATTCCCGGCGTCTATATCCTCAATCAAGTGAAAATTAATTTCTTTAGACACCTCTTCAAAAGCATGTATATTTATCAATTTAGGTTCTAGATTGGAGGTGTAAAGGTCCAACAGATTAGGTGCGGGTTCACTCGAAAGGGGTTCTTCACAATTGGGCAAATCAAACACTACAAAATCACACAACTCGTCTTTATTTTGAACTTGTGAATCATTTAGGACATTCGATGGAAAACTGTAGTTGTGGGCTTCAATTGGGTAAGGGTAGGTTTGATTTGGAAATCCTCTCTCATTCTCACTCAGTCCAACCGCCTCCTCATACATTGAAAAATTTAGAGCTAGCGGAAAACTAGCTACCGGTTCAGCAGGTTGCATAAGGGCGGCCACAGACGCTTCCACATTCCTAACCATTTTGTTTGTTGCTGCGATATACGCCTCCAACGCTTCTTCCAAACTAGACTTGGGTGGTAAGGGGGTTTCGGTAAAAGATTCGAAATTTTTTGGATATGTAAAACTCCCTAATGGCTGTATAGAAAAATTGTCTAGTGACGGTGGAAAAGTCGGGTAGGACTGGTAGGAAGTGGGTGATTGGACTGGGGTAGAGTCAACATGTGGATAAAAAGTTGAATAATCATGCGAGCCCCTAAAACTAGATGAGTGGAGAGGGGTGAAAGATTGGCTGCGAGATTAAGCAATATGCTCAGCAATGGACATCGGCTTAGGAGTGACAGAAGGACTCGAAAAAGTGGTGTCAACATATGGAGGTGGTAAAGGTTGACTTGGTTGACACAAAGTGGGTTGAAAAGTCAAACTGTTTCTCCTAGACGCCTCTATTTGATCTTTCAACGATATTTTAGGCAAGAAAGGATCGTCTTTAAATTGACAGAACAAATTGCCGAACGACGCAAAATTAGGTTCGGGATACCAAAGTTCGGCTAATGATTTATTGTGTGGGGTACCCATGTTAGAAGAAGAAAGGTGACAAGAAGGAAGGTTGGGTGGTGCAAGAATTTATTTGGGGCTAAAAAATTTTGCAAGTTCTATAAAATATTTGTCCTTTTTATTTTCATTTTTCATTGATTTTTTCTTTCTCTTTATTTGGAAAAATTTTGTTGCAAAAATATTTTAGAGAAAAGATATGCAACAGCAAAATATTTTATAGAAAAGATATGCAACAGCAAAATATCACTTGCAATCTATTTTATTTTAAGCGGGGCCCAAAAATCCTACACAAGATTGTTATTTGGAAGGGAAAAAAATTTTGAGCGTAAAGAAATCCTGCAGGCAAATTTACAGAAGATATATCAAGATTTGCAGAGGAGGAGAGAGAAAACTCACAGAAATTTGCAGAGGGAGAACTGTTTTTTTTTTCCGCGCTTCTGCCTTTTTTCCAAGCCCTGAATCGACCAGGCCGCGGCGGTTCCGCGGCCGAAAGGGGGCTGGCGTGGCGGTTCCGCCGCGCGTTGGTCGGTTCGGCAATTTTTTTTTTTTGCTGGAACAGATCACCACGGTTAACTTGTAGACTCGGTCCTCCAAATTTCTTCTGTTTCTCGGTTGTTGTGATCTTCTATTGTTCCGATCTGTTTTTTCCTGTTTTGATCTCTGTAGATTTCTAGATCCGAATTTGATCCTGCAAAAATTCATAAAAAACAAAGTATCCCTTCCAAAAATAACAAAATATATATATATTTATATTTTTTTTGATTTTTTTGATTTTTATGATTTTTTTTTAAATTTTGATTAACCCGAAATTGCGAAAAGGAAAGTTCTACGCCGTCCCCGGCAACGGCGCCATTTGATTGATCTCAAAAACTATCTATTTACCGCAATCAAGAACGGCATCGCTTGTTAGCTAGCCGGTGAGTACGGGTCGGTCCACAGGGATTTTGTGAATTTCCTAATCGCTCTAACGAGTTAATTCCGATGGGAGCCGGATTGATTATTGATTAAATCTTAAAACTGAATTAATCTAGATCTAAATCTTGCTAAGGTTAGGTCTAGGTTAAGTTTGGAAAGTCTATAAATCTCACCGCTTTCTATACCCATATGAAGATCTAAATAGGAGTTATGGTAAATATTAATAAAAGAGATTAGGATGATTGGGAAGATTGTTCTTCCTCTAGATCCTTGTCCTTCCTTTCTTAATCTTTACCCTAACCTCCATGGAAAACCTTAAAATCTGGGCCTTTAGACTACGGTATCACCACTACTTTGTGGGTAGAGTGCCGTAGGGAGCGGAATAAGAAGGTATGCATGGAGTCCTATGAAAATATATGATGGGTAAGAAAGGGGATGAGAGATATTCGTCTTTCAAACCTTCCCCAGATCTAACCCTAACAAGCGAGGAGACTACTCACTCATTAGGGAATTTAAAAACATTTATCTAGGGCAGAGAATGAAAATTACCTAGGGCAAGAATTGAAATCTAAACTAGAGCAAGGAATTAAATCAACTTACAGATGCATCTCTCCAATCATCAACGCAGGGTTGTCAGATCTGAATTCATGAATTGAAAAGAAACACCGATGCTCTCCAAAAGAATTCTAAAATTTATTAATAAAGAGAGGCATAAGAAATTACAATGATTTGAGTTCCTATTTATAGAGAATAGGAAACCCTAGGTTACATTTTGATCCGCATGTCTAAAATTACAAATATACCCCTAAGAAATCTTTTCAGAGCCGCCACAGCTTTTGGTAAAATTTTCACCGCGTACGGGCATAGGACGGCCGCGGAACCGCGGCATTGGTAGGCCTTGGGCCGCGGTTCCGCGGCCCAATAGTGAGAACAAAGTGTGAAATTTTGTGGGCTGCTTCTTGGTTCTTTGGGCATTTTATTTCTTTAGTTCTTTTCTCTTTTTGGCTTCTGATTCTTCTCCAGATCTTTCAGTGAAAACTTGTAGCGGTCTTTTAACCATTTGCCTTGACATTTTGGACCTTGCACTGCCTTGTTGATTGTGAACTGTTCTTCGTCTAGGCTTGACTAAGATCCTCCTATTTGTTGGTCAAAAGTCCTTCTTTTGTGTCGTCTTTTGTCTTTTTCACTGTTTTCGCTTCAAGAACCTGTAACCTGTAACATGTAGCAGACATGGGTCAAAAGCACCTGTTTTCATTGTAAAATGCATAAGAATGGGGATTGCAAAATGCAATATTATGATATGAACAGTTACCCGGTGAGCAATCCTTCTTGCCTCATTCTCCTTCCTCATTTCCATTCTATATTTACTGTATTTCTATAGTATTTCTTTACGTATTAGGAATTGGTGTTCACTGTTCGAGGATTGCCAAAATCCGGTCGTACCGACGACGATCCTGACGACCCAGCGAGCGTACCTGACCCGTGTGATCACGCTGAGCGTGGTTTGGATCTGTTCCGTATACTGTGCGTGCGTCGCGACGTTTCCCGCCGACGTGGGACGTTCCGTATTTCCGTTCTTGATCCATCCAGGCAAGTTAATCTTGCTACATGCTACTATAACATCTATACATATTTATTTCATGTTTAAGACTGTAAATGGAATCTAAGGCTGTTAATCTTCATTATTGCATTTCGATGTCAAAATATATCATGGTAGACTCAGATCTTAAATCATAATTCGTTGCATGTTAGAGCACCATATTGTATACCCACATCCGTGTTTAAATTGCTTACTAATTAACTGCATAACTCCTAGCACAGTTAAATAGTTTCTACCCCGAATACCCAGGGGCATCAATTGAACGTATTTTATATATCATTGCATCTCTAGAGTATTTAGTGCGTATTAGCATGATTTTAACATTCATATGTGTTTTGTTGTATTCAAGTAAGGTTGAAACCATCTATTAAATACAAACTGATAACTGTGCATCTACATACCTTAATCTGTACCTGATTGCATCTCACGTTATAAATTCCAGCTTGTTGATTCTATTCGTACACATGCTTGTTCTGTATGCCATGATTATGCTAGTTGATTTTGAGTACCCACATGATATCTTGTACACTCCTGACATGACATGACACCTTTATACATTACCTGACCCGACATGGTACCGTACACTACTTGACTTGACCTGATGTACCATGGCTTGACCCGTTACTTGATCTTGTGTCTAATGCCAACAAACCTGACGTGTAGTCCTCACGGACCGTTCCTGTTGTCTATCCAGACAAACCTGTTTTTACCTAATCCTGTGTTGGCATTAGGTCTCGATTACTGAATACCTGACTTGACATACATAACTTGGGGGTATGGGGAAATCAATGGTGAAACCTGACGTGTAACTCAACAGTTCGATACCTGTTCTGATCAGTTTTAGAGGCTAGGCCAGCCTTGGGATGATGCTGCTGACATCATTCATCTGTACATATTCCTGTTTTAGTGCCTAGCGGCATGTCTCAGTTTCAGCCCGAGAATCTGGACCGTGGTCCCGGGTATGCACGGGATAATATTGAGTTACATCGATGATTCATCAATTTGATTTCAAAGACTTTAGAGTAGAAAACCCAATAGAACAGTTTTGTTTACTCACTGCACACTACCCTGCACTGGCTGATTTATATTGCTGTTCCACCTGCTTTTCATTCATGATTGTAATTGCATTGCCTGTTACCCTGTTTATATTTTATTGCTTGATAACATGACGCGCTGACGTCTGGGTTTTGCATGGCCCAGATCCTTCTATCTTGTTGCAGACTGATCTGGAGTGTTGCCGCTGTTAGACGAGCGGTGAAGTTCCTGTCGGTATGTAGTTTCACTTCCAAGTGTTTCAATTTATTGTATCTTTTGCTTCCGCCTATCATTATTTCTTGACTCATTCATTATGGCTCATGGACATGTACTAGATAGTTTAGTTTACTTTCCTGTTCTTGATATCTCTACAGCCGTAATGTGACTGTGGAGGGATTTTTCATATCCACAGGTAGCATGGTTGGCTATGTCACATGCCCATCTTAGCGTACGCTGGGAAGCGGGGCGTGACATGGTTCTTATTAAAACAAGATGATTGTCTTCTGTAAAACAGAAGCCCTTGGATCAAAGATCCAACGGTGGGGAAAATTCCCCAAATCACTCAGAGAATGATCTCTTTAACAAATTTATGGGCACTATATAAAGGCCCATAGACCCCAATTCAAAAGAAAAAACATCGAGATCATTATCAAAAACAACAAAACAGAGAGAGCTCTGAAGAACTTTGAGAAGAACTCAAGAAAAAGAAAAGAAAAGGTAAACAAACCTTTATAAAAGAAAAATTTCTTCTGAATAGATCATTGACTAAAGAACAAGATCAATGATCTTCAATAAAAATAATAATAAATAATAACAGTGCCTTGCACTTTTTATGAACCATTGGTTCTGGAATTTTAAAAAAATTCTTTTCTTGAATCCAAATTGGATCAAGTTATTGAAACAGTGCCTTGCGCTTGCAAAAACTGCACTGTTACGCTCCTGATTTGGCGCAAGCCACCAGAGAGCGCCACGTGTCATCTCCATAACAACTTGCGCCATGCGCTTTTAAGATAGAGCTTTGCTCTCTGAAGTTGGTGCAACTCACCAGAGCGCGCCACGTGTCACAGCGCAACAGCGCAGCGCACTGGTACAGCGCACTGCACTAGCGTGACACGTGTCACCTTCATATGCGCTTACGCTCAATAATTGGCGCAAAGCGCCTGACATGCCACATGGCCATTGTCAGTTTGATTAATGCACTGCAGAAGGGCCAAGCCCAATAAAAAAAGGCCTAACATGCCAAATAAAATGCAATGCATTAAAAGGACAGAGCCCAAACAAAACAGATGCTCTGCATCATTTATAAAAGGGCAGAGCCCAAACAAAACAGATGCTCTGCATCATTTATAGAGGGGAAGAGCCCAAATCAAATAGGCCTTACAGGCCAAAACAAAATGCAGTGCAAGGGCAAAACCCTAGCATAGGCCTAATAGGCCAAAAACAAATAAAAATGTTGAATATTCTTAACTGGACTTAGCCCAATCATGGCCGTAAGTCCTCAAATTAAATTGACTGAGAAAGACTGCTCTCCTAAATCAATTTACATTCGGTTCGAGGGTACATCTCCGAACTCCTCTGACACCTATCGTTGTAATTCTTCAACGACGTCAGAGAGGTGACGGGTCCCGACAACCACACATTAATATGGACTGCGGGGTCCTTAAACTCGTGGACCGAAACGTCCTTAAACTAATATTCGTCCCGAAATGGGAATGGTGGACCGAAACGTCTTTAAACTAATATTCGTCCCTAAATGGGAATGTTGGACCGAAACGTCCTTAAACTAATATTCGTCCCAAAATGGGAATGTTGGACCACCATGTCCCTAAACTGGAACATGGACCACTATGTCCCTAAACTGGAAATCGACCGCAACGTTATTAAACTAAACAATAGAGCCAATTTCTCCCTTGTCGGATCCAAACGATCCCGTTAAGTTGATCTTGTAAGTCCACGTTGCCCACCCCGGTGCTTGCGGGGAGGCGGAAAACGGAATAAAAATCGGATTTTTATGAGCTTAGGCAACATGGACTATCCTTTGAAGGATCTTTGCTAAACAAAAACTTGCTAAAGCTAACTAGAAACTAGCTAAGTGCTAGAAAGGTTATACCTTGGACTTTAAGTCCTTCTCTCCTTGCTCCTTGGAGTGGTGGAAGGAGGTCACCTTAGTCGTCTACTCACGTCGAAGAAAGATCCACCCGAAAGCCTCAACCTTTGGCTTCAACTCCAAGCTAGAAGTAACTAGGGTGCAAGAAGTGCTAGTCCTTGAATCCTAGATGAGAGTAGAGATGATCAAGAGAGGGTTTTTCTCAAGCTCAAGTGTTTCTCAACACATGAGAGGGGAGAGCTTGAGGGAGAGGAAGAACAAGAGAGAGAAATGAAATGATAGAATGAGAATAGAATAAACCATTCTCACAAATATATGTGTATTATTTTAATTAGATAATTAGTAAGATAATTGTCATGGTTAATCATGACATGACCATTATCATTTCAATTTGCAAGGATCAAAAAGCATCTTCCAAAAGAAATGATGATGGTCAAAGTGTCAACCTAGGTCAACAAGTCAAGGAGGTCAAATGGTCAACAACCATAACCATGCACAATTATTAAACTAATTATCAATTAACTATAATACACACTTAAGCATTAGGGTTAATAAAATGACAATAGCCATTAACCCTAATCAAGGTCCTCTCCCTCTGTCTCAAACAACTGTGCATACGCACCCGCATTCGTGATTCGAGGAACACGAATACAATGAGAAAAACCAATCCCAAATCATATACTAGGATCCGGCTTAAACCAAAGCCCGCTAGTATAAACTGTCCGGACAGCAAACGTGCACAAGTGCGCGGATGTGAACGAACCCTGTCGCAAAACCATGCGACCTCTACTCATTTTGCCTAAAGGCGAATAGCTCTCTGTGTGGGACTCTAAAGACTCGACACTACGCTGGCGGTGGGTTTAACCATAGACCGCAGGCGGCACTAGCTGTACGTAACGGTCCCCAGGTAGATGTCGATAAGAAGACTGACGAGGTGAACCCCATCTGAACTCCTACTGAGCCTGTATGTGATAATCTCCGTACAGTCCGGTCTGTTCGTCTGATACATCGCATGGCGGGCCTAGGGGGGCGGTGAATGTCAGTCCCCTAATAGCGGTACAAGTCGTGTCGGAGTGTAGCCCAGAACACCCTGAGATAACACTGGAAACCTACCAGTATATCTCGCTTGCCCTGGCCAGGGACTACTCGTGTAATGGCTCTCCTGGACACAGCGCGATGTCAACCCCCAATACTGGGAGAGACGAATCCTGTCTAACCGTCACTGCCTCCAAGTGCTTCGGGACTGCACCCAAAAACTACCTGTTTGCACGACTCCTTTGAGCCGTGGTAGGGTGGTAATCAAAGTGCAGTGGGAACACACTCGAGGCGAAGTGACAGTGTCAAGTCAGCGGACTAAGCTGTACTCATGTCACCTGGGAACTGATAACTGACGATAGGTATAATACCAACCAACAGTCCCCGACGAGTCCTGTCCAGTGTACTCGTAACCTAACGAGCACCCGTATACTATCCCAAGTACGACGTACTGACGGCTGTGGGACAGACCGTCTCCCACACTGGGATGAGAAGCGCATACGCTAGTCTACTCCGGAGTATCGATGCCCTGTCTCGATAGTCCAACGACTAAGGACCTGTATAAGGATGTGCTTATAGATCACCCAGCTCCCACGAGTGTGAGCGCCATCACAACGCTGGTAATCAAGCAAAGATCCTGAGGGCTCTACTAATATGTATATCAGCAATATGCTAAAAGAAACACATGCACATATTAAAGCAGAGACAAACCAAGTAGCATACTACCATTTCGAGCAAGATTGTATATACAACTGTGAATATCCCAAGCTTCCATTAAGTAATATACAAACTAGTATGATACAGTAATGGCCTCTAGGGCATATACACTAACAGATCTTAGTCTGGAAATTAGGCTAACGTATCCTTAACAAAAGTTTAAGTTGATCTTAGCCTTAAACAGGGCTAACGTATTGTTCATATCAGATTTTTGCATTTTCATACCGCCCAATTTTTATCACATTGCATATCCGTAGATACTCTTGAGCCGTGTTTGTTAGTCAATTGCAGGATACAGGTTCTCGGTTCTAAAACGGTGAAATTCATGGAAAACACGACAAAATCCGGGTTCCTGCCAATCACAGATAAAACACGGTCTCCGCTCGTCATCCGTATGTTGCCAGATACCAGTTTAGGAAGAAAAAATGTCAAATCAATGTCACCTTCATGCACAAGGCTCAATGGCAACAACAACTTCCAAGAAATCTATGCGGAGCTCGAGGCAATCATGACAAAATCTTGACAAAAAGTCCACCTTTCCCTCAACAGAAATTCTGGAAAATTCGTGAAGGAATTATGAAAAAATAAACACACCAGAAAAATGTACACATCAAATCAGGGAAACACAGCAAATTTGGGGGCCCAACTCAACTAAACGGCCGCGGATCCGCGGCCAAAGTGGGGTCCAGGCCGCGGATCCGCGGCCGTATAGTGGCGGCAGGCAAAAAGTTTTCAGGGGTATTTTGGTCATTGCATGTGTGGTCTGGTGGTTGCCCTAGGGTTTCATTCTCTGGCCTATAAATAGCCCAGAACTTTGTGAAGGAAAGGGTCCAATTTTGTATTCTCATTTTTTTCCTAGTTTTAGTCTTGTTCTTCTTCCTCTTCTCACCTCTTCTCCAATCAAACTTGTAGTGAGCTTTTGAGTGAAGAGTGATGAATAAAGAAGACCAATTTTTTTATCATGCTTGTCTCTTTCTTTTACTTGTTGTAATGTATTGTAATTTTAATTGTTAAGTAGTTGTTGTTATTTGTTTGATTGTTTCTTTCTTCTCTCTTTTCCTTTATCCTTCATATGACAATGATACTTACGCTCGATCCTCGCCAAGGTGAGGTCTCAAATAGTTAGTCGTATTCTTCTAATCTCCTTCTTTCTATCTTCCTCTTTGTTTTGTTTTGTTTTTCCTTATCATGAAGTGTGAGTAGTTTTATACTTGTTAGGGTAGGATAAGGGAAGTTTGAGAGAAGGAAATCTCTCTCACTCTTTCCTTGCCCAACAACTTAAATCGACTCCCGTTAATTGAACCACAATCCGCTCCTTACGGCACCCTATCCTACATGATAGCGGTGATTCCGTAGTGAGACCAGTTGTGGTTGAATTAACCGGAGGTTATGGATAAGAGCCAAGAACGGACGGACAAGCACCAAAAGGAAGGACTATGCGTTGGAAAGCCTAGCTTATACTCGCAAGTACCTTCCTAGTCGTGCTAATCCCCGTTGTTGCCGATTACCGTAACACCGATATTAAGTGGGGCAACGAAAGATGTGGAGACTCCTAACTCAAACTAACCTAATCCTCACCCTAACAAGCTCTCTTTAAATATCAACTTAACACTTAGATAACCACAACAAAATCTGAACAACCGGACTTAACTCGTTAAAACACTTTGAAAAAGACTCCCATCTCCCTGCGGACGACCCGTACTCAACCGGCTAGCTACAAGCGAAACCGTCTTGATTGCGGTATTTAAACTAGAACTTGAACACGCACGTATCCTAACAATCAAATGGCGCCGTTGCCGGGGAGACGGTAGTTTGTTTCTTTGTGTAATTTCGGGTTAATTTGTAAGTATAAAAAAAAACGAAAAAAAATATATACTTTGTAAAAGAAACCATCTTGTTATTCTTGATTAGTTTTTGTGCAAGTGTGCAGGAAAATACGAAGTTCAAGATCGACGCCAAGGACGTTGAAAATACGGAGTTCAAGTACAGTGCCAAAGACGTGGGAAGATAGACCCACATTTCGCGGCTACACCGCGACGGACAAAAACGAAGCATCCGGTCTACTGTCAAGATCTGGAGCAGGTACAGTGAGAAAGTAAACATTCAGTACATCCAGACAACCAGAGGACAGCCAACAGAGCCCACACCAGAAAAATGAAGAGCCACCTCTTCATTTCCGCCGCGGAACCGCGGCATTAGGGCCTTATTGCCGCGGAACCGCGGCCTCTTGGTGGGGTCACTCTGCCATTTTCTCTGTAAGTGTTCCTCTGCCTCTCCCCTCTCCTCTGAACTCCAATAAATTGTGTTTTCTGCAGGCTTCTTTGCGTAAATTCTTCTCCCCCTTCCAATAAACTGTTCTTGTGCAGGATTCTTTGCGCCGCAAATAAAAATTGTTTGCTGTTGATTTTTTACTGTTTTGCATTCTTTAATACGGACTTAAGGGGCTTGAAACCAATCCAGATTGGGTGGGGATTTCATCACCCTTCCCAGGACCCCAAAAATCACTAAAGCATATGCATTGTCCATTGTAAATTAAAAAATACTAGACTTCAGCCCTAAGGACTTCGCGCTCATTAGGAGAAGATAAACCGTGTTTAGAACCTCGCTTAACCGTATATTGATTACGGGGTGTCTAGGAAAGTGTTAAAGGCGCAACCGCCGAAAGAGAAAGGGTTATTTAATTAAGGAACTTCGCGAAAGCGTTGGACAACCTCCCCTTATCTCTGCACTTACCTGGCCCCGTGATCGGTGTATTTTTAAACCTGTTTCTCGACACTGTTTAACTTCGAAAATCAAGTTCAGGAGCAGGTCTAGTAGACCTAGGCGACCGTAAATCTAGGTGTGATTGTGCATATCTTGTTTGTGATTGCTTAAGCCGTATTTTCGTACATACTTCTGTAAATCTCTTTCTAAAAAAAAAAATAAAAAAAAAAAAAATCAAAAACTTTTATAAAAACTTGCCCTTTGTCGCCAAATCCATTTTCACCCACCACCCATCGCCTTTCTTCATTGACGTTTTCTTACCCTCACCTTCTCCGCTTTGACTATACTAAACTCGTTTAGTGTATGTCCGCTTAGACTCGGGACACTAGCGCCCGTCTAGTCCGCGTTACGTTAGTCGCGACCGACTACGCGATCGACTCCGAAGTCGATACTCCGTCCACTCCTCTTTCACCCCTTCCTTTGCCGGCCAACTCCGACGTTGACCGGAATTCTGTTCATACATCTTCACCTTCACCTTCACCTTCACCAACCTCTTCTTCCGCGATGTCAGGATTTAATCCGAACATCTCTTTGACCACCGCTGGATTGGCTCCACCTCCTACGGAGACCAATCTTCCACCACCTCCGCCTGTTGTAGCGCCGCAGCGAATCGCGCTCTAGGATCGTTTTTACCCCACCCGTTCTGTACTTCCCACCTGCCTTTCTCTTCCTCCGGCCAATGGGGACAACTTTGAAATTAAGCCTCATTTCATCAACATGCTTCCACGTTTTCATGGGCTTGAAACTGAAGATGCCTATATCTTCATCAATAAATTTCAAAATGTCTGTGCCATGATGAAAACCACCCAGCTGTCGGACGATGCTATACGTCTACGGGTCATTCCGTTCACTTTATGTGATCTCGCTGAAAAATGGATGTATAGCACTGCTTCCCACTCAATCACCAGCTGGGACGAGTTTGTTAAAGCGTTTCTGAAAAAATTCTATCCAAATCATAAGACCGCAAGAATTTGAAATGAAATCAATCAATTCTCCCAGCTTCTTTCTGAACCCTTCTGGAAGTGCTTTGACCGGTACAAAGACCTTCTTGTTCAGTGTCCTCACCACGGTATAGAGAAATGGCAACTTTGCCAAACCTTATACGAGGGACTGAACCCAGCAACGAAGCAGTTGCTGGAAACCATCTGTCAGGGCCACTTCCTATCGAAATCTGACGAGGAAGCGTGGCAGTTCTTTGACGATCTTGCGGAGCAAACGCTACAGTGGGAGAGCACCAGACCGACTCCTTCTTCTTCTTCTACCTCCACTTCTACCGGTCAGTCTAGGGTAGGAATTCACCAGCTTGATGTCTCTATTGCGATGAGAGCTGAAATGGCTGCAATAACAAAAAAGCTTGAAGCAATAGAGAGCAAATTTTCTTCTCCTACTCCTGCCCCTGTTCTCCCCCTTCGTACCATCTGCGCTTGTTGTTCCGATCCTTCTCACTTGACCGAAGAGTGTCCTTGCAATCCACCATCGCAAGGACAGGATCAGGTTAATGCATTCCAGCAAAGACCGAGGAATGATCCATACTCTTCCACCTACAATCCCGGTTGGAGGAACCACCCCAATTTCGCCTGGAATCAGAATCAGAATCAATTCCAGGGCAACAATTTCCAAAGGGCCCCTCCACCGCAACAACAAGCGCAACAACAAACTCAGTATCAGCAGCCCTTCCAACCCCAACCTTACCAAAACCAGACGAACAACTTTGCACCGAACAATTCTTTTCCACCAAACAACCTTGTTCCGTCTAACAACGATAAGGTTTCCTCGCTCGAGCGAAGTCTGGAGGCGTTTGTTAAACAATCGACTCAATCCACCGCCAACATCCAGTCTTCGATCCAATCTTTAGTTCAACACACCGCCGCACACGGGCAGAGCATCAAGACCATCGAGGCCCAGATTGCACAGCTAAACGCGTCCTTGAGCGAGCGAGAGAAGGGGAAGCTCCCGTCCCAGCCACTTCCAAATCCCGGTCACCTACATAATGCACATGTTGCTCTTGAACAACAAAACCATAATGTGAGTGCCGTGACTACGCTGAGATCGGGAAGGATGCTGCAAAACAACATTGGCAAGCGAATCAACGATGACACCCCGGCCGCCGCTTCTTCTTCTTCTTTTTCTCCTTCTTCTTCGTCTTCGTCTTCTGAGCCTATTCTCCGTTCTTCACAAGGCTCTCCTTCCTCTTCTTCTCTGAACGGACCCACTTCTCACTCCACGAAAACACCTATTCTGGGATCCGTTCCAACTCCAAAATCTCCTCCTCCAGCATTAGACTCAACCAATTTTCAAAATGTTCCATTTCCAAACCGGTTGAGGTCTAATAAACAAAATCCTCAAATGGAGAAGATTTTGGAGTTATTCAAGCAAGTTAACATTAACATTCCTCTTTTAGATGCTGTCCAACAAGTCCCGTCTTACGCGAAAATTTTAAAGGACTTGTGCGCGAAAAAGAGGAAGTCTCAGGTACCCAAGAAAGTTTTCTTGGCTAGTGCTGTGAGTGATGCCCTTACCCAATCTTTACCACAAAAACGGAAGGACCCTGGCTGTCCTACGATTTCAATTACCATTGGGGATAAGAACATCAACCGCGCACTATTAGATCTTGGTGCCAGTGTTAACTTGCTTCCGTATTCAGTATACGAGCAATTAGGCGTCGGAGAGTTGAAACCCACACACTGCACTCTCCAAATGGCCGACCGATCAATCACCCACCCTAGGGGTGAGCTAGAGGATGTGTTAATAAAAGTCGGGGACTTCATATTCCCCGTTGACTTTATTGTATTAGATACACAACCTGTAGCTAACCCCCGGAATCAAATTCCGGTGATACTCGGTCGCCCATTTCTTGCAACCTCAAATGCTGTGATCAATTGTCGCAACGGTTCGATGAACCTCTCTTTTGGAAATATGACGATTGAACTCAACATTTTTAGGTTGGGGAATCAGCCCGCCGAACCTAATGCTTATATACTGGACGTCTGCTCGATCCAGGAGATCACACCAGAAGAGTGTGAATTCGAGGAGTTTCTGTTTGACCACGATAATCTTGACGCCACTAGTGCGTTTCTCTTCGAATCTGCTGCTGTTTCTGCGCCCGATAACGAATACGAGTGTTTCACGTTCTCGAACGATCTTAGCCGCACACAACCCGAGTTCGAATCTTTCGACTTTCCGGATGAGTTACCTGAACCATCCGACTCGGTTGTCTACACTCGTTTTGAACCTTTGCTGGAATCCTTTGAGTTCGAGACCTTTGCACCAGTCTTGCCTTCCATCATTTCACCTCCAACGCTCGAACTCAAGCCGTTGCCGTCTCACCTTAAGTATGCTTACTTAGGTGAGAATGAGACCCTCCCTGTCATCATTTCGGCTTCTCTAGCTCCCGAGCAAGAGAAAGCCCTTCTCGCGGTCTTGCACAGCAACAGGCAAGCTTTTGGCTGGTCTATGGCGGACATCAAGGGGATTAGTCCCCTGATCGTTGAGCATCATATTCATCTGATGGATGATGCCAAACCAGCTCGGGATCCACAAAGACGTCTTAATCCAGTCATGAAGGAGACTGTGAAGAAGGAGATCGTCAAATGTCTAGATAGTGGTATCATTTACCCTATCTCTGATAGCCAGTGGGTTAGCCCCATTCATGTTGTCCCTAAGAAGTCGGGCATCACGGTCATAACCAACGAGGCGAATGAGTTAATCCCTACTCGCACCCAAACTGGGTGGCGAGTTTGCATTGATTACAGAAAACTCAACGCCGCTACGCGGAAAGACCACTTTCCGCTACCCTTCATTGACCAGATGCTTGAACGATTGGCCGGACATGAGTACTATTGCTTTCTAGATGGCTACTCTGGCTACAATCAAATTCCCATCGCCGAAAAAGACTAGGACAAGACCACTTTCACTTGTCCTTTCGGCACGTTTGCATATCGACGCATGCCCTTTGGGTTATGCAATGCGCCCGCTACCTTCCAGCGGTGTATGATGGGAATTTTCTCTGACATGGTGGAAAAAATTTTGGAGATTTTCATGGATGACTTCTCCATCTTCGGCGACTCCTTTGACGAGTGTTTGCTGCATCTTGACGCTGTCCTTACCCGATGTAAGGACAAGAATCTCACTTTGAACTGGGAGAAATGCCACTTCATGGTGCGCGAAGGTATTGTCTTAGGACATATCATCTCGCAAAATGGCATAGAGGTTGACAGAGCAAAGATTGAGGTCATTTCCAATCTGCCTCCTCCCCGATGCGTCAGAGATATCCGAGCCTTCCTTGGCCATGCCGGTTTCTATAGACGGTTTATCAAGGACTTTAGCAAGATTGCTAGGCCCTTGACGCTTTTGCTGGCCAAGGACACGCCTTTCGACTTCGACTCGAGCTGTGTGACTGCATTCGAGTCACTGAAACGCTCACTCACTTCTGCTCCCGTTCTCTCTTCTCCTGACTGGACGCACCCATTCGAGATTATGTGCGATGCATCCGACTTTGCCATCGGTGCTGTCCTTGGACAGCACATCAACAAGATGCCGCATGTAATCTATTACGCTAGCCGGACCCTGAACGACGCCCAACTTAACTATACAACAACTGAGAAGGAATTCTTAGCTGTTGTATTTGCTTTAGAAAAGTTCAGGCCCTACCTCATCGGCTCTCCAGTCATTGTCTACACGGACCATTCAGCTCTGCGCCATCTTTTTGCGAAGAAAGATGCCAAGTCTCGGTTAATACGTTGGATCCTCTTGCTTCAAGAGTTTGACCTTGTCATTAAGGACAAACGAGGATGTGAAAACGTGGTTGCCGACCATCTCTCACGACTTCCTTCTTCGCCGACGCTTCCAATTCCTATTAACGACGTTTTCCCGGATGAACAACTCTTGACAGTATCGTGCGAACCCTGGTTCGCAGATATTGTGAACTATTTGGCCACGGGATTACTACCGACCGAATGGTCTAGTCAGGACAGACTTCGCTTCTTATCCCAAGTAAAACACTTTTACTGGGACGAACCCTACTTGTTCAAGTACTGTCCCGACCAGATTATTCGTCGGTGTGTCCCCGATGAGGAATTCAAGAGTGTGCTGTCATTTTGCCACGATCAAGCGTGTGGCGGGCATTTTTGGCCCAGAAAGACAGCTGAGAAGATCTTGCAATGTGGTTTCTACTGGCCACAACTTTTCAAAGACGCTAACGACTATTGCAAGACTTGCTCCCGGTGCCAACACTTGGGCCGGATATCCCGGTGGAACGAGATGCCGCTCCAACCAATCTTGGTTGTGGAGATTTTCGATGTGTGGGGGATAGACTTCATGGGGCCGTTTCCCAGCTCTTTTGGGAACTTGTACATACTTCTAGCTGTTGATTACGTCTCTAAATGGGTCGAGGCTGTGCCCAGCCGGACTAACGACAACAAAGTTGTCGTTAAGTTCCTTAAAGAAAACATTTTCTCCCGGTTTGGGCACCCCCGAGCGATCATTAGCGACAATGGAAGTCATTTCTGCAATAGGACTTTCGAGGCCTTGATGCGGAAATACTCCATTAATCATAAGCTTTCTACGCCCTACCACCCCCAAACCTGCGGGCAGGCCGAAGTTTCAAATCGGCAAATCAAGCAGATATTGGAGAAGATGGTTTCCAAGAACCGTAAGGATTGGTCTCTGAAACTCACTGATGCCCTTTGGGCATTTAGAACTGCTTATAAGACCGACCTTGGCATGTCTCCCTATCGGCTTGTGTACGGAAAAGCCTGCCACCTACCTGTCGAAATCGAGCATCGCGCATTTTGGGCGATAAAGGAGCTGAATCTTTCTCTTGAGGACGCGGGTAGCCATCGGAAGCTGCAGCTGAACGAACTATGCGAGCTTAGGGATGAGGCTTACGACAACGCGGTTGTCGTTAAGAATCGAACGAAGGTGTTTCACGATAAACACCTGTTGCGCAAAACCTTCGTACCTGGTCAGCAGGTACTTCTTTACGACACCCGACTTCATTTCCATCCAGGAAAGCTCAGATCTCGCTGGAAAGGGCCGTATTTTGTGCGGAATGTGTATCCGCAGGGCGCTCTGGATTTGGAAAATCCAAAGGACGGTTCACTCTTCAAGGTAAATGGACACCGATGCAAACCGTACCTTAGCGCCGAACCAACAGAGGAGCTCCTGTTCTTACAGGAGCCGGTTTACCCTGAATGATCTTCCTCTGCCTACCTCCAAACTTCGGTTATCCAGCCAAGAACAGTGGACACTGTTCCAAATAAGTTTGGGGGTATGTACAAACCATTTTGTTTATATTTGTGTATATTCTTTTTCTTTTCTTTAAAAACAAAAACAAATAAAAATTTGTGTATCACTAACCGACAATTTTGAACCTTCCAACTGCTCTCTTCATGCAATGACAGTGAGGACACTGTCCAGTTTAAGTTTGGGGGTACGCTCGGTACGCATTTCTTACCTTCGCATTCATATGTATATTTTGCATCTGCATATTAAAATCCATAAAATCCATAAAAATCTGAAAATTTTCTAAAAAATATAAAAACTTTTTTGACAAGTTAGCTTGTGGAAGAACTTTGATTCAACATTTCGACGGTTTTTGTTTGAAAAAATAGGAATAACTAAATCTTATGTTTGGATTTTGAAAACCTAAAAGATAACCCTCCTTTAAAGTTAACTATAGCTGATATACGTCTTTACATCACACTACACGTGTCGTAAGATTTTGGGAATTAGATGACAAGTCTTTCATGTTTAAACTTTTAAACAGATAAATGATTTTCTGAGGATCAAATAGGTTTGTTCTGAAATAAGTAATGTCAAGAATAGTTTATGAAGTAAAATGAATATGAAGGAATGTTATTGATGCCGTAATTGGAGCTAAGTCTGAAAAATAACCCATCGGAAACTTGATTGGAATGATTACACACCAAACCCACTAGACAGTCTTTTATCCAAAAAAATATATTTGAACTGCCGGTTATATCTCCGTTCGTATTAAATCATCTGATTTTCACGCCAAACTGTCTTTTGTTTTTGGACCTAGGTAACTTGAGTAATTAAGTCCGCTGGGGTGTTTCTACACCTAATGCCCTAAAATCAACTGGTTTGGGTGCATTGGCCCAAAACTCGCTAAGAAGCCTAGAAAGTCCAGTTTAAAACAAAGTCAAGCAAGTGTTCTCTCCGAGTTAAAATTCCTAACGGTTCTTTGTGTGAGAATAATCTTGATAAAAGACAGGTTTTTAAAAAAAAATTTTAACGGAGATATGAAGGTTTTACTCTTTGATAAAGACTATTGCACGTTCACAGAGGTGTGTATGAAATGAAAACAAGAAAAAGGTGGAGTGAAAAATACGACTTAGTTTCCTGTTAAGGAAGATAGAAATTCTGAAGTTGAAACCTTACTGGAAAACGAAACTTGAAAAATGCTTAACTCTTTATAAAACTTATGTGATCCTTTTAAAATTATTATCTGGGCTTTATTGTGCGACATGATGACTTTAATCGACCTTTCGGGAACTTAACGACACTATACGCATTGCACGTAAAGACATATAAAATCTGTAGTTAGATAAGAAGCGAGGTGTGAAAAATAAAGGTTCGATGGTCTAGACTTAGGATTATAGAATTGTTATTTTCTAAAACAAAACTTTAGGGTTTGAAGCTTAGTTATTTTACAAAACCAACTTGACCGGATTTTGTGGGTAGTATCCGCTGAAAACCCTCAGGAGACAACACTCCTCCTACTAGGGACACCTAGAGGTTAAACGGCTTGTTGCACATGCTCAGTGCAATCGCGTTCCCTGCGAAAGTGAGGTTAGGACAATTTTTGTGAACAAATGGGCTTTGCTCGGGACGAGCAAATGATAAGTTTGGGGGTATTTGTTCATATCAGATTTTTGCATTTTCATACCGCCCAATTTTTATCACATTGCATATCCGTAGATACTCTTGAGCCGTGTTTGTCAGTCAATTGCAGGATACAGGTTCTCGGTTCTAAAACGGTGAAATTCATGGAAAACACGACAAAATCCGGGTTCCTTCCAATCACAGATAAAACACGGTCTCCGCTCGTCATCCGTATGTTGCCAGATACCAGTTTAGGAAGACAAAATGTCAAATCAATGTCACCTTCATGCACAAGGCTCAATGGCAACAACAACTTCCAAGAAATCTACGCGGAGCTCGAGGCAATCATGACAAAATCTTGACAAAAAGTCCACCTTTCCCTCAACAGAAATTCTGGAAAATTCGTGAAGGAATTATGAAAAAATACACACACCAGAAAAATGTACACATCAAATCAGGGAAACACAGCAAATTTGGGGGCCCAACTCAACTAAACGGCCGCGGATCCGCGGCCGTATAGTGGCGGCAGGCAAAAAGTTTTCAGGGGTATTTTGGTCATTGCATGTGTGGTCTGGTGGTTGCCCTAGGGTTTCATTCTCTGGCCTATAAATAGCCCAGAACTTTGTGAAGGAAAGGGTCCAATTTTGTATTCTCATTTTTTTCCTAGTTTTAGTCTTGTTCTTCTTCCTCTTCTCACCTCTTCTCCAATCAAACTTGTAGTGAGCTTTTGAGTGAAGAGTGATGAATAAAGAAGACCAATTTTTTTATCATGCTTGTCTCTTTCTTTTACTTGTTGTAATGTATTGTAATTTTAATTGTTAAGTAGTTGTTGTTATTTGTTTGATTGTTTCTTTCTTCTCTCTTTTCCTTTATCCTTCATATGACAATGATACTTACGCTCGATCCTCGCCAAGGTGAGGTCGCAAATAGTTAGTCGTATTCTTCTAATCTCCTTCTTTCTATCTTCCTCTTTGTTTTGTTTTGTTTTTCCTTATCATGAAGTGTGAGTAGTTTTATACTTGTTAGGGTAGGATAAGGGAAGTTTGAGAGAAGGAAATCTCTCTCACTCTTTCCTTGCCCAACAACTTAAATCGACTCCCGTTAATTGAACCACAATCCGCTCCTTACGGCACCCTATCCTACATGATAGGGGTGATTCCGTAGTGAGACCGGTTGTGGTTGAATTAACCGGAGGTTATGGATAAGAGCCAAGAACGGACGGACAAGCACCAAAAGGAAGGACTATGCGTTGGAAAGCCTAACTTATACTCGCAAGTACCTTCCTAGTCGTGCTAATCCCCATTGTTGCCGATTACCGTAACACCGATATTAAGTGGGGCAACGAAAGATGTGGAGACTCCTAACTCAAACTAACCTAATCCTCACCCTAACAAGCTCTCTTTAAATATCAACTTAACACTTAGATAACCACAACAAAATCTGAACAACCGGACTTAACTCGTTAAAACACTTTGAAAAAGACTCCCATCTCCCTGCGGACGACCCGTACTCAACCGGCTAGCTACAAGCGAAACCGTCTTGATTGCAGTATTTAAAGTAGAACTTGAACACGCACGTATCCTAACAATCACGTATCCTTAAACTAAAACACCAAACCCAAATCTTAGTAAAAACGGATTTGGACTAATCCACGTCCTACGGGCGACGGCATAACTTAGTCTCTGTATACAATCCACGGGCATCCACAAAAAAAACACACACACGACACGAAGTAAAATTTATGGAGAAGGAGAAAGTTGTTACCGCGATGCGGTAGCGTAATTAACTGCAGGGGCTTGCGCCTGCAGGGAAAAGCGTCCCCACAATCAAAAACCCCTCAAGCGAGGGGGAATCTGATGAAGTCTGCTACATCGGCCGCATCCGTCCAAACCTCCAAAACACAGTTCCATAAATCAACTTGGCATCTTCGGAGAGGTGGACGGATAAAACCAAATAGCATCTGCCCCGAATTTCAGGCAAGACGTCCATGTCTTGGCCGCCGTTCGGAGGGGAACAATGCCCTTTCCTTTTCTTTTATACACACACACACACACACATACTCCATGACACTGCCCCTGTTAGAAAAAAATTTCTAACGGGACGCTGCCCCGCACCCCGTAAGGGGGCTGCTAGCCCTCTTGACCCCCAGCCCGCTATCCGGGTAGCGGGATCCCCGTAAAATCTCTGCGGGGCCCCCGATATATCCAAAACCCCTTCAAAACACAACACTGCACATTGAGTTTGCATGACCAGTTTGTTGGTGTGTGCTGCATGCTACCACAACTCTTGTGGCGCGGCGGAAGCGGTGAACAAAAATTTCTTAGCATGCAACACGCACTTAACCGAAAATCTTGCCTAAACCACAACTAGTAAATCCCAACTAGAGATCTTATCTACTATGTTAGGGATTATACCTTGATGATCCGGTCCTTCGGGTCTTCTCTCCGTCGTCCCGATCTCCCGCGGAATGTCCGGTGTCCTCCTCGTCGCCGGAAGGGCACCACATCGCCTACGTCTTTTACGGGCTCCCACCTCAATACCGAGGCAACTCGGGCGTGAAGTTGGCTAGCCGACACGCCCAAGATTTGCTGTAGAATATAGTGTAGAACCTAGTCTCTTTGGGGATTGAAAGGAGTTGCCAAGATGGAGGTATTTGTATGAAGCAAACTATCTCTCTGCAATGAATGACTCTCTGCACAAAACAATTTTGTGCTTTGGAATAGAATGATGATCTTTCAAAAGGAATGAGCAACTCTGCACAAAACAATTTTGTGCAGTCAAGGAATGAATGATCTGTGGAATAAAATTGGCTCTCTCTCTACACCGAATGTGATGAGCTCAAATGCTCTCCTTTTGTGCTTTCTCTGGAGGAAAATAAATTGTATCCTGCACATCATATGTGCTCTCTTTATATTGCTCAATGCAACCTTCTGCACACTCACAAAATGATGGCCCACTTATAAATTAATCCCTCACATGAATTAATCCCTTAGCCATCAAGAACAATTCCAGCATTCACCCATTCCCTTTATCAATCAATCCACCATGGTGGCCGGCCCATTACCTTTGCTTTAATTAATGTATGCCTACGTTTTGATTCTCAGCACACATTATTCCTTTAATTAATACTATCATATATATTAATGCAATTATTCCTCCTGCTCTTTAATTAATCCACATTCATTTACTTTGCCTGCACACTCACAAAGCAAATTCCAGCATGCTTAAAAAAGGGGAGGGGCCCACGAAAATTCATTCCATATGCTATATGCTCCAAAATGTCACACAGCACACTCTCACAAAATGTTGACATTAATTAATGCACATGAACAATCATGTTGCACTCCATTCCCTAAGCTTTAATCATCAATGAATTTCCATTTATACAGTGGCCGGCCCATTATGCTAAATTCCTTCCCTGCACACTCCCTTTTAAAAACTCAATGTTAATTAAACATTCACCATACACCTCCATCAAAAAGTCCGGCCGGGAAAGAACAAAGAAAAACCGGCCGGAACGGAATGCAAACTGGCAACTCCAGAAAACTGGTCCCGTAACAAATTACAGGAAAACCCCGATACTGTGCATACACACCCGCATCTGTATTCCGACCGGATACATATGCAAAGAGACAAAACTACACTATTTAATACTAGGATCCGGCTTAAGCCAAAGCCGGCTAGTAAAAAACCCGTCCGATCCTGATCGAACCCTGCCATATCTCCATACGGCTTCTACAGCTTTTCGCCCGAAAACTTGAGTAACTTAATGTGGGGGACTCTAAAGACTCGTCAACACCTTAGTTGTGGATTTAACCACTAGCACGTTAGAGGTATAAGCCAATACATAACGGGCTACCAGGTATTGGCTAAAAGGTGACGGACGAGCGAACTCATCACAACCCTTACGAGCATGTAAGCAACACTTACCGTACAGTCCGGTCTCTTCGTCTGATACGTCGCATATGCAGTCTAGGGGTGGTAAATGTCAGACCCCAGTAACTTTATAAGTCATGTTGATTTATGGCTCATAACCGGTCGAGGAACTACTGATAACGCTTATTAGTAATCCTCGAGAACCTTGGCCAAGGATTTCGGTGTTATAGCCGATCAAACATAGCGCGACATCAACCCCCTATACCGGGAGAGACGAAACCCCTCCTATCGCTCACTGTCTCCATATGATTCGGGACTGTACCCAAAATCCACCTGTTTGCACGACTCAGTAGAGCCGTGGTAGGGAGGAAATCAAAGCACAGTGGGAACCACACAAGACTCTATGACGATCTCGGGTCTACAGACTAACCTGTACAAGTGTCACCAGAGAACTGCTATCTGACAATAGGTATATATACCATCTAGGAGTTCTCGGCGAGTCCGTTCAGTGTACCCAGTCTCCACTGAGCACCCGTATACCATCCTTGATGTCAAACACCGATAGATATGGGATCATCCATCGCCCATCATATGGGTCAAGATGCGTATACGCTAGTCTACTCTGGTGTATCGATGCCCTGTCTCGACACACCCTCGACTAGGAACAGTTATAGGATGTACTCATAGACTACTGTGGCCCCACTAGTATGATCTCATCATAGTCCTAGTAGTCGAGTACAAATCCTAAGGGCTTTATCAACATGTAACAAAAGAGACAATCATAGTACATGTTTAGATAAAGTACAACCAGATAGCGTACTATCATGTCGAGCAAGAAAGTCCTCCCTATATATGTCCAAGCATCCACTACAATATACAGTAATGGCCTCTAGGGCACACATATAACTAACACAGTTTAACTCGTTAATCGGAAGATCCCTCGCTCCAAAGGCGAGGGGTAATTAACGGCGGCTTAGTCCGCGGCTGCCAGAGATTCGGATCCCCACAATCAATAAACCCCAGCCTACCCTAGGCAAGGGGAATCTATAGTACGCCTGACAAGCACGCGCGTATTCCCATCTCAATGGGGTGACGAAAAACACCCTACAGTCGTGGGAGCCCGTTCCCCGACCTGACGTGCTGCTATCTGAGAGGGTCTTGAGTTGGGCTGGGCTCAGCCCCGTAGAGTTCGTTGGTGAGTTAGGCTTGCGTTTTGCATTTATTTTGTATGCGTCTTTGACCCCACTGTATCTTGTCTTGTGCAAAACCCATGAATATGAACGCACTCCGAGCCTGCATGCGGCAGCCGAAGAAGGTCACGAAGGCTGGAGGCGCCAACTCTTCCCGCTCGAAGCCCGTCCCAGTTCCTCCGGCCCAGTCCCGGTGCCTTCGCTGGTCGTGCCTCTTCCGCGCCCGGGGGCGGGCCTCGTACCGGGACGCAGCAAAGTGCCGAGCTAGAAGCGGGCCCGAGTACAGGAGGACCTGACCTCGGAGGAGGAGACCGGCTCTCCATCAGCACCTCTCAGGAGGGGCCCCTTTAAGTTTCCTCGGGACCCGGCCTCCCCGATCATTGTGGAGGAGGAGGGGCTCCTGTTTGCGGTGCCCTCGGGGCTCTCCGTCGCCGACAGCCTACTGTTTGACATCGAGAAGTCGGCAGGGCGTAGGGTCCCTGGTGGGACCTTCAAAGGCCAGATGGCGTCCATCGCCCAGGAGGCCGTGTAGGTAAGTGCTCGATTGTTTGCGATTTTTGGTGCCTCCTCTGTCTTTCTGACCTCCCTCTGACTTTTCAGGTCCTCCAACACGTCGCCCTCGCCATCCGCATGGAGGACGAGGTGATATCCCCGGCGATGAAGGTTGCGGGCCAGCTTACCTTGATGGAGGAGAGCTCCACGTGGGAGATGGAGGCGGCGGTGGTGAGGGTCGCCGCCCTGGAGGGCGAGGTGGCATCCGGGAAACAGGAGGTGGCTGCTGCGACGCAGGAAGCGGCGGCCATGAAGCAGGAGGCTTCCCGACACCGCGAGGCCACCCTGGCCGCCGAGGTCAAGCTTGAGGACGCCAAGGTGCTCGTTGGCACTATGAAGATGACGGTGAAGACCCTCTGAAAGGAGTTGGAAGCGACGGTCAAGGGGATGGAGCGAGCCAACCTCGGGGCAGAGAAGGTGGTGGAGAACTATAAGAAGTCGAAAGACTACTACTCCGACCTAGCCGTGGCCACTACAAACATCTGGCACGAGGCCCTCAACGCCGTCAAGGCTCTGATGCCTAGTTTTGCTGATGAAGAGCTCCGGGCCGAATACTCCATCGCGGATGCCGACGAGCAGGGGGACGACCTCGAGGTTGCGGCCGGGGAAGAGATTCCAGACGAGGAAGTGGCCGAGGACCCTGCTCGGCCCGTGGTAGATATTGAGGCTCCCGGGATCGCGCCTGGCCCCGAGGCCTGAAGCCCCTCCTCTTCCTGCCCTTTTTATTTTGTTGCTTCTGGAATTTTGCAAGCCTCCGGGCATGTTGTAAGGCTGGGGAGCCCCCAATACCCTTGTAAAGACCTTGATTTTGGTAACAAAACTTTGATGTTTCTTTGCTTGCACTTTATCCTTTGTTTGTGAAGAATACTCGCAAAATATTCGTACTTGCACTGTCGAGCTTCCATGTCAGGTCAATTCTTCAGTTCTTAGTCTGGCGATCGCGCGTCGAGTTGATTCTGATCACTTGCCAAGTGTGCAAAGGCTGTTGGGAAGAAGATATCTCCATGAAGAAGGTATCTCCATGGCCCCGAAGTCGAGGGGGGGATCGCTCAAACTTATATGGACCTGGTGTCTCTTGGAGAGTGCTTCAGATCCGCGGCATTTGATGGGCAGTAGGCTGCCCGTTGCAGAAGTGCCGGGCAGAAGGAAGCTCGGTGGCCTCACTTTGAGGGATTCAAATCATCAGCGTCTGGTGGGAAGGAGGTTGCCTCTTGGCGAGGCATTTGATCCCTGGCGTCGTGGGTAGGGAGCAACCAGCCGGGGATGACCGAGCAGGGTAGCCGCTCGGCCGCCTCTTGGCGAGGGCTTTGATCTCTGGCGTCGTGGGTAGGCAACTACCAGCCGGGGATGACCGAGCGAGGTAGCCGCTCGGATGCCACTTGCGAGGGCCTTGATCCCTGGCGTCATGGGTAGGGAGCTACCAGCCGGGATGACCGAGCAGGGTAGCCACTCGGCTGCCTCTTGGTGAGGGCTTTGATCTCTGGTGTCGTGGGTAGGCAACTACCAGCCGGGGATGACCGAGCGGGGTAGCCGCTCGGATGCCTCTTGTGAGGGTTTTGATCTCTGGCGTCATTGGTAGGGAGCTACCAGCCGGAGATGACCGAACAAGGGCGGGTCCGGTTGCCTCTTAGCGAGAGCTTTGATCCTTCAGGACGGGGGCCGAGCAGGGTTACTGCTCGGTGCCTCTTGGTGAGGGCTTTGATCCCTGTCGGTTGTGGTAGGAAGCTACCAACCGGGGATAGCCGAGCAAGGGTCGGGATCGACTGCCTCTAAGGAGGACTTTGGTCCTTAGCGTGGGAGGGGCTGTAGGAAGCCTACTAAAGACCGGGGGCCGAGCAGGGTTACTGCCCGGTGCCTCTTGGCGATGACTTTTGTCCTTTAGGATAGGCCTAGCTGGGTTACTTCCCGGTGCCTCTTGGCGAGGGCTTTTGATCCCTGTCGGTTGTGGTAAGAAGCTACCAGTCGGGGATAGCCGAGCAAGGGTCGGGCTCGACTGCCTCTAAGGAGGACTTTGATCCTTAGCATTTGGGGGCCGTAGGAGGCCTGCTAAGGATAACCGGGCAGTGAAGCTTCGCGGTTGCCTCTTGGCGAGGGCTTTGATCCCTGGCATTGCGAGTAGGGAAGCTACCAGCCTGGGATAGCCGAGCAGGGGTCGGGCTCGACTGCCTCTAAGGAGGACTTTGATCCTTAGAGTTGGAGGGGTCGTAGGAGGCCTGCTAAGGATAGACGAGCAGTGAAGCTGCGCGGTTGCCTCTTGGCGAGGGCTTTGATCCCTGGCGTTGCGAGTAGGGAAGATACCAGCCACGGATAGCCGAGCATGGGTCGGGCTCGACTGCCTCTAGGCGAGGGCTTTGATCCCTGGCGTTGTGAGTAGGGAAGTTACCAGCCTGGGATAGCCGAGCAGGGTAGCCGCTCGGCTGCCTCAAGGGAGGACTTTGATCTTTAGCATTGGGGAGGCTGTAGAAGGCCTGCTAAGGATAACCGGGCAGTGAGGCTGCACGGTTGCTTCTTCATGAGGTTCTGCCCGACCTTCCCGTTGTAAGTATGGGGAACAGGAACGGTCGCAGCGAATACGCATAACATGCGCATCGAATGCATAGGGGGGTGAAGCGCCAGAGCCGCGTCGTTTCTATCCCGTCAGAAAAGGCTCAAAGGTTGCCGCGTGGCAACACCTTCGTGGGTGAAAACGGGCGACTGTTAGGTTCTTTGGGGGCGCCGCGGACTATAAAGCGGAGGGAGTGTTGGTCCTTCCTCCCTTCACAACCAAAACGCAAAAATGCAAAACTTCCCCTTCACCATCGACGATATCTTACACTTCGAGGATGTCTATCTCTACGACCCATACTGCACTGAGGACTCGGTGCAGTTGGTTATAGGTAAGATCGAGGACCACTTCAGCCGATTGCTCCCTCGGCATTCCTCCCTCCTCCAGCTTCTGCTGTACTCCATCTAGAGGGCGTCGCCGAGGCTTTACAACCCCTTGTGCGAAATGCAGTTCGACGAGACCATTGGCAAGCTAAGGTCTCTGAGGCGTTTCAGCCTCATCTCCGCGAGTCGGCTAAACCGCTTGGAAGTGCTCGTCCGTGAGTGCTATCAGTTGAGGAGCGACGTCGATGCTCCTGTGGGGAGTCGAAGGCAGCGGCTCGAGGCTGCGAAGGCTCGGCTGGCAGAGATATCGGCCGAGTATGACGAGCAGTGCTCTCGGCACCCCGTTCCCCCACTGTTGTAATTTTTTTTTGTACGGCTGATGAGCCTATAATACCTTTTAAATGAATAAGATCTTCTCTTTCCTTTTCGCAATGTTCCATTGATCTTTTCATCACATAAACAACAGACCCTAGGAAGAGTTTACATTGCCTTTGAAAAAAAAGTACATGCTAATAGATGACCTTATTAGCACAGCCCGAGCTCCCCGTATGTTTGTTGGTCTTTATGCTCGGCACGAGGTTCTGGGCTCCGTGGGTGCCGGACTTATCATCTGTCAACACGAGCATGATCTGGTCGATGGTCAGCTCGGCGGGAGAGGGACACCGCTCCTGCTCGCGGTCGGCTTGCCACTTATCCCTCAAGTAGGAGGCGAGGTGCCCTGATCGGATGAGCTCCTCGATGTATTCCCGGAGCTGCTTGCAGCTCTCCGTGGCATGGACCAGCGTCCGGTGGAAAGCGCAGTAGGCGCCCCGGGTTCGCTTCGAGGCCTGACGCGTGTTTGGAGGGAATTTGAAGTACCCCTCGCCCTTGGCCTCCTCTAGTAGCACTGCAAGGGAGACGTTGAGCGGGGTGTACTCCTGGAACTTCGGGAGATAGGGCTGCTGACGCTCTGGTCTCTCTTCCCGCTGTTGGGTTGTCTACAACGGCAGCAAGGTTTCGGGAGGCATCATCCATGCCAAATTAAAATCTTGCCATTCTAGGTAACCCTAAACATAGATCATTTACTAGAAATAATACGGAAAACATATGTAAACACTTTGCAAGTTATAGTGAGCAAGGAATACAACCTTTGTAGACTGTTCTGTTCCATCATAAAATACAAGGAAAAACCCCAATGGGGCACCACGTGCACACATGTGATCGGGGGTCACGTGCCGACACGTGATGGCTTCCTGAGGGCTCTGAAATGATAAGAATTGAATCCTAATCAAATGGGGTCACATGCCCGCACGTGATAGGTCTTTAAGCCCACTGAAGTATAATAAAAAAGCAAGGAAAAACCCCAATGAGGCATCACGTGCCCACACGTGACCAAGGGTCACGTGCTGACACGTGATAAGTTCCTGAGTTCTTTAAAATAACAGAATTAAATTCTGGTTAAATGCTTAATCCGTGGGTCACGTGCCACCACGTGATGGGGTCTTAAAAACTCTTTAAGTTAAAGGAAAGAAAACCCTAAATGGGGCATCGCGTGCCCACATGTGACATGGGGTCACGTGCCAACACATGATAGGTTCCTAAAGATTTATGAACTAATAGAATTAAATTCTAATTAAGGAAAATCAAAAACCCTAGTTGGAAAAATATTTCCTTAGATCTTTCCAAGCAAAAAGATTGCGCTCAGTAAAGTGGAGTACCGTTGGATTAAAAATCCAATGGTGATTAAAAATCACCAATTTATAGAAAGATTATATATAAGGAGATATTTCCCTGAAATTTGCCAGGAATAACAGACAAAATGTCTTTTGGATTAAAAATCCAATGGTGAATAAAATTCACTGAGTGATCTAAAAGATCATGTTGGTTACAAAATCAATCAAAATATTTCAATGAAAGATTGGCTAAACAAAATGATTCTTTTCTTTCTCCTATAAATAGGAGCCAAGAAGAAAAAAAAAGAGAGACAACAACAGAGAGAAAAAAGAAGATAATTTAATTCTCCAGAGAGAAAGAAGATTTCTTCTGAAAAAGAAAGAAACCCTATGTAAGAAAGGGAAAGAGATCATTCTATAAGCTCCCAATAAACAAAAAGAGAATTTAATTCTCAAACTAAGAGTTTAACTCTTATGAATAAGAACTTAGTTCTTCCTTTGGTTGAAAATCTGCAGAAGTAGATCTCCCCATAAGTTGAGAATTTAATTCTCATTGGGGAGATTCTGCCATACAGATCCAAAACTTAGAGGGAGAATTGAGTTTAAAGAATTTAATTCTTCTAAATACATAGGAATTTCCTATAAATAAAACTAGGGTTTAACCCTACAAAAGAATTTAATTCTTAAATAAGGGACTTAAAAACTCTCCATGCACGTAAAAGCATCAAGTACCCATCATGATCACATGTCAACACGTGACCATCCCCCTCAGAGATCAAAAAAGAACGAACAAGATCAGGTCACGTGCTCACACGTGACCCTTGAACAGACTCTTCAAAATAAGAAGAGCAGAACAGACTGTGGGCACCATCACGTGTCCGCACGTGATAATCATGGAAATTAAGTGTTTAACACTTACATGCATACTCTGAGAATAAAATAAAGAAAGTTTAGCCCAATTCTCAGGTGGCTCACGTGATCCCATGTGAGCGCTTCACTTTTAGTGTTTAACACTATTTTTGAGCGCCTCATTTTTCTAGTGTTTAACACTATTTTAAGCATTTTATCCCTAGTGTTTAACACGATTTTAAATGTGTCACGTGGGAACACGTGATCGCCGAATGTACTCTAGTGTTTAACACTATATTTGAACCAGTCTTAGCCCAAATTGGCTAAGTCTTTCAGAGGCAAGACTCCCCTTTGACTGAACCTCAAATACACCCTTGTATTCCAAGATTGATCATCTCATATGGCATATGAGTGCTCAGCATTCAATAAAAGACAAAATATAGTCAGAACCAAGACCCATACTTAGTATTGCTAAATAATGGGGGGTTGAACCCAGAAAAATGCTCAACAGCCCAAACAAAGGTCCAGCATTGTAAACCTAATTAGACTCAACCCAAGTTGGCCATAAGTCCTCAATTCAGATTTAACTGAGCCCATGTGCTCATAATCTAATTAATTGATCTTAGTCCCAAATTGAACTACAGATTTCCCAATCAACATTGGTTCAAGGGTACATCTCTTCACTCCTTTGATATTTGTCGTTGTAATCCTTCAACGTCTTCAGAGAGGTGACGGGTCCCGATAACCAATCATTCCATGGACTGTGGGGTCCTTAAACTCATGGACTATGATGTCCTTAAACTTTATAGACCATGACGTCTTTAAACTATGGACTGTGGGGTCCTTAAGCCCATGGACTATGATGTTCTTAACCTTGGACCGTGGGTCCTTAAGCCCATGGACTATGATGTCCTTAACCTTGGACTGTGGGGTCTTAAGCCCACGGACTATGATGTCCTTAACCTTGGACCGTAATGTCCTTAAACTAACAATGGACCGCAATGTCCCTAAACAAAACAATAGAGCCTAAATGCTCTTTTGTCGGATCTAAACGATCCCGTTAAGTAGATCTTAATCTAAAACTATACTAACGTATCCTTAACAAACGTTTAAGTTGATCTTAGTCTCAAATGAGATTAACGATCCTTAAACCCAACTCAAACCCAAATCTAAGAAAATACGGATTTGGACTAATCCACGCCCTACGGACGACAACATAAATTAGTCTCCGTATACAATCCACGGGCAACCAAAAACAAAACAAACACACACGACACGAAGTGACCATCTGGAGAAGGAGAAAGTGGTTACCGCGATGCGGTAGCATAATTAACTGCAGGGGTTTGCGCCTGCAGGGAAAAGCGTCCCCACAATCAAAAACCCCTCAACGAGGGGGAATCTGACGAAATCTGCTACATCGGCCGCATCTGTTTAAACCTTCGATACATGGTGTCATAAATCAACTTGGCATCTTCGGAGAGGTGGACGGATAGCACCAATTAGCATCTGCCCTTGAAGTTCAGGCCCGGACGTCCCAACATCCCGGTCACGTCTTTCGGCGAGGAACAGATTCTGGCACGCCCGGTGGGACCTTTTCCTCTTTCCATTCCACACTTCGTGTGTCGTGTTCGTGAACAAATCGCGGTTTAATATGGTTACCCTTGGGTTCAAGGTACTAAGATTTGGTTTTGCTCCCGTACAGAAAAAAGAATATCAATGGCCTCTAACTGTTCCAACTGCAACTGCAACTCCCATTCCGCCTCATCTGGAGGAGTAACCTACGGGCCCCAAGCGGCCTCCCTTTTCACAATGCCAGTGGAGCAAGTAACTTAGGCTACCACTGGGCTATTCTTCGGGACTATGCTCCCATCGATGAGCTTCAACGCCCCTGTACCATTGCAAGAAGCTCAGAAGAAGTCGGTCTTTGATCGGCTTACCACTACTGCGGCCCCTCTTAACGTGTCGCCCAAACCAAGCGCCTCAGTTTTCAGCAGACTGGGCCAAAGCTCCAACGGGCCCGTGAAGAAGCCCGCAATACCAGAAGACGTTATCTCGAAGCGGATAGCCATTCCTACTCCTGAAGTCACCAAGGCGGCTTCTCCGGTTAAGGGGTCGCTCTTCACAAGACTGGCCGTTTCAGCTCCCACTCTGGGTGAAGTAACCAAGGCTGTTTCCCTTGCATGAAAATCGGCCTTTTCAAGATTGGCCATTCCCTCTCAGCAAGCATCTGTCTTTGACAGGCTGGCACCAACAGCAGACTCTCATCGGAACAAGGGGCATGGAAAAGCTGATCCAACGACGGAGGTGATCCCGGCTGCACGACATGCTCGATGTCGCCACTGGCGCCGAGTGAGGAAAGCTGGGGGCAATTCCTCTTCTGGACTGACTCCGCCGGCTCCAATGGTGGAAGTTGATGCTGCTGTTCCAACTAGGAACAGTTTTGAACTACTTAACAGGGTGCACAGGAATTCTCCAACCGCTGTGCTGAAAAGATCCCCTCCACCTATGGAGAATGCCCCAAAGGCGAAGCTGGAGCAGCCCCCTCAGCGGCTGTCCTCTAAAATTTATAAATTTTGGCGACAGGTCTAGGATTCCGTGGTAGATCAAAACTATCCCCGCCGACAGAAAAAGATGAAGGTTCGGTAAGAAGAGGATCACCCTATCAAACCACAGAAAGCGACAGCTACTTGGGTGCCCACTGCAATGGCCCCCTCAACCTCGACCGCTCACAAGAGGAGAAAGCTGGAGAAAATCCCGGTGTCTGCGACGAATCGTAAGAACACCGAGTCTAAACGCCCCAAGTCTGGGGGCATGGTGGTGCACATCATCAATATGGCATCCGGAAAAGAGGATAGCCGTATCTCCACAGGTCATCGACCGCTTACGCGATCAGTGACTAAAGCTCAGGAGCAACAACAACAAAAGCTCCAAGAGATATTAACAGCTATGGCCGCACTCACAGGATCGAAAGCAAGCCCAAAGACATCCTCGGAGCAGCGCCGTGAGCAGGAAACTGATGCCGAATTCCTTCGGAGAATGCTCGAAAAGAAGGACAGAGAAGCAGCAGAACAGGCGGCCAATATAAAACGAATGTCACTTCTCTTCCAAGACATGGTCGGGATGATGATACAACCGGATCCATCGGCTGAAGACACTCCGATTGTCCTTGAAGATGACAGAGGGGAGACATCGAACCCTCTTCCGGCTTGTTCAGCAGTTAAAGAGGAGACCATCTCAAAAGCCGCCCTGAATGATTACATCGCTCAGCAGATATGAGTTCATCAGGCGAATGAAGCGGCTGGGCAAGTTGTTAAGTCTGGACGACCCTATCCGGGTTGGTACGACCAGATAAAGTACCCGCCAGGATATACGATCCCTAAATTCCATGTATATAAAGGGACGGGGAACCCGCACCAACATGTTGCTCAATTTAGAGACTTGTGCGGCAACACCGGAGGTGACGATAAACTACTGCTCCACCAGTTTGTTGGCTGCTTGTCGGAGACGGTATTCGAGTGGTATTCGGAACTCCCGAATGACTCTATCAAGACATTTGCAGAGATGGAGCTACTATTCACCCAACGTTTTGCGAGCGCTAGCGAACGTATCCCAATCACGGCGCTGATCAATGCCAGTGTGAAGTCGGGAGAAACTTGGGTCCAGTACGCAATACGGTGGCGGAATCTATGGTCGAAGTGCGAACAGCGCATCGAAGAGGCTCCTGCGGTAGGCATGTTCGTGGGAACCCTCGATCCGCAGGCGACCATATCCCAATTCATGATGTTTTTCAAGCCAACCACCTTCCAGACCTTGATTGATAAGCTGGCCCAGATGGATCAGATGGGTCATAGACCATCTTCTTTGAAACTGGAATCTTGAAATGAAAAAGGGAAAGCGACCTTCGTCGCCAATGCTCAACAGCATCCAAGTGGCCCAAAACTAACTGATCGCCTAGACGGGAAACGACGATTCTTTAATTAGAAAATGAAGCGCCCTTATTCGTTTCCCCGGGACAAAACGAAAAGATTGTTCGAGCTGGCGGTGCGCAACAGGCTCATCAACTTACCGGATCCAAAACGCCCATTGCAACCCGATGAGGCTAATAATCCCAATTATTGCCCCTATCACCAAGCGATAGGCCATCCAATCGAAGATTGCTTCTTCTTCAAAGGGTGGATTGAGAACCAATACCAACAGGGCAAATTCGCACTGTCCGAGAATTGGAAAGTAAACCCGCCCCAGCCGCACGCTCTCAAAAGGGAAGACACACCGGGGGCATCGTGCTCTTTTGTCGAAGAAGCTCCATGAGAGGTCGCTCTTTCAGCCAAAACGAAAAGAATGTTGAAGGATCTCCAAGCATGCCCAGTGATCAGGTGGAAAAATCAGCTAAAACCCGAGATCATCGAGGGAATGCTGAAGCTGCACCCGACGCCAAAAATTGGTAGCGATAATCAAAACGCTCAGGCCCAGCCGTCAAAGTCTTCGAAGAAAAAGAAGAAGACCAAAAAGCCCGTGAAGCCTGATGACAAGCGCACGGACCTGGAAAAACATATTAACGCGCTGGAAGAATATAACCAGAAGGCGCGGACCCCAATCACACTCCAAGAATTTCTCAGCCACTTCCTTGAGGACGGAGATTATGACAATGAAGAAGACTCGTCAGATGAACCTGAGAATTATGTGGCAAGCTGCCATGTGATCTCTCACTCGTTGATAAACGGTAAAGATGCTCTGGACGCAGAGAAACTGGGGGCAGATCCCGAATCGGAGCTCCTAGGACCGTCAGATGAGATGATTGATGCATTCTTGAACGAAGCTCTTCTGAAAAGCAAAGCTGATCGAGAGCGCGAAATGGCCATATTTGAAAAGTCCAAATGCCGGCGACTGGACGAAAGGGTTGAAACACTCCCACCAGATCAAAGTACATCCACCGCAAATAAAAGTAGGTTCAAGACAAGGAAAAAGTTCGCCAAAGCCATATCGATGGGAATGAAGATGCCCTCTTTCAGAGAAAATTCTTCTGGCGGCATACATATTGATGAAGCGGACGTACATCCTAACTTCTGCTTATATCATCAGAGGATTGCACACCCTACTGAAGAATGCAACGCCTTTAAAAATTGGTGGCAGGGGTACGTTGTTCACCAGCAGCATTTCAAGCGGATGAAATGCAAAACTCATCGGGAACAAAGAAGCATGACAGTTGAGCGTAAAAGACTTGCCGGCAGCCGTCATATGGTTGATTCCGGGGGATCGCAAGTTATCACCTTCGAGAGCGACTCCGACGAAGAAATAGCACTCGACCCTCTCTCAAGGAATCCATCTATGAAGAGGAAGAACCGAAGAGCTGCGAGAACATTCAGCTGCGTAATCGCACGCTACCCGAAAAAAATCTCGGACCCGCAAACAAGGGAACGAAAAAAAAGGATAAGGGGAAGGGAAAAGTGACCTTCGTTGCCAACGCTCAACAACAACCGAGTGGCCCGAGACCGGTTGTTCGCCAAAGCAACAAACGGCAATCTTTCGATGAGAAGTTGAGACGTCCCTACTCGTTTCCCCAGGATAAAACAAGGGGACCGTTCGAGCTAGCAACGCAACGGGCTTATCACTTTACCGGAGCCGAAACACCCACTACAACTGAACGATGTCAACGATCCCAATTACTGCCCCTACCACCGAGTATTGGGCCATCCGATCGAAGATTGCTACATCTTCAAAAATTGGGTTGAAGATCAGTATCAACAGGGCAAGTTCGCGCTGTCCGAAAACTGGAAGATGAACCCGCCACAACCACATGCTCCGGAAAAGATGGACATGCCGGGGGCATCGTGCTCATTCATAGAGAAAGCCCCGTGGACAGAAAAGTTTGTAAACTAGAAATTCGCCTCAAATATGCCAAACGGACCGAAACGTACGATGGACCGCAATGTCCTAAAACTTGCAATTGACCGAGACGTCGATAAACTACTACGGACCGCAGCATCCCAAGGCTGACACACACAAAAAAAAATTGGTACGTCCACAAGCGAAATGGGCACGGATGAAAACCCGAAAGGGCTCCGTGAGTAAAAACAGCAGAGCTACCGGCGAGTTTTTGTGAAAACCCGAAAGGGCGCAATCTCGTTAAAAGACACTTGCAAGGTCCTCTCGACCTTGTGAGGAGAAAATACCTGCGTGAGATCCTTACGACTCACAAGGGAGCAACACACTTAGGGATCCCCATGATTCCTAAGAAGAAATTACACTTACGAGATCCTCACGACTCGTAAGGAGAATTCCCCTTTGAGACCCTCACGGCTCATAGGGTTTAAAAGCCTTAAGCTACAGGGATCTAAACATGTTCTTAAGCCATCACAACCCACAGACTGCCCTACAAGCGGTTCAATATTGACCCTTGTATACAATCTACGGGCACGAATAAACATTTCCCTAACAAAGTCCCACCAGAGACTGGGGATATACTCATATGGCAAAAGACACTTGTAGGTCCTCTCGACTTATAAGGATGAAACACTCATGTAAGATCCTTACGACTTATAAGAGACCATACGCTTAAGACTCCTCACGATTCTGTTCCCGCTAAAAAATTCTGCGCAAAAGAGCCCAAGGTATCAAATGGCAGTGATACGCTTAAGAAAATGCGAACCAGTATTTTTCGGGCTGTATTTTGACAAACTCCCGAATAAGAAACAGCTAAATTCTGATGGAATCGAAAGCGTCTCGAAAAATCCTTCGATTTGATATATTATGGGCCTCATAATTCATCCGGGATCAAAAGTTATGAGGCATCGCGTGCCCACACGTGACCATTTACAGGCAAAGCCTGTAGGCACTTAATATAATAAATAATTAAAAGGGGTCACGTGACCACACGTGATGGGCCTTTAAACCCACTGAAAAGAATTAAAAAATATTATAAAACAGCAAGGAATACCCCAATGGGGCATCACGTGCCCACACGTGACCAAAGGTCACGTGCAGACACGTGATGGGTTCCTAAGCTCTCTGAATTAATAGAATTAAATTCTAATTAAATAATTAATCGTAGGGTCACGTGCTAACACGTGATGGGCTCTTAAACCCTCTGAAATAATAAGAATTAAATTCTAAACAATGGGGTCGCGTGCCAACACGTGATGGGCCTCTAAACTTATTAAATAGAGTTAAAAAGTATAATAAAACAACAGGAAAAATCCTAATAGGGCATCACGTGCCCACACTGGACCAAGGGTCACGTGCTGACACGTGATAATTCCTGAGTTCTTTAAAACAACAGAATTAAATGCTTAATCGAGGGGGTCACGTGTCAACACGTGATGGGATCCTAAAATCTCTGAAATAATAGAATTAAATTCTAATTAAGGGAAATAAAAAAACCATAACTGGAAAAATATTTCTTTAAATCTTTCCAAACAAAAAGGATGGTGTTTTGTAAAATGGAGCACCGTTAGATTAAAAATCCAATGGTGATTAAAAATCACCAGTTTATGAAAAGATTTTATACAAGGAAAGATTTCCCTGAAATTTGAATAACAGATAAAAGATCTTTTGGATTAAAAATCCAATGGTGAATAAAATTCACTGAGTGATCTAAAAGATCATCTTGGTTATAAAAACAATTAAAATCTTTCAATGAAAGATTCACAAAACAAATTGATTCTTTTCTTTATCCTATAAATAGGAGCCAAGAAGAGAAGAGAAAGGATGGACTTTTTTGGGAGATAACAACAACAGAGAGAAAAAAGAGAGGAGAATTTAATTCTCAAGAAAGAAAACCCTAGGTGAGAAAAAGAAAGGGAATCAAAACTTCAGAAAAAGAGAATTTAATTCTCAAAAATCTAAGAGTTTAACTCTTTTGCAAAGAACTTAGTTCTTACTCTAGTTGAAGATTTGCAAAGCGCACATCTCCCCATAAGTTGAGAATTTAATTCTTATCGGGTCGAGATCCTGCCATGCAGATCTAAAACTTAGAGGGGGAAATGAGTTTAGAGAATTTAATTCTCCCAAAACAAAACTAGGGTTCAACCCTATATGAGAATTTAATTCTCCTAAAACTATAGTAATTTAATTCCTTCAAGATGGACAGAACTAGGGTTTAACCCTAATTGAGAATTTAATTCTCTCAAATTCATAGGAATTTAATTCCTCTTAAAATGAAATTAGGGTTTTACCCTATACAAGAATTTAATTCTTTTACATATATGGGAATTTAATTCCTCTAAAAGAAAATCAGGGTTTAACCCTACAGAGAATTTAATTCTCATAATAAAATAAAGAAACTAAAGAGATCTTCAAGCATGCAAAGAACCAGGGTCACGCGTCCCCACGTGACCCCTGAAAAGATCCCCAGAAATGAGAAGGAAAGAGCTCAGAGGCAACGCCTCACATGCTCCACATGACCCCCGAAACACAGAAAGAAAAAGTAAAAGAAATAAAGGCCTTGGGCGCGCCCACGTGACCCCTTGGCGGACGCTTTAATGATCAGTACATGAATCCTCCTCACGTGCCAGCACGTGATGCTCCAAAATAAAATATAAAAAGTGTTTAACACTTAATTGTAGAACGAAGAAAAGGAAACTGGTCCCACCTTTGGGCGCCCTCACGTGTCCACACGTGACCCATTTTTCTTTAGTGTTTAACACTAATTCGATAGCTTTATTCCCAGTGTTTAACACTGATTATCTTTTAGTGTTTAGCACTAATTTGAAAATCTTATTTCCAGTGTTTAACACTGTTATTTTCTAGTGCTTAACACTAATTTGGGATCCTATATTTCCAGCGTTTAACACTGATTGTCTTTTAGTGTTTAACACTAATTTGAGGGATCTATTTCCAGTGTTTAACACTGTTTTCTCTAGTGTTTAACATTACTTTTAGCCAAATTGGCTAATTTTCCAGAGGCAAAAGTCCCTCCTCCAAATGAATCTCAAAATTGAGAAAATCAAAGATGAAAATGTTTAGCATTGCTAAATAATGTAGGCTTGAACCCAGACAAATGTCTAATGGTCCAACAAAGGGCCAACACTTCAAATCCAATTGGACTTAGCTCAAATTGGCCATAAGTCCTCAACTCAGACTCAACTGAGCCAACGTGCTCACAATATAATTAACTGATATTAGTTACAAATTGGACTACAGATCACTTAATCCACCTTGGTTCAAGGGTACATCTCTTCACTCCTTTGATATTTGTCGTTGTAATTCCTCAGCGTCTTCAAAGAGGTGACGGGTCCCGATAACCATACATTTCACGGACTGTGGGGTCCTTAAACTCATGGACTACGATGTCCTTAACCTTGACCGGGATGTCTTTAAACTAACAATGGACCACCATGTCCTTAAACTGGAAATTGACCGCAATGTCCCTAAACTAAACAATAGAGCCCAAATGCTCTTTTGTTGGATCTAAACGATCCCGTTAAGTTGATCTTAGTCTGAAATGAGACTAACGTATCCTTAACAAACGGTTAAGTTGATCTTAGTCTGAAATGAGACTAACGTATCCTTAACAAACGTTTAATTTGATCTTAGTCTCAAATGAGGCTAACGTATCTTTAAACCCAAACCCCCAAACCCAAATCTAAGAAAATATGGATTTGGACTAATCCACGTCCTACGGGCGACGATATAAATTAGTCTCCGTATACAATCCACGGGCAACCAAAAACAAAACAAACACCCACGACACGAAGTGACCATCTGGAGAAGGAGAAAGTTGTTACCGCGATGCGGTAGCCTAATTAACTGCAGGGGCTTGCGCCTGCAGGGAAGAGCGTCCCCACAATCAAAAACCCTTCAAGTGAGGGGGAATCTGACGAAGTCTGCTACATCGGCCGCATCCGTTTAGACCTTCAATATACGGTGCCATAAATCAACTTGGCATCTTCGGAGAGGTGGACAGATAGCACCAATTAGCATCTGCCCCGAATTTCAGGCAAGACGTTTGTCTTGCGCGTCTTTCGGAAGGGAACAGATTCTTAAGGAGAAAACACACCTACGAGATCCTCACGACTCGTAGGGAGAAATACCTTTATGAGACCCTTACGGCTCATGAAGTTAAAAGCCATAGTCGACATGATCCTAACCATGTTCGCTAAGCCACCTTTGTTCGACATCGACAGAGGCAAATGATAATTCGCTCCTGGCAATATCCCAGTTGTAGCGATGTTGATGCCTAAATCGGTATCAAATCCCAAACTCGCAGCGAAAAGCCAGCGATCTACAAATGCATATGAAATAGCCGAAATGATGTGGCAACTTGCAACAAAATCAGCAAGTAAAAATGTATGCATACAAAATAGCCGAAATGGTTGGGCAACTTGAAAAAAAAAGCAGCAAGTAAATAAAACAAATAGCCGAAATGATTGGGCACCGCGAAAAATAGCCGAAATGATTGGGCAATCGCGACTTTCGGATATAAAAACTGAAATGGTAGAGCATCGCGGAAAAAAAATATATAAAATGAAACTTTTTGTCCTACAGGAGAGATTACATCGATCCCTGTATACAATTCAGGGGCACAAACAAAGAGGGAAGCATACCTTCCCACCAGGCTCCATCAGAAAAAGAAGCCAAATCTCGACGGTGTACAGACAGCCTAGAGATCACCAACAGCGTTCCTCCTCATTGCAGCAGGATTCAGACGCGACAATCAACCTTAGAGCCATGGAAAAGTCCCTGTTCCAAATCTCGACGGTTCACAGATAGCCTAGAGATCACCAACAACGTTCCTCCTCATTCCAACAGGATTCAGATGCGACAATCAACCTTGGAACCATGGCGAAGTCCCTATTCCAAACCTCGACGGTTCACAGACAACCGAGAGAGCACATCCTGGTCTCGTGGAACACGGCTAATGTCAATCCTGACACTGTGGGAAACGTCCAGAGCAAATCCTGGTCCCGTAGAACACGGCTAATGTCAATCCTGACCCCGTGGGAAACGCTCAGAGCAAATCCCGATCCTGTAGAACACGGCTAATGTCAATCCTGACCCCGTGGGAAACGCCCAGAGCATATCCGGGTCCCGTAGAACACGGCTAATATCAATCCTGACCCCGTGGGAAGCGTCCAGAGCAAATCCTGGTCTCGTGGAACACGGCTAATGTCAATCCTGACCCCGTGGGAAACGCCCAGAGCAAATCCTGGTCCCATAGAACACGACTAATGTCAATCCTGACCCCGTGGGAAACGCCCAGAGCACATCATGGTCTCGTGGAACACGGCTAATGTCAATCCTGACCCCGTGGGAAGCGTCCAGAGCAAATCCTGGTCTCGTGGAACACAGCTAATGTCAATCCTGACCCCGTGGAAAACGTCCAGAGCACTTCCTGGTCCTATAGAACATGGGTAATGTCAATCCTGACCCGGTGGGAAACGCCTAGAGCAAATCCTGGTCCCATAGAACATGGCTAATGTCAATCCTGACCCTGTGGGAAACGCCCAGAGCAAATCCTGGTCCTGTAGAACACGGCTAATGTCAATCCAGACCCCGTGGGAAATGTCCAGAGCAACTCCTGACTCCGTGAAATGCGGATAAAGTCAACCCCTGACTCCGTGAAATGCGTATAAAGTCAACCCCTGACTCCGTGAAATGCGGATAAAGTCAACCCCTGACTCCGTGAAATGCGGATAAAGTCAACCCCTGACTCCGTGAAATACGGATAAGGTCAACCCCTGACCCCGTGAAATGCGAATAAGGTCAACCCTCCACTTCCCCGTCAAAGCAATTCTTTGATTCGGGAGCAGGTCAACTCATCAATCACTTACGAGTCCTCTCGACTTGTAAGGAGAAAATTCTCTTGTGAGATCCATACGACTCTCAAGAGAAAACGCACTTAAGAATCCTCACGATTCCTAAGGAGAAAATACTCCTACGGGATCCTCTCGACCGGTAGGGAGAAAATTCTTTATGAGACCCTCACGGCTCATAAAGTTGAAAAGTCTTAGGTGGCAGATCCTAACCCTGTCTCCCAAGCCATCGTTGCCTCGCAGAGAGGTCAAGGTAGATTTTCTATGGGCCACACTCTTCGACAAGAAAGGAAACAATCACTTACGAGTCCTCTCGACTCGTAAGTAAGAAAAATTCTCTTGTGAGATCCTTACGACTCTCAAGAGAAAATACACTTAGGAATCCTCACGATTCTTAAAGAGAAAATACACTTACGAGATCCTCACGACTCGTAAGGAGAAATACCTTTATGGGACCCTCACGGCTCATAAAGTTGGAAAGCCTTAGGAGGCAGATCCGGACCTGACTCCTAAGCCATCGCTGTCCTACAAGGAGATCAGAATAGATTATCCACAAAATACATTTACTAAAAGGGACACACCACCGTGAAGAAAAATGTCTTTTATTCATGAATCAAAATGAATACAAGTTACAATCTATGAAAGAATAAAAAAAATACTCTCATTCAGGAGTATGTACAAAAGAAGAATAAAAGGAAAAATATACATTTGTTTAAGCCGGCGGACGATTTAGTAGAGAGGGGCCTCCGCTTGAGACTGTTGGGCCTGGTACGAAGCAAGCCGACTTTCAAGCTCCTGTTCAGTGACTTTATGGGCTTCAACCATCTCGCGAGTAAAAAGACGGTTTTATCAATAGCTACCACCTCCCTGATAGCTTCTTGAAGTACCCGCCAGATTTCATATGCATGAGTGGTCTTAGTAATTGGCCATGCACCGTTCGATACATCCTCGCAGATTTGATCTCAGGTTTAAGATGTCGGAAGGAAGCCGGATGCATTCAAGCCCGTGTGGGCAGACCTCCACTTGATGCCAATCCTCAATCCAAAACAAGCACAAACTATTTTCTCTTTCTGGCAACAAGGAAAGTCTTCGGTAGGTATCCCTTTAAGCATGCATTCATGACTATATGCCTATGGTATCTAGAATGCGCTGATTTATGGACAACACAACGACGATGTTCGCACCTAAAGGAAATTCCCAGGGGTCAAGTATAACGTTCATGTACTCAGGCGGGATGCACGTGCGAATATATGACGAAAAGAAAAAAATTCAGTAGAAAAGCATTCAACAGCCAATGATAAGAGGGATACATTGATTTAAATATACTACGCTACAGGGAAAAGGTCACCAAACAAAGGATCGGTGATTGATCAGTCGAAAATACTGTATATTTTAGCAGGCAATTTCCTTAACATTTGCATACACTTAGAAGTGTACGGTATTCATAATTCACATATTAGCTAATTGGTTGCAAAATATCAAATTACATGTATTCGACCTTAAAACCGGAAATTCTAGGGAAATTAACTGCATTGCATTACATAGCATATTTTCTATATCTTGCAACCCCTATTTTGAAGTCTATGCAGGAAAAGAGATACTTGCTCGATCAATTCCTTGCTCGACCATTACAATTGCTCGTAAACTCATTGAAAGCAAATCTGGTATCAACACAGAAGGGCAACTACAATTCTGAACATCAAAGAATAACCTATACAGTAGTACCAAGTTACTAAAGAAAGCACAGTTCCCAAGACCACCAAGGCGCGGCGGAAGGGCGGCAAAACCCCACCTCACGCGGCGGTTGCGCGGCGGATCCAAGGAGTCAGTCACTCAATTTTCACCACAACTCCTGTTCCAGTGTCCACTACTCAAAAATGCATACAAAATTCCAGAAGAGTCCAGACACTTCCACCAGATCATCAAGCTCCTAAACTAGCCTAAAACTTCTAGAACTTTCCCAAACCCTTGCTTAAACCCTAAGCTAAACCCCAACAAACTTGGCCAACAAACTTTGGGAGGGAAAGTCTAATTCAAACCTAAACCTAGGTCTATAAATAAGACCCTAGGCTCACTCATTTCTCATCTTAGAAATCTTGGGAAAAATCTTGATTCAATCTTGGAGAGTGATAGATTCAACCATTTTTAGTTTAGCCTTTCTCTTTCTCCATCTTCTTCTTCCTCAAGATTAGTGAGAAATCTTGTAGGAAACCCTAACCCTAAATCCATCCACAATTCAAGATCTTGAGTGCAAGCCAAGCAAGATTCCTTCAACCCTTTTATGAGCCGAGCCGATCTTCCATCGGGCAAGAGATCAAAAGTAGATCCACGATCCACGGAGTCGAGCGAAGCCGAGTCAACGATCGATTTTTCTTTCTTCTTGTAGATCTTGAAAGAATGTATTGACAATTGTTGATTAAATAAAAGGTGATATTTTCTCCATTCTTGTTTTCTTTTAAATTCCGCATCATGTTATCTTTACTGTTCTTGAATATTGTCTATGTGGTGATGCGCGAGTAAAACTCCGCTCGTTAAGAAGTCGAGAAGATCTTTAGTATGATGATGTAGCAAATTTGTAATCAATTCTTGAATCCCACGAGATTGTAAACCCTAGCAAGTTCAAGAATCGACAACCCAATTCGATGCGATGCTTTCTTGATCAACATCGCTCGAGATTGGGGTGATCCGATCGATTCTTGAAATTGCTAGAGGCTAGAATACAAATGGTATCCTCGAAAGAGCAAGGGTTAAGAGATGAAACTTTAATTTCATCAAGAAAACCCTAATTCTCGTCGATAACCATTGATCTAGCATCAATTCTTCGAAGGACAAGAATATGAAATATTGTAGACTACAACACATCTAAAGATCCTATCGATTCCTACGAGCCTCTTTATCAGTCTTGATTGTCGTTTGGAAAATACCATTGAAACCGATTCTTGTTGTTTATAGTTCTTGATTCTTTAGAAAAGATTAGTGACACACGAATACAAATCAATCAATTGAGTCGTGTTTTCTCTTATTGTTGCTTAACAATTCATTTCAAACAAATAAAGGTACAAACGAATCTCGAGATCCCTGAGGACGATCCGCACTCATTCATTAACTTCAACTGACACCGTTGTTTGATTGCGGTCAAATATTTTTGGTTGTGATTTCTTTACTATTTGATTCGATAAACACATCCACGAAAATCAACAAATCAAAATGGCGCCGTTGCCGGGGATCGCGCGCTAATTCGTTTACATTTTATAGTTTGAAGTGAAAGAATTATTACGTTTCATTTCTTGAAATCAAAATTCGTACAAACTCTTATACGTGTGTTGTGAATTGATTGCAAGGTGATCTGGAGCAATCTGAGCTGTGGAAAAATTATTTGGGATATACCAGAGAGCTGGAGATAGCAATATCAAGCAGCTGAAGAAAAATTGTACAGTGAACCCCACACTCGACCGCGGAAGGGCGGCAAGAACATGGTTTGTGCGGCGGAAGCGCCGCAGGCTTGAGGGTTCTCTGGATAATTTTCCAGCAGGTGATTTCTGTCTCTCTCCTCTCTCCCTTTTTAGCTCCAACTAATCCTTTCTGCAGGATTCTTTGCAAATAATAGCTGCGCCGCAAAAGCAAATTAAAATTGTGCGTGATTTTTGTTTTCTTGGTTGTTTTGCATTGCTAATACGGAAATTTAAGGGGCACGGCCAAATCCAAATTAGGTGGGGATTTCATTACCCTTCCTAGGCCCCGAAAACCACCAAACTTGCATCCGCATTTACCCCCATTAACTAAAAGAAATCTAGAGATGACTCTAAGGACTGTCGCGCTCATTTAGGACAAGAGAGGGCCGTGGGTAATTCATTGCTTATCCGCGTTTTTCTGTGGTGCCTAAGGCGAGTGTGTCTAAGGCTAGTGGTTATTAATTAGGTCCACTGTAGTGGTGGTTCCTTCCCACTTACCTGGCACTTATCCGGCCACAGGGGGACAAAGAGGCAGTGAAGGATTGATCCCGCGACTTGTCTTTTGGCAGTTAGGAGCGGTCTAGAGCCGGACCTAGGTGACCATTAGATTCTAGGGTTTGTGTTGCTGCATTTGGTTGTCGCATCATTTTTTCAAAATCCGTCCCTTTTCAAAAGCAAACACCGCATTCATTTTACCCCTAATTATAAGCCAACGCTGCCACTTGTACTAACCCTTTTTAGTACAAGATAGGCTGGACACGGGATTCTAGTGCCCGTTTAGTCCGCGTACCTTTTATCGACTCTGAAGTCGATAATTCTCCATTTACCTTTTCTTTACCTACTACCACACCCACACCGATGGATCCGAATCCATCAAACTTCTTTAACCCCAATCTGCCACCGTCCGTTGGTGCGCAGAATCCTCCACACATTTCTCTTCAGGAAAGATGCTATCCACTTAGAGGTCCTCTTTCGACCTGCTTATCCACACCACCAGCAAACGGGGATAACTTTGAAATAAAGCCCCAGTATATCAACCTTCTACCTAAGTATCACGGACTCGAGACCGAGGACGCTTACGTTTTCATTACCAAATTTGAAAACGTATGCGCTATGATGGGTACGTCTCAACTTTCTGTGGATGCGATGCGTCTACGACTTCTTCCTTTTACCTTGTGCGATATAGCCGAGAAGTGGCTATATAACACCACCGCACACTCCATCACAAATTGGGAAGAATTCGTCGCTGCATTCCTAAAGAAATTTTACCCAGTCCAGAAGACGGCTCGAATCCGTAGCGAGTTAAACCAATTTGCCCAGCTCCCTACCGAACCATTTTCAAAGTACTTTGAACGTTTCAAGGATCTAATGGTTCAATGTCCTCATCACGGCATCCCGAGATGGGAGCTTTGCCGAATCATCTATGAGGGCAGTAACCCTAGCACAAAACAGAGCCTTGAAAATATGTGTCAGGGTACATTTATGACTAAAGACGATGGGGAAGCCTGGCGATACTTAGAAGAGTTCGCTGAAAAATCACTAATTTGGGAGAGTGGAACCCAACCATTGAATAGGGGTGGCATACACCAAGTAGATGTATCCATAGGTGTTCGAGCTGAAATGGCAGCAATGCAAAAGAAGCTCGACGCTATGGAACACAAATTTGCAGCAGCCTCCCTAAACCCGGTATTACTCCCCAAAACTGTTTGTGGGTGCTGTTCTGATCCGTCTCACCTGACGGAAGAATGTCCGTTTCAAGGTCGTGAGCATACCAATGCCACATTTCAAAGACCTCGAAACGATTCTTTTTCTTCCACATATAATCAGGGTTGGAGGAATCACCCCAATGTTTCTTGGAACCAATCACAATCACAAAACACGGCCCCAAACCAAAACAATTTCCAAAGGGTCCCTCTACCACAACAGCAGCCACAACTTCAACTCACTCAGCACCCCTTTCAAGCACATAATTTTCAAAATCAGGTCAACACACCTGCACTGTCTAATCCTTTACAGTTGACCGGAACTGATGATTCCTCTTCTTTTGCACAATACATGAATTTGATCTTAACAAATATCATGCAAGTTTCGGCTGAAGTGAAATCTTCCGTCGATGACATGAAGAAAAACTCTGCGTCCCAAAACGAGAGTATTAAATCGATGGAAGAAGAAATTGCACGATTAAAAGCCGAACTGAGTGCAAGAGAGAAAGGGAAACTTCCAGCTCAATCCTTACCAAATCCTGGTTATTCACATCATGTGAATGCAATCACCACATTGAGATCTGGAAGAGTGCTTGATAATCATGTTGGGGAAGAAGTTGATGATACTGAAAATCATATCAACACCCCGGCTGAGACCTTTCCACACACACACACATCTAATTCTGACCCCAGTTCTTCTACCCCACCATTTTCTTCCGAGCCTATTCTCCATTTCCCAAAAGGCTCTCCATTACAGCCCACCTCTTTTACCCCTCCTCGGACGATTCCCACTTCTATTCAGGGATCGGTTCCACACACACTCCCTTCTCCCATGGACCCAGCGCTAATTGCTAAAGCACCTTACCCGAATCGGTTAAGGGCTAACACACTAAGTCCACAGATGGAGAAGATCACTGAGATGTTTAAACAGGTTAACATCAATATCCCTCTTCTAGATGCTATCCAACAAGTACCTGCATACGCAAAAGTTCTTAAAGATTTTTGCACTAGAAAGAGGAAGAAACAAATGCCCAAGAAGATATTCATGGCAAAAACAGTAGAAACGGCTTTCCCCCAGCAATTACCGAGGAAACGTAAGGATCCTGGATATCCTACTATTTCCATCTCTATTGGGGAGAAACACATTAACCGTGCTCTACTAGATCTTGGGGCAAGTGTTAACCTGCTTCCTTTCTCAGTTTATGAGCAGTTAGGAATCGGAGAGTTGAAACCATCTCCATGCACTTTACAGATGGCTGACCGATCAATCACCAGACCTAGGGGTGAACTAGAGGATGTGTTAATAAAAATCGGGGAATTTATTTTCCCTGTAGACTTTATTGTAATTGATACACAGCCTGTAGCGAACTCACGGAATCAAATTCCGGTGATTTTAGGTCGCCCCTTTTTGGCCACTTCCAATGCTATCATCAATTGTCGTAACGGTTCTATGACCTTATCCTTCGGGAACAGAACAATTGAGATGAACATTTACAAGTTAGGAAGTGTACCCTCTGAACCTACTGCTCAGATATGTTCTGTCGACTTAATGGATGTCGACAGCAGCGAAGTTGATCCTCCTGATACCGATCTTGACTCTTTTCATACGTTGTTGTTTGACCCAATTATGTATCATACACATACGGAATCTTCCACCAAGATGTCCAGGTCAACAACTAACACTGATTATGAACTGCTTTTAGAGTCTGAAGATCACCCCGCACATTGTGATGACATTATTCTTCGGGGTATAGATGAAACTTTTGAGGAGATCTTCGCTGATGAACTCGCATTTTTGAATGACACGGGTGTTGAGATGAATCATCTCCCAATCAATAAAATTGAACCTCCACCCTTTCTTCTGACTTGTAAGAAGAATGCGAGTAATCCATCACAAACACTGCATCGTCTCTCCAAAATGAGATGCACACACATTCTCTCCCACCACTTACCTTTTCCCCACTTCTTCTTCCACCAACCCGAGCACTGCATTGATAAAATTTTTGAATGGTTGGTGTTGACATTCGGTCTTTGCAAAGCTTGGCATCGACCACTGATTTTTGACCCCCACTTGTGATTTTAAAAGATTAACATTGCATAACTCAAGTTTGGGGGGTATGTTTTTTCTGGCTCTTAAAAAGAAATTTTTACAAAATTTTGAGCCAAAAATAAGTTTGGGGGAGGGTCTTCACTTAAATATTTTGCCCCCACTAATAAATTCCTCCCAAGCTTACAGGTTTTCGAGATTTAGCAGAAGGCAACAGTGAGGACACTGTTGAAAACAAGTTTGGGGGAGGTTTGTGCTTATTTTCGCATCATTTGCATATCATCTGCATAAGCACAAAACAATTCTTTTAAAAATCTATAAAAATTGAAAAATTTTCAAAACCCATAAAAATTTAAAAATTTTCAAATATAAAAATAATTTTAATATTTACACTTTTTGTATATAAATAAGATAATGAAAGTTTAGACAGTGAACAATTACATCCATGAGATTGGAAAATTTTTAGAAAACTAAGAAAATTAGAAGTTTTCTTATACGAACTAGTAATAAGTAGTTATGAGCCGTTGTCCCAAGGGTTAGTAAGATGAAGGACGTCACTAATCTGAGGATAAAAATAAGTCTGAAAAATAGTTTCTATTCTGGAAGCCAAACATTTTGAACGTTGCTACCCTGCTATTCGCACTTACACACATCTTAAAGCCTGGGATAGTAGAGGATACCTTGAAATGCTCTTGTCTTAAAGCCAAAAGTATGAAAAAAAGAAAAGTGTGTTTTAAAGTGGTGAGAAAAATGGACACTGGTTTTGTTATCACCAAGGGCAAGAAAAATATATAGCAAAAGGGTGCTTCTTCACCTAGTGCCCCAAGGTCAACTGGTCTGGGAGTCACTGCTATGCCTGAGGTGGTGCAAGATTAGGAAAATACACCAAGTTAGCATGCACATTAGTAATCGGTCGGTTAGTACCTCAAGAAGTATTAACGGTCGCATGAAAGTGTGTAAGCAATCTCGTTTGCCAAGAAGTACTGAGGCTGATGGGCAAGGGTATGATAGCTTGAATTGAATTCTCCGGGTGTAGGGATGTCTTTACACACACGCAGGGTGATATGATCGATGTTTGGAAAACAGATAGGAATGAAGAATAAGACGATGTTTTATTGAGGGAGGACGTGATTTCTGACATCTTTTCATGACCATTAAGATAGGGCTCATGACAACCGAAAAGCTAGTTTAGTTGGAAACCCTAATTTTCAAAGTCTTTCTTTTACAAGTCTTTTCTTTAAATGTAATATTCATGATCTTGCTTTTATTATTGGATTTTGTGGGTGCAATCCGCTGAAAACCCTCAGGAGACAACACTCCTCCTACTAGGGACACCTAGAGGTTTAAAGGCTTGTTGCACGTGCTCAGTGCAATCGTGTTGCCTACGAAAGTGTGCTAGTTAGTTTTTTCTCTTTCTTTGTTTTCTCCTTCTCTTTTTAATAAAACATTCGCTCGAGACGATCGAAATTAAGTTTGGGGGTATTTGATCAGTCGAAAATACTGTATATTTTAGCAGGCAATTTCCTTAACATTTGCATACACTTAGAAGTGTACGGTATTCATAATTCACATATTAGCTAATTGGTTGCAAAATATCAAATTACATGTATTCGACCTTAAAACCGGAAATTCTAGGGAAATTAACTGCATTGCATTACATAGCATATTTTCTATATCTTGCAACCCCTATTTTGAAGTCTATGCAGGAAAAGAGATACTTGCTCGATCAATTCCTTGCTCGACCATTACAATTGCTCGTAAACTCATTGAAAGCAAATCTGGTATCAACACAGAAGGTCAACTACAATTCTGAACATCAAAGAATAACCTATACAGTAGTACCAAGTTACTAAAGAAAGCACAGTTCCCAAGACCACCAAGGCGCGGCGGAAGGGCGGCAAAACCCCACCTCACGCGGCGGTTGCGCGGCGGATCCAAGGAGTCAGTCACTCAATTTTCACCACAACTCCTGTTCCAGTGTCCACTACTCAAAAATGCATACAAAAGTCCAGAAGAGTCCAGACACTTCCACCAGATCATCAAGCTCCTAAACTAGCCTAAAACTTCTAGAACTTTCCCAAACCCTTGCTTAAACCCTAAGCTAAACCCCAACAAACTTGGCCAACAAACTTTGGGAGGGAAAGTCTAATTCAAACCTAAACCTAGGTCTATAAATAAGACCCTAGGCTCACTCATTTCTCATCTTAGAAATCTTGGGAAAAATCTTGATTCAATCTTGGAGAGTGATAGATTCAACCATTTTTAGTTTAGCCTTTCTCTTTCTCCATCTTCTTCTTCCTCAAGATTAGTGAGAAATCTTGTAGGAAACCCTAACCCTAAATCCATCCACAATTCAAGATCTTGAGTGCAAGCCAAGCAAGATTCCTTCAACCCTTTTATGAGCCGAGCCGATCTTCCATCGGGCAAGAGATCAAAAGTAGATCCACGATCCACGGAGTCGAGCGAAGCCGAGTCAACGATCGATTTTTCTTTCTTCTTGTAGATCTTGAAAGAATGTATTGACAATTGTTGATTAAATAAAAGGTGATATTTTCTCCATTCTTGTTTTCTTTTAAATTCCGCATCATGTTATCTTTACTGTTCTTGAATATTGTCTATGTGGTGATGCGCGAGTAAAACTCCGCTCGTTAAGGAGTCGAGAAGATCTTTAGTATGATGATGTAGCAAATTTGTAATCAATTCTTGAATCCCACGAGATTGTAAACCCTAGCAAGTTCAAGAATCGACAACCCAATTCGATGCGATGCTTTCTTGATCAACATCGCTCGAGATTGGGGTGATCCGATCGATTCTTGAAATTGCTAGAGGCTAGAATACAAATGGTATCCTCGAAAGAGCAAGGGTTAAGAGATGAAACTTTAATTTCATCAAGAAAACCCTAATTCTCGTCGATAACCATTGATCTAGCATCAATTCTTCGAAGGACAAGAATATGAAATATTGTAGACTACAACACATCTAAAGATCCTATCGATTCCTACGAGCCTCTTTATCAGTCTTGATTGTCGTTTGGAAAATACCATTGAAACCGATTCTTGTTGTTTATAGTTCTTGATTCTTTAGAAAAGATTAGTGACACACGAATACAAATCAATCAATTGAGTCGTGTTTTCTCTTATTGTTGCTTAACAATTCATTTCAAACAAATAAAGGTACAAACGAATCTCGAGATCCCTGAGGACGATCCGCACTCATTCATTAACTTCAACTGACACCGTTGTTTGATTGCGGTCAAATATTTTTGGTTGTGATTTCTTTACTATTTGATTCGATAAACACATCCACGAAAATCAACAAATCAGTGATACAAGGGTTAAAAAAACAAAAAAAAAACAAAATTCTCCAGCTCCCTCTCTGCCTTCTCCAACACATCGAAGCGACGGTTTTCGCGAGGAGTTGCTCCCCACCGATTCGCGCCATGCTCATCGGCGAAAGCGGACATGACAGCCCGCCAGACTCTTATCTGACCCGGTAGATGGATCGAGCAATCCTTCAGAGCCCGAGTAATCAAGCGTGCCTCATAGAAACACTCGATTTTGTCCTCTGCCGTATCGAGAGTTGCCAGGGTCATCTCTGCCGGATGAGGAGGAATATTGGCAAGTACGGACGAAAAGATCATCCGCAGCCAAATGGAACCCATAGGAAGGGGAGAGCCCCTACGAGTTAGGATTTCGTACGTCACCGCGTCACATTCGGCATGGGTGAGAAGAGGATCCACTAGCCGCGCAGCAAAACGAGGAATCATCTCCTCGACGGGCACCTCACATGGTTGTCGACAAGCGTGGGGGTGGTTGCAAGCCATAACACTTGATCGGTTTCTCAAAGATGATCTCCTTAAGGTCTAAATGGGTTTTTCTTTGAAGAGAGAAAGAAAGGCACGGCTTCAGTTTATAAAGGTGAGCATTCAATGCTATCCACAGAAAATGTTGTGCATGGTGGAACTATTCCCAAAGACCGGAAAAAGGGGAGAGCGTTGGAAATGAAAAGAGGTGACTCGTTGAAATCAATGCAAGGAGACGAAACGACCCCATCAGCAGAGCCCACGTGCATTACAGAGAACTAAGCTCTGAGGAGGAGAATTAAATTCTCAAGGGAAAATGAACAAGGAAGAAGATGAAAGAGTGGAGGCGCTTCTGAAGAGACCCTTGCATTTATAAGATGTGATGGGAAACGGTTCATCTTCCCCCTTCCCTAGGCAAATCCAATGGCCACAAAGATGACAGCGTTGCACTCACGTGCACGTGAGAACAACGCTGTGGGGGCATTTGTTCCCTCATAAAATACAAGGAAAAACCCCAATGGGGCATCACGTGCGCACACGTGATCGGGGGTCACGTGCCGACACGTAATGGCTTCCTGAGGGCTCTAAAATGATAAGAATTGAATCCTAATCAAATGGGGTCCCGTGCCCGCACGTGATAGGCCTTTAAGCCCACTGAAGTATAATAAAACAGCAAGGAAAAACCCCAATAGGGCATCACGTGCCCATGCGTGACCAAGGGTCACGTGCCCACACGTGATAAGTTCCTGAGTTCTTTAAAATAACAGAATTAAATTATGGTTAAATGCTTAATCCGTGGGTCACGTGCCACCACGTGATGGGGTCTTAAAAACTCTTTGAGTTAAAGGAAAGAAAACCCTAAATGGGGCATCACGTGCCCACACGTGACAGGGGGTCACGTGCTAACATGTGATAGGTTCCTAAAGATTTCTGAACTAATAGAATTAAATTCTAATTAAGGGAAATCAAAAACCCTAGTTGGAAAAATATTTCCCTAGATCTTTCCAAACAAAAAGATTGCGCTCTGTAAAGTGGAGCACCGTTGGATTAAAAATTCAATGGTGATTAAAAATCACCAATTTATAGAAAGATTCTATACAATGAGATATTTCCCTGAAATTTGCCAGGAATAACAGACAAAATGTCTTTTGGATTAAAAATCCAATGGTGAATAAAATTCACTGAGTGATCTAAAAGACCGTGTTGGTTACAAAATCAATCAAAATCTTTCAATGAAAGATTGACTAAATAAACTGATTCTTTTTTTTTCTCCTATAAATATGAGCCAAGAAAAAAAAAAGGAGAGAGACAACAACAGAGAGAAAAAAGAAGAGAATTTAATTCTCCAGAGAGAAAGAAGATTTCTTCAAAAAAAGAAAGAAACCCTAGGTAAGAAAGGGAAAGAGATCATTCTATAAACTCCCACAAAACAAAAAGAGAATTTAATTGTCAAACTAAGAATTTAACTCTTCTGAATAAGAACTTAGTTCTTCCTTTGGTTGAAGATCTGCCCATAAGTTGAGAATTTAATTCTCATCGGGGAGATTCTGCCATGCAGATCCAAAACTTAGAGGGAGAATTGAGTTTAAAGAATTTAATTCCTCCAAATACACAGGAATTTAATTTCTCTAAATAAAACTAGGGTTTAACCCTACAAAAGAATTTAATTCTTAAATAAGGGACTTAAAAACTCTCCATGCACGTAAAAGCATCAAGTACCCAGCATGATCATATGTCAACACGTGACCATCCCCCTCAAAGATCAAAAAAGAACGAACAAGATCAGGTCACGTGCTCACACGTGACCCTTGAATAGACTCTTCAAAATAAGAAGAGCAGAACAGACTATAGACACCATCACGTGTCCGCACATGATAATCATGGAAATTAAGTGTTTAACACTTACCTGCATACTCTGAGAATAAAATAAAGAAAGTTTAGCCCAATTCTCAGGCGCCTCACGTGATCCCACGTGAGCGCTTCACTTTTAGTGTTTAACACTATTTTTGAGCGCCTCATTTTTCTAGTATTTAACACTATTTTGAGCATTTCATCCCTAGTGTTTAACACTATTTTAAATGTGTCACGTGGGAACACGTGATCGCCGAATGTACTCTAGTGTTTAACACTATATTTGAACCAGTCTTAGCCCAAATTGGCTAAGTCTTTCAGAGGCAAGACTCCCCTTTGACTGAACCTCAAATACACCCTTGTCTTCCAAGATTGATCATCTCATATGGCATATGAGTGCTCAGCATTCAATAAAAGACAAAATATGGTCAGAACCCAGACCCATGCTTAACATTGCTAAATAATGGGGGGTTGAACCCAGACAAATGCTCAGCAGCCCAAACAATGGTCCAACATTTTAAACCTAATTGGACTTAACCCAAGTTGGCCATAAGTTCTCAATTCAGATTTAACTGAGCCCATGTGCTCATAATCTAATTAATTGATCTTAGTCCCAAATTGGACTACAGATTTCCCAATCAACATTGGTTCAAGGGTACATCTCTTCACTCCTTTGAGATTTGTCGTTGTAATCCTTCAACATCTTCAGAGGGGTGACGGGTCCCGATAACTAATCATTCCATGGACTATGGGGTCCTTAAACTCATGGACTATGATGTACTTAAGTTTATAGACTATGACGTCTTTAAACTATGGACTGTGGGGTCCTTAAGCCCATGGACTATGATGTCCTTTACCTTGGACCGTGGGGTCCTTAAGCCCATGGATTATGACGTCCTTAACCTTGGACTGTGGGGTCCTTAAACTCACGGACTATGATGTCCTTAACCTTGGACCGTAATGTCCTTAAACTAACAATGGACCGCAATGTCTCTAAACTAAACAATGGAGCCCAAATGCTCTTTTGTCGGATCTAAACGATCCCGTTAAGTAGATCTTAGTCTAAAACTAGACTAACATATTCTTAACAAATGTTTAAGTAGATCTTAGTCTCAAATGAGATTAACGATCCTTAAACCCAACCCAAACCCAAATCTAAGAAAATACGGATTTGGACTAATCCACGCCCTACGGGCGACAACATAAATTAGTATCCGTATACAATCCACGGGTAACCAAAAACAAAACAAATACACACGACACGAAGTGACCATCTGGAGAAGGAGAAAGTGGTTACCGCGATGCGGTAGCGTAATTAACTGCAGGGGCTTGCGCCTGCAGAAAAGAGCGTCCCCACAATCAAAAACTCCTCAACGAGGGGGAATCTGACGAAGTCTGCTATATCGGCCGCATCCGTTTAAACCTTCGATACATGGTGTCATAAATCAACTTGGCATCTTCGGAGAGGTGGACGGATAGCACCAATTAGCATCTGCCCTCGAAGTTCAGGCCCGGACGTCCCAATGTCCTGGTCGCGTCTTTCGGCGGGGAACACGGTCCTTCACTTCAAATAGCTCCATGTAGTAGTCCCCTTCGCGGCAATTGCAAACTCCGGACTCTAAAGAGGATCCCTTGAAGAAACGAACGTGCTTGCTTTGATGTCTTCGAGGCCGAAGATGATCTACGTCGAGGAGACACTAACCCAAGCTATTTCTTCACTAATAATATAATTAGTGAAGCAAACATACTCTACTAAATGGCAAGTAGTAGAGGATGATGAAGTAGGAAGTGGGCACATTTTAGATTTCATTTTCTCACACTTTTTCTCATACCTCCATTGAAGCTAGAAAGCTTTTGATGATGAAGAAGAAGAAGAAGCAAGAACTCATCATATGAATTAATCCTCATTGTTTCCCCAATCAGAGCAAAACTCTGATTTGAATTTCAAAATTCAAAAATTGAAGCAATGCTTCAGGTCCCGCGCGCTGTGCGCTGCGCGCCACGTGTCAAAAGCAGACACGCCAGCATCAGGAGCGCTGAGCCCTAGGCAGCGCACCCCAATCAGAGCAAAGCTCTGTTTTCAAAATTCAAAAATTAAAAAGATGAAGCAACGCTTCAGATCCAGCGCTCTGCGCTGCGTGCCACGTGTCTAACACAGTTGCGCTCTGCGCTGCGCGCCACGTGTCCAGCACGGGCGCGCTAGCGCAGTTGCGCTGTGCGCCACGTTTCCAGCACGGGCGCGCTAGGGCAGTTGCGTTGCGCGCCACATGTCCAAATTAGGTGCGCCAGTGCTGGAATTAAAACTCCCCACCGTTAGATCAAAGGATCTAATAATAATAAATCATTTATTAACCAGAATTAAATTCTGTTAAGGAAAGATTTCTCAAAATCTTTCCAAACAACAAGATTGTGCTTTAAGCACCGCTGGATCAATGATCCAATGGTAAATAATGAATTACCAAAAAAATAACAAATTCTGCATAGAAAGATTTTTCCAATCTTTATTAAAACTAGAAGATTACCTTCTGTCAAACAGGAGCCTCAGGATCAATGATCCAACGGTGGGAAACATTCCCAGATCAATTAAGAGAAATATCTCTTAAACCGATTTAATAAATCTATTGGCCCTATATAAAGCCCCCAAGACTTCAAGTCTCAAAAAAAGAAAAGAAAAAACCATCTGCAAACTTGGAGGAAAAAACTCAGAAGAAGAGAAAGGTAAAGAACTGATTCCTTGGAAAACAGAGATGAAAACATCTCGTAAAAAGAAGCGATGTCTTCTAAAAAGATCTTAGATCTATAAGAAAGACCGAGGTCTTTGAATAAAAAGAACAGATCAAGATCTAAATCACAAAAAAAAAGAAGTATTTTACTTCGCAGATTTCTTGATCTAAAAAGGCAGAGCCTTTTATAAGAATAGGAACTTAGTTCTTGAATCTTGAGGCAAGGCCTCTTTTAAGAAAAACATAAACTTGTTCTTTGATCTTAAATTGATCAAAATGCGCTTCGCGCTATTGGACAGTGCTTTGTACTCATGAACTGCGCCCTTGCGCTCCTTGGACTGGCGCTCAGCGCCATAACACGCCACGTGTCACCCTTATGTGCGCTAGCGCAATGCGCTCCTTAATTGGCGCAAAGCACCTGATGCGCCACGTGGCACACAGGTAGAACATACCTTGTTCTGATAAATGCTATGCATTTAATTCCAGACGAAATGTCAGAGCCCAATTAAAAGGGCAGAGCCCAAACAAAGGCCTAACAGGCAGAACAAAAATAAAATGTTCTTTAACTGGACTTAGCCCAATTCTGGCCATAAGTCCTCAATTTAAATTGAACTGAGCACATCTGCTCTTCTAATCAACTTACACCCGGTTTGAGGGTACATCTCTTTACTCCTCTGATATTTGTCATTGTAATCCCTCAACGTCGTCAGAGAGGTAACGGGTCCCGACAACCACACACTACTACGGACTGTGGGGTCCTTAAACTCATGGACTATGATGTCCTTAACCTCGACCGTGATATCTTAAAACTAACGCCGGACTGTGGAGTCCTTAAATCCACGGACTATGATGTCCTTAACCTCAACCGTGATGTCTTAAAATTAACGTCGGACTGTGGAGTCCTTAAATCCACGGACTATGATATCCTTAACCTCGACCGTGATGTCTTAAAACTAACACCGGACTGTGGGGTCCTTAAACTCACGGACAATGATGTCCTTAACCTCGACCGCAATGTCTTAAAACTAATATTGGACCGCAATGTCCTTAAACTACTTATCGAACGCAATGTCACTAAACTAAACAATAGAGCCTAATTGCTCTCTTGTCGGATCTAAACGATCCTGTTAAGTCGATCTTAGTCTAAAATTAGACTAACGTGTCCTTAACAAACGTTTAAGTTGATCATAGCCTCAACTAAGGCTAACGTATCCTTAAACACAAACCCCCCCCAAATCCAAATCTAAGGAAGATACGGATTTGGACTAATCCACGTCCTACGGGCGACAGCATAACTTAATCTCCGTATACAATCCACGGGCAACCGAACACAAAACAAACACCCACGACACGAAGTGACCATCTGGAGAAGGAGAAAGTTGTTACCGCGATGCGGTAGCGTAATTAACTGCAGGGGCTTCCGCCTGCAGGGAAGAGCGTCCCCACAATCAAAAACCCCTCAAACGAGGGGGAATCTGACGAAGTCTGCTACATCGGCCGCATCCGTTTAAACCTTCGATACATGGTGCCATAAATCAACTTGGCATCTTCGGAGAGGTGGACGGATAGCACCAATTAGCATCTACCCTGAATTTCAGGCGAGACGGACCCGCGCAGTCGCGTCTTTGTGATTCAGAGGGGAACAGATTCTGGCACGCCCGGTGGGACCTTTTCCTCTTTCCACTCCACACTTCGTGTGTCGTGTTCGCGAACCAATCGTGATTTGTTAATGGTTGCCCTTGGGTTTCAAGTTACTAAGATTTGGTTTCTTTCTTGGCGCAGAAAGCAAAATAGCAATGGCATCTACTTACATAAAGTGCTCCAACTGCAGCTGCAACTCGCGTCCTGCCTCAACTGGAGGCATAACCTATGGGCCCCAAGCGGCTTCCCTGTTCACGGTGCCCGTGGAACAGGTCACTCAAGCCACCACGGGGTTGTTTTTCGGGACCATGCTCCCGCCAATGTGCTTCACCGCTCCTGCGCTGACACCGGAAGCTCCCAAGAAGTCAGTCTTCGATCGGCTAACAGCTAATGCGGCCCCTCTCAACGGGTCGTCCGGTCCCGCTCCAGATTGGGCCAAAGTTCAGGTAGGTCCATGATGAAGCCTGCACCTCAAGAGAAGGTTATTCCGAAGAGAGTAACCAACCCTGCTCCTGAAGTCGTCAAGGCGGTTTCTCATACCAAGGGGTCGGTCTTTACAAGACTGACTGTCCCAACTCCCATTCTCGCTCCTGCTACTCAAAGGACATCAGTCTTCAACAGGCTGACACCAGCAACAGCCCCTCACCTGAACAGGGGGCAAGACAAAGCCATCCCCGTCACCGAACCGACTCCATCAACTCGACACGCTCGACGTCGCCACTGGCACCGAGTAAGGAAGGCCGGGGGCAACTCCCCCTCTGGGCTAACTCCACCAGCCCCGACGGCGGAAATTAATGCTACTGTTCCAACCGGGAACAGCTTTGAGCTGCTGAATAAGGTGCGTAGGAATTCTCCTACCGCCGTACTGAAAAGATCTCTTCCCCCGGTGGAGAATGTTGTGGAAACAAAGCCAGAACAGTCCCCTCAGCGGCTGTCCTCCAAGATCTACAAAGTCTGGCGGCAGGTCCGGAACTCGGTGGTGGATCAAGAATACCCTCGCCGGCAGAAGAAGCTGAAGGTCCGACAAGAAGAAAGCCATCCTGCCAAATCACGGAAATCTATATGGGTGCCCACTGCGACGGCCCCCTCAACTTTGACCGCTCATAAGAAGAGAAGGCCGGAGAAGATCCCCGTGCCTGCGACAAATGTCAAAGGCACTGAGCCCAAACGCCCTAAGTCTGGCGGCATGGTGGTACATACTGTTTACATGGCATCCGGGAAGGAGGATAGCCGCGCTTCTACGGGCCACCGACCACTCACCCGATCCATCACAAGAGCTCAGCAACAGCAACAGCAGTAGCTCCAGGAGATGTTGACTGCAACGGCCCCACTCACCGGGCCAAAAGAAAGCCCGGAGGTGTCATCAGAACAACGTCACGAACACGAGACCGATGCTGAATTCCTTCAGAGAATGCTCGAAAAGAAGGACAAGGAGGCTGCGGAGCAAGCGGCCAATATAAAGCAAATGGCTCTTCTGTTCCAAGATATGGTGGGCATGATGATCCAGCCGGATCCCCCAGCTGAAGATCCTCCGATTATCCTCGAAGACAACAGAGGAGAAACGTCAAATCCACCCCCGGCTCTTTCAACAGCCAAAGAGGAAACAATCTCTAAGGCCGCCCTGTATGATTATATTGCTCAACAAATACGAGTTCACCAGGAAAATGAAGCGGCCGGCCAAGTTATCAAAACTGGGCGATCGTATCCAGGCTGGTATGATCAAATAAAGTACCCGCCGGGCTACACGATCCCTAAATTCCACGTGTACAAGGGGACGGGCAATCCCCACCAGCACGTCGCCCAGTTCAGGGCTCTGTGCAGCAACACTGGGGGCGATAATAAGCTTTTGCTCCGCCAATTCGTCGGCAGCTTATCGGAGACGTCGTTTAAGTGGTACTCCGAACTTCCAAACGACTCCGTCAAAACTTTCGCAGAAATGGAGTTATTATTCACCCAGCGATTCGCGAGCGCCAGCGAACGCACCCTTATAACGGCGTTGATCAATGCAAGGGTGAAACCAGGCGAAACTTGGGTTCAATACGCAATCCGATGGCGGAACCTGTGGTCGAAGTGCGAACAACGCATCGAAGAAGCACCAGCAGTGGGCATGTTCGTAAGCACCTTAGACCCTCATGCAACTATTTCACAGTTCATGATGTTCTTCAAACCGACCACATTCCAGGCTTTAATCGATAAGCTAGCACAGATGGATCAGATGGGTCACAGACCATCTCCTCCGAAGCCGGAACCGCGGAACGAAAAGGGTAAAAGGAAGGCGACCTTCGTTGCGAACACCCAACAACAGCCCAGTGCTTCAATACTAGCGGATCAATTGGAGGAGAGACAGCACTATTACAATGAGAAAATGAAGCGCCTTTACTCATTCCCGCAGGATAAAACGAAAAGGCTGTTCGAGCTGGCGGTGCGCAACAGGCTTATCAATTTGCCAAATCCAAGACGACCACCGCAACCCAGCGAAGTGAATAATCCCAATTATTGCCCTTACCACCAAACGGTAAGCCATCCGATCGAAGATTGCTTCATCTTTAAGGGATGGATCGAGGATCAGTATCAACAGGGCAAGTTTGCGTTGTCTGAGAAGTGGAAAGTGAGCCCACCACAACCGCACACTCCTAAGGGGATGGACACACCTGGGGCAACGTGCTCTTTTGTTGAAGAAGCTCCGTGGGAGGTCATACTTTCAGCCAAAACCAAAAGGATGCTGAATGATCTTCAGACATGCCCGGCGATCAGGTGGAAGAACCCGCTAGAACCCCAGATCATCGAAGGAATGCTGAAGCCACACCCAACTCCGAAGATTGGTGGTGATAGCCAAAGCACTCACACCCAGCCGTCAAAATCTTCAAAGAAGAAGAAGAAGAGATCCAAGAAGCCCGTGAAGCCTGGCGACAAGCGCACAGACCTACAAAAGCAGATTGACGCGCTGGAAGAGTATAACCAGAAGGCGCGGACTCCAATCACGCTCCAAGAATTCCTCAGCCACGTTCTTGAAGACGGAGATGATGGAGAAGAATCGTCGGACGGATATGAGGATTACGTAGCAAGTTTCCATGTGATCTCTCATTCATCGGTAGACAATGAAGAAGCTCCCAGCACCAAAGGACTGGGGGCAGGGCCTGAACCGGAACTTCTAGGGCCATCAGACGAAATGATCGACGCATTCCTAAACGAAGCTCTTCTGAAGAATAAAGCTGATCGGGAGCGTGAGATGGCCATATTTGAAAGAGCCAAACGCCGGCGATTGGACGAAAGAATCAAGACACTCCCACCGAGTCAAGGGACATCCGTCGCGGATAAAAACAAGTTCAAGACGAGGAAAAGGTTTGCTAAAGCCATATCAATGGGAATGAAGCTACCACCCTCTGAAGAAAACACTCCAGGTGAAACAGAAACACATCCTATCTACTGCTTATATCATCGAAAGATTTTGCACCCTACCAAAGAGTGCGACGCTTTTAAAAGATGGTGGCAGGGATATGTTGCCCACCGGCAACATTTTAAGCGGATGAAACGCAAAACTCGTCGGGAGCAGAGAAGTACGACCGAGGGGCAAAAAAGAATTACCGGTAACTGCCGCACAGTCAACGCTGGGGGATCACAGGTTCTCACCTTCGGGAGAGACTCTGATGAGGAAATGGCTCTTGACCCTCTCTTTAAAGAATCCACCTTGGGGAAGGAGGAAGAACTGAAGGCCTGTGAAAACATTCAGCTGCGCAATCGCACGCTTCCAGAAAAAAATCTCGGACCTACGAGTAGAAAAGATAAGGGAAAAGAAAAGGTCTCCGAGGATATCGCCCTGGACGACCAAGTCATGAAAGAACTGACCGCCAAGGACCCGCCAAAGAAGAGTAAGGTGGACTATAACGTTCTGGCGCACTTGAGGAAGTTACCCTCGCAGCTCAGCATTCTCGACGCCCTTTTACTATCCAAAGAAGCGAGAGATTCACTGATCAAGGCGCTACAAGAGCCAGAGCAATTCCAAGCTTTTCTCGCCGAAGAAAAGATGAAGGACGAGCTGGAGGAAGTACACACAGCCGATATCACCTTCGGCGACGAAGACCTCCTCCTTGGGACGTGCGAGCACAACCGTCCCCTCTATGTCTCAGGATACTGCCACGATATAAAGATAGGCAAAATCCTGGTCGACAATGGGTCTTCCGTCAATCTTCTCAACGTGCGAGTGTTGAAGGAAATCTGCATGAGCGTCCAGCATCTCGCTCGTGATAAAATCACCATCTCTGGTTTTGACTCCCAGTCATCGCGGACTCTTGGGTCTGTGATATTGACATTACGATTCGGGCTACTTGTCATGGATATTAAATTTCATGTCATTGACGCCAAGACATGCTACAACGCTTTACTCGGCCGGCCTTGGTTACACGAGTACAACATCATCCCTTCTACACAACATCGGTGTATGAAATACTTTAAGGATGGTCTTGAGTATACCGTAACAGGAGAGCTGAATCCATTCTCCGTGAACGAAGATGCAAAATACCTCTTGCCGGATTTCGAGGACACAGAGAGATGTCGCAAGCCGGAGAACAAAGCTATCACCACCATTCCTATCTTCGGGAGTGATACTGAAGAAGAGGAAGAGATAGTTTATTCAGGTCCACCCCAGCACAACAAGCCAAGACCGTACGCTCCCATGATGATCTTTGGCAGTGACTCGGAAGATGAAGTCCGTGTTGTATTCTCCGCTCGGCCTTCAATACAAACATTCGCTGATGAAGAGCAAAGTTTGCAAGTTACCATGGTTCCGCCCAAACATCATAAAGAACTAGACGCGCTTGATACCTACAGTGTGGAAGAGCCGCAGACGTCCTATGTCCCTCCCGGGCGAGAAGGCGGAAAGGCGATCCTATTCTACCGCTCCGGGGAAACCAAAGTGGAAAAAGAGATCTGGCATGGCGCGGATTCTACACTTGACAGGCTCCAGCCCATCCGTCTGCCTAGATATTACGCAGAAGGCTTGAAAAGGCTATTGAAGCGCCAAGGGATACCCTTCAAACAGACCGCTCGAAAGGCTAAGTTCTATGACAGGATCTGGAACGTTCCAGGAACTCAGCGCAATTTGCCCAACTGGAGAATGGAAGCGATCGGGCTTGGATATGTTCGGTCTAAGAAACGGGAGCTACTCCGCAACTGCTATGTCGTACATGACTTTGAGGAAGAAGGAGATGCTCAATGGGAGAATGCTAACCCTGAATCGGAAAAGGCTCCCGACGTGAAAATGCCCAGTCCGTCGTTCGAAGAACAAATGGACAAGCTTATAAGGGAAGCTGGTCAAAAAGTCCGAGACGACCATAATCGCAAAATGGCCATCTACGAGAAAGCCAGGACGCAACGCCTTCTTCAACAGGTGGCGAAGGATGAAAATGCCCATCCCTGTCAACCTGTTGTACAAAAGGCTCGACGCAGAGGCAGAAACAAGTTAAAGGGCGGAAAAGGCGTCCGACAACGACAAAGCGGGACCAAGAAGTCACGCGATCGGGAATCGAGCGGTCCGGATTTGTCCCTTATGAAGAAGATGAGTCGAGCATACTCTTTTCCTCAAGACAAGACAAAGAAGATACTTGACCTCGCTATAAAACATCAAATGATTACACTTCCGGAGTCTAAACACCCCGAGCAAGCTAACGAGGTCTCTCATCCAGACTATTGCTCTTATCACCGAGCAATAGGACACCCTCTTGAAGACTGCTTCACCTTCAAGAACTGGGTCGAAGACCAATATCAGCTTAGCAAGTTCGCTCTATCCAACGGTTGGAGGATAACTCCGCCGCAGAAGCATGAACCCAAATCCGCGAGAGGAGAACCAGATCAACATCAGTCAAGGAAGCGAGCTCGTACTTGTCATATGATAACGATATCAAAAGAAGAACCCGAAAATATGGAATACCTCCCCTGGTGCTTCGAAAACAGTGATGATGAGGTGATCTCAGAGTTTCCACCGGCACCAAAAGAGCTGGAAGATGGAATACATACCACTGTAGATAACCTCAAGAAAATTGATTTGGGGACAACAAGTGACCCGCGACCGACATTCGTCAGTGAGCCGCTATCTGAAGAAAGAGTGGCTGCGCTAAAAGACGTGCTTATGCAGCATAGAGATTGCTTCGCATGGAACTATTCCGAAATGCCAGGATTGGATCCAGAGATTGTTGCCCACAAATTGGAAATATCCCCGGACGTCAGGCCAATTAAACAAGCACCGAGAAGAATGCGGCTCGATCTTGAGATGAGTATCAACGCCGAGGTCAAGAAACTAATTGACTCCGGCTTCATCCAAGAGGTTCAGTATCCTGACTGGATCACCAACATAGTCCCAGTAATGAAGAAAAATGGGACAGTGCGCATATGCGTAGACTTTCGGGATCTCAATAAAGCCTGCCCGAAGGACGATTTCCCAGTACCAGTCACCGAGCTAATGATAGACAATACATCCACCCACGAAGTCTTCCCCTTTATGGACGGATCGTCAGGATATAATCAGATAAAGATGCATCCTGAAGACCAGAAGCATATTGCTTTCCGAACCCCTCTGGGAATATTCTGTTATAAGGTGATGCCTTTCGGTCTAAAGAACGCCGGAGCCACCTATCAGAGGGCCATGACGAAGATCTTCGATGACCTTGTACATGAAATCATCAAATGCTATATCGACGACCTCGTGGTGAAAAGCAAATCATACGAGGAACATCTCGAACATCTGAAGATCGTATTACAACGCCTTCGGCAATACAACTTGAAGATGAACCCCCTCAAATGCGCATTCGAAGTTTCCTCGGGCAAATTCCTAGGATTCATTGTACGGCATCGAGGTATCGAAATAGATCCGTCAAAGATCAAGGCGATTATGGAAATGCCTCCGCCAAAGACTCTCAAGCAGTTGCGGTCTCTCCAAGGAAAGCTCGCGTATATTCGGCGATTTATAGCCAATCTCTCCGGCAAGTGCCGCCCCTACAGTCACTTGATGAAGAAGGGAACCCCGTTCGTCTGAAATTACAAATGCCAAGGCGCACTAGACGAAATCAAGCAGTATCTGCAGAACCCGCCAGTACTGGCTGCTCCGATCAAGGGAAAGCCTCTCATTTTGTATACAACCGCCCTCGAAAGTTCCTTAGGCGTATTATGGGCACAAGAGAATGACCAAGGGAAAGAAAAAGCTCTATATTACTTGAGTCGAGTTCTCCTGGGGGCAGAATGCAATTATTCTCCCATCGAAAAACACTGCCTGGCGTTGATCTTCGCGATAACGAAACTCCGGCACTATGCATTGGCGCATGAAGTCCGTCTCATATCGAAGGTGAACCCCCTCAAATATCTGATGTCAAAGGCCATATTGACGGGGTGACTCGCTAAATGGGCCTTGCTCTTGATGGAGTTCTCAATAACTTATCAGCCTCTTAAGGCAGTGAAAGGCCAGGTCATCGCCGATTTCCTTGCCGAACATCCGATACCGGCCGATTCTCCTTTGAATTGCGAACTGCCAGATGAACATGTGTTTGATGCGATCGACGGTGGTGATACCTGATGGGAACTTTATTTTGATGGAGCGTCTTCCATGAAGAAGCGCAAACAAAGCACACCCATAATCAAATCAGGGGTAGGCCTTATCTTCATGACCCCGCGATGAGGGATAATGCGCTTCGCCTTCTCTTTGACAAAGCCGAGGACGAACAATGAAGCCGAATACGAAGCTTTGATAGCAAGCCTCGAGATCGCCATCGACATGGGAATTGAAAACCTCCTCATATACGGAGACTCCCAACTGGTCGTTAGTCAAGTAAACGACGATTATCAAACGTGCAAACCAGAGCTGGTAAAGTACGGCGAGAGGGTACAACAACTGCTAACTTAAATACCTTCCTACATCTTGGAAAGCATACCGCGTGCAGAAAATAGCAAAGCGGACGCACTAGCTAAGCTCGCTAAAGAACTGGCCGACGAGAACCTCGATGACGTGAGAATCGTTGTGCAAAACCGTCGGGTTCTTGCGCCGGCAGAAATATCTCCGGAGTCATCCGATGCAAAATGAGCAACTAATCAAATGGCTAAAAGACCAAGAAAAGGTTGAAAATTGGAGAGAAGTCTTTATAGACTACTTCAAATCCCGCCGAACGCCAGAAGATGTGTCCTCAAAATATCAGCTCATGAAGCGAGCCCTATCTTTCGCCTTCGTCAATGATACTTTGTACAAGAGGTCATTCGATTCTCTGTGATTAAGATGCTTGGGACCTGAAGAAGCAAAAAGAGTCGTCCAAGAAACTCATGACGGACTCTGCGGTCTCACCAAGCCGGGCCGAAGATGAAGCTGAAGATCAAGCAGATGGGTTATTATTGGCCCACGATGATCCAGGACTGCCTAGAGCATGCGAAGTAATGCCACTCATGCCAGATTCATGGGGACTTTATCCATCAGCACCCAAATCCGTTACACCCGACAGTGGCTAGCTGGCCGTTCGAAATGTGGGAAACTGACATAATTGGCCCCATCGAATCGGCATCGTCCCGAGGACATCGATTCATTTTGGCGACGACTGACTACTTCTCCAAATGGGCAGAAGCGGTACCGCTGAGGGAAGTGAAGACGGAGAATATCCTCCATTTCTTCAAGACGCACGTCATCTATCGGTTTGGAACTCCGAGACGAATCATATCCGATAACGGGCCAGCCTACAGAAGCCACAAAATCAGCCGCTTTTCACAACAACATAACATAGACTGGAGATACTCCTCAGTTTATAATCCCCGAGCTAACAGTCTAGCTGAGGCTTTCAACAAAACCTTGACAAGATTGTAAAGAAGACGGTGTCTCGAAATAAGAAGGACTGGCACGAGAGACATAAAGCTCTCTAGGCATATCGGACTACGTTCAAGACGGCCACGAACACAACGCCATATGCGTTGGTATTCGGTACAGAAGCGGTACTCCCCCTCGAAATAGAACTACTCTCTTTACGAGTGGCAGTTCATTATAAGCTAACGGACGAAGAGAACGCTCGCCTTCGGTTTGAGGAGCTCGATGCCCTTGATGAAACCCGGCTCATGGCGCAACAAAATCTGGAGGCTTATAAAGCAAAGATGGCGCGCTCATATGAAAGATTGACCAGGCCGAGGACATTCCGCCAAGGCGAACTCGTGCTAGTGGTCAAAAGACCTATGATCCCCAATCACGCCAAGCGGGGAAAATTCGAGCCGAACTATGAAGGCCCGTACATCATAGATAAGGTCTACCAAGGTGTAGCCTATCTACTCATGGACATGCATGGTGAAAGACCTTTCAGGCCAATAAACAGTCATTTTCTGAAGAAATACCACGCCTAACGAGTCACGACCTAGGTAAATGATAGATGACGACGACTATGTCCGCTCGCTATCTTCCTAAGCCCAAACTCTATAAGTAGTAGCCGGCTTACTTTACGATGGACCGAAACGTCCTTAAACTAACAGCGGACCGAAACGTCCTTAAACTAGCGGTTGACTGAGATGTCGATAAACTACGGTGGATTGCAGCATCCCAAAACTGATAAAAAAAAGAATATAAAAAAAGAAAGAAAACGGTATGTCCATAAGCAAAATGGGCACGGATGAAAACCCGAAAGGGCTCCGTGAGTAAAAACAGCAGGGCTACCGGCGAGTCTTGTGAAAACCCGAAAGGGCGCAACCTCGTTAGAAAAAAAAACGGTATGTCCATAAGCAAAACGGGCACGGATGAAAACCCGAAAGGGCTCCGTGAGTAAAAACAGCAGGGCTGCCGACGAGTGTTTGTGAAAACCCGAAAGGGCACAACCTCGTTAAGAGACACTTACAGAGCCCTCTCGACCTTGTGAGGAGAAACCGCCTGCGTGAGATCCTTACGACTCACAAGGGAGCAACACACTTAGGAATCCTTACGATTCCTAAGGAGAAATTACACTTGCGAGATTCTCACGAGTCGTAAGGAGAATCCTCTTATGAGACCCTCACGGCTCATAAGATTTGAAAGCCTTAAGTTACAGAGACCTAAACACGTTCTTAAGCAACCCCCACAACTTCCGATACTTCCCTACAAGCGGCTCAACGCTGACCCTTGTATACAATCCACGGGTGCGAATAAATATTTCCCTAACCAAGTCCCATCCGTGACTGGGGATATTTCCATGTAGTGAACAACCTTTGAAAGTCCTCTCGACTTATAAGGAGAAAACACTCTTGTAAGATCCTTACGACTTATAAGAGAACATACACTTAGGAATCCCCACGATTCCTAAGGAGAAAACACACCTACAAAATCTTCACGACTTGTAGGGAGAAATACCTTTGTGAGACCCTTACGGCTCATGAAGTCAAAAGCCTTAGTCGACTGAATCCTAACCCTGTTTACTAAGCCACCTTTGTTCGACATCGACAGAGGCAAATGATAATTCGCTCCTAGCAATATCCCAGTTGTAGCGATGCTGATGCCGAAATCAGTGTCTAATCCCGAGCTTGCAGCAAAAAGCTAGCACGCCACACATGCATACGAAATAGCCGAAATGATGGGGCAACTTGCAAACAAAATTAGCAAGTAAAAATGTATGCATGCAAAATAGCCGAAATGATTGGGCAACTCGCAATAAAAAGCAGCGAGTAAAAATAAAATAAATAACCGAAATGATTGGGCACCGCGAAAAATAGCCGAAATGATTGGGCAATCGCGACCTTCGCGATATAAAAAGCTGAAATGATAGAGCATCGCGGAAAGAAATAAAATAAAAATAAAAATGAAATTTATGCCCTACAGCCAATATTACATCAATCCCAGTATACAATCCAGGGGCGCAAACAAAGAAGGAATCACACTCCTCCTCCCCAAGTTTCATCAGAAAAAAAGAAGCCAAATCTCGATGGGTCACAGATAGCCTGGAGATCATCTCAACATTCGTCTCAGCAGACACAACATCAAGCAAAGCGGAACAGCGGCAACTCCCAGTTCCATGACTCGGCGGTGTACAGATGACCGAGAGTCAAATCCCAACTCCGTGAAATGCGGACATAATCAGCAAAATTCCTGGTTACGTGGAACGCGGATAACGTCACTTCTGACCCCGTGGAAAACGTCCAGAGCGGAGCCTGGTCCTCGCAGAGCACGGCAGCGAACCCGTGTGAAGCATCCAGAGCGGAGCCTATTCCTCACCGAACACGGCAGCGAACCCGTGGGAAGCATCTAGAGCAAAATTCCTGGTTACGTGGAACGCGGATAACGTCACTTCTGACCTCGTGGAAAACGTCCAGAGCGGATCCTGGTCCTCACAGAGCACGGCAGCGAACCCGTGTGAAGCATCCACAGCGGAGCCTAGTCCTCGCCGAACACGGCAGCGAACCCGTGGGAAGCATCTAGAGCAAAATTCCTGGTTACGTGGAACGCGGATAACGTCATTTCTGACCCCGTGGAAAACGTCCAGAGCGGATCCTGGTCCTCCCAGAGCACAGCAGTGAACCCGTGTGTCCAGAGCGGAGCCTAGTCCTCTCCGAACACGGCAGCGAACCCGTTGGAAGCATCTAGAGCAAAATTCCTGGTTACGTGGAACGCGGATAACGTCACTTCTGACCCCTTGGAAAACGTCCAGAGCGGATCCTGGTCCTCGCAGAGCACGGCAGTGAACCCGTGTGAAACATCCAGAGCGGAGCCTGGTCCTCGCCGAACATGGCAGTGAACCCGTGGGAGGCATCCAGAGCAAACATCGGACTGTGGAGTCCTTAAATCCACGGACTATGATGTCCTTAATCTCGACCGTGATGTCTTAAAACTAACATCGGACTGTGAGGTCCTTAAACCCACGGACTATGATGTCCTTAACCTCGACCGTGATGTCTTAAAACTAACAATCAACCGCAATAATTTTAAACTAATTTTACCTCGGTTCAAGGGTACATCTCTTCACTCCTTTGATATTTGTTGTTGTAATTCATCAATGTCTTCAAAGAGGCGACGGGTCCCAACAACCACACATAACATCGGACTGTGGAGTCCTTAAATCCATGGACTATGATGTCCTTAACCTCGACCGTGATGTCTTAAAACTAACATCGGACTATGGAGTCCTTAAATCCACGGACTATGATGTCCTTAACCTTGACCGTGATGTCTTAAAACTAACATCGGACTGTGGAGTCCTTAAATCTACGGACTATGATGTCCTTAACCTTGACCGTGATGTATTAAAACTAACATCGGACTGTGGAGTCCTTAAATCCACGGACTATGATGTCCTTAATCTCGACCGTGATGTCTTAAAACTAACACCGGACTGTGGAGTCCTTAAATCCACGGACTATGACGTCCTTAACATCGACCGTGATATCTTAAAACTAACATCGGACTGTGAGGTCCTTAAACTCATGGACTATGATGTCCTTAACCTTGACCGTGATGTCTTAAAACTAACATCGGACCGTGGAGTCCTTAAATCCACGGACTATGATGTCCTTAACCTCGACCGCGATGTCTTTAAACTACAGTATCCTGGAAAACGTCCAGAGCGTGAACCCGTGGGAAGCATCCAGAGCAACCCCTGACTCTGGGAAATGCGGATAAAGACAACTTCACCCATCACTTGCGGGTCCTCACGACTCGTAAGGAAGAAAAATTCTCTTGTGAGATCCTTACGACTCTCAAGAGAAAACGCCTTTGGGAATCCTCACGATTCTTAAAGAAAAGGCACACCTACGAGATCCTCATGACTCGTAGGGAGAAAATTCTTTATGAGACCCTCACGGCACATGAAGTTGAAAAGTCTTAGGTGACATATCCTAACCCTATTTTCTAAGCCATCGCCACTCTACAAAGAGCCTAAGACTGACAGCTATACGCTATCTACAGTCCACACTTGTTAAAGTCACATAACAAACAACATAGCAAGAAAGAAGAAAGCAGAGAAATGACGCAAGACATTACGAAGAACAAGTATCTTTTATTCATGAATTCGATTGGGTACAAAATACAGCATATGAAAGAATAAAAAGAACAAGTACATTTCATTCAAAATTACAAATGATACAAAAAATTTATTGAGAGGAAAGCGCTTTCAGTAATCCAATCAGCCGCTCGCGCACTTCCCTCAGCCCCTCTTCCTGATCGGCTGCCGCGGCCAACTCTGCTTCGACCTGGGCTCGCTGCTACAAGTAAGATGAGAGTTGTTCCTCGACGGCTCGCTGAGCTGCTTCACGATCTTGTGCATCACGCTCAACGACATTGAGCTTCTGCTTCAATGTTAACCCATCAGAGATACATTGCAGAAGGCCTTCGAAGATAACTTTCACCTGGGCAGCGTTCGCGTCGACCTCAGCATGCAGTCGGGCAGACTCGCTTGAAGTTTCTTTGCATTCCCTTCGCTTCAAATCCACTTCTTGCTCAAGATGGCGGAAGTAAGAAGCGCTCTGCTCGATTCATGCCGCCCGTTAAGTGCTCATAGCCAGAATCTCAGGTGCCGGACGCTTAAGCTCAAGCTCATGCAAGTAAGCCTCGATCTCCCGGCAGCGATTAACCCAAGACTCAACGACGCCCTCACCATGAAAGTTCATGAGCGTTGCCAGCATAGGGTTAACCTCTGTAGAAAAATCCGCAGCATATGTGGGAGTCTCTGCGTCAAACTCCTCGATATACTCGCTCAGTATGCGTAGGCTGGTCACAGCACCTTTGGATGATGGACGCCTGGAGAAGGGCCCGGCCGGCATTATAATACGAGACTCAAATAGGGCTGGAGTCGATGTGATTGCTGCAAAATAGATCATAATCAGAGGTCGGCTCAGGAAATAAAGAAAACACGCAAAAAATAGAGTCTACTATACCGGCTGTAGTAGGAGGCAGAGCTGGGAGTATTGGTGGAGCAACAACAGCCTCGTCCCCTCCTTCGATTCGTAAGGCTACAAGCGATATAAAGAAGAGTTAGCAATAATGCGACTGCCCGTTAAAAAGAGGACGTCGTTTAGAGAAAATACTCACTGACACCAGCAGGCGGACTAATCTCGGACAAGAAAGAGAAGTGTGGGTGCAACACCTGGTACAGGTGGTCAAAAAGGACTCCTACAAAGACACAATAATGCAACGTCAGTACATAAATTATGCAGCCTAAAGATAAAACTGGTGGGTCACAAATCCATACCTTCCAGCATCTGCGACGGTGCGAGAGAAGGAAGAGAAGTGGTCACCATCAGAGCGGTAACTGACGACGCTCCCTCGGGTAACGCGGCATCAGCACTAGCCGCACCTGCATTAGAGACAAGATAAACCCTGTCAGGAAGGATTGCAGAATAATGAAAGAAGGGCGGTGACCCAAAATTTACCTAATGAGTCGCCAGACGGAGCCATGAAGAGGGCGTCACTTGATGCAACGGTGGCGTCCCCCTCCTCCATTGGGTTGGTCCCACCTCCCGTTGCCTCATCCCCTGACTCCACAGGAACCGTCGTCACACTAGCGACGCCAGGAGACGGCAAAGAACCGTAAGCCGGGAGAGCGATGATCGGGGCGGTGCCCGACTCTTGAGAACGAGCGGCCATCTCGGGCCCAGCAATAGTACTCGTTTCGCCCGCTACCACCTTAGGCTCAGTGGTCGCTGCCGTCTCGTCCATCGCTGCCTTAGACTCGTCCGTAGCAGCCGTCTCGTCCACTGCTACCTCAGGCTCGGACGTAGCAGCCGTCTCACCTGCCGCCGCCTCGGGCTCGGCATTGGTAGCCATCTAAGGCACAACAGTCGTGATTGTCTCATCAGACACTATCTCGGGCCCGGCGACTATGGTTACATCGCCTCGGGTTCAGCAGCTACCTCCTCCACCACCTCCCCAAGCTCGACGGTCGCAGCCACTCCCTCAGTAAGGCTCGACCCTGCAGGATAAAATATATAAGATCTGATGGTCTAAAGCTTTGATAACGAAGCCTCAAAACACATTACCTGAAGTCGAATTACCGTTGGCTTCCCGAGCTGCACGTGTTGCCCGTCTATGGGCAGTAGACAAGGCAACCGGGAGCTCCTCTAATGGAGTGGCAGCGGGAGTAACGACGCTTGAACCTGCCCCCATAGCCAAAGCAGCGCTACGCTCCCTTGCTGTGCGCCTCAGGCGCTTCCTTTCCTCCCGGGCCGTCACGACAGACCTTTTGAAAACCTCCCTCAGCAAGGCGTCGTCATCCGCATTCAGGGTTACCTCCAGAGCCGTAAAGGCTTCCATCATCGGTTTCTTAAGCAAGACCTCTTGCGGCAATATTGAAGAGACCGGGACTTCGGTAGCCGGCTGGGAAAGAGTCTTCGCATCACCTTGTGGAACCAGCATTGTGGTCCCTGCAATGAGATAAGGAAAGGGTTAGATTTTCCATAAAAAGGAGAATGAAGACTCAATGAGCCGAGACATACTCATGCCCAATAGAGCGCGATTCCTCTCGTCCTCCTCGAAAGTCATGAGGGAAGCCGCCAGAGCCTCCTCAGTAGTGAAGCCTGTTACAAAAAGAAGAATGTCAGTCAAGACATGGCAATAAAAATATAATGCAATCATAAAAGTATGACTAATATTTACTTGATTGCGCGAGGGCGTCTATTTTCGCTTGGTGCCTCGCAAGTCGCTCAGAAGCAGCAATGGCAGCATTGAGATCAGTGTCTGCTGGCTCTATGAAGAGACCCTCATTAGTTCCATACTCACTTAGGCCTTCGGTAAGAGGGGAATGAGGCTCTAGGCCGAGTACGGTATCAAGGGAGATGACCGACTTCTTCTTTTTCTTCTGTGCGCGAGTTCCGGTCGCAGCCAGAACCAGCTTGCGCTTCGTGGGCACTTTGGGACGGCGAGTCCCGATATCTGAGCCCACACCAGATTCGGGGGAAGCTATGTTTACCGTCCCCACGGGAGCACGGGGCACCAAAGGCACATTCGCGGTCTCTACAGGAGCATGAGGCAATCCACGAGTGGGGCTTAGCGCGCGTGGAGGCTCGACCGCAACAACCTCTCTTAGCGGAGGGAGTACAACGATCCGCTGCCTCAACGGGACTTTACGATCACTGGCAGGAGGTGCACTTTTGCGATCAAGTAGCAAACGCCTTTCTTCCTTAATAACGGCGCCCGTCGAATGCTGGTACCATGCCGTATATATAATAAGGATCCGTGGGACGCAACTCGGCTCGCTGATGAAAAAGTGAGAGCCTATATTCAGACGCATGAAGTGATGCAGCGCGCTTCGCATCCCTTCTTCAGTGGAAGTAGGTTCCAGCAAGAAGGCCTCCAATGGCACTCCTTGATTATAGCTCAATTGCTGGGCAAAACGATGCGGGTTGTATCTCATGAAGAGCGCCGCATCATTTTGCCTAAACACCAGGAAGCCCGGTCTGATAGAATATAAATGGAGGGTCTCCCGGGCTGTCAGAACTGAGGCTCCATCTTTGAAAACATCTTGCAATGACCACACTGTTGTAGTGGACGCCTTTCCGATGGTTAACACCTTGTCGGTGAAGGTCATCCCGTCTCCAACTGTGCGGGGACAAAGGAGCAAACCTCTGGCATCCCATGGTGACGGATTTACAATTGAGGCACCGACCAATCGCATAATCCGAAGGAAGCTGCACCTGTCATAGAACGAAGGCCGTTTGTGGATACCAAAAACGCCAAGTTCATGTAGCTCGAGCTATGACATAAAGTAATGCATCGAGAAGATCACATGTGGTACTCCAGGTTCATTAGCATCCACTGCTTGACTAAGGCCGAGATACAGATGGGCTAAGCCGGCGACCCCGACGGGCACTTTTACCCCAATGGTCATCTGGTGAGCTGGGTAAAAGATAGATGGCCTCATACGGCGAAGGTGCATCGGGAGCGCAAACCAGCTCAGCCATAGCCCAAGAAATCCCAAGAAGAATGCTTCCTTATCCATCCCAAGGACTGCAACCTCCGCAAAAGGGACAACCGGGGAGTTAGGAAGGAAGAAACTCTTTTGATCTACCTCCGTCGTTGGCAGGTTGTCCAAACCTAAACCGAAAGGGTCATCAAGCGTGGAAAATTTAGCAGCTTCCGCCGAGAGGACTTTCGGGTGAAGGAAGCGAGCGATGAAATCCTCGAAACTAACCCCGCGACTCCCAGATTCGAGAAAAAGGCGCTCGTAGATTTTCAACACTTTGATCAGACTAGGAAACTGGTGTTGAACAGCACTCGCCGGAGTAAGGCCCATTATCACTAGCTTGGCACCGAAGACATATTCATCCGTGGGAAGCAGCTCCTCATAATGCTCCCCTATGACCGGTAAGCCGGAAACTTCTGTGAACTCCTCTAAAGAAATCGACACTTCCCGGTCCAGTGCGAGGAAAATGTGAGTAGGGATATTCCACTGCTCCAAAAAAGCCTTAACCCACCAGGTAGGAAGCATAGGAAATTGGAAGAGAGAAGCATAAACAGCGGTATACAACCCAAGCCTCATCAACTGCGACTTCTTCGCTGATAAAATGTAGCGTGCCCATGGCAGATAACCGATCGGATGACGGGGGATCAGACCTATATTATATGGTTGCCCCCATGGTCACGCTTCGCCTTGACAAATACGGCATCCCAAGGTATCTAAAACCATGGGGGGCTGAACGGGAATTGAAGCTATATCGGGATGAAGAAGGCCTTCTGAAGTCCAATCGACCATCTCCACGGCATACTTCACCGGGGGTGAGTTAGCGTAATGGATCGCCGTGATAGGCTCCGAAGGCACCACACATGAAAAGCTTTGTCGACTCCCGATGATCTGATTGTACCATGATCCCCGAAGGTGAAGATTCTTATGTTCTGGATCATGGTCTCTGATCAAAGCTAGGACCTTTTGGTCTACGGGTGCTCCAGGGAATCCTCCCTCTGAGCGAACGAATGGGAATGAGGCATCGAAAGACATATTGCCTGCAAAAAAGGGGGACGGAGATCAACTGTCAGTATTGTAATTTTTAATTTCTGACACTTGGAACTTTAAAATTTGTACCACACTGCAATGCAGTGGAAAGGGGACCAAAGGGGGGCCCACAAAATCCAGATGACAATACATCAATTACTAAAACAGCCTCATCATTGAATGAGACTGTCAATTAATGAGGAAATCCTCAAAGAATATTCTTTTTGAATAAGAAATCCCTCGGGAGAAGGAGAAAATCTCCCTTTGAGAGCAAAGCTCTATAACAGAGTGACACTTGTCAAACTCTGGTCATGAAGGGATAAAATTCCTTAAAGAGCTTAGCTCTGTAATCATGATGGAAAACCCATCAAGGATTATCAAAATTAATGTTTGAAAATTAAAATTCTGGGATTTTAGAGATCCATGAAGAAAGCTCTCGAGAGTTCTTCATCAAAAGACCAAAAGATCTGCGCATTGTTAAAAGAGCAGAGCTCTGATTCATGGGATAAGAAACCCCAAGAAAAGATTTGTTTAGATCTATGAGAGCAAGGCTCTATTAATAAAAACCCTAAAAGGGTTTTCTTTAGATCAAAGATCTATGAAGAGCAAGGCTCTGTTAATGGGTAAGAACCCTAATTTGTTAAAATTAAAATTTCTAAATTTTACCTAAGAGTTTGACTCTTGAAAGTTCTTAACGAAGGAGCAGCGCTCTGAATGAAAATTTTCAAGAAGAAGATGATAATCATCTAAAAGACCTGAGGTCCTATTTATATGCGCTAAGCAGCCTCTTTAACTTCTGAGTTGATCCAAGGGCTCAGATGCTGCCACCGCTGCACTCACGCGTGCGCCACGTGAGCGCAACGGTGGGGGGGGCATTTGTTTCCCCAATCAGAGCAAAGCTCTGTTTTGAATTTCAAAATTCAAAAATTGAAGCAACGCTTCAAGTCCCGCGCGCTGTGCGCTGCGCGCCACGTGTCAAAAGCAGACACGCCAGCGCCAGGAGCGCTGAGCCCTAGGCAGCGCACCCCAATCAGAGAAAAGCTCTGTTTTCAAAATTCAAAAATTAAAAAGGTGAAGCAACGCTTCAGATCCAGCGCTCTGCGCTGCGCGCCACGTGTCCAACACAGGCGCGCTAGTGCAGTTGCGCTGCGCTCTGTGCTACGCGCCACGTGTCCAAATTGGGTGCGCCAGCGCTGGAATTAAAACTCCCCACCGTTAGATCAAAGGATCTAATAATAATAAATCATTTATTAACCATAATTAAATTCTGTTAAGGAAAGATTTCTCAAAATCTTTCCAAACAACAAGATTGTGCTTTAAGCACCGCTGGATCAATGATCCAATGGTAAATAATGAATTACCAAAAACAGAACAAATTCTGCATAGAAAGATTTTTCCAATCTTTATTAAAACTAGAAGATTACCTTCTGTCAAACAGGAGCCTCAGGATCAAAGATCCAACGGTGGGAAACATTCCCAAATAAATTAAGAGAAAGATCTCTTAAACCGATTTAATAAATCGATTGGCCCTATATAAAGCCCCCAAGACTTCAAGTCTCAAAAAAAAGAAAAGAAAAAACCCTCTGTAAACTTGGAGAAAAAAACTCAGAAGAAGAGAAAGGTAAAGAACTGATTCCTTGGAAAACAGAGATGAAAACATCTCGTAAAAAGAAGCGATGTCTTCTAAAAAGATCTTAGATCTATAAGAAAGACCGAGGTCTTTGAATAAAAAGAAAAGATCAAGATCTAAATCACAAAAAAGAGAAGTATTTTACTTCGCAGATCTCTTGATCTAAAAAGGCAGAGCCTTTTATAAGAATAAGAACTTAGTTCTTGAATCTTGAGGCAAGGCCTCTTTTAAGAAGAAGATAAACTTGTTCTTTGATCTTAAATTGATCAAAATGCGCTTCGCGCTATTGGACAATGCTTTGCACTCATGAACTGCGCCCTTGCGCTCCTTGGACTAGCGCTCAGCGCCATAACACGCCACGTGTCACCCTTATGTGCGCTAGCGCAATGCGCTCTTTAATTGGCTCAAAGCGCCTGATGCGCCACGTGGCGCACTGTCAGAACATACCTTGTTCTGATAAATGCTATGCATTTAATTCCAGACGAAATGTCAGAGCCCAATTAAAAGGGCAGAGCCCAAACAAAGGCCGAACAGGCAGAACAAAAATAAAATGTTCTTTAGCTGGACTTAGCCCAATTCTGGCCATAAGTCCTCAATTTAAATTGAACTGAGCACATCTGCTCTTCTAATCAACTTACACCCGGTTTGAGGGTACATCTCTTTACTCCTCTGATATTTTTCGTTGTAATCCCTCAACGTCGTCAGAGAGGTAACGGGTCCCGACAACCACACACTACTACGGACTGTGGGGTCCTTAAACTCATGGACTATGATGTCCTTAACCTCGACCGTGATGTCTTAAAACTAACGCCGGACTGTGGAGTCCTTAAATCCACGGACTATGATGTCCTTAACCTCGACCGTGATGTCTTAAAACTAACGTCGGACTGTGGAGTCCTTAAATCCACGGACTATGATGTCCTTAACCTCGACCGTGATGTCTTAAAACTAACACCGGACTGTGGGGTCCTTAAACTCACGGACTATGATGTCCTTAACCTCGACCGCAATGTCTTAAAACTAACATTGGACCGCAATGTCCTTAAACTACTTATCGACCGCAATGTCACTAAACTAAATAATAGAGCCCAATTGCTCTCTTGTCGGATCTAAACGATCCCGTTAAGTCGATCTTAGTCTAAAATTAGACTAACGTGTCCTTAACAAACGTTTAAGTTGATCTTAGCCTCAACTAAGGCTAACGTATCCTTAAACACAAACCCCCCTGTTTACCCCAATCAGAGCAAAGCTCTGTTCAAATTCCAAGGCGGGAAATGAACCAACGCTTATGTTTCCCCCAATCAGAGCAAAGCACTGCTTTGAAATTAAAGTGAAAATTAAAGTTAAAATAAATGAAGCAATGCTTCAGATCCCCTGCGCTGCGCGCAGAGCGCCACGTGTCAAAATCAGACACGCCAGCGCAGGGAGCGCAATGCCCAAGGCAGCGCACCGAATCAGAGCAAGGCTCTGTTTAAAATTCAAATTTTAATAAAGGAAGCAACGCTTCAGCTGACCTGCGCTCTGCGCTGCGTGACACGTGTCGGCGCAGTAGCGCTGCGCGACACGTGTCAAGCGCAGGTGCGCTTGCGCCAAACAGAATTAAAATTCTAGAAAGATCTTTCTGATCTTGTTAAAACAAGAAGATTGTTTTCTGTAAAACAGAAGCTCTTGGATCAAAGATCCAACGGTGGGGAAAAATCCCTAAATCACTCAGAGAAAGATCTCTTTAACTGATTTAACAAATCAATTGGCACTATATAAAGGCCCCTAGACTCCAAGTCTAAAAGAGAAAGATACAGAACTCCTCTAAAATTTTGAGAACAACTCAGAGAAAGAAAAAGATAAAAACCTTTGAAAAAAAGAAGAATTTCTTCTAAAAAAGATCAATGATCTAAGAACAAGATCAAGATCTTGGATAATAATAAAAAAAGAAGAAGAAGTAATTTACTTCTGTATAAAGGCATTGCCTTTTGATGAACCACTGGTTCTCTGAAAACAAGAAAAAATTGTTTTCTTTAATCTAAGTTTGATCAAGAGATTAAACAGTGCCCTGCACTTGTAAAAGTTGCACTGTTGCGCTCTTGGGTTGGCGCAAGCCACCAGAGAGCGCCACGTGTCAGCCCCAGAACAAACTGCGCCTTACGCTTTGAAAAACAGAGCACTGCTCTCTTAAATTGGCGCAAGTCATCAGAGCGCGCCACGTGTCAGCAGCGCACTAGCACAGCGCACTGGCGCAGCGCACTGCGCTTGCGCTCACCAAAGCGTGGCACATGTCACCTCCACATGCGCTTGCGCTCATTAATTGGCGCAAAGCGCCTGACAGGCCACGTGGCGCACTGTCAGACCATTAATGCTCTGCATTATTTAAAGAGTGACAGAGCTCAATTAAAAGGGCCTAACAGGCCTAATAAAATGCAATGCATTATTAAAAAAGGGGCAGAGCCCAAACAAAGGTCTGTCAGACCAAAACATATGCTGTGCATCATTCTAAAGGTCTATCAGACCAAACAAAAATGCACTTCATTATTAAAAAGGGCAGAGCCCAATTAAAAGGCCTAACAGGCCAAATGCAAATAAAATGTTGAACATTTTCAACTGGACTTAGCCCAATTCTGGCCGTAAGTCCTCAAATTAAATTTAAACTGAGCACGACTGCTCTCTTAAATCAATTTACATCCGGTTCAAGGGTACATCTCTGAACTCCTCTGACATTTGTCGTTGTAATCCTTCAACGTCGTCATAGAGGTGACGGGTCCCGACAACCACACATTGCTACGGACTGTGGGGTCCTTAAACTCATGGACTTAAGCGTCCTTAAACCGATAAACGAACTTAAGCGTCCTTAAACTCACGGACTGTGGGGTCCTTAAACTCATGGACTTAAGCGTCCTTAAACCGATATACGGACTTAAGCGTCCTTAAACTCACGGACTGTGGGGTCCTTAAACTCATGGACTTAAGCGTCCTTAAACCGATATACGGACTTAAGCGTCCTTAAACTCACGGACTGTGGGGTCCTTAAACTCATGGACTTAAGCGTCCTTAAACCGATATGCGGACTTAAGCATCCTTAAACTCACGGACTGTGGGGACCATAAACTCATGGACTAATGCGTCCTTAAACCAACATTCGTCCCCAAAATGGGAATGATGGACCACCATGTCCCTAAACTGGCAATGGACCATTATGTCCCTAAACTGGAACAATAGAGCCTTCAAATGCTCTTTTGTCGGATCTAAATGATCCCGTTTAAGTTGATCTTAGCCTCAAATATGGCTAACGTATTCTTAAACCTTCAAACAGACTTTAGTCCCAAATTGGACTATAGATCCCCCAATCAACTTTGGTTCAAGGGTACATCTCTGAACTCCTCTAACATCCGTCGTTGTAATCCTTCAACGTCGTCAGAGAGGTGATGGGTCCCGACGGCCATACATGCAACGGACCACTATGTCCCTAAACTGGAACAATAGAGCCCCTAAATGCTCTTTTGTCGGATCTAAACGATCCCGTTAAGTTGATCTTAGTCTCAAATTGGACTAACGCATCCTTAACAAACGTTTGAGTTGATCTTAGCCTCAAATATGGCTAACGTATCCTCAAACCAAAACCCCAAACCCAAATCTAAGAAAATACGGATTTGGACTAATCCACGTCCTACGGGCGACGACATAAATTAGTCTCCGTATACAATCCACGGGCAACCACAAACAAAACAAACACCCACGACACAAAGTGAAATTCTGGAGAAGGAGAAAGTTATTACCGCGATGCGGTAGCGTAATTAACTGCAGGGGCTTGCGCCTGCAGGGAAGAGCGTCCCCACAATCAAAACCCCCTCAAGCGAGGGGGAATCTGACGAAGTCTGCTACATCGGCCGCATCCGTCTAAACCTCCGATACACGGTGCCATAAATCAACTTGGCATCTTCGGAGAGGTGGACGGATAAAACCAAATAGCATCTGCCCCGAATTTCAGGCAAGACGTCTTCACGTCGCGCCGTCTTTCGGAAGGGAACACCCTCCAAACCCAAATCTAAGGAAGATACGGATTTGGACTAATCCACGTCCTACGGGCGACAGCATAACTTAGTCTCCGTATACAATCCACGGGCAACCGAACACAAAACAAACACCCACGACACGAAGTGACCATCTGGAGAAGGAGAAAGTTGTTACCGCGATGCGGTAGCGTAATTAACTGCAGGGGCTTGCGCCTGCAGGGAAGAGCGTCTCCGCAATCAAAAACCCCTCAAACGAGGGGGATCTGACGAAGTCTGCTACATCGGCCGCATCCGTTTAAACCTTCGATATATGGTGCCATAAATCAACTTGGCATCTTCGGAGAGGTGGACGGATAGCACCAATTAGCATCTGCCCCGAATTTCAGACGAGACGGACCCGCACGGTCGCGTCTCTGTGATTCGGAGGGGAACACTTATCCTAATGAATTATTGCAACCGTGGGTGAGTTAAGCCATCATGCTTAACTCATGTAGAGAATTAACCAAAGGCTAAGGTTAAGGGTTGGGTTAACAAATATCCTAAAGAATGACAAAAGAGTTGACTTTGTCAATATTTCTACAAGCTTCATCCAAGCTTGAAAACTTTGACCAAGTCTTTTTCTCTTTTGTAATAACTTAATAAATAAATAAAACCCTAACTTAACTCTAGCATGGTATTAATCCCATACACCCATCTTGTATGTATCATCAAACATGACACAATACATGTACACAAATATACATATTACATATATACAATGTGCACATCTAGTGAGAAAAGAAATCATAAGTGAGCTTAATATTAGTTACTATAATATAATATATCAAATATATATAATTATACATTAAATTATTAAATCAACTCTTGATTTAATAATCCGGCTATATCGTATATAACCGACTAATACTATATGAATCAACTTATCGAATCAGCACTTGATCCGATAACCCGGCTATATCATATATAACCGACCGATATCACATATCGCGAGAATAGAATACGGTATCTCATATCGTATCAACCGCGGTCCCGCACATATCACATATGTACTCCTACTCCGTTTTTCTTGAGCCAGGAAACCTCTGTGTAGGACTCTAAAGACTCGTCAATACGCCGGCAGTAGGTGATGATCATATCAAACACCCACAAGCCGCAAGCGGTCTGCTAAACGTAACGGCCACCCGGGTATTGAGCGATCAGAAGATCAACAAGCAAGCCTGTTCGTACTCCTGCGAATCCAATCAGTAACAGTACCGTACAGTCCGGTCTTTTCGTCTGATATGTCGCATATCACAGCCTGGGGGTGGTAAAACATCAGACTCCAATAGCCTGATAAGTCATGCCGATGCAAGGTCCATAACGGTTTGAGAAACTACTGATAACACTTACCAGTAGATCTCAGCAATCCTGGCCAGGGATTTCATGTTATGGCCAATCGAGCATAGCGCAACATCAACTCCCTATAACGGGAGAGACGAAACCCCTCCTATCGCTCATTGCCTCCATGTGACTCGGGACTGTACCCAAAAGCCACTGTTTTGCACGATCTCTTTACCGTGGTAAGGTGGAAATCAAAGCACAATTGGAATCACACAAGACTCTATGACGATCTCGGGTCTACAGACTAACCTGTACCAGTGTCACCAGAGAACTGCTATCCGACGATAGGTATAATACCATCTAGGAGTTCTCGGCGAGTCCGTTCAGTATACCAGTCTCCACTGAGCACCCATATACTATCTCTGATGTCAAACACCAATGGATATGGGATCATCCATCGCCCATCTACATGGGTCGAGAAGCTATACGCTAGTCTACTCTGGTATATCGATGCCCTGTCTCGATACACCTACGACTAGGAACAGTTATAGGGTGTACTTAGCGACTGCACTGTCCCCACTAGTATGATCTGCATCATAGTCCTGGTAGTCAAGTACACATCCTAAGAGCTTTATCAACATGTAATATAGAGACAATCAGTATACATGTTAAGATAAAGAGCAACCTGATAGCATACTATCATGTCAAGCAAGAAAGTCATCCCTATATATGTCCAAGCATCTACTACAATATACATCGCACGTACAGTAATGGCCTCTAGGGCATACATATAACTAACACTCGCGCCCTCTTCTTATGGTCGGGTCGGTCTGCCCGGGGGAGGTTCGCGTTCACCTCGGACTCGAGCTGGACCTCACGCTCCGTCCACACCTTGACCTCGGCCATGGTCTTAGGTTGCTCCAATGCAAAGGAGCGTAAGCACTCCTTGTGCCTAAGACCAGACCCGAGCGCCGTGATGACCGTCTCGTCCCGGTGCTCGGGGACCTCGAGAAGGGCGTTGTAGAAATGGGTGACGTAAACTTTGAACGTCTCCTTGTCCCCGCTCTTGATTGTGAAGAGGTAATCGACCGTGCGCTTTTGCCGATGGTTCCCGATGAAATGGCCGAGGAACTGAGCGGCCAGTTCGTCAAAGGTTGAGATCGAGCGAGGCTTGAGTCCTCGGAACCAGTCCCGCCCGGAGCGGATGAGGGTGGCCGGGAAAGCTTGGCAGTAGGCGGCGTCGGAGTGGTCTTGGAAACTCATCCCTGCGCTGAAAGCATCCAAGTGGTCTTTCGGGTCGGTTTTCCCGTCGAAGGGAGAGACCTTTGGGGGATTATTGTGTGAGGAGACATGGACAACGAGCAGCTCCTCGGTGAACGGCTTGGTGAGCGAGTCGGCGGCGTGCTTAGCCCCGTCGCCCGAGAGGTGACCTTCTCGACGTATGCCCTCGATCTTCTTCTCGAGGGCGTCGAGTCGGCCGTGGTACCCCGAAGATTCGGCACCTTGTGATCCCTGGCCTCTGCTGTGGGAGACCTGCGTCTGGGCGCGGCCCCGGTTCCTCTCGATGAGGTTCCTCAGATCCCCTAGCGAGGTAGCCCTCGAACCGCCGTGGCGAACCCCATCTGTGCGGCCCCGTCGAGGGAGGGGGTGTCTGTCATGCCTGGAAACAGGCAAGCTGACCGACATCTTCTTAGGAGGGTAAGGGTCGCGAGGAGGTTCGAGGCGAGGCGCTCTGGCGGCAGATCTCGGTATGGAGTTGTGGGGCGCCCAGCGGGCCGCAGAGAGTATCGGCTCATGAGGTCTGTGGCCGTGGGATGTAGCCTGCCAGTGGTCGGCCGTGCTGGCGTGGGCAGAGTCTTCTCGAGGCGGAGGAGCGACGACTGGGGGTTCTGGCCCTGCCGTTTGGACGCGGACGAGCTCCTCCACGATGGACGCAAGTCGGTCTATTCGGCCGGCAAGGGCGTTGATGACAGTCGCCAGAGAAGGTTCATCCGCGCCTCCGTTGAGAGGGAGGTGGCGGCTAGTGCTTGGATCGTCATGGTGATCGCTTGCCATAGGTCTGAGATCGGAAGACGAACTTTGGTTTTTATGGAATCAAAGTTTCCCACAGACGGCGCCAGCTGATGGAGGGGCGATTCCGTACCTCCTTCAGATGTTGTCTTCCGTAGATCTGCCGATGGCTGCGAGCTATGGCTGGGATTGAAGATGGTAGATCTGGAGGATGATATCCTGTTGCGTGTGGATCTCAATGGGTTTGATGAGTTTAGTGGTGTTGCGCCGAGTACCTGCAAGGAAGTCCCGGGGTGGTTTGTACCACCGAGGACCCTCCGACGATCAAGTTAGAGACAAGATCCGAGCAGAGTAACGGCTAAGTGGGGGAGAAATTGCTTACTTGAACCGTCTTGAAGAGGTGTTTAAATAGCGGTGGCAGCAGGCAGGGTAGGCGCGAGAATCACGCCGGCAGTTACGCTCCCGACGTCACGCCCGCGTGAAGAGCGGGATCACCTGTCAAGCCTCGCTTCCCAGAGCACGCTAAGTAGGCACGTGACATAGCCAACCATGCTACCTGTGGATAGGAATTGTCCTTCCACAGTCACATTACGGCTGTAGAGATATCAAGAACAAAAATAAAACTATCTAATACATGTCCATAAGCCAAAATAAAAATGAGTCAAGAATAATAATGCGGAAGCAAAAGATCCAATACAAGAATAACTGGAATGTATGTCCCATAATGCGGGCTCACATCAGGAATAAAATGCTGAAAAGTAAAAGAACTAACTACTACGGAGTCCTCACTGCTCAGCCTGCTAGCTGAAATACTCCTGCTCGGACTGCAGCAAAGGTACGGAATCTGGGACATGCAAAACCCAGACGTCAGCGCGTCATGTCATCAAGCAATAAAATATAAACAAGGTAACAAGACAAGCAAGTATAATCGTAAATGGTAAAGCAGGTGTAACAACAATATAAATCAAGGCAGTGACAGGTAGTGTGTAGTGAGTAATCTAAACTGGTCTATTGGGTTAAATACTCTCAAGTCTTTGAAATCAATTTGATGAATCATCGATGTAACTTAATAGTATCCCGTGCATGCCCTGGATCACGGTCTAAGACTCTCGGGCTGATACCGAGACGTGCCGCTAGGCACTAAAACAGGAAATATGTAAAGACGAACGATGTCAGCAGCATCGTCCCGAGGCGGGCCTAGCCTCTAAAACTGATCAGTAAAAGCAAGCAACTGTCGAATTACAAGTCAGGTTTCATCATTGATTTCCCCATACCCCCAAGTTATATATGGTCAAGTCATGTATTAAATAATCTAGAGCTAATGCCAACACAGGATCAGGCAGGTACAGGTTTGTCTGGATAGACAACAGGAACGGTCCGTAAGGACAACTGGTCAGGTTTGTTGGCATTAGACACAAGATCAGGTAACAGATAAGACCATGGTACATCAGGTCAAGCCAGGTAATATATAAAAGTGTCACGTTATGTCAAGAGTTGTACGGTACCATGTCGGGTCAAGTAATATGTGTAGCCAGTCATGTCAAGGTGTACAAGATATCATGTGGGTGCTCATAATCAACTAGCATAATCATGGTTATAAATAAACAAGCATGGGTATTTTCAGAACAATAAATTGGCACATGTAATATGTTAAGCAATATGTGCAGATTAAACTACTTAGCTGTACGGTTATCAGTTTGTGTTTAAGAGATAGTTTCAACATTACATGAATATAGTATGACAAATATGGATGTTACAATCATGTTAATAAGTATTAAGTAATCTAGGGATGCAATGACATGTATAATATATTCAATGGATGCAATTATATCTAAAACCGGTTAAAGATGCACACGGATGTCCGATAGAGTAAAACTAAAGAAAGGGTATCATAGACTACGTACAATGGTTATTATGTGATTAAAACGTAACTGTGGTTACTAGGTATATTCAACTAAATGCAACAGTTAGGTTTCAAGTTTTAGATCTGAAATATGTAAACGGAATATCGTGCTGTTAACTTGGAACTCATGGCTTTAGATTCTATCTATCGATTTAATAAGAAAATAGATAAATTAATATAGGAATAGTATGAATAGCATGTAGCAAGTTTCACTTGCCTCGACGGATCGCGATACGGGAAACGGAACGTCTCACGTCGGCGAGAAAGGTCGCGACACGTGCACGGTACACGGAAAGAGTCCAAACGACGAACAGTGGAATCACACGGGTCAGAGGTCCTCGCTGGGTCGTCGAGATCGTCGCTGGCACGGTCGGATTCCGGCAAACCACGAAAACAGTAAACATAATATAATGGAAAAAGTGCATGGAAAAAGAGAAGAAAAGAATGGAAGGAGAAATGAGAGGAGGGTGGAGACTCACTGTGGTTTAGGAAGACGGTGTGAGGTGTCGACGGTGGTGGTCGGCGAAGCTCCGGCGAGGGTGCGGGGTGCTCGGGAAAAATGGGTCGCGGCTGTTGTGGGTGTGCAGGGTTAAGCAGAAAGAGAAAGATGAAGGAGAAGAAGGGAAGGAAGATGAGGAGGAGAGGAGAGGGGGTGAGATCGGCGGTGAGTTGAGGGAGGAGGAGGTAGAGGAGTAGGGTTAGGGTTACTGGGGTTTGGTGAAGGGTTTCTGGGTTTTGGAGGGAAGCAGAGGAGAGGAAGGAGATGACGTCGAGGGAAGAGATGGTGGTGAGGGATGAGAAGCGAGGTCGAGGGAGGAGATAGTGATGAGGAATGAGTTAGGGTTTCTCTGGTGTGTGGCGCTCGATGCATGGGTTTAAAAGAAAATAGAAGAAGACGAAAGGGATGCAGAAGGGAGGTGAGGATAAGGCGGGGAAGGTGACTGGATTCTCGCGCACCGCGAGAGGAGTGAGAAACGGTGCGAGATGAGAGAGATAGAGAGAAATGAGAGGAGAGAGAAAGAGGATGAGAGATAGATTCGTCTGGTAGTGGGGTGAGAGAGAAAGAGTAAGAGAGAGAAGGAGAAAAGAAAGAGAGAGAGAGAGAGGTCGTGGGCACAGCGACGAGGAATGGGGAGTTCTGATTGGGTGAGGGGAAACTATTAGGAAAAATTATAAAAGATTTACTGGGTTTTAAAATATAATCTCGTTGGCTAAGAAAATATGGTAGGCTGAAAATATTTTTAAGCTGATTTAAAAAGATTTAAAATAAATAGGATTTGGCGGGATGCAAAATATTTCAGAATTGCGCCCGGGTCGGGTCCAAAACTTTGAATTTGAAATATGAAAATTATTAGAAAGTTCCAAAAATTGAAATGAAGGATTTTGTAACAGAAAAGCATACCCCCAAGAACGGACGCATGCACGTGCGCGTAGCCATCCAAACACGTCTGTTCCTCTGAGCGGGACGAGAACACGATGCAAGGACGTTACCACAGGGTTAGGGATAACAAGCAGGCCATGACATGTATTTTAAATTATTTTAAGTAACTTAAATGGTTATATGCAAGAATATGAAATGTTGGTGTAATCTATAATTAGGAAACAACGAGCTCGAGCAAGCGGGTCGAATATCAAGTAACTACCATTCGCAACTAAACACGGTAAATGAAATAAACACCACACACAACACATACGGTAACAGAAATTGGTATAACTGAACTCGGTTGTTACATCACCCATTAATGGCGAGGCAGGCGCGTTAATGGGGATCGTAATGGCGTGGAACGTGGGATGTTGTCGGCGGAGATCTTGCGCATGGCGAGATTCGCGGAGCGGCGGTTACGGCTGCGAGCGGTGCCGTTGGTCGGTCGATGATACCGAGGAAGATGGCCTCGGCGGGAGAGCCGAGGCATCTTGTCTTGTGCGGTAGCCCGAGGTGAGCCGGGAGGCCGAGGAGGCCAATTTCTGCAGGGGGCTCTGAGGAGAGCCAGCGCTTGCTTGGGGGACGGGCACAGGGGTGGCCTGGTCGGCCCCTGTAGGTCCCTTCTTCTGAGCTCTGGGTACGTCATCTGCCATGTGTCATGATCTTGGAGATCGCCGATATAGAGCATCATCAGAAATGATTAGATCTTGAGTTATTGACTTGTAATAGTATTGATCTTGTTGTTTGTGTTTAATGTCAGTTATAACAATTTTTTTAATATATAAAATTTAGGATTTTTGCCTTCCTCTTTCGAAAAAAGAAGGGTAAATTGTCATAAAAAAACGAGCGCTTTTGTCCGGGGTCAAAAACTCTGGTCTCGAAGCCGTAGTCAAAACTTTTTGAAATTTTTCTTATGGTATATACATAACATTCTGTTATATCTAACCAATTCATACAAACTATTTAGATATCGCAGGAAAGAGTTTAGAAATCAAAGACAACTGCTTAGATCTCGTTGGCTACTGGATATAGCATGAAACTACTGGATATCTCAGGTAAGTGGTTTTTGACAACTAAAAACTATTTTATGGGGGTTTGACTACAGTTTCGAGCCCATGGGGTTTTGGATAATGGAAGAAAGTGCTCTTTGATAAGGGCCTGTTTGGTTGCTGGATTGGTTTGGATTTGGATTGTGGGATCCTATAATTCCATAATTTTGTGTTTGGTTGATTGATTTGGATTTTTAGGATTCCTTTGTTTTTTTATGGGGACCCACCACAAAACAAGGATTCTTGAATCCTAAATTTTTTAAAGTATTTTCAAGGATTTGGCACTATTCATTGTACTTTTAGATGGGACTCGTGTACTTTATTTATTTAATAATCCTCTCTCTATCTATCTCTCTCTAAAATCCTCAAATCCAAATCCCACTTTATTTTCACCAACCTAACAAAGATTACAAGAATCTATAAATCCAATACTAGGAATTCAAACAACAAATTACCAAATGCAGAAATTTCAACCGTACTATTTTGGAATCCAAATTTCATAATCTTGCAACCCACCAGGCACTAATGGAAATAAGCGCCGGAGGTTTTGACAATTTACCAAAAAAAAAAACCTCAAGTCATTATTAAATAATAATTTTGACATCATTGCATTTGTCATTTGTCATTTGTCATTTTCAATGTAAGAATCTCCAAAGAGGCAGCCTTTGAACAAGGAACTGTGTGGTCCCTTTTGTAATTTTGTATAAATTATATCTGTGATTTTGGCCTGTTATTACCTACAAATAGGCAGCCATTGTTGAAGAGAAAAGCTCAACTCTTTCTATACAATTTTTCTGCTTCTCTTTTCTTCCAAGCAATCAAAGGGAAATAATGGCAGCATCCCCTCTCTTGACCCCATACAAAATGGGCAGATTCCAGCTCTCTCACAGGTCAGTGTGCAATATATGATTCTTGATAATAAAAAAAAATTGGGTTTTGTGTTATTAAGATTTGGAAGTTGGGTGTTTTGTAGTTTCATTTATAGATCTTGATTTTGTAAAACTGAAGTATGGCAGAGAAAAATAGGAACCCAATTGTTCAAGCCCAGAAATTCATATTGGCTTTCAAGATGACTGATGAAATGCCAAAGTGAAAATTGGAATTGGGCATTCAAGTTCCAAGTTAAAAAGCGGAGAATGAAACCATAAAACAGAAGAAATACCCAGAAACCAAAATACCCATTTGTAGAAATTGGAAAAATTGATTACGGATGTCATTGAAGAATGGTGCCGTGCACCTTACTGAAAATTGGAAGTGGCAAAGACTTAGAAAGGATTAATCCCCCCCCCAACCCCCCCAACCCCCCACAAAAAAAATACCACTAATATAAATTCTAAAATCGCCTACAAAAAAGCTATAAATTTTTGTATGGGGGAGTATTGAAGTGTTAAAATATATCATTCAATCATCACAATTTTGGAGTTCTGGTGCCATGGCATGGTCATAGACTTTAAATCGATTTTGTCGCTTTCCCCAAAATTAAAGATGGTTAAAATTTCGATACTGCAGGGTAGTTTTGGCACCATTAACAAGGCAAAGGTCCTTCGACAACATCCCCCAGCCGCATGCCATCTTGTATTACTCTCAAAGAACCACAAATGGAGGCCTTCTGATAGCTGAAGCCACTGGGATTTCAGATACCGCTCAAGGGTGATTTTCTGAATCTCTTTAAATTATATAACATCGAATAGTGTTTGTGATTTGCATAATTGAGTTACTAAGTTAAGGTTTACATTTTTGGGAATAGATACACGTATACGCCTGGCATTTGGACAAAAGAGCAAGTGGAAGCATGGAAACCTATTGTGAATGCTGTTCATGAGAAGGGGGGCATATTCTTTTGCCAGATTTGGCATGTGGGAAGAGTTTCTAATTATGGTGATTTCTTTTTGAATGTTGATACCTTTAGCATTTATGATTAATTGAGTTTAGTTGAGATTTATCTTTTCCTGTAGGAGTATTTTCTGTTTTGCCCTTGGCTTTTTGTGTAATTTTGAACATAGTTACAAAGCAAATATACCATCCTTTTCCATTATTTTAGACTTGCTCTCGGATGGAGAATTTAGAGGATGCCAATTTGGTCGGCTAGGATTATGACAAACCCCTCGTCCATAGTTTCCTTTGCCAAGATTTTGAACTAGTTAAAAATGCGGTTACAGATGGGCGGCTTGTCATAAAACCAATGTTGGAAAACGCATATCCATTCTCTATTTGGTTGCCCAGAGCTTAATGCTTAAACAGTTTATACGTCGTATAATTGGATTACGCGGTATTGTATAAATGATTTTTAAACTGATCTTTAACATATTAATGCATATAGAAATAGAAATTAAATCCAAAAAGTTATAAAAAAGAAATATGCCGATGTGGAGAAAAAGAAAGAAGTATGCCTTTATCAAGTATATGTCTAGTGTGTGTATCGGGATTTGAATGTTAGATAGGTTGTGCATATCATATACATGCCAAATCAAATGGCCATTTGCCCGCATATTTCACATAGATCAAATTATGCGGTCATTCACTCGTTTAACACTATAAGACGCGGTTATTAACCGGAAACTTCTAAGCGCCGACAAATCGGCCTTTTAAATCTTGTTTTACAATGTTGTATAAACTTTGTTAATTTTTTCATGAAGCCTTGATTCTTAACCAGACCTCATTTTGATAGGGAAAGGATTTAGATGATGGAGAAATAAGATTATTTATTTCATTGGATAAATTTGAATGTCTTCTAGGATGTTTGTTTAGCCTTTTTGTCATCATCTACAGAAATGTGAGCTATGAACAGCGTTTTAAAAAAAAGCAACCGTCTAAAAGCAGATTAGTGTGGTTGAACGCTCCGCTTTTTTAGCGATTAAGCGGTCTGATATTATCTCTCATATTCATCCAAATATATTCTTGAAATGGGTGTGGTTCGATGTATACTGGTTTTTTAGCTCGTCCGATCCATGTGGATGTATAAAACCTTGGTTAAAACCAATCAAATGTGATTTAAATATTGTAGTTTTAGAATGAAGTTTTGGTTTGGCTATAGAAATAGGAAGGGATGGCTTAGATATTGGTGTTTAGATAGACGGGCAGAGAGAGATTACGGTGTTTGAAACTTGAATTTAGAAGGGAGGATGATGTGGGTATGCTAAAATGAGGAATTGATTGGAAGATTTTTATCATTCGTATATAGAAAATTTACTATAAAAGAGCAACCATCAGTTGATAACATGATATATAACCTTAGAGTTTGTATTATAAAAGTAGAGATGAGCGTTCTAATAGTAGTTTTATTACCCCTATCTTCCTAATATATTATTTTCTCCTTACGTATTCAGACAATTTTTGTGTGTGAGAATAACACTTAAGTTACATCCTAATCACTATCAATTGGCCTTTTTAGTTGTTTATGGCTTTGAAAAAATGCTCGCCTAGCACCCGAAAGTGTAAAAACAAAACATAATTTAAAAGCCATTATAACTAATGATTAACAAATAATCTATATACGAATGACATAATTAAACAATGAAACAAGGTTGTTGACTTCTGAGCGGTCATCTAAGCATCTAGGCGGCACTTAAGCAATCACGCCTGGGCGCCGCTTCGTTTTTGCACGCTTTAAGACATTGGCTATAAATTCAACCTCCTTGACAGATTTGATAAAATTTCATGACCAATTGCCAACATGATTTAAGCCAAGCAAACTAAGGAAAAAAAAATGAACGACTTCATGTGTAGAATCGCAGGTACAAGGCTTTCGATAAATTCACGAGCAAAAGAGAAATCTATTTTTGTGGTACATCTAATGTGGATTGTTTGGAGTCTTTGGACCCTTTGTACCAATTCCCAATCTCCACGAAATCAAGGCCACTTATTATACTTTCAAGTCCAGTTTGAATAAGGAGTAAATAAAATGCAATTATTTTATAAGTGGATGTAGATATTATGCAAATTGAAGTTTGTGACCTATAACTCCGATTTTGAAAACTACAGTTTTGGTAATATTGGCTTTGGGAACAAATGAAGTTACCAAATCTTAACTCTTAGCTTGAGGTAAATAAACTCTCACCCCACCCCACCCCCCACCCCACCCCACCCAAAAAAAGGGTTAAGGCAGAGTTACAATTTTTGAGTTATCTGAATAACTGTATAGGGAAGAAAAAAAACTTCAGATATGCATTTTTAGATATTGTTATAGGGTTTTTTATTCTTAAAAAAATATTAAGAATACACAGGTTTAGGCATAAATGCATGCATAAAGGCTGATAAAGATGTAATATTATTAAATCATTGCAGTGAAATAACAAGTTTATGGTTTCTGATAAATTTAATTATTCAATGCATGTAGGTTATCAGCCAAATGGCCAAGCTCCGATCTCTAGTACAGACAAGCCGCTAAAGCCTCAAGTGAGAGCCAATGGTATTGATGTTGCACAATTCTCTCCTCCTCGTCGATTAACAACAGAAGAGATACCCCATATAGTTAATGATTTCAGAGTTGCTGCAAGAAATGCAATTGAAGCAGGTAACATTTGTTTGGGTTGGTCCTCGTTTTGCTATTTAGTACAAAAGCCAATGGGATAATTTCCCAAGCTCTTCATCAGCCCAAGATAGATGTTGTTTTGTTGGATGGAAATGGAGTTGCAATATGGAAAATAATACCGTACGATATGCAAAATATAGCATATTTCCAGGATATATTGACATCCTAATATACATTTGAACAGGCTTCGACGGAGTTGAGATCCACGGTGCTCATGGCTACCTAATCGACCAATTCCTAAAAGACCAGGTCAACGATCGCACCGACCAATACGGCGGAACCTTAGAAAACTGCTGCCGCTTCGCATTAGAAGTAGTCGAATCCGTATCTGACGAAATCGGACCTGACAGGGTTGGAATCAGACTCTCCCCGTTCGCAAACTACAGCGAAGCTGGCGACTCGAATCCAGAAGCCCTCGGCCTCTATTTGGCCAAATCTCTAAACAAATTTAATATCTCATACTGCCACATGGTTGAGCCAAGAATGATTAAAGTCAACGAAAAAATGGAGACTCCTCATTCGCTTCTGCCGATGAGGAAAGAGTTTAAGGGGACTTTTATGGTTGCCGGGGGTTATGATAAAGAAGAAGGGGATAAAGCGATTGAGAGCGGTTATGCGGATCTTGTTGCGTATGGACGTTGGTTCTTGGCTAATCCTGATCTGCCGAGGAGGTTCGAGTTGAATTCAAAGCTTAATGCATATGACAGGAATACTTTTTACAATATTGATCCTGTCAAGGGGTATACAGATTACCCATTTCTTGATTCTAGTGTTCAGGAGTGAATCTTAATTCAAGTACATGAGATTAGCATTGCGATTTTACATTGAAATGGTGCAGTTGGTTGTAAGAACCATATGGTTATAGAATCTTACATTTACAACCTTTGATTGTCTTTTTTATAAACAAAAAATTGTCGTTTGTTTGAAATTTTATGGTTGTGTTCTTCATTGCTGCCGGTTATGCTCTCAACATAGGATTATCATGTGCTTTATATAACCATAATGTTATGTTAAATCAAAGGATTGAAATCTAAACCAACATCAACTTGAAGATTGTAACTACATTAGAGAAATAATATTATAAAGTTAGGATTAGCAATTCAATATCACACTCTCTTTGAGGGTTACAGTTGCATCTCCACCTGCGTTTAATAAATATTTCATTGAATTTCTTTTTTCTAAATTGCTTCAAATGTTCAATAAGATGTGAATACATTTTTAAATAACTATAGGGTGTCAGTGAAGGTTACATTTTTAATCATCCATACCTACAAGAAATACCCGAAGTTGGTTATCGACAGCGAAATTTTAAACATTGCTTTGATCATGCCATATATCAAATTATCAACTTGGATACCACAGCAACCCAAATACAAGTCCGAAAATAGTGCATACTTCGACCAACATAAAAACACTCAACTTAATGAAAAGTTGTAGAATATATACACATCTCTCTCCTCAGATCTACAAAGTGTTTTAAAGCAATAGCAGAGACTATAACAAGAACTAAACCAGAAGCCACAAACCAAAACATCACCATTTTTCAGACCACAAACTTTGCGCAAACTGGTATTCCAGTGACAAATATAACAATCCTGGGCATGTACATACAAACCGCTATCTCACATATTTCCGCTGAAAATAATCAAAGTTTTCAAAACTAGATGCTCGCATAATTAAATTACATCTTATTTAACACAGAAGCAAACAGCAATTATAAGTGTGAACTCTGCATGAGTTGGTAGATGATCAGAATCCTTCATCACAACCGGTTATGTTCCTAGTGCTTAATTCCCAATATAAGGGCGTAAATATTGCTGAGCTTATGACTGTAAGAATCTTTCTGTAGTGTTCGAGTCCCTGATCCATGTCAATTATGATCACCTTACCATCGAGCATTTGATGGTTAGTACGAGGATCAACCCAATCATTCTTTGATGCTTTACAATGAGCAGCAATGGAGATTCCTGCCAGATAAAATTAGCAGTTAAAAGCGTGATCATATGCTTGCCACTGCTGAGTTACTCATGATTGCCTCAATTAGTTTTAGAAAAAATACAATTATTTAAGGCTCTATGTTCTGAATTTCATCCTTCACACACTTGTGTAATAAAAGTTTTGCATTGTCAAAACTACTTGCACTGCACACAAGGAAATACAAATTCCTATGCACCCAGCACCAAGTGCTCATTTCTTCACCTTTATAGTGACTTTTCTTGGATGCGACCCCTTCGGATATCGAACCAACGACCTATAACTTTTGAGAGGAAAGTTATATTGCATGAGCTATATGACCAATAGGAAAAAACTACTCTAGAAGGGCTTGCATGGTGCAAGCCCCTCTAGAGCCATTGGATGGGCTCCCCTTGCAAGTGGGGGGAGCCCATCCAAGGGCTATGCAAGGGCTTGCACCATGCAAGCCCTTGCATAGTAGTTTTTTCCTGACCAATTGGTTTCACCTCTATTGTAGAAGCTTCATCACATGTAACTGATTGAAAAGGAAGAGCAGTATAAGGGGCAGAAATTGTGGCGTCTTAAAAAGATTTCACATGGAGATGATGGATTCATTGTGTTGTATACTTGGAATTTCAATTCAAACAGGAAAGAAAATACAGAAAAATAAATTGCTGGATCACACGTTTTTGCAATAAAAAGAACTTAAATGTTCTAAATCCACCCCCACCCCCACCCTCACCCTGCGTGCGCTCCGGTCTATAAAGCGGAGGGTATTTTTGTCTTTTACAGGAGGAGATTTTTGGACAACTTGAGGTTTTTTTTTTGTGTGTGTGTGTGGAGGGGGGGGGGGGGGTTTGAAATATTGAAATATCAAAGATTTGGGGTGAGATATATAAACCTGTATAACCAATGATATTAGCTGATCCCAAAGATACAGCCGAAAGATATAACCTAGATGAGCTTTATGGAACATTAGTTGTACATTTTTAAAATCATAAGCCTCTTTATTGCATTCGTAAAGTGTGATCCTTGTACTCCATGGGTATCTAGCAATTTGTTTATGGTCCATGGATCAATCACAAACCTTTTTCAACCATCTCTAAGAACTTTAACCTGTTTAAGCAATTTTTTAACCCAAAAAATTATTATGGAATCTTAGGAGCACAAGACATTCATTAAAGGGTGAGAAAGCAAACCTTTGTACCATCTTTATTCCTCAATAATTGAAATCGAGCATTAAACTTTAAACTAAAGGAGGCCATGCATGCACTCCGTATTGTTATAAAAATGTTTCGCTTTCACCATATGGTTCCCTGTATATTTATATTTTATCAAATTACAGTGTAATCATTTCGCTTTTTCGAAGCTTGAACTTTAATTTAAACTGTTCCCATTATGTTTTAGGTTTTCAACCTTGCATCGGATCTCTTTGATAAAGGTAATTGCATGTTATTGAGCCTAAAATACAGTTGAGAAAGGAAAAACTCATGCAACCCAGGATGTAAAAATTTCCTCAAAACTAAAACCAAGCATGTAAGCTAGACCACAAATAATGCTAATGATTTTTAGTGAAGCACGAGTCTTAAATGTAACCGAAGAATTTTTGACTTTCAAATAGGCATGTAAACGTGCCACGCCCCGTTTCCCAAAATACAAAATACGGGAGGTGACTAGGCCAGCTATACTCCTACGGTCAAGGAAATATCCCGCCGTAATCACACCTCGGCTTCTAGTAGTACATGGCAAGCAGTATTTATAGCACAAGTAATGAGAAATGCACTTACTAATTCTATAAAAACAGATATAGAACTAACTAGATAGAGTCGAAGGAAATGATAGCGCTGATGCCGCTAATCTAAATGTCCGCAATATCCTCGAGGTAAGACAAGTCATGATCCGAGATAAGTCCGCTTCTCGCTCTAAGCATGCATACCAAGGTCGTGCGACACAATATATATATATATATATATATATATATATATATATATATATATATATATATATGTGTGTGTGTGTGCAATGATGATAAACATGAAGCAATAAACATGGAGTAATGACGTGATCATGAAGTAACCGGTACAGGTCAACAATAAAGCATGTGTATCGAATCAGTAATCAATGCAATATCCATATCAGTAAACCTATTAATCTCTAAATCTCAAAATCCAAGTCACTAAACTTATCGTCGGTCTAAGAGTGGGCGTCAACCATCGCAGAAGTATTCCCAACCCAAGGATAAGCCCTAGGGGCAAGGAAACACGGGCGAATCACAATCAGTAAGAATTAGTAACACGGTCGGTATCAAAATCATGAAATCACGAAATATGCCGGCAGTGGGACTCCTGAGATTCTGTTGATCGAACCCACACTCAAACTACCCTACACCCCGCGATATACATCAAACACCGACCATGAATCTAAATACCAGTCGCTCCATGATAAGTTTACGCGAGAATTGGAGACATGGTCTTCATCAAGTATGTCTCGACCGGTATCCAAGATAAGTGGACAGTTCTCGGTATCTTACCCATGACACTAATATAAGTGCTTCCATACCCGTTCCATACCAGTTATAGTTACACTTATATATATCTCATAGGCGTCGATAATGCAATAATTAAATTGTTCCGCTGATTATGTACAAGTACGTGTCACTTCCACTATTCAATCACGCTTTTACACTAACGCGCTTGCCACAATCCAATCACTAACACCATCACTCGGTAATCTAAGAAAGTCACTAGGGTATCGATTCAAATGAACACTACTTACAAAAGGTATAACAGTCAGGCAACATAGTGGTGATATAGTAAATGCACTACTAAATACATATGAGCAGCCGGTGTCGGTTGGATTAGAAAAATCATATAAAATCACACGTGCATAATTTGGCGAAACAATATAAAAGGCATAAACAGTGTATTATATTATCTCAACAGCAAAATTGGTTTCGAGTCAATTGGGTTTCAGGTTTGTAAGTTATGGTCCTTTCATTTCAAGTGTTCACTGCTGGAAATCCAGTTTCTGAACTAGAAGTCCGTTTTGTAACATGTTTTACTCTCTGTGGGAATCATAATTAGACGACACCACATTTAGATAATATTTAGATTTACCTGTTATGTTTCCAACGCATCAAACGGATCAATAATCTCCGTTGTATGCAGGAAGATATACACTGTCTAAGGTTAAGGTATACATTCTATTTCTGCATGAAACTGCAGTACACATCGACGGTTTAAAAGGTGTTGTAAATATCGAACGACACCGGAATGCAATGGGACCAGTACCGTTAGAAAGCTAATTCAATTCTACACGCTTCCATATATGGTTCCGCACACTTGCGCACTTAAGCAGTGAAAAGTATGCGTTCTAGAACAGGTAAAGGTAGAGATTCTTGCTCTGGACTGCAGTCTAGAGCCATGAATCGCCTCGGTTTTTATTGGCATAAATTATTAAAATACTGAGATGAACTATGGGTGCTGTAGGTTTATCTGTTGGCTTCGATACGAGCCATAGAACGCTAAGATCCGGTATATAAATGATTTATTATGATTTTAACCGTTCAGCTTGTCCGGGAACATTCAGCTTTTACAAAGGTTATCGAGGGTAACGTTTTATGGGTGAAACGGCGTTGTTTTGCCGTCCAATTTCTACAGGGTATTCATTAAAAGTAACTGGGTATAATGATCATGGGTTACACCATATTCGCTCAAGTTATCGCATAAGGTCTTATACCGAACACTTAAACTGTGCAAACGGTTATCGATCGAAATATCGATTTCTTTTACCCGATCAACACGAAATTAATTCATGAGTTGCTATATGATGTTACTACGGCGTAATCGACCCAGTCGGGTCTCAAACACTAAAATTTACGATGACGGTTCTTATTCGATATTAACTTCGCAACGATGTATTATGAATTATATATATATATATATATATATATATATATATATATATATATATATATATATATAAATAATATCTTGAGATTACTATAGTATGATGAACAAGTGAAGGGGTTCATTTGTCTTCGGTCGCTTAATATAAAAGCGACACCACGTGCGGGATCCGTCTCGACACATGAGACGATGCGATACTGGAAACGGTGCGCGATGCCGGCGCGATGCGCGGTGACCCGGTACTGAACGCGGTGGCGACGCGGGCGTGATACGGTAGTGGGCGTGGTGATGACGCGGGCGTGACACGGTACTGGGCACGGTCTTGGCTTGGTGCGTGGTGCGGGCGTGGCACAACGCGATACGGCACTGAACGCTTCTGAACACGGTGCTGGGCACGAAACGGGTACGAGCCGTGGCAGGTCTGGACACGCAGGAGACACGGGGCTGGCACGGTGGTGGTGCAGAGGTGGGCACGAGCTCGTCAGCGGAGGCGAGGAGATGTGCTGGGGTCACGGACGAGCTGGCAGTGGTCTCGATGGTGGAGGGTTGTAGGAATTGGTAGTCGTGGGTGTTGGCGAGAGATGATGACGAGGTGGCTTGTGGTGATGGTAGAGGTAGAGACGAGGAGCTGTGGGATGTTGGTGAGGATGGCGGTCGTCGGTGGTGAAGCTTCTTGTGGTGGGGGCAGCCGTGGGTGTCAAAGTGGGCGATGACTGGTTGCTTGGTGGAAGAGGAGGGAAAAAGAGGTGCTTAGTAGGGAAGAGGAGGGCTCGATGGTGGTGATGAGGGTGTTAGCGGTGGCTGCGGTTGATGGGAGGCAAGGAAGGTGGCAAAGTTGTTGATGGGTTTGTGGTGAGGCTTGGGCAGGAGTGGGGCCGAGACTGGCTTGGAGGTTGCAGCGAGGGGCAAGGAGAGAGGTGGTTGCTGAAGTGAGGAAGCTCGGGCTTGGGTCCACGTCAGAGGAGTTCGTCGGTGATGAAGTGGGCGCAGGTGGTCGTGAAGGCGGCGGCGAAGGGTGTAGTGGGCTTGGGTGCTTGGAGTTGGTCAGCGATGGATAGGAGCTCGTCGGAGGAAGGGGTAGTAAAGGCTCGTCTTGGTCGGTGAAGGTAGCTCTGGTGGTGCTGTGACAAGGAGACAGTGGGGGTGTTGTGAAGGTCATGAGGGAGGGTGGTGGCCGGCGGTGGATTTGTGGGAGTGAGAACGAGAGAGATGAAGAGGGAGATAGCCGTAGCGGCTAGCAAGATTTGAGGAGGTGGGCGCGCAAAAATTCCGGAGGCGTTGGGCGAACGTGGAGCGGGTCGTGGGGGAGCCGTTGCTAAGGAGGAAGGGGCTGGGATCGAGTGGAGAGAGAAGGAAAAAGGAAAAGAGAGGGGAGAGAAAGAGAGAAAAGAGAGGGGGATGGGATCGGGTCGGGTTAGGGAATAGGGTTTAGTTTAGGTTTTAATTTTAAGAATTTAAAGGAAAATGAAATAGGAAGAATATAGGAAATTTAATTGGGAATAATTAAAAAGGAAAGGTAGAGAAAATATTTGGAACAATTGCTAAAACAAAATATTTATTAAAATATGAGAAAACGTATACAAGAAAACCGGTTATTACAAAACGGATACGGATAATCCAAGCTAACTATGTATCTGTATCCGATTTTAATCAAACACGGATAGTAAATTTCATTTCCGATGACTATCCGTGTCCGTATCTGTCTCTACTAATAGCACCCGGATACGGATATGATAACACCTATATAGCATTTTTTTTATTTAATCATGCATATTTTATCTAGTATTCATTTCATATATGTATCCGACTTTTACCAAATACGGATTATAGTTCTCATTTCCGATAAATATCCGTATCTGTATACGAATCCGCCTACGACTACCGGATACGGCTAGGGTAACATTTATATCCACCATATGTTATCCGTTTACATCCCTACTTTCAAATCTAACATAGACTGGAGCAGGTTTAAATTAGACTTAAGGAATATCTGCAACAGCACAAGATAGATTAAAATGCTTTCGAAGTCCCTCAGATGTATGAAACACAAACGGGATGTTAGCTTGAAACGGATACAAATGCAGCCAAATATGTTTTATGCAGATAAATGCATGTATTACACAAACAAACACCAACAGAATGCATGAGACATGGTTCAACAGGTTATATAACACGTGCTTCTGTCTGTGAACATTTTACAACCATTTATGCTTAAATCTCTGTTATTAATTTAAAAAAAATACTACTATTGCCAACTTTCTCACACAATCCACTACAGTAAGAACTAAGCACCCTCTAAAATTTTACTTGACAAAACGCTAATTTAAATATAAGGTAAAATTTTAAATAAGGTTTCACTCTCAGATTTACTTTTATGTAATACTGCATCAAAAAAAACTTAGATGAGGCAAGAAATAATTAAAGTCTATATGTCAGGATGATTTAATTGGTGGTTTTTTTAGTATAGGTAATATTATATGAGTTCTGAAAGACACTCCTTAAGCAAGTTGAGTTTGATCAGTTGCCAATAGAGCATGCTATGTTCATGTTCCTTCATCTTTTATCAGGATCTTTGGCTCATTTTTGTGTTCGAAGTTGAACGGGCGTGAATAGAGCTAAGACGAAATTCGATCTTTCAAGCTTTTCTTACAGCCTTAGTTTCTACTGAAAAAGGAAAAAATGGTGCCCGTTGCTCTAACTGCAGTAAAGTGAGCAAATATCTCTCAATCCACACCATAATGTAGGGGTTCTGGTGCAGTCGCACGCCTTAATATGTAATATATAAAAAGCTACAAAATCAAGCTTCTTCTTGATCAATTTGAACAAGTTGCTGGCCAATGATCACAAACCTAAAGAAACCTCACATTCCATTAAAGCAAGTAGAAACCCTGGCCATATGCAAGCAATCCACTATCATTTGGAGTAAAAGTGGATACCTTTTATTGATTATCCAGGATTGTTAGTATGAGGATTGACCCCAATCATCGATCCTTACTTCTCATTGAGCAGCAGCATTGGAGCTTCCTGACAAATTAAATGACTATTTAATTAATCATGGGGGTACATACTTTCCACTACTTAGTGACACATGATTTCCTCCACTACTCTTAACAAATACTATCACCAAACCCTTTATATTTCAAATGTTATCTTCAGATACTAATTATCAAAATTTCACTTAAACTTCAATTTGCCAGTTAATATCAATATTACTTAGTTGTATGCTTTTTCATTCTTTTAAATGAGAAAACTCATCAAAACATTCTTTATTAGTGTGTAAGAGATGACATCGATCTATTCAGCAAAATTACCAGCATTTACTTAGGGTTGCGGTAGCTTCTTAGTGCATTTTCCAACCACAGGTTTTGGACCCCTATATTCACTTGCTACTCCAACTTGGGATACCTATAGGACACTTCAGTATCACATGTAATCGTAAACTACATACAAACAAACACACCCTAAAGTCAAAATAAAAATTGTAAAACTGTTCTATTTGAATGTATTTTACTAGTTCCATGTTCGTGCCTAGCATACGAAGGTTTGACGATACGGATGAAACCAAGGTGATTCAATAATATTCTCAATATATATTCCAAAATATCTTTTTTCCATCATAGCACCCAATCATTACAATTTATTAAGACCAAAATTTAATCATAGATTTACTAACAGAACTAAAATTTCTAGCTAAAATTTTCTTGGTATCGGACAATATCGGGATCGGAACACGGACGGTCATTAGGCAGCTATCGGTGATCGACAAGAGAATCTAGGAATCATATTCATTTGATGGTGCATGAAAACACTTTTTCTGTTCATAAAGTTCTTTTATCGTAGAGAGTTGACGATGCGCTGACTGTGAGTCAGTTAAAGTTACTCATTTGACCCATTTCCATCCTATGTTTGGTTAATCATGACAATTCACTGCTTGGTGAAACGCAGTCTCATTCAATTTCATAATTTACGCCATTTTCTTAAGTCTGCATGGATTCTACAATTATTACAATTTACTAAGACCAAAACTAATTCATAGATTTACTAACAGACAACTAAAATTTCTAGCTAAAAAAAATTCTATAAGCAAAAAAGAACAAGAAACAAATAGCGAGGGATAATACCATTTTAGATGAAAGCAATTGATCATCACTGAATTTACTGGTAAGAGGAAGAAAAGGTGGCCGTGATATTTATATATTTAACATGTTAGGAGGTTATAAATAAAGAGCATGACGTTGAAATTATGTACTTGAGTAATTCTCAAGAGAACCCATCTTATAAGAGCATCCTAATGATCTTCGGCTCCTCCATCTCTCAGGGTTTCCCCGCTAATGTAAGAAATTATCATGAGTTAATAGTCTTTTATATTCATCCAATGATAGCAATTCTAATGATCTTCAATCCTCTTATCTTTTGGTCTTTCCTTCTGTATGCTACTTTTAAAAGCGGCTATTTGTATTCTAACTAATGAATTACCTCTATTTGATATTACATGCGTAACTAATGAACGATCTCTATTTGTTATTACATGTGTATCATGAGAGATATTAAAACATGGATGTGAATTTTTCCTAGATATTACCACTCTATTTTTTTTAATGTCTAGCATAAAACACTATAAGTTGCTTGATATATTTTTAGGTCATTAGCGTGGTCAGATAAGCCATGATAACCCGTCTATTATTAAACACATTAATCCATTAATAAACTTACTACCAGAACCCACTAATCAAACTATAAACACAATATTTCTTGATATCAGGCAATATCGGGATGAGAACACGGACGGTCATTAGGCAGCTAGCGGTAATCTTTATATGATGAGAGAATCTAGGAATCATATTCATTTGATGGTGCATGAAAAAACTTTTTCTATTCACAAAGTTCTTTTCTCATAGAGAGTTGACGATGCGCTGACGGTGAGTCGGTTAAAGTTACTCATTTGACCCAATTCCATCCTATGTTTGGTTAATTATGACAATTCACTTCTTGGTGAAAAGCAATCTCATTCAATTTCATTATTTACGTAATTTTCTTAAGTCTGCATGTATTCTACAAGCTTTGGCAAATGCACTAATTTAAAATGGTTCTTTTGCTTCCAGTTTACATCATTTAATATTCCAAACAAAAACAACATTTTTTTATTATGAGAAACCAGAATACATCTATGATCTAACTCTAGAAGTTAAGGCAAAAGGAAGCGATTTCTCTTCCAAATTAATAGTTGTTTCCCTCTAAATAATACCAAACTTTCAAAGAACAATAAAAAAGAATTCATCTAGTATGCAAAATAGAGGCACTACATGGCTAAATAAGTCATTATATATGTGCACCCATCACCAGCATAAAATTAGTGGAAGCTTAATCAGAAGGACCTCCTGAATTTAGCTTATAACAATCACCCATCTGCTTCCTCTAGACTTCCATTCTAAAAGAGTTTGGAGGATATCAATTAGTCATTTTAAGTTCATAGTTTTGTCAACCAGAAATTCGGCACTAATTAAGAAATAAGAAATGATGTTTCTTAGCTAATACCATTTTGATGGAAAAGGTTTATATGATTAGGATGATGACAGCGACCAAGGACTTCAATACATACTGCATCTCACTCTATAAATTAAGCATCTTCTTAATCAATATGAGCAAGGCAATCTTTCTAGGCTCACAGACTAAGAAAAACTACCACACCACTAACAAAAGTTGGGGCCCCAAGACATTATGAATGCATCTCACTATCTTTTGGAGGAAAAGGCAGGAAACAATTACATGTTTGTGTCTCCAGAATTCTTCTTAGTAACGGTAAGCACATGACTACTTCCACTACTTAACAAACATTTTAGTAGAAGTTTATATGTTGAGTATGACCATTCAGAAACTAAAATCTAACAAAATTTTACGTTGTTATAACAAACTTACAGCATGGAGATATAAATTCCTATGCAACCAGCAACAAAACGATTGATCTGCTCGATCGGAAAAGAAAAACTATATGAGGAACAAAATTGAGAATTAAGCTGTAAATAAACTTTCACATAGAGACGGCAGGATTTGTTATTGTTGTGTTCCTGGAAATACAATTCAAACAGGGAGAATAATATAGGTTTTTGCACGACATAGTTTCCCGCAAATACAACTATTTTCAGATTACACGTCTTAAATTAGTGGCATGATTTGGTTTCTTGCGGTTTGGGAGGCAATACACCTCTAACTGCATCAGTCAGCACTTACCTTGCTTCTCCAACTACATCACCAAATGATTAAGAGAATACTAATTACTTTTAATTCTTTTTATAAATTTTCGTAGATTGTAAAACTATTCTATCTGAAATTACCATTTTTATTAATATTGGTGGAATGTTTACGGAGTTCAGCCGGATGGGTTCTTTAGAAAAGTAGTTGTTCCTTTTTGACTCTTTACTCTTAAGCCTCTTTACTGTGTATTTAAAAGTATGCTCATTTAATCTATTTGTACTACATAGTTTAGTTCATTTGTTTATGGATCAATTCAAGACCCTTTTTTGAGCATCTCTTAAACTAGTATTCTCTTAGTAGTTTAATCTCTACGATCTTTTCCTAACCAGCACGTGGTAAATTCATGAAAAATGTAAAGAGCATAAAACCTTCAAACAAGAAGGAGAATTTCATTGAAGGGCTGGAAAGCATCCCTCTGCACCATCTCTTTGCTTTAGATAATTGACCTTAAACTAATAGAAGTCATGCATATATCATATACATTAAGCATTTTCCAGAGTCCAGCCTATATGTAGATTATACGGTTATATAATTAAAAAACTAATCATGTTTGTTGAAGTTTGACCATTTAGCTGAGCAAACACTCTTACCATTAAATTCGATGTTTCTACCTTCACATCAAATCTCTCTGAATAGTGTTTATGTCCTGATGAAGGTAACCAAAATGCATTTGGAAAAGGGAATCCTAATTCGTTGATGAGTGCAAACACTCATGCAACCAAGAAAGTAAATATATTGCTTAAAAGAAAAAATAAACACATAAGCAAGACCAGAAATAATGCTTTTATTATGTTGCTAACTGTTAACTATATTAATTTGGATTACTAAATTCCTTTATTAGAGAGATTTTGTATGTTAAATATTTGGTCAAATATTCTAATTAGGTTTTCCTATTTAGAATATTTTTATCTTATTTTGTATGGAATTTAATCTTGTATAAATATCAACTGTGATATCAATAACACTATCGAGCTCTCATTTTCTATCATGGTATCAAAGTTATGGCTTGATCCAAAATCTCTCTATTTTATATCAATAATTTAGTTATCCAAATAAATAAAATTCTATGAAAATATCTGGTCTTCTTCTTGGTGTTGCTTCCATCAAAATCAATTGTGCACAATAAGTTCCTTACACGACATTTTTCATCAACTTCTTTATTCAGCATTCAAGCGAAACCGACATTGAGGCTCGGGTCCGCCTAGCTTATGCGAAAGAGGCCACGAAGTTTTATGGTCCACCTTACTCAGGTAAAAGAGATTAAAGGCACACGTCCGCCTTGCTTGATGCATATGGGTTGTTTTCCATCATCGTTGTAAAGGTTGCATATTTCGACTCAAGTTATTATTCAAACTCTCGATTATCCACCGTGAGTTTGCAGGAGACTGATAAATATATCAAACTATTCTATATTCATAATTTGGATTATTAAATTCCTTTATTAGAGAGATTTTGTATGTTAAATATTTGGTCAAATATTCTAATTATGTTTAGGTTTTCCTATTAAGAAGATTTTTATCTTATTTTGTATGGAAAATTCCAAGGATTATTCCTTGGCGGCCTTGTATAAACATCAGCTGTGATATCAATAAAACTATCAAGCTCTCATTTTCTATCACTAACAAATCCTAAATAACTCAAAGATGTAAGGCCTAAACCTGAGCTATGATGATGTAACCTAATCTGTAAATATGTCTCATGTACACATGCATGTATAGAATATGGTTAGAGGGGTCTCAATAACAACATTTTGCTCAAGGAGAAAATTTCGATGACAAATATTAACAACTGTGTTTCCCTAAGCTGCCTCTGGCCCTCTGCTCATAAGAACTGTCTGGATCTATATAGATCTATTTTAAAACAAAATACGAAAATAATGACATACATAACTCAACTTATAGACAACCATATGAACACTTTAAGCACTTGATTCAATTTAAAATCACCTATGAACAGAATTTCTATAATCATGCTCCAAAGATCTCTGAAAGTCTTAGTTTATAGAACTTCAGAGATCCATAAATTAGGTGGTCCTGGTTCTTAGTTTGAAAATGATACTAAAAAGCTGACAGAAAGGGTCGAGATTTTATTCCTATCAGATTTCCAAAGTCGGCCATTTTCTATATGATGCAAATGAGATTAGATTTTAAGTGAAAATATACCTCAAAAATGGTCGGATAGGTGTCTTGCTTGTAGAAGTCCAAAGCAATTCCTCTCCAATTGAAAGCTTCGCACATTCTCTATGGGACTTTCCATGGAATAAGCTTATCAAGAAGCATCCTTCTGCATTTTAAAGATATCGTATGTTGATGATAGAAGTTAGCTTATTGGTTGACTTTAACTTGGACAGTCGAAAGCTTTTAGGATAAGAGAATTTTTCACATAGTAGAATTATGCACATAAAGTTTCTTTCTCATTGAGGTTTGACATTAGCTGGCAGCGAGACAACCAGGGGGGGGGGGGGGGGGGGGGAATGCATTCCACCACAATCCATCTTACATTCTTTGTAATGATGAACATTTACCGGTTAGTGATGAAAGTGCAAACTAATGAATGATGAAGAAAGTCGACTATTCATATTTCAATCTTATGTTTTTCCATCGGATAATATATCTGCTGCTACTCCCCAATGGTATTCCCATGTCTGGAAAATAATAAAAATAAAAGAAACCAAGAGTTCTTATATAAGAAGTACCATAACAAGAAAACACTCTCAAGCGCCATGGAATAAAAAATTTATCTTATTCAATTTCATAATTGAATAGTTATTCTGTGATCTATGGATTGTAATGAATCTTTTCGTTCCCTTTTTTACATTTTTTAAATTTTTTCTGCATTTCCATTTTGCTTTCCTTTATTTTTCCAGATTCATCATCTTTTTCCCCCCTTTTTTGCAACAAAAACACTAACATTTTACTACAATGAATGTTTACAAGTTGAGCCAAAAGGATAATACATAAAACTAAAAAATAATATTAAATTCCTGATGGAACAATTAAATAGAACTCATCTAGATCAAGAACATCTCACCACTTTGATTAATGGCCATCCATCAGCCTACAGCAAGCAGCTTTTAGCAAAGTCCCATGAAGTCTCCAATCTCTGCAATTTTTTTAAGGTGAAGTAAAGGAAAATTATTAAAATTTCTACATAAATCTACAAGCATCCATGTGACATTCCACAAGAAAGTGTCTCCTCGTATCCAACAGTGCTTGGTGGCTTTCCACAACCATAGCCATGCAAAATTAGATTTGAAATCAAGCACAAGGAATGGAGAAATCCCCACAATTAACCGGCTGTTGATTTGACAAGAATCTAGGCAATTAGGCTATCAAAAGACAACTTGGGAATGAAAACATAAGGGGGGAAAACATGCCAAAGGAAATTAGCGAATAATGCTGCATGAAAATGATGTTCAAGAAAAAGAGGCTAGAAGAACCATGCAGCTGTTGGAGTAATGTTTGTTGAGCTACAGATTAACAGAAGAAAAATTAACAGTAACTGGTTAAAGATAAGCCACATATCTGTTTCTAATTATAATTAATTTTAAGAACTTTCAAAATCAAAGAACAATCGAGTTTATTTTATTTACTCTAACGTACTGCAATAAGTTACTAGTATGAACACCAAAGAAGAGAACATGGTATTATGATATATATTATGTCTTTCTGAAGGTGAAAGACCTCAGAGAATGTTTAGAACTATTTCATTCCAGATTCCTCGCCTTCTTTCTTAATTATGGACTCCATGCTCTTCCAGCAGCCAGTAGGCCTAACCATGCACTCTTTAAGTTCCAATTATTAACACTCTTTTTAAATCAACAACAGCTGTAAAAGTATCATATGTGAAGCCAATCAAGACTAAGCATTTTAAAAAAACTAATGCCAGCCCCACTGATGTGTAAAGATTGTGCAACCAAATCTTCCTTTCCTGCTCCTATATGAAGCTCCAGCCCACTCAAGGAGTTCTCATCATTGATCCTTGGTTGTTGCAACAACCTCGAAGCTAGTCTAAACTAGTGGGAGGTTGGCTGCAGAGTTGAGAAAAAAGGGAAGAGATGGCTCGAGGGAAGGTGCGGTTGAGGCGTATTGAGAACCCAGTTCATCGTCAGGTTACCTTCTGTAAGCGCCGAGCTGGGCTGCTCAAAAAGGCTAAGGAGCTGTCAGTTTTGTGTGATGCTGATATTGGAATTGTCATTTTCTCCGAGAATGGAAAGATCTATGAGCTAGCCACCAACGGGTATTTTTCCTACTTAGCTTAATTTTTGGCATATAAAATTATTAATTGATAATTTACTGGTTGAGTTTTTTTTCCTTCGTCTAATTAGGGCCATGCAAGAGTTGATTCAGAGATACAAAAGCACATGTGGAGAGTCCCAAGTTGAAGGGGCTGAAGCTAGTGAACCTCAGGTCTGTTTAAGACTCCACTTTATATGCAAAATTCAGGGTGAAAATGACTAGAGAAACTAGTGTGAACATTTATCTCTATGAGATTAATATGAAGTAAACTTACTAAAATTTGTTACATATGGTTAGCATATAAGTCGGTCAATCACTACCACACTTATCATATAACGCAAGTTATTTATGTAGCCGAAAAAGAAGCTGGCGAGCAAATAATAAATCTTACGTTAGGATCGAGTCCAAGGGGTCAAAGAAACAAAAAAAAAAAAATATTACGGCAAATATACTATTTTCTTGACCTTGTATGCAGTATTTTTTTTTCTAGTTGATGCTGAATGATGGAAGCATACAGCTTCATTCACATAAAGGAACCAACATACATAATCAGTTATATACACAGAGAAGTGATAATGATTAGCATTAATCTATATATGTATATTATGTTTGCTAACCGATCTATATACACGAAACAATTTACTCTTTAGCATAGGGAACAAATTCGACTAGATTTATCAGCCAGCCTATTTTGACCAGATCCAGGTTTTATGCTTCATCCATAGGAGTTCTCTCAAAGTTTACTTTGAGGCAGTTTCCAATGTGTCAGTTTGAAACATGTTGGTTTCTACTTTACAAGCTTAAATTTGACAATTATTTCATTTCTACAGGAAATGCAACAAGATGCAGTATCCTTGAAACACGAGAAAGATCCCCTGCAGAAGGGCCTGAGGTATTTCAAGCCAGTACATCCAACACATGTGAACAAATTTATTTAGCAAGTTCTCATATGAAATTTGCGCTTCAGACTATGTTTAATCACGTCTACAAGACATTACAAAGGATTCAATACCTTTACATTTATTACTTCCAGATTCAACAGCATTTATCTTAGCTGAAGCCTTTTGGCTATCTACAAAGGCCTCAACCTCCCAATTTAAAGAAGACCAAAAACTTCATCATATGTCAAACTTCTCATTTACCTACTGAGTGTTGTTTATGGCATTTTTGCACGAACTTCAATATGAATATGGCCATTTATTTAAGGAAATTGCATAGGAACCTACCCCGTCACGTTGTTCATAATAGCAGCATATATATAGTAATAAATTTTATTTAACGAGACATGACATTTTCACAGGGTTCACCTCTACATAAAAAGCGTTATTCAAATACGTCTATAATGCACTGCATTATGAAGTTACATATTAATATTAAAACCCATATATCGCTCGTGAAGAAAAAACATATTTGCTTGAAAAGATATCTCCACTCATTGTAAAGATTATAATGAGTACCTCATTAAGCCAAGAGACAACAACAAAGCACGAACATAAGGTCAGTGCAGATATCAAAAGAAAACAACTTTAAGATAATTTAACATGGTTCCTTCTCATAATTTATCTCCATACTTGTTCTCAACTAGTTAGAGTCGCTGGACGAGAGGCGATTGAATGCTTTTGAAAACCTTGAGTGTCGCCCTTTAGAAAATAAACCCTAGGATAAAACCTAACAGTTTCTTTATGTGCGCGCACGCATGCTACCATTAGTATGTAAGCTTCTTAGGTAGTTCTTTTTTACTTTCAACGGATTACTTTAAATATTTATACGTCGCTTGTGCATTCATAGACTACTTTAACAGTTGACTGCTAGATTGGATAAAGTAGCAAATACAACCCAATAATTCCGCTAAAAATTAGAATCAATAATCTCCTCAACTATTAATTTATCTGCATATCTCATACTAATTTTTTTTTCTTATCTAGAATTCCTTTACCAAATGTTATCTCGTTTGTTAATTTTGACCTTAAAAATATGCATACTTATCTCGTTTAATCTGCAGATGCATATTTGGAGAGGGGACAGTAGAGCATATGACATTAGATGAATTACAATTCCTAGAAAGGAAACTTGAAATATGGACTCATCAAATTCACTCTACAAAGGTAAACCAACTTCTTCTCCCGTATTTACCTTTTCCTCAAATATTTAAAGCTAACCTCAATTGGAATTACCTCCAGCAGATGCAGATCATGTTCCAAGAGATCCAAGTACTTAAAAACAAGGTTAGGCCAAAATGCCAAATCTCTCATATTTACACAACCTCAAATATGATATCACTTCTTTGTCTCGGACAGATCAGCTTATAATACTAAAATATGATCCGAGATTAAAAGAAGAAAAATGTGATGCTTGCTTACTTCTATACTTTTGAAAGCTATTATGGAAGTCACTGTCATTATTAGGTCTACAATCATGATTGCAATCCCATATTCATCTAAAATGTAGCATTAAGGTTTAGATAATTCAACGGTTGCACGGCTAAAATTCCCCACTGAAAGTATTTGGGCCTGGATCATATGGTAACTTTATATCGAGGGACAAAATCCCAGTGGAAATTATTTTAAGACTCACATGTTGATTCTACAGAATTTTTTAAAGAAGATTAGTACCTAAGCCCACTTACAATCTTCCAAACCCAAATCTTAAGGCCTCAAACCACTTCGGCTACTTACTTGCTTCTATTACTGTTTGAATTGTTAACATGCTTGGTTATATATGCTTCTCAAGCTATAAGCTATGTGCTTAAATATATATAGGGAAACTCTAGATCCACATGGGTCATCTGCCTATGTTGAGCCACCCTGGACTCGCCCTAGGCTTATCATTATCTGCAAAGCTTTTAACAGCTAAGCTTAAACGCAGGAGGGCATGCTAATGGTTGCCAACGAAATTCTTCAAGGAAAGGTATGCTTAGTTGCCAATTATTCATGGTACTTGCTTGGTACCATTACATTATTCGAATTGCACTTTTACCCACTTCTGTTATGGTGCAGATTGTCAAACAAAATGCGATGTTTGGTGCAGTCCCAACTATAGGAGACATGACATATGATCCGTGTCAAGTAATGATACAAAATGGCATATTCAACTTTTAGAAGCTATTGTGTGATTGCTATGTGTATAAAGTATTTAAGGAACTGTTTAGTTATGTTTTCATTTTTATTTTAGTATGTGCTCCAGTAATTTAGTGTGTACTTGTCTTTTCATGCCAGGCTGACTTTAGAATTTGATTCTTGGTGTTTTAGTTTGGGTATAGACTACATACATAAGATTACAAATATATTTTCTTGTGATTATATCTATATCACCAGGCAAATAGTAGCAAAGTCACATGAAAATTGGTGGACATATGCTTTAGGACATGAAAATCAAGATGGATGGTGGCTATCATCAAAATAATCGTGGAAGTTGACCCCTCTCCCACATTAGCCAATAACTTTTCTCTAATTATATTATATATTCTAATAAGTTGAATATCATCTACATTTTAGGTTGTATTGCATCATTTGTATCAGATTAGATGTATAACGATTACGATATGTGATGAATTTAACTAAAATCACATTTTGGACATGCATCATTCAACTATCATGGAACCAACATCTGCTATCTAACATGGAATTTCTAGGCTCGCATGGACCCGACAAACAACCTTTAGAACCATGCATCTTCCAAGCAACCTTGTTATACCTCTAGCATTAGAAGTTTATAAGGCCGTTAGTTTGTCTTTCTTGGTTACTCAATGGCACTCGTGGTTAACTTTAGATTTTCCTTTCTTGGTAGTTTGCGGTGTCTTGATGATAACTAGCAACAAAGGGAAGCGAGACAAAAAAACCCATGTTTCTATCATATAACACACTTCATGGTAGAAACAGATCGATGTTAAACATGTAAGTTTATAATTGCATATTTTTTATTGCAAATATCTCCAAATTCAATGGATAAAACAATATCTGTAGTGACCAAACACAATAAAAGAATGCAGTTGGAAAACATATAGGAGCACGGATACCTGCTAACTGTTAATAGTTAAAATTTATGGACATCAAAATGTGGTTTCCTAGCTACAATAATAGTATGTGTGTGCCAGATGGAAAAGAAAATGGAGTTTTGTGTATTTATTTTCCTTGACAAGTTAACCTAGAGAAAAAGTCTTTTTAAAACAATCATTTGTTCACCTAAAAGAGTGAATCTCTGAAAATGGTGTAAAGAGCACTTGAATAAACAAAATAGTACAATTTGGTGCCGTACGTGATTCACACACTTGACAGCATGCGCACACATAGATATGTATACAAAATTTCTTTGAGTAAATAGAAGCCTAAAAATCTGCAGTTGATATCACATAAGGCGCGATTCTGTTCCTACTATGCTTCATTCCAATTCATCATACCACCCAATCAACAATAATTAATACGTCCTAATTTCTTAATTGTCGCCCACGAACCCCACAAAATAAGTAAACATCCTCGATCAATTTAAACTGCAAGAGAAAGAAAGCATAAGTCGCCTTTTCTGATGAATTAGCACCGTGTAACATCCAATGATCAGTATAACTGAAGAGGTTTTCATCCCCTTATTCGCCTCTAACTATAGCTATTCCAATAGTACATCACCATGTAGCGATCTTTTGTAAGCCTTATCAAAATTTACCTTTAACAGCATCCCAATTCTTTTCAACTAGAACCCCTTTAACTGACTAGAAGCTGGTATCGACAATGTGTTAGCTCTGCAAATAGTTTTTTTTACATAAAAACGGATCCATATCCCCGATCCTCAAATTCAAAAGAGAACACATAAATGCCCTCTCTACAAGTTAACTGTGCAATTAACTTCTTCAAGATCTAAAGCAAAAGTGATGGAGGCTGAGATCTCCTTCAGATGTTGCCTTCCGTTGATCTGCTGATGGCGGCAATGGGTGGCTGAGATTTGATCTGGAGGCTGTCGCTCCTAAAACGTGTGAATCTCAATGGGTTGAGGTTGTGGTTGCCGAGTTACCTGCAAGGAAGTCCCGGGGTGGTTGTACCACCGAGGACCCTCCGACGATCAAGTTAGACTAGAGATCCAAGCAGAGTAACGGCTTAATGGAGTCAAAATGGCTTACCGCGATCGTCTGGGAGAGGGGTTTATATAGCGGTGGCAGCAGGCGAGGCAGGCGCGAGAATCATGTCGGCCGTTACGCTCTCGACGTCACGCCCGCATGATGAGCGGTACCTTCGATTAATGGCAAGACAGGCTCGTTAATGGAGGATCGTGGTGGCGTGGAACGTGGGATGTGGCTGGCGGAGATCTCGCGCATGGCAAGATTCGCAGGATGGCGGTTACGCCTGCAAGCGGTGCTGTTGGTCGATCGATGAGACCGAGGAAGATGACCTCGGCGGGAGAGCTTGAGGAGGAGCGGGAGAGCCTAGGTATCTTGGTTTTGCTTGAGCCCGGAGGCGAGCTGAGAGGACAAAGGAGGCTCGGGCCTGTGATAGTTCGGATGCGAGCTGTGGAGCCGAGGAGGCCAGTTGTGCACGGGGCTCGGAGGCGAGCCAGCGTCCGCTCGGCAGGGCGAGCATAGGTGTGGTCTGGTCGGCCATCGTAAGTCCTTTCTTGTGAGCCCTGGGACACGTCATCTGCCACACATCCTGCTCAGGGAGATCACCGATATCGAGCATCATCATTAGCCCCCCACTCTCGTCCCGACCAGCTGACGGGTCGGGTCGAGAGTGGTTTGCCAGATCATCCGAGGTGAGCTCCTTTCCGAAGATATCGTCGGGCGTGTCTCTGGGCAATTAGTTGTCTTTTCTGGATGAGGTCAGCAAATCAGGGCGAGATCTTTTGCATTAAAGAGGGTGCGCCGGATCGTGTGCTCTTTGGTGAAGCGACGGGCCACGTGTCGGGTGCCGGTTGGCTGATGTGACGTGTCACAGGCTTCTGGCATCCGATGGGATGCTGCCAATGTGCTTGCGACAGGTGGAGCGATCGTGGCCGTTGAGTGCAGCGAACCGTTTTGGCGGGAGTCGATCGACGTAATTGGAAGAGGACGCCGGCTGTATAAATCGAGGGGAGGCTTGATTCGGGGTCTCTCTTTCTTCACATTTTTCATTCTGAGTCTTGTTAGCTCGGCGCTCTCCCCTTTAGGTCGGATCTTGCTTCTTCTTCCTTCTGCTTCTTCTCCTTATGAGTCGAGCCTCTTTTCGCCTTTGCCAGGACAGATGATTCGATCCCAGACTCTTGGTGCCTTCGGCGCTCAGTCCCGAAGGGGGGACGGCCGTCCGGCCGTGCTTCCGGCCCGCTCAAGCCCTGCGCTGGATGTGCCCCTGACGGTAGGGCCACCTGCCCCGTGACGAGCTCCTGACGATTGTTCCGTCGGCGGCCAAAGGCGTACACAGGTTCCCGAATCTCAGACGAGGGATGCAGGAGAGGGTGAAGACGGGGTTCCTCTTAAGCGGAAGAGGACGGTCTCTCGTGCGTTGCCGTCGTTGATTCCGGAAGAGACTCCTGTGCAGGAGGAGGACGTCCAATTCGTGGTCCCGTCGGGGCTTTCCGTTGCCGCCAGCCTTCTTGCTGGTATGGAGGAGTCGGCCGGAGGCCGGATGCCGCGGGGGAGCTTGAGGGCCCACGGCTATCGTACATGAGACGGTTCAGGTATGTACTCCCTTATGTGTTATTTTGAGCGACCCTTCCTTAGTTTGGGTGTCTTTAAGTTTCTCTGCCATTTTTTGCCAGGTCCTTCAGCACTGCGCCCTTGTTACTCGTATGGAAGCCGAGGAGGCTATTCGGGCTGCGAGGTCAACAGAAGAATCTTCTTCGGGGGTCGAGGATCTGCGACTCGAGCTGCGTCTGGAGAAGGAGAGGTCGCTCGCCCTCAGAGCCCGGTCAGAAGCCGCGGATCTCACCGTTTCAAAGTACCGGGAGTCCTATCGCCGCTTAAGTGGGTCCCACCGAGTCGTTGAGGCGAAGTTGATGGAGCTGGCCGATCGCTTTGCAGCCATGAGGAGGGCGAGGGATGCCAGCAGGCGGGATGCCGAGGCGGCGCTTCAGGCGGCGGAGGCCGCCGAGACACGGGCCAGGAAGGCGGTAGCGGATTACAAAGAGTCGGACCAGTATTACGCTGACCTCGGCGAGGCCTCCGCCACTGCATGGAACAAGGCTCTTGATGCCGTCAAGGATCAGCTTCCGGAGTTCGCCGACGGTGAGCTCCGTGCTCGGGTCCCACTCTCGGTGGTCCCGCCTCCGGCCGATAGCGATAAGGGGAGTGAGGTCTAGGCGGGGCTTGCTGCCCGACCTTTTTGGTTTTTCCTCCTTTCTATTTTGTAAGCCTCCGGGCAATTTTGATAAGGCTGGAGAGCCCACAATACCCTTGTAAAGATTTTTGGCTTTGTGAATAAAAACTTTTTGTTTTTGCAGTAATGTTTGTGCTTGTACTTCCTTTTGTTGGTAGGCACTTGTATCTGCACAGTACTGATTTTATGGTCGGCATGTTACTCGTCTAGCGATTACTCGTCGACTTGACTCTGATCATTTATCGAGACCGAGAGGACTGGCAGGAAGACGGTATATCCATGGTCCCGAAGTCGAAGTGGAGATCGCTAAGACGTAGATAGACCAGATGCCTCTTTTTGGGTTCATGTTCCTCAGTTGTTGGAGGGGCCGTGCGTGGCCTACTAAGGATGGTGCCGAGTAGGGTAGCTGCTCGGTGCCTCTTGGCGAGGGCTTTGATCCCTGGTTTGTTGGAAGGGCCGTGCGTAGCCTACTAAGGATGGGGCCAAGCAAGGTAGCTGCTAGGTGCCTCTTGGCGAGGGCTTTAATCCTTAGCGCGGGAAGGACCGTGAGTGACCTACTAAGGATGGGGCCAAGCAGGGTAGCTGCTCGGTGCTTCTTGGCGAGGGCTTTGATCCCTGGTTTGTTGGGGTAGGGAGCTAACAGCCAAGGATAACCGAGCAAGGGCGGGCCCGGTTGCCTCTTGCGAGGGCTTTGATCCTTAAGGACGGGCTGAGCAGGGTTACTGCTCGGTGCCTCTTGGCGAGGGCTTTGACCTCTGGTTTGGTAGGGAGCTACCAGGCAGGGATAACCGAACAAGGGCGGATTCGATTGCCTCTTGCGAGGGCCTTTCATCCTTAGCGGGGGAAGGGTCGTAAATGGCCTACTAAGGATGGCCGAGCAGGATTACTGCCCGGTGCCTCTTGGCGAGGGCTTTTTGTCCTTAAGGATGGCCGAGCAGGGTTGCTGCTCGGTGGCTCTTCGTGAGGGCTTTGATCCCTGGCATTGTGGGGTAGGGAAGCTACCAGCCAGGGATAGCCGAGCAGGGTAGCTGCTCGGCTGCCTCTTGGTGAGGGCTTTGATCCCTGATTTTGTGGGGTTGGGAAGCTACCAGCCAGGGATAGCTGAGCAGGGTAGCTGCTCGGACGCCTCTTGGTGAGGGCTTTTATCCCTGGTGTTGTGTGATAGGGGAGCTACCAACCAAGGATAGCTGAGCAGGGTAGCTGCTCGGGTGCCTCTTGGTGAGGGCTTTGATCCCTGGCGTTGTGTGGTAGGGGAGCTACCAGCCAGGATAGCTGAGCAGGGTAGCTGCTCGGCTGCCACTTGGTGAAGGCTTTGCTCCCTGGCATTGCAAGATAGGGAAGACACCGGCCAGGGACAGCCGAGCAGGGTAGCCGCTCGGATGCCTCTAGGTGAGGGCTTCGATCCTTAGTGCATGAGGGGTCGTGGGAGGCCCGCTAAGGATGGACCAAGCAGTGGAGCTGTTCGGTTGCCTCTTAGTGAGGGCTTGGGTCATAAAGACAGAAATCTTCTTTTCGCAATGTTCTAACGTTCCCTTCTTGTTATTCGGATGAAAATGACTTTTTAGAAAAATTTACATTGTCTTTGCGAGAAGAGAGGTGCACACTTGTGGGTAGTGATTTCACTGGTACGGCTTGAGCTTCTCGGCGTTGTAAGGCCGCGGCAATCTGCGCCCGTCCGCGTCCTGCAAGCGGTAGGCTCCGCCAGGAAGTACCTCGATGACGAGGAAAGGACCATCCCATTTTGGGGAAAACTTATGCAGCCTGCCTTGATCGATGAACTCATTTCGCCGTAGGACTAGATCCCCGGTCCTGAAGGAGCGACGCTTGACCCGCGCGTTGTAGTATCGGACAGTTTGCTGCTGATAGGCGGCAGCCCTGATCTGAGCCCGGTCTCGTTTCTCCAACAGGATGTCCATGTTGGTCCGTAGTGCCGTGGTGTTTGCTTCGTCGTCGAAGTGTTCGACCCGGTGACTGGGTAACCCGATCTTCGCTGGGACCATTGCTTCGGTCCCGTAGCAGAGGATGAAAGGGATTTCCCCGGTAGGGGTCTTCTTTGACATGCGCAGGGCTCATACGACCCCGGGCAATTCCTCGACCCAACTGCCTTGGCGTCCCTCCAAGCGGGTCCGAAGACCCCGAAGGACATCTCGGTTAGCGACTTCGGCCTGCCCGTTGCATTGGGGATGTGCGACTACGGCGAACTTCATGAGGATATGATATTCGTTGCAGAAATCCTTCACTTTTTCGTTTTCGAAGTTCGTCCCGTGGTCGGTGATGATGCACCTTGGGATGCCGAACCGGAGTATCAGGTTATTCTGCAGGAACTTGATGGTCGTGGCGGCGTCTGGCTTCCAGATGGGGACTGTCTCGATCCACTTCGTGAAGTAATCTACTGCGACGAGAACATATCTGTGCCCGCCTGTGCCGGTAGGAAACTGGCCTATCATGTCCAATCCCCACTGGGCGAACGGCCATGGGAAGGTCAGCGCGGTCAACTCGGTAGCTGGGAGGCGGGGCACGCTTCCGTATAGTTGGCAGCTTTTGCATCTCCTGACGAGTTTCTGGGCGTCCTCGTGAATAGTCGGCCAGTAGTACCCCTGGAGCAATGCCTTCTGGATTAAGGTTCGGGCCCCTTAGTGTGCGCCGCCGACCCCTTCATGGATTTCAAGGAGGACGTAGTCGGCTTCGTGGGGGTCGACACACCGGAGCAGGGGCTGAGTGAAGGATTTCTTATAAAGGTTTCCATTGCTCCAGACGAAGTGACGGGCTTTGGCCCGGAGACGACGGGCTGCTCCCCGATCTTCTGGGAGCGTTCCGTCCCTTAGGAATCCCACGAGGGGCTTCCTCCAGTCTTTGTCGTCTTACTGCGTTGTGTACACATGAAGTATTGTCGCCCCGTCTTCCATGTTGGGCCGCGACAGGGTCTCGAAGAGGATTGACCACTTGTTGGCCGAGTAGGATGAAGCCAGCTTGCTCAGGGCGTCAGCTTGGGCATTAAGCTACCTGGGTGCCTGGGTATCTGCTCTATCTGGACTTCGTCGAAGTTCTTCCGGAGTTTTCTTACCTCAGCCAGGTACTTTGCCATTAGAGGTTCCCGAGCCTCGAAGTGTCCGGTCACTTGTCCAACGACTAGGGCTGAGTCACTGCGGATTCGAATTTTTTTAGCCCTAATCAGGCAGCCATGCGCAGTCCGGCCAGCAGGGCCTCGTACTCTGCCGCGTTGTTTGAGGCTCTGAATCCGAGCTTTAGAGAGTACTCCATTTCTGCTTCGTTCGGGTCCCGAATGATAAGGCCGGCGCCACAGCCGTCCTCGGTTGAAGACCCGTCAACGTAGATGACCCACTCAGGGACCGAGTCGGGTTTCCTCACAATCAGGTGTTGATCCGCGTGGGTCGGCAAGGGCTCCGGTTCCTTGCTGGGGATGGTGCACTCGACAATAAAGTCGACCAGGGCTTGCGTTTCGATGGCCTGTCTCGGACGGTACTTTATGTTGAACTGGGACAGCTCCCACCTCTACTTCTCTAAGCGGCCCGAGAATTCAGGTGAGGCGAGGATAGCCCCCAGCGGGCGCTCAGTGAGGACGAGGATAGTGTGCGCCTGCAAATAGTGTCGTAGCTTTCTTGACGCCACTATGAGGGCCAGGACGATCTTTTCTATGGCCAGATACCTCGTTTCTGCGTCTTTGAAGACGTGGCTTACGTAGTATACCGGCTTCTGCACTCCGTCGACCTTCCGGACCAGCACTGAGCCTGCTGCTTGGTCGGATACTGCCAGGTACAGCGATAGCTCGTCTCCTTCAACTGGTCGGGTGAGCAGCGGCGGCGTTGCCAGGTGCCTCTTTAACTGTTCGAAGGCGGTCTAACACTCCTCCGACCACTCGAACCTCGAGATTTTCCTTAGAGCTTTGAAGAAGGGGAGTCATTTTTCCCCAGACCTCAACATGAAGCGGCTCAGAGCGGCCACTCGCCCAGTTAGCCGTATGATCTCGACGTTGGTCTTGGGCACGGTCATGTTGAGGATAGCGTCGATTTTTTCCGGGTTGGCCTCGATCCCACGGTGGGTGACCATGAAACCGAGGAACTTTCCCCCGGTGACCCCGAACGCGCACTTGGCGGGATTTAGCTTCATCTTGAACTTGCGGAGTATCTCGAAGGCTTCGCCCAGGTCCTTGGAGTGGTCGGTCGAAGAGACCGATTTGATGAGCATATCGTCGACGTAAACTTCCATGTTCCTACCGATCTGTGCCTTGAACATGCGGTTGACTAACTGTTGGTACGTAGCTCCGGCGTTTTTAAGGCCGAAGGGCATCACCTTGTAGCAGTATACCCCCGGTCCGTTGTGAATGCGGTAAGATCTTCGTCTGCCGGACTCATACGGATCTGATTGTAGCCGGAGAAAGCGTCCATGAAGCTCAATAACTCATGACCTGTCGAGCTGTCGACGAGCTAATCTATCTGAGACGGGGAATAGTTGTCTTTAGGGCAGGCCTTGTTGAGGTCGGTGAAGTCGACGCACATGCGCCACTTCCCGCTTGATTTCTTGATCAGGACTACGTTTGCTAGCCACTCCGAATAGGGCACGTTCCGGATGAAGTAGGCGGTGAGGAGCCGATCTACCTCATCCTCAATAGCCTTCTGTTTGACCGAGGCGAAGCTTCGCTTTTTCTGCCTGACGGGTCGGGCCGTAGGATCAACCCCGAGCTTGTGAGATATAATTTTGGGGTCGATCCCAGGTATGTCAGCAGGCGCCCAGGCAAACACGTCGGAGTTGTTTCTGAGGAAGTGGACTAAGTCATCTCGCTGAGTTCCTGTCAGAAGCGACCCGATCTGGACGAGTTTTTCGTTGTCCCCTTTTACGAGGGGGACCTCTGTCAGAGGCTCCACCGGGGTCCCTCGGACCTCTGTTTGCTCGTCTCGAGTGTCTAGAGAACCCCTGATGTCACCCTCACCTTCAACATCGTCGACCGGTCTCTCCGACAAAGATGTTGCGGTGAAACAAACCTTTGCAACTCGCTGGTCTCCGTAGACCCGACCTATCCCGTCCTGGTCGAGAGGGAACTTCATCGCCAGGTGATAGGTCGATATCTGAGCCTGGAGGAAGTTCAGCGTGGGCCGGCCGAGGAGGATGTTGTAGGCCGATGGGATCCTTGCCACTATGAATTCCACCGGCAGGGTCCGCGTACGGTTGGTTTCCCCGACGTTGAACTGTAGAGTGATCACCCCTTCCGCCGGGATGGAGTGGTTGGTGAATCCTGAGAGGACGTGGGAGGTATGCCTTAAGTCTGCTGAACTTCGGGGAAACAGTCGTGGAAGAGAATGTCTGCCGAACTTCCCGAGTCGACCAGGATCCTGTGCACCTCGTATTGATGGACTCGAGCCGTAATCACCAGGGGGTCGTTGTGGGGCAAGGATATGCTGTGGAGGTCCCCGTCGTCAAAAGTGATCGGCTCGGTCTCCCTTGACCTCTTTGTCGGTCGGTTGTCGGCTTCCGCGCTGGCACGGGGTGCTGAGTTGCGTATGTACCCGACGCACCCCCGGTCGTCATGACCATGACTTTCGCCGAGCCTTGGTTCCTTCTGTTGAAAATTGATGCAAATTAAAGTCTATGGTTAGGTGCCACCTTTTGACATCTATGACATTGTTAGGTGATGACAATGATAGGTGGTGACTTTGGTAGGTGCTACTTTTGACATCTATGACATTGTTAGGTGATGACAATGATAGGTGGTGATTTTGGTAGGTGCTATTTTTGACATCCATGACATTGTTAGGTGATGACAATGATAGGTGGTGACTTTGTTAGATAGTGACATTGTCCTGGATGCTATAAAAGCACATCTTATGAGAGGCATTTGTATCCATCCATCACTTGTATCCATCACAAGTATCATCACAAGAGGCAAAGGCCAAGAAAGATTTGTATAGAGAGATTTGAGAGAAATCTCCTAGGGTTGTTCTTGCTTGTAAACTTGATTCAAGTATAGTAGACGTTTGCAGATTCCGCTCTGCCGGGGACTAGCCATACGGTGGGTGAACCTCGTTAACAAATCTATCTTGTTTGTGATTGATTGCTTTCTTATTCCTGCACTTTAATTTATATTGTCTTTCGTCGTTTAATTGCGTGATTGTATTTTTGCGTGATTTGGGTTTTGTCGCGAGCACTGTTCCGTGGATCGACTCTCCCTCCCAACAACTGGTATCAGAGCCTGGTTTGTTCGGGAGAGGGGGGTGGAGCGAGTAAAAAAATATTGATGTCGGGTATGGGTTGAGTGCTTGTGTTGAACACCAGTGTTGTACATCACTGAAGAAAGGTTGTGAGTGCAACGGGCCATTACTTGGTGTTGAAGCGCCTGTAAGCCTGGTATGTATACCGCCGATGTTGTATGCCACCTACAACGGTGTAGGCGGGTATGTACGATACGAGTCAAGCTCGAGATTGTTGAGTTTGTGTGACTCGTATAGTCCCACATCGGGAGTTTAAGGGGAAGTTGATGTGTATATAATGTAACTTGGACCTCTACCTAACAGCTCGGGCTTTTGGGTTAGAATGGGCACCCAAGTTGTGTTGTGTACGCGTCGCTTGTGGGCTCCGCCCCCGACAAATGGTATCAAAGCCTGGTTTGTTTGGGAGAGGGGTGGAGCGTGATGTGGGGAAGGTTGAGTGCTTGTGTTGAACACCAGTGTTGTACATCACTTAAGAAAGGTTGTGAGTACAACGGCTTCCCACTGGGAGTTGAAGCGCCTGTAAGCCTGGTATGTACACCGCCGATGTTGTATGCCACCTACAACGGTGCAGGCGGGTATGTACGATACAAGTCAAGCTCGGGATTGTTGAGTTTGTGTGACTTGTATGTTAGTCCCACATCGGGAATTACAAAGAAGTTGATGTGTATATAATGCAACTTGGACCTCTACCTAACAGCTCGGGCTTTTGGGTTAGAATGGGCACCAAGTTGTGTTGTGTACGCGTCGCTTGCGGGCTCCGCCCCCGACAAATGGTATCAGAGCCTGGTTGGTTCGGGAGAGGGTTGGAGTGAGGATGTGGGGAAGGTTGAGTGCTTGTGTTGAACACCAGTGTTGTACATCACTTAAGAAAGGTTGTGAGTACAACGGCTTCCCACTGGGAGTTGAAGCGCCTGTAAGCCTGGTATGTACACCGCCGATGTTGTATGCCACCTACAACGGTGCAGGCGGGTATGTACGATACGAGTCAAGCTCGGGATTGTTGAGTTTGTGTGACTCGTATAGTCCCACATCGGGAGTTTAAGAAGAAGTTGACGTGTATATAATGTAACTTGGACCTCTACCTAACAAGCTCGGGCTTTTGGGTTAGAATGGGCACCCAAGTTGTGTTGTGTACGCGTCGCTTGCGGGCTCCGCCCCCGACAAATGGTATCAGAGCCTGGTTTGTTCGGGAGAGGGGGGTGGAGCGAGTAAAAAAATATTGATGTCGGGTATGGGTTGAGTGCTTGTGTTGAACACCAGTGTTGTACATCACTGAAGAAAGGTTGTGAGTGCAACGGGCCATTACTTGGTGTTGAAGCGCCTGTAAGCCTGGTATGTATACCGCCGATGTTGTATGCCACCTACAACGGTGTAGGCGGGTATGTACGATACGAGTCAAGCTCGGGATTGTTGAGTTTGTGTGACTCGTATAGTCCCACATCGGGAGTTTAAGGGGAAGTTGATGTGTATATAATGTAACTTGGACCTCTACCTAACAGCTCGGGCTTTTGGGTTAGAATGGGCACCCAAGTTGTGTTGTGTACGCGTCGCTTGTGGGCTCCGCCCCCGACACCTTCGAGTGGGGTTCTTTACGCCCCCTGGTGGGGTTGTTTTTGAGCTGTCGTGGGGAGTCTCGCTGTGCGCGACCCCGTCGAGGGAGGGGATGCCAGTCGTGCCTGTAAACAGGCAAACTGACCGCCACCGCCTCGGGAAGGACAGGGCTGCGACGAGACTCGGGGCGAAAATTTGTAGCGTAAGACTTCGGAGCCGAACTTAGCGGTGCCCACCGGGTTTCCGAATACGTCGGCTAGAGGAAACCGCGGTTGCCGGAAATGATGAGGCGGCGGTCGGTAGTGCCCATACGGACGGAGTCTTCTTTCCCCATGTAGGGGTTCTGGTCCTGAGGTGGGGGAGCGGCAACTTGGTGATCTTGCCCCGCCGAGCGCTTCCATGATGGACGCAAGTCGGTCTATCCGGCCGGCGATGTCGTTGATGGCATTCGGCGGAGAAGGTTCGTCCACATCTCTGTTGAGGAAGAGGCGGCGGCTGGTGCTTGGATCATCGTGATGATCGCTCGCCATTAGGTTGAGATCTGAAGGCGAACTTTTGTTTTTGTGGAATCAAAAACTCTTTCCCACAGATGGCGCCAGCTGATGGAGGCTGAAATCTCCTTCAGATGTTGCCTTCCGTTGATCTGTTGATGGCGGCGATGGGTGGCTGAGATTTGATCTGGAGGTTGTCGTTCTTGAAACGTGTGGATCTCAATGGTTAAGGTTGTGGTTGCCGAGTTACCTGCAGGAAGTCCCGGAGTGGTTGTACCACCGAGGACCCTCCGACGATCAAGTTAGACTAGAGATCCGAGCAGAGTAACGGCTTAGTGGAATCAAAATGGCTTACCTTGATCGTCTGGGAGAGGGGTTTATATAGCGGTGGCAGCAGGCGAGGCAGGCGCGAGAATCACGCCGGCCGTTACGCTCCCGACATCCCGCCCGTGTGATGAGCGGTACCTCCCATTAATGGCGAGACAGGCTCGTTAATGGGGGATCGTCGTGGCGTGGAACGTGGGATGTGGCCGGTGGAGATCTCGGGCATGGCGAGATTCAAGAGATGGCGGTTACGCCTGCAAGCGGTGCCGTTGGTCGGTCGATGAGATCGAGGAAGATGACCTAGGCTGGAGAGCTCGCGGAGGAGCGGGAGAGCCGAGGTATCTTGGTTTTGCTCGAGCCCGGAGGCGAACTGGGAGGGCCGAGGAGGCTCGGGCCTGTGATAGCTCGGATGCGAGCTGTGGGGCCGAGGAGGCCAGGTGTGCGGGGGGCTCGGAGGCGAGCCAGCGTCCGCTCGGCAGGGCGAGCGTATGTGTGGTCTGGTCGGCCACTGTAAGTCCTTTCTTGTGAGCCCTGGGACACGTCATCTGCCACGCGTCCTGATCTGGGAGATCACCGATATCGAGCATCATCAAAAAGAAAAAACATACAAGGTTATATCTATAAAAAAAATTAAAATTTCACATGGACTCATGTCTGTAGGCATAATGCTACAACTTTATAGCTCCAATTCCTTGTTTTCCACCAGATTTACCCACTAGGATTTTTTTTAAGTAATGAAGGAACCATCATGATCGTCGTCATCATCCAAGCCTTCATGAAACATTTGACAATGTTCTATGAAGAAACATACAATTTCTTCAAGTAAAAAGTCTAGATAAAGCTAATAAACCTGTTAATGGCCTAAAAATTCTCAAGTAAAAAGTCTAGATGGAGAAAATATGATAGATTTGTGAATAAAAAAAAGAAAATTAAAATGTTTTAACTCTAATAAGGCCCAGAAAAAGCCAAGCGTTTCCATTCTAAAAAAGTAACGAAGGTATATTAAGTAAATAAACAATTCCATCAGCATGATCCCAAACAATATAAAGAAAAGAAATGCAATAAGCTCACAATCAAAAGATAAGAAAAGGCATGCACCAACTTGATCTACTTAAATCAAAGAAAAGCACGTCATCTGAAAGAAATCTAGTTGATTATAACGATAGAATCACAGATACCTAGATTGTGACGCTAGCAAAATTGCTCCCATCTACTTGATTGCTGCCGCAAAGAACAAAAAAAATATATAAAAAATTATGGGAAAAGAAATTATTCGTCATCTCACAAACCCTGATTTTATTTTTTTAAATTTTTTTTTGCCCACAGGGGAGTGAGATTTACTTACCACATATGGGTGCGAGATTTGGGAAACGTGAACGGCGTTATTATGTAAAAAATCCCAAGTATATTTGTAAATATCCCCTAAAATGCTTTCTTACTTTTATAGCACCCTTCTAACATCCTTGTATATTTGTTTATACCTGCCTTGGATTTTTTAGAACTGTTTGGAAACCCTTTTTCATTAGAGAAAAATGGAGAAAAGAGGCAATAGGAGGAAATTCCTCCTATGGCGTGGAAAAAATACAATCTCCAACAATTTTTTCGGCGATCGGCCCTCATTATCTTCAGCGTTATCATCTAAAATGTGGGTACACCAAATATCATGTGATTCTACAACTTTTTCACCGTTGATTTAGGAATGTGAAAAGTTCTATTGTCGGCAAACCGTTAATTTTGAACCCACTAAATCAACGGTGAAAAGATTGTGGAATCACATGAAATTTGGTGTACGCGCATCTTAGATGATAACGATGATGATGATGGGTGCCGATCGTCGGAAAAAATGATGGAGGTTGTATTTTTTCCATGCCAAAGGAGGAAATCCCCTCCTATGGCCTCTTTACTCCGTTAATCTCTTTTCATTATTATGTTTATAATAAAAAACTATGATGAATTTCTTGGTTATTTACTGTTTAGTGGAACAATATATTTATTCCAGTTTATTGTATCTTAATTATATCATGCTAAATCATATAATCCATAAGGTTTTCTTCTTTATAGTTGGGGGGGGGGGGGGGCTGCCTCATAGTTTGGCCATATTCATGTTCAAAAATTTGTATGACATGTGTGCTTCATTTCTAGCAACTCACATCATGCATGAACTCATCCCTGGCCTAACAAGAGAATCAGTCGGTGAAACGGATTTTACTAAAGTTAGGCTGCTGAAAATTCGATTTTGTCACGAAAATCGTGACAAATGCGTCTAAAATTGGCGCTGCTACCCTACCCTTCGTAATAGCATTAAAGACCGAAAATATGTGTATGCTTTCTTGCTTCTCATTCTCTGAAGTTCTAGATCGGTATTTTCCCCCCATCGATTTAAGGATTTCAAAGGAATGTCAGCTCTTACCTATCAAGAATGGAAAATAAAAATCATTAAAGTGTAAATGTTCCAAAAATAATTTAATTTATTTTCTTCTTTTTAGCCTGTAAGTTTTTTTATCCTTGCCTAATGATATCCATTCCTGAATTTTTATTCCTATTTTCTTCAACTGCTACCACTTTTGCACCAGAAAATAAGTAAGGAGGGAGAAGGAAAGAAAACGAGAGCAATCTTTTATCTACCAATTATCCCATAAAAAACCTAAACACTAAAGTCAATGATATTGTTCGTGAGTAGTTATTCAAAATTGTTGGAAAAAATTGTTGGAAGGGCGAATCATCTCTGGTGTATAGATTTCGTGGGTAATAATTGGAATCCGGACAGCGTAAATGACTCTTTGCGCCTTAACATCGTTCCAAGATTGACATGATCCAATGTTGAGGATGATCGTTTACAAATAAAATAAGGTTAAAAGAAGTTGTAAATCAAGACTTAATTGCAAAACTTATTTTAGGGGTGAATTTATAAATAAAATAAGGTTGAGTGTAGGAATCATCAATTTGAACACTAAAATTAATAGATGAATTAAAAGTTATAAAATAAAAATAGTTTAGTTAACTTTAAATAAGCTAATAATATATCTACAGAGATGCCCTCGAGCTAGGAAGAAGGTTAAAACAGCATAAAATATTTAGAAGGGGTATATATATAAATATTCGGCCGCAACAAAGCCTTCCCATCATTTGGGGTCGGCTATATGAATCTTTTTCTTCTATTTTGTTATAATAAAGGTTGTATTCTGTGTTGTATTGATAATTAACAAATATATCATCACCGCTTTCTCCATTTTTGCTTAGGTCTGCCGTCGCCTCAGCGGCTCGTATCCAACCTATCTCAACCTATTTTGAATCCTTGTATTCTCTGAGAGCCGTCGGTAACTTCTCACGGTTGCAATAATTCCTTGTTATGTCTTAGAAAAATGCCACTCATCCATATCAACAATCTTGTTTCTGAACATGTAGTTTCTTAATTATCTAATATTTTGATCTATAAGCAGTCTTGGACTTATAGTCATTTTATAAATTTTTCTTCCGATATAGTGTTTCTATAATTGCAAATACTTCTCCACTTCAAACTATCCACTCCAGTGAACTATATCTTTATTGATCTTACTATCATCGATCTCTACTCTCTATCTCTATCTCTGCTATTATGACCAGAAAAGAGGAGGGTCGCTCTCACAATTAACTAAAATTAATTATTCAAAAAAACGAGAAAAATCCTTCTGTTTATTTCTCATCAATCGCAATACATTAGATACACAACCTACAACTGGAAAAAAAAATGTTCTAAATCCTTTCGGATTTATTTTATGAATATTTGGCTAAATTTCAATATTTATCAAGCCTCTCGTGAACAACATCACCGTATGGTACTCTCATGCCATCGCGAGCTGCATCACATTCATCGGATACACAATGGATGACGAATTGGAGTTGTATGCACTTTCTGCGCCGAGGATGTTTGCAGCCTCCGTTGGGTGAAATGCATCCCAATAAAAGTATTTCTTCCTGTCGTTGCACGGAGGCATCCTCGGGAGACAAGTTACTTGCCGGTTGTTCTTTCCCATTCCGCAACACCCTCTATTCATTATTTCGAAACCTGCTCTCCATAAAAATTTAATTTAGCAACTTCAAATAATCACTATAACAGATAATAGTTTATCACTGACAGGCCCCCACCGTCGGTGTTTAACCGTGTATCACCGACAGATCTCCGTCGGTCTCATTACACAATGCTGTTGCAATATTCAAATATATGAGTAGTTCCTCAAAAAGGATATACGGAGGAGTTGGCTGAGCATGAGAATTGTGACAAAAGGTAACAATTGTTCGAGAAAACTTGAAGGAATAAAAGAGAACTAAAATTGGAAAAATGAGAAGTTAATTTACCATAAGATTTTGCATTGGTGAGAACATGCTTGGTCGTCTCATAGGTGTTCCAATAGATGAACATGGCAGCAGGAAACTTATTGAAGCGATCGACCATCTTCAGAAGGCCCATGTTGTACATTCTGGCCGCTTTATTCACTTTCTCGTCACAACGATAACCGATTTTGTTACCTTTAACCACTGTTTTCTCAAGCATGTATGGTATGCACCCCATCGGTCCAAGCCCGGAGATCATTACCTTGCGGGCACCCAAATCATACAATTGCTGAAAAGATTGGAGAAATCAGCATTTTTAAATTTAGTTGATTTGTTCAAAACTGCAATGTGAAGAGTTGCGCATGTTTGATGAAGAAGGAAGGTCTTAAAACAACATAAACGATTTTACGAGGTATATATAAATTTTAAGAAATTAAATGCAAGAAATTTTAACCTGTAATTTCCTCGTGTAATCTCGAAGGAGCAGTGCAGTGTATGTTTTCATGTCGTAGCGTTTGCTGGTCGTATAAAAGTAAGGAACAAAGTAGTTGTTCAAGTAGTCGTTACTTCCCATTCCTACATAATAGATGCATTTACTTAAATGATCACGAACTCTCGTGCCGTTCCATCGGAACATCATGCTAATAAGTCCCACCGTGTCGCGGAATTGATCCAGCTGTTCTGTAAAAGAATAGTGCCCACCCTGCAAATATAAAGGTTAATATATGTTTGAACCGATGATTTTGTTTTTTCTTCCTTCGGTTTATAGGTTTTCAGAGATGTACATAGGCATTCCCAGTTTCGGCTCGAATTCCTGCGGCAGCTGATGCGTAGTTGACACCCCTTAGCACTTGGTTTTTTCGAGCGGTCTCGTATGGGGGAATGAAGTGTGTGAAGCCTAGTAATTGAGCTGCATATGCAATAAAGAGAAAATATATAACTAGTCCAATTTTTGTTTTAGTTAGTTAGTTAGTTTATTTTTTATTTTTTTGGGTGTGTGTGTGGGGGGGGGGGGCTCCCTCTATCTTGAATAGCCACATTTCTTCTCTATTATTTAATAAATTTTACCCAAAATACCATTTTCATTCTTTTTTAGAAGTGACCGCACGTGCTTCGTTAATTGGTGACCTCTCGCTTGGAAGAGGAAAGTTTTACCTTATCTTTCAAAATAGAAGGAGATATCTCACTGGACAAGCAAATGGACCGCAATTTATATTTAAAAAAACTTAAAGATAGTTTGGTAAAAGACGATAGTCGAGGTTGCTTTACTGTAATTTACCCTAAGAATATTCATGACAACGTGTTAGGCTTCAGAAGATGCATACTTATTATATCTACGACGGTGCGACCGTTGGTAAATCGCCCGGAAGTTCCATCTGGGAAATCAATCCCATAAGGCACGTAATCAGCCCTAGCAAGAGTTGTGATGTCATCGTTGTTGCCGCTGTCAATGAGTGAATCACCAAAGCTAAAGAAGCAAGGGACCTGAGGATTATCCGAACCCGAACTCCTTTTAAACAAAATGAACACAAGAATGAGCAGCATGCACTCCGAAATTGTCTGCCCCATGATCAGAAGAAGAAAACAAATCGTGTTTCCGTTTGTTTTTGTTGTAGCTAAAGAGATCTGCATGCTGTAATTTATAGAAAAAATTTGGAGGTTGAAGAGAGCAAGCCTAGATTTTGACAGGAAACAAATTTGGTGGGTTGTTGACATCTGTTGTAAGTAAATGTGCAAGCTAGGAGTTTAGTCCTACAAACTTCCAGGCATCTCATAGAAGTTAAGTGAATAATGACTCACTAACAATGGTGGTGAGAATCAATTAAGAAGAGATGGAGATATGCCATTAACAATGCTTGATGGAGGTCCTTTTCGGGTCTCCGTCAGATGTTGTCTCACGTTGATCTCCCTGCAAAGAAGTCTCGGGATGGTTTGGTACCACCAAGGACCCTCCGACGATCAAGTTAGTGATGAGATCCGAGCAGAGTAACGGCTTAGGAGAGTAAAGAATGGCTTACTTGACCCCTCTGTGATGAGGGTTTATATAGCGGTGGCGGCACGCAGCGGCAGGCGCGAAAATCTCGCCAGCAGTTACGCTCTCGACGTCACGCCCGTGTAGAGAGCGGATCGCCCATTAATGGAGATCGTGGAGGCATGGAACATGGGATGCTGCTGGCGGAGAATCCGCGAATGGCGAGATTCGCGGAGCGGCGGTTACGCCTGCGAGCGGTGGATCTGGTCGGAGGGACCGAGGAAGACGGCCTCGACTAGTGGGCTCGGAGATGAGCAAGAGGGCCGAGGAGTCCTGGTCCTGAGGCAGTTCGGGTCGAGCTGGAGGGTCGAGGAGGCCGATTTGCAGGGGGCCCCGAGGAGGGCCAGCTTGTGCTTGTAGGTCGGGTACGGGGGGCCTGGTCGCCCACCGTGGGCCCTTTCTTCCGGGTCTTGAGACATGTCATCTGCCACGTATCCTGATCTTGGAGATCGCCAATATTGAGCATCATCATTAGCCCCCCACTCTTGTCCCGACCAGCTAGCGGGTCGGGTCAGGAGTGGACTGCCAGGTCTCCCGAGGTGAGCTCCTTTCTAAGGCTTTGTCGGGACGAGTTCTCGGGCCGTCGGTTGTCTTTTCCGCTAGCGAATCAAGCCGAGATCTCTGCATTTAAAGAAGGTGCGCCGGTTCGTGCACTCTGCAACTGAAGCGACGATCCACGTGTCAAGCGTCGATTGACTGATGCGACGTATGCAGGCATGCGGCGTCAGATGGGACGCGGTCCAGCGCAGGGTCGACACGTGGAGCGATCGGAGCCGCTGGGCGCGAGGAGTCGTTTCGGCGGGAGATGACGGGCGCCGTTGGATGAGACCGTATGCAGCAATAAACAGGGATGGGGTCCACTCCAGGTCCCCTAATCTTTCATTTTTCCTCTTTCATTTTTCCTCTTTCTTGAGTCGTTGCTGCTCTGCGTTCTTCTTCTCTTTGAATACATGGTTCGCTCCCACTCTTTAGGCTGTCCGCGCCAGAAGGAGGCTAGTGGCGCGGCCAAGCCCCCGGCTGGCTCATGCCCTCCGCCGGATCCTCTGCTGGCGATAGGGCCATATGCTTTGTCGACGGCATCTAGTGGTTTCTCCGGCGGCGGCCAGAGACGTCCACAGTTATCCGAGTCCCAGACGGGGGACAGAGGGAAGGGCGAGGGCAGGCCCCCTCTAAAGAGGAAGAGGACAATTTCTCGCGCGTCGTCGTTGAGAGTCCCTAAGGGAATTTCCGTGCAGGAGGGGGGCGCCGTCTTTACGGTTCCGTCTGGACTTTCCGTTGCCGTTGGCCTGCTTGCCGGGATGGAGGAGTCGGCTGGGGAAAGCATCCGCACGGCTCCCTGAAGGATCAATTGGAGGCCATGGCCCAGGAGGCGGACCAGGTACGAACCCCTCTACGTGTATTTTTTCTGGTATACCTTTTCTTGGCTCGGGGGCCTCCTGGTTTCTTATCGGCTTTCCGTCAGGTCCTTCAACACTGCACCCTTGCCACTCGTATGGAGGCCAAGGGGACGTTCCACGCCCCGAGGCCAGTGGAAACGTTTCCTTCGGAGGTCGAGGTTTTGCGAAATGTTACGCAAGCAGCCTATGCGAGAGCGCGGGTTAAAGATTTGTTTTTGCAAAATGTTACAGCCTAAATGCTACCCCTCCGGGGGCCCGGGAAGGAACCGTCTCAGTTTGAGATTTCATAACAACATGATTTGGGACGGGATAAGGTCATAGCCTTTTTTTAGATCTGGGGAGTGCTCTTTAACTAGTGGATTTGTCCCCAACCTTAAACTCAACCGGCCTTTAAAGTCCTATCTAAGTAAGTCGAAAGCCTTCATTTCATCGCTGTTTGTGTTCTGCAATCGCCCTTATATATGAGCATTCTTGAGTGCGGGTTGAGGTCAGTGTTTGGGGCTCGACTGGATGGATCTGGAGTGTCGATCGCTTCGCTCTCTTGCCGGAATCCGAAAAACTCGAACTCGGATATCTGTCTGATAGTAAGGCTTGCCCAAGAAGGGCCGGGAACAGATGCTATCTATTGGTGGTACTCCATTTGTTCTCATCATGCCATTTTGACCGCCTTGCGAGGAGAAAATCTGCCTGCCTACCGCATGAACCCATCGGAGTATGCCGAGCTCAAGCAACAGGTAGATGAACCAATAGAGGCGGAAAATCACGACCCGAAAAAATCGCGACCTCCTTCCCCCCTTACTTGACTCCATAATTCTCTCCTAAGGCAACCAGTCCAAAAGGTGAACGAGTGAGCAGAGCTATGTAAAATTGCTACTGATGACCCTGGAACCGGTTCTTCAAGGAAGGGACAGGTCAGATTGGTTGTTTGTGTTGGAGTGGAGTTATTGATTGGCTATTCCTGCATGATTGATTAGGAAAATCCACTGACCAAAGGTTTGCCCCGTGAATGCGCTGTTCTCGAATCCGCTCTAGGTTAGAGGTTCTTTCGGGCAAAGCCGGCTAAAACTCTACTCTTTCGGGCAGGTGCCGTTAGAGAACTAGGTGGGTATTCAAATAAAGGGACGCAATCTGTCTTTCTTTCCTTGAAGGGCTCTTGGTCGTATCATAAAGGGGAAGGCAGTGGAGGTGGTAGAGAAAGCCCCGGTCCCTTCCTCTTAGCCATTCACTAGAGTTCTTTTTTTTTGCCTTCGTCCAGTAGAAAGTGGAAGATTCTCTCGGGTGAGGTCGACGGTGAAAGAGTTCCTATATTTCAAAGCCTTGCATATAATCCGTTTTCTTGCTGGGTCTCGAAAAGGCTAGTCAGTCCTTTTCTTATTTTCTCTCAATTTACAGCTATATGGGAACTCCAAGTTTGGTTACCAAACACTGTCTTCGACTGACGCTGGCTCCATACCGAGAGAACACCCTGAGTTTACTTGACTTCACCTTCGGTTTCGTCAAGTTTTGTCAGGGCTCTCGGGGGGTGAAGCAGAGCAAAGGCTAGACAGTTGACGCCTTAAGGTGACAACATCGAATGCTTAGAGAGTGAGCGTGAAAGACGCTAAGAGTTGGAGGTCAGCCCTCTCATGGGAGCTATAGCTGGATTGAATCCTTCGCGCGGGAAAAGATAGGCTTTCGACACCCTTTCTTATTACTTTTTTGTCGACTTATCTTCTCGATTGTCGATTCCTGCAATTGCGGAAATACAAAAAACTCGCTACGACGCGACCTGTGCCTGGAGAGGGCAAGGGCCGACGTCTTGGCGGGCCGGGCGGAGGCTGTGGAACTTGCCAATTCAGCGAATCAGGGTGTCCTTCGTCGTCTGAATGCGTCCTTCCGGGTTGCCGATAGGAAGCTGGCAGATCTGGCCGAACGCTTCGCGGCCATGGAAAAAGAGAGGGACACGCCAGCAGGGGAGATGCTGAGGCGGCTCTTCTGGAGGCCCAGGTTGCCGAGGCTCGAGCTAAGAAAGCTGAGGCCGATTATAAGGCGTCAGAGTAGTTTTACGCCGAGCTCGGGGAGTATTCTGCTGTCGCATGGAATAAGGCCCTGGACGCCATGAAGGAACAGCTTCCTGAGTTCGACGATGGTGAGCCCCGCGCTCGGGCTCCTCTTCCGGTGGCGAGGCCTTCTGGTGGGAGATGGCGAGGGGAGCAGGGCGCGCCCCCGGTGGAAAAATCTTCGGTGGTAGAGCCCCCGGCAGGCCGTAATGCCAGCAATGAAGGGACCGAAGTAAGCCTCCAGGCAGTTTGTAGGGCTGGGGAGCCCCAGAGTACCCTTTGTAAATACTTTTCTTTTGGTAATAAAAGAAAATCCTTGTTTCGTCGGATTGCATTTCATCTTTTGTGTGTGAAGAATGCTCATAGGATATCTTCGCTTGTACCATTGTGTTTTCATGTCAGGTTGGCCATCTGTCTGGCGATCGTCTGTCGAGTTGACTTCAATCATTTGCTGACGAGCATACCAGGTGCTGCCGAGGAGGTATCCCCACGGGCCCCGAAGTCAAGAGAAGATCGTTTAGACTTGGATAGACCTGGCACCCCTCATTGGGGTTTCGGATCCTCCGTGGGCCACGGTGCCTCTTTTGACTTCGAGTATCGGCCACCAGCCGGGGATGACTGATCAGGAAAGTAGCTCGGTTGCGTCTCGCGAGGGCTTTTGATCTTTAGCATCGGAGGGGCTGTAAGGAGCCCATTAAGGATGACCGGGCAGTGAAGCTACTTGGTTGCCTCTTGGCGAGGGCTTTGACTTTTGGTGTCGCGGGTAGGCAACTACCAGCCTCGGATGACCGAGCGGGGCAACCCCTTGGATGACTCTTGCGAGGGCTTCAACCCCTGGCGTCATGGGTACGGAGCCGCCAGCCAGAGATGACCGAGCAAGACAGCTGCTCGGTTGCCTCTTGGCGAGGGCTTTGACCTCTGGCGTCGTGGGTAGGCAACTACCAGCCTGGGATGAACGAGCGGGGTAGCCGCTCTGGTGCCTCTTGTGAGGGCTTTTGATCCCTGACGTTGTGGGTAGGGAGCTACCAGCCGGAGTTGACCGAGCAGGGTAGCTGCTCGGTTGCCTCTTGCGAGGGCTTTGATCCTTCAGGACGGGGACCGAGCAGGGTTACTGCCCAGTGCCTCTTGGCGAAGACTTTGATCCCTGTCGGTTGTGGTAGGAAGCTACCAACCGGGGATAACCGAGCAAGGACTCGACTGCCTCTGAGAGGACTTTGGTCCTCAGCGCGGGAGGGACTGTAGAAGCTTACCAAGGACCCTTGGCCGGGCAGGGTTACTACCCGGTGCCTCTTGGCGAGGGCTTTTGTCCTGAAGGATAGCCGAGCGAGAGATCTTCCGGCTCGACTCCCTCTGGGAGGGCTTCTTGATCCCGAGCGTTGTGGCAGGGAAGCTGCCCGCCGGGAATAGCCGAGCGAGGGATCATCGGGCTCGACTGCCTCTGTGAGGGCTTTTTGATCCCCGGCGTTGCGGCAGGGAAGCTGCCCGCTGGGGATAGCCGAGCGAGGGATCCTCGGGCTCGACTTCCTCTGGAAGGGCTTTTTGGTCCGGGCAGTGGGTTGCACGGCCGCCTCGTGGCGAGGGCCTTGAGTTGTAAAGGTGGGACTCTACTCGGGTAAAAAGATTCAATGTTTCTTTATTCGTATGGACATGAATTTCAGAGAACGCTTTACAAGGGGCATACACTCGCTTTGGGATCACTGGTATAGCTTGAGCTTCTTGGCGTTGTAAGGCCGCGGAAGCTTTCGTCCGTCCGCGTCTTGTAGGCGGTAGGCTCCGCCGAGGAGCGCCTCAGAGACGAGGAAAGGACCCTCCCACTTTGGAGAGAACTTGTGAAGCCTGCCTTGGTCAATGAACTCGTTCCGCCGCAGGACCAGGTCCCCGGTCTTGAAGGAGCGGTGTTTGATCCGAGCGTTGTAGTATCGGGCCGTTTGTTATTGATAGGCGGCAGCTCTGATCTGGGCCCGATCCCTTTTCTCCAACAATATGTCGAGGTTGGTCCGTAGCGCCATGGTGTTTGCGTCATCGTCGAAGTGCTCGACCCGGTGACTGGGTAGCCCAATCTCCGCTGGGACCATCGCTTCGGTCCCGTAGCAGAGGCTGAAGGGGGTCTCCCCGGTGGGAGTCTTTTTTGACGTGCTCAGGGCCCATAAGACCCGAGGCAGCTCTTCGACCCAACTGCCTTGTCGCCCTTCTAGGCGGGTCCGGAGACCCCAGAGAACGTCTCGGTTAGCGGCCTCGGCCTGCCCATTACATTGGGGATGCGCGACCGCGGCGAACTTCATGAGGATATGGTACTTGTTCCCCGCCAAAAACGCGGGAAGACGCGGTAAACGTCTTGCCTGAATTTCGGGGCAGATGCTAATTGGTGTTATCCGTCCACCTCTCCGAAGATGCCAAGTTGATTTATGGCACCATGTATCGAAGGTTTAAACGGATGCGGCCAATATAGCAGACTTCGTCATATTCCCCCTCGTTTGAGGGGTTTTTGATTGTGGGGACGCTCTTCCCTGCAGGCGCAAGCCCCTGCAGTTAATTACGCTACCGCATCGCAGTAACAAGTTTTTCCTTCTCCAGATGGTCACTTCGTGTCGTGGGTGTTTGTTTTGTGTTTGGTTGCCCGTGGATTATATACGGAGACTAATTTATGTTGTCGCCCGTAGGGCGTGGACTGGTCCAAATCCGTATCTTCTTAGATTTGGGTTTGGGGGTTGGGTTTAAGAATACGTTAGCCTCATTTGCGACTATGATCAACTTAAACGTTTGTTAAGGATACGTTAGTCTCATTTTAGACTAAGATCAACTTAACGGGATCGTTTAGATCCAACAAAAGAGCATTTGGACTCTATTGTTTAGTTTAGGGACATTGTGGTCGATTAATTTAAGGACATTACGGTCCATTGTTAGTTTAAAGACATCACGGTCGAGGTTAAGGATATCATAGTCCGTGAGTTTAAAGACCTCACAGTCAAGGTTAAGGACATCATAGTCCGTGAGTTTAAAGACCTCACAGTCAAGGTTAAGGACATCATAGTCCGTGAGTTTAAAGACCTCACAGTCAAGGTTAAGGACATCATAGTCCGTGAGTTTAAAGACCTCACAGTCAAGGTTAAGGACATCATAGTCCGTGAAATGTGTGGTTGTCGGGACCCGTCACCTCTCTGAAGACGTTGAAGGATTACAACGACAAATATCAAAGGAGTGAAGAGATGTACCCTTGAACCAAATTTGATTGGGGATCTGTAGTCCAATTTGGAACTAAGATCAATTAATTAGATTATGAGCACATTGACTCAGTTAAATCTGAATTGAGGACTTATGGCCAACTTGGGCTAAGTCCAATTAGATTTGAAGTGTTGACCCTTTATTGGACCATTAGACATTTGTCTGGGTTCAGCTCCTCATCACTTAGCAATGCTAAACAAGAATTTGAGGGCTTTGATAACATTTTTGTCTTTGACTGAGCATTAAACATTGTAGCTCTGAGTTTTACTCAACTTTGAGATTCGGTTGAAGGGGAGGTTTTTGCCTCTGGAAAACTCATCCAATTTGGCTAAGATTGGCTTTAAAATAGTGTTAAATACTAGAGAACAACAGTGTTAAACATTGGAAATGAAATGCTCAAATTAGTGTTAAACACTAGAAAGGAAGGGGGCACGTGGGGGCACGTGAGGGCACCCAAAGGTGGGGCCAGATCTCCTTTACTTTGTTCTTAGAACTGCAAATAAGTGTTAAACACTTTTAATTTTCATAGCCATCATGTGTGGGCACATGATGGGTACTCATGCCCTGATTTATTAGAATGTTTATTAGAGGTCACGTGGGGACACGTGAGAGCACCCAAATCCAGTATTGCCTTTTTTTATTCTCTTTGTTTTGGAGGTCACGTTGGAGCACGTGAGGCATTGCCTCTGGGCTAATTCCTTCTTATTTTGGAGGATCTTTTCAGGGGTCACATGGGGACACGTGACCTTATTTCTTTACATGCATGGAGATCTTTCAAGTCTCTTTATTTTTAAGAATTAAATTCTTTGTAGGGTTATGTAACAACTCCAATTTTTGTATACCTAAATTTGATTTAAATTTAAAATATACTTGGAGTATTTAATGTTGCTGTTATCACTTTAAGTATCTATTTTCCCACAATAATTACAAGAAGGAGCTTGTAGCTCATTGGTAATACCTTGCACTGCTGAACCAAGCCACCAGAGTTCAAATCCCATGCCCCACATTATTTTTAGATTATTTTTCTTTTAAATTTCTTGGAAGCCCAACAGTCCACAGGCCATAACTCCCAAAAGTTGAACTGCACCCTAAAAACTAATTATACCAGGAGCCACGTCAGAGGACCCCGCACGCAACGACCACCGGACTCGGCCGGACGGCCGAGCCCCCAAAATGAAAATTGTGGCTTTTGGCATTCTATAACTCACTGCACACACCATTTTATTAGATCGGTTTCTGAATGTTAATTACACCCAATTTAATACAAATTTTAATGATTTTTCTTTAATTTTTACAATTTTTTTTAAAATAAAAACCTTTCACCTACCCTACCCTAGCCTACCCTATAAATAGACCCCTACCCCCTACCCTCTCATCCCAAAACACTAGGTTTACTCTCTCAAAATTTCTACAAGAAAGGTGTACTTTGAAATCGAGTTCGCGGCGAAGCGCTGGCGGAATTCCGGCGACGTTTTTGAAACAACCGGCGACGAAACGACTCCTCGGCCACTCACCTAGTTCCCCTATATTCTTTAGTATAGATCGAAACCCGTAAGTCCCATTCTTTCCTTCTTACTACTTCTTAAAAATACGAAATTACGAAACCCGATGGAAATCAAAACAAACCGATTTCCGAATTCGGTTTTTCTATAAAATCTCACTTGTCACCAATTCTATAATACCTAAACTTATCCATGTTGACTATTAATCACATAACAACTAATTTGGACAAAATTTCTCACATGAAATGATAGCTTTTGCAATATCGTATTCTTTTTCACTTTAATACCATAATGTTTATTTTTCTTCTTCTAATCAACTGAATCATTCCTAAACATCTCTATCTTGACCATTAAACTTGTAAAAGTCAATTTGAATAAGTTTTCACACATGAAATGATAACCTTTTCAATTTACCGTATTTTCACTTTAATACCATGAAGTTTCAATTTCACATTTAACCCCTTAACCTTAATATACATTTAAAATAGAGCACGAGGTAATGACCTACCTCCACACACACGCAAATACAACCCTAAAATGATATCACCAAAACTTAGAATACGATAAAACGAAATTTTCATTAAAATACCATAATCTTCATAAAACCATTCTTAAAGATTTTAGATTGTTACACTTTTATGTAAATATTTCTTACTAGGAAAATACGATAAGTTGTGGACATCGATCGTTTATCTAAACTGACTTTGTGGTATCTAGGCTAGGCAAGTGAGCTTGGGTAACTTTAAAAGGCCCGCCTCACGATTCGTGAGCGGATCCCTCCCTCCTCACCTGTACTTACCTGGCCACAATTGGCGGTGAAGAGGCGATTTGAGGCTTCTAACGACTTGTCGTTTAGACCTTTTAGAAATAGGTTAGTCGGCTTAGGAAACCCTAGAATCTAAAATACGGAAAATTACACTTTTCAAGTAAATACCTTTTACTTTATAAAAATCGTTTTCTAAAGGATTAGTATTTTACAATCTTTGCAAAGCGCCGCTACAACCCATCTTTGGGGAACCCGTTCGGGATCGTGCGGTTTATCGCGCACCCTCGGGCTAGTAGTGCGAGATTCAGACCTCCGCAAGGAGCATTCGGTCTCGAAAGGTTTAAAATACGACATCTTAAGAAAATGAGATTTTTGGAATATAAAATATTTATTAAAACTATTTTTGTATAAATATATGTATATTTATCATTTTAAATATCTATTTTATTATAATATAAATATTCCACCTTTTTTCTAAAAATCACAAGAATAAAGGTTACACTAAAATACCATGAACTTCAAATAATCAATATTACAGATAAATACCATTATTTATGAAACTATGGTATTTTCATTTGAAATGTCACAACATAAAATCCACAAATCCAAAGACGAACAATAAATACTTGAGGTGTATTTTGGAAAAGTATATAAAAGTATTTTTATATAAAACCCCCTCAAGTTTTATAAATTACCCTAAGGACCCTAGCAATTAAAAGATCTCGATTCACAGTTCTGATTGTCTGACTCGGGTTTGAGTCTGATTAATCTGACTTGAATATGATTCAAGTCAATCTATAATCTACAAGTTTCCAATTCAATATGAACACATGAATCCATGAATACAATTATCAGTTTACACAACTTGACTGAACCGAACCATGGATATATTCCTTTTAAATGATTCCCAGTATTCCATTTACATGACTCTACGGTTATAACCGTTTCCTGATATCATGGTTTCGGTCAGTCAGTCAGTCAATCATACAACCAACACAATTTACAAGGTAACAAGACATCGCGAGGTTTTAAGGGGTAGATTGGTATGGAAGGTGTTAAAGGTGGCACGAGGTGGTCAGATTTAACACACCTAACATGAATCCAGTTGCTATTGTACCGTGGTATAAACGGTTCCTTGTACTATACGTGCCCCTAGTCTCTGGCATATAGAGACTCCTCTCGTATACACTGGCATCCTTCTGTACCAAGCTACAAACAACAGCGTTGACATAACATTACAACAATAGTTTACACTTTAAAATGTATCTTCTTATTCTGTCTTATCTACTTCCCTCTTACCTTTGGGACTTACCGAGCGACCTGTTCGCTGACGACATTCTGTTTCTTCCTTCTTTGAATGTCGTCAGGTGATTTGGATCCGGCAGAGGTTGAGCCATCGCAAGAAGACTTGGAGCAGTTCACTGAAGACCCTACACTGTAGTTTCATTGTACACTTTTCCTTTCTGTACTTTTCATTTCCTGTTATGCCACTGTTTAGGCATCTTTTTATTTCAGTTGTATTTCCTTTCATGTATTGTACAAAGAATGTTAATAAATAAAAGTTGCTGTTCTTTTACTTCTTGTCTCTTGTGTACTTATTTATATTGCTTAGATACGCTTAGCGTATGTACTTCTGAGTATATACGTAGCGGACCTTGTCGCGTCTCCTCCGCCGTACACTGGGAAGCGGGGCGTGACAGGTTAAACCCTAGTTTTGTCTGTCTTGAAGGAATTAAATTCCTATAAATCAAGAGAATTAAATTCTCATATAGGGTTAAACCCTAGTTTTATCTTGGAGTAATTAAATTCCTGTGAATTTGGGAGAATTAAATTCTCATATAGGGTTAAACCCTAGTTTTATTTTGGAGGAATTAAATTCCTATGAATTTGGGAGAATTAAATTCTCATATAGGGTTAAACCCTAGTTTTACTTTTGGGAGAATTAAATTCTCTAAACTCAATTCTCTCTCTAAGTTTTGGATCTGCATGGCAGAATCTCCCCGATGAGAATTAAATTCTCAACCTGTGGAGAGATTTGCTTCTGCAGATCTTTAACCATAGGAAGAACTAAGTTCTTTTGCAGAAGAGTTAAACTCTTAGATTGAGAATTAAATTCTCTTTTTTGTTTTATGAAGTTTTGATCCCTTTCCCCTTTCTCACCTAGGGTTTCTTTTCTTGAGAACTAAATTCTCCTTTCTTTTTTCTCTGCTATTTGCCTTCAGAAATTCCAAGATTCAAAAATTATATCTCTCTTTTCTTCTTACCTCCTATTTATAGGAGAAGGAAAAGAATCAATTTATTTAGTAACTCTTTTATTGAAAGATTTTGTTTATTTTTCGTAACTAATATGATCTTTTAGATCACTCAGTGAATTTTTTTCACCATTGGATTTTTAATCCAAAAGATATTCTGTTTGTTATTTTTAGTGAAATTTAGGGAAATCTTTCCTTGCATAAAATCTTTCCATAAATTAGTGATTTTTAATTACCATTGGATTTTTAATCCAACGGTGCTCCACTTTACAGAGCATAGTTCTCTTTTGTTTGGAAAGATTTAAAGAAATACTTTCCCAGTTAGGGTCTTTGATTTCCCTTAATTAGAATTTAATTCTATTAACTTATAAGACTTTTAAAGCCCATCGCGTGTTGGCACGTGACCCTCTTTCATTCAGAATTTAATTCTGTCTTTTAACTGGGCTAAAGGACCATCACGTGTCAGCACGTGACCCTTGGTCACGTGTGAGCACGTGATGCCCCATTGGGGTCTTTCCTTAGCCGTTTTGTTTACACTTTTGTTTGATTTAGAATTTAATTCTATAAAGTAGAGATCATAGGAAACTATCACGTGTCAACACGTGACCCTTGGTCACGTGTGAGCACGTGATACCTCATTGAGATATTTCCTGATTTTTATCAGGGAACAAATGCCCCCACAGCGTTGTTCTCACGTGTCTGCACGTAAGTGCAACGCTGTCACCTTTGTGACCGTTGGATCTGTCTAGGGAATAGGGGAGATGAAACGTTTTCCATCACATCCTATAAATGCCAGCGTCCCTTCAGAAGCGCATCCACTTTACTCATCTTCTTCCTTGTTAACTTTTTCCCCTTGAGAATTTAATTCTCTTTTCTCAGAGCTTAGTTCTCTGTTTCGAAAATTTCCAGAGTTTAACTTTGTTGAAAGATTCCCTTTTCTCAGGTAATGATCTTGAACGGCTGAAGAACTTTTGCAGAAATCTTCATTGGATTTTAAATCCATACCAAGGGCTTTTTTCCTTTAACAAGAACCCATTTTTTTCTTAAGTTCTTTAACAAGAAAACCACTCAATCCTTAAACAACAGACCTTGTTAGGGTTTCTCTGATCTTCAGGGATCAATGGCGATGCTTGTCTCTTCTGTGGAATTTAATTCCACCTCAAAGAGATTCGGCTCTGAGAAAATGTTTCTGGGAATTTAATTCCCCCTTTCAAAAGGAATTTAATTCCTCTGAGGAACTTAGTTCTTCCCAGAGAACTTCTTGGGATTTTCTTGCCCTGAGTTGTTTCTTTGCAACCAAAAAGAAGAGATTTGCAGTGGGGTTTTCTGGGAATTTAATTCCATTACTCTGCTTGATTTTTTCAGAGTCCAAGATGGATTTCTTTTTGGGGAATGTGTAGGGTCATTTGAAATCCACTGTTCATTTATTGAGAATCTTCTTTTTGTCTCATAGTTATTGCTTTGCCTTGTCATTAGCAAGCCGCCATCTCGATTTTGTGGGACCCATGTGTTTTGTAACCAATGGTCTCATAAATGAGTCCCCTGTTGCTTTCTTCCACTGTCTTTTCATGTATGCCTTTATAAACACGTGTTAGCTTTGCTTAACAGTTACCCCTTCTTTTATTTCAGGCGCAATGACTTCTGTTCCATACTTCTGTCTCACTCGCTCGGAGGCTGCTTTTCCTCAGTCACCGTCTGACGAGAAAGTAATGGCTATGATCAGGGCTCATGACCCGAGTCGCACCAACTTGCTGTTATGGGGGACCTGGTACGGTCACATCATCCGCGGTCGTCGCAGTTTTCTTTGCGAGATACCGACGGAGCCTACCCGTCCATTTCTGCCAATGGATCATCCACGGACTGTCTTTGCTGTGGAGATGCCAAATTAGATCCTTATAGGACGGCTTGAGCCTTCAACAACTGGTATTCCAAACCATCCGGTGCTGGCTATAGATATTTTAGGGTGCCGTATTTGCCAGGGCGAAGCCCAGCCATGGGGACAGATTTACAAGATAGGGCTTACCCCTCGACACCCTACGGGCTACCTTCTCTGGGCTCGTTACATCCTGTCCGCCCATCGCGCGCGACTGCAGAGGGTTGGACTCTATCAGGCGATATATGCATCCCTTTTCCACTACCAATCTCCCCATGTCTGATGGGTTAAGGCCTTCTTGAACCAATGGAATCTTCCCACCAGCACCTTCCTTCTAGGGGATCGCGAAGTTTCTATTTCTCTAAAAGAATTTCATGAGATCTCAGGGCTGCCGGTCAGGGGGACACTTAATGAAGAATTGCTGCCTCCCGATGAGTATGTCTTCGAGACCGAGCCTGCCATGCTTGACGACCTGTCGACCGAGAACGTCGTCCGCCACAAACGCCCGAGTTTGATCAAGACCCTGAGTATTTTTGACAAACTGTTCACAGAGTCAGAGGAGCAGGGCGTCACTTTTAAAAGTTTTATCGCTTTCTTCCTTCGCGAGGATGTCCTATCAAAGACGGCTCCGAAGTTCGCGAACATTAACGACCCCTTTGGGTTTGGTTGAAACAGGCGGCCGGCTAAAGAAGATGACCTGCCGCCAGTATTACATTCCCATCATATCGGCGGTATCTTTCGAGTCGATTGCAGCTCCTGGTATGGATGAGGAGACTTTCTTTGTGGGCTTCATCAGCATTTGGCTCAGCTGGTTCGTCATTCCCATGCATTGCCGTTTCATGAGAGCCTCGGTTATTTACCCTGCTCATCGCATTACTGAGGGAACGCGACTAGCTGTGGGCATTCCAGGGCTAGCGCATCTATATCATGGGTTAGGCGCCGCGGCTAATACCTCAACTCCAGGTGTAGATGTGGTGAATTTCTCTCTTCATTACTTCACATTCTGGATTGAGATGCACGTGCTGGGGGCCTTTGCTGCGCACCAAAGACCCAAATTTTATGACGCCTACACTTTTCCGCGACTCATGCGGCTGGTGGACGCTTCTGCTCCTGACCCGACTCAATTTAGGGCTATTCGTGTGCTGATCGCTCCCTATGCTAATACGGGCGGAATGGTATTCATCGATCGAGTCCTATCTGCTCCCTCAGGACCGATTCAGCAGCTCTACGACTTGTCAAAAGAGGGGGCACCCTCTTTGAAGCCCAGGGAGGCCACGCACCTATATTCGATCAGACCGGGTTACTTGGTATTTCGTCAGAATGGTGCGGCCCTTTTTATGCGGTACAACCCACACCGCTTTGCTCGGCAACTTGGATATGACCAAGGCATCCCCTTTGAGGCATTTACGATGGCGCCTAGCCCGTCGCCAAAAGCTGTTCGTAACGCCGCCCATCACTTCATGCGGCTGAATATTGGCTCCCACTTCATGATTCCTGAAGCCGATCATATTTCTCGATGTGTGGGGTCTTTCACGGGCTGGTACCTCCACCGGATCAGTCCAATTATTGCTGAGGAGAAGAGGGCGCTTCTTGGATACGGCGCTTCTTGGATACAACGCTCCCATTCCGATTCAAGCCACGGGAGTTCCGTCGCCACCGCGTGCAACGGTTCGCCCTCCCTTGAGGGATATCAGTGTCGTGCTTATTCCGGAGGCGGCGGAAGTGGACTTAACTCCGACAGCTGGTATGCCACTGCGTACTTGGGCTCAATCAAAGGCTAATAGGGCGCCGGTAGCAGTATCATCGTCCGTGGCGTCAGCAATGGCCGTGTCGTCCTCAGTAGCACCGCCAAGCAAGGACATTGAAGGTGAAGTGGGTCAGCGCCGTACCAAAGCTCCACGGGGGAGGAAACGATCATCTTCGGCGGTTAGTTCTGGGTCCAAGAGGCGGAGGAAGACGGCCACCAATCTGCTCGACTCTTTAATAGAGTCCAAGCCTATTCTTCAGGATGAACCGCTAGCTATGCAACAATCGGATGGTGGCCTACTTTTCTTGAGTTCATCTGCCGAGGAAGCCACACAATTGGCTGATGCTATAAGACGTTCGCAAGATGAATCCGAGAATGTAAGGATTCTGAAAAAGCCTTACCCTGCCATCATCTTTTACGAAGACCCTCCGTGGATACATCGGCGATTTATAGGCCCTTTTGAAGAATGGGGCGAAAGGGCCCTTAAACAGGCTGTTTCGGCCGACGCCGAGGACACGCTTTCATTGTGGACCGGTGGCCACGAGTTTACCCTCGGACCTCGGCGAGCACATCTCCCCTGGAAGGAGCGTCGGCTTGAACAAGCCTTACTAGAAGCTCCCTTGCGCATCGGTATGTTTATGTATCTCTTTGTAATATTTTGTATTGCTTGCATACATATATATGTATCCTTATCCTCATACAAACTTTGCAGGGACTTCAGCGGCGGCGGAGGCTCTGAGTCGCGCTTTGACCATAGATTCTGCTGGTATCCTCAGTGAAACACCAATCAGTGTGGAGGGGGTCGATGCAACTGTTGCTCTTTCGATAGAGTCTCCCTCGCTGGTTCCCGCTCCCGAAGCGCTTTCTCCCTCGGGGGAGGCATCTTTGTCAGTCACTTCTCCAATGGATCTTCCTGAGGGTGACCCGGAGACTAGGGTACAGGTAGTCGAGGCTACCGTCCTTCCATTGGAGCCTGCAGTGGCAGCCGCTACTTCTCGTTCAGAAGCCGCTATACTGGTCCACGTCCCCGATGATATGCCTGGGGTCACGGAGGAAGCCGCTGAAGCTGCTATCCCTCCATCTCAGAATGGGAGGAGCGTCGAAGGTAGCCTTCTATATGTTACATTAATAATCTCTCCATTATCTGAACCCTTCTGTCTTTTCAGAATTGCGCGGATTGGCGGCATCTATTGCTGATCTGTCTCCCAGGCAGTCCTTTCAGCGCCTATTGGAGATGGCTGCTCCGCAAGCAATATCTCCTCAACGCATCGTCCTCTCTTCCGGGCAAGGTCAGTGTTGTTTACCCTCTTTTCACAGCATTATCACTATTTCATAAAATAACATTGATGTCCTTTACAGTCCTGGAGGCCGACGACGAGGTTGAGATTCTTGATGGGCCTGGAGAGCCTTCAGATCCTTTTTGCATGACTGTGGGTAAGTAAAGTCTCAACGTCGTTCCATTTGTTCTTTGCTTACAAGTTTTGCTGACTATTTATAAATCTGAATAGCTCTGCCAGTTCTCACAGCGCTGGAGTCCCGCATCGCCATGCCACCCGGCCCCTGTCATCCCTAATTGAGGACCTTCGCGCTGGCAGTCTGATCACGGCCGAAGCGTTTGCCACTGAAGCTAACGGCTCTCTTCCCTTTCTTGCCACCTATCATAGTGAAACATTGGTGTAAGTCTGGGTTGAGTTTTGTCGGCAGGTGGAGGCTTGCTTGCATGTTCTTGAATGTACATGCCTTCCTTCAGAGGTTGTGGCTGCGAAGGCAAGCTTATGGGGGATGATTAAGCGGTGTGCTGCGAACATGATATCATGTGAGAAAAGGCTCAGCCGCAAGTTTTCGGAGAAGGAGCTGGCTTCTAAAGCACTGAGGGAGCTTCAAGCCAACCTTACGGCCAAGGCCACTAAAGCATATGAACTTTGGCGAGTGCTTTAAGAGGCCATCAAGGAGGTGGTAGCCATTGATAAGGCCGCCGTGTTCACTCGTGAAATGGTCGAAGCCCATAAAGTCACTGAAAAAGAGCTTGAAGGCCGGCTTGCTTCATACCAGGCCCAACAGGCTCAAGCGGAGGCCTGTCTTTTGACGATACTAAATCATGAAGGCGAGGCTCAGTGAAAAAAGGACGAACTGGCAAATCTACTAAATCGCCCGCCAACTTGAAGAATTGTATATATATATATATATATTTTTTATTCTTCCTTTGTACATACTCCTGAATGAGAGTATATTTTTTTGTTCTTTCACGAATTGTACTTTGTATTCATTTTGATTCATGAATAAAAGACATATTTTTTTTCACGATGGTGTATCCCTTTTAGTAAATGTATTCTGTGGATAGTCTATCTCGATTTCTTTGCAGGACAACGATGGCTTAGGATTCAGAGTTAAGATCTGTCTCCTAAGACTTTTCAACTTTATGAGCCATGAGGGTCTCATAAAGAATTTTCTCCCTACAGGTCGAGAGGATCCCGTAGGTGTAATTTCTCTTTAAGAATCGTGAGGATTCCTAAGTGTGTTTTCTCTTGAAAGTCGTAAGGATCTCACAAGAGAGTTTGCTCCCTTACGAGTCGTGAGGACACGTAAGTGACGGGTGAGGTTATCATCATCCGCATTTCACGGAATCAGGAGTTGCTCTGGATGCTTCCCACAGGGTCATAGCCATGTTCTGCGAGGACCAGGATCCGCTCTAGATGCTTCATACGGGGTCATTGCCGTGCCCTGCGAGGACCAGGATCCACTTTGGACGTTTCCTGCGGGGTCAAGATTGACATAAGCCGCGTTCCACGTAACCAGGAATTTGCTCTGGATGCTTCCCACGGGGTCATTGCCATGTTCTGCGAGGACCAAGCTCCGCTCTGGATGCTTCACACGGGGTCATTGCCGTGCTCTGCGAGGAGCAGGATCCGCTCTGGACGTTTCCCACGGGGTTAGGATTGACATAAGCCGCGTTCCACATGACCAGGAATTTGCTCTAGATACTTCCCACAGGGTCATTGCCGTGTTCTATGAGGACCAGGCTCCGCTCTGGATGCTTCATACGGGGTCATTGTCGTGCTGTGCGAGGACCAGGATCCGCTCTGGACGTTTCCCATGGGTCAGGATTGACATAAGCCGCGTTCCACGTGACCAGGAATTTGCTCCGGATGCTTCCTACAGGGTCATTGCCGTGTTCTGCGAGGACCAGGCTCTACTCTGGATGCTTCACACGGGGTCATTGCCGTGTTCTGCGAAGACCAGGATCCGCTCTGGACGTTTCCCACGGGGTCAGGATTGACATAAGCCGCGTTCCACGTGACCAGGAATTTGCTCTGGATGCTTCCCACGGGGTCATTGCCATGTTCTGCGAGGACCAGGCTCTGCTCTAGATGCTTCACATGGGGTCATTGCCGTGTTCTGCGAGGACCAGGATCCGCTCTGGATGTTTCCCACGGGGTCAGGATTGACATAAGCTGCGTTCCACGTGACCAGGAATTTGCTCTGGATGCTCCGTGTTCTGCGAGGACCAGGCTCCGCTCTGGACGCTTCCCACGGGGTCAGGATTGACATAAGCCGCGTTCCACGTGACCAGGAATTTTGCTCTGGATGCTTCCCCAAGGTCATTGCCGTGTTCTACGAGGACCAGGCTCCACTCTGGATGCTTCCCACGGGGTCATTGCCGTGTTCTGCGAGGACCAGGATCCACTCTGAACGTTTCCCACGGGGTCAGGATTGACATAAGACGCGTTCCACGTGACCAGGAATTTGCTCTGGATACTTTCCACGAGGTCATTGCCGTGTTCTGCGAGGACCAGGCTCCGCTCTGGACGCTTCCCACGGGGTCAGGATTGACATAAGCCGCGTTCCACGTGACCAGGAATTTTGCTCTGGATGCTTCCCACGGGGTCATTGCCGTGTTCTGCGAGGACCAGGCTCTGCTCTGGATGCTTCCCACGGGGTCATTGCCGTGTTCTGTAAGGACCAGGATCCGCTCTGGACGTTTCCCACGGGGTCAGGATTGACATAAGCCGCGTTCCACGTGGCCAAGGATTTGCTCTGGATGCTTCCCACGGGGTTATTGCCGTGTTCTGCGAGGACCAGGCTCCGCTCTGGATGCTTCACACGGGGTCATTGCCGTGCTCTGCGAGGACCAGGGTCCGCTCTGGACGCTTCCCACGGGGTCAGGATTGACATAAGCCGCGTTCCACGTGACCAGGAATTTTACTCTGGATGCTTCCCACGGGGTTATTGCCGTGTTCTGCGAGGACCAGGCTCTGCTCTGGATGCTTCCCACGGGGTCATTATCGTGTTTTGCGAGGACCAGGATCTGCTCTAGAAGTTTCCCACGGGGTCAGGATTGACATAAGCCGCGTTCCACGTGACCAAGAATATGCTCTGGATGCTTCCCACGGGGTCATTGCCGTGTTCTGCGAGGACCAGGCTCCACTCTGGATGCTTCACACGGGATCATTGCCGTGCTCTGCGAGGACCAGGATCCGCTCTGGACGCTTCCCACGGGGTCAGGATTGACATAAGCCGTGTTCCACGTAACCAAGAAGGGTTGACTTTATCCGCATTTTACAGAGTCAGGGTTCGACTCTCGGTCATCTGTGCACCGCCGAGTCATGGAACTAGGAGTTGCCGCTGTTCCACTTTGCTTGATGTTGTGTCTATTGTAATGAGACGAATGTTGAGATGATCTCCAGGCTATCTGTGAACCGTTGAGATTTGGCTTCTTCTTCTGATGAAGCCTGGGGAGGAAAGGTGTGATTCCCTTTTTGTTTGTGTTAGTGTATATGCCCCAGGGGCCATTATTGTATCATACTAGCTTGTATATTACTTAATGGAAGCTTGGGATATTCACAGTTACATATCAGTCTTGCTAAAAATGGTAGTATGCTACTTGGTTTGTTTCTGCTTTAATATGTGCATATGTTTCTTGTAACGTATCATTTATACATATTAGTAGAGCCCATAGGATCTTTGCTTGATTACCAGCGTTGTGATGGCAGTCACACTAGTGGGGCTGGGTTGTCTATAAGCAACATCCTAAACAGGTCCCTGGTGGTTGGATTATCGAGACAGGGCATCGATATTCCGGAGTAGACTAGTGTGTACGCTTCTCATCCAGTTGGGGAGATGGTCTGTCCCACAGCCATCAGTACGTTGTACTGGAGATAGTATACAGGTGCTCGTTAGGTTACGGGTACACCGGACATGACTCGCAGAGGAACTGTTGGTTGGTATTATACCCGTCGTCAGTTAACAGTTCCCAGGTGACATGAGTACAGCATAGTCCGCAGACTTGACACTGCTACTTCGCCTCGAGTGTGTCCCACTGTTCTTAGATTGCTGCCCTACCACGGCTCAAAGGAGTCGTGCAAACAGGTAGCAGTTAGGTGTAGTCCCGAGCACTTGGAGGCAGTGGCGGTTAGACAGGATTCGTCTCTCCCGGTGTTTCCCCCAATCAGAGCAAAGCTCTGTTGGAAATTCAAAATTCAAATTTTGAAGCAACGCTTCAAATCTCGGGCGCAACGCGCCACGTGTCAGGCGCAGATGCATCAGCGCAGCGCCCAAGAAGGCGCGCCCAATCAGAGCAAAGCTCTATTTAAACTAAAATTAAAGGAAGCAACGCTTCAGTTGCGCAAGCACTGCGCCGCGCGACACGTGTCAGCGCAGATGCGCTAGCGCAATTGCTCAACGCAGATGCGCTAGCGCAGTTGCGCTGCGCTTTGCGCTGGCGACACGTGTCAGCGCAGATGTGCTAGCGCAGTGCGCTGCGCGACACGTGTCACGCTCTGGAGCATTTGCACCAAACAGAATTAAAATTCTAAAGAAATCTTTTCTGTTCTTGTTAAAACAAGAAGATTTTCTTCTGTAAAACAGAAGCCCTTAGATCAAAGATCCAACGGTGGGGAAAATTCCCCAAATCACTCAGAGAAAGATCTCTTTAACAAATTTAACTAATTTATAGGCACTATAAAAAGGACCCTAGACCTCAATTCAAAGGCATCAACACTTTTTGAGAAATCAAGAGCTTCAAATAGAGAGAACTCTGAAAAAGTTTCAAGAAAAGGTAAAAACCTTCATAAAATAGAAGAAATTTCTTCTAATAGATCATGGATCTAAACATAATAAACAGTGCTTTACACTTCTTATGAACCACTGGTTCTTTAAAACAAGAAAAACAAAATAAAGAACAGTGCTTTACACTTTTTTATGAACCTTTGGTTCCTGAAATAAGAAAAAAAACTTGTCTTTTTTTTGATCTAAATTAGATCAAGGAAATGAATAGTGCTTTGCACTTCTTTTATGAACCATTGGTTCTTAAATCTAAAAGATTCTTAAATCATAGTGCCTTGCACTTGCAAACTACGCTGTTGCGCTCCTGGATTGGCGCAAGCCACCAGAGCACGCCACGTGTCAGCAGCGTACTGCGCTTGCGCGACACGTGTCAACACTTCAAGCGCTTACGCTCTTTGATTGGCGCAAAGCGCCTAATAAATGCAATGCATTTCCTAAAGGACCAGGCCCAAATCAAAAAGACCAAGCAGGCCTAATAAAATTGCAAAGCAATAAAAAGGGCAGAGCCCAAACAGAATTGATGCTCTGCATCATTTATAAATGGGCAGAGCCCAAACGAAATAATAAAAATGCTATGTATTTTAAAAAGGGCCGAGCCCAAACAAAGTAGATGCTTTGCATCATTTATAAATGGGCAGAGCCCAAAACAAATTGATACTCTGCATCCTTTATGGGTAGAGCTCAAATAAAAATAAAAATAAATGCAATGCAAAAGCAGATAAAATGTTGAACATTTTCAACTGGACTTAGCCCAATTTTGGCCGTAAGTCCTCAAATTAAATTGACTGAGCAAGATTGCTCTCTTAAATCAATTTACCTCCGGTTCGAGGGTACATCTCCGAACTCCTCTGACACCTATCGTTGTAATCTTTCAACGACGTCAGAGAGATGATGAGTCCCGACAACCACACATAAACATGGACTGCGGGGTCCTTAAACTCGTGGACCGAAACGTCCTTAAACTAATATCGGACCGAAACGTCCTTAAACTAATATTCATCCCAAAATGGGAACGACGGACCAAAATGTCCTTAAACTAATGACGGACCGAAACGTCCTTAAACTAATAATGGACCACCACGTCCCTAAACTGGCGATGGACCGAAACGTCCTTAAACTAATATTGGACCGAAACGTCCTTAAACTAATGTCAGACCGAAATGTTCTTAAACTAATGATGGACCGAAACGTTCTTAAACTAATGATGGACCACCACGTCCCTAAACTGGAACATGGACCACTACGTCTTTAAACTGGAACATGGACCACCACGTCCCTAAACTGGAACAATAGAGCCTTTAAATGCTCTTTTGCCGGATCTAAACGGTCCCGTTTAAGTTGATCTTAGCCCCAAATACGGCTAACGTATCCTTAAACATTCAAATGGACTCTAAAACTCCAAATCAACTTTGGTTCAAGGGTACATCTCTGAACTCCTCTGGCACCTGTCGTTGTAATCCTTCAACGTCGTCAGAGAGGTGACGAGTCCCGACGGCCATATATTAAATAGATCTAGACGATCCCGTTAAGTTGATCTTAGTCTCAAACAGGACTAACGTATCCTTAACGAACGTTTAAGTTGATCTTAGCCTCAATACGGCTAACGTATCCTTAAACTAAAAACACCAAACCCAAATCTAAGTAAATACGGATTTGGACTAATCCACGTCCTACGGGCGACGACATTACTCAGTCTCCGTATATAATCCACGGGCAACCACAAACAAAACAAACACACACGACACGAAGTGAAATTCTGGAGAAGGAGAAAGTGGCTACCGCGATGCGGTAGCGTAATTAACTGCAGGGGTTTGCGCCTGCAGGGAAGAGCGTCCCCACAATCAAAAACCTCTCTAGCGAGGGGGAATCCGACGAAGTCTGCTACATCGGCCGCATCCGTCTAAACCTCCGATACACGGTGTCATAAATCAACTTGGCATCTTCGGAGAGGTAGACGGATAAAACCATATAGCATCTGCCCCGAATCTCAGGCAAGACGTCCTAATGTCGTCGCCGTCTTTTGGAGGGGAACAAATTCTGGCACGCCCGGTGGGACCTTTTTCTCTTTCCACTCCACACTTCGTGTGTCGTCTTCGCGAACGAATCGCGGTTTGTTAACGGTTGCCTTTGGATTTTCAAGTTACTAAGATTTGATCTTTTGTCTGGCGCAGAACTCAAGCATCAATGGCCTCTAACTGCACCAACTGCTCGAAGTGCCACTGCAACGGACGCTCCACCTCCCCCGGAGGTGTAGCATATGGGCCCCGAGCGGCTTTCTTCCTCACTCTGCCGGTAGACCAGGTGACCCAGGCCACCACCGGCCTGTTTTTCGGGACTATGATCCCACCTACAAGCTTCTCTATGTTAATACCTGCACCGGAAGTGAACAAGAAGTCGGTCTTCGACCGGCTCACTGCTACGACGACCCCTGTTAACGGGTCGCCCACTACCAAACCAACAGCCTCTGTTTTCGCCAGATTGGATCAGAACTTTAAATCGTCTGTCCCAAAGAAGGTAATAACTGCTGCTCCAGAAGTCGTCAAGGCGGCTTCCCCTGTCAAAGAGTCAGTCTTTTCAAGGCTGACTATTCCTGCTCCTGCCCCTGCTCGAGGATCTGTCTTCAACAGGTTGAATATCACCCCTCAAAGGACAACCTCAGTCTTTAAGAGGTTAACACCAGCGGCGCCTCATTCAGACAGGGGGCAAAAAGAGGCTGTCTCTATCTCTGAGCCAGTCCCAACGGCTCGTCATGCTCGACGTCACCATTGGCGACGAGTGAGGAAGGCAGGGGGCAACTCCCCCTCAGGGCTAACTCCACTGGCTCCAGAGGTGGAAGTCAACGCTGCTGTTCCAACTGGGAACAGCTTTGAACTGCTGAGGAGGGTACGTAAGAACTCTCCAACCGCTATATTGAAAAGATCTCCTCCGCCCGCGGAGAGAGTTCCGGAAACACGGCAAGAACAGCCCCTTCAACGGCTGTCCTAAAAAATATACAAGGTTTGGCGGAGGGTTCAAGACTCCGTGATTGACCCAGGTTATTCCCGTCAATAGAAGAAGGCGAAGGTACAAAAGAAAAGGACCATCCTATTAAACAGCAGAGGACAACAATCACCAGGGTGCCCACTGCAACGGTCCCCTCCACTTCAACGGCCCACAAAAGAAGAAGGCCGGAGAAAACCCCCGCGCCCGCGGCAAATGCCAAAGGTGGTGAGCCTAAACGCCCTAGGTCTGGGGGCATTGTAGTTCATACCGTCTGTATGGCGTCTGGTAAAGAGGACAGCCGCATATCAACAGGTCATAGACCGCACACGCGGTCAGTGACCAAAGCTCAGGAGCAACAGCAAAAGCTCCAGGAGATGATGAACGCGATGGCCGCACTCACTGGGCCAAAAGAAACCCGTGAAACATCCTCGGACGAGCGTCAGGAACAAGAAACTGACGCCGAATTCCTTCGTCGCATACTGGAGAAGAAGGATAAAGAAGCTGCGGAACAAGTAGCCAGCATAAAGAAAATGGCCTTCCTGTTCCAAGACATGGTGGGCATGATGATTCAACAGGATCCACCTGCTGAAGATCCCCCGATCATCCTTGAAGATGATAGGGGAGAAACGTCGAATCCTCCTCCGGCTCTGTCAACAGCCAAGGAGGAGGCAATCTCCAAAGCCGATCTGGACGAATACACAGCACAGCAGATCCGGGTCCATCAAGCGACGGAAGCAGCAGGACAGGTCGTAAAAACAGGGCGACCGTATCCGGGTTGGTACGACCAGATTAAGTACCCGCAAGATTATACGATACCAAAATTTTATGTGTATAAGGGGACTGGCAATCCTCACCAGCATGTCGCCCAGTTCAGGGCGCTTTGCGGCAACACTGGCGGTGATGATAAATTGTTGCTCCGCCAGTTCGTTGGTAGCTTGTCAGATACGGCGTTCGAGTGGTATTCCGAGCTCCCGAATGACTCTATCAAAACCTTTGCTGAAATGGAACTGTTGTTTACCCAACGTTTCGCGAGTGCCAGCGAGCGTACCCCGATAACGGCATTGATTAATGCCAGGGTAAAGCCGGGCGAAACATGGGTCCAATATGCTTTACGGTGGTGGAATTTGTGGTCAAAATGCGAGCAGCGCATAGAAGAAGCTCCTGCAGTGGGTATGTTTGTGGGAACCCTCGATCCGCAAGCAACCATCTCGAAATTCATGATGTTCTTCAAGCCGACCACCTTCCAGGCACTAATCGACAAGCTAGCGCAGATGGATCAAATGGGCCATAAACCTCCTCTTCCAAAGCCGGACTCCCGAAATGAGAAAGGAAAAGGAAAAGCGATCGTTGTTGCTAATGCTCAGCAACAGCCGAGCAACCCGAAGCCAGTCGTTCGTCAAAATAATATGCGCCCGTATGTAGCCCTTGAGGAGAGGATGGGACGTCCTTACTCGTTTCCCCGAGATAAAACGAGAAGGTTATTCGAGCTGGCGTTGCGCAACCGACTCATAAATCTGCCGGGCCCAAAACGTCCGTCGCAACCAAGTGATGTCAATGAGCCCAACTACTGTCCTTATCATCGAGTACTGGGTCATCCGATCGAGGATTGCTATGTCTTCAAAAATTGGCTTGAAGACCAGTACCGACAGGGCAAGTTTGCATTCTCCGACAAATGGAAAATGAATCCACCGCAACCCCACACCTCTAAAGGAGTGAATATGCCGGGGGCAACATGCTCTGTCATTGAAGAAGCTCCTTGGGAGGTTGTATTATCAGCCAAAACGAAGAGGATGCTAAATGATCTTCAAATATGCCCAGCGATTAAGTGGAAGAACCCGTTGGAGCCGCAAATCATCGAAGGGATGTTGAAGCCTCGTCCAACTCAAAAGATCGATGGAAGCGGCCCAAGCATTCACAACCAGCCGTCGAAATCTTCAAAGAAGAAGAAAAAGAAGTCAAAGAAGCCCGTGAATCCTGCCGACAAGCGCACGGACTTGCAAAAACAAATCGACGCGCTGGAGGAATACAACCAGAAGGCACGGACTCCCATTACATTCCAAGAGTTCCTCAACCACGTCTTTCAAGAGGAAGATGAGGGAGATAGTTCGTCGGATGAATCCGAGGAATATGTGGCGAGCTGTCATATGATTTCCCATTCGCTCACGAACGATGAGGAGACTCCTTGTACTAAAAAGCTGGGGGCAGATCCCGAACTAAAAATTCTATAGCCATCGGATGAAGTAATCGATGCATTCCTCAATGAAGTTCTCTTAAAAAGCAAAGCTGATCGGGAGCGCGAGGAGGTTATATTCGAAAGGGCGAAACGCCAGAGCCTTGACAAAAGAATTGAGATACTCCCGCTGGAGCAAAGTACACCCACTGTGGATAAAATCAAATTCAAGATGAGGAAAAGGTTTGCTAAATCCATATCAATGGGTATGAAGCTACCATCCTCTGAGGGAAGCGTTACTGGTGAAATGGAAATGCACCCCTCCTATTGCTTATATCATCAGAAGGTTTTGCATCCCACTGAGGAGTGCAAAGCTTTCGATAGGTGGTGGAAAGGATATGTTGCTCACTGACAACAGGTTAAGCGGGAGAAGCGCAAGACTCGCCGGGAGCAAAACAGTGCGACCGAAGGGCTTAATAGAACTATCGGCAATTGTCGCATGGTCAACGCCGGAGGATCACAAGTACTCACATTCGGGAGCGATTCTGATGAGGATTTGGAGCTTGGCCCCCTCTTTAAAGAGCCCACTTTGGGAAAAGAAGAAGAGCCGAAGATTTATGAAAATATCCGGCTGCGTAATCGCACGTTGCCCGAAAAGAATCTCGGACTCCTAAACAAAAGAGACAAAGGGAAAGAAAAGGTCCTTGAGGAGATCGCCTTGGATGACCAAATCACGGAAGAGCTAACCGCCAAAGACCCGCCGAAAAAGAATAAGGTGGATTACAACGTCTTAGCGCATCTGAGGAAGCTACCCTCGCAACTCAGCATTCTTGACGCCCTTTTACTATCAAAGGAGGCGAGAGATTCGTTAATTAAGGCACTACAGGGCCCGGAGCAGTTCCAAGCTTCCCTGGCCGAAGAAAAGATGAAGGATGAACTGGAAGAAGTGCACACGGAAGATGTCACTTTTGGCGATGAAGACCGTCTCCTTGGGATGTGCGAACACAATCGCCCCCTCTATGTCTCAGGATACTGCCATGATATAAAGATAGGCAAAATCCTGATCGATAACGGGTCGTCTGTTAACCTACTCAATGTGCGGGTTTTAAAGGAAATCTGCATGAGCGTTCGACACCTCGCTCGAGACAAGATTACCATCTCTGGGTTCGACTCCTAATCATCAAAGACTCTTGGATCTGTGATACTGACGCTACGCTTTGGGCTGCTCGTCACTGACATTAAATTCCACGTCATAGATGCAAAGACATGCTACAACGCTCTGCTCGGCCGACCATGGTTACACGAGTACAACATCATCCCTTCTACACAGCATCAGTGTATGAAATATTTTAAGGATGGTCTCGAGTATACCGTGGCGGGAGAACTGAATCTGTTTTCCATGAACGAGGTCCGCAAATATGAAGATGCCAAATACTTCTTACCGGATTTCGAAGACACGGAAAGGTGTCACAAGCCGGAAAACAAAGCTAACGCCACCATCCCTGTTTTCGGAAGTGATACCGAGAAGAAAGAGGAGATAGTGTATTCGGGTCCGCCCCAACACAACAAGCCAGGACCGTCCGCACCTACGTTGATCTTTGGTAGCGACTCGGAAGATGAAATCCATGCTGTATTCTCTGCTCGACCTTCAATAAAAACGTCCATTGATGAAGAACAAAGTCTACAAGTCGCTATGGTGTCGCTTAAATATTATAAAGAACTGGATGCGCTTGATACCGACAGTGTAGAGGAGCTGTAGACGTTCTATATCCCTCCCAGGCGAGAAGGCGAGAAGGCAATGCTATTCTACCGCTCTGAAGAAAACAAAGTGGAGAAAGAAATCTGGCACGGGGCGGATCCTACGTTGGACAGGCTTCAACCCATTCGTCTACCCAGATATTATGCAGAAGGCTTGAAGAGGCTGTTGAAGCGCCAAGGGATACCCTTCAAACAGACCGTTAGAAAGGCCAAATTCTATGACAGGGTCTGGAACGTCCCCGGAACTCAGCACAAGCTACCTAGTGGGAGGATGGAGACAAAAGGACTTGGATACATCCGGTCAAAGAAACGAGAGCTACTAAACAGCTGCTATATCATGTATGACTTCGATGAAGAAGCGGATGCTCGATGGGAGGACGCTAATCCTGAGCCAGTGAAAGTTCCAGATGCAAAAGAACCCAGTCCGTCGTTCGAAGAACAAATGGACAAGCTTATAAGGGAAGCGGGTCAAAAAGTCCAAGACGACCATAACCGCGAAATGGCAATCTACGAGAAAGCCAAAACGCAACGCCTCCTTCAACAGGTCATGAAAGAAGAAAATGCCGCACCCTGCCAACCTGTTATAAAAAAGGCTCGACGCAGAGGTAGAAACAAATCGAAAGGCCAAAAAGGCGCTCAACAGCAACAAAGCGGGGCTAAGAGGCCACGCAAGTGGGAGTCGAGCGTTATTGATCTATCCCTCATGAAAAAAATGGGTCGAGCGTACTCGTTTTCGCGGGACAAGACGAAGAAGATACTTGATCTTGCTCTAAAACATCAGATGATTACACTGCCGAAGTCTAAACACCCCGAACAAGCAAGCGAGGTCTCTGACCCAAACTATTGCTCTTACCATCGAGTAATAGGGCATCCTCTTGAAGATTGCTTCACCCTCAAGAATTGGGTTGAAGATCAGTATCAGCTTGGCAAGTTCGCTCTGTCCGACAACTGGAAGGTAGCGCTGCCACAGAAGCACGAACCCAAGGCCACGGAAGAAGAACCAGTTCCACATTGGGATTGGAAGCGAATTCGTACTTGTCACGTGATAAAGATATCAAAAGAAGAGCCCGAGAACATGGATGACCTTCCCTGGTGCTTCGAAAATAGCGACGATGAGGCGATCTCGGAGTTTCCACCAGCGCCGAAAGAACTGGAGGATGAAATACATACCACTGCAGATAACCTCAAGAAAATCGAGTTGGGGACGGCGAACGATCCACGACCGACGTTCGTCAATGAGCTGCTATCTGAAGAAAGGGTGACTGCGTTAAAAGACGTCCTTGTACAGCACAAAGATTGCTTCGCATGGAACTACTCCGAGATGCCAGGACTAGATCCAGAAATTGCGGTGCACAAATTGGCGATACCCCCGGACGTCAAGCCGGTCAAACAGGTGCCAAGAAGGATGCGGCTTGAGCTTGAGATGAGTATCAACGCTGATGTCATGAAGCTGATCGGCTCTGGCTTTATTCAGGAGGTTCAATATCCGGAATGGATCGCCAACATCGTCCCGGTGATGAAGAAAAATGGGACAGTGCGCATATGCGTAGACTTCCGGGATCTCAATAAAGCCTGCCCGAAGGACGATTTCCCAGTGCCAGTCACCGAACTGATGATAGACAACACGTCCACTCATGAGGTTTTCTCCTTTATGGACGGCTCGTCAGGGTATAATCAAATAAAAATGCACCCCGAAGACCAGAAGCACACCGCTTTTCGGACTCCTCTGGGAATATTCTGCTACAAGGTGATGCCCTTCGGTTTAAAGAATGCCGGTGCCACCTACCAAAGGGCCATGACGAGGATCTTCGATGACCTCATACATGAAATCGTCGAATGTTATATCGACGATCTCGTGGTTAAAAGCAAATCATACGAGGAGCATCTTGAGCATCTGAAGACCGTATTTCAACGCCTTCGACAATACAACTTGAAGATGAACCCTCTCAAGTGTGCATTCGGGGTTTCCTCAGGCAAATTCCTAGGATTCATCGTCCGGCACCGGGGTATCGAGATAGATCCGTCGAAGATCAAGGCGATCATGGAAATGCCACCGCCAAGGACTCTCAAACAATTGCGGTCTCTCCAAGGGAAGCTCGCGTACATCCGGCGATTTATAGCCAACCTTTCAGGCAAGTGCCGTCCTTACAGCTGCCTGATGAGGAAGGGAACCCCGTTCGTCTGGGATCACAAATGCCAAGGCGCACTGGACGAGATCAAGCAGTACCTACAGAACCCGCCAGTGTTGGCTGCTCCGGTTAAGGGAAAGCCTCTCATTCTTTATACAACCACCCTTGAAGGTTCTTTAGGCGCATTATGGGCACAAGAGAACGATCAAGGGAAGGAAAGAGCACTCCACTACTTAAGTCGAGTTCTGCTGGGGGCAGAAAGCAACTATTCCCCCATTGAAAAACACTGCCTGGCGTTGATCTTCGCGATAACAAAGCTCAGGCACTATGCGTTGGCGCACGAGGTCCGTCTCATTTCAAAGGTGGACCCCCTTAAATATTTGATGTCAAAGGCCATATTGACGGGCCGACTCGCTAAATGGGCCCTACTCTTGATGGAGTTCTCGATAACGTATCAACCTCTCAAGGCAGTGAAAGGCCAGGCCATCGCCGACTTCCTCGCTGAGCATCCGATACCCGCCAATTCTCCTTTAAATTGCGATCTTCCAGACGAACATGCGTTTGATGCGATCGACGGCGGTAATACCCGATGGGAGCTTTATTTCGATGGGGCATCTTCCATGAAAAAGCGCAAACAAAGTACCCCTATAATCAAATCGTGGGTAGGCCTCATCTTCGTGACTCCACAAGGAGGGATAATGCGCTTCGCTTTCTCCTTAACAGAGCCGAGGACAAATAACGAAGCCGAATACGAAGCTTTGATAGCAGGCCTCGAGATCGCCATTGACATGGGAATTGAAAACCTCCTCATATATGGAGATTCTTAACTGGTCGTTAGTCAAGTAAACGGTGACTATCAAACGTGCAAACCGGAGTTGGTGAAGTACGGTGAAAAGGTGCAACAACTGTTGACCCGAATTCCCTCTTATACTTTGGAAAGCATAACGCGCGCAGAAAACAGCAAAGCAGACGCGTTGGCCAAACTTGCTAAAGAACTGGCTGACAAGAACCTCGATGACGTTAGAATCGTGGTACAAAGCCGTCGGGTGCTTGCCCCAGTAGAAATATCTCCGGAATCATCCGAAGAGAAGGGAGCGACTGAAAAGACGACCTTGCAAATTGAAGACCGGGAAAAGGCTGAGGATTGGAAGGAAGTCTTCATAGACTACTTTAAGTCCCACTGAATGCCTGAAGAAGCGTCCACAAGACATCAGCTCATGAAACGAGCTCTGTCTTTCGCCTTCGTCAATGATACTATACAAGAGGTCATTCGATTCTCTGTGGCTGAGATGCTTAGGACCTGACGAAGCGAAAAGAGTTATCCAGGAAGTTCATGACGGAATCTGTGGTTCTCACCAAGCAGGCCCAAAGATGAAGTTGAAGATCAAGCGGATGGGCTACTACTGGCCCACGATGATTCAGGACTGCCTCGAATATGCGAAGCAGTGCCACTCATGTCAAATTCATGGGGATTTCATCCATGAGCATCCAAATCCACTACACCCGACGGTGGCTAGCTGGCCGTTCGAAATGTGGGGAACTGACATAGTCGGCCCCATCGAACCAGCATCGTCCAGGGGACATCGTTTCATCCTAGCGACGACTGACTACTTCTCCAAATGGGCAGAAGCAGTACCGCTGAGGGAAGTGAAGACGGAGAATATCCTCCATTTCTTCAAAACGCACGTCATATATCGGTTTGGAACTCCGCGACGGATCATCTCCGATAACGGGCCAGCCTACAGAAGCCATAAGATCAGTCGCTTTGCACAACAACATAATATAGACTGGAGATATTCTTCAGTTTACAATCCGCGAGCTAATGGTCTAGCCGAGGCCTTCAACAAGACCCTGACAAAGATCATGAAAAAGACGGTGTCCTGGAATAAGAAAGACTGCCACGAGAGACTGCAAGAAGCTCTCTGGGCGTATCGAACTACGTTCAAGATGGCCACGAACACAACGCCGTACGCGTTGGTATTCGGTACGAAAGCAGTACTCCCCCTTGAGATAGAGTTACCTTCTCTGCGAGTGGCAGTCCACTACGAGCTAACAGATGAAGAAAATGCTAACCTTCGGCTTGAGGAGCTTGATGCCCTTGAAGAAACACGGCTCATAGCGCAACAGAATCTGGAAGCTTATAAAGCAAAGATGACGCGCTCATATGAAAGATTGACCCGACCGAGGACATTCCGCCAAGGCGAACTCGTGCTAGTGGTCAAAAGGCCTATGATCCCCAATCGCGCTAAGCGGGGAAAATTCGAGCCAAACTATGAAGGCCCGTACATCATAGACAAAGTCTACCAAGGTGGAGCCTATCTACTCATGGATATGCATGGTGAAAGGCCTTTCAGGCCAATAAATGGCCGCTTCCTAAAGAAATACTATGCTTAATGAGTCACAGCCTAGGTCGATGATAGATGACGACGACTATGTCCGCTCGCTATCTTCCTAAGCTCAAGCTTTATAAGCAGTAGCCAGCCTTCTTCATGACAGACCGAAACGTTCTTAAACTAATGACGGACCGAAACGTCCTTAAACTACTACCGCAGCATCCTTAGGCCGACGAGATAAAAAAAAGAGAAAAATAAAATAAAAATAAATAAATGATGATAAAAACGGTATGTCCATAAGCAAGATCGGCACGGATGAAAACCCGAAAGGGCTCCGTGAGTAAAAACAGCAGGGCTACTGGCGAGTGTTCGTGAAAACCCGAAAGGGCGCGACCTCGTAAAAAAAGGTAAATAAAAATAAAAAAGAATAAAAAAAACGGTATGTCCATAAGCAAAATGGGCATGGATGAAAACCCGAAAGGGCTCCGTGAGTAAAAACAGCAGGACTACCGGTGAGTGTTTGTGAAAACCCGGAAGGGCGCAACCTCGTTCAAAGACACTTATAGGGTCCTCTCGACCTTGTAAGAAAAAACCACCCGCGTGAGATCCTTACGACTCACAAGGGAGCAACACACTTAGGGATCCTCACGATTCCTAAGGAGAAAATACACTTACGAGATCCTCACGACTCGTAAGGAGAACTCTCTTATGGGACCCTCACGGCTCATAAGATTTGAAAGTCTTAAGTTACAGAGACCTAAACCTGTGCTTAAGCAATCCCCACAACTTCCAATACTGCCCTACAAGTGGCTCAATACCGACCCTTATATACAATCCACGGGCGCGAATAAACATTTCCCTAACCAAGTCTCATCCGTGGCTGGGGATATGTTCGCATGGTGAACAACCCTTGTAAATCCTCTCGATTTATGAGGAGAAAACCCTCCTGTAGGATCCTTACGACTTACAGAGGAAACGAACACTTAGGAATCCTCATGATTCCTAAGAAGAAAATACACCTACAAGATCCTCACGACTTGTAGGGAGAAATACCTTTGTGAGACCCTTACGGCTCATGAAGTCAAAAGCCTTAGTCGACAGGACCCTAACCCTGGTCGCTAAGCCACCTTTGTTCGACATCGACAGAGGCAGATGATGATTCGCTCCTGGCAATATCCCAGTTATAGCGGTGCTGATGCCGAAATCGGTGTCTAATTTCAGGTTTACGGTGAAAAGCCGGTAGGCCGCACATGCATATGAAATAGCCGAAAAGATGGGGCAGCTTGCAATAAAAAGCAGCAAGTAAAAATGTATGCATGCAAAATAGCCGAAATGATTGGGCAACTCGCAATAAAAAGCAGCGAGTAAAAATAAAAAAATAGCCGAAATGATTGGGCAACTCGCAATAAAAAGCAGCGAGTAAAAATGAACTAAACAGCCGAAATGATTGGGCACCGCGAAAAATAGCCGAAATGATTGGGCAATCGCGACCTTCGCGATATAAAAGCTGAAATGATAGAGCATCGCGGAAATAAAACAAAAAAAATGATGATAAAACTTCGGCCCTACAGTTAAGATGACATCGATCCCTGTATACAATCCAAGGGCGCAAACGAAGAGGGAACCATACTTTCCCAACAGGCTCCGCCAGAAAACGAAGCCAGATCTCGATGATTCATCCCAACTCCGAAGAAACCGGTGTCTTCGGCAAGTACCTCAACTCAGGGAAACAAACAATCCTTGACGAGAGCCTCCATATTCGCGTCGACTCGCAGAGCAACCAGTGCCTCCGTGGGAAATTCTCGACCCGTTTCAACACCAGGGAAACAAATAATCCTTGGCGCTAGGAAAACAAATAATCCTTAGCAAATACCTTGACTCAGGGAAATAAACAATCCTTGACAAGAGCATCCTGATCCGCGTCGACTCGCAGAGCAACCAGTGCCTCCGTGGGAAATTCTCGACCCGTTTCAACACCAGGGAAACAAATAATCCTTGGCGCTAGGGAAACAAATAATCCTTAGCAAATACCTCGACTCAAGGAAACAAACAATCCTTGACAAGAGCCTCCTGATCCGCGTCGACTCGCAGAGAAACCAGCGCCTCCGTGGGAAATTCTCGACCCGTTTCAACACCAGGGAAACAAATAATCCTTGGTGCTAGGGAAACAAATAATTCTTAGCAAATACCTCGACTCAGGGAAACAAACAATCCATGACAAGAGCCTCCTGATCCGCGTCAACTCGCAGAGCAACCAGCACCTCCGTGGGAAATTCTCGACCCGTTTCAACACCAGGGAAACAAATAATCCTTGGCGCTAGGGAAACAAATAATCCTTAGCAAATACATCGACTCAGGGAAACAAACAATCCTTGACAAGAGCCTCCTGATCCGCGTCGACTCGCAGAGCAACCAGCGCCTTCGTGGGAAATTCTTGACCCGTTTCAACACCAGGGAAACAAATAATCCTTGGCGCTAGGGAAACAAATAATCCTTAGCAAATACCTCGACTCAGGGAAACAAACAATCCTTGACAAGAGCCTCCTGATCCGTGTCGACTCGCAGAGCAACTAGCGCCTCTGTGGGAAATTCTCGACCCGTTTCAACACCAGGGAAACAAATAATCATTGGCGCTAGGGAAACAAATAATCCTTAGCAAATACCTCGACTCAGGGAAACAAACAATCCTTGACAAGAGCCTCCTGATCCGTGTCGACTCGCAGAGCAACCAGCACCTCCGTGGGAAATTCTCGACCCGTTTCAACACCAGGGAAACAAATAATCCTTGGCGCTAGGGAAACAAATAATCCTTAGCAAATACCTCGACTCAGAGAAACAAACAATCCTTGACAAGAGCCTCTTGATTCGCGTCGACTCGCAGAGCAACCAGTGCCTCCGTGGGAAATTCTCGACTCGTTTCAACACCAGGGAAACAAATAATCCTTGGCGCTAGGGAAACAAATAATCCTTAGCAAATATCTTGACTCAGGGAAACAAACAATCCTTGACAAGAGCCTCCTGATGCGCGTCGACTCGCAGAGCAACCAACGCCTCCGTGGGAAATTCTCGACCCGTTTCAACACCAGGGAAACAAATAATCCTTGGCGCTAGGGAAACAAATAATCCTTAGCAAATACCTCTACTCGGGGAAAAAAACAATCCTTGATGAGAGCCTCCTGATTCGCGTCGGCTCGCAGAGAAACCAGTGTCTCCGCGGGAAAATTCCCGATTCGTCTCAACTTGCAAGATGAAGCCTCAGGCAGCAGGGACTAAAAAACTTGCTTCCTGAACGATGGGACCCTGCAAGTCGATCTAAAACGATCTTTTGCATACTATTCACCGGTCTCACTCTCCAAAGTCGAGTTTCGACAAGGAGGGAAACAACCGCTTACGGGTCCTCTCGACTCGTAAGAGGGAAAAATTCTCTTATAGGATCCTTACGATTTATAAGAGAAAACACACTTAGGAATCCTCACGATTCCTAAGGAGAAAACCCACCTATGAGATCCCCTCGATCCGTAGGGAGAAAAATCTCTATGAGACCCTCACGGCTAATAGAGTTGAAAAGTCTTAGGCGGCAGATCTGAACCTACGGCCTAAGCCATCGCTATCTCGTGAAGAAATCAAGATGCTTACTCTATTATCTGCTAATTGTGACAGCATGCTGATAATAAGAAAGGAAAAAGCAAAGAAACAGTACAAAACATTGCAAAGAAAAATATGTATCTTTATTGAATGTAATCAAGTACAAAATGAAGCGTACAAAAGAACGAAGAATGGCTACATATTATTGAAAAAAGAAAAAATTCTATAAGTATCTAGATACAAGGAGAATTACTGAGAAGGAAGCGTCTTGCATAGCTCTAACAATTGTTCGCGCACTTCCTTGCCCACTTTCTCCTGATCGGCCACCACTGCCAGCTCCACCTCCACTTGGGCCCGTTGTTGCAAAACAGATGCAAGCTGATCCCTGACGGCCTGATGTGCAGCTTCGCGGCCTGGGGTATCACGCTCGGCTACATCAAGCTTTCGCTTCAAGTTTAGCCCATGGGAGATGCGCTCTAGGAGACCCTCAAAGATAGCCTTTACTTGGGCAGCATTCGCCTCAACCTCGGCACGCAGACGGGCCGTCTCGCTCGAGGTCTCGTGGCATTCCCGTAGCTTTAAAGCTGCTTCTTGTTCCAAGCGGCGGACGTAAGAAGCGCTTTCCTTGATCCATGCTGCTCTTTCATTGCTCGCGGCTAAAGTCTCGGAGGAGAGACGCATCGACTCCAGCTGATGAAGGCGAGCCTCAATCTCCCGACAGTGATTAACCCAAGAGGTGACGATGCCCTCATCATGGAAGTTAGCAAATATCACCAACATCGGGTTAACCGTCGTAGCGAAGTCCGCAGCAGACGTAGGAGTCTCGACGTCGAGTTCCTCGATATAGTCGCTCAACATGCGCAGACTATTCGCCGCACCTTTTGAGGACGGATGTTTCTGGGAAGGGCCGGCCGGCACTGTAATATGAGACTCAAAAGGCGCCAAGACCGGAACGACAGCTGAAAAGACAAAATGCGATTAGATGATGATTCAATAGATATGGAAAAAGTCATTGATAAAATAGTTTACTATACCGATTGAAGCAGGTGGCAAGGCCGGAAGGGCCGGTGGCGCGACCGATCTTTCCTCTCCCCCTTCGATTTGTAACACTGTAGTCAGGACAAGAGAGAGTTAGAAATAATTCTATCACCAAAAAAAAAGGTATCAGTCGGGGACTATTCTCACCAACACCGCCAGAGGGAGAAGTGAGTTCAGATGGGAAGGAGAAGTGTGGGAGCAACACTTGATATAGATGATCAAAGAGCACTCCTGAAAAGACATAACAATACGACTTTAGTACACAAATTATACGTCTGAAAGGTAAGATTAATAAATTGCAAACCCATACCTTCCAACATCTTCGACGGAATGAGAGAGGGTTGAGAGGTGACCATCGCCAAGGCAGTCGTTGAAGGCGCTCCCTCGAGCAGTGGGGCATCGGTGCTGGCTGCACCTGCGTTGCGAACAAAGGCGAACTTGTTAGAAAAGATTGTAAGGTAAAGAAAGAACACTAACTTGGGATTTACCTGACGAACTGCCGGCAGAAACGGAGGCGTCTCCCTCCTCCATTGATATGAGGCCACCGCCCGTGGCCTCATCACCCGACTCTATGGGGGCCATCGTCGTGCTCGCGCGGCCAGGAGACGGTGGAAGACCGTAGACGGGAAGGGCAATGATCGGAGCATTGCCGGACTCTTGAGAAAGAGCGGCTGACTCTTCCCCAAGAATCGTGCCCATCTCACCCGCTATTTTCTCGGGCTCAGCGGTCTCCATCGTTTCATCCGCCGTCATCATAAGGTCGCCGGTCTCAAGCGCCTCATCCGCCGCTGCCCCGGGCTCAGTTATAGCGGTCGTCTCATTTTCCGCCACCTCAGGCTCGGCATCAACGACTTTCTCAAATGCAGCTTCCTCGGCCCCCAACTCAAGCTCTGCAGCCCCAGTAACGTTACCCACCGTCAGCGCGAGTTCGGCCAGTGCTTCCTCCTCTGTTTCCTTGGGTTCGACATTCTCTGTCTCCCCCTCGGTCGGACTTGGCCCTGCAGGGTAGAACATATAAGAACCGACTGCTTTATGAGTTTTATAACGAAATTCTGAAAGAAGTATTACCTGAGGTAGACTCGTCGTTAGCCTCTCTATTAGCGCGGATCGCCTGTCTATGAGCTGTAGACAGGGCGACTGGGGACTCTTCTAATGGAGTGTCGGCTCGAGGAACGGTGCTGGGGCCCGCTCCAATGGCCAAAGCAGCCCTGCGTGCCTTTGCTTCGCGCCTCGACCGCTTCCTCTCCTCCCGGGCCGTTACAATGGACCTCTTTGACGCTTCCTTTATCGAAGCATCGTCGTCCTCATTTAAAGATGCCTCTAGAGCCTTTAAGGCATCTCTCATCGGCTCTTCAAGACGAACCTCCTGCGGTGGCCCAGAGGAAGCAGGAACATCGGCAGCTGGCAGAACATTTGCGTCGCTTGGCGGGAACGGCATTGAGGTTTCTGCAATAAAAAGGAAGAGATTAGATTGACCATAACACAAGGAGAATAAAAATTCGATGAATCGAAACTTACTGAGGCCTAAAGACGCTCTAAGGCGTTCCTCCTCTTAGAAGGTCTTGAGTGAAGCGGCAATAGCTTCTTCATCAGTGATGCCTGTTGGAAGAAAAGAAAGAAAAACGTTAGTCAAAGACAATGAGGAGGATATGATACAATAAAGAAAATGCGACTAGTAGTTACCTGATTGTGCAAGCTTAGCTAGCCATGCGTCACGCCTTGCCAACCACGCTGAAGTTTCGAGAGCGGCCTCCAAGTCCGTATCATCCGGTGGTGGCATGACTAATCCCTCGTTAGTCCCGTATTCACTCAGGCCCTCGGCATAGGGAGCGTGGGGTTCCTGACCGAACGCGACGTCCGCAGCGAAAAGCGACTTCTTTTTCTTCTGCCCTCCGACCCTAGGTGCACATGGGATCGACTTCCGTTTAGCAGCCACCTTGGGACGGCGGGTCCCGATGTCTGCACCCACGCTAGATTCCGGCTAGGCTATAACCACTGTCTCCATTAGAGCACAGGGCGCTGGTGGTGCATCCGCAATATCAGGGAGCGGCAAACCGCGTGGAGGACTCTGCGCACGTGAGGGTCCGGCTCTGGCATCTTTTAAAGGGGGGATTACCGGGGTCCTTGGCACCAAAGGAGCGTTGCGATCGCTACCTGGAGGTGCACCCTTACGGTCGATCAGCAACCGCCTTTCCTCCTTTATGACCGCTCCCGTCGAATGAATGTACCATTCTGTATATACCCTGAGGAGTCGTGGGGCGCAAGCCGGCTCACTGATAAAGAAGTGAGAGCCCGTGTTTAGACGCATGAAATGATGCAGCGCTCTCTCCATCCCTTCTTCGGTCGCAGCAGGTTCCGATAAGAAAGCTTCTAGCAGTACCCCTTGATTGTAGCTCAGCTGTTGGGCGAAACGATGCGGATTATATCTCATGAAGATCGCTGCCCCGTTCTGCCTAAACACCAAGAAGCCCGGTCTGATGGAATATAAGTGAAGGGTCTCCCGGGCCGTTAAAACCGAAGCGCCATCCTTGAAAGTGTCTTGCAATGGCCGCACTGCGGTGGTAGACGCTTTTCCAATAGTCAACACCTTGTCAACGAAAGACACACCGGCTCCAACGGTGTGGGAGCGAAGGAGTAAACCCCTGGCATTTCGTGGCGATGGATTCACAATTGATGCGCCAATCAGCTGTATGATGCGAGGGAAGCTGCACCTTTCATAGAACGAGGGCCTTTTATGCATGCCGAAAACACCCGATGTATGTAACTCGAACCACGACATAAAGTAGTGCATCGGGAAGACCACGTGCAATACCCCAGGCTCGTTAGCATCCGCTGCTCGGCTGAGGCCATGATATAGGTGTGCCAAGCCAGCGATCCCAACGGCCACCTTTACCCCGATGGCCATCCGGTGGGCTGGGTAAAAGACAGAAGGCCGCATACGGTGAGAGTGCATTGGAATCGCAAACCAACTCAACCATAACCCGAGAAATCCTAAGAAAAAGGCCTCCTCATCCATTCCAGGGGCCACAATTTCTACAAAAGACATAGTCGGGAATTCCGGAAGGAAAAAAGCCTTTTGATCTATCTCCTTTTCCGGCAGGTTATCCACACCTAGACCGAAAGGGTCATCCAGGGTAGCGAACTTAGCAGCCTCTGATGAGAGGACGCTTGGGCGAAGAAACCGAGCAATGAAATCCTCAAAGCTAACTCCTCGACTCCCATGTTCGATGAAAAGAGACTCATATATGTTCAACACTTTAATCAATCTTGGGAACTGGTGTTGAACAGCATTCTCCGGCGTGAGCCCCCTTATCACCGGCTTAGCACCAAAGACGTACTCATCCGTCGGGAGCAACTCCTCATAATGTTCCTCCATGACCGGTAAACCGGATACCTCTGTAAACTCTTCCAAAGAGATTGACACTTCCCGATCCATGGCGAGGAAAGTGTGGGTAGGAATGTTTCACTGCTCCAGGAAGGCCTTTGTAACGTTTTGAAAATCGTTTCGGTGAAATTTCGAAAAAATCGGTAAAATAAGGGAGTTTTCTGTAAAAAGTCAAAATACAAATATCTTATTATAAAAATCAAATATACATATTCTAGCTATGAAATTGCTATTATTTGGTGTTTATTGAGCCGCTGGTGAAATTTCAAATTTTCTGAAAAAAATATTATTTTATTATTATTTTAAGCCGTCACTAATACATTTAATTAGGAAAAATTACAAATTGGAATGAGTTGAAACAAATTTTGTGCATCATAAAACATTAAATAAAATTTTATCATGTGGTTTTTGGAACGAAATCATTTGCCAAAACGGTTTAGAAATTATTGAAGAAAAAAAGGCTTTTTTTTAGCGTAATTGGATGTTTGGGGTACTGTATTTATCATTTTTCCTCACCCCACACCCGTACCCACACCCACACACACCCACTTACTCCTCCCCATGGCTGAATTCAGCTCCCACCATAATTTTTCCCCACTTGATTTCAATGGAAAAGAAATGAAAGAAAAAAAAAAGAAAATGGATAAATGAGTTGGGCTTTGACTTTGTGGGTTGACTTGGCTTATTTCCCCACCTCACTCTCTCTCCTCCCCTCCCCATATTATGGCCGAATTCCTCTTCTTACTGCTGCAACAGCAGCCCCCCCTCTCATTTCCCCCATTTCCCCTTCTCCTTCAGCCTCAAAAACCCTTCAAAAATGCATCAAAAATCCTACAAAATCAAAATCAAGCTCCTACCCATTTTTCCTTAGCCCCTATAGCATGGATCTTGGTGCAAAGATTTCAATTTGGAGGGCTAGATTTCTAGTTGGATCAATGGGTTGTGAGGTATAAAAATCTTGACCCTTTTTGTTAAATTGTCGTTTAATTATGATAGTCTATTTTATTCGAGTGTTAATTTGGTTGTGATTGCTAGTTTAGGAAATTCTAGAAAAGGGTAAAATTTTTATTAGGGTTGTTATCATTAGATTGTGGTCTTAATGAATAGATTAACATGTTTTTGTTATGTAAAACTTAATCTTGTTACATCTTGCTAATTGCTACCTTTAAATTGTCCAAATTGCATAATATTGCAAACTAGGTTTTAATGAAATGCTTATATAATGGAGATTAAAATCTAATTAGGTTTTGCATGGTATTAATAACATTTTAAAGTGTAGTTTAATACTTCATTTCATGCAAATCCAAACTAGTTTGTTGTATGTGCATTTTGCTATAAAATGGTCGAAATTGGTTAATATTGCAAACTAGCTTTTGTAAATATTGTGTTAAATCGAGAATTAAAATATGGTTAGGGTTTCTTCATATCTTAAAAATTACATTGAGTGGTTTAACCATTTAAAATATGCAAAACCAAGTTTAATTGTAAAATTATGAATTTTACATTAAAAAGTGTTAAAATTGATATTTTTGCAAACTAGGATTTTGGAAATTATGCAAATTTATGTGATTAAATTATGGAAATGGTTTTATTGACTTATTTAAGTTATTTAATAAGTATTATGGCCGCTAGAATTGTTTAAACATCGAGTTTTGTACTAAAACGGGTAATCTTGCTTGCTAGTTTTTCGGAAAAACGGCTTTTAGAGTGAATTTGGGGTTTTCGTGAGTTTTAACCTATTTTATATTAAAATTAGTGTTCGTGAATGTGCAAATGAGTGTATTTGGGTTTTACCTCGGTCACTTGGCGTTTGTACGACTACATCGAGTGATTTCGGGTTGTTTTGCGAAGGCTAACCGTAGGTTCTAACCTATAGGCCTTTTAGCGTATCGTGTTGGTTTTAGCGTGTCCTTTTAAGTTTCGATTTGGTTTTGATGTGATGCGATACGTGTGATATGTGTAGGTACCCCCACGACGATCCGAGATGATGCAGAAGATGAAGGCGACATCGATACCGACACGTAGGATACAGGTGAGTAGATTTATATCTACGGGGAGAAGTCGGGTGGATGGCGTATAGCACCCCCGCAGTTCGTGGTGATGTATACGAATACGTATACACATAGATATTGATTATATTGTTTGAGATTGTTGATGATAGAGATGGATCCTAGGTGTGATTGGATTGGTTTAGTATTGCGAAACCCTAGAGTAGTGGTTGCACCACACATACACACACACCCATACTTGCATACATTCTTCTTTCATATGTACTCATGGGATTCTTTATAGTTATGTGTTCATATGGGTATGGGACTATGTGTTCACATACGGCTTGAGGATGATACTTGGGATTGAACTGAGTCGATGAGATTCGATTTGAGGCCGTGAGATCGGTGATATAGCAGGGTTCGTATCTTAGATACGACATGACGTTGTAGCGGGTCCTTGACGTAGTGTTTCACACACGTCCATGCATACGTAGGCGGTATCAGTATGGTACTAGACGTAGATCAGTACCCCGACCATGATATTTGATAAGAGGATACCAGGTGAATTGTATGATGAATGTGATATTGACCCGTACCCAGATTGGGATGACGTACGACGGATTTACGTACGAGCTATATTGATGATTGATCCGCACTCTTGACTTGGGACGCCTAATTATAGATATGATATCGGATATGATATTATTGAGGCGGGATCACCGACTATACATATACAGGTATGTATATGTATCGACTTAGATGATAGGCGGTTTCCTTACCTGTAGTTTAGCTTGTTAGTTCAGCCGTATAGTTTAGTGTAGTTGTTAGATTAGATTAGACTTCTTACCTATTTCAAAAAAAAACTAACGAATCGGGGGCATTTTTTTTTAAGACAGCTCAAGGGAATCTACGGATATTTCAAAAACGACGTATCTTTTCATAAAAACACCGTAGCCCCTATTTTCAAAACCCCATGATTCGTGTTATTTCAAAAGGCACCATTTGTAGGACTTATATTAGATTATTGTAGATTAGTTATCGTTGTGTCTAGTATTCAGCTCCCGCACATTATTGCTGTTCGCTCTGCCTCGCATATTTGTTTTGCTGCATATTCCATTATTGATATCATGCTGTTAGGACACCAGCACCATTACCGATGATGCGTATGTACCACGTACACCTACTTGCCGGCTCACACACATCTTCATCGGTAATTGCCATGTCACGTACACTTTAGAGAATATAATTGTTTGACTTAGATTGTTAGCTGGTAGTTTTGACATGATATTAGTGTATTTCCCTTATATGCCATATTAGACATTGTAATTATTACTTGTTACATCATGCATGTTATTATTCATGGATTTTTATGCCTATATGCACTGTTTACATGCTATTGAGAATTGGATTCGGATTTCCATGAGATTTTCTGGATTTGGGGGAAAACCGCAAAACTTATATAAACTTCTTTTCTCTCTTTAAAATAAAAAGTGCGGTTTTCCCATGATGTATGAGTCGTCCACCATGAGTTTGCTGATGGATTTGGAAACCCGATTCGAGGAGACGGATGAACCGTTTCGGGTACATGGTGGACCCGGTGCGGTACCCCGGGGCAAGAGGAATGTGGTGATGACGTTGAGCCTGGCAGGGGAGTACTACCTACCGGTGATTTTACCCGACGCGTCGGATATCCGGAGGATACCGTCGTGGTCTTGAGATGGATGGTAGGGGCCGGTCTGGACTGACGGCGCCCTAGATATTGAGATTGAGACATTGATATTTCGAGACAGTGAGATTCATGTTTTGTGTCGATGCTAGACACTGTTGATACTGATTTCATTATGATACCTCAGTTTTAAAAATACGAAGGAAATCTCACTAATTTATGAAAACAGTTTCTTTATTTACATGCATTCTGTTTCATGCATTCATACCTCATTCATATGATATATTGCTACCTGAGGCACTGACACGGGCACATGAAATTATACTCGGGTTAGATATTACCCTAGACATTGTCATAGGCTGCCTGTTATACTTATATTTGAGGATATATTATGATCATTGACCTAGGTTGCGTTATTTATGCGATTTCTGTGCGTAGATGTTTTTCTATTCACGAGTTGGCAACTCACCCCCGTTGTGCCCAGTTTCTTGCAGGTTGCCGTACAGGTTCCTTACGGCTTGCGGGCTCAGTTTCATTCGGGTGTCTTGCTAGTAGGTGGGTTTTTTCTTGTATCGTACCCATCATATTACCTTGTATGATATTATTCAGTTGTATCTAGTAAATTCCATCAACCAAACATGTATTTTTTTGAGATAGAGACCAGTGTTGTTTATTCTTTCGACCTTAGAGTCGCTCGTTATGTTCTGGTGGTTTTGAGTTTTGATCCTCGCCGTTGGCGTTGTATATTTTATTGTTTGTGTGGTTGTGACCGTCGATTGACGAAGAGCTAGCTCCCGCTTGGGGATGCCTTTTTCTTGATTTCGTATACTATTCATGTTGTATCCCGTTTGGGGGCCAGTATTTACAAAGGAGACTCTGCCGAAATTTTCAGTAAATTTTTGATGTTTTAAAAACCGCATAATTCGGCTTATGCTATTGAAATTACTTGCTTTAAGTTGGTTTTTTTCTACTCTCCACTACTCTTCTTGGTTTGGATTTCTGGGTTTTCGGTTTACTTAGATTACGTACGTCTCGAGACGTTCGTAGTTTAAGTGCCGGTCATGTTCCGTACTTTCGGGTCGTGACAAAGTTGGTATCAGAGCGTTAGGTTTTAACCTTCGGAGCGTAGGATGACCCTTGGTTGATGGAATAGGTGACTAAAGTAGAGTGACGTACCGTTGGTATGTTCCGCGGCATATTTACGATACGCTACTCCACTTAAGAAGCCTTAGGATGTACATTTCCTTGTTCAGTATTATATTCCTTCCTGATCTAGCCTCATCGGTACCAGTTTGGTTTTGCTGCTACGGGTACGGGCAGGGAGAGCTACGGCTAGAGTTGCGGTCAGCACAAGCTCGTCACGAATGAGGACTGACCAGGGCGAAATTCCGGCGACACACGATTGCAGAGATGTATCTCTTTACTGTGTTTCCATGCCACGAGTGTTTGGCGGATCGCCTTTATGAGGTTACTCGGAGGCGCTGATCGACACTAGAGAATTGAGCCAATGATAGAGGCCAGCCAGATTTTGATGACCGTTGGTGTGTTGCTTACTCCTGATGATTGAGGCACTGTTCAGCATGCAGACGAGCAAGCCAGTGGTTGCTGCGAACGACGAGATATCGCCCCAGATGTTGGAGCTATTGCAGTACGAGTTGTACTAAGAGATGATTGAAGGTCGCTAGTCACCGAGGATGAATGACTAGGACATGTGGTTCGTTCGCTACCCCGATGCGAGGTCATCAGACAGATTGATTCCAGCTAGAGACGACTTCACGCGGAGACGCTGGGAGTCGACAGAGACGATCGATTGTCAGAAACCTACTATTCCAAGTTTAAAGTATTCGGAAAGACATGCAGGCAATTCTATGGTCCCTCTAGAAGAATGAAACCCTAACTCGACTTAATGACCGTATGAAAGCCTTTGAACCTTCGGGTTTGCGGCAGTTCTGCGGTGCCATTAGTGAGGCTTGGGTTTGCCCTTCTACGGCTGGACCACCGATGCTGTGGTATGTACTCGATACTATTAAACTGTGCCCAAGATGTTGAGCTCTTGGGGGATTATGAGGTTTTAACGACTCGATCGGATGGCTCGACTTAATTCGGATGCTAGGTGGTGAGATGCATTCTTGGGAGACTCCAGATACGAGGATAGCCGTTGGAGCTCAGTCCATGCAGCCGCGACGAGACGAGTCCAAAGCAGACGACATTAGAGAAAAGTGGAGTAAGAGGTTCGTACCAGATCTAGATGAGATGACGTTCCACTCCGCCGACATCAGAGATGCGATGCGCATGACGAGGCAGAGTACTGGATATACCTTCCAGAAGGAGTCGCGATGGGTATGCAGCCGTTACAGAGCAAAGATGCAGATATACGAAAGGACAATGACTTCCGGACAGTTGGCAGAAGGCGAGACATGGAAGAGACCGTGAGCAGGATTCCTTCCAGGACACTGCTGCAATGATACTTGCACCCAGGATCAGATGTGTCACGTACATTCAGAGAGCCAGAGGTCGACGCCAGTGATATGCTGCCTCACGAGTGGTCGCGATGATTGACCAAGAGATGACCAGAGAAGCGCCAGAACGGAATCGTCCCCGTTAGCACACCTGACAAGACCGATGAGCCGATGGACCAAAAGATGGGTAATTCACAGTGAAGACCTTGACCCAGGAGTGGTCATAGTTACGCACGCCAGCAGGACAGAGTTCATGATCATCGACGAGACGTCCCACTAGTGACCGCGACAGTTGGCCGAGATTCTTAGAGAATGCACTTGAGCGGTACTATTCCGCCATTATTGATTCCGATGTTTTGGGTGATTTATTCGTATGATTTGATTTTTGATGATTGAGAATTTACGATTCTTGCACAGTGTTGCACTTGATATCGTTTTCGTGCTTGGGTTTCACATGTTTGTGATTTTACGGTTTCAGATATTTGAGTTGATTTTGTGCGTATGCATGCACACGATTTCGTTCCTGCACTCTGTATAGTTTATATATGCTTGCAGTGCAGTGATACGCCTTTTGTGCGCTTAGATGCACTGGACTTCGATTTCGATTGTGATACTCGATATTTGTTTTGTGCACCTTGTGCACCTGATTGATTTTGCGCACGTTCGGCGCTTGATATTGGATTTCATGATTTCGTGCACGATAGATGCACCTGATTTGAATTTTCGCGCATGTCTTGAGATGTGATTTTGGTGCACACCAGATGCACTAAATCGAGATTTTTCGTGCATGTCAGATGCACCTGATTTTGCTGTCATGCACACATGTTGCCTACGACAGATGTTTCGTGCACACCCGATGCACTTAGATGTTGTTGCTGTGCGCATGTATGGCACATTCATGGATTTTGATATCCGTGCGCACCAGACGCACGTAGCATTCATGTGCATATTTTGGGATTTATTTCGTATAGGGCAGTACGTTTTTATGATATTGCTATGTGATTTCGTACTGAGCAGGACTAGTCAGAGGACAGTATCTGAATTTTTTTTTGCATGCGTTGATAGTTATTGAGGGGATTTCCAAAAAGCGAGCTATAGCCTCAGTATTTACCAACGTGTCTGATATGACACGAAATGTTTAAAACAAGGAGACCCTTCTAAATTGTTTCCAAAACGGCGGAACGTACATTTCAAACAAAAGTATATATGTATATAGTTATTTTCTTATGGTAGACGTCCGCCACTGTGCAGTGTTATACGCGTGCACAGCGACTTAAGGAGATTTGGCATGCATTTCCTTCAAATACTTACATATATAGATTCGATATTTACATGTATAGTTTCGAGTTATGGCATATTGGTTTTGATTTGGATTTGGCATTGATGTCTTTTCCATGACTCCGATGATTGCGGGATGCTTGACGGAGTTTTGATTTGAGTTATATGCTCATTTTTCAAGCGCATGCGCTGCGCTACGATTTGTCTCATGTATTTACAATTTCGGTGCCCCGACGACTTGATGGTTTTTCTTAAATGTTTTAGTATTTGGGGGAGTTTGAATTTAAATTCGGGGACCGAATTTCTTTAAGGGGGGAAGATTGTAACGTTTTGAAAATCGTTTCGGTGAAATTTCGAAAAAATCGGTAAAATAAGGGAGTTTTCTGTAAAAAGTCAAAATACAAATATCTTATTATAAAAATCAAATATACATATTCTAGCTATGAAATTGCTATTATTTGGTGTTTATTGAGCCGCTGGTGAAATTTCAAATTTTCTGAAAAAAATATTATTTTATTATTATTTTAAGCCGTCACTAATACATTTAATTAGGAAAAATTACAAATTGGAATGAGTTGAAACAAATTTTGTGCATCATAAAACATTAAATAAAATTTTATCATGTGGTTTTTGGAACGAAATCATTTGCCAAAACGGTTTAGAAATTATTGAAGAAAAAAAGGCTTTTTTTTAGCGTAATTGGATGTTTGGGGTACTGTATTTATCATTTTTCCTCACCCCACACCCGTACCCACACCCACACACACCCACTTACTCCTCCCCATGGCTGAATTCAGCTCCCACCATAATTTTTCCCCACTTGATTTCAATGGAAAAGAAATGAAAGAAAAAAAAAAGAAAATGGATAAATGAGTTGGGCTTTGACTTTGTGGGTTGACTTGGCTTATTTCCCCACCTCACTCTCTCTCCTCCCCTCCCCATATTATGGCCGAATCCCTCTTCTTACTGCTGCAACAGCAGCCCCCCCTCTCATTTCCCCCATTTCCCCTTCTCCTTCAGCCTCAAAAACCCTTCAAAAATGCATCAAAAATCCTACAAAATCAAAATCAAGCTCCTACCCATTTTTCCTTAGCCCCTATAGCATGGATCTTGGTGCAAAGATTTCAATTTGGAGGGCTAGATTTCTAGTTGGATCAATGGGTTGTGAGGTATAAAAATCTTGACCCTTTTTGTTAAATTGTCGTTTAATTATGATAGTCTATTTTATTCGAGTGTTAATTTGGTTGTGATTGCTAGTTTAGGAAATTCTAGAAAAGGGTAAAATTTTTATTAGGGTTGTTATCATTAGATTGTGGTCTTAATGAATAGATTAACATGTTTTTGTTATGTAAAACTTAATCTTGTTACATCTTGCTAATTGCTACCTTTAAATTGTCCAAATTGCATAATATTGCAAACTAGGTTTTAATGAAATGCTTATATAATGGAGATTAAAATCTAATTAGGTTTTGCATGGTATTAATAACATTTTAAAGTGTAGTTTAATACTTCATTTCATGCAAATCCAAACTAGTTTGTTGTATGTGCATTTTGCTATAAAATGGTCGAAATTGGTTAATATTGCAAACTAGCTTTTGTAAATATTGTGTTAAATCGAGAATTAAAATATGGTTAGGGTTTCTTCATATCTTAAAAATTACATTGAGTGGTTTAACCATTTAAAATATGCAAAACCAAGTTTAATTGTAAAATTATGAATTTTACATTAAAAAGTGTTAAAATTGATATTTTTGCAAACTAGGATTTTGGAAATTATGCAAATTTATGTGATTAAATTATGGAAATGGTTTTATTGACTTATTTAAGTTATTTAATAAGTATTATGGCCGCTAGAATTGTTTAAACATCGAGTTTTGTACTAAAACGGGTAATCTTGCTTGCTAGTTTTTCGGAAAAACGGCTTTTAGAGTGAATTTGGGGTTTTCGTGAGTTTTAACCTATTTTATATTAAAATTAGTGTTCGTGAATGTGCAAATGAGTGTATTTGGGTTTTACCTCGGTCACTTGGCGTTTGTACGACTACATCGAGTGATTTCGGGTTGTTTTGCGAAGGCTAACCGTAGGTTCTAACCTATAGGCCTTTTAGCGTATCGTGTTGGTTTTAGCGTGTCCTTTTAAGTTTCGATTTGGTTTTGATGTGATGCGATACGTGTGATATGTGTAGGTACCCCCACGACGATCCGAGATGATGCAGAAGATGAAGGCGACATCGATACCGACACGTAGGATACAGGTGAGTAGATTTATATCTACGGGGAGAAGTCGGGTGGATGGCGTATAGCACCCCCGCAGTTCGTGGTGATGTATACGAATACGTATACACATAGATATTGATTATATTGTTTGAGATTGTTGATGATAGAGATGGATCCTAGGTGTGATTGGATTGGTTTAGTATTGCGAAACCCTAGAGTAGTGGTTGCACCACACATACACACACACCCATACTTGCATACATTCTTCTTTCATATGTACTCATGGGATTCTTTATAGTTATGTGTTCATATGGGTATGGGACTATGTGTTCACATACGGCTTGAGGATGATACTTGGGATTGAACTGAGTCGATGAGATTCGATTTGAGGCCGTGAGATCGGTGATATAGCAGGGTTCGTATCTTAGATACGACATGACGTTGTAGCGGGTCCTTGACGTAGTGTTTCACACACGTCCATGCATACGTAGGCGGTATCAGTATGGTACTAGACGTAGATCAGTACCCCGACCATGATATTTGATAAGAGGATACCAGGTGAATTGTATGATGAATGTGATATTGACCCGTACCCAGATTGGGATGCCGTACGACGGATTTACGTACGAGCTATATTGATGATTGATCCGCACTCTTGACTTGGGACGCCTAATTATAGATATGATATCGGATATGATATTATTGAGGCGGGATCACCGACTATACATATACAGGTATGTATATGTATCGACTTAGATGATAGGCGGTTTCCTTACCTGTAGTTTAGCTTGTTAGTTCAGCCGTATAGTTTAGTGTAGTTGTTAGATTAGATTAGACTTCTTACCTATTTCAAAAAAAAACTAACGAATCGGGGGCATTTTTTTTTAAGACAGCTCAAGGGAATCTACGGATATTTCAAAAACGACGTATCTTTTCATAAAAACACCGTAGCCCCTATTTTCAAAACCCCATGATTCGTGTTATTTCAAAAGGCACCATTTGTAGGACTTATATTAGATTATTGTAGATTAGTTATCGTTGTGTCTAGTATTCAGCTCCCGCACATTATTGCTGTTCGCTCTGCCTCGCATATTTGTTTTGCTGCATATTCCATTATTGATATCATGCTGTTAGGACACCAGCACCATTACCGATGATGCGTATGTACCACGTACACCTACTTGCCGGCTCACACACATCTTCATCGGTAATTGCCATGTCACGTACACTTTAGAGAATATAATTGTTTGACTTAGATTGTTAGCTGGTAGTTTTGACATGATATTAGTGTATTTCCCTTATATGCCATATTAGACATTGTAATTATTACTTGTTACATCATGCATGTTATTATTCATGGATTTTTATGCCTATATGCACTGTTTACATGCTATTGAGAATTGGATTCGGATTTCCATGAGATTTTCTGGATTTGGGGGAAAACCGCAAAACTTATATAAACTTCTTTTCTCTCTTTAAAATAAAAAGTGCGGTTTTCCCATGATGTATGAGTCGTCCACCATGAGTTTGCTGATGGATTTGGAAACCCGATTCGAGGAGACGGATGAACCGTTTCGGGTACATGGTGGACCCGGTGCGGTACCCCGGGGCAAGAGGAATGTGGTGATGACGTTGAGCCTGGCAGGGGAGTACTACCTACCGGTGATTTTACCCGACGCGTCGGATATCCGGAGGATACCGTCGTGGTCTTGAGATGGATGGTAGGGGCCGGTCTGGACTGACGGCGCCCTAGATATTGAGATTGAGACATTGATATTTCGAGACAGTGAGATTCATGTTTTGTGTCGATGCTAGACACTGTTGATACTGATTTCATTATGATACCTCAGTTTTAAAAATACGAAGGAAATCTCACTAATTTATGAAAACAGTTTCTTTATTTACATGCATTCTGTTTCATGCATTCATACCTCATTCATATGATATATTGCTACCTGAGGCACTGACACGGGCACATGAAATTATACTCGGGTTAGATATTACCCTAGACATTGTCATAGGCTGCCTGTTATACTTATATTTGAGGATATATTATGATCATTGACCTAGGTTGCGTTATTTATGCGATTTCTGTGCGTAGATGTTTTTCTATTCACGAGTTGGCAACTCACCCCCGTTGTGCCCAGTTTCTTGCAGGTTGCCGTACAGGTTCCTTACGGCTTGCGGGCTCAGTTTCATTCGGGTGTCTTGCTAGTAGGTGGGTTTTTTCTTGTATCGTACCCATCATATTACCTTGTATGATATTATTCAGTTGTATCTAGTAAATTCCATCAACCAAACATGTATTTTTTTGAGATAGAGACCAGTGTTGTTTATTCTTTCGACCTTAGAGTCGCTCGTTATGTTCTGGTGGTTTTGAGTTTTGATCCTCGCCGTTGGCGTTGTATATTTTATTGTTTGTGTGGTTGTGACCGTCGATTGACGAAGAGCTAGCTCCCGCTTGGGGATGCCTTTTTCTTGATTTCGTATACTATTCATGTTGTATCCCGTTTGGGGGCCAGTATTTACAAAGGAGACTCTGCCGAAATTTTCAGTAAATTTTTGATGTTTTAAAAACCGCATAATTCGGCTTATGCTATTGAAATTACTTGCTTTAAGTTGGTTTTTTCTACTCTCCACTACTCTTCTTGGTTTGGATTTCTGGGTTTTCGGTTTACTTAGATTACGTACGTCTCGAGACGTTCGTAGTTTAAGTGCCGGTCATGTTCCGTACTTTCGGGTCGTGACAGCCTTGAACCACCAGGTAGGGAGCGTGGGATATTGGAACAGAGAGACGTACACTGCGGTGTACAATCCTAACTTTATCAACTGCGACTTCTTCATCGACAGGATATACCGGGCCCACGGCAGATATCCGATTGGGTGGCGGGGGATCAGACCGATATTATATGATTGCCCCCAAGGTCGCGCCTCGCCTTGACAGATACGGCGTCCTAGGATATCCAAAACCATGGGACGCTGGACCGGGATTGCATCTATGGCCGGATGAAGAAAACCCTTCGATGTCCAATCAACCATCTCCACGGCATACTGCACCGAGGGTGGGGTGGTATAGGGAATCGTTGTGATGGGTTCTGACGGCACTGCGCAGGTGAAGCTCCGTCGACCCATGATAATCTGATTATACCACGACCCCCAAAGGTGGAGACTCTTGTATTCCGGGTCGTACTCCTTAATCATGGCCAAGACTTCACGGTCCAAGGGCGCTTCAGGAAACCCTTCCTCCGAGCGGACGAACAGAAACGAGGTATCGAGAGACATGGTCACTGCAGAGGAACAAAAATAGTCGTTAGTACTGCAATTCCGACGCTTAGTGTTTAAAAATTTCCAATTAAATGAATTTAAAAATTAATTAAATTAAAGTTAATTAATTACACCATATAGCAGTGCAGTGGGTAGGAGACCGAAGGGGGACCCACAAAATCTGGATGACAATACGTCAGTTAATAAGACAACCTCATCATTGAATGAGATTATCAGTTGGTCCCCAGGAAAACATTCCCACTAATAATAATAATAAAAAATCCCTAGAGACAAGGAGAAAATTTTCTCTTTCAGAGCAAAGCTCTGCCACAGAGTGACACTTGCCAAACTCTGGTCTCAGGGAAATAAGATTCCTTAAAAGAGCCTAGCTCTGTGGTGATGATGAGGAAATTTATTTAAAACTCCTAAAGAGATTATAACATTTTGAAGACTCTTAGAAGTTCTTCATAAAAAAGATCTTTTTTTGGATCCATGAGCAAATCTCTGCTCATGGGTTAAAACCCATGAACAAGATCTCTGTAGATCTATGGATTCATGAGAGCAAAGCTCTGTTGGTGAAACCCCAAAGGGAATTTCTTTAGATCAAAAGATCTATGAGAGCAAAGCTCTTTTGGTTAAGATTAATGTAAATTAATTTGATTTAAATTAATTTTACCTAAAAGTTTTCTAACTTTAGAAACGAGCAAAGCTCTGAAGTCCTTAAGCAAGAGCAAGCTCTGAAAATAAAAGTTATTGAAGATGGTAATCATCTACTGAGGGCCAGAGGTCCTATTTATAAGGCGCATGCGCCCCTTCAGCTCACCCCTTGATCCAACGGTCAGGAGCTTGCCACCGCTGCACTCACGTGCGTACCACGTGAGCGCAACAGTGGGGGGGCATTTGTTTCCCCTAATCAGAGCAAAGCTCTGTTGGAAATTCAAAATTCAAAATTTGAAGCAACGCTTCAAATCTCAGACGCAACGCGCCACGTGTCAGGCGCAGATGCATCAGCGCGGCGCCCAAGAAGGCGCGCCCAATCAGAGCAAAGCTCTATTTAAACTAAAATTAAAGGAAGCAACGCTTCAGTTGCGCAAGCACTGCGCTGCGCGACACGTGTCAGCGCAGTTGCGCTGCGCGACACGTGTCAGCGCAGATGCGCTAGCGCAGTTGCGCTGCGTGACACGTGTCAGCGCAGATGCGCTAGCGCAGTTGCGCTGCGCTTTGCGCGACACGTGTCACGCTCTGGAGCATTTGCGCCAAAACAGAATTAAAATTCTAAAGAAATCTTTTCTGTTCTTGTTAAAACAAGAAGATTTTCTTCTGTAAAACAGAAGCCCTTGGATCAAAGATCCAACGGTGGGGAAAATTCCCCAAATCACTCAGAGAAAAATCTCTTTAACAAATTTAACTAATTTATGGGCACTATAAAAAGGACCCTAGACCTCAATTCAAAGGCATCAACACTTTTTGAGAAATCAAGAGCTTCAAATAGAAAGAACTCTGAAAAAGTTTCAAGAAAAGGTAAAAACCTTCATAAAATAGAAGAAATTTCTTCTAATAGATCATGGATCTAAACATAATAAACAATGCTTTGCACTTCTTATGAACCACTGGTTCTTTATAACAAGAAAAACAAAATAAAGAACAGTGCTTTGCACTTTTTTATGAACCTTTGGTTCCTGAAATAAGAAAAAAAACATGTCTTTTCTTTGATCTAAATTAGATCAAGGAAACGAATAGTGCTTTGCACTTATTTTATGAACCATTGGTTCTTAAATCTAAAAGATTCTTAAATCATAGTGTCTTGCACTTGCAAACTGCGCTGTTGCGCTCCTGGATTGGCGCAAGCCACCAGAGCGCGCCACGTGTCAGCAGCGCAGGCGCAGCGCATTAGCGCAGCGCACTGCGCTTGCGCGACACGTGTCAACACTACAAGCGTTTGCGCTCTTTGATTGGCGCAAAGCGCCTAATAAATGCAATGCATTTCCTAAAGGGCTAGGCCCAAATTAAAAAGACCAAGCAGGCCTAATGAAATTGCAAAGCAATAAAAAGGGCAGAGCCCAAACAGAATTGATGCTCTGCATCATTTATAAATGGGCAGAGCCCAAACGAAATAATAAAAATGCTATGCATTTTAAAAAGGGCCGAGCCCAAACAAAGTAGATGCTTTGCATCATTTATAAATGGGCAGAGCCCAAAACAAATTGATGCTCTGCATCCTTTATGGGTAGAGCCCAAATAAAAATAAAAAGAAATGCAATGCAAAAGCAGATAAAATGTTGAACATTTTCAACTGGACTTAGCCCAATTTTGGCCGTAAGTTCTCAAATTAAATTGACTGAGCAAGATTGCTCACTTAAATCAATTTACCTCCGGTTCGAGGGTACATCTCCAAACTCCTCTGACACCTATCGTTGTAATCCTTCAACGACGTCAGAGAGGTGACGAGTCCCGACAACCACACATCAACATGGACTGCGGGGTCCTTAAACTCGTGGACCGAAACGTCCTTAAACTAATATTGGACCGAAACGTCCTTAAACTAATATCGGACCGAAACGTCCTTAAACTAATATTCATCCCAAAATGGGAACGACGGACCGAAATGTCCTTAAACTAATGACGGACCGAAACGTCCTTAAACTAATGACGGACCGAAACGTCCCTAAACTGGCGATGGACCGAAACGTCCTTAAACTAATATTGGACCGAAACGTCCTTAAACTAATGTCAGACCGAAATGTCCTTAAACTAATGATGGACCGAAACGTCTTTAAACTAATGATGGACCACCACGTCCCTAAACTGGAACATGGACCACTACGTCTTTAAACTGGAACATGGACCACCACGTCCCTAAACTGGAACAATAGAGCCTTTAAATGCTCTTTTGCCGGATCTAAACGGTCCCGTTTAAGTTGATCTTAGCCCCAAATACGGCTAACGTATCCTTAAACATTCAAATGGACTCTAAAACTCCAAATCAACTTTGGTTCAAGGATACATCTCCGAACTCCTCTGGCACCTGTCGTTGTAATCCTTCAACGTCGTCAGAGAGGTGACGAGTCCCGACGGCCATATATTAAATAGATCTAGACGATCCCGTTAAGTTGATCTTAGTCTCAAACAGGACTAACGTATCCTTAATGAACGTTTAAGTTGATCTTAGCCTCAATACGGCTAACGTATCCTTAAACTAAAAACACCAAACCCAAATCTAAGTAAATACGGATTTGGACTAATCCACGTCCTACGGGCGACGGCATTACTCAGTCTCCGTATACAATCCACAGGCAACCACAAACAAAACAAATACACACGACACGAAGTGAAATTCTGGAGAAGGAGAAAGTGGCTACCGCGATGCGGTAGCGTAATTAACTGCAGGGGCTTGCGCCTGCAGGGAAGAGCGTCCCCACAATCAAAAACCTCTCTAGCGAGGGGGAATCTGACGAAGTCTGCTACATCGGCCGCATCCGTCTAAACCTCCGATACACGGTGTCATAAATCAACTTGGCATCTTCGGAGAGGTAGACGGATAAAACCATATAGCATCTGCCCCGAATCTCAGGCAAGACATACTAACGTCGTCGCCGTCTTTCGGAGGAGAACACCCGGTATTGGGAGTTGATATCGCGCTGTGTCAGAGAGCCATTACGCAAAGTCCCTGGCCAGGGCAAGCGAGATTTACTGGTAGGTTCCAGTAGTTTCTCAGGGTGTAATGGGCTACGCTCCGACACGACTTATACCGCTATTAGGGGACTGACGCTTGCCGCCCCTAGGCTCGATATGCGATAATCTTAGACGAACAAACCGGACTGTACGGAGATTGTCACATCAGGCTCAGTAAGAGTTCGGATGGGTTTCCTCATTGGCCTTCTTATCGACATCTACCTGGGGACCGTTACGTACAGCTAGGGCCGCTTGCGGTCTGTGGTTAAACCCACTGCCAGCGTAGCGTCGAGTCTTTAGAGTCCCACACAGAGAGTTTCCCTGCTCCAGGTGAAACGATATAGAGATCGTATGGTTTTACGACAAGTGTTCGGACGCATACGTGTGTTTACGCACGTACGACGTTCGGACAGTTTTTACTAGCCGGCTTTGGTTTAATCCAGATTCTAGTATCGGGTTATTGGATTTATACAGTCTAAAGTTTTTCCGTGTTTTCACAGATTGGAGGGGCGTTCTCGTAATTTTCCGGGAAGCTTCTAGAAGCATGGTGACTTGGGGGTTAAGGTGGCATAAGCATTTATTGCTTAATGACTCATTTGTGTGATTCATCCATGGAGTTAAATGATGCATTTATTAGCTAATGACTCATGAGATGAATCACACAAGGTGAATGCATCAACCATGATGATTAATCATTTGAATTATTTATTTGATAAATTGTTATGGTTGTTATATTCAAATGAGCTCATTATTCAATATCATTCTTATCATCACCTTCTCTCTCCTCAAGCTCTCTCATTCTTGAAACCCTAATCCTCCCCTCTCATTTGTTGAGATCAAGGATTAGATAGACTTATTAATCCATAACCATACTCTATATCACCTAGGTCACTTTGATTAGCAACTAAAGAAACCTAGTTATCTCAAGTTAGAGATCAAGCTTGGAGTAGGAGCTTTCGGGTGGATCGTCTTTGACTCGAGGAGGCCGTTGAGGTGCCGATATTCAAAGGAGCCTACAAGGAGTGGAGGACAGCGATGAAGACCCGAAGGACAAGTAACGTGAGGTATAACTTCGAATCCGAGTAGTTAAACCTCTCATAGTTTGCTAGTAACGGTTTAGATACGATTCATGCGCTCAAGTCCGTGTTACGAAGCTTTGATAATCGTTTTTCATATATTCCGCCTCCCCGCAAGTTCGTAGGGTGCGTGACATGGACTTACAGTTTGCACCCTGAATTGTATACAGGGATTGATGTGATATCACCTGTAGGGCAAAAATTTCATTTCATTTTTTTTTATTTCTTTCCGCGATGCTCTATCATTTCAGCTTTTATATCGCGAAGGTCGCGATTGCCCAATCATTTTGGCTATTTTTCACGGTGCCCAATCATTTCGGCTATTTGTTTTATTTTTACTCGCTGCTTTTTATTGCGAGTTGCCCAATCATTTCGGCTATTTTGCATGCATACATTTTTACTTGCTGATTTTGTTGCAAGTTGCCCCATCATTTCGGCTATTTCGTATGCATGTGTGGCTTGCTAGCTTTTTTTGCTGAAAGCTTGGAATTAGACACTGATTTCGGCATCAACACCGCTACAACTGGGATATTGCCAGGAGCGAATCATCATTTGCCTCTGTCGATGACGAACAAAGGTGGCTTAGTAAACAGGGTTAAGATTCTGTCGACTAAGGCTTTTGACTTCATGAACCGTAAGGGTCTCATAAAGGTATTTCTCCCTATGAGTCGTGAGGATCTCGTAGGTGTAATTTCTCCTTAGGAATCGTGAGGATTCCTAAGTGCATGGATTCTCGTAAGTCGTAAGGATCTTACAAGAGTATTTTCTCCTTCTAAGTCGAGAGGACTTACAAGGGATGTTCACCATGTAGACATATCCCTACTCACGGATGGGACTTTATTAGGGAAATGTTTATTCGCGCCCGTGGATTGTATACAAGGGTCAGTATTGAGCCGCTTGTAGGGAAGTATCGGACGTTGTGGTGGCCGCTTAAGAACAGGTTCAGATCCCTGTAAGTTAAGACTTTTGAATCTTATGAGCCGTGAGGGTCTCATAAGAGGGTTCTTCTTACGAGTCGTGAGGATCTCGCAAGTGCAATTTCTCCTTAGGAATCGTGGGGATCCCTAAGTGTGTTGCTCCCTTGTGAGTCGTAAGGATTTCACGCAGGTGGTTTCTCCTCACAAGGTCGAGAGGACCTTGCAAGTATCTTTTAACGAGGTTGCGCCTATTTGGGTTTTCACAAAAACTCATCGGTAGCCCTGCTGTTTTTACTCACGGAGCCCTTTCAGGTTTTCATCTGTGCCCATTTTGCTTATGGACATGCCGTTTTCTTTTTTCTTTTTTCTATTCTTTTATTCTTCTTTTTTTTGTGTCATCCTTAGGATGCTGCAATCCACAGTAGTTTATCAACGTCTCGGTCAACAGCCAGTTTTAGGATATTGTCACGCCCCGCTTCCCGGAGTATGCTAAGGTAGGCACGTGACATAGCCAACCATACTACCTGTGGATAGGAATTATCCTTTCTCAGTCACATTACGGCTGTAGAGATATCAAGAACAGGAAAGTAAACTAAACTATCTAGTACATGTCCATAAGCCAGAAAGAATGAGTCAAGAAATAATATAATATGCGGAATCAAAAGATCAAATAAACACCTGGAAAGTAAGACTGGATGCCAACAGGATCCTTACTGCTCGGTCTAGCAGCGGCAGTACTCCTAATCAGCCTACGACAAAGGTAGAGGATCTGGGCCATGCAAAACCCAGACGTCAGCGCGTCATAACATCAAGCAATAATATATAAACAGGGTAGCAAGACATGCAAGTATGATTATAAAAGGTAAAGCAGGTGTAACGGCAATATAAATCAGGGCGGTGAAAGGTAGTGTGCAGTGAGTAATCTAAACTGGTCTATTGGGTTAATTATTCTCAAGACTTTGAAATCAATTTAATGAATCATCGATGCAACTCAATAGTATCCCGTGCGTTCCCGGGATCACGGTCTATGACTCTCGGGCTGAATCCGAGACGTACCGCAAGGCAGTAAAGGGTGGTAGGTAATGACGAGTGATGTCAGCAGCATCATCCCGGGGCTGGCCTAGCCCGTAAGACTGATCAGAAAAGGTAGAGAACTGTCGAGTTACAAGTCAGGTTTCATCATTGATTTCCCCATACCCTCGAGTTATATGTGCTCAAGTCAGGTATTAAATAATTTGGAGCTAATGCCAACACAGGATCAGGCAGGTACAAGTTTGTCTGGATAGACAACAGGAGACGTCCGTAAGGACAACAGGTCAGGTTTGTTGGCATTAGTCACAAGATCAGGTAACAGGTAAAGCCATGGTACATCAGGTCAAGTCAGATAGTATATAGGTATCATGTCATGTCGAGAGGTGCACGGTACCATGTCGTGTCAAGTAGCAGGTGTAACAAGTCGTGTCAGGGTGCACAAGAGGTCATGTGGGTGCTCATAATCAACTAACGTAAGCAGAGGTAAACAAAACAAGCATGGGGTACTAGTGAAACAATAAAATGGAACACTGTAATGTGAAATGCGATCAGATACATATTAAGGTATATAGATGCACAGTTATGGTTAGGGTTAAAGTTAAAGTTCCAATACTAATTAAACTATAATATTTCAAGTATGGAACGTTAATATTGTAATATTATATATTCAAATGATCCATAAATGCAATACTATGTATATTAAACGATATGGATGTAAACAGGTGTTTGAACGGTTATAAATTATTTAAAAGAGTACTATGGATTATGTAAATAATTATTATGTGATTTAAACAGGGACGTGGGTACACGATATTGTAATCTAACATGCAACAAGGTATAATTCAAGATCCCAATCTAAATGATATATGGAACATCGAAAAGGAAAATGGAACATGTGGCGCTATATGTAATCTACAGTTTTACTATGCAATTTAATAGGTATAAGATAATATAGATAGCATATAGCAAGTTTCACTTGCCTTGATCGGATCACGATACGGGATGCGCACGCAGCGTCCAATGTCAGCAAATGTTGCAACTTCCACACGCGCACACGGGAAGGTCCAGGCACATCAAGAAATTAACCTCGCAAGTAGAGGACGTCCACAGAGTCGCCTGGATCGGCGGCGGCGAGCACGGCTCTGGCGACGGTCGGAAACCGAGAATGTAGAAAGAGAAGAAGAAGTTGTAGGAGAAGAAGAAGAGAGGAAGGGACTGGTGCTCTGGGGTTGGTGTTTGGGGATAGAGGAGGTGGCAAGGGAGTCGTCGATGACGATGAGCCGTCGACGGCGAGGTTCCGGCGAGGTTCCGGCGAAGGCTAGGGTTAAGGCTTCGGGTGTGCAGGTTCTTGAGGGGCTATCAGGGTATTTGCAGGGGCTCAGAAGAGAGAAGGGAAGAGGTGAGGAGACGAGGGCGGGGTGGTGGTGATGCAGGAACGGTCGCCGGCGACGACGAGGCGTGGCGGCGACGATGAGGTGGCGGTGGAAGTGGGTTTGCAGGCTTGGGGAAAGAGAGAGGTGTTTGCGAGGTTGAGGAGAAGAGGGGATAGAGATGAGGTTGAGGTGATGGCGAGGGAGGTGATGGGGCGACGACGGCGAGGTGGAGGCAGGGCCATGGGTTAGGGTTGTTGATGCAGGCGGAGTTGGGTTAGATGTCGGGGTCGAGGGGTTTGTAGAGGAGGAGAGAAAGGAAGAGGGAAGAGAGAGATGAGTGGAGGAAGAGGAGGTGGTCGACGAAGGCGACGAGGCGAGGTGCGGTGATGAGGGCAGGCGTGGGTTTCGCGATGAGAGAGCGGAGGCGGGAAAAATTTGAAGAAGAGGAAGGAGGGAGGTGAGAATAGGAGGGGGAGGTGGGCGGATCTCGGTGAACAGGAGATGCGAGATGAGAGAGAAACGCGAGAGGAGAAAGAAATTTGGTCTGTTGCGGGGGAGAGAGAAAGAGAGAGCGCACGAGTGAGAGAGAGAAAGTAAATCGAGAAGTAAGAGAGGGAGAGAGAGAGAAGGGCCCAGAGAAAATAGAGAAGGAAAAAGAAAGGGAGAGAGAGAGAGCAGGTAGGGTCGGGTAGAGATTGAGAGAAAGAGAGATATGAATCTGTTTCTTGTTTAGTGGTTACCAATAAAATTTTAAAATCTTTTTCGTTAATAAGATTTGTTAACGGTTAATAATATTAAAAGATATAATATTAATAAAATTAGATATTTTGTAAATACAAACTTACTCCAAAACACGCCCGGGTCGGGTCTAAAAATTCAGATTTAAAATACGAAAATTATTTGTAAGTTCCAAAATTTCAAATGAAAGATTATGTAACAAAAATGCATACCCCCAAGAACGAACGCACGTACGTGCGTGTAGCCATCCAAACACGTCCGTTTCACTGAACGGGACGAGAACACGATGCAAGGACGCTACCACAGGGTTAGGGGTATCATGCAGGCCATGTCATGTATTTTTAAAAATATTTTATATAACCTAAAATGTTATATGATAAAATATGCGATACTAGATGAAATGACAATATGCAGTTTACACTAGATGCACGTGTCTATGTAACAAGCCAGGGTAACTATAAATATGAATCAACCAGTTCAAGCAAGCGGGTCGGGTCAAATGCAATGTAGAATGTAAACTACCATTCGCATCCAAATATGATAAATCAAGAAAATACCATGGATAAGTAAATACGGAAACTGGAATTGGTATAAATGGACTCGGGTGTTACATTATACCCAACTACAAAAAGAATTTCGTCCTTGAAATTCCAAGAACAAGAAAGGATAAACAATCAAGAATTATAAGACTAGATATGGAAACTTCTACCGGATTTCAACTTCTCGTTCCCAAGTTGGCTCTCCATGCGAGCGGTTTCCCCAAGAAACAAGTATAAGAGGGATAACCTTGTTCTTAAGAACCTTTTTCTTTCGATCCACAATCGACATCAGTCGTTCCTCAAAGGCTAAATCTCCACGTACAGTTAGCTCTGAATGATCCAACACGTGTGCTTCATCTCGAACATACTTACGGAGTTGAGATACATGAGACACGTCATGAACATTTGCCAAAGATTGCGGTAACACTAAACGATACGCCACTTCTCCAACACGCTCCAAAATCTTAAAAGGTCTCACGAATCGAGGACTAAGCTTTCCTCGACTCCCGAAACGAATAACTCTTCTAGTCGGTGATATCTTCAAATTTCCAAATCACTAACTACGAACTCCAGAGATCTTCTCAATGTATCTGCCCAACTCTTCTGTCGGTCTGGTGCTGCTTTCATATGATTCCGGACAATATTAACCTTCTCAATTGTCTGCACAACCAAATCTGGTCCCAACAATTTTCGTTTACCAATATCGTCCCAACAAACAGGTGAACGACACTTGCGACCATATAAAGCTTCGAATGGAGCCATCTAAATAGTCGCCTGGAAACTGTTATTGTAAGAAACTCCACTAAGTGTAGCTGATCCTCCTATGAACCCTTGAAGTCTAACTTGCAAGCTCCCAACATGTCTTCAAGAGTTTGGATCGTTCCCTCCGACTGGCCATCTGTCTGAGGATGATAAGCTGTGCTAAAATTCAATCGAGTCCCCAAACTTTCCTGTAAGCTCCTCCAGAATTGTGATAAGAAACGAGCATCACGGTCGGACACGATGCTCACCGGTACTTCATAAAATCTTACAATCTTCTGCATGTGTCATTCTGCCAATACTTCTGTTGATTGACCAACTCGAAAATGGTATGAAATGAGCTGTCTTGGTCAATCGATCAACAGTCACCCAACTGCATTGTTGCCTTTTGGACTCCGCAGTAGAGCCGTCACGAAATCTATGGTTATATGTTCCCACTTCCATTGAGGAATCGGAAGTGGTTGCAATAAACCAGTAACCCTTTGATATTCAGCTTTAACTTGCTGACACACCAAGCACTTTGCAACAAAGCGAGCAATCTCCATTTTCATGCATTCCCACCAGAATTGCTGTTGTAGATCTCGGTACATCTTCGTGCCTCCTGGATGTACGGAATATGCGGAACTGTGCGCCTCCTTCATAACATCTTCGTGAATATCTTCTTTTGGCACACACAAACGGCTACCATATCGCAACGAACCATCTTCATGAATCAACAAGTCCGTTCGAAGTCCAGCTTCAATCTGTTCTTGAAACTTTCGCAATCTAGGGTCCTGTAACTGCGTTGCTTTAATATTCTCGATCAACGACGATTGTACTTGCAGCTGCATCAACTGTCCCGAAGAATGCGGTAGCACGTTCTCCAAATCGAATCTCCGAAAGTCTTTAATAAGTTCCTTTTGTGCAGTCAATATCTGAATTGCTGGCAACCGACTAAGTGCATCCGGCACAACATTAACTTTCCCCGGATGGTATTCAAGATTAAGAGCGTAGTCAGCCATCAGCTCCAACCATCTACGTTGCCTCATATTAAGCTCCTTCTGTGTGAACACATACTTCAAGCTTTTGTGATCGGTGAAAACCTCGACCCTTTCGCCCAATAAGTAGTGTCTCCAAATCTTCAAAGCAAAAATCACAGCTGCTAGCTCCAAGTGATGAGTTGGGTAATTCTTTTTATGGGTCTTCAACTGTCTCGATGCGTACGCTATAACATTCCCATGCTGCATCAAAACGCATCCCAATCCTTTCCCAGATGCGTCGCTATAAACCACCAATCCTCCGGAATTGTTTGGCACGGTCAGAATAGGAGCGGTTATCAACCTCTGTTTCAACGCCTCAAAAGCTGACGCACACTTATCCGTACACACAAATGGTACCTCCTTACGCGTAAGCTTAGTCAAGGCTCCGCCAGACGAGCAAAGTTCTACATGAACCTTCTGTGATATCCGGCAAGTCCAAGAAAGCTTCTTATCTCCGCAACATTCTTCGGAGTCGGCCAATCTCGAACTGCTATAATCTTTCGGGATCAATGGCAATTCCATCTCCAGCCACAACGTGCCCCAAAACTTCACTTCTTCAAGCCAAAACTCGCATTTGCTCATCTTTGCATACAATTTTCTTGCCTCAATGTCTGTAATGCGATCTTCAAGTGTTCTGCATGCTCTTCTGGGCTCCTCGAGTAGACCAGAATATCATCGATGAACGCCACTATAAAATGGTCCAAGAACGGTGAAAAGATTCGGTTCATCAAGTCCATAAATATCGTCGGTGCATTCGTTACTCCGAAGGGCGTCACTAAATACTCGTAATGTCCATACTGAGTTCGGAACGCAGTCTTGCAAATATCTTCTGATTTAACTCGGACTTGATGATATCCGGATCGCAAATCCAGCTTCGAGAATACCCTCGCGCCACTAAGCGGCTCAAATAATTCACCAATGCGAGGGATCGGGTATTAGTTCTTAATAGTCACCCGGTTTAATTCTCGATAATCGATGCACATCCTCCTTGTGACATCCTCTTCTTTACTAGAAGAACTGGAGCTCCCCAAGGCGAGTTACTGCTGCGAATCCAACCCATTCTCAAGTAATTCGGTAACCTACTTCTTGACTTCTTCCAACTCCACTGGTGCCATTGGGTAATACGCCTTTGAGATTGGCGCTGCACCAGAAACAAGATCAATCACGAACTCCACATCTCGTTTTGCGGTAAACCCGAGATGTCCTCGAATACGTCCATAACTCTCGAAATATAGCCGGCGCTTCTTCCTTATCAACTTCCATCGACGAAAGAACATTATTTGTCGTCCTAGCCCTAAACTCGATTGGCCCAACAGAACTGCTTCCTCCAGCAAAACAAGCTCCGGATGTCCGGGAATCTGGAGAATCACTTTCCTTTCCTTACAATCAATATGAGCGTGGAAAGTGCCGCGAAAATCCATTCCCAAGACAACAACAAATAAAGGGATGCACCAGAATTGAATAATTCTAATGCGGGAAGGACATGAACAAGTAGGATGCTTGAAACGATTTCACCTGAAGCCAAACACTGAAGAAGATAAGCACGGTAAACATGATTCAAGCTTGTGATAAAACATGAACTGGAAAGCAAGAGAAACAAGGCAATATAACGACCATGAAACAAAGAAGTGAATCAAGACTAGGACTCCAAGTTACTTAAATAGAGTACCGCATTGTAACCATGCTGTAGTTCATGGGTACAATTACATAACTCCACTCAAGTCGCCCAAATCCTAGTATCAGAATCAAAGAACATGGAGAAACAATAGGGAACCAACAGGTTTCGAGTCGAGATGCAAAGGGGTTTGCATATCGTCAAGAAAAGGATCAAGAGATAGATATGATTCAAGAATCGTGATAACAATATGGTAGGACATGCTCCTAGTTGCGAGTATTCTGATTCGTGTATTGGGTCCAATACCCAACTACAAAAGAATCAAACTCAATTAACCTATATCCTATGGCTCTGATACCAAAAGAACCATGTCACGCCCCACTTCCCGGAGTACGCTAAGGTAGGCACGTGACATAGCCAACCATGCTACCTGTGGATAGGAATTGTCCTTCCTCAGTCACATTACGGCTGTAGAGATATCAAGAACAGGAAAGTAAACTAAACTATCTAGTACATGTCCATAAGCCAGAATGAATGAGTCAAGAAATAATATAATATGCGGAAGCAAAAGATCAAATAAACACCTGGAAAGTAAGACTGGATGCCAACGGGATCCTCACTGCTCGGTCTAGCAGCGACAGTACTCCTAATCAGCCTACGACAAAGGTAGAGGATCTGTGCCATGCAAAACCCAGACGTCAGCACGTCATAACATCAAGCAATAATATATAAACAGGGTAGCAAGACATGCAAGTATGATTATAAAAAGTAAAGCAGGTGTAACGACAATATAAATCAGGGCAGTGAAAAGTAGTGTGCAGTGAGTAATCTAAACTGGCCTATTGGGTTAATTATTCTCAAGACTTTGAAATCAATTTGATGAATCATCGATGCAACTTAATAGTATCCTGTGCGTGCCCGGGATCACGGTCTATGACTCTCGGGCTGAATCCGAGACGTGCCGCAAGGCAGTAAAGGGTGGTAGGTAATAACGAGTGATGTCAGCAGCATCACCCCGGGGCTGGCCTAGCCCGTAAGACTGATCAGAAAAGGTAGAGAACTGTCGAGTTACAAGTCAGGTTTCATCATTGATTTCCCCATACCCCCGAGTTATATGTGCTCAAGTCAGGTATTAAATAATCTGGAGCTAATGCCAACACAGGATCAGGCAGATACAGGTTTGTCTGGATAGACAACAGGAGACGTCCGTAAGGACAACAGGTCAGGTTTGTTGGCATTAGTCACAAGATCAGGTAACAGGTAAAGCCATGGTACATCAGGTCAAGTCAGATAGTATATAGGTTTCATGTCATGTCGAGAGGTGCACGGTACCATGTCGTGTCAAGTAGTAGGTGTAACGAGTCGTGTCAGGGTGTACAAGAGGTCATGTGGGTGCTCATAATCAACTAACGTAAGTAGGGGTAAACAAAACAAGCATGGGGTACTAGTGAAACAATAAAATGGAACACTATAATGTGAAATGCAATCAGATACATATTAAGGTATATAGATGCACAATTATGGTTAGGGTTAAAGTTAAAGTTCCAATACTAATTAAACTACAATATATCAAGTATGGAACGTTAATATTGTAATATTATATATTCAAATGATTCATGGATGCAATACTATGTATATTAGACGATATGGATGCAAACAGGTATTTGAACGGTTATAAACTATTTAAAAGAGTACTATGGATTATGTAAATAATTATTATATGATTTAAACAGGGACGTGGGTACACGATATTGTAATCTAACATGCAACAAGGTATAATTCAAGATCCCAATCTAAATGATATATGGAACATCGAAAAGGAAAATGGAACATGTGGCGCTATATGTAATCTACAGTTTTACTATGCAATTTAATAGGTAGAAGATAATATAGATAGCATGTAGCAAGTTTCACTTGCCTTGATCGGATCACGATACGGGATGCGCACGCAGCGTCCAATGTCGGCAAATGTTGCAACATCCACACGCGCACACGGGAAGGTCCAGGCATATCAAGAAGTTAACCACGCAAGTAGGGGACATCCACAGAGTCGCCCGGATCAGCGGCGGCGAGCACGGCTCCGGCGACGGTCGGAAACCGAGAATGTAGAAAGAGAATAAGAAGTTGTAGGAGAAGAAGAAGGAAAAGAAGAAGAGAGGAAGGGACTGGTGCTCTGGGGTTGGTGTTTGGGGACAGAGGAGGTGGCAAGGGAGTCGTTGATGACGATGAGCCGTCGACGGCGAGGTTCCGGCGAAGGCTAGGGTTAAGGCTTCGGGTGTGCAGGTTCTTGAGGGGGCTATCGGGGTGTTTGCAGGGGCTCGGAAGAGAGAAGGGAAGAGGTGAGGAGACGAGGGCGAGGTGGTGGTGATGCAGGAACGGTCGCCGGCGACGACGAGGCGTGGCGGCGCCGAGGAGGTGGCGGTGGAAGTGGGTTTGCAGGCTCGGGGAAAGAGAGAGGTGTGTGCGAGGTTGAGGAGAAGATGGGATAGAGATGAGGTTGAGGTGATGGCGAGGGAGGTGATAGGGCGACGGCGGCAAGGTGGAGGCAGGGTCATGGGTTAGGGTTGTTGATGCAGGCGGAGTTGGGTTAGATGTCGGGGTCGAGGGGTTTGTAGAGGAGGAGAGAAGGGAAGAGGGAAGAGAGAGATGAGTGGAGGAAGAGGAGGTGGTCGACGAAGGCGACGAGGCGAGGCGCGGTGATGAGGGCAGGCGTGGGTTTCGCGATGAGAGAACGGAGGTGGGAAAAAATTGAATAAGAGGAAGGAAGGAGGTGAGAATAAGGAGGGGGAGGTGAGCGGATCTCGGTGAACAGAAGATGCGAGATGAGAGAGAAACGCGAGAGGAGAAAGAAATTTGGCCTGTTGCGAGGGAGAGAGAAAGAGAGAGCGCACGAGTGAGTGAGAGAAAGGAAATCGAGAAGAGAGAGAGAGAGAGAGAGAGAGAAGGGCCCAGAGAAAATAGAGAAGGAAAAAGAAAGGGAGAGAGAGCAGGTGGGGTCGGGTAGAGATAGAGAGAAAGAGAGATATGAATATGTTTCTTGTTTAGTGGTTACCAATAAAATTTTAATATCTTTTTCGTTAATAAGATTTGTTAACGGTTAATAATATTAAAAGATATAATATTAATAAAATTAGATATTTTGGTAAATACAAACTTACTCCAAAACACGCCCGGTCGGATCTAAAAATTCAGATTTAAAATACGAAAATTATTTGTAAGTTCCAAAATTTCAAATGAAAGATTATGTAACAAAAATGCATACCCCCAAGATCGGACGCACGTACGTGCGCGTAGCCATCCAAACACGTCCGTTTCACTGAACGGGACGAGAACACGGTGCAAGGACGCTACCACAAGGTCAGGGGTATCATGCAGGCCATGTAATGTATTTTTAAAAATATTTTATATAACCTAAAATGTTATATGATAAAATATGCGATGCTAGATGAAATGCCAATATGCAGTTTACACTAGATGCACGTGTCTATGTAACAACCAGGGTAATCTATAAATATGAATCAACCAGTTCAAGCAAGTGGGTCGGGTCGAATGCAATGTAGAATGTAAACTACCATTCGCATCTAAATACGATAAATCAAGAAAATACCATGGATAAGTAAATACGGAAACTGGAATTGGTATAAATGGACTCGGGTGTTACAGACATAGTGGTCCATTGTTAGTTTAAGGACGTTTCGGTCTGTGGTTAGTTTAAGGACGTTTCGGTCTGTGGTTAGTTTAAGTACGTTTCGGTCTATTGTTGATTACTACTTATAGAATTTGGGCTTAGGAAGATAGCGAGCGGACATAGGCGTCGTCATCTATCGTTGACCTAGGCCGTGACTCGTCAAGCGTAGTATTTCTTCAGGAAGCGACCGTTTATTAGCCTGAAATGTCTTTCGCCATGCTTGTCCATGAGTAGATAGGCTCCACCCTGGTAGACTTTGCCTATGATATACGGGCCTTCATAGTTCGGCTCGAATTTCCCCCGCTTGGCGCGATTGGGGATCATAGGTCTTTTAACCACTAGCACGAGTTCGCCTTGGCGGAACGTTCTCGGCTTAGTTAATTTTTCATATGAGCGTGTCATCTTTGCTTTATAAGCCTCCAGATTTTGTTGCGCTATGAGTCGGGTTTCATCAAGGACATCGAGCTCCTCAAGCCGAAGGTAAGCATTCTCTTCGTCCGTTAGCTCGTAATGAACTGCCACTCGTAGAGAGGGTAGCTCTATCTCGAGGGGGAGTACCGCCTCTGTACCGAATACCAATGCGTATGGAGTTGTGTTCGTGGACATTTTGAACGTAGTCCGATACGCCCAGAGTGTTTCATGCAGTCTCTCGTGCCAGTCCTTCTTATTTCGGGACACCGTCTTTTTCACGATCTTCGTCAAGGTCTTGTTGAAAGCCTTAGCTAGACCGTTAGCTCGGGGATTATAGACTGAGGAGTATCCAGTCTATGTTGTGCTGTTGTGCGAAGCGGCTGATCTTGTGGCTTCTGTAGGCTGGCCCGTTATCGGAGATGATCCGTCGCGGGGTACCGAACCGATAAATGACATGTGTCTTGAAGAAATGGAGTATATTCTCCGTCTTCACTTCCCTCAGCGGTACTGCTTCTACCCATTTGGAGAAGTAATCAGTTGTCTCCAAAATGAATCAATGTCCTCTGGACGATGGTGGTTCGATGGGGCCGATTATGGCAGTCCCCCACATTTCAAACGGCCAGCTAGCCACTGTCGGATGTAGTGGATTCGGATGCTGGTGGATAAAGTCCCCATGGATCTGGCACGAATAGCATTGCTTTGCATACTCGAGGCAGTCCTGGATCATCGTGGGCCAATAGTAGCCCATCCTTTTGATTTTCAGTTTCATCTTCGGGCTGGCTTGGTGAGAACCGCAGAGTCCGTCGTGAGTTTCTTAGACGACTCTCCTTACCTCTTCAGGTCCCAGGCATCTTAACCACAGAGAATCGAATGACCCCTTGTACAGAGTATTATTGATGAAGGCGAAAGATAGGGCTCGCTTCATGAGCTGATGTTTTGAGGACGCATCTTCAGGTGTTTGACGGGATTTGAAGTAATCTATAAAGACTTCCCTCCAATCCATAACCTTTTCCTGGTCTTTTATTTGCAGGGACGTTTGCTTGGTCGTTCCCTTTTCTTCGGACGACTCCGAAGATATTTCTACTGGTGCAAGAACCCGACGGCTTTGCACAATGATCCTTACGTCATCGAGGTTCTCGTCGGCCAGTTCTTTAGCAGCTTGGCTAATGCATCCGCTTTGCTATTTTCCGCGCGTGGTATGCTTTCCAGGGCGTAGGAAGGAATTTGAGTCAGCTGATGTACTCTCTTACCGTACTTCACCAACTCTGGCTTGCACGTTTGGTAGTCGCCGTTTATTTGACTAACGACCAGCTGGGAGTCTCCGTATATGAGCAGGTTTTCAATTCCCATGTCGATGGCGATCTCGAGAACTGCTATCAAAGCTTCGTATTCGGCTTCATTGTTTGTCCTCGACTCTGTTAAGGAGAAAGCAAAGCGCATTATCCCTCCTTGTGGAGTTACGAAGATGAGGCCTACCCCTGATTTGATTATGGGCGTGCTTTGTTTGCGCTTCTTCATGGAAGATGCTCCATCGAAGTAAAGTTCCCACCGGGTATCACCCCCGTTGATCGTGTCAAATGCATGTTCGTCTGGCAATTCGCAGTTCAAATGAGAATCGGCAGGTATCGGATGCTCAGCGAGGAAGCCGGCGATGGCTTGGCCTTTCACTGCCTTAAGAGGCTGATAAGTTATCGAGAACTCCATCAAGAGCAAGGCCCATTTAGCGAGTCGCCCCGTCAATATGGCCTTTGACATCAAATACTTGAGAGGATCCACCTTCGATATGAGACGGACTTCATGCGCCAACGCATAGTGCCTGAGCTTCGTTATTGCAAAGATCAATGCCAGGCAGTGTTTTTCGATGGGAGAATAATTGCTTTTTGCTCCCAGGAGAACTCGACTTAGGTAATAAAGGGCTTTCTCTTTCCCTTGGTCATTCTCTTGTGCCCATAATGCGCCTAGCGAACCTTCGAGGGAGGTTGTATACAGAATGAGAGGTTTTCCTTTAACGGGAGCGGCCAGTACTGGCGGATTCTACAGGTATTGCTTGATTTCGTCCAGTGCGTTTTGGCATTTGCAATCCCAGACGAAAGGGGTTCCCTTCTTCATCAGGTTACTGTAAGGACGTCACTTGTCTGAGAGATTGGCTATAAATCGCCGAATATACACGAGCTTCCCTTGGAGAGACCACAATTGCTTGAGAGTCCTTGGCGGTCAGCTCTTTGATGACTTGGTCATCTAGGGCGATATCCTCAGAGACTTTTTATTTTTCCTTATCTTTTCTATTCGTGGGTCCAAGATTGTTTTTGGGCAGCGTACGATTGCGCAGCTGAATATTTTCGCAGGTCTTCGGTTCTTCCTCTTTTCCCGAGGTGAATTCTTTGAAGAGAGGGCCAAGAGTCATTTATTCGTCGGAGTCGCTCCCGAAGGTGAGAACTTGTGATCCTCCGGCGTTAACCATGCGACAGTTGCCGGTAATTCTTCTAAGCTCCTCGGTCGTACTTCTTCGCTCCCGATGAGTTTTGCGTTTCATCCGCTTAAAATGTTGCCGGTGAGCAACATATCCCTGCCACTATCTTTTAAAAGCATTGCACTCTTCGGTGGGGTGCGCAATCTTTCGATGATATAAGCAGTAGCTAGGATGCATTTCTGCTTCACTAAGAATGCTTCTTTCGGAGGGTGGCAGTTTCATCCCCATTGATATGGCTTTGGTGAACCTCTTCCTCATCTTGAACCTGCTTTTATTCGCGGCGGATGTACTTTGATTTGGCAGGAGCGTTTCAACCATCTCGTCCAGTCGTCGGCGCTTGGCTTTTTCAAATATGGCCATCTCACGCTTTCGAGCAGTTTTGCTTTTAAGAATCGCTTCATTCAGGAACGCATCAATCATTTCGTCTGATGGCTCTAGAAGTTCCAGCTCAGGACATGCCCCCAGTTTCTCTGTGTAAGGAACTTCTTTGTCGTTTATCGATGAGTGAGAGATCACATGGCAACTTGCTACGTAATCTTCAGATTCATCCGACGAGTCTTCTTCATCATCTTCGTTTTCAAGGACGTGACTGAGAGATTCTTGGAGTGTGATTAGAGTCCGCGCCTTCTGGTTATACTCTTCCAACGCGTCAATCTGCTTTTGCAGGTCCGTGCGCTTGTCACAAGGCTTCACGGGCTTTTTGGTCTTCTTTTTCTTCTTCGAAGACTTTGATGGGTGGGTGTGAGTGCTTTGAATATCACCACCAATTTTTGGAGTTTGGCACGGTTTCAGCATTCCCTTGATAATCTCGGGTTCCAGAGGATTCTTCCACCTGATCGCCGGGCTTGTCTGGAGATCGTTCAGCATTTTTTAGTTTTGGCTGAAAGAGCGACCTCCCATAGAGCTTCTTCAACAAAAGAGCACGATGCCCCCGGTGTGTCCGTCTTCTTAGGAGTGTGCGGTTGTGGTGGGCTTACTTTCCACTTCTTAGACAGCGCAAACTTGCCTTGTTGGTACTGGTCCTCGATCCACCCCTTAAAGACGAAGAAATTTTCAATTGGATGGCTTACCGTTTGATGGTAAGGGCAATAATTGGGACTATTAGCCTCGCCGGGTTGCAATGGTCGTTTCGGACTTGGCAGATTGATGAGCCTGTTGCGCACCGCTAGTTCGAACAGTCTCTTCGTTTTGTCCCGAGGGAACGAATAAGGACGCTTCATTTTCTCATTATAGTATCACCGTCTCTCTTACAGTTGATCCGTTAGTTTCGGGGCACTGGGTTGCTGTTGAGTATTCGCAACGATTGTCGCCTTCCCTTTACCCTTTTCGTTCCGCGGCTCTGGTTTCGGAGGAGACGGTCTATGACCCATCTGGGACAGCTTGTCGATCAAGGCTTGGAACGTGGTCGGCTTGAAGAACAACATGAATTGGGAAATAGTTGCATGAGGGTCCAGAGTGCCCACGAACATGCCCACCGCCGGCGCTTCCTCGATACGCTGCTCACATTTTGACTATAAATTTCGCCACCGTATTGCGTATTGTACCCAAGTTTCGCCTGGCTTTACCCTGGCGTTAATTAATACGGTAATCGGGGTACGCTCGCTAGCACTCGCGAATCTTTGCGTAAACAGCAGTTCCGCAAATGTCTTGACAGAGTCGTTTGGAAGTTCAGAATACCATTCGAACGCCGTTTCTAACAAGCTGCCGATGAATTGACGGAGCAGAAGTTTATCATCACCCCGGGTGTTGCCGCAAAGAGCCCTGAACTGAGCGACATGTTGATGGGGATTGCTTGTCCCCTTGTATACATGAAATTTAGGGATGGCATATCCCGGCGGGTACTTTATCTAGTCATACCATCCTGGATATGGTCGCCCAGTTTTAACAACTTGGTCGGCCGCTTCATTCGCCTGGTGAGCTCATATTTGCTGAGCAATGTAGTCGTCCAGAGCGGCCTTGGAAACGGTTTCCTCTTGGCTGCTGAAAGAGCCGGAGGAGGGTTCGATGTCTCCCCTCTATCGTCTTCAATGATGATCGAAGGGTCCTCAGCTGGAGGTTCTGGCTGTAACATAATCCCGACCATGTCTTGGAAGAGAAGCGCCATTCGTTTTATATTGGAAAGAGGAAGAGGTCCGACCGGGCGTGCCAGAATCTGTTCCCCTCCGAAAGACGGCGCGACATGGTCGTCTCGCCTGAGATTCGGGGCAGATGCTAATTGGTGCTATCCGTCTACCTCTCCGAAGATGCCAAGTTGATTTATGACACCGTGTATCGAAGGTGTAAACGGATGTGTCCGATGTAGCAGACTTCGTCAGATTCCCCCTCGCTTGAGGGGTTTTTAATTGTGGGAACACTCTTCCCTGCAGGCGCAAGCCCCTGCAGTTAATTACGCTACCGCGCTGCGGTTACAACTTTCTCCTGCTCCAGAATTTCACTTCGTGTCGTGGGTGTTTGTTTTGTTTGTGGTTGCCCGTGAATTGTATACGGAGACTAATTTATGTCGTCAACCGTAGGACGTGGATTAGTCCAAATCCGTATTTTCTTAGATTTGGGCTTGGGGTTTTGGTTTAAGGATACGTTAACCATATTTGAGGCTAAGACCAACTTAAACGTTAATTAAGGGTTCGTTAGTCTAATTTGAGACTAAGATCAACTTAACGGGATCGTTTAGATCCAACAAAAGAGCGTTTGGGGGCTCGATTGTTCTAGTTTAGGGACATGATGGTCCATTTAATGTATGGCCGTCGGGACCCGTCACCTCTCTGACGACGTTGAAGGATTACAACGACAGATGTCAGAGGAGTTCAGAGATATACCCTTGAACTAGAGTTAATTGGGGGGATCTATAGTCCAATTTGGGACTAAAGTCTGTTTGAAGGTTTAAGGATGCGTTAGCCATATTTGAGGCTAAGATCAACTTAAACGGGATCGTTTAGATCCAACAAAAGAGCATCTGGGGGCTCTATTGTTCCAGTTTAGGGACATGGTGGTCCATTGCCAGTTTAGGGACATGGTGGTCCATCTCCAGTTTAGGGACATGGTGGTCCATTGAAATGTATGGTTGTCGGGACCCATCACCTCTCTGAAGACGTTGAAGGATTACAACGACAAATATCAGAGGAGTTCAGAGATGTACCCTTGAACCAATGAGTTGGTTGAAAGAGCAGATGTGCTCAGTTTAAGATGATTTGAGGACTTATGGCCAGTTTGGGCTAAGTCCAATTATGTTTAAAATATTGGCCCTTTGGGCCATTAGACATTTGTCTGGGTTCAGCCCCTCATCATTCAGCAATGCTAAACAGAGGTTTGGGGGTTCTGACAACATTTTGTCTTTGACTTCCTCAATTTTGAGATTCATTTGGAGGAGGGACTTTTGCCTCTGGAAAATTAGCCAATTTGGGTAAAAGTAGTGTTAAACACTTAGAGAATAACAGTGTTAAACACTGGAGATAGAACTCTCAAATTAGTGTTAAACACTAAAAGACAATCAGTGTTAAACACTGAAAATATAATCTTTAATTTAGTGTTAAACACTAGAAACAATCAGTGTTAAACACTGGAAATATAATCCCCAAATTAGTGTTAAACACTAAAGACAGAGGGGTCACGTGTGGACACGTGAGAGCGCCCAAAAGGGGGACCAGATCCCTTTTCTTCGTTCTGCAATTAAGTGTTAAACACTTTTCATTTCCTGGCCATCACGTGTGGGCACGTGATGGGCATCCATCCATTGGATATTAAAGGGATTTCTTAGGGGTCACGTGTGGACACGTGAGGGCGCCCTAAATGTGGAGCCATATCTCCTTTGTTTTATCCTCAAATCTGCGAATAAGTGTTAAACACTTTTATTTTTATTTTAGAGCATCACGTGTTGGCACGTGATGGGGATATGTGCGCTAATTGTTAAAGCATTTGCTGAGGGGTCACGTGATAACACGTGAGAGCGCCCAAAGCTCTCATTTCCTTTGCTTTTTCTTTCTGTGTTTCGGGGGGTCACGTGGAGCACGTGATGGCATCAAAAAGTGGGGACAGATCCCCTTTATTTTGTTCTGCAAACAAGTGTTAAACACTTTTAATTTTCATAGCCATCACATGTGGGCACGTGACGTATACTCATGCCCTGATTTATTAGAACATTTATTAGGGGTCACGTGGTGTCACGTGAGAGCGCTCAGAATTGTTTCTGCCTTTGCTTTTGTTCCATATATAATTAGGGTCACGTGGGAGCACGTGAGGCATTGCCTCAAAACTTTCCTCTTCTCATTTTTAGGGGATCTGTTCAGGGGTCACGTGGGGCACGTGACCTTAGTCTGTTCATGCACAGAGATCTTTTAAGTCTCCTTATCTTTAAGAATTAAATTCTTATTTAGGGTAAAACCCTAATTTTGATTCCGGAGGAATTAAATTCTTATTTAGGGTAAAACCCTAATTTCTTTTTAAAGGAATTAAATTCCCAGATATATGTAAAAGAATTAAATTCTTGATTAGGGTTAAACCCTAGTTTTGTTTTAGGAGAATTAAATTCTCAAAACTCAATTCCCCTTCTAAGTTTAGGATCTGCATGGCAGGATCTCGACCCGATGAGAATTAAATTCTCAACTTATGGGGAGATGTGCTCTGTGCAGATCTTCAACCAGAAGAAGAACTAAGTTCTTTTTTGTATAAGAGTTAAACTCTTGGATTTTGAGAATTAAATTCTATTTATTGAAGTTTTGATCCTTTTTCCCTTCTCACCTAGGGTTTTTCTTTGTTGAGAATTAAATTCTCCTTTCTTTTCTTCTCTGTTGAGAATTAAATTCTCCTCTCTCTGTTCTTCTCTCTCCAAGGTAGATCCCCCTCTCTTCTTTTCTTGGCTCCTATTTATAGGAGAAGGAAAAGAATAAATTTGTTTAGCAAATCTCTCATTGAAAGATTTGATTTGATTTCATAATTAATATGATCCTTTAGATCATTCAGTGAATTTTATTCACCGTTGGATTTTAGATCCAAAGATATTCTGTTTGTTATTTCGGTGAGATTTAGGGAGATCTTTCCTTATTTAAGATTTTTCCATAAATTGGTGATTTTTAATCACCCTTGGATCTTTAATCCAACGGTCCCCATAATCCTTTTCTATTTGGAAAGATTTAGAAGTTTTTAGAATTTAATTCCATTAAACTGTAAGGCTTTCGAAGCTAGTCACGTGCTTGGTCACGTGTGAGCATGTGACCCCCAATTGAGTCCTTTTCTCAGCGTTTATTTATGTTTCAGTTTTAACCATCACGTGTCAACACGTGACCATTGGTCACGTGTGAGCACGTGATACCTCATTGAGGTGACTTCTGATTTTTAATCAGGGAACAGATTTTAGAATTTAATTCTATTCATTATTTTAGAGGCCTTAAGAGCCCATCACGTGTCTGCAAGTGACCCATGGTCACGTGTGAGCACGTGATGCCCTATTGGGGTCTTTTCTGAGTTTTTATTATATCTTTTAACTTCTCCAGCGGGTTCTTAAAGGTCCATCACGTGTGGACACGTGATACCTCATAACTTTTGATCCCGGATGAATTATGAGGCCCATAATTTATCAAATCGAAGGGATTTTCGAGATGCTTCCAATACCATCAGAATTTAATAGTTTCTCGTTCAGGAGTTTATCAAAATACAAGCCGGAAGATACTGGTTCGCATTTCCTTAAGCGTATCGCTGCCATTTGATACCTTGAACTCCTTTGCGCAGAAATTTTTTGGCGGGAACAAATGCCCCCCACTACTTTGCCCACGTAAGTATGTACGTGGGTGAAGTAGTGCAGAGTTATGCAGAGTTATCCAGAGTTATGCATGGCGTATGACCAGTTTCGGGTTGGTGTATCACTTTCAGAATCTTGGTCCTAGAAGATAACGAGCGGACACAAGCATTGTCATTTATCATTGACTCAAATCTCGACTCTTAAAAGATATAGTTCCAAACCCATAACTCCATGAGCCACACCCTTTCTATCTCTTTATGTCTTACTCTAGCGTGAAGTAGTTTATATGCTCATGAGTAGCTTCTCCATTTCAGTGGCATGTAGCTTTGGCATGTGTGGCTTATAGATGGTCCATCTTGACCTCTTTGCAGGGCAGTGGTGGCTTAGGAGATAGGGTTAGGATCTGCCACCTAAGACTTTTCAACTTTATGAGCCGTGAGGGTCTCATAAAGACTTTTCTCCCTACGAGTCGAAAGGATCCCGCAGGTGTATTTTCTCCTTAGGGGTCGTGAGGACTCCTAAGTGTGTTTTCTCTTGAAAGTCGTAAGGATCTCAAAAGAGAATTTTCCCGCTTATAAGTCGAGAGGACTCGTAAGTGGTTGTTTCCCTCCTAGTCGAGATTCGACTTTGGAGAGTGTGACCCGTGGATAGTATGCAAGAGACCATTTTGGATCGCCTTGCAGGGCCCCAGTGCTTAGGAAACAGGTTTTTTTTAATCCCCGCTGCCTAAGGCTTTATCTCACGAGTCGAGACGAATCGAGAAGTTCTCGCAAAGACATCAATTTCCTCACGAGTCGAAACAGATCGAGCAGATCTCGCAAGAATATCCTAACGTCACAGTTAACCTCTGCTCTTTACGACAGAAGTCCGTTAGGGTCTGTGGTACTTAGGGTTTTGGCCGTCATACCATCGCATGAGCTGATATATTCCTCGATAGGCAATCGTGCTGTTCGAGTAGCCCTGCGACTGCCGGTCTCTGATCCCTTCGGGGGCAGGACAAGACGTCTTCAAGCAATCCTCCTTGGCAGTTTGACCGTCGGAAGAGCAAGCGTTAGGAATTTGCCATGCCGCTTTTTACTTGAGGTTAGGCTCATTTTGGAGAGCCCCGATGAGTCATAACCACTCCGCGCTGGTATGGGATGATCTCCGATAGTCTTTCAGGCTTTATATGACTTGCCGTTAAGACCCTGAAGCTAGGAATTTGGCCTTTGCTTCGTTTGCTGGCATCGCGTCCTCTGTATCGAGACGAATGTCATGGTTGTCTCTAGGTTGCTGGTGAACCGTCGAGGTTTGGAACTAGGGTTTTGCCGTGGCTCCTTTTGGTGATGTTGCGTCTGCTGTATCGAGACGAACGTCGAGGTGGTGACTACTCCGCATTGGTTCGAGATGATCTCCGATTTGTCTTTCAGGCTTTATATGACTTGCCGTTAAGACGTTGAAGCTAGGAATTTGGCCTTCGTTTCGTTTGCTTTGTCATGTGCGAATCCTGTCGGAGGAAGAACGCTGTCGTGACATCTCGTCTGCTGTATCGAGACGAACGTCGAGGTGGTGACCACTCCACGCTGGTGTGGGATGATCTCTGATGGTCTTTCAGGCTTTATATGACTTGCCGTTAAGACGTTGAAGCTAGGAATTTGGCCTTCACTTCGTTTGCTGGCATTGCGTCCTCTGTATTGAGACGAACGTCGCGGTTGTCTCTAGGTTGCTGGTGAACCGTCGAGGTCTGGAACCAGGGATTTTGCTGTGACTCCTTTCGGTGATGTTGTGTCTGCACCCTGCTGGAGGAAGAACGTTGGGGTGACATCTTGTCTGCTGTATCGAGACGAACGTCGAGGTGGTGACCACTCCATGTGGGATGATCTCCGGTAGTCTTTCAGGCTTTATATGACTTGTCGTTAAGACCTTGAAGCTAGGAATTTGGCCTTTGCTTCGTTTACTTTGGCGTGTCCGAATCCTGTTGGAGGAAGGATGCCGTAGTGACATCTCGTCTGCTGTATCGAGACGATCGTCGAGGTGGTGACCACTCCGCGTTGGTGCGAGATGATCTCCGAATGTCTTTCAGGCTTTATATGACTTGCCGTCAAGACCCTGAAGCTAGGAATTTGGCCTTTGCTTCATTTGCTTTGGCGTGTCTGAATCCTGTTGGGAAAAGAACGCTGGGGTGACATTTTATCTGCTGTATCGAGACGATCGTCGAGATGATGACCACTCCGCGCTGGTGTGAGATGATCTCCAATTGTCTTTCAGGCTTTATATGACTTGCCGTCAATACCCTGAAGCTAGGAATTTGGCCTTTTGCTTCATTTTCTTTGGCGCGTCCGAATCCTGCTGGGGGAAGAATGCTGGGGTGACATTTCATCTGCTGTATCAAGATGAATGTCGAGATGATGACCACTCCGCGCTGGTGCGAGATGATCTCCGATTGTCTTTCAGGCTTTATATGACTTGCCGTCAAGACCCTGAAGCTAGGAATTTGGCCTTTTGCTTCATTTGCTTTGGCGCGTCCGAATCCTGCTGGGGGAAGAACGCTGGGGTGACATTTCATCTGCTGTATCGAGACGAATGTCGAGGTGGAGCTGGGATTTTGCCATGGCTCCGTCTGTTTTGACCGTGAGGTCTTTCGTTGGCGTTGCATCTGCATCCTGCTGGACTGCGAAGGAACGCCGTTGTCGACATTGCGTCTGTTGTATCGAGACGAATGCTGAGGTGGAGCTGGGATTTTGCCGTCACTCCGCTTTGAATGGACCATGGGGTCTTTTGATGACGTTGCATCTGCATCTTGCTGGACTGAGGAGGAACACCGTCGTTGACATCTCGTCTGCTGTATCGAGACGAATGCTGAGGTGGAGCTGGGATTTTGCCGTCACTCTGCTTTGTTTCGACCATGGGGTCTTTCGTTGACGTTGCATCTGCATCCTGCTGGACTGCGGAGGAACACCGTTGTTGACATCTCGTCTGCTGTAACGAGACGAATGCTGAGATGGTCTCTAGGTTGTCTGTGAACCGTCGAGATTTGGAACTAAGGACTATGCCATGGTTCCGTTTGATGGTGTAGCATCTATGTCCTGCTGGAATGAGGAGGAACACCGTCGTTGACATCTCGTCTGCTGTATCGAGACGAATGCTGAGGTGGAGCTAGGATTTTGCCGTCACTCTGCTTTGTTTCGACCATGAGGTCTTTCGTTGACGTTGCATCTGCATCCTGCTGGACTGCGGAGGAACACCGTCGTTTACATCTCGTCTGCTGTAACGAGACGAATGCTGAGATGGTCTCTAGGTTGTCTGTGAACCGTCGAGATTTGGAACTAAGGACTATGCCATGGCTCCGTTTGATGGTGTAGCATCTATGTCCTGCTGGAATGAGGAGGCACACCGTTGTTGGTCTCCAGGCTGTAGATGTGGCCATTGAGATTTGGAACTAGGAACTTTGCCATGGCTCCGTTTCATTGCGACTCTGAGGTCGGTTGTTGACGTCACGTCTGCATTTGGTTGGAGTGAGGAGAAACGCCGTTGGTGATCTCCAAGTTGTTGATATCGACGTCGAGATCCTGAAGCTAGGGATCTTCCTTTGCTTCATTTGTTGATATTGTGTCTGCAATATTGCGACAAATGTCGAGGTTGTCTCTAGGTTGTCTATAATCCGTCGAGATTTGGCTTCGTTTTCTGGTGGAGCCTGTTGGGAAGGTATGGTTCCCTCTTTGTTTGTGCCCCTGGATTGTATACAGGGATCGATGTGATCTCACCTGTAGGGCAAAAAGTTTCATTCTTTCATCATTTTTTTTATTCTTTCCGCGATGCTCTATCATTTCAGCTTTTATATCGCGAAGGTCGCGATTGCCCAATCATTTCGGCTATTTTTCGCGGTGCCCAATCATTTCGGCTATTTTTCTTTTTACTCGCTGCTTTTTATTGCGAGTTGCCCAATCATTTCGGCTATTTCATATGCATTTTTGTTTGCTCGCTGATTTTTTCTCGCGAGTAGGGGATTTGGGATCTGATACCAATCTTGTCATCAGCATCGCTGCGACTGGAATACTGCCAGGAGCGAATCATCATTTGCCATGAAAGGACTTAGAATTTGATACCGATTTTAGGCATCAGCATCGCTACCACTGGGATATTACCAGGAGCGAATCATCATTTGCCTTGAAAGGACTTGGAATTTGATACCGATTTTGGCATCAGCATCGCTACCACTGGGATATTACCAGGAGCGAATCATCATTTGCCTCTGTCGATGTCGAACAAGGGTGGCTTAGCGAACAGGGTTAAGGTCCTGTCGACTAAGGCTTTTGACTTCATGAGCCGTAAGGGTCTCACAAAGGTATTTCTCCCTACAAGTTGTGAGGATCTTGTAGGTGTGTTTTCTCCTTAGGAATCGTAAGGATTCCTAAGTGCATATTCCCCTGTAAGTCGTAAGGATCTTACAAAAGGGTTTTCTCCTTATAAGTCGAGAGGACTTACAAGGGTTTTCACCGTATGGACATATCCCCAGTCACGGGTGGGACTTGATTAGGGAAATGTTCATTCGTGCCCGTGGATTGTATACAAGGGTCAGTACTGAGCCACTTGTAGGGCCATATCGAAGGTTGTGGGGGTTGCTTAAGAACAGGTTCAGGTCTCTGTAACTTAAGACTTTCAAATCTTATGAGCCGTGAGGGTCCCATAAGAGAGTTCTCCTTACGAGTCGTGAGGATCTCGCAAGTGTAATTTCTCCTTAGGAATCATGAGGATCCCTAAGTGTGTTGCTCCCTTGTGAGTCGTAAGGATCTCACGCGGGTGGTTTCTCCTTACAAGGTCGAGAGGACCCTATAAGTGTCTTTTAACGAGGTTGCGCCCTTTCGGGTTTTCACAAACACTCGCCGGTAGCCCTGCTGTTTTTACTCACGGAGCCCTTTTAGGTTTTCATCCGTGCCCACTTTGCTTATGGACATACCGTTCTTTTTTTTATTTTTTTTTAACGAGGCCGCGCCCTTTCGGGTTTTCACGAACACTTGCCGGTAGCCCTGCTGTTTTTACTCATAGAGCCCTTTCGGGTTTTCATCCGTGCCCATTTTGCTTGTGGACATACCGTTTTTGTTTTGTTTTGTTTTTTTTTACGTCAGCCTGAAGATGCTGCGGGTTGGGAGTAGTTTAACGACGTTTCGGTCATTTGCAAGTTTTAGGACATTGCGGTCCGCCGTTAGTTTGAGGACGTTTCGGTCCATATCCAGTTTTAGGACGTAGTGGTCCGTTGTTAGTTTAACGACGTTTCGGTCTATTATCCAGTTTTAGGACGTAGTGGTCCGTTGGGCTTTCTCTATGAATGAGCATGATGCCCCCGACATATCCATCTTTTTCGGAGCATGTGGTTGTGGCGGGCTCACCTTCCAGTTTTCGGACAGCGCGAACTTGCCCTGTTGGTACTGGTCTTCAACCCAGTTTTTGAAGACGTAACAATTTTCAATCGGATGGCCACATACTTGGTGGCAAGGGCAGTAATTAGGATTGTTGACCTTATTCAGTTGTAGCTAGCATTTCGGCTCCGGTAGAGTGATAAGCCCGTCGCGCACTGCTAGTTCGAACAGCCTCCTTGTTTCATCCCGGGGAAATGAGTAAGGACGTTTCAACTTTTCATAGAGGGGTTGCCGCTTGTTGTTTTCGGAAAACAACCGGTCTAGGGCCACTCGATTGCTGTTGAGTGTTGGCTACGAGGGCTATTTTTCCCTTCCCTTTATCCTTTTTGCTCAATCCTTTGTTTGCGGGGCCGAGAATTTTTCCGGGTATCGTGCAATTGCAAGGCTGAATGCTCTCGCAACTCCTCAATTCTTTTATTTTAGAAATGGATTCCTTGAAGAGAGGGCCGAGGGATGCTTTTTTGTCGGAGTCGCTCTCGAAGGTGAGAACTCGCGGTCCCTCGGGATCAACCCTATGACAATCGCCAGCAATTCTTTTATGCTCATCTGTCGTATTCTTCCGCTGTCTACGAGCTTCACGCTTTGTCCTATTGAAGTGTTGCCTGTGAGCGACATACCCTTGCCACCAACACTTAAAGGAGTTGCAGTCCTCAGTAGGATGTGCGATCTTTTGATGATATAAGCAGAAGTTAGGATGTACGTCCGCTTCATCAAGATGTATACCACCAGGAGAATTTTCTCTGAAAGAGGGCAGCCTCATCCCTATCGATATGGCTTTAGCGAATCGTTTCCTTGTCTTAATCCTGTTTTCATTTGCGGCGGATGTATTTTGATCTGGTGGGAGTGTTTCGACCCTTTTGTCCAGTCGTCGGCGTTTGGTCTTTTCAAATATGGCCATCTCGCGCTCCCGATTAGCTTTACTTTTTAGACGAATCTCATTTAGAAAAGTGTCGATCATTTCGTCTGACGGCCACACGAATTCCGGCTCAGGCTCTGCCCCCAGTTTCTCAGTGCAAGGAGTTTTTTCATCGTCCGTAAGTGAGTGGGAGATCACATGACAAGTTGCCCCCGGTGCGTCCGTCTTCTTTGGAGTGTGCGGCTATGGTGGGTTTACTTTCCACTTTTCAGACAGCGCGAACTTTCCTTGTAGATACTGATCCTCGATCCACCCCTTAAAAACGAAACAATCCTCGATCGGGTGACTTACCGTTTGGTGGTAAGGGCAATAATTGGGATCGTTGACATCGCCTGGTTGCAACGGACGTTTTGGACTCGGTAGATTGATGAGTCTGTTGCGTACTGCCAGCTCGAACAGTCTTCTCGTTTTATCCTGAGGAAATGAGTAAGGACGTCCCAGTCTCTCCTCGAGGGATAGGCGTGGACGCATATTGTTTTGACGGACAACCGGCTTTAAGTTGCTGGACTGTTGTTGAGTCTTAGCGACGAAAGTTGCTTTCCCTTTCCCCTTTTCATTCCGAGGGTCCGTCGTTGAAGGAGATGATTTATGATCCATCTGATCCATTTGGGCCAACTTGTCAATCAAGGCCTGGAACGTGGTCGGTTTGAAGAACATCATGAATTGCGAGATGGTTGCTTGCGGATCAAGAGTGCCCACGAACATACCTACCGCAGGTGCTTCTTCGATCCGCTATTCGCATTTTGACCACAGATTCCGCCATCGTGTTGCGTATTGAACCCACGTTTCGTCTGGCCTTATCCTGGTGTTGATCAGTGCTGTTATCGGGGTGCGTTCACTTGCACTCGCGAATCTTTGTGTAAACAGCAACTCCATTTCTGCAAATATTTTAACAGAGTCGTTAGGTAGCTCCGAATACCATTCAAAGGCTGTTTCTGTTAAGCTGCCGACGAATTGGCGAAGCAACAGTTTGTCGTCGCCTCCCGTGTTGCCGCATATGGCCCTGAATTGAGCGACATGCTGATGGGGGTTGCCTGTCCCCTTGTAGACATGGAATTTCGGGATCGTATAGCCCGGCGGATATTTTATCTGATCATACCACCCTGGATACGGTCGCCCAGTTCTAACAACTTGTTCAGCCGCTTCACTCGCCTGATGAACTCGTATCTGTTGAGCTATATAATCATCCAGGGCGGCCTTGGAGATAGTTTCATCTTTGGCTGTTGAAAGAGTTGGAGGAGGATTAGATGTCTCTCCTCTATCGTCTTCAGTAATGATCAGAGGGTCTTCAACTGGAGGGTCCGGCTGTAGCATCATCCCTACCGTATCTTGGAAGAGGAGCGCCATTTGCTTTATGTTAGGCGCTTGCTCTGCGGCTTCTCTGTCCTTCTTTTCGAGGACTCTGCGTAAGAAGTCAGCATCAGTTTCTTGTTCGTGACGCTGCTCTGATGATGCCTCCGGGCTTTCTTTTGGCCCGGTGAGTGCGGCCATTACAATCATCATCTCCTGAAGCTTCTGTTGCTGCTCCTGGGTTTTCGTCACGGATCGGGTGAGCGGTCGGTGACCCGTCGAAGCACGGCTTTCCTCCTTTCCAGAAGCCATGTATACGGTGTGCACCACCATGCCCCCAGACTTAGGGCGTTTGGGCTTAGCGTCTTTGTGGTCCGCCACGTTTACTAGGGCTTTCTCTGGCCTCCTTCTTTTCTGAGTGGTTGACGTTGAGGGGGCTGCTGTCGTGAGCACCTAAGTAGTCGTCATCTTTTATGGCTCAACATGACGGTTTTCTTCCTGCCGGACCTTCAGCTTCTTCTGCTGGCGGGAGAAATTTCGATCAATCACCGAGTCTTGGACTTGGCGCTAGACCTTGTAGATTTTAGAGGACAGCCGCTGAGAGGACTGTTCTGGCTTGGCTTCCGCAACATTTCCCACCGGAGGAGGGGATCTTTTTAGTACGGCGGTAGGAGAGTTTCTGCGCACCGTGTTCAGCAATTCAAAGCTGTTCCCGGTTGGAACAGCAGCATCGATCCCCACCGTTGGAGCGGGCGGAGTTATCCCAGAGGGGGAGTTGCCCCCAGCCTTCCTCACTCGGCGCCAGTGGCGACGTTGAGCGTGTCGTGCGGATGGAGTTGTTTCAGCTATAAGGGTGACTTCGTCGTGCCCCCTCTGGGCAGGGGAAGCAGCTTTGAGGACCTCACCTGGAGCAGCAACCGGAATAGCCAGCCTTGTAAAAACTGACTTCTTGGAAGGAGGAGCCTTTCCAATAATTTTGTCCGCTTGAGCCGGGATGGCTATCCATTTTGGGATGGCAATTTCGGGTATTGCGGGCTTGTAGACGTTCTGGCCCAGTTTGTTGAAAACTGTGGTGTTGAAGTTGGGCGACCCGTTGAGAGGGGCCGCGGCAATGGTAAGCTGATCAAAGACCGACTCCTTTGGGGCTTCTTGCAACGTCATTGGGGCATTGAAGCTCATCGATGGGAGAATGGTCCCGAAGAATAATCCAACGGTGGCCTGAGTTACCTGTTCCACCGGCATAGTGAAGATGGAGGCCGCTTGGGGCCCATAAGTCACTCCTCCAGCAAGGACGGAGCGAGAGTTGCAGTTGCAGGTAGTGCAGTTTGAAGCCATTGATCTTCTGTTTTCTGCACGGAGCAAGACACCAAATCTTAGTACCTCGAATCCACAGGCAACCACAGCAAACCGCGATTCGTTCGCGAACACGACACACGAAGTGTGGAGTGGAAAGAGGAAGAGGTCCCACCGGGCGTGCCAGAATCTGTTCCCCTCCGAAAGACGGCGCGACATGGTCGTCTCGCCTGAGATTCGGGGCAGATGCTAATTGGTGCTATCCGTCTACCTCTCCGAAGATGCCAAGTTGATTTATGACACCGTGTATCGAAGGTTTAAACGGATGTGTCCGATGTGGCAGATTTCGTCAGATTCCCCCTCGCTTGAGGGGTTTTTGATTGTGGGGATGCTCTTCCCTGCAGGTGTAAGCCCCTGCAGTTAATTATGCTACCGCGCTGCGGTAACAATTTTCTCCTGCTCCAGAATTTCACTTCGTGTCGTGGGTGTTTGTTTTGTTTGTGGTTTCCCGTGGATTGTATACGGAGACTAATTTATGTCGTTGCCCGTAGGACGTGGATTAGTCCAAATCCGTATTTTCTTAGATTTGGGTTTGGGGTTTTGGTTTAAGGATACGTTAGCCATATTTGAGGCTAAGACCAACTTAAACGTTAGTTAAGGGTTCGTTAGTCTAATTTGAGACTAAGATCAACTTAACGGGATCGTTTAGATCCGACAAAAGAGCGTTTGGGGGCTCGATTGTTCCAGTTTAGGGACATGATGGTCCATTTAATGTATGGCCGTCGGGACCCGTCACCTCTCTGACGACGTTGAAGGATTACAACGACAGATGTCAGAGGAGTTCAGAGATGTACCCTTGAACCAGAGTTAATTGGGGGGATCTATAGTCCAATTTGGGACTAAAGTCTGTTTGAAGGTTTAAGGATGCGTTAGCCATATTTGAGGCTAAGATCAACTTAAACGGGATCGTTTAGATCCAACAAAAGAGCATCTGGGGGCTCTATTGTTCCAGTTTAGGGACATGGTGGTCCATCGCCAGTTTAGGGACATGGTGATCCATTGAAATGTATGGTTGTCGGGACCCATCACCTCTCTGAAGACGTTGAAGGATTACAACGACAAATATCAGAGGAGTTCAGAGATGTACCCTTGAACCAATGAGTTGGTTGAAAGAGCAGATGTGCTCAGTTTAAGATGATTTGAGGACTTATAGCCAGTTTGGGCTAAGTCTAATTATGTTTGAAATATTGGCCCTTTGGGCCATTAGACATTTGTCTGGGTACCCCTCATCATTCAGCAATGCTAAACAGAGGTTTGGGGGTTCTGACAACATTTTGTCTTTGACTTCCTCAATTTTGAGATTCATTTGGAGGAGGGACTTTTGCCTCTGGAAAATTAGCCAATTTGGGTAAAAGTAGTGTTAAACACTTAAAGAACAACAGTGTTAAATACTGGAGATAGAACTCTCAAATTAGTGTTAAACACTAAAAGACAATCAGTGTTAAACACTGAAAATATAATCTTTAATTTAGTGTTAAACACTAGAAACAATCAGTGTTAAACACTGGAAATATAATCCCCAAATTAGTGTTAAACACTAAAGACAGAAGGGTCACGTGTGGACACGTGAGAGCGCCCAAAAGGGGGACCAGATCCCTTTTCTTCGTTCTGCAATTAAGTGTTAAACACTTTTCATTTCCTGGCCATCACGTGTGGGCACGTGATGGGCATCCATCCATTGGATATTAAAGGGATTTCTTAGGGGTCACGTGTGGACACGTGAGGGGCGCCCTAAATGTGGAGCCAGATCTCCTTTGTTTTATCCTCAAATCTGCGAATAAGTGTTAAACACTTTTATTTTTATTTTAGAGCATCACGTGTTGGCACGTGATGGGGATCTGTGCGCCAATTGTTAAAGCATTTGCTGAGGGGTCACGTGATAACACGTGAGAGCGCCCAAAGCTTTCATTTCCTTTGCTTTTTCTTTCTGTGTTTCGGGGGTCACATGGAGCACGTGATGGCATCAAAAAGTGGGGACAGATCCCCTTTATTTTATTCTGCAAACAAGTGTTAAACACTTTTAATTTTCATAGCCATCACGCGTGGGCACGTGACATATACTCATGCCCTGATTTATTAGAACATTTATTAGGGGTCACGTGGTGTCACGTGAGAGCGCTCAGAATTGTTTCTGCCTTTGCTTTTGTTCCATATATAATGAGGGTCACATGGGAGCACGTGAGGCATTGCCTCAAAGCTTTCCTCTTCTCATTTTTGGGAGATCTGTTCAGGGGTCACGTGGGGCACGTGACCTTAGTCTGTTCATACACAGAGATCTTTTAAGTCTCCTTATCTTTAAGAATTAAATTCTTATTTAGGGTAAAACCCTAATTTTGATTCCGGAGGAATTAAATTCTTATTTAGGGTAAAACCCTAATTTCTTTTTAAAGGAATTAAATTCCCAGATATGTAAAAGAATTAAATTCTTGATTAGGGTTAAACCTTAGTTTTGTTTTAGGAGAATTAAATTCTCAAAACTCAATTCCCCTTCTAAGTTTAGGATCTGCATGGCAGGATCTCGACCCGATGAGAATTAAATTCTCAACTTATGGGGAGATGTGCTCTGTGCAGATCTTCAACCAGAAGAAGAACTAAGTTCTTTTTTGTATAAGAGTTAAACTCTTGGATTTTGAGAATTAAATTCTATTTATTGAAGTTTTGATCCTTTTTCCCTTCTCACCTAGGGTTTTTCTTTGTTGAGAATTAAATTCTCCTTTCTTTTCTTCTCTGTTGAGAATTAAATTCTCCTCTCTCTGTTCTTCTCTCTCCAAGGTAGATCCCCCTCTCTTCTTTTCTTGGTTCCTATTTATAGGAGAAGGAAAAGAATCAATTTGTTTAGCAAATCTCTCATTGAAAGATTTGATTTGATTTCATAATTAATATGATCCTTTAGATCATTTAGTGAATTTTATTCACCGTTGGATTTTAGATCCAAAGATATTCTGTTTGTTATTTCGGTGAGATTTAGGAAGATCTTTCCTTATTTAAGATTTTTCCATAAATTGGTGATTTTTAATCACCCTTGGATCTTTAATCCAACGGTCCCCATAATCCTTTTCTATTTGGAAAGATTTAGAAGCTTTTAGAATTTAATTCCATTAAACTGTAAGGCTTTCGAAGACAGTCACGTGCTGACACGTGACCCCCAATTGAGTCCTTTTCTCAGCGTTTATTTATGTTTCAGTTTTAACCATCACGTGTCAACACGTGACCATTGGTCACGTGTGAGCACGTGATACCTCATTGAGGTGACTTCTGATTTTTAATCAGGGAACAGATTTTAGAATTTAATTCTATTCATTATTTTAGAGGCCTTAAGAGCCCATCACGTGTCTGCAAGTGACCCAGGTCACGTGTGAGCATGTGATGCCCCATTAGGGTCTTTTCTGAGTTTTTATTATATCTTTTAACTTCTCCAGCGGGTTCTTAAAGGTCCATCACGTGTGGACACGTGATACCTCATAACTTTTGATCCCGGATGAATTATGAGGCCCATAATATATCAAATCGAAGGGTTTTTCGAGATGCTTCCAATACCATCAGAATTTAATAGTTTCTCCTTCGGGAGTTTATCAAAATACAAGCCGGAAGATACTGGTTCGCATTTCCTTAAGCGTATCGCTGCCATTTGATACCTTGGACTCCTTTGCGCAGGAATTTTTTTGCGGGGACAGGGTCGGGCCGTAGGATCAACTCCGAACTTATGGGAGATGATTTTAGGGTCGATCCCAGGCATGTCAGCAGGCGCCCAGGTGAAGACGTCGGAGTTACTTCTGAGGAACTTGATCAGGTCATCCCGCTGAGTCCCCGTCAGGAGCGACCCGACCTGGACGGTCTTTCCTTGGTCTCCTTCTGCTAGGGGCACCTCTGTCAGAGTTTCGACTGGCGCTCCACGGACCTCCTTCCGCTCGTCCCGGGTGTCCATGGATCCTTTGATGTCGCCGCATGCCTCGGCGTCGTCAGCGTGCTGCTCGGGCGAAGACGTCTCGGTAAGGCCTATCTTCGCGACCCGCTGGCTCCCGTATGCCTGACCTATCCCGCCCCGATCGAGGGGGAATTTTATCGCCTGGTGGTGTGTTGAGATCTGGGCCTGGAAAGAGTTCAGCGTCGGGCGGCCGAGGAGGACGTTGTAGGCCGACGGAACCTTCGCTACGATGAAGTCCATAGGCAGTGTGCGCGTGCGGCCGGGCTCCCTAATCGTGAACTGCAGGGTGACCCCCCTTGTGCCGGGATGGAGTGGTTGGTGAACCACGAGAGGACGTGGGGGATCGGTCTTAGGTCTGCTGGGGTGAGCCCCATACACAGGAAGCAGTCGTGGAAGAGGATGTCCGCCGAGCTGCCCGAATCGATGAGTATCCGGTGGACCTCGTACCGGTGAATTTGGGCTATGATCACCAGCGGGTCGCTATGGGGCACAGATATGCCGTGGAGATTCTCGTCGCCAAAGGTGATGGGCTCTTGGCCCCTAGCCCTTTTGCTCGGGCGGTCGCCGGAGCCTGCGAAATGACAGCCAGCGGGGAGGCCGACGACATTGGGTGAGGGTTCGTCTGCGTCTCCGTTGTGAGGGAGGCGACAACGGGTGTTTGGATCTTCAGGGGGATCGGTTGCCATGTGGGCGGAGATCGGAAGGCCAACTTTTGTTTTTGTGGAGTTTTCATTCCCACAGACGGCGCCAACTGATGGAGGTCCTTTTCGGGTCTCCGTCAGATGTTGTCTTCCGTTGATCTCCCTGCAAAGAAGTCCCGGGGTGGTTTGATACCACCAAGGACCCTCCGACGATCAAGTTAGCGATGAGATCCGAGCAGAGTAACGGCTTAGAAGAGTAAAGAATGGCTTAGTTGACCCCTCTGTGATGGGAGTTTATATAGCGGTGGCGGCACGTAGCGGCAGGCGCGAAAATCTCGCCAGCAGTTACGTTCCCGACGCCACGCCCGCGTAGAGAGCGGATCGCCCATTAAATGGGGATCGTGGAGGCATGGAACGTGGGATGTTGCCGGCTGAGAATCCGCGCATGGCGAGATTCGCGGAGCGACGGTTACGCCTGCGAGCGGTGGATCTGGTCGGAGGGACCGAGGAAGACGGCCTCGGCTAGTGGGCTCGGAGATGAGCAAGAGGGCCGAGGAGTCCTGGTCCTGTGGCAGCTCGGGTCGAGGAGGCGGATTTGCAGGGGGCCCTGAGAAGGGCCAGCTTGTGCTTGCAGGTCGGGTACGGATGGCCTGGTCGGCCACCGTGGGCCCTTTTTTCCGGGTCTTGGGACACGTCATCTGCCACGTGTCCTGATCTTGGAGATCGCCAATATTGAGCATCATCAATGCTAGTTAGCATTTTCCCAGTATCATTATCGTATAACACGAGAAATCGAAATTTCCTGAACTCTTGCCTTGAATTTACTTATGATCTGTTTTTTCTCTTATCTTGGTAAAATATGCATGCTGTATCATAGTCAGCCAGCGAAACTATGAAAATAAGGTGAAAAATTTAGCAATGAGGAGTGGATCAAGGTCTCCATTTGGCTCGTGTAGATTGCTATAAGTTAGATTAAAAAAAATGTGTACCGTGCTTTTCCTGCATACAAATTACAGAAGGCTGATTTGCACATACGATGCACATGCAATGAGGATTTCAAATATACAAATTTATTATCTTTATATGGAAAAATATATTTGAAATTTAAAAACATAGAGAGAGATTTAATTTGTTTGGAGAGAGAAGGATTTTCTTAGGAAAGCAAAATATGATTTAAGATTTTAAAATAAGTAAAAGTTAGCATGGATTCCTAAGAGCAATAAATTATCAAGATTTTTCCATATTTTTTATAATTTTTTTTAAGAAAGAGAAACCATCAGATTTTAGTTTGATCCTGTAAAATTGATTAGAGCCATATGAGTTAACATTATAACAGCAGAGATAAATAGTTAATTTTTATTCATCTTGGAAAAGTTATATCCATGATGCATGTATTAATCAGCTATTTGGGAAAATTTGAATCTCGGCTTTTTTTGACAATATTGTATAGGTAGAGCTAGAGTAGGATGATTTAGACTGAATATTGGGGAAGAGGAGAGGAGAATTAAGTACCTAAACTTCGAGAAATATAGGTAAAATATAAAACAGAAATTAGAAAAATAATTTTATACAGAGAGCAACAATATTAGGAGAGAGACAAAATTAGATACTTCAAATTCCAATTCCAATGGATGTAGCTAATCCTATCTGCCTATTACTTTTAGTAAAATAATTCAAGAAATAAGAAAAATATGCTAATGTATTTTGGTCCCTTCGGAGACATCCATGCCACCATCCTCATAATTATTTGTTTTTAAATACCTCTTTTAAATTCAAAATTCAAACCTTGCCACATGCACTCCCTCTCTCCCATGATACAGCATTAAAACTTTATTCTATATCACACATGCAAAATCTAGCTAGAATAGCCCATATCGCCATCTGGATGAGCCGGTCAAAAATCTCATTGCATGACATCCAAATCGAAGATCCATGCTGCGTGTTGCAATCTACATGTTTTCTTATTTGATGTCTATGGAAATATCATATAATTCTATCAACTATGGATCAAACCATATTAATGGATGTTCACCAATAATTGAACCATGGCACACTAAAAGGATTTTAAGCTGAATTGTTATGTAGGAATGTCAACGAAGTATTGACCATCCGAGCTGACTCCTTCAATTTTCAACATAGATAGTTATTTTCATTTTCAACCGTGATATCGATCATATATGGATATCTATCTGTTCCTTATACAATACCAAAAATAGTATTTTTTGGCCTTACCAAAATTCATTTCACATTAATAATTTTCATTTTATTTTATTGTTATATCCATTTTTCAATTTAATTTTTTGGGCAAAATCATTTTCTTACGATAGACATCGATCGCCACAGTGAGCGAGACTAGCAAAGTTTCGAACTTTGGAGCACTAAAAGGGCGAATCCGATCGAAAAAATCGCACAAGGTCTCGAGATCGAAGCTGCGATCGAAGGAGGCGAAATCATCGGCGGAGGCGGAGGGGATGGGGGCGAGGAGAGCGGAGGAGGAGTACGATTACCTATTCAAGGTGGTTCTGATCGGCGATTCTGGCGTTGGGAAATCCAACCTCCTCTCTCGATTCACCCGCAACGAGTTCTGCCTCGAGTCCAAGTCCACCATCGGCGTCGAATTCGCCACTCGTACTCTCAAGGTACCCTGCCTACCTGCGCCATCCTCGGATCTTTGACCTTTGACCTAGTCATCTGATATCAGATCCCTTAGGTTAAAAATCATCGAGATTGGTTTTGTTTAGCCAAGATGCAATTGGTTTTGGGAATTATTATGAGGGTCCATGGATATAAAACTAAAACTAAACAAAAATGATTTTGTTGCTTGTCCTAAGTTTTGGATTCTGCATAGACATTATTTTGAATAATCTCTACCCTTGTAATGCAAACTCCAAAGCTGCAGCTGATGTTATCCATTGACGGTCTCTCCTTTTTAATGAAAAGAACCCAGAAATGAGACAAATCTCTCAATCAGTTTACTCATTTTTAGTAATCAACATAAACAACCCATATAAATCTTTTAATTGACTCTTTTAAAACGGCTAGGATGTAACGAGAGAATATAGTTTGAAGTTTGAACTCTAGTCTGCTTTCTTGTAATCAATGGTGAAGCTAACTTGTTTAGTTGATTTTGGGTTCCAATCCTTCACAAAAATGATATATAGTTTGAAGTACAAGGAAGAGATGCAGCAAAAAAAGTATGCATCGTTAAAGGCATGGACAAGTGTGCTGAAAACACACGGATATTTTCTTACATTGCGCTTTATGGTCTAAGGCGTTGGTGAGTAAAAGCACATGCCAAAGCAAGTAGATGAGATGAGGATAAATCAATCTATCATTTTAAATTATTCAAACTAGTATTTTGCACATGCACTGCACGACGATATGCAGTAGAATAATTTTTTAGAAGAAAATATCTAGTAGAGTGTTATGCGGTTAAAACAAATCCTATGTCAAATGCTGTGGTTCTTGGGATAGGTTAATACAATATTGATATACATGGGCAGACCCATGTTGAACTCAAGGGGACACGTGTCCCCTCTGAGATTTTGCGGAAAAAGAAATCTCTGTTTCGACCTATGGATGCAGTGCAGTGGTATAGATGTGTATTATATATACTGAGTTCATAAAAAGAACATAAGGATGTAGTTGCTCATGTAGTTGTGCATGGTATTATCTACCAAGAGTTTATGGGTTCAATCCCCATTGTGCACTAGTCATTTTAATAATTTTAAGTATGATTTTTTTGTGCTTTTTTTAAACAAAAACATTTAATTTCAATTGAAAACGACAAGATATATAATAGATAATTTGAACAAAATTTCAATGGAGGCTTGCTACATATTGTGCCCCTCCGCACAAAAATTCTTGGGTCCGCCACTGTTGATATGCATATAAAAATCAAAGGTTTTTCTTAATAAATACTTCTAAATTCTTTCATATTTATGTCTTTTACTCTTTATTTTATATATGCTATCTGAAATATATAAAATATTTTGAAAAATCATTCATTGATATAAGTTATACTAAAGGAGTGATAATCGACAATGCAGGAAAATAAATTAAAAAAATAAAATTTGGTTTAGTATTAAATTATTAAGGCGAAATAATAAGTAATAAGATAAAGATGCAATGTATTAAATTTGATTATACACGAATGAGGGGGCAATTATATATTTTTATTTATATAAGTATACACGAGCTTTTAACATTGACGGGCTCCATCCAATAAGACTCAGGCCTTATGGAGGTTTGGCCCATCTTATGTTTTATACCCATGCACTTCTCATACTTTTCCAATATAGGACCATTTTTATCCACATATCTTAACAGTCCCTCTTATGGAGTCCTATATTATGTTTTTATAAACATGCATTTCTCATACTTTTTCCAATGTAGGACTATTTTTAATCCACACCTCAACACAATGTATTAATAATCATTAAGAATAAGGTCTTTTATATTTAACTTTAAACAATATTAATATCTCTTTCTAACTATTAAAAATAAATTTGGATAAAATATCACATATATAATTAAATTGGGTTGAAAGATGTATAGTTTAAACATAAAAAATTAATGAAGGCAAAGTAAAGAAATTATGTGGGTTTATAGATGGATATTATACCTCAATATAAGAGAAAAACATAGAAAGTCACATGGTCCAAACTATATGCATGTCCAATGCTCAAGGGCCTAGCCAACAAGCTAGAACGAATTCAAGTTAGGCAAAGATACCAAATTTATATATAATATCTCTGATGCATTGAATAAAGTGTACAATATCCTGAGTCCAAGTAGGTTGGTTGCTTTAGCTCAATCCACCTTGGATCTGCCTCTCTATGTTTGTTATCATATAACACCGGTCTTTATCAACATACTTGTCTCAGTAACAGGAAAAATTAGAGTTTGGGTTTCTCTTTGTACTGAACTTTGTAGGTCTTATCATCTTTCTTCTCAAACAGCCGACATATGAGGTACTTTACTTAATTAGATTTACATAACTTTCATTGTTTTTAGGCTGTAGTTTATATGTTATTCTCTTTGAATTGTTCCATGCATGTTATCTATACAATTCAATGCTAAAGTTCTTTCTTTTTTGTGAAAATGTTTGGGTTGAAGAAGGTTTGAATACTTGGGCCATCTTTCTGCTTGGATTTAATTTTCATGATATTGATGAAATACATATTGTAATAGCAATAGATTGTGTTTTCACTTATTGAATATTTTCAAGCGCTTGATTGTTATGGAAGTACTTTAGGAAATCTTCTAATGCATTACACATTAACGTATTGAGAGTTTCTGAAATGAATGGTTTTAAACACCATATAAATTTCATACATAGAGAACACTTGATCCAATACATGTAAGGCTTCAAAATAAACTAAATTTTTATAGAGAGAGAGAGTAGAACAATGTGGACAAAGTAGATGATCGATTTGACGGTTGGATTGGGCCAGCCTAGAAACACTATCTGACAGTTTGATCAACTACTAGTTGATATCCTATTTCCTCGTATTATATATAAAATACAAATTGATCCTCAATAATCTTTTTTTACTGGATTATTAATGACAATAATGTCAAATAGGAGTTTCTATTAGTTGATTTCCTTGCATATACCAAGATCACATGTAAACCCAATTTTTTGTTTTATCGTTATTTTCAATGATAAGACGGGCTAGCACATTCTTCTGACCATTCGAGTATTGTATTGGTCATTAATAATGCCAATCTGACTTAGATATCTCGCAATTGTAGGTTCCTTACTAGGACAATTTGACAGCCTTTTATAATTATAAAGATTTTCACCCAATTTTTAGGTTGCTGATGACTAAAAATTCATCAACTAGCGAATTTAATAATAGAGACCTTGACTTGTAGTTGTAGTTCATACAACGAACATAGATTCTTATTTATCAGGTAGTTAAATCTTGATGAACATGAACTTCATTCATTGCGTCAATATATCAACATTTAATGCTTTTACTTTAAGACTATACAACTCCCAAAACGTTTGAATGTTTGCAACAAATTACCAAAAGGTCTTTAATCTCCAAAAAACTATCATGACTAACGTACAACGATTAACGGTTTTAATTGTGTATAGTAAATGACCATTTTGCATTTTTAATAAATACAATTAATTAAATTAAAATATTATTTATTTATTAATGATTTTATTAATAAATGTTTCTTGCAACTCCATTTATAAGCGACTAAACAAATGTAGAAGATATCTGCTTGAATTCATTTCTGAATGGAACTATAAAAATAAGGATTGAAGTGTAGGGTTAGATATACCTTAGCACTTTGCAGCCTAATTTTGAAATAAACCCACTTATGTGAGGCATTCAGTATAGAAACCTTCTAAATCAAACATAAGGACAGCCCTATCTTATAAACGTATATGCAAATGTAAGCGTTTATAAGTATGTAAATTAAATATCTGCTTAACATGTTGACCAAAGATTCGATAACATTGTGTCAGACCTTTTAGTTTGATGGATGCAACTCGGATTTAATTTTTTTCACTGGAAATGTGTCATGATTAGTATTTTGCTTTGTGGCTTTTGATGTATAATTAGTGTTTTTTAGCCGGACTAGTTAAAAATGTCTACCTCAGAAGTCAGAGTTAAAAGAGGAATACTACATGTTTTGTTGATAATTTACCTTAGTCATGGTTACATGTTTTAAGCAAATATTATCAAGGTAAATAAAAGGTATATACGGCAAGTGTAACATCGATAGCTTATATTGTTGATTAGGCAATATGCACCGATAAGTTAGCAAAAAGTAACGACTCTTTCTTCCGTTCCTTTCTTTACCCCGTTCCTTTTTTCTTTTATACTTCCTTTTTTGTTTTTCTTATGCTTTCTCTTTTCTTCTCTCCAAGTTTTTCCTCCTCTATTTCTTAATTGAAACATTAAAGGAAGCATCACTCATGTGGGCATGCTAATTGTAGAGCACTTTTCGTTATCCTATTGAAATAAGAATCCGTTCGCTTGTCAGACATTATATAGATTCCCTCTGTTTAGGATAGACTGGGGTTTATTGATTGTGGGTATCCTAATCTCCGGCGGTCGCGGATAAAACTGTCGTTAATTATCTCTCGCAATGAGACGAGGTAACCTCCGATTAACGGGTCGTGCAAATCATGCGAACACAACGTGGAATATGTGTGCTTGAAAATAAATGTAAATGCGTGTTCGTTTCATCTTTTTATTTCTTTGTTCATTTATTTATACTTTTATTCTTCTTTCATTTGAATGAGAAATGAGAGTGAATTTATAGAGATGAATGGCTAGCCATAGCTTTAACGTATGGAACACATGCACAGTTACAAAATTTTAATCATGCATGTGCGCTTGTCATGTACTTAATGTTTGGAAGTTTTGCTTACACACTTTGTTATCACTTTGATTAAGGATAAGATATGGGACTAATTAACATGTGGAATATATGGGATATTTAAAAAGGATATACTAATTATGTTAGGTGCCAAAAGTCAAGAGGAACCGTGAGGGTCGCGCTCATTCGAAGCTAATTGTATGGAGATAAGCAATTCCATCTGGGTTCGTGGCTTCCGCAATGGGGAGGGGGGCTCGAGCCTTAGGGAGCCTCCCCAAAGAGGAAGGCTCCTGAAGCATCGGGACCACCCTTATTGGGGAGGAGCTCCCGAAGCATCGGGAGCCTGCCTAATTGGGGAGGAGCTCCAGAAGGCTGCGGGAGCCTCCCCAATTAGGGAGGGGCTCTCAAGACTCAGGGACCTCCCCCCTCAGGGGATCCCCGCTCAGTGGGACCCTTCTTTGATGGAGGGCCCTCCTGCGGCTAATATTTTTTTATTATTTATTTATTTATCTATCTATTTATTATTTTATTTTATTATTATTATTGTTTAATTTTATAAACGAGACTGAACGTGCGTATTTCGACGATATTTCGATAGCATGGCTGCTAGATCCGTCGATTTATTGTATGAAAATGTGAAGTACGGAAAACTCCGTACCCACCAAAAAGGAAATACGGACCGAAATCCGCATTCCAAAAGGAAATACGAACTGAAGTCCGCATTCTCGAGAGTTTCCCAAAGAGAAAGCCCGAAGGCTTTCCCTTTGATAGGTCACCCTCCGTTCTGATTGAGTCCCAAAATGTGCTCTTGAATCTCCAAAGCCTTGAATTTGATCTTGAATAGAAACAAAGCCTCTGCTCAATTTTTTGGTGTCTGGATCTTGATGAAAACACAACTCTTTCTTTTATTTTATTTAAGTGGATTTGGCAGAGGATTGATTTACTTTTGAGAATGAAAGTTTTCGTTGGATTTTTTTAGAGAATTTGAAAAAAAAGGAAAATGTTAAGAATAACACGTATTATACACAAGATTATTATGTAATAGATAAATAATATGGATGTAACTGCATAATGGCTTTTGCCTATATAAACAGGGGAATTAGAGCTTAGCTAATTCACCCGTTACATTTTTCTAAAAATCTCTCCCTTAACAATAATAACATGGTATCTGAGCCAAATCTGAATCGTTCAGATTTGATGATCTAATCCTAGCCCTCCATCAAACAAACCCTAGCCCATCTCCACCACGTCGCTGCCTCAACCACTCGCAACCGCTGCCTCCATCGACGCTACAGATCTCCACTGCCGACCAACCACCGACCAATTGCCCTCGCCTCGCCTTGTTTGCAGTCGCCATCACCATCTCCTCCTTGCTCGCCATCGCCATCTCCTCCTTGCTCGCAGTCACAATCGCCATCACAGGTTCTTGCTCGATCTCGACCCCTGCTCGACAGCTGCTCTTTTGCTCGATCTTAACCGCCGCTCCCTTGTTCGATCTCATTCTCGCCATCGATCGCAGGTCCTTTCTCGATCGCCTCGTGGTTGTCATCGCAGATCTAAACTGGCTCCCTTCATTTGATTTGAATTGCCTCGATGGTTCTTGATTCCTTCGGTTGAGCATGGAGAGATAAGGTGATTTCTTTAGTTGTTTGGTTTATTTTTTGAATGAGTTCTTGATCTCTTGAGAGTTTGTATGGATTGTCATGGTGAGTACGTTGTTGAGGGGCTTGTGCTCTCGGAGATGATGATCCGAGCTTGTTGAGGGGTTTGTTGGTTTGTGTGGATTGGATCTTGAGAGATCGATCACATTCATTTAAGTTTGATTGAGTTGGAGTAATTCTTGTCACATAGTTTGGTGATGGAGACTAAAGAAAGGGTGTCACTCTCGACGACGAGTGTTGTAGCCACTAAGATGGTGGAATTCAAACTTGATGATAACAATTTTCATAGCTGGAAGCTCATGGTTGAGCGCTATGTGAAGAGACAGAAGAAGGGTGGACACTTGACGAAGCATCCTCCTGACCCTGTTACCGATGATTGGGAGGCCGACGAACCACAATTGAGCTATCTTATACTGAGTTCCATGGATCGCTGCATTATGGACGATCTCATTCACTTAGGGTCCGTGAAAACTATTTGGGATAAGCTTCATGAACTCTATTCTTCACAGCAGAGCCTCTCAAAGGCATATGATCCGGTACATCAGCTGTACAAGATCCAGCAGGGACTCGATCGCTGTATCAGCATTATTCAGAGTTTTTACGTCTTGCTCAGCTCGTCTTGGAGATGTTCCTGATTACTAGCGATGTTGAAGAGATGAGGAGGCAACATGAGTCCCTTCTGGTGATCATTTTTATTGGGGGCTATGACTCGACTACCCGTCAGCTCGTCCGGCTTTGCGCGGGAAGCCAGACATCACTCTTACCACTACCTATCATACGCTTCATCAGATTTTTCCCGTCCGAGATCACTGATGAGCAGAGGCGGCATCTGACGAGCATAGTGCCCTGATTTGGCCAGATTGTTCTGCTCCTGCTTCCTATCTTTCATGAGGAAGAGAGGGAGCAGGTCGTTATGGAGGTAGAGCTAGGGCAGAGGCCGTGGAGAGCCTCGTTTATGCGATTATTATCGTTAGAAGGGGCATATTCGCAGCGCCTGCTGGAAACTGAATGGGAGGCCTCTCCAGCCTCCTCAGCCGTTTCGTCCCGCCACTCGTGCACATGTTGGGACAATGTCTCCTATATTCTCCACCACTTCGTCAGACTTCGCGTCATCTGAGAGTTCCACCAGAGCCTTGGAGGAGGAGAATGCTCAATTGAGGCTTGTTATCCCGTCTGTCTTTAGCAGCTCAACTGGCTTGACTACACCCCATGCTTCTGCTGTCAGTACTCTGGGGGTTACGAGAGGTAACCATATAGCTTTTATTACTCCGACAACTATATGTCGTCCTTGGGTGATCGATACGGGTGCAACCGATCACATGACAGGAGAGACACATATTATCTTCATAACGGCTACGGCTTGGGTGCACCCTAGTGACCCTAGCGAATGGCACTAATTCAGCCATAGAGGGGGTGGGTTTTGTTCTTGCCCACACAACTACCTCTCTCCACTGTCTTATATTTACCTGGTTTTCCATTCAATTTACTTTCTATAAACCAGTTAACTCGAGATTTAAATTGTGATGCAACTTTCTTTTCTGGTGGATGTGTTTTTCAGAAGCTTGGGATGAGGCGGACGATTGTCACAGGATCTATAGTTGATGGGCTGTACCACCTCGATGAGTATCCACGATCCATAACCTGCCCAACAGTATCCACATCTCCGCTGATGCTCACTGCCGGTTTGGTCATCCATCTTTACAGATCTTGAAGAGAATTGTTCTCTCTTGGTCCTTTATCTAGTTTAGAGTGAGTTTTGTGAGCTGGTTAAGCATCATCGCTCTGGCTATCCATCTCGTAGTAATAAGAAAGCTGAAAAACCTTTTTTAGTGCATTCTGATGTTTGGGGGCCATGCCCCGTTGCCCAAGGTGGCTTTCGCTACTTTGTGACTTTTATTGATAATTTCTCGTGTCACATGGCTTATTTAATGAAATTTAGAACTGAAGTGTTTTTACATTTTCAAAATTTTTTGTTCTGAGGTCAAGACTCAATTTGGAGTCATTGTGAGTACATTGCGGAGTGATAATGCCAAGGAATATTTTACTACAACTTTTAAAACATATATAGCACAGCTTGGCATTATCCACGAGTCTTCTTGTTCTTATACCCCCAACAGAATGAGGTGGCAGAAAGTAAGAATAGGCATTTATTAGAGGTCATTCGCACTTTTTTGTTTAATATGTAAGTGCCTAATTCTTTTTGGGATGCAGTTCTTACTGCTCGTTACTTAATCAATAGAATGCCATCTTCTGTTCTTGATAGACAGATTTCTCATTCTTTATTGTTTCCATCAAAGGTTTCTTTTTCTGCCCCTCCACGAATTTTTGGATGTGTGTTTTGTCCATGATCTACAACCCGGGAGTTCGAAACTTGACCCTAAAGCCATTAAATGCATCTTCCTTGGGTATTCTCGGACTCAAAAGAGATATCGCTGCTATAGTCCAGTTTTACGTCGTCGTTTTCGGCTGACGTAACTTTTCGTGAGTCCACCCCTTTTTTACATCTCACACCACTGTAGACATGTGTACTGATTTTCCTGTCGACTCATATTTTTCATCCAGCCTGTTGGAGTTGGTTGATTCTCTACCTACTGTGTTGGAGGTCACACATACCGTTCCTATTGAACCAACTCTCACTCCTAATTCCTTATTGTTGGGCTCCACACCATCGGTGACCAGGGTATATGCTCGTCGAACCCGTACAACTCAGCCTAGCCTTTTGTGGTTGATCTCCCCAAGTCGCAAGCTCCGCCGGAGATTGATCTTGATTTCCCTATTGCGTTACAGAAAGGCATCCGGAGCTGCACTTCTCACCTTATAGCTTACCATGTGGCCACATTTCACCTATCTTCGACATATCGAGCATTTATTTCCTCGCTCGACTCTCATGCTCCGCCCAAGTCTTTTTCGGATGCTTTGTCTTATAAAGGGTGGACGATACTATGATTGATGAGATGCTTGCCCTCGAACTGAATCAGACATGGGATTTGGTTCCTCTTCCAACTGGCAAAAGGTTGTAAGGTGTCGTCGGGTATAAACTGTGAAGCTCAACCCTGATGGGACACTCTCTTGGTTGAAGGCACAGTCGGTTGCCAAGGGTATTCCCAAACTTTTGGCATTGATTATGAGGAGACCTCTCCGATGGCCAAGATGACCTCTGTGCGTCTTCTTATGTCTTTTGCGGCTACTTTTCATTGGCCGCTTTATCGGTTTGATGTGAAGAATGCCTTCCTCCATAGCTTATTGGTTGAGAAAGTTTATATGGAGCAACCACCTGATTTTGTTGCTCAGGCGATCCTGATTTGGTTTGTCGTATGAAGAAATCTTTGTATGGCTTGAAACAGTCTCCTCGAGTGTGGTTTGGAAAATTTACCTAGGTCGTAACCTCGTTTGGACTCAAACGGTGTGCCCATGATCATTCGGTGTTCTACCACAATCAATCAAATGGTTTTCGCATTATTTTGGTGATATATGTTGATGATACAGTGATTACTGGTGATGCAGCCGGTATTGTACAGTTCAATCCTGCAAATGAAGTTTCAAACTAGGGATCTTGGGAGCCTTAAGTATTTTTTGGGCATTGAAGTTACCCGGTCGAAAGAGGGCATCTACATCTCACAGCGGAAGTATGTGTTGGATATGTTGACTGAAGCTAAGATGTTGGGATGCAAACTCATCAAGGCTCCAATGGATCCGAATACCAAAATTCTTTCGGGACAAGAGGACTCAATTGATGATCTCGGAAGATACCTACGGTTGGTCGGCAAATTGAATTACCTCACTATCACTCGACCGGATATCGCATATCCCGTTAGTGTTGTGAGCCAATTCATGGCTGATCTTTGTGTAACTCATTGGGATGCGGTGATTCGCATACTTCGCTACTTAAAGAATACTCCAAGAAAATGCCTATTGTACTCAGACCATGGTCATTTGAGAGTTGCGGGCTTTACGCATGCAGATTGGGCCGGATCTCTATCCGACCGTAGATCTATTACAGGATACCGTGTATTCATGGGAGGTAATTTGGTCTCCTGCAAAAGCAAGAAACAAAGCGTTCTCCCGTTTCAGTGCCGAGTCGAAGTACCGAGCTATGGCGAATACCACTTGTGAGCTTGTGAGGATTCGATTTCTACTTGAAGAGCTTGGCTTCGAGGCCGCTCTACCTATGCGGCTATATTACGACAATAAAGCTGCAATTTATATTGCCTTCAATCCCGTGTTCCATGACGGAACAAAGTATATTGAAGTTGATTGTCATTTTATAAAAGAGAAAGTTGAAGACGGAGTTGTTGATGTCTACTATGTTCAATCGGCACATCAACTGGCAGATTTATTCATGAAGCCCCTGCAGAATAGAGTGCATTTTCTTTATAACAAGCCGAGGATGTTTGATATGTATACTCCAGCTTGAGAGGAGTGTTAAGAATAACCCGTATTATACGTGAGGTTATTATGTAATAGATAAATAATATGGATATAACTGTATAATGGTTTTTGTCTATATAAAGAGGGGAATTAGAGCCTAGCTAATTCACCCATTACATTTCCCTAAAAATCTCTCTCAACAATAATAATAGAAAAAACCTTGAAAAGGCTAAGAAAAGCGGAGAAAAAAAGATGACGGCTCGAAACCCTCGAAAATGATTGAGGGAGAATAAATCTTATTGATTTCTTGTTAAAGTGGCCTTATATAGGCTTTACATTTTACATTTGGCCCCTTGGGCTTCACAAAATTGCTTTCTTGCCTCTTTCATGCCCATGTACTTATGTCTTTTTGCACATAAGCCATGGGTTTACATATTTTTGGCTTTTTGCCCTTTTTTCCTACATTTATTCATAAAAATTATATATATCGCATAATTCTTTTCTCTTCTTGGCATGGGGACCGGCCTCATGTTTGAATTTGAACTTGGCTTGCGCCCGCTTGACTTGGACTCAGGCTTGGGCCCCCTTATTTGGGCGTTGACTTTGACTTTTTGGACAAGAATGTAAATTTTGATCCCAACAAAGTGCCCCCCATTAATAAGTGCACGCCGCATATGTGCATCGCGTGCATGAAATTGATGGATCTTCTTTCATGGAGAGGTTGACTTGGTTCTCATTTAGTGACGTATAGGTCAATATTTTGAGGCGGAGCATGATTCCGGGGCGAAGCATGATTCGTGGGCGGAGTATATTTCCGGTAGGGATTGGTTTTGAGACGAAGCTTGATTTCGACGTAGCAAGCGGAGCTTGATTCCGGCAGGAGGTTGATTCTGAGACGAAGCTTGATTCCGATGCTGAGGTTGCTTCCGAGGCGGAGCTTGATTCCGACGGGGAAGACAGAGACTCCGATGTGAAGCATGATTCCGACGCATGGGTTGATTTCGGGGCGAAGCATAATTCCAATGCGGGGGCTAGTTCCGGGGCGAAGCATAATTCCGATGCGGAGGATATATTCTGAGACGAAGCATGGTTCTGACGTAGATGTATACATTTTGAGATGAAGTACGGTTCCGACGCAGAGGTTGGTTCTGGGGCGAATCATGATTCCGACACGAGGATCTATTTTGAGACGAAGCATGATTTCGACGTAGAAGTAGACATTTTGAGACGAAGCATGGTTTATACACAGAGGTTGGTTCCGGAATGAAGCATGATTCCGACACGGGGATATATTCTGAGATGAAGCATGGTTCTGAGACAGAGGTAGATATTATGAGAAGAAGCATGGTTCCGATGCAGAGGTTGATTTTGGGGTGAAGTATGATTCCGACATGGGGATATATTCTGAGACGAACCATGGTTCTGACGCAGAGATAGACATTCTGAGATGAAGCATGGTTTCGATGCAGAGGTTGATTCCGAGGCGAAGCATGATTCCGTCACGGAAGTCAATTTGCTGACTTGACTCCGAGCGAAGCATGATTCTGACAGGGAGGTCATTGGTTGACCCATTTCTGAGGTGTGGCTTGATTCCGACGGGGTGGTTGTTGGTTGACTTGATAATTTGATTTGTTTTGAGATTTTCCTATCCGTGGACTTTCGGGCTTGGAAGCATTGTCGGGTGAGACTTTAATTTGATCTGTTGTATTTCTGCCTTATTCAGTAGGACTTTTGAATGAGTTGAGATTTGAATTTGAATTTGGAATTTGGCATCAGTATCGCTACACTGGAGTATGATAGCAGGAGCGACCCATCATTTGCATGTAGAAGCCTTGGGGATTTGGATTTTTGTTTGACGTTGGCATCGCTATAATGAAATATGGTATCATGAGCGACCCATCATTCGCCGTTGGAGGATTTTGAATTTGGATCTTGGTTAGCGTCTGCATTGTTGCACTGGAATATGGTACCAGGAGCAACTTATCATTCACCGTTGGGGTTTTTATTTATTTTCAGTTTAACGACTTAGGGGTCATATATTCCCAGTTTAACGACTTAAGGGTCAAAAGGATTTTTTTTTCGAGTTTGCGCCCTTTCGGCTTTTCACAAACTTATGGGTAGTTCTGCTGTTTTTACTCACGAAACCTTTTTTATGTTTTCATTCGTGCTCTTTTTGCTTATGGACTGACCATTTTTTCCGGTTTAACGACTAAGCGGTCAATATTGCTTGGAATTGAATTAGGACTTAAAGGTCCGGATTTTGGGAGTTGAAATTTGGCTTTTGTCTGAATTTTATCTAGGATTTGCATTGAATTGGATTTGAAGTCGAGAATTGGGTTTTGGAGTTGAAATTTAGATTGTGTTTTGATTGGAATTTGAAGATTTTGAATATAATTTGGATTGAAAGTATGGAATTTTGGGGATTTGAAATTTTGTTGGCGTCTGCATCGCCATACTGGAATGGTACTAGGAGCGACTCATCAATCGCCGTTGGGGGAATTTGAGATGTTTTATATATATATATATATATATATATATATATATATATATATTCCCAGTTTAACACCTTAGGGGTCAAAAAGTTTTTTTTCTGAGATTGCGTCCCTTCGGGATTTCACAAGCTCGCGGGTAATCCTGCTGTTTTTACTCAAAGCCTTTTTAGGTTTTCATTCGTGCCCCTTTGCTTATGGATTGACCCTTTATTTCTTTTTTTTATTTCCCAGTTTAACGGCTTAGGGATCAATTATCTCCAGTTTAACGACTTGGGAGTTGTTATTGCGCTTATTCTTTATTTGATCTTGTTGGCGCCTTTTTGTAGTTATTTGAGTTTCTTGGATTTTGAGTTTGATCGAGTTGAATTGATGGCCGAGACCGCGGGTTTTATTTTATTCTTCCTCCCGACCTTGGGCTTTCCTTGAAGAAGCCTTAGTGTTTTCTTCTTTCGGACAAGCATATGCCCTACGAAGGCTGTGGCAGGCTTGAGTCATTTCTTGGGATGGGCAATTGAGTTGTTTACTCCCAAAAAATTTCGGCCTTTGTTTGTATAACATTGGCAATCGAGACTTAATTGGTCGCTAGCGTACCGGCACAGTGGGATTTTTTTACGGTCTGTTGATTTGGCTTGTTGGAGTCTTCGCAGCAGGGGCATTGATGGAATTGAAGAGAATATGATGGGCCCGAATTGGATTGGATGTCCTGCCCTCTGCTGCATATGATTTAGTGGATAAGTTTTTCAATCGGTGGTCTTGATTGTGTATGCGACGGGGGTCACATCAAAAGCTAAGTTTGTTTTCTCGGAAATTTAACATACATTGTTTAAAGTCATTTCGGACGTAACTCGAAAGGTTAGGAAATTTTGGTTTAATGTCATTTCAGACATAATTTGAAAGCTTGAGAAAGTTTAGTTTAGCGTTAGTTCGGACGTAACTTGAAAGCTTGGAATTTTTTAGTTTAATGTCATTTCAGATGCAACTTATGGAGTAGTCATGTGAAGTGGTTCTTTGTTGGCATTCGAACACATGGTAGAAGCGAAGAACGTTGAGCGGACCCAGGTCGTCATCTATTATTTGCGACTAACATGCATTCAAAATGCCATCATTGTTTATTATTGAAAGTTGATGATCTTCATTATGAAGGAGCATTGTTTCGTAAAGACCACAATGTATGCCTTGGCTGAGTTCGCTTGATTCGAGATATGGGAGGAGAGATAAGGTTCCACCGGACGTACCAGAATCTGTAGAGCGTTTTTCGTCATCCTATTGAGATGGGAATGTGTTCGCTTGTCAGGCATTATAAAAATTCCCCCTGCCTAGGGTAGACTGGGGTTTATTGATTGTGGGGATCCTAATCTCCGGCAGTTGCGGACAAAACTGTCATTAATTACCTCTTGCTTTGAGGCGGGATAACCTCCGATTAACATGTCGTGCAAATCATACGAACTTAACGTGGAATGTGCTTGAAAATAGATGTAAATGCGTGTTCATTTCATCTTTTTATTTCTTTTTCATTTATTTACACTTTTATTCTTCTCTCATTTGAATGAAAAATGAGATTGAATTTATAGAGATGAATGGCTTTCTATAGCTTTAACGTACGGAACACATGCACGATTACAAAATTTTATTCATGCATGTGCGCGTGTCATGTACCTAATGTTTGAGAAGTTTTGGTCCCATGCTTACACACTTTGATTAAGGATAAGATGTGGGACTAATTAACATATGGAATATGTGAGATATTTAAAATGGGTATACCAATTATGTTAGGTGCCAAAGTCAAAAGGAACTGTAAGGGTTGCGCTCATTAGAAGCTAATTGTGTGGAGATGAGTAATTCCCCAAGGCTTCGGGGGCTTCCCCAATGGAAAGGGGGCCCTAAGGTTTCAGGAGGCTCCGAAAGCATCAGGAGCCTCCCTAATTGGGTAGAATCTCTGGAAGGCTGTGGGAGCCTGCCCAATTGGGGAAGGACCCCCAAGACTCGGGGATCCCCCTCAGGGGATCCCCGTTAGGTCGGACCCTTCTTTGATAGAGGGACGCCCCTACGGCTTCTGCTTGTTTTATTATTTATCTATCTATTTATTATTATTTTTGTTTGTTTTGTTTAATTTTATAAACGGGACTAAGCATGCGTATTTTGATGATATTTCGACAGCATGACTGCTGATTTATCGTACAAAAATGTGAAGTACGGAAAACCCCACACCCACCAAAAAGAAAATATGGACCGAAATCTGCATTCCAAAGAGAAATATGAACCGAAGTCCGTATTTCCGAGAGTTTCCCTAAGGGAAAAGCCCAAAGGTTTTCACTTTGATGGGGTCACCCTCCATTTTCGATTGAGTCCCAAAATATGCTCTTGAATCTCCAAAGCCTTGAATTTAATCTTGAATAGAAACAAAGTCTTTGCTCCGTTTTTGGTGTCTGGATCTTGATAAAAACACAACTCTCTTTCTTTCTTTTTTTTATTTAAGTAGATTTGGTAGAGGATTGATTTACTTTTGACAAGGAGAAAGTTTTCGTTGGATTTTTTTAGAGAATAAGAAAAAGAAAGGGAAAAAAAATCCTTGAAGAGGCTGAGAGAAGCGGAGAAAAAAAGATGACAGCTCGAAACCCTCGAAAATGAGAATAAATCTTATTGATTTCTTGTTAAGGTGGCCTTATATAGGCTTTATATTTTACATTTGGCGTCTTGGCTTCACAAAATTGCTTTCTTGCCTCTCTCATGCCCATGTGCCCATTTCTTTTTGCACATAAGCCATGATTTATTATTTTTTTTATACATATTTTAGGTTTTTTGCCCATTTTTCCTATATTTTTTCATAAAAATTATATTAAATTTATTTATTGCATAATTCTTTTCTTCTCTTGGCATGGGGGCCGATCCCATGTTTGAACTTGAACTTGGCTTGGGCCCGCTTGACTTGGACTCACACTTGGCCCCCCTTGTTCGGGCGTTGACTTCGACTTTTTGGACAAAAGGGTGTAAATTTTGACCCCAACACTAATCATGCATGATGGGTAGATATCATGTGATTTGGAACCTCTCCTATTTGGATCACTGCTATTATGGTGTTTTGGGAGCATCATGACCGCACATCACACGTGCAAAGCGTGTGAAATACACCAACACCAAAAGCCTCCTGTTTTACACTGTTTGGCAGCTGATCATGACCGTTGATTTTAAGATCAAAATGTTCCTGGCCGTTGATCTTAATAGTAGGGAATAACATAGGGTGAGAATAGCTGGTGCTCCGGATCCGATATCATGAGGCAGCCCAAGAACATATTGATGAACTGTTTTGCCTATACTTCCTTAAATAGTTGCTTCAAGCCTTTAAAAGTTGACTTTGTCCCAATTTTAGTTCTAATAAGCAAAATTGGGCCATATTAATGATCCCCAAGTAGGAAATCTCTGAAACGATTAGTGGATTCTGCGTATCAGCAATCTGAATTCTGCGTATCAGCAATCTGATCCCTCGTATAGGTTGCTAAAATCATGGCAGCTGAATCCATATTGTTAGGTAATTACCATTTCAGCCAGGCAGCACCAACATTTTAATTCACTTCAAAAAACATGTAGAGGTAGGCCAGTTTGATATATATTCAATGATCTTAAGATGTAACTGCGACGGAAATAAAGAGCACAGGTCTACAGATTAGAGTCCAATGTGGTGGTGCCCTTGACTTAGAAGTTTGCTTTGAGTCCTACATAATTCTGATGCATACTAAAGTATTTGTTATATTATTTGGACATATGTAATTCTGGTACAGAAGATTTGGTCAAGGTCGATGAACCGACTGTGGTGAATATGGTGTATTAATTTGAGAAGCTTTTAGAGCCCTTTTTAAGCCAAGAGTTGCTCCAGTAAGCCCTATTAATTTTAATTATTTTCTTCTTCTCACAACTCTTAAAAGCATCAGATGATGCATATTACCCTCTTTCCCATCCTGATTCTCCTGCTTTAATCTGGATAGTACCTCATTTTTGTTTAATTTTTTAATTTATGAAATTATCTATTTATTTTGATACAATGGGCACTACCTTATTGTTCTTTGTTTTCTATACCATTTAACGATATTCTTGTGGCTTCGTAGCTGTCCGTTTCCATCCACACCAATCGTTTTGGATTATATCAATGCCGGCATTTAGATTGTTTCTCGGTAAACTTATATATCTTACTGGATTTTGCTTTCTAGCTTCAAGGCAATAACTTCTTGGTTATCTCACATATAGCTGTTGTTCATCACATCATCTTCAATTCTGTAATACAGAAAATTCACTTCCTGTGCTATGGAGTTGAGATTTATATTATCCAGTGTGCTAACTAGATTTAGTACCCAAACATGTGAAAACAAACATTTATTTCTTTTTTTCAATAGTAGGCTGTGACCTTATGAAAGCGAAATTTAAATTCCAGACATCTTATTCGAAGGCAAGAAGATTTACCACTTTGCTATGGTAGCTGTGGCAATTGGCTTATCTATAGGATCCATATCTTTATTATAGCTTGCATGTCATTCTTTATTTAAGTTTCCGTTCCAATTTATACTTTCAGGTGGAAAACAAAACAGTAAAAGCCCAGATATGGGACACCGCAGGGCAAGAGCGATACCGTGCCATAACCAGCGCTTACTACCGTGGGGCCCTTGGGGCCCTCCTTGTCTACGACGTGACCAAGCCCACAACCTTTGAAAACGTGAGTCGTTGGCTCAAAGAACTGCGAGACCACGCGGACTCCAACATCTTCATCATGCTTATCGGCAACAAGACCGACCTCAAGCATCTCCGTGCTGTGGCCTCAGAAGACGCTCAAAGCTTCGCGGAAAAAGAAGGGCTCTCGTTTATTGAGACATCTGCGCTTGAAGCTGTGAATGTGGAAAGGGCGTTTCAGATGCTTCTAGCAGAGATTTATCGCATAATCAGTAAGAAGACGCTCGCTTCTCCTGATGAAGGTGGTTATGGAGCTAATGCTGCTGTGGGGATTAAAGAAGGGAAGACGATTTCGGTTTCGGCTGCAGAGGCTAACACCACAAAGAAGCAATGTTGCTCAACGTGAAGGCAATAGGTTAGTTGTTTGTATTGTTGTGCTTCGCATTGTGAAGCTGGAATTCCAATGTGCTTATTTCTTGTTTCCTGATGTGTTGTTGCATTAGAATTGTAGATGGAGACGGTATGAGTTTTTTTCAAGAAAGAAAAAGTACAGCGTTTTGCATGCTTCAGTTATGAGATGATGTGTTGTAACCTGCAAGATTTTGCTAGATGAACTGCCACCTATATTTTTCTTCTTATGGCAAAACTTTAAGGTTGTTTCAAAGTAAATTGTGTTTATTGAATTTTGTTGAAAGTTTATGGTTAAGAGTTGCATTAATAAAAATATTTCTGTACTGTCTTGTTAAAAAAATTAACAAAATTATTAATGTATTGCATGTTGTTTCATTTGTGTGCGCGCGCACAGAGAGAGAGAGGAATCATTTGTGTGCGCACGTGTAGAGAGAGAGAATAATGAAGAAAAGAGGCCTTCGGAGGCTTTTTCATTTGGTGGCGTCAAATATCTTTATCCTCCATGATTATTTTCCATGATCGACGTTCATCATCATCATCTTTGTCATGTAAGACGTGTAAACACCAAATTTCATGTGATTCCACCGTTTTTCACTGTTGAATCAGCAATGTAAAAAGTTATATTATCAGTAAACCGTTAATTTTGCACCCACTAAATCTACGGTGAAAAAGTGATGAAATCATATGAAATTTGGTGTATCCACATCTTGCATGATAACGATGATGATGATAGGTGCCGATTGTCTAAAAAAATCGCCGAGGATATATTTTTTTCGACGTCATAGAAGAAAATTTCCTTCTATGTTACCTTTCCACCATTATACTCATATATATTACTTTTTCACTGTGGTTTAGTGGGTGTAAAATTAACGGTTTACCGATAATATAATTTTTTACATTGATATTTTAACGGTGAAAAAGTGGTGGAATCACATAAAATTTGGTGTATTCATGTCTTACATGATAAAGATAATGATGATTGGAGAATATAGATTTTGGATGGCACTTAATGAAAAAGCCTTCATGGCTGTTTTCTGCAAATCTCTCACTCACACTCTCTCTCTCTCTCTCTCTCTCTCTCTATATATATATATATATATATATATATAATGGAGAGAAGGTGGGAGGGAATTTACTCCCACGGTGTCGAAAAAATATATCCTCCACGGTACTTTTCGACGATCGGCATCCATTATCTTCATCTTTATCATCTAAAATATGGATACACCAAATTTTCATATGATTTCATCACTTTTTCACCTTTGAATTAGTGGGTGCAAAATTAACAGTTTACCGATAATAGAACTTTTTATATTGCTAACTCAAATGTGAAATAGTGGTAAAATCACATGAATTTCGGTGTATCCACATGTTAGATGATAAAGATGATAGATGTCGATCGTCGAATAAAACGATGGAGGTTGTAGTTTTTTGTCGCCATCCGACGAAACAGCCTTCTAAGGCCTCTTTTCTTCATTATTTTTTCTCTGTGTGTGTATAGAGGAAGGGCGCCGATTGAGGGAATTTTCTCTTATGGCATCAAAAAAATACATCCTTCATGATTTTTTTTACGATGTGGATATACCATGTGATTCTATCACTTTTCACCGTTGATTTAGTGAGGATAAAATTAACGGTTTACTGACAATAGAACTTATTACATCGCTAATTCAACAGCGAAAGGGTGGTAGAATCAGGTGAAATTTGGTGTATCCACATCTTGATAAAGATGAAAATGATGAATGCCGGTCGTCGAAAAAAATGGCGGAGGTTATAGAATTTTGATGCCACCTAACGAAAAAGCCTCACAGGGCCTCTTTTCTTCCTTATTCTCTTTCCATGTACATGATAATGGAGGAAAGGTGACATGGGAGGGCCTATGGCATAAAAAAAAATACACCCATCACAATTTTTTCCCGCGCACCGATGATCATCATCTTTATCAGGGGTTCTTAAAATAAACTTTCAAAATTTTTTTTTGGAAAATACACTCACGAAGAACAGTGTTTTCAGACCAGCTTTTAATATTTAACATTAGGAGTTTATATATAAATATTAAAAACTAAAGGGGCATAAAAATATATTGAACACTTCAAGGATTTTCCATGATCCCTGAATTTAAAATATCTTATAAGTTTTAGTCCAGCCTAACAATCATTTCAAACAAGAAAATGGAGTTTCTGTTCAATGTATAGGGGAAAACATTTGGCAGAAAAGAAAATGATATCGAATAATCCATATTATATATTCAATTAATACTAAGAAGAGTTATTTGGAAGCATGAAATTTCATAGCATGATCATATATTAGTGGAATTCAGAAGAAATGTTTAAGCAGCACATTTAGGACTAGTTTGGCAACACGATTTCTAAACTCATGGTTTTGTTTAAGTTAAAGTGAAACTTAACCCTAACCCCAGTTTAGTAAAATTGAGGTTTCACATAGTTTGGAATTGTCTATGATAACAATAAATTCGTCTTCTGTTCAGAGGAAGGAATAAAAATAAAATCCAACAAAGAATTGTGTCGATCAATGTACAAATCAAACAAAATCTATCTCATCTAAATCTTCAATTGTATCTACTTTAAAAATTGAGTTTATTAAATAATTCTATTTTTGACTCAAACTATATATCAATTCAAATCTATCTACTAATTGACTACTGACCTGACTAATGAAGCGAATTGACGGTGAATCGATTCACTTCGCTTCGTGATGACGTGGGCAAATTTGACGGATCGATTCGCCTCGCCGACAACGTATTTGCGAAGTGAGCAGGTTCTCAACTTTTCTGGCCGTGCTTTGTCGTAGCTCGTCTCGACTAACTCGCCAACTCGCCACACTTCGTTTCGGAAATCGCCACGAATCAGCAAGACTCACCGATTTGCCTCGTCTCGCCTCGCCTCGCCTCGCTGACCGATTAGCCTCGAACTCGGCTGCCTACCCGACGAATCGTTTCGCCTTGCCTCGGGTTCGCTTCGCCTCGCTTCGGGTTCCCATCCAACGGCTATTAACGGTCGGATCTAGACGAAGCGAGGCGAATTTTGATTCGCCTCGCCTCGTAACGACTATAAACAGACAACAAATTCAAACCCCCCCCTCCCGAAAAACCCTATAAATATCCTCCAAACCTCATTTCTTCTCATTCCAAACTCTTTTCTCTTAAAAAAAATTTCCCATCTCTTTAAAAAAAATTTGATCTTAATCTCTATTACTATTGTGGTAATTTCCATCTCTCTAAAGATTACAAGCTTCGATCCGATCCTCCGACAATCCGATTCCGAGTTTTTGAAGCTCCAAGTCTCCGATCGACTCATTCTTCTCTCTTTCTTATTTCTTGTTTTTACTTTCTTATTTCTAATTTTCTACTCCAACACTCTTTTTTTAGCATTGGGTTAAAATATTGATATGGAGGGTTCATCTGATACGCATCAAGCCCAAATTTCTCACCCCGAACAATAAACGGAAGGATCCACCCATACATCAAGAGAAGCTAAAATACGTGCGACTACTAGTGATGTTTGGATCACTATAAAATTGAATTTAGAGACGGAGTTAGATACGCCGTTTGTAAATATTGTGGTAATGCATATAAACATAAGGATGGATTTAAAAAAAAATAGTTTTATAATATATTTTTATTGAAAATACGGATTCATAGATTTATATAATTTTTCCAAAATTTAGTTTTGTTTAGAAAAGTCGTATTTCTTAAAAACCGTATTTTTATTTCCTTTTAAGGCCGAATACTCCGTGAGGAGTTCTGCATCTCGCTCTACTTCTCAAGATGTACGATAATCCGTACCATCCATTAGCGGGTCCCCTAACGAGGGTTGTAGAAACGTAATTGCCAAGGATTACAAAAAATACCGATTAAAAGAAATCCGTTTTGAAAAAGTGTGGTATTTTAATGAAAAGCTTCTATTTTGAATTACCCATATACTTATAATACCGTGCTATGAAGCCATAGTGTGCGTGTGGGGTATGTCGTTACCTCGTGAAGTTTTCCTAAAGGTATTTTTAACGATTATCGAAATAAGGGTTATACTAAAATTCATGGTATTTTAATGAAAAGTTCGTTATATGATTGGGTCACATGAAAATTTTGGTTAAACCCGAAACTAAAAGATTATAAACAAAGTTACAAGTATTGGGGAAAAGTTATTTTGACCTATTTTGCTTTAAAGAGAGAAGTATAAAGGTAAACATTACACATATCGGCGTTAACTCCACTTTACCGATATATTTTTAGAAGATATTCTGAGATGAAAGAAAAAGAGAGAAGAGGGATTTACTCGCTATGTAGCGTTGGGAAGAGATTAAAGAAAAAGAGGAGGGTTTCTGTAGCGTCGCGGAAGCTCCAGAAACGACTTCGATTTTCGATGGAAAGAGCTTGGTTGCTAACTCCACTTGCACTTAGGAACTTTTGGGATAATTTTGCTAGAAATTTAAGAATAGAGAGGAGCTAGGACATGGGGTGTATTTATAGTAAAGAAATTAGGTGTTTCCCCCAATAAAAGAGCAAAACTCAGTTCAAAATTTGAAAGAGGCAGCGCCTCACGTGCCTTGCACGAGGGCGCCAGCGCCATGAGTTAAAAACTCTGAGGCAGCGCCTCACATGCCCCGTACGAGGGCGCTGGCGCCGGAACTAAAAGTTCTCTGCCAAAACACAGAATTAAATTCTGATTGAGGAAATACTCCTCAAATCTTTCTAAACAAGAAAGATTATACTCTGTAAAACATAGCAACGTTGGATCAAAAATCCAATGGTGATTAGAAATCACCAAACTACAAAATAAGCTCTGTAGAGGAAAATATTTTCCCCAATCTTTCTAAACAAGAAAGATTACGCTCTGTAAAACAGAGCACCGTTGAATTAAAGATCCAATTGTGATTAAAAATCACCAAATTACAGAATAAACTCTGTATGGAAAATATTTTCCATATCTTGTTAAAAACAAGAAAAATATCTTATGTAAAACAGAAGTTCTTGTATCAAAGATCCAACGGTGGATAAAATCCCTAAATCAATTAAGTATCTTTCAATGGGAGATTTCTTTAACTAAATCAACAAACTTGCCTCCACTATATAAAGGCCCCAAGACTTTAATTCTTGGACGGAGGAACCCCCCATAAACTTCAAGTTCAAAAAGAAGAGCAACCAAAAAGAGTTTTAGGAGAGAAGAAAGAGGAAGAACTTTCTTTAAGGTAAATAGAGATCATAGTATCTCATCTGCAAACCCAAAGGTTTAACCCTTATAAAAGAATATAGTTCTTTCCCTGGATCTGAGATCCATGAGACAAGTCTCTCACAAATGAGAATTTAATTCTCGTAAGGATGAATTTTTTCTTGGAGATTGAAGATCCAGGGGAGAACAAAGAATTGAACTCTTCAGAAAAATACACAAAGAAGGAAACATCACCGAGCGCCTCACGTGCCCCTTACGTGGGCGCTGCATAATAAAGAGTGCTTAGCACTCGGTGGTTGGCGCCCAGCGCCGAGTGCCTCACGTGCCCCTCACGTGGGCGTTGCTAAAATAAGGAGTGCCTAGCACTCAGTGGTTGGCGTCCAGCGCCAAGCGCCCCACGTGCCCCTCACGTAGGCGCTAATAAAATAAGGAGTGCTCTGCACTCAATGGTCGACGCTCAGCGCCAAGCGCCTCACGTACCCCTCACGCGGGCGCTGTTTAACATAAATCGCTCTGCAAACAGAGCCCAGCACCATAAAGAGTGTTTAACACTCCATAAAAAAACAAAGAAATAGGGTGAGCATCAGAGCCCATATCAATGCTCAGCATTGTTGCACATAAAAGGGACCAAGCCTAAACAAGTGTTTAACACTTTATTCAAAAACTGAGTGGGCTGAGTCCAAGTTGACCAAAAGTCCCTAATTCAGATCAACCGAGCCTATGTGCTCACAATTTTTCTAAATTGGTCTTAGTCCCAAACCCAGCTACAGATCTCCCAACCGACATTGGTTCAAGGGTACATCTCCCCACACCTCAGATAAATGTCGTTGTAATTCTTCAACGTCTTTAGAGAGGTGGCGGGTCCCGACAATCAACAATTCCTTGGACCGTAATGTCCTTAAACTAGCCATGGACCGCAACGTCCTTAAACTAAACCCTCCTACCAAAAATGGTGATCTATGGACCGCAACGTCCTTAAATTAACAATGGACCGTAGCGTACCTAAACTAAAACGATAGAGCCCAAATGCTTCTTTTATTGGATCAAAAATGATCCTGAACCCCTGTTAAGTAGATCTTAGTCCAATATCGGATTAACGTATCCTTAACAAATATTTAAGTTGATCTTAATCTCAAACAAGGTTAACGATCCTTAAATCAAACCAAACCCAAATCTAAGGATATATGGATTTAGACTAATCCACGTCCTACGGGCGACAACACAAATTAGTCTCCGTATACAATCCACGGGCAACCAAAAATAAAACAAAACACACACGACACGAAGTGACCTTCTAGAGCAGGAGAAAGTGGTTACCGCGACACGGTAACGTAATTAACTGCAGGGGCTTGCGCCTGTAGGGAAGAGCGTCCCTACAATCAAAACCCCTCACAACAAGGGGGAATCTGACGAATTCTGTTACAACGGCCGCATCCGTCCAGACCTCCGATACACAGTGCCATAAATCAACTTGGTATCTTTGGAGAGGTGGACAGATAAAAACAAATAACATCTACCCCCAAATTTAGGCAAGACGACTTGCACGGTTTTTTCTCTGTTTTCGGCAGTAAACAAATTCTGGCATGCCCGGTGGGACCTTTTCCTCTTTCCACTCCACACTTCGTGTGTCGTGTTCGCGAACGGATCGCGGTTTAATATGGTTGCCCCTAGATTCGAGGTACTAAGATTTGGTGTCTTGCTCCATGCAGAAGAGAAGATGACGTCGATGGCTTCCAACTGCACCAAGTGCAACAACAACTACCACTCCGTCCCTGTTGGAGGAGTGACTTATGGGCCCCAAGCGGCCTCCATCTTTGCGATGCCAGTGGAGCAGGTGACTCAGGACACCACTGGACTGTTCTTTGGGACCATGCTCCCTCCAATGAGCTTCAATACTTCAATGCCATCATAAGAGGCTCCAAAGAAGTCGGTCTTCGATCGGCTTGCAACTACCACGGCCCCTCTCAACGGGTCGTCCAATTCCAATGCCCCAGTCTTTAACAGACTGGGCCAAGGCTCCAGTAGGTCCATAAAGAGGCCTGCAATACCTGAAGGAGTTATCCCGAAGCGGATAGCCATTCCAGCTCTGGTAGACGAAGTCGTCAAAGAGGCTTCTCCCGCTAAGGGATCGGTCTTCGCAAGACTGGTTGTTCCAACTCCTGCTACGGGTGAGGTCGTTACAAATGCTTCCCCTACCTAAAAATCGGCCTTTGCAAGATTGACCGTTCCCTTTCAGCGGATGTCGATCTTCGACAGGCTGACATTAACAACACCCCATCAGAGTAGGGAGAATGACGAAGCCACTCCCGTAACTAAACCATTCGCATCTACACGACATGCTCGACATCGCCACTGGCGCCGAATAAGGAAGGCTGGGGGCAGTTCCCCCTCTGGACCTACCCCACCAGCTCCAATGGTGGAAGTTGATGTTGCTGTTCCAATTGGGAACAACTTCGAGCTGCTCAGGAGGGTGCGCAAGAACTCTTCAACCGTCATACTGAAGAAGTCTCATCGGCCTGCTGAAAGCACGACAAAGGTGAAGCCGGAACAGCCTCCTCAGCGGTTGTCCTCCAAGATCCACAGAGTTTGGCGGAAAGTCCAAGACTCTGTAATTGACAAATATTAGTCTCGCCGGCTGAAGAAGATGAAGGCTCGGCAAGAGGAGGACCACCCCTCTGCCATACCACGAAAGGTATCGTCTGCTTGGGTGCCTGCTGCAACGGCCCCCTCAACTTCGACTTCCCACAAAAAGAGAAGGCCTGAGAACCTCCCAGCACTGGCGGCAAATATCAAAGGCAGTGGACCCAAACGCCCCAAGTCTGAGGGCATGGTTGTGCATACCATCTACATGGCATCCGGAAAAGAGGATAGTCGTGCTTTCGTGAGTCATCGACCACTCACTCGGTCTGTGACGAAAGCTCAGGAGTAACAATAAAAGCTCCAGGAGATGTTGACAAGGATGACCGCACTTACTGGGCAGAAAGAAAGCCCGGAAGTATCGTTGGAACAACGCCAGGAGCAGGAGACCGACACCGAATTCCTACGGAGGGTTCTTGAAAAGAAAAACAAAGAGGCCACAGAACAAGCGGCTAATATAAAACAAATGGCGCTTTTGTTCCAAGACATGGTGGGGATGATGATCTAACCGAATCCTCCGGCCGAAGACCCTCTAATAATCATTGAAGATGATAGAGGGGAGATATCAAACCCTCCTCCGACTTTATCAGCAGCCAGGGAGGAGACGATCTCCAAAGCTGCCCTTGACGACTACATAGCTCAACAAATACGAGCTCATCAGGCGAACGAAGTGGCAGGATAAGTCATCAGAACTGGGCGACCTTATCCAGGCTGGTATGATCAAATTAAATACCCGCCAGGATATACGATCCCCAAATTCCATGTGTATAAGGGTACGGGCAATCCGCACCAACACGTTGCTCAATTCAGAGCTCTATGCGGCAATACTAGAGGCGACAACAAACTATTGCTTCGCCAATTTGTCGGCAGCTTGGCAGAGATGGCATTTGAATGGTACTCGGAGCTTCCGAATGATTCCATCAAGACATTTGCAGAAATGGAGCTACTGTTTACACAGCGGTTCGCAAGAACAAGCGAGCGCACCCCAATCATGACATTAATCAACGCTAGAGTGAAGCCGAGAGAAACCTGGGTTCAGTACGCAATTCGGTGGCGAAACCTATTGTCGAAGTGTGAACAACGCATAGAAGAAGCTCCTGCTGTGGGCATGTTCGTAGGGACCCTTGATCCTCAGGCAACTATATCCCAATTTATGATGTCTTCAAGCCGACCACCTTCCAGGCCTTGATTGACAAAATGGCCCAAATGGACTAGATGGGCCATAGCCCGTCCTCTTCAAAGGCAGATCTTTGGAATGAAAAGGGCAAAGGGAAAGCGACCTTTGTCGCCAACGCTCAACAACAATCGAGTGATCCGAAACCGGTTATTCACCAAAACAGCAGACCGCGAGCCCTCGAAGAGAAGTTGAGACGTCCTTACTCGTTTCCCCTGGACAAAACGAGAAGACTATTCGAACTAGCTGTGCGCAACAGGCTCATCACTCTGCCGGATCCGAGATGCCCACTGCAATCAGGCGACGTCAACAATCCCAATTACTTCCCATACTACCAAATAGTGGGCCACCCAATCGAAAGTTACTACGTCTTTAAAAACAGGGTCGAAGACCAGTACCAACAGGGCAAGTTCGTACTGTCCGAAAACTGGAAGGTGAACTCGCCGCAGCAGCACACTCCTAAAAAGGTGGACATGCCCGGGACATCATGCTCATTTATAGAAGAATCCCCGTGGGAAGTGGTCCCTTCAGATAAAACTAAAATAATGCTGAAAGATCTTCAAGTATGTCCGGCGATTAGGTGGAAGAGTCCGCTGGAGCCTAAGATCATTGATGGAATGCTGAGCCGCGCCCAACGCCAAAAGTTGGTAACGATGGACAAAACCTCCAGGCTAAGCCTCTGAAGTCTTCAAAGAAAAAGAAGAAGGCCAAGAAGCCCGTCCAGCTCGACGTCAATCGTACGGGTCTGCAAAAGTACATCGACGCGGTAGAGGAATACAACCAAAAAGCGCGGAACCCAGTCACACTGGAAGAATTCCTCAAGCATATTCTCGAAAACGGAGACAATGACATTGATGAAGGAGACGATTCGTCAGAAGAACCCAAGGAGTATGTAGTGAGCTGCCACATGATCTCTCACTCGTCGATAAACGGCAAAGAAGCTCCCGACATAGAGAAACCGGGGGCAGGTCCAGAGCCAAAACCCATGGAACCGTCAGATGACCCGATCGACAAGCTGCTGAACGAAGCCCTCCAAAAGAGCAAAGCTGATCGAGGACGTGAAGCGGCCATATAAGAAAAGGCCAAGCGTCGACGTCAAGCTGAAGAAGCCCCGGTAATGAGAAGTCATAAAGTACCCCAACCGGATCGAAGCATACCTGCCACCAGCAGGAGAGGAATCAAGGTAGGGAAGCAGTTCGCCAAAGCTCTATCAATGGGAATGAAGCTGCCTCCTTTCGAAGGAAATACTCTGTAAGTCGACGTTGTACACCCCACGACTTGCGGGGAGGCAGAAATATGAAAAACAATCATTTTGTTTGAAGCAACATCGACTAACCGAAAGGATCTTTGCTAAACTATAACTAACACTAACATAGGAGTTGTTAATTACTATGGAATAAGATTATACCTAATGAACCGTGTCCTTCTTCTTCTCGTTATCCACCTCCTCGTCGGCCTCCTCTATGTAATAGACGATCCACCCGAGAGCTTCTACTCCAAGCTTTGCCTCTAATCTTGAGGTAACTAGGTTTCTTTAGTTGCTAATCAAAGTCATCTAGATGATATAGAGTATGGTTATGGATTAAATAGTCCAGTTAATCCTTGATCTCAACACATGAGAGGGTAGGATTAGGGTTTGAAGAGAGAGAGTTTGAGGAGAGAGAAGGTGAGCAAGATTATGATATGAAAATGTTTCTCACTTCTAATATATCATGAAGCATAAAGAAAATCAAATAAATAAATCTAAATGATTTATCATCATGTTTCATTTAATATATGCAATGAATCATCAAATGAGTCATTAAGCAATAAATGCTTCATTAACTCACTTGAATGATTCATCTAATGAGTCACAAATGCATTTAATGTAAATGCCACATAAACCCTCAACTCACCATACTTCTAGAAGCTTCCCGCCAAATTACGAGAACGCCCCTCCTATCCGTGAAAACACGGAAAAACTTTAGACTGTATAAATCCAATAATCCGATACTAGAATCTGGCTTAAACCAAAGCCGACTAGTAAAAACTGTCCGAACATCGTACGTGCGTTTAAACACGTATGCGTCCGAACCCTTGTCGTAAAACCATACGACCTCTATATCGTTTCTCCTGGTGCAGGGAAACTCTCTGTGTGGGACTCTAAAGACTCGACTACTACGCTGGCAGTGGGTTTAACTACAGACCGCAAGCGGCACTAGCTGTACGTAACGGTCTCCAGGTAGATGTCGATAAGAAGGCCGATGAGGAAACCCATCCGAACTCCTACTGAGCCTGATGTGACAATCTCCGTACAGTCCGGTCTGTTCGTTTAGGACTATCGCATATCGGGCCTAGGGGGCGGCAAGCGTCAGTCCCCTAAAAGCGGTATAAGTCGTGTCGGAGCGAAGCCCATTACACCTTGAGAAACTACTGGAAAACCTACCAGTAAATCTCGCTTGCCCTGGCCAGGGACTTTGCGTAATGGCTCTCTGACACAGCGCGATATCAACTCCCAATACCGGGAGAGACGAATCCTGTCTAACCACTACTGCCTCCAAGTGCTCGGGACTGCACCCAACTGCTACCTGTTTGCACGACTCCTTTGAGCCGTGGTAGGGTAGCAATCTAAGAACAGTGGGACACACTCGAGGCGAAGTAGCAGTGTCAAGTCTGCGGACTATGCTGTACTCATGTCACCTGGGAACTGTTAACTGACGACGGGTATAATACCAACCAACAGTTCCCCGCGAGTCCTGTCCGGTGTACCCGTAACCCAACGAGCACCTGTATACTGTCTCCAGTACGACGTACTGATGGCTGTGGGACAGACCATCTCCCCAACTGGGATGAGAAGCGTACACACTAGTCTACTCCGGAGTATCGATGCCCTGTCTCGATAATCTTACGACCAGGGACCTGAAAAAGGATGTGCTTGTAGACTACCCAGCCCCACTAGTGTGACTGCCATCACAACGCTGGTAGTCAAGCAAGATCCTAAGGGCTCTATCAATACGTACACACATATTAAGATTGATAAAACCAAGTAGCATACTACCATGTTTAGCAAGACTGTTATATAACTGTGAATATCCCAAGCTTCCATTAAGTAATATACAAGCTAGTATGATACAATAATGGCCCCTAGGGCATATACACTAACAATCTCCCACTTGCACTAGGGTCATTCATATCGAAGACCGATGATCTCGAGTAGCCTCTCGAACTGAATCTGAGGTAAGGCCTTTGTGAATGGATCAGCAATGTTCTCCTCTGTAGCAACTCTCCGGACCTCGATCTCCCGGCGATCTATGATCTCCCTGATCAGGTGATACTGCCTTAAGATGTGTTTGGAATTCTGATGGGACCTGGGTTCCTTCGCTAAAGCTATAGCTCCGTTGTTGTCGCAATACAGCGGTATTGGATCAACAATGGTAGGAACCACCTGAAGTTCTGTGAGGAACTTCTTCATCCAGACCGCTTCTTTTGCGGCATCGCAAGCAGCAATATACTCCGCTTCCATCGTCGAGTCTGCAACGGTGTCCTGCTTGGAGCTCTTCCAGCACACCGCCCTTCCATTGAGGGTAAAGACATAACCCGACATGGACTTGGAGTTATCCTTATCACTCTGGAAGCCGGAATCAGCAAAGGCCTCGATCTTGAGGTCTTTTCCGCCGTAAACCAAGAACATCTCCTTAGTCCTTCTCAGGTACTTGAGAGTGTTCTTTACTGCTATCCAGTGCTTTTCCCCTGGGTCTGACTGATACCTGCTTACCACGCTCAGTGCGTAAGCTATATCTGGTCTGGTGCACAACATCGCATACATTATAGAGCCTACCGCAGAAGCGTAGGGTATAATAGACATGCGTTCCCTTTCCAAATCAGTCTTGGGAGATATCTCTTTGGAGAGGGTGATTCCGTGACAAGCCGGTAGATTACCGCGCTTTGAATCTTCCATACTGAATCTTTTCAGTATAGTGTTGATATTCCTGGACTGCGAAAGTCCCAACATCCTCTTGGATCTATCACGATAGATCCGGATCCCCAGAATGTAAGAGGCATCACCCATGTCTTTCATGGAGAACCTGTGTGACAAGAATCCTTTGACAGATTGTAGCATAGGAATATCATTTCCTATCAATAGAATGTCATCCACGTACAAGACGAGGAATACGACAGTTCGTGCTACAATTTTACTATATATACATGGTTCATCTGGATTTTTGATAAAGTCATATTCTTTGACGTTTCATCAAAACAGATGTTCCAACTCCGCGATGCCTGCTTTAGTCCATAAATGGACTTGAGCAACTTGCACACTTTCCCGCTGCTCCCACTCTGATTGAAGCCTTCTGGCTGATCCATATAGACGCACTCTTCCAAATTACCATTTAGAAAAGCCGTTTTTACGTCCATCTGCCAGATCTCATAATCATGGAAGGCGGCAATAGCAAGAAGGACCCGAATGGATTTGAGCATAGCCACTGGAGAAAAAGTCTCGTCATAATCCAAACCAGGTCTTTGATGAAAACCCTTTGCAACAAGTCTAGCCTTATAGGTTTCCACCTGTCCATCTACACCAATCTTTTTCTTGAAGATCCATTTGCATCCTATGGGTTTTACCCCATCTGGAGCAAAGTCCAAAGTCCATACTTTGTAGGTGTACATGGACTCCATTTCGGTCCGCATTGCATCTAGCCATCGTACCGAGTCGCCGCTCTGGATGGCCTGCTGAAAGCTAGTAGGTTCATTATCATCAATGACGCAATCCTCTCTATTCCCATCTATGAGAAAACCGTAGTATCTCTCATGCGGATGAGACGGCCTACTACTCCTGCGGAGGGGTGCGGGAATGTCCTGTTCTTCTTGAACTACTGGTCTTACCAAACTTTCAGTAGTAGTTTGTGGTTCTGGAATTTCTTCCAGTTCTATTTTGCTCCCACTTGTTTCCTTTTCTAAAAACTGATGTTCTAGAAAATGGGCATTACGAGAAACAAAAAACTTTTGTTCCTCTGCGTAATAGAAATAATACCCCCTGGAGTTCTTTGGATATCCCACAAACTTACACTGTACTGATCGTGCCTCGAGTTTGTCCGCATGCTGCTTTTTAACAAAAGCTGAACATCCCCATATCTTTAGATACTGAAGATAGGGTTTCTTCCCACTCCACATCTGATATGGTGTGGTAGGCACAGTCTTTGTAGGAACTATGTTCAAAATATATACTGCTGATTCTAGCGCATAACCCCAGAAAGATCGCGGTAACTCAACATTACTCATCATGGAACGTACCATATCCAATAGGGTTCGATTCCGTCTCTCCGATACACCGTTATGCTGTGGAGTGTATGGAGGAGTAAGCTGAGAGAGAATTCCTTTCTCTTTTAGGTAACCTAGGAACTCGGCACTTAAGTATTCACCACCTCGATCAGATCTCAGTGTCTTGATACTTTTGCCGGTTTGGTTTTCTACTTCATTCTTATACTCTTGGAATTTCTCAAAAGCCTCGGATTTATGTTTCATCAAGAAAATGAATCCGTACCTAGAGTAATCATCCGTAAAAGTAATGAAATAGGAAAAACCACCTCTTGCATGTGTAGACATTGGACCACATACATCGCTGTGTATGAGTCCTAAGAGCTCGCTCGCTCTTACTCCATGTCCAGTGAATGGAGTCTTTGACATCTTTCCTTTGAGACATGATTGACAAGTGGCATAAGTTTGATATTCGAACGAGTCCAAATATCCTTCTCTATGTAACTTAGTTAACCTTGTCTCATTGATGTGACCTAGTCTACAATGCCATAAGAAAGCCTTATTTAAATCTGGAGACTTTCTTTTTAGTGTGTTCTGGACATTGAAAATCGGTAATTGGTTTAAGACATATATACCGTTATCCAGTGTACCGGACCCAATCAAACCATGATTAAGGTGGATGTTAACAACATCGCTTACAAACGTGAAATCATAACCTTCTTTTGATAACAACGAAACCGATATAATATTACACGTTAAACTGGGTACACAAAAACAGTTATTCAAAACCAAAATATGTCCACTCGTCAATCCCAGGTGATAATCCCCTATGGACACAGCTCCCACGCTAGCTCCGTTAGCAACCTGGAAGGTCATATCACCAACCTTCAGCACTCTACGGTTTCTCAGTGCCTGCAATGAATTGCATATATGAGATCCTGATCCGGTATCCAATACCCAGGAAGTAGAGTTGATTGACAGACAATTCTCAATTACAAACACACCTGAAGTCGAAGCCACAGCTTGCTTCGGTTCCTGGTTCTTGGCGTTCCACGCCTTGCAATCTTTCTTCCAGTGCCCTTTCCTATGACAATGGAAGCACTCATCCTTGGCCACTACCGGCACCGAAATCTTTTTCTTTCCCTTCGCTCCCACCTTACTAACACCTCCTCTAGGTTTTGTGGCGGCCTTATTCTTCCTTCCTTTGGCCCTAGCCTTGGACCTGGAAGAAGAAGCACTGCGAACAAACATAGAGGGTGTATCCCTTGCCTTCTGCAAGGTGCCCTCTACACTCCTCAACATGTTAAGGAGTTCTGAAAGTTCAACTTCTTTTCTTTGAATGTTGAAATTCAGAATAAACTGGGCGTAGGTGGAAGGAAGGGACTGGAGAATCAAGTCTGTATAGAGCTCATTATCCAAAGTCGTCCCAAGGTCTGCGAGCTCTTCTATATAACTAATCATCTTTAGGACATGTTCTCCTACCGATGATCCGACGGCCAACTTCGCCTGAAACAAGTTCTTTGAGGTCTCGTATCTTGTTATACGAGATTGCTCTCCATAAAGTTCCTTTGTATGGAGAAATATGGCATCTAGATCCATATCCTCGTGCCTCCTCTGATGTTCATTATTCATCGAGGCAAGCACGATGCACTTGGGCTTCGCGCAATCTAACTCCCAGGTTTTGCGGATTTCCTTATCCGCATTACTGGATTTGGGACCGGGGACAGCAAGTGCCTTAGCGGTGAGGACATACCCCAATTTGTCATAGGTCAAAGCCATTTTGACATTCTGCAGCCAATCTTTATAGTTTGGCCCTATCAATATATTTTTCTCTAGTAGTAACTTAAGTCCTGTCATGTTTTGGGTCGCTGCAATTAGGAGAGAGATAGAGAACACTTTAGCATTATGCTCTTGCAAGTTTATAGTGGTTTTTAGTTTATCTAAACTGGATGGCTCCCACTGTTTCTCGAATCCCTCCTCAAACCAAAAGGGAAGAACTAGCCAGGACTATTCTCACTGTACAATACTTGCTTAACCGTTCAGCCAGGCCGGTGTCGGTACTTCGAGGGAGGTTTTCCAACGCTTTTGCGAAGTTCCTTAATTAAATAACCTCTTTTCTCTGGGGGCGTAGCCCCGCTGACACCTTTTTCGGCACCTACTTGGTTTATAACATTGATCGTTAAGTGACGAATCTCCTGATGAGTAGCATATACTCACAGTAGGATCGGGATCCAAATATCATCGTGTGATAATGTTGAAGGAATCCTACCAACATTCATCAAACTCCAAATGGTATGCATCTCTTTGCAAATTTTAGTTTCTTTAGAAATTCCTGATATAAATTTCTGCCCCATGCTCTTATGACCTTGGCGTTGGTCAAAATGTCATAAGTCACATGTCAAGTTCTACCCATCATTATCTTGTTAATTTGAACCCATCCGTACATACCCCTGACGTTGACCAAATGATAATACGACTGTCCCAAACTAACTCATCTACCTATGCAAAAAATGAATACCCAGCAGCTACCAAACACTATGCCTTGGCGTTAGGTCAAAATACATAGCTTGAATACTACTGAATACCCAAATGAAATGACGGAGGGCTACGAATGGTTTTGGCGAAACCGTGAACGTAGTGAACTTGATATGACCGAAGGAACCTGATAGCTTTTAAAAGGAGTGGTTAAAGCTCCGCAATTTAAAAAATATCCTCTGTTTTAAAATAACCGAGTGGTTTCTTTTAAACTATTCCAACGATTCAACTTTGGTTTATTTTCTTTGCATTAATATAATGCGTTCCATCAATTAACCTATCATTGCAGAAAACAGCGAAAATACAACGTCCTCTTATACCATCTGTATTCGCCACTGGGTCCCATCATCACCCGTTAGGTTACTTAACAAACGACAGAGCGGGGGCTGGGCTAGCACGGGTGTAAAACATAAGTGACGTCTAAATAGCTATCATATATAGATATTGTACATTCGTCAGCCGCAATAATAGGCATTCCAGATCACAGATGAACATTATTGGATATGCAAGCAATCCGCGTTTCTTTTGAGCCTGCAACGAAAGACGGATTACACAGTTGTGATGAATAACCATTACCCTACCCTAGACCCCTACGGGTACGGCAAACTACCCGCCAAGTACCCGAAGTGAAGCAGTCTCCCTCAACAACGTGAGTAGGCCACTAAACACTTCAAAGTACCCGGTAGTTTGTGCACCCCACCTTGGGTCTATCCTAGGAGCAAAAACAGTAAAAATGAAATAATACAACGGTGGCTACAACCGCAACCTGGATGTGCCCCGCAAAATAATATTACAACATATTACAATTTACATCGAATGAATGAATATAATAACCCATCTCAAACCCCGGCTAATCATCACAACAATCCAATCAAGTTCATAATCACAAACAGTAGAATCATTACAGAAATATGCAACCCCCTGCCAACCGACATACTAGCAGTTAGGGGAGGTTTACGAACACATTATACAATTCACAGATATAATATAATTAGCCAAATATCGTATAATTTCGATCGAGCAAACACATTAGATTCTACTCAAAAATTCTCTGTGCACCTGAGACTTGAGCAGAAAATAAACATTCCAGAAATAACAAAATAACCACAGAAGAGATCTGGGGAAATTTGGGTTGAATCGGCCCCAACTCGGCGGCGGATCCGCGGCCGATCGCTTGGATCGGCCGCGGTTCCGCAGCGTCGTGGCCGATTCAGGAACCCAATTTTCTCCAGAATTCTTATATTTTCCTGCATGTAATTTTAGAGGTCTCTGAAAAATTTTTATACCTCATTTTAAATTCGACAGAAACTTGGTGATTTCGATGTTTTTTCCGGTTTGTTTTGCGTTCGAAATTCTAACGACTTTGCTAATAAATTAGTTATTTTTTAGCGAGGCTCTGATACCACTGTAAGTCGACGTTGTACACCCCACGACTTGCGGGGAGGCAGAAATATGAAAAACAATCATTTTGTTTGAAGCAACATCGACTAACCGAAAGGATCTTTGATAAACTATAACTAACACTAACATAGGAGTTGTTAACTACTATGGAAGAAGATTATACCTAATGAACCGTGTCCTTCTTCTTCTCGTTATCTACCTCCTCGTCGGCCTCCTCTATGTAATAGCCGATCCACCCGAAAGCTTCTACTCTAAGCTTTGCCTCTAATCTTGAGGTAACTAGGTTTCTTTAGTTGCTAATCAAAGTCACCTAGATGATATAGAGTATGATTATGGATTAAATAGTCTAGCTAATCCTTGATCTCAACACATGAGAGGGTAGGATTAGGGTTTGAAGAGAGAGAGCTTGAGGAGAGAGAAGGTGAGCAAGATTATGATATGAAAATGTTTCTCACTTCTAATATATCATGAAGCATAAAGAAAATCAAATAAATAAATCTAAATGATTTATCATCATGTTTCATTTAATATATGCAATGAATCATCAAGTGAGTCATTAAGCAATAAATGCTTCATTAACTCACTTGAATGATTCATCTAATGAGTCACAAATGCATTTAATGTAAATGCCACCTAAACCCTCAACTCACCATACTTCTAGAAGCTTCCCGCCAAATTACGAGAACGCCCCTCCTATCCGTGAAAACACGGAAAAACTTTAGACTGTATAAATCCAATAATCCGATACTAGAATCTGGCTTAAACCAAAGCCGGCTAGTAAAAACTGTCCGAACATCGTACGTGCGTTTAAATACGTATGCGTCCGAACCCTTGTTGTAAAACCATACGACCTCTATATCGTTTCGCCTGGTGCAGGAAAACTCTCTGTGTGGGACTCTAAAGACTCGACTACTACGCTGGCAGTGGGTTTAACCACAGACCGCAAGCGGCACTAGCTGTACGTAACGGTCCCCAGGTAGATGTCGATAAGAAGGCCGATGAGGAAACCCATCCGAACTCCTACTGAGCCTGATGTGACAATCTCCGTACAGTCCGGTCTGTTCGTCTAGTACTATCGCATATCGGGCCTAGGGGGCGGCAAGCGTCAGTTCCCTAAAAGCGGTATAAGTCGTGTCGGAGCGAAGCCCATTACATCTTGAGAAACTACTGGAAAACCTACCAGTAAATCTCGCTTGCCCTGGCCAGGGACTTTGCGTAATGGCTCTCTGACACAGCGCGATATCAACTCCCAATACCGGGAGAGACGAATCCTGTCTAACCACTACTGCCTCCAAGTGCTCGGGACTGCACCCAACTGCTACTTGTTTGCATGACTCCTTTGAGCCGTGGTAGGGTAGCAATCTAAGAACAGTGGGACACACTCGAGGCGAAGTAGCAGTGTCAAGTCTGCGGACTATGCTGTATTCATGTCACCTGGGAACTGTTAACTGACGACGGGTATAATACCAACCAACAGTTCCCCGCGAGTCATGTCCGGTGTACCCGTAACCCAACGAGCACTTGTATACTATCTCCAGTACGACGTACTGATGGCTGTGGGACAGACCATCTCCCCAACTGGGATGAGAAGCGTACACACTAGTCTACTCCGGAGTATCGATGCCCTGTCTCGATAATCCTACGACTAGGGACCTGAAAAAGGATGTGCTTGTAGACTACCCAGCCCCCACTAGTGTGACTGCCATCACAACGCTGGTAGTCAAGCAAGATCCTAAGGGCTCTATCAATACGTACACACATATTAAGATAGATAAAACCAAGTAGCATACTACCATGTTTAGCAAGACTGTTATATAACTGTGAATATCCCAAGCTTCCATTAAGTAATATACAAGCTAGTATGATACAATAATGGCCCCTAGGGCATATACACTAACATACTCTTGGGAGTACGTGCCTCGACGAAGCGAATGTACATTCGAACTACTGCTTGTACCATCGGAAGGTCACGCACCCTACCGAAGAGTGCAATGTGGCAGGGATACGTTGCCTACCGAAAAAAATTCAAGCGAATGAAGCGCAAAGCCCGTCGGGAACAGAGAAGCGCGACAGACGAGCATGAAGGAACAACCGGTAACTGCTATATGGTTGATTCCATCCCGACAAGAGCAAAAGCTCAAGTTCTTACCTTCGGGAGCGATTCTGACGAAGAAATAGCCCTCGGCCCTCTCTTCTAGGAATCCACCTCTGAAAAAGAAGAGGAGATGAAGAACTGTGAGAACATTCAGCTGCGTAATCATACATTGCCTGAAAAGAATCTCGGACCTTCAAACAAAGGTTCGGGCAAAAGGAGATCGCCCTCGATGATAGAGTTGTCGAAGAGCTCACAGCTAAGGACCCGCTCAAGAAGAACAAAATGGATTACAATGTCCTGGTGCATCTGAGAAAGATACCCTCCCAATTGAGTATCTTGGATGCCCTTCTTCTGTCTAAAGAAGCACGAGATTCCCTGATCAAGGCGTTACAAGAGCCCGACCAGTTTCAAGCCTTCCTGGCAGAAGAAAAGATGAAGGACGAGCTGGAAGAAGTCCACACGGCTGATATCACCTTCAGCGATGAAGACCTCTTTCTGGGAACGTGCGAGCACAACAGTCTGTTGTATGTAACCGGGTATTATCATGATATCAAAATAGGGAAGATCCTGGTCGACAACGGGTCCTCCGTCAACCTTCTCAATGTAAGAGTGTTGAAGAAGATCTGCATGAACGTTCAACACCTGGCGCGGGACAAAATTACTATCTCCGGGTTCGACTCGCAATCATCACAAACGCTCGGATCTGTAATACTGACATTACGCTTCGGGTTGCTCGTCACTGACATCAAGTTCCATGTTATCGACGCCAAGACTTGCTACAACGCTTTGCTCGGCAGGCCGTGGTTACATGAGTACAACATCATCCCTTCTACACAACATCAGTGTATGAAGTACTTCAAGGATGGCCTCGAGTACATAGTTACAGGGGAGCTGAACCTATTCTCCGTGAATGAAGTCCGCAAATATAAGGACGCTAAGTACTTCTTACCAGACTTCGAAGACATGGAAAGATGTCGCAAACCGGAGAATAAACAAAAAGCCATCGCCATTATCCCGATATTCAGGAGCGATACCAAAGAGGATGAAGATATGGTCTACTTAGGACAACCCCAAGGCAACAGGCCAGAACCATTCACTCCTATTTTGGTCTTTGGCAGTGACTCTGAAGACGAGCCCAACGCAGTGTTCTCCGTTTGCTGGAGCTGGCCAGAGTTTACAGATTACCCTGGTTCCACGGCGGCATTACAAAGAACTTGATGCACTTGATACGTACAGCGTACAAGAGCTGCAGATCTTCTACGTCCCTCCTAAGCAAAGAGGCGAGAAGGCAATGCTTTTCTACCAATCCACAGAGACTAAAGTGGAGAAAGAAGTATGGCACGGTGCCGAACCTGCGCTCGACAGGTTTCAACCAATCCGTCTGCCCAGATACTACGCAGAAGGACTGAAAAGGCTATTGAGACGCCAAGGCGTACTCTTCAAACAGACTGCTCGACAAGCCCAGTTCTATAACAAGATTTGGAACGTTCCTGGGACTCAGTGGAAGATGCCCAATGGGAGAATGAAGACGACCGGCCTTGGATACGTTTGTTCCAAGGAACGGGAGCGAGTCCATGGTTGCTATGTTATAAATGGTTCCGTTGGAAAAGAGAATGCCCTTCCGGATATCACTGATATTGAAGCCGAGCGAAATCCCGCCGTACGAATATCAAGTCCGTCATTCGAAGAACAGATTGATAAGTTAATAAGAGAAGCGGGTCAAAAGGTTCGGGATGACCATAGCCGTGAAATGACCATTTACGAGAAAGCCAGGACACATTGTATCATTCAGCAGGTTACGGAAGATGACGATGCCCTTCACCCTCAACCCGCTGTGCACTCTTGTGGCAAAAAGAAAGCTCGACGGAGAAGCAACAATAAGGTAAAGAACGGAAATGACGTTAAAAAACAACAAGGCGGATCCAAGAAGCCACGCGAACGAAGAAAAGTCAGCTGGAACCCGTCTTTTATGAAGAAGATGGGTCGGGAGTCCTCTTTCCCTTAAGACAAGACAAGAAAAATATTCAACCATGTCATGAAGTATCAAATGATGATGCTCTCGGAGTCTCGATACCTTGAACAGATAAACGAGGTCCATCATCCAGATTATTGCTCCTACCACCGAGTAGTGGGACATCCTCTTGAAGACTGCTTCACCTTCAAAGACTGGGTTGAAGATCAGTATCAGCAAGGCATGTTTGCTCTATCCGATAGTTGGAGGGTAGCCCCGCCACGAAAACATGAGCCGAGAACAACCTACACTACGAGGGAAAGTCTAGATCAGTATCGATCTTGGAAATGAGCTCGTACCTGCATATGATAACATTCTCAAAGGAAGGAGAGAACGAGAATATGGACGACCTCTCCCAATGCTTCGCAAATGAAGATGAGAACGAGCTGATTTCAGAATTTCCACCGACGCCAAAAGAACTGGAAGATGGAATACACACCATAGCAGACAACCTGAGAAAAATCGACTTGGGGACGGCAAACGAGCCAAGGCCAACGTTCGTCAGTGAGCTACTGTCTGAGAAACAGGTAGCCACGTTAAAGGACGTGCTTATGCAGTATAAAGACTGTTTCGTATGGAACTATTCCGAGATGCCGGGATTAGATCCAGAGATAGCTGTGCATAAACTGGCGATATCACCAGACGTCAATCCAGTCAAACTGGCGCTAAGAAGAATGTGGCTCGAGCTTGAGATGAGTATCAATGCCGAAGTCAAGAAGCTAATCGACTCTGGCTTCATCCAAGAAGTTCAATATCCTGATTGGATCGCCAATATCGTTCCGGTAATGAAGAAAAATGGGACAGTACGCATCTGCGTAGACTTTCAGGATCTCAACAAAGCTTGTCCGAAAGATGACTTCCCAGTGCCTGTCACCGAGTTGATGATCGATAACACATCCACCCATGAAGTCTTCTCCTTCATGGACGGATCCTCAGGGTACAACCAAATCAAGATGCACCCTGAAGACCAAAAGCACACTGCTTCCGCTGGGCATATTCTGCTACAAAGTGATGCCATTCGGTCTGAAGAACGCTGGCGCCACCTACCAGAGGGCCATGACAAAGATCTTCGATGACCTCGTACATGAGATTGTCGAATGTTATATCGATGACCTCATGTTGAAAAGCAAATCGTATGAGGAACACTGGGAGCATCTAAAAATAGTGTTCTAGCGTCTTCGGAAATATAATATGAAGATGAATCCTCTGAAATGCGCATTTGGAGTTTCCTCAGGCAAGTTCTTAGGATTCATCGTATGACACCGGGGCATCGAAATAGACCCATCGAAGATCAAAGCAATTATGGAAATGCCTTCGCTAAGAACTTTCAAGCAATTGCGGTCTCTCCAAGGAAAGCTCGCGTATATCCGGCGGTTTATAGCTAACCTCTCCGACAAATGCTGCCCCTACAGTCATCTAATGAGGAAGGGGACCCCGTTCGTTTGGGATCGCAAATGCCAAAGCACACTGGACGAAATCAAGCAATATCTGCAGAACCCTCTGGTACTGACCGCTCCAGTCAAGGGAAAGCCCCTCATCTTGTACACAACAGCCCTTGAAGGTTCTTTAGACGCTTTATGGGCACAAGAGAACGACCAAGGGAAGGAGATAGCTCTCTATTTTTTGAGTCGAGTTCTCCTGGGGGCAGAAAATAACTACTCCCCCATCGAAAAGCATTGCCTGGCACTGATCTTCACGGTAACGAAACTCTGATATTACGCCTTGGCAAATGAGGTCCATCTCATATCGAAGGTGGATCCTCTCAAGTATTTGATGTCAAGAGCCATGCTAACAGGAAGGCTTGCCAAATGGGCCCTCCTCTTGATGAAGTTCTCGATAGTATATCGACCCCTCAAGGCAATAAAAGGCCAGGCCATCGCCGATTTTCTCGCTGAGCATCTTATACCTGCCGACTCTCCGTTGAACTGCGAGTTGCCGGACGAACACGCGTTTGACGAAATTGACAGGGAGAAAGAAGGGAATGATACCCGATGGGAACCCTACTTCGATGGAGCGTCCTCCTTGAAGAAGCGAAAGCAAAACGCCCTCATGATTAAAGCCGGGGTGGGCCTTATCTTCGTGACTCCACAAGGAGGGATTATGCGTTTCGCCCTTTCCTTAATGGAGCCAAGAACAAACAATGAAGCTGAATATGAAGCTTTGATAGCAGGTCTTGAGATTGCTGTCGGCATGGGCATTGAAAACCTCCTCATATATGGAGACTCCTAGCTGGTCATTAGCCAAGTAAATGGCGACTACCAGACGTGCAAGTCAGAACTGATCATGTGTGGTGAAAGAGTGCAGCAATTGCTGACTCAAATCCCTTCCTACACCCTAGAAAGCATACCGCGTGAAGAAAATAGCAAGGCAGATGCGTTATCCAAGCTCGCTAAAGAACTGGCCGACGAAAACCTCGATGACGTAAAGATCATTGTGCAAAATCGCCGGATTCTCGCACCAACAGAAATATCTCCAAAGACATCTAAAGGAGAGGAAGCAACCGAACAAGAGGCCTTCCAATTGGAGGATGAAGAAAGGGCGAAGGATTGGAGAAAAGTCTTCATAGACTACTTCAAATCCCATCGAACGCCCGAGGACGCGTCGTCAAGACATCAGCTCATGAAGCGAGCCCTGTCTTTCGCCTTCGTCAATGATACTCTTTATAAGAGATCATTCGATTATCTATGGCTGAGATGCCTGGGACCAGAGTCGTCTAAGAAACCCATGATGGAACTTGCGGCTCCCATCAAGCTGGGCCAAAGATGAATATGAAGATCAAAAGAATGGGCCACTAATGGCCTCCAATGGTTCAGGACTGCCTCGAATATGCGAAGCAGTGTCACTCGTGCCAAATTCACGGGGACTTCATCCACCAGCATCCGAATCCGCTACATCCAACATTGGCTAGCTGGCCATTCGAAATGTGGGAAACCGATATAATCGGGCCCATCGAGCCATCATCATCCAAAGGACATCGATTCATACTGGCAACAACCGATTACTTCTCCAAGTGGGCAGAAGCAATACCACTAAGGGGGGTGAAGACGGAGAACATCCTCCATTTCTTCAAGACACATGTCATCTATCGGCTCGGCACTCCGCGACGGATCATCTCGGATAATGGGTCAGCCTACAGAAGCCATAAGATCATCCGCTTCGCACAGCAGTATAAAATAGATTGGAGATATTCTTCAGTTTATAATCCCCGAGCTAACGGTCTAGCTGAGGCTTTCAGCAAGACCTTGACAAAGATCATAAAGAAAACGGTGTCCCGAAATAAAAAGGACTGGCACGAGAGATTGCATGAAGCTCTCTGGGCCTATCGGACTACGTTCAAGACGGCCACGACACAACGCCATTTGCATTAGTATTCGGCACGGAAGCGGTACTTCCCTTGGAGGTAGAGCTACCCTCTCTACGAGTGGCGGTTCGGTACGAACTGACGGATGAAGAAAATGCCCATCTTCGGCTCGAGGAACTTGATGCCCTTGATGAAACTCGTTTCAAGGCGCAGCAAAACCTAGAAGCTTACAAAGCAAGGATGACGCGCTCATACGAAAGATTGACTAGGCCGAGAACATTCCTCTAAGGTGAACTCGTGCTAGTCGTAAAAAGTCCTATTATCCCCAATCGTGCTAAACGGGGGAAATTCGAGCCAAACTATGAGGGCCTGTACATCATAGACAAGGTCTACCAAGGTGGGGCCTACTTGCTCATAGATATGCATGGCGAAAGACCTTTCCGGCCAATAAATGGCCGGTTCCTTAAGAAATACTACGCTTGACAAGTCATGGCTCAGGTTAATGATGGATGACGACATTCGTGTCCGCTCGCTATCTCCCTGAGTCCAAACTCTATAAGTAGTATTCAGCGAAACCTCGCCTCAAAAGTACCATGGACCACAACGTCCTTAAACTAGCCGTGGACGTCCTTAAACTAACAACGGACCGTAACGTCCTTAAACTAGCTGTGGACCGAGATGTCCTTAAACTAATATTGGACCGAGATGTCTTTAAACTAACAACGGACCGAGAAGTCCCTAAACTTACAACGCTACCTCAAACACTACGATAGTGGAGTGCAAGTACACAAGTCCCAGCGGTGAGGACTGCAATTCAAATCCCACCGGCGAACAAATAGGCCACATGCGGCGAAACTATTCTCGAGAGTTTCCTCGCCAAAAAGGGTACGTCCATAAGCGAAATGGGCACAGATGAAAACTCGAAAGGGCGTCGTGAGTAAAAAACAGCAGGACTACCGGTGAGTTTGTGAAAACCTGAAAGGGCGCAATCTCGTTAAAATAAAGACACCTGCAAGGTCCTCTCGACCTTGTGAGGAGAAAACACCTGCGTGAGATCCTTACGACTCACAAGGGAGCAATACACTTAGGGACCCCCACGATTCGTAAGGAGAAATTGCACTTACGATATCCTCACGACTCGTAAGGAGAATTCCCCCTATGAGACCCTCATGGCTCGTATGATTCAAAAAGCCTTAAGTTACATGGATCTGAATCTGTTCTTAAGCCATCACATTCCCCAAGTTGCCCTACAGGCGGTCAATATTGGTTCTTGTATACAATCCACGGGCACAAATAAACGTCTCCCCCACCAAGTTCCACCAATGGCGCGAAATTTTTCCATATGGTGAACGACACTTATAAGTACTATCGACTTATAAGGAGAAAGCACTCTTGTAAGATCCTTAAGAGAAAACACACTTAAGAATCCTCACGATTCATAAGGAGAAAACACACCTACGAGATCCTCACGGCTCGTAGGGAGAAACACCTTTATGAGACCCCTACGGCTCATGAAGTCAAAAGCCTTAGTCGACAGGATCCTAACCCTATTTTCTAAGCCACCTTTGCTCGAATCGACAAAGGCAAATGATGATTCGCTCCTGGCAATGTTCCAGTGGTAGCGATGCTGATGCCTAAATCGGTATCAAATTCCAAGTCCTTTCACGGCAAATGAAGATTCGCTCATGGCAATATTCTAGTCGCAGCGATGCTGATGCTAAGATTGGTATCAGGTCTTGAGTTCCATACTCGCAGCAAAAAGTCAGCGAGCCATAAATGCATATAAATAGCCGAAATGATAGGGCAACTTGCAACAAAAATCAGCAAGTAAAATATATGCATAAAAAATAGCCGAAATGATTGGGCAACTCGTAATAAAAAGCAGCGAGTAAAGAAAAAGAAAAATAGCCGAAATGATTGGACACAGCGAAAATAGCCGAAATGATTGGGCAATCGCGACTTTCGCGATATAAAGAGCTGAAATGATAGAGCATCGGGGAAAGAAATACAAAAAAAAATGAATGAAATTTTCCCCTGCAGGTGAGATCACATTGACCCCTGTATACAATCCATGGGCACAAACGAAAAGGGAACCATATTGTCCCACCAGGCTCCGTCAAAGGGAAGCCAGATCTTAGTGGCTACATCTACAAGCCTAGAAATCAATAACAACGTTCTTCTTCTCGTTCCAACCAGAAGCAGATACGACGTCAAAAAAACGGAGCCACGACGAAGTCCCCTAGTTCCAAATCTCGACGGTTCATAGACAGCCTAGAGACTACCTCGGAGCCACGGCAAAGTCCCTTAGTTCCAAATCTCGATCTCGACGGTTCACAGACAGCTTGGAGACTACCTCGGAGCCACGACAAAGTCCCCTAGTTCCAAATCTCAACGGTTCACAGATAACCTAGAGACTACCTCGGAGCTACGGCAAAGTCCCCCAGTTCCAAATCTCGACGGTTCACGGACAACCTAGAGACTACCTCGGAGCCATGGCATAGTCCCTAGTTCCAAGTCTCGACGGCTACATCTACAGCCTGGAGATCAACAACAGTGTTCTTCCTCCCTCCAGCAGGATACAGGCGCGACATCAACAAAACAGAGCCATGGCAAAGTCCCCTAGTTCCAAACCTCGACGGTTCACAGACAACCCAGAGACAACCTCAACATTCGTCGCAATATCGCAGACACAACATCAACCAATGAAGCAAAGGAAGATCCCTAGCTTCAGGGTCTTGACGGCAACTCAAATGAGACCTGAAAGACCATCGGAGATCATCCCTTTCCAGCGCGGAGTGGTCATGACTCATCGGGGCTCCTAAACTGAGCCTAACCTCAAATGAAAAGCGACATGGAATATCCCTAATGCTTGCTCTTTGATGGTAATATTACCTGGAAGATTACTTGAAGTCGTCTTTGTTTCCCCAATCAGAGAGCAAAGCTCTATTCAAAATTTGAAATTTGAAATGAGGCAAGCGCTCACGTGTAAAGCACGAGAGCGTCAACGCCAAGAGCGCCAACGCCATGAGTCAAAGACTCTGAGGAAGTGCTCATATGCAAAGCATTACAGTGCTAGCGCCAAGAGCGCCAGCGCTAAGAGTCAAAGACTCTGAGGCAGCGCTCACGTGCAAAGCACGAGAGCGCCAGAAATAAAAGTTCTCAGCCCTTGGATCAAAGATCCAACGAAGATGATAAATCATCAAATTACCAGAATAAAATTCTGTTAAGGAAATACTCCTCAAAATCTTTCCAAACAGGAAAGATTGTGCTTTGTAAATCAGAGTACCGTTGGATTAAAGATCCAATGATGATTAAAAATCACCGAGATACAGAATAAGTTCTGTATGGGAAAATATTTTCCCAATCTTGTTAATAACAAGAAAACTATTTTCTGTAAAACAGAAGCCCTTGGATTAAAGATCCAACGGTGGGAAACATTACCCAAATTGATCAGAGATCTCTCAATGAGAGATTTCCTTAACTGATTCAACAAGTCAGCCTCCCATATATAAAGGACCCAAGACTTCAAGTCTTGTACACAGAAACCTCCCCATAAGTTCTCAAATCGAAAGAAGAAAGACAGAGGAGAACCCCCCCATAAACTTCAAGTTCTCAGAAAAGAAAAGAGAAGAGCAAACTCTAAGAAGAAGAACCTTCTTCAAGGTAAATAAAAAGAAAGGAGATCATGGTATCTTCTCCATATTTGAGAGTTTTAACTCTCACATCAAGAAAAACTTAGTTCTTTTTCAGATCATAGATCTATAAGACAAGGTCTTTCACAAAAGTAAAAGAGATCACAGCATCTCATCAAGAAAGATAAGAACTTAGTTCTTAGATCCATGAGACAAAGTCTCTTATAAACCGAGAATTTAATTCTCAAGGCACAGAACTGATTAGAACTGACAAAGAAGCGCTTCAGCGCTCCAATTTAAAAGAAGCGCTTTAGCGCCCCAAGTCTGGCACTCAGCGCCAAGCGCTCCACGTGCTCCTCACGTGGGCGCCCTTTTATAATAAGCTCTTTAGCGCTCCAAGTCTGGCGCTCAGCGCCAAGCGCTCCACGTGCTCCTCACGTGGCACCCTTTTATAATAAGCGCTTTAGCGCTCCAAGTCTGGCGCTCAGCGCCAAGCGCTCCACGTGCTCCTCACTGTTCCCTTATAAAAATCCAGAAAGAAAAAGGGAAGGGAAAAATTCCCCACTAATGAAAGCATCACGTGTAAGCACGTGATCATCAATCCCTTACAAAGAGACTCGGAGAAGGAAAAGAAAAAATTCCCGCTAGTGGAGCATCACGTGCAAGCACGTGATGCATTTGTATGCAGAGTAAGCTGCTCCATTTAGTAGGCGGCAGCTAAAGCCTCACGTGCAAGCACGTAATCGTCTTTCACACAAAACGTGTGGGACTCAGTTATAAAACAAACAAAGAACAAAGAAGCTCACGTGTTACCACGTGATTCCTTCCCTCTGTTTGGACTCCTGCATACGAACAAACCAAATTAATTCTATGAGGGGTCACGTGGTACACGTGATGGCTCCTATGCCTTCTGAACAGATAGAATTAAATTCTAAACAAAGGGACCAAAAGCACTATTTTGGAAAATATTTCCTTGGATCTTTCTAAACAAGAAAGATTGCACTCTGTAAAGCAGAGCGCCGTTGAATTAAAAATCCAATGGTGATTAAAAATCACCAATTTACAGAAAAATTCTGAGCAAGGAAATATCTTCCTAAATTTGCTAAGAACAACAAAAGAAATATCTTCTGTAAAACAGAAGTCCTTGGATTAAAAGTCCAACGTTGAATAAAATTCACCGATTGATCTAAAAGATCATTTTGGTTGATCAAATCCCTCAATGAGAGATTTTATGAACAAATTGATTCTTTTCTTTCTCCTATAAATAAGAGTAAAGGGACAAAAAAAAGGAGAGAGAAATAGAGAAAGAGAACCCCTCACAAACTTCAAGTTAAAAAAAAGAGAAAACAAAAAGAAAAATCCAAGGTAAGAGAAGGAACAAAACTCAGAGAATATCTCATCTCTTTTTCACCTCCATAAGAGTTTAACTCTTCTAAAAAGTACTTAGTTCTTTCTCTGGTTGAGATCTGTAGAAGCAGATCTCCCCACAAGTTGAGAATTTAATTCTCATCGGGGAGATTTTGCCATGCAGATCCAAAATCTAGGGGGAGATCTAAGTTCAGAGAATTTAATTCTCCCATAAAATTATATAGGAATTTAATTCCTCTGCTAGAACAAGGGTTTAATCCTTCATATGAGAACTTAGTTCTCCTTTATGGTAAAAGATCTGCAGAAGCAGATCTCCCCACAAGTTGAGAATTTAATTCTCATCGGGGAGATTCTGTCATACAGATCCCAAACCTAAGAAAAAAACTAAGTCCTAAGAATTCAATTCTTACAAAACAATAGGCTTGAAAGTCTCGAAACTCAGGATCTCCATGCACGTAAAAGGATTGGTACCCAACATGACAACAGCCGATCACATGCTCCCACGTGAGCGCCTTTGAGGAACAAAAGAGATTGGCTCACGTGATCACACGTGACCCCATAGTAGAACTTGGCACTTGCAAAGCAAAAAGGGAATAAATCAAAGGCAGATTCCACTTTTGGGGTGCCTCACGTGATCTCACGTGACCCAATAGTACTTAGCACTCAAAAAAGAACAAAAGAATAAACCCGCAGAAGCAGCGCCTCAACTTCTTGAAGTTTAATACTACTTCAAGCGCCTCACGTGACCCCACGTGAGCGCCTCTGAATTTTAGTGTTTAACACTATTTTGAACACCTCACGTGGGAGCACGTGAGCGCTGAATATATACTAGTGTTGAACACTATGAATGGCCAATATTAGCTAGACTCAGACCAAATTTCCAAGGACCATCAATTGAGCCCCGCATGCTCAGGGTCTCCAAAACCGATCTCAGTCCCGAAGACAGCTAAGGAGCTCCCAACAAATGGCATCTAAACTGATATTCATCCCATCCCCCCAGTCGGGACATTGGTTCAAGGGTACATCTCTTCACACCTCTGATACATATCGTTGTAATCCTTCAACGTCTTCAGAGAGATGGAGGGTCCCAATAACCAATAACTTTTAGCGCATCCCCAAACTGGTTAAACCAAAACCCCATGGACTATGAGGTCCTTAAACTCATGGACTATGATGTTCTTATACTTTATGGACTACGAGGTCCTTAAACTCATGGACTATGATGTCTTAAAACTTTACGGACTGTGAGGTCCTTAAACTCATAGACTATGATGTCTTTAAACTTTACATACTATGATGTCTTTAAACTGTCACGGACTATGATGTCCTTAAACCCAATGGACCGCAACGTCCCTAAACTAAAACGATAGAGCCCAAATGCTCTGTCATCGGATCTAAATGATCCTGAACCCCCGTTGAGTAGATATTAGTCTAAAATTAGACTAACGTATCGTTAACAAACGTTTAAGTTGATCTTAATCTCATTGAGATTAACGATCCTTAAACCCAACCCAAACCCAAATCTAAGAAAACACGGATTTGGACTAATCCACGCCCTACGGGCGACAACATAAATTAGTCTCCGTATACAATCCATGGGCAACTTAAAATAAAACAAATACACACGACACGAAGTGACCATCTGGAGAAGGAGAAAGTGGTTATCGCTATGCGGTAGCATAATTAATTGCAGGGGCTTACGCCTGCAGGGAAGAGCATCCCCACAATCAAAAACCCCTCGTACATGAGGGGGAATCTGACGAAGTCTGCTACAACGGCCACATCTATCTAAACCTCCGCTATAGGGTGCCATAAATCAACTTGGTATCTTCGGAAAGGTGGACGGATAAAACCCAAATAGCATCTGCCCCCAAATTCAGGCCAGACGACCTACGCGGTTTCGTCTCAGTTTTTTGCGGTAAACAGATTCTGGCACGCCCGGTGGGACCTTTTCCTCTTTCCACTCCACACTTCGTGTGTCGTGTTTCGCGAACAAATCGCGGTCTGCTATGGTTTCCTGTGAATTCGAGGTACTAATATTTGGTGTTTTGCTCCGTGCAGAAGAGAAAATGGCTTCCAACTGCAACAACAAATCCCACTCCGTCCTCGCTGGAAGGGTGACCTATGGGCCCCAAGCGGCCTCCATCTTCGCCATGCCAGTGGAACAGGTGACTCAGGCCACCACTTGACTGTTCTTTGGGACCATGATCCCACCGGCAAGCTTCAGCGTCCTAATACCGTCACAGGAAGCTCCGAAGAAGTCGGTCTTTGATCGGCTTACCACTACCACGGCCCCTCTCAACGGGCCGACCAATTCCAAGTCCAATGCCTCGGTCTCTAACAGACAAGCTAAAGCTCAAGTGGGTCTATGAAGAAGCCTGCAATACTTGAACGAGTCACCCCGAAGAGGATAGCCATTCTAACTCCGACGGACGAAGTCTTCAAAGGGGCTTCTCCTGCTAAGGGATCGGTCCTTGCGAGACCGACCATCCTATTTCCTGCTTTGGGTGAGGTCGTCCAAACTACTTCCCCTGCCCAAAGGTCAGTCTTCGACAGGTTGGACGTTTTTTTCTCAGCGGACGTCAGTCTTTGATAGGCTGGCACCAACAACAACCCTTCACCAGAACAGGGGGCATGATGAAGCCACCCCCGTAACTGAGCCAGTACCATCTGCAAGACATGCTCGACGTCGCTACTGGCACCGAGTGAGGAAAGCTGGGGGCAATTCCCCTTCTGGATTGATTCCACCAGCTCCGATGGTTGAAGTCGATGCTGCTGTTCCAACTGGGAACAACTTTGAACCACTCAGGAGAGTCCATAAGAATTCTTCGACCGCTGTATTGAAAAGATCTCCTCCACCTGTGAAGAATGTTACAAAGTCAAAGCCGGAGCAGCCCCCTCAGCGGCTGTCTTCCAAAATCCATAAGGTCTGGCGAAGAGTCCAAGACTCTATAGTTGACCAAAACTACCCCCACCAATAGAAGAAGATGAAGGTTCGGTAAGAGAAGGACCACCCTGTCGTACCACAGAAGGTGTCATCCGCCTGGGTGCCTACTGAAACATCCCCCTCAACTTCGACCGCCCACAAAAGGAGATGGCCGGAGAAAATCCCTGTGTCTGCGACCAATCTCAAGGGCACTGAATCCAAACGCCCCAAGTCCGGGGGCATGATAGTGCACACCATTTACATGGCGTCCGGAAAAGAGGATATCCGTATCTCCATGGGTCATTGACCATTCACATGGTCTGTGACAAAGGCTCAGGAGCAACAACAGCAAAAGCTCTAAGAGATGCTAACGAAGATGGCCGCACTCACTGGGCCAAAAGAAAGCCCGGAAACATCGTCGGAGCAGCGTCAGGAACAGGAAACCGATGCCGAATTCCTCCGCAGAATCCTCGAGAAGAAAGACAAAGAGGCCGCAGAACAAGCGGCCAATATAAAACAAATGACGCTTTTGTTCCAAGATATGGTGGGCATGATGATCCAGCCAGACCCTCCAGCTGAAGATCCTCCAGTAATAATTGAAGACGATAGAGGGGAGACGTCAAATCATCTTTCGGCCTTTTCAGCTGCAAAGGAGGAAACAATCTCGAAATCTGTGCTCGATGATTATATAGCTCAACAGATACGAGCTCATCAAGCGAGCGAAGCCGCTGGCCAAGTCGTCAGAACTGGACGACCATATCCAAGCTGGTACTATCAGATTAAGTATCCGCCAGGATACACGATTCCTAAGTTCCACGTATACAAAGGGACAGGCAATCCCATCAATATGTCGCTCAGTTCAGGGCTCTGTGCGGCAACACTAGAGGCGACGATAAGCTATTGCTTTGCCAATTCGTCGGCAGCTTGGCGGAGACGGCATTCGAATGGTATTCAGAGCTTCCCAACGACTCCGTCAAAATTTTTACGGAGATGGAATTTCTATTCACCCAGCGTTTCGCAAGCGCTAGCGAACGCACCCCAATCATGGCATTGATCAATGCCAGGGTGAAGCCAGGTAAAACATGGGTTCAGTATGCGATACGGTGGCGGAACCTATGGTCGAAGTGCGAACAACGCATAGAAGAGGCTCCTGCAGTGGGCATGTTTGTGGGAACCCTCGATCCGCAGGCAACCATATCTCAATTCATGATGTTCTTCAAGCCGACCACCTTTCAGGTCTTGATTGACAAGCTGGCCCAAATGGACCAGATGGGCCATAGGCCTTCCTCTTCAAAGTCGGAGCCGCGAAATGAAAAGGGTAACGGGAAAGCGATCTTCGTCGCCAATGCCCAGCAACAGCCGACTGGTCCAAAACCAGCCGATCGCCAAAACGATAGGCAGCGATTCCTCAACGAAAAGTTAAGACGTCCTTACTCGTTTTCGCGGGAGAAAACAAAGAGACTGTTCGAACTGGTGATACGCAATAGGCTCATCAAACTGCCGGATCCGAGAAGTCCATTGCAACCCGGTGATGTCAACAATCCCAATTATTGCCCCTACCACCGAGTAGTAGGCCATCCAATTGAAGATTGCTTAGTCTTCAAAGGCTGGATTGAGGACCAATACCAATAGGGCAAATTCGCACTGTCCGAGAATTGGAAAGTAAGCCCGCCCCAGCCGCACACTCTTAAAAAGGTGGACACGCCGGGGGCATCGTGCTCTTTTATAAAAGAAGCTCCATGGGAGGTCGCTCTTTCAGCCAAGACGAAAAGAATGCTGAAAGATCTCCAAACATGCCCGTCGATCGGGTGAAAAGTCCGCTGGAACCCGAGGTTATTGAGGGAATGCTGAAGTAGTGCCCGACGCCAAGAATTGGTAGCGATAGTCAAAACGCACATTCCCAACCGTCAAAGTCTTCAAAGAAGAAGAAGAAGACCAAAAAGCCTGTGAAGCCTGATGACAAGCGCATGAACCTGCAAAAACATATTGACGCGCTGGAGGAATATAACCAAAAGACGCGAACCCCGGTCATACTCCAAGAATTTCTCAACAATATCCTTGAGAACGGAAATAACGACAATGACGACGGAGATGACTCGTCAGAAGAATCTGAGGATGATGTGGAAAGTTGCCACATGATCTCTCATTCATCGCTAACTAACGAAGAAGCTCACTCGGCATTAGAAGACAACATAGAAGAGCTGGGGGCAGGATCGAAGCCAAAACCCTTGGAACCGTCTGACGAGATGATCGACCTGCTACTGAACGAAGCCCGTCAGAAGAGCAAGGATGATCAAGAACGCGAAATGGCCATATTCGAAAAGGCCAGGAATCGACGTCAATTTGAAGAAGTCGTGGGTCAAGAAACACTCCAACCAGATCAAAGCACATCCGCGGTAGACAAAAGCAAACTTAAGACGAGGAAACGGTTCGCCAAAACCTTATCCATAGGAATGAAGCTGCCACTTTTCAAAGGGAATACTCCTGGCGGTATGCACCCTGACGAAGCGGATGTACATCCCACCTATTGATTATACCATCAGAGGATTGCACATCCTACCGAAGAATGCACGGCCTTTTAAAAATAGTGGCAAGGGTATGTCGCTCACAGGCAACACTTCAAGAGGATGAAGCGTGAAGCTCGTCGATGGCGAAAAAGTGCGACAGACGAACGTGGAAGAGCTGCCGGCAACTGTCACATGGTTGATAGCAGGGGATCGCAAGTTCTCACCTTCGGGAGCGATTCTGAAGAAGAAATGGCTCTCGGCCCTCTCTTCAAAGAATCCACCTCAGGAAAAGAGGAAGAAACGAAGAGCTGTGAGAATATTCAGCTGCGAAATCGTACGCTGCCCGAAAAGAATCTCGGACCCACAAATAAGGGATCGAATAAGAAAGATAAGGGGAAGGAAAAGGTACCTGAGGATATCGCCCTCAATGACCGAGTCGTCGAAGAGCTTGCAGCCAAGGACCCGTCCAAGAAAAACAAGGTGGATTACAATGTTCTGGCACATCTGAGGAAGATACCCTCACAGCTAAGCATTTTAGATGCCCTCCTGCTATCTAAAGAGGCATGAGATTCTCTGATCAAGTCACTGCAAGAGTCCGAACAGTTTCAAGCCTTCCTTGCCGAAGAAAAGATGAAGGACGAGCTGGAAGAAGTTCACACAGTCGACATTACCTTCAGCGATGAAGACCTCCTCCTCAGGACGTGCGAATACAACCGCCCCCTATATGTCATCGGGTATTGCAACGACATTAAGATAGGGAAGTTTCTAGTTGACAACGGGTCTTCTATCAACCTCCTAAATGTCAGAGTGCTAAAAGAAATTTGCATGAGTGTTCAGCACCTAGCTCGAGATAAAATTACCATCTCCGGTTTTGACTCCCGGTCATCATGGACGCTCGGGTCCGTAATACCGACATTACGCTTCGGGTCGCTCGTCACCGACATCAAGTTTCATGTCATTGACGCCAAGACTTGCTGCAACGCTTTGCTTGGCAGGCCCTGGTTACACGAATACAACATCATCCATTCTACACAACATCAGTGTATGAAGTACTTCAAAGATGGTCTCGAGTATACCGTGACAGGGGAGCTGAACCCATTTTCCGTGAATGAAGTCCGAAAGTACGAAGATGCAAAGTATTTCTTACCAGACTTTGAAGATACGGAAAGATGCCATAAGCCGGAGAATAAGCAAAAAGCTATCACCACTATTCCGGTCTTCGGGAGCGATACCGAAGAGGAATAAGAGATAGTCTGTTCGGGACCGCTCCAATACAACAAACTCGGACCGTCTACCTCTATGTCGTTCTTCGGCAGTGACTCTGAAGATGAGGTCAACGCAGTATTCTCGGTCCGCCCATCGACGCAGGCCATCATCGAAGATGATCAGAATTTGAAAATCGCCATGGTTCCGCAAAAGCATTACAAAGAGCTCGACGCACTTGATACCTACAGTGTGCAAGAACCGCAGACGTTCTACGTCCCCCCAAACGAAAAGATGAAAAGGCGATCCTCTTTTACCGATCCGCGGAAACCAAAGTGGAGAAAGAAATCTGGTAGGGTGCCGATTCTACACTTGACAGGCTCCAGCCCATCCGTCTGCCCAGATACTACACAGAAGGCTTAAAAAGGCTGTTGAGGTGCCAGGGCGTACCCTTCAAACAGACTGCTCGACAAGCTCAGTTCTACAACAGGATCTGGAACGTTCCCGGAACTCAGCGAAAATTGCCCAACGGGAGAATGGAAATGATCGGGCTTGGATATGTTCAATCCAAGAAATGGGAGCGATTCTATGGCTGCTACGTTATACATGATTTCGATGAAGAAGGAGATGCTCTGTTAGAAGACACTGCAATTGAACCAAAACGAGATCCTGCAGTAAAAATGCCAAATCCGTCGTTTGAAGAACAGATGGACAAGCTAATAAGGGCAGCGGGTCAAAAGGTCCGGGATGACCACAACCGTGAAATGGTCATTTACGAGAAAGCCAAGACGCATCGCCTCCTTCAACAGGCTACGGAGAATGATGATGCCTTTCGTCGCCAGCCCGTCATACAGAAGACCCGACGCGGAGGCAAAACAAACTAAAGAACGGAAAAAACATTCGACAGCGGCAAAGCGGGTCCAAGAAGCCACGCGATTGAGAATTGAGCAGCCAGGATCCGTCTCTTACAAAAAAGATGGGTCGAGCATATTCTTTTTCCCAAGACAAGACAAGGAAGATATTCGATCTTGTCATGAAACATCAAATGATTACGCTCATGGAGTCCAAACACCCCGAACAAGCAGACGAGGTCTCTCACCCAGATTATTGCTCCTATCACCGAGCGATAGGACATCCTCTCGAAAACTGCTTCACATTCAAAAACCGGGTAGAAGACCAGTATCAGCAAGGCAGGTTCGCTCTATCCAGCAGTTGGAGGGTAACCCCACCACAGAAGCACGTTCCAAAAGCAACGTACATAGCGAGAGTAGAACCATATCAACATCGGTCTTGGAAACGATCTCGTACCCGTTACGCGATAACGCTGTCAGAAGAAGGAGTACGCGAGGACATGGACGACCTCTCCTGGTGCTTCAAAAATGAGGATGAAGATGAGTTGATCTCATAACTTCCACCTGCGCCAAAAGAGCTGGAAGATGTAATATATACCACTACGGACAACCTAAAGAAAATCGACTTGGGGATGGCAAACGACCCGAGGCCTACGTTCGTCAGTGAGCTGTTGTCCGAAGAACAGGTAGCTATGCTAAAGGACGTGCTCATGCAGTATAAAGACTGCTTCGCATGGAACTATTCCGAGATGCCAGGACTAGATCCAGAAATAGCCGTCCACAAATTGGCAATATCTCCGGACGTTAAGCCAGTCAAACAAGCACCGAGAAGAATGCGGCTCAAACTTGAAATAAGCATCAACACCGAAGTTAAAAAGATAATTGACTCCGGCTTCATCCAGGATGTTCAATACCCCGACTGGATCGCCAATATTGTCCCAGTGATGAAGAAAAATGGGACGGTGCGCATCTGCGTGGACTTTCGGGACCTCAACATAGCTTGTCCGAAGGATGATTTTCCCGTACCGGTTACCGAGTTAATGATAGATAACACGTCCACTCACGAAGTCTTCTCCTTCATGGACGGCTCATCAGGGTACAATCAAATAAAGATGCATCCTGAAGACCAGAAGCATACTGCTTTCCGGACTCCTCTGGGAATATTCTGCTACAAAGTGATGCCTTTCGGTCTGAAGAACGCCGACGTACCTATCAGAGGGCCATGAAGAAGATCTTTGATGACCTCATACATGAAATCGTCGAATGTTATATTGACGACCTCATGGTGAAAAGCAAATCATATGAGGAACACTGGGAGCATTTGAAAATAGTGTTCCAGTATCTTCGGAAATACAATCTGAAGATGAACCCTTTCAAATGCGCGTTCGGAGTTTCCTCGGGCAAATTCCTAGGGTTCATCATCCGACACCGGGGCATCGAAATAGACCCGTCAAAGATCAAGGCGATTATGGAAATGCTTCCGCCAAGAACTTTAAAACAATTGCGGTCTCTACAAAGGAAGCTCGCGTACATCCGACGTTTCATAGCTAACCTCTCCGGAAAATGCCGTCCCTACAGTCACCTGACGAAGAAGGGAATCCCGTTCGTTTGGGATCGCAAATGCCAAAGTGTACTGGACGAAATCAAACAATACTTGCAGAATCCGCCGGTGCTGACCGCTCCAGTCAAGGGAAAACCCCTTATCCTGTATACAACAGCCCTTGAAGGTTCCTTGGGTGCGTTATGGGCACAGGAGAATGACCAAGGGAAAGAGAGGGCCCTCTACTATTTGAGTCGAGTTCTCCTGGGGGCAGAAAACAACTACTCCCCCATCGAAAAACACTGTATGGCGTTAATCTTCACGATAACGAAGCTCAGACACTATGCGTTGGCGCATGAGGTCCATCTCATATCAAAAGTGGATCCTCTCAAGTATTTGATGTCAAGAGCCATACTAACGGGATGACTCGCTAAATGGGCCCTACTCTTAATGGAATTCTCGATAACATACCGACCTCTCAAGGCAGTGAAAGGCCAGGCCATCGCCGACTTCCTCGCTGAACATTCGATACCTGCTGATTCACCCCTAAACTGTGAATTGCCAGACGAACACGTGTTTGACACGATCGACGGGGAGAAAACAGGGAGAGACACCCGGTGGGAACTCTATTCCGACGGGGCATCTTCCATGAAGAAGCGAAATCACAGCTCCCCCATAATCAAGTCCGGGGTAGGCCTCATCTTCGTGACTCCACAAGGAGGGATAATGCGCTTTGCCTTTTCCTTGACAGAGCCAAGGAAAAACAATGAAGAGGAATATAAAGCTTTGATAGTAGGTCTTGAGATCACTGTCAACATGGGAATCGAAAACCTCCTCATATACGGGGACTCCCAGCTAGTCGTTAGTCAAGTAAACGGCGACTATCAAACGTGTAAACTAGAGTTGGTAAAGTACGGTGAGAGAGTACAACAATTGCTAACTCAAATCCCTTCATACGCCCTAGAAAGCATACTACGTGTGGAAAATAGCAAAGCGGATGCATTAGCCAAGCTCGCTAAAAAACTAGCTGACGAAAACCTCGATGATGTGAGGATCGTTGTGCAAAGCCGTCGGGTTCTTGCACCAGCAGAAATATCTCCGGAGTCGTTTGAAGAAAAGGAAGCGACCGAGCAAACAACCCTACAAATAGAGGACCAAGAAAAGGCCAAGGATTGGAGAGAAGTCTTTATAGACTACTTCAAATCCCGTCAAACACCAGAAGATGCATCCTCAAGACATCAGCTCATGAAACGAGCTCTGTCTTTCGCCTTCGTCAATGATACTCTGTATAAGAGATCGTTCGACTCTCTATGGCTGAGATGCCTGGGACTGGAAGAAGCAAGAAGAGTCGTCCAAGAAACTCACGACGGACTCTGCGGTTCTCATCAAGCTAGGCCAAAGATGAAGCTGAAGATTAAAAGGATGGGCTACTATTGGCCCACGATGATTCAGGACTGTCTCGAATACGCAAAGCAGTGCCACTCGTGCCAAATTCATGGAGACTTCATCCACCAGCATCCAAACCCGCTAAACCCAACGGTGGCTAGCTGGCCGTTCGAAATGTAGGGAACCGATATAATCGGGCCCATCGAACCAGCGTCATCCAGAGGACATCGGTTCATATTGGCGACAACCGATTACTTCTCTAAGTGGGCAGAACCAGTACCGCTAAGAGAAGTGAAGACAGAGGATATTCTCCATTTCTTCAAGATACACGTCATCTATCGGTTCGGCACTCCACGACGAATTATCTCCGATAACGGGTCAGCTTACAGAAGTTACAAAATCAGCCACTTCGCACAGCAGCATAACATAGACTGGAGATACTCTTCGGTTTATAATCCCCGAGCTAACGGTCTAGCTGAGGCTTTTAACAAAACCTTGACAAAGATCATAAAGAAGACGGTGTCCAAAAATAAAAAGGACTGGCACGAGAGACTTCATGAAGCTCTCTAGGCTTATCGGACCACGTTCAAAACGGCTACGAACACAACGCCATTCGCGTTGGTATTCGGCACTGAAGCAGTACTTCCTTAGGAGATAGAGCTACCCTCTCTATGAGTGGCGGTTCATTATGAGCTAACAGGCGAAGAGAATGCTCATCTTCGGCTTGAAGAGATCGACGCCCTAGATGAAACTCGTCTCATGGCGCAGCAAAACCTAGAGGCTTACAAAGTGTCACGACCCAAAGTTCGGCCCGTGACCGGCACTTAACCACGTAACGTCTACAGGCGTAACGCGATTAAGTAAGCCGAAACCCAGAAATCAAAACCATAAAAAAATAGTGAGTGATGAAAACATTAGTTTAAAACATTTAGAAAACCTTGAGTAAAAATCTTTAAAGTTTAAGTTATTTTCTTAAAAATTTCGGCAGCGCCTCCTTTGTAAAAACTAGCCCCAAAATCGGGTACAAGACATGATATAAGTAAAATGACATACAAAAAGAATAAAGCATCCCCAAACGGGAGCAATCACGCCCAACGGCGGAAACAACCACCACAATAAAAGTATTCGACGTCGTAGCGAAGAATGAGCAATATAAGTGAACAAAAGCATAAAAGATAAAACTGCATAAATAAAGCCGGCTCACACAAGCTCGACATCCAGAGTACAAATAAATATACAACATCGTCCTCACAACTGGTCTCTAAGTTAATACATGAAATGGTAGATGGAGAGTACTAGATACAACAGAGAGTACAATGGAAATAAACGGATACCGCAAAACCCACCTAAAGGCAAAACGTCTCACTCGCCAACTGCAATGGTATCCGTAGCCAAAAAATATAATGAGGTAGCCCTACAGCAACTACTCTGAGGGTCGACCTGCAAACACTGTGGCACAATGGGGGTGAGTTGCCAACTCGTGAATAGTAAATAACATATAAAGGTAATCGCGGGTATGCACGTACTGCGATACTCTAAAATGTGCAATCTAATAACATCTATATGATGAACTGGGTACGCAGTAATCATGCAAAGTACTCTATCAGGTACTACGACTACATAATGCAATACATAATAGTGAATGCTGAGCATGAGATAAAATATCATCTACATGAATCATCATCGTGGAACACCCCGGTGTCTACCAAAAACACCCCAAAATCCCGATAACTCAGGCACCGTCACTCTATCCGGCCCTCAATCCTGTAAATGTCATAGAAATGGGGTGCCCAACATCGGCACCCGAAAACATCATGAAATACTCGTGTCCAGCATCGACACGCAAATCCTCATATATCGGGCTCCGTCAGTCCGGATCGGCCCACGGGCTCCGTCTGCGGAATCGGCCCTCGGCCCCGGCAGTACGGGTTGGCCCGTATCCATCTCTCGACTCTGGTCAGTATCCTCCGGATAACCGCCAGGTCCAACCAATCGCCGGTAGGTAGTAGTCCCTCTGTCAGGCTCATCGTCTGTATACACAGCATCCCTTTCTTGCCTCGGGATACCATACCGGGTCCACCATGTACCCGCAATCGGCCTCATCCAGCTCCTCAAATCGGGTTTCACATGTCACATGTCTCAGAACCGAGAAAACGCATGGTGGACGCACCAAAATATCATATCAAGAGAAACCAGGTTTTCAAAACAATGCATATTTTCTTGAAATAATACCACGGTTCTCAAATCCAAAAATCACATGAAGTCCAAACTCAATGCGTAAATCCATGCAATGTGACGTATGCATCATAAAATCGTACTATGAGTAAAAAGGGAAAAACCGCTCTTTTAAAAGAATCCAGTTTAAAAAAGATATATCATGCGGTTCCCACTTCTTCCAAATAAAAACCAGTTATCTATGCAGGTACAATACGTATATGCGCAAGTATGGATGTACCAATGTATATGTGCATCAATATGAGTGTACAATGTGTATGTGCGCATGAACATTCAGTAATAGTGCAGTGTCCACTAGGTAATAAATCGAGCATAACAATGATGGCATATAACGATACTTATGTAAAAGTGACATATATGAATATGGATATGCAGCTACAATATCCTATCAAACCCTGACGCATAACGCTATACAGGCGATTTCCCCGTAGATGTTAAATCTACTCACCGTGATATCATGCTAAGTGTAGCCGAATACCCACTTCCCCTTGTTTGCGGCATCCGAAGTACCCGCCTGCGAACCTAGAATTTACACAAGAAACATTCATAAGGCTAAAATCTTGCAAAAACGCGATATCAAAACCAAACGAGAAACTCCCGTCGCAAGCTAAACGTGTGTGCATCATACGCCAAAACGTGTGCATACGTGTTTGAAACTACCCTGACACGCTGCGACACGCAGCAACCACCAAACCCACTCACAAAACGTACGTGTCACGCAAGTCTAAAAGTATTGAAAATAAGGTATTTTGTTCCAGATTTTGATACGAACAGAATTAAGAAAAGTTGCATATACCAAACATCTTAGATATGTAGCAGACTCCCCCAGACCAAACCCAGACACCCAACTCACCCCTCTGGCCGCAATTTGCGGCCAGAATGAATTTTTCTACGGCCTGGTGTAGGAATTAGGGTCCCGTGCTCCGTGTGTGTGGTCTAGGTCTAGTGAACATACTCCAGTAAACTCAACTTTTCCCTGAAGCATCCGGGTCAAAAGCAGATCTCAAAACGGCAATAAATCATCACTAAACACTAATTTAACACTAAACTTAATACATTAGGGGGTTTTAGTGTAACCTGAGGCAAAAACTTGGATTTAACAGCACTAATAACCCAAAGTTAAGCTAATAAGGCCATAAAAACCATTACTTGACCTAATCTACACATAAATCACCTAATTAGCACTAATACACCACTTAAACCTTAAATTAAGTTAAATAATTAAAAGTTTAGCAAAGAAAAGGATTAGGGTATGCTTTATATCTCAAAAGGGTTTAGTGATGGATCAACTTGCTAACCTTGCCTTCAAAGGCTAAGATTTGCCTCAAGAACCCACAAGAAGTGCTTAAACAAGTGGTTTAGTGAAGAGGGAAGGGACTTTTAATGGAGAATGGGGCTTAAATGAAGGGAAGAAGAAGAAGAATGATGAGGGAGACGGGGGGCTGCTGCTGGACAGAAAAGAGAGGGAGAGAGAGTGTGTGAGGTGAGGGAAAAATGAGGGTTTTCTTTTTGAAAAAGAGTAGAGAGAGTGAGAGGGGGGGTTAGGGGACAAAGCATAGCATTTTCTCTCCCCTCATTTAATTCCAAGCATGCTTTGTCTCCCATGCCCTCTCTCTCCTTCTCAAGTCAACCCAAAAGGAAAATCAATATAAATATATTTTTTGAAACTAAAAATACTTAATTTAAATTCCTATTTTATCTAATGACATGGTTAAAGCACCATGGCTACTAAGCATGGTTTAACCCCAAATTAGCCCTAGGTTATCATGCGCATGTGTGTGCAAGCCCAAATAAATTCTAATAAAATATTTATTAATTTTTATAAAATATTTGAAAACCGCTTTGGTAAACTTTTTACTAAAAAAAACCATATTTTCACATAATCAACCACTAATCGCATCCTAAGGTGTTACAATCTTCCCCCTTAAAGAAATTCGTCCCCGAATTTAAAAAAATATAGCTACGCGTACCTTCAAAGAGATGAGGGAATTTCTTCCGCATCTCGCCATCGGCCTCCCAAGTGATCTCTTCACCATTCGGGATGCGCCAAAGCACCTTCACAGATGACAAGACCTTTGATCGAAGTTTTTTCACCTGCCGGTCGAATATCACTACTGGCTGCTCGGTGAACGAAAGATCGCGCTCGAGCTGAACGGTCTGATGCTGAATCATGTGTGAAGGGTCATGAAGGTACCTGCGAAGTATTGACATATGGAATATGGGGTGAACATCCGAGAAGTCGGGTGGAAGAGACAAACGATATGCCACTGCGTCCACACGCTTGAGGATCTTGAAGGGACCTATGAATCTGGGACTAAGCTTCCCTTTCCGCCCAAATCTCATCACGCCCTTCATCGGAGAGACCCTCAGAAAAACATGATCGCCAACGGCGAACTCGAGTCTGCGGTGGCGTCTGTCAGCATACGATTTCTGCCTGCTCCAAGCTGTCCTCATCCTTTCTCGAATCAACTGTATCTTCTCGGTCGTCTCATATACGATCTGCGGCCCCAAAATACTACTCTTATTGAGCTCTGTCCAACAGATGGGCGATCGACATCTCCTCCCATATAAAGCCTCGAAAGGTGCCATCTGAATCGTATCTTGGAAGCTATTATTGTAGGAGAACTCCACCAAGGGCAAATGAAGATCCCAGCTGCCACCGAAATCTAAAATACAAGCTCGAAGCATGTCCTCAAGAGTCTGAATAGGCCGCTCTGACCGGCCGTCGGTCTGCGGATGGAATACTATGTTGAAACTCAAACGGGTGCCCAAAGCCTCCTGAAGTATCTGCCATAGTCGGCTGGTGAACTGGGTGCCTCGGTCGGACATGATACAAGTCGGGACGCCATGCAATCGTACAATCTCATCGATATATATCTGGGCATTCTGAGCAAATCCAAAAGTGGTCTTCACTGGCAGGAAGTGAGCCGCTTTCGTTAATCGATCCACGATCACCCAAATAGAGTCATACCCTCGACTGGTCCTGGGTAGACCCACAATGTAGTCCATAGAAATCTTCTTCCATTTCCACTCCGAATGGGCAACGGCTGTAGCTCTCCCGCGGGCCTCTGGTGCTCGGCCTTGACTTGCTGACAAGTCAGGCATCTCGACATGAAGTCTGTGACATCCCTCTTCATCCCTTCCCACCAGTAAACATCTCTCAGATCATGGTACATCTTAGTGGAACCTGGATGAACGTTGTACACCGATCGATGTGCCTCCTCGAGAATCTCACGCCTCAGTCCCTCAGAATCTGGTACGCATAGTCGAGTCCCAAATCGCAGTATCCCTTGATCATCGATCACGAACTCGGAGTCTCTGCCCTGCCTAACCTGCTCCCTAATCTCTGAAAGACGGTCATCACTGGACTGCGCCTCACGGATACGGTCAAGCAACCGTGGATGTGCACGGATATGCGCAAGCTGTCCCCCGGTCGGAGTAAACTCGAACTGCACTCGGCTCTCGCATAGAGTCTGCCAATCTACTGACGACTGCCTCTGCACGGCGCTCAAACAAGATAAACTACCTCCGAGCCTCCGACTCAAAGCATCTGCTACTACGTCCGCCTTGCCCGGATGATAAAGGATCTCGCAATCGTAGTCCTTCACTAGCTCCATCCAACGGCGCTGTCTCAGATTCAGGTCTCGCTGCTGAAATATATACTTCAAGCTCTTGTGGTCCGTGAATATCTGGCATGCTTCGCCGTATAGGTAATGTCTCCAGATCTTGAGTGCAAACACCACTGCAGCTATCTCTAAATCATGGGTGGGGTAGTTCTATTCGTGTTTCTTCAGCCGCCGAGAAGCATACACGATAACTCTGTCGTGCTGCATCAATACGCAACCTAGCCCCACTCGAGAAGCGTCACAATAGACCACAAATCCGCCCGATCCCGAAGGCAATGATAATACCGGTGCCGTAGTCAAACGAATCTGCAACTGCTGAAAGCTATGCTCACATGCCTCCGTCCAATCAAAAGGAACTCCCTTCTGGGTCAACCCGGTCAACGGTGCAGCGATACAGGAGAAGTCCTGAATAAATCGTCGGTAGTAGCCGGCCAGTCCTAGGAAGCTGCGGATCTCTGTAACTGATGCTGGTCTGGGCCAATGCTGAACGGCCTCGATCTCCTTCGGGTCCACACATATACCATCTCTCGTCACCACGTAACCCAAAAAGTCTACACTGTCGAGCCAGAATGCGCACTTGGAGAATTTAGCAAACAGCTGATACTCCCTCAACGTCTGCAACGTAATACGCAAGTGCTGCTTGTGCTCCTCTTGGCTCCGGGAGTACACTAAGATATCGTCGATGAATATGATGATGAACTGATCAAGATACAGCCTGAAGACACGGTTCATCAAGTCTACAAACGCTACTGCGGCGTTGGTAAGTCCGAACGACATCACCAAAAACTCATAGTGACCGTAACGCGTGCGAAAGGCCATCCTCGGAATATCTTCCTGCCGAACCCGCAACTGATGGTAGCATGATCACAAGTCAATCCTCGAAAAGTACCCCGCAACCTGAAGCTAGTCGAACAAGTCATCGATACATGGTAAAGGGTATCTGTTCCATACAGTAACCCTGTTCAGCTGGCGGTAATCAATACACAAGCGCAAACTGCCGTCCTTCTTCTTGACGAACAGGACAGGAGCACCCCAAGGAGACACACTAGGTCGAATAAGCCCTTTATCCAGCAAATCTTGCAACTGACCTTTCAACTCTCTAAGCTCCGCCGAGGCTATCCGATAAGGCGATATGGAAATAGGCCCCGTGCCGGGAATCAAGTCAATACAGAAAACAATATCGCGCTCAGGCGGTAGCCCAGGCAGCTCGTCAGGAAAAACATCAGGGAACTCACTAACAATCGGGATCTGGTCCAAGGGAACCTCTGCGGCTCTAGTATCGCAAACGTAGGCTAGAAATCCCTGACATCCCCTCCTCAAAAGCTGTCCAGCGCGAAGAGAAGAAATCAAACTGTGAGGGGTGGCACCACGGTCCCCCTACACAACAAAAACCGACTCGCCGGGAAAACAAAACCTAATTGTCTTCTCGCTGCAGTCCACAGACGCATAGCACGTGGCTAGCCAGTCCATGCCCAGGAGAACGTCGAAGTCCAATATCTCAAGAAGGATCAAGTCGACGGACGACTCTCTCTCACCTATACGGACAACACATGACCGGAACACGTGCCTAGCAACAAACGACTCGCCAACGGGAGTGGTCACAACAAGCGGCTGGTCAAGCAAACCCGACTCTCTGTCCAAACTCGGCACGAAGTGTGTGGAAACGTACGAGTGTGTAGACCCCGGATCGAACAACACGTGTGCGTCAACAGAACATACTGAAAGAGTACCTGAGACCACTGCATTGGACGCCTGCGCGTCCTGATGCGTCAAGGCGAATACCCGTGCTTGCCCTCCACCTGCAACCGGCTGTCCTCTGCCGGCAACTGGCTGTCCCCTGCCTCGGTCACCCCATCCTCTCTGAACGAACCCTCCGCGGCCATGACCTCTCTATGCATAAGTCTGACGCGGAGCAATAGCAGGTGCAAGAGGCAACGCCCTCTGAGGTGGAGAAGATGGTAGGGTAATATGTGGTACGGCCGTCTCGCCCTCACGTGGCTCCGGACAATCTTGAATACGATGATAAGTACTCCCACACCGGAAACATCTAGATGGTGCCGGTTGACCCTCCTGGGGATAAGAGCTGAATAGCTGACCTCGTCCCGAGCCTCCGCTACCCTCCGTACCTGAACGGAACCTGTCGCCGTGCCTAAACGACTGTCTCTGTGCTGACGTAACTGTATGAACCCTCTTCGGCCCCGCAACTACCGAAGTCTCAGTAAGGCGCACCTCGACTAATAGGGCTGCATCTACAGCTGCTGCATAGGTCTCGCAATGTTGTGCGCTGATCGCAAGAAACAACGGGGTAAGAAGGCCTCGAAAAAACCTCTTAACCCACATCTCCTCGGTAGCTACCAAATACGGGGCATACGTAGATAGCTCGGTAAACAACACGTCGTACTCTGCCACTGTCATCTCCGGAGTCTGACGTAAAGACTCGAACCTGCGCGCTCGAGAATCTCTGACACTCTGTGGAAGGAAAAGGGCAAGAAACACCATCACGAACTCAGTCCAGGTCATAGGAGGAATACCTGTTGCTCTGCCTTTCTCTACCGACTCGCACCACTTTTGCGCAAGACCTTCCAGGCGAAAGCTCGCTAACTCCACCCATCTCGCATCTGAGCATCTGAGTGAACGACATATCCGGGCCATCCTATCGATAAATGACTGCGGGTCCTCGGCTGCATCGGTGCCTGTGAAGACCGGAGGCTTCAGCCTCATAAATTCAGATAGCGATACTGTGATAACCTCTGTAGCTGCAGGTGCAACTGCCTAAACTGTAGGTACCATTGCGGTCTCCGTAGCCGGTGGAACTACCTCTGGTCGCTGCGCTCGAAGTGCCTCAACTAATGACCCCATCATCTGGCGCATCTCCTACATACTGGCCCCTAGCATAGCGATCTGGTATGTCGAAGGGGGAACAGTATGCTCTGGTACAATGGGTGTACTGCCCGGATCAGTCCTCGTCTCAGACGAATCAACTCTAATCTCGGCTCTCGCGGCCGCTCTCTGCGCCCTCATAGTCTTCGGCGGCATAATGGCTAGAAATGAAACAAGATTCGATAAGAATACGGAAATCGAATCACAAGAATATATATAACCATGAAGAAATTTCAACCAATAAGTCCTAAGGTCACTTAGGCGAAGTACCGTGTCGTGATTATGCCGCGGAACATACACACGCTACGCTACTCTGCTTCAGCTAACTACTCCATCATACTAATGTCATCCTACACTCCGAAAGATAAAACCTAGGCTCTGATACCAACTTTGTCACGACCCAAAATTCGGCCCGTGACTGGCACTTAACCACGTAACGTCTACAGGCGTAACACAATTAAGTAAGCTGAAACCGAGAAATCAAAACCATAAAAAAATAGTGAGTGATGAAAACATTAGTTTAAAACATTTAGAAAACCTTGAGTAAATTTTTTTAAAATTTAAGTTATTTTCTTACAAATTTCGGCAGCACCTCCTTTGTAAAAACTAGCCCCGAAATCGGGTACAACACATGATATAAGTAAAATGACATACAAAAAGAATAAAGCATCCCCAAACGGGAGCAATCACACCCAACGGCGGAAACAACCACCACAATAAAAGTATACGACGCCGTAGCGAAGAATGAGCAATATAAGTGAAGAACGACATAAAAGATAAAACTGCATAAATAAAACCGGCTGACACGAGCTCGACATCCAGAGTACAAATAAATATACAACATCGTCCTCATAACTGGTCTCTAAGTCAATACTTGAAATGGTAGATGGAGAGTACTAGATACAACAGAGAGTACAATGGAAATAAACGGATACCGCAAAACCCACCTGAAGGCAAAACGGCTCACTCGCCAACTGCAATGGTATCCGTAGCCAAAAAAATACAATGAGGTAGCCCTGCCGCAACTACTCTGAGGGTCGACCTGTAAACACTGTGGCACAACGGGGGTGAGTTGCCAACTCGTGAATAGTAAATAACATATAAAGGTAATCGCGGATATGCACGTACTGCGATACTCTAAAATGTACAATCTAATAACATCTATATGATGAACTGGGTACGCAGTAATTATGCAAAGTACTCTATCAGGTACTACGACTACATGATGCAATACATAACAGTGAATGCCGAGCATGGGATAAAATATCATCTACATGAATCATCATCGTGGAACACCCCAGTGTCTACCAAAAACACCCCAAAATCCCGATAACTCAGGCACCGTTACTCTATCCGGCCCTTAATCCTGTAAATGTCATAGAAACGGGGTGCCCAACATCGGCACCCGAAAACATCATGAAATACTCGTGTCCAGCATCGACACACAAATCCTCATATATCGGGCTCCGTCAGTCCGAATCGGCCCACGAGCTCCGTCTGCGGAATCGGCCCTAGGCCCCGGCAGTACGGGTTGGCCCGTATCCATCTCTCGACTCTGGTCAGTATCCTCCGGATAACCGCCAGGTCCAACCAATCACCGGTAGGTAGTAGTCCCTCTGCCAGGCTTACCGTCTGTATACACAACATCCCTTTATTACCCCGGGGTACCATACCGGGTCTACCATGTACCCGCAATCGGCCTCATCCAGCTCCTCGAATCGGGTTTCACATGTCACACGTCTCAGAACCGAGAAAACGCATGATGGACGCACCAAAATATCATATCAAGAGAAACCGGGTTTTCAAAACAATGCATACTTTCTTGAAATAATACCACGGTTCTCAAATCCAAAAATCATATGAAGTCCAAACTCAATGCGTAAATCCATGCAATGTAACGTATGCATCATAAAATCGTACTATGAGTAAAAAGGGAAAAACCGCTCTTTTAAAAGAATTCAGTTTAAAAAAGATATATCATGCGGTTCCCACTTCTTCCAAATAAAAACCAGTTATCTATGCAGGTACAATACGTATATGCGCAAGTATGGATGTACCAATGTATATGTGCATCAATATGAGTGTATAATGTGTATGTGCGCATGAACCGTCAGTAATAGTACAGTGTCCACTAGGTAATAAATCGAGCATAACAATGATGGCATATAACGATGCTTATGTAAAAGTGACATATATGAATATGGATATGTGGCTACAATATCCTATCAAACCCTGACGCATAACGCCATACGGGCGATTTCCCCGTAGATGTTAAATCTACTCACCGTGATATCGTGCTAAGTGTAGCCGACTACCCGCTTCCCCTTCTTTACGGCATCCGAAATACCCGCCTGCGAACCTAGAATTTACACAAAAAACATTCATGAGGCTAAAATCTTGCAAAAACGCGATATCAAAACCAAACGAGAAACTCGCGTCGCAAGCTAAACGCGTGTGCTTCCGATACGCCAAAACATGTGTATACGCGTCTGAAACTACCCTGACACGCTGTGACATGCAGCAACCACCAAACCCACTCACAAAACGTACGTGTCGCGCAAGTCTAAAAGTATTGAAAATAATGTATTTTGTTCCAGATTTTGATACGAACAGAATTAAGAAAAGTTGCATATACCAAAAATCTTAGATATGTAGCAGACTCCCCCAGACCAAACCCAGATATCCAACTCACCCCTCTGGCCACAATTTGCGGCCAGAATGAATTTTTCTGCAGCATGGTGTAGGAATTAGGGTCCCGTGCTCCGTGTGTGTGGTCTAGGTCTAGTGAATATGCTCCAGTAAACTCAACTTTTCCCTGAAGCACCAGGATCAAAAGCAGATCTCAAAACGGCAATAAATCATCACTAAACACTAATTTAACACTAAACTTAATACATTAGGGGGTTTTAGTGTAACCTGAGGCAAAAACTTGGATTTAACAGCACTAATAACCCAAAGTTAAGCTAATAAGGCCATAAAAACCATTACTTGACCTAATCTACACATAAATCACCAAATTAGCACTAATACACCACTTAAACCTTAAATTAAGTTAAATAATTAAAAGTTTAGCAAAGAAAAGGATTAGGGTATGCTTTATACCTCAAAGGGGTTTAGTAATGGCTCAACTTGCTAACCTTGCCTTCAAAGGCAAAGATTTGCCTCAAGAACCCACAAGAAATGCTTAAACAAGAGGTTTAGTGAAGAGGGAAGGGATTTTTAATAGAGAATGGGGCTTAAATGAAGGGAAGAAGAAGAAGAATGATGAGGGAGAGGGGGGCTGTTGCTGGACAAAAAAGAGAGGGAGAGAGAGTGTGTGAGGTGAGGGAAAAATGAGGGTTTTCTTTTTGAAAAAGAGTAGAGAGAGTGAGAGGGGGGGTTAGGGGACAAAGCATGGCATTTTCTCTCCCCTCATTTAATGCCAAGCATGCTTTGTCTCATGCCCTCTCTCTCCTTCTCAAGTCAACCCAAAAAGAAAATCAATATATATATATATATATATATATATATATTTTTGAAACTAAAAATACTTAATTTAAATTCCTATTTTATCTAATGACATGGTTAAAGCACCATGGCTACTAAGCATGGTTTATCCCCAAATTAGCCCTAAGTTATCATGCACATGTGTGTGCAAGCCCAAATAAATTCTAATAAAATATTCATTAATTTTTATAAAATATTTGAAAATCTCTTTGGTAAACTTTTTACTAAAAAAAACATATTTTCACATAGTCAACCACTAATCGCATCCTAAGGTGTTACACAAAGGAAAAATGGCGCGCTCATACGAGAGATTGACTAGGCTGAGAACATTCCGCCAAGGCGAACTCGTGCTAGTCGTTAAAAGACCTATGGTCCCCAATCGTGCCAAAAGAGGGAAATTAGAGCCAAACTATGAGAGCCCGCACATCATAGACAAAGTCTACCAGGGTGGATCTTACCTGCTCATGGATATGCATGGCGAAAGACCCTTCAGGCCAATAAACGGCCGGTTCCTGAAAAATACTACGCCTGACGAGTCACGGCCTAGGTCAACGATAGATGACGGCACCTATGTCTGCTCGCTATCTTCCCAAGCCCAAACTCTATAAGTAGTATCCAGCAAAACCGTTGTCTCCAAAACGACAACAACGGACCGAAACGTCCCTAAACTAACAACGGACCGAAACGTCCCTAAACTAATAATGGACCGTAATGTCCTAAAACTAGCTATGGACCGTAGTGTCCTAAAACTAACGACGGACCGAAACGTCTCTAAAACTACTACAAACCGCGACATCCTAGGGATGAAAAAAAGGCGGTACGTCCATAAGCAAAATGGACACGGATGAAAACCCGAAAGGGTTCCGTGAGTAAAAACCGCAAGGCTACCGGCGATATTTGTGAAAACCCGAAAGGGCGCATACTCGTTAAAAAAAAAGTCGGTACGTCCACAAGAAAAATGGGCATGGATGAAAACCCGAAAGGGCTCCGTGAGTAAAAACAACAGGGCTACCGGCGAGTTTGTGAAAGCCCGAGAGGGCGTAGGCTCGTAAAAAAAATTGATGCAAGGTCCTCTCGACCTTGTAAGGAGAAAATACCTGCGTGAGATCATTACGACTCACAAGGGAGCAAAACACTTAGGGATCCCCACGATTCTTAAGGAGAAATTACACTTATGAGATCCTCACGACTCGTAAGGAGAATCCTCTTATGAGACCCTCACGGCTCATATGATTCAAAAGGCTTAAGCTACAAGGATCTGAACCTGTTCTTAAGCCATCACATTACCCAGTTTGCCCTACAAGCGGCTCAACACTGACCCTTGTATACAATCCACGGGCGCAAATAAACGTTCCCCCACCCAGTTCCACTAATGGCGCGAAATTTCCTCATGTGGTGAATGACACTTGTAAGTCCTCTCGACTTATAAGGAGAAAACACTCTTGCAAGATCCTTACGACTTATAAGAGAACACACACTTAAGAATCCTCACGATTCTTAAGGAGAAAACGCACTTACGAGATCCTCACGACTTGTAAGGAGAAGTATCTTTATGAGACCCTTACGGCTCATGAAGTTAAAAGCCTTAGTCGACATGATCCTAACCCTGTTTGTTAAGCCGCCTTTGTTCAAATCGACAGAGGAAAATGATGATTCACTCCTGACAACGTTCCAGTAGTAGCGATACTGATGCCTAAATCAGTATCAAATTTCAAGTCCTTTCACGACAAATGATGATTCGCTCCTGCCAATATTCCAGTCGCAGCGATGCTGGTGCTAAGATTGGTATCAGATCTTGAGTTCCATACTCGCAAAAAAATAAATAAATAAATAAAATGCATATGAAATAGCCGAAATGTTTGGGCAACTCGCAATAAAAGGCAGCGAGTAAAGAAAAAAAAATAGCCGAAATGATTGGGCACTGCGAAAAAATAGCCAAAATGATTGGGCAATCGCGACTTTCACGATATAAAAAGCTGAAATGATAGAGCATCGCGGAAAGAAATAAAAATTGAAAGAATGAAACTTTTGCCCTGCAGGTAAGTCCATACCGACCCTTGTATATAATCCATGGGCATAAACGAAAAGGGAACCACATGTCCCAACAGACTCTGTCAAAGGGAAAGTCAGATCTCCACAGCAACATCTGCATCCCAGAAGACCAACAACAACGTTCCTCCTCTGCCAGCAGGGCACGGACGCGACATCACCAATCGGAGCCACGGTAAAGTCCCCAGTTCCAAGACTCTACGGTTCACAGACAACCTAGAGTCATCCAATGACCCCGTCGCGGAAATACGTTAGCAAATGACCCCGTCGCGGAAATATGTCAGCAAATGACCCCGTCTCGGAAATATGTCATCCAATGACCCCGTCGTGGAAACACGTCATCCAATGACCCCGTCTCGGAAATACGTCATCCAATGACCCCGTCTCGGAAACACGTCAGCAAATGACCCCGTCTCGGAAACACATCAGCCAATGACCCCGTCCCGGAAACACGTCAGCAAATGACCCCGTCACGGAAATACGTCATCCAATGACCCCGTCTCGGAAATACGTCATCCAATGACCCTGTCGCGGAAATACGTCAGCAAATGACCCTGTCGCGGAAATACGTCAGCAAATGACCCCGTCTCGGAAATACGTCATCCAATGACCCCGTCTCGGAAATACGTCATCCAATGACCCCATCGCGGAAATACGTCAGCAAATGACCCCATCTCGGAAATACGTCATCCAATGACCCCGTCTCGGAAACACGTCAGCAAGTGACCCCGTCGTGGAAATACGTCATCCAATGACCCCGTCTCGGAAATACGTCAGCAAAATGACTCCGTCACGGAAATACGTCATCCAATGACCCCGTCACGGAAATACGTCATCCAATGACCCCGTCGCGGAAATACGTCATCCAATGACCCCGTCTCGGAAATACGTCATCCAATGACCCCGTCGCGGAAACAAGTTAGCCAACGACCTCCCCGTCAGAGCAATGCTTCGACTCGAAAACATGTCAACTCACCAACCACTTACGAGTCCTCTCGACTTGTGAAGGAGAAAATTCTCTTATGAGATCCTTACGACTCTCAAGAGAAAACGCACTTGGGAATCCTCATGACTCCTAAGGAGAAAATACACCTATGGGATCCTCTCAACTCGTAGGGAGAAAAGTCTTTATGAGACCCCCACGGCTCATAAAGTTGAAAAGTCTTAGGCGGCAGATCCTAACCCTGTTTCCTAAGCTATCGCCGCCCTACAAGTAGATCCAAACTAACTCTTGTACATTATTCACGGGCCACACTCTCCAAAGTCGAATCTTGACAAGGAGGGAAACGACCATTTACGAATCCTCTCGACTCGTAAAGGGGAAAAATTCTCTTGTGAGACCCTTACGACTCTCGAGAGAAAGTACACACTTAGGAATCCTCATGATTCCTAAGGAGAAAATATACCAACTGGATCCTCCCGACTCGTAAGGAGAAAAGTCTTTATGAGACCCTCACGGCTCATAAAGTTGAGAAGTCTTAGGCAGCAGATCTAAACCTGTTTCCTAAGCCATCGCCGTCCTGCGAAGAGATCAAGATAGATTATCTACAAAATGCATTTGCTAAAAGGGACACACCACCATGAAACAAAATATGTCTTTTATTCATAAATCCAAATGAATAAAAAGTACAATCTATAAAAGAATCAAAAAAAATAATCTCATTCAGGAGTAAGTACAAAAGGAGAATACAATAAAAACATATATATCTTCAGGCCGGCGAACGATACAATAAGTTCGTCAATTCATTATTCTTCCGCTGGGCCTCGGCTTCAAGCTTTATTATGGCCACAAGACGGGTCTCCGCCTGAGACTGTTGAGCCTGGTACGAGGCGAGCCGACTCTCAAGCTCCCTTTCAGCTACTTTGTGAGCTTCAACCATCTCGCAGGTAAAAATAACGGCTTTATCAAGAGCTACCACCTCCGTGATAGCTTCTTGAAGCGCCCGCCAAAGTTCGTACGCACGAGTGATCTTAGCAGTGGGTTGAGCTTGAAGTTCCCCCAAAGCATTTGAAGCTAGCTCCCTCTCCGAAAATTTCTGGTTGAGCTTCTTTTAGCAGGACTGAAGATTAGCGGCACACCGCTAAATCCACCCCCGCAAGCTCACCTTGGCAGTTAAGAGCTCGGAAGGAAGGCGGATACACTCAAGATTATGTAAGAAAGCCTCCACTCTGCGACAATACTCCCCAGATGCGTACCAATGCTTCATCATGATAGGTGGAGAGGACGGACAAGGAAGCATTGGCTTCGACAGCAAATTCTTCGGCCGGGACAGAGGTACCAGCACGAAGGTCATCAATGAGAGCCGTCAGGGAGTGGATGCTTTGCCTCGCCATCCTTTCGGATGCACGCTGGGCATAGGGACCCGGTGGCATGAAGATCCGAGATTCCAACGGAGTTAGGGTTGGCAGAGCTGTCAAGGTTTGTGAACAGTCAGTGAGAGCCACAAACATGAAATAGGTAAATCAATGCCAAAGATAAAGCCTAACTTACCCGCAGTCATGTAAGGAGGGTTTGAGAGATCCCCGGACCCATCGAGGATCTCAACCTCATCATCAGCCTCCAGAACTGTGGAGCGCATAATAAAAAAAGGAGGGTCAAATAACACCAACCTTGCCCGGAAGAAAGGACTATATTTTGCGGGGATATCTCCTGTAGAGAACCTATGTAAAGTAAGCGCTGGAAGGGCTTCCTGGGAGATAGGTCGACAATAGAAGCAGCCAATTCATGTAGTTCTGAAAGGAAGGAAAGGTTCAGATAATGGAAAGGCTACTAAAAAACAAAGTATAGAAGATTACCTTCGATGCACTTCCCGCCTTGAACCGGAGGGATAGCAGCCTCGGCAGGCTCCTCCACACCCTCGGGTACATCGTTGGGGATATGGGCCAGTGAGGTAGCTTCCAATTGAGGAACAACAGTCGCCACCGGGAGCTCCATGACAGGACTAATGGCTCCAACAACCTCTTCTACACCCTTTGGTGTGTCACTAGAGATGTCCATGGGAACTGAGGTCGATGAAGTCACCTCTGCTGGAATAATAGGCACTGGACGAACGGAGGATACCAATGGAAGCTCCACAGCAGGAATAGCGGCTGTAACGACCTCCTCTGCACCTATTAGGGCCTCATCGGAGACATTTACAGAGTCCACAGTCAGGACGCGACTTGAGCTCAAATCCTTTGTCATTCCTGAAGTCCCTGTAAAATTTTCGCAAAGATAAAGAGATATAAAAAGCGATACAAATTATTTGCCAAAAAAATACGGAAAGCACACATACCGATGCGCCAGGATGCTTCTAGTATGGCTTTTTCAAGCCGTCGTTCCTTCCTGAGGAAGTGTGCTCGCCGGGGTTCAAATGCAGGTTCATGGCCACCGGTCTTCAATGCCAGCTCATCTTTGGAAGCGGCCTTGACAGGTTGCTTGAGATCTATCTCATCTTCCCATCGCAGGGGACCCATATGTACCCTCTGTAGTGATGAGGGATCTTCGTAGAATATGACGGGAGGATAAGGTTTTTTCGGGATACCTATGTTCTCAGTTTCGTCTTGTGAACGCCTTATAGCCTCAGCCAATTGTGCGGCTTCCTCGGCAGACGAACCCGGAAAGAGAAGACCATCATCCGCTTTTGCATGGATATGGGTTCGTCTTGGGCAACAGCCTCAGATTCGAACAAGAGGTCGAGCAGACCAGTAACCGTTTTCTTCCTCCGTTTTGAGCTGGAGCTAACACTAGATGAAGATCGCTTCCTGTCCCTCGGCGCTTTGGCGCGACGTTAGCCGATTTCGTCTCCAGTATCCTCTTTCAGCAGTACTACTGATGATGGCACTGCCATTGATGACGCCACAACTGATGAAACTACTGCTGGCGCCATATCGAAAGCCTTTGCCTGAGCCCTAGTGCGCATTGGCATACCAACTATGGAAGGAGTTGACTCCGCATCCGCCGCCTCAGGGATGAGTAAGGCACTACTACTCCTTAATGGAGGGTGAACCACTGTCCGTGGTCGAGGAGGAACGACTGTGGCTTGGATCGGGGCGGGAGCTCTATATCCGAAGAGTATCCGCTTCTCCTCAGTAATGATTGGACCAACTCGATGACGGTGCCAACCCGTATAAGACCCCATGCACCCCAGAATATAGTCGGCCTCGGGGATCACAAAACGAGAGCTGGTGTTCAGCCGCATGAAGTGATGGATGATGTCACGAACGACTCCCAGAGACGAGCTGGGCTCCACCAAAAATGCTTCGAAGGGAACGCCTTGGTTATAACCCAATTGCCAAGCAAAGCGGTGCAGATTATACTGCATGAAAAAAGCCGTATCATTTCGACGGAACACCAAATAACCCGGCTTAATTGAATACAAGTGCATAATTTCCTTAGGCTTTAAGGATGGTGCTCCCCCTTTCGATAAATCGAATAGCTGTTGAACAGGTCCCGAAGGAGCAGAGAGGACTCGGTCATTGAATACCATCCCACCTTCGTTAGTATACGGGTTAAGCAACACACGAAGGGCCCCTAGCTGAGTTGGATCAGGAGCATAAGCATCCACCAACCTTATGAGCCGCGGGAAGGTGTAAGCATCATAGAAATCTGGCCTCTCATGCGCTGCGAATGCCCCGAATACATGCATCTCGATCCACGATGTAAAGTAATGGAGGGAGAAACTCACAACATCTACACCCAGGGTCGAAGTATTGGCCGCAGCGCTCAGCCTATGGTATAAGTGCGATAGCCCCGCGATGCTCACGGCCAGTCGTGCCCCTTCGGCCACACGATGAGCTGGATAGATGACCGAAGCTCTCATGAAGCGACGGTGCGTTGGAATGACGAACCAGCTAAGCCGATGACTGATAAAACCGACAAAGAAGGTCTCTTCGTCCATGCCGGGAGCCGCGATCGAATCGAAGGGCACGACCGACAAAATCGGGATGTAAAACTGCGGTAAATCTTCTTCTTTGGCCGACAGTTTATTTAGCCCAAACCTAAAAGGGTCGTTAATGTTCGCAAACTTTGGAGCCTTCTTGGACAAAACGTATTCACGGATAAAGCATGCAATGAAGCTCTCAAAAGTGACGCCATGCCCTTCCGACGCTGCGAACAATTTCTCAAAGATAACTAAAACCTTGATTAAGCTAGGGTGCTTATGGAGGACGGCATTTTCAATCGTCAAGCCGTCAAGCGAAGCTGGCATCGTCTCAAACACATACTCATCGGGTGGCAGCAACTCTTCATAATGCTCTCCCCTGATTGGTAGTCCCGAAACATCGCGAAACTCTTCCAATGAAATAGAGACCTCGCGATCCCCTAGCAAGATGGTGTTGGTGGGAAGATTCCACTGGTTCACAAAAACCTTAACCCACCAGACATGAGGGGACTGATAATGAAAGAGAGACACATACACTACCTGATAGAGCCCGACCTTCTGCAATCACGCACGATGAGCGGACATAACATATCGAGCACAGGGAAGATAGCCCGTTGGGTGGTGAGGTGTAAGCCCTATCTTATAAATTTGTCCCCAGGGTTGGGCTTCACCTTGACAAATACGCCGCCGCAAAATGTCAATGGCCGGCAAAGGTTGGTTGGGTATCCCCGTTGTCGACGGCTCAAGCCGGCCTATAAGAGTCCAATCAACCGCCTCCACTGCAAAAGCAGTCTGCGGACGCTCCATCGGCAAAATTGGGCGAAGAGGCTCTGTTGGCACTTCCCAAAGAAAGTTGCGGCGGCCCCGGATGATATGTCCATACTAGGTTTCCCACAAGAGCAAACTAGTACAGTCCCTGTCATAGGCCCGGATCATCGCCATTGCTTCTTCGTCCAACGGTGATTGTGGAAAAGCAGCGTCTGAGCGAGTAAAAGGAAAGTAAGGAAGGGAAGCCATTGTTCCTGCAATAAAGGGAGGAAAGACTGTTAATGCAACCTATACGTGCATATATATATAAACAGCAGAAGAAAACGACGAGAAGGTTATTCCATGGGATCATTGATTGCAAAAAATAATGGACCCTACAAAATCAGTATGACGGCTCGCCAATCACGAGGCGGGGATATCATTGTGAGAATAAAAAAAAGAGATTCTCAATAAATGCACATTGGAGTTTAAACGACTTGGGACATCTTCACAAAAGAACACCCATTACAAACCCTGTCAAATGGATAAAAAAAAATAAAGGAAAAATCCCCTTAAAAAGATTTTCAAGAACACCGGGGAATCAAATTCCCGAAGGGCCCTCTTGATCTTTCAGAGCGAAGCTCTTCGGTGAGGAATTAAATTCCTTTTATGCAATGGAATTAAATTCCAGAAACCCCATAAAGAGGAAATGAAAAATCAAATGTCATGCCCAAAACATTGAGAGTTATTACTCAAAAATCACATCTTTGGATCTCTAAGAGATGGGTTTTAGAGGAGAGCAAAGCTCTCATGATGGATTTAAAATCCAGAGGCTTTCTTTAAGAAAAGGGTTCTCTGATGTTCAAGAGCTTACCTAAAAAGGGGTTCTTTTTGGCAGAGTTAAACTCTGGAAATTTTCAATGGATAGAGAACTAAGCTCTGAAGAGAAGAATTAAATTCTCAAAGGAAGCGAAGAAGGAAGAAGATGAAGAAACAATGGCTGCCTAAGGAATCCAACCCTCGCATTTATAAGACGTGACAAGGGCGATTCATCTCCCCGTTCCCCTAAGCAATCCAACGGCTGTAAAGGTGACAGCGTTGCACTCACGTGTAAGCCACGTGAGGACAACGCTGTGGGGGCATTTGTTCCCTTATAAAAATTCAGAAAGAAAAAGGGAAGGGGAAAATTCCCCACTAATGGAAGCATCACGTGTAAGCACATGATCATTAATCCCTTACAAAGAGACTCAAAGAAGGAAAAGAAAAAATTCACGCTAGTGGAGCATCACGTGAAAGCACGTGATGCATCTGTATGCAGAGTAAGCGGCTCCATTTAGTAGGCGGCAGCTAAAGCTTCACGTGCAAGCACGTGATCGTCTTTCACACAAAACGTGTGGGACTCAGTTATAAAACAAACAAAGAACAAAGAAGCTCACGTGTTACTACGTGATGCCTTCCCTCTGTTTAGACTCCTGCATACGAACAAACCAAATTAATTCTGTGAGGGGTCACGTGGTACACGTGATGGCTCCTATACCTTCTGAACAGATAGAATTAAATTCTAAACAAAGGGATCAAAAGCACTATTTTGGAAAATATTTCCTTGGATCTTTCTAAATAAGAAAGATTGCACTCTGTAAAGCAGAGCGCCGTTGGACTAAAAATCCAATGGTGATTAAAAATCATCAATTTACAGAAAAATTCTGTGCAAGGAAATATATTCCTAAACTTGCTAAGAACAACAAAAGAAATATCTTCTGTAAAACAGAAGTTCTTGGATTAAAAATCCAACGGTGAATAAAATTCACCGATTGATCTAAAAGATCATTTTGGTTGATCAAAATCTCTCAATGAGAGATTTTCTGAACAAATTGATTCTTTTCTTTCTCCTATAAATAAGAGCAAAGGGACAAAAAAAGGAGAGAGAGAAATAGAGAAAGAGAACCCCTCACAAACTTCAAGTTAAAAAAAAAGAGAAAACAAAAAGAAAAATCCGAGGTAAGAGAAGGAACAAAACTCATAGAATATCTCATCTCTTTTTCACCTCCATAAGAGTTTAACTGTTCTAAAAAGGACTTGGTTCTTCTTCTAGTTGAGATCTGCAGAAGCAGATCTCCCCACAAGTTGAGAATTCAATTCTCATCGGGGAGATTTTGCCATGCAGATCCAAAACCTAGGGGGAGATCTAAGTTCAGAGAATTTAGTTCTCCCATAAAATTATATAAGAATTTAATTCCTAGGAATTTAATTCCTCTGATAGAACAAGAGTTTAACCCTTCATATGAGAACTTAGTTCTCCCTAATGGTAAAAGATCCGCAGAAGCAGATCTCCCCACAAGTTGAGAATTTAATTCTCATCGGGGAGATTCTGTCATACAGATTCCAAACCTAAGAAAAAAACTAAGTCCTAAGAATTCAATTCTTACAAAACAATAGGCTTGAAAGTCTCGAAACTCAGGATCTCCATGCACATAAAAGGATTGGTACCCAACATGACAACAACCGATCACGTGCTCCCACGTGAGCGCCTTTGAAGAACAAAAGAGATTGGCTCACGCGATCACACGTGACCCCATAGTAGTACTTGGCACTTGCAAAGCAAAAAGGGAATAAATCAAAGGCAGTTTCCACTTTTGGGGCGCCTCACGTGATCTCACGTGACCCAATAGCGCTTAACGCTCAGAAAAGAACAAAAGAATAAACCCGCAGAAGCAGTGCCTCAAATTCTTGAAGTTTAATACTACTTCAAGCGCCTCACGTGACCCCACGTGAGTGCCTCTGAATTTTAGTGTTTAACACTATTTTGAACACCTCACGTGGGAGCACGTGAGCGCTGAATATATACTAGTGTTGAACACTATGAAAGGCTAATATTAGCCAGATTCAGACCAAATTTCCAAGGACCATCAATTGAGCCCCTCATGCTCAGGGTCTCCAAAACCGATCTCAGTCCCGAAGACGGCTAAGGAGCTCCCAACAAATGACATCTAAACTGATGTTCATCCCATCCCCCCAGTCGGGACATTGGTTCAAGGGTACATCTCTTCGCACCTCTGATACATGTCGTTATAATCCTTCAACGTCTTCAGAGAGATGGATGGTCCCAATAACCAATAACTTTTAGCTCATCCCCAAACTGGTTAAACCAAAACCCCATGGACTATGAGGTCCTTACACTCATGGACTATGATGTCCTTAAACTTTATGGACTATGAGGTCCTTAAACTCATAGACTATGATGTCCTTAAATTTTATGGACTGTGAGATCCTTAAACTCATAGACTATGATGTCTTAAAACTTTACAGATTATGATGTTTTTAAACTGTCACGGACTATGATGTCCTTAAACCCAATGGACCGCAACGTCCCTAAACTAAAACGATAGAGCCCAAATGCTCTGTCATCGAATCTAAATGATCCAGAACCCCCGTTGAGTAGATCTTAGTGTAAAATTAGACTAACGTATCCTTAACAAACGTTTAAGTTGATCTTAATCTCAATGAGATTAACGATCCTTAAACCCAACCCAAACCCAAATCTAAGAAAACATGGATTTGGACTAATCCACGCCCTACGAGCGACAACATAAATTAGTCTCCGTATACAATCCACGGGCAACCTAAAATAAAACAAACACATACGATACGAAGTGACCTTCTGGAGAAGGAGAAAGTGGTTACCGCTATGCGGTAGCGTAATTAACTGCAGGGGCTTGCGCCTGCAGGGAAGAGCGTCCCCACAATCAAAAACTTCTCGTACACAAGGGGGAATCTGATGAAGTCTGCTACAACGGCCGCATCTGTCTAAACCTCCGATATACGGTACCATAAATCAACTTGGTATCTTCGGAGAGGTGGACGGATAAAACCCAAATAGCATCTGCCCCCAAATTCAGACCGACGACCTACGCGGTTTCGTCTCTGTATTCGGCGGTAAACATTCACGTGGGTGCCCTTTTATAATAAGCGCTTTAGCGCTCCAAGTCTGGCGCTCAGCGCCAAGCGCTCCACGTGCTCCTCACATGGGCGCACTTTTATAAGAAGTGACATAGCGCTTCCGGTCTGGCGCTTAGTGCCAGGCGCTCCACGTGCAACTCATGTGGGCGCTAAGGAATTACAAAACGCTCTGTAAATAAGGCCCAGCGCCATAAAAAGTGTTCAACACTTAATAAAAGACAAAAAGAAAAAGGGGTGTCAGAACCCAAATCAATGCTCAACATTATTGAATAAAAAGGGGTTGAGCCCAAACAAATGTTCAATATTTTATTCAAAATGAATAGACTGAGTCCAAACAAGTGTTCAAACATTTTATTCAGAACTGAGTGGACTGAGCCCAAGTTGGCCACAAGTTCCTAATTCAAATTAACCGAGCCCATGTGCTCACAATCTTTTTAATTGGTCTTAGTCCCAAACCTGACTATAGATCTCCCAACCAACATTGGTTCAAGGGTACATCTCTTCATACCTCTGATACATGTCGTTGTAATTCTTCAACGTCTTCAGAGAGATGGGGGGTCCCAATAACCAATAACTTTTGGTGCATCTCCAAGCGGTTAAACCAAAACCTCACAGACTATGATATCTTTAAACTCTATGATGTCTTTAAACCAGACTATGATGTCTTTAAACCATACAGACTATGATGTCTCTAAACCTTACGGACTACGAGGTCCTTAAACTCATGGACTATGATGTCCTTAAAACCAATGGACCGTAATGTTCCTAAACTGATACGGTCCAAATACTCTTTCGTTGGATCTAAATGATCTTAAAACTTTGTTAAGTAGATCTTAGTCTAAAATTAGGCTAACGTATCCTTAACAAGCATTTAAGTTGATCTTAATCTAAAACAAGATTAACGATCCTTAAACTAACCCAAACCCAAATCTAAGAAAATACGGATTTGGACTAATCCACGCCCTACGGACGACAACCTAAATTAGTCTCTGTATACGATCCATGGGCAACCGAAAATAAAAAAAACACACACGACATGAAGTGACCATATGGAGAAGGAGAAAGTTGTTACCGCGATGCGGTAGTGTAATTAACTGCAGGGGCTTGCGCCTGCAGGGAAGAGCGTCCCCACAATCAAAAACCCCTCACAACGAGGGGGGATCTGACGAAGTCTGCTACATCGGCCGCATCTGTCTAAACCTCCGATATACGGTGCCATAAATCAACTTGGCATCTTCGGAGAGGTGGACGGATAAAACTAAATACCATATGCCCCCAAATTCAGGCGGGACGTTTGTCTTCGCGTCTTTCGGCGGTAAACAGATTCTGGCACGCCCGGTAGGACCTTTTCCTCTTTCCACTCCACACTTCGTGTGTCGTGTTCTTGAACGAATCGTGGTTTAATATGGTTGACCCTAGATTCTAGGTACTAAGATTTGATGTCTTGCTCCCGTGTAGAGAAAATGGCTTCCAAGTGCACCAACTGCAACAACAACTTCCACTCTGTCCTCGCTGGAGGAGTGACCTATGGGCCCCAAGCGGCCTCCATCTTTGCCATGCCAGTGGAACATGTGACTCAGGCCACCACTGGACTGTTCTTTGGGACCATGATCCCACCGGCAAGCTTCAACATCCCAATGCCGTCACAGGAAGCTCTGAAGAAGTCGGTCTTCGATCGGCTTACAACTACTACGACCCCTCTCAACGGGCCGTCCAATTCCAATTCTACTGCATCAGTCTTTGACAGGCTGAGCCTGAGCTCCAGTGTGTCCATAAAGAAGCCTGCAATACCTAAACGAGTCATCCCGAAGTGGATAGCCATTCCAACTCCGACGGACGAAGTCGTCAAAGGGGCTTCTCTTGCTAAGGGATCGGTCTTTGCGAGACTGGCCACCCCAATTCCTGCTTTGGGTGAGGTCGTCCAGACTACTTCCCCTGCCCAAAGGTCAGTCTTCGACAGGTTGGACGTTTCTTCTCAGCGGACGTCAGTCTTTGATAGGCTGGCACCAACAACAACCCTTCACCAGAATAGGGGGCATGATGAAGCCATCCCCGTAACTGAGCCAGTACCGTTTGCAAGATATGCTTGAAGTCGCCACTAGCGCCGAGTGAGGAAAACTGGGGGCAGTTCCCCTTCTGGATTGACTCCACCAGCTCCGATGGTGGAAGTCGATGTTGTTGTTCCAACTGGGAATAGTTTTGAGCCACTCAGGAGGGTGCGCCAGAACTCTCCAACTGCCGTATTAAAAAGGTCTCCTTCACCTGTTGAAAATGTTACAAAGGCGGAGCTGGAGCAGCCTCCTCAGCGGCTGTCCTCCAAAATTCATAAGGTCTGGCTGAGAGTCCAAGACTCTGTAATCAATAAGGACTACTCCCGCCGACGGAAGAAAATAAAGATTCAGCAAAAGGAGGACCATCCCTCCGCTACGCCACGAAAGGTGTCGTCTGCACGGGTTCCTACATTAACAGCCCCCTCAACTTCAATCGTCCATAAAAAGAGGAGGGCGGAGAAGATCCCTATGCCTGCGACGAATCTCAAGGGCACTGAACCCAGACGCTCCAAGTCTGGGGACATGGTGGTGCATACTGTTTATATGGCTTCCGGGAAAGAGGAGAGCCGCGCTTCCGGGGGTCATTGACCGCTCACCCAATCCGTAACAAAGGCCCAGGAGTAACAACGGAAGCTCCAGGAAATGTTAACAAAGATGGTCGCACTCACTGGGCCAAAAGAAAGCCCGGAGACATCGTCGGAGCAATGCCAGGAGCAAGAAACCGATGCCGAGTTCCTCCGTAGAGTGCTCGAGAAAAAAGATAAAGAAGCCGCGGAACAAGCGGCCAACATAAAACAAACGGCGCTACTATTTCAAGACATGGTCAGGATGATGATCCAGCCAGACCCTCCAGCCGAAGATCTCCCAATAATCGTTGAGGACGACAGAAGGGAGACATCGAACCCTCTTCCGGCCTTTTCAGACGCCAAGGAGGAAACAATCTCGAAAGCCGCGCTCGATGATTATATAACTCAACAGATACGAGCTCATCAAGCGAACGAAGTTGCTGGCCAAGTCGTCAGAATGGGGCGACCATATCCCAGCTGGTATGATCAAATCAAGTACCTGCCGCGATATCCGATCCCCAAATTCCATGTGTACAAGGGAACAGGCAATCCCCATCAACATGTCGCTCAATTTAGGGCTCTGTGCGGCAATACTGGAGGTGACGATAGGCTACTGCTTCGCCAATTCGTCGGTAGCTTAGCTGAGACGGCCTTCGAATGGTATTCAGAACTTCCCAACGACTCCATCAAAACATTCATGGAGATGGAGCTATTATTCACCCAGCGTTTCGCAAGCGCCAGCGAACGCACCCTAATCACGGCATTGATCAATGCCAGGGTGAAACCAGGCGAAACATAGGTTCAGTATGCGATACGGCGGCGGAACCTATGGTCGAAGTGCGAACAACGCATAGAAGAGGCTCCTGCAGTGGGCATGTTTGTGGGAACCCTCGATCCGCAGGCGACCATATCCCAATTCATGATGTTCTTTAAGACGAAAACCTTCCAGGCCTTGATTGACAAGCTGGCCCAAATGGACCAGATGGGCCATAGGCCTTCCTCTTCAAAGACGGAGTCTCGGAATGAAAAGGGAAAGCGACCTTCGTCGCCAATGCTCAGCAACAGCCGAGTGGTCCAAAACCAGCTGATCGCCAAAACGATAGACAGTGATTTATCAACGTAAAGTTAAAACGTCCTAACTCGTTCCCTCGAGATAAAACAAGGAGACTGTTCGAACTGGCGGTGCGCAACAGGCTCATCACTTGCTAGATCCGAGATGCCTACTGCAGCCAGGTAACGTCAACCATCCCAATTACTTCCCCTACCACCAAGTAGTGGGCCACCCAATTGAACATTGCTTCGTCTTCAAAAGATGGATCGAGAATCAATACCAACAGGGCAAATTTGCACTGTCCGAGAACTGGAAGGTAAGCCCGCCGCAGCCGCACGTTCTTAAAAGGGTAGACACGCCGGGGGCATCATGCTCATTTATAGAAGAAGCTTCATGGGAGGTCGCTCTTTCAGCCAAAACAAAAAGAATGCTGAAGGATTTTCAAACATGCCCGGCAATTAGATGGAAAATCCTGTTGGAACCCGAGGTCATTGAGGGAATGCTGAAACCGCGCCCGACGCCAAGAATTGGTAGCGATGGGCAAAATGCCCAGGCCCAGCCGTCAAAATCTTCGAAAAGAAAGAAGAGGATAAAAAAGCCCGTGAAGCCTGATGACAAGCGCACGGACTTGCAAAAGCAGATTGACACACTGGAAGAATATAATCAGAAGGCGCGAACCCCAGTCATGCTCTAAGAATTTCTCAACAACATTCCTGAGAGCGGAGAAAACGACAATGACGACGGAGACGACTCGTCAGAAGAATTCGAGGATTATGTGGCAAGTTGTCACATGATCTCTCATTCGCCCGTAAATGATGAAGAAGCTCACATAGAGGAGCTAGGGGTAGGAGCGGTGCCAAAATCCTTCGAACCGTCTGACGAGATGATCGACATGCTGCTGAACGAAGCCCGTCAGAAGAGCAAGGCTGATCAGCAACGTGAAATGGCCATATTCGAAAGAGCCAGGCGTCGGCGTCAACTTGAAGAAGTCATGGTAGAGATGGATCATGAAACACTCTAACCAGATCAAAGTGCACTCGCGGCAAACAAAAGAAAGCTTAAGACGAGGAAATGTTTTTCCAAAGCCTTGTCCATGGGAATGAAACTGCCATTGCCCAAAGAAAATATCCCCGAGGATACGCACCTTGACGAAGCAGACGTACATCCTAAATATTGCCTATACCACCAGAGGATTGCACACCCTATTGAAGAGTGCATGACCTTTAAAAAGTGGTGGCAAGGGTACGTCGCTCACCGACAACATTTCAAGTGGATAAAGCGCAAAGCTCGTCGGGAACGGAGAATCGCGATAGATGAGCATAAAAGAGTTGTCGCCAACTGTCACATGGTTGATACCAGGGGATCGCAGGTTCTCACCTTCAGAAGTGATTCTGACGAAGAAGCATCTCTCGGCCCTTTCTTCAAAGAATCCACCTCAGGAAGAGAAGAAGAGATAAAGAACTGTGAGAATATTCAGCTGCGTAATCGCACGTTGCCTGAAAAGAATCTCGGACCCATGAACAAGGGATCGAACAAAAAAGATAAAGGGAAGGAAAAGGTCCCTGAGGATATCGCCCTCGATGCTTGAGTCGTCGAAGAGCTTGCAGCCAAAGACCCACCTACGAAGAGCAGAGTGGATTACAATGTCCTGGCCCATCTGAGGAAGATACCCTCGCAATTAAGCATTTTGGATGCCCTTCTCTTGTCTAAAGAGGCACGAGATTCTCTAATCAAGGCATTACAAGACCCCGGACAATTTCAAGCCTTTCTTGCCGAAGAAAAGATGAAGGACGAGCTGGAAGAAGTTCACACGGTCGATATTACCTTCATAGATGAAGACCTCCTCCTCGAGACGTGCGAGCACAATCGCCCCTATATGTCACCGGGTACTGCTACGACATTAAGATAGGAAAGATTCTAGTTGATAACGGGTCCTCTGTCAACCTCCTAAATGTCAGAGTGCTAAAAGAAATTTTCATGAGCGTTCAACACCTAGCTCGGGATAAAATTACCATATCTGGTTTTGACTCCCAGTCATCACGGATGCTCAAGTCCGTAATACTGACGTTACACTTCGGGTCGCTCGTCACCGACATCAAGTTTCACGTCATCGACGCCAAGACTTGCTACATTTCTTTGCTCAGCAGGCCATGGTTACACGAGTACAATATCATCCCTTCTACACAACATCAGTGTATGAAATACTTCAAGGATGGTCTCGAGTACACTGTGACGGGGGAACTAAACCCATTCTCCGTGAACGAAGTCCGCAAATATGAAGATGCCAAGTACTTCCTACCAGACTTCGAAGACACAGAAAGATGTCGCAAACCGGAGAACAAACAAAAAGCTATCACCACTATTCCGGTCTTCAGGAGTGATACCGAAGAGGACGAGGAAATAGTCTATTCGGGGCCGCCTCAAAGCAGCAAGCCGGGACCCTCTACCCCTATTCTGGTCTTTGGCAGTGACTCTGAAGATGAAGTCAACTCATTGTTCTCGGTTCGTCCATCAATGCAGGCCCTCACTTGAGATGATCAGAGTCTGCAAATCACCATGGTTCCACGGCTACACTACAGAGAGCTTGATGCGCTCAAGACATATAGTATGCAAGAGCTACAGACATTCTACGTCCCTCCCGGGCGAAGAGGTGAAAAGGCGATCCTATTCTATCAATCCAGGGAAATCAAAATCGAAAGGGAAGTCTGGCGTGGTGCCGAACCCGCGCTTGACAGGCTCCAACCAATCTGTCTGCCCACATACTACGCAGAAGGATTGAAAAGGTTATTGAGATGCCAAGGCGTACCCTTTAAGCAAACCGCGCGACAGGCCCAATTCTACAACAGGATCTGGAACGTCCCCGGAACTCAGCGAAAATTGCCTAACGGAAAAATGAAAACGATCGGGCTTGGGTATGTCCAGTCCAAGAAACGAGAGCAGTTCCATGGCTGCCATGTCATAAAAGACCTTGATAAAGAAGAGGATGCTCTTTTAAAAGACGCTGACGCTGAATCGGAATGAGGTCCTGTCATAAAATTGCCGAGTCTGTCGTTTGAAGAATAGATGGACAAGCTAGTATGGGAAGCGAGTCAAAAGGTTCGGAACGATTACAGCCGCGAAATGGCCATTTACGAGAAAGCTAAGACGCAACGCCTCCTTCAACAGGCTACTGAGGACGATGATGCCCTTCACCGTCAACCCGCCATGCATTCCCAACACAAGAAAAAGGCCCGACGCAGAGGCAAAAAACAGGTCAAAGAACGGAAAAAACGTTCGACAGCGGCAAAACGCATCCAAAAGGCCACGTGATCAAGAAAAGGTCAGCCGGAATCCGTCTCTAATGAAGAAAATGGATCGGGAATATTCCTTCCCTCGAAACAAGACAAGGAAGATATTCGACCTCATTGTGAAACATCAAATGATTACGCTCCCGGAGTCCAAGCACCCCGATCAAGCAAACGAGGTTCATCACCCGGACTATTGCTCCTATCACCGAGTGATAGGACATCCTCTTGAAGACTGCTTCACCTTCAAAAATTGGGTCGAAGACCAATATCAACTCGGCAGGTTCGCTCTATCAAATAGTTAGAGGGTAACCCCACCGCAAATGCATATACCAAAAGCAACGTATATGGAGAGGGTAAAACCAGATCAACATCGGTCTTGGAAACGATCTTGTACCTGTCATGTGATAATGTTGTCAGAAGAAGGAGTGCCCGAGAATATGGATGACCTCTCCTGGTGCTTCGAAAACGAGGATGAAGAGGAATTGATCTCAGAATTTTCACCAGTGCCAAAAGGGTTGGAATATGGAATACATACTACTGTGGGCAACCTAAAGAAAATCGACTTAGGGACGGCAAATGACCCGCGGCCTACGTTCGTCAGTGAGCTGCTATCTAAAGAACAGGTAGCTACACTAAAAGACGTGCTCATGCAGTATAGGGACTGCTTTGCATGGAACTATTCCGAGATGCCGGAGCTAAATCCAGAAATCGCTGTGCATAAATTAGCGATATCTCCGGACGTCAAGCTAGTCAAACAAGCACCAAGAAGAATGCGACTCGAACTAGAAATGAGTATCAACGCCGAAGTCTAGAAGCTAATTGACTCTGGCTTCATCCAAGAAGTTCAATACCCTGACTGGATCACCAATATTGTCCCAGTGATGAAGAAAAATGGAACGGTGCGTATCTGCATGGACTTTCGGGATCTCAACAAAGCTTGTCCGAAGGATGATTTTCCCTTACCGGTTACCGAACTGATGATAGATAACACATCTACTCATGAAGTCTTCTCTTTCATGGATGGCTCATCAGGGTACAATCAAATAAAGATGCATCCCAAAGACCAGAAGCATACCGCTTTCCGGACTCCTCTGGGCGTATTCTGCTACAAAGTGATGCCTTTCGGTCTAAAAAATGCCCGCTCTACCTATCAGAGGTCCATGACGAAGATTTTCGATGACCTCATTCATGAAGTCGTCGAATTCTATATTGACGACCTCGTGGTGAAAAGCAAATCGCACGAGGAGCATTGGGAGCATCTGAAGATAGTGTTCCGACGTCTTCGGAAATACAACCGGAAGATGAACCCTCTCAAATGCGCGTTTGGAGTTTCCTCGGGCAAATTCCTGGGGTCCATCATCCGACACCGGGGCATCGAAATAGATCCATCGAAGAAAAAGTAGGAAAGTTGCACTGGGTGATATGTCGCTCAGAGTAGCGAACGGAGCACAAGTTAATGCGGCAGCCGTCGGTGAATATCACCTAGTATTGCCAAATGGCAAGACTATGATTTTGAACGATTGCTACTATGTACCCTCCATGGTTTGCAACATCATATCAGTTTCTTTACTCGATAAAGATAGATATAAGTTTGTTCTTGAAAAGAATATCATGAACATTTACCTTGATAAGGTACTGGTTGCAGAGGGTACACTGTTTAATGGTATCTACATTCTAAATCAGAATACAGTTCTCAATATACAAAACACACGCAAGAGGAAGAATTCAGATACGAATGAATCCTACTTGTGGCATTGTAGACTTGGTCATGTCGGAGAGAAAAGACTGAGTAAGTTACATAAAGATGGACTCTTGGATGCGTTCGAGTTTTCATCTTATGAAACTTGTCAGTCTTGTCTCAAAGGGAAGATGACCAAATCTCCGTTCACCGGACATGGAGAAAGAGCAGCAGAGCTCTTGGGACTCGTACATAGTGATGTATGTGGTCCGATGTCTATACATGCAAGGGGTGGGTTCTCGTACTTCATCACATTCACTGACGATCTCTCTAGGTTCGGATATGTGTATCTGATGAAACACAAATCTGAAGCTTTTGAGAAATTCAAGGAATTCAGAAAGGAAGTAGAGAACCAGACAGGCAAAAGTATCAAGGTCCTCCGGTCTGACAGGGGAGGGGAGTACTTAAGTACGGAATTCCTAGATTACTTAAAAGAGAATGGTATTCTCTCTCAGCTTACTCCTCCTTATACACCACAGCACAACGGTGTATCGGAGCGGAGGAATCGTACCCTATTGGATATGGTTCGCTCCATGATGAGTAGTGCTGAGTTACCTCTTTCATTCTGGGGACATGCGCTTCAGACAGCGGCATACCTTTTGAATCAAGTTCCGTCCAAATCTGTGCCTAAAACTCCGTATGAAATATGGAGCAGTAAGAAACCATGTCTGAAGTTTATTAAGATATGGGGTTGTCCGGCCTATGTGAAAACACAGAAACCGGACAAGTTAGAGGCACGGTCAGTTCTCTGTAAATTTGTGGGATATCCTAAAGACTCACTAGGATATCTGTTCTACCACACTGAGGAACAGAAGGTGTTTGTATCTCGCCACGCCACCTTCTTAGAAAGGGAGTTTCTTGCAAAAGAAACTAGTGGGAGTTCGGTAGAACTGGAAGAAATTCAGCGACCACAAAATGTAACTGAAAATTTGGAGGAACCGCTAGATTCTATAACCCCAGATGAACCTCAGCCACTCCACAGATCTGGTAGGATTTCTCATCCGCCCGAGAGATACTACGGTTTTCTCATAGACGGGGATCGAGAGGATTGCATCTTGGAAGAAGATGACCCTACCAGTTTCAGGCAGGCCATTATCAGTAGGGACTCTGATAAGTGGCAGGAAGCAATGCAATCCGAAATGGAGTCCATGTACGCCAATAAAGTGTGGACCTTGGATATTGCTCCACCTGGGGTAAAACCCGTTGGATGCAAATGGATCTACAAAAGGAAACTTGGTGTAGATGGGCAGGTGGAAACCTATAAAGCTAGACTCGTTGCAAAAGGTTTTCGTCAAAGACCTGGTTTGGACTATGACGAGACTTTTTCTCCGGTGGCTATGCTCAAATCCATTCGGATCCTACTTGCCATTGCTGCCTTCCATGACTATGAAATCTGGCAGATGGATGTTAAGACGGCTTTCCTAAACGGTTGTTTGGAAGAGTGCGTTTACATGGATCAACCAGAAGGTTTCGTAGAAAGTGGGAGCAGCGGAAGGGTGTGCAAGTTGCTTAAATCCATTTATGGATTAAAGCAGGCATCGCGAAGCTGGAACATCTGTTTTGATGAGGCAATCAAGGATTTTGATTTCATCAAGAACGAAGATGAACCCTGTGTATATAAGAAGATTGTAGGACGAACTGTCGTATTCCTAGTCTTGTACGTGGACGACATTCTTTTGATAGGAAATGACATTCCTATGCTACAATCGGTCAAGCTGTTTTTGTCACAAAGATTCTCCATGAAGGACCTGGGTGATGCCTCGTACATTCTGGGGATTAAGATCTATAGAGATAGATCCAAGAGACTATTGGGACTTTCGCAGTCCAGGTACATAGAGACCGTACTAAAGAGATTTGGTATGGAGGGTTCCAAGCGCGGTAACATACCCGCATTGCACGGAATTACCCTCTCCAAGAAGATGTCTCCTAAGACTGACGAGGAGAGGGTTCGCATGAGCACTATACCCTACGCTTCGGCGGTAGGATCTATAATGTATGCGATGCTATGTACAAGACCAGATGTAGCTTACGCGTTGAGCGCGGTAAGCCGGTATCAGTCAGACCCAGGGGAGGACCACTGGACAGCAGTGAAGAACATTCTCAAGTACCTAAGAAGGACTACGGAGATGTTCCTGGTTTACGGTAATGGAGACCTCAGGGTCGAGTCCTTTACCGATTCAAGCTTCCAGAGTGACAAAGATGACAGCAAGTCCGTCTCGGGTTTTGTGTTTACGCTCAACGGAGGGGCGGTATGTTGGAGGAGTTCCAAGCAGGAAACCGTCGCAGACTCGACGATGGAGGATGAATACATTGCTGCAAGCGATGCCGCAAAAGAGGCGGTCTGGATGAAGAAGTTCATTAGTGAACTTCAGGTAGTTCCGTCCATTGTTGACCCAATACCTTTGTATTGCGATAACAATGGGGCTATAGCTTTAGCGAAGGAACCAAGGTCCCATCAGAAATCCAGGCACATCTTAAGGCGGTATCACCTGATCAGGGAGATCATTGATCGACAGGAGATCGAGGTGCGGAGAGTGGACACAAAGGACAACACTGCGGACCCATTCACGAAGGCTTTACCCCAGACTCAGTTCGAGCGGCTGATCGAGATGGTAGGTCTTCGATACGCCAGTACATGGCCTTAGTGCAAGTGGGAGATTGTTAGTGTATATGCCCTAGAGGCCATTACTGTATCATACTAGTATGTATATTACTTGATGGAAGCTTGGGATATTCACAGTTGTACAGACAATCTTGCTCAATATAGTAGTATGCTACTTGGTTTGTCTCTGCTTTAATGTGTACATGTGTGTTTATTTATTATATCACCTATACGCATTAGTAGAGCCCTTAGGATCTTTGCTTGATTACCGGCGTTGTGATGGCGATCACACTCGTGGGGGCTGGGTAATCTACAAGCACATCCTTATACACGTCCCTAGTCGTGGGAGTACCGAGATAGGGCATCGATACTCCGGAGTAGACTAGCGTATGCGCTTCTCATCCCAGCACGGGAGACGGTCTGTCCCACAGCCGTCGGTACGTAGTACTTGAGATAGTATGCGGGTGCTCGTTGGGTTACGAGTACACTGGACAGGACTCGTCGGGAACTGATGGTTGGTATTATACCTATCGTCAGTTATCAGTTCCCAGGTGACATGAGTACAGCTTAGTCCGCTGACTTGACACTGTCACTTCGCCTCGAGTGTGTTCCCACTGTTCTTTGATTGCTACCCTACCACGGCTCTACTGAGTCGTGCAAACAGGTAGTAGTTGGGAGCAGTCCCGAAGCACTTGGAGGCAGTGACGGTTAGACAGGATTCGTCTCTCCCGGTATTGGGGGTTGACATCGCGCTGTGTCTAGGAGAGCCATTACACAAGTAGTCCCTGGCCAGGACAAGCGAGATATACTGGTAGGTTCCAGTGTTATCTCAGGGTGTTCTGGGCTTCACTCCGACACGACTTGTACCGCTATTAGGGGTCTGACGCTTGCCGCCCCCTAGGCCCGACATGCGATGTATCAGACGAACAGACCGGACTGTACGGAGAATATCACATACAGACTCAGTAGGAGTTCAGATGGGTTTTACCTCGTCAGTCTTCTTATCGGCATCTACCTGGGGACCGTTACGCACAGCTAGTGCCGCTTGCGGTCTGTGGTTAAACCCACTGCCAGCGTAGTGTCGAGTCTTTAGAGTCCCACACAGAGGGTATTCGCCTCTGGGCAAAACAGAGTAGAGGTCGCATGGTTTTGCGACAGGGTTCGTTCTCATCCGCGCACTTGTGCACGTTTGGAGTCCGGACGGATATTGCCAGCGGGCTCTGGTTTGAGCCGGATACTGGTATATGTTTTGGGGTCACTTTTATCTCTCAGTATTCATGTTCATCGGAACAAGAATGCAGGTGTGTATGCACAGTTGTTTGAGGCGGAAGAAGAGGTTTTTCATTAGGGTTTCGGAACGGGTGCGCATGCACAATTGACAGTCGTTTTTTTTCCAAACCCTAATGAATTTGTGAGATATCTATTAATAATAGTAATTAAATGGAATTATGTTATGGTTGGTTTTGTTGACTTGTTGACCATGGTTGACTTGTTGACCATGGTTGAATGTTTGACCATCATCATTATTTTGCAAGGATGCTCCTTGATTCTTGCCAACATTCATTTAATGAAGTGATGATAGTGGTCATTCCAAAACAACCATCAACTATTCTCATTTGAATTATTATTACTAATTAGATAATTCTTTTTCTTTTGATATGGTTGCAAAAGGAAAAAGATAGCTCATTCTATCATATTACTTCTCTCTCCTCACTTCATCTTCTTCCTCCTCTAGTTCATGGAGAGCAAATCTCATGTGTTGAGAATCATCTCCTTGAAGATAAAACACCCCAAAGCACACTCTACTCACTCTAAGGTAGAAGGTGTAGCAAACCGGATACTTTAGTTCTCTCAAGATCGAGAAAGGAGCCCAAGGATGAAGCCCTCAGGTGGATCTATCTTCGGCAAAGAGGAGACGAGGAGGGGAAGCCATTCAAGCTACTACAAAGAGCAAGAAAGAAGAAGGACAACAAGAAGAGAAGGAGTTCAAGTTGAGGTATAACCACTTTGCCGAGTAGTTAACTCTTCTTAGCATGTATGCTAGTTTAGTTTAGAAAAGATCCGGCTTTTACGGTCCATGTTACCAAGATTAGAAAAAATTTTGTTTTACCGTTTCCGCAACCCCGAAAGTACCGGGAGAGGTAACGTGGACCTAACAGGCAGTTCATAGCTAATCTCTCCAGAAAATGCCGCCCCTACAGTCACCTGATGAAAAAGGGAACTCCGTTCGTTTTGGATCGCAAATGCCAAAGCACACTGGATGAAATCAAGCAATACCCGCAGAATCTGCCGGTACTGACTCCTGTCAGGGGAAAGCCCCTCATCCTGTACACAACCACCTTTGAAGGTTCTCTAGGCGCATTATGGGCACAGGAGAACGGCCAAGGGAGGGAGAGAGCCCTCTACTATTTGAGTCGAGTTCTCCTGGGGGCAGAAAACAACTACCCCCCTATCGAAAAACACTGCCTGGCGTTAATCTTCGCGATAACGAAGCTCGGACACTATGCGTTGGCGCATGAGGTCCATCTCATATCAAAGGTGGATCCTCTCAAGTATTTGATGTCAAGAGCCATACTAATGTGACAGCTCGCTAAATGGGCCCTACTCTTAATGGAATTCTCGATAACATACCGGCCTCTCAAGGCAGTGAAAGGCCAGGACATCGCCGACTTCCTCGCTGAGCATCCGATACATGCCGATTCACCCCTAAATTGTGAATTGGCAGATAAGCACGCGTTTGACATGATCGACAGGGAGAGAGGAAGGAGTGATACCCGATGGGAACTCTACTTCGATGGGGCATCTTCCCTGAAGAAGCGAAAGCACAGCTCCGTCATGATCAAATCCGGGGTAGGCCTTATCTTCGTGACTCCGTAAGGAGGGATAATGCGCTTTTCCTTTTCCCTAAGGGAGCCGAGGACAAACAATGAAGCAGAATATGAGGCTTTAATAGCAGGTCTTGAGATCGCTATCGATATGGGAATCGAAGACCTCCTTTTATACGGGGACTCCCAGCTGGTCGTTAGTCAAGTAAACGACGACTATCAAACGTGCAAACCATAGTTGGTGAAGTACGGCGAGAGAGTGCACCAATTGCTGACTCAAATCTCTTCCTACGTCCTAGAAACCATACCGCGTACAGAAAATAGCAAAGCGGACGCATTAGCCAAACTCGCTAAAGAACTGGCTGACGAAAACCTCAATGACGTAAGGATCGTTGTACAAAGTCGTCTGGTTCTTGCACCAGCGGAAATATCTCTGGAGTCGTCTGAAGAAAAGGAAGCGACCAAGCAAACGGCCCTATGAATAGAAGACCAAGAAAAGGTTAAGGATTGGAGAGAATTCTTCATAGACTACTTCAAATCCCGTCGAACACCTGAAGATGCATCCTTAAGACATCAGCTCATGAAACGAGCTATGTCTTTTGCCTTCGTCAATGATACTCTGTATAAGAGATCGTTCGACTCTCTGTGGCTGAGATGCCTGGGACCAGAAGAATCAAGGAGAGTCGTCCAATAAACTCACGATGGACTCTGCGGTTCTCATCAAGCCGGGTCAAAAATGAAGTTGAAGATCAAAAAGATGGGCTACTATTGGCCCACGATGATTCAGGACTGCTTCGAATACGCGAAACAGTACCATTCGTGCCAAATTCATGGAGGCTTCATCCACCAGCATCCAAACCCGCTATACCCAACAGTGGCTAGCGGGCCGTTCGAAATGTGGGGAACCGACATAATTGGGCCCATAGAACCAGCATCATCTGGAGGACATCGGTTCATACCGGCGACAACAGATTACTTCTCTAAGTGGGCAGAAGCAGTATCGCTAAGAGAAGTGAAGACGGGAAACATCCTCCATTTCTTCAAGACACACGTCATCTATCGGTTCGGCACTCCGCGACGGATTATCTCCGATAATGGGCCAGCCTACAGAAGTCACAGAATCAGCCGCTTTGCACAGCAGCATAATATAGACTGGAGATACTCTTCGGTCCATAATCCCCGAGCTAACGGTCTAGCTGAGGCTTTCAACAAGACCTTGACAAAGATCATAAAGAAGACGGTGTCCAAAAATAAAAAGGACTGGCACGAAAGACTGCATGAAACTCTCTGGGCGTATCGGACCACGTTCAAAACGGCCACAAACACAATGCCATATGCATTGGTATTCGGCACAGAAGCGGTACTCCCCCTCGAAATAGAGCTACCCTCTCTCTGAGTGGCGGTTCATTATGAACTAACAGACGAAGAGAATGCTCATCTTTGGCTTGAGAAGCTCGACGCCCTCGATGAAACTCGTCTCATGGCGCAGCAAACCCTAGAAGCTTACAAAGCAAAGATGGCGCGCTCATACGAGAGATTGACAGGGCCGAGAATATTTCGCCAAGGCGAACTCGTGCTAGTGGTTAAGAGACCTATGATCACCAATCGTGCTAAACGGGGCAAATTCGAGTCGAACTATGAGGGCCCGTACATCATAGACAAAGTCTACCAAGGTGGGGCTTACTTGCTTATAGATATGCATGGCGAAAGACCCTTCAGGCCAATAAACGGCCGGTTCCTGAAAAAATACTATGCCTGAAGAGTTACGGCCTAGGTCAACGATAGATGACGACGCCTATGTCCGCACGCTATCTTCCCAAGTCCTAACTCTATAAGTAGTATCCTGCAAAACTGTTGTCTCCAAAACGGCAACAATGGACCGAAACGTCCCTAAACCTACGACGGACTGAAACGTCCCTAAACTAACAACGGACCGCAATGTCCTGAAATTAGCTACGGACCGAAACATCTTTAAACTACTACAAACCCCGGCATCCCCAGGCCGACGTGGCGAAAAAAAACGGTACGTGCATAAGAAAAATGGGCACGGATGAAAACCCGAAAGGGCTCCGTGAGTAAAAACAGCAGCGCTACTGGCGAGTTTTTGAAAACCCGAAAGGGCGAAGGCTCGTAAAAAAATTCATGCACACTTGCGAGGTCCTCTCGACTTTGTAAGGAGAAAACACCTGCGTGAGATCCTTACGAATCACAAGGGAGCAACACACTTAGGGATCCTCACGATTTCTGAGGAGAAATTACACTTTCGAGATCCTCACGACTCGTAAGGAGAACCCTCTTATAAGACCCTCGTGGCTCATAAGATTCAAAAGCCTTAAGCTACAGGGATTTGAACCTGTTCTTAAGCCATCACATTTCCCAGATTGCCCTACAAACGGTTCAATATTGATCATTGTATACAATCCACGGGCACAAATAAACGTCTCCCCCATCCAGTTCCACCAATGGCATGAAATTTCCTCATGTTGTGAATGACACTTGTAAGTCCTCTCGACTTATAAGGAGAAAACACTCTTGTAAGATCCTTACGACTTATAAGAGAACACACACTTAAGAATCCTCACGATTCTTATGGAGAAAACGCACCTACGAGATCCTCACGACTCATAGGGAGAAACACCTTTATGAGACCCTTACGGCTCATGAAGTCAAAAGCCTTAGTCAACAGGATTCTAACCCTGTTTGATAAGACATCTTTGTTTAAATCGATAAAGGCAAATGATGATTTGCTCCTGGCAATACCCTAGTGGCAGCGATGCTGATGCCTAAATCGGTAACAAATTCCAAGTCCTTTCATAGCAAATGATGCTTCGCTCCTGGCAATATTCCAGTCGCAGCGATGCTAATGCTAAGATTGGTATCAGGTCTCGAGTGCCATACTCGTAACAAAATCGGCGAGCAAAAAATGCATATGAAATAGCCGAAATGATAGGGAAACTTGCAACAAAATCAGCAAGTAAAATATATGCATATAAAAATAGCCGAAATGTTTGGGCAACTCGCAATAAAAAGCAGCGAGTAAAGATAAAGAAAAATAGCCGAAATGATTGGGCAATCGCGACTTTCGCGATATAAAAAGCTGAAATGATAGAGCATCGCGGAAAGAAATAAAAAATGAAAGAATGAAACTTTTGCCCTATAGGTAAGTCCATACTGACCCCTGTATACAATCCATAGGCATAAACAAAAAGGAGACCACATTTCCCTACCGGACCTTGTCAAAGGGAGAATCAGATCTCGACGGCGACATCTGCATCGCAGAAGACCAACAACGGCGTTCCTCCTCATGTCAGCAGGGCACGGACACGACACCATCAATCGGAGCCACAGCAAAGTCCCCAGTTCCAAGACTCTACGGTTCACAGACAACTTAACGTCATCCAATGACCCCATCTCGGAAATACGTCAGCAAATGACCCCGTCTCGGAAATACGTCAGCAAATGACCCCGTCTCGAAAATATGTTATCCAATGATCCCGTCTCGGAAATATGTCAGCAAATGATCCCGTCTCGGAAACACGTCAGTGTCACGCCCCACTTCCCGGTGTACGGCGAAGGGGACGCGACGAGGCCCGCTACGTATATACTCAGAAGTACATAAGCTAAGCGTATCTAAGCAATATAAAAGTAAATCACAAGAGACAAGAGATATGGAAATAACAACAACTTTATTAATAACATTCTTTTGTACAATGCATGAAAAGTAAATACAACTGAAATAAAAAGCGATGCCTAAACAATGGCATAACAAGAAATGAAAATACTGAATAGAACAAGGTACAATGTCTAGAGCTCGGGCTCTTCGTGAAACTGCTCCAAGTCTTCACCGGTGGGCTCGATCTGTGCTGGGTCCAAAGCACCTGACGACATTCAAAGAAGAAAGAAATAGAATGTCGTCAGCGAACAGGTCGCTCGGTAAGTCCCAAGGATAAGGAGGAATTAGAAAGACGGAATAAGAGGTATCTTCTAAAGTTGTATACTATTTGTTGTAATGTTGTATTAACGCTGTTGTTTATAGCTTGGTACAGAAGAATGTCAGTGTATACGAGAGGGGTCTCTATATGCTAGAGACCATGGCAAACGGAATATAGAGTATAAGGCTCCGTTATACAACCCGGAACAACGGCAATTGGATTCATGTTAGATGTCTTAATCTTACCGCCTCGTGCCACCTTTAACACCTTCCGTACCAATCTACCCCTTAAACCCCGTAGTGTTTTGATTGTATTGTTGTATTGTATTGTATAAGTTAGATGACTGACCAAAACCATGATATCAGTAAACAGATTGTAACTGCATAATCAGGTAAATGGAATAACGGGATAATAGATGTATATCCATGGTTTGATTCAGTCAAGTTGTACAGATTGTTAACTGGATTCTGGGATTCATGTGTTCATATTGAGTTGGAATATTAGAGAATATAGATTGACTTGAATCATATTCAAGTCAGAAATAGTCAGACTCAAACCCGAGTCAGACTAAAAGAAATGCAAGTCGAAGTTCTATAATTGTTAGGGTCCTTATTGTAATTTATAAAACTTGAGGGGGTTTTATGTAAAAAAAACTTTTATATAGTTTTCAAGATAACCTCAAGTATTTATTATTCGTCTTTATAGTTATAATGAGTGTGATTTTATTTTGTCTTATTTCTAGTGAAAATATCCTAACTACATAAATAAAGGTATTAATTTGTAATATTGATTTAATTGAAATTCATGGTATTTTAATGTAACTTTTAATCTTGTAATTTTTTTAGAAAAAGGTGGAAACTTTATCTTATAATAAAATAGGTGTTTAAATGATAAATATACATATGTTTATACAAGAATAATTTTAATAAATATTTTATTTTCCAAAAATCTCATTTTTTTCTTAAATGTCGTATTTTAAACCTTTCGAGACCGAATGCTCCTTGCGGAGGTCTGAATCTCGCACTACTAAGCCCAAGGGTGCACGATAAACCGTACTATCCCTAACGAGTTCCCCAAATGTGGGTTGTAGTGGCGCTTTGCAAAGATTTAATAAATACTAATCATTTAGAAAACGGTTTTATAAAGATAAGGTATTTATTTGTAAAAGGTGTAAATTTCCGTATTTTAGATTCTAGGGTTTCCTAAGACAACTAGACTATTTCTAAATGGTCTAAACGACAAGTCATTAGAAGTCTCAAATCGCCTCTTCACCGCCAATTGCGGCCAGGTAAGTGTCAGGTGAGTGGGAGGCTCTCCACTACAAGTAGTGGCCCTAATTAAGTAACCACTCGCCTTAGACACACTTGCCTAGACACCAAAAAGTCAGGTTTAGATAAACGATCGATGTCCACAACTTATCGTATTTCCTATTAAAAGATATTGTTTTAAAATTGTTTAAAACTTAGAACTTTTAGAAAAGGTTTTATTAAGAAAAGGGTATTTAAATATAAAATCTTGTATTATCGTATTCTAAGTTTTGATGATATCAATTAGGGTTGTATTTGCGTGTGTGTGGAGGTAGGTCATTACCTCGTGATCTACTTTAAGGTATAGCAATGTTAAATGGTTAAATATGATAAACTAAACATGGTGGTATTTAAGTGCAAAAATACGGTATATTACAAAAGCTATCATTTCATGTGTGAAAACTTGTTCAAATTAATTTTTAAGTGATTAGTAGTCAACATGAAGATGTTTAAGCATTATGAAATTGGTGATAAGTGAGTTTTGATAGAAAACCGAATCGGAAATCGGTTTGTTCCGATTTCCGTCGGGTTTGAAAAGTCGTATTTTTATGAAAGAATAGAAAGGTAGAAAAGAGAGACTTACGGTTTTGGACAACGTTAGAGAGTGAGAGGAAGGTAGAGGGTTTGCCGGTACGTCGAATCGTCGTTGAGAGGTCCTAGCACGATCACCGGGATTCCGCCGTCGATTTCGTCAGCGCTTTGTCTTTCGCTCGTTTTCTCACGTACCAAGTTCTCTTGGAATTTTAGGAGAGTGGACTTAGAAATGTAGGGTGAGAGGGTAGAGGGTAGGGGTGTTTATATAGGGTTAGGCTAGGGTTAGGGTTTTAATTAAAAAAATATTTAAAAATATATAAAAATCATTAAAAATCATTAAACCTAGGATTAAAAGGGATTTATTGGCCAAATGATAACCGATCCAAGCATTTAGAGTGTGCAGGAGGGTGGACCAGGTCAAGGGCCAACTTTTCTCAGTTGGTGACTCGGCCGTCCGGCCAAGTCCGGCCGGCAGCGCCGGACCAAGTCGGCCGATTCTCCGGCCGGGGGCGCCAAGTCGGGCCGAGTCAGGCTTCCAGTGGCCGGAGAAACTTCGGGGGTACAATTTGGTATATTTACTTTTTGTTGTCCAGTACATATTTTGGGAGTTATGGCCTTTTGACCGTTGACTTCCAAAATAAAATAAATACAAAAATAATGTGGGGCGTGGGATTTGAACTCTGGTGGCTTGGTTCAGCAGTGCAAGGTATTACCAATGAGCTATAAGCTCCTTCTTGTAATTATTGTGGAAAAATAACTACTTAAAGTGGTAACAGTAATAATAAATACCCCAAGTATTACTTTAATTTTAAAACAATTTTATGTTGTGCTCAGGTTAAAATACTCCTTTATGGATTTTTAAAATTTTTAAAAAAAATTGTATTGAAAAGTGTATAGGAAAATTAGGGTTGTTACAGTCAGCAAATGACCCCGTCGCGGAAATACGCCATCCAATGACCCCGTCTCGGAAATACGTCAGCAAATGACCCCGTCGCGGAAATACGTCAGCCAATGACCCCATCTCGGAAATACGTCAGCAAATGACCCCGTCTCGGAAAAACGTCAGCAAATGACCCCGTCGCGGAAATACGTCATCCAATGACCCCGTCTCGGAAACACGTCATCTAATGACCCCGTCTCGGAAATACGTCATCCAATGACCCCGTCGTGGAAATACGTCAGCAAATGACCCCGTCTCGGAAATACGTCAGCAAATGACCCCGTCTCGGAAACACGTCAGCAAATGACCCCGCCGCAGAAATACGTCATCCAATGACCCCGTCTCGGAAACACGTCAGAAAATGACCCCATCGCGGAAACACGTCGGCAAATGACCCCGTCGCGGAAATACGTCAGCCAATGACCCCGTCGTGGAAATACGTCAGCAAATGACCCCGTCTCGGAAACACGTCAGCAAATGACCCCGTCGCGGAAATACGTCATCCGATGACCCCATCTCGGAAATACGTCAGTAAATGACCCCGTCACGAAAATACGTCATCCAATGTCCCCGTCTCGGAAATACGTCATCCAATGACCCCGTCTCGGAAACACGTCAGCAAATGATCCCGTCTCGTCAGCAAATGATCCCGTCTCGGAAACACGTCAGCAAATGATCCCGTCTCGGAAACACGTCAGCAAATGACCCCGTCTCGGAAACACGTCAGCAAATGACCCCGTCTCGAAAATACGTCATCCAATGACCCCGTCTCGGAAATACGTCATCCAATGACCCTGTCTGGGAAATACGTCAGCAAATGACCCCGTCGTGGAAATACGTCAGCCAATGACCCCGTCGCGGAAATACGTCAGCAAATGACCCCGTCTCGGAAACACGTCAGCAAATGACCCCGTCGCGGAAACACGTCAGCAAATGACCCCGTCGCGGAAATACGTCATCCAATGACCCCGTCGCGGAAATACGTCATCCAATGACCCCGTCGCGGAAACACGTCATCCAATGACCCCGTCTCGGAAACACGTCAGCAAATGACCCCGTCGCGGAAATATGTCATCCAATGACCCCGTCTCGGAAATATGTCAGCAAATGACCCCGTCGCGGAAATACGTCATCCAATGACCCCGTCTCGGAAATAAGTCATCTAATGACCCCGTCTCGGAAATACGTCATCCAACGACCTCCCCGTCGGAACAATACTTCGACTCGGAAATAAGTCAACTCACCAACCACTTACGAGTCCTCTCGACTTGTAAAAGAGAAAATTCTCTTGTAAGATCCTTACGACTCTCAAGAGAAAATGCACTCAGGAATCCTCATGACTCCTAAGGAGAAAATATGTTAGTGTTTATGCCCTAGAGGCCATTACTGCATCATACTAGTTTGTATATTACTAATGGAAGCTTGGGATATTCACAGTTGTATTGACAGTCTTGCTAAAAATGGTAGTATGCTACTTGGTTTGTGTCTACTTTAATATGTGCATATGTTTCTTTTAACGTATCGCTTATACATATTAGTAGAGCCTTTAGGATCTTTGCTTGATTACCAGCGTTGTGATGGCAGTCACACTAGTGGGGGCTGGGTAGTCTATAAGCAACATCCTATACAGGTCCCTGGTCATAGGATTATCGAGACAGGGCATCGATACTCCGGAGTAGACTGGTGTATACGCTTCTCGTCCCAGCATAGGGAGATGGTCTGTCCCACAACCATCAGTACGTCGTACTGGAGATAGTATGCAGGTGCTCGTTAGGTTACGGGTACACCGGACATGACTCGCCGGGAACTGCAGGTTGGATTTATACCCATCGTCAGATAGCAGTTCCCAGGTGATATGAGTACAGCTTAGTTCGTCAACTTGACACTGCTACTTCGCCTCGGGTGTGTTCCCACTGTTCTTAGATTACTACCCTACCACGGCTCAAAGGAGTCGTGCAAACAAGTAGTAGTTGGGTGCAGTCCCGAAGCACTTAGAGGCAGTTGCGGTTAGACAGGATTCGTCTCTCCCGGTATTGGGGGTTGATATCGCGCTGTGTATGGAGAGCCATTACGCAAAGTCCCTGTCCAGGGCAAACGAGATTTACTGGTAGGCTTCCAGTAGTTTCTCAAGGTGTAATGGGCTTCACTCCGACACGACTTATACCGCTATTAGGGGTCTGACGTTTACCGCCCTAGGCCCGATATGCGATAGTCCTAGACGAACAGACCGGACTGTACAGAGATTGTCACATCAGGCTCAGTAGGAGTTCGGATGGGTTTCCTCATCGTCCTTCTTATCGACATTTACCTGGGGACAGTTACGTACAGCTAGTACCGCTTGCGGCCTGTGGTTAAACCCACTGCCAGCGTAGTGTCGAGTCTTTAGAGTCCCACACAGAGAGTTTCCCTGCACCGGGCAAAAGGTGTAGAGGCCGTATGGTTTTACGGCAGGGCCGCGATCACTTACGTACACTAGTGCACGTATTATGATCGGGCAGATAATACTAGCGGGCTTTGGTTTAAGCCAGATTCTAGTATTATACAGAAGGATTTATTCAGTCAAAGATTATCCGTGTTTTTCGGAAATACGGATCGGAAGGGCAGTCTCGTAATTTGTCAGGAAGCTTCTAGAAGAAGATGACTCATTTGTTTTTATTTCTTTATGGATTAAACACAAATGAGGTGGAGAGATGAGTTGTAAGTTTTCATTAAATGCTTATGACTCATGAGGTGATTCACCCTTAGTATTAAATGAAGCTCACAAGATATTTCTAGATATTTGATCAAGAGATATTTGTATGCTTCATTATATTCTTTCATGAGTTATTATTCATATTATAATCACAAAAGCTTTCTCTCTCCTCAAGTCTTCATCTTCTTCCTCAAACCCTAATAGCTCTCATGAGTTGAGAAACCTAGGGTTTAAGTGACTAAGTAATCCATCTAATTACTCTACACCCTCTAGGACTTCTAGATTAGCGATCTAGGAGCCGTAGTTATCTCAGATTCGAGATAGGAGCTCGGACTATAGACTCTCGGGTGGATCGTCTTTGACTCGAGGAGGCCGTTGAGGTGCCCACGTTCCATAGAGCCTACGAGGTGTGGAGGATAGCGATGAAAACCCGAAGGACAAGTAACGTGAGGTATAACTTCGAATCAGAGTAGTTAAACCTTTCGTAGTTTGCTAGTAATGGTTTAGACACGATCCATGTGCTCAAGTCCGTGTTATGAAGGTTTGATAATTGTTTTTCATATATTCCGTCTCCCAGCAAGCTCGTGGGGTGCGTGACATGGACTTACAAAATACACCTACGGGATTCTCTCGACTCGTAGGGAAAAAAGTCTTTATGAGACCCTCACGGCTCATAAAATTGAAAAGTCTTAGGCAGCAGACCTGAACCTGTTTCCTAAGTCATCACTGCCCCACAAAGAGTGCAAGATGAACCGTTATTTATCATCTACAGGCCACACTTGCTAAAGTAACGTGCCAACAACACAGCAAAGAAAAGAAGGCGATAGTAGGAGATAGAAAATGTGTATTTTATTCATAAATTCAATTGAGTACAAGATACATCGTACAAAAGAATAAAAATGAATAAAGGCATGTTATTCATAAATTACAAATTTTCGATCGATACAAAGATGGCTACTGAGAAGGAGGCGTTTTTAGCAAATCAGCAAGCCGCTCTCGCACTCCTTTCAATTCCTTTCCACGATCAGCCGTCACGGCCAGCTCCGCTTCAATTCGAGCCTGCTGCTGCAAACATGATGAAAGTTGCTCATCGATTTCCTGCTGGGCGGCTTCATGACTCTGCTTGACCTGCTCAGTGAAGTCAAACTTCTGCCTCAGCATCAGCCCGTCAGAAATACATCGCTGGAGGTTTTCAAAAATGGCTTTCAACTGTGCAGCATTCGCTTCGACCTGAGCACTCAACTGGACAGACTCGTTGGAAGCGATCTCATGTTCCTTCCATCTCAGGGTCGCCTCTTGTTCAAAATGGCGAAGGAAGGGAACACTTTGCTCAACCCATGCAACCCGCTGGGAGTTCAAGGCCAAAACCTCTGGAGCAAGACGTTTGAGCTCAATTTCGTGCAAGCGGGTCTCGATCTGTCTGCAGTAATTAACCCAAGACTCGACGACACCTTCGTTGTGGAAGTTCATGAGCGTCACCAGAATGGGATTAACCTCAGCAATAAAGTCTGCAGCAGATACGAGGGCCTCAGCGTCAAGATCCTCGACGAACTCGCTCAACATTCACAGACTCATCGCAGCGCCCCTGGAAGATGGTCGTCTAGAAAATGGCCCTGCCGGCATTAAGATGTGAGACTCAAAGGGAACTGGTGCTGGTGCGATTGCTGCAAAACAAATTATGGTCAAATGTCGGCTCAAGAGATAAAGAAAATGCACGAGCGATGGAGTCTACTATACCGACTACGACATGTGGAAAAGTTGGGAGTACCGGAGGCGCGGCTATTCTCTCGTCCCCTCCTCCGATCCGTGGCACTGCGATCAATACAAGGAAGGTTTAGTAACAACATGGCTATTCGTAAAAGAAAGAAAGAAACAATAGCTGAAGGATATACTAACCAACACCAGCGGGAGGAGTGACTTCCGACTGGAAGGAGAAATGCGGGTTCAGCACCTGATACAGATGGTCAAAAAGAACTCCTGCAAAATATGACAATGTACTGTCAGTACAAAGAGAACGATACCCACAGTGAAACCGATAAGTCGCAAACCCGTACCTTCTAGCGTTCCAGAGGACATAGGAGAAGGCGAGGGGACAACAACCGTCATGGCGGCGACCGGAGGTGCTTCAGATGACACAATTTTAGCGTTCGCTGCACCTACAAACAAAATACCGTCAGAACAAGCTGAAAGGGATTGCGAAATAAAAAGGAGAACAATGACTCAAGATTTACCTGACGGGTCACCAACCAAAGCCGCGACGGAAGCATCACCGGGCGCAACGGCTTCTTCACTCTCCTTTAGTGGAATAGTTTCGGCGCCCGTGACTTCATCACCTGATTCGACAAGAGCCGTCGTTATGCTCGCGATGCCCTCCAATATCAGGGAGCCGCAAGGGGAAAGAGCGACGGTTTAGGCAGTCCCAGACTCCCGAGAGAGAATAGCCGCTTCGGGCTCTGTGGTTGCCGTCATCTCACCTTCTATCTCATCACCAGGACTTGACCCTACAGAATAAAGTATATAAGAATTTGAAGATCAAGTTCTAATAAAAAAAACTCAGCGTTACGTTACCTTCCGACAGCTTTTCGGTTTCTTCCCGAGCCGCGCACGCAACCTGTCTATAGGCGGTAAACAGGGCAGCTGGAACATCGTCTGGAGGAATAGCGATAGGGGGAGCGGTGCTTGAGCCTGCACCTATAGCCAAGGCGGCATTACGTTCTTTCGTTGCACGTCTCCTGCGCTTCCTTTCGGCCTGGGCCGTGAGAGCTGACCTCCTCAGAACCCCCGACAAGGGTATACTATCATCTGAACCAAGCTCTGCCTCCGGCACCGTTACGACGTCCATCATCGGCTACTTTAGCAAGACCCCTTGTGGTGATTTAGGGATAGCTGTGGCTGCGGTAGCCAGCTCTAACGATGTCGTTGCGTCACCACTCGCGATTGGTACCGCACTTAGAATAACCCAAGTTAAGGTAGTCCCTACAACAAAATAAAAGGAGAGGGTTAAACCATGAATAAAGAAAAAGGGAATGAAGGCCCAATGAGCCGAAGTATACCAAGGCCCAAAGAAGCGCGGATCCTCTCTTCCTCCTCAAATGTTTTGAGGGAAGCCGCGAGAGCCTCTTCGGCAAAGATACCTGTTGAAGAAGAAGCGCCAGTAAAAGCATAAAAAAAAATAATAACCGCGGAAAGATACGATTGAAATATACCTGACATCGCTATAGTGATCAGTGCCACTTCATCGTGAACCAATCGCTCGGAAGCCGCAAGGGCAGCTTGAAGATCGGTATCGTCTGCAGGCGCGATAAATAGACCCTCATTGGTTCCATACTCGCACAAACCCTCGCTGTAAGGGGCATGTAGCTCCTGGCCAAGTACAATGTCTGCAGAAAAGAGTGACTTCTTCTTTTTCTGTGAGCGAGCGCCGGCAGCCGAGGACAGGAGTTTGCTCTTGGCAGGCAACTTTGGGCAACGAGTCCCGATCTCCATACCCACACCAGACTCGAGAGACGCTGCAGCCACCGCTCCTACAGGCACACAAGGTAGAGGCTTATCAGGAAAAGCGTGCGGGGCCACAACCGCAGCATCTTCTCTTAGGGAAGGATGAACAATGGTCTGTCGCTTCAAGGGAACAACTGGATTACCAGCTGGGACAGCACCCTTGCGATCAAGCAATAATCGCTTCTCTTCCCTGATAACAGCACCTATCGCGTGTTGGTACCATGCCACATATACGTTCAAGACTTTCGGAACGCAGTTCAGCTCGCTGATAAAGAAGTTAGACCCAGTGTTTAGACGTATGAAATGGTGCAGCGCATTATAGATACCTTCCTCTGTAGCAGCAGGCTAAGCTAAAAAGGCCTTAAGCGGGACAGCCTGATTGTAGTTTGATTGTTGAGCAAAACGGTGTGGTTTGTATCTCATGAACAGCGCCGAATCGTTCTGCCTAAACACTAAAAAGCCTGGCCTGATTGAATATAAGTGAAGAATCTCCCGAGCTTTCAAGGTAGAAACCCCATCTTTGAAGGTGTCCCGCAGCGGCTGCACCGTCTTAGTGGATTCCTTACCAATAGTTAAGACCTTATCGACGAAGGTCATGCCATCCCCGACCATACGCGGGCGAAGAACCAGACCCCGAGCCTCTCGCTGAGTGGGTTCCAAAGCGGAAGCGTCAACTAGCCGCATAACCCGAGGAAAGTTATAACTTGCGTAGAAACGGGGCCATTTGTGGACTCCAAAAGCGCCGAGCACATGCAGCTCGAGCCACGAAGTGAAATAGTGCAGCGAGAAATTTACAGACTGCACCCCCGGTTGAGTGGTGTCTGCCGCCAAGCTAAGGCCGTGATACAAGTGAGCGAGCCCAGTGACCCCGACGGCCACTTGCATCCCAACAACCATTCGGTGAGCCGGGTAGAAGACGGATGGCCTCATATAGCGAGGGTGCATTAGCAGCGCAAACCAACTTAACCATAGGCCAAGAAACCCCAAAAAGAACGCCTCTTCGTTAACATCTGAAGCTGCAAGCTCCGCAAAAGGGACGACCGGGGTATCCGGAAGAAAGAAATTCCTTTGATCGGCCTCCACTGTTGGTTGGCTGTCCAAGCCAAAACCAAACGGGACGTCAAGCTTGGCGAATTTCGCGGCTTGTTTTGATAAGACTTCCGGGCGAAGAAAGAGAGCAATGAAATCCGCGAAACTGACTCGTGTCCTCCGGACTCGAGAAACAGACTTTCGTAAATTTTCAATACCTTAATCGGACTTGGGAACTGATGTTGAATGACATTCTCCAGGATAAGGCTCATTGCCACTGATTTGGTGGCAAAGATGTACTCGTCAGGAGGGAGTAGCTCCTCGTAATGTTCTCCCATGACAGGTAAGCCAGAGATCTCCGCGAACTCCTCCAGAGAAATGGAACTTCCCGATCTGACAGAAGGAAGGTGTGAGTCGGTACATTCCATTGTTCCAAGAAAGCTTTGACCCACCATATAGGGGGCATGTAATACTGGAAGGGAGACGCGTAAACTGCAGGGTACAACCCAAGCTTTAGCAACAGTGATTTCTTGGCTGACAAAATGTATCGAGCCCACTGCAAGTACCCGGCTGGATGGCGAGGAGTCAAGCCTATCATGTACGGCTGTCCCCAAGGGCGCGACTCGCTTGGACATATACGCCGCCCCAGAGTATCCAAAGCCATCGGCGGCTGTATGGGTATCGCGGCCATAGAGGGTTGAAGGCAACCCTCCGAAGTCCAGTTGACCTCCTCTACGGCATACTTCACTGGGGGAGAGTCAGCATAGTGGATCGCCGAAATGGGCTCCGAAGGCACCGCACAAGAGAAGCTGTGTCGACCCAGGATGATTTGATTGTACCACGACCCCCATAAATGAAGAGACTTTTGCTCCGGGTCATGATCTTTGATCAGTGCGAAGACTTCCCTATCCACGGGCGCGTCAGGGAATGCGCTTTCCGGAGAACGAAGGGGAAGGATTTCTCATTTAATGAGAGGCCCCTCGGGCCAAGGAGTTAAACTCCCTCGAGAGCAACGCTCTGCAGACAAAAGTGATATTTGTCAACTCTAATCATGAGAGGAATAAAATTCCCTAAAAATTTTAAGAGTTGCGCTCTGTGAAAATGATGGAATCATCCATCAAAACCCTAAAAAAGCAAAGCTTTTTGCAGAGTAAAAACTTTAAGATCTTCAAGATCTGTGAAAAAACTCTAAGAGTTCTTCATGGAAGATGAACAGTGTTCCGGTTCATGGGTTAAAATCACCCTAAAAAGATTATATCTTGAAGATCTATGATCTAAACATGAGCACAGCTCTGTTAATGGGCAAAACCCTAAAACATTCTTTTTAGATCTACGATCTAAGAAGAGAAGAGCTCTGTTAAAAAATTCAAGCCTTACCAAATTTGGGCAGAGTTTTGACTCTAAGAAGTTCTTAAGGCAGAGAGCTATGCTCTGAAGAGAGAATTCAATTCTCAGAGAAAACAAGAAAACAAGAAGATGAACAACGGTCATCTCAAAGGGCCAAAGGTCCTATTTATAGGCATTGGAAGTCGATTCAACTTCCAAGTTGATCCAACGGTGGAAAAGCTGTCACCGCTGTACTCACGTGTAGGCCACGTGAGCGCAACGGTGGAGGAGCATTTGTTTCCCCAAATCAGAGAGCAAAGCTCTAATCAAAATTCGAAATTCAAAATGAAGCAGTGCCTCATAAGAGCGCTCGCGCCAAGAGCGCCAGCGCTAAGAGTCAAAGACTCTGAGGCAGCGCTCACGTGCAAAGCACGAGAGCGCTGGCGCTAAGAGCGTCAGCGCTAAGAGTCAAAGACTCTGAGGCAGCGCTCACGTGCAAAGCACGAGAGCGCCAGCGCCAGAACTAAAAGTTCTCAACCCTTGGATCAAAGAGAAAATGATAAATCATCAAATTACCAGAATAAAATTCTGTTGAGGAAATACTCCTTAAAATCTTTCCAAACAAGAAAGATTGTGCTCTATAAATCAGAACACCGTTGGATCAAAGATCCAATGATGATTAAAAATCACCGAGATACAGAATAAGTTTTGTATGGGAAAATATTTTCCCAATCTTGTTAATAACAAGAAAACTATCTTCTGTAAAACAGAAGCCCTTGGATCAAAAATCCAACGGTGGTGATCTCTCAATGAGAGATTTCTTTAACTGATCCAATAAGTCAGTCTCCCCTATATAAAAGACCCAAGACTTCAAGTCTTGTACACAAAAACCTCCCCATAAGTTCTCAAATTGAAAGAAGAAAGACAGAGAAGAACCCCCCCCCCCCCCGGCATAAACTTCAAGTTCTCAGAAAAGAAAAGAGAAGAGCAAACTATAAGAAGAAGAACCTTTTTCAAGGTAAATAAAAAGAAGGGAGATCATGGTATCTTCTCCATATTTGAGAGTTTAACTCTCACATCAGAAGAAATTAGTTCTTTTTCAGATCATAGATCTATAAGACAAGGTCTTTCACAAAAGTAAAAGAGATCGCAACATCTCATCAAGAAAGAGAAGAACTTAGTTCTTAGATCCATGAGACAAAGTCTCTTATAAACCGAGAATTTAATTCTCAAAGCACAGAACTGATCAGAGCTGACAAAGAAGCGCTTTAGCGCTCCAAGTCTGGCGCTCAGCGCCAAGCGCTCCACGTGCTCCTCACGTGGGCGCCCTTTTATAATAAGCACTTTAGCGCTCCAAGTCTGGCGCTCAACGCCAAGCGCTCCACGTGCTTCTCACGTGGGCGCCCTTTTATAAGAAGCGTCGTAGCGCTCCCGGTCTGGCGCTCAGCTCCAGGCGCTCCGCGTGCTCCTCACGTGGGCGCTAAGGAATTACAAAACGCTCTGTAAATAAGGCCCCAGCGCCATAAAAAGTGTTCAACACTTAATAAAAGACAAAAAAAGGGGTGTCAGAACCCAAATCAATTGTCACGACCCGCAATTCGGCCCGTGACCGGCACTTAAACTACGTAACGTCTACAGGCGTACGTAACCTAAGTAAGCCGAAAACCCAGAAATCTAAACCACCCAAAACTGGATCAACGGAGAAAAACATAATTTAAAAGTATTAGAAGTCGCCATTTAAAAATTTCTAACTCTAGTTTTCTTTCATAAAAATTTCGGCAGCACCTCCTTTGTAAAACTGGCCCCGTAAACGGGTACAACACAGATAATATATAAAACATCCCAAGTGGGAGAAAAATCACGCCCACCGGCGGAGACAATCACCACAACAAGTATACGACGCCAAAGCGAAGAAATATCAAAGAGAACAACTATAAAGGAAGTAAACATTTCCAAAATAACCTGCTTCTACGAGCACGGTTCCCAAAACCAAAATACAACACTGATATCTCACAAGTCGTCTCTAAGTCATATACAACAGGGGTAGATGGAGAGTACTAGATCCAACCAAAAAAATATACAATGTACAACGGATAACCGCAAACCCACCTATAATGCAACGGCCTCACTGCCAAGGTAGCGGTATCCACAAAAGTAGTGATGATAAGCTGCCCTGCCGCGACTACTCAGAGGGAAGGTCCTGCAAAACACTGTGGCACAACGGGGGTGAGTTCCCAACTCGTGAATAGTAATTAACATCATACAGTAATCGCAAGTATGCACTAACAGCAATGATCGATAACATGTGAACTGATAGCATGAGTATGACAATGTGAATATGCAACTATCATGATATCTATATCAATTTTATACTGAGTGCGGGATAGTAAATAATCTCATGCACAAATCATAAGCATAGAAAAATATGGTGTAACTCAGCAACACCCAAATCCCAAAATACTCAGATCGGCCCTCAGATCGGCCCTCAATTCCTGTACGTCTCATGAAACCTGAGTGTCAAACATCGACACTCAAAAACATCATAAAAACCAGTGCCTATCATCGACACATAAATACTGATATCCATACGTTCCTCGAAAACCCAAGTATCCCACCTCGACACTTGTATTTCCACGTATCGGTCTTCCTGATATCCATACGTTCCTCGAAACCCAAGTATCCCACCTCGACACTTGTATTTCCATGTATCGGTCTGTCAAATACCATATATCTCTCGGAAAGTAAGTGCCCAAGATCGACACTTTAATTTCCCATATCGCATCTCAAATGCATAAATCCATAAAAATAGCATATGCAACATAAAACATCAATATGAGCATATCACGGAACGATTCGCCAAATAATGCATCAAGTCATTAAATGTATCTCGCGGTTCCCAAGAATCCAAATCCAGAATACATATATATACAGCGTCCCATACCACCGATATATATGCAATACAAATCATGTAAATCCAAATCCAAAATACATATATATACAGCGTCCCATACCACCGATATATATGCTATAAAAACTGTAATATCCAAATTCAGAATACATATATACACAGCGTCCCATACCACCGATATATATGCAATAAAAACTGATCATATAACAATAGCAAGGTATATGTGCGAACGAGTAATATAGCATGGTATACATATGAGCATGTAGGTATACAGGTATGTTTTATGTAACATGTACTATCGCACAAGTATAACTGTTTAATGTCGCTAACCAATAGCAAGATATACAATAAGCATTTGTATTGTGCGTGTCATGGCAATTACCGACAGGGTGTGTGTAGCATATCATTGGTGCTCGTGCAACATGGACTGTCGATAATGGTGCAGTGTACAACAGGTACAATATCAAGCACAAGTAACTATATGCAACATGCATCATGCAATATCTCTATATAAGCAAATCAGCATACGGCTAATATTATATCATGTCTAGCCCCGACGCGTAGCGCCATACGGGCGATTCCCCGTAGATGTTAAATTTACTCACTCTGTGGTCTCCAGCTATGAAGATCCGACCACCTGCTTCCCTTTGTTCGCAGCGTCTGAAGTCCCCGCTTGCGACGCTATAATATCACAAACACAAGAAATAAAGCGAACATCTCAGAAGCAATCATAATAACGTAAAACTACGTATATAAAACGCATCAACGCACTAAACCAACTCACGAATACACGTCTAGTGCAAACACACGAAACGATACCTAATCCCAAACTGAGTACGTCGCAGCACGACACACGACTCGTGTCGCAACACGTATCACGCGAACTCAAAACACACGATTATAGGTAATCGATCCCAGATTTTGTATACTGCATTTACTAATTAAATCAACAGTACCAAACAACCCAAAACCATAGCAGACAATACCCACAGAAACCCCACCCCAAAACTACCCAAGTCGGCCGGCGTCGTCGGCCCCCTCTTCAAGTCTCGCCGGCCCAAACCGGCGGGGTGGCCCCCGTCTCTCTGGTGGTGCCTCAGGTCAACCTGCACATCTCTCTGAAGTTGTTGAAACAGACACTAAATCTCCCAGGTCACAGCAGATACTAATATCTCTAAAAGTTACTAAAAAACCGATATCGCCTCAATCGATATAAACTACGTTCTACGCAGAAATTAACGATCAAAACCACACAAAAACTACAAATTAACAGTAGAGGGGTTATACCTAACAACTTTGCTCCTATCTCCAAGCTTTCCCTATCTCCAAGTGATCAAAGAGGCAAGAAATCCCAAGCTTTTGGTATTTTTGTGATAGGTTTCAGAATTTTTGAGGATTTTGTGAGTTTAGAATGATAAATTATGAGGAATAATTGAGCAAGGGCAGTAGGAAGGAGGGGATTTCGGCCAAGGGTGAGGAGGTGGAGAATTGAGAGGGTTTCCTAGCAATTACCTTCATTTATTGCTACATAAATGCATTGCACACATACACACACATGCATGCATCTCCTTTATCTCTTTTCTTTTCTTTTTCTTTTAAAACCCTAGCTTAAATCCTAGTCCACACATTGTATTCTAAGTGAAGTGAGAAGGATTTTCTTAACTCAATTATTTAAAGAAAAGATCGCAAACAGAAATTTTCCCAAAATTTGAATACCGCAATAAAATAATATTAAAAATTGGGAAAAAATCAAATTGAACCAAAACGTCCCATATACTCTCAAAGCTCGCGCACTAGCTTTATTTTAGCTAATCTAGGTGCTGGCAAGTCTATATGGGCGTTTGTTCACAGTCGGGTAAAAACGGAAAATACCGACAAACTTACCCTAAAACGGACGAAATCGCATAACGATTTCCAAAACGTTACAATCTTCCCCCCTTAAAGAAATTCGGTCCCCGAATTACAATTTCATACTAAGACGTACCTTCAAAAAGATAAGGGAATTTCTTCCGCATCTCGCTCTCGATCTCCCAAGTGATCTCCTCACCAGTCGGACTACGCCACAGAACCTTTACAGAAGGCAAGTCCCTAGACCGAAGTTTCTTCACCTGCCGATCCAAAATAACTATCGGCTGCTCGGTGAACGAAAGATCACGCTCAAGCTGAACGGTCTCGTGCTGAATCATATGAGAAGGATCATGAAGGTATCTACGAAGCATCGACACATGAAAAACGGGGTGAACATCTGGAAAACTAGGCGGGAGCGCTAAACGATAAGCAACCGAACCCACTCGTTCGAGGATCTCGAAAGGACCTACAAATCTGGGACTGAGCTTCCCTCTCTTCCCAAATCGCATAACGCCCTTCATCGGAGAAATCTTCAGGAAGACATGGTCTCCAACTGCGAACTCAAGTCTGCGACGACGACGGTCGGCATAAGACTTCTGCCTGCACTGGGCTGCTCTCATCCTGTCCTGAATCAGCTGAATCTTCTCCGTAGTCTCCTGAACAAGCTGGGGTCCCAAAACCAAACTCTCACTAAGCTCGGTCCAACAGACTGGCGATCGACACTTCCTACCATATAAAGCCTCAAAAGGTGCCATCTGAATAGTTTCCTGAAAGCTGTTATTGTAGGAGAACTCAATCAACGGCAAGTGACGATCCCAACTGCCCCCAAAATCAAACACACATGCACGGAGCATATCCTCCAGAGTCTGAATAGTTCGCTCCGTCTGACCATCTGTCTGCGGATGAAAAGCGGTGTTAAAACTCAATCTGGTACCCAAAGCTTCCTGAAGCTTCTGCCATATACGGCTAGTAAACTGGGTACCTCTGTCGGATACTATGCATGTGGGAACACCGTGCAAACGCACAATCTCATCTATATAAAGCTGAGCGTACTGAGCATAGCCGAAAGTGGTCTTCACTAGAAGAAAGTGGGCCGCTTTCGTCAACCGGTCTACAATAACCCAAATGGAGTCGTAGCCTCTACTGGTCCTGGGTAGACCCACAATGAAGTCCATGGAAATCTGCTCCCATTTCCACTCCGGAATGGGTAAAGGCTGCAACTCTCCAGCCGGTCTCTGATGCTCAGCCTTGACTTGCTGACAAGTCAGGCACCTCGAAACGAAGTCCGAAATATCGCGTTTCATCCCTTCCCACCAGTAGTAGTCTCTCAAGTCTCGGTACATCTTGGTGGAACCTGGATGAACGCTAAAGGCCGACTGATGTGCCTGCTCTAGGATCTCGCGTCTCAACCCATCAACATCCGGTACACACAAGCGAGTCCCGCATCGTAGCACACCCTGGTCATCAATCATGAACTCCGAAACTGTACCATGTCGAACAAGCTCAAGAATCTCAGACAAGCGAGCATCACTGGGTTGCGCCTCACGAATACGATCAACAAGTAGTGGACGGGCGCGGACATGAGCAAACTGTCCCCCAGTGGAGGTGAACTCGAACTGCACTCTACTATCACACAAGAGCTGCCAATCTGCAGAAGACTGACACCGAACGGCGCTCAGCTGGGACAAGCTACCCACGGGCCTACGACTCAAAGCATCGGCTACCACATTCGCCCTGCCCGGGTGATAAAGGATCTCACAATCATAATCCTTCACTAGCTCCATCCATCGGCGCTGTCTCAGGTTCAGATCTCGCTGCTGGAAAATGTACTTCAGACTCTTGTGATCCGTGAAGATCTGACACGACTTTCTATACAAGTAGTGTCTCCAGATCTTCAACGCAAAGACTACCGCAGCCATCTCAAGATCGTGAGTGGGGTAATTCTACTCGTGCTTCTTCAGCTGCCTAGAAGCATATGCAATCACCCTATCATGCTGCATCAAAACACAGCCGAGCCCCACTCGAGAAGCATCACAAAACACAACGTAGCCTCCCGATCCAGAAGGTAAAGAAAGAACTGGTGCTGTCGTCAACCGAGTCTTCAACTGCTGAAAACTCTGCTCGCACGCATCAGTCCAGAGAAAAGGAACCCCTTCCGGGTCAATCCAGTCAGCGGTGCAGCGATACTCGAAAAATCCTGCACAAAACGGCGATAATAACCAGCTAAGCCCAAAAAGCTGCGGACCTCGGTCACCGATACAGGTCTGGGCCAAAGCTGTACAGCCTCGATCTTCCTCGGGTCTACAAGAATACCATCACTAGTCACCACATGACCCAGGAAGTCCACTCTATCAAGCCAAAATGCGCACTTTGAGAATTTAGCATACAACTGGTGCTCTCTCAATATCTGCAAAGTAATCCCCAAGTGCTGCTCATGCTCCTCTCGACTCCTAGAGTAAACCAGTATGTCATCAATAGACACGATAATGAACTGGTCGAGGAACGGCCTGAAAATCCGGTTCATCAGATCCATGAACGCTGCTGGCGCATTGGTGAGTCCGAACGACATCACCAAAAACTCATAATGCCCATAGCGTGTACGAAAAGCAGTCTTCGGAATGTCATCATCCCGAACCCACAACTGATGATAACCCGAACGCAAATCAATCTTCGAAAAATGTTTCGCACCCTGGAGCTGATCGAATAAATCGTCAATGCGGGGTAAAGGATACCTATTCCGCACCGTAACACGGTTCAACTGACGATAATCCACACATAGCCTCAAACTGCCGTCCTTCTTCTTGACGAACAGAACAGGAGCTCCCCACGGCGAAACACTCGGACGCACCAGTCCCAAATCAAGCAACTCTTGCAATTGATCTTTAAGCTATCTAAGCTCTGCCGGAGCCATCCGATAAGGCGGTATAGAAATAGGCTCCGTGCCAGGAATCAGATCAATGCAAAACTCAATATCGCGCTCTGGCGGCAACCCAGGTAACTCATCGGGAAAAACATCGGGAAACTCTCGCACGGTAGAAACCTGGTCCAACAACTCCACTGTGGCTCCAGTATCATGAATGAACGCCAAGAATCCCCGACATCCCCTCCTCAAAAGCCGACTAGCGCACAAAACAGAAATCAAACTGTGAGGGGCGGCACTACGGTCCCCCTGCACAACAAACACTGACTCGCCGGGAAAAAAAAATCTGACTGTCTTCTCGCGGCAGTCCACGGACGCATAGCAAGTAGCTAGCCAATCCATGCCCAACAAAACGTCGAAGTCCAACATCTCCAGAAGGATCAAGTCGACGGGCAGATCTCTGTCACCAATATGGACGACACAAGATCGAAACACATAACGCGCAATAAACGACTCTCCCACCGGAGTAGTCACGACCAGCGGCTGATCCAGCAAACACGACTCTCGGCCTAACCTCGGCACGAAGTGCGTAGAAACATACGAATGCGTGGATCCCGGATCAAAAAGAACATGCGCATCAAAAGAACATACAGAAAGAGTACCTGAAACCACGGCATTGGACGCCTGAGCGTCCTGGTGAGTCAAGGCAAAAACCCTAGCCTGACCTCTACCGGCTACTGGCTGTCCTCTGCCTCTGCCACCTCGACCTCTCGGTACAAAACCTCCGCGACCACGACCTCGCTGAACAGGAGTCTGACGCGGCGCAACTACAGGAACAAGAGGCAACGCTCTCTGGGGTGGAGATGGTGGTAAGGTAACCTGTGGTACAGCTGGCTCGTTCACCCGTGGCTCCGTACAATCTCGAATCCGATGACCCAAACGACCGCACCGGTAACATCCCGAAGCAAACTGCCGATCATCCTGAGGGTAAGAACCATAAAGTCGACCTCGTCCCGAACCGCCACTATCAGAACGGAAACTGTCTCGACGTCTAAACGCCTGCCTCGCTGCCGGATCACCTATACGAACTCTCTTCGGTCCCGGAGCAACTGATGACTCAGCTAGACGCTCCTCTACCGAAAGAGCTGCATCCACCGCTGCTGCATACGTGTCACAATGCTGAATGCTGATGGCTAAGAATATCTGGGTAAGTAGGCCTCGAACAAACCTCTTCACCCTCATCTCCTCAGTCGCCACCAGGTATGGAGCATATATCGACAGCTCAGTAAACAATACATCATACTCCGACACCGTCATCCCCGGCGTCTGACGTAAAGACTCAAATCTGCGTGCTCGCGCATCCCTGATGCTCGGTGGAAGAAAACGAACAAGAAACGACGTCACAAACTCAGCCCAGGTCATAGGAGCAAGACCAGCGGCTCTGCCCCTCTCCAACGACTCACACCACTTCTGGGCCATACCCTCTAGACGAAAACTGGCAAACTCTACCCATCTCTCGTCGGAACATCGGAGTGAGCGACAAATCCTGGCCATCCGGTCGATGAACGACTGCGGATCCTCGGTAACATTTGTGCCCGTAAACACCGGAGATCTCAACCTCATGAAATCCGTCAACGACACAGCAATAACCTCCGGAGCTGCAACTGCAACTACCGGAACCGTAGGTACCATCGTGGACTCCGCAGCGGGTGGAACAACTGCCTGTCCCTGCGCTCGGATGGTCTCTACCAAAGTCCCCACAATCTGGCGCAGATCCTGCATACCAGCTCCAATCATAGCAATATACTCCGATACAACAGGCGTACCACCCTGGTCAGTTCTCGCCTCATGCGAGTCAACCCTGACCTCGGCCCTCGCGGCCGCTCTCTGAGCCCTCGTAGTCTTCGGCGGCATATGGGCTGGAAATTGAAACAAGATTCGATAAGGAAACGGAAATCGAATCACAAGATGTATATCAATCACGGAAGGAATATCAATCAACAAGTCCTAAGGTCACTTAGGCGGAGTACCGTGTCGTAAGTATGCCGCGGAACATACACACGCTACGTCATTCTGCTTAAGCTACCTGCTCCATCATACCAAGGTCATCCTAGACTCCGAAAGGTAAAACCTAACGCTCTGATACCAACTTTGTCACGACCCGCAATTCGGCCCGTGACCGGCACTTAAACTACGTAACGTCTACAGGCGTACGTAACCTAAGTAAGCCGAAAACCCAGAAATCTAAACCACCCAAAACTGGATCAACGGAGAAAAACATAATTTAAAAGTATTAGAAGTCGCCATTTAAAAATTTCTAACTCTAGTTTTCTTTCATAAAAATTTCGGCAGCACCTCCTTTGTAAAACTGGCCCCGTAAACGGGTACAACACAGATAATATATAAAACATCCCAAGTGGGAGAAAAATCACGCCCACCGGCGGAGACAATCACCACAACAAGTATACGACGCCAAAGCGAAGAAATATCAAAGAGAACAACTATAAAGGAAGTAAACATTTCCAAAATAACCTGCTTCTACGAGCACGGTTCCCAAAACCAAAATACAACACTGATATCTCACAAGTCGTCTCTAAGTCATATACAACAGGGGTAGATGGAGAGTACTAGATCCAACCAAAAAAATATACAATGTACAACGGATAACAGCAAACCCACCTATAATGCAACGGCCTCACTGCCAAGGTAGCGGTATCCACAAAAGTAGTGATGATAAGCTGCCCTGCCGCGACTACTCAGAGGGAAGGTCCTGCAAAACACTGTGGCACAACGGGGGTGAGTTGCCAACTCGTGAATAGTAATTAACATCATACAGTAATCGCAAGTATGCACTAACAGCAATGATCGATAACATGTGAACTGATGGCACGAGTATGACAATGTGAATATGCAACTATCATGATATCTATATCAATTTTATACTGAGTGCGGGATAGTAAATAATCTCATGCACAAATCATAAGCATAGAAAAATACGGTGTAACTCAGCAACACCCAAATCCCAAAATACTCAGATCGGCCCTCAGATCGGCCCTCAAATCCTGTACGTCTCATGAAACCTGAGTGTCAAACATCGACACTCAAAAACATCATGAAAACCAGTGCCTATCATCGACACATAAATACTGATATCCATACGTTCCTCGAAAACCCAAGTATCCCACCTCGACACTTGTATTTCCACGTATCGGTCTTCCTGATATCCATACGTTCCTCGAAACCCAAGTATCCCACCTCGACACTTGTATTTCCACGTATCGGTCTGTCAAATACCATATATCTCTCGGAAAGTAAGTGCCCAAGATCGACACTTTAATTTCCCATATCGCATCTCAAATGCATAAATCCATAAAAATAGCATATGCAACATAAAACATCAATATGAGCATATCACGGAACGATTCGCCAAATAATGCATCAAGTCATTAAATGTATCTCGCGGTTCCCAAGAATCCAAATCCAGAATACATGTATATACAGCGTCCCATACCACCGATATATATGCAATACAAATCATGTAAATCCAAATCCAAAATACATATATATACAGCGTCCCATACCACCGATATATATGCTATAAAAACTGTAATATCCAAATTCAGAATACATATATACACAGCGTCCCATACCACCGATATATATGCAATAAAAACTGATCATATAACAATAGCAAGGTATATGTGCGAACGAGTAATATAGCATGGTATACATATGAGCATGTAGGTATACAGGTATGTTCTATGTAACATGTACTATCGCACAAGTATAACTGTTTAATGTCGCTAACCAATAGCAAGATATACAATAAGCATTTGTATTGTGCGTGTCATGGCAATTACCGACAGGGTGTGTGTAGCATATCATTGGTGCTCGTGCAACATGGACTGTCGATAATGGTGCAGTGTACAACAGGTACAATATCAAGCACAAGTAACTATATGCAACATGCATCATGCAATATCTCTATATAAGAAAATCAGCATACGGCTAATATTATATCATGTCTAGCCCCGACGCGTAGCGCCATACGGGCGATTCCCCGTAGATGTTAAATCTACTCACTCTGTGGTCTCCAGCTATGAAGATCCGACCACCTGCTTCCCTTTGTTCGCAGCGTCTGAAGTCCCCGCTTGCGACGCTATAATATCACAAACACAAGAAATAAAGCGAACATCTTAGAAGCAATCATAATAACGTAAAACTACGTATATAAAATGCATCAACGCACTAAACCAACTCACGAATACACGTCTAGTGCAAACACACGAAACGATACCTAAACCCAAACTGAGTACGTCGCAGCACGACACACGACTCGTGTCGCAACACGTATCACGCGAACTCAAAACACACGATTATAGGTAATCGATCCCAGATTTTGCATACTGCATTTACTAATTAAATCAACAGTACCAAACAACCCAAAACCATAGCAGACAACACCCACAGAAACCCCACCCCAAAACTACCCAAGTCGGCCGGCGTCGCCGGCCCCCTCTTCAAGTCTCGCCGGCCCAAACCGGCGGGGTGGCCCCCGTCTCTCTGGTGGTGCCTCAGGTCAACCTGCACATCTCTCTGAAGTTGTTGAAACAGACACTAAATCTCCCAGGTCACAGCAGATACTAATATCTCTAAAAGTCACTAAAAAACCGATATCGCCTCAATCGATATAAACTTCGTTCTACGCAGAAATTAACGATCAAAACCACACAAAAACTACAAATTAACAGTAGAGGGGTTATACCTAACAACTTTGCTCCTATCTCCAAGCTTTCCTTATCTCCAAGTGATCAAAGAGGCAAGAAATCCCAAGCTTTTGGTATTTTTGTGATAGGTTTCAGAATTTTTGAGGATTTTGTGAGTTTAGAATGATAAATTATGAGGAATAATTGAGCAAGGGCAGTAGGAAGGAGGGGATTTCGGCCAAGGGTGAGGAGGTGGAGAATTGAGAGGGTTTCCTAGCAATTACCTTCATTTATTGCTACATAAATGCATTGCACACATACACACACATGCATGCATCTCCTTTATCTCTTTTCTTTTCTTTTTCTTTTAAAACCCTAGCTTAAATCCTAGTCCACACATTGTATTCTAAGTGAAGTGAGAAGGATTTTCTTAACTCAATTATTTAAAGAAAAGATCGCAAACAGAAATTTTCCCAAAATTTGAATACCGCAATAAAATAATATTAAAAATTGGGAAAAAATCAAATTGAACCAAAACGTCCCATATACTCTCAAAGCTCGCGCACTAGCTTTATTTTAGCTAATCTAGGTGCTGGCAAGTCTATATGGGCGTTTGTTCACAGTCGGGTAAAAACGGAAAATACCGACAAACTTACCCTAAAACGGACGAAATCGCATAACGATTTCCAAAACGTTACATCAATGCTCGGCATTATTGAATAAAAAGGGGCCGAGCCCAAATAAATGTTCAACATTTTATTCAAAATGAATGGACTGAGTCCAAACAAGTGTTCAAACAATTTATTCAGAACTGAGTGGACTGAGCCCAAGTTAGCCACAAGTCTCTAATTCAAATTAACCGAGCCCATGTGCTCACAATCTTTTTAATTGGTATTAGTCTTAAACCTGACTATAGATCTCCTAACCAACATTGGTTCAAGGGTACATCTCTTCATACCTCTGATATATATCGTTGTAATTCTTCAACGTCTTCAGAGAGATGGGGGTCCCAATAACCAATAACTTTTAGTGCATCTCTAAGCGGTTAAACCAAAACCTCACAGACTATGATGTCTTTAAACCATACAAACTATGATGTCTTTAAACCTTACAGACTATGAGGTCCTTAAACTCATGGACTATGACGTCCTTAAACCCAATGGACCGCAATATCCCTAAACTAAAACGATAGAGTCCAAATACTCTTTCGTTGGATCTAAATGATCCTAAAACCTTGTTAAGTAGATCTTAGTCTAAAATTAAGCTAACGTATCCTTAACAAGCATTTAAGTTGATCGTAATCTAAAACAAGATTAACGATCCTTAAACCAACCCAAACCCAAATCTAAGAAAATACGGATTTGGACTAATCCACGCCCTACGGGTGACAACATAAATTAGTCTCCGTATACGATCCACGGGCAACCGAAAATAAAACAAACACACACGATACGAAGTGACCATCTGGAGAAGGAGAAAGTTGTTACCGCGATGCGGTAGAGTAATTAACTACAGGGGCTTGCGCCTGCAGGGAAGAGTGTCCCCATAATCAAAAACCCCTCACAACGAGGGGGAATCTGACGAAGTCTGCTACATCGGCCGCGTCTGTCTAAACCTCCGATATACGGTGCCATAAATCAACTTGGCATTTTCGGAGAGGTGGACGGATAAAACCAAATAGCATATGCCCCCAAATTCAGGCGAGACGTTTGTCTTCGCGTCTTTCGGCGGTAAACAGTCTTATGCAGCTCCGAAGGAATCAGAGACACGACAATCGTGGGGCTACCTGAATAGCAAGATTGCATATCGGGGAATATATCGGCCAACGCGACGGTTTGACGGGTAAAAAATCCTAGTACCATAGACCTTAACGGACTTCTATTAGCGGGAGTTAACTATGACGTTAGGAAACCCTTGCGAGAACTTCTCGATTCATCTCGACTCGTGAGGAAATTAGTGTCCTTGCGAGAACTTCTCGACTCGTAGAGAAAAACCCTAGGCAATGGGGATAAGGACCTGTTTCCTAAGCACTGGGGCCCTGCAAGTCGGTCCAAAATGGGCTATTGCATACTATTCACGGGCCATACTCTCCAAAGTTGAATCTCGATAAGGAGGGAAACAACCACTTACGAGTCCTCTCGACTTGTAAGCAGGAAAAATTCTCTTGTGAGATCCTTACGACTCTCAAGAAAAAACGCACTTAGAAGTCCTCACGGCTCCTAAGGAGAAAAGACACGTACGGGATCCTCTCGACTCGCAGGGAGAAAAGTCTTTATAAGACCCTCACGGCTCGTAAAGTTGAAAAATCTTGGGCGGCAGATCTCAACCTGTCTTCTAAGCCATCGTTGCCCTGCAAGGAGATCAAAGTAGGCTATCTACAAGACACGTTTGCTAAAGGGACACGCCCATATAAAATGAAATATGTCTTTTATTCATGAATTCAAGTGAATACAAGATACATTTCATAAAGGAATCAAAATGAATACATGTTATTCATAAACCGCAAGTTTACAGTAAAAAAGGGGTACAAAGACGGTTATTGAGGAGGAGGCGTTTTCAACAAATCAGCAAGCCGCTCGTACGCTCCTCTCAGTCCTTTCTCGTGATCAGCAGCCGCAGCCAACTCCGCTTCCACTTGAGCCCGTCGCCGTAAACAGGACGAAAGCTTCCCATCGGCTTCTAGCGTGGCAGCTTCACAGTCTTGCATGACCCGCTCAGCGAAGTCAAGGACCCGCCTCAGCGTCAACCCATCCGAAATACATCTCTAGAGATTGTCAAAAACGGCTTTCAGCTGTGCGGCATTCGCTTCAATCTGGGCGCGCAGTCGGACGTATTCGCTGGAAGCCACCTCGTGTTCCTTCCGTCTCAAGGTCGCCTCTTTTTCAAAATGGCGAATGAAAGGAACACTACGCTCGATCCAAGCAGCCTGCTGAGAGTTCGAATTTAATACTTCAGGAGCTGGACGTTAGAGATCAATCTCGTGCAGGCAAGCCTCGATCTTTCTACAGTAATCAACCCAAGAGCCGACAAGATTTTCATCATGGAAATTCATAAGTGTCGCTAGCATTCGGTTAACTTCGACAGCAAAATCTGCAGCTGATGTAAGGGCCTCGGCTCGAGATCTTCGATGAATTCGCTCAATATTCGTAGCGCCCCTGGAAGATGTGCGTTTAGCAAAGGGCCCTGCAGGCATTGGAATGCGAGACTCAAAAGGAGCTGGAGCCGGTGCAATTGCTGCAAAACAAATTATGGTTAAATGTTGACTCAGAAGGTAAAGAAAAATACACGAAGGATGGAGTCTATTATACCGGCTATGGCAGGTGGCAGAATGGGGAGTACCGGAGGCGTGGCTATTCTCTCGTCTCCTCCTCCGATCAGTGACGCTGCGATCAATATAAAGAAGACTTAGCAAAAATACGGCTATTCATAAAAGAAAGAGGGAGACATTAGCTGAAGAATATACTAACCAATACCAGCAGGCGGAATGGCTTCCGACTGGAAGGAGAAATGCGGATTCAACACCTGGTATAGATGGTCGAAAAGGACTCCTGCAGAGTTGCGACAATATACTGTCAATACAAGGAAGATGGTATCCACAGTTAAACAGATAAGTCGCAAACCCATACCTACCAATATTTGAGAGGGCACGGGAAAATGCGAAGGGACGGCGACCGTCAGAGCAGCGACTGGTGACGCTTCTTCAGATGGCACAGCCTCGGGATTCACCGCGCCTGTACTCAAGACAAACAAAATATCATTAGAAGGGCTGAACAAGATTGAAAAGCTTGAAAATAGCGACTCGGCGATTACCTGATAAATCAGGGACCAAAACCATGACGGAGGCGTCACCGGGTGTAACGGCTTCTTCGCTCTCTCTCGGAGGAGTAGATTCCGCGCTGATAGCTTCATCCCCTGACTCGACGAGGGTCGTCGTGACGCTTGCGACGCCCGCCGATACCAAGAAGCCACAAGGAGAAAGGGCAGCGGTCTGGACAGTCCCAGATTCCAGAAAGAGGGTAGTAGCTTTGGGCACGGTAACCGCCAGGGTTTCACCCATCATCCCATCGCCAAGATTTGGCCCTGCAGAAAATGCATATGTCAAAATTCGAAGAACAAGTTCTAGTAAAAGACTCAGCGTTACGTTACCTTGGAGTAGCTTTTCAGTTTCTTCCCGAGCCGCGCGTGCAACCTGTCTAAGGACGGTAGACAATGCAGATGGAACATCCGCCGAAGGAGTATCAGCAAGCAGAATGCTGCTTGAGCCTGCACCCACGGCCAAACTGGCATCGCATTCCCTTGCCGCATGTTTCCTACGCTTCCTTTTGGTTTGAGCAGTAAGAAATGATCTCCTCAAGACCTCTGACAAGGGGACGTCGTCGTCTGAACCAAGCTTTGCCTCTGGAGCCGTTACGGCGTCCGTCATCGGCTGCTTTAGCAAAGCCTCCTACGGTAACGTTAGGAGAGCTGGGGCCATAATAGCTGGCTCTGGAAGTTTCTCCGCATCGCTGCTCGGGATCGGCACTACACTTGGAATAACCCGAGTCAAGGCAGTCCCTGCAACAAGATGAAAGAAAGGGTCAGAGCACGAATAAAAAAAAGGGGAATAACGGCATAATGAGCCGAATTTTACCAAGGCCCAAAAAAGCGCAGAACCTCTCTTCTTCTTCGAATGTCTTGAGGGAAGCCGCGAGAGCCTCTTCGGCAGAAATACCTGTTGAAGAAAAAAGAGTCAGTAGAAGCATAATAAAAGAAGATAGCCGCGGAAGAATGTAACTGAAGTATACCTGACTTCGCGATAGTGATCAGTGCCGCTTCATCGCGAGCCATTTGCTCGGAAGCCACAAGGGCAGCCTGGAGATTAGTATCATCCGCAGGCGTGATGAATAAACCCTCATTGGTCCCATAATCGCACAAACCCTCGCTGTAAGGAGCATGTGGCTCTTGGAAAAATATGACGTCGGCAGAAAACAACGACTTCTTCTTCTTTTGCTAGCGAGCGCTAACAGACGATAACAAGAGCTTGCACTTAACGGGCATTTTTGGGCGGCGGGTCCCGATTTCCACACCAACGCCAGACTCTGGGGACGCTGTAGCTACCATTTCTATAGGAACACGTGGTAGAGGCTTTTCAGGGAAGGCGCGCAGGACCACAACCGCAGCAGCTTCTCTTAAGGAAGGACGAACGGTGGTCCGTCGCTTTAAAGGGACCGCTGGATTACCAGCTGGGACAGCATTCTTGTGATCCAGTAATAGCCGCCTCTCTTCCCTGATAACAGCACCTGTCGCATGCTGATACCACGCCACGTAGGCATTCGTAGCTTTCGGTACGTAGCTTGGCTCGCTGATGAGAAAGCTAGACCCCATGTTTAGCCGCATAAAGTGGTGCAGCGCGCTGCAGATACCCTCTTCTGTAGCAACCGGCTCGGCTAAGAAAGCCTCGAGCGGGACACCCTGATCATAACCTGACTGTTGAGCAAAACGGTGCGGGTTATACCTCATGAATAATGCCAAGGCGCCTTGCCTGAACACTAGAAAGCCTGGCCTAATCGAATATAAGTGCATGATCTCCCGAGCCTTCAACGTAGGAGCCCCGTCTTTGAAAGTATCGCGCAGTGGTTGCACTGCCTTAGTATATTCCTTGCCGATAGTTAAGACTCTGTTGACAAAAGTCATACTATCCCCGACCATACACGGACGAAAGACCAGACATCGAGCCTCTCGCTGCGACGGATCTAATGCGGAAGCGTCAACTAGAAACATGACACGGGGAAAGTTTTAGCTGTCATAGAAGCGGGGCCGTTTGCGGACTCCGAAAGCACCAAGCATGTGCATTTTGACCTAGGACGTAAAGTAGTGCAGCGGAAGATGCACAGGTTTTACTCCAGGTTGAGTAGTATCCGCTGTTAAGCTCAGGCCGTGGTATAGATAAGCCAGCCCTGCAATCCTAATGGCCACACGCGTCCCCGCAACCATGCGGTGGGCTGGGTAAAAGACTGACGGCCTCATATAGCGGGGGTGCATCGGAAGCACGAACCAGTTCAACCACAAGCCAATAAACCCTAGGAAGAACGTCTCTTCATCGACGTCTGAAGCAGCAAGCTCTGCGAAAGGAACAACCGGGGTGTCCGGAATAAAGAAGCTTCTTAAATCTGCTTCCGCCGTCGGCTGGTTATCCAAACCAAAACCAAATGGGTCGTCAAGCTTGGCGAATTTCGTAGCTTGTTTCGATAAGACCTCCGGGCGAAGAAAGCGAGCGATAAAGTATATGAAGCTGACTTTATGCCCTCCAGACTCTAGAAATAGACTCTCGTAAATGTTCAAAACCTTGATCAGGCTCGGGAATCGATGTTGAATGGCATTCTCCGGGGTAAGGCCCATCACCACTGATTTGGTGGCAAAGATGTACTCGTCAGGGGAAGTATCTTTTTGTAATGTTCCCTTCTGACAGGTAAGCCGGAGATCTCCGTGAACTCCTCCAAGGAGATTGAAACTTCCCGATCTGATAGAAGAAATGTGTGAGTCGGAATGTTCCATTGTTCCAAGAAAGCTTTGACCCACCATACAGGGATGTGGAATACTGAAAAAGAGACACATAAATTGCGGGGTACAACCCGAGCTTCAGCAACAGTGGTTTCTTGGCCGACAAGATGTATCAAACCTACTGCAGATATCCGGCTGAATGGTGAGGAGTCAAGCCAATCATGTACACTTGTCCCCAAAGGCGCGATTCGCCTTGACAAATGCGCCGCCCCAAAATATCCAGAACCATCGGCGGCTGTATAGGTATTGAGGCCATAGAAGGCTGAAGGCGACCCTCCGAGGTCCAGTTGACCTCCTCTACGGCGTAATTCACTTGAGGCGAGTCGGCGTAGTGAATCACTGAAATGGGCTCTGAGGGTACCGTACAAGAGAAACTACGCCGACCCTGCATAATTTGATTGTACCACGACCCCCATAGATGAAGAGACTTCTGCTCCGGGTCGTGATCTTTAATGAGCACGAAGACTTCCCGATCCACGGGCGCGTCAGCGAAGGCGCTCTCTGAACGAACAAAAGGAAAGGAAGAATCGAAAGCCATGGTACCTACACGAAAAAAGTCGAGGGTTAGTTGCCAACGCTATTCTGACACATTGTACCACACTGCAATGCAGGAGAAAGGGACCAAGGGGGATCTACAAAATCAAAGTGACAGCTCATCATTGATGAGACAGTCACTCATTGAAAAGGAAATCCTAAGAGAATTCTCATTTAATGAGAGACTCATTGGGCCAAGGAGTTGAACTCCCTCGAGAGCAGTGCTCTACAGACAGAATTCACATCTGTCAATTAAGAAGGGAATAAAATTCCCCAAAAATTTCTAAAGAGCTACGCTCTGTAAAACCCCAAGATCATTAAAGATCTGAAGTAAAAATCCTAGAAACTCTAAGTGTTCTTCATTAACGGGTTAAGAAACCCTAAAAAAGATTTCTTTAGATCTATGATCTAAGAAGAGCAAAGCTTTGTTCTAATTAACGGTTTAAAGAAACCCTAAAATACATCTTAAGATCTACGATCTCAGAAGAGCAAAGCTCTGTCAAGGGGTTCAATTATAATCCTTACCAGATATTTGGGTAGAGTTCTAACTCTGAAAGAGTTTCCTTAGGCAGAGATCCAGGCTCTGAAAGGAGAATTAAATTCTCAGAAGAAGGAAGAACAAAGAAAGATGAACAACAGTCATCTCAAGGGCCAAAAGCCCTACTTATAGGCATGGGAAGACGATCCGACTTCCAAGAAGATCCAACGGTAGAAAAGCTGCCACCGCTGCCCTCACGTGTAAGCCACGTGAGCGCAATGGTGGGGGGCATTTGTTTCCCCCCAATAAAAGAGCAAAACTCTGTTCAAAATTTGAAAGAGGCAGCGTCTCACGTGCCTTGCACGAGGGCGCTGGCGCCAAGAGTTAAAAACTCTGAGGCAGCGCCTCACGTGCCCCGCACGAGGGCGCTGGCGCCATAACTAAAAGTTCTCTGCCAAAACAAAGAATTAAATTCTGATTGAGGAAATACTCCTCAAATCTTTCTAAACAAGAAAGATTATGCTCTGTAAAACATAGCACCGTTGGATTAAAGATCCAATGGTGATTAGAAATCACCAAGCTACAGAATAAGCTTTGTAGAGGAAAATATTTTTCCCAATCTTTCTAAACAAGAAAGATTACGCTCTGTAAAACAGAGTACCGTTGGATTAAAGATCCAATGGTGATTAAAAATCACCAAATTACAGAATAATCTCTGTATGGAAAATATTTCTCAATCTTGTTAAAAACAAGAAAAATATTTTCTGTAAAACAGAAGTCCTTGGATCAAAGATCCAGTGGTGGATAAAATCCCCAAATCAATTAGGATCTCTCAATGAGAGATTTCTTTAACTAAATCAACAAACTTGCCTCCACTATATAAAGGCCCCAAGACTTCAAGTCTTGGACGGAGGAACCCCCCCCCCCATAAACTTCAAGTTCAAAAAGAAGAGCAAGCAAAAGGAGCTTTAAGAGAGAAAAAAGAAAAAGAACTTTCTTCAAGGTAAATAGAGATCATAGTATCTCATCTGCATACCCGAGGGTTTAACCCTTATAAAAGAACATAGTTCTTTCCCTGGATCTGAGATCCATGAGACAAGTCTCCCACAAATGAGAATTTAATTCTCGTAGGGATGAATTTGCTCTTGGGGATTGAAGATCCAGGAGAGAACAAAGAATTGAACTCTTCAGATAAATGCACAAAGAAGGAAACAGCGCCGAGCGCCTCACGTGCCCCTCACGTGGGCGCTGCTTAATAAAGAGTGCTTAGCACTCAGTGCTTGGCGTCCAGCGCCGAGCGCCTCACGTGCTCCTCACATGGGCGCTGCTAAAATAAGGAGTGCCTAGCACTCAGTGGTTGGCGCCCAGCGCCAAGCGCCCCACGTGCCCCTCACATGGGCGCTAATAAAATAAAGAGTGCTCTGCACTCAATGGTCGGCGCTCAGCGCCAAGCGCCTCACGTGCCCCTCACATGGGCGCTGTTTAACATAAAGCGCTCTGCAAACAGAGCCCAGCGCCATAAAGAGTGTTTAACACTCCATAAAAAACAAAGAAATAGGGTGAGCGTCAGAGCCCATATCAATGCTCAGCATTGTTGTACATAAAAGGGACCAAGCCCAAACAAGTGTTTAACACTTTATTCAAAAACTGAGTGGGCTGAGTCCAAGTTGATCAAAAGTTCCTAATTCAGATCAACCGAGCCCATGTGCTCACAATTTATCTAAATTGGTCTTACTCCCAAACCCAACTACAGATCTCCCAACCGACATTGGTTCAAGGGTACATCTCCCCACACCTCTGATACATGTCGTTGTAATTCTTCAACGTCTTCAGAGAGGTGGCAGGTACCGACAATCAACAATACCTTGGACCGTAATGTCCTTAAACTAGCTATGGACCGCAACGTCCTTAAACTAAACCCTCCTACCAAAAATGGAGATGTATGGACCGCAACGTCCTTAAACTAACAATAGACCGTAACGTCCCAAAACTAAAACAATAGAGCCTAAATGCTTCTTTTATTGGATCAAAAATGATCCTGAACCCCCGTTAAGTAGATCTTAGTCCAATATCGGATTAACGTATCCTTAACAAATATTTAAGTTGATCTTAATCTCAAATAAGGTTAACGATCCTTAAATCAAACCAAACCCAAATATAAGAATATACGGATTTGGACTAATCCACGCTCTATGGGCAACAACACAAATTAGTCTCCGTATATAATCCACGGACAACAAAAAATAAAACAAAACACACACGACACGAAGTGACCTTCTAGAGTAGGAGAAAGTGGTTACCGTGATGCGGTAACGTATTTAACTGCAGGGTTTGCGCCTGCAGGAAAGAGCGTCCCACAATCAAAAACCCCTGACAACGAGGGGGGATCTGACGAAGTCTGCTACAACGGCCGCATCCGTCCAGACCTCCGATACACGGTGCCATAAATCAACATGGCATCTTCGGAGAGGTGGACAGATAAAACCAAATAGTATCTGCCCCCAAATTCAGGCAAGACGACCTGCACGGTTTCGTCTCTGTTTTCGGCGGTAAACATTAGGGTTTGAGGATTAAAAATTTGGATTAAAAAAATTAAAATGGTGTTAAATAATGAATTGAAGAGTTTCTGTTTGACTGTAGGAGTTGAGAGGAGCTAAAGGGGTGTATGTGCAAAACACGAAGGCGATTGGAACTATGCAGACCGTCGGTGCCGGCTAAAAGAAGGAAACGGGCGGTTGGATTTGGGCCCAATCGTCCCGAGATTCGTGCCACGTGTCAAGGTGTGTTAACCCCTCTTTGCACCTGTTTGATTTTTCTGAAATTTTTCGTTTCTCCGTGAATTACACGTGCAACTCTTGGGCTTCCGAAAATTAAAAATAAAAAAATCCTAAAAATAAATGGGTCCGATGGGAATCGAACACATAGGTTATATCACAGCAATGTAAAGGCTTTACCAATGAGATATAAGTTGTTTTCTGATTTATTTAACAAAAATAATCTATAAGTTTTACACAGGCTATAATACTCTTTTCTGTACAATAAATAAGAAATTTTTGTATAGGAATTTCAGAGTCGTTACATCTGTGTTACTGCACATTGAATAGATTCTGACTGGTTTTTGCAAAAAAGAATTTTGGTGTAGATAATTTCCATACCCGCACAGTGCTTTCATATAGCTTCTGAAATTAGATCTATTTTAGAAGAATATCATTGTGTAAATAAAAAAAATTCTATTTTTTTCGATAATGCTAGCAACAATAATTCTGCTATTATTGAACTCATCAGTCTATGCAAACCAATTTGCAGTGGCCATTTTATTCATATTCGTTGTGCATGTCATATACTTAACCTTACTGTACATGATGCATATACCGTATGTATTATAAATATTCAAACGGTTAAAAATGCGTGTAGGTTTATTAAAAGTTTGGAAAAAGAAAATATGAATACAAAACTAGATGTCTACCTGCAAGTGTAAGGCCGTCTCTTAAAAAAGATGTGGCCACTAGGTGGAATAGTACATATGACATGCTTCGTATTGCATTAAATACCGCCGGAATCATTAATAACACGTGGAATGAACAAATACCTGTAGAAAACCACTTAACACCCGATCATTAGGCAGTTGCAGATCTTTTTAAAGATTTTCTTATGGTTTTTAAAATAGCAACCGAACGATTTTTTGTTACTTATACCCCCACTTCTCATATTCTTGTCTCTGAATTGTATAATATAGCTAATTGTTTTGCTTGTCACGTCGAAAATCCAGTACTTCATCATCCGATACTTACTATGCTAGCTAAAATTTCTAAATATTTCTCTAAAGTTTCAATTATTTACTGTTTATGTTCGGTAATAGACCCTAGAATTAAATTAGAAGATTTGAAAGCTCTTTTAACCGAGTTCCACACGGCCATGGGACATGGTGTAGATATTGATGCCTATGTTAGTATCGTTAGCAGTAATTTAGATAAAGAGTTTGATTTTTATGTTGTACGATCTTCTTATGGTAAAACTAGTAGACTACCGCCCTGAATCAGTTCGCGTGTTTTGACTCCAGTTTTATCACTTATTCAACAGAAGAAAAAGGTAAAAGGCCCGGTAGCCTCATCATCGTCATTTTTAAATGAGTTATCAATATTTTTATAAAATGAGTCAGATGTAGATTTAACTATAGATGATTTTGATATTTTGGTCTGGTGAAAAAACCACAGACATTTGTATCCGGTGCTTTCTACTATTGCTCGTGATTTACTAACTGTTCCAGTATCCACAATAGCGTAGGCAAGTGCTTTTAGTACATATGACAGGATATTAAGCGAGAAGAGATGCAGTTTGGCGCACGACACAATGGAGCGCATGATTTGCTAGCAAGATTAAGAAGCAGTAGCCGTCAGGAAACAAAAATGCAATCATTTTGGACCCGGGCTATCTACTTGAGAAACTTACAGGATCGGCCGAAACCAACACCGAAGGAGGGGGAACCACAACCGGCGCCGAGTACTGAGTAAGATTTGTAATAATAGAAAAGGAACTACGTAGATCCGATTCTCTCTTATTGAGATCAATATTTGAGAGGGATACATAGGCAGCCCGAGTGGGTTCGGTGTTTAATATAAAAGAACAAATTATATTATGAAATTGTAATTTGATTAAGATTTTTTTAATATAAAAACTTGTTTAAATTTCAAATTTTTAAGCCTAATTTTAATTTTAAAAAATAGCAAACGACCCAGACAAAATATTCGCCTGGCTCGACGAATTTGCCTCGTGAACCGGCGAGGCAAAACGAGTGGGTTCTGGCTTCGTTATTGTTGCCCTCGCCTCGCCTAACCGGCGAAGCGAGAAAAATTCGCTTCACCGGCTTGGCAAAGCGAACGAATTCCGAAGCGAATTGCTTCGGCTCACTTCATTAGCCACGCCTGCTCAAGACGATATAGTGATGGATAGAAATGAGTTTTTTTATTTATAATTTTATATATAAAAAAAGAGTTTTTAAATCTAGAGACATAAATAGACATATATACAAGAGACCTGAGAAGGGTTGAGAGGGACTAGAAACAGCGGAGGCGGAGGGAGATAGATCTAATAGAGAGGAAAATAAAGAAAGAGAGATAGTGGCGGCAAAGTAGAAAAAGCATGAAAAAGCAGCAAGACGGGAGAGAGAGAAAAGAGACTTGCTCGACTCGGGCCCTCGAAAATTTTCCAAACCAAATTTTAGAAAAATCTATCTTGCCTGCAAAGGAACTCTACTGCAATTTTGGATTTTGGAGTAATCCCACAAAACCCCGGGGTTTTGGAGTATAAACTTTTATTTGTTATCACTTGCACTCGTTAAATATATTAAAAGGGTCTACATGGACGGACGGTAAACCGAAAAGAAAGATAGGTTTTTCAACAGCCACATATTGAGGAAGATGTGCTTCAGGATGGTAATCAATTCTTGTTGTTTATCCATAGATTTAGTTTTTACAGTGCATTTTTCTTTCCTCATTTTTCCTTCAACTCTCGCTACTAATATTGTTAGGCTAATGTTCCAAAACTTCTTATCGGCTAGCAGGGCCTAAAACTGAACCAGAGCTAGATAGTTAATGGGCTCGCATTTAACTCGGCCTTATAGACCCAACCCAAAATCAGGTTAGGTATTTTATAATATAATATTTATTTACAAACATTTAATAAGCAAAAGTATAATGGTCCCGTAGCTCAGTTGGTTAGAGCGTTGGTCTTATGAGCCGAAGGTCGCGGGTTCGAGCCCCGCCGGGACCATCTTTTAATATAATTATTTGATTGTGGTTTTTAACATTTAACCCATAAAAAAATTTAATTTACATCTTCAGCAACTTACTCATTGTTATTATCATATTTGCCCTTAAAAATCAATTATTTACAAAATCTAAATTATTTTTGGCCTTTTCACATTTAACCCATAAAAAATCTTAATTTGCATTTTCAGCAACTACTGCATGTAATTATCATATCAGCCCTTCAAAAATCAATACTTTACAAATTCACAAAATTTCAATTTAGGCATGAAGCCTGCTTGTGCTCAAAACCCCAACCCTCTCTCTCTAAAAATGGAAGCAAGGCTTATGAGAGCTCACTACAGGTTTGATTCTCTCTCTCACTGTTTCAAGTTTGCTTGTGAAATTTCAGGCTGGGGGCTTGGAAAGAGAAGAAGAGGCCCCTGAAGAAATATCTTGTTCCCACTGCAGTGGTGAGATTGTATCTTTTCACTTAATTTCTTCTCACCTTAACTCAATTTTATAGCTACAATGGTTACTGCACCCAAAAAAAAACCTTTTTTTGTGTTTATTCCTTCTAACCCTAATTAATAAGTTAAGCGACCCATATGAATTTGTATTGGCTATTAGTTAGGGATAGAAAGAAGGAACCCAAAAATTAAAAAAAAAGGAAGACATTTTGTTACCAATTTCCTAGGATTAGAGTAGTATGAACTAGACTGCTTGATAAACATATAGGCTTATTTCACCAAAACCACCCCGTAGTTTTCCCGACTTGCCCAAATCCCCTTAGGTTAAAACCCATCCGTCCATAACCAAAAACCCCTACATTCTCTTCCGATAAACAGCTCCCCCCCCCCCCCCCCCCGACTGTTAGTTTTTACATAAATTGACCCAATTACACCTGGATTCTTAAGTTGCTGATGTAGGAAGAGGAGGGCAATATAATGGAAGGTAGTGTCAGGGGTTTTCGTGATGGGTTTTAACCCTAGGGGTTTTTGGGCAAGTCGGATAAACCACAAGGCGGTTTTGGGGGAAATAAGCCAAAGATATAAGTTTGTTTTCCTAGTTCTTAAAAAAGGAGGCATCAGAGGATCGAGTTTGTATAACAATTTTGGCTAGATAAGCAAAAAACAAGAGATGTCGATCATTTCAAAATAGATGATATATATGGTTTTATACTGTGGTTAGGCAATCTGCTTAATGAAACTAGTCTACCATAAAGTAGCTATTGCTAAAGATTAGCCCTTGTAGTTGTTCTAGATATCTCTTGATTTTACGAATTTAACTATTGCTTTTTATTTTTCATGCTATAACTTCTTATTTTCGACTCTGATCCACTTATATGTGCAGAGATGGAAACTCTTCCAAGCACAACGATACCTAATAGGAAAATGTTCGACCAGCACATCTCTTATTCACATGGTCAAAGGGTACTCTTTATTATGTATTTTTTTGCACGTTTTTAATTTTTGTTGATAGGTATATTTGTGTGGTAGCCAAATAAAATCTGGATTCTGCCTTTGTTATAAATTTAGTGTGACTTGGAAATGCTTCATTGATAGGGGAGAAACCTTGACATCAATTGCAAGAAAATATGGAGTATCCGTTGCTGCAGAGAATGATAACATAATTGATATTGACTTTGTTATGGAAGGTGAAAGGCTAAGCATACCCGTGCACTCACAAAGACTGCAGATGGTGAGATTTCGGGATCAATTCATATAGGTTTTCACTTTTCTAGAGTGAGCTATAGCTTCAATCATCCGTTATCCGTGCATGAGATTTCCTCCATCACTGTAGTCGTCATGTCTTATGTTTTGAGACACTAGGAAAAATTCTATCAGTTTTTCTTATGAAAATTCCAGTGCAACCCTGAAACAAAACTTTGTCATGCTGTGTACATTTTTTGACAGAGAAAACATGTTGTTTTGAAGAGAAATTTATCGCATGTAGATTTCAAACATCAATATCTCAAGCTTTGATGAATTTGCAATTGGGTTATCCAACATTGCTTGTGAAATTCTTTCACTCGGAACAGCCAAATAGATGCATTACAATAGCGGGTTTTCACTTTAATACTTCTAAAGCCTGTGGATCAATATGCAGGATTCAAATAAGCTCTACAATGTCACGCTCGAGAGATGGAAAAGCCTTTCAGAGCAGAAAGTGCTAACCAAGCTGTCCTCCAACTTCTTACATACAGTAAGAACTTCTGGTGTTTATGCTTGAGAGAAATTACTCTGTGACTATGGTGCCATCACTTGTCCCTATGTTTATATTTGATTACCTCATCAACTTTAGAGACCATCTGCATATCCACAGTGGAAATGTGACGGGTTTTTCGATTTTTTTAATCAGGCCAATCCCATTGGTTATCTCCTAGTTGTGGGCCCCCTTGTAGCAATATGCATCAGTTTAATAATAAGAGCACTCCAACATGGAACAGATCGCTGGAGAACTATTCTAGACGATGGCATGGCAACACATTCTCCTGATGCTCTCTCACAGGAAGACTCCGCTGTGAGTACAAAATAGAATACAGTGTCCGTTGTTTTGTACTTTATTCACTAAAGATGTTGTATACTTAAAAATAAAGAACTTGAAAAAATCTACATTTTACTGCTAAAGAAATGTGTCCGATCAATGTTGGAACCTTTTGAGAAAGATTCTTCTCCGACCGATTCTGAAGCAATGTCCCATGAATACAGAAAGCTTGAGTCAACTTATGTAAAATTTCTCTCGGAATGTGGAATGGGCAAACGGGGAGATTTTCATGGCAGTTCTCCCAAATAGTTTCTTCATGGATGTTTCATTGCGCTTCAACATGAATTGCCACGGTGGCTTGATGAGGTTACACACACACACTGTAAGAAAATTATTTTAACTGTATCTGTGCTTCCTGTATTGGAGTGGATACAATCCTTATATGACGAGAGTAAATTCATTATTGGTGTTTAGTTTGTAAATGTGTCGATCTCAATAAGATTCCATTAGATTATAATGCATTTGCTAGTTAAATTTACATGCCAAGTCTCTGCTGATTGTAATAGACCTTCTCTTTCCACTGTGACAATATTAAGCATTTTATGTGTGCTCAATGAGAAATATGTGGCTGTATTAATTCCTTACACTTCTTAGAATCTCTTTGCATGAAACTAAGCGCTTATCGTTAAGAATTAAATAGGTACATCCAATATGAATAATTTTTTTGCGCAACCCAAAATATTTTAAACCTGTTACCGTTTTCTCCCCAGGTTTATCTGTCATATTCCTTCATTGTATGCAACTTGTCCTGTTTCTTTTTTTCCTTTACCTTTACATTTTAGGCTTCTTTTGTATTAGATCAGAAGAAATGATTGTTCAAGACAGCCAGCAACATGAAAATTTTAGAAATCTAGTTTCTCAATTCTCAGTATACCCGATCAGAAGAAATGATTATTTTAGACAAATTACCCTAGTAGCTTTGTCCCGTACATAATCTATCACATGCACATCGATAAGCCCTGTTGCATCTGTACATTGTAGATAAGGGTCCTGATACTTATGTGCATATTGTTCTTCTAAAAGGAACCTGACAATCCTTCTGCATCGTCCGTGTTAATCTTATTCTAACGTGATTTGGTCTAGCCTTTGGAAGTGAATTTTTGCCCGCTTTATGTTGTGAAATAATCTATGATCTATTTCTAACTATGTCATCCCTTTCTTGTTTATATTCTCTTTTACACTCAAATTTCTTATATGTACTAGACTTTGACCCCATGCGTAACACGTGGGACAAAAAATGATCTAAAATGTTTATAGCTGAATCTGTACATTACACATAGTCGTTACACCTTAACATGTAAGCAATATTTGATAAAAGAATGTATGGATTCGGCTTCATCTAGCGCAAAATAATATTCATGGAATTAAAGTTTTTATGGATTGCAATATTTCTTTATAAACACTGTAGGTTTGAAAAAAATAAAAAAGTCGGCATTTATATTTAGCTTTGTATGATTTATAAGTACATTATTAGTTTTTGATTGGAAAATTATTATTGAATGTAATTAAAAAAAGAATAATTATATACTTTATACTATGCTTTATAAGCAAATAATATGATTTAAATCAAACTATTAAATATATTTGCAGATATCCATATAATAAATTTTTACTAAATCTTACACGATTCAATTTTTTATCATTTTATAGAAATGAATAATCGCCCATCAACAACTCATAATTAAGGATTAACAACATATTAGCACATACACTAACTATAAAGCCTAAAACATTTTTGCACATAACTATGTATAATAATTGATAAAAAAAACTTAGTAGGCCAACTAAACATAAATTTTTTGAGCCTTTCATAATGGGTCATTAGCAAAGTATATAGAAAGAAATATAGATAAAGAGAAGGGCAACATAGGAAAAGCCAAAATTAGTGCTTTGACTTGCAAAAGATTGCTTGACCAACCCAACTTTGTATTAGAGTAATAGACAGATAGATCGTGGTAGAAAATGTTTTCAAGTGTGAGGGCTATGGCGAGTTAAATGTTCTACTGGCCAATTTAAACCGGTTCTTCCAAAAAAATGTATAGCCAAATCATTGACCTTTCAACCCCCCCCCCCCCACACACAAATGCTAACATTCATGTCACTTAATATTTATTATGTTTTCTTGTATATGATAAATATCTACGCACAGCGGCTGAACTTGTGTTTCTCTACCTTTCTTGAACTGATTTAGATGATAGGAGAAGCTTTCTTCAACCCCCACCCCACAAGAAAAAAAACTGAAAACTAAAAAACTAAAAAAAGAGGATAAAGGAGAAACATTAGCATCATTTCAAGGAAACATGGAAGATAAATGTTGCAGAAACACTATAACAGTGTGATGCTGTTCATGTGACCTAAGCTTCTAGTTTTTGGCAAACATAATGTTCTATGAGTGGAGCATATGCCATTGTAGCTGCTTGTTTGATCCTTGCAGCTATCACACATTTTTCCCTTCCTTTTTTTTTTGGAATTTAATGATAGATGCAGTAATATTGTAATAACGACAGTGGCAGTGATTCGATGTTTTTGTGTGATTTTAGTGTTCAAAGCAAGCAGTAATTCTTACTTTTGTCCATCTACTCCCAAAAAGATTTTAGTGTTCAAAGCAAGCAGTAATTCTTACTTTTGTCCATCTACTCCCAAAAACTGCCTTTTGAGTTATGACTTGTGTTATGAGACGAGTAAGGACTACTAACTGAGACAATAGCATAGTGATATCTTTTAGAACTTTATGTCATTTCTTACACATCTGATGAACTTGTTTTGTTGTTCATCTGCAATGTGCTTTGCAATTGATCTAAATAAAAATGCTGCAATTTCTAAGTTCAAACTTATGAAGTAAAGTTGCTACTCATCGATGTAATTTCAGTGGCCTGGAATTTTCTCACTTTTTTGAACCTATTCAAAAGTAAGAGAGTTTCTCTTTTCCCCCCTTTTTTTGTTATTAAATTTTATTTCCTATGCAGGAAAGAGAGATCACTAATGCCAGAGTCGCATTCGTGTTTAAATTAATCGCACATCATGGTTTTTTTTGGCACAATAAGGGAAGTAATAAAGTGCAGCAAATTCAATAAATTATGCGAAAGATTTATTGAGGGCAGGTATGGACATATTACTTGTGCCATGGCGTGCCCGTGCGCCGACAGAGCTTTAACTTCGAAGGAGATCCTAATTTTTAACCAAGAGAGTTAATGTTCTCCGTTTGGCTTTGTCGTAGAGTATTATGCGCAACGTGCTGTGTTATAAACTAAAAGGCATGTACTATTATTGTTAGGTGCATTGCCTCTCAATTTTCGCGTGCAATTCAAGTTGTTTGTTGCTTGATAAACAGATATTTTATGATATCTGCATTTACACAGGATTCTATTTTTTTTTTTAATTGAAGTTGTGCAGAAATCTTTATTAGAAGATAGCATTTGCTAGTGGATTTATGGTTTGTTTTGTTCTGTCAGCTGAAATTGGGAGCTTTCTGAGATGGTTTTGCTGTGTCACTTCAGTAACTGAAACTAGAAGATTGCATTTGATAGTGCGTTTTTTGTATGGGTTTTTAATGTGTAGGTTGAAACTGGTGTGTCACTTCATTGGAATTAAGGCACATCATTTTGGTCGCAACTCATCGCCAACTTATTACAGGAATGCTCATTTGCCGTGTTGATTGTATGCGTAAATATTTTTATTCCTTACAAAAATATCAAACGAGTCGATGTAATCCACACTTGGCATCAAACATGCTTTGTAAATCTAAGTTTTTGTAATCAATATAATCTGAAGATATGGCCAGGGTTCTTTAAAAAGGTTCCTGCTAGAAATGATAGGAAACTGCAAGACTGCAAACACCTTTCATCTTCTTGGATTTGATATTTGTTTCCCTCGAGAAATTATTTTCAGAAAAATACAGCGGTCTTGAATTGATAGACATCCTCATTCATATTTTCAAAAACTAACAAATGACTAAAACTTTGGACACATAAAGGCACATGTGCATGCACGTGCGCATTTTTAAACATGTAACTATGATCTATACCTTGAAAGTCAAATCTATAAGTTAATATTTATACAAAACAATCTGCCATCATAATCTGAAATCATGAGTTTGATCTGCATTGGTAAATAACATTTTCTTCTACAATGGTTGCTGACTTCTTCAGCTATTTGTTTACAAAAACAGGAAGATTGCTCTAATCAGAGTATGTCTGAAACAAGTAGGATAAGATCTTCTTGTAGTCTCCCATCTCGACGCCGGTGTTAAAATCCATTAGAAAAGGTACCTGCTATGCAAAAAAAAAAAATCGAGAATATTGTTGAAACTTCGGCAAATTTAGCAATGATTAGAAATTGCAAACATAGAGTTGGCTCATGCTAAGAGTGCCCTTACGAAAAGACGGCACAAATACTCATGTTTAAATCATAAGTCGTACAGTCATGCTCACGCGTGTACATTTTAGAATTTTTTATAATAAAGTAACAGAATGAATATGCTCATGTTTAAGCAAGTTATTGTCGCGCATTTTTGCCTTGGGTTTAAGAATAAGCGTTATTTTGTTTAAAAAGATTAGCAAATTTTTTAATTATATCAATTTACCATTATAGCAAAACCATAACGTAAATTTCAAATAGAAGACCCATAGATTTAACTTGATTAAGCGATTGCCTATGTCCACGGACAAAAAGGTAATTGATTTACTATATCAGAAATTGCAAGGAGTGCAATGACGGTGTAATATCTTTCAAACCCTAATCCCGCATATACCCCACCCCAAACCTCACCAGAAGGTGGCTGCTGCCTTCTCTCTCATATTTCACACCGTACTCTATACATAACATACATAGAATAGAAACTAGTGGACCATCAAATATAGGGTAGGCATCTGAATCTGGGATGCTAACTTTAAGGCATACTCAGCATATACACTTCTATGTATTAAATTAAGGGTAAATTACATAAAAACGCCATCGAACTTTTTTCGTTTTCTATAGATCAGCATTAAACTTTAAATTCGACATTAAGCACCTTTGAAAGTTTAATAGCGTATTAGATATTACATAAAACATCATCCAAAAATGCATTAAACACCATGTCGGCGGCGGTATCTGTGTCTTTTCAAAATTCAATTAGGTTCTGTTAAAAAAAACTGGGAAATTTTAATGCCGTTTTACGTAATTTACCCTGAAATTAAACACTTTGAAAGGATTAATAGTGTTTTACACTGATAAAATGAACACTTTTTCTACTAGTCAGCACATCAGACTCCGTTGAACATGTGCAAACCATCTTAATCATTACTCCATCTTATTCTCTATGAAAGCTATTTGCAATTTCCTCCGAATGTGCTCATTTCTTATTTTATCTTTCGACTCGTTCATCAAAACATTCTCATTTCATACACTATTTTTTCTTCGCCGTGTAGTTTGTCCGAACATTCTAATCTAAAAACTTAGAAAGCAATATTGTTGTTACAACCATCATATATAAAAATAAAAATAAAAATATTCAAGGGGTAATCCTATGAGCATATATGACAACTCTATTTAAAATTACTCTTTTAAAACCATAGCCTCACATGTTATTAGAAAAGGAAGAGGTATGACCTCGAGGAGAAAAGGACATAAGGGAAACCTGTATGATTAGGAATTCAACTACAAGCTCAGACTTTTACTATTAGTGAGAAACCACATATTAGCATATGGGTTACCTCTGTTGAACCAGATGCCTTAAAGAGCAACTCTAATCTCAGTGAACCTTCTCCCACGTTATGGAGTATGTAAGGAAGTTCGAGTTCACAAAGTGCTTCACGCACGATTCTTGCATACTGTGAAAATAATTAAATTAATAAATAGAAGACAGAAATTATCTCATGTTGCATTTCAATGTGAAAAAGATTGGAGAGGTTACTGAATTGTTTTCATATGAGAAAAGAGCCAGCTTTTTCAACGGCGCTTCAGATTTGGCTCCCCGCCATGCAGTCATTCCTCTTCCGGCTCGAAGTAGAGTAGGCACCCATCCTGTAAAAATTGTGCTGTAAAAATAAAAAGAAAAACGTTATTAGCTGCCAAAATAAAACAAATGAGACACATTGCATACATCAATTAAAACATGGAACACTAATCCCCCTTAGTTTACTCCGTATGGCATTTATAACCCCAAATATTTTATAAGCGTAAACACCCCCTCTATTCATTGACCAAAACCCTTAAAAACACTCCAATTCACTCTAAAGTATATACAACTCCTGTGATTGTCTAATTTTACTTTAGACTTGTTTGTGTTGTTTTAGAGAAGCATTTTAGTTTTTCTGGTGTTTTCGTTGATTAACAGATGGGGTGTCTGCGCTATAAAATAACCTGAGGGGTATAAATGCTATGCAGAGTAAACTACAAGGGGGGTTTGTGCAATTAACCCTTGAAAATATGTAACAGAATGAAATCGGTTGAAGGGATGCTGATGCCGGATATGAAGATTATTAAGCAAGGAAGATAGCTGCAAAGGTACATCACCTCTCCAAAAGCCCAAACGTAGGATTTCTTTCTTGACCATATTGTTGGAATAGGTATTTTACGATATCACCTACACACGTAGAATAGGAGCAGATAAAACTTTCTTCTTATAAGAATGCCTAAATTACACTAAAAGACCATTAATTATCGCTGTTCTTCACTGAGCTATTTCTTATAGTATACCCCTTTGGACTTTTGGTTTTAACTGAATACCCTTAAATGTCCCACTCTAAGGGAGCTTCCTGTATTTAAAAGCTTCAAGGCAGTTTGGTGAAAAACAGCAACCCCCCCCCCCTTTCCTTGTGAGAAAAACAGCAATAGTTAAGCGTATTTTGGTGTAAATTTGGCCTATAAGAATAGTATAAATGTGGACCAGTACAACCACAAAGAAATAACTTTAGCAGAAGTGACCTCTACAAGACTACAAGGATAAAGAATATCAATTATCTTCTCAGAATTTCTTTGCTTGAGATGAGCATTTCATATCAATGCAATCTCAGAATAATATCTGAATTCCATTTGAAGATATGCAGTCTATATGAAGAGAATATCGTACTTGATATATGTTTGGCTTGATATAAGAAAGTTCAGTTTGATACTGATAAGAGGAAAGCAAGCAGGGATGCAACTATCAGAGATACCTTTAAATATGAATAATAAACTTCCACTAAGAAACTTCGTCAACAATTTACATTATAATGAGAAGTACACAATAAATTCAATGACTCACCACTTTCATACAACGATACCCCAGTGGTCAAGTCAACAAGAAAGGGAAACCTGCACGAGAACTTTTGATTGTACATGAAAATCTAAATAGATACACATGATGTGCATATAGCAATAGACCCGTTACTACAAAACTTGGGGTCAGCGACATGATATATCCATAAGAATTTCTGTCAGACATTCATGTTGGAAGTGAAAATATGGTGTCGTTCAACTTAGAAAAATATTCACAACACAATGGATACATGAATACTTACTGCTCCTTACCACCAATTCTCCGAACCATTTCTCTGTGTCTCACTGACCCTTTTGGACAAGGATAGACCTGAACTCAAAGAAAAACAAAGGGAAAATAAATGTAATTGTTTTCCAATAAATACCTTTATCAGGACATAAATCTAACCAAAAGATTAACAAACACTAGAATATATAGTTATATCCCTCGACCATCACTACAACTCTAGCGTATTGGTGCAACAGCAGGGACTTTAAGATGGTAACAGAGCAGCCCAGGTTCAAATCCCACAAGTCTCGTATTTAAATTGAACTAATTAAAAGAATTCAGTATTTGGACTATGCATCACATGACAAGAAAGAGCGAACCGAATTCATAGTGCATCAGAATTTCCATTCCTTAATGTTTGATTCTCAGTAGCTTAGAGACATGCATTCTTTAAAAAATTACAACACTATACTTCAAATTGTCAGCGTTGGTACCTCTACAGAAAGATCCAGCTCAGTCATGGCTTCTCGCACTCTCCTACAAAAGGGGCATGCCTCTGTGGGGAAAAAAATATGTCGAAACATCCATTAAAAACCATTGCTACCCAAACTGATAAGAAATAAATTTGAAGAGTATTACACCTTATAACTTGAAAAACAAAGAACCGTTAAATTAGCTGATACCATGACAATAGTAGGTAAATATTATTATGGGAAAAGTCGACTGCTGAAAGGATAATTGATACCAAGTAGAAGTACAAACTAATTCTTTTTCTTGAGCGGAAGCCTCATTAGAAGCTTATCTATTCATATGGAGCTCTGTTCTTGTTTAGCAAAGAAAGGATAATAAAGTTCGAGGAAGTTGTCAATATCTATACTACAGGTGAGAGAAGAACATCTTTTTTGGTAACATCAGCGCTAGGTGGTAGCAAGTGTTTGTTAGAGAATAATCACATCAATAACCTTACGGATCTCCTTATGACAAATCAATCAAAGATGTAACAGCAAGTAGACCATAATGTATATAAATGAAATCAACAACAAACCAATCGTCGTATCCGTGTCGTGTCTTAGTTATGCCCAGTGTCCATGTCCATGCTTCATAGTGTTTAACTTCTCCAATTTTGCCCAAAAAACTCTAGGGGTTTCATCATCCCTTGATGTAATACATTAGCGTAGCTGCCAAACAAAGTTGAATAGTGTTTGCCGCCTTGAGCTCTAGCTCCTCCACCATTCATCGCTCAATTTTACCGGCTTTTCAAACTTCCCCTGCGATGCCTTGCGAAGTCGTAGTTACACCAATATAACATTCACTCTCTTTTGCCATAACCCAAACTTACCCTTGCCATCTAACATCTCTGTCTCAAATTTTTGCACCTGATACACTTGGCATCTTGATTAATCGTCCCCTTGACAGCTCTAATACCAATCGTTAGAGCACTGTGGCCAAAACTTTACGAATCTCCTTATTAAAATCGATCAAAATGAAAACAGCAAACTAGGGTATGCTTGTGAAATAATAAAAGATTGGGACAAATTTGTGTAAACTTTGTATCATTGTCACCTAAGCCTGTTTTCACCAAACTGGGATGAGTATAAAGCATGGCTTCATGAAAGATTTGAAATTTTTTACAATGAGATACTGGCCCGACGTCAACCCTTTATTAATTAGTGTCACCATTCAAGTCAAGAAAACTATGGATAAAATAGGAGCTTTCTATACTGCTAAATAACTAGTAAGCATCCTCCAAATTACACTAGACTGGGAAAAGGTCCAAAAGGGGAACGATGATAGATTTGTATAGAGAATAAGGTTCAATTCTAAGGCACAAATGAAGTCAAAAGCAAAAATTTGAGACAGAGATGTTAAGATTGGGTTAATCACGATTAATAGTAAGATGCCTATAGGCAATCAAAAGAATCATACCAAATTCATAAAGTTGCAACCGCGGTAGGTTTGTATGGGAATCAAACAAGGATCTTGATCCCCAAGGAAGCCTTGCCAAACTGGATAATGACGATGTTGCAACCTAATAAGTAAAAGAAACCAGTATCACAAGCATCAATACTTGGAATTAGGTGAGATTAAGTGCCAACACCACAGTGGACTTCATTTTTCTTCTTTTTTTCTTTTCTTTTTTTTTTGGGAGGGGGGGGGGATTATTTTCTTGGGCCTTTTTTGTCACAAGTTTTAAGAGGTTCAGTTAGTACAGCAGATGAAAATTTAATTAATGCATATTACAGAAATGAATGTGCAAACCTAATCGAGACTGAACAAATTCTCAATCCATTACTGCCTACAATAGCATGTCACATTTGCTGTTTATCCTAGCTACCACAATTATATACATGCCTTTAGTCATGGTCAAGCCCTCTATGTTTCACATTCAATCTACTTCATAAGGCCAGTGTTGTAAAACAAGGTTTAAATGGCCACTTAAACGTCCGCTTAAAAGTTTTTGGCTGGCAACCGCATCGGATAATATTTTTTGATAAAATAACAAGGGTGAATGGCCACATAACTGGCCCTACACTTAATATATGGACAGATAGTCATTTAATCAGACACCTATACAGACCAGGTTTCATGTGGGTGGGGGGGGGGGGCGCTAATACAAAATGATGAGTGTCACATAATCCGGACACAACATGTTTAATCATACAAAATGCTTGACAAAAACCTTACAAAAATTAAGCATTATAATATATATACCAGAACAAACAAGATGGACGAAAGTATATTACAAATCTCAATGATAAGTTTAAAGAGTTTGTTTGAACAAGCAAATAAGTTTGGGAATTGTCATTCTTATGTATCAAATGGGATTATCTCTACTATATTAATACCAAAGGACGGTGTACGGAATACGTGCAAAATAAACACTTTTAACTTGCCGCCACCTAAACAGTGATGACGTGTCAACTTATTATGGCACGTGCAATGCACATTATTAAATTAATAAGATATAGAAAAAGAGATTTGCTAGTTTTTTTTTAGTTTAAATCACTTTAATTTTTTGTTTGAGAAATATCTTAAATATTTTTAGTTAAGATAATAACGATTTTTAAAAGTTATTTAAGATAGCTAACTTATTAAATTTTAAAAAAATAAAAATCCCGTGAAAAACCTTTAAAATATATATTGTTTTGACTGATTCTTTTTTAAAAAATCTCATATCTTTGTCCATGTTAAAATATACAAATGTGCATCGCACGTGCTAAATACTAGTTATGCTATAATTACTTAATAATTATTTGAAATAAATAATCAATATGGGAATAATAGTATCTCCTAAAATGTAGGAGCAAAATATCCAATATGATCATGATATCTTAATTGTAAAGTAGCCAGATCTCCTTTAATTTTGGAGAATTAAAGATATGATTATGAGAGAAAGAATATTCTGTTGAGAAAAAATAGGAAAGGAACTTCTTCGCAGGGGTCCAAATTTTCGGAGACTATAGGGTTCTAGGAAGTTTGGGGGGGCAATCGCCCCCTATCAACATGGGTAGTTCCGCCCGTGCACCTATATGATACACAGAGCCAACCCGAGAACCAAAATACTTAACAAACTCAATATCCACTAAATAAAGGCCTAGTTCTATTATTTTTCTCCTTATCAACATATCTTCTTCTATTTTATATATCTATTTAAAAATATTTCTACATTGTATATATTAAAAACATGTTATCGTGTAATTCCGTGAAATCCAATAATGTAGCGTATATTCCGTTTATGCATTATGCACTAACTAAATGAGTAAAGAACACATACGTCTATTACAACATTGCATAAGGCTTTTAAAAAGCTCATGATAAATACATCAGAGACTCCACATTCAGGTTTATACTTTGAATTAATTCATATCTTGGATTTCGACATGCTACCTTTAATGCTCCCAATGGCAGAGCCATGGCTCCATGTCAGGGCAAAAGTTTCAAGGCTAAATTTCAAAATAGTACCTTGAACTGTAGAAAAATACCCTTAATCCTTTTTGATACAAATAAATACAGTGAATTTATTAAAATGCAAGTACCTTAAATTTCTGTCTTATTACCAATTTACATTTTTTTAGAAAGCAAAGGTAAAAAGACTGCGTTGAAACAAGTGTATTATTTTGAAATTGATTCCCACTTAGGAATCGAACCGGCGACCTCATACTTTGAAGAGGACAGCTATACCGCAAGGCTATGCTCATATGCTCATTAAAATTGGTGTAGGTGATGATGATTAAATTGAAAATACATAAGTTCCCATATATATATGCAATTTACTAATTTTAAGGTATCCATTGGTAGTAAAATATTTTAGGGTGCATAATGGAAAAGCAATGAAAGTATAAGATATTATTTTCTAATTTAGCCAACTTTAAATAGCGAAAAAATGTTAAAGAAAAGGTTAAAAACTGTAACCTCTTGCTTATGTGTCTTGATCTTGAGACAAAAATCCTAAATTGAATTCAACTGCATCCATTAATCTTTGCAAAAATTTCAGATACTTAATATAGTACCTTGACATAGAATCTGGCATTATTATAAGAGAATTGAAATTTGATCGATAAATGGTCATAAAACATTATGAATTGCTCATAGAAACTTACTGGGTTAAAATGACTATGAGTATAGATTAAAATGAACAAGAAAGGTTAGATGATAACTGTTCCCCTCCGAACGGCGGCCCGGACTTCGCGTCCGTCGCCTGAGGTTCGGGGCAGATGCTATTTGGTTTTATCCGTCCACCTCTCCGAAGATGCCAAGTTGATTTATGGCACCTTGTATCAGAGGTTTAGACGGATGCGGCCGATGTAGCAGACTTCGTCAGATTCCCTCTCAGGGTGAGGGGTTTTTGATTGTGGGGACGCTCTTCCCTGCAGGCGCAAGCCCCTGCAGTTAATTACGCTACCGCATCGCGGTAACAACTTTCTCCTTCTCCAGAATTTCACTTCGTGTCGTGTGTGTTTGTTTTGTTTGTGATTGCCCGTGGATTGTATACGGAGACTGAGTAATGCCGTCGCCCGTAGGGCGTGGATTAGTCCAAATCCGCATTTACTTAGATTAGGGTTTGGTGTTTTTATTTTAAGAATGCATCAGTCGCGTTGCGGCTAAGATCAACTTAAACGTTCGTCAAGGATACGTTAGTCCTGTTTTAGACTAAGATCGACCTGACGTAGTGATTGATTTAATTATCCGGCCGTCGGGACTCGTCACCTCTCTGACGTCGTTGAGGGATTACAACGACAGGCGTCAGAGGAGTTCAGAGATGTACCCTTGCACCAAAGTTGATTCGGAGTTTTATTGTTTATTTAAAGATCTAAGGACACATTAACCGTATTTGGGGCTAAGATCAACTTAGACGGGACCGTTTAGATCCGGCAAAAGAGCGTTCGGGCTCGATTGCGCTAGTTTAAGGACGTGGCGGTCCATCGCCAGTTTTAAGGACGTGGTGGTCCATTATTAGTTTAGGGACGTTTCGGTCCGTCGCCAGTTTACGGACGTAGTGGTCCATTATTAGTTTAGGGACGTTTCGGTCCGATATTAGTTTAGGGACGTTTCGGTCCGTCGCCAGTTTAAGAACGTAGTGGTCCTATATTAGTTTAGGGACGTTTCGGTCCGACATTAGTTTAAGGACTTTTCGGTCCATTATTGATGTGTGGTCGTTGGGACCCGTCACCTCTTTGACGTCGTTGAGGAATTACAACGAGGGATGTCAAAGGAGTTCGGAGATGTACCCTCGAACCGGTCGTGAATTGGTTTAGGAGAGCCATTTTGCTCAATCAATTTAATTTAAGGACTTACAGCCAGGATTGGGTTAAGTCCAAATTTTTTATTTATTTTAGGCTCTGCCTGACTAAAAGAATCAGTCCAAACAGGGCTCTGCCCCTTTATTATTCTGCAATTTGATTTGGGCCATGCCCTTTTGCATTTCTGCAGAAATTTAGGAATTTTCCAAACAGGGCTCTGCCCTTCTATTATTTTGCAATTTGATTTGGGCCAGGCCCTTTAAAATAATGAGTTGCATTTATGCAGAAACTCAAAAAAATTTCCAAACAGGGCTCTGCACTTTTATTACTTTGCAATTTGATTTGTGCCAGGCCCTTTTAAATAATGGGTTGCATTTGTGCAAAACCCCAAGAATTTTCCAGATTCAAGAACAAAAGTGCATAGCACTTTTGATCTGAATTTGGATCAAAGAAAAACAAGTTTTTTCTTCTTGTTTTCCTGATTTCACAGAACCAAGGGTTCATATCAAGTGCAAGGCACTATTTATTTCTTTTTATTGAATTATTCATTTTTTTATCCTCTGTTCTTCAGAGATTTTTCTCTTCTTCCAAAAGAAGTTTTTACCTCTTTTTTTTGTGTTCTTGATTAATCTTCAAGAATTCTTTCTCTTCTTTTTTTTTATGCCAGAAGTTGATTCTTCTCTGTTGATGATGATCATTTTGAATGAGGCCTGGGGTCTTATTTATAGTGCTCACCAATTTGTTGAATTTGTTAATAGGATCTTTCCTGAATAATTTTGGGAATTTTCCCACCATTGGATCTTTGATCCAAAGGCAGAAGAAAATCTTCTGTTTCAGAAAAGATTCATCAAATTTTCATTCTGTTTCTGCGCAACTCCCCAATCAATGACACATGTCGCGCAGTGGAAGGCTTGCGCAGCAGTGCTTGCGCAACTGCGCAGACACGTGTCGCGCAGCCGTGCACTTGCGCACCAGTGCTTGCGCAACTGCGCAGACACGTGTCGCGCAAGGGTGCACTTGCCCAACAGTGTTTGCGCAACTGCGCAGACACGTGTCATGCAGCGGTGCGCTTGCGCAACTGTGCAGACACGTGTCGCACTGTGGACCGCTTGCGCACTGCGCAACGCACGGAATTTGAAGCGTTGCTTCAGAAAATTTTGAATTTTCAAAATTCAAATGAGCCTTGCTCAGATTGGGGGAACAAATGCCCCCCCACCGTTGTGCTTACGTGGCGCGACGTAAGCGCAACGGTGGCCAGGGTCAGTTGAAGGGGCGCAGGCGCCTATAAATAAGACCCTTGGTCTTTGTTAATTTCTTTACCATCTTCAAGATTTCTCATTTTCAGAGCCTTACTCTTGCCTTCAAGAACTTCAGAGCCTTGCTCTTGCTTCCAAAGTTAGAACTTTTTAGAACAACTTTAGGTAAAAATTAATCTTAAATTAAATTAATTTTAATTAATAGAGCCTTGCTCTCATAGATCTTTTGATCTAAGGAAAACCCCTTTGGGGTTTCACCAACAGAGCCTTGCTCTCAAGAATCTGTTTCAGGGTTTCTTAACCCATGAACAGAGCTTTGCTTTTTGGCAAAACATAGATCTTTTGATCTAAAAATGAAGAACTCTTGAGAGTTTTCATGGATCTTTAAGATCCCAATTTTCTTAATTTTTTAATTTTTAATTAATTTTCCTTTGATGGATATTTCCATCATTATCACAGAGCCAAGCTCTTTTAAGGAATCTTGTTCCCCTGAGACCAGAGTTTGACATATGTCACTCTGTGACAGAGCTTTGCTCTAAAAGAGGAGATTTTCTCTTTGTCTCCAGGGACTTCCCCACCAATGGGTGTATCCTATTGGGCCCTTTTTATAAATTGACAGTCCTATCTAATGATGGGATTGTCTTATTAAATGATGCACATCACCCGGATTTTGTGGGTCCCCTTTTTGTCCCTTACCCACTGCATCACAGTGTGGAGCAAGATTTATATATATATATATATATATTTTTTTTTAAATGCCAAGCGTTAGGCCACTAATGATGTATGTTTCTTTGTCTTTCCACAGAACATGTCTGACGACTTGTCTTTTCCCTTCGTTCGCTCGGAAGGAGGGTTCCCCCATGCGCCAGTGGATCGGGTGGTATTCGCTCTTATTAAAGATCGCGATCCTGAGTGCAAACAGCTCCACCTGTGGGGAAGGTGGTATAGCCAGATCATCCAAGGCCGTCGCAATTTTAGCTCCGCCGCGCCCTCTGAGCCCATAGTCACGCTCCCCTATGCGGACGAACCCCCGGTGAAGTATGCCGTGGAGGTTAAGAATTGGAATTCTGATGACCTCCTTCAGCCTGCAATCGGCGCCATCCCCGTGCAGCCGCCGCCGGCGATAGATATTCTGGGGAGGCGAATCTGTCAGGGCGAAGCACGCCCTTGGGGACAGGCTTATAACATTGGAATGATCCCGCGACCCCCCGCCGGATATTTGCCGTGGGCCCGGTACATTCTATCGGCGAAGAGGACCCACCTAACGAAGATTGGTCTATACTCAGCCGTCTTCGTCTCGCTCTTTGAGTACCCCTCTCCTCCAACGTGGTGGATAAAGGCTTTCGTTGAACATTGGAATATCCCCATCCATACCTTCCTGATGGCGGATAAGGAAGTTTCTATCTCTTTGGAGGAATTTGCCGAAATTTCAGGTCTGCCAATGAGGGGAGAGCACTACGAGGAGTTGCTTCCTCCTGATGAGTATGTCTTTGCCACTAAGCAGCTGGTATTTGACTTAACCCCGGAGAATGCCATTCAGCATCAGCATCCGGGTTTGGTGAAAGTGCTGGAGATCTATGAGGAACTCCATTTGGAATCGGGTGACAAGGGCGTCAGTTTCGCAGCTTTCATTGCTCGCTTTATCCGCCCGGAGTTCTTATCAGAGCAGGGCGAGAAGTTCGCTGAGCTTGACGACCCCTTTGGTTTCGGTTTGGATCGCCGCCCCATATCGGAAAATAACCAGAGGGATTTCTATCTTCCCAATGCTGCCATCGTTGCCTTCTCGGAAATCGCCGTCCCCGACATGGATGAGGAAACCTTCTTTATTGGATTCTTGGGCTTGTGGTTATGCAACTTCGCGCTCCCCATGCACCCGCGCTTCATGCGGCCCTCTGTCTTTTACCCGGCGCATCGGATGGTGGCCGGTCTGCAGTTGTCGGTAGGAATTGCTGGGTTAGCTTACCTTTATCATGGACTCAGCGTAGCGGCGGACGCTAATGATCCTGGGACACAGCCTGCTAACTTCCCGATGCATTACTTCGTTTCTTGGATGGAGATGCACGTGCGAGGGGTGTTTGGCGCCCACAAGACTCCCCCATTTTTCGAGAAGTACAGACTCCCGAGGGTCATACGGTTAGTCGGGGCTTCAATTGTGTTTGCATCCCCGCGGGATTCTAGGGGACTCCTCCTGCGCCCACATTTGGTCGGAGCGACGACTTCTTTCGTGGATAAGGTTATCACCATAGGCTCGGAGACTACTAAGTCGGTGGTGCCCCTGCGTGACGAGTTTAAGGGCGGGCTTCTGTACTGAAGGCTCGGGAAATCCTCCATCTCTACTCCATTCGGCCGGGCTACCTGGTGTTTCGGCAGAATGAGACGGCTTTGTTCATGAGGTATAATCCGTATCGATTCGCCTAGCAATCAAGCTACAACCAGGGGATCCCGATGGAAGCCTTCTTGGAAACGCCCGTGGTTGGCCCAGCAGGGGTAAAGAATGCGATGCATCACTTTATACAGCTTAACACGGGTTCCTATTTCTTCATTAGTGAACCCAGCTGTGTGCCTAAGATGCTTAATTCATATGTGGCCTGGTATGCGCACGCTATGGGCCCAATCATTTTAATGGAGAAACGCCTATTGGTTGGCCGTAGGGACGCGCCTCCTGGCGGTGATCGCAAGACCCCTTTGCAGCCAAGGCTCCCGGTCGTCCCTCCGCTAAAAGATGCTGGAGTCGATCGACCACGCGTGTTGAGTCCTCCGCGGGGATTGCCGTTGCCCGCTACGGTGGATGCACCATCGGCGCCTCGTGCTCCCACGAAGGCGGCTAAAGTAGTATCGCCAGAGTCAGGCGTAGGGGCAGATGTTGGGACTCGCCGCCCTAAAGTGGCTTCCAAGCGCAAATCCGCTCCAGGTGGATCTAAAGCTGGTGGACAGCAGAAAAAGAAAAAGTCCGCCCTTTCCCTCGATGCGATCCTCGGCTTAAAGCCTGCGGCTTCTCCTGCCAAAACCATATGCGAGCACGGCAGCAATGAGGGCTTTGTGGTGGACCCTGCGGACACCAATTTGGCTGCCGCCATTGCAGCTTCGGAGCGATCGGCGAGACTCGAAGCGATGCTAAGTAAACTCGCTGAGTCAGGTAATCATCAGCCCCTTTCTTCGTCATTTTATTGCACTTTTCATTATTATCTTTAGCTGATATTTGCTCCCTTTTCAATAGGTGTTTCTACCGAATAGGCTATTGCTGCCTCCCTAAAAACCTTCCAAGAGGAGGAGGAGAAGCGTGCCCTAGCAAGCGTCGGTATGTTTTATCCCTTTCTCTTTTATACGGAAAGTTTGTTGTCTTTTTATGATAGTCAACCTGACCTTCTCTTGTTTCTTTACAGGGGTTGTATTAATCGGCGCAAGGATCCTTTCCGAGCCCGTCACCGAAGCCCCGGCTCCGTCGAAGCTGCCGCAAGAGCCTCGGCTTGACGCCACGACGAGGGATGCTCTGAAAAATCTGAAGGCATCCCTCTATACGGATGAGGATGCTTCACTCAAAGAAGCTCTGATAGTATCCGTCTCAACGGCTCGAGAAGAGCGAAAGCGGTTGAGGCGTGAAGCAAAGGCGCGGAAAGCTGCTTTGGCCACGGGAGCGGGCCCTAGCACCATTCCTCACGCTAGTACTCCTTCCGAAGAGCCCCTGTTGCCCTGTCTACTGCTCGTCGGCAAGTGGCGCGCGCGGTTCGGAGCGCCAATGATAAATCTGCTTCAGGTAATACTCCTTTCAGAACCTTGTTGTACGAATTGTAAAGCTATTGGCTCATACGTATCCCAACTTGCAGGGTCAAGTCCAACTGAGGGGGAGGCGGAGACGACCGTCGAACCCAGGGGAGCGGAGGAAGCGGTACTTGCTGAACCCGAACCGACAGTGAGCAACGTTGTCGGGGTCATGGGGTCTGGAGCCGAGATTGAGGGACCTGCCGCGGAGAGGGTCATTGATGTCGCACCCGAAGTGGCGGCAGATGAGATGATTGTCTCAACCGAGCCGAAGGCGGTAGAGGGCGAGGTGCTTGAGGCTGGGGACCTCGTGGTGCCGATGGACGAGGCAGCTGTGATCGCCGATCCTGAGGGAGCAGCGGGCGAGGCGGCCATGATTCCTGAAGACGGGCTAGGCGCTCCTTCTCAGGAATCTGGCAATGTTCCTATCATAGCCCTCCCTGCCTATGGTCCCCCGCCGCCTGTAGAGCTTGCGAGCATAACAACGGTTCCCCTCGAGTCGGGTAACGAGGCTACGGGTGGTGGCCCGATGTCAATGGAGGAAGGAATTGCCTCCGTCTCGGCTGGCAGTTCGTCGGGTAAGTTTCGGGTTACTACCGTTTCCCCCTTTTTTTTATATATCTTGCGATCTCTTCTAACAAGCTTGTCTTTGCAGGTGCGGCCAGTGCCGACGCTCCATTGCTTGAAGGAGCACCGTCAACTACTGCTTTGGCGGTGGTCACTTCCCCGTCTTCCCTCGTGCCATCGCGGATGTTGGAAGGTATGGATCTACGACTCACAAGTTAATCTCTTAAACGTGTAGTTCATGGACTAACGCCATGCCATCGCATCTTTTCAGGAGTGCTCTTTGATCATCTATATCAAGTGTTGCTCCCACACTTCTCCTTCCCATCCGAGCTTACTTCTCCCTCTAGTGGCGCTGGTGAGTGTACGTTCAATACAATATCTCTGTCCATCCCCTTTTTCTAGTAATTGAATGATTTTTGACCTTTCCCTTTCTTTATTGCAGTGTCACAAATCGAAGGAGGGGATGCCAGACCTACCGTGCTACCGGCCCTCCCGGCTCTGTCGTCCGTTGCTGCTGGTATAGCAAATACCCCTTCTTTTTTTTTGTAACCCTTAAATATCTCTTGAACCATCGTTTAACCATGTTTTGTTTTGCAGCTATTGTTCCGGCTCCGGTCCCTTTTGAGTCGCGCGTCCTTATACCGGTAGGCCCTTTCTCGAGACGCCCGTCTTCAAAGGGTGCTGTGATGAGTCTGGGCATGCTGAGCGGGTATATCGAAGAGCTCAGCATGGATGCTCTCCCTTCTGCCGTAGATTTTGGTGTGGATGTTAATCCAATGTTAGCGGCGCTCGTAACTTTTCACAACGAAGGCGTCGTTGAATCTTGGGTTAATCACTGCAGGGAGATCGAGGCCTGTCTATACCGGCTGGAGTTGACGCGCCCTTCTCCCGAAGTTTTAGCCCTGAGCACCCAACGCACAACCTGGTTCGAGCAAAGCACTTCGCACTCCCGCCACTTGGAGCAAGAAGCAGCTCAAAGACTAAGGGAATGCCAAAAGACCTCGAACGAAACGGCCCATCTGCGCGCTGAGGTTGAGGCAAATGCTGCCCAGGTGAAGACTATCTTTGAGGGTCTCTTGGAGCGCATCTCCCATGGGCTAAACTTAAAGCGGAAGCTTGACGTGGCTGAGCGCAATATCCCAAGTCGGGAGGCTGCCTATCAAGTCGTGAGGGAGCAGCTTGCGTCGGTCTTGCGGCAACGAGCCCAAGTGGAGGCAGAGCTGACGGTGGTAGCCGAGCAAGAGAAGGCATGGAAGGACATATGCGAGCGATTGCTTCATCTGTGCAAGACGCCCCCTTCCCAATAATTCCCCTTGTATCATTTGTCTTTGTAAAGTATATGTATATATTTTTTTTTATTCTTTAGCACAATGTATCCTGTACTCAACCAATATTTATGAATAAAAGATGCACATTTTTGTAATGTCTTGTGTCATTTCCCCGTCTTTTCTTTCTTTTATTATCAGTACGCCACCTTAGTAACCATGATTGACGGACGACTGGGACGAGTATCCCGACCTTCTTAAGAAATAACGATGGCTTAGGCTGCAGGTTCAGATCTGCTGCCTAAGACTTTTCAACTCTATAAGCCGTGAGGGTCTCATAGAGACTTTTCTTCCTACGGATCGAGAGAATCTCGTAAGTGGATTTTCTCCTTAGGAATCGTGAGGATTCCTAAGTGTGGTTTTCTCTCATAAGTCGAAAGGATCCTATAAGAGAATTTCTCCCTCTTACGAGTCGAGAGGGCTCGTAAGCGGTTGTTTCCCTCTTTGTCGAGAATCGACTTCAGAGAGTGAGACCCGTGAATAGTATGCAAGAGACCATTTAGGATTGACTTGCAGGGTCCCATTGTTCAGGAAGCAAGTTTTTGAATCCTTACTGCCCGAGATGTGAGTCAAAGAAGCTCTCGTCACGGAGTGTTTGTATCCGTGAGTTGAGAATTTTGCTAGGGATTATTTGTTTCCCGAGCGCCAAGGATTATTTGTGTCCTTGGGGTTTGAAACGAATCGATGGTTCCCACGGAGGCGCTGGTGGCTCTGCGAGTCGATGCGGATCAGAAGGCTCTCGTCAAGGAGTGTTTGTATCCGTGAGTCGAGAAATTTGCTGGGATTATCTGTTTCCCAAGTGCCAAGGATTATTTGTGTCCTTGGGGTTTGAAACGAGTCGATGGTTCCCACGGAGGCGCTGGTGGCTCTGCGAGTCGACGCGGATCAGAAGGCTCTCGTCAAGGAGTGTTTGTATCCGTGAGTCGAGGATTTTGCGAGGGATTATTTGTTTCCCAAGCGCCAAGGATTATTTGTGTCCCTGGGGTTTGAAACGAGTCGATGGTTCCCACAGAGGCGCTGGTGGCTCTGCGAGTCGACGCGGATCAGAAGGCTCTCGTCAAGGAGTGTTTGTATCCGTGAGTCGAGGAATTTACTGGGATTATTTGTTTCCCAAGCGCCAAGGATTATTTGTGTCCTTGGGGTTTGAAACGAGTCGATGGTTCTCACGGAGGCGCTGGTGGCTCTGCGAGTCGACGCGGATCAGAAGGCTCTCGTCAAGGAGTGTTTGTATCCGTGAGTCGAGGAATTTTTTTTGCTGTTGAAGTCACTGGCTCCTTCGGTTGAAATGAACCGTTGAGGTTTGGCTTCGTCGTTTGACGGAATCCGCTGGGGAAGTATGGTTCCTTCTTTGTTTACGCCCTTGGATTGTATACAGGGATCGATGTGATCTTAACTGTGGGGCCGAAGTTTTATCATTTCTTCTTTTTATTTTATTTTATTTTCGCGATGCTCTATCATTTCAGCTTTTATATCGCGAAGGTCGCGATTGCCCAAACATTTCGGTTATTTTTCGCGATGCCCAATCATTTCGGCTTTTTATTTTATCTTTACTCGTTGCTTTTTATTACGAGTTGCCCGATCATTTCGGCTATTTTGCATGCATACATTTTACTTGCTGCTTTTTATTGCAAGTTGCCCTATCATTTCGGCTATTTCGTATGCATGAGCGGCCTACTGGCTTTCGCCGTAAACCTGAAATTGGACACCGATTTCGGCATCAGCACCGCTGCAACTGGGATATTGCCAGGAGCGAATCATCATTTGTCTCTATCGTTGTCGAACAAGGGAGGCTTAGCGACCAGGGTTCAGGTCCTGTCGACTAAGGCTTTTGACTTCATGAGCCGTAAGGGTCTCACAAAGGTATTTCTCCCTACAAGTCGTGAGGATCTTGTAGGTGTATTTTCTCCTTAGGAACCGTGAGGGTTCCTAAGTGTTTTGTTCCCCTGTAAGTCGTAAGGATCCTACAGGTGGGTTTCCTCCTCATAAATCGAGAGAATTTACAAGGGTTGTTCACCATACACACATATCCCTAGCCTCGGATTTGCTAGGAGCGAATCATCATTTGCCTCTATCGTTGTCGAACAAGGAAGGCTTAGCGACCAGGGTTCAGGTCCTGTCGACTAAGGCTTTTGACTTCATGAGCCGTAAGGGTCTCACAAAGGTATTTCTCCCTACAAGTCGTGAGGATCTTGTAGGTGTATTTTCTCCTTAGGAACCGTGAGGGTTCCTAAGTGTTTTGTTCCCCTGTAAGTCGTAAGGATCCTACAGGTGGGTTTCCTCCTCATAAATCGAGAGAATTTACAAGGGTTGTTCACCATACACACATATCCCTAGCCTCGGATGGGACTAAATTAGGGAAATGTTTATTCGCGCCCGTGGATTGTATACAAGGGTCAATATTGGACCACTTGTAGGGCAATGTCGAAAGTTGTGGGGGTTTGCTTAAGAACAGGTTAAGGTTTCTGTAACTTAAGACTTTCAAATCTTATGAGCCGTGAGGGTCCCATAACAGAGTTCTCCTTACGAGTCGTGAGGATCTCGCAAGTGTATTTTCTCCTTAGGAATCGTGGGGATTCCTAAATGTGTTGCTCCCTTATGAATCGTAAGGATCTCACGCGGGTGGTTTCTCCTTATAAGGTCGAGAGGACCCTATAAGTGTCTTTTAACGAGGTTGCGCCCTTTCGGGTTTTCACGAACACTCGCCGGTAGTTCCGCTGTTTTTACTCACGGAGCCCTTTCGGGTTTTCATCCGTGCCCATTTTGCTTATGGACATACCGTTTATTTTATTTTATTTTTATATATATTTTTTTATTTCGTCAGCCTAAGGATGCTGCGGTATTAGTTTAAAGACGTTTCGGTCTGTTGTTAGTTTAAGGACGTTTCGGTCCATCATGGAGAAGGCCAGCTACTGCTTATAAAGTTCGAGCTTAGGAAGACAGCGAGCGGACATAGTCGTCGTCATCTATCATTAACCTAGGCTGTGGCTCATTAAGCGTAATATTTCTTTAGGAAGCGACCGTTTATTGGCCTGAAAGGCCTTTCACCGTGCATGTCCATGAGTAGATAGGCTCCACCCTGGTAAACTTTATCTATGATGTACGGGCCTTCATAGTTTGGCTCGAATTTTCCCCGCTTGGCGCGATTGGGGATCATGGGCCTTTTGACCACTAGCACGAGTTCGCCTTGACGAAATGTCCTCGGTCGAGTCAATCTTTCGTATGAGCGCGTCATCTTTGCTTTATAGGCTTCCAGATTTTGCTGTGCTATGAGCCGGGTTTCATCGAGGGCGTCAAGCTCCTCAAACCGGAGGTGAGCATTTTCTTCATCCGTCAGCTCATAGTGGACTGCCACTCGTAGAGAGGGTAATTCTATCTCGAGAGGGAGTACTGCCTCAGTGCCGAACACCAACGCATACGGCGTTGTGTTCGTGGCCGTCTTGAACGTAGTTCGATATACCCAAAGAGCTTCTTGCAGTCTTTCGTGCCAGTCTCTCTTATTTCGTGACACTGTTTTCTTCATGATCTTCGTCAAGGTCTTGTTGAAGGCCTCAGCTAGACCGTTAGCTCGCGGATTATAAACTGAGGAATATCTCCAGTCTATATTGTGCTGCTGTGCGAAGCGGCTAATTTTATTACTTCGGTAGGCTGGCCCATTATCAGAAATGATCCTTCTTGGGGTTCCAAACCGGTATATGACATGCGTTTTGAAGAAATGGAGGATGTTCTCCGTCTTCACTTCCCTCAACGGTACCGCCTCTGCCCATTTAGAGAAGTAATCAGTCGTCGCCAAGATGAAGCGATGTCCTTTTGACGATGCTGGTTCGATGGGGCCGACTATGTCAGTTCCCCACATCTCGAATGGCCAGCTAGCCACTGTTGGATGTAGTGGATTGGGATGCTGATGGATGAAGTCCCCATGAATTTGGCATGAATGACATTGCTTCGCGTATTCCAGGCAATCCTGCATCATCGTGGGCCAGTAGTAGCCCATCCGTTTTATCTTCAACTTCATCTTAGGGCCTGCTTGGTGGGAACCACAGAGTCCGTCGTGAACTTCTTGGACGACCCTTCTCGCTTCGTCAGGTCCTAGGCATCTCAGCCAGAGAGAATCGAATGTCCTCTTGTATAGAGTATCGTTAACGAAGGCGAAAGACAGAGCTCGTTTCACGAGCTGATGTCTTATGGACGCTTCTTCAGGCATTCGGTGGAATTTGAAGTAATCTGTGAAAACTTCTCTCCAGTCTTCGGTCTTCTCATGATCTTCTATTTGTAGGGTCTCCTGCTCAGTTGCTCCATTTTCTTTATATGATTCTGGAGGTATTTCTGCTGGGGGCGAGCACTCGACGGCTTTGTATCACGATTCTAACGTCATCGAGGTTCTCGTCGGCCAATTCTTTAGCAAGCTTGGCCAGTGCGTCCGCTTTGCTGTTTTCCGCGCGCGGTATACTTTCCAAAGTGTAAGAGGGAATTTGGGTTAGCAGTCGCTGCACTTTTTTACCGTATTTTACCAATTCCGGTTTGCACGTTTGGTAGTCGCCGTTTACTTGACTAACGACCAGTTGAGAATCACCGTATATGAGGAGATCTTCAATTCCCATGTCAATGGCGATCTCGAGGCCTGCTATCAGAGCTTCGTATTCGGCTTCATTGTTTGTTCTCGGCTCCGTCAGGGAGAACGCGTAGCGCATTATCCCTCCTTGTGGAGTTACAAAGATGAGTCCTACCCCTGATTTAATTATAGGGGTACTTTGTTTGCGTTTCTTCACGGAAGATGCTCCATCGAAATAAAGCTCCCATCGGATATTATCACCGTCGATCGCATCGAACGCATGTTCGTCTAGAAGATCGCAATTCAGAGGAGAATCGGCGGGTATCGGATGCTCAGCGAGGAAGTCGGCGATGGCCTGGCCTTTCACTGCCTTGAGAGGTTGATACGTTATCGAGAATTCCATCAAGAGCAGGGCCCATTTAGCGAGTCTTCCCGTCAATATGGCCTTTGACATCAAGTATTTGAGAGTGTCCACTTTTGAAATAAGACGGACCTCGTGCGCTAACGCATAGTGCCTAAGCTTTGTTATTGCGAAGATCAACGCCAGGCAGTGTTTTTCAATGGGAGAGTAGTTGCTTTCTGCCCCCAGCAGAACTCGACTTAAGTAGTAGAGTGCCCTTTCTTTCCCTTGATCGTTCTCTTGTGCCCATAATGCGCCTAAAGAACCTTCGAGGGCGGTTGTATAAAGAATGAGAGGCTTCCCCTTAACCGGAGCAGCCAACACCGGCGGGTTCTGCAGGTATTGCTTGATCTCATGCAGTGCGCCTTGGCATTTTTGATCCCAAACGAATGGGGTTCCCTTCTTCATCAGGTGACTATAAGGACGGCACTTTCCTGAAAGGTTGGCTATAAATCGCCGTATGTATGCGAGTTTCCCTTGGAGAGATCGCAGCTGTTTGAGAGTCCTCGGTGGAGGCATTTCCATGATCGCTTTAATTTTTGACGGATCTATTTCAATACCTCGGTGTCGGACAACGAATCTCAGGAATTTGCCCGAGGAAACTCCGAATGCACATTTAAGAGGATTCATCTTCAAGTTGTATTGCCGAAGGCGTTGAAATACGGTCTTCAGATGCTCGAGATGTTCCTCGTACGATTTGCTTTTAACCACGAGGTCGTCGATATAGCATTCAACGATTTCGTGTATAAGGTCGTCGAAGATCTTTGTCATGGCCCTCTGATAAGTAACACCGGCGTTCTTCAAACCGAAGGGCATCACTTTATAACAAAATATACCAAGAGGAGTCCTGAAGGCTGTATGCTTCTGATCTTCAGGATGCATTTTTATTTGATTATACCCCGATGAGCCGTCCATGAAGGAGAAAACCTCATGAGTGGATGTGTTGTCTATCATTAGTTCAGTGACTGGCACTGGGAAATCATCCTTCGGGCAAGCTTTATTGAGATCTCGAAAGTCCACACATATGCGCACTGTCCCATTTTTCTTCATCGCCGGGACGATGTTAGCGATCCATTCAGGATATTGAACTTCCTGGATGAAGCCAGAGTCGATCAGCTTCTTGACCTCAGCATTGATACTCATTTCAAGCTCGAGCCGCATTCTTCTCGGTGCCTGTTTGACTGGCTTGATGTTCGGGGATATCGCCAATTTGTGTACGGCAATTTCTGGATCTAGTCCCGGCATTTCGGAATAGTTCCACGCGAAGCAATCTCTATGCTGTAGAAGCACGTCCTTTAACGCAGCTACCCTTTCTTCAGATAGTAACTCGCTGATGAATGTCGGTCGTGGATCGTTTGCCGTCCCCAACTCAATTTTCTTGAGGTTATCTGCAGTGGTATGGATTCCATCTTCCAGCTCTTTTGGCGCTGGTGGGAATTCTGAGATTATCTCGTCGCTGCTGTTTTCGAAGCACCAAGGAAGGCTGTTCATATCTTCGGACCCTTCTTTTAATATTGTTATCACATGGCAGGTGCGAATTTTCTGCCAATCCCAATGCGGAGTTGGTTCTATCCTTGCGTTTTCGGGTTCGTGCTTTTGCGGCGGCGCTACCCTCCAACTGTCAGACAACGCGAATTTGCCAAGCTGATATTGGTCCTCAACCCAATTCTTAAAGGTGAAGCAATCTTCAAGCGGATGCCCTACTACTCGATGGTAAAAGCAATAATTTGGGTTGAACACCTCGCCTGTGTGCTCGGGGTGCTTGGACTCTGGCAACGTAAGCATTTGATGTTTTAGAGCGAGATCAAATATCTTCCTCGTTTTGTTCCGAGGAAATGAATATGCTCGACCCATTTTCTTCCTGAGGGCTAGGTCAATAACGCTCGACTCTCGGATACGTGGCTTCTTGGCTCTGCTTTGTGGCTGTCGAGCGCCTCTCTTGCCTTTCGACTTGTTTTTGTTTTCGCGTCGAACCTTTTTTGTAGCAGGTTGACAAGGAGCGGCATTTTCTTCCTTCACCGCCTGTTGAAGGAGGCGCTGTGTCTTGGCTTTTTCATAGATTGCTATTTCACGATCGTGATCGTCTCGGGCTTTTTGACTCGCATCCCTTGTAAGTTTGCTCATTTGGTCTTCAGACGATGGGTTGCGAGGTCTTGCATCAGGAATTTTTGCTGATTCAGGATTAGCGTATTCCCATTGAGCGTCCGCCTCTTCGTCGAAGTCATACATAACATAACAACTATTCACTAGCTCCCGTTTCTTTGACCGGATGTACCCAAGCCCTTTTGTTTCTACTCTCCCGTTAGGCAGTTTGCATCGAGCCCCGGGAATATTCCAGACCTTGTCATAGAATTTGGCTTTTCTAATGGTCTGTGTGAAGGCCATCCCTTGGCGTTTCAGCAGTTTCTTCAAACCTTCGGTATAATATCTGGGAAGACGGATAGGCTGAAGCCTGTCGAGCGTGGGATCCGCGCCATGCCAAATTTCTTTTTCTACCTTGTTTTCTTCAGAACGGTAGAATAGGATTGCCTTCTCGCCCTTTCGTCCGGGAGGGATATAGAATGTCTGCAATTCTTCTACGCTGTTGGTGTCGAGTGCATCCAGTTCTTTGTAATGTTCAAGCGGCGCCATGGTTATCTGCAGGCTTCGCTCTTCATCAGCGGAAACCCGTATCGAAGGCCGAGCAGGGAATACAGCATGAACTTCATTCTCTGAATCACTACCGAAGATCAATGAAGGAACGGATGGTCCTGGCCTGGTGGATTGGGATGGGCCTGAATAAATTATATCCTCCTCCTCCTCAGTGTCACTGCCGAAGACAGGGATGGTGGCGTTAGTTTTGTTCTCCGGTTTGTGACACCTTTCCATGTCTTCGAAATTCGGCAAGAAGTATTTGGCATCTTCATACTTGCGAACTTCGTTTACGGAAAACGGATTCAACTCCCGCCACTGTGTACTCGAGGCCATCCCTAGAATACTTCATGCACTGATGCTGTGTAGAAGGGAGGATATTGTACTCGTGTAGCCATGGTCGGCCGAGCAGAGCGTTGTAGCACGTCTTGGCGTCTATAACATGGAATTTGATGTCTGTGACGAGCAACCCGAAACGCAGCGTCAATATCACAGATCCGAGAGTCTTTGAGGATTGGGAGTCGAAACCGGAGATAGTGATCTTGTCCCGGGCGAGGTGTTGAACGCTCATGCAAATCTCCTTTAACACTCGCACATTGAGTAAATTAACAGACGATCCGTTATCGACCAAGATTTTACCTATCTTTATGTCATGGCAATATCCTGAGACATAAAGGGGGCGATTGTGTTCACACGTCCCGAGGAGAAGGTCTTCATCACCAAAAGCAACGTCGGCTGTGTGCACTTCTTCTAATTCGTCTTTCATCTTTTCTTCGGCTAAGAAGGCTTGGAACTGGTCCGGATCTTGTAGCGCCTTAATCAAAGAGTCTCTGGCTTCCTTTGATAGTAACAAGGCATCAAGGATGCTGAGCTGAAAGGGTAGCTTCCTCAGATGCGCCAAGACATTGTAATCCACTTTATTCCTCTTTGGCGGGTTTTTGGCGTTTAGCTCTTCCAGAACTTGGTCATCTAAAACGATGTCTTCAGAGACCTTTTCTTTCCCTTTATCTTTTCTATTCGAGGGTCCGAGGTTCTTTTCAGGCAGTGTTCGATTCCGCAGCCGGATATTTTCGCAAACCACTGGCTCCTCTTCTTTTCCCGAAGTTGACTCTTTAAAGAGAGGGGCAAGTTCTAGCTCCTCATCAGAGTCGCTCCCAAATGTAGGCACTTGTGACCCGGTAGTGTTAATCATGTGACAATTGCCGGCAGTTCTTTCAAGCTCTTTGGTCGCGTTTCTTTGCTCTCGACGAATCTTGCGCTTTTCCCGTTTAAAGCGTTGTTGATTAGCGACGTATCCTTGCCACCATCTATTGAAAGCTTTGCAATCTTGGGTGGAATGCGAGACCTTCTGATGATATAAGAAATAAGAGGAGTGCATTTCTACCACGCCAGTAACTTTTTCTTCAGAGGGTGGTAGCTTCATGCCCATCGATATGGCCTTAGCAAACTTCTTTTTTATCTTGGATTGGCTTTTGTCAGCGGTGGAGGCATTTTGCTCCAGCGGGATCATCTCAGCTCTTCCCTCAAGTCGCTGGCGCGTGGCCCTTTCGAATATAGCCGTCTCGCGTTCTCGATCAGCTTTGCTTTTTAATCGAGCTTTATTAAGAAACGCGCCAATCATCTCAACTGATAACCCTGGGGCTCTTGATTCGGCATTTGCCCCCAGCATTTCAGTGCCAGAAGTCCCTTCATCGTCCGTGGTCGGATGGGAGATCATACGACAGCTCGCCACATATTCCTCGGATTCATCCGATGAACTTTCTCCCTCATCTCCTTTTTGGAAGATGTGATCAAGGAAATCTTGGAGCGTAATGGGAGTCCGCGTCTTTTGGTTGTACTCATCCAGTGCGTCGATTTGCTTCTGTAAGTCCGTGCGCTTGTCGCCAGGCTTCACGGGCTTCTTAGATTTCTTCTTCTTCTCTTTCGAAGATTTTGACGGCTGGTTATGAACGCTTGAACTACCACCATCGGTCTTCGGAGTCAGACGTGGCTTCAACATCCCCTCTATAACCTGCGGTTCCAAGGGGTTCTTCCACTTGACCGCTGGACAGGTCTGAAGATCATTTAGCATTCTCCTCGTTTTGGCCGATAATACAACTTCCCAGGGAGTTTCTTCAATGACGGAGCATGTTGCCCCCGGCGTATTCGTCCCCTTAGAGGTGTGGGGCTGCGGGGGATTCACCTTCCATTTGTCGGATAGCGCAAATTTGCCCTGGCGGTACTGGTTTTCAAGCCAATTTTTGAAAACGTAACAGTCTTCGATCGGATGCCCTAGCACTTGATGATAAGGGCAGTAATTAGGCTCGTTGACGTCACTTGGTTGCGACGGACGTTTTGGATCTGGCAGATTTATGAGCCTGTTGCGCAATGCCAGTTCAAATAGCCTCCTTGTTTTATCACGGGGAAAGGAGTAAGCACGTCCCATCCTGTCCTCAAGGGGTACGTATGGGCGTGTATTGTTTGGACGAGCAACCGGCTTTGAGTCGTTCGGTTGTTGCTGGGCATTAGCGACGATGATCGCTTTTCCCTTTCCTTTATCGTTTCGGGAGTCCGGCTTCGGGAGAGGGGGTTTATGGCCCATCTGGTCCATTTGCGCCAATTTGTCGATCAAAGCCTGGAAGGAAGTCGGCTTGAAGAACATCATAAACTGCGAAATGGTTGCTTGTGGATCAAGGGTTCCAACAAACATTCCCACCGCAGGGGCTTCTTCTATACGCTGTTCACACTTAGACCATAGATTACGCCACCGTATAGCGTACTGAACCCATGTCTCGCCGGGTTTTATCCTGGCGTTAATCAGCGCCGTCATCGGGGTACGCTCGCTGGCGCTTGCAAAACGTTGGGTGAAGAGCAGCTCCATCTCCGCGAAAGTTTTAATAGAGTCGTTGGGGAGCTCGGAATACCATTCGAACGCCGTATCTGATAGGCTTCCAACGAACTGGCGAAGCAGAAGCTTGTCGTCGCCGCCGGTGTTACCGCAAAGCGCCCTGAACTGGGCAACATGTTAATGGGGATTGCCGGTCCCTTTGTAGACATGAAACTTGGGAATTGTGTAACCTGGCGGGTACTTGATTTGGTCATACCAGCCCGGATACGGCCGCCCCGTCTTTACGACGTGGCCGGCTGCTTCGGCCGCGTGATGAACCTTTATCTGCTGGGCTATATATTCGTCTAGATCAGTTTTAGAGATTGTATCCTCTCTAGCCGTTGATAGAACGGGCTGAGGGTTTGATGTTTCTCCCTTATCATCCCCAAGGACGATCGCGGGTTCTTCAGTTGGGGGATCTGGTTGTATCATCATCCCTATCATGTCCTCGAAGAGGAGGCCCATACGCTGTATATTGGCTGCTTGTTCAGCAGCCTCTTTGTCTCTCTTTTCCAGTACTCGGCGGAGGAACTCGGCGTCGGTCTCTTCCTCTTGACGTTCATCTAAGGACGTCTCAGGATTCTCTTTTGGCCCCGTGAGTGCAGCCATTGTAGTCATCATCTCCTGGAGCTTTTGTTGCTGCTCCTGAGACTTGGTCACTGACCGGGTAAGCGGTCGGTGACCCGTAGAAGTACGACTTTCTTCCTTTCCCGAAGCCATATAGACCGTATGAACTGTTATGCCTCCTGACTTGGGGCGTTTAGGTTCACCGCTTTTAGACTTCGTCAGTGTCACGGGAGCTTTCTCTGGCCTCTTCCTTTTGTGGACCATTGAGGTTGAAGGAGCCGTTGAAGTGGGCGTCCTAGCATTTGTTGCCCCCTGCTGTTTAATGGGGCGGTTCTTGTCTTTTTCTACCTTTGCCTTTTTCTGGCGACGAAAGTGGTCTGAGTCAATCACGGAGTCTTGAACCCTCCGCCAAACTTTATAAATTTTTGACGACAGCCGTTGAGAGGGCTGTTCCTGCGTTGTCTCCGGAGCTTTTTCGATATGCGGAGGAGATCTTTTCAATGTAGCAATCGGAGAGTTCTTTCTCACCTTCCTCGGCAATTCAAAGCTGTTCCCCGTTGGAACAGCAGCATCGACCTCCACCACTGGAGCAGGTGGGGTTAGCCCTGAGGGGGAGTTGCCCCCTGCTTTCCTTACTCGCTGCCAATGGCGACGTCGCGCACGACGAGCCGTTGGGACTGGCTCGGAAATCGAGATAGTTTCTTGTTCTTGTTGCCCCCTGTTTGGGTGTGGGGTAACTGCTGATGTCAGCCTATCGAAGACTGATGCCTTCTGACCAGCTGGGGCAGGAGTAGGAACCGTCAATCTTGTGAAGACCGACTCTCTGATGGGAGAAGCCGCTCTAACGACTTCCAAAGCAGCGGCCGTTGCCCTCTTTGGGACAGCCACCTTATAGTTCTGACTTAGCCTGGTGAAAACGGAGGCTGTTGGTTCAGTAGCAGGCGACCCGTTGATAGGGCTTGTGGTAGCAGTGAGCCGGTCGAACACCGACTTCTTGTTCACTTCCGGTACAGGTGTCGGCATAGAGAAGCTTGTAGGTGGGACCATGGTCCCGAAGAACAAGCCGGTGGTGGCTTGGGTCACCTGGTCTACCGGCAGAGTCAGGAAGGAAGCCGCTTGGGGCCCATATGTTACACCTCTCGGTGAGGTGGAGCGTCCGTTGCAGTGGCATTTCGAGCGGTTGGTGCAGTTGGCGGCCATTGAATCTTGAATTCTGCGCCAGGTAAAAGACCAAATCTTAGCAACTTGAAATCCGAAGACAACCATTTAACAAACCGCGATTGGTTCGCGAAGACGACACACGAAGTGTGGAGTGGAAAGAGGAGGAGGTCCCACCGGGCGTGCCAGAATCTGTTCCCCTCCGAACGGCGGCCCGGACTTCGCGTCCGTCGTCTGAGGTTCGGGGCAGATGCTATTTGGTTTTATCTGTCCACCTCTCCGAAGATGCCAAGTTGATTTATGGCACCTTGTATCAGAGATTTAGACGGATGCGGCCGATGTAGCAGACTTCGTCAGATTCCCCCTCAGGGTGAGGGGTTTTTGATTGTGGGGACGCTCTTCCCTGCAGGCGCAAGCCCCTGCAGTTAATTACGCTACCGCATCGCGGTAACAACTTTCTCCTTCTCCAGAATTTCACTTCGTGTCGTGTGTGTTTGTTTTGTTTGTGATTGCCCGTGGATTGTATACGGAGACTGAGTAATGCCGTCGCCCGTAGGGCGTGGATTAGTCCAAATCCGCATTTACTTAGATTAGGGTTTGGTGTTTTTATTTTAAGGATGCATCAGTCGCGTTGCGGCTAAGATCAACTTAAACGTTCGTCAAGGATACGTTAGTCCTGTTTTAGACTAAGATCGACCTGACGTAGTGATTGATTTAATTATCCGGCCGTCGGGACTCGTCACCTCTCTGACGTCGTTGAGGGATTACAACGACAGGCGTCAGAGGAGTTCAGAAATGTACCCTTGCACCAAAGTTGATTCGGAGTTTTATTGTTTATTTAAAGATCTAAGGACACATTAACCGTATTTGGGGCTAAGATCAACTTAGACGGGACCGTTTAGATCCGGCAAAAGAGCGTTCGGACTCGATTGCGCTAGTTTAAGGACGTGGCGGTCCATCGCCAGTTTTAAGGACGTGGTGGTCCATTATTAGTTTAGGGACGTTTCGGTCCGTCGCCAGTTTAAGGACGTAGTGGTCCATTATTAGTTTAGGGACGTTTCGGTCCGATATTAGTTTAGGGACGTTTCGGTCCGATATTAGTTTAGGGACGTTTCGGTCCGTCGCCAGTTTAAGGACGTAGTGGTCCTATATTAGTTTAGGGACGTTTCGGTCCGACATTAGTTTAAGGACGTTTCGGTCCATTATTGATGTGTGGTCGTTGGGACCCGTCACCTCTTTGACGTCGTTGAGGAATTACAACGAGGGATGTCAAAGGAGTTCGGAGATGTACCCTCGAACCGGTCGTGAATTGGTTTAGGAGAGCCATTTTGCTCAATCAATTTAAGTTAAGGACTTACAGCCAGGATTGGGTTAAGTCCAAATTTTTTATTTATTTTAGGCTCTGCCTGACTAAAAGAATCAGTCCAAACAGGGCTCTGCCCCTTTATTATTCTGCAATTTGATTTGGGCCAGGCCCTTTTGCATTTCTGCAAAAATTTAGGAATTTTCCAAACAGGGCTCTGCCCTGCTATTATTTTGCAATTTGATTTGGGCCAGGCCCTTTAAAATAATGAGTTGCATTTATGCAGAAACTCAAAAAAATTTCCAAACAGGGCTCTGCCCTTTTATTATTTTGCAATTTGATTTGGGCCAGGCCCTTTTAAATAATGGGTTGCATTTGTGCAAAACCCCAAGAATTTTCCAGATTCAAGAACAAAAGTGCATAGCACTTTTGATCTGAATTTGGATCAAAGGAAAACAAGTTTTTTCTTCTTGTTTTCCTGATTTCACAGAACCAAGGGTTCATATCAAGTGCAAGGCACTATTTATTTCTTTTTATTGAATTATTCATTTTTTTATCCTCTGTTCTTCAGAGATTTTTCTCTTCTTCCAAAAGAAGTTTTTACCTCTTTTTTTTGTGTTCTTGATTAATCTTCAAGAATTCTTTCTCTTCTTTTTTTTTTATGCCAGAAGTTGATTCTTCTCTGTTGATGATGATCATTTTGAATGAGGTCTGGGGTCTTATTTATAGTGCTCACCAATTTGTTGAATTTGTTAATAGGATCTTTCCTGAATAATTTTGGGAATTTTCCCACCATTGGATCTTTGATCCAAAGGCAGAAGAAAATCTTCTGTTTCAGAAAAGATTCATCAAATTTTCATTCTGTTTCTACGCAACTCCCCAATCAATGACACGTGTGTCGCGCAAGGGTGCACTTGCGCAACAGTGTTTGCGCAACTGCGCAGACACGTGTCGCGCAAGGGTGCACTTGCGCAACAGTGTGTGCGCAACTGCGCAGACACGTGTCATGCAGCGGTGCGCTTGCGCAACTGTGCAGACACGTGTCGCACTGTTTACCGCTTGCGCACTGCGCAACGCACGGAATTTGAAGCGTTGCTTCAGAAAATTTTGAATTTTCAAAATTCAAATGAGCCTTGCTCAGATTGGGGGAACAATAACTAAGAGTATAAAGTTGAGGGAAATTTAAAGGAGGAAAAAAAAATAGAAGTATAGATATCTTCATAATAAATATATCTAATTTAGTTTTGCTTCAAAAAAATATATAGTCTGGTATTAGAGTACAGATAAGGGTTGCCAAAGAGATTGAACTTCGGCCTTCCTGCTCAAGATCCCAGCACCGGACAACTAGGGCAATTCTAGGCAGCCATAAGCTGATGATGTGTTTAAAGTTTGTAAGAAAAGCTTACAGAAGGAAGAAAAATTAATAAATTTCCATGTACTATCAATAACACGAAATATATAAGGTAAGGGTGTGAAACTACCTCTAAAATATCATTTCGTTCTTGTGAAGGATCTCCCCCCTGTAGTAAAAAAACCATATATAAAAACTAGTAAATATGTGTAAAAAGTTAGCAGGTTATAAGTATGTTGAAAGGGTAATTATCTATACGATATCAAATTGGAGTTAATGAAGGATAATATTGGATTTCATTCCAGCAATTGCAAAACTCTAGGTCAGTCACCATCAAAATTTGCGAGGATAAAGTCGTCATTGCTATATCAATGTTAGATGAGTTAATTTTGAATGGGTTATGGGAGAGAATCTATATAATAGTAACTGTTGGAAGATAGTTACGGCTTGTTTTCCCGCACAAATTGGGAGCCAGATAGCGCAGGTAGGGTTACAAAAATTTTACCTTGTGGAATAGAAAGTTATGATCAACACCTAGATTTTTATTACACCAAAAGTGTACAAAAACAATATAATCTGCGTGTTTGATAATCAAATAGTCAACAGCAAAGAAGAGACATATCATGTATATAACCAGAAAGAGTATACAGGATAATACGCACGTTAACTGAAGGAAGGAGCGATCCATGTCAATTATATATAACTAAATAAGAACTAAAACACACTAGGAAAATGAAATCATAATGTAAAACTTATATATCTACATCAAATTGGACTTACTACACACATTCTTAATATTTAAGAAAAGTCGTTTAGTACATAACTTAAGGCATAAATTTTAAAAAATCTAAGGTATACTGACTTAAAGGCACAAATAATCCAGTGTTTTGGGGATCTATACTCAATATATGATCCTAGGGTTCTTTAGATTTTGGAGAGCATTCAACCTCACGAGTCTAGAGGATTCTCGAGTAGCGCATCAAGATTCAGAGATCTACAAAAGCCATGGGAGTTCGTTTCTCTTCTTTTATTTCTTGTATTCTTCTCCAATGTAAACTGCTATAGTAGTTGTATAGCAGTGTGGTATTTCTTGTTATTTTTCTTGAATAGTTTTGTATCACTTTATGTTTATTTATTAAAAATGGGACGGACTCAACAACTTGAGTTCTGCTTTTTCGTCAAAAAAAAGAGGCAAAAGTAAGCCAGAATTTGGTGAATTTAGATGCCACTTGCATCATGCTTCCCATGTTCAAGGAGATTCATAAATCTTGGCATTAGAATGAGCACTTGAACAAGTTTCCCTAGAAATGTAAAATCTTCATGTATAAATTTTTCTAAGGATTTGAGAGGATACATATTAAATTTCATAATCTTTGTTTTAAAGTCATACAACTAGGGGTAAGAAATGAACGTTAACGCATTTTCCATAACATTCAATTCCTCGGTGCAACTTATGGCAAGAAATTCATAATATTTCTTTCGCTTGCCAAACCAATGCCCATAATTGGCTACACATTACTATTTAAGATATTTTCGGCCTCAATAAACTTCTAGGGTTAGGGCAAAATTTGGGAATTGTCAAGTTTATAGAACTAATCAGGGATTTAGTAGCTGGGTTTGAAAACTATTTAGGGATTTAGCAGCTCTGGGTCATATCAAGGCCACCTAAACGCCACGTAGGCGAGCGGTTAGAAAATTGGACGGGTCTGAATCCGCACTTTGCAAGTGCGGATTCACTTAAGCATGCTAGAGTTGGATCCACACTTGGACTCACTAATTGTCCCTTCCTTGGCCACGACCACCCCATGGCCGCTCTCCTTACCATAGTCCTCAGCGATCGCCGCCTTGATCAGCGTGTACCTGACGTCGGTCTCCACCAACTTCTCGACGAACTCGCCGATGCTCAGCTGCTGCGAGCTCGAGAAGAGGGCGGAGAAGTTGGAGAAGAAGGAGGCGATGCCATTGAGGACGTTGTAGGTGGAGGAGGAGGATGGGAAGGAAGGGAGGGAGGCGGAGGAGTCATAGGGAGAGAGAGAGAGGGAGATCGAATACACACTTTGCAAGTGCGGATTCAACCCTAGCACAATTCAGCGAATCCGCATCGACCCGCCCAATTTTCCAACCGCTCGCCTAGGTGGCCTTGATATGCCCCAAAGTTGCTAAATCCGTAATAGTTTTCAAAACTAGCTAAATACGTAATTAGTTCCAAACCTTGACAATTCCCAAATTCTGTCCTCTAGGGTTACTTAGACTACTTATATGCATACAATGCCAAATGGGTATTTACATATTAACAGAAACAACGGCACATCATCAACAAACCAATCAGATAATAAAAAAAAAAGTAAAAATGAAAGTAATTAAACTCCTTACACCAAAGAACTTGAGCAGGGGACAGAGAACAGAGAGGAAACTATCTGCTGGGCTCTTCACACTTTGGGATCCAGAAGGGTTTTGGGTAGCTTCAGCATCATCAATTTTTGCAGATTTCGCATAAAAATCTCTCCTTTTGTTGGCAACTCTCAAGAATCCAGTTGGAGAATTTGCTGTAGTGATGGGAATCTTTGAGGATTGAGAAGGGAATCGATTGGGATGAGCGTTGAGGGAAAGACAGAGCATTTTTTGCATCCAAAATTGTTTCTTGCTCCTTGAAAACGAGAGCAAGAGAGAGATTATCAAGCGTTTGATAATTTTCCCATAAATTGAATGGGCGTCAGATACTTTCTTCTTTGAGGCTGAAATTGCAGCAAACCCCCTCGTACAAAACCATGCGGATGTCTCTCATTTTATTCTCAAAGAACCATTGAACATGATGCTAATAAGTTACATAACTCGATTTTAAACCTGCACCTAACATGCTTTGGAGAATAAATTAATTACTTACTTTAAAACCGAAGCCCATTATTTTCTTGTCGTTTCAGACATCCATGTTTAACAATTCATCTGAAATGAAATCTTTAATAACTGTGTGAAGTAAAAAGAAAAGAAAATAACAAAACGCATTCATATATGCATGAAAAGTAATGTGTAAGGTAAGAAGGAAGTATTAACATGGAAAGAAAACTAAAATTGATAAATGATAACATATTAGCATATTGAAAGAAAATGACATTTTAGCATATAATGATTAATAACATCATAGCATAAAAATCAGTAACAACACATCTCTTCTGTTGGGCAAAAGAAAGGGGTCATTTAATTTGAAATTGATTGGTAGTGTGCCTTTTTATTTTTACAAAGAAATCAAACAAAAAAAACATCCTCTTATGTGCAGTGCACGTAATTACATGCCACCTCATTATTAAGTTACAAGTATGATGCACATAATTATATTGTCATATCATTATTATTTTACAAGTGCGATACTGATGGTTAAATGAATAAATAAATTTATCATAAAAATTTTTATAATTACGTGCAACACACGTGCCAAAAATGCTTCTTATGAATAATTAATAATATATTAGCTCATAAACTAGTTATAAAATTAATAACATTTTAGCATATAAATTAATTATTATAATTAATAACATTTTTTAACTGGCCCAATTCTCGGGAATAACTAAAACAAATTATTATTACTTTATCCAAACCACATAATCCTATTAATAACCAGGGCCGGTTAAAAAGCTCAAAGTTCGGAGCGGCTCGGAATCAGCTTGTTAAAAGCTTGATTCGGGCTCGTTTGACAACTAAACAACCCAAGCTTGAATAAAAATCTAAGCTCGGTGAGATAAACAAACAAACATTAACACGACAGGCTCGAGCTCGTCTTGTTTAATGCTTATGTAAAATTGGATAATTTGTATCTTATTTGGTATTCACTACGAATAAATATATAATTATTTATTATTAAATTTATATTATAATTATTAGCTTGTTGATATTAACTGGAACTTACATTATGATAAATATTGAATCAAATATTGTTATGCTAAAATATTGAAGAATTTAAATAATTAATAATTTTAAATTTTGTTGACAAAATTCAAAACAAGTTTTAAACTCGTTCATTTAATTATAATAATTGCATTTTTCGCTACTCAATTTGTCAGATATAATATTGAACATTGATATGATATTTTTATATATTGATGTAATTATTTATAGCTTTTTTCCTTCTAAATTTTATATAGCCCGAGATTCACTTGGGCTCGATGAAGGCTCGGTTCGGGCTCATTTGATAATTAAACAAGTCAACCTGAAACAAGTTTTTAAGCTCGTTTAAATAACCGAGCCAAGCCGAACAACCTAAAACTCGACTCGTTTGGCTCGTTTAACAGCCTTATTAATAATATATCACCACATAATAATTATTAACGTCCTAGACGCTTAGCATAGAAATCAGTTATAGCCCATTAACAACCCGTAGCAAATAAACTAATTATAATAATTAATAAAAAATATAATGACCCAATTCTCTTAAATAACTATCCACTAAACATTCATTTTGTTCTTCGGACTCTCATGAATGTACCATTAGCTAAAGTTATAGAAATAAATATCGATGGCTTAAGGGCAAAAGAGGAAAACATAAAAACAGTGTTTTGCTACGGGAGATTCTTTTGACCATTTTAACCTTGTATTATAAACTATAAAATGCATGTCAAAAACATTCTGGAATAAAATTCTAATTCAAATTATAATATATGTTTAGGTTTTTGAAGTCATGGCAACAATACGATCACATTTATTTTTAGAATTTATAAATAAATATAGAAATTTTAAGACTTTTATTGAAAAATGACAAAATGCCGCATGTCATCTCTTGATTGCAGTTATTTATACTATTATAGTGCTAAAATGAGGAGGTTACAAAATTGAAAATCCAATATCAAAGACAGCCTCATAATTGGCGATACAATTTTCTACTCTTTCCTAACCAAAAAATAAATTTTTTTTGAAGGCTGACCACTCTTTCTCTCTCTATATGCACTACCCATTTCAAAGAAAAAAATATTAAATTTCCATTTTATAAAATTTGTTAGTTAAAAACCTATTACCATTAAATTAGGAACAACCCACTGCGCACAAACCCACTCTCTCTGGAAAAAAAAAAATCATTGTTCCTTCAAACATAGAACAAAAGAACAAGAAAATGACTTCCTCTCTTAAAAAAAATCATTGTTCTTTCAACAACAAAACAATAGAGTAAGAAAAGGACAGGAGAAGTATTATACCCTGCGCCCTGCGCGGGAAAAATAAATTAGAAAATTACCTCTACGTTAGTTTATCATCAATAGTAACTAAATTGAATAGAGCTATGGTTACATTTATATATATTTGCATAGTTATATAATGTCTACCCTTTTACAAGGAATAATAGAAAATAAATTCAACTTAGCAAAAATAAATGTATCTTGAACAATTTTAGTGAACTTATTTGTTAGATCTGATATAAAGATAATGCCATAAATGTAAATCGATAATTAACATCGATTTTGTATCTTTGAGTGCGGAAGCGTTCTTGAATCTTGAATTGATCACGGCCTTCACGGTCGGTCGTACAATCACATTGGAAAGTATGCGTACTTTCACGGATTAAATACCATTTTGCTCTTGCAAGGATCAAAGAATTAGAAGAACCATTTTGTTGGAGAAGCTTTTTATGGGATATAGAGAGGAAAATCACACTCTTGAGAGAACCCTTATTCTCTTTTTATAACGTTTTTGGTGTGGTGCTTATTTGCTTAGTTTCTAAAACTCCCAAATAACTACTTGTGGAATTTATTTGGAACATATCTAAAACTCCCAAATAATCACTAAATAATTAATTAATTAATTTGATGGGTTGGGCCAGGCCATCATAGACGTCCAATAACGCAAAACCAACATCTTCCACTCGCACATGGTGGACTTCATATTGCCCAATCTTAATCATATTATCTTTTTATTCTTTTCCTCTGAAGCCAATCATACAGGTAAATAAACCGTGCGGCCTGTGAGTATATAGTTTAGGAGCTCTACACCATACACATGTTAGAGATGATATAGTAGCTACAACCCATTATTGATATTTATCTCGCTATACCCCAGACTCATTTTGTTACGTCAGTCATAATATACATAATCCCTCTAAGGCTGTATTCGACTCATTTTTATTTCCATATATTCACAATTATGTCCTAATCTTACCAAAACACGACATAATTGATCGACCCGTGAATATATGTAAACAATGTATAACAAAATTGTCTTCTTTTCGCACATGTATCTTCTAATTTTGGTTTAACTTCTTTCTTAGACATGTTCCATAAAACCAAATATCTCATAACTATTGAAAACATGCTAAAGCAGCAATCATTGAACTAAAGTTTTAAGATACAGTCACAAGTCACATAGGGTAAAAAAATTCTTTTCGACGTCTATTTTGTCTCTAATGATTCACACGGTAATGAAGCGGGGATTTATTTTCTTACTTCCTTTATTGGTCACTAAGCACACGTGGTATGATTCACGTGTTACGGTGAAATTCTTTAAAGCAAATGTCTCAAAATACTTATCACCGTACAGATCTGAGTTCAGTCGCCTTCAAGCGCCTAACTCGAACCCTCTAGGTACTCACTTTTCTAAGTGTACACCGAGGTCTTATACCTGGCTTTAATATAGGTTATATAGATAGTGGGACATCTATATCGTTCATTTATTATTATCATCACCTCATCTTGACTCTCTCCGAGGCGACATATTTCAAATCTTATAGCTTCTCATCGCTATAGTTATGGTATTTGAATGTATCATCTTTGTTCGCATCTATGGCGCCAGAGGCGATTGCTCGTGTAAGAAGGCCAATCTCTACTTATATGACATACTTTCCCATCTTATATGTGTGTGCACCAGCGTTTCATATTAAACAAACATATGAAGAACAAACGAAGTGTCATAATGATACAACAATTTATCACATTCTACACAATCCTGGAGTATTAACATGTCCCGCATACACATTTCTAGGAATTGGTTTAGTAAAAAGATCTGCAACCAGTTTATGCGTAGAGATATATTAAATGACCACTTCTTTCTTCTTAACCATGTCTCTCACAAAATTGTATTTGATATCAATATACTTAATTTTGCTATGATATTTTGGATCTTTCGTATATATATGCAATCGCTGCTTGAATGGCTCAAAATATCGTTACTAGCATTAGAATGAAAGTCAATACTCCCAAATGTTGTAGAAATATCTTGAGCCATACTGTTTCTTGTACCGCAGCAGAACATGTCACAAATTTTGCCTCCATCGTCGATAAGGTTATGCATGTTTGCTTCTTACTACCCCAGGAAGTGGCGCCATTATCAAGTAAGAATGCATATCATGATGTTGATTTGCGTTCATTTAGGTCTCCTCCCTAATCAGTATCCGAGTAACCCAATAAGCGCAAATCATGTCCTTGAAAGCATAGGGAATAATTCGTAGTACCTTTTAGATATCTGAAAATCCTTTTTACAACTTTCCAATATGCTCTTCTTGAATTTGATTGATATCTGCTCACTAGACTCACGGCATAACAAATATCCGGCCGAGTACACATCATTGTGTACATCAGGCTCCTAACAGCACTGGAATAGGGAACATTTTCCATTTTATTTCGCTCTTTAGGAGTCTTAGGACATAACCTAAGGCTTAAAGCCTCACCTTTCGCAATGAGGTTGTCAATGGTTTTGTAACTACTCATGTTAAAACATTCAAGAATCTTATTAATATATGGCACTTGAGAGCTTAAAGTTTTCTTAAACGGTCTTTTTGGATCTTAACCCCAAGAATATAATTTGCTCCACCTATGTCCTTCATTTCAAAATTGGAGGACAACCATTTTTTTAATGATGACAACAAACTCCTTGTTATTCCCAGCTAATAAAATAGCATCCATATAGAAAGATAGTATTACAAAACTATCTTCAGACTGCTTTACATATACACAGTGGTCTTCATCAATCATCACAAATCAAAATGTGATCATGGATTGATGAAATTTCAAATACCACTGTCTGGATTATTGTTTTAGACCGTATATTGAATGTTGAAATTTGCATACTTTTCGCTCCTGACCTTTAACAATGAAATCTACAGGTTGTTCTATGTAGATTTCCTCATCCAATTCTCCATTGAGAAATGCAGTCTTGACATCCATCTGGTGCAATTCCAAGTTCAGATGTGCCACTATGGATAGAATAAGACGAATATAGGCCAACCTAACTACAAGAGAAAAGGCTTTCTCGTAATCTACGCCTTCTTGTTGGGTATAACTTTTTGCAACGAGACGAGCTTTATATCGTCCAATAAAACTATCCGCATTACGCTTAATTTTGAGAATCCATTTATTCCCAATTGCTTTACGTCCTGGCAGAAGATCAACCAAGTCCCAAACATGGTTGGTTCTCATCAACTCCATTTCCTCTTCCATCGTATTTTTCCATTCTTCCTTTGCAAGACACGAGAAAGCCTCTTTCACCGTTTGTGGCTCTTCGCCATCTTGAGGAGTAACAATAAATATTTCTCCCTCAATTTCAAAACGACATCGCGGGATACTCTTATGGTTACTCCTTCGCATTAGAGATTCTTGTAGAATAGACTCATTAGGTATTTCGCTCCCACTTGGATCAAGATGTTTAGGCATCTCCTCGTTTTCCTCAACTACATCGGGAGGTTTGGGAAAATCCTTATTGACCCCAGGTGTGCCAATATTCTCAGATTCTTCCATTTCAAAAAAAAACGGAATATTCCTATCAACCTCATCTTTCTTTGGAAATTCATTCTCGAAGAATGTACCATCTCGCGATTCGAGTTCAGTTACACTTCCATCTTCATGTTCAACAAGGGACACATACTCTTTAGAGGTTTTCGAATATCGGATAAAATTACATTTTTTTTCTTGGACTTAATTTTCCGTATTTATTAGAAGGGTCATTGACAAAGACTACAGATCCTCAAGATTGCAAATTACTTAACTCTGGTTTCATACCTGTCCATAACTCATACAGAGTGGAAGTAACTGATTTAGAGGCACTCGGTTAAGTACATATGCTGCTGTTAATAGCGTGTCTCCCTAAAATGATATTGGTAGATTTGCTTCGGCCATCATGGACCTAACTATCTCTAATAGGGTTCTATTCCGTCTTTCCGTCACATCATTCTGTTGTGGAGTTCTGGGAATGGTTAACTGTTGAATTATACCTTTTTCATCACATAGATCTTTGAATTGATCTGATAAATACTCACGGCCTTTATAAGTTCTTAAAGTCTTGATAGTTTTGTCTAATTGATTTTCAACTAAATTTATATACCGTCTAAAGCAATTTAGTGCTTCGGAAAAATGTGAAATCAAATAAATATAGCCATAATGCGTGAAATCATCTGTAAATGTGATGAAATATGAAGCTCCATACCTCGCCCTTACACTCATCGGACCGCAGATATCCGAATGAATTATTTGTAATGGAAATTCTGCTCTAGTTCCTTTGGCAAATGGTTTTTTAGATGTTTTTCCTGCTAGACAGTATTCATAAATAGAATAATCTAATTTTTCAAGTGGGCTAATTAAACCATCTCTTGCTAATCTTAGCATTCTGTCGCGCCCAATATGTCCAACTCCAGCATGCCAAATATTTGCATCAATATGAACATTACTACATGATGCAATTAAGGAAAAATATTCATTATTATTAAAATTAAATACATCATAGTTAATGTCTAAAACTATAAAGCTATCTACATAAAACCAGAACTATAAAACTTTGTTCGCAAATACAAATCAACACCACAATTATGAAAATCAAGTCTAAAACCTGAACTAAGAAGGACTAAAACAGAAACTAAATTTCGTCGAATTTCAGGAGCGAAGAGAATATCGTGTAAGAATAAGGTTCGACCACCACACAAATTCAACTTGCATGTACCGATTCCTTTGACTTCAACTCTTGAGTTGTTTCCTACATATATCCACTTAATTGTTGAATATGTATGCCCTAGAAGCCATTATTGTATATATATAGTGGATGCTTGGACATATATATGTACATGACAATCTTGCTCGATATGATAGTATGCTATTTGGTTTGTCTTTATCTTAACATATGTATATGTTTTACTTGTTATTACGTATCGCTAATACATGTTGATACAACCCGTAAGATTGTTGCTTGACTACCAGCGTTATGATGATGATCATATATGTGGGGGCTGGGTAGTCCATAAGCACATCCTTAAAAGTCCCTGGTCGTGGGAGTATCGAGAATGGGTATCGATATTCCGGAGTAGACTGTTGTATATGTTTTTAGACCCCGATGGGGGGCGATGGTTGGTCCCACAACCATTGGTGTGTGGAACCTAAGATCGTATACATGTGCTCACTGGGGTGAGTACACTGGACGGACTTACCGAAAACGTTTAGATGGTATTATACTTATCGTCAGATAGCAGTTCTCAGGTGACATGAGTACAGGTTAATCTTTAGACCTGATATCATCATTTATCTCGTGTGATTTCCCACTGTAATTAGATTACTACCCACCACGACTATACTTAGTCATGCAAATAGGTTTTAGTTGGGTACAGTCCCGAGCCACATGGAGGTAGTGAGCGATTGTTAGAGATTCGTCTTTCCCAGCATAGGGAGTAGATGTCGCACTGTGTTCGGTTGGCCAGCACCATAAGACCTTAGCTAAGGCAGATGCGATTTACTGATAGTTAAATAAGTAGTTTTTCGGATTGGTCCTGAGCCACATCGGCATGAATTATCGGGTTGTTAGGGTCCGACTTCACCACCCCTAGACCCGGTATGCGATACTCTTAGATGAAGAGACCAGACTGTACGAAGATTGTCACAGATATGCTCAGTAGAGGTTCGGATGAGTTTACCCGTCGGCCTTCCTTTCGACAGATACCTGGGTAGTCGTTATGTACAACTAGTGTCGCTGACGTGCTTATGGCTATGGATTTATCCAGTAACTCACTGCCAACGTACTGTCGAGTTTTTAGAGTCCCATAAAGAGAGTTTTCCTTGGTTCAGGCAAAATGATATAGTGGCTGTATATTGATACGTATAGGGTTCCGATTAATGAGTGTACTAGCTACACAGGCTTTTGATCGGATGGTTGATAATACTAGCCGGCTTAGGATTAAGCCGGATTATTAAATCAAGTATTGATTTAATAATTTACATATATATATATATATTGATATGTATATTCTAGTATTATATTCATTGTATTATTCTATCTCTCGGGCATTCGTATTTGTACGAATACGAGCATGTATTTGTGGGAACTTATTTTTATAGGAATACAAAAATATCTTCTAGAAGGACACCTCATTTCATGGATTTTTCATTTATGAAAAATATAGAAATGAGGTGGCATGATGGGGTGGCTCTAAGGGATGGTGAAAGGGATGGCAAGTGAATTAAATAATTCATTTTTCCATCACTATTCAAGTATGGTTGCATTTTTTATTTATTAAAAATATTTTTAACAAAACCATAGGAATAGATTTTCTCTCACTTCTAAGCTCATTCATCTAGGCTAAGGAAGACCGTCCTACAAGCTCGATCCCGGAGTTCCGAGAAGCTAAAGAAGAGGATTTGACGACAAAGGACACAACTACAAAGGTTGTTATTTCAACCGAGTAGTATAAAACCTTCTGGTTAGCTAGTTTAGTGTTTGGATAGATTTTAGGGTTTAAATTTCTAGTGCCATTTTTAAAATTTAAAGTTTTTCATTTCACAAAGGCCGCGGGTTAGTGGCAAGGATGCTAGGAACTTTATCACTAGTTCCACTTTGAATTCGACGATACTCCACAAATGTTCTATGGTCTCTAGCTACGTGGTATGTGGCTCTTGAGTCTTCTTTTGCTTAGTGCATTCACGAGCAAAGTGACTGGTTTGCCACAGTTGTAGCAGGTCATCTCAGTCTTGTCCTTCCTTTTGCCACTGCGCCTGCCTTTCTTATGACTTTAAAATTTTCCTTTTTGTCTTTCGGTCCATATCCTTTTCCTTCCTTGGAGTTAAAAAGGTTAAAGTTCCTTTTGCGCTTAAAGCACGAAGCCTCGCCTGAACTTGATTCGGCAACATAAGCTTGCCTTGAAGATTTAGCCGCCTCTAATCGCTCATCTTCCAACTCCAAATGACACACAATATCATCGAAAGTCTTGATATTTTCATCTTGTGTCATATTAATTTTCATATGTTCCTAATTGTGAGGAAGAGACCGAATGATTGCTTGCACCTATTGCTCATCAGTAAGAGTATGTCCTGCTGACCTCAACTCTCTGATCATATTGAAAGTGTATGTTAGCACTATCATAGGGTTTTACTAGCATCAAGCATGCCATTTTAAAAATTTTTCGAGATGCTAATCTACACTAACCAAAATCTTTAACTAAATGATTAGGGTTTAATCTAGATATCAATAAAACTATCTAAGAGAAAGGGGCTACAACCTTTGTAGACCGTGTCCTTCTCTTCAAATACTCCGGGTTGTGGTCCACGCGACTCCACTAGGCTCCTCTTGAAACTTGAACGAGCCTCCTCCGTGTTCTTTGTGCCGAAGATGATCCACCCAAAGTCCACTTGATCAAGCCACCTCTTCACTAAAATCTCATTAGTGAAAGCAACACACCACACCAAATTGCTAATCTATTGTGGGATGGTGAAGTAGGGGTTTTGTTTGCTCACTAGAGTTCTCACAAGTTTAATGATTCACATCACATGTGAGGGTTTGAACTTGGAAGTGAGGTGAGGAAAATTGGAAAGAGCTAGAGACCAATAACTCATCTCACGAGCTCAAGTCTCATGTGTAGAAAAATGAACTAACTCCCATCCAAAAATTGAACCATGGCTCAATAAATCTGCCCACTCATTGAAGCATGGAATTTATTTCAATAAATAAATTGAACCATGCTACAATAGTGCAAGCAAATGAATAAAGAAATATAAAAGCCATGCTTCATTCCATTCCTTATTTTCTACCTCATTATCTCCATTTCCAATAAATAGAAAATCATGCCATGCTTCATTATATAATATATATATATATATATCAAATATATATTAATATATATATATATATTATTAAAGTAATTAGTGAGCTAATAATATTAGTTAACATATAATTATATCAAATATAATATATATATCAAATTATTAAATCAACACTTGATTTAATAATCCGGTTATATCACATATAACCGACTAATATTATTTATCCATATATCACATTATCAAATTAACACTTGATTCGATAATCCGGTTATATCACATATAACCTAACCGATACCAAATAACCGCCAGATTAGAATACGGTATCACATACTCATATTTAATCAGGCCCCACGCACATATCAGCATATGTGCCCTACTTCGTTTCGCTTGACAGGAAACTTCTATGTGGGACTCTAAAAACTCATCAATACGCCAGCAAAAGGTGATGATCATATCAGTCACCCATAAGCCATCAGTGGTACTAGCTGGACGTAACGGCTAACCAGGTATTGAGCGATTAGAAGATCAACAAGCAAGCTTGTCCAAACTTCCATGAAGACTATAAGTAACACTACCGTATAGTCTGGTCTCTTCGTCTGATATGTCGCATATCGAGTCTAGGGATGGTAACGTCAGACCCTAGTAACTTGATAAGTCATGCCGATATATGGCTCATAACGGTTTGAGAAACTACCGGTAACTCTTACCAGTAAATCTCATCAGCATCCCTGGCCAGGGACTTCCAGTTATAGCCAATCGAGCATAGCGCAACATCAACTCCCAAAACCGGGAGAGAGGAAACCCCTCCTATCGCTCACTGCCTCCATGTGACTTAGGACTGTACCCAAAATCCACCTATTTGCACGCCTCCTTTGAGCTGTGGTAGGGAGGAAATCAAAGCACAGTGGGAGCCACACAAGACTCTATGATGATCTCGGGTCTACAGACTAACCTGTACCGTGTCACCAGAGAACTACTATATGACGATAGGTACAATACCAACTAGGAGTTCTCGGCGAGTCCTGTTCGGTGTACCCATTCTCTAATGAGCACTTGTGTACAATCTTTGATATCACACATCAATAGTTGTATGATCAACCATTACCTCATACAGGGTTAAGAAACGTACACACTAGTCTATTCTGGAATATCGATGCCCTGTCTCGATATCCTCTCGACTAGGAACTGTTAAAGGATGTACTTTTGGACCACCCTGGCCCCACTAGTATGATCTGCATCATAGTCCTGGTAGTCAAGTACATATCCTAAGGGCTTTATCAACATGTAAGAGATAGACAGTATAATAATACCAGTCTACATGTTAAGATAAAAGCAACCATATAGCATACTATTATGTCGAGCAAGAAAGTCCTCTCTCTATATATATGTCCAAGAATCCACTATATCATACAATAATGGCCTCTAGGGCATACATATTCCTAACACATATTGCCTATTTCCTTTAGGTGTTGCCTCATAGTAGTGTTTTGGCGCTTCCTAAAGGTATCGAACTTGATATTGAGCCTTCTCACCTTAGCTGTAGAGGTGCCGCCAAACTTGTCATTCAAGGCAAGCCATATTGTTCCATTAAAAAGAAGGAAAAGAAAAGATGAAAGGAAGCCCCTATGTGATATCCACGTGAGCGCTCACATGCTTTGCATGTGAGCGCCGGCTTCTGATCGGATTAAAAATCCTATGATAACCCTTCACGTGATGTCCATGTGACCGCTCACATGCAAAGCATATGAGCAGTGGCTTCAGATAAGATTAAATCCTATAAAGGCCCCATGTGTTAAACACATGAGTGCTCATGTGCAAAGCACGTGAATGCTGCCGCCATATATGTATATGGCAGCACTCACGGGAAAAGCACATGGGCGCATCAGCTTGAAGCACTGGTTTCAAGTAGAATTAAATTCTATTTAGGAAATATTTCTCCTGATATTTTTAATATAGAAATATTTTCTCTGTCAAACAGAGAGCTTTTGGATTTAAAATCCAACGGTGATTATAATATCATCGATCAAATCAGAAGATAGAATTAAATTCTATGTTAGGAAAATATTTTTCAAATCTTGTTAAAACTAGCAGAAAATATTTTCTGTTAAATAGAAACTCACTGGATCTTTGATCCAACGTGATAAAATTCCCCGGGTGATCTTTAATATCAATTAAATCAATTAATATTTCTCAACGAGAGATTTTCTCAAACTAATGATAGTTTTCCCTTCCCTATATAAAGGACCCGAGACTTCAAGTCTCATATAGAGAATATCACCCATAAGCTTCTGCGAGATATACAATACCCTCCATAAGCTTCCACCAAAAACAAACCGAGAATTTAATTCTTTTTTTAAGAAGATCATCCTCCTTGTTCAAGCCCTAGGTAAAAACAGAGATAAGAATAGCTCCTTCTTGCCTACCTTCATATATGATATAAGGGTTTAACCCTTTAAAAAGAACCTAGTTCTTTCTATGGATTTGAGATCTACAAAACAAATCTTCCGCAAGATGAGAATTTAATTCCCAACGAGAAGATCTTGTTCTTCAGCCTCAAGATCCAGAGAAGAACTATGATATTTTATCCCCCCCACATGAATAAAAAGAAAAGGACATAGAAGAAAGAAAGAAAAAGATGGAATTTATATTGCAGAAACTTAGTTTCCCCAAAAGATATGATTTTACCTAAAGATAGGATTTTTCCTAAAGAACTTAGTTCTCACAAAAAAAAAGAACTTAGTTCTTACAATATCTGCAGATTTTTAGAGTTTAACTCTATTTTTCAGAGTTAATCTCTGCATGAACATGGAAAGGATCACGTGAAAGATATGTGAACACCTTAAGAAAACAAAGGCTCACATGAAAGAAACGTGAAAACATAAAGGAACAATGGCATGTGAAAGGCACGTGAATGCTCAAAAGAAAATATGAAATAGTGGCGCATGTGATGTGCACGTGTGCACTCAAAAGAAGCCCTAAAGACATATCTCACATGGAAGGCACGTGAGCGCTGATACTTAATTTCTCACGTGAAAGACATGTGAGCGCCCATGAAGATAGTCCTTCACGTGACATTCACGTGAGTACAGATGGTAAAGATTACTATGCAATTGCACAACATCTCACGTGAAAAGCACGTGGAAGCCCAAGTGCGCGTCTCACGTGAAAGGCACGTGAGTGACCCATGAAGACAGCTACTCACATGATATCGCTTAAGCTTCCATGAAGACAGCTGTTCATATGAAACGCACGTGAGCACTGGGAAGAAAAACAAGCAAGTGCGCGGCTCACATGATACACACGTAAGCACTAAAGAAGCCAACAACCCACATGAAAGACATGTGAGTGCCCCAAGAAGACAGCGGCTTACGTGATATCACGTGAGCACCCAAGTGCGCGTCTCACGTGAAAGGCATGTGAGCGCACATAAAGATAATTGCCCATGTGAAAGGCACGTGAGTATACATGAAGTTGATTGCCCACGTGAAAAGCATGTGAGCGCACATGAAGACAATGACTCATGTGATATCCATGTGAGCATTTAAAACTCAATGACTCACGTGATGTTGAGCGTTGTACGTTGAGTGCTTATCATTACTGAAACACAATCTTATCCCCACATTGGCTAAGTATATGAAGTTTAAACTTCTTTGGGCTTATATGCTCATATGTTTAAGTTGACCTTAATTTAAAGCAAGATTAATAGTCCTTAAATATGTTTAAGTCGATCTTAATCTAAAACACGATTAACGATCCTTAAACACCTGAACTGAACCTCATTTATATGAGATCTACGTCCTCAGTTCAAAACCCCAAATCTCATGTATGAATTTAGACTAATCCGCACCCTACGGGTGATGACGAAATTAGTCTTCGTATACAATCCAATGGCAACCTCATATAAACAAATAAAACAAGACATGAAATGATGCACATGGAGAAGGAGAAAGTTGTTATCATGTTATGATAACATAATTAACTGCAGGGGCTTGCGCCTGTAGGAAAAAAGCGTCACCATAATAAAACCCCCCTCATAAATGAGAGGGAATCTGCTAAGTCTGCTAAAACGGTTGCATCTATCCAAACCTCCGATAGACGGTGCTATAAATCAACTTGGTATTTTCGGAAAGATGGATAGATATGTTCCATATAGCATCTACCCCCAAATTCAGGCAAGACGTCCGTCTTCCCAGTTTTCGGCCGTAAATAGATTTTGGCACGCCCTGTGGAACCATTTCTCTTTCCACTCCCCACTTCGTGTGTCGTGTTTCGCAAACCAATTGTGGTATATTATATTTATGTTTCTTTTGGATGTTTGGGATACTGAAACTGGTATTTCGCATCTATGCAGATCAATGGCCTTATTCAGCAACATCAAATGCAACGCTAGGTCCAGTGCCACTCCGGCCGGAATAACTTGGTTAGGGCAAGTCATGGCCCCGGTGCTTTGCATTCCTATGGCTCAGGTGGCTCAGCAACTAGATGGGCTTTTCTTTGGAACAATACTTCTGCCTCCCTCCCTCGGCATTCCAGCCCCAAAGGAGGATACTCAGAAGAAGTCGGTCTTTGATTAGTTAGCTACTACTTTAGGCTCTGATGATAAGTTTGAAGGCTCGGTCTTCAGGAGATTGGAAACAAGCTCCATGGGCTCCTCTGAAAAGCCCATGATTCCAAAGAAAGCTGTCTTCAAGCGATTGTCCTTTAAGACGTCAGCTGCTCCTGAGGTACCGAGGAGTGTTTCACCTCCGCGCTAGTTCGTATTCAATAGGCTGGCACCTCATGCTCATACTCCGGTCCAGCTAAGAACATCGGTCTTTCAGCGACTGACACATGCTCCAATTTTGAATCCACGCAATGGGTAAGATGTTCGAACTCCGAAAGAACACAAGGGGCATGATATTCCGGCCCAGAAGCTATTAAGGGGGGCAAGTCCATTGTTTACCGCCGAAAGACCGGATTGAGCCGCGGATGGCGTCTAGCCTGAATTTGAGGGCAGATACTATTTGGACATATCCATCCACCTCTCCGAAGATACTAAGTTGATTTATGGCACCATATATCGGAGGTTTGGATAGATGAGACCATTGTAGCAGACTTCATCAGATTCCCTCTCATTTATGAAGGGTTTTTGATTATTAAGACGCTCTTCCCTTCAGGCGCAAGCCCCCGCAGTTAATTACGTTATCGTGTTATGATAACCACTTTCTCCTGCTCCGGAAGTTCACTCGTGTCGTGTGTTATTTTTTTTTTATCTTGGTTGCCCGTAGATTGTATACGGAGACTAATTTATGTCGTCCCGCGGATTAGTCCAAATCCGTATATTTGAGATTTGGGGTTTGATTTTTGAACTTAGGTTATATGTCCTCGAGTTCAAAAATATTTTGTTTTGTTTAAGGACCGTTAATCTAGTTTGAGATTAAAATCAGCTTAAATATATGGGCATTTGGGATCAATTTATTTTTAAACTAAGGATGCGTTAGTCCTATTTGAGACTAAGATCAACTTAGCAACATTTTAAGGATCATTTTTTATTTAAAATCCAACAACAGAGCATTTGGGCTCAGTTGCAAGAAACTTCAGAGAGATTTAGCCAATTTGGGCTTGGTCTGCTCTCTCTCTCTCTTTTATTCAAAAGTGCTAAGCACTTATTTGGGTTTTGTTTGCTTAGCCTTTTTCCTTTTATGCAGAAGCGTTAAGCACTTATTTGGGGCTCTGGTGTTCATATGTGCATCATGTGAAGCACTCAGTCATGGGCGCTGTCCAATCAGTGCTAAGCACTTTAGTCATTTTGACTAAATATATAGAGTGCTAAGAACTTTTGTATGGCGCTTACGTGTGTATCACGTGAGGCGCTGAGATTTGGGCGCTGCCCAACCAGTGCTAAGCGCTCACTCATTTTGACTAAATATAGAGTGCTAAGCACTTTTACTCAGTGCTCACGTGTCTTTCACGTGAGGCACTGGCCTTCTGTTTTGAGCGTCCACATGGAAAGCACGTGAGGTGCTGAGTTCTTTGTTTGGGGCGTCCGTGTGGGAAGCACGTGAAGAGCTGAGTCCTTTGTTTGGGGGCGCTCACGTGGGAAGCACATGAGGTGCCGAGTCCTTTGTTTTGGGAATCTTTTGGGCACTCACGTGAGACGCTGAGTTTCTTTTCTTTTTTAGAGATTGAATGGCATTTTGACTATCAATGATCACCAGGATCTTTGTTTTTTTTGAAGATCCGGGATCTTTTCTTTCTTTTTTAATTGGAGAACTAAGTTTCTTTTCATACTAAGTTCTTTTATATAGGGTTAAACCCTGTTTGCAGAGGAATTAAATTCCTAGAACCATAAGTTCTCTTCACTCCTTTTCTTTTAATCTAGTTCTTTCCCCTAGATTTTGAGTTTGAAGAACAAAATCTCCCCGATGAAAATTAAATTCTCAACTTGTGGGGGAATTTGCTTTGCAAATCTCAGGTCAGAAGGAGAACTAAGTTCTTTTTATGAAGGGTTGAACCCTTATTTTCTTTTATATTAGGCAAAGGAGTTATTTTGATCTTTTTTTTTCTTTACCTAGGATTTGAAAGAAAAGAGATCTTCTTCTTTTAAGAGAATAAAATTCTCCGTTTTTGTGACTTCTATCTTTTTGTTTGCAGAAGCTTGGGGGGTTGATCCTCTTTGTGTGCGTGTCCTCTCTCTCAGTCCGTCTATGTGACTTGAAGTCTCATGTACTTTATATAGGTAAGGCAAATTGTTGATCAGTTTTGAGAAAATCTCTCATTGAGAGATTCCAATTGATTTTATTGGTCTCAAAGATTATTTTGGGAATTTTAACCACCGTTGGATCTTTGATCCAATGTTTTCTGTTTTATAGAATATGCTTTCTTGTTTTTAACAAGATTAATGAAATATTTTCCTATATACAGAATTTAATTCTGTTAAACGGTGATTTTTAATCACCACTGGATTTTAATCCAAGGGCTCTCTGTTTTACAGAGAACAATCTTTCTTTGTTTAGAAAGATTGGGGAAATATATTCCTAAAAATAGAATTTAATATTATCAGGGTGCTCTATTTAACAGAGTATATCTTTCTTATCTAGAAATATTGGGGAAATATATTCCCCAAAGTAAAATTAATTCTGTTATTGGATTTTTAATCCAACAGCTCTCTATTTAATAGAGAATATCTTTTTCATTTAGAAATATCATAGAGATATTTCCCCCTAATAGAATTTAATTCTATCATTTGATGATTTATCATCACCATTGGATTTTTGATCTAACGACTCTATTTAACAGAGAATATCTCAGATTTTAGGGAAATAATTTCCATGTAGAATTTAATTCTACCTACTCTTAATTTGGGTGCTGGCACTCACGTGTTATGCACGTGGACGCCACTTAAAAATTAAATTCTTATACATAACATGCGCTCCTGTGCTTTGCACATTAGTGCTCACGTGAATTTCACGTGTGGCGCTATTATAGGATTTAATCCTATAAGACTAGTGTCGGCGCTGGTGCTCACGTGGGGAGCACGTGAGGCGTTGCCTTCTTGGAATTAACAGAGTTTAGCTCTTATTTTTGTGTTTAATTATTAGAAAAACAAATGCCCCCACCGTTGTTCTTACGTGGCTTACACGTGAGTGCAACGGTTTCACTTTTATCACCGTTGGATCATCTAGGATGTTGAACCGTTCTCCCCACGTCTTATAAATAGGTCTTTGGCTGTTGAGATGATTGCTGTCTTATCATCTTCTTCCTTGAGCCTTGCTCTTCTTTTGAGAATTTAATTTTTGTTCCAAAGCTTAGATCTCTGTCCTTAAGAATCTCGTTTGAACATAGTAAACTCTGCCAAATTTCTTGGTGAGGATTATGAACGGAGCTTAGCTCTTAACCCTTTTTGATCATATATATATTTTTTATTTTTGGATTTTGAATCCATTATCAGATCCGATGGAGCTTAGCTCTCTTTTTTCTTTTGAATTGATCTCTTGGAGATCTAAAAAAAAACCTTGTTGTTAGATCGTTGCTCTTGATGTCCATATCCAAGACTTGAGAATCTTTTATTCTCCTTCTTAGGGTTTTACTCTACTGTCAATCTTGAGATTTTTCTGGAACCTGATTCCATCAATTAACCCATGAATTTTCTAACATGAGATTTCTAGGATTTAATCCCACTATTTAGGGGAATTTAATTTCATTTTTTTTGCAGAGCTTAGCTTTAATTTGAATCTTAAGAACTTTGGGAATTTTATTTCTTTTACCGTTCTTGAATGTTTTTCCTTTTCTAGAATTTTTAGGGTTTTAATCCCTTCTTTTTTCTTCTTGTTTTTTTTTACAGATTTGAATCTATTGTTTGTTTTAAAGAGCCCGCCTTTCGGAGAATGTTGGGAGTTTTTAACTCTACTGTTTAATGAGCACTATCCTTTTGGATTCTCACAATGGGTACATGTCTCATCTGATGCTATTTAGATTCTCCCAATCTTAATGAGCCGCTAACTTGATTTTGTGATGCCAGCGTTTTATTTTCATTGCTAACTTTCCACTGGGTTTCTTTTCAGGTACCATGGCCGGTCATCTATACGATATCGACGAAATTGTCTCCTACGAAGAAATCCGCATACAAGGTTGCTTTTAAGGCCAGGAATACACTGATGCTCAATGAGATGAGGTAATGAGTCACTTCGACGATTACAATGGTCGATTTCTCCTCCGCCAATCTGCCATTTTGAAGATCGTCGTTGGGTCGATCTGGGAAGCTATACCTGGGCGCCTTGAGATTATGCCGCTCCAAGTGCTCAATGATACTGAAGATAAGGTGCATTCTGTGTATCTAATGGGGTTGATTTCGAAGAAACGACAAGATAACCTTGTCGCCATCTTGCACCGTGTCTTTCAACAAAAGACGATAGTATCAGCATACTAGAGGGTGGAGGACCTCAGTGACCCTGACGCTTGCTTCCGATAGCAGATGCATAAAAAAATGGTTTATGAGGCTGAGTGTGCATTGCTCAAACTTGCTTTTGAATTTGAGAATCCATGTCCAGAGTTCAGTGTCTTGCTATTGTAAACATTTTGATGATGTTTGTTTGTTTCTTATTTATTTGTTATCATCCTTATTACCAATATATAAATCTCTTTGAAGTATGAATGACAAAGCCTTTTTTTATGCCAATGCTCACATGTGCTTCACATGAGGCGTTGTTATATATAAAAACTAATGCCGACGCTCACGCATTTTGCACGTGAAGCGTCGCTATAGGATTTAATCCTAAAAAAAGCTGGCGCCGGCGCTCACGCGTTATGCACGTGAGGCGCTGCCTTATTGTACGAGGGAATCGTTTCACCTTCTTGCTCTGCTTTTCCTGAGTCAACTCTTTCTTTTCCAATGTCTTCTTTTTGTCAGAGCTTGGAAATAGTTCCACCATGCAAAACATTTTCTGTACTTAAACTTAAATGCTTCTCTTTATAACCTGAAGCAATGTTCTTCTTCTCTTTCACAAGGAAATAACCATTTTAATTGATTAAGAGTCATGGCTTGCAATCGTCCACATGCTCATCGGCAGCCATAGGAGGTGCCTATCAAGGAAATTGTTCCTCGTTTTGCTGCATGCTTGGTGAATCCCGCTCTCACGAATGATCAACGCGATACGGTGATGTATGAGCTCTTGACTCGTAGAGGCTCTTCTTTTCCCATTGGCTCCATTTGGCTTCGGTTGATCTTCCTGTCCGTGCTTGCTGACATTCTCCCTCATCTAACGAAGATGACTCCGGCGATGCTCGATGTAGCGGAGGACAAGATCGAGTGCTTTCATGAGGCACATTTGATTACCCAGCATCTGAGGGATTGCTCTGTTCAGTTGCTAAGCCAGATACGGGCTCAGCGGGCCATCATATCTTCCTTCGCCGATGGGCACGGCGCTGACCGATTAGGAGCAACTCCTCGCAAAAATCGCCATTTCGACATAGTGGAGAAGGCTGAGAGGGCTCTAGAAAACTTTATTTATAGTTTTGTAAAACCTTATATTTTTGATCCCGTGTTTGGTGATCTATTTCCTGTAGAATAAAATGCTTATTTAAATGTATCTCTTTATCGTTGACTACTGAATGTTTCATCCCCAGCACATATTCATGTGGGCTTCTTGCATCTGCACATGTGCTTTGCACTTTACCCTTAGGAGTTTCTGCTGAATGCGAATGCCAATGATGTGCGCATATGCGACGCGCACACACGCACATACAAATGAGCATACTTTCAACGCTATTTCTCATTCAAATATGCATCTAGATGTAGGTGAACACTAGACTGATGTGAACAAATGCTTCCCCTCACTATCTTGCTCACAGAGGAATACCCGTGAGTGAAGTAGTGTAGAATAATACATAGCATATGGCTGGTTTCGGGTTAGGGTATTGTATATAACTTTCAAAATTTTGACCTTTCTGTTTCTTGATGTCTTGATCTGGCACGAAGTAGTTTATGTACTCATTTCGGAGTCTATAGTCACTCATTTCGGAGTCTCTAGTTTATTTACTCATTTCGGTGTTTATAGTTTATTCACTCGTTTCAGAGTCTTTTTAGTTTATCTCCCTTTGGTTTACAGGTAAACTTGTCCTAACGTTGTATATAAATAACCCCCATTCTTTTATGACAGAAGTCCATTAGGTTTGTGGTACTTAGGTTTTAGTCCGTGGTACCGTCATGTTGGTTAATATATTCCTCGATATGCCGTCTTTAAGCCGATGCTCGAGTAGCCCCGCGACTGTCGTGTCTCTGATCCTTTCTGAGGCTAGACAAGACGTCTTCAAGTAATCTTCTTAGGTTGGAGTATTTGTATTACCGTCGGAAGAGCAAGCGTTAGGTATTTTCCATGGCACTTTTTACTTGAGGTTAGGCTCAATTTGGAGCTCCGATGAGTCATAACCGCACCGTTATGAGGTCGAATGATCTCCAACGGTCTTTAGGCTTTATATACTGCTGTCAAGACCTGAAATTAGGAATATGCCGTCATTTCATTTTTACTTTGACGATGTCGCGTCGATTCTTTGCTGAAATAGTATGGATATCTGTAGGACCTCTATACTGTTTGTATTGCAATTGAAGTCTAGATGTAGGAATATGCCATTGCTCCAATTTCATTTGATAGTTGCGTCCGCACCCTGCTGAAATGAGGGGTAACGCTGGGATAGTCTCCAGGTTGTATATGTACTGTCAAGACTTGGAACTAGGATTTTTCCATTACTCCATTTTTGCTTTGACCCTCAGGTCTTTTTTTATGATGACATTGCGTCAAGACTCGGTTCTCCTTTTGACGAAGTGCGGTGGGAAAATATGGTTCCCTTTTCTTTATTTATGCCTATGGATCGTATACAAGAGTCAATATGGACATACTTACAGGGCATAAAAGTTTCATTTTCAATTTTTTAATTTATTTTTTATTTCTTTCCGCGATACTCTATCTTTTCAGCTTTTATGTCGTGAAAGTCGGGATTGCCCAATCATTTCGGCTGTTTTTGTTTTTACTCCCTGCTTTTTATTGCGAGTTGCCCTATCATTTCGGGTTTTTTCCTCACTGCTTTTTATTGCGAGTTGTCCTATCATTTCGCCTTTTTTTTTTCGGGATTTGAAATCTGATACCAATCTTGGTATCAGCATCGCTACCACAGGAATATTTCCAGGATCGAATCATCATTTTCCTTCGAACAAAGATGGCTTAGAAAACAGGGTTAGAATCCTGTCGACTAAGGCTTTTTGACTTTATGAGCCGTAAGGGTCTCATAAAGGTATTTCTCTCTACGAGTCGAGAGGATCTCGTAGATGTATTTTCTCCTTAGGAGTCGTGAGGATTCCTAAGTGCGTTTTCCCTTGTAAATCGTAAGGATCTTACAAGAGTATTTTCTCGAGAGGACTTACGAGTGTCGTTCACCATATAGGGACATTTCTTGCCATTGGTGGAACTTGGTGGCAGAATATTTATTTATGCTCGTAGATTGTATATAAGGGTCAATATTAGACCGCCTGTAAGGCAGCTTGGGGAATATGACGGCTTAAGAACAGATTTAGATCTCTGTAACTTAAGGCTTTTGAATTCTATTAGCCGTAAAGGTCTCATAGGGGGAATTCTTTTTACGAGTCGTGAGGATCTCGCAAGTGTAATTTCTCCTTAGGAATTGTGGGGACTTCTAAGTGTGTTGCTTTTTTGTGAGTCGTAAGGATCTCATGCAGGTTTTTTTAACAAGTTTGCGCCCTTTCGGGTTTTCACTAGCTTGCTAGTAGTCCTACTGTTTTTACTCACGGTGCCTTTTCGGGTTTTCATCCGTGCCCATTTTGCTTGTGGACATACTATTTTTTTTGATGGTCCATAAGGTAACATACCATTAGCTGTAGGCCCTGATCTTTCTTCTAAGGCATACATCATGTGGGACCTGGGAGAGTTATCGATCGTTTATGCCCATGGATTGTATACGGTAATCGATATGGGGATTCACCGTAGGGCTAAACGTGTGAGGACATGACGGTCCTTTATCTCCGTATTTGGGGTGAAATGCTAGTTTAAGGACGTTTCGGTCCATTATTAGTTTAGGAACGTCTAGGGACGTCTAGGTTCATTGTTAGTTTAGAGACATTTCAGTCCAATATTAGATTAGGGACTTCTCAGTCCATTATTAGATTAGGGACTTTGCGGTCCAGTAGTAGTTTAAGGACGTTTCGGTCCATTGTTAGCTTAGGGACGTCTCGGTCTATTGTTAGTTTAGGGACTTCTTGGTCCAGTATTAGTTTAAGGATGTGTAACACCCTAGTTCAGTTATACCATGTTCGTTTTGATGATTTATTTATTCTGTGGCTATTTCCTGTTTTATTCGTTTTGGGTGCGGATAGTGTTTTGGTTTCTGTGCTTGGTACCCGTCCCCGAATCCAACAACTCAAGAACCTGACCCCGCCTGCACCTCGTCGTCGTCGACCTCACCCCGTCACCACCACCTCCACCTTCTTTTCTTCCTCCTCTCTCTTCTTCCCCGACCCCTGCAACCTAACCCCGACCCTGCAAGAACCCTCGCCTGCACACCCCTCCTCGCCAGAACTCCGACCCCGTTAGCCTCACCCCTCGCCACCACTTCTCCCCTTCTCTCTTCTCTCCTACTCCCCAGAAACCCAAGCTCATACCCTACATAGAACCCGATCCCTGACTTCAAGAACCCACAGCCCCGCCTTCCCGTGAAACTTCGTCGGAAAATCCACCGTCGACATCCCCCTCGCATAGTCTCTGTCCTCGAACACCAGAGAACCCGAGAGCACCAAACTACAATGCAACTCTTCTTCTTCTTCTTCTTCTTTCTTCTTTTTCTTTCTTGATTTCGCATTTCTCGGTGATTGCCGGAGCCGTGCTCGTCGCCGACGAGCCGAGCGACCCAGTAGACGTCCTCATCTAGCGTGGTCATGTTCTTGCATAGCTTGGTTCTGTTCTGTATGCGCGTGTGTGCATTGCGATGTTTACTCGACGTCAGACGCGGCGTACGCACCCCGTCGTGAGATCCGATTTGGCAAGTTTATCTTGCTACATGCTATGTTATTATATTTACATCCATATGAATAAAAATATTACATGTATATTGCATTGTGCATCCCTGTTATAGTTTACCATTTTTACGATACCCGTTCGTATCCGTACTGTTTATTACATATTTAGTTGCATGCTGGAACCTGATTATTTCATGTTACTGCTGTATTCATATACCATGCTTGCTAGTGTGCATCATACAACTTATGGACTTATAATATGATATCATAGATTGTTACTTGTGTATCTGTGTTTTACCGTGCTTCGATAGTTGCTACAGTTTTACTTTGGGCATCCGTTTGATACATATGCACTACCTATCATGCCCTGATACACTACTTGACTTGATACCTGATCTTGTTACTAATGCCGACAATCCTGACTTATTGTCTTGACGGACGTATCCTGTTGTCTGTAGACAAACCTGTACTTGCTTGATCCTGTGTTGGCATTAGTCTCATATTTATCAATACCTGACTTGAACATATAACTTTGGGGGTAAGGGAAATCAATGATGAAACCTGACTTGTAAATTGACAGCTCGATGCTTATACTGATCAGTTTTAGGGGCTAGGCCAGTCCCGGGATGCTGCTGCTGACATCATTTGCCTGTACATGTTTCCTATTTAGTGCTTAGCGGCATGTCTCAGATTCAACCCGAGAGTCTGGACCATGGTCCCGGGCATTCACGGGAAACTATTGAGTTACATCGATGATTCCATTATATTGATTTCATAACTTTAGAATAGATAACTCAGTAGCACAGTTTAGATTACTCACCGCACTTCACATACACATATACACCTCACTGTTTCATATCTGTGTTTACTTGTTATATTCATGTTATCGTTTATATTCATGCCTGCATATCTCGTTGCATCTTGGTTATTTATTTATTGTTGATATTATGACGCAGTGACATCTAGGTTTTTCATGGTCTAGTTCCTCTATCTCTGTCGTAGGCTGACCAGGAGTACTTTAGCCGTCAAGCCGAGCAGTGAGGGTCGTGTTTAGTGATAGTTTAGTTTAGTTTCCTTTTTGCAGTTTTGTTTCCTGATGTGAGCCTATGTTGGGACGTATTTCTAGATGTTACCGTTTGTTGGATTTATCGTTTCCGCATATATATTTGTTGACTCTTTTATTCTGGCAGATGGACATGTACTAGTTAGTTTTATGTTTTACTGTTCTTAATATCTTATAGACAGCCGTAATGTGACTGTGGAGGGATATTTCCTAGCCACAGGTAGCATGGTTAGCTCAGTCACGTGCTGATCTTAGCGCACTCTGGGAAGCGGGGCGCGACAGGGTTTGTTTGGTATCAGAGCCATAGGATTTAGGTTTATCGGGTTTGGTTCTTTTGTAGTTGGGTATTGAACCCAATACACTAACCAGAAAACCCATAATTAGGAATATGTCCTACCACAGAGTGTCGCGATTCTTGAATCTTATCTTTCTCTTGACCCTTTTATCTTGACAATATGCAGTGACTTTGCATCTCGACTTGGAATCCTTTTGGTTCCTTATTGTTTCTTCCTCCCTGTACCTTCGATTCTGATACTGGGATTTGGGCAACTTGAATGGAGTTATGTGATTGTAACTATAAACCGCGGCATGGTTACAATGCGGTACTCGATTTAAGTAACTTGGAGTCCTATTCTTGATTCCTTTCCTTGATTTATGGTCGTTGTATTACCTTGTTTCTCTTGGTTGCTTTGCTTACCAGTTTATGTTTTATTGCAAGCTTGAATCTAACAACCGTGTTGTATCTTTCCCCTTGTCCCGTAGTGACCTATCCGTTTGTGTTTCGAAGAACAAGGAGAAGCGCAGGAGAAGCTTTTGATTGCAGTAGTACCGACTGCTTCAAGACAGTTCACATGCAGGATGTTTTGAGGAGTTTCGATGAACCCGCCGCAGATTATCAAAGTAGCGCAGCGAAAGAGTGGTGGGCTAATAACCCACAAGTCTTAGAACAACTTGTAAATTCATGATGAGGAGAATTGTTTACTGGAAGGTGAAGTTTGTAAACAAGTTGCAAAAGAAGCGCTAATAGCAGTAGTTCGAGAGTTTATGGACGTGTTCGAAGACATCTCGGGTTTACCGCCAAAACGAGATATGGAGTTCACGATCGACCTTGTTCCTGGAGCAGTGCTAATCTCAAAGCGTATTATCCGATGGCATAAGTGGAGTTAGAAGAAGTCAAGAAGCAGGTTACCGAATTGCTAGAGAAGAGTTGGATTCACAGCAACAATTCACCCTGAGGAGCTCCAATTCTTCTAGTTAAGAAGAAAGATTGCACGCGGAGGATGTGCATCGATTATCGAGAATTAAACCGGATGACTATTAAGAACAAGTACCCGATCCCTTGCATCGGCGAATTATTCGAGCAACTCAGTGGCGCAAGTGTATTCTCGAAGTTGGATTTGCGATCCGGATATCATCAAGTTCGAGAAAAATCAGAAGATATTTGCAAGACAGCGTTCCGAACTCGATATGGGCATTATGAGTACTTAGTGATGCCATTCGGAGTCACGAACGCACCGGTGATATTTATGGACTTGATGAACCGAATCTTTTCACCGTTCTTGGACCAGTTTATAGTAGTGTTTATCGACGATATTCTGGTATATTCGAGGAGCCAAGAAGAGCATGCAGAACACTTGAAGATCGCATTGCAAACATTGAGGCAAGAAAGATTATATGCGAAGATGAGCAATTGCGAGTTTTAGCTCGAAGAAGTGAAGTTTTTGGGACATATCGTATCCGGAGATGGAATTGCTGTTGATTCTGAAAAGATTGCAGCAATTGATGATTGGCCGATTCCGAAGAACGTAGCGGAGATCAGAAATTTTCTTGGGCTTGCTGGATACTACAGAAGGTTCGTGGAGAATTTCGCTCGATTAGTTGAACCATTGACCAAGCTAACGCGAAAGGAGGTACCGTTCGTTTGGACGGATAGTTGTGTGTCAGCTTTTGAGGTGTTGAAGCAAAGATTGACAACCGCTCCTATTCTGACCGTGCCAGACGGTTCCGGACGGTTGGTTATTCATAGTGACGCATCTGGGAAAGGCTTGGGATGTGTTCTTATGCAGCATGGAAGGTTATAGCTTACGCATCGAGACAATTGAAGACCCATGAGAAGAACTACCCAACTCATGATTTGGAGCTAGCAGCAGTGATTTTCGCTTTGAAGATTTAGAGACATTACTTATTAGGCGAAAGGGTCGAAGTATTCACCGATCATAAAAGCCTAAAGTGCGTGTTTACGCAGAAAGAGCTCAACATGAGGCAACACAGATGGTTAGAGCTGATGGCTGACTATGACTTGATCTCAAATACCATCCGGGGAAATTTAATGTAGTGTCGAATGCGCTAAGTAGGTTGCCAGCAATACGGATGTTGACTGCACAGAATGAGCTTATCGATGATTTCCAGATATTCGAGTTGGAGATTGTGTTACCGCATTCTTCGGGACAGTTGATGTAGCTGCAAGTTGATTTTTGTGAAAGAGTGTTTGTAGAATAACCACAATCAATAACGGCGTCGCTTGGTATCTAGCCGGTGAATACGGGTCGGTCCACAGGGATGGTGTTAATTTCCTAAATGTTCTTACGAGCTAATTCCAAAGGGTGTTGGATCTTTTATCACAAAAACTAATTTGAGTTGTACTAGGATTAGGAAACTTGCTAGGATTAGGTTTAGGTAAAGTTTGGTAAAATAAAGATTTCCACCTCTTTCAATGCCCTAAATTAGATCTTTTTAGGAGTTATAGTAATTATTAATAAAGGGGATTAGGATGATCGGGAAGAAACTATGTTTCTTCCTCTAGATCCTTGTCCGTCCTTTCTTAATCCTTACCTTAACCTCCATGGAAAACATTCATATCCGGTCTTTTATACTATGGTATCACCGTTACCTCGTGGGTATGGTGCCGTAGGGAGCGGAATATGAAAGTATGCATGGAGTCCTAATTATTCATAAGTGATTGGGCAAAGAAAGGGGTGAGAGATCTTCATCTCTCAAACCCTTCCCTATTCCTAACCCTAACAAATGAGGAAACTACTCGCTCATTAAGGGATCTACGAAAGACATGATTTTTATTTTATTTTTAGGGTTAAGAGATTAATTAACTACTGCAGATTAATAAAAATTCTAATCTAGATTAAACTAAGGTAGAGAATAAATTTAACCTAGGGCAGAAATTAAAACTAAGAACTAAGGCAGAAAGTAAAATCTACTTACAAATGATGCTCTCCAAAACTTCAAGAGAAATCTGAATTTTATTAATAAAAGGATGCATGACCTAATACAAGAAATTGGGCTTCTATTTATAGGACATAGAAAACCCTAGGTTTACAATCGCCGCATGTCTGCTTTTACAAAAATACCCCTAGGAAGACTAGTCAGCGCCGCAAAGCATTATGGTAAAATTTTTAGCCACTACGGGCATCGCACGGCCGCGGAACCGCGGCCGCAGGCCAGGTTTGGCCGCGGTTCCGCGGCCAAATGTTGGTCTTGAATGCTGCGCTTTCTTGTACTGCTTTCTGGTGTCTTTGGCTTCCTATTTATTTGGTTGGTTCTTCAGAATGTTGTCTTGTTCTCTCCCAGATCTATACAGTGAATAATTGCAGTGGACTTTTACCGTTGCTTCGTGACGAAGTCTTGGACCTTGCGCTGCCTTGTACTTTGTGAACTGATCTTTGTGTAGACTTGATCAAGATTCCACCATTTATTGGTCGTAGTCTCACTTTGTATCATCTTTTTCATCAATTTCACTGTTTTTGCTCCGAGAACCTGTAACTAAGTAGCAGACATGGGTCAAAAGCACCTGTTTATTTGTAAAATGCATAAGAATGGGGAATATAATAATGCAAAATTATGGTATGAACAAATACCCCCAAACTTATCTTTTGCTCGTCCTCGAGCAAACCTAGTTTTATTCTCAACAAAAACCTAACCTCACTTTCGCAGGGAATCGCGATTGCACTGAGCTCGTGCAACAAGCCATTAAACCTCTAGGTGTCCCTAGTAGGAAGAGTGTTGTCTCCTGAGGGTTTTCAGCGGATACTACCCACAAAATCCTATCAATTTGGCTTATGGACTTTTATTCTCCAATTAGGTTTTCCAACAAGGAATTCTATTATCTTCGACCCATAAATTATCCACCTGTATTCTTCACGCTCCCTTATCATTTAACTTAAGATTATATATATTCTTGTGACTTTACTTAGCTTTTGGCATCTTTTAAGTTTTCCTTGTAGGGTTCCATCTCCACTTAGGAATTTTTATCAACTCTACTAAAGATACAAGTTCTATTCTTCACTCCTACCTCTCATCTAAACTCCAATCACATATCCCTACGTGTGTGTGTATATCACCCCTACACTTGGAAATTCAAATCAAGCAATCATACTCTTGTCCGTTGTCCAAAATACTTATTAATTGGTGAATTTTTAAATGAATTTTGCTTACACATCCTTCATGCGACCGTTAATACTTCTTTGAGGTACCAACGACCGATTACAAAATGCGTTTGCACTTTAAAGCATACTTCCTAGCCTTGTAACACCTAAGGCTTTTTAGCAGTGACTCCTAAACCAGTTGGTCTAAGGCACTAGGTGATGAAGCACCCTCGCTAAATATTTTTCTATTTTTGCAGCCTTAAGTAATTACAAAAACCAGTGTTCATTTTTTCTTCTTTATTCACACTTGTATTTTTTTTTCCATCATACTGAGGACTTTAGACAAGAGCATTTCAAGGTCTCTTCTACTATTCCAAGTTTCAAGGTGCGTGATTGTGCAAATTGTAGGGTATACATTTTCAGAATCTAGACTTAAGCTAGGAATTATTTTTCAAACTCATACTCTAATAAAAATATCAATACTTTTCCTTTGTTTTGACTTAGCCCAAGAAGTGAACTCAAAATTTGCCTATTTCTAAATAAACTACAAGGACATATACTTTCTACCGTTAAACTTTAAGAAAGGTTATTTTTAGGGTTTTTAATTTACTAAGTCTAGGTCTAGTTGTTCCTAGCTAATTAACCTATTTGTCAAACTCAAGTCAAATAAGGCCAAAATTGAATACATTAATTTTTATAATTTTTGAATTTTTCAATTTTTATGAGTTTTTCTTTTTCTATTTTATTTTATTTTTCAAAATTTTTAAATTTTATGATTTTTATATAAGGATGCAATGCAGAAATTAAATATGCAAAAGAAAAAGAAAAATATATACAAAAAATTAAAATATGCAATGTAAAAGATAACTATATACACCACCATCACCCCAAACTTAAGCAAAGCAGTGCCCTCACTGCCCGGCCCTACGTCGCGCTCTCGAGCGTGAACGTGATCGCTCTTCCCTAGCCAACAGGGTTTGAATACCCCTCTCAACCTCCGTCAGTCGACGATCGTGCTCTCTTGCCGTCGCGTTAAACTCCTCCCTTAAAGCATCAATTCCCCTCACAGCTCTCCTCAATAATCGTGCATGCTCTTGAGGTGTCATTTCGCCCTCGCTCGATGTCGAGCTAGAGCTAGGGGTGCGGGTGGGTACATTCTCTGCCGGTTCGGTTCTCGACCAGACATCAGTCAATCTAGAGTAGGACATACAAACGCCCTCAATAAGCGGTCGAACCGGTATTCCTCCCGTCATGTAAAACTCAAATTCCTCAACGGGGAGGAAATATCGGCAAAGCTGTGTGACCAACATAGGACATGGGTAATTGGAGGCCCGTTTCCCCGCACCTATAGAATTTAGCAATACTATGCACATATCGAAACGTGGGTTCTTCGTCATAAGTGTGTGCACAACATGTAAGGAGGGAGTGAAAAAAGTTGTATTGTGAGAGCTGCCAAAAATATTATTTTGTGCCCATCGGCACACGGTCAAGACATTCGCGAAAAGGGATCGAGCTTGAATACCCTGTCGCGGCGCTCTCGAGCAATCGGTGCTCATCGGGGGCATGTAGTCCTCGAATTGTAGGGGGTGGTCGTGTGCAGGTATGCGAGGTATAAGTGTGACCTCGTGAATTAAATCCCTATCAATGTTTATTTCACGATCTCCCCAGTTCAATTTTATATAACCTAATTCAGCCAGACACCCATCCTCCATAGATTCGTAAAAATGGTGAACTAAATCCGGGAGTGCAAATGCAGAAGGGTGGTTATAGATCAAAAAATTCCAACCCCTCTGCACAATTTCGTTCGCGAAGTAGCTACCATAAACTCCGTGTGAGAAAACATGAGAAAAATCTCTCTTTAATTGCATGCGATGTGCCATGATGAGTTTCAGATCTAAAAATTGCAAGAAACAGAGAAGAGTTGTAGGATCGTACCTCTTCTGAAAAGTTCAGAGGGCGAAGAAGACGGGCGGCGGCGGAAACGCGGCCGGAGCGCGCTATTGCGGCGGAACCGCGGCGGCGCTCGGGATTCTCTCTGCAGAAACGTTCTTGTGGCGGCTAGGGTTTTGTGAGGATGTGAAAATTAGGGTTATAATAGACAGAGGGCTCGGTTCTTTATATAGGGGGGAAGATGGAAATTTGCAGAAAAAACCCTCCAAAAGGAGGAATTTATCTGTAAATAAAATTTTTACAAAAAGGTCCAATTTTTTTTTTCAAAAATATATATTTTTATTTTATTTATTTTTTTATGGTATTTTGTATTTATGTATTTACAACTGATAAACACCCCCAAACTTATTGGAAACAAAGTTTTGGCAAGAAGATTGGAAATTCAGGGGTGAAAGTGGAGGAGAATCAGTCGGTGTAAATCAGCTCCTGCAAAAACAGGAGCTCCTACGATGGGTCCGCTGTGAGGAACGGTTTCAATCGATGTTCATTTACTTTGAATAAAGTACCGTTCTCTGGATTTTCAAGATCGACCGCACCGTGCGGATAAACGGTGCGAACTACGAATGGCCCTTTCCACCTAGAACGGAGCTTGCCTGGGTGATAATGTAACCGAGTGTCATAGAGTAAAACCTGTTGACCAGGTTTAAATGTTTTTCGCAAAGGGTGTTTATCATGGAACACCTTAGTTCGTTTTTTAACAATTACGGCATTATCATAAGCCTCATCCCGCAGCTCTTCTAGTTCATTTAATTGCAGCTTTCGATTGCTGCCCGCATCTCCTAATGATAAATTCAACTCTTTGATCGCCCAAAACGCCTTATGCTCAATCTCTACTGGGAGGTGGCAAGTCTTCCCGTAAATAAGCCGGTATGGAGACATACCAAGATCGGTCTTGTATGTAGTACGGAAAGCCCATAGTGCATCGATCAGTTTGAGTGACCAATCCTTACGGCTTTTAGAAACCGTTTTCTCCAAGATTTGCTTAATTTGCCGATTCGAGACCTCGGCTTGCCCACATGTTTGGGGATGGTAAGGTGTTGACAGCTTGTGGGTAATGGAATATTTGCGCATTAAGGACTCAAAAGTCCTATTGCAAAAGTGAGAACCATTATCACTTATAATTGCGCGAGGGTGCCTAAATCGAGAAAAGATATGTTCTTTAAGAAATCGAACGACAACCTTGTTGTCATTCGTTCGGCTAGGCACAGCCTTGACCCACTTTGACACGTAGTCAACAGCCAAAAGAATATACACATTCCCAAAGGAATTGGGAAATGGTCCCATGAAGTCAATTCCCCAAACATCAAAAACATCCACAACCAAAATTGGTTGGAGCGTCATTTCGTTTCTCCGCGATATCCGGCCCAAGTGTTGGTACCGGGAGCATTTCTTGCAGTATTCATATGCATCCTTAAAGAGTCATGGCCAATAGAAACCACACTGCAAGATTTTCTCGGCTGTCTTCTTTGGGCCGAAGTGCCCACCACATGCTTGATCGTGGCAAAAAGACAGCATACTTTTAAACTCGTTTTCCGGTACACACCGACGAATGATTTGGTCGGAACAGTATTTAAAAAGACAAGGTTCATCCCAGTAAAAATGCTTTGCTTGGGACAAGAATCGAAGTTTATCCTGTTTCGACCAATCTTTAGGTATCAAGCCGGTGGCTAAGTAGTTTACTATATCAGCGAACCATGGTTTGCAAGAAACGGTTAAGAGTTGCTCATCGGGAAAAACATCTTTGATTGGAAGTTCAAGTGTAGGCGAAGAAGGAAGTCGTGAAAGGTGATCGGCCACTACGTTTTCACATCCTCTTTTGTCCCTTATGACAAGGTCAAACTCTTGTAGCAAGAGAATCCAACGTATTAGCCTCGATTTAGCATCTTTCTTCGCAAAAAGGTGGCGAAGAGCTGAATGGTCCGTATACACAATAACTGGAGAGCCGATTAAATAAGGCCGGAATTTTTCAAGTGCAACACAACGGCTAAAAATTCTTTTTCTGTTGTTGTGTAGTTTAGTTGGGCCTCATTTAATGTACGGCTAGCGTAATAAATTACGTGCGGCATTTTATTAATGTGTTGTCCAAGAACAACACCAATGACAAAATCTGATGCATCGCACATAATTTCGAAGGGGTGCATCCAGTCTGGAGATGAAAGAATGGGCGCAGAAATGAGAGAGTGTTTCAATGACTCGAACGCTTCCATGCAAGTTGATTCAAAATTAAATGTTATGTCCTTGGACAATAAGAGAGTCAAGGGTCTAGCAATCTTGCTAAAATCCTTGATGAACCGTCTATAGAAACCGGCATGACCAAGGAAGGCTCGGATGTCTTTGACGCATTTCGGAGGAGGAAGATTAGAAATGACCTCAATTTTGGCTTTATCAACCTCTATGCCGTTTTGCGAGATGACATGTCCTAAGATAATGCCTTCTCGTACCATAAAGTGGCACTTCTCCCAATTTAAAGTTAGGTTCTTATCCCTACAGCGGGTAAGAACTGCGTCAAGGTGTAGCAAACACTCGTCGAAGGAGTCACCAAAAATGGAGAAATCATCCATAAAGATCTCCAAAAACTTTTCAACCATGTCTGAAAAGATCCCCATCATACACCGCTGAAATGTAGCAGGTGTGTTCCCGCCAAAAATTTCTGCGCAAAAGAGTCCAAGGTATCAAATGGCAGCGATATGCTTAAGGAAATGCGAACCAGTATCTTCCGGGCTGTATTTTGACAAACTCCCGAATGAGAAATAGATAAATTCTGATGGTATCGAAAGCGGCTCGAAAAACCCTTCGATTTGATATATTATGGGCCTCGTAATTCATCCGGGATCAAAAGTTATGAGGAATTACGTGTCCACACGTGATGGACTTTTAAGAACCCGCTTGAGGAGTTAAAAAATATAATAAAAACTCAGAAAAGACTCCAATAGGGCATCACGTGCTCACACGTGACCATGGGTCACGTGCAGACACGTGATGGGCTTTTAAGGCCTCTAAAATAATGAATAGAATTAAATTCTAAAATCTGTTCCCTGATTAAAAATCAGGAATCACGTGCTCACACGTGACCAATGGTCACGTGTTGACACGTGATGGTTAAAACTGAAGCGTAAACAAACAGCTGAAGGAAATACCTCAATGAGCTGTCACGTGCTCACACGTGACCAATGGTCACGTGTTGACACGTGATGGTTACAACTGAAGCGTAAGTAAACACTGAGAAAAGGACTCAATTGGGGGTCACGTGGCAACACGTGACTGGCTGTAAAAGCCTTGCTGTTCAACAGAATTAAATTCTAAAAAAAATATCATTTAAATCTTTCGAAATAGAATTAAAATTCTAAAAGTCTTTAAATCTTTCCAAATGGAAAATGATTATGGGGACCGTTGGATTAAAGATCCAAGGGTGATTAAATATCACCAATTTATGGAAAGATCTTGGACTTGGAAAGATTTCCCCCCTAAATCTGACCGAGATAACAAATGGATATATTTGGATTTAAAATCCAATGGTGAATAAAATTCACTTAACAATCTAAAGGCCCAGATTAATGATGAATGCAAATCAAATCTCTCAACATACAAATCAAATCTCTTAATGAGAGATTTGCTAAACAAATTGATTCTCTTCCTTCTCCTATAAATAGGAGCCAAGAAAAGAAGAGAAGGGGGGATCTACTTTTTGGGAGAGAGAAAAACAGAGGGAGGAGAATTTAATTCTCAAGAGAAAAAAAGAAAAGAGAAGAGAATTTAATTCTCTGCAAAAGAAAAACCCTAGGTAAGAAAAGAGAGGCTTCAAAAGAGAATTTAATTCTCAAAAGAGTTTAACTCTTATTTAAAGAAAAGAACTTAGTTCTTTCTCTGGTGGAGGATCTGCAAAGTGCACATCTCCCCATGAATTGAGAATTTAATTCTCATTGGGTTGAGATCCTGCCATGCAGATCTAAAACACAGAGGAGGAATTGAGTTTTGAGAATTTAATTCTCCCAAACTCACAGGAATTTAATTCCTCCTAAAATGAAACTGGGGTTTAACCCTAATCAAGAATTTAATTCTTTTACATATCTGGGAATTTAATTTTTTAAAAAGAAATCAGGGTTTTAATCTAAATAAGAATTTAATTCTTTCACAATAGGAATTTAATTCCTCCAAAACAAAATTAGGGTTTAACCCTACAGAGAATTCAATTCTTAAAAGATCTCTGTTCATGAAAAGAACTAGGGTCACGTGTCCCCACGTGACCCCTAGAAAGATCCCCAGAAATGAGAAGGAAAAATCACTAAGGCGATGCCTCACGTGCTCCCACGTGACTCCCAAAACGCAGAAAGAAAAAGCGAAGGAAATGAAAGCTTTGGACGCTCTCACGTGTTATCACGTGACCCCTCGGCAAATGCTTTAAAAATTGGCGCACAGATCCCCATCACGTGCCAACACGTGATGCTCTAAAATAAAAATGAAAGTGTTTAACACTTAATGGCAAAACAAAAGAAAAGAAGCTTTGGGCGCTCTCACGTGTCCCCACGTGACCCTTCAGCAAGTGCTGTAATTATCAATGCATAAATCCCCATCACGTGCCAACACGTGATGCTCTAAAATAAAAACAAAAGTGTTTAACACTTATTCGCAGATTTGAGGATAAAACAAAAGAGAGCTGGCTCCACATTTAGGGCGCCCTCACGTGTCCCCACGTGACCCCTAACAAATCCCTTTAATATCCAATGGATAAATGCCTATCACGTGTCCACACGTGATGGCCAGGAAATGAAAAGTGTTTAACACTTAATTGCAGAACAAAATAAAAGGGATCTGGTCCCCCCTTAGGGCGCCCTCACGTGTCACCACGTGACCCCTAATGAGCATTTTAACAGACCAGGGCGAGGGCTTCCATCACGTGCTCACACGTGATGGCCGTCAGAATTAAAAGAGTTAAACACTGATCCGCAGAATAAAATAAGGGAAATCAGGGCGCTCTCACGTGTCCACACGTGACCCCTCTTGCCTCAGTGTTTAACACTAAATTGGAACCCCTGAGCCCAGTGTTAAACACTGTTTTGCCTTAGTGTTCAACACTAATTAAAGAGCTTTCTTGCAGTGTTTAACACTGAATTTCTTAGTGTTTAACACTAAATTAAATCTCTGTTGACAGAGTTTAACATTAATTTTCTTAGCGTTTAACACTAATTTGAAGCCTCTGCTGCTAGTGTTTGACACTGATTTGCTTTAGTGTTTAACACTAATTTGAAAGCCCTGTTGCCAGTGTTTAACACTGGTTATCTTTTTGTGTTTTACACTAACTTACTAATCTTATTCCCAGTGTTCAACACTGTTGGTCTTTAGTGTTTAACACCAGCTTTAGCCCAATTGGCTAAGTTTCTAGAGGCAAAGCCTCTCCTTCAATGGACCAACAAAGGGCCAATATTTCAAACATAATTGGACTTAGCCCAAACTGGCCATAAGTCCTCAAATCATCTTGAATTGAGCACATCTGCTCTTTCAACCAACTCATTGGTTCAAGGGTACACCTCTGAACTCCTCTGATATTTGTCGTTGTAATCCTTCAACGTCTTCAGAGAGGTGACGGGTCCCGACAACCACACATCAACACGGACTGTGGGGTCCTTAAACCCGCGGACTTATGCGTCCTTAAACTAACGGACTAATGCGTCCTTAAACACACCCATATGGATTGTGGGGTCCTTAAACCCATGGACTTATGCGTCCTTAAACTACCAATGGACCACTATGTCCCTAAACTGGAGATGGACCACTATGTCCCTAAACTGGAACATGGACCACCATGTCCCTAAACTGGAGATGGACCACTATGTCCCTAAACTGGAAATGGACCACCATGTCCCTAAACTGGCGATGGACCACTATGTCCCTAAACTGGTATTGGACCACCACGTCCCTAAACTGGCATTGGACCACTATGTCCCTAAACTGGAACAATAGAGCCTAAATGCTCTTTTGTCGGATCTAAACGATCCCGTTAAGTTGATCTTAGTCTCAAACTGGACTAACGTATCCTTAACAAACGTTTAAGTTGATCTTAGCCTCAAATATGGCTAACGTATTCTTAAACCTTCAAACAGACTTTAGTCCCAAATTGGACTATAGATCCCCCAATCGACTTTGGTTCAAGGGTACATCTCCGAACTCCTCTGACACCTGTCGTTGTAATCCTTCAACGTCGTCAGAGAGGTGACGGGTCCCGGCGGCCATACATTTAATGGACCACTATGTCCCTAAACTGGAACAATAGAGCCTAAACGCTCTTTTGTCGGATCTAAACGATCCCGTTAAGTTGATCTTAGTCTCAAACTGGACTAATGTATCCTTAACAAACGTTTAAGTTGATCTTAGCCTTAAATATGGCTAACGTATTCTTAAACCTTCAAACAGACTTTAGTCCCAAATTGGACTATAGATCCCCCAATCGACTTTGGTTCAAGGGTACATCTCCGAACTCCTCTGACACCTGTCGTTGTAATCCTTCAACGTCGTCAGAGAGGTGACGGGTCCCGGCGGCCATACATTTAATGGACCACTATGTCCCTAAACTGGAACAATAGAGCCCAAACGCTCCTTTGTCGGATCTAAACGATCCCGTTAAGTTGATCTTAGTCTCAAACTGGACTAACGTATCCTTAACAAACGTTTAAGTTGATCTTAGCCTCAAATACGGCTAACGTATCCTTAAACCAAAACCCCAAACCCAAATCTAAGAAAATACGGATTTGGACTAATTCACGTCCTACGGGCGATGACATAAATTAGTCTCCGTATACAATCCACGGGCAACCAAACATAAAACAAACACCCACGACACGAGGTGACCATCTGGAGAAGGAGAAAGTTGTTACCGCGGTGCGGTAGCGTAATTAACTGCAGGGCTTGCGCCTGCAGGGAAGAGCGTCCCCACAATCAAAAACCCCTCAAACGAGGGGGAATCTGACGAAGTCTGCTACATCGGCCGCATCCGTTTAAACCTCCAATACACGGTGCCATAAATCAACTTGGCATCTTCGGAGAGGTGGACGGATAGCACCTATTAGCATCTGCCCCGAATCTCAGGCAAGACAGTCCGTCTTGCGCGTCTTTCGGAGGGGAACAGGGTGCATTGCATAACCCAAAGGGCACGCGACGATAAGCAAAAGTGCCAAAAGGACAAGTAAATGTAGTCTTGTCTTGATCCTCTTTGGCGATGGGGACTTGGTTATAGCCGGAATAGCCATCCAAAAAGCAGTAAAACTCATGCCCAGCCAATCGTTCTAGCATTTGGTCAATGAAAGATAAAGGAAAGTGGTCTTTCCTTGTCGCGGCATTGAGTTTTCTATAGTCGATGCAAACTCGCCACCCAGTTTGGGTGCGAGTGGGTATTAACTCATTTGCATCATTGGTAATGACCGTGATGCCCGATTTCTTTGGCACAACATGAATGGGGCTAACCCACTGGCTATCCGAGATAGGGTAAATGATACCACTATCAAGACATTTAACAATCTCTTTTTTGATAGCCTCTTTCATTATGGGGTTGAGGCGTCTTTGTGGATCCCTTACCGGCTTGGCATCATCCATCAAGTGTATATGATGTTCAACTATGAGGGGACTAATCCCCTTGATGTCCGCCATAGACCAGCCAAAAGCTTGCCGATTATTTTGTAAGACCATTAAAAGAGCCTTCTCTTGCTCGAGAGTTAGAGAAGCCGATATGATGACGGGTAGGGTCTCATTCTCACCTAGATAAGCATATTTAAGGTGCGACGACAAAAGCTTTAGTTCGAGTTTAGGAGGTGAAACAATTGATGGCAATAATGGTGTAACTTTTTCAAACTCGAAGGATTCCATCAACGGATCAAATCGAGTGTACGCAACCGAGTCGGATGGTTCAACTAACTCATCCGCAAAAGCAAAAGACTCAAACTCGGGTGGTGAGTCTTCAAAATCGTCTACAAAGGTGAAACACTCATAATCGTTGTCCGGCGTGAAAGCTGTGTCGGAATCTAGGAGGAACGCACTAGAGGCGTCAACACTGCTGTGGTCGAATACAAAATTTTCGAACTCACAGTCCTCTTCCGCGATCTCATTGATCGAGCAAACATCAAGTATGCTAGAATTAGGCTCGGAAGGCTGATTTCCCAACTTAAAAATGTTGAGTTCAATTGTCATATTGCCAAAAGATAGATTCATTGAACCATTACGACAATTGATCACCGCATTAGAAGTCGCAAGGAATGGTCGACCAAGTATCACCGGAATTTGACTCCGGGGGTTAGCTACAGGTTGTGTATCCATAACAATAAAGTCAACGGGGAAAATGAAATCCCCTACTCTAATTAACACATTCTCCAACTCTCCCCTAGGATGGGTGATTGATCGGTCGGCCATTTGGAGAATACAATGAGTGGGCTTAAGCTCTCCAACGTCTAATTGCTCGTACACAGAATAAGGTAGCAAATTGACACTAGCACCAAGATCTAATAGTGCTCTATTGATGTTCTTGTCCCCAATTGTTATCGAAATAGTAGGACAACCGGGGTCCTTGTGCTTTTGGGGTAAAGATTGGACAAGAGCATCGCTAACAGCACTAGCCACAAAAACTTTCTTTGGTACTTGTGACTTCCTCTTTTTGGTGCATAAGTCCTTTAAGATTTTTGCATATGAAGGAACTTGTTGGATTGCATCCAAGAGAGGGCTATTTATGCTCACCTGTTTGAATACAAGCACATGAGTAATCGGTCGGTTAGTACCTCATGAAGTATTAACGGTCGCATGAAAGTGTGTGAGTAAATCCATCTAAATATTCATCAAATTAAAAAGTACTGAGGCAGATGGACAAGAGTATGATAGCTTGAATTGAATTCTCCGAGTGTAAGGATGTCTATTACACACACGTAGGGTTATATGATCGATGTTTGGAAGAAAGATAGGAATGAAGAATAAAGACGATGTTTTATTGAGGGATGATGTGATTTCTAACATCTTTTCATGACTATTAAGATAGGGCTCATGACAACCGAAAAACCGGTGTTGTTGAAAACTCTTATTTTCAAGTTCTTTCTTTTGTAGTTCTTATCTTTATATGTAACTTTCACCACCTCTCTTTTATTATAGGATTTTATGGGTGTAATCCGCTGAAAACCCTCAGGAGACAACACTCCTCCTACTAGGGACACCTCGAGGTTTAACGACTTGTTGCACGTGCTCAGTGCAATCGTGTTTGCCTACGAAAGTGTGCTATTTAGGTTTTTCTTTTTCTTTTTCTCTTTCTCTTGAATAACTAGTTTGCTCGAGACGATCAAAGTTAAGTTTGAGGGTATTTGTTCAGTTGAAAATATTGCACTTTGGTATAAGTATTTTCCTTACATTTCTTAAATAATAAAAGGTGTTTATTATAAATATTAAACATATTTGGATTTATCTGCAAAATACTATTTGCCATATGTTTATATATTATAATTAATATTATGAAGGGAAATATATGCATATAATAATTATATAATATTTTGATAATTTCAATTTGCATATCATATCAAATATTCTAGTCAATATTCTTAAGATATAATATCATACAAATGATTAGAATAACATTTCAAAATATATGCATATCTTACCAAACAATCTTAATCAAGTTTCCTAAAAAGATATTTACCATACAAAGGATTAAGATTCTATCTCTAATTCTACTAACATTATTCATAGAGATATTGTGCAAGATTTAGCTCAGGTCAAGAGATCAAGATGTTCAAGATGTCAGGATAAAAAATCTGCCAAAATCATAAAATCAATACTGACAGGGACTCAGAATCCATATATGGAAAGTCACCATATTAGGAAGTCACCATATATGGTAACTAGTTTTTCTTCTTTGAGGGCTATATAAAGGACCAAGGGCTAAAGTTAGAAGGCATCAAGCCGAAGAGATCACGAAGTCCAAGACGGCTCACGCATCCAGGCTGATCATCAACTGTTCATCTACCTCCTTCGGAAGAGTTCGAGAAGCAAACCAAGTTTTTGTAATCATTTTCTAAGGAATAAAGTGTAGATTGTTCAAGTTGATTAATAAAGGTAGTTGTTTTATTTAATTCTTTTGCATTTTACATTATGTTTTCCCTCTCTGTCTTTTCATCTTCTTTTCCCAACATGCGCGAGTAATTCTCCGCTTGTTAGGGTTCATATGATTATGGTAGATTAATGGATGATGAAGATCCTTAAACTTTTTTTACGTCCTATAAAGTTTATAAACTTTACTAAAAGAATCATTAACATCCTAATCAGGCACGCTACCAATTTATTGTTAGTCTCGACCGCGATTAGAGATTAGATTAATGATTGTTTTGGTAAAGGCTAGATATGTACGGAGTTCCATGTCGAGATAGGGGTTAAGAGCGGGAACCCTTTTCCCTCCAAAAACCCTAATCTACATGCATCTCTGTCGTTCTAGTTTTAAATCTATTAAAGGATAAAAAGAGTAATCTTTAATTAACCATCCATAACTACTAAATCCTAATGAACCCTACAAGCCCCCTTTTAATATTGAACTTACATCCATAATTAATCTAGATCTATATTTTGCATCCATATTTAATGTAGATCTAGAACCTACAACCATTCTTATTTCTTCCTCCTTTCTTTCTCAACACGCCTAAAGTAAGAATAAAATATTCCACGTTTCCCTGCGGATGACCCGTACTCATCTCGGCTAGCTACAAGCGACACCGTTATTGATTGCGGTTATTCTACAAACACTTTTTCACACAAATCAAATGGCGCCATTGCCGGGGATTCTGTCTTTAGTGTTTAACACTAGTGTGAGAATTCTGTCTTTAGTGTTTAAACACTTTTGTTATTTAGTGTTTAACACTATTTTTAGCCAAATTGGCTAATCTTTCAGAGGCAAAGCCTCCCCTTCAATTGGATCTCAAAATTGAATAACATCCAGAGCTATAACAGAAATGTTATCAAGCCCTCAAAACTTTTATGGACTGGAATCAAACAAATGTCAAACAGGCCAGACTTAATTGGACTTAGCCCAAGTTGGCCATAAGTCCTCAATCCAGACTTAACTGAGCCAATAGGCTCACAATATAATTAATTGGTCTTGGTTCCAAATTGGGCTATAGATCATTTAATCCACCTTGGTTTAAGGGTACATCTCTTCACTCATTCGATATTCGTCGTTGTAATTCCTCAAGTACAGTCGTCCTTGATCGATAATATTAAATCAGCGCAATCGCACGATCCAATATTACATAAGTTTTGAGAACAGGTTGAAGCAGGACTTCGAACGGACTTGTTGATTCATGAAGATGATTCGTTACGATATGGGAGCCGTTTATGTGTGCCGAAAAGAGATATTCATGAAGAAGTTATGAAGGAGGCACATAGTTCCGCATATTCCGTACATCCGGAAGGCATGAAGATGTACCGAGATTTACGACAACATTTCTGGTGGGAAGGCATGAAACGGGAGATTTCTTGCTTTGTAGCGAAGTGCTTGGTGTGTCATCAAGTCAAGGCTGAACACCAAAGAGTAGCTGGTTTATTGCAACCACTTCTGATTCCTCAGTGGAAGTGGGAACTTATAACCATGGATTTCGTGACAGCTTTATCGCGGAGTCCAAAGGGTAATAATGTAGTTTGGATGATTGTTGATCGATTGACTAAGGTAGCTCATTTCATACCGTTTCGAGTTGGTCAGTCGATGGAAGCGTTAGCAGAATGATACATGTAGGAGATTGTGGGATTGCATGGAGTACCCATGAGCATTGTTTCCGATCGTGATACCCAATTTTTTCCCCACTTTTGGAGGAGCTTACAGGAAAGTTTAGGGACTCGATTGAAGTTTAGCACCGCTTATCATCCTCAGACAGACGACCAGTCAGAGAGAACGATCCAAACTCTTGAAGATATGTTGAGAGCTTGCATGTTGGACTTTAAGGGTTCATGGGAGGATCATTTACACTTGGTAGAGTTTTTGTATAATAACAGTTTTTAGGTGACTATCCAGATGGCTTCATTCGAAGCGCTATATGGTCGCAAGTGTCGCTCATCCGTCTGCTGGGATGATGTTGGAGAACGAAGATTATTGGGACCGGATCTTATCGTGCAAACCATGGAGAAAGTTAATACGATCCGAAATCATATGAAGGCAGCGCAAGATCGACAAAAAAGTTGAGCCGATACAACAAGAAGACCTTTGGAGTTCGCAGTTGGTGATCTTGTATTCTTGAAGATATCACCGACTAGAGAAGTGATTCGTTTTGGGAGTCGAGGCAAGCTTAGTCTTCGATTCGTAGGGCCTTTCGGTATCATCGAGCGTGTTGGCGAAGTAGCTTATTGATTGGCTTTACCACCATCTTTGGCGAGTGTTCATGACGTGTTTCATGTATCTCAACTTCGTAAGTATGTTCGAGATGAGACACACATAGTAGATCATTCAGAGCTGACAGTAAGGGAACGCTTGACATATGAAGAACGACTGATGGCGATTGTTGATCGAAAAAAAAAGGTCCTCAAGAACAAGGTTATCCCTTTCGTACTTGTTTCATGGGGGAATCGCTCGCACGGAGAATCGACTTTGGAATGAGAAGACGAGATTCGACAGAAGTTTCTACACCTCTTCTCTTAGATTCATGTTTGCTTGTCTTTTCTTGTTCCGGGAATTTCGAGGATGAAATTCTTTTGATAGTTGGGTATAATGTAACACCCTAGTTCTGTTATACCATGTTTGTTTTGATGATTTATTTATTCTGTGGCTATTTCCTGTTTTATTCGTTTTGGATGCGGATAGTGTTTTGGTTTCTGTGCTTGGTTCCCGTCCTTGAACCCAACAACTCAAGAACCTGACCTCGCCTGCACCTCGTCGCCGTAGCCTCTTCGTCGTCGACCTCACCCCGTCACCACCAGCTCCACCTTCTTTTCTTCCTCCTCTCTCTTTTTCCCCGACCCCTGCAACCTAACTCTGACCCTCCAAGAACCCTCGCCTGCACACCCCGCCTTGCCGGAACCCCGACCCCGTCGGCCTCACCCCTCTCCACCACCTTCTCCCCCTCTCTCCTTTCTCCTACTCCCCAGAAACCCGAGCTCATACCCTGCACAGAACCCGATCCCCGACTTCAAGAACCTGCAGCCCTGCCTTGCCGTGAAACCTCATCGGAAAACCCACCGTCGACGTCCTCCTCGCCTTGTCTCTGTTGCCGAACACCAGAGAACCCCAGAGCACCAAACCACAGTGCAACTCTTCTTCTTCTTCTTCTTTCTTCTCTTTCTTTCTTGATTTCGCGTTTCTCGGTGATCGCCGGAGCCGTGCTCGTCGCCGACGATCCGGGAGAACCAGTAGACGTCCTCATCTAGCATGGTCATGTTCTTGCATAGCTTGGTTCTGTTCTGTACGCGGGTGTGTGCATTGCGACGTTTACCCGACGTCAGACGCGGCGTACACACCCCATAGTGAGATCCGATCAGGAAAGTTTATCCTGCTACATGCTATGCTATTATATTTACATCTATGTGAATAAAAATATTACATGTATATTGCATTGTGCATCCCTGTTACAGTTTACCGTTTTTACGACATCCGTTCGTATCCGTACTATTTATTACATATTTAGTTGCATGCCGGAACCTGATTATTTCATGTTACTGCTGTATTCATTTACCATGCTTGCTAGTGTGCATCATACGACTCATGGACTTATAATATGATATCATAGATTGTTACTTATGCATCCGTGTTTTACCGTGCTTCGATACTTGCTACAGTTTTACTTTGGGCATCCATTTGATACATATGCACTACCTGTCATGCCCTGATACACTACTTGACTTGATACATGATCTTGTTACTAATGCCGACAATCCTGACTTGTTGTCCTGACGGATGTATCCCGTTGTCTGCATAGACAAACCTGTACCTGCTTGATCCTATATTGGCATTAGTCTCATATTTATCAATACCTGACTTGAACACATAACCTTGGGGGTAAGGTAAAATCAATGATGAAACCTGACTTATAACTCGACAGTTCGATGCTTATACTTATTAGTTTTAGGGGCTAGGCCAGTCCCGGGATGTTGCTGCTGACATCATTCGCCTGTACATGTTTCCTGTTTAGTGCTTAGCGGCACGTCTCGGATTCAGCCTGAGAGTCTGGACCGTGGTCCCGGGTACGCACGGGATACTATTGAGTTACATCGACGATTCCCTTAAATTGATTTCATAACTTTAGAATAGATAACTCAGTAGCACAGTTTAGATTACTCACCGCACTTCACATACACATATACACCTCACTGTTTCATATATGTGTTTACTTGTTATATTCATGTTATCGTTTATATTCATATCTGCATATCTCGTTGCATCCTGGTTATTTATTTATTGTTGATATTATGACGCAGTGACTGTTAGTGTATATGCCCTAGGGGCCATTATTGTATCATACTAGTTTGTATATTACTTAATGGAAGCTTGGGATATTCACATGTATATATCAGTCTTGCTAAACATGGTAGTATGCTACTTGGTTTTTCTATCTTAATATGTGAGTATACGTATTGATAGAGCTCTTAGGATCTTGCTTGACTACCAGCGTTGTGATGGCAGTCACACTAGTGGGGCTGGGTAGTCTACAAGCACATCCTTATTCAGGTCCCTAGTCGTAGGATTATCGAGACAGGGCATCGATACTCCGGAGTAGACTAGTGTGTACGCTTCTCATCCCAGTTGGGGAGATGGTCTGTCCCACAGCCATCAGTACGTCGTACTGGAGATAGTATGCAGGTGCTCGTTAGGTTACGGGTACACCGGACAGGACTCACGGGGAACTGTTAGTTGGTATTATACCCATCGTCAGTTAACAGTTCCCAGGTGACATGAGTACATCATAGTCCGCAGACTTGACACTGCTACTTTGCCTCGAGTGTGTCCCACTGTTCTTAGATTGCTACCCTACCACGGCTCAAAGGAGTCGTGCAAACAGGTAGCAGTTGGGTGCAGTCCCGAGCACTTGGAGGCAGTGGCGGTTTGACAGGATTCGTCTCTCCCGGTATTGGGAGATGATATCACGCTGTGTCAGAGAGCCATTATGCAAAGTCCCTGGCCAGGGCAAGCGAGATTTACTGGTAGGTTCCAATTGTTTTCTCAGGGTGTAATAGGCTACACTCTGACACGACTTATATCGCTATTAGGGGACTGACGCTTGCCGCCCCCTAGGCCCGATATGCGATAGTCTTAGACGAACAGACCGGACTGTACGGAGATTGTCACATCAGACTCAGTAGGAGTTCGGATGGGTTTCCTCGTCGGCCTTCTTATCGACATCTACCTGTGGACCGTTACGTACAGCTAGTGCCGCTTGTGGTCTGTGGTTAAACCCACTGCTAGCGTAGTAGTCGAGTCTCTAGAGTCCCACACAGAGAGTTTCCTTACTCCAGGCGAAACGATATAGAGGTCGTATGGTTTTACGACAAGGGTTCGGACGCATACGTGTGTTTACGCACGTACGACATCCGGACAGTTTTTACTAGCCGGTTTTGGTTTAAGCCAGTTTCTAGTATCCGGTTATTGGATTTATACAGTCTAAAGTTTTTCCGTGTTTTCACGGATAGGAGGGGCGTTCTCGTAATTTCGCGAGAAGTTTCTAGAAGATGGTGACTTGAGGGTTAAGGTGGCATATGCATTAAATGAGATTAGTGACTCATTTGTGTGATTCATCCATGTCATTAATGCATCATAAATGCTTAATGACTCATGGAGATGAATCACCCATTTGTATTTATGAAGCATGGTTGTTAAATCCTTTATTTTCTTTTATGGATAAATAATAATGCTTCATATATATTATGATAGATCATTATCTCATTCCATTCTCTTGCTCACTTTCTCTCTCCTCAAGCTCTCTTTCTTCAAACCCTAATCCTCCCCTCTCATGTGTTGAGACCAAGGATTAGAATAGACTACTTAATCCTTAACCATTCTCTATATCACCTAGGTTACTTAGATTAGCGATTTAAGAAACCTAGTTACCTCAAGTTAGAGATGAAGCTTGAAGTAAAGCTCTCGGGTGGATCATCTACTACATAGAGAAGGCCGGAGAGGACGTGGAGAACGAAAAGACGAAGGATACGGTTCATCAGGTATAATGACTTTTCATAGTAGTTGTTAACTTCTATGATTCTTGTTAGTTATAGTTTAGCAAAGATTCTCGGTTAGTCGATGTTTACGCCTAAAACCAGATCGTTTTTCATTATTCCGCCTCCCCGCAAGTAGTGGGGTGTTGTACATCGACTTACAGTGGTATCAGAGCCTCGCTAAACAATAATTAACTCATTAGCAAAGTCGTATGAATTTCGAACGCAAAACGAACCGAAAAAGACATCGATATCACAAGTTTCTGTCGAATTTAAAACGGGCTCTAAAAATTTTTCAGGGAGCTGCAGAATAACCTACAGAGAATTGTAAGAACACTGGTGAAAAATGGGTTCCTGAATCGGCCATACAGCCGCGGAACCGCGGCCGATCCCACCGATCCGCCGCGGATCCGCGGCCGAGTTGGGGCCGATTCAACCTAGTTTGCTCCAGTAACTCTTCTGTGATATTTTTGTATTTTCTGGGATGTTTATTTTTCTGCTCAAGTCTCAGGTGCACAGAGAAGTTTTGGAGTAGAATATAAAGTGTTTGCACGATCGAAATCTTGCGATGTTTGCTAATATGATTATATCTGTGATTGTATAATGTGTTCGTAAACCTCCCCTAACTGCTAGTATGTCGGTTGGCAGGGGGTTGCACATTTCTGTAATGGTTTTTACTGTTTGTGGTTGTGAACTGTATTGGACTGTTGTGATGATTAGCCGGGGTTTGAGATGGGTTGTTATATTCATTCATTCAATGTAATTGTAATATGTTGTAATATTATTTTGCGGGGCACATCCAGGTTGCGGTTGTAGCCACCATTGTATTATTTCATTTTACTGTTTTTGCTCCTAGGATAAACCCAAGGTGGGGTGCACAAACTACCGGGTACTTTGAAGTGTTTAGTGGCCTACTCACTTTGTTGAGGGAGACCGCTTCACTTCGGGTATTTGGCGGGTAGTTTGCCGTACCCGTAGGGGTTTAGGGTGGGGTAATGGCTATTCATCACAACTGTGTAATCCGTCTTTTGTTGCAGGCTCTAAACAAACGCGGATTGCTTGCAAATCCAATAAAGTTCATATGAGATCTGGAATGCCTATTATTGCGTCAGACGAATGTACAATATCTATATATGATAGCTATTTAGACGTCACTTATGTTTTACACCCGCGCTAGCCCAACTCCTGCTCTGTCGTTAGTTAAGTAACCTAACGGGTGATGACGGGACCCAGTGGCGAATGCGGATTGCATAAGAGGACGTTGTATTTTCGTTGTTTTCTGCAATGATAGGTTAATGATGGAACGCATTATTTATAATGCAAAGAAAATAAACCAAAAGTTGAATCGTTGAAACAATTTAAAAGAAACCACTCGGTTATTTTAAAACAGATGATATTTTTAATTGCGGAGGTTTAACCACTCCTTTTAAAAGCTATCAGGTTCCTTCGGTCATATCAAGTTCACTACGTTCACGGTTTCGCCAAAACCATTCGTAGCCCTCCGTCATTTCATTTGGGTATTCAGTAGTATTCAAGCTATGTATTTTGACCTAACGCCAAGGCATAGTGTTTGGTAGCTGCTGGGTATTCATTTGTCGCATAGATAGATGAGTTAGTTTGGGACAGTCGTATTATCATTTTGGCCGAACGTCAAGGATATGTACGGATGGGTTCAAATTAACAAGATAATGATGGGTAGAACTTGACATGTGACTTATGACATTTTGACCTAACGCCAAGGTCATAAGAGCATGGGGCAAAGATATATATCAGGAATTTCTAAAGAAACTGAAATTTGCAAAGAGATGCATACCATTTGGAGTTTGATGAATGTTGGTAGGATTCCTTCAACATTATCATACGATGATATTTGGATCCCGATCCTACTGTGAGTATATGCTACTCATCAGGATATTCGTCACTTAACGATCAATGCTATAAACCAAGTAGGTGTCAAGAAAGGTGTCAGCGGGGTTACGCCCCCAGAGAAAAGAGGTTATTTAATTAAGGAACTTCGCGAAAGCGTTGGAAAACCTCCCTCAAAGTACCGACACCAGCCTGGCTGAACGGTTAAGCAAGAATTGTACAGCGAGAATAGTCCTGGCTAATTCTTCTTTTATGGTTTGAGGAAGGATTCGAGAAACAGTGGGAGCCATCCAGTTTAGATAAATTAAAAACCACTCTAAACTTGCAAGAGCATCATGCTAAAGAGTTTTCTTCTCTCTCTCCTAATTGCAGCGACCCTGAAAATGACTGGACTTAAGTTACTTTTAGAGAAAAATATACTGACAGGGCCAAACTATAAAGATTGGCTGCGGAATGTCAAAATGGCTTTAACCTATGACAAATTGGGGTACGTCCTCACCGCTAAGGCACCTGCAGTCCCAGGTCCCAAATCCAGTAATGCGGATAAGGAAATCCACAAAACCTGGGAGTATGATTGCGCGAAGGCCAAGTGCATCGTGCTTGCCTCAATGAACAATGAACATCAGAGGAGGCACGAGGATATGGATCTTGATGTCATATTTCTCCATACAAAAGAACTTTATGGAGAGCAATCTCGTATAGCTAGATACGAGACCTCTAAGAACTTGTTTCGAGCGAGGTTGGCCGTCGGATCATCGGTAGGAGAACATGTCCTAAAGATGATTGGCTACATAGAAGAGCTCGCAGACCTTGGGACGACTTTGGCTAATGAGCTCTATACAGACCTTATTCTCCAGTCCCTTCCTTCCACCTACGCCCAGTTTATTCTGAACTTCAACATTCAAAGAAAAGAAGTTGAACTTCCGGAACTCCTTAACATGTTGAGGAGTGCAGAGGGCACCTTGCATAAGGCAAGGGAAACACCCGCTATGTTTTTTAGCGGTGCTTTTTCTTCCGGGTCCAAGGCTAGGGCCAAAGGAAGGAAAAAGAAGGCCGCCACCAAACCTAGAGGAGGTGTAAGTAAGGTGGGAAGGAAGGGAAAGAAAAAGTTTGCGGTACCAGTAGTGGCCCAGGATGAAAGTTTCCATTGTCATAGGAAAGGGCACTGGAAGAAAGATTGCAAGGTGTGGAACGCCAAGAACTAGGAACCGAAGCAAGCTGTGGCTTCGACTTCAGGTGTGTTTGTAATTGAGAATTGTCTGTCAATCAACTCTACTTCCTGGGTATTGGATACCGGATCAGGATCTCATATTTGCAATTCATTGCAGGCACTGAGAAACCGTAGAGTGCTGAAGGATGGTGATATGACCCTGATGGTTGCTAACGGAGCTAGCGTGGGAGCTGTGTCTGTAGGGGATTATCACCTATGATTGACGAGTGGACACATTTTGGTTTTACATAACTGTTTTTGTGTACCCAGCTTAACGTGTAATATCATATCTGTTTCCTTGTTATCAAATAAAGGTTATGATTTCACGTTTGTAAGTGATGTTGTTAACATCCACCTTAATCATAGTTTGATTGGGTCCGGTACACCGGATAACGGTATATATGTGTTAAACCAACTCCAAATTTTCAATGTCCAGAACACACTAAAAAGAAAGTCTTCAGATTTAAATAAAGCTTTCTTATGGCATTGTAGACTGGGTCACATCAATGAGAGAAGGTTGACTAAGTTACATAGAGAAGGATATTTGGACTCGTTCGAATATCAAACTTATGCCACTTGTCAATTTTGTCTCAAAGAAAAGATGACAAAGACTCTATTTACTGGACATGGAGTAAGAGCGAGCGAGCTCTTAGGACTCATACACAGCGATGTATGTGGTCCAATATCTACACATGCAAGAGGTGATTTTTCCTATTTCATTACTTTCACAGATGATTACTCAAGGTACGGATTCATTTATCTGATGAAACATAAATCCGAGGCTTTTGAGAAATTCCAAGAGTTTAAGAATGAAGTAGAAAACCAAACCGGCAAAAGTATCAAGACACTAAGATCTGATCGAGGTGGTGAATACTTAAGTGCCGAGTTCCTAGGTTACCTAAAAGAGAAAGGAATTCTCTCTCAGCTTACTCCTCCATACACTCCACAACATAACGGTGTATCGGAGAGACGGAATCGAACCCTATTGGATATGGTACGTTCCATGATGAGTAATGCTGAGTTACCGCGATCTTTTTGGGGTTATGCGCTAGAATCAGCGGCATATCTTTTGAACATAGTTCCTACCAAGACTGTGCCTACCACACTATATCAGATGTGGAGTGGGAAGAAACCCTATCTTCAGTATCTGAAAATTTGGGGATGTCCAGCTTTTGTTAAAAAGCAGCATGTGGACAAACTCGAGGCACGATCAGTAAAGTGTAAGTTTGTGGGATATCCAAAGAACTCCAGGGGATATCTATTCTATTACGCAGAGGAACAAAAGGTATTTGTTTCTCGTAATGCCCATTTTCTAGAACATCAGTTTTTAGAAAAGGAAATAAGTGGGAGCAAAATAGAACTGGAAGAAATTTCAGAACCACAAACTACTACTGAAAGTTTGGTAGAACCGGTAGTTCAAGAAGAACAGGACATTCCCGCACCCTTCCGCAGGAGTAGTAGGCCGTCTCATCCGCCTGAGAGATACTACGGTTTTCTCATAGATGGGGATAGAGAAGATTGCATCATAGATGATGATGAACCTACTAGCTTCCAGCAGGCCATCCAGAGCGGCGACTCGGCACGATGGCTAGATGCAATGCGGACCGAAATGGAGTCCATGTACACCAACAAAGTATGGACTTTGGACTTTTCTCCAGATGGGGTAAAACCCATAGGATGCAAATGGATCTTCAAGAAAAAGATTGGTGTAGATGGACAGGTGGAAACCTATAAGGCTAGACTTGTTGCAAAGGGTTTTCGTCAAAGACCTGGTTTGGACTATGACGAAACTTTTTCTCCAGTGGCTATGCTCAAATCCATTGGGGTCCTTCTTGCTATTGCTGCCTTCCATGATTATGAAATCTGGCAGATGTACGTAAAGACGACTTTTCTGAATGGAAATTTAGAAGAGTGCGTCTATATGGATCAGCCAGAGGGTTTCAATCAGAGTGGGAGCAGCGGGAAAGTATGCAAGTTGCTTAAATCCATTTATGGATTAAAGCAGGCATCGCGGAGTTGGAACATCTGTTTTGATGAAACGGCCAAAGAATATGACTTTATCAAAAATCCAGATGAACCATGTATATATAGTAAAGTTGTAGCAAGAACTGTCGTATTCCTCGTCTTGTACGTGGATGACATTCTATTGATAGGAAATGACATTCCTATGCTACAATCTGTCAAAGGATTCTTGTCACACAGGTTCTCCATGAAAGACCTGGGTGATGCCTCTTACATTCTGAGGATCCGGATCTATCGTGATAGATCCAAGAGGATGTTGGGACTTTCGCAGTCCAGGTATATCGACACTGTACTGAAAAGATTCAGTATGGAAGATTCTAAGCGCGGTAATCTACCGGCTTGTCACGGAATCACCCTATCCAAAGAGATGTCTCCCAAGACTGATTTGGAAAGGGAACGCATGTCTATTATACCCTATGCTTCTGCGGTAGGCTCTATAATGTATGCGATGTTGTGCACCAGACCAGATGTAGCTTACGCACCGAGCGTGGTAAGCCGGTATCAGTCAGACCCAGGGGAGAAGCACTGGATAGCAGTAAAGAACATTCTCAAGTACCTGAGGAGGAATTAAGGAGATGTTCTTGGTTTACGGCGGAAAAGACCTCAGGATGGAGGCCTTTGCTGATTCCGGCTTCCAGAGTGATAAGGACGATTCCAAGTCCATGTCAGGTTATGTCTTTACCCTCAATGGAGGGGCGGTGTGCTGGAAGAGTTCCAAGCAGGACACCGTTGCTGACTCGACGATGGAAGCGGAGTATATTGCTGCTTGCGATGCCGCAAAAGAAGCGGTCTGGATGAAGAAGTTCCTAACAGAACTTCAGGTGGTTCCTACCATTGTTGATCCAATACCTCTGTATTGCGACAACAACGGAGCTATAGCTTTAGCAAAGGAACCAAGGTCCCATCAGAAGTCCAGACACATCTTAAGGCGGTATCACCTGATCAGGGAGATCATTGATCGTCGGGAGATCGAGGTCCGGAGAGTTGCTACTGAAGAGAACATTGTTGATCCATTCACGAAGGCCCTACCTCAGATTCAGTTCGAGAGGCTACTCGAGATCATTGGTCTTCGATATGCCAGTACATGGCCCTAGTGCAAGTGGGAGATTGTTAGTGTATATGCCCTAGGGGCCATTATTGTATCATACTAGTTTGTATATTACTTAATGGAAGCTTGGGATATTCACATGTATATAACAGTCTTGCTAAACATGGTAGTATGCTAATTGGTTTTTCTATCTTAATATGTGAGTATACGTATTGATAGAGCTCTTAGGATCTTGCTTGACTACCAGCGTTGTGATGGCAGTCACACTAGTGGGGGCTGGGTAGTCTACAAGCACATCCTTATTCAGGTCCCTAGTCGTAGGATTATCGAGACATGACATCGATACTCCGGAGTAGACTAGTGTGTACGCTTCTCATCCCAGTTGGGGAGATGGTCTGTCCCACAGCCATCAGTACGTCGTACTGGAGATAGTATGCAGGTGCTCGTTAGGTTACGGGTACACCGGACAGGACTCACGGGGAACTGTTAGTTGGTATTATACCCATCGTCAGTTAACAGTTCCCAGGTGACATGAGTACAACATAGTCCGCAAACTTGACACTGCTACTTCGCCTCGAGTGTGTCCCACTGTTCTTAGATTGCTACCCTACCACGGCTCAAAGGAGTCGTGCAAACAGGTAGCAGTTGGGTGCAGTCCCGAGCACTTGGAGGCAGTGGCGGTTTGACAGGATTCGTCTCTCCCGGTATTGAGAGATGATATCGCGCTGTGTCAGAGAGCCATTACGCAAAGTCCCTGGCCAGGGCAAGCGAGATTTACTGGTAGGTTCCAGTTGTTTTCTCAGGGTGTAATGGGCTACGCTCCGACACGACTTATACCGCTATTAGGGGACCGACGCTTGCCGCCCTCCTTGGCCCGATATGCGATAGTCTTAGACGAACAGAACGGACTGTACGGAGATTGTCACATCAGACTCAGTAGGAGTTCGGATGGGTTTCCTCATCGGCCTTCTTATCGACATCTACCTGGGGATCGTTACGTACAGCTAGTGCCGCTTGCGGTCTGTGGTTAAACCCACTGCCAGCGTAGTAGTCGAGTCTCTAGAGTCCCACACAGAGAGTTTCCCTACTCCAGGCGAAACGATATAGAGGTCGTATGGTTTTACGACAAGGGTTCGGACGCATACGTGTGTTTACGCACGTACGACATCCGGACAGTTTTTACTAGCCGGCTTTGGTTTAAGCCAGTTTCTAGTATCCGGTTATTGGATTTATACAGTCTAAAGTTTTTCCGTGTTTTCACGGATAGGAGGGGCATTCTCGTAATTTCGCGAGAAGCTTCTAGAAGATGGTGACTTGAAGGTTAAGGTGGCATATGCATTAAATGAGATTAGTGACTCATTTGTGTGATTCATCCATATCATTAATGCATCATAAATGCTTAATGAATCATGGAGATGAATCACCCATTTGTATTTATGAAGCATGGTTGTTAAATCCTTTATTTTCTTTTATGGATAAATAATAATGCTTCATATATATTATGATAGATCATTATCTCATTCCATTGTCTTGCTCACTTTCTCTCTCCCCAAGCTCTCTCTCTTCAAACCCTAATCCTCCCCTCTCATGTGTTGAGACCAAGGATTAGAATAGACTACTTAATCCTTAACCATTCTCTATATCACCTAGGTTACTTAGATTAGCGATTTAAGAAATCTAGTTACCTCAAGTTAGAGGTGAAGCTTGAAGTAAAGCTCTCGGGTGGATCATCTACTACATAGAGAAGGCAGGAGAGGACGTGGAGAACGAAAAGACGAAGGACACGGTTCATCAGGTATAATCACTTTTCATAGTAGTTGTTAACTTCTATGATTCTTGTTAGTTATAGTTTAGCAAAGATTCTCGGTTAGTCGATGTTTACGCCTAAAACAAGATCGTTTTTCATTATTCCGCCTCCCCGCAAGTCGTGGGGTGTTGTACATCGACTTATAGTGATGTTTGGGTTTTGCATGACCCAGTTCCTCTATCTCTGTCGCAGGCTGACCAGGAGTACTTTAGCCGTCAAGCCGAGCAGTGAGGATCGTGTTTAGTGATAGTTTAGTTTAGTTTACATTCCGCAGTTTTGTTTCCTGATGTGAGCCCGTATTGGGACGTATTTCCAGATGTTACTTTTTGTTGGATTTATCGTTTCTGCTTATATATTTCTTGACTCTTTTATTCTGACAGATGGACATGTACTAGTTAGTTTTATGTTTTACTGTTCTTGATATTTTATAAACAGGCGTAATGTGACTGTGGATGGATGTTTCCTTGCCACAGGTAGTATGATTGGCTCTGTCACGTGCTGATCTTAGTGCACTCTGGGAAGCGGCGTGACAGGACGTTTCAGCCCAGTATTAGTTTAAGGACGTTTCGGTCCATTATCGCCGTGTTTGGGGCGATGATGTTTTTTTTGGTATTTCTTTCAGAGTTCTGACTTAGGAAGATAGCAAGCGGAAACAAGCATCGTCATCTATCATTGACCTAAGTCATGACTCTTCAAGTGTAGTACTTTTTGAGGAATCGGCCGTTTATTGGCTGGAAGGGTCTTTCGTCATGCATATCCATGAGCAGGTAGGCTCCACCTTGGTAGACTTTGTTTATGATGTACAGACCTTCATAGTTCGGCTCGAACTTCCCCTGTTTTGCACGATTGGGGATCATTGGTCTTTTGACGACCAGCACGAGTTCGCCTTGGCAGAATGTTCTCGGCCTGGTCAATCTTTCATATGACCGTGTCATCTTTGCCTTATAAGCCTACAGATTTTGCTGTACTATAAGGCGAGTTTCGTCAAGGGCATCAAGCACCTCAAGTCTAAGATGAGCATTTTCTTCATCTGTCAGCTCGTATCGAACCGTTAGTCGTAGAGAGGGGAGTTCTATTTCCAATAGAAAAACTGCTTCTGTGCCGAACACTAATGCATATGGTCTTATATTCGTGGCTGTTTTGAATGTTGTTCGGTACGCCCAGAGAGCTTCATGCAGCCTTTCGTGCCAGTCCTTTTTGTTTCTGGACACCATTTTTTATAATCTTTGTCAAGGTCTTATTGAAAGCTTCAGCTAGACTGTTGGCCCGAGAATTATAGACTGACGAGTATCTCCAATCTATTTTATGCTGCCGTGCGAAGCGGCTTATTTTATGGCTTCTGTAAGCTGGCCCATTATCCGAGATTATCCGTCGCGGAGTGCCGAACTGATAGATGACATAGGTTCTGAAGAAGTGGAGGATATTCTCCGTCTTCACCTCCCTTAGTAGTAGTGCTTCTGCCTATTTAGAGAAGTAGTTAGTTGTTTCTAGTATGAACGATGTCCTTTGGATGATGCCGGTTTGATTGGGCCAATTATATCGATTCCCCACATTTCGAAATGCCAGCTAGCCACTGTAGGGTGTAGCGGATTTGGATGTTGATGGATGAAATCCCCGAGAATTTGGTACGAGTGACACCGCTTCATATATTCGAGGCAGTCCTGAATCATCGTGGGCCAATAGTAACCCATTCTTTGTATGTTCAGCTTCATCTTTGGCCCAGCTTGATGAGAACCGCAGAGTCTGTCGTGAATTTCTTGGACGACTTTCTTTGCTTCTTCCGGCCCCAGGCATCTTAGCCATAGACAGTCAAACGATCTCTTATATAAAGTATCATTGACGAAGGCGAAAGACAAATTTCGTTTCATGAGCTGATGTCAGAATGAAGCATTTTCGGGCGTTCGTTGGGACTTAAAGTAGTCTATGAAGAATTCCTTCCAGTCCTTGACCTTTTTTTCGTCCTCAATTTGAAGGGTTACTTGTTTGGTCATTTCTTTTTCTTCGAATGGCTCTATCAGGTCTTCCGAAGATATATCTGTTGGCGCGAAAACCCTGCGGTTTTGCACAATGATCCTCACGTCATCGAGGTCTTCATCGGCCAATTCCTTAGCCAATTTGGCAAATGCATCCGCCTTGCTGTTTTCCGAACGTGCTATTCTTTCCAAGGTATAGGAAGGGATTTGTGTCAGCAGTTGCTGCACTCTTTCTCCATTCTTTATCAGTTCTGACCTGCATGTCTAATAGTCATCATTTACTTGGCTAACGATCAACTGGGATTCTCTATATATGAGGAGGTCTTTGATTCCCATGTCGATAGTGTAACAACCCTAATTTTCTTATACACTTTTTCCTATACAAAATTTTTCAAATATTTTTTTCAAAAATCCACAAAGGGGTATTTTAGCCTGAGCACAAGATATAGGTAATTATTTTGTTTTTAATTACAAGCTACAAGAATGTAATAAATCCATTTTTAGTGTACAAGAAATTACTTTAAATTTAATGTATACTTGGAGTATTTACTCTTGCTGCTATCATTTTAAGTAATTAAATAACTCTATAATTACAAGAAAGATCTTGTAGCTCATTGGTAATACCTTGCACTGCTGAACCAAGCCACCAGAGTTCAAATCCCATACGCCACATTATTTTTAATATTGATTTTTTTAAAACCTTTAGAATACCAAGAGTTTACACGTGCATATCTCACAAAAACCCCACTACACCCAAACATGTAACACTTGTACGAGTTAGATGAACCGTCGGGGGGGATCCAGGCCACCGGACTAGGCCGGGAATCGGCCAACTCGACTTTGACTCGGCCGACTCAGTGATCCGACCGAGTCACGGCCGAGTCACCCCCGATTCGGCCGATTCCGGCGATGGTCACAACATGAAAGTTGTGTCTTTTCATATTACCTATGCACCTGCAAAATTTCATCTTCAGAACACTTCCAGAGCTCTTAAAAAACCCTAATTACTCCACTTGTAATACATTTTTATTACATTTTATCACATTTTTATTTTTAACTTTTCATCTAGCCTAACCCTAGCCTAACCCTATAAATACCAACCCTACACACCACCCTCTCACCCCCAAAATCTTGAGCCACTCTCAAAAGTTTTCCAAGAAGTGTGTGCTTTGAAAACAAGTTCGCGGCGAAGCTCCGACGAGATTCTGACGGAATTCCGGCGACGTTTTTTAGAAACAACCGGCGACGAAGCAACGCCTAGACAACTCATCTAGTTCCTCTATACTCTTTAGTATAGATCGAAACTCGTAAGTCCCATTCTTCCCTTCTTTCTACTTCTCAAAAATACGAACTTACGAAACCCGACGGAAATAGGAACAAACCGATTTCCGATTTGGTTTTTCTACAAAATCCCACTTGTCACCTAATCCATAATACCTAAACATATCCATGATGACTATTAATCACATAGAAATCAATTTAAACAAAGTTTCTCACATGAAATGATAACTTTCTTGTAAAACCGTATTCTTTTCATAAAAATACCATGAAGTTTATTTTTCTTCGTTTAATCAATTCCCTCATTCCTAAATATGTTCATTTTGATCACTAAACTTGTAGAAATCAATTTGAATGAATTCTCACACATGAAATGATAACGTTTTCAAATACCGTATTCTTGTGCTTAAATACCTTCAAGTTTAATATATCATGTTTAACCCTTAAACATCACAATACCTTAAAATAAGTCACGAGGTAACGACCTACCTCCACACACACGCAAATATAACCTTAATTGATATCGTTAAAATTTAGAATACGAAAATACAAGACTTTTCGCTAAAATACCATATTCTTTATAAACCTTTTCTAAAAGCTTTAAGTTGTACACAATTCTAAAACAAAATCTTTTAAAATGAAAGTACGATATGTCATGGACATCGATCGTTTATCTAAACTGACTTTGTGGTGTCTAGGCAAGTGTGTCTAGGCTAGTGGTTTTTAATTAGGCCCACTACTGTGGTTCCTTCCCACTTACCTGGCACTTACCTGGCCGCAGTTGGCGGTGAAGAGGCGATTTGAGGCTTCTAACGACTTGTCGTTTAGACCATTTAGAAATAGGCTAGTTGGCTTAGGAAACCCTAGAATCTAAAATACGGAAAACTACACTTTTCAAGTAAATACCTTTTACTTTATAAAAACCGTTTTCTAAAGGGTTAGTATTTTACAATCTTTGCAAAGCGCCGCTACAACCTATTTTTGGGGAACCCGTTCGGGATCGTGCGGTTTATCGCGCACCCTCGGGCTAGTAGTGCGAGATTCAGACCTCCGCAAGGAGCATTCGGTCTCGAAAGGTTTAAAATACGACATCTTAAGAAAATGAGATTTTTGAAATATAAAATATTTATTAAAAATTATTTTTTATAAACCTATGTATATTTATCTTTTAAATACCTATTTTATTATAATATAAATTTTCCACCTTTTTCTAAAAATCACAAAAGAATAAAGGTTACACTAAAATACCATGAACTTCAAATAATCAATATTACAGATAAATACCATTATTTATGAAACTAGGATATTTTTAATTAGAAATGTCACAACATAAAATCCACAACTCTAAAGACGAAAAATAAATACTTGAGGTGTATTTTGAAAAGTATATAAAAGTATTTTTACATAAAACCCCCTCAAGTTTATAAATTACCCTAAGGACCCTAACAGTTATAAGACTTCGTTTCACATTTCTGATTGTCTGACTCGGATTTGAGTCTGATTAATCTGACTTGAATATGATTCAAGTCAATCCATAATCTACAAGTTTCCAATTCAATATTAACACATGAATCCATGAATACAACTATCAGTTTATACAATTTGGCTGAACCGAACCATGGATATATTCCTTTTACATGATTCCCAGTATTCCATTTACATGACTCTACGGTTATAACCGTTTCCAAGATAACAATACAAACAAGACATCGCGGGGTTTAAGGGGTAGATTGGTACGGAAGGTGTTAAAGGTGGCACGAGACGGTAAGATTAAAACACCTAACCTGAATCCCATTGCTGTTGTACCGTGGCATAACGGTTCCTTGTACTATACGTGCCTTAGTCTCTGGCAAGTGAGACTGCCCTCGTATACACTGGCATCCTTCTATACTAAGCTACAAACAACAGCGTTAACATAATATTACAACAACAGCTTACACTTTAAAAATGTATTTTCTTATTCTGTCTTCTCTACTCCCCTCTTACCTTTGGGACTTACCGAGCGATCTGTTCGCTGACGACATTCTGTTTCTTTCTTCTTTGAATGTCGTCAGGTGATTTGGACCAGGCAGAAGTTGAGCCATTGCAAGAAGACTTGGAGCAGTTTACTGAAGACCCTGCACTGTAGTTTCATTGTTCACTTTTCCTTTTTGTACTTTTCATTCCTGTTATGCCACTGTTTAGGCATCTTTTTATTTCAGTTGTATTTCCTTTCATGTATTGTACAAAGAATGTTAATAAATAAAAGTTGCTGTTCTTTTACATTTTGTCTCTTGTGTACTTATTTTATATTGCTTAGATACGCTTAGCGTATGTACTTCTGAGTATATACGTAGCGGACCTCGTCGCACCCACTTCGTCGTACACTGGGAAGCGGGGCGTGACAGATAGCGATCTCAAGACTTGTTATCAAAGCTTCGTATTAAGCTTCGTTGTTAGTCCTTGGCTCTGTTAAGGAAAGGGCGTAACGTAATATCCCTCCTTGCGGGGTTACGAAGATAAGGCCCACCCCGACTTTGATTATGGGGGTGTTTTGCTTTCGCCTCTTTATAGAAGACGATCCATCGAAGTAGAGTTCCCATTGGGAATCATTTTCTTCTTCGATTGCATCAAATGCATGTTCGTCTGGCAACTCGCAATTTATAGGGGAGTCGGCCAGTATCGGATGCTTCACGAGAAAGTCGGCAATGGCCTGACCTTTCACTGCTTTGAGGGGTCGATACGTTATCGAGAACTCCATCAGGAGGAGGGCCTATTTGGCAAGCCTTCATGTTAGTATGGCCCTTGACATTAGATATTTGAGAGGATCCACCTTCGATATGAAGTGGACCTCATGTGCCAAGGCGTAATGTATGAGCTTCATTATTACGAAGATCAGCGCTAGGCAATACTTTTCGATGGGGGAATAGTTGTTTTCTGCCTCCAGGAGAACTCGACTTAAACAGTATAGAGCTCTCTCCTTTTCCTGATCATTCTCTTGTGCCCACAATGCACCCATAGAACTCTCTAGGGCCGTTGTATATTGGATAAAGGGTTTTCCTATAACTGGAGTGGCCAATACCGGCGGATTTTGCAGTTATTGCATGATTTCGTCTAGTGCGTTTTGGCACTTGTGATCCTAGACAAACTGGGTCCCTTTCTTCATTAGATGATTGTACAGATGACATTTTCAGGAGAGGTTAGCTATGAGCCGCCGTATATAAGCGAGCTTTCCTTGGAGAGATCGCAGTTGTTTGAGGGTTCTCGGCGTGGGCATTTCCATAATCGCTTTAATCTTTGAGGGATCGATTTCGATACCCCGGTGACGTATGATGAATCCTAGGAATTTGCCTAAGGAAACTCTAAATGTGCATTTTAGAGGGTTCATCTTCAGATTATACTTCCGAAGATGTTGGGACACTATTTTTAGATGTTCCCAATGTTCCTCATGAGATTTGCTCTTCGCTACAAGGTCGTCGATGTAGCATTCAACAATCTCGTGTATGAGGTCATCGAAGATTTTTGTCATGGCCCTCTGGTAGGTAGCGCCGGCGTTCTTCAAACCGATGAGCATCACCTTATAACAGAATATGCCCAGCGGGGTTCGGAAGGCGGTTTGCTTCTGGTCTTCAGGATGCATTTTTATTTGGTTGTATCCTGAAGATCCATCCATAAAGGAGAAGACTCGTGAGTGGACGTGTTATCGATCATAAGCTCAGTAACGGGCACTAGGAAGTCGTCTTTCGGGCAGGCTTTGTTTAGGTCCCGAAAGTCCACGCAAATGCGAACCGTCCTGTTTTTCTTTATCACCGGAACGATGTTAGCGATCTAGTCGGGATATTGAATCTCTTGGATGAAGCCAGAGTCAATTAGTTTCTTTACTCCAGCGTTGATACTCATCTCAAGTTCGAGTTGTATCCTTCTCGGTGCCTGTTTGATTGTCTTATACCTTGCGATATGACCAGTTTATATACCGCTACTTTTGGATCTAGACCCGACATTTCGGAATAGTTCCATGCAAAGTAGTTTTTATACTGCATGAGCACGTCTTTTAACGTGGCTACCTGTTTTTTAGACAGTAGCTCACCGACGAACATTGGCCTCAGATCATTTTCCTTTCCTAAGTCAATTTTTCTTAGGTTGTCCGCTGTAGTGTGTATCCCATCTTCTAGCTCTTTTGGTGTTGGTGGAAGCTCTGAGATCACCTCGTCCTCGTCTTCATTTTCAAAGCACCCGAAGAGGTCATTCTGTAACGTTTTAAAAATCGTTTAGGTTAATTATGTGTTAATTAGTGGTATAACACGTGTTTTTCCGTTAAACATAGTTAATAATTATTTTCCTCATAGACATGATTATACCTATTTTAATTATATAATTGCTTATTTTATTGGTGTTTATTAGTCATTATTTAATTATTTGTTCACTAATTTATTTTACTTATTTATTAATTATTAAAAATTACTTTAACATGCACACACACTAATTTAGTGTTAATCCTATGTTAACATGGGGTTAATCTTATTTAAGTAACCATGGCAACTTAACACATCTTTTCTTTTGTTGCATGTCACATTTTATTTCAATGGTCTAGTCTTTTCTAGCATGGTTCTAGAGTTTTCCAAAAAAAAATGAAAAAGAAAAATAAATAGAGGCATGGTGCATTTAATGGCATGACAAAGCGTATGCCATGGCTCAAGGTTCTCTCTCCCTTGATATTTTCTTCCCCTCATCTTTTCTTCTTCTCCCTCCTTTTTCCTTCATGCTAAAACCTTGCCACCTCATAACCCTCCCCCCCACACAAATTCTTCACAAATCAATTCAAAACATTCAATTTCAAATCTCTTTTATGGTTCTTGAAGCAATTCTTTAGTTTGGGAGGCAAGGCTATCAAGTTTGAATCTTTTCCAAATCATCTTGAGGTATAAAACCTAGTTTACTTATAACTTTGCTAATCTTTGCTCTTAATTGTCTTAATTAAGTGTTTAAATAGCTTTTAATGCAAGTTTAGTGTATTTATGCGAGGGTTAGGTTAAGTTAAGGGTTTTATGGCTTATTAGGATAGTTAAGAGTGGATTAACACCTAATAGTCTTACTAATCCAGCAAGTTTCACTAAAACACTACAATTTTTCAATTTAGTGTTTCAAAAACGGTTTTTAATTGAGTTTTCTATTTTCTATGATCTTCTATCATTACGTTTGTCTACAACTAAATCAAGCAGTACAGTAGTGTAGTGTATAGAGCCCTGAGATTATCCTAGAAACTCGGACCCCAATTTCCCCACTTAGCTCGGCGAGATCCCTTAAATTGCTGGCGCCGCCGTTTCCCCTATAGAATTAGGTGATGAATTTTTGTAGGATGCTCACTATGTGTATTTTAGGGTATTTGGTATCGCTTGTTTTTCCTATTTCATCTTTAGGTAAAATCTGCAACCATTTTCCTTTAATGTATGTGTTTGTTTATTCGCGACACGTACGATTCGGTTCTAGGTTTGGCGTTTGCTGTGCATAGTAGCCCCTAGGTGTGGTTTGTGGCGATATCACGTGTGTTTTGTGCACCAAGTGCACGCGTGTTTATCTAGTGCGCGTTAGTTGCTTCGTATCGTTTTGTTTTCGCGTTTTATCGAATATTTAGTCTTATGTGTTATAATTGTGCGATTCTAGGATCGGTTGCAGATACGTCGGACGTGGTAAGGAAAGGAAAAACAGTGATCGAATTCGATTAGCCGAGGCGTTCCGGTAAGTAGATGTACACAACTATGGAAAAATCATTTGGATGGCATAAATCGCCTGATAGTTAGGATCTACCTATAGTTCTTGTTTTTATTTGCGTGTATCATATTCATATTGTACTTGCATCATCACATACATTGATATTGTCACTTAGGACACTTGCACCATTACCGATGGTTCATGCCGCACGTGCACTATTTTATGCAAACACACACGCCATCGGTAATTGCTATGTCACGAACACTAGAAATTACTTAATAATCGGCAATCTTTGCATCACATCATTAGTGATATGTGGTATTCAAGTTAATTAGCTCAATTCTTCATTATTGCTATGTAGTCACTAAGCCATTCATCATCATTGCATCATATTGATATCATGGACATTCATCGTCATCTACATATTCATATATTGTGATTTCCTTAGAGATTTCTGGATTTGAGAAAAATCGCAAAAAGAATTTTATAAACTTATGATCATTTCAAAAATAGAAATTGCGGTTTTCTCATGATATGATGTGTGTGGCGTCCACTATGAGTTTTCTCAATTCTTGAGCCACATGTATACACATACCCGATTCGAGGAGAGAGGAGGAACCGTCTGTGGATACATGGTGGATCCTGTAAGGTACCATGGGGCAAGAAGACCGTATAGAAAGACATTGAGCCTGGCAGGGTGCACCACCTACCGGTTATTATTGACCCGGTGGTCATCTAGAGAATACCGACCGGAGTCGTGTGATTTGACAAATTTGAAAGCCGATCTGAGAGACGGCTACCGAGATATATATATATATATATATTTATATATATATATATATATATATTATGTCGATGCTTGACACAGTTTTCTGTCGATTTTATTTGATGATACCCCAGTTTGATTATACAAAAGTTTTACTAAGATAAGAACACAGATTTTTCTCATACCAGATATATATCCAGATTTCGTGCTTAATCATTCATTCATGTCGCATTCATATTAGTGCATAGCATCATTGTAGTATACATAGGTTATGACGCATTTGCGTGCATGCTTGCGATAGCCTTATTAGATGTTACCTACTACTCACGAGTGTAACATTTTAGAAAATATAAAATATTATTTTTGGAATTTAATATTAAAATAATATATTTCGCGAAAACTACCCGATTTGCGAAATTGGGGTTTTCGTAAAATGGTATAAATATATACCAATATTTGTGAAATAATTGGAGATTAAAATGATTTATTCATTTAAAAATATATTTATTAGATTTGGCAATTTTATAATTAATTATATGCAGTTTAAAAATTTAACCCGATTGGTGCACTACTAATCGCGATTAAACTAAATCCGTATTTCTACATTTTTTCATGGCTAGTGCATCATGTCATGTTGCATTTTGTTGCATGTTGTTGCATTTGTGTAGTTTTATTGGTGTTATGTGTATTATTGTGAGAAAAAGAGAAAAGAGTTAAAAAGAGAATGATTGGGGAGAGGGGGGGGGGGGGAGAGAGAGAGAGAGAGAGAGAGAGAGAGAGAGAGGGCAGCTATTCATTCATCCCCCATTTGTTTTTCTCATCATCTTCCTCCTCATCTCCCTCCACCTTCACCCTCAAGAATCATCTCCAAATCTTCATCAAAACCCTACACCCTTATCATAAAAGTTGATCCCCACCTCATCCTCAACACTTTGGACCAATCAAAGTTGAATTTTGAAGACTTTGGGAAGCTAGGGTTTTTCTTGAGTTGCCCAAATGAGGTATATCTTCTTCCATTTAGTTTAATTTGAGTTTTCTTGTATTCTAGTTTAGTTTAGAATGTGATTTGGTTAGGGTATGTGATGTTTGGAAATTCCTAGAGAAGCTTTGGGTAATTTTGTGGATTGGTGATATGTAGTGGCTGTTTACAAGACATTAGTGTTGAGTTTATGTCTAAGACCAGAGACTAGAAAATCAAAACACAGACGAATAATTTTCCCGACATCGTAATTTGACAGTTTGTGATGGTTTATGGAAATCTGGAGTGACCCAAGACCACCATAAATTAAGTTCCCATGACAGTGAGACATGCAGGCAACCATGAAACCCGAGACCCAAATTCCCTAATCTGGCCGCAGAATAATTCATTGTGGCCGCAAATTGCGGCCACATCAGAGTAGAATGGTGTGAATTTTGTTCAGTGGTCTTGTTATCAGATATCTAGGGCAACCCTATGTGCAAAATTGGCCTAGGGTGAAATCTGGAAGTGGTTTTCTTAGCTTGCTGTTTTTGTGCTTTGCGATTTCTGAATTTGGGTTTGGTATTTGATATTGTATTTGGTCGTTGGATGTTTGTACGTCAACGACAGGGAATAATTGGTTGGTTTTGCATGCGTAGGCTATAGGTTCTAACCCATGAGCGCACCGCGTGCCGTATTGGATTTCGGAACTTGGTGTTAATAGCATTTGCGATTGTGTATTTTTTGTAGGTACCCTCGCGTGGACTTCCGAGACTACGAAGCACATCGACTATGGCTGAACGAGGAGTTCCGCAGGTGAGTAGATCTATATCTACGGGGGAAGTCGGGTGGATGGCGTATAGCACCCCCGTAAGTTTTTGATGGAAACCGATCTATAGGATACAGTCGTAGAAACCTAGATTAGAAAACTAGGGATATGGTTAAAAAGATAGTGTGAGATGATATGAGTGATTGAATATATATATATATATATATATATATATATATATATATATATATATATATATATATATATTGAGATATGAGATGAAAGTTTTAGGGATATGAAAAGTGAATGTAAATCACGACTTATAGATATGTAGTTTCACTAGAATAAGTATGAGATTTAGAGTAGCATGACATGAGATTTGTAAGATAGGATATATCTATGTAAATGAATTGATGTGGGATATAAATGTGATGAAAATAATATACGATGTGATATGATGACTTGATTGATACGCCGGTACGGATGCGAGTCGATATGAGAGGATTGATACTTTTGCTGGTCCCCTGATATGAGATTGATACGGATGTGACCTGGGATATAGGTATATAGACATATATAATGTTGTGAATCAGAAGTGATATGCTGTATAAGACGTTAGGTCCGTACCCTCAGCGTCATATAGGTTGATAGGATCCCTAATGGTTTAATGCCGATGTACGATGATTTACCGTACGTGATGAGTTTTATGATGATTGATCCATACCCTTGACTAGAGGATGCCGTACGATGGATCATACTGTACGTGATGTTGTGAGGCTGGATGCCGATTGATAGATTCACCGACTCGGTCATGTTAGATACGTATACCTTATAGTATTTAGCTGACGATATACTTTATGCTACGTTTATGTCATTCTCATTGCATTACATATACCTGTGTTAGTACACCTACACCATTATCGATGATGTGTATGTTACACTTACACAGATTTGCCGGTTCACACACTTCATCATCGATAATTGCTATGTCACTACATAGTAGATTTGCTGCATTATGATATGACTCCTTGCACGATTTACTTGCTATATTCACATCACTGTTCTATGTTGCATGAGATACGGATATACTTACATTTCTATTATATGTCACATACATCATGCTTTATGATTATACGCATTGAGATATGTTGTTTTCATGAGATTTCTGGATTTGAGAACCGGGGTTATTTTAAAGGAAAGTATGTATTGTTTTAAAAACCCGGTTTCTCTTGATATGATATTTTGTGACATCCACCATGCGTTTTCTCGGTTCTGAGACGTGTGATATGTGAAACCCAATTCGAGGAGTTGGATGATCCGTTTGCGGGTTCATGGTGGACTCGGTATGGTATCCCGGGGCAAGAAAGGGATGTCGTGCAGTAGACGATGAGCCTGGCAGAGGGACTACTACCTACCGGTGATTGGTTGGACCTGGCGGTTATTCGAAGGATACCGACCGGAGTCGAGAGATGGATATGGGCTGATCCGTACTGCCGGAGCCCGAGGGCCGATCCCGCAGACGGAGCCCGCGGGCCGATCCGGACTGACGGAGCTCGATATATGAGAATTTACGTGTCGATGTTGGACACATGTTTCATTATGTTTCGAGTGTCGATGTTGGACACTCAGGTTCCATGATTTTGATGTGTCGTTGATGGACACACGTTGGTTGATATCCTCATATTTACATGCATATGCTTTATGATATTTACATGCATGATGTTGTTGTGTCATTGATAGACACATAGATGTTAGCCACATGCTGATAGTCATTGATTATATTGTTGGCACATATGCAGATACGGTCATCCTAGATATCATAGTATTACCTTTATGATATAGTTGACCTAGGAATCGTTGTTTTATTCGATTTATACCTGATGCTGTTTTCTACTCACGAGCTGGCAACTCACCCCCGTTATGCCACAGTTCTTGCAGGTTGACCGCATGGATCAGTAACGGCATCGCTGGCACATAGCTGCATTCGAGTGTTTTGCTTTGGTAGGCGGTACATGTTGGATCGTACCCCTCTTGTATTTATTATTCCTGTTGTATTTAGTTAACTCCATCAAATCAGAAACTAGTATTTATATAATTAGTAAGACTTAGTGAGACTTGTGGTTGCGAGACTTAGAGCGAGGGTTTATGTTCGCTTGATGGGGTTGATGTCTTGCTTTACATTATCTTTTTGGTGTTGATCTTCGCCGTTGGGCGTCGTATACTTATTATGTGACTTGCGTGGTTGTGATTCCGCCGGTTGACGAAGAGCTAGTTCCCGCTTGGGGATGCCTTTATTATTATTGTGTATATGTGGTTTTGGATCAAAATATACAAAGGAGGTGCTGCCCAAATTTTTAAAAGACGAAACATATTTTTCAACTAATAAAATCCACTTGCATTTTTCATGTTCCACTATTTATGCATTTAAGAAAACTTTTGATTTCATCATACCCTTATTTCAAAACATCACTTCTTTTATTTTCTTAAAAAGGTTTAGATTTATGGGCTTCGGCTTACTTAATTTACGTTCCAGCCACTATGCCGCCGAAGACTACGAGGGCCCAGATGGCTGCCGCCAGAGATGAGATTAGAGCGAGCTCGTCTGAGACGAGGACCGACTAGAACGGTATGCCTACACCTCAGGGACAGACTGATACCCCTTCTCTAGGCCAGATAGTTAGGCTGAAGGCGAGTATTCAAGATTTGCGCTAGATGGTTGGATCTTTAGTTGGGGTCAGCCGGGCACCGAGATCCGATGCTCCTCCTCCTACTATGGGGATTGTAATAGTACCTGCTGTCCAGACATCTGTTCCTGCTGCTACCGAGACTATCGTAGTATCATTACAGGAGTTTATGAAGCTGAAGCCTCCAGTTTTCACAGGCATAGACCCAGCGGAGGATCCACAGACGTTCCTCGATAGGATGGCCAGGATCTGCCGCTCATTGAGGTGTTCCGATGAGAGATCGATCGAGCTTGCGAGCTTTCATCTGGAGGGTCTTCCTCAGATGTGGTGCGAGTTAGTTGAGAGAGGCCGAGCTGCAGGTCTACCTCCTATGACCTGGGATGAGTTTACGACGGTGTTTCTAGCCCGTTTCCTTCTGGAGAGCATCGGGGATGCTCGATCCCGTAGTTTTGAGTCTTTGCGCAAGACTCCTGGGATGACCATGTCCGAGTACGACGTTCAGTTCACTCGGCTATCCAGATATGCTCCTTACTTAGTGGACACTGAAGAGAAATGCATAAAGTGATTCGTACGAGGCCTTGATACACAGCTCTTCCTTTCTATCGGCGCCCAGCATTTCGAAACCTATGCAGCAGTGATATATGCTGCTATATTAGTAGAGGAGCGTATTTCTGAGACTACCGTGCCGAAGAGGATTCGAACAGGTATATCAGCTCCAGTGCGGTTTGGCAGAGATATGACAGGTAGAGGCTGTGGTGGTGGTCGAGGCAATATGCGAGTCCAGTTGTTCAGCTCTTCTTTACCGTGTCAGCAGCCATCGCAAGGATGTTATCGATGAGGGAGTCCACTGCACCGTGTCAGATATTATACCGTTAGGCGACAGGGCGAGGCGACAGTTCCACATGTGAATTTACCACCTTCACCCCCTCCTCCGAGCGCTTTACCTCCTACACCTATTGTTGCTCCACGCCAGATCTATGCCCCGAGAGGCCATGGTCGTAGCGGTCTGGTTCAGAGAGGATGAGGTGGCAGATGCAGAGGAAAGCTGGGTACCGGCAGAGGACATGCCTGAGTTTTTTCTTTGACTCCTCAAGATGCGTAGGCATCGAACGTCATTGTGAAAGGTACTATTCCAGTGTGTTCTTTCGACGTGCATATATTGTTCGACCCAGGTTCTACGTATTCTTATGTAGTTACACACTTCGTACCAAGGTTGGGCCGAGAGTCGTCTTTGCTAGATCAGCCACTTATCGTTATTACTCCCGTAGGAGAGTCTTTTATCGCTCGACATGTATTTCGACCGTGTTCTGTTTGTATCGAGGATAGGGATTCTTCTATTGACTTGATTCTCCTCGATATGTTAGTCTGGTTAGCCACTTGTTATGCGTCTATGGACTGCCGTGAGAAGGCGGTCAGATTTAATTTTCCGGGCGAGCCAGTTCTTGTTATTCAGGGAGACCGTAGTGCCACCCTTCCTAGTTTGATTTCTGCCCTTCGCGCTAGTCGGCTCTTGAGGAAAGGATGTCAGGGATTCTTGGCGTATTTTCGTGATGCTGGAGTCGCAGAGGTCCCATTGGACCGGGTTCCGATTGTGAGGGAGTTTCCCGATGTCTTTCCTGACGAGTTGCCTGGATTGCCACCAGAGCGCAATATCGAGTTCTGCATTGACTTGATCCCTACATGGGGCCTATTTCTATACCACCTTATTGGATGGCCCCGGCGGAGCTTAGAGAGCTGAAGGATCAGTTGCAAGATTTGCTGGATAAGGGACTTATTCGTCCGAGTGTGTCGCCTTGGGGAGCTCCTGTCCTGTTCGTCAAGAAGAAGGACGACAATATGAGATTGTGCATTGATTATCGTCAATTGAATTGAGTTACCATGCGGAATAGATATCCCCTACCTCGCATTAACGATTTGTTTGATCAGCTCTAGGGTGCAGGACATTTCTCGAAGGTTGACTTGTGGTCGGGTTATCATCAGTTGTGGGTTCGGAAGGGTGACATTCTGAGGACTGCTTTTCGTACGCGCTATGGGCATTACGAGTTCTTGGTGATGTCGTTCGGGCTCACCAATGCCCCAGCAGCGTTCATGGATTTGATGAACCGCATCTTCAGGTCGTTTCTTGACCAGTTCAATATCGTGTTCATTGATGACATTCTGGTATACTCCCGGAGTCGAGAGGAGCATGAGCAGCATTTGAGGATTACGTTGCAGACTTTGAAGGAGTACCGACTGTATGAAAAATTCTCCAAGTGTGCTTTCTGGCTTGATAGTGTTGACTTCTTGGGTCACGTGGTTACGAGAGATGGTATACGAGTGGACCCGAAGAAGATCGAGGCTGTACAGCTTTGGCCCAGACCTGTTTTAGCGACTGAGGTTCGCAGCTTCTTGGGTTTGGCCGGTTACTACCGACGCTTTGTACATGATTTTTTATGTATCGCTGCACTGCTGACCGGGTTGACCCGGAAGGGAGTTCCTTTTCTTTGGACCGAGACTTGTGAGCAGAGTTTTCAGCAGTTGAAGACTCGTTTGACGACTGCACCGGTATTATCTTTGCTTTTAGGGTCAGGCGGCTTTGTTGTCTATTGTGATGCTTCTCGAGTGGGTTTAGGCTGTGTGTTGATGCAGCATGGAAGGGTCATCGCTTATGCTTCTCGGCAGTTGAAGAAGCACGAGTAGAACTATTCCACTCACGACTTAAAGATGGCCGCGGTGGTCTTTGCACTCAAGATTTAGAGGCATTACTTATACGGCGAGTCGTGCCAGATATTCATGGATCACAAAAGCTTAAAGTATATCTTCCAACAGCGGTATCTGAATTTGTGACAGCGCCGTTGGATGGAGCTTGTAAAGGACTATGATTGCGAGATTCTTTATCATCCGGGCAAGGCGAATGTTGTAGCTGACGCTTTGAGTCGGAGGCCCAGAGGCAGCTTGTCCTATTTGAGCGCAGTTCAGAGACAGTCTTCCACAGATTGGCGGATCTTATGCGACAGCCGAGTACAGTTTGTGTTTACTTCGACCGGAGGATAGCTTGCTCATTTCCTCGCCCTTCCACAGTCACTTGATCGCATTCGGGAGGCACAGTCCGGCGATGTTCGTTTGTCAAAGATCATGGAGCAGGTTCGGCAGGGTAGAGATTCAGAGTTCGTGGTCGATGACCAGGGAGTACTATGATTTGGGACTCGACTATGTGTGCTAGATTCCGAGGGCTGAGGCGCGAGATCTTAGAGGAGGCGCATCAGTCAGCTTACAACATTCATCCGGGTTCCACCAAGATGTATCATGACTTGAGAGATATCTACTGGTAGGAAGGGATGAAGAAAGATGTCACAAATTTCGTTTCGAGATACCTGACTTGTCAGCAAGTCAGGGTTGAGCATCATAGGCCGGCAAGAGAGTTACAGCCTTTGCCCATCCTGGAGTGGAAATGGAAACATATCTCTATGGATTTCATCGTAGGTCTACCTAAGACCAGTCGAGGGTATGGCTCTATTTGGGTGATCGTAGACCGATTGACGAAAATGGCTCACTTCCTTCCAGTGAATACCACTTTCGGATTTGCTCAGTATGCTCAGATATATATTGATGAGATTGTGCGACTACACGACATTCCGACCTGCATTGTTTCCAACAGAGGCACCCAGTTCACCAGCCGACTATGGCAGAAACATCAAGAGGCTTTGGACACCCGATTGAGTTTCAGTACAGCTTTCCATCCGCAGACCGACGGTCAGTCAGAGCGGACCATACAGACTCTCGAGGATATGCTTCGAGCATGCGTTCTAGATTTCGGTGGTAGTTGGGATCATCACTTTCCCTTGATAGAGTTCTCCTACAATAACAGCTTTCAAGAGACGATTCAGATGACACCCTTCGAGGCATTGTATGCGAGAAAATGTCGATCACCAGTTTGTTGGATAGAGCTCAGTGAGAGCAGTATTTTGGGATCGCAGCTTATGCAAGAGACGGCATAAAAGATCTAGTTGATTCAGGATAGGATAAGAGCGGCCCAGAGCAGGCAAAAATCTTATGCGGATAGACATCGTCGCAGAATTGAGTTCGCCGTGGGCGATCATGTTTTCTTGCGGTTTTCGCCGATGAAGGGCGTGATGAGGTTCGGGAAGAAAGGGAAGCATAGTTCCAGATATGTGGGTCTCTTCGAGATTCTCGAGTGAGTCGGTACAGTTGCTTATCGTTTGGATCTTCCACCCAGTTTTCCGGATGTTCACCCCGTGTTTCATGTATCGATGCTTCGCAAGTACCTTCATGACCCTTATCAAGCAATTCAGCATCAGACGATCTAGCTGGAGCGCGATCTTTTTTCACCGAGCAGCCGGTAGTCATCCTGGATCGGCATGTGAAGAAACTGAGATCAAAGGTCTTACCATCTGTGAAGGTTCTTTGGTGTGGCCTGAACAGCGGAGAGGTCACCTGGAAAGCCGAGGACGAGACGAGGAAGAAGTTTCCCCATCTCTTCGAAGGTACGCGTAGTTAGATTTTTTTTTTAAATTCGGGGACCGAATTTCTTTAAGGGGGAAGATTGTAACGTTTTAAAAATCATTTAGGTTAATTATGTGTTAATTAGTGGTATAACACGTGTTTTTCCGTTAAACATAGTTAATAATTATTTTCCTCATAGACATGATTATACTTATTTTAATTATGAAATTGCTTATTTTATTGGTGTTTATTAGTCATTATTTAATTATTTGTTCACTAATTTATTTTCCTTATTTATTAATTATTAAAAATTATTTTAACAAGCACACACACATACTAATTTAGTGTTAAGCCTAGGTTAATAAGGGGTTAATCTTATTCAAGTAACCATGGCAACTTAACACATCTTTTCTTTTGTTGCATGTCACATTTTATTTCAACGGTCTAGTCTTTTCTAGTATGGTTCTAGAGTTTTCCAAAATAAATCTGAAAATGAAAAAGAAATAGAGGCATGGTGCATTTAATGGCATTGCGCATTTAATGGCATGGCATGGTGTATGCCATGGCTCAAGGTTCTCTCTTCTTTGATATTTTCTTCCCCTCCTCTTTTCTTCTTCTCCCTCCTCCTTCCTTTATGCTAAAACCTTGCTACCTCACAATAAAAACCCACAAATTCTTCACAAATCAATTCAAAACATTCAATTTCAAATCATTTTTATGGTTCTTGAAGCAAGTCTTCAGTTTGGGAGGCAAGGCTATCAAGTTTGAATCTTTTCCAAATCATCTTGAGGTATAAAACCTCGTTTACTTATAACATTGCTAATCTTTGCTCTTAATTGTCTTAATTAGGTGTTTAAGTAGCTTTTAATGGAAGTTTAGTGTGTTTAAGCGAGGGTTAGGTTAAGTTAGAGTTTTTATGGCTTATTATGGTAGTTAAGAGTAGATTAACACCTAATAGTCTTACTAATCCAGCAAGTTTCACTAAACTACCACAATGTTTCAATTTAGTGTTTCAAAAACGGTTTTTAATCGAGTTTTCTGTTTTCTGTGATCTGCTATCATTACGTTTTTCTACAACTAAATCAAGTAGTAAAGTAGTGTAGAGTATAGAGCCCTGAGATTATCCTAGAAACCTGGACCCAAATTTCCCCACTTTGCTCGACGAGATCCCTTAAATTGCCGGTGCCGCCGGTCCCCCTGTAGAATTAGGTGATGGATTTTTGTAGGATGCTCTCTGTGTGTATTTTAGGGAATTTGGTATTGCTTGTTTTTCCTATTTCATTTTTAGGTAAAATTTGCGACCATTTTCCTTTAATGTACGTGTTTTGTTTATGCGCGACACGTACGATTCGGTTCTAGGTTTGGCGTTTTCTATGCATAGCAGCCCCTAGGTGTGGTTTGCGGCGATATCACACGCGATTTTTGCACCAAGTGCACGCGTGTTTATCTAGTGCGCGTTAGTTGCTTCGTATCGTTTTGTCTTCGCGTTTTATCGAATATTTAGTCTTATGTGTTATAATTTTGCGATTCTAGGATCGGTTGCGGAGACGTCGGACGCGACAAGGAAAGGTAAAGCAATGATTGGATTCGATTAGCCGAGACGTTCCGATGAGTAGATGTACACATCTATGGAAAAATCGTTTGGATGGAGTAAAGCGCCCGATAGCTAGGATCTACCTATAGTTCTTGTTTTCATTAGCGTGTATCATATTCATATTGTACTAGCATCATCACATACATTGATATTGTCACTTAGGACATTTGCACCATTACCGATGGTTTATGCCGCACGTGCACTATTTTATGCGAACACACACGCTATCGGTAATTGCTATGTCACGAACACTAGAAATTACTTAATAATCGGCAATCTTTGCATCACATCATTAGTGATATGTGGTATTCAAGTTAATTAGCTCAATTCTTCGTTATTGCTATGTAGTCACCAATCCATTCATCATCATTGCATCATATTGATATCATGGACATTCATCGTCATCTATATATTCGTATATTGTGATTTCCTTGGAGATTTCCGTATTCATGAGATTTCTGGATTTGTGGAAAACCGCAAAAAGACTTTTATAAACTTATGATCATTTAAAAAATAGAAATTGCGGTTTTCTCATGATATGATGTGTGTGGCGTCCACCATGAGTTTTCTCGGTTCTTGAGCCACGTGTGTACACATACCCGATTCGAGGAGAGAGGAGGAACCGTCTGCGGGTACATGGTGGACCCGGTGAGGTACCTTGGGACAAGAAGGCCGTATAGAGAGACGTTGAGCCTGGCAGGGGAGCACTGCCTACCGCTGATTATTGACCCGGTGGTCATCCAGAGGATACCGACCGGAGTCGTGTGATTTGACAGATTTGAGGGCCGATCTGAGAGACGGCTACCGACACACACACACACACACACCGTGTCGATACTTGACATGGTTTTCTGTCGATTTCATTTGATGATACCCCAATTTGATTATACAAAAGTTTTACTAAGATAAGAACACATATTTTTCTCATACCATATATATATCCAGATTTCGTGCTTGATCACTCATTCATGTCGCACTCATATTAGAGCATAGCATCATTGTTGTATACATAGGTTATGACGCATTTGCGTGCATAATTGCGATAGCGTTATTAGATGTTACTTACTACTCACGAGTTGGCAACTCACCCCCACTGTGCCACAGTGTCTTGCAGGACCGACCCGTCAGCATAGTAGTGGCGGGCGTACTTCTTCTCCTGCTTCCTCTTGCTTTGACTTGCGGTTTTGCTTGTAGGTGGGTTTTGCAAGGATATTCTTTTATTCCCACCATATATATTTACTTTTGTATCTAGTACACTCCATCTACCATTTGTATATGTGACCTAGAGTCTGGACAGTGAGACTTGTATTATTTTGATATCTAGTGTCGAGCTCATGTGAGCCGACTTTTATGCTCTTCTTATTTCTTGCTTTCTATATGGTTTTTCATATTATTATGATATATCCTGTATATGGTTGTTTTCCTCCTTTTGGCGAAGAGCTAGCTCCCGCTTGAGGATGCCTTTATTCATTTATACATATTCATGTTTTGTACCCATTTGGGGCCAGTTTTTACAAAGGAATCTCTTCCGAAATTTTCAGAAAACTTGATGCTTTTAAAATTCTTTGATGTAACTATTTTGTTAAAATCGCCTTTTAAAAACAAGTATTTCTTCACTCTAGTTCATTAAACGGTTTAGATTTCTGGGCTTTGGCTTACTTAGATTATGTTACGCCTCTAGACGTTGCATGATTTAAGTGCCAGTCACGTTCCACACATTCGGGTCGTGACACATTCATATTCTCGTGCCCTTCCTCTTTTGAGAGTGTTACCATATGGTAAGTACGAGTCTGCTTCCCTTTTTGTGGTTGAGCTGGTCCTATCCTGACGGGGTAGGTCTTTTTTGGCTCATGCTTTTGTGGCGGGGTTACCCTCCAGCTGTCGGATAATGTAAACCTGCCTTGTCGATACTGGTCTTCTACCCAGTCTTTGAAGGTGAAGCAGTCTTCAAGAGGACGATCTATTACTCGATGATAGAAGCAATAATCCGGATGATGGACTTCGTTTATTTGTTCAGGGTGCCGAGGCTTCGGAAGCGTCATCATTTGGTGCTTCATGATAAGGTTGAATATTTTTCTTGCCTTGTCTTGAAGAAAAAAGTACTCTCGACCCATCTTCTTTATGAAGGATATCACACCCCGCTTCCCAATAGACGGAAACAGTGACGTGGCAAGCCCGCAACGTATTTACTATGAAACAAATACGTTAAGTGTAATTAAGCAATTTAACAATGAACAAGAATGACAAGAGTAATAAAATGAAACAACAACTTTATTTTACATTCAACTTTACATACAACTGTTTGAAAATAAAAGATACAATAAATAAGGCAAATGCCTAAACTATGGCATACAGAAAGTATGTGCAGGCTGGAAAGAGCTAGTAATCTGGCTGTGCAACAAGCTGGTCCAAGTCTTCCGGTCTCGGCTCTATCTCTTTAGAGTCCGGTCCTCCTGATGAACATCCTACAGAAAGAACGTCGTCAGCGAACTAGCGTTCGGTAAGTCCCAAAAGAAGTAAAAGAAGATAGTATCATGTGAATATGAACTAAAATAATAAAGGACAGGTAAAATTGTATATGATCATTCACAGGTATATGATGGTTATTCTAATGTGGTTATTTGTAGTTTGATAAGGAAAGTATTCATGTATACGAGAGGAGTCCATCTTACCCCGTGGACTATGGTAACATGTAGTATAAGACCCCGTCATAACCCACGGGACAACGACACGTGAATTCATGTAGCTGTCTTTTAAAGTGACCTCTCATGTCACGATATACATTCCGTACCAATCTACCTCTTTATGCCCGCGTATTGTATTGCATAGATTATGATTATAGGTCTTGGCTGAATCCATGGATATAAAATGTTCAGGTTCATGTTCAGGATGTAATCATTTATTCAGGTAGTCATGTCGAGTTCATGTCACATTATAACCATGGTTTGGTCAAGTCGAGTCAAGTATACAAGTTTGAGTTTGATATTTGAATTCGTGTGTTCAGGTTCATGATCAAGTATTCAAGCTTGTGTTTGATTTTGGATTCTGGTTTGAGTTTGGACTCAGATTGAGTCAGACACTTGTGAAAGGATTTAACTCTTGAATTCTTAGATTCAGGAGTAATCGGCAACTGTTGCACATGTACGGCAGGATTTTTGTCTTTTTCCAAGACAATTACCATTGATAACTCCGTTAAGTTGTCTAATCTAAATAGGCATACACTCACTTTCTCCGGCTCCCTAGGGCTTAAGAGAAATGATACCGTTTAAGCCTATGTTAATTTTATAGTCCTTAAAGTATTTTTTGCATATCTCGAGAGATTTTTATGAAAAATATATTATTATTGTTTTAAATATAACCTCGAGGGTGATTTACTAGATTTAGGGTTTTTATAAGCATGTATTTTAATTATTGGGGTATTTTAATGATAAAAACTTAGCTTTTAAAAGTTTATGGTGTTTTATTGAAAACCAGCCCTTTTTGGTAACTTAATGGTATTTCATTAACATTTTAATCTTTCATTTTTAAAAATATATTTTCATAATATATTGAAAATACGAATTTATAATTTTTATATAATTTTTCAAAAATTAGTTTTGTTTAGAAAAGTCGCGTTTCTTAAAAACCGTATTTTATTTCCTTTCGAGATCGAATACTCCGTGAGAAGTTCTGCATCTCGCTCTACTATCCTAAGGATGTGCGATAATCTGCACCATCCATTAACGGGTCCCCTAACGAGGGTTGTAGAGGTGTATTGCCAAGGATTACAAAATACCGCTTTAAAAGAAACCTGGTTTTGAAAAGGTATGGTATTTTAATGTAAAAGCTACTCTTTGAACCAACCATATATATATATATATATATATATATATATATATATATATATATCGTGCTATGAAACCAAAGTGTGCGTGTGGGGTAGGTCGTTACCCTGTGAAGTTTTCCTAAAGGTATTGTTTTAACAATCATCAAAAAGAGGTCTATACTAAAGTCAAGGTATTTTAATGAAAAAGTTCGTTTATATTTGTTTCACATGAAAATTTTGGTTAAACTTGAAACTAAAAGATTGTAATTAGAGTTACAAGTAGGGTGGTAAAATTAGTCCGACTTATGTATAAAGGAAAATGGAGTTTATGTTTTAAAAAGAAATGTATCGGAAATAACTCCACTTTACCGATATATGTTTAAAAGACGAAAAGAAAGAAAGATGAGAGGGACTTACGGCTTGGTAATATTGAGAAGAGAGTGAGGAAGAAAGGAGGTGGCTTCGTGGCGTCACGGGAGCTCCGGAAATGGCTTCGATCTTCGATGGAAGGAGCTTGTTTGCTAACTCCACTTGACTCCACTTACACTTAGGAACTTTTGAGCTGATTTTGCTTGAAATTTTCAGAATAGAGGGGAGCTAGGGCATGGGGTGGTATTTATAGTGGAGAATTAGGGTTTAGGAATTAAAAATTTGGATTAAAAAGGTGTTAAATGGTGAATTGAAGGGTCTCTGTTTGATTGCAGGAAAATCAAACAGTGCAGGGTGGTTAAGGGGAGTTGAAGAGGTGTGTGCGCAAAGCACGGAGCAAATTGGAGCAAGATCAACCGTCAGCGCTGGCCCATTGATGGGTTTGGGCGGTTGGATCTTGAGGTATTGCCTCGAGATTCGTGCCACGTGTATACTTGGGTGTGCACGCCTCATTGCGCCTGTTTGATTTTTCTGAAACTTTTCATTTCCTCGTGTATTGCACGTGCAACTCTTGGGCTTCCGAAAAATTAAAAAGAAAAATCTGAAAAATAATTGTGTCTGATGGGAATCGAACACACAGGCTATGTCACAGCAGTGCAGAGGCTTTACCAGTGAGCTATAAGTTGTTTCTTGCTTTTATTCAACAAAAATAACTTTTAACTCTTATACAGGCCGTAATACTCTTTTCTGTACAATAACAAGAAAATTTTTGTACAGTGATTTCAGAGTCGTTACATTCTACCCTTCTTATAAAAATTTCGTCCTTAAAATTTACAATTACATAGGGACTAATTTTGCCACGCCCCGCTTCCCGGTGTACGGGCAGAGGACACGTCGAGGCCGCTACGTATTTACTCTGAAGTAGATACGCTAAGCGTAACTAAGCAATATAAAAGAAATATACACAAGAGACAAATGTAATGAACATCAACTTTATTTATTAACATTCTTTTACAGTACATGGAAAAGTAAATACATCTGAATGAAAGCAATGACTAAAGAGTGGCATAACAGAAATGTAAAGTACTGAAATGAAATATGTATAATGAATCTAAAGCTCTGGATCGTAGGCTAGCTGATCCAAGTCTTCGCTAGTGGGCTCGATCTCCTGAAGGTTCGAATTACCTGAAAATATTGCAAAGAAGAAAGAGAAGGAATGTCGTCTGCGAACAATCGCTCGGTAAGTCCCAAAGATGAGGGAGAAATAGAATAGACAGAGAGAGATAGTGTAACTTTTAAAGTTGTATTATATTGTTAACGCTGTTGTTTGTAGCTTGGTACAGAAGGATGCCAGTGTATACGAGAGAAGTCTCAGTAGACCAGAGACTAAGGTAAACGGAATGTACAAGGAACCGTTTATGCCACGGTACAACAACAATAGAATACAAGTTAGGTGTCTTAAATCTTGCAGTCCCGTGCCACTTCTAACACTTTCCGTACCAATCTACCCCTTAAACCCCGCGATGTCTTGATTGTATTATTTGTATTGTATTGTCTTGTAATTGAATTGTATAGATGGATGACTTACCGAAACCATGATATCAGTAAATGGATGTAAATGGAGAATCATGTAGATGGAAGTATATTCATGGTTCGGTTCAGTCAATACAGATTGAATAGATTGAACAGATTGTTTATATGGATTCATGGATTCATATTGAATTGTAGTTTGTACTTGAATCATATTCAAGTCAGATTATTTATAATGAGACTCGGTCTGAGTCAGACAATTAGAAAAGAAATTGAAGTCCTGAATTAGGTTTTGATGTTATCGGTAACCGCTGCACATGGACGACAGGATTTGTGTCTTTTTCAAAGACGATTACCGTGTTGATAACACCGTTTGTTAAGTTGTCTACCTTAAATAGGCAAGCACCCATATCTCCGGCTCTCTGAGGCTCAAGAGACTGGTCCCGCTTAAACCTATATTTACTAGGGTCCTTATTGTAATTTATAAAACTTGAGGGGGTTTTATGTAAAAATAATTTTGTATAGTTTCCAAAATACATCTCAAGTATTTTATTATCGTATTTAAAGTTTTTATTGATGTATATTTTATCATTGTGACATTTCTAGTGAATAAAATCTAATTTCATAATATAAGTTATTTAATTGTAAAGAATTGAACTTGTATAGAATTGCATGGTATTTTCATGTAAATTGATTCTTTTGATTTAGAAAAGTTGGAATATTTATACTATATCAAAAATAGATATTTTGATGATACACACACACACACACACACACATATATATATATTTATAAAAATAATTTAATTTATTATTTTTCTAGAAATCTCATTTTCTTAAAATATTTGTATTTTTAAATCTTTCGAGACCGGGTGCTCCTTGCGGAGTTCTGCATCTCGCACTACTAAGCCCGAGGATGTGCGATAATCCGCACCATCCCGAACGGGTTCCCCAAAATGGGCTGTAACGACGCTTTGTAAAGATTTGTTTAAAATACATAATCTTGTAGAAAAATGTTTTTATAGTAAAAGGTATTTATGTGTAAAATTGCGTTTTCTGTATTCTATATTCTCGAAAGGCATCGTGCTATGTTGCATATGAGTGTTGTGAAGAGGTAGGTCATTATATCGTGATCTATTTAAAGGTATAGTAAGGAATTATGATGTTTAATGTCGATACTAAACTACATGGTATTTTACTTAAAAAGTACGATAAAAATTACAATATGAAATATTTTGCTATGGAACTTGTTCATGATGTTTTGTTAATGTTTAATACTCAAGATGTGAGGGTGTGGTATGTTTGTATTTAAGAAAATATGGAATTTTTAAGAAAAACCGAATCGGAAGTCGGATTAACTTCGCTTCCGTCGGGTTTTATAAATACAAGATTTTAGAATAGAAAAGATAAGAGGGATGAGGGACCTACTGGAATTTATCTTATAAAAGAGGAAGAGGGAGTGTAATTAGGTTCCGGTGTGTCGTTTCGTCTCCGGGAGCTCCTACGGTCGTCGTCGGAAGTTCGCCGGAGCTTTGCCCTTCGCTAACTCCACTTGTACACAAAAGTTTAGAGATTTTTCTTGAGAGTTTGGACAGAGTTTGTGAGTGAGGGGGTGTGATTTGGAATGGTATTTATAGGGTAATCTAGAGTTTAGGGTAGATGAAAGATTGTATAGAAATTGTATTAAAAATTGTATTTAAAATAGAGTAAATATGTCTTTTTATTGACTCTGTAAATGTGCAGGGTATTTAAAGTGTACAGGGTTATGGGGGAGATCAAAAGAAACAAATTTCCAGAAGAAAACTCGGATTTGGCTCCGAGTCGGCCGGCGGCGCCGGCCGATCCCACCGAGTCGCCGGGCCGATTCAGGTGAGTCGGGCCGAGTCTTGTCGTCATGTGTCCATTGCCACTTGGTCTACCCCCTGGGCCAGTTTGTTTTATATGTGATTTTTGGTTTTACGTGTTTAGCACGTGTAGACTCTTAGGATTCTAAAAATTTAAAAGAAAACTAATTAAAAAAATAATGTGGTTAATGGGATTTGAACTCTAGTGCTTTGGTTCAGCAGTGCAAGGTCTTACCAATGAGCTACAAGCACCTTCTTGCTATAGCAAAACAAATACTTATAGTACTCACAAGAAATGTAAATACCCCAAGTATATATTAACTTTTAAACAAATTTTTGTACACTAAAATTGGAGTTATTACAGTCTACCCTCCTTACAAAAATTCCGTCCTCGAAATTTACAAATTTTATTTTAAGGACTAGTTTTCAAATAGGTGAGGATATCTTGTACGCATCTCATCTTCCCTTTTCCAAGTCGATTCTCCTGGAGTGTCTTTTCTCCACATCACTCGAACCAAGTTGACTTTCTTGTTCCAAAATTACTTCACTTTTCTATCCAGGATCTCCACAGGTTGTTGCTCACAAGATAAGTCGGGTTGTACAGTGAGCTCGGAATGATCGAGAATGTGGCTGGGGTCACTCACATACTTTCTGATTTGGGATATGTGGAACACATTATGCACTCCTTCCAATGAAGGTGGAAGTGCCAAGCGGTATGCCACTTCACCGACTCGTTCGAGTATGTCGAACGATCCAATGTATCTTGGACTTAGCTTACCCCGTCTTTCAAATTGGATCACTCCACGGTTCGGAGATATCTTTAAGAATACGTGATCTCCCGGCTAGAATTCCAAGGGACGTCGCTTTGCACCAGCCCAGTGCTTCTGTCGATCTTGAGCTATGCGCATCTTTTCTTTGATAGTACGAACCACATCAACAGTTGCTACATCATCTCAGATCCAAGTTGCTACATCATCTCAGATCCAAGAAGTTCCCTCTCTTTGATATTGTCCTAACTTAATGGCGATCGACACTTCTTTCCATAAAACGCCGCAAAAAGTGCCATTCCAATGCTTGCTTGGTAGCTGTTGTTGTACGAAAACTCCACAAGATATAGGTGATCTTCCCACGATCCTCCGAAGTCTAACATATACGCTCTGAGCATATCCTCCAAGATCTGAATAGTTCGCTCAAACTGACCATTAGTTTGTGGACGATAAGCTGTGCTGAAGTTCAGACTTGTTCCCAAGCTCACTTGCAGACTCTGCCAAAATTGCGATCGGAACCTGGTGTCACGATCGGAGACAATGCAGACCGGTACTCCATGAAGTCGCAAAATTTCCTGTATGAGTTCATGGGTATCAGAGATAGTACATATTTGAAGAGTTTAAATCTTAAGTAGATTCTTACCTCCATGTACTTCTTTCCTTATGTCTCAGTTAATTGGCCAACTCGAAATAGGATGAAGTGAGCCGACTTTGTGAGTCGATCCACAATAACCCATACCGCATCGTTACTCTTTGTGCTGCGAGGGAGTGCAGTCACAAAATCCATTGTGATGTGTTGCCACTTCTATTCTTGGTGTAACAACCTAGTTCATTTATACCAATTCCAGTTCTCGTATTTTCTTATTTGTGGTATTTCTTGATTTATCGTGTTTTGGGTGCGAATGGTATTTTACATTTTACTTTGCATTCGACCCGACCCGCTTGCTTGAACTTGTTTGATTCATATTTATAAATTATCTTGACTTGTTACATAGACATGTGCATTTTCATGAATACTGCATAGTGGCATTTTGTTTGGCATTGCATCTTTTAACATATAACAATTTAGGTCCCGTAAAATAATTTAAAATTACATAACTTGGCCTGCTTGATACCCCTAACCCCGTGGTAGCATCCGCGCATCTTGTTCTCGTCCCATTCAGTGAAACAGACGTGTTTGGATGGCTACGCGCATGTACGTGCATCCGTTCTTGGGGGTACGCATTTTTCGTTACCTGGGCATTCATTTTGAATTTTGAAAGTCGCATATATTTTTCGTATTTTAAATCTGAATTTTTAGACCCGACCTGGGCGTGTTTTGGAATAATTTGTATCCCGCCTAAATTCAAATTTATTTAATATTTATTTTAAATTTTTACATTTAAAATTTCTGTTAACAGATTTTATTTTATTTAACAAATTAAAATCTTTTCTTAACTCCTAACAACTAACTCTCTCTCTCTCTCTTTCCTTCTCTGCGCTGGCCCTACTCCCTCTCTCTTTCTTCTCTCTTTCTCTCTCCTTTACGTGCAGATAACTCTCTCACTCCCCACTAAATCCAATTTTATCTCTCCTCAGTGTTCTCTCTCTCTCTCCTCTCGATCTCGCTCTCTCTCTATCTCTCTCCTCTCGCGAGTTCTCTCTCCCTCTCATTCTCTCATTCTCTCTCCTCTGTCTCTCTCAGATCCCCTCTCTATCTCCTCTCGATTTCATTATCTCTCTCTCTCTCTCTCCCTCTATATATTATAACCCCTTCCTCCTCTCTTCTCATTTCTTTCTGCGCGAGAACCCAGCGAACCCTAGCCGTCGCGCTCACCTCGTCGTCGACCTCTCCTTCTCTCCACCACCTCGTCTTCATCCTCTCCTCTCTCACCTTCCTCCCACTCCTCTTCTCCCTCTCTCCTTCTCCGAGCCCAAGAACCCGAGCACCTCTGCCAACCTTGCACACCCGCTCCACCGCCGGCGAGATCGCCGCAGTTGATATCGTCGTCGCCCTCTCGTTTCCCTAACCACAGTGCAACCCCAGTAAGCTTCCCTTCTCTCTTCTTCTTCTTCCTCTTCTTCTTCTTCCCTTTTCTTTTTCTGTTCTTGATTATTGTATTCTGAATTTCCTGAGATAGCCGGAGCCATGACGACGCCGACGATCCAGACGACCCAGCGAACGTGCCTTGCTTGCGTGGTCACCCTCGTGCGTTATTTGGAACCGTTCTATGTATCGTGCGCACGTCGCGACATTTTGCCGACGTCGGACGTACCGTACATATCCATTTCTTGATCCGTCTAGGCAAGTTAATCTTGCTACATGCTATATAACTCATTATATACCTATTTAAATAAATATCACATCTGTATTTCAAATCAAGCATCCCATGTTTCATATTACAGCCTTTCGACGTTCCGTTTATATTTGTATAGTGCATTTCAGATCTAGGGCATGCAAACCAATCTTAATTACATGCTACATTACTTTAGACGCATCTATTTTAACAAATGGAATGCCTGTATTCAAAATCATGCACCCCATGTTTAGTTTTATAACTTTTCGGATACCCGTTTGCATCCATCTCATTTAAAATATATATTACTGCATCCATAGATCACATTAATACATAACACTGTGATATTAACACCCCATGTTTAATAAAGTGCATCCTAATTAGCATTAGAACTATAAATGTAACCCTAATCGATAATTGTGCATCCATATCTTTGAATTTATATCTATTTGCATACCATATCACATTATTCCATTTTATTGTTATATTAGTACCCCATACTTGTTTTTGTGTACCCATATTTATTACAGTTTGATTATGAGCACACACTTGATACTTGTGCACTACCTGACATGACCAGATACACTACTACTTAAACGACTTGATACATACACCACCACTTGACATGATTTGATCCCTTGTACACCACCTGACATGACCTGATGTACCATAGCTTGACATGTTACCTGATCTTGTTACTAATGCCGACAATCTTGACCTGTTGTCCCTACGGACATATCCTGTTGTTTATGCAGACAAACTTGTACCTGCTTGATCCTGTGTTGGCATTAGCTCCAGATTTACCAATACCTGACTTGAACACATAACCTTGGGGGTATGAGGAAATCAAAAGTGTAAAATAAAGTGTAGCTTACAAGGGTATTACTTGATCCGTGGTCCCGGGGGATAACGGGACAGAATCATTCGTGATTCTTACTTGATCCGTGGTCCCGGAGGATAACGGGACAGAGTCATTCATGATTCCCACTACCTGATCCGTGGTCCTGGAGGATAACAGGACATATCCTTTTAGTTACATGGAGGATTACTATAATTGATTTCAATAACTTTAGAGTAGATAACCCTATAGCACAGTTTAGACTACTCACTGCACTTCACTTATTTATATCCTGTTCACTAATATATATTCATGTTACTGTTTACCTGTTATTGATGACTTGTTACTGTTCATACTGTATGCCTGCATATCTCATTATATCCTGCTTGCTTAGAATTATTGATATTATGATGCACTGACGTCTGGGTTTTGCATGACCCAGATCCCTTATCTTTATCGCAGGCAGTCCAGGAGTATTTTGATCAACAGGCCGAGCAGTGAGGACCTGTTATTAGTTTAGTTTCCTTTCAGTATTTTCATTCCTGATGTGAGCCCGCATTATGGGACGTACATTCCAGTTTATTATTGTACTTGGATCTTTTGCTTCCGCATTATTTCATTTCATGACTCGTTTATTCTAGCTTATGGACATGTGTTAGATAGTCTATTACTGTTCTTGATATCTCTACAGCCGTAATGTGACTGTGGAGGGATATTTCCTATCCACAGGTAGCATGGTTGGCTCTGTCGCGTGCCTATCTTAGCGCACTATGGGAAGCGGGGCGTGACAGGGTTTGTTTGGTATCAGAGCCATAGGATTTAGGTTAATCGGGTTTGATTCTTTTGTAGTTGGGTATTGGACCCAATACACGAATCAGAATACTCATAATTAGGAACATGTCCTGCCACCTTGTTCTCGTGATTCTTGAATCTTATCTTTCTCTTGATCCTTTGTCTTGACGATATGCAAACAACTTTGCATCTCGACTTGAAACCTTCCGGTTCCCTATTGTTTCTTTCTAATTCTGATACTTGGATTTGGGCGACTTGAACGAAGTTATGTGATTGTACCCATGAACTGCAGCATGGTTACAATGCGGTACTCTATTTAAGTAACTTGGAGTCCTGGTCTTGATTCACTTCCTTGTTTCATGGTCGTTATATTGTCTTGCTTCTCTTTCTTTCCAGTTCATGTTTATCGCAAGCTTGAATCCTATTTACCATGCTTATCTTCTTCAGTATCTTGGCTTCAGGTGAAGTCATTTCGGATATCCTACTTGTTCATGTTTTTCCCGTACTAGCATTATTCGATTCTGGTGCATCCCGTTGTTTGTTGTTGTCTTGGGAATTGATTTCTCAGCACTTTCCACGCTCACATTGAGTGTTGGGCAAAGAAAGTGATTTTCCAGATTCCCGGACATCCGGAGTTTGTTTTGCTGGAGGTAGCAGTTCTGTCGGGCCAGTCGAGTTTAGGGCTAGGCCGACAAACAGTGTTCTTTTGTCGATGGAAGTTGATAAGGAGGAAGCGCTAGCTCTAGTTCGAGAGTTCATGGACGTGTTCGAGGACATCTCAAGTTTACCGCCAAAACTAGATGTGGAGTTCGCAATCGATCTTGTTTCTGGTGCAACGCCAATCTCAAAGGCGTACTATCCAATGGCACCAGTGGAGTTGGAAGAAATCAAGAAGCAGGTTACTGAATTACTTGAGAAGGGTTGGATTCACAGCAGTAATTCATCTTGGGGAGTTCCAGTTCTTCTAGTAAAGAAGAAAGATGGCACAAGGAGGATGTGCATCGATTATCGAGAATTAAACCGGGTGACTATTAAGAACAAGTACCCGATCCCTCGCACTGGCGAATTATTTGAGCAGCTTAGTGGCGCAAGGATATTCTCGAAGCTGGATTTGCGATCCGGATATCATCAGGTCCGAGTTAAATCAGAAGATATTTGCAAGACTGCGTTCCGAACTCGGTATGGACATTACGAGTATTTAGTGATGCCCTTCGGAGTAACGAATGCACCGGCGACTTGATGAACCGAATCTTTTCACCATTCTTGGACCAGTTTATAGTGGTGTTCATTGATGATATTCTGGTTTACTCGAGGAGCATAGAGGAGCATGCAGAACACTTGAAGATCGCACTGCAGACATTGAGGCAAGAAAGATTGTATGCGAAGATGAGCAAGTGCGAGTTTTGGCTTGAAGAAGTGAAGTTTTTGGGGCATGTCGTGTCCGGAGATGGAATCGCCGTTGATCCCGAAAAGATTGCAGCAGTTTGAGATTGGCCGATTCCGAAGAACGTTGCAGAGATCAGAAGCTTTCTTGGACTTGCCGGGTATTACAGAAGGTTCGTGGAGAATTTTGCTCGTTTGGCTGAGCCTTTGACCAAGCTTACACGGAAGGAGATACCGTTCGTATGGACGGATAGTTATGCGTCAGCTTTTGAGGCGTTGAAGCAAAAATTGATAACCGCTCCTAGTTTGACCGTACCAGACAGTTCCGGAGGATTGGTGATTCACAGCGACGCATCTGGAAAAGGATTGGGATGTGTTCTGATGCAGCATGTGAAGGTTATAGCTTACGCATCAAGACAGTTGAAGACCCATGAGAAGAATTACCCAACTCATGATTTGGAGTTAGCAGCTGTGATTTTCGCTTTGAAGATTTGGAGACACTACTTATTAGGCGAAAGGGTCAAAATATTCACCGATCACAAAAGCCTGAAGTATGTGTTCACACAGAAAGAGCTTAATATGAGGCAGCGTAGATGGTTGGAACTGATGGCTGACTACGATCTTGATCTTAAATACCATCCGGGGAAAGTTAATGTTGTGCCGGATGCGTTTAGTCGGTTGCCAGCAATTCAGATGTTGACTGCACAAAAGGAACTTATTGAAGACTTTCGGAGATTCGATTTGGAGATCGTGCTACCGCATTCTTCGAGACAGTTGATGCAGCTGCAAGTACAGTCGTCATTGATCAATAATATTAAAGCAGCACAGTCGCACGACCCAAGATTGCAGAAGTTTCAAGAACAGGTTGAAGCTGGACTTCGAACGAACTTGTTGATTCATGAATATGGTTCGTTGCGATATGGTAGCCGTTTGTGTGTGCCAAAAGGAGATATTCGCGAAGAAGTTATGAAGGACGCGCACAGTTCCGCATATTCCGTACATCTAGGAGGCACGAAGATGTACCGAGATCTACGACAGTATTTCTGGTGGGAAGGCATGAAACAAGAGATTGCCTGCTTTGTAGCGAAGTGCAGCAAGTTAAGGCTGAACATCAAAGGGTTGCTGGTTTATTGCAACCACTTCCGATTCCTCAATGGAAGTGGGAACATATAACCATGGATTTCGTGACAGCTTTACCACGGAGTCCAAAGGGCAACAATGCAGTTTGGGTGATTGTTGATCGATAGACCAAGGCAGCTCATTTCATACCATTTCGAGTTGGTCAGTCAATGGAAGTATTGGCAGAACGGTACATGCAGGAGATTGTAAGATTGCATGGAGTACCGGTGAGCATCGTGTCCGACCGTGACACCCGTTTCTTATCACACTTCTGGAGGAGCTTACAGGAAAGTTTGGGAACTCGATTGAAGTTTAGCACAGCTTATCATCCTCAGACAGATGGCCAGTCGGAGAGAACGATCCAAACTCTTGAAGACATGTTGAGAGCTTGCATGTTAGACTTCAAGGGTTCATGGGAGGATCACCTACACTTGGTGGAGTTTTCTTACAATAACAGTTTTTAGGCGACTATTCAGATGGCTCCATTCGAAGCATTGTATGGTCGCAAGTGTCGTTCACCTGTTTGTTGGGACGATATTGGAGAACGAAGATTGTTGGGACCGGATTTGATCGTGCAAACAGTGGAGAAAGTTAATACTATCTGGAATCATATGAAGGCAGCACAAGATCGGCAGAAGAGTTGGGCTGATACATCAAGAAGCCATCTAGAGTTCGCTGTTGGTGATATGGTATTCTTGAAGATATCACCGACTAGAGGAGTGATTCGTTTTGGGAGTCGAGGAAAGCTTAGTCCTCGATTCGTTGGGCCTTTCGAGATTTTAGAGCGTGTTGGAGAAGTGGCTTATCGATTGGCGTTACCATAATCTTTAGCGAATGTTCATGACGTGTTTCATGTATCTCAACTCCGTAAATATGTTCGAGATGAAACACACATGCTGGATCATTCGGAGCTGACTATACGAGAAAATTTAACCTTTGAGGAACGACCAATGTTGATTGTAGATCGAAGGGAAAAGGTTCTTAAGAATAAGGTTATCCCTCTCGTACTTGTTTCTTGGGGAAATCGCCCGCATGGAGAATCAACTTGGGAACGAGAAAATGAAATCCGGCAGAAGTTTCCACATCTATTCTTGTGGTTTCTTGATTGTTTATCCTTTCTTGTTCTTGGAATTTCGAGGACGAAATTCTTTTTGTAGTTGGGTATAATGTAACAACCTAGTTCATTTATACCAATTTCAGTTCTCGTATTTTCTTATTTGTGGTATTTCTTGATTTATCGTGTTTTGGGTGCGAATGGTATTTTACATTTTACTTTGCATTCGACCCGACCCGCTTGCTTGAACTTGTTTGATTCATATTTATGAATTATCTTGAATTGTTACATAGACATGTGCATTTTCATGAATACTGCATAATGGCATTTTGTCTGGCATTGCATCTTTTAACATATAACAATTTAGGTCCCGTAAAATAATTTAAAATTACATAACTTGGCCTGCTTGATACCCCTAACCCTGTGGTAGTATCCGCGCATCTTGTTCTCGTCCCATTCAGTGAAACGAACGTGTTTGGATGGCTATGCGCACGTACGTGCATCCGTTCTTGGGGTACGCATTTTCGTTACCTGGGCACTCATTTTGAATTTTGAAAGTCGCATATATTTTTCGTATTTTAAATCTGAATTTTTAGACCCGACCCGGGCGTGTTTTGGAATAATTTGTATCCCGCCTAAATTCAAATTTATTTAATATTTATTTTAAATTTTTACATTTAAAATTTCTGTTAACAGATTTTATTTTATTTAACAAATTAAAATCTTTTCTTAACTCCTAACAACTAACTCTCTCTCTCTCTCTTTCCTTCTCTGCGCTGGCCCCACTCCCTCTCCCTTTCTCTTTCTTTCACGCGCAGATAACTCTCTCTCTCTCCCCATTAAATCCAATTTTATCTCTCCTCACTGTTCTCTCTCTCCTCTCGATCTCGCTCTCTCTCTATCTCTCTCCTCTCGTGAGTTCTCTCTCTCTGTCTCTCTCCTCTCTCTCTCAGATCCCCTCTCTCTCTCCTCTCGATTTCATTATCTCCCCCTCTCTCCCAATATATATTATAACCCCTTCTTCCTCTCTTCTTATTTCTTTCTGCACGAGAACCCAGCGAACCCTAGCCCTCGCGCTCACCTCGTCGTCGACCTCTCCTTCTCTCCACCACCTCGTCTTCATCCTCTCCTCTCTCACCTTCCTCCCACTCCTCTTCTCCCTCTCCCTTCTCCGAGCCCAAGAACCCGAGCACGTCTTCCACCCCTACACACCCGCTCCACCGCCACGAGATCGCCGCAGTTGATCTCGTCGTCGCCCTCTCGTTTCCCTGACCACAGTGCAACCCTAGTAAGATTCCCTTCTCTCTTCTTCTTCTTCCTCTTCTTCTTCTTCCCTTTTCTTTTTTTGTTCTTGATTATTGTATTCTGAATTTCCTGAGATCGCCGGAGCCGTGACGACGCCGACGATCCAGACGACCCAGCGAACATGCCTTGCTTGCGTGGTCACCCTCGTGCGTTATTTGGAACCGTTCTGTGTATCGTGCGCGCGTCGCGACATTTTGCCGACGTCGGACGTACCGTACATATCCATTTCTTGATCCGTCTAGGCAAGTTAATCTTGCTACATGCGATATAACTCATTATATACCTATTTAAATAAATATCACATCTGTATTTTAAATCAAGCATCCCATATTTCATATTACAGCCTTTCGACGTTCCGTTTACATTTGTATAGTGCATTTCGGATCTAGGGCATGCAAACCAATCTTAATTACATGCTACATTACTTTAGACGCATCTATTTTAACAAATGGAATACCTGTATTCAAAATCATGCACCCCATGTTTAGTTTTATAACTTTTCGGATACCCGTTTGCATCCATCTTATTTAAAATATTATTACTGCATCCATAGATCATATAAATACATAACACTGTGATATTAACACCCCATATTTAATAAAGTGCATTCTAATTAGTATTAGAACTATAAATGTAAACCTAATTGATAATTGTGCATCCATATCTTTGAATTTATATCTATTTGCATACCATATCACATTATTCCATTTTATTATTATATTAGTACCCCATACTTGTTTTTGTATACCCATACTTATTACAGTTTGATTATGAGCACCCACTTGATACTTGTGCACTACCTGACATGACCTGATACACTACTACTTAACACGACTTGATACATACACCACTACTTGACATGATTTGATCCCTTGTACACCACCTGACATGACCTGATGTACCACAGCTTGACATGTTACGTGATCTTGTTACTAATGCCGACAATCTTGACCTGTTATCCCTACGGACATATCCTGTTGTCTATGCAGACAAACCTATACCTGCTTGATCCTGTGTTGGCATTAGCTCTAGATTTACCAATACCTGACTTGAACACATAACCTTGGGGGTGGGGAAATCAAAAGTGTAAACTAAAGTGTAGCTTACAAGGGTATTACTTGATCCGTGGTCCCGGAGGATAACGGGACATAATCATTTGTGATTCTTACTTGATCCGTGGTCCCCGGGGATAACGGGATAGAGTCATTCATGATTCCCACTACCTGATCCATGGTCCTGGGGGATAACGGGACATATCCTTTTAGTTACATGGAGGATTGCTCTAATTGATTTCAATAACTTTAGAGTAGATAACCTTATAGCACAGTTTAGACTACTCACTGCACTTCACCTGTTTATATCCTGTTCACTAATATATATTTATGTTACTGTTTACCTGTTATTGATGACTTGTTACTGTTCATACTTCATGCCTGCATATCTCATTATATCCCGCTTGCTTAGAATTATTGATATTATGACGCACTGACGTCTGGGTTTTGCATGGCCCAGATCGCTTATCTTTATCGCAGGCAGTCCAGGAGTATTTTGATCAACAGGCCGAGCAGTGAGGACCTGTTATTAGTTTAGTTTCCTTTCAGTATTTTCATTCCTGATGTGAGCCCGCATTATGGGACGTACATTCCAGTTTATTATTGTACTTGGATCTTTTGCTTCCGCATTATTTCATTTCATGACTCGTTTATTCTGTCTTATGGACATGTGTTAGATAGTCTATTACTGTTCTTGATATCTCTACAGCCGTAATGTGACTGTGGAGGGATATTTCCTATCCACAGGTAGCATGGTTGGCTCTGTCACGTACCTATCTTAGCGCACTCTGGGAAGCGGGGCGTAACACTTGGATAGGTAACAGTTGAAGTAATCCAACAGTCCTGTGATGTTCAGCCTTTACTTGCTGACACACCAAACATTTTGCGACGCTTCTGGCTACTTCACGTTTCATTCCATGTCACCAGTAATTCTGACGTAGATCTTTGTACCTCCAGGGTGTACTGAGTAGGGAGAGTTGTGAGCTTCTTTCATTAACTCTTCTCGAACAGAACCTTTTGGTACACATAATCTGCTGCCGTATCTCAATGATCCGTCTTCATGGATGATGAAGTCTGTTCTGAGTCCATTCTCCACTTGTTCTCTGATCTTTTGCAACTTCGCATCACTTGCTTGAGCTTCTTTGATCTGATTGACAATTGTTGATTGAACTTGTAAATTCGCCAAGCTTGAAACGTTACCTGGCATGACTACTTCAATCTCCATCTGATGCAAGTCCTGTTGAAGCTTCCACTGGGCGGTGAGATTCATCGATAATGGTTGGCGACTAAGAGCATCAGGTACCACATTCACCTTCCTTGGGAGATATTGCAGGTTGATGTCAAAGTCCGCCATGAGTTCTAACCATCGTCTCTGCCGCATATTAAGCTCCTTCTGAGTAAACACATATTTCAGACTCTTATGATCTGTGTATATGTTCACTCGTTCACCAAGAAGATAATGGCGCCAAATCTTAAGAGCAAAGATTACGACTGCCAATTCCAAATCATGCGTCGGATAATTGCGCTAATGAATCTTCAGTTGTCTTGAAGCATAAGCCACAACCTTACCGTGTTGATGTAGAACACATCCTAATCCCTTACCGGCATCACAATGCACTTCGAAACCTCCAGATTGATCCGGTATAACGAGAATAGGTGCTGATGTCAACCTTGACTTGAGTTCTACGAATGCTTGCTCGCATGCTTCTGAACATACAAAGTCTTCATCTTTACGTGTTAGCTTGGTCAGGGGTGTTGCTATCTTTGAAAAGCCTTCAATGAACCTTCTGTAATATCCAGCTAGACCCAAGAAACTTCGAATGTCCTTCACTGACTTTGGTGTCGGCCATTCTCTTACTGCTGAAACTTTCACTGGATCCACAGAGATTCCTTCGCCTGATACGATATGTCTAAGAAAACCAACTTGATCTAGCCAAAACTTGCACTTGCTGTACTTGGCATATAATTGATGTTGTCGTAGAGTTTCCAGGACAATTCGTAGGTGTTCAACGTGTTCTTTCCGACTCTTAAAATACACCAGGATGTCGTCGATGAAGATGACAACGAACCTGTCTAAGAACTCCTGGAAAACTTGATTCGTCAGGTTCATGAATATTGCTGGTGCGTTGGTCACTCCAAATGGAATCACTAGAAATTCTTAATGACCATATCGAGTTCTGGAAGCCGTTTTATGAATATCAGCTTCCTTGACCTTCACCCGATGATAACCTGAACGAAGATCTAATTTGGAGAAAACACAAGATCCACTTAGCTGATCGAATAAATCGTCGATACGCGGTAGCAGATACTTGTTCTTTATCGTGACTTTGTTCAAGGCTCTATAATCGATGCACATTCTGTATGGACCTTCCTTCTTCTTCACAAGCAGTACTGGTGATCTCCAACTTGACGTGCTGGGACGAATCCATACTTTCGCCAATAATTCGTCCAACTGAGTTCGGACCTTCTTCAAACCTTCCGGACTTAATCGATAAGGTGCTTTGATCACCGGTTGTGCTCCTGGTACTAAATCAATACTGAATTCAAGAGCTTGATCGGGAGGCAAACCTGATATATCGTCAGGAAATACATCGTCGAACTCTCGAACCACTTCTGGCTTTGATCCTTCCTCTGCTTGAGTTGCTGCAATCACTGCCTTCTTTGGTTTCGCCTTGTAAGTACTTGGCTCCAGGGTACGGTCTCCACTTTTGAAATAGAAGACCGGATGGTCTGGAATCTCGAATACTACCCTTCTTTGATGATAGTCGATGGTCGCATAGAAGTTTCCGAGCCAATCCATACCTAAAATCACATCGAAGTTCGGTATGTCCAGCAACTTGAAGTCAGCATAGAATTCTCTACTGCAGACGACTACTGGACACAAGCTGTATCCCATTATTGCCTTTAGAACTCCATTCCCTGAACTGACATTCCAGCTGGATACAAGCGGTGTGACTGGAATCGCATGAGTTTGGATGAGCCGTTGCGACATAAAGCAGTGAGATGCTCTAGTATCGAAGAGTGCTAGTGCAGGAAGTGAGGCTGGTAAGATTGTACCTAAGGTATGTGGGATATGTTTTAGCTATAGGAAAAATATGTAGGTAGGTGTTAAGACTGAAAGAAAAACTTGAGAAGAAAGGGTTACCGGTGATGACTTGGCCAGTGGCCTCGGCTTCTTCCACGATCATCGTGAAAGCCTGTCGCCGTGGTACATTCCTCCTGGCCGGAGGAGCATTACTCGGAACGTTCCGTTGAGCTTGATGGAACTGACGATGAGGAGGTGCAGTTGGTGGTCCTCTAGGTGGTGGAGCAGGGAGAGCTAGTCTTGGAGCAGGTGCCTGAAGAGCTGGTCTTTGCTGGTAAGTGATTGCTGGCCTGGGTGCAGCAATTAAGTTGTGTCTTTGGGGACAAGTCCCAATATCATGAGTAGCTGAGCTGTAGACTAAGCAAAGATGATTGGCTCACCGACAATCTTTCATCATATGTCCAACTCTCTTGCAGTAGGTACAAAAGGCTTGGCTGGGCCTGTCGTTCGGTACACCCGGTTTCCTTGGCACAAAAGGTGGCCTTGATGAGGCTCCTCCTGCCATCTGGTTGGCAGGGCGCTTAACTTCGGCAGATTGAGGTCTGCCCTTCATCTTTACCACTGCCTCATAATAGCGGGTAGCTTTCAGAGCCGATTCATAAGTCGGAAAATCTCCCGTGGCCAGTGCAACCTGGATCTCCGAATCTAAACCTTGTTGAAATCGATGGGCTCTGATCTCATCCGTCGGTATCATGTGCCACAAATCGACTGAGCATGGTGAACTCAGCATCGCATTCATCCACTGATTTGGTCCATATCGAACCCTGTTGCAGATGGATGAACTGCTGTTCCATGTCGAACCTGGCAGTCTCAGGGAAGTACTTTGCGTCGAACATGTCTCGATAAGTCTTTCATTCGATGGGTTGATCAAGACGGCTTTCTTCCACCTTCCACTAAACCCATGCATTGTCCGTGAGCTGCAGTTTCGTAACACGGACCTAAGCTATCGCTGGCAGTTGTGCCGCTGCCAGATCATCTTCGATGCTCTGAGCCCATTCCTCAGCTTCTAGAGGGCTCTCTTTTTCTGAGAACTGTTTGGGGTGCAAAGCTCTGAATTTCTTCACCCCAGGTGCTTCTGTCTCGGGACAGTTGATTAAAAGAGCAGTCTGCTGCTGCTGTCCTTCTAGGAGGCTACGGATCGCCTCAAGCAGGACCGTCTGCTCGTTGATTGGAGCAGGGACGGCAGGTGTGAGTGGTAGTGGTGGAGGTGTGTTGTTGACATTGGTGCTGGTGTTGTTCGGGGAATCCATAACCTTGAAAGAAAATTTGGGTTAGGACATATTCAAAGTATATGAAATGATAAGATTCAACGAATATGAATTGTAAAGAATATTTTAGTTGCTGGTCATTGTGTTATATTGTTTAGGTTATCCACGCAGAACTGAACTGCATGGTAGGGTTCCATACAGTTCTGACCTGCATGGGCCCCCAACAAAACCTGTCACGCCCCGCTTCCCGGTGTACGGGAAGAGGACGCGATGAGGCCGCTACGTATTTACTCTGAAGTAAATACGCTAAGCGTAACTAAGCAATATAAATGAAATATACACAAGAGACAAATGTAATGAACAACAATTTTATTTATTAACATTCTTTTACAGTACATAGAAAAGTAAATACATCTGAATGAAAGCAATGCCTAAACAGTGGCATAACAAAAATGGAAAGTACTGAAATGAAATATGTACAATGAATCTAAAACTCTGGGTCGTAGGCTAGCTGATCCAAGTCCTCGCTAGTGGGCTCGATCTCGTGAAGGTCCGAATCACCTGACAACATTCCAAAGAAGAAAGAGAAGGAATGTCGTCAGCGAACAATCGCTCGGTAAGTCCCAAAGATGAGAGAGAAATAGAATAGATAGATAGAGAGAGAGAGTGTAACTTTTAAAGTTGTATTATATTGTTAACGCTGTTGTTTATAGCTTGGTACAGAAGGATGCCGGTGTATACGGGAGAAGCCAGTAGAACAGAGACTAAGGTGAACGGAATGTACAAGAAACCGTTTATGCCACGGTACAACAGCAATGGAATACAAGTTAGGTGTCTTAAATCTTGTAGTCTCGTGCTACTTCTAACACTTTCCGTACCAATCTACCCCTTAAACTCCGTGATGTCTTGATTGTATTGTTTGTATTGTATTGTATTGTAATTGAATTGTATAGATGGATGACTTGCCGAAACCATGATATCATTAAATGGATGTAACTGGAGAAATGTAGATGGAAGTATATCCATGGTTCGGTTCAGTCAATACAGATTGAATAGATAGAACAGATTGTTTATATAGATTCATGGATTCATATTGAATTGTAGTTTGTACTTGAATCATATTCAAGTCAGATTATTTATAATGAGATTCAGTCTGAGTCAGACAATTAGAAAAGAAATTGAAGTCCTGAATTAGGTTTTGATGTTATCGTTAACTGCTACACATGGGCGACAGGATTTGTGTCTTTTTCAAAGATGATTACCGTGTTGATAACACCGTTTGTTAAGTTGTCTACCTTAAATAGACAAGCACCCATATCTCCGGCTCCCCGAGCCTCAAGAGATTGGTCCCACTTAACCCTATATTTACTAGGGTCCTTATTGTAATTTATACAACTTGAGAGGGTTTTATGTAAAAATAATTTTGTATAGTTTCCAAAATACACCTCAATTATTTTATTATCGTCTTTAAAGTTTTCATTGATGTATATTTTATCATTGTGACATTTCTATTGAATAAAACCTAATTTCATAATATAAGGTATTTAATTGTAAAGAATTGAACTTGTATAGAATTGTATGGTATTTTCATGTAAAGTGATTCTTTTGATTTAGAAAAGTTGGAATATTTATACTATATCAAAAATAGATATTTTGATGATACACACATATATATATATATATATATTTATAAAAATAATTTAATTTATTATTTTTCTAGAAATCTCATTTTCTTAAGATATTTGTATTTTTAAATCTTTCGAGACCGGATGCTCCTTGCGGAGGTCTGCATCTCGCACTACTAAGCCCGAGGATGTGCGATAATCCGCACCATCCCGAACGGGTTCCCCAAAATGGGTTGTAACGGACCTTTGCAAAGATTTGTTTAAAATAGATAATCTTGTAGAAGAAGGTTTTTATAGTAAAAGGTATTTATGAGTAAAATTGCGTTTCCCGTATTCTATTTTCCCGAAAGGTATCGTGCTATGTTGCATATGAGTGTTGTGAAGAGGTAGGTCATTACCTCATGATCTATTTAAAGGTATAGCAAGGAATTATGATGTTTAATGTCGATACTAAACTACATGGTATTTTACTGAAAAAGTACGATAAAAATTACAATATAAAATATTTTTCTATGGAACTTGTTTATGATATTTTGTTAATATTTAATAGTCAAGATGTGAGGGTCTGGTATGTTTGTATTTAAGAAAATATGGAATTTTTAAGAAAAACCGAATCGGAAGTCGGATTAACTCCGCTTCCATCGGGTTTTAGAAATACAAGATTTTAGAATAGAAAAGATAAGAGGGAGGAGGGAATTACTGGAATTTAGCTTAGAAAAGAGGAAGAGGGAGTGGAAGTAAGTTCCGGTGCGTCGTTTCTTCGCCGGGAGCTCCTAGAGTTGTCGTCGGAAGTTTGCCGGAGTTTTGCCCTTCGCTAACTCCACTTATACACAAAAGTTTAGAGATTTTTCTTGAGAGTTTGGACAGAGTTTGCGAGTGAAGGGGTGTGATTTGGAATGGTATTTATAGGGTAATCTAGGGTTTAGGGTAGATGAAAGGTTGTATGAAAATTGTATTAAAATTTGTATTTAAAATAGAGTAAATAGATATTTTTATTGACTCTGTAAATATGCAGGGTATTTAAAGTGTATAGGGTTATGGGGGAGATCAAAAGACACAAATTTCCAGAAGAAAACTCGGATTTGGCTCCGAGTCGGCCGGTGGCGCCAGCCAATCCCATCGAGCCGATTCAGGTAAGTCGGGCCGAGTCTTGTCGTCATGTGTCCATCGCCGCTTAGTCTACCCCTTGGGTTAGTTTGTTTTATATGTGACTTTTGGTTTTACGTGTTTAGCACGTGTAGACTCTTAGGATTCTAAAAATTTAAAAGAAAACTAATTAAAAAAATAATGTAGTTAATGAGATTTGAACTCTGGTGCTTTAGTTCAGCAGTGCAAGGTCTTACCAATGAGCTACAAGCTCTTTCTTGCTATCAAAAAGCAAAACAAATACTTATAGTACTCACAGGAAATGTAAATACCCCAAGTATACATTAACTTTTAAACAAATTTTTGTACACTAAAATTGGAGTTGTTACAAATTTTTAAAAAGGTAAGGGTAACGTGCACGCATATCTTCTTCTCTTTCTCATGTTGATTCTCCTGGCGAATCCTTTCTCCACATCACTCGGACCAAGTTTACCTCTTTATTCCATAATGTTTTCACCTTTCGGTCCAGGATCTTAACTGGTTGTTGCTAACAGGTTAGGTCAGTTTGTACTGTGAGCTCTGAGTGATCAAGTATGTGGATGAGGTCGCTCACATATCGTCGTAGTTAGGATATGTGGAACACATTGTGCACTCCTTCCAATGAGGGTGGTAGTGCTAAACGGTATGACACTTCTCTAACTCGTTCCAATATGTCGAACGGTCCTATGTATCTTGGACTTAACTTACCCTTCTTGCCAAAATGGACCACTGCTCTGTTTGGAGAGATCTTCTGGAATACATGGTCTCCAGGTCGGAACTCCAGATGTCGGTGCTTTGCATATGCCCAATGCTTCTGTCGGTCTTGGGCTATTCGTATCTTTTCCTTAATCGTGCGAACTACGTCCACAGTTGCTACGATCATCTCTGGTCCAAGGAGTTCACGATCTCCAACGTCATCCCAACTTAGCGGTGAACGACACTTTCGTCCGTAGAGTGCTGCGAATGGCGCCATTCTAATGCTTGCCTGATAGCTGTTGTTGTATGAAAACTCCACAAGGTGTAGGCGATCTTCCTACGAATCTCCGAAGTCTAACATACAGGCTCTTAGCATATCTTCCAGAATCTGAATTGTTCGCTCGGACTATCCGTCTGTTTGTAGATAATACGCCGTGTTGAAATTCAGACTCGTTCCTAGGCTAGCTTGCAGACTCTGCCAAAATTGTGATTGAAATCTTGTATCACGATCGGAGACGATGTAAACAGGTACTCCATGCAATCTCACGATCTCCTGCATGAGTTTATGGGTATCAAATATGGTACTTCTTTGCTAACGTCTTGGTTGACTGGCCAACTCAAAATGGAATAAAGTGAGCCGACTTGGTGAGTCGATCCATAATAACCCAAATTTCATCGTTACCCTTCATGCTGTGAGGGAGAGCAGTCACGAAGTCCATGGTAATGTGCTGCCATTTCCATTCTGGGATTGGTAACGGCTGAAGTAGACCAGTAATTCTGTGATATTCAGCCTTCACTTGCTGACACACTAAACACTTGGCTATGCTCCTTGCTACTTCGCGCTTCATTCCATGCCACCAGTAATGTTTCTGTAGATCCTTGTACATCATCATGCTACCGGGGTGTACAGAATAAGAAGAGCTGTGAGCTTCATTCATCAACTCTTCTCGAACAGGTCCGATTGGCATGCATAAAAGGCTTCCATATCGCAATGATCCATCTTCATGGATGATGAAGTCAGTTCGAAGTCCACTTTCTACTTGTTCTCGGATCGTTTGTAGCTTGGCATCATTTACTTGAGCTGCCTTGATCTGATTGACAAGAGTGGATTGGATTTGTAAGTTCATCAAATATGAAGTGTTACCTGGCACAACTATTTCAATCTCCAATCTATGCAGTTCTTGTTGTTGTCTCTACTGAGCGGTGATGTTCATTGCTTATGGCTGGCGACTAAAAGCATCGGGAACTATGTTCACCTTCCCAGGATGATACTGTAGGTTGATGTCGAAATCCGCCATGAGTTCTAACCATCTTCTCTGCTGCATGTTGAGTTCCTTATGAATAAATACATACTTCAGACTTTTGTGGTTAGTGTATATATCCACTCGTTCTCCCAAAAGATAGTGGCACCAAATTTTGAGTGCGAAGATGACGGCTGTCAATTCCAGATCATGCGTTGGATAGTTGCGCTCATGAACCTTTAGTTGTCTTGATGCAAAAGCTACATCCTTTCCATGTTGGTGTAGAACACATCCTAATCCTTTAGAGGATGCATCACAATACACAACAAATCTGCCAGATTGATCCGGTACTACAAGAATAGGTGCAGAGGTTAACCTCGACTTGAGTTCTACAAAAGCCTTTTCACATGCTTCCGACCACACGAATGCTTCGTTTTTTCATGTGAGCTTAGTTAGGAGTGTTGCGATCTTTGAGAATCCTTCAATGAATCGTCGGTAGTATCTTGTTAATCATAAGAAACTTCGTATATCTTTCACCGTCTTTGGTGTCGGCCACTCACTGAAAGATGACACCTTAGCTGGATCTACAGCGATTCCTTCGCCTGAAATGATATATCCGAGAAATCCGATTTGATCTAGCAAAAATTCACACTTCTTGTACTTGGCGTAGAGCTGATGTTGTCGTAATGTCTCCAGGACAATGCATAAATGCTCGGCGTGTTCCTTCCGATTCTTTGAATACACCAGGATGTCATCGATGAAGATGACAACGAACCTGTCTAGGTACTATCGGAAAACATGGTTCATTAGGTTCATAAAGATGGAAGGTGTATTGGTCACTCCAAATGGAATTACGAGATATTCATATTGACCATAACGAGTCCTAAACACCGTCTTCGGAATGTCAGACTCTTTGACCTTCACCTGATGATAATCCGAACGAAGATCTAGTTTTGAAAAGACACAAGACTCACGTAACTGATCGAAAAGGACATCGATGCGTGGTAGTGGATACTAGTTCTTAATCGTCACTTCGTTCAGAGCTCGATAATCCACACACATCCTGTAGGAACCTTTCTTCTTTTTCACTAATAACACCGGAAATCCCCAACTTGAAGTACTGGGTCGGATCCAACCTTTCTTCAACAGTTCGTCTAAATGAATGCGAATCTTCTTCAATCCTTCCAGACTTAATTGGTATGGAGCTTTGATTATAGGTTGTGCGCCAGGTTGTAAATCAATACTAAACTCAAGAGCTTGATCGGGAGGCAAACCTGATATGTCTTCAGTGAACACATCCTCAAACTCTCGAACTACTTCAGGCTTTTCTTCTTCCTCAGGTAGAGAGAACACTTCTGCATTCTTTGGTTTAGAACGGTAGCTTTCTGGCTCTAAGGTTCTATCTCCACTTTTGAAATAGAAGATTGGGTGGTCTGGTATCTCAAATACTACCCTCCTTTGACGTCAGTCAATAGTAGCATATAATACTCCCAGCCAATCCATTCCCAACCAAATATCGAAATTTGGTATGTCCAGTACTTTGAAATTTGCGTAGAATTCTCGACCGCAAACTAAAATTAGGCACCGATCTTACCCCAAAGTTTCCTTCAAGACTCCATTCACGGAACTGACATTCCAGCTTGAAATGAGTGGTTTCATGGGAATCGCGTGCGTTCTCACGAATCGTTGTGATATGAAGCAGTGTAAAGCTCTAGTGTCGAAAAGTGCGAGTGCAGGAAGAGTGGATACTAGTATAGTATCTAAGTTGTGTGAGATCGTGTTTAGATATAGGAAAAGTATAATGATGCATAAGAATTGAATGGTTGAAAAGATAGGGGAATTTACCAGTGATGACTTGTCTTGTGGCTTCGGCCCCCTCAACCGTCATTGTAAAAGCCTGTCGTCTTAGTACATTCCTCCTTACCGGAGCCACATTCCTCTGTCCTTGGGGCACGTTTCTCTGTGCTTAATGGAATTGATGATGAGGCTGTGCAGGTGGTCCACGTGGAGCCGGTGCAGGATGAGCTAGGTAAGGTGTAGGAGTCTGAATGGTTGGCCTCTGCAAGGCTGTAATTGTGGGCCTGGGTGCTAGTGCTGTGTTAATACGATATGGGCATGCTTCTGTCACATTAGTAGCTGTGCCATAAATCAAACACAGGCTATTTGCACGCCTGCAGTCCTTCGCCAAGTGCCCAGTTCTCTTGAAGTAGAAACAGAAATTTGGACCGGACCGGTTAAACGATCCTCCTAGCCTCTTCGGTGCAAAAGTCGGCCTAGAAGAGGCTCATCCTATCATCTGGGTAGCAGGGCATTTGATTCCGGCTATTTGGAGCTTACCCTTCTTCTTGACCACAGCTTCGTAACGACGTGCTGCCTTTAGGGCGAGTTCATGAGTTGGGTAGTCGCCTGTGGCTAATGCCGCCTGAATCTCCGGGTCTAAGCTCTGTTGGAATCGTCTAGCCTGGATCTCATCAGTCGGGTCAAGTATGCCGTGAACCTGATAAGATATTGATGTCAGGATAGTGATGTGTCTTACGGAACAGAATTTGATACGAATTCTTTACCTGAATTCGGCATCATATTCATCCACCGATTTTACCCACATGGAACCTTGTTGTGGGTGGATGAACTGTTGCTCCTCAAAACGGGTAGTCTCGGGGAAGAACTTCGCATCGAATAGACAACGGAATGTCTTCCACTCTATGGGTTGTATGAGATGGCTTTCCTTAGCTTCCACTAGACTCTTGCGTTGTCGGTGAGATGGAGCTTGGCCATACGAACCCAAGCTATGTTTGGTACTTGTGCTGCGGTAAGGTCGTCCTCTATACTCTGGGCCCATTCTTCAGCCTCGAGAGGACTCCCTTTCCCTGAAAAGTTCCTGGGATGCAATTGTCACGCCCCGCTTCCTAATGTAAGGTAAGAGGATGTGGCAGGGATGCAACGTATTTACTCAGAAGTAAACACGTTAATCATAAATAAGCAATATAAAAGTCAAGCACGTGAATGACAAGTGATATAATGAAACAACAACTTTTTTTTATTTATATTCATTCTTTACATACATTGGAAAGTAAAATACAATAATGGAAAGCGATGCCTAAATAATGGCATATGAACTGAAAGTAAGGTAAGTACAAGCAAATCTAGAACTCTGGATACTCAGTGAATTGCTCTAAATCTTCCTGGCTGGGCTCGATCTCCTGAGAGTCGGGTCCTCCTGACAACATTCCAAAGAAAGAAGAAATATGAATGTCGTCAGCGAAAAAATCGCTCGGTAAGTCCCAAGAGAGAGATATGAATAGATCAAGTAAATTGAATATATCTGATAATTTATCTGTTTTTGTTATACTAACGTAGTTGTTTGTACCTTGGTACAGAATGCATCAGAGTATACAAGAGGAGTCCAACTATCCGTGGACTAAGGTATATGGAGCACAAGGACCCGTCAAGCCACGGGACAACAGCACGGATGTTCAGGTTAGGTGTATTATGGTGACTGTCTCATACCACTTCTAATACATTCCATATCAATCTACCTCGTTAAAACTCCACAATGCATATTGTATTGATTATAATGATTTGTTGTATAAGACTTGCCAAAACCATGGTATAAGTTGTTCATATAAACGGATCGGATGTAAACGAATAGTCATGTAGTCAAGTTCAAAATATATCCATGGTTCGGTCCAGTCGAGTCACGTTGCATGTTTGTATTGCTCGGTATTCAGGTTCAAGTTCAAGTGTTCATGCTTGGATTCATGTTAAAATAGAGTTATAGTTGGATTCATGTTTGGATTGTATTCAGATTAGACCGAGACTCAGATTGAGTCAGACACTTTAAACAGATTTGAGTCCTGAATTAGGTTTAGGAGTTATCGGTAACTGCTGCATATGTATGGCAGGATTTGTGTATTTTCTCAAGACAATTACCATTGATAAACCCGTTTTAGTTTTCTATCTTAAATAGGCAAGCACCCACTTTCTACGGCTCCCTGAGGCTCAAGAGAGTTGGTCCATCTTAAACCAATATTTACTAGGGTCCTTATTGTAATTTAATATACTTGAGGGGGTTTTATGAAAAATATTTTCAGTATACTTTCAAAATAATCCTCAAATATTTATTTATCGTATTTAGGGTTTCCATGGATGTACTTTTTAAATGTGAGGTATTCTAGTGAATAAAACCTAGCTTGAATAGTTCATGGTATTTTTGTGTAAATTTGACTTGTATGGATTCTTGATGATATTTTCATGGAATTTGTAATTCTTTTATTTTGTTTAGAAAAAACATGGAATTTATTATATATTTAAAATATATGGTTTGATAATATTTATATATAGTTATTAAAAATAAAATTTATTTATTAAATAGAAAATCACGTTTTCTTAAAAACTGCATTAAAAATTCCATCGAGATTGGATGCTCCGTGAGGAGGTCTGCATCTCGCTCTACTAGTCCCGAGAATGCGCGATAACCCGCACCATCCCGATTGGGTTCCCAAAAATGGGTTGTAGAGGCTTAATCGTAAGGAATGTAAATAACACAATTTAAAGAATATGGTTTTAATAATTGTTTATGGTATTTTGATATAAAAGTTGTATTTACCACAAAATTTTTGTTCAAGGGAATCGTGCTATATCAATATGCGTGTTTGTGAGAGGTAGGTCATTACTTCGTGAGATTTTCTAAACGTAATATAAGCAAAAGTATTAAAATACGTCATATGTAAAGTTTGTGGTATTTAAATGAAAATTTCAAATAAAAGGTACATAACATAGTATTTTGAGCTGAAACTTATTTTCAAAGGTTGTTTCATGATTACTAAGCAAATTGTAATAACATGGATGAATGGTTATTAAGAAAAGTTTTGCTTTTAACGAGTTTAGAAACGGATGTCGGAATAACTCCACTTTCGATAATTTTAGAAAAGAGAACATTTTAATTTAGGAAGAGAGGAGAAGAGAGGGGACTTACTATTTGTTTGGGTTAAGAATAGAGGGAGGAAGGTATTGAGATTTTCGTGGTGTCGCGAAGTCGCCGAGAACGTCTCGAATCTTCGCCAGAACTTGATCTAGTCCTAACTCTACTTGTACTCTACTTTGGCTTGGAAATTTTTGAGAATTTTAGCAATAGATTTCAGAATGAGTAGGGCTAGGGTGTGATGTTGTATTTGTAGGATAGAATTATGGTTTTGTGAGTGAAAAGAGAATAAAAAATGTATTAAAAATAGGATTTATGAGTGAATTTAAGTTCTCTGTTAATTTATAGAGAAATCAAACAGCACTGGAGTAGTGGGGGTAGGCCAAAAGACGGGGGTGCAGAGAATGGGGGCATTACCGATGGGGGAGCCCGGCGCCACCGACCTAATTGATGATCTCGCCGGCCATCTTAGGGCTTTGGGTGCTGAGATTCATGCCACGTGCTCTTCTCGCAGTTAATAGCATTTTGCACATGTTTAATTTTCTGGCTTTTCATTTCTTACATGTATTGCACGTGTAAACTTTTGGGCTTCCAAAAAGTTTAAAATAAAAATTCAGAAAAAGTATATGTAGCTGATGGGATTCGAACACAGGGGATATATCACAGCAATGCAAGGCTTTACCAATGAGCTACAAGTTATTTCTTGTTGTTCTTAAACAAATTAAATTTATAACATGTGCTCAGGCTTGAAACTCTATTCTGTATGTTAACTTCAAAAATTTTTTACAATGAAATTAGAGTCGTTACGGCAATGCACGAAATTGCTTTACTCCAGGTGGTTCGGCTTCCGGGCGGTTCATGAGAATAGTAGTCTACTGCTGCTGGCCTTCCTGAAGACTTTTGATGGTTTCTAGAAGCACCATCTGTTCATTGATTGGAGTAGCAACGGTAGGGGGAGGCGGTAAGGTAGGCGGTGGTGTGTTTCCATTGACATTGGTGCTGGTGTTGTTAGGAGAATCTATCACCTTGATAGAAAAAAAAATGTTAGGATAGATTCAAGAATTTTGAAATGTAAGGAATGTATTGTTTCCGATTCTTATAATTCTTGTGATATACTGCTTAAGACTTCATGCAGAACTGATCTGCATGGGCCGCCAACAAAACCTGTCTCGCCCCGCTTCCTAATAGACTGAAACGGTGATGTGGCAAGACCGTAACATATTTACTATGAAACAAATATGTTAAGCGCAATTAAGCGATATAACAATAAACAAGAATGATAAGTGTAATAAAAATAAAATAACAACTTTATTTACATTCAACTTTATATACAACTGTTTGAAAATAAAAGATACAATAAATAAAGTAAATGCCTAAACAATGGCATACAGAGAGTAAGTGCAGGCTGGAAAGAGCTAGTAATCTGGCTGTGCAGCAAATTGGTCTAAGTCTTCTGGGCTCGGCTCTATCTTCTCAAAGTCCGGTCCTCCTGATGAATATCCCAAAGAAAAAATAGAAAGGAATGTCGTCAGCGAACTAACGCTCGGTAAGTCCCAAAAGAAGTAAGAGAAGATAGTATATCATGTGAATAGGAACAAAAAGAACAGAGGATAAGTAAAATTGTATATGATCATTCACAGGTATATGATGGTTATTCTAACGTGGTTGTTTGTAGTTTGATAAGGAAAATATTCATGTATACGAGTGGAGTCTATCTTACCCCGTGGAGTACGGTAACATGTAGTACAAAACCCCATCATAACCCACGGGACAACGGCGCATGAATTCATGTAGGTGTCTGTTAAAGTGACCTATCGTGCCACGATACACGTTCCGTACCAATCTACCCCTATATCTCCGCGTATTGTATTGTATAGATTATGATTATAAGGCTTGGCCGAATACATGGATATAAAATGTTCATGTTCATGTTCAGGATGCAATCATGTATTTAGGTAGTCATGTCGAGTTCATGTCATGTTATAACCATGGTTCGGTCAAGTCGAGTCAAGTATACAAGTTTGAGTTTGATATTTGAATTCGTGTGTTCAGGTTCATGATCAAGTATTCAAGCTTGTGTTTGATTTTGGATTCTGTTTTGAGTTTGGACTCAGATCGAGTCAGACACTTGTGAACGGATTTAACTCTTGAATTCTTAGATTCGGGAGTAATCGGCAACTGTTGCCCATGGACGACAGGATTTGAGTCTTTTTCCAAGACAATTGCCATTGATAACTCCGTTAAGTTGTCTAACCTAAATAGGCAAGCACTCACTTTCTCCGGCTTCCTAGGGTTTAAGAGAAATGATACCGCTTAAACCTATATTAATTCTATAGTCCTTAAAGTATTGTTTGCATATCTCGAGGGGGTTTTATGAAAAATATATTATTATTGTTTTAAATATAACCTTGAGGGTGATTTACAAGATTTAGGGTTTTCGTAAGCATGTATTTTAATTATTGGGGTATTTTAATGATAAAAACTTATTTTTTAAAAGTTTATGTTATTTTATTAAGACTAGCCCTTTTTGGTAACTTAATGGTATTTCATTAACATTTTAATCTTTCAGTTTTAACAGTTTCATAATATATTGAAAATATGAATTTATAATTTTTATATAATTTTTCAAAAATTAGTTTTGTTTAGAAAAGTCACGTTTTTTAAAAACCGTATTTTATTTCCTTTCAAGATCGAATACTCCATGAGAAGTTTTGTATCTCGTTTTACTATCCAAAGGATGTGCGATAATCTGCACCATCCATTAGCGGGTCCACTAACGAGGGTTGTAAAGACGTATTTATCAAGGATTACAAAATACCACTTTAAAGAAAACCCAGTTTTGAAAATGTGTTGTGTGTGTGTGTGTGTGTGTAGACATCGTGCTATGAAACCAAAGAGTACGTATGGGGTAGGTCGTTACCCCGTGAAGTTTTCCTAAACGTATTTTTTTAACAATTATCAAAAAGAGGTCTATTCTAAAGTTCAAGGTATTTTAATGAAAAAGTTCGTTTATGTTTATTTCACATGAAAATTTTAGTTAAACTCGAAACTAAAAAATTGTAATTAGAGTTACAAGTAGGGTGGTAAAATTAGTTTGACTTATGTATAAAGGAAAAGAGAGTTCTATGTTTTAAAAAGAAATGTATCGGAAGTAACTCCACTTTACCGATATATATTTAAGAGATGAAAGGAGATGAAAAGAAAGAGAGATGAGAGGAATTTACAGATTTGTAATATCGAGAAGAGATTAAGGAAGAAAGGAGGGGGCTTTATGGCATCGCGGGAGCTCCGGAAACGGTTTCGATCTTCGACGGAAGGAGATTGGTTGCTAACTCCACTTGACTCCACTTACACTTAGGAACTTTTGCTAGAAATTTTCAGAATAGAGGGTAGCTAAGGCATGGGGTGGTATTTATAGTGGAGAATTAGGGTTTGGGAATTAAAATTTTGGATTAAAAAGTATTAAAAAGGTGTTATATGGTGAATTGAAGGGTCTCTGTTTGATTGCAGGAAAATCAAACAGTGCAGAGGAGTTAAGGAAAGCCAAAGGGGTGTGCGTGCAATGTACGGAGCAAATTGGAGCAAGATCGACTGTCGGCATCGGCCCATTGATGGGTTTGGGCCGTCGGATTTTGAGGCATTGCCTCGAGATTCGTGCCACGTCTGTTTGATTTTTCTGAAACTTTTCATTTTCCCGTGTATTGCACGTGCAACTCTTGGGCTTCCGAAAAATTAAAAAGAAAAATCTGAAAAATAATTGTGTCTGATGGGAATCGAACACATAGGCTATGTCACAGTAGTGAAGGGGCTTTACCAGTGAGCTACAAGTTGTTTCTTGCTTTTATTTAACAAAAATAAATTTTAACTCTTACATAGGCTGTAATACTCTTTTCTATACAATAACAAGAAAATTTCTGTACAGTGATTTCAGAGTCGTTACAAAGGATGGGCTCCAATCGAGTTTTTCTCGATTGCATGGTGTCTTGGATCCACTTTGTTGTTTTCGAGCGTTGTTTGCGTTCTTGGCCCTGTTTTTGCCTCCATTTTGGGATTTTCCCCTTTCGTGAGAACATATAGCAAGCTGGGATGAGGTGTATTACGGTCTAGTTTCTCCGCAGATTGCCGGCTGAGACGCTGCATCTTGGCTTTTTCATAAATGGCCATTTTACAGCTGCGATTGTTCCGGCTCGTTTGACAAGCTTCTTTTATTAGCTTGTCAATTTGTTCTTCAAGCGATGGAGCTAATGCTCTTAGAGCGGGATCTCGCTCCGATTTGACGTCATAGTTACTAGGAAGAGCGATTTCCTCTTCACCCGAGCTATTTACGACATGATAACTGTAGATTTTCTCCCGCTTCTTGGACTGAACGTATCCCAGCCCAGTTTTCTCCATCTTCCCATTGGGCTTCTTTCGTTGAGTCCCAGGAATATTCCAAATCTTTTTGTAGAACTGGGCTTGTCGAACAGTTTATTCGAGGGGTACGCCTTGGCATCTTAATAACTTTTTAATCCCTTCGCGTAGTATCTTGGCAGACTGATGGGTAGAAACCTGTCGAGTGCAAGATCAGCACCGTGCCAAATTTCTTTCTCTAGTTTAGTCTCTGTAAATTGGTAGAAGAGGATCGCCTTTTCACCTCTTCGCCTGGGAGGTACGTAGAAAGTTTGTAGTTCTCGCACACTGTATGTATCAAGCGTATCAAGTTCCTTATAGTGTCGAGACAGAGCCATTGTGATTTGTAGACTCTTATCTGCTTCAGTAAGAACCTGTGCTGATGGGTGAATGGAGAACACTGCATTAGTTTCATTCTTAGAGTCGCTTCCAAAGACCAAAACATGAGTAGATGGTCCAGACTTATTGTTTTGCCTTTGGGGTTGCCTCGAGTAGACTATTTCTTCATCTTCCTTGGTATCGCTCCCAAAGATTGAGATAGTGGCAACGGATCTCTGTTTATTCTCCGGCTTGTGGCACCTTTCAATATTCTCTAAGTCTAGTAGGAAGTATTTTGCATCTTCGTATTTCCGGACTTCGTTTACGAAGAACGGATTTAGCTCTCCCGTGACTATGTACTCCGAGTCATCCTTGAAATACTTCGTACACTGATATTGTGTAGAAGGGATGACGTTGTACTTATGTAACCAAGGCTTGCCGAGCAAAGTGTTATAGCAAGTCTTAGCGTCGATGGCATGAAATTTGATGTTAGTGACGAGCAGCCCAAAGCGACGTCAATATTACGGACCTAAGCATTCGTGACGACTATGAGTCAAACCCGGAGATGGTAATTTTATGTCAGGCAAGATGCTGAATGTTCATGCAAATTTTCTTCAGCAGTCTCACGTTGAGAAGATTAACGGTGGATCCGTTGTCGACAAGGATTTTTCCTATCTTGATGTCGTGGCAGTACCCGATGACATATAACGGGTGTGTTCACTGTCGAAAACAGAGGCGAACCGGGATGGATTGTTTTACCCAAATTTGGGGGCAGATGCTATTTGGATTTATCCTTCCACCTCTCCGAAGATGCCAAGTTGATTTATGACACCGTATATCGGAGGTTTGGACGGATGCGACCGTTGTAGCAGACTTCTTCAGATTCCCCCTCATTTTACAAGGGTTTTTTGATTGTGGGGACTGTTTACCGCCGGAATCCGGGAAGACGGACGTCTTGCCTGAATCTGGGGGCAGATGCTATTTGGTGCTATTCGTCCACCTCTCCGAAGATGCTAAGTTGATTTATGGCACCATGTATCGAAGGTTTAAACGGATGCGGCCGATATAGCAGACTTCGTCAGATTCCCCCTCGTTTGAGGGGTTTTTTGATTGTGGGGACGCTCTTCCCTGCAGGAGCAAGCCCCTGCAGTTAATTACACTACCTCATCGCGGTAATAACTTTCTCCTTCTTCAGATGGTCACTTCGTGTCGTGGGTGTTTGTTTTGTTTGTGGTTGTCCGTGGATTGTATACGGAGACTAATTTATGTTGTCGCCCATAGGGCGTGGATTAGTCCAAATCCGTATTTTCTTAGATTTGGGTTTGGGGGTTTGGTTTAAGGAAACGTTAGTCTCGTTTGAGACTAAGATCAACTTAAACGTTTGTTAAGGATACGTTAGTCTAATTTCTAGACTAAGATCTACTTAACGGGATCATTTAGATCTAACAAGAGAGCATTTGGACTCTATTGTTTAGTTTAGGGACATTGCAGTCGATTAGTTTAAGGATATTACGGTCCATTGTTAGTTTAAGGACATCTCGGTCCATGAGTTTAAGGACCCCACAGTCCAGTTTAAAGACATCGTAGTCTATAGGGTTTAAGGACATCGTAGTCCATGAGTTTAAGGACCCCACAGTCCGTAGTTCAAAGACATCGTAGTCTATGAAGTTTAAGGACATCGTAGTCCATGAGTTTAAGGACCCCACAATCCGTAGAAATGTGTGGTTGTTGGGACCCGTCACCTCTCTGAAGACGTTGAAGGATTACAACGACAGATATCAGAGGAGTAAAGAGATATACCCTCGAACCGGTGTGAATTGATTGGAAGATCTGTAGCCTAGTTTGGGACTAAGATCTGTTGAATATTCATGAGCAGATGGGCTCAGTTCAATATAAGTTGAGGACTTATGGCCAGAATTGGGCTAAGTCCAATAAAATTAAAATGTTTAACATTTTTATTGTTCTGGGCTGTTGAGCCTTTACTTGGGCTTGGCCCTTTTAATAATGCTAAGCATTGAGTTCTGACATCTTTTGTCTTGTATTGAATGGATAGCATTCATTAGAACAATGTGTGTTCTGACAATGCGCCACATGGCGCGCCAGGCGCTTTGCGCCAATTAAAGTGCGCATTGCGCTTCTGCCAAATAGCGCACACGAAAATGACACGTGTCGCGCTTTACGCTAAGCGCCAGTTTATTAGCGCATTGCGCTTTCAATTTATGAGCACCTTGCGCTAGTTTAGTGGCGCACCAGTGAGTGATACGTGGTGCGCTTGGCGCTGAGCGCCAGCCCATGAGCGCAGTGCGCTGTTTCATAAGCGCAAAGCGCAAGCTGTGTCTGTGGTTGACATGTGGCATGTTTTGGCGCTGAGCGCCGGTCCAAGGAGCGCAAAGGCGCAGTTCATGAGTGCAAGGAACTTTCCAATAGCGCAAAATGCATTTGATCAAATTTATGATCAGAGAACAAGTTTATGTCCTCTTTAAAGGAGGCGTTGCCTCAAGATTCAAGAACAAAAGTTCTTGTTTATAAAAGGGCTCTGCCTTTGTAGATCAAGGATCTGTGAATGAAGTAAATACTTCTTTTGTTTTTATGATAAGATCTTTTGATCTCTTTTTTATCAAAGACCTTAGTCTTTTGTAGATCTATGATCTTATTTAGAAGATAGTTCTTCTTTTCATGAGATGATTTCATCTCTGTGTTCAAGAATCATGTTCTTTACCTTGAAGAGAATGATCTTCTTTCGCTAAAATCTTGCTTTTCTTTCTCTTTGAGTTTTTTCTCAAAGTTTGTAGGAGGGTTTCTCTCTATCAGACTTGAAGTCTTGGGGCCTTTATATAGGGCAAATTGATTTGTTAAATCAGTTAAAGAGATCTTTCTCTGATTGATTTGGGAATATTTCCCACCGTTGGATCTTTGATCCTAAGGCTTCTGTTTTGCAGAAGATAATCTTCTTGTTTTAATAAGATTGGAAAGATCTTTCCATAACAGAATTTTAATTCTGATTAATTAATAATTTATTATTAGATCTTAGATCTTTTGATCTAACGGTGGGGAATTTTTAATTCCAGCGCTGGCGCACCTACGTTTGACACGTGGCGCGCAGCGCAGACTGCGCTAGCGCGTCTGTGTTTGACACGTGGCGCGCAGCGCAGAGTGCAGCGCAGCCTGCGCTAGCGCACTGGATCTGAAGCGTTGCTTCAAACCAGAGCTTTGCTCTGAATGGGGGTGCGCTGCCTAGGGCGCAGCGCACCTGGCGCTAACCCATTTGTGTTTGACACGTGGCGCACAGCGCAAAGCGCTGGATCTGAAGCGTTGCTTCAACTTTTGAATTTCAAAACAGTGCTTTGCTCTGATTGGGGGAAACAAATGCCCCCCACCGTTGAGCTCACGTGGCGCACACGTGAGTGCAGCGGTGGCATCATCTGAGCCCTCGGATCAACTCAGAAGTTGAAGAGGTGGTTCAATGCCTATAAATAGGACCTTTGGTCCATGATTCTGTTCATCTTCTTATTTGATTTTTCTGAGAATTTTATTCTCTCACAGAGCATAGCTCTCCATCTTATGAATTTTAAGAACTGAAATTCTGCCAAAATTTTAGGTAAAAACTTTTTAGATAATCTAGGGTTTTACCCTTTTAACAGAGCCTTGCTCTTCATAGATCTTTGATCTACAGAAAACTCATTTAGGGTTTCATTAACAGAGCTTTGCTCTCATGAACCCATAGATCTAAAGAGATCTTTTCTTGGGTTTCATAGCCCATAAACAGAGCCTTGCTCTTTAGATTTCTTAATCATTGATGAAGAACTCTTAAGAGTCTTTTCATGGATCTTGAAGATCTCAGAATTTTTATTCATAAAAATTAATTGATTTTAATTTTCTTTTCTGATGGGTTTTTCCATCATCATTACAGAGCCAGGCTCTTTAAGGAATTTGATTCCTTCATGATCAGAGTTTGACAAGTGTCACTCTGTCATAGAGCTTTGCTCTCACAGGGAGATTTTCCCCCTTTCTCGAGGGATCTCTCATTCAATGAGAATTTTCTTGAGGATTTCCTCATTAATTAACAGTCTCATCCAATGATGAGGCTGTTTTATTAATTATCAATTGATGAATTGTCATCTAGATTTCGTGGGTCCCCCTTTGGTCCCCTTTCCACTGCATTGTAGTGTGGTACAAATTTTAAAGTACCGTTAAAATTAAATTATAGTACTGTTTACCCCAATCAGAGCAAAGCTCTGTTCAAATTCCAAGGCGGGAGATGAAGCAACGCTTCATCTTCCCCCAATCAAAAGCAAAGCTTTGCTTTGAAAATTTAAACTTTAATAAATGAAGCAACGCTTCAGATCCTTTGCGCTGCGCGCGACACGCCACGTGTCTAGCACAGATGCATTAGCGCATCGTCCAAGAAGGCGCGCCCAATCAGAGCAAAGCTCTGATAAAGGAGGTGCTGCGCTGCACGACGCGTGTCAGCGCAGATGCGCTTGCACAGTCGCGCTGCGCTTTGCGCTGTGCGACACGTGGCAGCGCAGGTGCGCTAGCGCAGTCGCGCTGCGCTTTACGCTGCGCGACACGTGGCAGCGCAGACGCGCTAGCGCAGATGCACCGTTCCATAAAAAAATGGGGGGTTAAGTGCCAAAGGCAATTTATCCTTGCAAAATTACATGCACTTAATAATAACAAATTAAAATCATACGATGCACAAGCACAACAGAGAACTAAAATAAAAGAACCCTTAACAGGCAATGAAATACTCGATTAAAAAGAAAAATACTTATTCATTATTATTGATATTACATTTAAAAAAGATCACCGAATACGGGATCGGAAAGACAAGGGTTCACAAAAAGAAGAAGAAGATTCCCCAGCTCCCTTTCTGTCTTCTCCACCACGTCGAAGCGGCGATCCTCCCGAGGGGTAGCCATCCAACGGTCAACGCCGCACTCCTGGGAAAAAGTGGCGATGACAACCCGACGAGCCCGTATCTGGCTCAGCAAATGGAAAGAGCAGTCCCTCAGGGCTTTGGTGATCAAGTGCGCTTCAAGAAAGCCCTCGATCTTGTCCTCTTTCCACTCCACACTTCGTGTGTCGTCTTTGCGAACCAATCGCGGTTTCTTAATGGTTGCCTTCGGATTTCAAGTTACTAAGATTTGGTCTTTTTCCTGGCGCAGAACTCAAGATTCAATGGCCTTTAACTGCACCAACTGCTCGAAATGCCACTGCAACGAACGCTCCACCTCACCGGGAGGTATAGCATATGGGCCCCAAGCGGCTTCCTTCCTCGCTCTGCCGGTAGACCAGGTGACCCAAGCCACCACTGGCCTGTTTTTTGGGACCATGATCCCGCCTACAAGCTTCTCTGCGCCAATACCCGCACCGGAAGTGAACAAGAACTCGGTCTTCGACCGGCTCACTGCTACGACGGCCCCTGTCAACGGGTCGCCAACTACCAAACCGATAGCCTCTGTTTTCACCAGGCTAGATCAGGACTCTAAACTGGCTGTCCTAAGGAAGGCAATGACTGCTGCTCCAGAAGTCGTCAAGGCGGCTTCCCCTGTCAAAGAGTCAGTCTTTTCAAGACTGACGATTCCTGCTCCTATCCCTGCTCGAGGATCTGTCTTCGATAGGTTGGATATCACCCCTCAGAAGACAGCCTCGGTCTTTAAGAGGTTAACACCGGCGGCGCCTCATTCAGACAGGGGGCAAAAAGAACCTATCTCTATCTCCGAGCCAGTCCCAACGGCTCGTCGTGGTCGACGTCGCCATTGGCAACGAGTGAGAAAGGCAGGGGGAAACTCCCCCTCAGGGCTAACTCCACCAACTCCAGTGGTGGAAGTCAACGCTGCTGTTCCAACTGGGAACAGCTTTGAACTGCTGAGGAGGGTACGTAAGAACTCTCCAACCGCTACACTGAAAAGATCTCCTCCGCCTGCGGAGAGAGTTCCGGAAACGAAGCAAGAACAGCCCCCTTAACGGCCGTCCTAAAAAATACACAAGGTTTGGCGGAGGGTTCAAGACTCCGTGATTGACCCAGATCACTCTCGTCAATGAAAAAAGGCGAAGGTGCAAAAAGGAAAAGACCGTCCTATTGAACAGCAAGGGACAACGATCGCTAGGGTACCCACTGCAACGGCCCCTTCAACTTCAACGGCCCACAAAAGAAGAAGGCCAAAGAAAACCCCCGCGCCGGCAACAAATGTCAGAGGTGGTGCACCCAAACGCCCTAAGTCAGGGGGCATCGTAGTGCACACCGTCTATGTGACGTCTGGTAAAGAAGACAGCCGCATATCTACGGGTCATCGACCGCTTACCCGATCAGTGACCAAGGCGCAGGAGCAACAACACAAGCTTCAAGAAATGATGAACGCTATGGCCGCACTTACAGGGCTAAAAGAAAATCCTGAAACGTTCTCAGATGAACGCCAAGAGGAGGAAACCGACGCCGAATTCCTTCGTCGGATATTGGAGAAGAAGGACAAAGAGGCTGCTGAACAAGCAGCCAACATACAGCGTATGGGCCTCCTCTTCCAAGACATGATAGGGATGATGATACAACAAGATCCCCCGTCCGAAGAGCCCCCGATCGTCTTTGGAGACGATAGGGGAGAGACATCAAATCCTCCACCAGCTCTATCGACGGCTAAAGAGGATACGATTTCCAAAGCTGATTTGGATGAGTACATCGCCCAACAAATACGGGTTCATCATGCGACCGAAGCAGCCGGCCAGGTCGTAAAAACGGGGCGGCCATATCCAAGTTGGTACGATCAAATCAAGTACCCGCCAGGTTATACGATTCCCAAGTTCCATATCTACAAGGGGACGGGCAATCCTCACCAGCATGTTGCCCAGTTCAGGACACTCTGCGGCAACGCCGGCGGTGACGACAAGCTGTTACTTCGCTAGTTCATTGGAAGCTTATCAGATACGGCGTTCGAGTGGTACTCTGAGCTCCTGAACGACTCTATCAAAACCTTCGCGGAGATGGAGCTGTTGTTTACTCAGCGTTTTGCAAGCGCCAGTGAACGCACCCCGATGACGGCACTAATTAATGCCAGGGTAAAACCAGGCGAGACATGGGTTCAATACGCTATACGATGGCGGAACTTGTGGTCGAAGTGCGAACAGTGCATTGAAGAAGCTCCCGCGGTGGGTATGTTTGTGGGAACCCTTGATCCACAAGCGACCATCTCGCAATTTATGATATTTTTCAAGCCGACTACCTTCCAGGCCTTGATTGACAAGCTAGCGCAAATGGATCAGATGGGCCATAAACCCCCTCTTCCAAGGCCGGACTCCCGAAATGACAAAGGGAAGGGAAAAGCGATCGTCGTCGCTAATGCTCAACAACAACCGAGCGACTCGAAGCCGGTTGCTCGTCAAAATAATATGATACTCCTTGAGGATAGGATGGGACGTCCTTATTCCTTTCCCCGTGATAAAACGAGGAAGTTATTCGAGCTGGAGTTGCGCAACAGACTCATAAATCTGCCGGATCCAAAACGTCCGTTGCAACCAAGTGACGTCAACGAGCCCAACTACTGTCCTTATCATCGAGTACTAGGCCATCCGATCGAAGATTGCTACGTTTTCAAGAATTGGCTTGAAAACTAGTACCGACAGGGCAAGTTCGCGTTATCTGAAAAATGAAAGGTGAATCCCCCGCAGCCCCACACCTCTAAGGGGACGAATGCACCGGGGGCAACATGCTCCATCGTTGAAGAAGCTCCTTGGGAGGTTATATTATCAGCCAAGACAAAGAGGATGCTAAACGATCTTCAGACAGGTCCAGAGATTCGTTAATTAAGGCGCTCCAAGACCCAGAACAATTCCAAGCATGCCTGGCCGAGGAAAAGATGAAGGATGAATTGGAGGAAGTGCACACGGCCGATATTACTTTTGGCGATGAAGACCTTCTACTTGGGACGTGCGAACACAATCGCCGTCTCTATGTCTCGGGATACTGCCATGATATAAAGATAGGCAAAATTCTGATCGATAACGGGTCCTCCGTTAATCTCCTCAACGTGCGGGTGTTAAAAGAAATCTGCATGAGCGTCCAGCACCTTGCTCGTGACAAGATCACCATCTCCGGGTTTGACTCCCAGTCATCAAGAACTCTTGGGTCTGTGATACTGACGTTACGCTTCGGGCTACTCGTCACGGACGTTAAGTTCCACGTCATAGACGCCAAGACATGCTACAACGCTTTGCTCGGCCGGCCATGGTTACACGAGTACAACATCATCCCTTCTACACAACATCAGTGTATGAAGTATTTTAAGGATGGTTTCGAGTATACCGTGACGGGAGAGCTGAACCCGTTCTCTGTGAACGAGGTCCGCAAATACGAAGATGCAAAATACTTCTTGCCGGATTTCAAAGACACGGAGAAGTGTCACAAGCCGGAGAACAAAGCTAACGCCACCATCCCTGTCTTCGGCAGTGATACCGAGGAGGAAGAGGAGATAGTGTATTCAAGTCCGCCCCAACACAACAAGCCAGGACCGTCCACTCCTACGTTGATCTTTGGTAGCGACTCGGAAGATGAGATCCGTGTTGTATTCTCTGCTCGACCTTCCATACGAATGTCCGCTGACGAAGAGCAAAGTCTACAAGTCGCCATGGTGCCGCTTAAACACCATAAAGAACTGGATGCACTTAATATTTACAATATAGAAGAGCTGCAAATGTTTTATATCCCTCCCAGGCGAGAAAGTGAGAAAGCAATTCTGTTCTACCGCTCTGAAGAAACCAAGGTGGAAAAAGAAATCTGGCATGGCGCGGATCCTACGCTCGACAGGCTTCAGCCTATCCGTCTTCCCAGATATTATACAGAGGGTTTGAAAAAGCTGCTGAAACGCCAGGGGATATCCTTCAAGCAGACCGTTCAAAAAGCCAAGTTCTATGACAAAGTCTGGAACGTTCCCGGGACTCAACGCAAACTGCTTAATGGGAGAATGGAAATAATTGGGCTTGGATACGTCCGGTCAAAGAAACGGGAGCTACTAAACAGCTGCTATGTCGTGTATGACTTCGATGAAGAAGTGGATGCTCAATGGGAGGATGCTAATCCTGAGACAATGAAAGTTCCGGATGCAAAAGTGCCCAGTCCGTCGTTCGAAGAACAAATGGACAAGCTTATAAGGGAAGCGGGTCAAAATGTCCGAGACGATCATAACCGCGAAATGGTCATCTATGAGAAAGCCAAGACGCAACGCCTTCTCCAACAGGCCGTGAAAGATGAAAAGGCCGCTCCATGTCAACCTGTTATAAAGAAGGCTCGACGCAAAAGCAGAAATAAGTCGAAAGGCCAAAAAAACGCTCAACAGCAACAAAGCAGGGCTAAGAAGCCACGCAAATGGGAGTCGAGCGTCATTGATCTATCCCTCATGAAGAAAATGGGTCGAGCATACTCTTTTCCTCGGGATAAGACGAAGAAGATACTTGACCTTGCTCTAAAACATCAAATGCTTACATTGCCGGAGTCTAAACATCCCAAACGAGCGGGCGAAGTCTCACACTCGGACTATTGCTCTTACCATCGAGTAATAAGGCACCCTCTCGAGGACTGTTTCACCTTCAAGAATTGGGTAGAAGACCAGTATCAGCTTGGCAAGTTCACTCTGTCCGACAACTGGAGGGTAGCACCGCCACAAAAGCACGAGCCCAAGGCCACGAAAGAAGAACTGGTTCCACATTGGGATTGGAAGCGAATTCGCACCTGTCACACGATTACAATATTAAAAGAAGAGCCCGAGGACATCGATGACCTTCCCTGGTGCTTTGAAAACAGCAACGATGAGGTGATCTCAGAATTCCCACCAGCGCCAAAAGAGCTGGAAGATGGAATCCATACCACTGCGGATAACCTTAAGAAAATTGAGTTGGGAACGGCGAACGATCCACGACCGACATTCATCAGCGAGCTGCTATCTGAAGAAAGGGTGGTTGCGTTAAAGGACATGCTTCTACAGCATAGAGATTTCTTCGCATGGAACTATTCCGAAATGCCGGGACTAGATCCAGGAATTGCTGTACACAAATTGGCGATATCCCCGGACATCAAGCCAGTCAAACAGGCGCCGAGGAGAATGCGGCTCGAGCTCGAGATGAATATCAACGCCGAGGTCAAGAAGCTGATCGACTCTGGCTTTATCCAGGAGGTTCAATATCCTGAATGGATCGCTAACATCGTCCCGGTGATGAAGAAAAATGGGACGGTGCGCATATGCGTGGACTTTCGGGATCTCAACAAAGCTTGCCCGAAAGACGATTTCCCAGTGCCAGTCACCGAACTGATGATAGACAACACGTCCACTTATGAGGTTTTCTCCTTCATGGACGGCTCGTCAGGATATAATCAGATAAAAATGCATCCAGAAGACCAGAAGCACACAGCCTTCAGGACCCCTTTGGGAATATTTTGTTACAAGGTGATGCCCTTCGGTTTAAAGAATGCCGGTGCCACCTACCAAAGGGCCATGACAAAGATCTTCGATGACCTTATACACGAAATCGTCGAATGCTATATCGACGATCTCGTGGTTAAAATCAAATCATACGAAGAACATCTCGAGCATTTGAAGACCGTATTTCAACGCCTTCGGCAATACAACTTGAAGATGAACCCGCTCAAGTGTGCATTCGGAGTTTCCTCAGGCAAATTCCTGGGATTCATTGTTCGACACCGAGGTATTGAAATAGATCCGTCAAAGATCAAAGCGATCATGGAAATTCCTCCGCCGAGAAATCTCAAACAGTTGCGATCTCTCCAAGGGAAGCTCGCATACATACGGCGATTTATAGCCAATCTTTCAGGAAAGTCCCGTCCTTACAGTCACCTGATGAAGAAGGGGACCCCGTTCGTCTGGGACCAAAAATGCCAAAGCGCGCTAGACTAGATCAAACAGTACCTGCAGAACCCGCCGGTATTGGCTGCTCCGGTCAAGGGAAAGTCCCTCATTCTTTATACAACCACCCTCGAAGGTTCCTTAGGAGCATTATGGGCACAAGAGAACGATCAAGGGAAGGAAAGAGCATTCTACTACTTAAGTCGAGTCCTGCTGAGGGCAGAAAGCAACTACTCCCCCATTGAGAAACACTGCCTGGCGTTGATCTTTGCGATAACAAAGCTCAGGCACTATGCGTTGGCGCATGAAGTCCGTCTTATTTCAAAGGTGGACCCCCTTAAATACTTGATGTCAAAGGCCATACTGACGGGACGACTCGCTAAATGGGCTCTGCTCTTGATGGAGTTCTCGATAATATATCAACCTCTCAAGGCAGTGAAAGGCCAGGCCATCGCCGACTTCCTCGCTGAGCATCCGATACCCGTCGATTCTCCTTTGAATTGCGATCTTCCAGACGAACATGCGTTTGATGCGATCGACAGTGATGATACCCGATGGGAGCTTTATTTCGACGGAGCATCTTCCGTGAAGAAGCGCAAACAAAGTACCCCTATAATCAAATCGGGGGTAGGCCTCATCTTCGTGACTCCACAAGGAGGGATAATGCGTTTCGCTTTCTCCTTAACAGAGCCAAGGACAAACAATGAAACCGAATACGAAGCTCTGATAGCGGGCCTCGAGATCGCCATTGACATGGGAATTGAAAACCTCCTCATATACGGGGATTCTCAACTGGTCGTTAGTCAAGTAAACGGCGACTACCAAACGTGCAAACCGGAATTGGTGAAATACGGCGAAAAGGTGCAACAATTGTTGACCCAAATTCCCTCTTATACTTTGGAGAACATACCGCGCGCGGAAAACAGCAAAGCAGACGCGTTCGCCAAACTTGCTAAAGAACTGGCTGACGAGAACCTCGACGACGTTAGAATCGTGGTACAAAGCCGTCGAGTGCTTGCCCCAGCAGAAATATCTCCGGAATTATCCGAAGAAAAAGGAGCGAACGAGCAGACAACCCTGCAAGTAAAAGATTGGGAAAATACCGAGGACTGGAGGGAAGTCTTCATAGATTACTTTAAATCCTACCGAATGCCTGAAGAAGCGTCCGCAAGACATCATCTCATGAAACGAGCTCTGTCTTTCGCCTTCGTCAACGATACTCTGTACAAGAGGTCATTTGATTCTCTGTGGCTGAGATGCTTAGGACCTGACGAAGCGAAAAGGGTCGTCCAGGAAGTTCATGACGGACTCTGCGGTTCTCACCAAGCAGGCCCAAAGATGAAGTTGAAGATAAAACGGATGGGCTACTACTGGCCCACGATGATTCAAGACTGCCTCGAATATGCGAAGCAATGCCACTCATGCCAAATTCATGGGGACTTCATCCACCAGCATCCAAATCCACTACATACAACGGTGGCTAGCTGGCCATTCGAAATGTGGGGGACTGATATAGTCGGCCCCATCGAACCAGCATCGTCTAGAGGACATCGTTTCATCCTAGCAACGACTGACTACTTCTCTAAATGGGCAGAAGCAATACCGTTAAGAGAAGTGAAGACGGAAAATATCCTCCACTTCTTCAAGACGTACGTCATATATCGGTTTGGAACTCCGCGACGGATCATCTCCGATAACGGGCCAGCCTACAGAAGCCACAAGATCAGTCGCTTTGCACAGCAGCACAATATAGACTGGAGATATTCCTCGGTTTATAATCCGCGAGCTAACGGTCTAGCCGAGGCCTTCAACAAGACTTTGACGAAAATCATGAAAAAGACGGTGTCCCGAAATAAGAAGGACTGGCATGAAAGACTGCAAGAAGCTCTTTGGGCGTATCGAACTACATTTAAGACGGCCACAAACACAACGCCATACGCGTTGGTATTTGGGACGGAAGCAGTACTCCCCCTCGAGATAGAGTTACCCTCTCTACGAGTGGCAGTCCACTACGAACTGACGGACGAAGAAAATGCTCACCTTCGGCTTGAGGAGCTTGACGCCCTTGATGAAACCCAGCTCATAGCGCAGCAAAATCTGGAGGCCTATAAAGCAAAGACGACGCGCTCATATGAAAGACTGACCCGACCGAGGACATTTCGCCAAGGCGAACTTGTGCTAGTGGTCAAAAGGCCTATGATCCCCAATCGCGCCAAGCGAGGAAAATTCGAGCCAAACTATGAAGGCCCGTACATCATAGATAAGGTCTACCAGGGTGGGGCCTATCTACTCATGGACATACACGGTGAAAGGCCTTTCAGGCCAATAAACGGTCGCTTCCTAAAGAGATACTACGCTTAATTAGCCACAGCCTAGGTCAATGGTAGATGACGACGACTATGTCCGCTCGCTATCTTCCTAAACTCAAGCTTTATAAGCAGTAACCGACCTTCTCCATGACGGACCGAAATGTCATTAAACTTAACCGACCTTCTCCATGACGGACCGAAATGTCATTAAACTAATAGCAGACCGAAACGTATTTAAACTAATACCGCAGCATCCTTAGGCTGACGAGATGAATAAAAAAAATAAATAAAGAAAAAAATATAATAAATAAAAACGGTATGTCCATAAGCAAAAAGGGCACGGATGAAAACCCGAAAGGGCTCCGTGAGTAAAAACAGCAGGGCTACCGACGAGTGTTCGTGAAAACCCGAAAGGGCGCGACCTCGTAAAAAAAAAGAGAAAAAGAAAATAAAAAGAATAAAAAAAAACGGTATGTCCATAAGCAAAATGGGCACGGATGAAAACCCGAAAGGGCTCCGTGAGTAAAAACAGCAGGACTACCAGCAAGTGTTTGTGAAAACCCGAAAGGGTGCAACCTCGTTAAAGGACACTTATAGGGTCCTCTCGACCTTGTAAGGAGATACCACCTGCATGAGATCCTTACGACTCACAAAGGTGCAACACACTTAGGGATCCCCACGATTCCTAAGGAGAAAATACACTTGCGAGATCCTCACGACTCGTAAGGAGAACTCTCTTATGGGACCCTCACGGCTCATAAGAGTTGAAAGTCTTAAGTTACAGAGACCTAAACCTGTGCTTAAGCAACCCCCATAACCTTCGATATTGCCCTACAAGTGGTCCAGTACTGGCTCTTGTATACAATCCACGGGCGCGAATAAACATTTCCCTAACCAAGTCTCATCCGTGACCGGGGACATGTTCGCATGACCCTTGTAGGTCCTCTCGACTTACAAGGAGAAAACCCTACTGTAGGATCCTTACGACTTACAGAGGAACATACACTTAGGAATCCTCACGATTCTTAAGGAGAAAATACACCTACAAGATCCTCACGACTTGTAGGGAGAAATGACTTCGTGAGACCCTTACGGCTCATGAAGTCAAAAGCCTTAGTCGACAGGACCTTAACCCTGCTCGCTAAGCTACCCTTGTTCGACATCGACAGAGGCAAATGATGATTCGCTCCTGGTAATATCCCAGTTGTAGCGGTGCTGATGCCAAAATCGACGTCTAATTGCAGGTTTACAGCGAAAAGCCAATAGGCCGCACACGCATACGAAATAGCCGAAATGATAGGGCAACTTGCAATAAAAAGCAGCAAGTAAAAATGTATGCACGCAAAATAGCCGAAATGATTGGGCAACTCGTAATAAAAAGCAGCGAGTAAGAATAAAATAAATAGCCGAAATGATTGGGCAACTCGCAATAAAAAGCAGCGAGTAAAAATAAAATAAATAGCCGAAATGATTGGGCACCGCGAAAAATGGCCGAAATGATTGGGCAATCGCGACCTTCGCGATATAAAAGCTGAAATGATAGAGCATCGCGGAGATAAAATAAAAAAAAAGAAGAAATGATAAAACTTTGGCCCTACAGTTAAGATCACATCGATCCCTGTATACAATCCAAGGGCGTAAACAAAGAGGGAACCATACTTTCCCAACAGGCTCCGCCAGAAGACGAAGCCAAATTTCGCCGATTCAGTCTAACTCCGAAGAAACCAGTGTCTTCAGCGAATTCCTCGATTCACGGATACAAACACTCCATGACGAGAGCGTCCTGATCCGCGTCGACTCGCAGAGCCACCAGTGCCTCCGTGGGGAATCCTCGACTCGTTTCAAACCCCAAGGAAACAAATAATCCTTGGCGCTTGGGAAACAAATAATCCCTAGCAAACTCCTCGACTCACGGATACAAACACTCCTTGACGAGAGCCTCCTGATCCGCGTCGACTCGCAGAGCCACCAGTGCCTCCGTGGGAAATTCTCGACTCGTTTCAAACCCCAAGGAAACAAATAATCCTTGGCGCTTGGGAAACAAATAATCCCTAGCAAACTCCTCGACTCACGGATACAAACACTCCTTGACGAGAGCCTCCTGATCCGCGTCGACTCGCAGAGCCACCAGTGCCTCCGTGGGAAATCCTCGACTCGTTTCAAACCCCAAGGAAACAAATAATCCTTGGCGCTTGGGAAACAAATAATCCTTAGCAAACTCCTCGACTCATGGATACAAACACTCCTTGACGAGAGCCTCCTGATCCGCGTCGACTCGCAGAGCCACCAGTGCCTCCGTGGGAAATTCTCGACTCGTTTCAAACCCCAAGGAAACAAATAATCCTTGGCGCTTGGGAAATAAATAATCCCTAGCAAACTCCCCAACTCACGGATACAAACACTCCTTGACGAGAGCCTCCTGATCCGCGTCGACTCGCAGAGCCACCAGTGCCTCCGTGGGAAATTCTCGACTCGTTTCAAACCCTAAGGAAATAAATAATCCTTGGCGCTAGGGAAACAAATAATCCTTAGCAAATTCCTCAACTCACGGATACAAACACTCCTTGACGAGAGCCTCCTGATCCGCGTCGACTCGCAGAGCCACCAGTGCCTCCGTGGGAAATTCTTGACTCGTTTCAAACCCCAAGGAAACAAATAATCCTTAGCGCTAGGGAAACAAATAATCCTTAGCAAACACCTCAACTCAACGAAACAAACAATCCTTGACGAGAGCCTCCTGATTCGCGTCGGCTCGCAGAGAAACCAGTGTCTCCGCGGGAAAATTCCCGATTCGTCTCAGCTTGCAAGATGAAGCCTCAGGCAGCAGGGACTAAAAAACTTGCTTCCTGAACAATGGGACCCTGCAAGTCGATCTAAAATGGTCTCTTGCATACTATTCACGGGTCTCACTCTCCAAAGTCGAGTTTCGACGAGGAGGGAAACAACCGCTTACGGGTCCTCTCGACTCGTAAAAGGGAAAAATTCTCTTATAGGATCCTTACGACTTATAAGAGAAAACCACACTTAGGAATCCTCACGATTCCTAAGGAGAAAAAACCACCTACGAGATCCTCTCGATCCGTAGGGAGAAAAGTCTCTATGAGACCCTCACGGCTCATGGAATTGAAAAGTCTTAGGCAGCAGATCTGAACCTGCGGCCTAAGCCATCGCTGATTCTTAAGAAAGTCAAGATGCTTGCTCTATTATCTGTCAACCATGTTTATCAAGATATCATGCCGATAGTAAGAGAAAGAAGAAAGCTACAGAAGGAGCATCCGATTTACGTTTGATCGAGCATTCGAGACACACTCATTCATGCACAAGCAAAAGACTCAGAACGAAAAATAAAGACAAGCTGGGATAAATTTTTTCCATTAATATGGCCAATGGTTCTTACAATCATAAAAGCAATAAACGAAAAGCGTCATTACAAGGGAATAACCTCGAACCCAGGACATGGATTGAGGAACTCGAAAGCAACCCTATCTATGACTTTCCAGGCCTCGCGGACCATCCTAGTATGCTTTCTTTCGCGAGCACAAGCGTCAGGGTCCCCCCTGATGTCTTCCACCCTCCGATAAGCTGCGAGTATGGCAGACTGTTGAAAGACCTCGTGCAAGAGATCGATAAGACTGTCCCGCCGTCTCTTCGAGATGAAGTTCAGCAGGTACACCGAGTGCACCTTGTCCTCAGCGGCATCCAACGCCCTAAGCGGCACGCCAGAACAGAATAGGGGAAGCGCTTTCCAGATGGCTCCCACGATAAGCTTAAGGAGGGAGGAACGTCGGGGAAGCAGTGGACCATTGTACGCGTCGAAGCGACTCATTATTTCAGCGCACTCCTCGTTCGTGAACTCTCGATTTTGAGAGCGGCCAAGTCGGCGGATGTCCCCGTAAGAGATGATCTCGTTAAGAGCATACATATGGGCGTCCATTGTTCCTGTGAAAGAAGATCAACAAAATTAGCAGACCGACTGATTAGGCGAATTCTTGTTAAAAAAAAAATCGAGCACAAAGAGTCAAACTCCTCGAGAGCAATGCTCTACGAATAGGGGTGACGCCTATCAAATTCCATAATAAGGGAAATTTAAAGAAGTTCCCCAAGAACTCTGAGATCATTATTATCATTAAATAAAAAACTCCATTTTTAATTTTCATTATCCATACTCAAACTCTTAAGAGCTCATCTTTTTTTTTTCAGATCAAAGGGATCTATGTTTTGCCAAAGATGTAAGGCTCTGTTCATGGGTTGAGAAACCCTGAAACAGATTCTTGAGAGCAAGGCTCTATTGGTGAAACCCCAGAAGGGTTTTCTTTAGATCAAGGATCTATGAGAGCAAAGCTCTATCAATTAAAATTGATTTAATTCAAGACTAATTCTTACCTAAATAGTCTCTTTTAAAGAAAAATCTAAAAGTTCTTAAAAACAAGAGCAGGGCTCTAAGATTCTGAAAATAAAATTTTTGGAGATGATGATCATCTGTGAAGGACCAAAGGTCCTATTTATAGGCATTAAGTGCCTCTTCAACTTCCAAAAGTTGCCGCGACGGTTGGGATTCTGCCACCGTTGCGCTTGCGTTTGGAGGCCATGTAAGCGCAACGGTGGGGGGGGGGCATTTGTTTACCCCAATCAGAGCAAATCTTTGCTTTGAAAATTTAAACTTTAATAAATGAAGCAACGCTTCAGATCCTTTGCGCTGCGCGCGACACGCCACGTGTCTGGCGCAGATGCATTAGCGCAGCGTCCAAGAAGGCGCGTCCAATCAGAGCAAAGCTCTGATAAAGGAGGCGCTGCGCTGCACGACGCGTGTCAGCACAGATGCGCTTGCACAGTCGCGCTGCGCTTTGCGCTGTGCAACACGTGGCAGGCGCAGATACGCTAGCGCTAGTCGCGCTGCGCTTTACGCTGCGGCGACACGTGGCAGCGCAGACGCGCTAGCGCAGATGCACCGTTCCATAAAAAAATGGGGGGGGGTTAAGTGCCAAAGGCAATTTATCCTTGCAAAATTACATGCACTTAATAATAACAAATTAAAATCATACGATGCACAAGCACAACAGAGAACTAAAATAAAAGAACCCTTAACAGGCAATGAAATACTCGATTAAAAAGAAAAATACTTATTCATTATTATTGATATTACATTTAAAAAAGATCACCGAATACGGGATCGGAAAGACAAGGATTCACAAAAAGAAGAAGAAGATTCCCCAGCTCCCTTTCTGTCTTCTCCACAACGTCGAAGCGGCGATCCTCCCGAGAGGTAGCCATCCAACGGTCGACGCCGCACTCCTGGGAAAAAAGTGGCGATGACAACCCGACGAGCCCGTATCTGGCTCAGCAAATGGAAAAGAGCAGTCCCTCAGGGCTTTGGTGATCAAGTGTGCTTCAAGAAAGCCCTCGATCTTGTCCTCGGCGGCATCCAGCATTGCCGGGGGGACATCTCTGCTGGAGGAGGGGGAATGTCGGCGAGCACCAAGGCAAGGATCATCCGAAGCCAAATGGAATTCGGAGGGAGAGGAGACCCCACACGAGTCAAAAGCTCGTGCATTGCAGCGTCGCATTGCTCGTCTGAGAGAGAAGGGTCCACCAGGCGCACCAGCAAAACGGGGAACGATGTCCCGAATCGGCACTTCCCATGGTTGTCGGCGGGCATGAGGGCGATTGCAAGCCATGATCGAAGAAGTTCTCTGAAAATGAGAGAAGAAAAGGGCTCAGCCTCGAATTATATATATAGACCCAGGCGCAGAAGATTCTGTGCACAATGAAATCATTTCCAAGGCCCGGGAAATCAGAATTTTGGAAATACGAGTTTGACTTGAAAAAGGAGATGAAAAGATATCTCAGACGAAGCGACGCTTCCGATTTTTCCAAAATCTAAGTTTCAATAAATGAAGCAACGCTTCAGATCCTCTGCGCTGAGCGCAGGGCGCTACGTGTCTGGCGCAGACGCATCAGCGCAGCGCCCGAGGCAGCGCAACCAATCAGAGCAAAGCTCTGTTTAAAACAAAAAAGTAAAGGAAGCAACGTTTCAGTTGCGCAAACGCTGCGCTGCGTGACACGTGTCTGCGCAGTTGCGCAAGCACAACTGCGCAAGCACAGTTGCGCAAGCGCTGCGCTGCACGACACGTGTCTGCGCAGTTGCGCAAGCACAACTGCGCAAGCGCTGCACTGCACGACACGTGTCTGCGCAGTTGCGCAAGCACAGCTGCACAAGCGCTGCGCTGCGCGACACGCGTCACGCGCTGGGGCGTTGCGCAAAAACAGAATTGAAATTTTAAAGAAATCTTTTCTGTTCTTATTAAAATAAGAAGATTTTCTTCTGTAAAACAGGAGCCCTTGGATCAAAGATCCAACGGTGGGGGAAAATTCCCCAAATCACTCAGAGAAAGATCTCTTTAACAAATTTAACTAATTTATGGGCACTATAAAATGGACCCTAGACCTCAATTCAAAGGAGGAGGATTTTGGGTGAAAAATTAAACAGAGAAGACTCTGAAGAATTGGAGAGAAATCCTCAAGAACAAAGAAAAAGGTAAAAACCTTTAGAAAAAGAGAAAATTCTCTTATGAACAGATCAATGATCTGAGAACAAGATCTAGGATCTTTAATAAAAAGAAAAAATAAATAAATAATAAACAGTGCCTTGCACTTCTTTTTATGAACCATTGGTTCTGAATCTAAAAGATTCTCAGTGCCTTGCACCTTATATGAACGACTGGTTCTTTAGAAAACAAGAAAAAACTTGTTTCTCTGATCTGAAATTGATCCAAAAGAATAAGAACAGTGCCCAGCACTTGCCAAAAACTGCGCTATTGCGCAAGCCGCCAGGAAGCGCCACGTGTCAGCAGTGCAGCAGCGCAGCGCACTAACGCAGCGCACTGCGCTGTTGCGCTTGCGCTCACCAGAACGTGACACGTATCACCTCCACGAGCGCTTGCGCTCATTAATTGCGCAAAGTACCTGACAAGCCATGTGGGACATTGTCGGGATATCTAATGCAATGCATTATTAAAGGGCAGGGCCCAGTCAAAGGTCCAAGGGACCAAATAAAAGTGCTGCATATTATTTTAAAAAAAAAAGGAAGAGCCCAATTAAAAAGTCTAAACAGACCAAAATAATGCTATGCATTATTTAAAGGGGCAGAGCCCAATCGAGAGGTCCAATGGACCAAAACAAATGCTCTGCATTATAATAAAAAGGGGCAGAGCCCAGTCAAAATAGGCATAAATAGCCTGAAGTAATGTTATGCATCATTCTAAAAAGGGGAAAGCCCAAACAGTGGCCTAACAGGCCAAATGCAAACAAAATGTGAACATTTTCAACTGGACTTAGCCCAATTTTGGCCGTAAGTCCTTAAATAAAATTGACTGAGCACAACTCCCTCTTAAATCAATTTATATCCGGTTCGAGGGTACATCTCCGAGCTCCTCTGACACTTATCGTTGTAATCCTTCAACGACGTCAGAGAGGTGACGGGGTCCCCGACGACCATATACGTCAATATGGACCGAAACGTCCTTAAACTAATGTTGGACCGAAACGTTCTTAAACTAATATTCGTCCCAAAATGGGAATGCTGGACCGCGGGGTCCTTAAACTCATGGACCGAAACGTCCTTAAACTAATATTAGACCACCGCGTCCCTAAACTGGAATACGGACCACCACGTCTTTAAACTGGAATACGGACCACCACGTCTCTAAACTGGAACATAGACCACCACGTCCCTAAACTGGAAAATAGACCACCACGTCTCTAAACTGGAACATAGACCACCACGTCCCTAAACTGGAAAATAGACCACCACGTCCCTAAACTGGAAACCGGGAGGTTCTCGCGCTCATCAAAGACCATGACCCGGAACACAAAAATCTTCACTTGTGGGGTAGATGGTATGACCAGATTATCAGAGGTCGTCGAAGCTTCTCTTGTGCGACGCTGTCGGAACTTATCTCGGCGATCCTGTATGCGGATGCACCCCCAGTGAACTATGCCGTGGAGGTTGTCAATTGGACTTCGGAGGGTCTTCTTTAACCTTTGATTGCCGCCGTACCCATGCAGCTGTCGGCGGCTTTGGATACCCTGGGGCGGCGCATATGCCGGGGCGAGTCGTGCCCATGGGGACAATCATACAACATCGGGCTAACTCCCCGTCATCCGGCCGGGTATTTGCAATAGGCCAGGTATATCTTGTCGGCGAAGAAATTGCATCTGCTAAAGCTCGGCCTATACCCTGCGATCTACGCTTCGTTGTTCCAATATTCTGCTCCTCCCACATGGTGGATTAAGGCGTTCTTGGAGCAGTGGAACATCCCAACCCATACCTTCCTTCTACTAGACAGAGAGGTCTCCATCTCCTTAGAAGAATTTGCTGAGGTTTCCGGTCTATCGGTTAGGGGGAGCACTACGAGGAGCTGCTTCCTCTGGATGAATACGTTTTTGCCACCAAGCCGGTGCTGATGGGCCTCACGCCAGAGAACGCCATTCAACACCAGTTCCCTAGTCTGATAAAGGTGCTGAACATTTACGAGAGCCTCTTCTTGGAATCCGGAGATCGGGGGGGTCAGTTTTGCAGACTTCATTGCCCGGTTTTTTCGTCCGGAGATTTTGTCGCAACGAGGCAAAAAGTTTGCTAAGCTCGATGATCCCTTCGGCTTTGGCTTGGATCGTCGACCAGTACTGGAAGATGATCAGAAGGGCTTTTTTCTTCCTGATGCTGCGATCATCCCTCTGTCAGAAATCGCCGCTCCGGGCATTGACGAGGAGGCTTTCTTTCTTGGGTTTCTTGGGCTATGGTTGTGCTGGTTCGCGCTCTTTATGCATCCTCGTTACATGAGGCCTTCCGTCTTCTACCCCGCGCATCGCATGGTGGCTGGAATACAAGTGGCCATCGGGATCGCCGGGTAAGATCATTTATACTATGGTCTTTGCGTGGCGGCGGATACCACTGAAACGGGGGTGCATGCTGCCAACTTCCCGATGCATTACTATACTTCATGGATGGAGATGCATATGCTCGGGGTCTTTGGAATTCATAAGAGACCTTCGTTTTAAGAGAAATGCAAGTTCCCGTGGATTATGCGGCTGGTTGACGCCTCCATCGTGAGTCCGTCACAGTGGAAAGCTAGGGGTTTGCTCCTTCGTCCGCGCATGGTCGGAGATGGTATGTCTTTCATGGACAAAGTCTTGACGATCGGCCAGGAAACTTCCAAGACTGTGTTGGCATTGCGCGGCGTTTTTAAGGACGGGGCCTCCGTGTTGAAAGCCCGGGAGATTCTCCATTTATACTCCATCAGGCCGGGCTTTCTTGTATTCAAGCTAAATGATGCAGCGCTATTTATGAGATACAATCCCAATCATTTTGCCCAGCAGCTAAGCTATAACCAAGGGTCCCGCTGGAGGCTTTCTTGGTAGAACCCGCTGCCACCAGAGAGGGAATACAGGGTGCGATGCATCACTTCATGAGCTTGAATACGGACTCTACTTCTTCATTAGTGAGCCGAGTTGTGTCTCGAGGGCTCTTAACGTACACGTGGCCTGGTATCAATACGCGATGGGTGCTGTTATCAGGGAAGAGAGACGACTGCTGCTCGATCGCAAGAGTGCGCCCCCTGCCGGTGATCACAACGTCCCTTTAAAGTGACGGATCGTTGTCCCCCCTTCGCTAAGAGAGGTTGCTGCAGTTGAGTCTCCACGCGTGCTAAGCCCTACGCGTGGATTGCCCCGTGCTCCTGTGGAGACGGTGGATGTACCATCGGTGCCCCGTGCTCCCGCGGAGACGGTAAATGTAGCTTCACTCGAATTTGGTGTGGGCTCGGATATCGGGACTCACTGTCCCAAAGTGCCCACCAAGCGCAAGCTGGTGCTGGCTGCAACCGGAGCTCGCTCACAGAATAAGAAAAAGAAGTCGATCCTTTCTGTCGACGTTGTACTTGGCCAGGAGCCTTACGCTCCTTACGACGAGGGCCTGAGCGAGTATGGGATAAACGATGGCTTATTCATGCCGCCAGATGATACTGATCTGGCGGCTGCTATTGCAGCTTCCGAGCAATTGGCCATCTACAAAGAGGGGTTGGCTATCCTCGCGCGATCAGGTAATCATTAGATGTATTTTTCTCCATTGCATCGTATTTCTATTATCGTGTTTTGACTGACGCTTTTCCTTCTTTAACAGGCACTTCCACTGAAGAAGCTCTCGCAGCTTCTCTCAAGACTTTCGAGGAGGAGGAGAGGAATCGCGCTTTGTTGGGCATCGGTATGTCTCGGCTCATTACATCTTCATCTTCCTTTCTTGTGGATAATCTAACCCTTTCTCTATCTTATTGCAGGGACCACAATGCCGATCCTGCAAAGTGATGTGGAAATTCTTCCCGGGCCAGCCACCGAAGTCCCGGCCTCTTCGGCACTGCCGAAAGAGGCTTTACTCAAGCAACCGATGACGGACGCCGTAACGGATCCAGAGGTAGCTCCTGGCGGGATGATGATGTCCCATTGACGGAGGTCTTGAGAAGATCGGCTCTCATGGACCGGACGAAAAGGAAGCGTAGAGTGCGTGCAGCAAGGGAGCGTAGTGCTGCTTTATCCACGGGTGCGGGTTCGAGCGCCGCTACCCCTGCCGCTACTCCTTCAGAGGAGTCCCCGGCTGCCTTGTCTACTGCCTATAGACGAGCAGCATGTGCGGCTCGGGAAGCGGTCGGAAGACCAACCCAAGGTAATGTGACACGGGGTTCCGTTGTCAAAGTTTTAAGTATCAATTCTCATATATCTTATCTTGCAGGGCTGAGTCTTCCCGAAGAGGTGGCGGCGACCGCTGGGCCTGGAGCAGCGGTAGAGGAGGTAGCCGTGATTGCCGAACCCGAGGTGGCGGTAGGCGAGGTGGCTGCGATCGTTGAGATCGAGGTAGCGGCGGGTGAGACAGTCACGATCGCCGAGCCTGAGATGGCGGTGGGTGAGATGGCCACCACTGCCGAACCCGAGGTGGCGATGGATGAGATAGCCATAATTGCTGAGCCTGAGGTGGCTGCTCCCTCTCAAGAGTCGGGCACCGCTCCAATCATCGCTCTTTCCGCCTGCGGCTCTTTGCCATCTCCTGGCATCACAAGCGTTATGACGGCTCTCGTAGAGTCAGGGGATGAGGTGACGGGAGGGGAGACCATCCCGATGGAAGAGGATGAAGCAGTTGCTGTATCAAGTGATGCCCTCGTCGCGGTTCCGACTAGCGACTCATCAGGTAGATTTTGGGTCATTTCTTTTCTTTTGTTCTGCAATCCTTTTCAATCTTTACTGACAGTATTTGTCTTGTTTCTAATGTAGGTGTAGCGAGTGCTGAGGTTGCGCTACCCGAGGCAACGCCACCTGTTACTGTTTTGACGGTGACTCCTCCTCTACCTTCTCTCACACCGTCTCAGATGTTGGAAGGTACGGATTTGTGACCCATCAATCTTACTTCTAGGCTGTATAATTTATGTACTGATATTGCATTACTGCGTCTTTGCAGGAGTCCTTTTTGACCACCTGTATCAGGTGCTGCACCCTCACTTCTCCTTCCTGTTAGAGATTGGTCCGCCTGGTGGTGTCGGTGAGTATCTTTTCTAAATGATGTCTTTTCTTTAACGGGCAGTCACATTATTGCTAATCCTTATTTGTATTGCTTGTAGCCTTACAAATCGAAGGCGGAGAAGAGGCTATCGTTGCGCCGCCAGTACTCCCAGCTCTGCGCCCTGTTGCGGCCGGTATAGTAGACTCTGTTTTCATGTATCTTCTTTATTTCCTGAACCGACATCTGACTATGATTTATTTTGCAGTAATCACATCGACTCCAGCCCCGTTCAAGTCTCTTATCATAATGCCGGCAGGGCCCTTTTCCAGACGTCCATCCTCAAAAGGTGCCGTGACCAGTCTGCGTATGCTGAGTGAATACGTCGAGGAGCTTGACGCGGAGGCTCCTACATCTGCCGCAGATTTCGCTGCCGAGGTCAATCCAATGCTGGCGACACTTGTGAACTTTCATAATGAAGGCGTCGTCGAGTCTCGGGTTAATCACTGCAGGGAAATTGAAGCCTGCCTACATGAGCTCGATGTTGGACGTCCTGCTCTAGAGGTCCTGGCTATGAACGCTCAACGGGCTGCGTGGGTTGAGCAGAGCACTCCCTACTTCCGTCATCTTGAACAAGAGGCGGCTTTAAAACGTAAGGAGTGCGGAGAGACTTCGAGCGAATCTGCCCGACTCACAGTTGAAAGTTATCTTTGAGGGCCTTCTGCGATGCATCTCTGACGTGTTAACATTGAGGCAGCAGCTTGACGTCGTCGAGCGGGATGCACAAAATCGTGGGGCAGCTCAGCAGGCAGTCGAGGAGCAACTTTCGTCCTATTTACAGCAACGAGCTCAGGTTGAAGCAGAGTTGGCCACGGCAGCTGACCATGACGAGAGGCTGAGGGGAGTGCGTGAGCAATTGATTGGCCTACTTAAGACACTTCCCTCCCAATAGTTGCTTTTGCATCATTTGTAAATTTTGAATAAAATGTATCCGTTCTTTTATTCTTTCATATGATGTATTTTGTACCCAATTGAATTCATGAATAAAAGATACATTTCTTTCGCAATGTCTTGTGTCATCTTTCTGCTTTCTCCTTTCTTTTGTTATCAGTATGTCACCTTAGCAAACATAGCCGGCAGATGATAGGGTGAGTATCTTGTTTCGGCTTCTTCGAGGGGTAGTGATGGCTTAGAAAGCAGGTTCAGATCTGCTGCCTAAGACTTTTCAACTTCATGAGCCGTGAGGGTCTCATAAAGACTTTTCTCCCTACGAGCCGAGAGGATTCCGTAGGTGTATTTTCTCCTTAGGAGTCGTGAGGATTCCTAAGTGCGTTTTCTCTTGAGAGTCGTAAGGATCTCACAAGAGAATTATCCCTCTTACAAGTCGAGAGGACTCGTAAGTGGTTGTTTCCCTCCTTGTCGAGGTTCGAGTTTGGAGAGTGTGGTCCGTGAATAGTATGCAGGAGTCCATTTTGAACTGACTTGCAGGGCCCCAGTGCTTAGGAAACTGGTTCTTATCCCGATTTCGTAAGGCTTTTCCCTACGAGTCGAGACGAATCGATCATTTCTCGCAAGGATATCCTAACGTCACAGTTAACCTCTGCTCTTTACGACAAAGGTCCGTTAGGATTTGTGGTACTAAGGTTTTGTCCATCGTACCGTCGCATTGGCTGATGTATTCCTCGATAGGCAATCTTGCTTGTTCGAGTAGCCTTGCGACTGTCATGTCTCTGATTCCTTCGGGGGCTGGACAAGACGTTTTCAAGCAATCCTCCTAGGCAGTTTGACCGTCGGAAGAGCAAGCGTTAGGAATTTTGCCATGTCTCTTTTTACTTGAGGTTAGGCCCATTTTGGAGAGCCCCGATGAGTCATAACCACTCCGCGCTGGTGTGGGTTGATCTCCGATAGTCTTTCAGGTTTTATATGATTTGCCGTCAAGACCCTGAAGCTAGGAATTTGGCCTTCGCTTCGTTCGCTGGTATTGCGTCTGCTGTATCGAGACGAATGTCGCGGTTGTCTCTAGGTTGCTGGTGAACCGTTGAGGTTTGGAACTAGGGATTTTTCCGTGGCTCCGTTTGTTTCGATTGTCGCGTCTGAATCCTGCTGGAGGAAGAGCTCTGTGGTGACATTTCGTATGCTGTATCGAGATGAACGTTGAGGTGGTGACTACTCCGTGCTGATGTGGGATGATCTCCGATAGCCCTTCAGGTTTTATTTGAGTCACCGTCAAGACCCTGAAGCTAGGAGCATGGCCTTCGCTTCGTTTGCTTTGGCGTGTCCGAATCCTGTTGGAGGAAGGACGCTGTGGTGACATCTCGTCTGCTGTATCGAGACGAACGTCGAGGTGGTGACCACTCCGCACTGGTGTGGGATGATCTACGATAGTCTTTCAGGTTTTATATGAGTCACCGTCAAGACCCTGAAGTTAGGAGTATGGCCTTCGCTTCGTTTGCTTTGGCGTGTCCGAATCCTGTTGGAGGAAGGACGCTGTGGTGACATCTCGTCTGCTGTATCGAGACGAACGTCGAGGTGGTGACCACTCCGCACTGGTGTGGGATGATCTCCGATAGTCTTTCAGGTTTTATATGAGTTACCGTCAAGACCCTGAAGCTAGGAATTTGGCCTTCGCTTCGTTTGTTTTGGTGTGTCCGAATCCTGTTGGAGGAAGGACGCTGTAGTGACATTTCGTCTGCTGTATCGAGACGAACGTCGAGGTGGTGACCACTCCGCGCTAGTGTGGGATGGTCTCCGATAGTCTTTCAGGTTTTATATGAGTTGCCGTCAAGACCCTGAAGCTAGGAATTTGGCCTTTGCTTCGTTTGCTGGTATTGCACCTGCTGTATCGAGATGAATGTCGTGGTTGTCTTTAGGTTGCTGGTGAACCGTCGAGGTTTGGAACTAGGGATTTTGTCCTGGCTCCGCTTGGTGATGTGGCGTCTGAGTCCTGCTGGAATGGGGAGGAATGCTGTTGTGGGTCTCCAGGCTGTAGATGTGGCCGTCGGGACTTGGAACTAGGTACTTTCGCCATGGCTCCGTTGTTTTGACCGTGAGGTCTTTTGTTGACGTTGTATCTGCATCATGCTGGACTGCGAAGGAACGCCGTTGTTGACATTGCCTCTGCTGTAGAGAGACGAATGCTGAGATGGAGTTGAGATTTTGCCGTCACTCCGCTTTGTTTTGACCGTAAGGTCTTTCGTTGACGTTGCATCTGCATCCTGCTGGACTGAGAAGGAACGTCATTGTTGACATTGCATCTGCTGTAGCGAGACGAATGCTGAGATGGAGTTGAGATTTTGCCGTCACTCCGCTTTGTTTTGACCGTGAGGTCTTTCTTTGACGTTGCATCTGCATCCTGTTGGACTGAGAAGGAACGTTGTTGTTGACATTGCGTCTAGTGTAACGAGACGAATGCTGGGATGGAGTTGGGATTTCGCCATCACTCTGCCTTGTTTTGACCGTGTGGTTTTTCGTTGACGTTGCATCTGCATCCTGCTGGACTGAGAAGGAACGTCGTTGTTGACATTGCGTCTAGTGTAACGAGACGAATGCTGGGATGGAGTTGGGATTTCGCCATCACTCCGCCTTGCTGACGTTGCGTCTGCTGTAACAAGACGAATGTCAAGGTGGTCTCTAGGTTGTCTAGGAACCATCAAGATTTGGAGAAGGGGCTTTGCCGTAGCTCCAGGGTTGATTACAATGTCCGAATCCTGCTGGAATAGGGAGGAACGTTGTTGATAATCTCTAGGCTATCCCTGAACCGTCGAGATTTGGCTTCATTTTCTAATGAAGCCTGGGGAGGGAAGGTGTGATTCATTCTTTGTTTGCGCCCCTGAATTGTATACAGGGATTGATGTGATATAACTGTAGGGAAAAAAGTTTTGCTTTTTTCATTTTCTTTTTATTTCTTTCCGCGATGCTCCATCATTTCAGCTTTTATATCGCGAAAGTCACGATTGCCCAATCATTTCGGCTATTTTTCGCGGGGCCCAATCATTTCGGCTATTTATTTTATTTTTACTCGCTGCTTTTTATTGAGAGTTGTCCAATCATTTCGGCTATTTTGCATGCATACATTTTTACTTGCTGATTTTGTTGCAAGTTGCCCCATCGTTTCGGCTATTTCGTATGCATGTGTGGTTCGCTAGCTTCTTGCTGCAAGTTTGGAATTAGACACCAATTTCGGCATCAGCACCGCTACAACTGGGATATTGCCAGGAGCGAATCATCATTTGCTTCTGTCGATGTCGAACAAAGGTGGCTTAGCGAACAGGGTTAGGATCATGTCGACTAAGGCTTTCGACTTCATGAGCCGTAAGGGTCTCATAAAGGTTTTTCTCCCTGCGAGTCGTGAGGATCTCGTAGGTGCGTTTTCTCCTTAGGAATCGTGAGGATTCCTAAGTGCATGGTCTCTTATAAGTCGTAAGGATCTTACAAGAGTGTTTTCTCCTTATAAGTCGAGAGGACTTACAAGGGCTGTTCACCGTGTAGACATATCCCTAGTCACGGATGGGACTTTGTTAGGGAAACGTTTATTCACGCCCGTGGATTGTATACAAGGGTCAGCATTGAGCCGCTTGTAGGGCAATATTGGAGGTTGTGGTGGTTTCTTACGAACAGGTTTAGATCCCTGTAGCTTAAGACTTTCAAATCTTATGAGCCGTGAGGGTCTCATAAGAGGTTTCTTCTTACGAGTCGTGAGGATCTCGCGAGTGTAATTTCTCCTTAGGAATCATGAGGGTTCCTAAGTGTGTTGCTCCGTTGTGAGTCGTAAGGATCTCACGCAGGTGGTTTCTCCTTACAAAGTCGAGAGGACCTTGCAAGTGTCTTTCAACGAGATTGCGCCCTTTCGGGTTTTCACAAAACTCGCTGGTAGCCCCGCTGTTTTTACTCACGGAGCCCTTTCGGGTTTTCATCTGTGCCCTTTTGCTTATGGGCATACCGCTTTCTTTTTTCTCTTTCTTTCTTTTTAACGAGGTTGCGCCCTTTCGGGTTTTCACAAAACTCGCCGGTAGCCCTGCTGTTTTTACTCACGGAGCCCTTTCGGGTTTTCATTCGTGCCCATTTTTCTTGTGGACATACCGTTTTCTTTTTTCTCTTTTTTTTATCGTCTCTTTTTTTGTATCGGCCTTGGGATGCTGCGGTCTGTAATAGTTTATCGATGTCTCGGTCAATATCCAGTTTCAGGACATAGTGTGTTAGTGTATATGCCCTAGAGGCCATTACTGTATCATACTAGCTTGTATATTACTTAATGGAAGCTCGGGATATTCACAGTTGTATAGACAATCTTGCTCAAAATGGTTGTATGCTACTTGGTTTGTTTCTACTTCAATATGTGCATGTGTTTCTTTTAGCATATCGCTTATACATATTAGTAGAGCCCTTAGGATCTTTGCTTGATTACCAGCGTTGTGATGGCAGTCACACTAGTGGGGACTGGGTAATCTATAAGCACATCCTTATACAGGTCCCTAGTCGTAGGACTATCGAGACAGGCATCGATACTCCGGAGTAAACTAGCGTATGCGTTTCTCATCCCTGCAGGGGAGATGGTCTGTCCCACAGCCATCAGTACGTCGTACTGGAGATAGTATGCGGGTGCTCGTTAGGTTACGAGTACACTGGACAGGACCCGTCGGGAACTGTTGGTAGGTATTATACCTATCGTCATTATCAGTTCCCAGGTGACATGAGTACAGCTTAGTCCGCTGACTTGACACTGTCACTTCGCCTCGAGTGTGTTCCCACTGTACTTAGATTACTACCCTACCACGGCTCAAAGGAGTCGTGCAAATAGGTATTAGTTGGGTGCAGTCCCGAAGCACTTGGAGGCAGTGACGGTTAAACAGGATTCGTCTCTCCCGGTATTGGGGGTTGATATCGCGCTGTGTCTAGGAGAGCCATTACACAAAGTCCCTGGCCAGGGCAAGCGAGATAGACTGGTAGGTTTCCAGAGTTATCTCAGGTGTTCTGGGCTACACTCCGACACGACTTGTACCACTAGTAGGGGACTGACGTTTACCGCCCCCCAGACCCGCCATGCGATGTATCAGACGAACAGACCAGACTGTACGAAGATTGTCACATACAGGCTCAGTAGGAGTTCGGATGGGTTTATCTCATCGGCCTTCTTATCGACATCTACCTGGGGACCGTTACGTACAGCTAGTGTCGCTTGCGGTCTGTGGTTAAACCCACTGCCAGCGTAGTGTCGAGTCTTTAGAGTCCCACACAGAGAGTTTCCCTGCACTGAGCGAAATGTGTAGAGGCCGTATGGTTTTACGGCAGGGCTGTGATCACTTACGTACACTTATGTGCGTATGCTGTTCGGGCAGGCAATACTAGTGGGCTTTGGTTTAAGCCGGATCCTAGTATTGCAAGGATGGATTTGTTTTGTCTTCAGTGCATTCGCATTCTACGGAATGCGGATGCGGGTGTGTATGCACAGTTGTGAGGAGCGAAGAAGGAGGAGGTGCCACATTAGGGTTTTGGCAGTTGGTTCGGCCAAAACCGTTATGTGGCAGGCTCATTAGGGTTTTGGCAATTCGTTCGGTCAAAACCATTATGAGCCGCGGACATTACTTGCTAATCATTTCAGTGATAATTTTGTGATGGCTAATTGCTTTGACCATTTGACCACCTTGACCACTCTTGACTTTGTTGACCCGTTGACCAAGACCTTGACCTTCATGAGATGTCTACACTCTTCTTTGGTTTTCTTTTTCTTTTTGGATTATGAAAATGGTCATGTCAATGTAGCCATCAACTTTATCGTGATAAGATTAGTAATGATGATTTTGAGTATTATTGAACCATGGTTCATTTTGTTTGTTCATTATTCTTTTCTCATTCTCTCTCCTAAAAAAGGTGAGAAGAAAAGAAAAGCTTCATGGTTGCTAGTGCTCCTTCTTCTTCCTCTTCTTGATTCATTCTTTTGATCTCATGTGTTGAGAGAAAAAGAATCCACATAGACAAATACTTCCATCAACCTCTTCTACACAACCTAGGACTTCAAGACTAGCGATCTTGTTGCCCTAGTTTCCTCGGCTCGAGGTGGAGCTCGGTGTACATCTCTCGGGTGGATCGTCTTCGACTCAAGAAGGCCGCGGAGGTGACCAAGATCCGGATCGACCCTCGAAGCGTAGATGGATGAGCCGGACAGTGGAGAGAAGACCCGAAGGACCGGTTTCGTGAGGTATAATTTCTACGGCATAGTAGTTAACGCCTCTAGTTGTTTGCTAGTTTCTAGTTTAGCAAAGATCCGACTTTTAGTCCATGCTGCCTTTGCGCCAAAAATTGTTTTTCGCCGTTTCCGCCTCCCCGTAAGAACCGGGGTGAGCAACGTGGACTTACAGTGGTATCAGAGCCTAGCTAAACATAAACTAGCAAGTTAGCAAAGTATTTAGAATATCGATCGGAAAAAATTCGCAAAACAAGTCCGGAAAATTTAACTTTCTGCCGATTTTTTATACTGTTCAAAAAGTAATTTAACATATATGAAAAATCGGCTCAGGGTTTTCTAAAGACACAGACCAAAAACGGTCCACTGAACCGGTCAAAGCGCCACGGTTCCGCGGCAAGAACATGCATCTTGCCGCGGATCCGCGGCCGAGTTGACTCGGCCGTGGACCGAGTTTGGTGCAGTGTGCTTAGTTGGCTGTTTTGGGATTTTTAATACATGTTGTTTCTACCCAGGTTTTCCAGAGAACAAATTGATTTTTGGGGTGGTTACAAATCCGTATTTTGATCGATATTCCGTAGACTTTGGCTAATGGATATTATCTGTGTTGTGATATATGTATTGAACGTCTGCTAATCGCTATACGTCGATTAGTGGGGGTTATACATATTTGTGATCTGTAATGTTGATGGTATGTGTATATGAATTCGTTGGATTGTCGCGGATGAATAGCCGGGGGGTTGTGAGATGAGAGTTTTCTTATTCTTTCAATTCTTGTAATATGTAAATTGATGTAATATTATTTGTTTGGCCGCACAACCGGGTCGCGGTTGTAGCCGTCATTGTATAATTTCTTTTTACTATTTTTGCTCCTAGGATAGACCCAAGGTGAGGTGCACAAACTACTGGGTATCTCGAAGTGCCGAGTGGCCTACTCACGGTGTTGAGGGAGGTTGCTTCGCTTCGGGTACTTGGCGGGTAGTTTGCCGCACCCGTACGGGTCTAGGGTGGGGTTTTGGCTATTCATCGCGACCGTGTAATCCGTTCTTCGTTACAGGCTCGTACGAATTGCAGATTCCTAGTATATCCAATGTATTCATCTGTGATCTGGAATGGCTATCATTGCATGTGACGAATGTTTATATATATCTATATGATATCTATTTAGGCGTTGCTTATGTTTTGCATCCGCGCTAGTCCAGCTCCCGCTCTGTCGTTAGTTAAGTAACCTAACGGGTGATGACGGGACCCCGTAGCGAATATGGATGGCATAAGCGTACGTCATATTTTCGTTGTTTTCTGCAATGGTAGGATTAAATGATGGGACGCATTGGAATTAATGCAAGAAAATAAACCAAGTAAAAGTCGTTGGAACACTTTGAAAACCACTCGGTTCTTTTCAAAAACCAGCTTTTTAAACGCGGAGCTTGAACCACTCCTTTTAAAAGCTATCTCGTTCCATCGATTATATCAAGTTCACTACGTTCACGGTTTCGCCAAAACCATTCGTATCCCTCCGTCATTTCGTATGAATATTCAATAGTATTCAAGCTATGTTTGTTGACCTTCGTCAAGGCATAGTGATTGGTAGCCGTTGGGTGTTCATATATAGCATAGATAGATGCGTTGGTTTGGGACAGTCGTATTACTTTGTTGACCTTCGTCAAGGGTATATACGGGTGGGTTCAAATTAACCTAGACAATGACGCGTAGAACTTGACATGTGACTTATGATTTGTTGACCTTCGTCTAGGTCATAAGAGCATGGGGCAAAAATCCACATCGGGAGTTTCAAAAGAACTGAAACTTGCTAGCGCTGCATACCATTTGGAGTGTGATGATTCTGGTAGGATTCCTTCAGTTTTGTCACGCAATGATATTTGGATCCCGATCCTACTGTGAGTATATGCTACTCCTCCGGAACTTTCTCACTTAACGATCAATGCTATAAACCAAGTAGGTGTCTAGAAAGGTGTTAGCGAGGCTACGCTCATAGGGAAAAGAGGTTACTTAATTAAGGAACTTCGCGAAAGCGTTGGAAAACCTCCCTCGAAGTACCGACACCGGCCTGGCCGAACGGTTAAGCAAGTATTGTACTGTGAGATTGATCCCGACTAATTCTTCCTTTATGGTTTGAGGAGGGATTCGAGAGACAGTGGGAGCCATCCTTTTTAGATAAATTAAAAACCAATCTAAACTTGCAAGAGCATCATGCTAAAGTGTTTTCTTCTCTCTCTCTTAATTGCAGCGACCCAGTGACCAGACATAGGTTACATCTAGATAATAAAATGACTGAATCTGACTGTTTTGACTGGCAAAGGTCTGTCCAGATGTCCATTGCCCATGACAAGCTGGGACACCTCTTGACTGATCCAACCCCTGCCGTCTTAGGTCCAGTTTCCCCTGTCTCGGATATTCATATCCGCCAGGCATCGGAAAAGAACTGTGCGAAAGCCAAGTGCCTCGTATTAGCCTCAGTTGATGGTGCATACCAGAAGCAGCATGAGAAGATGGACTTAGTTTCTATCTTCTTCCATAACAAAGATTTATATGGAGAGCAATCTCGTATCGCAAGATATGAGACCTCGAACGAATTGCTTCCAGCGAGGTTGGCTATCGGGTCATCTGTAAGGGGCAACGTCCTTACAGAGACCAGCTCTTTTGAGCTCACGGACCTGAAGACCACGTTGAAGAACGGGTCAGATGCTGACTTAGTTCAACAGTCTCTACTTACTACCCTGAAGGAAATCAGGGAAGTAGAAAGAAAGAGAAGGGCAGAAGTTTCGGGACTGGATGTAGTAAAAGAGGGATGTTCCTATTGTTACAGGAATGAACATTGGCAGAAGGATTGCAGGGCTTGCAAAGCCAGTAGCCAGGATTCGAAGCATGTTGTGGCTTCGGCTTCGGGTGTGTTTGTGATAGAGAACTGTATGTCAGTTAACCCTACTTCCTGGGTATTGGATACCGGATCAGGATCTCACATCTGTAATTCGTTACAGGCTCTGAGAAACCGTAGGGTTATCAAGATAGGTGATATGACTCTCAGGGTTGCTAACGGAATGAGCATGTACGCTGAATCCGTAGGGGAATATCATCTTGGACTGACAACTGGGCAGATATTGATTCTGCGTAACTGTTTTTATGTACCAGGTGCGACTTGTAATATCATATATGTATCCTTACTTTTTAGGGAAGGATATGATTTTATTTTTGTAAGCGATGTAGTAAACATCCACCTAAATCAAGTTCTGATTGGGTCAGGTACATTAGAAAACGGTATATACGTATTAAATCAAGCTTAGATTTTCAGTGTCCAGAACACACTTAAAAGAAAGTCTCCGGAAACAAATCAGGCTTTCTTATGGCATTGTAGACTGGGTCACATTAATGAGACACGGTTAACAATGTTACATAAAGAGGGATACTTGAATCCGTTCAAGTATCAGTCTTATGCCACTTGTGAATCTTGTCTCATGGGAAAGATGACAAAGACTCTGTTCACTGGACACGGAGAAAGAGCGAGTGAGCTCTTGGGACTCATACACAGTGATGTGTGTGGTCCAATGTCTACACATGCGCGAAGTGGTTATTCATACTTTATTACTTTCACAGATGATTTCTCTAGGTATGGGCATGTCTTCTTGATGAAGCAAAAATCTGAGGCCTTTGAGAAATTTCAGGAATACAAGAATGAAGTTGAAAAATAAACAGGCAAAAGTATCAAGACACTGAGATCTGATCGAGGTGGTGAATACTTGAGTGCCGAGTTTCTGGGCTACTTAAAAGAGAATGGAATTCTCTCTCAGCTTACTCCTCCATACACACCATAACACAACGGTGTATTGGAAAGGAGGAATCGAACCCTATTGGATATGGTTCGTTCCATGATGAGTAAGGTTGAGTTGCCGCGATCTTTCTGGGGTTATGCACTAGAAACAGCTGCATATCTCTTAAACAAGGCTCCAACCAAGACTGTGCCTACCACCCCATATCAGATGTGGAGTGGGAAGAAACCCTGTCTTAAGTATCTTAAGACATGGGAATGCCCAGCTTTTGTAAAAAAGTAGCATGCGGACAAGCTCGAGGCACGCTCAGTACTGTGTAAGTTTGTGGGATACCCAAAGAACTCCAGGGGGTATCTTTTCTATTCCGCAGAGGAACAAAAGGTTTTTGTTACTCAGCATGCCCACTTCTTGGAAACTGAATTTTTAGAAAATCAGATAAGTGGGAGCGCAATAGAACTGGAAGAAATTCCAGAACCACAAGCTATTACTGAAAGTTTGGAAGAACCAGAAGTATCAAGAGAACCGGACATCCCAGCGCCACTTCGCAGGAGTCGTAGGCAGTCTCATCCGCCCGAGAGATACTACGGTTTTCTCATAGACGGGGATAGAGAGGATTGCACTATGGATTATGGTGAGCCTACTAGCTTCCAGCAGGCCATTCAGAGCGGTGACTCGGTAAAATGGCTGGATGCAATGCGGACCGAGATGGAGTCCATGTACACCAACAAAGTTTGGACTTTGGACTTTGGTCTAGAAGGGGTAAAACCCGTAGGCTGCAAATGGATCTTCAGAAAGAAGATTGGTGTAGATGGGCAGGTTGAGACCTATAAAGCTAGACTTGTTGCAAAGGGTTTTCGTCAAAGACCTGGTTTGGACTATGACGAGACCTTTTCTCCAGTGGCTATGCTGAAATCCATTCGGATCCTTCTTGCCATTGCTGCCTTCCACGATTATGAAATCTGGCAGATGGACGTAAAGACGGCTTTTCTAAATGGAAATTTGGAAGAGTGCGTCTATATGGATCAGCCGGAAGGATTCATTCAGAGTGGGAGCAGCGGTAAAGTGTGCAAGTTGCTAAAGTCCATCTATGGACTAAAGCAGGCATCGCGGAGTTAGAACATCTGCTTCGATGATACTGTCAAAGAATTCGACTTTATCAAAAACCCAGATGAACCATGCATTTACAGTAAGATTGTAGGGAGAACTGTGGTATTCCTCGTCTTGTACGTGGATGACATTCTCCTAATAGGAAATGATATTCCTATGTTACAGTCAGTCAAAGGATTCTTGTCGCAAAGGTTCTCCATGAAGGACCTGGGCGATGCCAACTACATTCTGGGGATCCAAATCTATCGTGATAGATCTAAGAGGATGTTGGGACTTTCACAGTCAAGGTACATTGACACCATACTAAAAAGATTCAGTATGGAAGATTCCAAGCGCGGTAATCTACCGGCTTGTCACGGAATCACCCTCTTTAAAGAGATGTCTCCCAAGACTGATTTGGAAAGGGATCGCATGTCTATTATACCCTACGCTTCTACGGTAGGCTCTATAATGTATGCGATGTTATGTACCAGACCAGATGTAGCATACGCATTCAGCGTTGTAAGCCGGTATCAGTCGGACCCAGGGGAGAAACACTGGATAGCGGTAAAGAACATTCTCAAGTACCTGAGAAGGACTAAGGAGATGTTCTTGGTGTATGGCGGAAAAGACCTCCAGCTCGAGGCCTTTGCTGACTCCAGCTTCCAGAGTGACAAGGATGACTCCAAGTCCATGTCGGGTTATGTCTTTACCCTCAATGGAGGGGCGGTTTGCTGGAAGAGCTCCAAGCAGGAAACCGTTGCTGACTCAACTATGGAAGCGTACATAGCTGCTTGCGATGCCGCAAAAGAATCTGTCTGGATGAAGAAGTTCCTCACGGAGCTTCAGGTGGTTCCTACCAGTGTTGATCCAATACCGCTGTATTGTGACAACAACGGCGCTATAGCTTTAGCGAAGGAACCCAGGTCCCATCAGAAGTCCAGGCACATTTTAAGGCGGTACCACCTGATCAGGGAGATCGTAGATCGCCGGGAGATCAGGGTGAAGAGAGTAAATACGGAAGATAACACTGCAGATCCACTCACGAAGGCCTTACCCCAGACTCAGTTTGAGCGGCTGATGGAGATGATAGGTCTTCGATACGCCAGTACACGGCCTTAGTGCAAGTGGGAGATTGTTAGTGTATATGCCCTAGAGGCCATTACTGTATCATACTAGCTTGTATATTACTTAATGGAAGCTTGGGATATTCACAGTTGTATAGACAATCTTGCTCAAAATGGTAGTATGCTACTTGGTTTGTTTCTATTTCAATATGTGCATGTGTTTCTTTTAGCATATCGCTTATACATATTATTAGAGCCCTTAGGATCTTTGCTTAATTACCAGCGTTGTGATGGCAGTCACACTAGTGGGGGCTGGGTAATCTATAAGCACATCCTTATACAGGTCCCTAGTCGTAGGACTATCGAGACAGGGCATCGATACTCCGGAGTAGACTAGCGTATGCGCTTCTCATCCCAGCAGGGGAGATGGTCTGTCCCACAGCCATCAGTACGTCGTACTGGAGATAGTATGCGGGTGCTCGCTAGGTTACGAGTACACTGGACAGGACTCGTCGGGAACTGTTGGTTGGTATTATACCTATCGTCAGTTATCAATTCCCAGGTGACATGAGTACAGCTTAGTCCGCTGACTTGACACTGTCACTTCGCCTCGAGTGTGTTCTCACTGTACTTAGATTACTACCCTACCACGGCTCAAAGGAGTCGTGCAAACATGTAGTAGTTGGGTGCAGTCCTGAAGCACTTGGAGGCAGTGACGGTTAGACAAGATTCGTCTCTCCCGGTATTGGGGGTTGATATCGCGCTGTGTCTAGGAGAGCCATTACACAAAGTCCCTGGCCAGGGCAAGCGAGATAGACTGGTAGGTTTCCAGAGTTATCTCAGGTGTTCTGGGATACACTCCGACACGACTTGTACCGATAGTAGGGGACTGACGTTTACCGCCCCCCCAGGCCCGCCATGCGATGTATCAGACGAACAGACCGGACTGTACGAAGATTGTCACATACAGGCTCAGTAGGAGTTCAGATGGGTTTATCTCATCGGCCTTCTTATCGACATCTACCTGGGGACCGTTACGTACAGCTAGTGTCGCTTGCGGTCTGTGGTTAAACCCATTGCTAGCGTAGTGTCGAGTCTTTAGAGTCCTACACAGAGAGTTTCCCTGCACTGAGCGAAACGTGTAGAGGCCGTATGGTTTTACGGCAGGGCTGCGATCACTTACGTACACTTGTGTGCGTATGCTATTCGGGCAGGCAATACTAGCGGGCTTTGGTTTAAGCCGGATCCTAGTATTGCAAGGATGGATTTGTTTTGTCTTCAGTGCATTCGCATTCTACGGAATGCGGATGCGGGTGTGTATGCACAGTTGTGAGGAGCGAAGAAGGAGGAGGTGCCACATTAGGGTTTTGGCAGTTGGTTCGGCCAAAACCGTTATGTGGCAGGCTCATTAGGGTTTTGGCAATTCGTACGGTCAAAACCATTATTAGCAGCGAACATTACTTACTAATCATTTCAGTGATAATTTTGTGATGGCTAATTGCTTTGACTATTTGACCACCTTGACCACTCTTGACTTTGTTGACCCGTTGACCAAAGTTGACCTTGACCTTCATGAGAGGTCTACTCTCTTCTTTGGTTTTCTTTTTCTTTTTGGATTATGAAAACGGTCATGTCAATGTAGCCATCAATTTTATCATGATAGGATTAGTAATGATGATTTTGAGTATTATTGAACCATGGTTTATTTTCTTTGTTCATTATTCTTTTCTCATTCTCTCTCCTAAAAAAGGTGAGAAGAAAAGAAAAGCTCCATGGTTGCTAGTGCTCCTTCTTCTTCCTCCTCTTGATTCATTCTTTTGATCTCATGTGTTAAGAGAAAAAGAATCCGCATAGACAAATACTTCCATCAACCTCTTCTACACAACCTAGGACTTCAAGACTAGCGATCTTGTTGCCCTAGTTGCCTCGGCTCGAGGTGGAGCTCGGTGTACATCTCTCGGGTGGATCGTCTTCGACTTAAGAAGGCCGCGAAGGTGACCAAGATCCGGATCGACCCTCGGAGCGTGGATGGATGAGCCGGACAGCGGAGAGAAGACCCGAAGGACCGATTTCGTGAGGTATAATTTCTACGGCATAGTAGTTAACGCCTCTAGTTGTTTGCTAGTTTCTAGTTTAGCAAAGATCCGGCTTTTAGTCCATGTTGCCTTTGCGCCAAAAATTATTTTTCGCCGTTTCCGCCTCCCCGTAAGAACCGGGGTGAGCAACGTGGACTTACATAGTGGTCCATTGTTAGTTTAACGACGTTTCGGTCTTTGGTTCATAGGTCGGATATGTTTGAAGATCTTTCAGCACTCTTTTAGTTTTTTGCTGAAAAAAAATTTCTCATAGAGCTTCCCCTATAAAAGAACATGATGCCCCCGACGTGTCCATCCTTTTCTGAGCATGTGGTTGTGGCGGGTTCACCTTACAGTTGTCAGACAACTCAAATTTTCCCTTTTGGTATTCATGCTCAATCCAGCCTTTGAAGACGTAGCAATCTTCGAGTTGGTGGACCATTACTCTGTGGTAGGGACAATAGTTAGGATGGTTAACGTCACCCAGTTGCGACAGATATTTTGGATCTGGTAGAGTGATGAGCCCGTTGGGCACTGCCAGTTCGAACAATCTCCTTGTTTTATCCCTAGGAAATGAGTTAGGACGTTTCAACTTCTCATCGAGGGATCGCGGCTTGTTGCTTTGACGAACAGACGGTCTCGGGTTACTCGGCTGTTGCTGAACGTTGGCGACAAAGGTCGCATTTCCCTTCCCCTTATCCTTTTTGCTTGATCCCTTGTTTGCGGGTCCGAGATCCTTTTCAGGTAGCGTGCGATTGCGTAGCGGAATGTTCTCGCAGCTCTTCGTTTCTTCCTCTTTTCTTGAGGTGGATTCTTTGGAGAGAGGGCTGAGAGTAATTTCTTCTTCAGAATTGCTCCCGAAGGTGAGAACTTGCGATCCCCTGCTATCAACCATGTGACAGTTGTCGGCAGCTCTTTCTCGTTCATCTGTCGCATTTTTCTGTTGTCGACGAGTTTCACGCTCCATCCTCTTGAAGTGCTGCCTGTGAGCGACATACCCTTGCCACCAATTTTTAAAGGCGTTGCTCTCTTCGGTGGGGTGCACAATCCTTTGATGATATAAACAGTAATTAGGACGCGCATCCGCATCATTACAGCGTATATTGCCAGGAGAATTTTCTCTAAAAGAGGGCAGCTTCATTCCCATCGATATGGCTTTGGTGAACTTTTTCCTCGTCTTGAACCTTCTTTTATTTGCGGTAGATGAAGTGCTTTGACCTAGGGGAAGTGTTTTAGCCCTTTCGTCCAGTCGTCGGCGTTTGGCCTTTTCAAATATGGCCATCTCACGCTCTCGATCAGCTTTCCTTTTAAGACGGGTTTCGTTCAGGAATGCATCAATCATTTCGTCTGATAGTCCTAGAAGTTCCGGCTCAGGATCTTCCCCCATTTTCTTTGCATCAGGAGCTTCTTCACCGTTTATTAATGAGTGAGAGATCATATGGCAGCTTGCCACGTAATCCTCGGGTTCATCTGACGAGTCTTCTCCATTGTCATCACCTCCGTCCTTAAGGACGTGGCTGAGGAATTCTTGGAGTGTGACTGGGGTCCGTGCCTTCTGATTATATTCTTCCAGCGCGTCAATATATTTTTGCAGGTCCGTGCGTTTGTCATCAGGTTTCACGAGCTTCTTGGTTTTCTTCTTGGAAGACTTTGAAGGCTGGGTATGAGCGCTTTGACTATCACTACCAGTTTTTGGAATAGGGCGCGGCTTCAGCATTCCCTCAATAATCTCGGGTTCCAGCGGATTCTTCCACCTGATTGCCGGGCATGTTTGGAGATTCCTCAACATTCTTTTAGTTTTTGCTGAAAGAGCGACCTCCCATGGAGCTTCTTCAATGAAAGAGCATGATGCCCCCGGTGTGTCTGTCTTCTTGGGAGCGTGTGGCTGTGGTGGGTTCACCTTCCAATTCTTGGACAGAGCAAATTTACCCTGTTGGTATTGATCTTCAATCCAGCCTTTAAAGACGAAGCAATCCTCAATTGGATGGCTTACCGTTTGATGGTAAGGGCAATAATTGGGACTATTAGCCTCGCCGGGTTGCAACGGTCGTTTTGGATCCGGCAGATTGATGAGTCTGTTGCACACTGCCAGCTCGAACAGTCTCCTCGTTTTATCTTGGGGAAATGAGTAAGGACGTCCCAGTCTCTCCTCGAGGGATGGGCATGGACGCACGTTGTTTTGGCGAACAACCGGCTTTAAGTTGCCCGGCTGTTGTTGAGTGTTGGCGACGAAGGTTGCTTTCCCCTTTCTTTTTTCGTTTCGCGGCTCTGGCTTCGAAGAGGAAGGCCTGTGGCCCGTCTGTTCCATTTGAACCAGTTTGTCAATCAAGGCCTGGAAAGTGGTCGGCTTGAAAAACATCATGAAATGGGAGATGGTCGCCTGTGGATCAAGAGTACCCACGAACATGCCTACCGCGGGAGCTTCTTTGATGTGCTGCTCGCATTTTGACCATAAATTCCGCTACCGTATCGCGTATTGTACCCATGTTTTGCCTGGCTTTACCCTGGCATTGATCAATGTGGTGATCGGGGTGCGCTCGCTAGCGCTTGCAAATCTCTGTGTAAACAGCAGCTCCATCTCTGCAAATGTTTTGACAGAGTCATTGGGCAGCTCCGAATACCATTCAAAGGCTGTTTCCGCCAAGCTGCCGACGAACTGATGAAGTAACAATTTGTCGTCACCTCCGGTATTGCCGCAAAGAGCTCTAAATTGAGCGACATGTTGATGGGGATTGCCAGTCCCCTTGTATACGTGAAACTTAGGAATCGTGTATCCTGGCGGATACTTGATCTGATCGTACTATCCAGGATATGGTCCCCCAGTGCTGACGACTTGGCCAGTTGCTTCATTTGCTTGATGAGCCCATATTTGCTGAGCTATATAAACATCCAGGGCGGCTTTTGAGATGGTCTCCTCTTTGGCTGCTGAACAAGCCGGAAGGGGATTTGACATCTCCACTCGGTCATCTTCGAGGATAATCGGAGGATCTTCAACTAGAGGGTCTGGCTGAATCATCATGCCCACCATATCTTGGAATAGAAGGGCCATTTGCTTTATATTGGTTGATTTTTCCGCGGCCTACTTGTCCTTCTTTTCGAGCATTCTTCGAAGGAATTCAGCATCCGTTTCCTGCTCACGGCGCTGCTCCGAGGATGTCTCCGGGCTTACTTTCGGTCCCGTAAGTGTGGCCATAGCTGTTAGCATTTCTAGATGTTTTTGCTGCTGTTATTCCTGAGCCCTTGTTATTGATCGGGTGAGCGGTCGGTGAGCGGTCGAAGTGCGGCTTTCCTCTTTTCCGGAAGCCATGTAAACAGTATGCACCGTTATACCCCCAGACTTGGGGCGTTTGGGCTCAGCCTATTTGTGATCTGCCGTAATCACAGGGGCTTTCTCCGGCCTCCTTTTCTTTTGAGCAGTTGACGTTGAGGGGGCCGTTACAGTGGGCACCTAGGTGGTTGTTGTCCTTTGTGGCTTGCTAGGACGGTTCCTTTCCTTCTGAACCTTCAGCTTCTTCTGTCGGCAGAGATAGTCCTGATCGATCACCGACTCCTGGACTCGTCGCCAGACTTTGTAAACTTTGGAGGACAGCCGTTGAGGAGGCTGGTCCAGCCTTATCTCTATAACATTCTCCATCGGAGGAGGAGATCTTTTCAGTACGGCGGTAGGAGAGTTCCTGCGCACCTTGTTCAGCAGTTCGAAGCTGTTCCCAGTTGGAACAGCAGCACTGACTTCCACCGTTGGGGCTGGTGGAGTTAGCCCAGAGAGGGAGTTACCCCCAGCCTTCCTTACTCGGCGCCAATGGTGACGTTGAGCGCGTCGGGCTATTTGGATGGTTTGAGTTTGAGGGTGGACTTCGTCTTGCCCCCTGCTTTGGAGAAGGGCTGTTGCTGGCGTCAACCTCTTGAAGACTGAGGCGCTGGAGCTGGACGACCCGTTGAGAGGGGCCGCGATAGTAGTAAGCCGATCAAAGACCGACTTCTTAGGAGTTTCTGGTGTTGGTACAGGGGTGCTGAAGCTCATTGGTGGGAGCATAGTCCCAAAGAACAATCCGGTGGTGGCCTGAGTCACCTGGTCTACCGGCATCGTGAACAAGGAGGCTGCTTGGGGCCTGTAGGCTATGCCCCCAGATAAGGCGGAGCGTGCGAGTTACAATTGCAGTTGGAACACTTCTCGCAAGTGGATGCCATTGATTTTTCGCTTTCTGCGCCAAGCAAGAAACCAAATCTTAGTACCTCGAACCCAAGGGCAACCATATCAAACCGCGATTCGTTCGCGAACACGACACACGAAGTGTGGAGTGGAAAGAGGAAAAGGTCCACCGGGTGTGCCAGAATCTGTTTACCGCCGGAAATCGGGAAGACGGACGTCTTGCCTGAATCTGGGGGCAGATGCTATTTGGTGCTATCCATCCACCTCTCCGAAGATGCCAAGTTGATTTATGGCACCATGTATCGAAGGTTTAAACGGATGTGGCCGATGTAGCAAATTTCGTCAGATTCCCCCTCGTTTGAGGGGTTTTTTGATTGTAGGGATGCTCTTCCCTGCAGGCGCAAGCCCCTGTAGTTAATTACGCTACCGCATCGCGGTAACAACTTTCTCCTTCTCCAGATGGTCACTTCGTGTCGTGGGTGTTTGTTTGTTTGTGGTTTCCCGTGGATTGTATATGGAGACTAATTTATGTTGTCGCCCTAGGGCGTGGATTAGTCTAAATCCGTATTTTCTTAGATTTGGGTCTGGGGGTTTGGTTTAAAGATACGTTAGTCTCGTTTGAGACTAAGATCAACTTAAACGTTTGTTAATGATACTCTAGTCTAATTTCTAGACTAAGATCTACTTAACGGGATCTTTTAGATCTAACAAGAGAGCATTTGGACTCTATTGTTTAGTTTAGGGACATTGCGGTCGATTAGTTTAAGGACATTACGGTCTATTGTTAGTTTAAGGACATCTCGGTCCATGAGTTTAAGGACCCCACAGTTCGGTTTAGAAACATCGTAGTCTATATGGTTTAAGGACATCGTAGTCCATGAGTTTAAGGACCCCACAGTCCGTAGTTTAAAGACATCGTAGTCTATGAAGTTTAAGGACATCTTAGTCCATGAGTTTAAGGACCCCACGGTCCGTAGAAATGTGTGGTTATCGGGACTCGTCACCTCTCTGAAGACGTTGAAGGATTACAACGACAGATATCAGAGAAGTAAAGAGATGTACCCTCGAACCGGTGTGAATTGATTGGAAGGTCTGTATCCCAGTTTGGGACTAAGATCTGTTGAATATTCGTGAGCAGATGGGCTCAGTTCAATATAAGTTTAGGACTTATGGCCAGAATTGGGTTAAGTCAAATAAAATTAAAATCTTTAACATTTTTACTGTTCTGGTCTGTTGAGCCTTTACTTGGGCTTGGCCCTTTTAATAATGCTAAGCATTGAGTTCTGACATCTTTTGTCTTGTATTGAATGCATAGCATTCATCAGAACTATGTGTGTTCTGACAATGCGCCACGAGGCGCGCCAGGCGCTTTGCGCCAATTAAAGAGCGCATTGCGCTTCTGCCAAATAGCGCACACGAAAATGACACGTGTCGCGCTTTGCGCTAAGCGCCAGTTTATTAGCGCATTGTGCTTTCAATTTATGAGCGCCTTGCGCTAGTTTAGTGGCGCACCAGTGAGTGACACGTGGCGCGCTTGGCGCTGAGCGCCAGCCCATGAGCGCAGTGCGCTGTTTCAGAAGCGCAAAGCGCAAGCTGTGTCTGTGGTTGACACGTGGTATGTTTTGGCGCTGAGTGCCGGTCCAAGGAGCGCAAAGGCGCAGTTTATGAGTGCAAGGCACTTTCCAATAGCGCAAAGCGCATCTGATCAAATTTATGATCAGAGAACAAGTTTATGTTCTCTTTAAAGGAGGCTTTTCCTCAAGATTCAAGAACAAAAGTTCTTGTTTATAAAAGGGCTCTGCCTTTGTAGATCAAGGATCTGTGAATAAAGTAAATACTTCTTTTGTTTTTATGATAAGATCTTTTGATCTCTTTTTTTATCAAAGACCTTGGTCTTTTGTAGATCTATGATCTTATTTAGAAGATAGTTCTTCTTTTCATGAGATGATTTCATCTCTGTGTTCAAGAATCATGTTCTTTACCTTGAAGAGAATGATCTTCTTTCGCTAAAAGCTTGCTTTTCTTTCTCTTTGAGTTTTTCTCAAACTTTGTAGGGGGGTTTCTCTCTATCAGACTTGAAGTCTTGGGGCCTTTATATAGGGCAAATTGATTTGTTAAATCAGTTAAAGAGATCTTTCTCTGATTGATTTGGGAATATTTCCCACCGTTGGATCTTTGATCCTAAGGCTTCTGTTTTGCAGAAGATAATCTTCTTGTTTTAATAAGATTGGAAAGATCTTTCCATAACAGAATTTTAATTCTGATTAATTAATAATTTATTATTAGATCTTAGATCTTTTGATCTAACGGTGGGGAATTTTTAATTCCAGCGCTGGCGCACCTACGTTTGACACGTGGCGCATAGTGCGGGGCGTAGCGCAGCCTGCACTAGCGCGCCTGTGTTTGACACGTGGCGCACAGCGCAGCCTGCGCTAGCGCACCTGTGTTTGACACGTGGCGCGCAGCGCAAAGCGCTGGATCTGAAGCGTTGCTTCAAAACAGAGCTTTGCTCTGATTGGGGGTGCGCTGCCTAGGGCGCAGCGCACCTGGCGCTAACCCATCTGTGTTTGACACGTGGCGCACAGCGCAAAGCGTTGGATCTGAAGCGTTGCTTCAACTTTTGAATTTTGAATTTCAAAACAGAGCTTTGCTCTGATTGGGGGAAACAGGGACGCTCTTCCCTGCAGGAGCAAGCCCCTGCAGTTAATTACGTTATTGCGTTACGATAACCACTTTTTCCTGTTCCGGCAGTTCGCTTCGTGTCGTATGTATTTTTGTTTGTTTTGGTTGCCCGTGGATATACGGAGACTAGTTTGTGTCGTTGCCCGTAGGGCACGGATTTGTCCAAATCCTTATATTTTAGATTTGGGCTTGGGTCAAGGATTTGCTTGACAGGGGTTTTGAACTTAGGTTGTAGATTCCTTCAGTTCAAAATATTTTTGTTTTATTTAAGGATCGTTAATCTAGTTTGAGATTAAGATCAACTTAAATCTATAAATGAGCATTTGGGCTCAGTTGCAAGAAAACTTTAGAACTTAGCCAATTTGGGCTTGGTCTGCTTAGTCTTTCTTTTTTCTCAAAAGTGCTAAGCACTTGTTTTGGGTTCTGTGTTTTCAGTCCCTTTCCTTTTATATAAAAGTGTTGAGCACTTATTTGAGCTTTGACGCCCATATGTAATCATGTGAAGTATTCAGTCATGGGCATTGCCCAATAAGTGTTGAACACTTTAATCATTTTGTCTTTATATGGAGTGCTAGGCACTTTTTATGCCGTCCATGTGCTTTTCACGTGTGGCGCTGGGCGCTGCCCAATGAGTGTTGAACACTCAACCAATTTAGCTGTTTGTGGAGTGCTAAGCACTTTTTCTCCTTTTCCCTTTTTGTGGCGCCCACGTGAGGAGCACGTGAGACGCTAGGCACCGTCCGATCAGTGCTAAGCACTTAGCCGCTTTGGCTGTTTACTGAGTGCTAAGCACTTTTTCTCTTCTCTTTTTTTTTGGCGCCCATGTGAGGAGCATGTAAGGTGCTGCCCAATCAATGCTGAGCCTTTAGTCGTTTTGGCTATTTATGGAGTGCTAAGCACTCTTTCTCTTTTCCTTTTTTGTGGCGCCTACGTAAGGAGCACGTGGGGTGGTGGGCGCTGTCCAATCAGTGTTGAGCCCTTAGCCGTTTTGGCTATTTATGGAGTGCTGAGAACTCTTTTTATTTTTGTGGCGCCCACGTGAGGCGCTAATTTCTTTTCTCTTTCAGAGATTGAGTCTCTGCTAATGGCATTTTGCCTATTAATGATCACCAAGATCTTTGTTTTGAAGATCCGGGATTAAGTTTTCTCTTAAGAACCAAGTTTTTTTAAGTTTCTTTTAGGGTTAAACCCTATTTTCCAAGGAATTAAATCCCCATAGGATATCTTCTTTTTCCTAATTCTTTTCTGAGTTTTTGATTCTCAAAAACAAGATCTTCCCGATGAGAATTAAATTCTCAACTTGTGGGAGACTTGTCTTGTGGATCTCTGATCCAGAGAAAGAACTAAGTTCTTTGAGAAGGGTTAAACCCTTGAAATAGGTACAATGATGTTTTGATCTCCGTGGTTTTCTTTACCTAGGGTTTTTAGGAGGACAGTCTTCTTCTTTGAGAATTAAATTCTCTATTGTTTTGAAAGCTTTCTGTATTTTTCAGAAGCTTATGGGGGGGTTCTCTATGTGACTGTGTCTGTGTGTGAGACTTGAAGTCTCGGGTCCTTTATATAGTGGAGGCAAATTGTTAATTAGTTTTGAGAAAATCTCTCATTAAGAGATTCAAATTGATTTAATTGATTTGGGAAATTTTACCCACCCTTGGATCTTTGATCCAAGTGTTTCTGTTTTACAGAATATGTTTTCTTGTTTTTAATAAGATTGGGAAAATATTTTCTCATATACAGAATTTATTCTGTAAAATAGTGATTTTTAATCACCATTGGATTTTTAATCCAAGGGTTCTCTGTTTTACAGAGAGCAATCTTTTTATTTAGAAAGATTGAGAGAATATATTCCCAAAACAGAATTTTATTCTACTATTGGATCATTGATCTAACTGAGAGTATCTTCCTTATTTTAGAAAGATTTGGGAGATTTTTTCTCCCAATAGAATTTAATTCTGTATTTTGATGATTTATCATCTCCATTGGATTTTTGATCCAACGGCTCTATTTAATAGAGAATATCCCAGCTTTTTGTTCGGGGAATATAGAATTTAATTCTACTGATATGAAATTGGGTGCTGGCATTCACGTGTTATGAACGTGGGTGCGACTTAAGAATTTAATTCTTATAATAGGCACTTATGTGTTTTTCACATTGGCGCCTGCGTGATAAGTATGTGCGGCGCCATATAAGAATTTAATTCTTATGATAGGTATTTATGTGCTTTGCATATTGGCGCCCGCCTGAGGAGCACATAAGGTGCCACCATAGGATTTAATCCTATAAAATTGGCTCTGACGTTGGCGCCCTTGTGGAGAGCATGTGAGGCGCTACCTCATTAAATTCCAACAGAACTTTGCTCTTTTATTAGGTTAAATATTGTGGGAACAAATGCCCCCCACTGTTGTGCTCACGTGGCTCGCACGTGAGTGCAACGGTGTCACCTTTTCCACCGTTCGATCTCGTTGGGAGTTGAACCATTCCTTCATGTCTTATAAATAGGGTCTTTTGCCCTTGAGATGACTGAAATTCCATCATCTTTTTGAGTATTCTTCTTCTTTGAGAATTTAATTCTCTTCTCAGAGCTTAGATCTCTGTTCACAGAACTTTCTCAGAGTTAAACTCTGTCAAGAATTGGTAAGAATTATGATCACGATTTAACTCTTAAAGAAGAATCTCTTCTCGTCTTGGGTTTTTAAACCCATTAACAGAACTTTGCTCTTTTCTTGGAACGATCTCTTAGAAATCTTAGAACTTTTATTTGGGTAGACCATGCGTCTTAGAGATCTTAGGGTTTTACCCTGTCAGTGACTTTGCTCTTTGAGGGTTGTTTGGAATTTAATTCCATTTCCCGTGGGGATTTCTGGGATTTTATCCCATTATCTGAGGAATTTAATTCCTGTTTGTTCTACAAAGCTTAGCTCTGAGAAAATTCTTTTGGGAATTTTATTCTCATTTTTAGGGTTCTTCTTGCAGATTTGAATCTGCTGTAGAACTCGTTTTTTGAGAATATTGGGAGTCTTGAACTCCACTGTTCAATGAAATTTTTCATTAAATGAGAATCCCTTTGGATTCCTACATTGAATGCCTGCCTCATCATTGATGGGGCATTACCTTTGATTTTGTGGGGGCCACTGTTTTTTTAGAGCGTGATGATTTTGGTATTTTGATTGCTAAGGCCTTGAACGTTGTGTCAATAATTAACCCCCCTTTTTATAGGTATTATGGCTTCTCATCTGTATGATCTTAAAGAGATTATCTCTTATGAGGACATTTGTGTCCAAGGCCGTTGTCAGGACCAGGAGTTTACTGACACCCAATGCGCTGAGGTGATGCGTCGCTTTGATGATTACAATGATCGATTGCTCCCCCGCTATTCTGCCCTTTTGAAGATTGTTGTTGGGTCGATTTGGGAAGCACTTCCTGAGCTAGATGAGGCCATGCTGCGCGAGGCACTTGATGATGCTGAAGACAAGGTGCATTCAGTATATCTGATGGTCCTGATCTCAAAGAAGCAGAGAGATGATCTCGTCGCTGTTTTGCATCGCGTCTTCCAACAGAAGGCGACAATATCTGCGTACCAGGGGATGGACGACATCAGCGGGGATCCCGACGATTGCATTCGTGTGAAAATGCATAAGAAGATGGTCAACGAAGCTAGAAGCACTTTACTCAAACTTGCCTCTAAGTTCATGAATCCGTGTCCGGAATTCAACGTCTTGCCATTGTAAAAACCTTTTTTTCTTCACCAATGTTTAAATTTCTTCGAAGTATGAATGAAAACCCCCCCTTTTCTTTACGCCAATACTCGTATGTGCCTCACGTGAGGTGTTGTTATATATATATATAGAGAGAGAGAGAGAGAAACTAGCACTGGCGCTCACGTGTCATGCGCGTGAGGTGTTGCTACAAGATTTAATCCTGAAAAGAATTAGCGCCGGCGCTCATGTGTCATGCACGTGAGGCGCTGCTGAAGGAATCGTTTCACCTTCTTGCTCTGATTTCCATGAGTCAACTCTTTCTTTTCCCATGCCCTTTTTGTCAGGTCTTGGAAATAGTTCCACCATGCACAATATTTTCTGTGCCTAAATTTAACTGCTTCTTTTTATATTCTTAAGCAACGATCTTCTTTTTCTTCATAAGGAGAGAACCATTTTTAACAGACCAAGAATCATGGCTTGCAATCGTCCTCACGCTCGTCGGCAACCATGGGAGGTACCTATCGAGGGAATTGTTCCTCGTTTTGCTGCGGGATTGGTGGATCCCGTTCTCACAGATGACTAATGATACGGTGATGTTTGAGCTCCTGGCTCATAGGGGTTCTCCACTTCCTATTGGCTCCTTTTGGCTCTGGATGATCTTCTCATCTGTACTTGCTGACATCCCTCCTCATCCAGCAAAGATGACTCCGGCGATGCTCGACGTGGCGAAGGACAAGATCGAGTGCTTTCATGAGGCACATTTGATTACCCAGCCTCTGAGGGATCGTTCTGTTCAGTTGCTAAACCATATACAGGCTCAGCGGGCCATCATGTCTGCCTTCGCTGATGAGCACAGCGCTGACCGATGGGGAGCAACTCCTTGTGAAGATCCCCGCTTCTACATGGTGGAGAAGACAGAGAGGGTTTTAGAAAATTTTATTCTTAATTTTGTAAACCCTTGTACTTTTGATCCCGTGTTCGATGATCTGTTTCCTGCAGAATAAAGTACTTATTCAAATGTGCTTCTTTATTGTTGACTGTTGAATGTTTTTTCTCCAGCACATATCCATGTGGGCATCTTGTCTCTGTACATATACTTTGCATTTTAATCTTAGAAGTTTCTGACACATGCATCTAGCTATAGGTGAACATTGGACTGATGTGAACAAGTGCTTCCCCCTACCACGTTGCTCACGGTGGTATACCCGTGAATGAAGTAATGCATAACATATGGTCGGTTCGGGCTGGCATGTCATACACAACTTTTATTAGAAATTTGATCTGACAAACGTCGTCATCTATCGTTAACTCAGATCTCGATCCTTAAGAAATGTAGTTTTGAACCCTGAAGCCTATAAGTTGCGCCTTTCTGTTTCTTAATTTCTTATTTTAGCGCCAATTAGTTTATTCACTTGTTTCGGAGTTTCTAGTTTATTTACTCATTTCGGAGTCTGTAGTTTATTCACTCGTTTCGGAGTTTCTAGTTTATGTACTCATTTCGAAGTGTTTTTAGTTTACCTCCCTTGGGTTTACAGGCAAACTTGTCGTAATATTATATGCAAATAACCTCCATTCTTTACGACAAAGATCCGTTAGGTTTGTGGTATTAGGGTTTTAGTCCGTGGTACCATCGCGTTGGCTGATGTATTCCTTGACATGCAGTCTTCAAGCTGTTATTCGAGTAGCTCCGCGACTGTCGTGTCTCTGATCCCTTCGGGGACTGGACAAGACGTCTTCAAGTAATCTCGTTAGATCATATTACCGTTGGAAGGGCAAGCATTAGGAATTTGCCATGACGCTTCTTACATGAGGTTAGGCTCAATTTAGAGCCCCGATGAGTCATAACCACTCCGCTCTGGTGTGAGATGATCTCCGATAGTTTTTTAGGCTTTATATGAGTTGCCGTCGAGACCCGAAGCTGGGAATATACCGTCACTTCATTTTTTGCTTTGACGATATCGCGCCGATTCTTTGCTGAAGTAGGGTAGAAATCTGTGTGATCTCTATACTGTATGTATTGCAATCGAGATCTAGAGCTTGGGATATGCCATTGCTCCAATCTCATTTGATAATTGCGTCCGCATCCTGCTGATATGAGGGGGAACATTGAGATAGTCCCTAGGTTGTATATGAACCGTCAAGACTTTGAGTTAGGATTTTGCCGTTACTCCATTTTTACTTTGACCCTTGGGTCTTTTGCTGACGTTGCATTTGTATCCTGCTGGAATGGGAAGAATGCCGGGGTGATCTCTAGGCTTTAGATGTTGCCATTAAGACCTGAAGCTAGGATTTTGTCGTCACTTCACTTTCATTTGACACCTTAGGTCCTTGTTGACGTTGCATCTGCACCGAAAAAGAATGTCAAGCTGATCTCTAGGTTGTAAATGTTGCCATCGAGATCTAAAGCTAGGAATATGCGATTGCTCCAATTTCATTTGAAAGTTGCATCCGCACTCTTCTAGAGTGAGGAACGTCGAGTTGGAGCTACGATTTTTCCATCACTCCACTTTTGTTTGTTGACGCTGCGTCTGCACCCTGTTGGAATGAGACGCATGTCGAGTCGACCTCTAGGCTGTATATGAACCGTCGAGATCTGGCTCTCTTTTTGACGGAGCTTGGAAGGAAAATATGGTTCCCTTTCTTTCATTTGTGCCCACGGATCATATACAAGAGCCAATATGGACATACTTGCAGGGCAGAAAAGTTTCGTTTTCATTTCATTCTTTTATTTCTTTCCGCGATTCTCTATCTTTTCAGCTTTTTTTTATATTGCGAAAGTCACAATTGCCCAAACATTTCGGCTATTTTTCGCGGTGCCCAATTATTTCGGCTATATATTTTTTTACTCGCTGTTTTTTATTGCAAGTTTCCCCATCATTTCAGCTATTTTATATGTACATTCTTTTACTACTCGCTACTTTTTATTGCGAGTTGAAAATTTGGAATCTGATACCAACCTAGGCATCAGCATCGCTATGACTGGAATATTGCCAGGAGCTGAATATTGCCAGGAGCGAATCATCATTTGCCGTGAGAGGACTTGAAGTTTGATACCTTTTTAGGCAACAACATCGTTACGACTGAAATATTGCCATGAGCGACTCTTCATTTGCCTTTGTTGATATGAACAAAGGTGGCTTAGCAAACAGGTTTAGGATCCTGTCAACTAAGGCCTTTTGACTTTATGAGCCGTAAAGATCTCATAAAGGTATTTCTCCCTGCGAGTCATGAGAATCTCGTAGGTGTATTTTCTCTTTAAGAATCGTGAGTACTCCTAAGTGTGTTTTCTCTTATAAGTTGTAAGGATCTTATAAGAGTATTTTCTCCTTGCAAATTGAGAGGACTTACAAGTGTCGCTCACCGTATGGGGACATTTCTCGCCATTGGTGGAACTCGGTGGGAGAGTATTTATTTATGCCCGTGGATTGTATACAAGGATCAATATATGACCGCCTGTAGGGCAACGATGGCTTATAAACAGGTTTAGATCCATGTAACTTAAGGCTTTTGAATCCTATGAGCCGTGAGGGTCTCAAGGGGGGAAATTCTCTTTACGAGTCGTGAGGATCTCGTAAGTGTAATTTCTCCTTAGGAATTATAGGGATTCCTAAGTGTATTGCTCCTTTGTGAATCGTAAGGATCTCACGCAAGTATTTTTTTACGAGATTGCGCCCTTTCGGGTTTTCACAAAGTTCGCCACAGTCCTGTTGTTTTTACTCACGGCGCTCTTTCGGGTTTTCATCCGTGCCCATTTCTCTTGTGGACATACCGTTTTTTCTAACGATGGAATACTCGAGAGTGGTTTCGCCGCAGGTGCCCATCTGTTTGCCGGTGGGACTTGAGCTGCAACCCTCGCCGTTGAGACTTCGATTGCAATATAGATCTCAAGGGAGGACATCGCCGTATTTAGGGTGGTGCGCTAGTTTAGGGACATTCCGGTCCATTATCGCCATGTTTGAGTCAAAATTTTAGTTTAGGGACATCTCGGTTCGTTATCGCCATGTTTGAGGCGGATTGCTAGTTTAAGGACTTCTCGGTCTGTCATCATCGTTTTTGGGGCAAATTTTAGTTTAAGGACATCTCGGTTCATTATTACCATGTTTGAGGTGAATAGTTAGTTTACGGACTTCTCGGTCCATTTTCACCGTATTTGAGGCGGATAGTTAGTTTAAGGACTTCCCGGTCCGTTGTCACCATTTTTGAGGCGGATAATTAATTTAAGGACTTCTTGGTCCATTGTCGCCGTTTTTAAGGTGGATATATAGCTTTTTAGATACTACTCTGAGAGTCCTGACTCAGGAAGACAGCGAGTGGATACAAGCGTCGTCATCTATCATCTAGCGCTTAGTAAGTCCCAAAAGAAAGGAAGAAATACAACAAGTAGAGAGAAATATAACTGTAATTTGTACATGTTTATATTTGTTATACTAACGTAGTTTTTTGTAGCTTGGTACAGAATGTATCAGTGTATACAAAAGGAGTCCAACTATCTTGTGGACTATGATAACATGTAAGTATAAGGCCCTGTCAAAACTCACGGGACAACGGCATGATAGTTCATGTAGGTGTCTTTTAGTGTCCATCATCATGCCACTTTTAATACATTTCGTACCAGTCTACCCCTTTAAAACCCCGTAATGTATTGTTTATTGAATTATAATTATCAGACTTACCGAGACAATGGATACACTTTGTTCATGTAATTAGGTTTAGGATGTAAATAAGTAGGCATGTAATCAAGTCAAGTTATAGCCATGGTTCGGTCAGGTCAAGTCACGTTGCATGTAGATATTGTTCTGGTATTCTGGTTCAGTTTCAAGTATACAGGTTAGGGTTTGGATTCATGTTTGAATTGGATTGAGTTTGGATTGAAGTCAAGTTTGGTTTAGACTCAGACTTGAGTCAGACACTTAGAACTGATTTGGATCTTGAATTAAGTTTGGGTGTTATCGGTAACTGCTGCACATGGACGGCAGGATTTGTATTTTTTTCCAAGACAATTACCATTGATAACACCGTTAAGTTTTTCTACCTTAAATAGGCAAGCACTCACTTTCTCCGGCTCCCTGAAGCTCAAGAGAATTGATCCCGCTTAAACCAATATTTACTAAAGCTCTTAAATGTAATTTTATATAACTCGAGGGAATTTTATGAAAAATATTTTATATACTTTCAAAATAAATCTTGAGTATTTATTTATTTTATTTAGGGTTTCCATAATTGTAAATTTTAAGAATGTGAAGTATTTTAGCGATAATAGTTTGGCTTGGATTCAAGGTATTTTACTGTAAAACTTGTCTTTTAGATAACCTGAGAGTATTTTGGTGAAACTTGTCATTCCTTTATTTTTTTATTTTTTGAAAACATGGAATTTTATTATATCTTGAAAATATGTGGTTTGAAAATATTTATATATTTATACAAAATAATTTTATTATTAAATAGAAAATCTCGTTTTTCTTAAAAATTGTATTAAAAATATTTCGAGACCGAATGCTCCGTGAGAAAATCTGCATCTCGCTCTACTAGCCCGAGGATATGAGATAATCCGCACCATCCAATAGTGGGTTTCCCAAAATGGGTTATAGAGGCATAACCGCAAAGAGTTTTGATAATACAATTCAAAGAAAACCGAGTTTTTATAGTTCATGGTATTTTAATAAAATATTGTGATCGCCACAAAAATATGTTTCAAAGAGTATCGTGCTATGTAAACATGTGTGTATGTGAGGGTAGATCATTACCCCGTGAAGTTTTCTAAAGGTAATAGTAAGCAAAACAATTAAATATGGTAGATACAAACTTCATGGTATTTAAATGTAAAACTCAATTTAAAGTTATTTAACATGATGATTTAAGATGAAAGTTGTTTCTAACTATTAGTTTCATGGTTAACAAGTAAGGTGTAGGAATATACATGAGTAAGGCTTAAGAAAAAGTGTCGTTTCTTGGGTTTTATAATAAGATGTCGGTTTAACTCCACTTACCGATATGTTTTATAAAAGGAGACTTTTAGAGAAGAAGGGGGAAGATTAGAAGGGACTTACTTTTGGATTTTGTTAAGAAGAGATAGAGGAAGAGGTTGATGTCGTCGTGGCATCACTGGGTCACCGGAATTGCTTCGTTTCCCCGTCGGAAGTTGGTCTTGGGCTAGCTCCTCTTCTACTCCACTTGTACTTAAGAAAATGTGAGGGTTTTGGCTAGAATTTTCAAAATGGGGAGACGCTAGGGTATGGGGTTGTATTTATAGTGTGAAATTAGGGTTTTGGAATTGAAAGAATGAATTAAAATTTGATTTAAAGATGAAATTGAAGTCTCTGTTTAAATTCAAAGAAATCAAATAGTGCAAGGGTAATGGGGGTAGGCTAAGGGTCTTGTGTGCAGAGCACGGGGAATTTTCCACACAGTCGACCTGTCGGCGCCGGCCCTAAACTCCATCACGCCATCCATTTGGTGAGGGGGTGCCGTTGGATCTTTGCCACATGTCATATTCTCTGTTTATAATATTGTGCACATGTTTATTTTTCCTGACTTTTTATCTTTATGTGCATTGCAAGTGTAAACTTTTGGACTTCCAAAAAGTTTTAAAAAAATCAGAAAAATATATTGTGCTTGGGGGGATTTGAACACAGGGGCTACGTCACAGCAGTGCAAGGATTTACCAATGAGTTATAAGTTATTTCTTGCTGTTCTTAAACAAAAATAACTAATAAAGTGTACTCAGGTTTTTAAACTCCATTCTGTACATTAATTTAAAAAAATTTGTATAGTAAAATCGGAGTCGTTACATTCTACCTTCCCTGATTTAATTCGATTTTCATCCTTATCTTTGTACCATTCTTGAATTCAATCCCTAATTACTTTTTTTCTATTCGAGTGCCGGCTTGCGGATTTCTTGTAAACTACTCTTGAATTATCCCAACAGCATTTTCTTGTCTTTCTGGTTGTCTTATCATGAATTACTTAGAGAATCGACTGATGGAGCACAACGACGAAATACGACCACATTTAGTTTTCTTGTTCTGTTACTATATTCTTTTAAAGGAATTTCGAGGACGAAATTATTTTAAGGAGGGTAGAATGTAACGATCATAAAATTCCTATATTTTCGCGTATCGTTTCTTTAATAAAATATTGCAATTATTTATTTTTGGTATATTTTGTTTTCTAATAAATATATTATTTTATCACTTCATCTATTTTATCAATCTTATAATTTTTCAAAACCCAAGCCCAAGCCAAGACAAATCGATTTGATTTCTTTCTTTTCTTTTTCTAAGTCTACTTTCTTTTCAAGATACGACATATATTTAATTCTTGTTAAATATGTGCATGAACAATCTTATACCTCATTGGTTAAGTCTTTGCATTGTTATTCCATACGTCACATGTTCAAATCCCCATTCTTGCAATTATTTTTTTTATCAATTTTTATCCTTCTCATGACCTACAAATGGGACCTTTCATTTCATATTTTTTTAACTCCCAAAATAATCAGAATGGTTATGAGCTATAATTTAATGGAATTATGGTGGTCATAAAACTTTTTTATATGTCACTCATCTTTCTTTTCTTCATCACATATTTCTATCATTTCACATTTTTCTCTTCATCTAAATTTTTCGAAAAAGAACATGAAGAAATTCTCAAGAAGGTCATGTTAGAAACGTGTTCACACGAGAATATTGCATTTAATACCGTCCATTCTTCTGCTCGTTTGTTTATAGGTAGGTGCTTTTGATCCGTGTTGCTACATATTTACAGATTACGGGTTTCTAGTCCAAAATAACGCAAATCATACAAAATCTTCATAGTTACGCCAAAATCCAGAACATCTGTCACAGACAGATAAAATCCGGGTTTCAGTCATCCGCATCCGTCCAGTGCCGCTTACCAGTTCAAGAGACAAGACAAATAATAGCGGTCATTCATGTCTCGGTCAAGCACAGAGCACGAGAGGGGCAACACAAAATTCTATGAATGCACGGAGCTGAGGGAGATAAAGGTCAAATGAATTAAAAGTGAAGCCATTTTGGGCTGTTGAAAATCTGAACATATTTTGGAAGTATTTTGCAATTTGGGACCTGCTAAACAACAGAAGAAAGCAACATGGAGAAGCCTTAGAAAAACGAGATACCAATGCCACCAAACCGCCGTGGAACCGCGGCCAATATAGCGTTTTCACGGCGGTTCCGCGGCGCCATCATGTCTTCTTTTTATCGTATTTTGAGGGTATTTTGGTAATTGTATAAGGGCTGAGATAATGACCTTAGGGTTTCAGTTCTCTGCCTATAAATAGCCCAGTTTTGAGCCAAGTAAGAAGGCTTCTTTCTTGTTAGGATTTAGTATAGTTTAGCTTGTTGTTTCTTCTTCTTCTTCATCATTCCTCCATGAAAGTATAGTGAGAGCTCTTAAGTTGATGTTAATGAAGATGAGTGTTTTATTATCTTGTATCTTTCATTTCTTATATTATAATTTTAATTCTTAATGTAACTTATTTATTGTTGTTAAATAGTTTTTGTTATTTCTTGTTGCTCTTTTCTTTTCTTCTTATCCGTATTTTTTCTCAAGCCATGATACTCTATGGAGTCCCTTGCTTAGGTGAGGGCTCAAATAGTTAGCTTGCTACCATTTGTAAAACCGTATTTTCCTTTCTTTCTTTTTTTATTTCTTGATTTATTTTCCTTTGAAATGTGTGAATAATTCCACACTTGTTAGGGGTTAAGGAAGGTTAGTATGAGGGACGGAAAAATACCTTGTGTTTTTCTTCGCCAAATATTCTAAAACGAACCTAGACCAAACAAACACAACCCCCTCACTTGGGCACGCTATATGTGACATATAGCTGCGACCTAAGTTGAGAAGTCCTATGGGAGCACTACAATGTGACATATAGTTGTGATTTAATTGGATACATAGTTGATGGTGTTTAGCCTAGGGTTGGAAATAAGCGCACGTAGCGGAAGGATAAGGGGCACTAGGAATGGATTTAGCATTGGAAAGCTTGCTTAAACTCGCAAATCCCATTTCTATGTCATCTTAATCCTTTCTACTTTCTATTATCCCAACATCATTTTAAGAAAGGCAAAAAAAAACACAAGACTATTTCTAACTCTACTAACCAAGCTTAACCCTAACAAGTTTACTTGAACATAAATACGAACACGTAGGATAGAATTGAACATATACATATACATCTTGAACTGACTCGTCTAAGACTAGAACAGATATACAACCATCTCCCTGCGGACGACCCATGCTCAACCGACTAGCTGCAAAGAGACACCGTCTTTATTGCGGTAAGTAGAACAAAGAGAATGAAGCGGAACACATATCATAGCGCGGTTCCGCTCAATCAATCAAAACGCGAGGCTATCAGCGGATAGACAAGCCCGGTGATAATACCGGCTTGTGTATGTAAGTCTCTTTTCTCCCTCTCCATCTCTTTCACTCTGTTATTGTGTCTTCTCCATGATTTCATTTTCTTGACCGTGGTACCTAATCGAGTACATAAACATACATACATGCATACATACATACATATATATAAATATAGATATATATTTAAAATATTGTTTGTTTATACTTAATCTTCATGTTTATTCATTGTTTTCTTATAGAATAAAAATGCCTCCATATCATAGATTTACTTTTACAATGACTAGGAATATCATGGACTGAATATAAATAAACGATGTGCGATAACACAACTTTATATAAGCTCTCTTAAAATTAGGACTTTCCTGGTACAGAACGTTGTCGAAATTCATGATCCATATATTGACATTAGGGGATCCAATTTGAAGTATATATTGCATTTGCCATTTATTTTATAATTGTTTATTTTTTTATGTAAAAGAGGAAAACGAACCTGCAAATAAATCCAGTAGTTTTGTCACCTTTAAATACGGTCCTAGATAACTTTTGTCCTTAAAATAATTTTTAAAAATTAATTTTCACATCTGGATATCCTAGGAAAATTAGGATAAATAATAGATAGAATTTTAGGTTTACAATAAAAATTTCATATCAAACTGAATAACGGTTTAGAAGTTGCGTAGTTTTTTTTATTCACTGTTTTTAAAACCATAAAATTGCCAATAAGGGTCTTCTTCGAGAGACCACAACTCTGTAATAGCTAAACCAAATTAAGTGTTTTCAGATGTTTTGAATAACTACATCTAAATATATAGATTTTCTTAGTTTTAAGTTTTTACCTAAAATCAACGTAAAATATAGAAAACCGCGTTACAATATTAAGCGACGAATCTGGACATAATCTTTCCTGATTCGCACACTGTTTTTAAATAGGACATAAATGGAACTTCCGATGTCCGTTCGTGACAAACTTTAGATGTGTAGATGGAAAATTGATAGAAATATAATTTCCTATTTATTATATTACTTAAAAATGCATGAAACAACTCAATATAGGCTTTGCGATATAACATATAGTTGCTGTCCAGAAATCTAAATTTTTGTTTTAAACGCTGATATTAAAACGATATTAACTAGAGCTTCAAAAATCCAAATCGCGCGAATCTTAGTGTTTTGGATAAGTAATTCGAAATACCTAAAATTTTCTAATAAATTTTGTAACTTGAAACCCGATAGAAATTAACTCAAACCGTGTTTTAAAAATGTGTGACGATACTGAACAGATTCTGATCTGTTTTGCGTGACAATACGAAAACATGTATATCTCCCAAACTGGTAGTCGTATTTAGGCAAGACTGGAACTCACATGTGCATAACACTTAAGGCTATGTTTTCATTTATATTTTTATTTTAAATGACTTTATTAACTAGTCATACATATCACATATTTACAATATTGTTTTGGACGTTACTTGTATACTTATCTCATATCATGTTTTATGATTGCTTATTTATTTGTATTTATATGACTTGTGATTAAATCAATACATGTTAGAATTGACTTGATCTTGACACGAATCAACTATGAATACTTGAACCCAGTATGTACACTTTAACCAACTTGACTCGAACCGTAAATACAATTGGCATGACTTGCATTTGACATGACTACATGAACTCAGTCTTGAAAACTTGATATCATACATCACCTTTTGTATTCATGAATTCGATCAAGACTGATAACATTAATCATAAACTAATTGTCACGCCCCGCTTTTCAATGTACGGGGAAGTGGACACGGCAGGGACGCGACGTATTTACTCAGAAGTAAACACATTAAGAGTAAATAAGCAATATAAAAGTAAAGCACAAGAATGACAAAAGATGTAATGAAACAACAACTTTTTATTTATATTCATTCTTTACATACAACTGGAAAGGAAAATACAATAATGGAAAGCGATGCCTAAATAATGACATATGAACTGAAAAGAAAGGTAAGTACAAGTAAGAACTAGATCTCTGGCTCCTCTGCAAACTGCTCCAAATCTTCCTGACTGGGCTCGATCCCCTGAGAGTCGAGTCCTCCCGATAATATTCCAAAGAAAGAAGAAATAGAAATGTCGTCAGCGAACAATCGCTCGGTAAGTCCCAAAAGAGAGATAGATCAAGTAAAAGAAACAGATCTTGTAATTTATCTGTTTTTGTTATACTAACGTAGTTGTTTATAGCTTGGTACAGAATGTATCAGTGTATACGATAGGAGTCCAACTATCCGTGGACTATGGTATACGGAGTACAAGGCACCGGCAATCCACGGGACAACGACACGGATATTCAGGTTAGGTGTATTATAGTGACCGACTCGTGCCACTTCTAATACATTCCGTACCAATCTACCCCGTTAAAACCCCGTAATGTATATTGTATTGATTTTTTGTATAAGACTTGCCGAAACCATGGTATAAGTTGTTCATGTAGATGGTTCGGATGTAAACGGATAGTCATATAGTCAAATTCAAGATATAGTCATGGTTCGGTCAAGTCAAGTCATGTTGCATGCTCGTATTGTTCGGTATTCATGTTCAAGTGTTCATGTTTGGTATATTGGATTCATGTTGAATTGGAGTTATAGTTGGATTGATGTTTGGATTGTATTCATATTAGACTGAGACTTAGATTGAGTCAGACACTTAAACAGATTTGAGTCCTGGATTAGGTTTAGGAGTTATCGGTAACTGCTGCACATGGACGACAGGATTTGTGTATTTTTCCAAGACAATTACCATTGATAACCCCGTTTTAGTTTTCTACCTTAAATAGACAAGCACTCACTTTCTCCGGCTCCGTGAGGCTCAAGAGAATTGGTCCCGCTTAAACCTATATTTATTAGGGTCCTTATTGTAAATTTAATATAACTTGAGGGGGTTTTTATGAAAAATATTTTTAGTATACTTTCAAAATAAACCTCAAGTATTTAATTATCGTATTTAGGGTTTTTATGGATGTAACTTTTAAAGAATGGGTTATTCTAGTGAATAAATACCTAGCTTGAATAATTCACGGTATTTTAATGTAAAGTTGACTTGTATGGATTCTTGATGGTATTTCATGAAAATTGTAATTCTATCATTTTGTTTAGACAACGTGGAATTTAATAATATCTTAATAAATATGTGTTTTGATAATATTTATATAATTATAAAAAATAACTTTATTATTAAATAGAAATCCTCGTTTTTCTTAAAAATTGTATAAAAATTCTATCGAGATCGTATGCTCCGTGAGGAGGTCTGCATCTCACTCTACTAATCCCGAGGATGTGCGATAACCCGCACCATCCCGATCGAGTTCCCCAAAATGGGTTGTAGATGTATAATCGTAAGGAATGTAATCACACAATTTAAAGAAATACGATTTTTAATAGTTTAAGATATTTCTTTGAAAAGTCGTATTTGCCATAAGATATTGTTTTCAAGCGAATCGTGTTATGTCAAGATGTGTGTATATGAAAGGTAGGTCATTACCTCATGAGGTTTTCTAAAGGTATGCTAAGCTAAATACTTAAAAGAAGTCATATGTAAAGTATGTGGTATTTAAACGAAATACACTAATGAAAGTTACATAGCATGATATTTTAAGATGAAACTTATTCTCAATGTTTGTTTCATAATTACTAAGCAAGTTATAATGATATGGATGTTTGGTTATTAAGAAAGATTGTGTTTTTAATGAGTTTAGAATCGGATGTCAGAATAACTCCACTTCCGACGAGTTTTGAAAAGAGATCATTTTAAATTAGGAAGAAAGAAGAAAAGAGAGGACTGACTAGCTAGAAATATAGAGAGGAGGTAGATGAATAAGTAGGTGGCTTCGTGGAGTTGCGGGGTCGCCGGAAACGTCTTGAATCTTTGCCGGAAAGTGACCTTGGACTAACTCCACTTGTACTCTTCTTTGACTTAGGAAAATTTGAGAATTTTTTATAAGAGATTTTGAGAATGAAGAGGGCTAGGGTATGGTGTTGTATTTATAGGACGAAATTAGGGTTTTGGGATTATGAGAGAATTAAAAATGGGATTTAAAGCTCATTTTTAATTCTCTATTAATTTTCAGGGAAATCAAACAGAACAGGAGTAGTGGGGGTAGGCCAAGGGTTTTAATGTGTAGAGAACGGGCTATCCCCTACGGTGGGGACCGTCGGCGCCGGGCTAAACCCCGCTCTCGGCGGTCGAATTAGGGCTTTGGGTGCTGGGATTTGAGCCACATGTCCTAGTCTGTGTTAATACTGTTAGTGTATATGCCCTAGAGACTATTACTGTATCATTCTAGTTTGTATATTACTTAATGGAAGCTTGAGATATTCACAGTTGTATAGACAATCTTGCTCAAAATGGTAGCATGCTACTTGGTTTGTTTCTACTTCAATATGCGGCTGTGTTTCTTTTAGCATATCGCTTATACATATTAGTGAAGCCCTTAGGATCTTTGCTTGATTACCAGCGTTGTGATGGCAGTCACACTAGTGGGGGCTGGGTAATCTACAAGCACATCCTTATACAGGTCCCTAGTCATAGGATTATCGAGACGGTGCATCGATACTCCGGAGTAGACTAGCGTATACGCTTCTCATCCCAGCAGGGGAGATGGTCTGTCCCACAGCCATTAGTACGTCGTACTGGGATAGTATGCGGGTGCTCGTTAGGTTACGAGTACACTGGACATGACTCATCGGGAACTGTTGGTTGGTACTATACCTATCGTCAGATAACAGTTCCCAGGTGACAGGAGTACAACATAGTCCGTCGACTTGATACTACTACTTCGCCTCGAGTGTTTTCCCACTGTTTTTTGATTACTACCCTACCACGGCTCAAAGGAGTCGTGCAAACATGTAGTAGTTGGGTGCAGTCCCGAAGTGCTTGGAGGCAGTAGCGGTTAGATAGGATTCGTCTCTCCCGGTATTGGGGGTTGATATCGCGCTGTGTCTAGGAGAGCCATTACACAAAGTCCCTGGCCAGGGCAAGCGAGAATTACTGGTAGTGTTTCCAGTAGTTTCTCAGGGTGTTATGGGCTACACTCCGACATAACTTGTACCGCTATTAGGGGTCTGACGTTTACCGCCCCCTAGGCCCGACATGCGATACTCTTAGACGAACAGACCGGACTGTACGGAGATTGTCACATTCAGGCTCAGTAGGAGTTCGGATGGGTTTACCTCATCGGCCTTCTTATCGACATCTACCTGGGGACCGTTACGTATAGCTAGTGCCGCTTGCAGTCTGTGGTTAAACCCACTGCCAGCGTAGTGTCGAGTCTTTAGAGTCCCACACAGAGAGTTTCTCTTCACTGGGCGAAAGGTGTAGAGGCCGTATGGTTTTACGGAAAGGCTACGATCACTTACGTGTACTTGTGCGCATATGATGTTCGAGCAGACGATACTAGTGGGCTTTGGTTTAAGTCGGATCCTAGTATTGTAGAGATGGATTAGTTTTGTCTTCTGTGCATTCGCATTCTACGGAATGCGGATGCAGGTGTGTATGCACGGTTGTGAGGATCGAAGAAGGAGGTGCCTCATTAGGGTTTTGATCGTTGATTCGGTCAAAACCATTATGAGGTGAGGAAATTATTTACTAATCTCTTTTTTTAATGATAATTGTGTTATGGCTAATTGCTTTGACCATTTGACCATGTTGACAATTTGACCATTATTGACTTGGATCTTTCTTGTGAGCTCTAGACTCTTCTTTGGCTTTGGATTTAATTTGAGATGATAAGGGTCAAATCAAGTAGCCATCACACTTTATCATGATAAGAGATTAGTAATTATTTTTTCTGATGTATCATTATCTCTTGCTCATTCTCTCTCATCCAAAAAGAGAGCTCCCACGGTTCCTCCTTCTTCTTCCTCTCTTGATTTTTCTATAGCTCTCATGTGTTGAGAAAAATAGAAACAAAATAGACAAACAAATCCACCATCATATTCTACATCACCTAGGGCATCAAGAGTAGCAAACTTGTTGCCCTAGTTACTTCGGCTTGAGGTGGAGCTCGGACTACAGACTCTCGGGTGGATCGTCTTCGACTCAAGGACTACATCATGGTGATGTGTTGCCACTTCCATTCTGGAATAGGTAACAGTTGAAGTAAACTAGCAGTCCTGTGATGTTCCGCTTTTACTTGCTGACACATTAAGCACTTAGCTATGCTTCTGGCTACTTCACGCTTCATCCCATGCCACCAGTAATGTTACTGTAGATCTTTGAACATATTTGTACCACTAGGGTGTACTGAGTATGGAGAGCTGTGAGCTTCTTTCATCAACTCTTCCCAAACAAGACCTTGTGGTATACATAATCTGCTTCCATATCTCAAAGATTCGATTTCGTGGATGATGAAGTCTGTTCTAAGTCTACATTCTACTTGTTCTCTGATCTTTTGCAACTTGGCATCACTTGCTTGAGCTGCTTTGATCTGGTTAACAATAGTAGACTGAACTTGTAAGTTCATCAACTTTGAAGTATTACCTGGCATAACCATTTCTATGTACATCTTGTGTAATTCTTGTTGAAGCCTCCATTATGCGGTGAGGTTCATAGATAACGACTGGCTACTAAGTGCATCAGGAACTACATTCACCTTCCCTGGATGATATTATAGGTAGATGTCGATATCCGCCATAAGTTCTAACCATCTTCTCAGCCGCATATTCAACTCTTTCTGAGTAATCACATACTTCAGACTTTTGTGGTCCGTGTATATATCCACCCGTTCACTTAGCAGATCGTGGTGCCAAATCTTAAGTGCAAAGATAACGGTTGCAAACTCTAGATCATGCGTTGGATAATTATGCTTATGAACTTTCAGCTGTCTTGATGCATAAGCTACAACTTTTCCATGCTGGTGTAGAACACATCCTAATCCCTTACCGGATGCATCGCAATGTACAACAAATCCTCCAGATTGGTTCGATATTACGAGAATAGGTGTGATGTCAATCTTGACTTGATTTCTACAAAATCTTGTTTACATGCTTCTGACCACACGAATGCTTCATTTTTATGTATGAGCTTGGTCAGGGGTGTTGCAATCTTCGAAAAGCCTTCTATGAATCTTCGGTAGTATACCACTAATCCCAAGAAACATCGAATGACCTTCACTGTCTTTGGTGTCGGTCATTCGCTTACTGCTGATACTTTAGCTGGATCCACAGAGATTCCTTTGCCCAAAACGATATGTCCAAGAAATCCGACTTGATCTAGCCAAAACTCGCACTTGTTGTACTTGGTATAGAGTTGATGTTGTCGCAAAGTCTCCAGGACAATTCGTAAATGTTCAGCGTGCTCTTTCCGATTCTTTGAATACACCAGGATGTCATCTATGAAAATAACAACAAACCTGTCTAGGTACTCTCGGAAAACTTGGTTCATCAAATTCATAAGTATGGCTGGTGCATTGGTCACTCCAAATGGCATCACGAGAAACTCATAATGACCATAGCAAGTTTTGAATGTCGTTTTCGGAATATCAGACTCTTTGACCTTTACCTGATGATAACCCGAACGAAGATCAAACTTTGAGAAAACACAAGACCCACTTAGCTGATCGAACAGATCGTTGATGCGCGGTAGTGGATACTTGTTCTTTATCGTGACTTCGTTCAGAGCTCGGTAGTCAATGCACATTCTGACCTTCCTTATTCTTCATAAGCAAAACCAGAGATCCTCAACTTGAAGTACTGGGACGAATCCATCTTTTCTTCAAAAGTTCGTCCAGCTAAGTACGGATCTCCTTCAATCCTTCAGGACTTAACCGATATGGTGTATTGATCACCGGTTGTGCACCAGGTACTAAGTCAATACCGAAGCTCGATCGAGAGACAAACCTGAGATGTCTTCACGAAATACATCTTCGAACTCTTGAACTACCTCTGGCTTGTCTTCTTCAGCTTTTATTGTTGCAATCACTGCCTTCCTTGGTTTAGCCTTGTAGGTGCTAGGTTCCAGGATACGGTCTTCACTTTTTAAATAAAAGACCAGATGATCTGGTATCTCGAAGACTACCCTTCTTTGACGACAGCTGATGGTAGCGTAGAAATTTCCTAGCCGGTCCATTCCCAAGACTACATCAAAGTTCGGTATGTCCAACACCTTAAAGACCGCATAAAATTCTCTGCTGCAGACGACCACTGGATACAGGTCATTTCCCAAAGTTGCCTTTAGAATGCCGTTCCTTGAACTGACATTCCAGCTGGATACGTGTGTTTTTACTGAAATCGTATGAGTTCAGACGAACCATTGTGACATAAAGCAATATGATGCTCCAGTATCGAAGAGGGCTAATGCAGGTAGGGAAGCTACTAAGATTGTACCTAAATTGTGTGGGATATGTTTAGGAATGGAAAAGAATATATTGATATAAACAAGTATTGAACAGATTTAAAAGATGGGAAGTTACCAGTGATGACTTGGCCAGTGGCTTCAGCTTCTTCCACAGTCATTGTGAAAGTCTAACACTCAGGTACGTTCCTCCTTACTTGAGGGAGCATTCCTCTGTCCAATCCTCTGTCCTTGCGGTAGGTTCCTTTGTGCATGATGGAACTAACGAGGAGGCTGTGCCGGAGGTCCACGAGAAGGTGGAGATGGGAGAGCAAGACGAGGTGCAGGTGCCTGAATAGCTGGCCACTACGGAAAAGTGATGGCTGGTCTGGAGGCTAGATTCGGATGGAGTCTATGAGGACATGAAACAATGTCGTGAGTGGATGAGCCGCAGACTAAACACAGGCCGTTTGCATGCTTGCAGTCCTTCTCCAGGTGTCCATTCCTCCTGCGGTAGGTGCAAATTCTGGACCGGGCTGGTTAAAAGTTACTCCCGGTCTCCTAGGTACAAATGGTGGCCTGGAAGAGACTCCTCTTGCCATCTAAGTGGCAGGGCGCTTCACACCGGCAGATTGAAGTCTGCTCTTCTTCTTTACAACTGTCTCAAATCTTCGGGCAGCCTTCAGAGCAAGATCGTGGGTTGGGAAATCCCTTGTAGCTAAAGCAGCTTGGAACTCCGGATCCAACCCTTGCTGAAATCATCGTGCCCTGATTTCAGCAGTCGGTATGAGATGTGCAGCGAACCTGTTACGGTCTTGTGTTAGCAGTGTAGTATGTGTTATAAGAAAATTGAATATTGAGATATATCTTACCTGCTGAGCATGGTAAACTCAGCGTCATACTCATCCACAGATTTAGTCCACATCGAACCTTGTTGCAGGTGGATGAATTGCTGCTCCATATCAAAGCGGGCAGTTTCGGGAAAATATTTCGCGTCGAACATCTCGCAAAAATTCCTCCATTCAATCGGCTGGGCAAGATGGCTTTCTTCCACCATACTTTGGCGTTATCTGTGAGTTGTACCTTCGCAACTTTCACCCAAGCGATCTTTGGCACTTGTGCTGCTGCCAGATCGTCTTCGATGGACTAAGCCCATTCTTCTGCCTCTAAAGGGCTCTCTTTCCCAGAGAATTGTTTAGGGTGCAGTGCCCGGAATTGTTTCACACCGGGTGCCTCAGCTTTTGGGCAGTGCAATAGGATAGTAGTCTGCTGCTGCTGACCTTCTAAGAGGCTCTTGATTGCCTCAAGTAATACTGTCTGCTTGTTGATAGGAGCTGCTATGGTAGGTGGTAGTGGTAGAGAAGGTGGAGTGTTTCCATTCACGTTGGTGCTCGTGTTGTTTGGAGAATCCATAACCTTGAAAGAAAAAAGTAGGGTTAGGATAGATTCAAGGAATTGAAATGTAAAGAATGTATAGTTGCTGATTATTATAATTCTTGTGATATATTGCTCAGGATTCTATACAGAATTTACCCTGCATGGTTATGTAGGTTTCCATGCAGAACTGGCCTGCATAGGCCACCAACAAAACCTGTTACGCCCCACTTCCTAATGTACGGGGAAGTGGACGCGGCAGGGACGCGGCGTATTTACTCAGAAGTAAACACGTTAAGCGTAAATAAGCAATATAAAAGTAAAGCACAAGAATAACAAGAGATGTAATGAAATAACAACTTTTTATTTATATTCATTCTTTACATACAACTGGAAAGTAAAATACAATAATGGAAAGCGATGCCTAAACAATGGCATATGAACTGAAAAGAAAAGTAAGTATAAGTAAGAACTAGATCTCTGGCTCCTCTGCAAACTGCTCCAAATCTTCCTGACTGGGTTCGATCTCCTGAGAGTCGAGTCCTCCTGACAATATTCTAAAGAAAGAAGAAAAAAGAATGTATTCAGTGAACAATCGCTCGGTAAGTATAAAAAAAAGGATAGATCAAGTAAAAGAAATAGATCTGGTAATTTATCTGTTTTTGTTATACTAACATAGTTGTTTGTAGCTTGGTAAAGAATGTATCGGTGTATATGAGAGGAGTCCAACTATCCATGGACTATGGTATACGAAGTACAAGGCCCCGTCAAGCCACGGGACAACGAAACAGATATTCAGGTTAGGTATATTATAATGACCATCTCGTGCCACTTCTAATACATTCCGTACCAATCTACCCCGTTAAAACCCCGTAATGTATATTGTATTGATTTTTTGTATAAGACTTGCCGAAACCATGGTATAAGTTATTCATGTAGACGGTTCAGATGTAAACGGATAGTCATGTAGTCAAGTTCAAGATATAGTCATAGTTCGGTCAAGTCAAGTCATGTTGCATGTTCGTATTGTTCGGTATTCATGTTCAAGTGTTCATGTTTGGTATATTGGATTCATGTTGAATTAGAGTTATAGTTGGATTCATGTTTGGATTGTATTCAGATTAGACTGAGACTTAGATTGAGTCAGACACTTAAACAGATTTGAGTCCTGAATTAGGTTTAGGAATTATCGGTAACTGCTGCATATGGATAGCAGAATTTGTGTCTTTTTCCAAGACAATTACCATTGATAACCCTGTTTTAGTTTTCTACCTTAAATAAGCAAGCACCTACTTTCTCCGGCTCCCTGATACTCAAGAGAATTGGTCCCTCTTAAACCTATATTAACTAGGATCCTTATTGTAAATTTAATATAATTTGAGGGGGGGTTTATGAAAAATATTTTTAGTATACTTTTAAAATAAACCTCAAGTATTTAATTATCGTATTTAGGGTTTTCATGGATTTAACTTTTAAAGAATGATGTATTCTAGTGATTAAATACCTAGCTTGAATAATTCACGGCATTTTAATGTAAAGTTGACTTGTATGGATTCTTGATGGTATTTTCATGAAAATTGTAATTCTATCATTTTGTTTGGATAACCTGGAATTTAATAATATCTTAAAAAATATGTGTTTTGATAATATTTATATAATTATAAAAAATAACTTTTATTATTTAATAGAAATCCCCATTTTTCTTAAAAAATGTATAAAAATTCCATCGAGATCGTATGCTCCATGAGGAGGTCTGCATCTCACTCTACTAATCCCGAGGATGTGCGATAACCCGCACCATCCCGATCGGGTTCCCCAAAATGGGTTGTAGAGGCATAATCGCAAAGAATGTAATCACACAATTTAAAGAAATACGGTTTTTAATAGTGTAAGGTATTTATTTGAAAAGTCGTATTTGCCACAAGATATTGTTTTCAAGCGAATCATGCTATGTCAAGATGTGTGTATGTGCGAAGAAGGTCATTACCTCGTGAGGTTTTCTAAAGGTATGCTAAGCTAAACACTTAAAAGATGTCTATGTAAAGTTTGTGGTATTTAAACGAAATACGCTAATGAAAGTTACATAGCATGATATTTTAAGATGAAACTTGTTCTCAATATTTGTTTCATGATTACTAAGCAAGTTATAATGATATGGATGTTTGGTTATTAAGAAAGATTGTGTTTTTAACGAGTTTAGAATCGGATGTCAGAATAACTCCATTTCCGACGAGTTTTGAAAAGAGATTATTTTAAATTAGGAGGAGAGGAGGAAAGAGAGGACTTACTAGCTAGAAATATAGAGAGGAGATAGAGGAATAAGTAGGTGGTTTTGTGGAATCACGGAGTCGCCGGAAACGTCTTGAATCTTCGCCGGAAAGTGACCTTGGGCTAACTCCACTTGTACTCTTTTTTTTCTTAGGAAAATTTGAGAATTTTTAACAAGAGATTTCAGAATGAAAAAGGCTAGAGTATGGTGTTGTATTTATAGAATGAAATTAGGGTTCTGGGATTGAGGAGGGAATTAAAAATGCATTAAAAATGGGATTCAAAGCTCATTTTTAATTCTCTGTTAATTTTTAGGGAAATCAAACAGAACAGGGGTAGTGGGTGTAGACCAAGGGTTTTAGCGTGCAGAGAACGGGCAATTCCCTACGGTGTGGACCGTCGGCGCCGGGCTAAACCCCGATCTCGCCGGTCGAATTAGGGCTTTGGGTGCCGGGATTTGAGTCACGTGTCTTAGTCTGTGTTAACACCCTTTTGCACATGTTTATTTTATCCGACTTTTTATTTTTACGTGTATTGCACGTGTAAACTTTTGGGCTTCCAAAAAGTTTAAAATAAAATTCAGAAAAATAATTTATGGCTGATGGGATTCAAACACAGGGGCTACGTCACAGCAGTGCAAGGCTTTACCAGTAAGCTACAAGTTGTTTCTTGCTATTCTTAAACAACTTAAATTAATAACTCGTGCTCCGGCTTACAACTCTATTCTGTACATTAACTTGAAAATTTTCGTACAGTGAAATTAGAGTCGTTACACTAATAATCATGAGGTGTTGGGGTAGTTTGAGTATGAATCCAACGGAATCTCATGAGTCCCATTAATAAAAATCATGTTGTTGTGGTACCGGGCTGAAACGGTACAAATCATGTTGTTGTAGTATCGGGCTGAAACGGTACAAATCACGAATTCACGAATGAGGGCCCATGTTTCCAAGCCCCTGGATGATAGCCTGTTGAGCTTAGAATACTTCAATAACAATTGAAGTCCCGTTATTTTGAGCTTGTGATTCTTTGCCTCTGGACGATAGCCTTGGGTTTGAGAATGCTTTTGAGATTGGTTGACATTCACACTTGAACCCACGTTAGTTAATTTTACCCTTTTAGAGACTTTTTAGGACACTTACATTCACTTCATGTTCACTATACCTATACTCCACGACCATGTTATTCTTGTTTGCCATGCTGATATAGTTGACATACACATTACCATGTATGCTACATACTTGTTTACATGTTCATGATTTATATCCATTCTATACTATATATCATATTATACCCTGCATTTCATTTATATATATCACACCATCCTTTTGGGGACTTACCGAGTGTTAGTTCGCTGACGGGCATTCCACCCACTTTTTTCTATTCTTGGAATGTTCGTTAGGTGACATTGAGACAGAGAAGATAGAAGTGGTCGAAAAAAAGTACAACCAGGTCGCACCACAAACGGACATATAGTTTCATTCAGATTTTCATTTCACCTTATTTATGTATGCCTCCTTATTAAGGCTTATCACGTTAAATATCTTGTATTTAGATATTTTATCAATTATGAATCATGAATGTAATAAATCAGAGCTGGATATCATTTTTTTGTTTGTTCTTGTTATTTTATGTTGCTTATAGACGCTAAGCGTATTTATTTCGAGAAACGACTTTCTCATAATAAATACATTGCGGGCTTACCACGTCACCGTTTCCATCTACTGGGAAGCGGGGCATGACATATAAGCTTTCAGATTTTGCTGTGCTATAATGCGAGTTTCATCAAGGGCGTCGAGCTCCTCAAGCCGAAGATGAGCATTTTCTTCATCTGTCAGCTCATACTGAACTGCTACTCATAAAGAGGGGAGTTCTATTTCCAGAGGAAGCATTGCTTCTGGGCTGAATACCAACGCGTATGGTGTTGTATTCGTAGCCATTTTGAACGTTGTTCGGTATGCCCAGAAAGCTTCGTGCAACCTTTCGTGCCAGTCTTTTTTGTTTCTAGACACTGCTTTCTTTATAATCTTTTTTAAGGTCTTGATGAAAGCTTCAGCTAGACCGTTAGCTCGAGACTTATAGACTGAAGAATATCTCCAATCTATTTTATGTTGCTGTGTGAAGCGGCTAATTTTATGACTCCTATAGGCTGGCCCATTATCTAAAATGATTCGTCGCCGAGTGCCGAACCGATAGATAACATGGGTTCTGAAGAAATGGAGGATATTCTCCGTTTTCACCTCCTTTAGTGGTGCTGCTTCAGCCCACTTGGAAAAGTAGTCGGTCGTTGCAAGTATGAACTGATGTCTTTTGGACGGTGACGGTTCAATGGGGCCAATTATATCGGTTCCCCAGATTTCAAATGGCCAGCTAGCCACCGTTAGGTGTAGCGGATTTGGATGTTGATGGATGAAGATCGCGTGAATTTGGCACGAGTGACACTGCTTCGCATTTTCGAGGCAGTCCTGAATCGTTGTGGGCCAATAGTAACTCATTCTTTTTATCTTCAGCTTCATCTTTGGCCTGGCTTGACGAGAACCGCTGAGTCCGTCGTGAGTTTCTTAGACGACTTTCTTTGCTTTCTCTGGCCACAAGCATCTTAGCCACAAAAAGTCGAACGATCTCTTATATAGTGTATAATTGACGAAGGTGAAGGACAGAGCTCTTCTAGACGACGCATTTTTGGGTGTTCGTTGTGATTTGAAGTAGTCTATGAAGACTTCCCTCCAATCCTTAACCCTTTATTCGTCCTCTATTTGAAGGGATACTTGTTCGGTCATTTCTCTTCTTTCGGATTGCTTTATTGGGTCTTCCGAAGATATATCTGTTTGCGTGATAACCTTACGATTTTACACAATGATCCTTACGTCATCGAGGTCTTCATCGGCCAGTTCCTTAGGCAATCTAGCCAACACATCTGCCTTGCTGTTTTCTGCTCGCGGTATACTCTCCAGGGTGTAGAAAGAGATTTGTGTCAGTAGTTGATGCACTCTTTCGCCTTATTTTATCAGCTTTGACTTGCATGTCTGATAGTATCCATTTACTTGGCTAACGATCAGCTGGGAGTCTCCATATATAAGGAGGTTTTTGATTCCCATGTCGGTAGCGATCTCTAGACCCGCCACCAAAGCTTCATATTCAGCTTCATTGTTTGTTCTTGGCTCCGTTCAGGAGAGGGCGTAACGCATTATCCCTCCTTGTGGAGTCATGAAGATAAGACCCACCCCGGCTTTGATTATGGGGGTGTTTTGCTTTCGTCTTTTCACGGAAGATACTCCATCGAAGTAGAGTTCCCATTGGGAATCATTTTCTTCCTTTTCTTCTTCAATTGTGTCAAACGCATGTTCATCCAGCAACTCGCATTTTAAGGGGGAGTTGGCTGGTATCGGATACTCCACGAGAAATTCAGCAATGGCCCACCCATTCACTACTTTGAGGGGATGATACGTTATCGAGAACTCCATCAAGAGGAGGGCCCATTTGGTAAGACTTCCTGTTAGTATGACCCTTGACATTAGATATTTAAGAGGATCCACCTTTGATATGAGATGGACCTCATGTGCCAAGGCGTAATGTCTGAGCTTTGTTATTGCGAAGATCAGTGCCGGGCAATGCTTTTCGATGGGGGAGTAGTTGTTTTCTGCCCCTAGAAGAACTCGACTCAAATAGAATAGAGCTCTCTCCTTTCCCTGATCGTTCTCTTGTGCCCATAGTGCTCCTAAAGAACCCTCAAGGGCCGTTGTATATTGGAAATGGGGTTTTCCCTTAACCGGAGCGGTCAATACTGACAGATTTTGCAGGTATTTCTTGATCTCGCCTAGTGCATTTTGGCACTTTTGATCCCAGACGAACGGGGTCCCCTTATTCATCAAATGGCTGTAGGGACGGCATTTTCCAGAAAGGTTGTCTATGAATCGCCGGATATATGCGAGCTTTCCTTAAAGAGATCGCAATTGTTTGAGGGTTCTTGGCGCGGGCATCTCCATAATCGCCTTGATCTTTGAATGATCGATTTCGATACCCCGGTAACGTATGATGAATCCTAGGAATTTTCCCGAGGAGACTCCAAACGCGCATTTTAGAGGATTCATCTTCAGATTATACTTCCGAAGACGTTGGAACACTATGTTTAGATGTTCCCAATATTCCTCGTGAGATTTGCTCTTCACCACAAGGTCATCGATGTAGCATTCGACAATCTCATGGATGAGGTCATCAAAGATCTTTGTCATGTCCCTCTGGTAGGTAGCGCCAACGTTCTTCAGACCGAAGGGCATCACCTTATAGCAGAATATGCCCAATGGGGTCCGGAAGGCGGTATGCTTTTGGTCTTCAGGGTGCATTTTGATTTGATTGTATCCTGAAGATCTATCCATGAAGAAGAAGACTTCATGGGTAGATGTGTTATCGATCATCAGTTCGGTAACAGGTACCAGGAAGTCATCTTTTAGGCAAGCTTTGTTGAGGTCCCGAAAGTCCACGCAGATGCGAACCTTCCCATTTTTCTTCATCACTGGAACGATGTTGGCGATCCAGTCAGGATATTGGACTTCTTGGATAAAGCAGGAGTCAATTAGTTTCTTGACTTCAGCATTGATACTCATCTCAAGTCCGAGTCGCATCCTTCTCGGCGCTTGTTTGATTGGCTTTATATTCGGCGATATGGCTAGTTTAAATACCGCCACTTTTGGTTCTAGACCTGGCATCTTGGAATAGTTCCATGCGAAACAGTATTTATATTGCATGAGCACGTCTTTTAACGTGGTTACATATTTTTTAGATAGCAGTTCGCTGAGGAACGTTGGCCTCGGATCATTTTCCGTTCCTAAGTCAATTTTTCTTAGGTTGTTCGTCATGGTGTGTATCCCATCTTCTAGCTCTTTTGATGCTGGTGGAAATTCTGAGATCACCTCGTCCTTGTCTTCATTTATGAAGCACATGTAAAGGTCATTCATAGTCTCGTGCTCTCCTTCTTTTAAGAGCGTTATCATATGGAAAGTATGAGTTCTCTTCTATTTTTTTATGCTGAGCTAGTCTTATCCTGACGGCATAGGTCCTGTTTGGCTCGTGTTTTTGTGGCGGGGTTACCCTCCAGCTGTCAGATAAAGCGAACCAGCCTTGTTGATACTGGTCTTCTACCCGGTCTTTGAAGGTGAAGCAGTCTTCAAGGGTATGACCTATTGCTCGGTGGTAGGAGCTATAATCCGGATGATGAACCTCATTTATTTGTTCAGGATGCTGAGACTCCAGAAGTGTCATCGTTTGGTGCTTCACAACAAGGTTGAATATTTTCATTGTGTTATCTTGTAGAAACGAGTTCTCCCGACCCAACTTCTTTATAAAAGATGGGCTCTAATCGACTATTTCTCGATTTCGCGGTGCCTCGGATCCACTTTGTTGTCTCTGAACGTCGTTTACGTTCTTTGCCATGTCTTTGCCTCTATTTCGAGGTTTCCCCATTTCGGGAGAACATATAGCGGGCCGGGGATTAAGGGCATTGCATTCTGATTCGGCCGTATATTGCTGGCTAAGTCGCTGCAACTTGGCCTTTTCGTAGATACCCATTTTGCGACTGTGATCATCTCGACTCTTTTGACAGGCTTGCTTTATTGGTCTGTCGATTTGTTTTTCAAGCGACCGACTCAACGTTCTTAGAGTGGGATTTCGCTCAGCTTCAACGTTATGGCCATTTGGAGAAGCGTCTTTCTCTTCACTTGAGTTGTTTATAACGTAGCAGCTGTTCCTGCCAAAAATTTCTGCGCAAAAGAGCCTAAGGTATCAAATGGCAGCGATACGCTTAAGAAAATACAAACCAGTATATTCCGGGCTGTATTTTGACAAACTCCCGAATGATAACCACCTAAATTCTGATGGTATCGAAAGCGTCTCGAAAATTCCTTCGATTTGATATATTATGAGCCTCATAATTCATCCGGGATAAAAAGTAATAAGCAGATGTGCTATGCACGTGTAATCTAAGTAATGCTCTACTACACGGGGGATACATTTTTAGTCCCACATCGGGAAAAAAAGAGATCACTTCTCTACCACTCCCATATAAATAAGAGAGATACCTCTTAGAAGAAAAGAAGAATGCAATTCTCAAACGAGCTTAGTTCTCCAAGTTAGGGCCATAGCTGCCCCCCATAATGCGCATATACGCAAGCGCCATGTGCGCTACGTGCAACGCACGTGCGCCCGCCACATGCGCACTGCGTGAGAGAATTCAATTATCAACGGAGCTTAGTTCTCTATAGGACCTTAGTTCTTCAAGTTAGGGCTTAAGCTGCCCCCTCATGATGTGCAAGCGCCACGTGCGACGCACGTGCGCTCGCCACGTGCACACCACATGCAATGCACGTGCGTCGGCCACGTGCGTAACATGTGCTACGTAAATGCGTGCGTCCGCCACGTGCGACGCACGTGCGTCCGCCACGTGCGACACGTGCCCGAACGCAAAGAAGCCTTTTTCAGCAGCGAGAAGCTTAAGCTCCAACCTGTTCTTCCCCCCTGATGAGTGGGACATGGTTCAAAGGGTACATCCCTCCACACCTTCGATATATGGTATTGTAATCTCTCAGTGTCTTCAGAGAGGTGGTGGGTCTCAACGACCAATGATCCTTCTTTCCAAAAAGGAAAAAGAGAAGGAGACTACCCCATAAGCTTCTAAAAAAATATACAGAAGCTTCCTAAAAGCTCCCACAAAACAAAAGAGAATTTAATTCTTAAATAAAGAGCTTAACTCTTCTCAAAAAACTTAGTTCTTTCTATGGATCTGAGATCCATAAGACAAATCTCCCACAAGTTGAGAATTTAATTATCATCGGGAAGATCTTGTTCTTGAGAATCAAAGATTCATGAAAGAACGAATTTGAAAAGAAAGAAAATGGAGTCAAATCAAGAACTTAGTTTCTTCAAATCAAGAACTTAGTTTCTTCAAATCAAGAACTTAGTTATTTAAAGAACCCGACTCAAGATCCTCAAAATAATGATCTTGGTGATTCTTAATGGTCAAAACACCATTGAAAGAGGTTTAAACTCTCGGAGAAGATGGAGTTCAAATCAAGAACGTAGTTTCTTCAAATCAAGAACTCAAAGTTGATTCAAGATCCTCAAAATAATGATCTTGGTGATCCTTAATGGTCAAAACACCATTAAAAGAGGTTTAACCTCTCGGAGAAGATGGAGTTCAAATCAAGAACGTAGTTTTTTCAAATCAAGAACTCAAAATTGATTCAAGATTCTCTAAATAATGATCTTGGTGATCCTTAATGGTCAAAACACCATTAAAAGAGGTTTAACCTCTCGGAGAAGATGGATTTCAAATCAAGAACGTAGTTTCTTCAAATCAAGAACTTAGTTCTTTAAAGAACCTGATTCAAGATCCTCAGAATAATGACCTTGGTGATCCTAATGGTCAAAACACCAATGAAAGAGATTTACCCTCTCGGAGAAGATGGAGTTCAAATCAAGAACTCAATTCTTTAAAGAACCCGATTCAAGATCCTCAAAATAATGATCTTGGTGATAAAAATACCATTAACAGAGAAACATCAGCAGAGATTAAATCTCCAAAAGAACTTAGCGCTTCACGCGAAAAGCACGTGAGTACTCAAGGCCAAGTTATATAGCGCCTCACGTGAAACACACGTGAGTGCCGGGAAAAATTAGTGCTTAGCACTATTGAAGCACCTCACGTGAAACACACGTGAGCGCCACAAAAGTTAGTGCTTAGTACTATTGCAGCGCCTCATATGATATACACGTGAGCGCTATATGCAACTAAGTGCTTAGCACTCCTGGGTATTACAGAAACCCAATCTTAGCCTGATGATCTCTCATTGATGATATCCAAAACGATATTCATTTTATATCTCCTAAGATAATATTAGTCTCAACAATGACTAATGATTCTTAGGTCCACAGCAGCCCCCCTTTACCTTTAAATACGGGAATGGGTTCAAGGGTACATCTCTCCACACCTCTGATACATGTCGTTGTAATTCTTCAACGTCTTCAGAGAGGTGGCGGGTCCCGAAAACCAAAAACTTTTTGGTGCACTTCCAAACTGATGTGCACACCTTAAACCAAACCACACCCCAAATGGATGTATCTCATATCATTGCCATGCATCTCGTCAAGTAACAAATACATGTGCACGCAAGGTGATCTACGGACCGAAACGTCCCTAAACTAACTACGAACCGAAACATCCTTAAACTAACAACGTACCGAAACGTCCTTAAACTAAACCATCACCTCAAAAATGGTGATCTGCAGACCGAAACGTCCTTAAACTAACAATGGACCGAAACGTCCTTAAACTAAACTCTCACCTCAAAAATGGTGATCTACAGACCGAAATATCCTCAAACTACAACTTCGCCTCCAAAAAGGCGATAAGGGACCGAAACGTCCTTAAACTAAAACAACAGAGCCCAAGTGCTCTCTTGTTCGATCTGAAACAAAAATGATCATAACACCCTGTTAAGTATATCTTAGTTTCATAATGGACTAACGTATCCTTGACAGAAAACCAATCGAGCCCCCAATCGCTCGTATATATTTAAGTCGATCTTGATCTCGAAACCGATCAACGATCCTTAAATCAACCCAAACCCAAATATAAGATATACGGATTTGGACTAATCGCGCCCTACGGGCGCCAACATAAATTAGTCTCCGTATACAATCCACGGGCAACCAAAAATAAAATAAACACACACGACATGAAGTGAACTTCTGGAGAAAGAGAAAGTGGTTATCGCGATGCGATAACGTAATTAACCGTAGGGGCTTGCGCCGGCAGGGAAGAGCGTCTCCACAATCAAAAACCCCATACAAACGAGGGGGAATCTGACGAAATCTGCTACAACGGCCGCATCCGTCCAAACCTCCGATATACGGTGCCATAAATCAACTTGGCATCTTCGGAGAGATGGACGGAGAAATCCAAATAGCATATTTTTCCAAATTCAGGCAAGACGACCTACGTGGTTTCGTCTCTGTTTTCGGCGGTAAACAGATTCTGGCACGCCCGGTGGGACCTTTTCCTCTTTCCACTATACACTTCGTGTGTCGTGTTTTTCCGCGATCAAATAATCGCGGTATATATGTTTGTGGTTGCCCTTGGGTGATGGGATACTGAAGCTGGCGTTTCTTCTCTACGAAGAATGGCGTTTGCTCCCACCCTAGCAACTTAGACTCTGTCATATCCGGTGGAGTCAAGTATGGGCCACTTGCAGCCTCATATCTCTGCAATCCGGCTCTTCAAGAAATCAACGGGATTCTCTTTATGTCGATACTCCCACCTCCCACCCTTGGTGCCTCAACGTAAATGGAGGAAGCCCAGAGGAAGCCTGTCTTCCACAGGCTAGTTCCCTAAGCTGTAGCTTTGCCGACAGAATCAGTTCTCAAGCAACTGGCACCTGCCAAGGACCAAGGTCGACACAGGGGGTAGAATATTCAAGCTCTCAAAGGAAACAGGGGCAGGCTTGACAAAATCCTGAGGCTAATCAAATCCCAGCCGTAAGAAACGGTCGACGTCGATATCGGCATCATACAAAATGAGCTGGGGGCAGTTCTCCGTATGGTCCTGTTTCAACCCTAGTGATGAATGTTGTTGTTCCAACCGGGAACAGCTTCAAACTGTTGCGAAGGGTTAGACAAAATTCTCCTACTGCAATATTGAAGAAATCTCTGCAGTCTATGGATATCCCACAAGAGCATAAACCAGTTCGCTCCCTATTACAACTTTCCTCATCTAAGGTGTGGAAGTAGGTGAAGGACTCGGTCATTGTCTGCGGCTCTTTTTCTTAACGTCATCCAAATTCTGACAAATCCCCTTTCAAACACTAGAGGATTCATCCCAAGACGGATCCTGATACAGCGGCTCCTCCCAAAACCAAAGCAGCTTTTCACAAAAAAGAGAGGCCTAATAAAGCTCAAGTGCCCGAAGCAAACTCCAAAGGCCAAAACTCCAAACACCCCAAGCCTGGGGGAATGGTAGTTCACATAGTCTATGTGGTGAATTCCAAAGACGAAGTTCGAGCTTCTACTAGTCACCGACCTCAAACTCGGTCCCTGACAAAAGTTCAACTGCAACGTGAAAAGCTGTAGGAGATTCTCGCTCAGGCGGCAGCAAACGCTAATCCATCGCCTAAGGAAAATCTCGAGGACGCACCCGAAGAAAGAGTAGAGAAGGAGTCGGATATTGATTTCTTAAAGCGTGGTCTGAAAAAGAGAGATGAAGAAGCGTCAGAAATGTCCACTAAAATTAACCAGATGGCCCTTTTGATTCGGAATATGGCTGAAATGATGGTTCAATCGGAACCACTAGCATATGAACCGCCAGTAGTCGGTCTTAAAGATAAGGATGACATTTAAAATCCTTTGAAAACCTCATCAACTGCTGAGGAGGAAATGATTCCTAAAAGAAAAGCTGGACACATATATCGCTCAGCAAGTCAAAACTCACTATGCCAGTGAAGCATCAAATAGGTCAATCAAGACCGGTCGACTGTATCCGGCGTGCTGCAATCAAATACAGTACCCACCAGAATACATACTCTGACATTCCACATATACAATGGAACCGGGAATCCTCACCAGCACATCGCGCGATTTAAATCCATGTGCTGTAACACTGTAGAGAATGATATACTTCTCCTCTGACAGTTTGTCAGCTGTCTGGCGGGCATTGTCTTCGAATGGTATGCGGAACTCCCGAATGACTCCGTGAATACCTTCGACAAGATGGAGATCCTCTTCTGTCAGAGATTCGCTAGTGTGAATAAACGCATTACCGTAACTACGTTGGTCAATGAAAGGGTTAGACCGAATGAGACCTGGGTTCAATATGATTACCCGATGGAGAAATCTCTGGTCAAAAAACGAGTAACACATTGACGAAGCTGCAGCCGTGGGAATGTTCATAGCCACTCTTGACCCAAATTCAAAGATGTTCCCATTTATGGCCCTCTTCAAGCTGACAATCTTCCAAGAGCTCATGGATAAAATGACTCGATTGGATCAGCTGGGTCAAGACCTTTCATCATCCGATGAAGATGAATGAAAAGCGGAGGCAAGGTGGCGTGTGTCGCCAACGCTCAACAAAAAATGAGCGGCTCTGAAGCAACCTGTCGCTAAAATAGCGACGACATGGGTACTCGCTCCACCCGAGATATACACAAGGGGCATATTTCTCACTGGCGGAAGTATCTCTACGTGGGATGGTCCTTTCTTCTCAAAGAACAGAATGGATATCAAAGGGACTTACAAGCGGGTCCTGCAATCAAGTGGAATATCCTACTTGAACCAAAAAACCATGGGAGGGATGTGAAACGCATGTCCCACTCCGAATCAGACGATGAGGGGGAAAATCCCCAAGTCAAATTCATTCTTCCAAGGAAGAGGAAGACTCGGCATAAGGAATGACGTGATATCTCGTTCCTTTGTATATGAAGAAGACGCTCCAACAGTATCGGAAAGCGACATTGATAAGAAGGGGCAGGTGCCATTTAAAATGCCCAGTACTTCCTACAAAACAATCTGATTGGCACGATGATAGATGAAGCAGTCCAAAAAGGTAAAAATAGTCTAAGGCGTGAAGTTCCCTTGCAAACAAAGGACAAGCAGCAGCGTCTCAACAAACAAGAGTTGGAAGGGGTGAGTTATGCAACTTCGCGACCAAATGAGAATGTTGGACCGAAAAGTCCTTAAACTAGAAATTCACCTCAAATATGGCGATAATGGACCGAAACGACCCTAAACTAGTGTGTCGCCTCAAACATGGCGCATTATCCCAAATACGGCGATATCCTCTCTTGAGATCTATATTGCAATCGAAGTTCCAACGGCAAAGGTTGCAACTCAAGTCCTATCGACTACACAGCTACTACAGCATTGAAGCCACCCCCAAGTCTCACCGACAAACAGATGGGTCACATGCGGCGAAACTATTTTCGAGAGTTTCATCGTTCGCAAAAAAAACGGTGTTTCCACAAGTAAAATGGGCACGGATGAAAACTTGAAAAGGCGTCGTGAGTAAAAACAGCAGGACTACTGGCGAGTTTGTGAAAACCCGAATAGGGCGCAAACCAATAAAAAAAATTCATATGCACTTGCAAGGTCCTCTCGACCTTGTGAGGAGAAAATATCTGCGTGAGATCCTTACGACTCACAAAAGGAGCAACACACTTAGGAATCCTTATGATTCCTAAGGAGAAATTACACTTACGGGATCCTCATGATTTGTAAGGAGAATTCCCTTTATGAGACCCTCACGGCTCATGAGATTCAAAAGCCTTAAGCTACAGGGATCTGAACCTGTTCTTAAGCCGTCATATCCCCCAAGTTTCCCTGCAAGCGGTCCAATATTGATCATTGTATACAATCCACGGGCATGAATAAATACTCCCTTACCAAGTTCTACCACTGGCGAAAAATTTCCCCATATGGTGAACGACGCTTATAGGTCCTCTCGAATTGTAAGGAGAAAACACTCTTATAAGATTCTTACGACTTACAAGAGAAAATATCTCTTAGGAATCCACACGATTCCTAGGGAGAAAACGCACTTACGAGATCCTTTCGACTCGTAGGGAGAAAACCCTTTATGAGCCCCTTACGGCTCATAAAGTCAAAAGCCTTAGTCGACAGGACCCTAATCCTGTTTACTAAGCCATCTTTGTTCAGATCAACAAGGGCAAATGATGATTCGCTCCTGGCAAATGCTGATGCCAAGATTGGTATCGGATCTCAAGTTCCATACTCGCAACAAAAATCAGCCAGCAAAAAATGCATATGAAATAGCCGAAATGATGGGGCAACTCGCAATAAAAATCAGCGAGCAAAATGTATGCATATAAAAACAGCCGAAATGTTTGGGCAACTCGCAATAAAAACAGCGAGTAAAAAGGAAAAGAATAGCCGAAATGATTGGGCACCCCGATAAAATGCCGAAATGATTGGGTAATCGTGATATTCGCGATATAAAAAGCTGAAATGATAGAGCATCGCGGGAAGAAATAAAAAAAATGAAACTTCTACCGTACATGTGAGTCCACATCAACCCCTATATACAATCCATGGGCATAAACGAAAAGGAAACTATATGTTCCCACCAGGCTTCGCCAGAAGGAGAACCGGATCTCGACGGCAACATCTACAGCCTAAAGATCAGCTCGGCGTTCTTTCTCATTCCAACAGAGTGCAGACGTGACGTCAACAAATCTCCAAGGAGTGATGGCAAAACCCTAGCTCCAACCTGGCGTTCCTTCTCAGTCCAGCAGGTTGAAGACCCAACGTCAACAGGAGACCCCAGGGTCGAAACAAAGTAGAGCCATGGTAAAGTCCCTAGTTCCCAGTCTCGACGGCAACATCTACAGCCTAGAGATCACTATGACGTTTCTTCTCACTCCAGTAGGATGCAGACATAACGTCAAAAACCGACCCCAGGGTCAATGCTGGGTTCACTAGTGTCGCCGCTGGGTTTCGGGAGGCATCGACCATGCCGTTTTCAAAAATTTGGCGCGCTAGAGAACCCTAACTTAGAATCTTTAACTAGAGAATTGGACGAACAAGCATGTTAACATCTTTACATCTAAGTGAACAAGGAATACAACCTTTGTAGTCCGGTCCTTCACTTCAATAGCTCCGTGTAGTAGTCCCTTTGCTCCAAGTAGTGATCTTCCGGACTCTAGCGAGGCTCCACAAGGTGAAATGAACAAGCTTACTTGAAGTCTTTGAGGCCGAAGATGATCTACGTCGAGGAGACACTAACTCAAGCTACCACTTCACTAAGTGATGAACTAGTGAAGAAACAACCCAATCTACAAGGCTAGTAGAGAAGAGTTGATGAAAGAATTTTTCTCACTTTAGAAATAAATTTTCTCACTAATTTTCTTCACCTCTCATGAAGCTAGAAAACTTGAGGAAGGAGATGAAGAAAGCAACCATAGAGATGAAGCAAGTGAAGAATGAATCAAGTAGTGAGAATAACAACCATGGGTGAGTTAATATCATATACTAACTCATGTAAAGTCTAAACCATGGCTAAACAATAATGGTTAGGTTAATAAATATCTTCAAGTAAAACAAAATTAGTGGACTTGGTCAATGGTTCCACAAGCTTCTACAAGCTTCAACCATGTGACTAATTTCCAACTAATTTGAGTTACTTTAAATAAATAAAACCCATCATTATTATAAGCATGGTGTGAGTCTCATACACCCATGTAGCAAGTGGCATCAAGCATGACACAAAAGATGTACATTAATATATATCACATATATACTAAGTGTACATTAGTGAGAAAAAGAAATCTTAAGTGAGCTAATATTAGTTAATGTAAGATAATATATCAAATATATAATTATACATTAAGCTATTAAATCAACACTTGATTTAATAATCCGGCTATATCACATACAACCGACTAATATCATATTTATCAACTTGTCGAATCAACACTTGATTCGACAGCCCGGTTATATCACATATAACCGGCCGATATCATATATCGCGATAATGGAATACAGTATCACATATATGTATTAATCTTGGTCCCGCACATATCACATATGTGCTCCTACTTCATTTCGCTTGAGCCAGGAAACCTCTGTGTAGGACTCTAAAGACTCGTCAATATGCCGGCAGTAGGTGGTGATCATATCAGTCACACACAAGCCGCAAGCGGTCTGCTAAACATAACGGCCATCCGGGTATTGAGCGATCAGAAGATCAACAAGCAAGCCTGCTCATACTCCTGCGAATCCAATCAGTAACACCATCGTACAGTCAGGTCTCTTCGTCTGATATGTCGCATATGGAAGCCTGAGGGTGGTATAACGTCAGACCCCAATAGCCTGATAAGTCATGACGATGTTAGGCTCATAATGGTTTGAGAAACTACTGATAACACTTACCAGTATATCTTAGCAACCTTGGCCAGGGATTTCCTGTTATGGCCAATCGAGCATTGCGCAACATCAACCCTTAATACCGGGAGAGACGAATCCCCTCCTATCGCTCATTGCATCCATGTGACTCGGGACTATACCCAAAAACCACCGTTTTGCACGATCGCTTGAACGTGGTAAGATGGAAATCAAAGCACAGTGGGAATCATACAAGACCCTATGACGATCTCGGGTCGACAGAATAACCTGTACCAGTGTCACCAGAGAACTGCTATCTGACGATAGGTATAATACCATCTAGGAGTTCTCGGCGAGTCTGTTCAGTATACCCAGTCTCCACTGAGCTCTCGTATACCTTCTCTGATGTCAAACACCAATGGATGCGAGATCATCCATCGCCCATCATATGGGTCAAGAAGCGTATACGCTAGTCGACTCTGGAATATCGATGCCCCGTCTCGATACTCCCATGACTAGGAACATTTGAAGGATATACTTACCGACTACCCTTGCCCCACTAGTATGATCTGAATCATACTCCTGGTTGTCAAGTACTCATCCTAAGGGCTTTATCAGCATGTAATAGAGAGACAATAAGTGTACATGTTAAGATAAAGTGCAACCAGATAGAATACTATCATGTCGAGTAAGAAAGTCCTCCCTATATATGTACAAGCATCCATTACAATATACATCGTATGTATAGTAATGGCCTCTAGGGCATACATATAACTAACAATCTCCCACTTGCACTAAGGCCATTTGTTGTAGTATCTCATACTCAACGCCCCATAAAAGTCTCTCTAGGGAAAGGCCTCTGTGAGTGGATCCGCCGTGTTATCCTTCGCGTCAATTCTCCTTACCTCGATCCCTTGGAGATCAACCATCTCCTTGATCATATGATACTTGCCTCAGAATATGTCTGGATCGCTGATGAGACCGGTGTTCCTAGGACAAAGCCACAACTCCATTGTTGTCACAATAAAAGTTATTGGATGATCAATGATAGGACCCATGTTCATCTCATGAACAAGAATTATCCAGACATCCACTTTGGTATCATCGTTGGTAGCGATGTATTCATCCTTTATCGTCTAGTTTGCCACGGTATCTAGCTTGGAACTCTTCCAACATACCGTCCCTCCACTGAGGGTATAGACAAAGCCTGTGACTGACTTTCAGTCGACCTTATCACTCTGGAAGCTCTAATTGTTAAAGGACTCCCACTGGATTTTACCGTTACCAAACCCCAAGAACATTTCTTTAGTGCTTCTCAAGTACTTAAGAATGTCCTACAAAGCTGTCCAGTGATTCTCCCATGTTCCGATTGATTCCTGATCACTATACCTAGTAAGTTAGCTACATCTGGTCTGGTACATAACATCGCATACATGATAGAGCCTACTGCCGAAGCACAGGGTATCCCTTACACGCGAGCTCTCTCCAAATCAATCTTGGAAGGCATCCTTTTGGAGAGAGTGATTCCCGAGTAAGTGGTCGAACCACCACGCTTAGAATCTTCCATACTAAACCCCTTTAGTTCGGTATTAATGTACCTGGATTTGGGACACTCCCAACATCCACTTAGATCTATCACCATAGATCATAATCCACGAGATGTAGTAGGTATCATCCAGATCTTCCATGGAGAATCCTCGTGATAAGAGGAGCTTGACTGAATGTAGCATAGGAAACTATTTCCTATCAAGAGTATGTCATCTACATACAATACGTGGAAGACAACCTTACTCTCTACGACCTTCTTGTATATACAAGGTTCATCTACCTTTTTGATGAAGTCAAACATTTTGACTGCCACATCAAAACATATGTTCCAACTCCGCGATTCGTGCTTTAATCCTGATGGACTTAAGCATAGCCACCGGAGAAAAGGTTTTATCAACATCCATACCTGGTTATTGACGAAAATCTTTTATTACAAGTCTAGCTTTGAAAGTCTCAACTTTTCCATCTATACCAAGAATCTTCTCAAGATCCATTTGCACCCAATGGGTTTTACCCCTTCAGGTGCAACATTCAAAGTCATACTTTGTTGGTGTACATGGATTCTATTTTTGATCGCATAGCATCCAGCCATTTCACTGAGTCCCCACTCGTGATGGCCTGCCTGAACCAAGTTGGGTAATCATCTACCATGATGCAATTCTCGCTCCCACCGTTACCGAGGAAACCGTAGTATCTCTTAGGTGGATGAGAAACCCTACCAGATTCGCGGAGAGGCTGGGGTTCGTTGGAGACTATTGAATCCTTTGGTTTCACCAAATCATCAGCCGTTAGTTTTTTTAGCTGGAACTCCTTCCAGTTCTACTTCATGACCAAAAATTTCTTCATAAGAAATTCCTTTTCTAAAAAGGTGGCATGCTGAGAAACACCTTTTGCTCCTCAGTGTGGTAGAAGATATACCCTTGCGAATGTTTGGGATATCCAACAAACTTATACAGAACTGACCTTATTCGAGCTTGTCCGGATTTTGTTTTTCAACATAGGCCGGACAACCTCATATCTTAACTCGTTTAAGACATGGACTTTTCCCATTCCATATCTCATATGCAGTGGTAGGCACTGATTTAGATGGAACCCCGTTCAATAGATATGCAACTTCTCAAGTGCATAACGCCAAAAGGAAACAGGTAACTCAGCAGTACTCATCATAGAGCACGCCATATCTAATAGGGTGTACTCCGTTGTGCTGTGGTGTACTCGAAGGAGTAAGCTGAGAGAGAATCCCATTCTCTTTTGAATAATCCAGGAACTTCATGCCAAAGTATTCTCCTCCTCGATCATATCGAAGGACTTTAATACTTCTACCCGTTTGGTTCTATACTTCGTACTTATATTCCTTGAATTTCTCAAAAGCTTCAGACTTGTGTTTCAACAGGAACACATGTCCGAATCTTGAGAGATCATCGATGAATATAATGAAGTACAAAGAACCAACCCTGGCATTTGTAGACATAGGACCGTATACATCATCATGTATCCGTCCCAAGAGTTCAATAACTCTTTCTCTGTTTTCAGTAAACGGAGTATTGTTCACTTTACCTTTGTGACAAGACTGGCAAGTAGCATAAGATGAAAATTCGAACATATTCTTATATTCATTCTTATATAACTTAGCTAGTCATGTCGTATTGATATGACCTAGTCTACAATGCCACAAGAAAAATTCGTTCGTTTCTGAACTACTCCTCTTGTGTGTGTTCTAATTACTTTGAACTGTGGTTTAATTTAGAACGTATATGCCATTACATAACGTGCATGACCCAATCAACTCTTGATTCAGGAAAATGTTCACAACATTATCCTCTAATACAGAATTATATCCTTCTTTAACTTAATAAAGAAACTGATGTGATGTTGTATATCAGGTTCGGTATGTAATAACATTTGTTCAGAATCAATATATTTACCATTTGGTAATACAAGGTGATATCTTTCAACTGATTTGGCTGCAACAGTTATACCATTCTCTAACACTTAGAGATATATCACCCTTTCCCAGTTCTCTACCTTTCTGTAGCCCATGTAACAGATTACATATGTGAGATCCTAATCCGGTATCTCATACCTAGGACGTAGAGGACACTGAGAAACAGTTCTTGGTAATGAACACACCCGAAAAATATGCATCAACATGCTTATTCCTCAATTGGGTTGCGTGGAAATTCGGATAATCCCATATTTCCTGCTCGGACTTATAAGAATTATAAGATAGAGAGAAACCAACGTTCCCCAGCTCAGTATAATAAGCAGGTTTGGTCAAAACATGCATATTATTATCTTGATTAAAGCATGTTACGGTCGCTACCAGGAGAGAGAGAGAGAAGAATGTTGGAGATAGTGCCCTCAGAGTCAATTATTGGATCACAGGCACGTGATTGCAATGATTGAGGGAGGACCTATACCGGTAGGACAGTCTTACTCAAGATGATAGTATGCTATCTAGTTTATCTTTATCATCGTGTACTGCTTTAGGTGAACTTACAGGTCACTATTGCACATTGATAGAGCCCCTAAGATTCTTTCTTGACTGCCAGCAGTATGAGGCGATCATATACGTGGGAGCTGGGGTCTATAAGCACATCCTTAAAAGGTCCCTAGTCGTGGGAGTTTCGAGACAGGGCATCGATACTCCAGAGTAGACTAGTGTATACAGTCGAGACCCCGACGAGGGGCGGTGGCCGGTCTCACAAGCCACCGGTGTCAGTTGGTTCACCTAAGATGTATACAGGTGCTCATTGGGTTATGAGTACACCGGACAGGACTCGCCGGGAACATGCTAGTTGGTCTTATACCTGACGTCAGATAGCAGTTCCCTGGTGACATGTGTACAGGTTAGTTCATCGACCTGAGATCGACATTTGTCTCCTGTGAGTTCCCACTGTGCTTTGATTACTACCCTACCACGCTTAAAGGAGTTGTGCAAACAGGTTTTAGTTGGGTACTGTCCCGAGCCACATGGAGGCAGTGAGCGGATCTGCAGGGGTTCGTCTCTCCCGGTATTGGGGGTGAGGTCGCGCTGTGTCTAGGAGAGCCATTACACGAAGTCCTTGGCCAAGACAGGAGATTTACTGGTAGGTATTCCAGTAGTATCTCAGGGTGTTCTGGACTACACTCCGACCGACTTGTACCGCTTTTGGGGGTCTGACTTTTACCAACCCCCTAGGCCCGCCATGCGATGCTCATAGACGAACGGACCGGACTGTACGGATATTGTCACTGACAGGCTCAGTAGGGTGTCAGGATGAGTTCGCTCATCGACGTCCTTTTTGGTCAATACCTGGTAGCCCGTTACGTATAGGCTAATACCTCTGACGTGCTAGTGGTTAAATCCACAGCCAAAGTATTGACGAGTCTTTAGAGTCCCCCACAGACCAGTTTCTCAAGTTTCGGGAGAAATGCTGTAGAGGTCGTATGAAGATATGGCAGGGTTCGATCAGATACGTGCGGTATTGCACGGATCGTGATCGGACGGATTATACTAGCGGGCTTTGGTTTAAGCCGGATCCTAGTATTGTACAGTGTAGATTTTGTCTCTTTGCATTTGTATTCAGTGGGAATACAAATGCGGGTATGTATATACAGTCGCGGGGTTTTCCTGTAATTTATTACGGGATCAGTTTTCTGAAGTTGCCAGTTTGTATTCCGTTTCGGCCAGTTTTCCTTTGTTCCTTCACGGCCGGACTTTTTCGATGGAGGGGGTTATTTGCAAGTGTGCAAATTATCATTTGTGGAGGGGGTTACTTGTATATGTGGCTTCATGATGGTTCATGCATCATGAGATTCTTTTTACATCAATTCTTTTGCATTTATGTGAAGGGATTTGTATATGACTTTGGATTAGAAATGGAGGTGACATTTTTCATCATTATCTTCACACATTTCCCACTTGCATTATTCTTGAGATTTTTCCACCATTTGGAGTAGGGGGCCGGCCACATATTAGAGAGAGAGAGATTCATTTTGTGAGTGGGGAAATTATCATCTCATTTTTGATACACCAAAGTTCATCTCCATTTGTTCATTATTTCCCTCCATCCAAAGGCAACTTCAACCCCATGAGACATACCTCTCTACACTTGTCTACAGCACCCTTGGGCACGTCGACTCGCCAGCTTCGTGCCCGAGTTGCCTCGGTCCAGAGGTGGGAGCCCGTAAAAGAACCCGGCGATGTGGTGCCCGTTCCGACGAGGAGATGACGACCGGAGATTCCGCGAGGAGATCGGAGTGGAGGCCGAAGACCGAAGGACACGGATCGCTCGGTATAGCTCTCTACTCATTTTTAGTTTGCTAGAGTTAGGTTAATGGCCCGATCTGGGTGTTATAGTGCGCGGTGGTGCCGGTTTTAAAGTTTAAAGAAAAGTTTCGTTTCCGTATTTTGGCCTCGGAATGACGGCCGGGGCACTGCCATGCACTTACAGTGGTATCAGAGACACGCCATTAACCTAGTCTAGCTTGCTCTAACGTGTTTACAAGTTCGATCGAACGAATTTTCAAAAACCGCGTTTCCATTTGCATGACTTTCTGTCAAATTTTTTTTGGGCTCGAAATTTTTTTCAGGTTGTTGCAGAAATACATGCAGGGAATTCTAAGAGTTCTGCAAAAATATTGTGGCATGACTTCACTGTTCCACCGCGGAACCGCGGCCAAACACATGCATTGGCCGCGGTTCCGCGGCCATGTTGAGTCCTTGCTGCACCAAATTTTTCCAGAGGGTCTTAGACTGTGAAATGGGGGTTTTGGAATATTCTTTTTGGGCCCAGATTTTCTCTGAGTGCTACAGTAGTGCTTGGGGCCCACTTCGGTAAATTTGATCGATCGAAAATTTTAAACATGTTAGTTCTCAGTATTTACATTATATCTGCGACCGTGAATGTCACTCGATCGGTAAATCCTGTCTAACTGTTATAGCCCTTTTAGACGGATTTGCGAACGTGACATTCACGTTGATGTTCTGTGTTATGCTGTGATGTTGCGGATTGGTCGTGGGGGATAGCTTGGATGCAATGTTAGTACAGTTTGGTTGTTTATGTATATTTGATATTGCGGGGCGAGCGTCCGACATGTGGACTGCCGTCACTGCCTGTTTGTATATTATTCTTTTGGGGCACGACCGGGATGAGGTCGATGTACCCGTTGTATATTTTACTTTCTGTACTAGGATTACCCCGCGGTGGGCTGCACGGATAGCCGGGTTCTAGAGGGCAACAGGCCCGCATCTCATGGCATTGAGACGGAGGGGGCTTCACTCTAGAATTGGCGGGCTATTCGCCGCACTCGTAGGGGGTACAGGTTGACCCAGGAGGGGTGCACAAGTTACCGGATTCCGTGAAGTGCTGGGTAGTCCATTCATGTTGCTGAAGGGGGCTGCCTCGCTTCAGGTTTTGGCGGGTAATTTGCCGCGCCCGTAGGGGTCTAGGATTTCATTGCACAGGCTATCCACACGACCAGGGGAACGTCGGGTTTCAGTAGCGGCTCTATGAAACCCGGGGATCCCAGATATCTGTATTGTTCTATGCTGCTTATTACATTTCTGTGATGTTGCATTTTATCACGCCTTGAGCGAATATTATATATTGATATATATACTGGTAGATGTTGTATATGTTTTGCATCCGCGCTAGTCCAGTCCCTGCTCTGTCGTTAGTTAAGTAACCTAAAGGGTGATGACGGGACCCAGTGGCAAATGCGGATGGCATATACGAACATCATTATTTTCGTTCTTTTGTGGTGTGATCAATTGATGGGACTGCGTTGATTCGGATCAATGCAAGCTAAACAAAACTATTCTGATGTTGTTGGAACATTTTTTCAAAAAGCTGTTATTGCAGGGGCGTTCTCTTTTGTTTTGCACAGTGGTATTCAGTTGGAATATCCTGCACCTCAGTCGACGAGGCAAGGGCCGAGATCCCTTCACCGGGAGTGACCCCTTGGACAGAAGTTTGCGTCAGGGAAATAACTTCACTATAGCCGATTACTTTTGCTTTGTATCGTGGAATTCAGTTGGAATATCCCGCACCTCATTCTACGTGGAAAGAGCCGAGATCCCTTCACCGGGAGTGACCTCTTTAGCAAAGGTTTTCGTCTCTATATTTTTATAAAAGCTATCTGGTTCCTTCAACGATATCAAGTTCATTACGTTAAAGGTTTTTCGCCAGAAACCATTCGTAGCCCTTCGTCATTTCAGACGGGTAGCATGTAGTATTCATGCTATGTTTGTTGACCTTCGTCAAGGCATAGTGTATGGTAGCTGCTTGTTACCTTTCTGCTGCATAGATAGATGCGTTGGTTTGGGACAGTCGTATAGCCTTGTTGACCTTCGTCAAGGGCTTGTACGGGTGGGTTCAAATTAACCTGGACAATGACGGGTAGAACTTGACATGTGACTTATGATTTGTTGACCTTCGTCAAGATCATAAGAGCATGGGGCAAAAATCACATCGGGAGTTTCTAAAGAAACTGAAACTTGCCTGATAAGCGCATACCTTCTGGAGTATGATAACATGAGCGAATTCCGTCACGTTATCATGCGATGATAGTTAGATCCCGATCCCACTGATGAGTTGGTTTACTCCTCGGGTGATCCCGATTAATTCTTCTTTCAGGTTTGGGGAAGAATTTGACGGTGCAGTGGGAGGTTTCCTGATTAGATAAAGTGATAACCATTCTGATCTAGGTTAGAGTGCACGCTGAGTGTTTCTTTTCTCTCTCTCTTTGGCAGCGACCATGACCCGACCTTTGACTATGACTCAGTGACCAAGTTTAACCGAACCTTCTTAAAACACTGACTTTTGGATTGTCTGAATTGCATACCTCATTGCCACTCCTACTTTTACCCTTTTCTCCAGGACATCCCGTATTACTACGAACGTCCATTTCCATTGAACAAAACCATCGTATGATTATATACGAACTCGAAGGAATTTATTCGAGGATGGTTTCCGGTTCTGGAGAAAACGAATAGGACTACTCAGTTGTCTTTTCCTTTTACCTTCTCTCAGGTTGCGAGTGCTCCTTGGATTAGGACAGTACACCTATTACGCAAATTGGATAGTCTTCTTCCAAACCATAGGCAGGTGCCGACCGGTAGGGAATGAAGAAAACCAATTAGCCTAAACGGTGTACAGAAGGTATTAAGTAAAGACATATCAAGGGATTAGTAAGAGGGCAAAGTAAACTGCGACTGCTATTCACGACCAAACCAAGTATTTCTTCGCCAATCCTATATCACTTTTGTATTTCTCCAGAACACTCCGTATCACTACGAAGATCCACAGTTTATTGGATACTCCATCGTATGGTTATAAACGAACTCGAAAGGAACTTGTTCCAGTTCGGGGAGGGATTCTGGTTTAGGAGAAATAAGAATAAGGTTTTATTCGGTTGTCTTTTATCTTCACCTTCTCTCGCATTGCGAGTGCTCCTAGGATTATGACAGTACACCCATTATGCTTATTGGATAGTCTTCTTCCAAACCATAGGCTGGTGCCGAAAGGTAGGGAAGGAAGAAAACCATTTAGCCTAAGAGGGTGTACAGAAGGTAATGACTAAAGACATATAAAGGGATTTGGAGAGATGGCAAAGAATTATAGGGTTACAGTTGCGAATCTGGATAGTGGAAGAGGCATTACTAGGAATACCGGGATACCCCTACGAAACATTTTAATGTTTCAGTTTCACTGTGTATTGTTAAAAGAAAACTAATTTCCTAATTAGTCCTTACTCTAGGGTATGTATTTATCAGGTATGATTCTCACATCTGTATGGTTTTACAGATGATGAGTGGGAGTAAGTTATTAGGAATTAGGTGATCATCCTCATTATATCGGAATTCGTTGTAATTGGTGATATTTGAGGAAGTCACCTGGGTTGTTTGCCGGACGGCAAATATTTGGTTTTGAATATCCGTTATAATGCACCAATTTCAAATTGATATATCTGTACGTCTATTTTTATAGAGTGAGATATAACTTTTTGAAATTATGTCGGTGACATTTACCTATATCAGTGGATGGTTAGGTAAGGAGCATTAAACATCGGTGTAATTCTTCTTAACCATAAATACAGTTTTCAACCTACGACACACAGAGAATGAGTTATTAGAATCAGGGGACTTATACAGAGTATTGTATGTTGTCCAGTGTCCATGAGGACAGAGGGGTTAGTACTCGTACAATATTCTGTTTACTTGTGACTTCTCTAGTTCTTAGACATGTGTTTCGTAGAAATGCAAGGTCTAAGTTTGAGAAGTTATATGTATAAGAATAAAGTAGAGAACCAGGTATTGCAAGTATCGGGATTCTTCAAGGTGATCGAAGATGTAGATACTTGTGTATGGTATTCAGTTGATAGTAATGATTAAGAGAACTTGCTTCTCTTTCAGGTTACTCATAATTGGAAGTATTCCTAAGTTGAGTAATGCTGATAAGCCTCCTTCCATTTAGTTGACATGCACTGGAGACAGCTGCATGATTTGAATCTGGTTCAATTAAATCAGCGCCTCTGATTCTATATTGGATATAGAACAGTTCATATCTTAACGATGTTAAGGTACGGGGAATTGTCCGGCTTATGCTTAAAACCAGACTCTGGATAACTCAAGGCACGTTTCTGTAATGGTTATTTGTGGGTTGACCCAGGCTATGACGAGGGTTGACTTTCTACCATCTGGAAGATCAATAGTGATATTGTTCTTGACTCGCCACAGTTTTAATAAAAATGGATTTTTTCAGAAAAACAGTAGTGGGAGTATGGTAGAACTGGAAGTGATTCCAGAACCGCAAACGATTACTGAAAATTTGATAAGAACCTAGAGATTCAATCTGGCTTGACATTCCATTGGCCACTCCGCAGATAAGGTGGGTAACCTAAGGCACCCGAGAGGTACTCATGTAGCCTCAAGGACGGTGACAGGGAGTTTCTTGTTTACCCAGACTTGCCATTGCTGTTGTTCCAGACTGTAAAACCCGGCAGGAGGATGTGTATAGCGTCGTTCTAAACTAGCTTAGGAAGTGTACGTGTATATGACTCTACCAGAGGGTTGTCGTAGTCAGTGGGAGCAGCGGAAGCATTTGTGGACAAGAGGCTTATGTCTATTTATAGACTAAAGCGGAAATAGCGGGGATAGATCATCTGTTTCTGATGTGACAGTCATAGGTTTGACTTCATCAGAATAGGGGATGGATCTGTTAAAAAGGTAGTAGGGTGTGATGTCCTAGTATTTGATGACATACACAGAGTAAGAAGTGAAATTCCTATACTACGATCGGTTATACTTTGGTTGTCACACAGTGGTTTCTCCACATGGGACTTGGATATTATATCAGACATTCTGGTTACTAGATCTATAGTTTTAGATCTAGATTTAGGAAGTGTCCCAATCAGGGTACTTAGACAGCATTCTAAAGGTGTTTTAGAATGGACGACTCCTGGCACGGTAGTGTACCTGCAGGTGATGGAGTCACCCTCTCTAAAGGTGTCTTACAGACTAAAGGGGAGAGGGATATGCATGATTGGCAGATCACTTGCTTAGGCAATTGAGTCAATCATGAGATGTCAAGTACCACACCAGATGTTATTTTTGCAGTAGGTGCAATAAGTTGATATTGATCTAATCCTGGAGAAACGATCGGAAGCAGTTTTAGAACATAAGTTGATGTTCTAGGGAAATGATAATGGCAGCCTCCTTTGGGAGACAGTTATCATTCCAGGCTTCCAAGGTGACCTGGATGACAGAGTGGCTGTCAGAGCTATAGTTTTCCCTCTGACGAGGGGCAGTATTTTGGACAGGTTGCATGGCGCAGGACACTGATTAAGTTCAGTCGACGATACAGTCTAAGAAGTTTGGATTTGGAGTTCATTTATGAACTAGGTCCCATCAGATATCCAGACACATTCTAAGACAGGTATTGCTCATTTCGGGAGATGGGTTTCTCCGCGAACTTGAGATAAAGAGAGACATAGAAAGAAACATCACAGCGGATCCACTCACTGAGGTTATTCCTCGAATGCAATAGTTTCGCAAACGAGCTTTATGAGACTGACTAGTAGAGGAGTTGGGTGTTCGGTATGACACAGGCTGTGAGTATGCGACATCGCAATAATTAGCCTTGAGTGCAAGTGGGAGATTATTGGAGATAGTGCCCTCAGAGTCAATTATTGGATCACAGGCACGTGATTGCAATGATTGAGGGAGGACCTATAGCGGTAGGACAGTCTTACTCAAGATGATAGTATGTTATCTGGTATATCTTTATCATCGTGTACTGCTTTAGGTGACCTTACAGGTCACTATTGCACGTTGATAGAGCCCCTAGGATTCTTGCTTGACTGCCAGCAGTATGAGGACGATCATATACGTGGGAGCTGGGGTCTATAAGCACATCCTTAAAAGGTCCCTAGTCGTGGGAGTTTCGAGACAGGGCATCGATACTCCAGAGTAGACTAGTGTATACAGTCGAGACCCCGACGAGGGGCGGTGGCCGGTATCACAAGCCACTGGTGTCAGTTGGTTCACCTAAGATGTATACAGGTGCTCATTGGGTTATGAGTACACCGGACAGGACTCACCGGGAACATACTAGTTGGTCTTATACCTGACGTCAGATAGCAGTTCCCTGGTGACATGTGTACAGGTTAGTTCAACGACCTGAGATCGTCATTTGTCTCGTGTGAGTTCCCACCGTGCTTTGATTACTACCCTACCACGCTCAAAGGAGTTGTGCAAACAGGTTTTAGTTGGGTACAGTCCCGAGCCATATGGAGGCAGTGAGCGGATCTGCAGGGGTTCGTCTCTCCCGGTATTGGGGGTGAGGTCGCGCTGTGTCTAGGAGAGCCATTACACTAAGTCCTTGGCCAAGACAGGAGATTTACTGGTAGGTATTCCAGTAGTATCTCAGGGTGTTTTGGACTACACTCCGACACGACTTGTACCGCTTTTGGGGGTCTGACTTTTACCAACCCCCTAGGCCCGCCATGCGATGATCATAGAAGAACGGACCGGATTGTACGGATATTGTCACTGACAGGCTTAGTAGGGTGCCAGGATGAGTTCGCTCATCGACGTCCCTTTTGGTCAATACCTGGTAGCCCGTTACGTATATGCTAATACCTCTGACGTGCTAGTGGTTAAATCCACAGCCAAAGTATTGACGAGTCTTTAGAGTCCCCCACAGACCAGTTTCTCAAGTTTCGGGTGAAATACTGTAGAGGTCGTATGGAGATATGGAAGGGTTCGATCAGATACGTGCGGTATTGCACGGATCGTGATCGGACGGAGTATACTAGCAGTCTTTGGTTTAAGCCGGATCCTAGTATTGTACAGTGTAGATTTTGTCTCTTTGGATTTGTATTCAGTGGAAATACAAATGCGGGTATGTATATACAGTCGCGGGGTTTTCCTGTAATTTATTACGGGATCAGTTTTCTGAAGTTGCCAGTTTGTATTCCGTTTCGGCCAGTTTTCCTTTGTTCCTTCACGGCCGGACTTTTCCGATGGAGGGGGTTATTTGCAAGTGTGCAAATTATCATTTGTGGAGGGGGTTACTTGTATATGTGGCTTCATGATGGTTCATGCATCATGAGATTCTTTTTACATCAATTCTTTTGCATTTATGTGAAGGGATTTGTATATGACTTTGGATTAGAAATGGAGGTGACATTTTTCATCATTATCTTCACACATTTCCCACTTGCATTATTCTTGAGATTTTTCCACCATTTGGAGAAGGGGGTCGGCCACATATTATAGAGAGAGAGAGATTCATTTTGTGAGTGGGGAAATTATCATCTCATTTTTGATACACCAAAGTTCATCTCCATTTGTTCATTATTTCCCTCCATCCAAAGGCAACTTCAACCCCATGAGACATACCTCTCTACACTTGTCTACAGCACCCTTGGGCACGTCGACTCGCCAGCTTCGTGCCCGAGTTGCCTCGGTCCAGAGGTGGGAGCCCGTAAAAGAACCCGGCGATGTAGTGCCCGTTCCGACGAGGAGATGAAGACCGGAGATTCCGCGAGGAGATCGGAGTGGAGGCCGAAGACCGAAGGACACGGATCGCTCGGTATAGCTCTCTACTCATTTTTAGTTTGCTAGAGTTAGGTTAATGGCCCGATCCGAGTTTTATAGTACGCGGTAGTGCCGGTTTCTAGTTCTTAGAAAAGTTTCGTTTCCGCATTCCGGCGTCGGATTGACGGCCGGTGCGCCGCCGTGCACTTACAAAGAAAACACTCTGCGTACGCTCTTGCAAGATTAGATTGGTTATTATTTTATCTAATCAGGATGACTCTCACTGTTTTTATCAAATCTTCCTTCAAACCCTAAAAGGTAAGACTAGCCGGGATTAATTACACCCAACATGTTCGCCAATCTTTCGGCCAGGCCAGTGTCGGTACTTTGAGGGAGGTTCCCCGTGCTTTCGCACGGTCCTAATTAAAATAAATCTCGTTTTCCCAGGGGCGTAACCCCATTAACAGCTTTCTAGACACCTACTTGATCAGCTAATTGTAATGTGTAAAACTCTTCCAGGAGTAACTCTTACTCGCAGTGGATATCGGGATCCAACTATCTCATAGAAGGTATGTAATCTCATTGCAAATTTCAACACTTGAAATTCCCGATAATATTTTGCCCGAACCGATCTATGACCTTGAAAAGGTCAACAAACCATAGATCGCAAGTCAAGTTCAACCCGTCATTTCCTGATTGAATTAAACCCACCCGTACGACCCTTGACAAGGTCAACAAGGTCGCACCACTATCCTAATCCAATCGTATCATATGCTAGCAGATAAGCACTAATCAGCTACCGCACACTACGCTTTGACAAGGTCAACAAACGCAGCACGAATACTAAATACTACTTATCTGAAATGACGGAGGGCTACGACAGGTTCTTAAGAAAACCCTTTGCGTAATGAACTTGATATCATTGTAGAATCGAGTGATTTCGAAAAGGAGTGTTTTTGAGGGTTTTGCTAGTTTTGCTAAAGAGGTCACTCCTGGTGAAGGGACCTCGGCTCTTTCCTCATCGAATGAGGTGCTGGATATTTCACAAATACCACTATACAAAGCATGAACTAAAAAAGCAATTAAAAGATAAAACCGAGTGGGTTGTAGCATCTGCTAATTTCGCTAAAGAGGTTACTCCTGGTGAAGGGATCTCGGATCTTTCCTTATCGAATAAGGTGCTGGATATTCTACAAGGAATACCACTATGCAAAGCAAGAACTAGAGCTACCAGTTTTAAAACAAGATTCTACATCATCTTTAGGTTTCTTTTTCTTTCATTAATCTCATTAATGAAGTCCCATCAATAGTGCTTCTTAAGTATCACATAAGAAACGAAAGCAACAATATTTATTATATATCATATATATAATATAAGCATTCGTCTCAGAATATCAAGTGATCACATCACAGAATATCAGCAGCAGAAGAACACATATAAAATATTGGATATACTAGGAATTCCGTGTTTTATTCAAGCCAGTAAAAAACGCGAATTCCACGGTCGTGATGAATAGCCAAACCCACATCCCTAGACTCCTACGAGAGCGGCAAGCAACCCTACCAATTCTAGAGTTAGGAGACCCGGACTCGACTCCTCGAGATGGTCTCCCACTAAACTCCAGAACCCGGTTACTTGTGCTTTCCTCCTTGGGTCTATCCTAATGCGGAAAAGTAAATAATATACATCAATGGTGACATCATTCTCAATCCGGAAGTGCCATAATAAAAGAATATTACATACAAGTTTTTACATGAATGAAAATAAAAAAAACTCTCATCTCATATAAAAACTCCGGCTATTCAAAACACGACGATCCAATATAACATATCACAACAACACATAACATCACATGTCATCAACGTAAGTAAATATGCGTATCCCAATTTTCGTTGACATATAGCAACGAAACCGGCGATACACCACATATTACACTTACGGTCGCAGAAAAAAGTGAAAAACTACAACAATTGGAATCCGCAATCACCTTAGACATCATAAACCCAATTTATCACATACTTTGGATTTCATGCCTAACCATATGAATTCCTTAAATATCACATGCCTAACAATTATAAACCCCGCATTTTAGTCTCGATATTGAAAACACTTTTCAATAACTAGTCGGGTGATTCAACAAGATTCCCGACAACCTGATCAAATGCTCGTCGGAAACATTAGCAGACGGTCGCACCCCCGATGCCGTTGACGAAGTGCACTTAGTCGGAACATCGCGGCCACGAGCACCCGAACGGATGATTTTAGCGACCGGGTTCTCCTACAGTCAATTGGTCGGGGCTATGGGGCGTGGCTATCTAGTAAGGTTACCCGGCGAGTATCCGCGTACGCTACGTGATTGCGATGGACTTTTGATCCATATCAAAATCCCGTGGCAACCGATCAAATGAGACTAAATTGCTAGATTTATAAAATTCAAATTAGTTTTCACAAAACTAAATATGTGGATTCCAAATATTGTATCACAATCACAGATAGCTAGACGATATTAAACTTTTCGATCGAATAAACAAACACCCATAATTTCCCAAAGATCTCAACACTTGAGCGGAGTTTAAAAGTACCCAGAACATGCCACAGCACCTATGGACCAACCATAGAAGGGTCAACCCTTGCCTCACCTGTGATGCCGCGGAACTACCACAAACCCTAGGAATTGGTGGCGGTTCCGACGGTCACAGAATCGAGTTAGGGTTTCGTTCTTCTAGAGGGTCCATAGAAAACACCTGTACGATTTTCTGAAGATTTTAAACACGGAAAAATCCAACCCTTGGAAAATTTCCAGCGAGGGAAAAATTGGGTTATTGATATCCGTTCGAACTTTTTAATGCCGTCTAAATAACAGGAAATGATGTTAGAATTACGAATACGAAACACCCCGAATTTCCTTTACATAAATATAACATCACATGCAATATCAGTAAAAATAAGCAACACCTGAAATACCAAAACCCAGAGACTGGAACACCGTAAAAATTTGATGCCAAAATGACCCGGAAAAACCGGCCAGGCCGGAATTTCAAGCTATGTGGCCAGCCAAATTCCGGCGAGGAGGGTTCAAATTTCTACTGTGTTCATGTTACATCTCATATAACATTCTGCAACTGCTTAAAAAAAAATTAGACACTCTGAAAAAATCGATAGAAATTGGGTTAATTTTTCGAGTGTTTCGGAGTTGTTTCGGTTTCGTAATACTAGAAAATTGTCTGATTCTCTAGTATGGCTCTGATACCACTGCTAGGTTCCCTAGTGTCGCCGCTGGGTTTCGGGAGGTATCGACCATGCCGTTTTCAAAAATTTGGCGCACTAGAGAACCCTTACATAGAATCTACTAGAGAATTGGACGAACAAGCATGTTAACATCTTTACATCTAAGTGAACAAGGAATACAACCTTTGTAGTCCGGTCCTTCACTTCAATAGCTCCATGTAGTAGTCACTTCGCTCAAAGTAGTGATCTCCCGGACTCTAGTGAGGCTCTAATAGGTGAAATGAACAAGCTTGCTTGAAGTCTTCGAGGCCGAAGATGATCTACGTCGAGGAGACACTAACTCAAGCTACTTCTTCACTAAGTGATGAACTAGTGATGAAACAACCCAATCTAAATGGCTAGTAGAGAAGAGGTTGATGAAGTAGGAATTTTTCTTACTTTAGAAAAAAAATTCTCACTAATTTTCTTCACCTCTCATGAAGCTTGAAAGCTTGAGAAAGGAGATGAAGAAAGCAACCATGGAGATGAAGCAAGTGAAGAATGAATCAAGTGGTGAGAATAGCAACCATGGGTGAGTTAATATCATATACTAACTCATGTAGAGACTAAACCATGGCTAAACAATATTGGTTAGGTTAATAAATATCTTCAAGTAAAACAAAATTAGTGGACTTGGTCAATGATTCCACAAGCATCTACAAGCTTTAACCATGTGCCTAATTTCCAACTAATTTGAGCTACTTTAAATAAATAAAACCCATCATTATTATAAGCATAGTGTGAGTCTCATACACCTATGTAGGATGTGGCATCAAGCATGACACAAAAGATGTACATTAATATATATCGCATATATACTAAGTGTACACTAGTGAGAAAAAGAAATCTTAAGTAAGCTAATATTAGTTAATGTAAGACAATATATCAAATATATAATTATACATTAAACTATTAAATCAACACTTGATTTAATAATCCGGTTATATCATATACAACCGACTAATATCATATTTATCAACTTGTCGAATCAACACTTGATTCGACAGCCCGGTTATATCACATATAACCGGCCGATATCACATATCGCGAGAATGAAATGAGGTATCACATACACGTATTAATCATGGTCCCGTACATATCACATATGTGCTCCTACTTCGTTTCGCTTGAGCCAAGAAACCTCTGTGTAGGACTCTAAAGACTCGTCAATACGCCGGCAGTAGGTGGTGATCATATCAGTCACCCACAAGCTGCAAGCGATCTGCTAAACCTAACGGCCACCCGGGTATTGAGAGATCAGAAGATAACAAGCAAGCCTGCTCATACTCCTGCGAATCCAATCAGTAACACTACCGTACAGTCCGGTCTCTTCGTCTGATATGTCGAATATCGCAGCCTGGGGGTGGTATAACGTCAGACCCCAATAGCCTAATAAGTCATGTCGATGTGAGGCTCATAACGGTTTGAGAAACTACTGATCACACTTACCAGTAGATCTCAGCAACCCTGGCCATGGATTTCCAGTTATGGCCAATCGAGCATTGCGCAACATCAACCCCCAATACCGGGGGAGACGAATCCCCTCCTATCGCTCATTGCCTCCATGTAACTCAGGGCTGTACCCAAATACCACCATTTTGAATGATCTCTTGAATGCGGTAAGATGGAAATCAAAGCACAGTGGGAATCACACAAGACTCTATGACGATCTCGGGTTGACAGAATAACCTGTACCAGTGTCACCAGAGAACTTCTATCTGACGATAGGTATAATACCATCTAGGAGTTCTCGGCGAGTCAGTTCAATGTACCCAGTCTCCACTGAGCACCCGTATACCTTCTCTGATGTCAAACACCAATGGGTGTGGGATCATCCATCGCCCATCGTATGGGTCAAGAAGCGTATACGCTAGTCTACTCTGGAATATCGATACCCCCATCTTGATACTCCCACGACTAGGAACATTTGAAGGATGTACTTACCGACTACCCTTTCCCCACTAGTATGATCTGCATCATAATCCTGGTAGTCAAGTACTCATCCGAAGGGCTTTATCAACATGTAATAGAGAGACAATAAGTGTACATGTTAAGATAAAGTGCAACCAGATAGCATACTATCATGTCGAGCACGAAAGTCCTCCCTATATATGTCCAAGCATCCACTACAATATACATCGTATGTACAGTAATGGTCTCTAGGGCATACATATAACTAACAGTCAAAACAACGGAGCCATGGCAAAGTCCATCGTTCCCATTCTCGACGGCAACATCTACAGCCTAGAGATCACCACAGAATTTCTTCTCACTCCAGCAGGATGCAGACGTAACGTCAACAACCGACCCCAGGGTCGAAACAAAGCGGAGGCATGGCAAATTCCCTAGTTCCCAATCTCGATGGCAACAACTGTTGGGTTACGCCAGCGTCCTGGCCATCAATCCGTGGCCAAATGCGAAACAAAAACTTTTAGAAACCGGCGCTAACGGAACCCGATTCCCGGATCGTACCATTAACCCTATACTAGCTATATGAAAAGGAGTTTAGAGAGCTTATACCGAACGATCCGAGTCCTTTGGTCTTCAACCTTTGTCCCAAGCTCCTCGCAGCTTCCTCAATCATGTTTGATCTTTGGTCTCCCCACATCGAAGAAGATCCACGTCGAGGGTTAGTAATACAGGCTCCAACCTCACAACCGAAGCAACTTGAGTATCTAGTTTGCTAGCCTAGATATCCAAGATGAAGTAGAGAGAGTTTGTGATTACTTTGTCTCAATAAACCCAAGGATTCTCAACTCATGAGAGGGTTTGGGTGGAGGTTAAAGAAGATGCCAAGAGGTGAAGAGTGTGAGCTCAAGAAAAAGCAAGTGAAGAAAAATAAAGTGGCTGCCTTTTTCTTTTGTGTTGTGAGAGTGAGATATTGTTGTGAGTGTTAAGCAACTAAAGAAAACCAACTCTAGAAAAATATCCTATGCTCACAACAAATATCTTACACTACAAACCAAAACCCTAGCATGTCACCCATGACCCACCATGAGTCACACCCATGTGATATCGATGAATCACCAAGTGAGCATGCTAGAAACAATGAGTCATACTTTCCACCTCATAAACATTTAACCTAAATATTTAATCCAAAAAGAAAAGGCATCTTCTAAAGTAAACTTGTAACGAATTACAAGAATACCCCTCACCTGTATATACATACCCGCATCCGTATTCCGACTGAATACGAATACAACGAGACGAAAATAATCCAACAATATAATAATAGGATCCGCCTTAAACCAAAGCTCACTAGTATTATCCGTCCGATCATGATCCATGCACAAGTGTACTTATGTGTTCGAACCATGCCATAAAACCATACGGCCTCTACAATGTTTCGCCCGAAGCAGTGAAACCCTCTATGCGGGACTCTAAAGACTCGTCAATACGCTGGCAGTGGGTTTAACCATAAGCACGTCAGTGGCACTAGTTGTACGTAACGGCTACCCAGGTATTGAGCGAAAGGGAGGCCGACAAGCAAACTCATCCTGAAACCCTACTGAGCCTAACAGTGACAATATCCGTATAGTCCGGTCCGTCCGTCTATGAGTATCGCATATCGAGTTCAGGGGGCTGGATAAAGTCAGACCCCTAATAACTTGACATTTAGTGTCAGTATGAAGCCTATCACTACCTGTGAAACTACCGATCCTAGATCAGTAATTCTTGACTACCTTGGCCAGGGATTTCTGGTGATGATTGTTTCCTGATTTAAAATCAGGAAAGCTTCTGGGAAAAGCTTCAGAGGAGGATCACGTGCTTACACGTGACTAGCGGCCACGTGTTAGCACGAGACACCTAAAAAGCATCATCAGGCCGAGTTCAGTCTCCTAGCTACGCTGAAGAAAATGGGCTTCAGAAAGAGTCACGTGCTCCCACGTGACCAGGGTCACGTGGTGACACGTGACATTTAAATGCAAGCGTCCAACACGCAAGTTCTCTGATCGAGTCAAGAAAAAGGGGTTCAGAAAGAGTCACGTGCTCCCACGTGACCAGGGTCACGTGTCGGCACGTGACGTTCAAGGCAGCAAGCGCGTTTCCAGAACAACCAAGGAAAGAGAGTTCAAATAAAGGGTCACGTGCTCACACGTGACCAGGGGTCACGTGGTAGCACGTGATGTTTAAGCCGCAATCAGAAGACACAGCGCAGAAGGCTCGTTCCAAAGGGGGTCACGTGCTCACACGTGACCATGGATCACGTGGTCACACGTGACCGGCTTCCAAAGCCCATGTTGACGACAGAATTAAATTCTGAAGGAAATTCGAATCTTTCCAAAGGAAAGTAATTATCTGGGACCAATCAAATTAAAGATTCAGAGACGTTTAAAGATCATCTATCTATGGAAAATCGCGGCTTTGGGAAAGATTTCCCCCTTAAATCTAACCAGAATATCAAAGGAAAATCTCTGGATTTAAGATCCAATGGTGAATAAAATTCACCTAATAATCCAAAGGCCCAAAATGAATGATGGATGCAAATCAAATCTCCCAATGAAGATTCGTCAAAAACTGATTGATGCGGCTGCCTCTCCTATAAATAGGAGCCAAGAGACACAAAAAAATATACACATGCGCAGAGAAGAAAAGGAGAAAAGGAGAAGAGCTTTGATACTTCGAAAAGACTCAGATCTTCTGCAAAAAACCCTAGGTAAGAAAGGGAAGCCCTTTTGAAAGAAGCAGAATTTAATTCTCAACAGAGTTTAACTCTGATAATATAAAAGCAGAAGAGCATATTTCTTCTCTCTTTGATAGAGGATCTGCAAAGTGCACATCTCCCCTTAAGGTTGAGAATTTAATTCTCAATGGGTCGAGATCCTGCCATGCAGATCCAAAACATAGAGAAGGAGGGCAAACTCGAGAATTTAATTCTCACAGAACTATAGGAATTTAATTCCTCCAAAATAAAAGTAGGGCTAGACCCTATATCATGGGAATTTAATTCCTTCAGAACAAAAAGAGACAGGGTTTAACCCTAATTAAAGAACTTAGTTCTGTTGAAACAACGGGAATTTAATTCCCTTAATCATCATTTCCTCAAAAACTTTTATTAGGGTTTAACCCTATTCAGCCCTTCACATAAACGAGGAATTTAAATCCCACAGAAAATTCAGAGTTAAACTCTATTCCAGAATACAAGTCTTCAAAAGAAAGAAGGATTTAATTCCTCTGAAATTAAAAGTCTCTGGAATTTAATTCCTAAAAAAAAAGAGGAGTAACAAATCCTCTGAAAAACCACATTAAGGCAGGTCACGTGTCACCACGTGACCCCCCCCCCCCAAAAGCCCTACAGAAAACCCCTTTGAGGCAGCACCCCACGTGACCCACGTGACTTTCAGCAGAAGCCTTAACACATAGGCATTTGAACGCCCATCACGTGCTGACACGTGATGCTATCAAAGACGCAATAACTTCAGAAGAACAAATGAAAGAAGGGCGCTCTCACGTGCTGCCACGTGACCCTTCTTGTCCCAGTGTTTAGCACTAAATTGAAACCCTCGAACTCAGTGTTAAAATGCTGTTGGGCCTTAGTGTTCAACACTAATTAAAAAGCTTTATCTGCAGTGTTCAACACTGATTACCTTAGTATTAAACACTAATCTGAGATCTTTATTTGCAGTGTTCAACACTGATCTGTTTTAGTGTTTAACACTAATTTGAGAAGCCTTATTGCTGGTGTTTAACACCAATTATTTCTTAGTGTTAAACACTAACTTGTTAACCGCATTCCCAGTGTTCAACACTGATTGCTCTGTAGTGTTTAACACTAGGCTTTGGCCCAATTGGCTAAATGGATAGAGGCAAAGCCTCTCCTTCAATGGACCAGCAAGAAGTCAATGTTTCAGACCTGACTGGACTTAGCCCAAGCTGGCCATAAGTCCTCAATTTGTGATTGACTGGGCTAATGAATTCATAACATAATTGATCAGCCTTGACCCAAATTGGGCCAGGGACTATTTAATCCACCCCGGTTCTAGGGTACATCTCTTCACTCCTTTGATACTTGGCATTGTAATCCCTCAATGTCTTCAAAGAGGTGACGGGTCCCGAAGACCATTCATGATATGGACTGTGGGGTCCTTAAACCCATGCATAATGCAAACTTCCTGGTTACGTGGAAAGCGGATAACGTCACTCTTTGACCCCGCGGAAAACGTCCAGAGCGGATCCTGGTCCTCGCAGAGCACGGCAGTGAACCCGTGTGAAGCATCCAGAGCGGAGCCTGGTCCTCGCCTAGCACGGCAGTGAACCCGTGTGAAGCATCCAGAGCACATACCGGACTGTGGAGTCCTTAAACCCATGGACTATGACGTCCTTAACCTTGACCGAGATGTCTTAAAACTAACAATGGACCGCAATGTCCTTAAACTACCCATGGACCGCAATGTCCTTAAACTACCCATGGACCGCAATGTCCTTAAACTACCCATGGACCGCAATGTCCTTAAACTACCCATGGACCGCAATGTCCTTAAACTACCCACGGACCGCAATGTCCCTAAACTAGAACAATTGAGCCCTCCATATGCTCTTTTGTCGGATCTAAACGGTCCCGTTTAAGTTGATCTTAGCCTCCAAAAATGGCTAACGCGTCCTTAAACCTTCAAACAGATTGGACTACGAATCCCCTAAATTAACTCCGGCTTGAGGGTACATCTCTGAACTCCTCTGACATCCGTCGTTGTAATCTTTCAACGTCGTCAGAGAGGTGACGGGTCCCGACGGCCATACATACGATGGACCACCACGTCCCTAAACTGGAACAATAGAGCCCAAATGCTCTTTTGTCGGATCTAAACGATCCCGTTAAGTTGATCTTAGTCTCAAACTGGACTAACGTATCCTTAACAAACGTTTAAGTTGATCTTTGCCTCAAATATGGCTAACGTGTCCTTAAACCAAACCCCCAAACCCAAATTTAAGATAATGCGGATTTGGACTAGTCCACGCCCTACGGGTGACGACATAACCTAGTCTCCGTAAACAATCCACGGGCAATAAAACAAACACCCACGACACGAAGTGACCATCTGGAGAAGGAGAAAGTTGTTACCGCAATGCGGTAGCGTAATTAACTGCAGGGGCTTGCGCCTGCAGGGAAGAGCGTCCCCACAATCAAAAACCCCTCAAATGAGGGGGAATCTGACGAAGTCTGCTACATCGGACGCATCCATCTAAACCTTCGACACATGGTGCCATAAATCAACTTGGCATCTTCGGAGGGGTGGACGGATAGCACCAATTAGCATCTGCCCCGAACCCCAGGCATTCGGACGTCCCGACGTCGACGGCCGCCGTTCGGAGGGGAACAGATTCTGGCACGCCCGGTGGGACCTTTTCTTCTTTCCACTCCACACTTCGTGTGTCGTGATTCGCGAACCAATCGCGGTTCGCTAATAGTTGCCCTTGGGTCTCAAGGTACTGAGAATTGGCATCTTGCTTATTGCAGAAAGCAAAGGATCGATGGCTTTCATCCCCGCGAAATCCTCCAACTGCTCAGACGGCAACTGCAGCCGACGCTCTGCCTCGCCAGGAGGCATAGCCTATGGACCCCAAGCTGCTTCACTGTTCACAATGCCGGTGGAACAGGTCACCCGCGCCACTACAGGATTGTTTTTTGGGACTATGATCCCGCCGACAAACTTTACCGCTCCAGTGCTGGCGAAGGAAACTCTCAAGAAGTCGGTCTTTGATCGTCTTACCCCTACCGCGGCTCCTCTCAACGGGTCGCCCAACGTCAACGCCTCGGTCTTCTCTAGACTGGGCCAGGAATCATGCGAGCTCATTACGGGGCCTACAATCTCAAAGAAGGCTGCTTCTAAGAAAGTGACCGCTCCCATCCCCGAAATCGCCAAGGCAACCTCTCCAGCCAAAAAGTCAGTCTTTACAAGATTGACGGCTCCGGCCTTTGCTCCCGCTTCCCAGAGGACATCGGTCTTCGATAGGTTAACGCCAACAACAACCCCCCATCCACACAGGGAGCAAGACGAAGCCATTCTTATATCTGACTCTACGCCGTCTGCTCGACGTGCTCGACGTCGCCATTGGCGCCGAGTGAGGAAGATTGGGGGCAACTCCCCCTCCGGATTGACCCCACCATCCCCAGTGGTCGAAGTTAATGCCGCTGTTCCGACCAGGAACAGCTTTGAAATGCTAAATAAGGTGCGAAGGAATTCCCCTACCGCAGTGCTGAAGAGGTCTCCTCCCCCATCAGAAAAGGTTGTGGAAACAGAATCAGAACAGCCCCAATTTCCTCAACGGCTGTCTTCCAAAATTTATAAGGTTTGGCGACAAGCCCGAGATTCGATCATCGATCCAAACTTCTCCCGCCAGCACAAAAAGCCGAAAATCCAACCTGAAGCTGGCCACCAGGCTAAACCCCAAAAGGCTGTTGATCAACTGACTCATAAAAGGAGGAGGCCAGAGAGGACCCCACAGCATGCAACGACGGCTAAAAACACTAGGCCTAGACGCCCTAAGTCTGGGGGCATGATGGTCCACACTGTATACATGGCCTCTGGAAAGGAGGAGAGCCGCACTTCTACAGGACATCGACCACTAACCCGATCCGTAACGAAATCCCAGGAGCAGCAACAGAAGCTCCAAGAAATGATGAATGCTATGGCCGCGCTCACCGGGCCAAAGGAAAACCCAGAAGCATCCTCAGACGCACGCCGGGAGGAAGAAACCGACGCTGAATTCCTTCGCCGGACACTGGAGAAAAGGGACAAAGAGGCGGCCGAACAAGCGGCCAACATACAACGGATGGGCCTTCTCTTTCAAGACGTGATAGGAATGATGATCCAGCAGGACCTACCCGCCGAAGATCCTCCGATTGTTCTTGAAGACGACCGAGGAGAGACGTCAAATCCACCACCAGCCCTCTCAACGGCCAAGGAAGAGACGATCTCTAAGGCTGACTTGGCTGACTACATAGCCCAGCAAATCCGAGTTCATCACGCAACTGAGGCAGTTGGTCAAACCGTGAAAACCGGGCGGCCGTATCCGAGCTGGTACGACCAAATCAAATACCCACAAGGTTATACGATACCGAAATTCCACGTGTATAAGGGGACCGGCAATCCCCATCAGCATGTCGCCCAGTTTCGGGCCCTATGCGGTAACACCGGCGGTGACGATAAATTGTTGCTTCGCCAATTCGTGGGCAGCTTGTCAGAAACAGCGTTCGAATGGTATTCAGAACTCCCGAACGATTCCATCAAAACGTTCGCTGAAATGGAGTTGTTGTTCACTCAGCGATTTGCAAGTGCCAGCGAACGCACTCCAATAACCGCACTTATTAACGCCAGGGTAAAACCGAGTGAAACCTGGGTCCAGTACGCTATACGCTGGCGGAACTTGTGGTCGAGATGTGAGCAGCGCATCGAGGAAGCACCTGCGGTGGGCATGTTCGTGGGAACTCTAGACCCTCACGTAACTATCTCCCAGTTTATGATGTTCTTTAAGCCAACCACATTCCAGGCTCTGATCGACAAGTTAGCTCAGATGGACCAGATGGGTCATAGACCACCTACACCGAAGTCGGAGCCTCGGAATGACAAGGGTAAAGGAAGGGCAACCTTTGTCGCGAATGCCCAACAGCAACCTAACGCCCCGAAATCGACGGATCAACTGGAAGAAAGACGCCGGTACTATAATGAGAAGATGAAGCGTCCCTACTCGTTCCCACAAGACAAGACGAAGCGGTTATTCGAGTTGGCAATACGCAACAGACTTATAAACCTACCAAATCCAAGGCGACCGCCACAACCCACCGAGATGAATAACTCCAACTACTGCCCTTATCATCAGACGGTAAGTCATCCGATTGAAGATTGCTTCGTCTTCAAAGGATGGATCGAAGATCAATACCTTCAAGGGAAATTTGTACTGTCCGAAAAGTGGAAGGTGAACCCACCACAACCACATACTCCTAAGAAGACCGATACACAGGGGGCAACCTGCTCCTTTATCGAAGAAGCTCCATGGGAGGTCGTGCTATCAACGAAGACCAAAAGGATGCTGAGAGACCTCCATGCATGCCCTGCGATCGAATGGAAGGACCCTCTTGAACCTCAAATTATCGAAGGGATGTTGAAGCCCCGCACCATTGCAAAGACTCGTGATAAGGGCCCAAATACTCACGCCCAACCGTCAAAATCTTCAAAGAAAAAGAAGAAGAAATCCAAGAAGCCCGCGAAGCTTGGAGACGAGCGAACAAACTTGCAGAAGCAAATCGATGCGCTGGAAGAATACAATCAAAAGGCGCGAACTCCTGTCACACTGCGAGAGTTCCTTAGTCACATCTCGCTAGGAGGAGATGATGAAGAGAGCTCGTCGGATAAATCCGAAGAGTATATGGCGAGTTGCAACGTGATCTCCCACTCGTTTACCGAGAATGAGAAAACTCCTAGCACCAGGAAGCTAGAGACGGAGCCCGAGCCAGAGCGTGCGAGGCTGACAACCGAAATGATCAATGCCTTCTTAGACGAGATTCGTCTAAAAAGTAAAGCGGATCAAGAACGCGAAATGGCGACGCTAACGGGAACCAGAGGCGGGCGACTGGACGGAAGAGTGGAGTTACCCCTGCCAGAACAAAAGGCATCCGAAGTGGACAAGAAAATATTCAAGACAAGGAAAAGGTTCGCCAAAGCCATGTCAATGGGAATGATGCTACCACCTTCGGAAGCAAATACGCACGACGGGGCGGAGAGGCACCCTGACTATTGCGCATATCACCGGAAGATCTCACACCCCACGGAGGAGTGCGATGCCTTCAAGATATGGTGGCGAGGATATGTTATCCGTCAGCAACAGTTTAAGCGCATGAAACGCAAGAGCCGTCGGGAGCGAAGGAGTACTGTCGAAGGGCACAACAAGACTACTGGCAACTGTTACATGGTTGACGCCAGAGGGTCACAAGTTCTCACCTTTGGGAGCGACTCTGATGAAGAAATGGCTCTGGGCCCTCTCTTTACAGAATCCGTCCTAGGAAAAAAGGGGGAATCAGAGGCCTGCGAGAACATCCAGCTGCGCAACCGCACACTCCCGGAGAAGAATCTCGGGCCCGTCGGCCGAAAAGATAAGGGAAAGGAAAAAATCATTGAAGATATCACTTTAGATGACCAGGTCATAAAAGAGCTAACTAACAAAGACCCTCCCAAAAAGAGTAAGGTGGACTATAACATCCTCGCGCACTTGAGGAAGCTACCCTCTCAGCTTAGCATTCTTGATGCCCTTCTATTATCAAAAGAAGCGCGAGACTCACTCATTAAAGCGTTGCAAGAGCCTGAACAATTCCAGGCCTTTCTCGCCACTGAAAGGATGAAGGATGAACTGGAGGAAGTGCATACAGCCGATGTCACTTTCGGCGATGAAGACCTCCTTTTAGGGACGTGCGACCACAACCGCCCCCTATATGTCTCCGGATACTGCCATGACATCAAGATAGGCAAGATCCTGGTGGATAATGGATCCTCCGTCAACCTCCTTAACGTTCGGGTGTTGAAGGAAATCTGCATGAGTGTGCAACACCTCGCTCGTGACAAAATTACTATCTCCGGTTTCGACTCTCAATCGTCACGGACCCTCGGATCTGTAATACTGACGTTACGCTTCGGACTTCTCGTCACAGACATCAAATTCCATGTCATTGACGCCAAGACCTGCTATAACGCCTTGCTCGGCCGTCCTTGGCTACACGAGTACAACATCATCCCTTCTACACAACATCAGTGTATGAAATACTTCAAGGATGGTTTCGAGTACACTGTAACAGGCGAGTTAAACCCGTTTTCTGTGAACGAAGTTCGCAAATACGAAGATGCGAAATACTTTTTGCCAGATTTCGAGGATACAGAAAGGTGTCGCGACCCGGAGAACAAAACCGCCGCCACCATCCCTGTTTTCGGGAGCGATACCGAAGAAGAGGAAGAGATAGTGTATACGGGGCCATCCCAACGCAACAATCTGGGGGCACCCACCGCCATACCGGTCTTCGGGAGTGATTCGGAGGACGAGGTTAACGCCGTATTCTCCAGTCGGCTGTCAACACGGGCACCCCTTTGCGAGGACCATAGTCTGCAAATCACCATGGTACCGCAAGAACACTATAAGGATCTCGACGCGCTTCAAGCTCACAGCGTGCAAGACCTGCAAACATTTTACGTCCCTCCCAGGCGAAGGGGTGAGAAGGTGATCCTATTCTACCAATCCTCAGAGTCGAAGGTGGAGAAAGAGATCTGGCACGGCGTGGATGTTACACTTGACAGGCTCCAACCCATCCGTCTGCCTAGATACTATACAAATGGACTGAAGAAGTTATTGAAGCGCCAAGGAGTACCCTTAAAACAGACTGTGCGGCAGGCTCGGTTCTACAACAGGATTTGGGATGTCCCTGGGACCCAACGCAAATTGCCCAACGGAAAAATAGAAACACTTGGGCTTGGGTACGCGAGAACCGGAAAACGGGAGCGAGCCCACGGCAGCTACGCCATATATACCTTTGATGAAGAAGAAGGCGCCCTGTCAGGAGAGACCAACCCCTCATCAAAACTAAACCCCGCGATCGAAGAGCCAAACCCGTTGTTTAAAGGACGAATGGGCAAGCCTACCACGAAAGCGGATCAGAAAATTCGGGAAGATCACAACCACGAAGTGGCCATCTATGAGAAGGCCAGGACGCAACGTCTATTCCAACAGGCTGCACAGGCTGCAAAAGATAGAGATGTTCACCATCGTCAACCCGTCATACGAAAGGCTCGACGCAGGGACGGGAATAAATTAAGAAGCGAGAAAAGAAGCCGACAACAACGACGCAGGATTAGAGGGTTACGGGTATTGCGCGGCTCGGACTCGTCCCTCATGGAAAAGATGAGTCGAGCATACTCCTTCCCTCGAGACAAGACGGAACGGTTACTCAAGCTCGCCCTAAAGCATCAGATGATCACGCTTCCAGAAACTAGGCATCCTGAGCAAGCTAGCAAGGTCTCTCATCCGGGTTATTGCTCTTATCACCGAGCCAGAGGACATCCGACCGAAGATTGCTTCACCTTCAAGAACTGGGTCGAGGACCAGCACCGACGGGGCAGGTTCGCTTTATCCGACGGTTGGAAAGTGACGCCGCCGCAAAGGCACGAGCCTAAAGCCACGAGAGCGAAACCGGATCCACCTCAGTCCTGGGAGCGGATTCGTACCTGTTATACGATTACGATATTAAAAGAAGAGCCCGAGAACGAAGATGACCTTCCCCGGTGCTTCGAGAACAGCGATGATGAGTTGATCTCGGAATTTCCACCCGCTCCGAAAGAACTGGAAGACGGTATACATACTACCGCAGATAACCTCAAGAAGATCGAGTTGGGATCGGCAGACGACCCGCGACCGACATTTGTCAGCGAACTGTTAGCCGAGGAAAAGGTGGCTGCGTTAAAGAACGTACTCCTACGGCATAAGGACTGCTTCGCGTGGAACTACTCCGAGATGCCAGGATTGGACCCGGAGATCGCGGTGCATAGATTAGCAGTATCTCCAGATATCAAGCCAGTCAAGCAGGCGCCGAGAAGGATGCGACTCGAGCTTGAGATGAGCATCAACGCCGAAGTCAAGAAACTGATCGATTCTGGATTTATTCAAGAGGTCCAATATCCCGATTGGATCGCCAATATCGTCCCGGTGATGAAGAAGAATGGGACGGTGCGTATATGCGTGGATTTCAGGGATCTCAACAAGGCCTGTCCAAAAGATGATTTCCCAGTGCCGGTAACCGAGCTAATGATAGATAACACGTCCACTCACGAGGTCTTCTCCTTTATGGACGGTTCCTCAGGATACAATCAGATAAAAATGCATCCCGAAGACCAGAAGCACACCGCTTTCCGGACCCCTTTGGGTGTATTTTGCTACAGGGTTATGCCCTTCGGTCTAAAGAACGCCGGCGCTACCTATCAAAGGGCCATGACAAAGATCTTCGATGACCTCATACATGACATCGTCGAGTGCTATATCGACGACCTCGTAGTAAAGAGCATGTCATATGAAGATCACTTAAAGCACCTAGAGACTGTATTTCAACGCCTTCGGCAATATAATTTGAAGATGAATCCCCTCAAATGCGCGTTTGGAGTCTCCTCGGGGAAATTCTTGGGATTCGTCATCCGACACCGAGGTATTGAGATAGATCCGTCAAAGATTAAAGCGATCATGGAAATGCCCCCGCCAAGAACCCTCAAACAGTTGCGGTCTCTCCAAGGGAAGCTCGCATACATCCGGCGATTTATCGCAAATCTTTCAGGCAAATGCCGCCCCTACAGTCACCTGATGAAGAAGGGAACCCCATTCGTCTGGGATCAAAAATGCCAAGGCGCACTAGACGAGATCAAGCAGTATCTGCAGAACCCGCCGGTATTAGCTGCGCCGGTCAAGGGAAAACCCCTCATTCTTTATACAACCGCCCTCGAAGGTTCCTTGGGCGCACTATGGGCGCAAGAGAACGATCAGGGGAAAGAGAGAGCACTCTACTACTTAAGTCGAGTTCTACTCGGGGCAGAAAGCAATTACTCTCCCATTGAAAAACATTGCTTGGCGTTAATCTTCGCGATAACAAAGCTCAGGCACTATGCGTTGGCGCATGAAGTCCGTCTCATTTCAAAGGTGGATCCCCTTAAATACCTGATGTCAAAGGCTATATTGACGGGACGACTCGCTAAATGGGCCCTGCTCTTGATGGAGTTCTCGATAACATATCAACCTCTCAAGGCGGTGAAAGGCCAGGCCATTGCCGATTTCCTCGCTGAGCACCCGATACCGGCCGATTCTCCTTTGAATTGTGACTTGCCGGACGAGCATGCATTTGATGCGATTAACGGTGAAAGCACCCGATGGGAACTCTATTTCGATGGAGCGTCCTCTATAAGGAAACAAAAGCAAGGTATCCCAATGATCAGGTCGGGGATAGGCCTCATCTTTGCGACTCCACAAGGAGGGATAATGCGCTTCGCCTTCTCCTTAACAGAGCCGAGGACAAACAATGAAGCTGAATACGAAGCCCTGATAGCAGGTCTTGAGCTTGCCATTGACATGGGAATCGAAGACCTCCTTATATATGGGGATTCTCAGCTGGTCATTAGCCAAGTTAATGGTGACTACCAAACGTGCAAACCGGAGTTGGTGAGATACGGCGAAAAGGTACAACAACTGTTGGCCCAAATTCCCTCCTATACTTTGGAGAACATACCGCGCGCGGAAAACAGCAAAGCAGACGCGTTGGCCAAACTCGCTAAAGAACTGGCTGACGAGAACCTCGATGACGTCAGAATCGTGGTACAAAGCCGTCGAGTGCTCGCCCCGGCAGAAATATCTCCGGAATCATACAAAGAAAAGGGAGCGATTGAGCAAGCGACCCTACAAATAAAAGACCGTGAGAAGGCTGAGGACTGGAGGGAAGTCTTCATAGACTACTTTAAGTCCCACCGAATGCCCGAAGAAGCGTCCTCAAGGCATCAGCTTATGAAACGAGCTCTATCCTTCGCTTTCGTCAACGATACCCTGTACAAGAGATCGTTTGATTTTCTATGGCTGAGATGCTTGGGACCTGACGAAGCGGAACGAGTCGTTCAAGAAGTTCACGACGGACTTTGCGGTTCTCACCAAGCAGGCCCAAAGATGAAGTTAAAAATTAAACGGATGGGTTACTATTGGCCCACGATGATCCAGGACTGCCTCGAGTATGCGAAGCAATGCCACTCATGCCAGATCCATGGAGACTTCATCCACCAACATCCGAATCCACTACACCCAACGGTGGCCAGCTGGCCATTCGAAATGTGGGGGACTGACATAGTCGGCCCCATAGAGCCGGCATCAGCCCGGGGACATCGTTTTATCCTAGCGACAACTGACTACTTCTCCAAATGGGCAGAAGCGGTACCACTAAGGGAAGTGAAGACGGAGAATATTCTCCATTTCTTCAAAACGCACGTCATCTATCGGTTCGGAACTCCACGACGGATTATCTCCGATAATGGGCCGGCCTACCGAAGCCATAAGATTAGCCGCTTCGCACAGCAACACAATATAGACTGGAGATATTCTTCAGTTTACAATCCACGAGCTAACGGCTTGGCCGAGGCTTTCAATAAGACCTTGACGAAGATCATGAAAAAGACCGTCTCCAGAAATAAAAGAGACTGGCACGAGAGGCTGCAAGAAGCCCTTTGGGCTTATCGAACTACATTCAAGACGGCCACAAATACAACGCCATACGCGTTGGTATTTGGGACGGAAGCAGTACTCCCCCTCGAGATAGAGTTACCCTCTCTACGAGTGGCAGTCCACCACGAACTGACCGACGAGGAAAACGCCCACCTCCGACTTGAGGAGCTTGATGCCCTCGACGAAACCAGGCTTATAGCGCAACAACATCTAGAAGCCTACAAAGCAAAGATGACGCGCTCGTACGAAAGATTGACCAGACCAAGGGCGTTCCGCCAAGGCGAACTCGTGCTGGTAGTCAAAAGACCTATGATCCCCAATCGTGCCAAGCGGGGAAAATTTGAGCCAAACTATGAAGGCCCGTACATCATAGACAAGGTCTACCAGGGTGGAGCCTATCTACTCATGGACATGCACGGTGAAAGACCTTTCAGGCCAATAAACGGACGCTTCTTAAAGAAATACTATGCTTAATAAGCTGCAGCCTAGGTCAATGATAGATGACGACGACTATGTCCGCTCGCTATCTTCCCAGGCTCGGACTTTACAAGCAGCAGCCGGCCTTCCTATGATGCCGGACCGAAACGTCCTTAAACTATCTAGGACCGAAACGTCCTTAAACTAACAACGGACCGAAACGTCCTTAAACTAACAATGGACCGAAACGTCCTTAAACTATCTAGGACCGAGACGTCCTTAAACTAACAACGGACCGAAACGTCCCTAAACTAATGCCGGACCGAAACGTCCTTAAACTAACAATGGACCGAAATGTCCTTGAAACTAACGACGGACCGAAACGTCCATAAACTAACAACGGACCGAAACGTCCCTAAACTACTACCGCAGCATCCTTGGGCTGACGAGATAAAAAAAAAAGAATAAGTAAATAAAATGATAGAAACGGTATGTCCATAAGCAAAATGGACACGGATGAAAACCTGAAAGGGCTCCGTGAGTAAAAACAGCAGGACTGCCGGCGAGTGTTTGTGAAAACCCGAAAGGGCGCAACCTCGTTAAAAGACACTTATAGGGTCCTCTCGACCTTGTAAGGAGAAACCACCTGCGTGAGATCCTTACGACTCACAAAGGAGCTGCACACTTAGGGATCCTCACGATTCCTAAGGAGAAAAAACACACTTACGAGATCCTCACGACTCGTAAGGAGAATTCTCTTATGGGACCCTCACGGCTCATGAGATTTGAAAGTCTTAAGTTACAGAAACCTGAACCTGTTCTTAAGCAAATCCTCCACAACCTCCGATATTGCCCTACAAGCGGCTCCATACTGACCCTTGTATACAATTCACGGGCGCGAATTAACATTTCCCCAACAGAGTCCGACCCTTGTAGGTCCTCTCGACCCATAAGGGAAAAGTCCTCTTGCAAGGATCCTTACGACTTACAGAGGAGCACACACTTAGGAATCCTCACGATCCCTAAGGAGAAAGTACACCTGCAAGATCCTCACGACTTGTGGGGAGAAATACCTTCGTGAGACCCTTACGGCTCATGAAGTCAAAAGCCTTGGTTAACAGGACCCTTAACCCTGTTTGCTGAGCAACCTTTGTTCGTCATCGACAAAGGCAAATGATGATTCGCTCCTGGCAACATTCCAGTAGTAGCGATGCTGATGCCGAGATCGGTGCCTAAAATCCAAGCTTGCGGCGAGAAGGACAGCAAGCCAAACAGGCCTGCAAAATAGCCGAAATGATGGGGCAACTCGCAACAAAAAGCAGCGAGCAGAAAATAAATAAATAGCCGAAATGATTGGGCACCGTGAAAAATAGCCGAAATGATTGGGCAATCGCGATTTTCGCGATATAAAAGCTGAAATGATAGAGCATCACGGAAAAAGAAATAAAATAAAAATAAAATTTATGCCCTACAGGTGATATTCCGTCGCACCCTGTACACAATCCAAGGGCGTAAACAAAGAAGGGATCATACTTCTCCCCCAAGTTTCATCAGGAGAAGAAGCCAAGTCTCGACGGGCCACAAGCGGCCTAGAGATCATCCAAACACTCGTCTTGTAACGACAGACACAATATCAAGCAAAACGGAACAGCGGCAACCCCCAGTTCCATGACTCGGTGATATACACATCACCAGGAGTCAAACCCCCATTCCGTGAAATGCGGATACAATCAACAAACTTCCTGGTTACGTGGAAAGCGGATAACGTCATTCTTTGACCCCGTGGAAAACGTCCAGAGCGGATCCTGGTCCTCGCAGAGCATGGCAGCGAACCCATGCGAAGCATCCAGAGCGGAGCCTAGTCCTTGCCTAACGCGGCAGTGAACCCGTGTGAAGCATCTAGTGCAAACTTCCTGGTTACGTGGAAAGCGGATAACGTCACTCTTTGACCCCGTGGAAAACGTCCAGAGCGGATCCTGGTCCTCGCAGAGCATGGCAGCGAACCCATGCGAAGCATCCAGAGCGGAGCCTAGTCCTCGCCTAACGCGGCAGTGAACCCGTGTGAAGCATCTAGTGCAAACTTCCTGGTTACGTGGAAAGCGGATAACGTCACTCTTTGACCCCGTGGAAAACGTCCAGAGCGGATCCTGGTCCTCGCAGAGCATGGCAGCGAACCCATGCGAAGCATCCAGAGCGGAGCCTAGTCCTTGCCTAACGCGGCAGTGAACCCGTGTGAAGCATCTAGTGCAAACTTCCTGGTTACGTGGAAAGCGGATAACGTCACTCTTTGACCCCGTGGAAAACGTCCAGAGCGGATCCTGGTCCTCGCAGAGCATGGCAGTGAACCCATGCGAAGCATCCAGAGCGGAGCCTAGTCCTCGCCTAACGCGGCAGTGAACCCGTGTGAAGCATCTAGTGCAAACTTCCTGGTTACGTGGAAAGCGGATAACGTCACTCTTTGACCCCGTGGAAAACGTCCAGAGCGGATCCTGGTCCTCGCAGAGCATGGCAGTGAACCCATGCGAAGCATCCAGAGCGGAGCCTAGTCCTCGCCTAACGCGGCAGTGAACCCGTGTGAAGCATCTAGTGCAAACTTCCTGGTTACGTGGAACGCGGATAACGTCACTCTTTGACCCCGTGGAAAACGTCCAGAGCGGAGCCTGGTCCTCGCCAAGCACGGCAGTGAACCCGTGTGAAGCATCCAGAGCAAACACCGGACTGTGGAGTCCTTAAAATCCACGGACTATGACGTCCTTAACCTCGACCGCGATGTCTTAAAACTAACAACCAACCACCCCTATTCCTCACAGATTTTTGCCTCGGTTTAAGGGTACATCTCTTCACTCCTTTGATACCTGGCGTTGTAATTCTTCAACGTCTTCAGAGAGGTGACGGGTCCCTGCAACCGCACATCGGACTGTGGAGTCCCTAAATCCACGGACTATGAGGTCCTTAACCTTGACCGTGATGTCTTAAAACTAACATCGGACTGTGGAGTCCCTAAATCCACGGACTATGAGGTCCTTAACCTTGACCGTGATGTCTTAAAACTAACATCGGACTGTGGAGTCCCTAAATCCACGGACTATGAGGTCCTTAACCTTGACCGTGATGTCTTAAAACTAACATCGGACTGTGGAGTCCCTAAATCCACGGACTATGAGGTCCTTAACCTTGACCGTGATGTCTTAAAACTAACATCGGACTGTGGAGTCCCTAAATCCACGGACTATGAAGTCCTTAACCTTGACCGTGATGTCCTAAAACTAACATCGGACTGTGGAGTCCTTAAATCCACGGACTATGAGGTCCTTAACCTTGACCGCGACGTCTTTAAACTACCTTGAGAGATCCCTAGCCCCGTGAAATACAAAAAAAAGAGGTGATCACACCCGGCACTTGCAGGCCCTCACGACCTGCAAGGAAGAAAAACTCTCTTGTGAGATCCTTACGACTCTCAGGGGAAAACCTGCTTAAGGATCTTCACGATCTTTAAGAAGAATTCACACCTATGGGATCCTTTCGACCTATAGGGAGAAAGACTCCTTATGAGACTCTCGTGGTCCATAAGATGCAAAAGCCGTAGGAAACAGATCCTAACCCTGAATCCTAAGCCACGGCCGTCTTGCAAGAAGATTAAGATAGATTGTCCGCAGAATGCATTCAATGAAAAGGGGACACGTCACTGAGAGGAAAATTGTATCTTTTATTCATGACCCAAAATGGATACAAAATACAATTCAAAACAAAAAAAAATAATACTCTTATTCATGAGTATGTACAAAAAAAAAAGGAAAGAAAGATACAAGTCCTCAAGCCGGCGGGCGGTGCAATAATTTTACCAGCTCATCATTTTGTTGTTGAGCTACGGCTTCGTGACGCAAGATCTCCATAAGACGCGCCTCCGCCTGAACCTGCTGGGCCTGATATGAAGCGAGCCGGACTTCAAGCTCCTTTTCAGTGGCTTTGTGAGCCTCAACTCTCTCGCGAGTAAACGTGGCGGCTTTATCAAGAGCCACCACCTCTTTGATGGACTCCTGAAGCACCCGCCATAGCTCATATCGGCCCTGGCTGTGAGATTGGCTCATCATATGAATGAGCTTTCCGTTGCCAGCACTAATCGGTCTGAAACAAGTTCATATCACCTGAGAGATGAAATTCAAGGCGTTGATTCGCACACAACATGACAACAGTATTGGTAATTGAAGAAAGTTTTCACAAAAAGGAACACAAAGTTTACTCATGCAAGCGGAAACATACACACGAGTACCAAGCCTACATAGAAGTTCAAAATAAAGCATGCAAAAAGGGGAGACCAAGTTATAAAAAAAAAGGGGGGGAATGTCCTACTCTAACGGAAAAGATCGCCAAACACAGGATCAATGGCACAAGGGTTAGTGAAGCAAAGGACAAAATTCTCCATTTCTCTCTCTGCTTCCTCCAGCACATCGAAGCGACGGTTCTCACGAGGAGTCGCTCCCCATCGATTGGCGCCGTGTTCGTCCGCGAAAGCGGACATAATAGCTCGCCGGGCCTTGATCTGGCCCAGCAGATGGATTGAGCAATCCTTCAAAGCCTGAGTGATCAGGCACGCCTCATGAAAGCCCTCGAGCTTCTCTTCCGCCGCGTCAAGCATCGCCAGGGTCATCTCTGCTGGGTGAGGGGGGATGTCGGCAAGCACGACCGTGAGGATCATCCGGAGCCAGAGAGAACCCATCGGGAGAGGAGACCCCCTACGGATCAAGAGTTCATGTATGGCTGAGTCGCATTCGTTGTCGGTAAGGAGGGGATCCACCAACCGAGCGGCAAAGCGAGGGATCATCTCCTCGATGGGCACTTCCCATGGCTGTCGACGAGCGTGTGGGCGGTTACAAGCCATAGCGTTCAGATACTCCTCAAATTAAATCACGTCGATATGGGAATGAATTTCTCTGTGAAGAGAAAATGGGCTATGACCTCAAGAATATAAGGAAGTGCATTAAGTGCTATGCGCGGAAAATCTTGCATGCGAAAGATGTTTCCAAGGCCCAAAAAAAGGGAAAGGCATCGAAAATCAAGGAAAAATAACTATTTCCAAGGCTCCTTTTATGCATCTGATAATGCGCGCTAAAAATGCGGCATGGAAAGTTTTGTGAACAGTCCCATCAGATGATCTCACGTGTAGAACACGTGAGGCCCAAGCCTAATGTGCATTTAAAAGAAAGAATAGGGAGTAATACCCTGCATATTAAAGCACAAATGATAATAGTAACAGAATAATAAGATTTCAGAGGAAAAGCATGTAAACACACAGAGACATAACAAAGCTTACCACCCAGACTTCAAGAAGGCGATACAAAATAAAAGAAAAAAAAGAAAAACTTTTACAATGGCAAGGCCTCTGACACGGGGCATGGATTGAGAAAATTAAAATTAACTTTATCCAAGATCTTCCAAGCATTTCGAACCTCCCGAGTATGCTTTCTCTCACGGTCACAGGCATCGGGGTCCCCGCGGATGTCCTCTTCCCTCCGGTAGGCGCCCAGTATGGCTGATTGCTGAAAAATCTGATGAAGGAGATCAATGAGATCATCCCGCCTTCTCTTTGAGATCAAGCCCATAAGGTACACCGAATGCACCTTATCCTCGGCAATGTCCAAGTCCCCGAGCGGTATGCCGGCGCAAAAGAGAGGAAGTGCCTCCCGGATCGCCAGCACGATTAGCCTCAGAAGAGAAGAGCGGCGGGGGAGGAGCCTATGGTTGTACTCGTCGAAACGGCTCATGATCTCGGCACACTGAGCATCGGTGAACTCTTGGTTCTGACTGCGGCCCAACGCACGAATGTTCCCGTAGGAGATGATCTCGTCAAGTCTATACAGATGGGCATCCATGGTACCTACGATAAGAGTCAAGAGATCCATTACAAAGCCACCATTTCACTAACTGCAGAAGAACAGCCTTGGGCCAAGAGACCCCAAAGATTCTCTGTGTGAAGAAATCGAGTTCTTCGTTGGAATTCGATTCCTTATTAAGGAAAGAGAATTAAATTCCCAAAAACATTTTGATGGAATTAAAGTCCAGGGAGTTGAAACGTTGTCATCATCTCCCCGAAGATCATCTAAACCCTAAAAGGATCTACAGTTTGAAGATTAAACAGTTTTGTGTTTTCCTGGAAAAATATGAAGAAAAAGGGTAAAAACCCTTGCTTTGGATTTAAAATCCAGAGAAATGTGAAGGTCCATCGGTGTCCAAGAACATTACCTAAGGAAAAAGGATCCTTGCCGAACAGAGTTAAACTCTGCAAACTGTTTCAAGACAGAGAACTAAGCTCTGGAAGAGGAGAATTAAATTCTCAGAAGAAGTTCTCAGAAGAAGTAGATGGGCAAGGTGAAGGCTCCTATGAAGAGACAGAGCTATTTATAGAAGATAGTGGAAACGTTTCATCTCCCCAGATCCCTAAGGGAATCCAACGGTCGCGAGAGGTGACAGCGTTGCACTCACGTGCTGACACGTGAGAACAACGCTGTGGGGGCATTTGTTTCCTGATTTAAAATCAGGAAAGCTTCTGGGAAAAGCTTCAGAGGAGGATCACGTGCTTACACGTGACTAGCGGCCACGTGTTAGCACGAGACACCTAAAAAGCATCATCAGGCCGAGTTCAGTCTCCTAGCTACGCTGAAGAAAATGGGCTTCAGAAAGAGTCACGTGCTCCCACGTGACCAGGGTCACGTGGTGACACGTGACATTTAAATGCAAGCGTCCAACACGCAAGTTCTCTGATCGAGTCAAGAAAAAGGGGTTCAGAAAGAGTCACGTGCTCCCACGTGACCAGGGTCACGTGTCGGCACGTGACGTTCAAGGCAGCAAGCGCGTTTCCAGAACAACCAAGGAAAGAGAGTTCAAATAAAGGGTCACGTGCTCACACGTGACCAGGGGTCACGTGGTAGCACGTGATGTTTAAGCCGCAATCAGAAGACACAGCGCAGAAGGCTCGTTCCAAAGGGGGTCACGTGCTCACACGTGACCATGGATCACGTGGTCACACGTGACCGGCTTCCAAAGCCCATGTTGACGACAGAATTAAATTCTGAAGGAAATTCGAATCTTTCCAAAGGAAAGTAATTATCTGGGACCAATCAAATTAAAGATTCAGAGACGTTTAAAGATCATCTATCTATGGAAAATCGCGGCTTTGGGAAAGATTTCCCCCTTAAATCTAACCAGAATATCAAAGGAAAATCTCTGGATTTAAGATCCAATGGTGAATAAAATTCACCTAATAATCCAAAGGCCCAAAATGAATGATGGATGCAAATCAAATCTCCCAATGAAGATTCGTCAAAAACTGATTGATGCGGCTGCCTCTCCTATAAATAGGAGCCAAGAGACACAAAAAAATATACACATGCGCAGAGAAGAAAAGGAGAAAAGGAGAAGAGCTTTGATACTTCGAAAAGACTCAGATCTTCTGCAAAAAACCCTAGGTAAGAAAGGGAAGCCCTTTTGAAAGAAGCAGAATTTAATTCTCAACAGAGTTTAACTCTGATAATATAAAAGCAGAAGAGCATATTTCTTCTCTCTTTGATAGAGGATCTGCAAAGTGCACATCTCCCCTTAAGGTTGAGAATTTAATTCTCAATGGGTCGAGATCCTGCCATGCAGATCCAAAACATAGAGAAGGAGGGCAAACTCGAGAATTTAATTCTCACAGAACTATAGGAATTTAATTCCTCCAAAATAAAAGTAGGGCTAGACCCTATATCATGGGAATTTAATTCCTTCAGAACAAAAAGAGACAGGGTTTAACCCTAATTAAAGAACTTAGTTCTGTTGAAACAACGGGAATTTAATTCCCTTAATCATCATTTCCTCAAAAACTTTTATTAGGGTTTAACCCTATTCAGCCCTTCACATAAACGAGGAATTTAAATCCCACAGAAAATTCAGAGTTAAACTCTATTCCAGAATACAAGTCTTCAAAAGAAAGAAGGATTTAATTCCTCTGAAATTAAAAGTCTCTGGAATTTAATTCCTAAAAAAAAAGAGGAGTAACAAATCCTCTGAAAAACCACATTAAGGCAGGTCACGTGTCACCACGTGACCCCCCCCAAAAGCCCTACAGAAAACCCCTTTGAGGCAGCACCCCACGTGACCCACGTGACTTTCAGCAGAAGCCTTAACACATAGGCATTTGAACGCCCATCACGTGCTGACACGTGATGCTATCAAAGACGCAATAACTTCAGAAGAACAAATGAAAGAAGGGCGCTCTCACGTGCTGCCACGTGACCCTTCTTGTCCCAGTGTTTAGCACTAAATTGAAACCCTCGAACTCAGTGTTAAAATGCTGTTGGGCCTTAGTGTTCAACACTAATTAAAAAGCTTTATCTGCAGTGTTCAACACTGATTACCTTAGTATTAAACACTAATCTGAGATCTTTATTTGCAGTGTTCAACACTGATCTGTTTTAGTGTTTAACACTAATTTGAGAAGCCTTATTGCTGGTGTTTAACACCAATTATTTCTTAGTGTTAAACACTAACTTGTTAACCGCATTCCCAGTGTTCAACACTGATTGCTCTGTAGTGTTTAACACTAGGCTTTGGCCCAATTGGCTAAATGGATAGAGGCAAAGCCTCTCCTTCAATGGACCAGCAAGAAGTCAATGTTTCAGACCTGACTGGACTTAGCCCAAGCTGGCCATAAGTCCTCAATTTGTGATTGACTGGGCTAATGAATTCATAACATAATTGATCAGCCTTGACCCAAATTGGGCCAGGGACTATTTAATCCACCCCGGTTCTAGGGTACATCTCTTCACTCCTTTGATACTTGGCATTGTAATCCCTCAATGTCTTCAAAGAGGTGACGGGTCCCGAAGACCATTCATGATATGGACTGTGGGGTCCTTAAACCCATGCATAATGCAAACTTCCTGGTTACGTGGAAAGCGGATAACGTCACTCTTTGACCCCGCGGAAAACGTCCAGAGCGGATCCTGGTCCTCGCAGAGCACGGCAGTGAACCCGTGTGAAGCATCCAGAGCGGAGCCTGGTCCTCGCCTAGCACGGCAGTGAACCCGTGTGAAGCATCCAGAGCACATACCGGACTGTGGAGTCCTTAAACCCATGGACTATGACGTCCTTAACCTTGACCGAGATGTCTTAAAACTAACAATGGACCGCAATGTCCTTAAACTACCCATGGACCGCAATGTCCTTAAACTACCCATGGACCGCAATGTCCTTAAACTACCCATGGACCGCAATGTCCTTAAACTACCCATGGACCGCAATGTCCTTAAACTACCCACGGACCGCAATGTCCCTAAACTAGAACAATTGAGCCCTCCATATGCTCTTTTGTCGGATCTAAACGGTCCCGTTTAAGTTGATCTTAGCCTCCAAAAATGGCTAACGCGTCCTTAAACCTTCAAACAGATTGGACTACGAATCCCCTAAATTAACTCCGGCTTGAGGGTACATCTCTGAACTCCTCTGACATCCGTCGTTGTAATCTTTCAACGTCGTCAGAGAGGTGACGGGTCCCGACGGCCATACATACGATGGACCACCACGTCCCTAAACTGGAACAATAGAGCCCAAATGCTCTTTTGTCGGATCTAAACGATCCCGTTAAGTTGATCTTAGTCTCAAACTGGACTAACGTATCCTTAACAAACGTTTAAGTTGATCTTAGCCTCAAATATGGCTAACGTGTCCTTAAACCAAACCCCCAAACCCAAATTTAAGATAATGCGGATTTGGACTAGTCCACGCCCTACGGGTGACGACATAACCTAGTCTCCGTAAACAATCCACGGGCAATAAAACAAACACCCACGACACGAAGTGACCATCTGGAGAAGGAGAAAGTTGTTACCGCAATGCGGTAGCGTAATTAACTGCAGGGGCTTGCGCCTGCAGGGAAGAGCGTCCCCACAATCAAAAACCCCTCAAATGAGGGGGAATCTGACGAAGTCTGCTACATCGGACGCATCCATCTAAACCTTCGACACATGGTGCCATAAATCAACTTGGCATCTTCGGAGGGGTGGACGGATAGCACCAATTAGCATCTGCCCCGAACCCCAGGCATTCGGACGTCCCGACGTCGACGGCCGCCGTTCGGAGGGGAACAATGATCACCCGTGCACACTGCGATATCAACCCCCAATACCAGGAGAGTCGAATCCCCTGATGATCCGCTCACTGTCTCCATATGGCTCGGGACTGTACCCAATTAAAACCTGTTTGCATGACTCCTTTGAGTCGTGGTAGGGTAGTAATCAAAGCACAGTGGAAACTCACACGAGACAAATGACGATCTCAGGTCGATAGACTAACCTGTACACATGTCACCTATGAACTGCTATCTGACAATAGGTATAATACTAACTAGCATGTTCCCGGCGAGTCCGTCCGGTGTGCTCATAACCTAATGAGCACCTATATACATCTTAGGTGAACAAACTAACACCAATGACTTGTGAGACCGGCCACCACCCATTGTCGGGGTCTCAATCCGTATACACTAGTCTACTCTTAGAGTATCGATGCCCAGTCTCAAAACTCCCATGACTAGGGACATTTTAAGGATGTGCTTATAGACCACCCAACTCTCATGTATATGATCGCCATCATACTGCTTGTAGTCAAGCAAGAATCCTATGGGCTCTATCAACATGTAATAGTGGTCTGTAATGTCACCTGAAGCATGTACACGACGATAAAGACAAACCAGATAGCATACTATCATCTTGAGTAAGACTGTTCTACCGGTATAGGTCCTCCCTCAATCATTGCAATCACGTGCCTGCGATTCAATAATTGACTTGAGGGCACTATAGCCAACAATCTCCCACTTGCACTTAAGGCTAATTATTGTGGTGTCGCATACTCACAGCCCGTGTGATACCGAACAACCAACTTCTCTACTAATCAGTTTCACAAAACCCGTTTGTAAAACTATTGCGTTCGAGAAATAGCCTCACTGAGTGGATCCGCTCCAATGTTTCTTTCTATGTCTCTCTTTATCTCAAGTTCGTGGAGAAAGCCATCTCCCAAAATGAGCAATACCTGTCATAGAATATGTCTGGATATCTGATGGGACCCAGTTCACAAATGAACTCCAAATCCAGCAAACTTCTTAGACTGTATCATCCACTGAATTTAATCAGTATCTTTCTCCATGCCTCCCTCAGTATCCGCTTGGATCACCTGTCCAAACTACTGCCCCTCGTCGGGAGGGAAAACTATAACTCTGACAGTCACTCTGTCATCCAGGTCACCTTGGAAGCCTGGAATGATAACCGTCTCCCGAAGGAGGCTGCCGTTACCAAATCCCTAGAACATCCACTTATGTTCATAAACTGCTTCCGAACGTTTCTCCGGGATTGGATTAATATATAAACTTATTGCAACTAGTGCAAAAACAACATCTGGTGTGGTACTTGACATCTCATGATTGACTCGATTGCCTAAGCAAGTGATATGCCAATCATGCACATCCCTCTCCTCTTTAGTCTGCAAGACACCATTAGAGAGGGTGACTCCATCACTTGCAGGTACACCACCATGGCAGGAGTCGTCCATTCTAAAACACCTTTAGAATATTGTCTAAGTACCCAGATTGGGAAACTACCTAAATCTAAATCTAAAACCATAGATCTAGTAACCAGAATGCCTGATATAATATCCATATCCTATGTGGAGAAAGCACTGTGTGACAACCACAGTATAACTGATCGTAGTATAGGAATTTCACTTCGTATAAAGTGCATGTCATCCAAATACCAGGACATCACACCCTACTACCTTCTTAACAGATCCATCTCCTATTTTGATGAAGTCAAAACTTATGACTGTCACATAAAAAATGTAACATTTCAAAAAAAAAATTATTTTTGGGAATTTTTATAATTTAATATTATTTTATTGAATATTTTAATATTTAGGTAAAATTAAATACAGAAAAATTTGGAAAAATTGTGGAAAATTCTAAAATAGGTTATTTTATGGAATTATGTCATTTTAAAGTTTTTATAATTAGTTATATGCTAATTTAGTGCTAATCGCGATTAAAAATCGCTAATCGGGTTTTTAGCAATTTTGTGCAAAATATGCACATATCATTTTTTTCACACTTGTGCATTTTCTATCTTGTTATTTGGGGTCACTATTCTTGTGAGAAGGGTTTTTGGAGAAGGGAAAAGAAAAAGAAAATGGAAAAGGAATAAGATAATGATGGTTGGTGAGAGAGAGAGAGAGGTATGGTCCCCTTTTGACCGAGACTTAGCCATTTCCTCCATCCCTTCACTCATCCCTCTCCCTCTTCAGCCCCCTTGCTGCAGCTGCTACTCCCTTTTCATCCTCCCCCTTCAAGCCCTCTAAACACCTCAAAAACAACACCAAAAACCTACCCCCATTTCATAAAAAGTATGCACAAGCTCAAGATCTACATATTGGACCAAGAAAGCATGGATTTTGGCCATTAGGGGCAACTCAAGAAAATTCTTGAGTTGCCAAATGAGGTATTTTCTGGACCTTAAAGCTTAGTTTATGCATTACCATTTCTCCATATTTAGATTGAACCGATATTGTGTGTTTTTGTGGACTTGAAGAAAACCTAGTTAGGGTTTGAGGAAATTATGAGTTGTGATGGAAAATTGAGTTCAGTGGAGACCATACAAGTACCCTAGTGCTGGAATCTAGACCCTAAACCTGAGACTTGAGACCCAGAATACAGATTTATAGAAACCGATATCAGAAAAATTATGAAATCTGTGAAGCTTATATGAGATCTGCTATCAACCCGAGACTCTGAAAATTATATTGAATGGACAGTGACATGTGCAGACACCCAGGAAGCTACCACCAGAACCCTAGCCCCTACCTCCTATACCCGGCCGCAGATTTATCCATTCTGGCCGCAATTTGCGGCCAGACCATGGTGGATTTGCCTCGTTTTTGTTTTGGTGCCCCATTATCAGTAGTTTAGACCCCTGGCATGTATAGATTTGTCTAATTTGACCTAGGGTGAAATCCGTATGCCGTTTTAGTTTGTTTTGGTTTTAATACGCATATACGATACTTTGATGTGTAGGCACCCCATGAAGACTTCGGGACGACAAGCAAGCGAGTGGCGACGTCGACAAATGAAGACGCAATGCGAGTAAATTATATCTACGGGGAAAAGTCGGGTGGATGGCGTATAGCACCCACGCAGTCCGTAGTTAGTATACTATATGTATATTATATGATAGTTTTAGTGCGTTGTGGATATTGTGTTAGGTGTATTATGGATAGTTTAGGGTTAAAAGTAACTGTGTAAGTCATAGTCACGAACCCTAGAATAGCTTTGCACCTACACGCACACCCTTGCATATTCATTATACTTGCACTATGTTTGATGATATTGGATGACATTGGAGAAGAGTCGATGATGTTGGGCATTGTGCCGCGATATCGGTGATTTGATATATTTCGTATTTGGGATACGACATGTGATCTCTAGCGGGCCTTTGGACGTGTGCTTACACACGCAGTATATAGATGGTATCAGTTGTAATAGACTTAGATCAGTACCCCAGATTATGTGATGTGATGATAATGATACCTGATATTTGATGAGAGGAATGTGATATTGACCCGTACCCAGCTATTGGGATGCCGTACGACGATTTACCGTACGAGCTTTATATTGATGATAGATCCGCACTCATGACTTGAGGATGTCATTTTATATACTATATCGTACGCGATACTACAGAGGCGGGATCACCGCTACTATATATATATATATACATATCGACTCAGATTTAGGTAGTTTTCATACCCTTCCCGGTTTACTTGATACTTAGATCTGTAGTTTGCATAGTAGATGTTAGACTAGACCTGAGTCATACCTATTTCAAAACTACGAATCAGGAATATCTTAAAGACAAGTAAAGGGATTCTACGGGTATTTTCAAAGACGTATCTTTCTTAAAAACACCGTAGCCTTTATTTTACTAAAAATCCTGATTCGTCTTATTTCAAATGGCATAACTGCATGACATATACATATGGATGTAGATTCCTTACTGTTGCGTTGATTATTCGATTTCCGCATATTCATGCTATTCACATTGCTTTGCATGTGTTTATTGCTATATTACCATCATGCTGTTAGGACACCAGCACCATTATCGATGATGCGTATGTTCCACGCACACTTGCTTGCCGGCTCACACACTTCATCATCGATAAATGCCATGTCACTACACAGTAGTATTATTGCATCAGGATATAACCTTGTATGTGCATACCATTATTCCATGTTGCATGATATGCTGTTATACTTGCACTTCATTTACATGTCACATACATCATGCTTTCTGATTATGCGCATTGGGATGTTTGTTTTCATGATATTTTTGGATTTGGGGAACCGTGGGTATTTCAAGAGATTATGTAAATGTTTTAAAACCCGGTTACCCTTGATATGATATTTCAGCTTCCACCATGAGTTTTATCGGTTCTGATTTATATACCCCTACGAGGAGGCGTCGAGGCCGTATGAGGGTACATGGTGGGGCCCGGAGTACCCCAGGGCAAGAAAGGGATGTCGATGTGCTATTAGCCGATGAGCCCGGCTGGGGAACCATACTGTCCGGTGATATTACCTTTTACTCGGCGGTTATCTTGGGGATACCGACCGGAGCTTTGTACGTATGCATACGTCACAATTCGAGGGTCGAAGCTGGGCACTCGGGTTTTGAGATAGCGTATGATACGTACCTATCAGGGCTAGTCTTGGTGACAGTGCCTGATAGATGAGGATTTACGTGCCGATGCTAGGCACAGGTTTCATGATGTTCTCCATGATTTTGATTATATCCTCATATTTACATGCATGATGCTTATTGTTATTGGGTGACGGGTGGACGGGTTCCACGTTTATACAGACTTGAGTACGTACAGACTTTTATTACATTGATCATACTTCATTTATATATATAACAGGGTATGAGGGCGCTGTTATATATACCCTTACACCAATATTAGTGGAATGGGACGCTAATATATGTGTATTGACATTCATTTTGATACTTCATCATATTTACTTCATCATGACATACCCTATATGTATGACATGTTATTACCTGAGGCACTGGCACGAGTACTTGGCACTACACACATGTCTAGATGTTGCATTGCCACCTTATCATGCTTCAGACTTACTCTTGAGGTTTATATTTATACTGATTGTATTGACCTAGGATTATGTCATGCATTCGGTTTCTGCTTGTAGATATTCTCTATTCACGAGTTGGCAACTCACCCCCGTTGTGCCACAGTTCTTGCAAGTTTTGCCGTACAGGTTCCATAGCGGCATTTCTGGCACACTGCTTCCTTTGCGGGTGAATTGCTTTTGGTAGGTGGGTTCTTTTGCATCAAGAACCACCATTGTACTTGTATTATTCAGTTGTATCTAGAATTTCCATCAACCAAAACTTGTATATTGTTTTAGACTTAGACATTAGTGATGTATTATTCGACCTTAGAGTCGCGCTTAATAGTATTACGGTTTTCATGCTTATTGAGTTTCTTTTGGATTTGATCCTCGCCATTCGGCGTTGTATTTTTTACTGCTTACGTGGTTGTAACCGTCGATTGAAGAAGTGCTAGCTCCCGCTTGGGGATGCCTTTTATCACTGCATATATATATTGTTCTTGTTGTACCCCGTTCGGGGCCTGTATTTACAAAAGAAACTCTGCCGAAATTTTTAGAAAAGACTTTACATTTTAAAATGCATATTCGGCTTAGTTATTTAAAAACTTTGACTTCAAACATGTTTTTTCTTCACTTCTTTAAACCAGTTTTCTTTACTTACTCTTAAATGGTTTTAGATTTCTGGGCTTTTGGCTTACTTGGATCAGATGGAGTCCTATAGACTTCATATGGTTCAAGGGCCAATCACGTGCTCTTTCGGGTCGTGACAAAGTTGTTATCAGAGCGCTAGGTTGACCTTGGTTCGAGTCTAAGTTTGACTATGTAGAGCCTAGGGCGTCTATATATATACGGAACTTAGGCTTGACCTTACGGAACTTAGACTTAGTCAAGGGCGTATTAGACCCGAACATTCGTCGCGTAGGATGACCCTTGTTTGATGGAATAGGTGACTAAAGTAGAGTGACGTACCGTGGGTATGTTCCGCGGCATACTTACGACACGCCACTCCACTTAAGGAGCCTTAGGATGTACATTTCTTTGCACAGTATTATATTCATTCCTGATCTATCTTCATCAATACTGGTTATGTTTTTGCTGCCACGATCACACGGGCAGAGAGTGAGAGCTACGGCTAGAGTTGCGTCAGCTTGAGCTCGTCGCAGAAGAGGATTGACCAGGGCGTGATTCCAGAGACTTACGATTGCATTGAGAGGCGTCGTCTTATTGTGTTTTCGTGCCATGAGCGTTTGACAGATCGCTTTCACGAGATTTCTCGGACGTGTCGATTGGTACCAGAGGAGCAGGCTACTGCTAGAGGCCAGCCAGGATGTGATGGCCATTGATATATCGCTTACTCAGGATGATCGAGGGACTGTTCAGCGTACAGAAGAATGAGCCAGTTGTTGCTGCAAATGGCGAGATGCCACCCAGATGATTGGAGCTACTGCAACATGAGTATATACTTAGAGATATGTTGGAAGGTCGCTAGTCACCCGAGGATGAATGACAAGGACATGTGGTTCGTTCGCTTACCCCGATGCGAGGTCATCAGATGGATTGCGTCCAGCTAGAGACGACTTCACGCGGAGACGTTGAGAGTCGACGGAGACGATCGAATGTCAGGAGCCCATTTTTCAAGTTTAAAGTATACGGAAAGACATGCAAGAGATTCTATGGACCCTCTAGAAGAATGAAACCCTAACTTGACTTAATGACCGTGTGAAAGCCTTTGAACCTTAGGGTTTGCGGCAGTTCCGCGGCGCCATTAGTGAGGCTTGGGTTTGCCCTTCTACGGCTGGACCACCGACGCTGTAGCATGTACTCGATACTATTAAACTGTACCCAAGCTGTTGATCTCTTGGGGGATTATGAGGTTTTGACGAATCGATCGAATGGTTCGACTTTCTTCGGATGCTTGGTGGTGAGATGCATTTCTTGGGAGACTCCAGATACGAGTATAGCCATTGGAGCACAGTCCATGCAGCCACGATGAGACGAGTCCAAAGCAGTCGACATTGAAGCAGATTGAAGTAAAGAGTTCGCAAGAGATTTCGACGAGATGACATCCCACTCCGCTGACATCAGAGATGCGATACGCATTCAGGGGCGTTGTATATGGGTATACCTTCCAGAAGGAGTTGCAACGAGTATGCAGCCGTTCCGGAACAAGAATTAGCTTCAGTAAAGGACG